>JARQOC010000001.1:165861593-168676675 GCA_033576535.1 Allobates femoralis | reverse complement strand
CTCCATGGCCAAGGTCATCAAGGAACTGCGAGAGTCAAAGCCTGCACCCAAGACCAAGTCGGCGACCATCAGAGAGGATGTCCAGTGGACGAGGCCCAGAAGGTACCCAGCAGCAAGAGGACGACCCAGCGATCGCTACCAACCAGATGGACAGCCCATTTGCCGCCGTTGCCAGAAACCAGGCCATCTTGCTCGTGAGTGTCCTTTAAACGACGATTCCCTGGGCAGGCGGGCCGCTCCCCAGGAATGAACACTCAAGGCCCCTCAGCCTGGTATGACAGATTTGTGGGAGGAAAACCGGTGATCCCTATTGTGTTGGATGGCATTCCCTTTAGTGCCTTGCTGGATACCGGGTCCCAGATAACATCCATCCCACATGTTCTTTATAAAAGGTACTGGGCTGATTCAGACATTACTAATGCACCAGATGACTTTAACTTTGAGGTATGGGCTAGTAATGGACAGGTAATACCAAAGGTTGGATTTAGAGAGATGAATATTCAGGCTGGGAAGGTAGAATTGCAGAACCAGGGTGTTATAATCATCGATGTTAACCGGCGAGAACGTGAACCCGTAATGCTGATAGGAATGAATGTAATTGAGAAATGTTTTTCCGAAGTGTTAAGTGTTTTGCAGCAAATCGCCTAGACTGCCAGAACTGGACAACAGAGGCTTCTGCACAAAGAGATCAAAGCTCTGATGTTGAAGCAACAGGTAGAAATCTCCGGAGGTGAGATCGGCAGTGTACGAGTAAGTGATCCAATAGACATTGCAATTCCTCCCAAAACTAAAATGTTGGTCTGGTGTAGAGCCGCAATAGGCATTAAGGGGCAAGACTATCAAGCCCTGGTAGAACCCGTGTACTCAGACAGCAGACCCACCATACTCACAGCGAGAGGAGTAGTTGACATACACAGGGGAAGAGTGCCATTACGCCTATTAAACTGCGGAGAAGATGAGGTCACATTACCTAAGTATGCTACCATGGCTAAGTTGTACACGGTTGATAACAATAACATCACAGCCGCTGAGCCCTTGAACCCGTCATGTCAGGCGGATGACAATGGCTCAGAGGAGAAGCTGGAGGATTGGTGCCAAAAGTTGCATGTAGGTACCAGTTCTACACCTCCCCGTCACAAGCATGGAGTATACCGGGTAGTGAAGGAATATGAACAAATATTCAGTAAACACCCATTAGACTTTGGGCAGATTAAAGGGGTAGAGCACACTATACCCACAGGTAACCATCAGCCTATAAAAGAGAGGTATAGACCTTTACCACCAGCTCACTACCAAACCACTAAAGACATGCTCAGAGAGATAAAATCTGCAGGGATAATAAGACAGTTGTAGCCCCTGGGCAGCACCTCTAGTGTTAGTTAAAAAGAAGGATGGGACCATGAGAATGTGCGTAGATTATCGGCAGATTAATCGCATCACACATAAGGACGCATACCCATTACCTAGGATTGAGGAGTCATTAGCTGCACTAAAATCTGCTAACTACTTTTCCACCCTTGATCTGACTAGTGGGTACTGGCAGGTTCCTGTGGCTGAGGCCGACAAGGAGAAGACTGCGTTTACTACGCCGATGGGCCTCTGTGAGTTTAATTGTATGCCGTTCGGACTCTGCAACGCACCCGGGACCTTCCAACATCTGATGGAGAGCTGCTTAGGACACAAGAACTTTGAAACTGTCCTTCTGTACTTAGATGACGTCATAGTCTATTCCAAGATGTATGAGCAACATCTACAAGATCTGGCAGAAGTGTTCGAAGCCCTATCGAAATATGGCATGAAGATCAAGCCATCCAAGTGTCACCTTCTCAAACCAAAGGTACAGTACCTTGGACACGTCGTGAGTTCAGAGGGAGTAGCACCGGATCCTGATAAAGTCACAGTGATAAGGGATTGGCCAAGACCTACGAACGTGAAAGAAGTGAGGCAATTCCTGGGCCTGGTAGGCTATTATAGAAGATTTATCAGAGGATTCACGAAGCTAGCAGCTCCTCTGCAAGACATTCTAGTAGGACGATCAAAGAAGACTTCATCCTGTAATTTCCTGACACGGTGGGATGAGGAAAGAGAAGATTCCTTCAATAAGCTGAAAAGTGCACTGACGGGAGAAGAGATCCTGGCATACCCTGATTACTATCAACCCTTCATTCTATACACGGATGCCAGCATTCATTCTATACACGGATGCCAGCAACGTTTGACTGGGAGCAGTATTATCACAGATGCAAGGAGGCAAAGAAAGAGTTATTGCCTTTGCAAGTAGGAAGCTCCGGCCTACAGAAAGAAACCCCGAGAACTACAGCTCCTTCAAGTTAGAGCTACTGGCAGTAGTTTGGGCTGTGACTGAACGTTTTAAACATTACTTGGCAGGTGCAGAATTTACCATCTACACGGATAACAACCCGTTGACTCACCTGGATACAGCGAAACTAGGAGCTCTGGAGCAGCGATGGATAGTCCGGCTAATTACAACTTTGTCATAAAATACAGGACAGGTCGCAAGAACGAGAACGCAGATGCCTTGTCACGGATGCCGCACCTGAAAGACGTGGAAGAGGAATCGGAAGAGTTTGAAGAGATTGAACTACCGGCCTTTCATCGTTCAAAGGTACAAGATTATCAACCCGGCGCCTACCAAAGAAAGCAGGAAGTAAATCTTAACCCATTAAGACACTACGGATGGGCCGAAGCCCAGGATAATGATCCAGCCGTGAAGCTAGTGAAAGAACTGCTTACGCAACAACGCGCATTTCCTGATCAGAATGCCCCAGCTGAAGCTATACAGCTATGGAAAGATAGAGGCAAGTTGTTTCTACATCAAGGGAAGCTCTGCAGAACGTATACCAATCATAAAACGCATGAACTAGTCTGGCAGATTATCGTGCCCAAGAGAGCCACTCAAATGGTCTTAGAAGCTTATCATGACGGTGCAGGTCATTTTGGATGGAAGAAGTTAGAAGCGATCCTGAGAGAAAGATTTTATTGGGTTGGCATGAGAAAATCCATTGAACTATGGTGCAGAAGATGTGCCGCATGCAACCTCAGAAGGAAAGATCCACAGAAAGCTCCGCTTCAACCAATAGTAACCAAGCAGCCACTCGAGCTAGTCACATTAGATCACGTCAAGTTGTCACCAAGCCGGTCAGGCTATGTCTATGCCTTAACCATTGTGGACCATTACTCATGCTTCTTAGTGGTGGTACCTGTTAAAGATCTAACAGCAAAGAAGGCAGCAAAAGCATTCCAGACGCATTTCTGTAGACCACATGGTTACCCAGAACAAGTCGTTGCAGACCAAGGTCCAGCTTTTGAATCAGAACTATTCAAGGAATTCTGCAATATGTACGATTGTAAGAAGATTCGCACAACAACGTATCATCCTCAAACAAATGGTTTATGCGAGAAAATGAATCATATTGTAATTGAACTGTTAAAGACCATACCAGAATCAGAAAGAAACCAGTGGCCAGATAAATTACCTGATTTGGTAGACTTATACAACCATGTCCCCGTGAGTTCTACAAACTGCACTCCAGCATACCTTATGCGTGCAAGACCCAGTAAATTACCAATTGATCTAGAAATGGGAATCGTAAAACCAGATACAGAAGTAGAAGAAGAATCAGATTGGGATACCCAACGTCAGAAACAGTATCAACAAGTTCAAGAATGTGTAGAAAGAAATCTTCAGCAAGCAAGAGCAAGACAAGAGAAAACTTTCAACAAACATGCTCAAGCAATGCCATTACAAGAAGGTGATCAAGTTCTCAAGAGAAAGAGACGCACTGACAAACTGGATAATCAGTGGGAAACCGTCCCATACACAGTCTTACCATCTAACCTAGACAATGTTAAAACCTGTTTGATAAGCAAAGATGAAGGAAAAACGTCACAAGTCGTATCTCGTCATCAGCTAAAATTGTGTCCTGAAACACTGAAGACACCTGAAGTAACAGAACCCGTACAGGTCCAACCTATTAAAGAAAAAGAAGAAGTATTCCACACGGTACTAGGAGATTTCCCTAAAACATGGCCAAATTACCATGGAGCAGTTGTCGTACCAATGATTGCATTCCCTTCAATGGTGGAACCAACACCAGAACCTATGTTACCTGAAGAAGTCCCAAGACCTGAAGAACTAGAAGTAGAACCCGTAGAGGAAGAACAAATTCCTGGTCCCAGTGAGCTTGCCAGTCCTACAGTCAGATCTTCATCTAACATAGTACCAAACACTACAAATAGGTACATGCCTAACAGCACCAATAGGCTACATGCAAGTAGTATACCCGTTTTACGCAGATCCGAGCGTAGTACCAGAGGTCAGTTACCAGCTAGGTACAGGGATTAAAAGGTCAAGTTAACTGTAAAATATAAATATGTTTGTGTAAATATAAATTGAACCCGGTAAACAAATGTACATAGTTAATGCAACGTTAAAAAGCCCAGTACCTACAGAGACTATCCTGTATGAACTTCTTGCATATTCTTCAAGCTTTTTCCTTTTTATTTTATTTTTATGGACCATACTACCACGGACTGGTTGTGGAATAAACTTTCTAGTATACATTCATCAGCCCGGAGGTAAAAGACTAAACCCCCGGAAGGACTGCTTTTTGAATTTTTGGACTGTTTTTGAAGTTTAGTGATTTTTGTGATTTTTACTTTTAAGTCTTTGTAAATATTAATTGTATTAATTGTTTGTTCTTTATTGTTTCACAGTCCCGGAGTACTGTCTTTAACTAAGGGGGAATGTGGCACCCCAAGGGTTAATGTGCCACAGAAACATCAACACAGGTTTACTCCCCACACAACACTACACTCGAAAGTGGGAGGAGCTTGGTGGCACCTGCACTAGTGGGAGGAGCTAAGTTGTTTACCACAGAGCAGGCGTGACAGTTAGTTCAGTTTAGTTTAGTCTGGAGCAGGAGCAGAGTCAAGTAGAAGTGGAGGTCCTGAGAGGTCTGAGGAGAGGAGACAGAGGAACAGAGGAACATACCCGGGATAAAGAGTTACCCTAAAAACTTGACCCCGGGGAGGCGCTTAAGATGGATACCGGATCCGAGGCTGTGCCTGAGACAGACAGGACAGTAAACACCGGCATAGTGAAGGTCCACCATCTTCACTGTACCATAGCAAAGCAATACGGAGGGGTCAGTGACACAGAGGACTCAAGTTGCCCAGCAGATTGGTACCCGTGAGCAGAGACAGGGCCAGCAGTTCAGCTACAAGCAGCAGCAGGGCCACACACAGCGCTTAAGTAGGAAGTCAAGGACCCAGTCAGGGTGAGAGCAACCCGGTACAGACTCCGTGGACAATAGTGTGTTATACCATCTGCAAGTAAAGATTTGGAAAACAACAGAAACCGTGAGTGTGTGTGATCCTTATACTGAAGCCCCACTTGCCCTCATATACTGCGATTACCTCTACTCTCATCATCTCTACTGCTACCCCTACTCTCCTGCAGCATCAATAACTATCCTCACAGACTTTAACCACTACTACCACTGACCCGGGGAACCCAGTTCTGCCCACAGGAACTATTCTATCCAAGCTGCTATCCCATCATCCCCGGAGGTTCTGCAGCAGCGGCGGCCCCATTACTGGCCGCATATAGTGGGTGGCGTCACGAGTGACAAATCCCCTGTAAATAACCCCCATTTTATTGTGCGGGCCCGGGACACGGTCCAGACCAGGACCGCCGTGACATCCCCCAGCAGTAACCCGGTCCGGCACCGAGTACCCCGTCCCAGTGGGCTCCACATATTATTTATATGGCATTACTCTTGTCACTAAACGGTCACCATCTGCATTATTGTACTCTAGCTTCCTTTAGCAGGAAAAAGTCAGTGTCACTCTATTTCTTACTTTTGTCTACTTATCTAAACAATACTACACAGAATAAAGGTCCTAGCGGGTCAGAAACACTACTCACTAAGTTGCAAGTTCAAGTTGGGGGTTTTCTCACACTCTATGCAGTCTAGCTGCCTCCATGCTCCAAAGCACAGCCTAAGTCCCCACTCAATGCTGTATCTCTGTGTTGTTCTTGTACTAGTGTCGATTACAGTTGTTCTACTGGCATTGATCCACCTGGGCGTGGGTTTTAAGCTTCTACTGGGCAGATCTCAGGCTTCATCTAGCATGGGTCACTGATCTTCCTCTCATCTAGGGTCACTGATCTTCCTCTCAGCTAGGGTCACTGATCTTCCTCTCAGCTAGGGTCACTGATCTTCCTCTCAGCTAGGGTCACTGATCTTCCTCTCAGCTAGGGTCACTGATCTTCCTCTCAGCTAAGGTCACTGATCTTCCTCTCAGCTAGGGTCACTGATCTTCCTCCAGCTAGGGTCACTAATCTTCTTCTCAGCTAGGGTCACTAATCTTCCTCTGTGCTCAGGCCTCCTAGTATTTCTGGCCATTCTCTGACCCTTCTATGCCAAGGAGGCTATAAGAGATTCAACGAACTAGGACATAAGTATCAGAGAAAAAAAGAGAAAAAAAACTCACAAAAAAATTGACAGGTAAATACCCATTGCACCTAGCAGCAGGCTGCCAGCTCCTCTGAGAGGTAACACAGGTGTCCATATACCGGTGCGCAGTCACCTACAACCCACAGATGGGGGGCAGTTGTAGCACCAGCATCCAGCCATGCTGTCAGGGAGGTGACCGGTGGCCTTTATAGACACAAGGTTACCATAAGGCTCTGCCTTCCAGGTACCTGTGAAGCATAGTGTCAGAGCAGCTTATTGGTCACGCCCTGCTATTAGATCAGGCGGACTGCTCCGCACTGATTACGTGCTTCACAAATGACAGACACCCCCCCAGAGAGCCCAGCCCCAAACTGCAGATAAATAAAGGTACAATAAAATACTAAGGATGAAATTGGGAGAAGGCCCAAAATACCCACAAACACCTCACAATTTCATCCTTAGTGTTTTATTGTGCCTTTTTTTATCTGCAGTTTGGGGCTGGGCCCTCTGGGGGTGTCTGTCATTTGTGAGGCATGTAATCAGTGCGGAGAAGCCCACCTAATCTAAAAGCAGGGCGTGACCAATAGGCTGTTCTGACACTATCCTTCACATGTACCTGGGTGGCAGAGCCTTATGGTAACCTTGTGTCTATAAATGCCACCGGTCACCTCCCTGACACATGGCTGGACGCTGGTGCTACAACCGCCCCCATCTGTGGGTTGAAGGTGACTGCGCACCGATATACGGACACCTGTGTTACCTCTCAGAGGGGTTGGCAGCCTGCTCCTGAGGCTATAAGCCCACTTCATTGACACCTGTCTTTACTGATGGAGGTTCTGGCACCAACTCTTCCTCTTCTTGGTCTAGCCAGGCTTTTTAAATTTAGCAACTACATCACAAGTGTCACCTGACCCAGAATATTTTCTAAATTCTTCTATCCAGGAATCACACAGAGATTTTTATTTCCTATTTGCTCACATCCTGGCTATTGTCTATTGTACCATTTTTTGGCCAGCAGGTGTCAATGTTGTAGATGTATGGTGTATGAGGCAAATTGTCAGTGCGGCAAGTGCAGCACTGACATAATCCATTACTATGCCCATGCATGTAATCTCCCATAAAGGCTAGGGTCAGACTTGCATCTGCCCCTAAGCCTGCAGGATCCGGCATAAACTTAGTTTCTGTCCGGAGTAGCGCATAGCGTTACCAGCGGACGCTTACCACAACTGCCGGCTCCACAGAGATCTCCCGGATCTGCACTATTGCAGAGCGCACAGGAAAACGCTGCAAACAGCATTTCCTGTGCGCCCTGCAAAAGCGCGTATCCTGTGGAGTCGGCGGCTGCGGTAAGCGTACGGTTACCTGCTGGTAACGCTATGCGTTGCTCCGTGCAGAAACCAAGTTTCTGACAGATTGCCCAGGCTCAGGGGCAGACATAAGTCTGACCCTAGCCAAAGGAGCTAAATAAAAAAAGTTAATAAAAAAAAGTTTAAAATAAATGTAAAAAATAAGATAACCCATGAAAAAATATAATGCCAATAAATACATATATTTATGCAAAAAAAAAAATGCATATTTGGTAATGCCGCTTCCACAACGACCTTCCTTATATAGCTGATCTAGATTCCTTGAAGAATCTAGTTTCCAAAACCGGGTCACTTGTGGGCTTTTCCACTGTTTAGACCCATCAGGGGTTCTCCACATACAACATGGTGTCAGCTAATGATTCCAGACACTTTTTCATATCAAAAGTCAAAGGCACTCCTTCCCTTCCAAGCCCTGCATTGCACCCAGACAATAGTTTTGCACCACATATGGGTGTGAGGTAGCAACCGGGGAACCCGCTTGCAAAACGACAACAACACGTGTTTATAAGTTTAACCAATGTCTACCCGTTTATTTTTCACATATAATAACAGAACCCGGGTAGCATGTTTGACACATAGCACATTGATTATAAACACTTTACATAAATACACCATACATTTACATATAACATTACATAACACTTATATTGCACATAACATCTTATAGTAACCCGGGACCTGTAACCATCTCTGTCCCCATTGGAGCTCTACTAACAGCTCCCGTGGTGGCTACGGCCTCCGGCCTACTTACACTATACATACGTTACAGTACGACGATGACCCCTCCGGGCTCATAACAGGGATTGAGCAACCTGAGTACCGGGTATGTCATGTATCCCCAAGGGGCTCTTTCCTGGACGCATCTCCGCCTACGTCCCGGTCAGAGTCCACCTGGTTCAACCATGGTGTCCCCACTCTAGGAGCCCTTTTTAACCCCTGCTTCTGACCTTCGTTACATACGCCTCAACGGGCCCTGTGGGTCCCAATGGTGGTACCTGCCGCCTGGCTTTAGTCCCCCAGCATGATGATATACATTCACCCGTAGTCAGGATTCCTGCCTGACCGGGACCTTACATACCGTATGTGATCCATCATTCAAACGTCCATGGATCACACACCTGCTCACAGCCCATCATAACACATCCATGGACTGTGGCCCCTCCATGACCATAACAGGGACCTGGTCAACCGTAGAATCCGGGCTAACCATGCGTCACCATGGCCTACTCACCACGGTACGGGCTATCAGTCGCCACAAAACCTCCATCTCATGGCAGGTCTCCAGGTCCACGACTGTACCCTGCGTCTGAGTAGCACCCTAATGGATCAGCCATGGTTCCCTTCTAGGAGCCTTCGTGACCCCTGTCTCTGGCCACAGGCACACCCACACCATTAGAGGTCGTGGTTGAGGGACGGGTACCCTCTGCAAGCAGCAGGGCAAGCCTCCCTCTCGTCCCACAGGGACGGAACGCCTCCAACATCATCCATACTAGCTGGGTCACTCTCTCCCCACATCATTATACATGGGTCTTACATATAGGCCATCATCTCTCATTCAGGGCCATTACCTAAGCCCTCATACACATAGTTAAACACGTTCTGTTTCATCAGGTCCTTTAACTGAGCACTCTGACTCGGACCCAAAGGCGGTCTCTGCCCGCCTGGCACACTACATACGATTGCCTCCAAAGGCTACATACATTCGCCTCCCGAAGGGCTACTTTCATTCCGGTTCATCAGGACCTTTAACTGACTCCACTGAGTCGGTCCCAAGGGCGGTCTATATTCGCCTAGCATGATTTACACACACGGTGCACAGTTCCCACAATCATTCAGGAACTGCTTTTCTTACCGGGCACGGATCCGGGTCTCGCTACCTGTGTCACAGGTTCCACCAGGCATCCCCACAGGCTCCTTCCCGGACGTGAGGTGAACCACGTCCGGTCTAGCGTCCACGGGTCAACCACAGCTTCCCCCTCCAGGTGCGGACACGACCACGGACCTCGGCACCGGCATGGAGCTAGCATGCTCCCGTGTCCACACACAGAGCCTTGGACTGCTCTGCACTCAGGCTGCTCTCAGCCCACATGCTCTCAGGCTGGCAATCTCTGGATGAATCTCAGCAGGCTCTCAGCTTCCAGAATCAATCCCAATCTGAATGACTCAATCACTCACCTGTCTGCCTCTTATCGTGCCAGCCACTCCCACATGGACACACCCCCTTAGCTGCTGATAAACAGCCTTTCACACAGCTCAGGTTAACTCCCTGTGCTCCGGGTTGTCAGCACTCAACCCTTACATTCCTTAGGGCCTCATCGATCTCATACCACTCTCACTGCCGCTCATTAGGCTCATGAAACCCTGTGTCTCACAGTTGGTTCACACAGCATTATCAGTCAAACCGGCCAGTGTGCACAGGATCATACCTCGATCCTGCATGTGACGCGCCCCGGCCATGAGGATCATGCCGGCGGTGCCTCACATGGGGTATTGGCAAACTCAGGAGAAGTTGCATAAAAAAATTATATGATGCAAATTTTTCTACTACCCTTGTGAAAATGTAAAATTTGAGCTCAAAGGACATTTTATGGAGAAAATGTAATTTTTTTATTTTCATGGCTCAAAATTCTGAAAATCTGTAAAGCACCTGGGGGTGTAAAGTGCTCACCACACATCTAGATAAGTTCATTGAAGGGTCTAGTTTTCAAAAACGGTTACAAGGGGGGCGGGGAAGTTTCCAATGATTAGGCACATCAGGGGCTCTCCAAACACAACATGGCATCTGCTAGCGATTCCAGCCAATTTTGTCTTTGAAAAGACAAATTGTGCTTCTTCCCCTCCATGCTGTGCTGTGCACCCAAACAGTAATTTTCCACCACAAAAAGGGTATCAACACACTCAAAAATAATTGCACAACAAATTTTGGGGTCCATTTTCTCCTGTTACCCTTGTGAAAATGCTACATTTGAGGCTAAAGAAACGTCTTAGGGTACCGTTACACGTCGCAATATCGCAAATGCAACATCGACAAAAAGTCACTTTTTGTGGTAGTTGCAGTTGATATCGTTGGTGCGTTGTGTCGTGTAACAGGGCAACGCGACTGCAATAAATCGCAGGGACGATATCGCAAGAAGATTGTGCAGGGCCTTCAACCGTACAATGTTGCATATGCTATCTGGCATGATCGTGCAGTGTGACGGCGCAACTACGATGTAGAACGCAACCTCCCCTATTCACTACAATGTTAATGCTCGGACGCTGGGTTGCTCATACCCAGTGCACAAAAGTTGCGTACAACATCCTAGTTGCGTTGCCTGCCGATATCTCCCTGTGTGACATCTCCAATTCGATCTTGGACAAATGCCAAAAACGTGCGCGCTCATGTGAAATTGTATGCGATATCGGAACGATATTGCGACATGTAACGATACCCTTAAAGAAAAAAGTTAAATTTACATTTTTATCTTCCACATTGCTTTAGGGTACCGTTACACGTCGCAACAATGCATGCAATTTCACTTGCAATTTTCTGGTTGCAGTGAAATCATGGACACATTGTTCTATTTTGCTGTTGTGTACAAATGTAATAATGTGTCCATGATTTCACTGCAACCAGTGAGTTGCATGCAATATATCTCTGTGTGTGACGGCACCATAAGGGTACCTTTACACGTCACAACATTGCATGCAATTTCACTTGCAACTTACTGGTTGCAGTGAAATCATGGACACATTGTTCTGTTTGTACACTGCAACAAAATAGAACAATGTGTCCATGATTTCACTGCAAGTTGCAAGTGAAATTGCATGCAATGTTGCGACGTGTAAAGGTACCCTAAGTTTACCAATAACATGAAGTCCAATATGTCACAAAAAATTCTCATAATCGCTAGGATCAGTTGAAGAGTTCCAGAGTTTTTAACTCATAAAGTGACACTGGGCAGAATTAGAAAAAATATTCATGAAGGTAAGGGTACCGTTACATGACGCAATATTGCATGGAATTTCACTGGCAATTTGCTGGTTGCAGTGAAATCATGGACACATTGTTCTATTTTGTTGCTGTGTACAAAATGGAATAATGTGTCCATGATTTCACTGCAACCAGCAAATTGCCAGTGAAATTGCATGCAATATTGCGATGCGTAACGATACCCTGAAAACAGGCTCAGTAGGGGTGAAAAAATATTTTAGCATCTGCCTGAAATTATATAGTAGATATGAATAGCTTCTTTTATGGCATGTAAAAGTTCACTGTGCTGCTCGTTTCTATATAGTCAGCTTCTGAAAAATACTGTATTATGAAGTATTAACCTCTCTATTTGAACACAAGGTTTCATTCCTACATTGATTTACCATAACACTGTCACCACTGATAGTTGAAGTGAATTGATTATGTTATTGGCACTTATCAAGGGAATAGATATATTAAGCAGCAAAGGAACAGTCAGTTCTTGAAGTTAATGAGTTGAAAAGTTGAAAAGTTGACAGCAAGAAAAATGGAAAGTGTAGAATCTTAGCAATTTTGAAAACAGCCAAATTATGATGACTATATACCTTTGACTGGGATCACATGAGCGTATGTTCTCTCATGAAAGACAATTAGATGGGTTATGCTAATGACACTCAGCTCAAACTCTGATCAGGGTAAGGGTACCTTTACACGCCGCAACCGCGGCGAGGAATGTTGACAGCGATATGTCGCCCTGGAACAATCGCCGTCAAATTGCCTCCCAGTTGCGGCTTGTAATTGGGGAACAGTGCTCTGAAATCAGGCAACAGGCACAAGGAGATTTATCGCCGCCAAATTCCCCAATTACATGCCGCAACAGGGAGGCAATTTGACGGCGATTGTTCCAGGGCGACATATCGCCGTCAACATTCCTCGCCACGGTTGCGGCTGTAAAGGTACACTAAGGCTGGCTTCACACCATTGCAAGATCCAATCCGGGGCTGTCAGGGGTGAACCTGACAGCCCCGAACCGGATTTCGACCCCATAGTATGCTATGGGGCCGGATGGTTTCCATCTGAGCGGGAGCATCTGGAAGGATTCTGATTTTTCTCCAGGAGGCAAAAATGCTGCATGCAGCATTTTTGTGTCCGGGGGAAAAAAGCTGATCCTCCCGGATGCTCCTGTATGCTCCCGGTCCGGTGCGAACCGGAACCCCCTAACATGGGGGTCTATGGCGTCGGATCGCATCGGTGAACTTCAGCACCACCAGCTGCCCCATGCTGACTGTTCAGGACCACGGCTAGCTCCCCGCTAGCTGTGATCTTGAATTTTCAGCAGCTGCAGCTACAATTGAGGCATCCGACTGCACACCAAATTGGAGAGCATAATTGGCCCTCCGCTTCTGTGTCCAGATCCGGTCCGGGGCTGTCAGGTTCACCCCTGACAGACCTGGATTGGATCTTGCCGTGGTTTGAAGCCGGCCTGAGCTGAGTGTTGTTTACTGTGATTGGATTCTCTTGCAGGCAAGAACGGAGCACAGGTGAAGAGAAGATGAGGAACATATTTTCTCGATCTTTTCCATTGTCTGTGTTGGTGTAAATTGGACTGCATTAGAATGGCATCGGAGAGCAATTTCTTGTTTTACATGCACTCATAGACTTGAATGGGTGCAGAATATCTGAAATTAGCTGTCAATCGCAGCATGCTGTGATTTTTTTCTCATGCCAAATTGCATGAGAAAAAAGCGCTCATCGGCACCACCCTTTAGCATAACATCAGATAGGGTTCATCCATGGTATACATTTGTGTGAATAAGCCCTCTGTAAGAGTGTCTCTAAGGGTACCGTCACACCTGGCGACGGCCCCGGAGATGTCAGCGGCGACGGGCGGGAGCACACACGTTTTTGTGCGCCCCGCCAGCATCGCCGCCCTCCGTTTACACGGGGAAACATCTCCGGCGATGGGCCGGCGAGCTGAGAGGAGGCATCACCGCCGGGGTGTCTCAAAACCCCAGCAGTGATGCAGTACAATGGGGCCTATGACTCCCATCGCCTGTCAGCTTGCTGGCGGCCGTTTACATGGGGCAATGTGGACACATCGCCCCCGATCAGTCGCCTGGTTTCAGAACACTGCTCTGAAACCAGGCGACCAGTAAAAGGCATCGCCATCGCCCCTTTACATTAGGCGACGTAGGGGCGATGTCGCCGCTGATAGGCCACGCCCCTACGTCGCCTATGTAATCGGCGGCGATGTCGCCACGTGTGATGTGGCCTTAAGGATATGTGCTGACTAGAAAATAGTGGTGCAGATTTTTGAAGTCAGAAATATGCACATGCAGAAAAAAAATCATCAAAAATATGCCTGTGCAAAAAATGTTTTTTTTATGATAACTTCGTTGCCAGGTTGTTCAAAATTTATGTATCTTAATGAGAGAAGAGAGAGTGAGAGAGAGAGAGAGAGAGAAGGAGAAGGAGAAAGTGAGAGACCGACCAGAAATCAAATGCTCTTTTGGCATTGGGAAGTGCTGCGTTTTGGTGGAAAAATCCGCAGCAATACTTGACATGCTGTAGATTTTCCCATACTGAAAAACATAGCGTTTCTGCCGCAGAAATAAATGCAGCGTCAGCACAGGTTTCCCAATTTCACTTACATTTAAGGTACCGTTACACGGGGAAACATCTCCGGCAACTCACGGGAGCGCGCACGTTTTTGGCCGCCAGCCAAGATCGCTGTGCTGCTGTTACACTGGGAGACATCGCTGGCAACTCAGCAGCAATGTTGAAAGCATCTATCGCTGCCAGGGTTAAATTTAACCATGGCAGCGATCATTAACATCGGACTCAATGGGGAAGTTGCTCTCAACATAGCAGTTGCGGTGTCACACTGGGTGATTCTGCCAGATCACCAGAGCAACATCGCCTGGTTTCAGGACATTGTCCTGAAACCAGGCGATGTTGCTCAAGCAACTATTGCCGTTCATATCACCCTGTTACACGGGGCAACGCACTGGCGATGTTGCTGCAACTTCGCCACGCCCCTGAGTTGCCGGCGAAGTTGCCGGAGACGTTTCCCCGTGTCACGGTACCTTTAGCTTACGTTATATAGTGCTGCAGATTTTATGCAGATCTGCAACAGATATGCACCAAAAATGCAGAAAAACCTGTCATAAATCTGCATAGTCAGTACATAACCTAAATCGGTTGGTGTGAAATGGCATTCTAGGAATTAAGTGGTTACTAGCTATCTAAAACTGGAACAGAAAAATGGAACTAATGAACTGGTGGCAGAGTAATTTGTGCCCAAGGTTCATTGATGTGCATTATAACTAAAGTCTAGCCAATTCCAGAAAAGAGCTACTGTAACAGAAAATGCTGAATTAGATAAATGTATTTGTCAGTTTAATTCTTGTTTTAATATATTGACTTAAAAAAAGAAAGAAATAGGTCTGTTCCACATCTATGACATCCCTGCACTAGGCTGCTCTGCCTACTTGCGCCAGCGCAAATGCAAGTGCAGGGGCAATTAGGGGCATGTGCCTCGTTAAACGCTCCCAGAAACGCCCAATTGGGTGTTTCCGGGTGCTAAGTGACAGGCGCATGCGCCGTGCGCTCTGCCACTTTCACTTGCGATTCTCATTATACAGAGCGCATGCTCAGCTGGGCTCGGCCATAGGATATAATGGGGGCAACGAGCGCAGCTGAGTGCAAATGCAGGACATTTATGCGTTCCTGCACTAGGCTGCCCAAGCTCCTAAATGCCCCTGCGCTTGCATTTGCGCTGGCAAAGGCAGGCAGAGCAGCCTAGCGCAGGGATGTCATGGATGTGAAACCACCCATACAGTTGTACTTATCCACTGTCATTCCAGCACCAGTTGCCCCCTTTTCTTTATCTTTGTTTTTATGGCTTTATGAAACCGATGCAGCTTATCACTGGACATACGTGCCAAAGTATAGACCCCGTCACACACTACAACATCGTAAGGGTGGAGGCGCACTGGCGTGAGACTCGCGCGAGTGCAATGCGTTAAAAAAATGCATTGCACTCGGACCAGTGTTGCCCTATCAGGCAGGGCACACTGTTGCGAGTCCCCCGCACCTAACTTACATTGCAAGTCAGAAGCGAGTGCAATCGCAGCATGTTGCGACTGCACGCGATTCTGACGCGCGTGAGGGCAATGCAAGTGTATGGGGGCGAGAAAATCTCGCCCCCATACAGCACACAGTGCGAGTGTGCAGCAAAAAACGCTTTAAACTCGCCGGTTGTCAAAGCCGGCAAGTTTAAATCTCCCGCTTTGTGGGTACAGTAAGCTATCATCTTGTACCGCTGTGACTGTCACAGCAGCGGTACAAGATGTTTAGCTAAGACAATGATGATTGTAGTTAAATAATGTATTCTGGTGTTATTTTACTGATTAACCCCATCAGCATCCTCTGCACCGCATGTGTGCGCAGAGGAGGCTGAGGCTCTAAACCCAGTGCTGAAGGGGTTAATATGCAGCTGGTGTAGTGACACCATGTTTGTGGAGAGTGTCCTCACTCTGTGCAAACATGGTGTCATTACATCATTTGTGTGAAGGGGTTAATTTTTATGTATAATGGGTTAATAGAACTGTCGGGTTTATAACTTCACAGAAAAAGCCGGCTTATGTTACTGTCTATGGGGACCAAAGGCAGCAGTGGAGACCTGGGTCTGCAGAGGCAGTGGATACTGTATATACTCGTGTATAAGCCGACCCGTGTATAAGCGGACCCCCCTACTTTTGCCCCCAAAAACTGGGAAAATCTATTGACTCGCATATAAGCCTAGGGTGGACAATGCAGCAGCTACCGGTACTGAAAAATTAAAAAAATGAAAATAAATACGAATAAAATGTTGAACTTTTATTTTAAATAGAAACAGTAAACTACCAATGCAGCAGACCACCGTCCTGTTATAAAGCCCCCTATCACTGGTATATAGCCCACCATCCCTGTATATAGCAGCCATCACTGGTATATAGTGGCCATAACTAGTATACAGTTGCCGCCATCAGTGGTATAAAGGCTGCCAGCAGTGGTATAAAGGCCCAGCAGTGGTATACAGGCCCCTCAGCAGTGGTATACAGGCCCCTCAGCAGTGGTATACAGGCCCCTGAGCAGTGGTATACAGGCCCCTCAGCTGTGGTATACAGCCCCAGCAGTAGTATACAGCCCCCTCAGCAGTGGTATACAGCCCCAGCAGTGGTATACAGGCCCAGCAGTGGTATACAGGCCCAGCAGTGGTATACACGCCCAGCAGCAGTGCTATACAGCTCCCCTGCTGTCTCACCGCCCCCCATGTATACAGAAGCCCCCCCCCCCCAGCAGTGATCCATCTCACCCCCTTGGTTTCCAGGCACCCGGGTCCTCCAGCTGCTGCGTCTGCGTGCCCCGCGGCTTCTAATACCGGCGTCCGTCCTCCCCACACTTCCTGTTTGATTGCGATCATGTGACCGAGGGGGTGAGATAGATCACTGCTGGGGGGGGCCTCTGTATACATAGGGGGGCCTCTGTATACATAGGGGGGCCTCTGTATACATAGGGGGGGCGGGGAGACAGCGGGGGAGACTATACTGTGCAGGGGAGCAGCAATGTACTATGCGCTGCTCCCCATGCATAATTAATGAGCGGCACCACGTGATGTGCCGCTCATTCTGCAGCCTCCCCCCACCTCCTCCTGCCTCCTGCAGTGCCCGGACACAGCCCCCACCACACTATATGTATATGACTCGTGTATAAGCCGAGGGGGGGACTTTTCAGCCCAATTTTTGGGCTGAAAAAGTCGGCTTATACACGAGTATATACGGTAATTAAAGCTGTGTTAATTGTTTGTTTAAACAAGAAGCCAATGGAAGAATAAAAACCCCTTAACTGCTTTGTAGAGCAGAAAAGTGTCAGAACACAAAATGCATGGCCTGGCTAAGTATTTGGATGTGAAGTCATAGACTGGTCTGAATGCATATGTTTACTTCTGATCATCTCAGAAATCTCAGAAAAAATGTTGATTGCTGTCAGTGGGAGAAACAAGATAATAATCTTGTAGTTGTGATACCTTTTATTGGCTAACAAAAATAAAATAAGTGATGTTACAAGGCGAGCTTTCGAGACTTTGTTTTATACTGATCGCAATAGTATGCTATCCTGTCTTTCCTATATAGCTAGTGTGGCCTCTTTTGCTAAACCTTATACTCTGCCTGTGTTTGTTTTTCCTTCTCTTGTTTCCCAGTTAATATCTGTGGGGGCTTGCTATTCTTTTGGGGTTCTGCTCTGAGGCAAGATAGCTTTTCCTACATCCATCTTTTGGAGCAGTTAGTTCTCCGGCTGTGCAGAGGTGTCTAGGTCTGGTTAGTTACATCCCACAGCTACTTCTAGTTGCGGTGTGTAGTCAGGGATTGCGGTCAGTACAGTCACGAACGATTTCTATGGAATCTGAATGTTACTCCTGAGTCATCGGTTCATAACAGTACAAATGGCCAAAAGAGTTAAAATCGAGATACATGCATCTCAGAAGAAGGAAAGAGAAGTGTTGAGGCTGTTGTTTCTTTTTTCTTTCTTCCCTCTTTTTCTTTGGGTGACTGTGGAGTCTTGTGCAAGTATGAGTGTCCAGGAACTAGCTTCTTGTTTAGACCAGCTCGCTGCAAGGGTACAGGGAATTTCTGAGTATATAGTTCAGACTCCAGTTTTGGAACCAAAAATTCTTACTCCAGATTTGCTTTATGGTGATAGGTCCAAATTTTTGAGTTTCAAAAATAATTGTAAACTGTTTTTTGCTCTGAGACCTCGGTCCTCTGGTGATTAATTTCAGCAAGTTAAATAGTCATCTCCCTGCTGTGGGGCGATCCGCAGGATTAGGCATTTTCTCTCACCTCTGGGGATCTGGTTTTACTTAATATGGACTCCTTTTTTCAGGCCTTGTGTTTAATTTATGATGAACCCAACTCTGTGGATCAAGCTGAGAAGACCCTGTTGGCCCTGTCTCAGGGTCAGGAGGCGGCGGAATTGTTTTGTCAGAAATTCAGGAAATGGTCTGTGCTGACTAAATGGAATGATGATGCTTTGGCGGCGCTTTCCATAAAGGGTCTTTCTGACGCTGTTAAGGATGTTATGGTGGGGTTTCCTACGCCTGCGGGTTTGAACGATTCTATGTCTCTGGCCATTCAGATTCATCAGCGTCTGCGGGAGTGCCGAGAAGTCCAATCGGGATTGTCATCCTCTTTTGCTAAACCTTTTACTCTGCCTGTGTTTGTTTTTCCTTCTCTTGTTTCCCAGTTAATATCTGTGGAGGTTTGCTATTCTTTTGGGGTTCTGCTCTGAGGCAAGATAGCTTTTCCTACATCCATCTTTAGGAGCAATTAGTTCTCCGGCTGTGCAGAGGTGTCTAGGTCTGGTTAGTTATATTCCACAGCTACTTCTAGTTGCTGTGTGTAGTCAGGGATTGCGGTCAGTACAGTCACCAACGACTTCTATGGAATCTGAATGTTACTCCTGAGTCATCGGTTCATAACAGTGAGCCTCAACGTCTCTCCGGCTCACGAAGACCTCCTCATAAAGGCCCAGTTCCCAGATAAAACCCCACCCATTTTCCAGATTAAAGTCAACTACTGTACCTGACTTTCTGTTCTCCGGGGGAATTGGCAGCTGGCCGCGGGTTCGGGCTCTGGCCAACAAGTTCTCCTGTTCCCTGCCCCACCATTTCTCACGGCGGCGCTACTTCTCCACCTGGTCGACCAGGTACCTTTGCTGGGCCAGATTAGGCTGCTCCAGAGCTGAAACTGGAACACAGTCCTGAACCCCGGTAATAGCAGCAACACCGACCCACCCGACCGGTCAATGCTGGTGATGATCCCACCACAGAACGTGAGGCCCGGATGCCCTGACTTCCTCATCTCTGCTAGCCTCGCCCTCCTCCACGGAATTCGGCTGGCTGGACGGCTCCTCAATCACGGCCTCCACCACCACGTCGGATCCTTGTGCGGGCACCTCTGAGACGTCTGGCTTGGCTGGCTCCTCCGGGTCTCCTGGTTCTGCTGCAGTCACCTCATCGCTGTCAGCAGGCACCTCGTGGACCTCTGGTTCCGTGCGGGGCCCGGATGCCCCAACTTCATCGTCGACTTACGGCTGATCTAAACTGGTAGCCTTGGGCTCAAACGTAGCCGAGTCTCTCGCCTTTGCCTCCAGCTCCTGGTAACTGGACGCCCTCCGAGCAGCCCGCCAGGCCAGCTCAGTGCCGACATGGGCGCTCCAGCACCTGAAGATCCAATTAAGAGTCTTGTTAAACTGGGTGCGAAGATCTTGCAATGCGGCTTCGCAGATGGCATCGTCCCCGTCGATAGGCAGCAGCGGAGGTGAACTGTTATGATCCGGTGACATTGGAGCCGCATGAATATCTTTCACAGGAGTAAGTGGTACCTATACTGACCGCAGTTCCTGACCTAACACCGCAACTCAAAGTAGCCGTGGGATGTGACTAACCATGCCCTAGACACCTCAACACGGCCGGAGAACTAGCTACCCCTAAAGATGGAAACAGGAATTCTATCTTGCCTCAGAGAAGCACTCCAAAAGGATAGAAAGCCCCCTACAAATATTGACTGTGAGTAAGAACGGAAAAGACACACTCAGGCAGAAAACAGAATTTAGCAAATGAGGCCACTCTAGCTAGATAGGTAAAGACAGGACAGAATACTATTTCAGTCAGTATAAAAATCCTTTAAAAAATATCCACAGCAGATAATACAAAAATACCCCTGAGTCTACTCAAGACTCGGCGCCCTCTACATCTGCGGAATTCCTGTGAGTCCAACTAGGCTAAATATAAGCTGACACAATCAAAAGCTGAACAAGCCAACCACAACAAATGAATAGCACATAAATCCTAGGAAGAAATCTTCCTAACAGAGAGCAGGTTAAGACAGACATGAAGACTAAATATCAACCCACAACTCTGAGCAGAAATAGACAATTCCAAAACAAGCACACAGCATGTGTGCCACAAGATAGCAAAACCATTCACTTAGCTTGGAAGTTTTCAGCAAGGCAGGAAGAGACCAGGCAGAGGTGAAACACCTCCAGGAACAATTGACAACTGGCCAGG
The DNA here is from genome assembly GCA_033576535.1 of Allobates femoralis. Lineage (NCBI taxonomy): Eukaryota > Metazoa > Chordata > Amphibia > Anura > Aromobatidae > Allobates > Allobates femoralis. The sequence continues at coordinate 168,655,762 of JARQOC010000001.1, read as the reverse complement.
ACTGAGGGAATCCTGCATACCTAAATACCCAAGTCTGAATTCCAAATATCCAGTTCACCTGACCAAGACTGTAGAACAGGATCAACTGCATTACCAGCCACACCCACAGGAGGAAGCCCACAAGGAGAATTCACAACAGTGAACCCCACTCAACGGTTACAGGATTGCTTGCCTACTCCACCTCGCGGATCAGTTCTCAAAGTCGCCTAGCCGCCATCTTTGCCGACCCGTACTCCGCACCCGTGCTCTATCATCTGTTTTCTGCCGCACCCTTCCTGTCGCTTTTTGTAGCTTCCAGCAGGGGCACTTTCATCTTTGGCTTGTCCCCTTGGTTTTTCGGTGGAAATTGGGGCGGGCAAACAGTTTTGCGCCTCTGGCATGGCCCTCCCATAATGAGGAGCCGAGGCACGCCCCTGGGCCTCCATATATTGTTAAGTCTCTGACACCACCATTTTGGGGTGCATCAAATAAAGTATTTTCAAAACAAAGTCCAAGGTGCACGGTACCTGGTTTTACCGGGTACGGGATGCTGTTTGTGACGCCAAAAGCTGACCCACCCCAGGGCCGTGGGGTACCCGGTCCCGGGCTGTAGTTCACAGGGATGTCACGGTCAGCCTGTTCCCAGACCCATGGCCCTGGTGGTCGCTGAAAAGGGGGAAAAATAAAAATAGGATCCCCCTACTTTCTCAACGGCTTCTCAGCAGTCCAACTCCTCACTCCCCACAGGAGCTCACCTCTGCTTCTTCTCTCCAACTTTCTTCCTACTCTTCCATTACCCACCTAAGCTCCTCCCACTGGCCCCAATTCCATATCAATGGATTAACCCATTGGTCCCCTGGTCTAAAGTGTGTGGATGGGTGTAATGTATGTGACATCCCATGTTCCCTGATCACAGGGATACCACACACTCTTTTGTGGGTGCAGTACCCCTACGTGGTGTCCTGACCAGTGGGGTGCCACAGTAACATGACTTATTTTATGTTTGTTAGCCATTAAAAGGTATCACAACTGCAAGATTATTATATTGTTTCTCCCACTAAGAGCAATCAACAGAAATCTCTTACAAATGGGAATAACATAATATCTAGACCAAGGAGCAATGGAAGTAACCTAATTGAAAAATGATGGGTCCAATTAATCAATACTGACATAGCGAATGCTAACATCATGCATGTGTTGTTGGAGTTGAAGGTGCCTAATTCATTAAAGGTGCACCCTATTATATAAATTCAGTGCCTCCTATGAGTGGCAACTGTAGTAAAATGCTGGCAGATTTCATTAATTTTTCAGGTGGCCATGCCCCCATCACTTCCCAGCTTCTCTTGAGCTCTGCCCATATCCTCCACAGAGCTGATTCAAATTGGTGTGAAAAAGTCACTAAATGTTTGCACAACTCTTCATTCTACAAAACATGCAACATTTCAAAGCTTTTACTCCACTTTTCTGGGGTTAACGTTTTCATGAATTGGCCTCTTTGTTTTCTTCTATATTTTAGAAAGTTGGGTGGATGCTTACTTGAGGTTAATGCATCACCAATAATACTTTGGATATTGTTCTTCTGCTTAATCTTGGCTCCTAGTGTTCCTATGAATGGTACTTTGACTTGCACCACCTATCTAATCAATGTTGCAGACCATGTAGACCCCTATTTGGTCAACGTGCTTGCTATTAGCAGTGACCGCTTTCAGCTGCATAGTTTGTTTTGATAAACTTCAAGAAATGCTCAAAAATGATTTGATTAATATGAATAAGAGAGTTCATGACCCAGGTCTCTATCTAATCAAGTACCTGAAAAAACAAATCTGAATCATGGAGGAACTACTGTTAATGAATTTCTTGTTAATCCTTTAATCAAACTAAAGGAATATCATCATTGAGATCAGAAACATTTCCGCTACAATATTAATACTGTAATTATCGGTGACTGCATTACATCCACTGACAAGTAGGTGGAGCCCCAGTGCAACAACTGTGCTTTGTCAACTTAGGTTAATTCTAATTATATCTATATCCCCTCCCCACAGCCAGTATTGGAAAAGATACGGTGCATTATATCCGATTACAGTATTTGTCATAATATATTTTCATTACTTGCAGCAGACTCTAGATAATGTTCAGTCTCCTAATCTTCAGACACGTAACATGTGATGATCTGTTTATTTGTGAAAATATACATTTAAGAAAAACTATTTTTACTTTACATTATTTGATCCCAAAATGGTGCACCCATAACTTTTGGGGGACCTATCATGCATATAATTCATTTTTTATGTATTATTAGAAGGGATGGCTAGCTAAAAAAAAGAACATTGTGTTTATATAGGGTTGATTCTCAGAGCAATGCGTATTTTAAATCTGCATTCACACATCCATGTCTATTGTTATATCCATGTTAAACAGTATTGCATCCATTTTTCATTTTCTTCTCAGCCAAATTTACCAAATTGAAGCATGTAGACTGAGCTCAAAATCATCACACAGATCCGCACTTTTCTTGACCACGACACTGCTAAAACACTTATTCACACTCTCATCATCTCCCACCTTGATTACTGCAACCTCCTGCTCACCGGCCTCCCTGCTACCTCCCTTGCACCTCTCCAATCTATCCTACACTCTGCTGTCCGTCTAATCCATCTGTCTTCCCGCTACTCCCCTGTCTCCCCCCTCTGCCAAGCCCTTCACTGGCTCCCACTTCTCAGAGATCTCGGTTTAAAACACTAACCATGACATACAAAGCCATACATCTCCGACATGGTCTCTCGATACCTACCCTCACGCAACCTGCGATCCTCCCAAGATCTCCTCCTCTACTCCCCCTCACCTCCTCTTCTCACAACCGCATACAGGATTTCTCCCTTGCCTCAGCCATATTCTGGAACTCTCTTCCCCACCACATGAGACACTCTCCTACCCTGGGAACCTTCAAAAGAAGCCTGAAGACCCACCTCTTCCGTCAAGCCTACAACCTGCAATGATGCCCGATCCACCTCACCGCCTCGCCTGACGTCCGGCACCTCCCCTTCCTACTGTATCCCCACCTGCCCTTCGTAGACTGTGAGCCCTCGTGGACAGGATCTTCTCCCCTCATGTACCTGTATGACCTGATCATCTACATTTATTGTACTTGTCCTCGTTTGCCCTTTCCGGATGTAAAGCGCCATGGAATATAATGGCGCTATATAAATAAATAAATAATTATAATAATAGCTTATAGTTATCCACTTTAGATAGAAGCTGTGGGAAAGCGCACACAAGGGGGATCCTATTTAAGAAGGAGATGAAAAAAAAGTAAGAGTGTTGCTCACCTAAGGGCATGTGCTCAGAGTCTGGAGGACGCAGCTCCTCCAGACCTAAGTAAACCCGCTGAGGGCCGCAGGGAGACCGCAGCCACCCTTTTCTCACCATGTGTGGCCAGTGCAGGTCAGCTTCTCCCTACAGTAACCAGATGGTGGCCGCTTCAGATTCCGCAGCATAAAATGAACATGCTGCAGAGGAGCGAAATGCCGGCGACCTGCACCACAGCTAAAAGAACGCTGCAGTTGGGATAAGCATAATGGGCAGGCATGGGATTTCTCCAAATCCCATCCACTATGCTGATACTGTACTACACAACATTTTGGATGCAGTGGCAAGACGCTGCGTCCAAAACGCTGTGTATACTGATCGTGAGTATGAAGCATATGGGATTGTATGGTGGCCCTGCCTGAAACTCTACCTGCTGCTGCCTCATGGCTGGTGGAAGCCCTCATATAGAAATTAAAGCACTTATAAGATAAAATATATGGATGGAAAATAGTCTCTTGTTGCAAGGCAGTACAATGACACATTAGCAATAATGCCCATCAGACCAAACCAAGAGCAATTCACATGGTATATTTGAGGGCATATAGAGAGAGCCAAGAGACAATATAAATGTTTGTAGAATGCAGTGCAGGAGCAGATAAAGATCTTGACATTTGTTGAGACACTCAAAAACTGTTGATAGGTTTCTTTTAACCCCTTAATGACTCTTGATATGCTTGATCTGCTATGTAAATCAGCAGTCTTCTATCTTGCTTTGATGCGGGCTCACATGCTGAACCTGCATCTTTCCTTGCAAGTCGGCTAATCTGATCAGCCGACGTGTGCCTCTAACAGCTGCAGGTAGATCAAAGACCTGCCAGGGCTGTTAACCATCAAAATCTTGCTGTCAATCTCTGACGGTGGGATTTAAGAGTGACGGTGGGAGGAGTGCCATTTCCCACTTCTTGATGTGATTGTGGGGCATCAATGAGTTATGACCCCTGTGTCTGTCATTGTGATTGTCCTGTGAATCAGCATTCATGAGAGATGATGATTTCTGTTGTACAGAACAGTCCTGATGCACAACTCTGTACAGTGCAGCGCATGCGATCACATAATCACAGTTTCAAGACCCATACTTTTTAAAAGTATGAAAAAAAACCTCGAAAGTTCAAGTCACAACCCTTTTGGCCACATTGAAAATAAAACAATTTAAAAAAAAGTAAAGAATTATACAGAAGTGGTATAAACTGCATTCAGAAATGTCCAATCTATCAAATATAAATTAATTAATCTAATCAGTAAACAGAATAATGAGAAAATGAATCAAAATACCAGAATTGTAGTTTTTTGGCAGCCTCAACAGAAAAGAATGCAATACCAGACGATCAAAAAATCATAAGGGGGAGTCACACGCGTCAATATCGCCTGCACGATCTCGGCTGCACGTGACGTTGCAGCGATATTGACGCGTGTGACATACTGAATCAACAAGCGATAAATCGCTGGTTGATGATCGCCAGGTTTTAGAACCTGCTCTAAAACCTGGCGATTGTCGCCCGGTGGACACGCAGCATCGCTGCGTGTGACACCGGGAGTAGCGATATTCCAGCTCCCAGCGCCTCTCACAAGCGCTGGGAGCTGGTATCCAAGGTAAACTGCGGGTATCTAGGCAGCGCGCGCTGCCTAGATACCCGACGTGTACCTTAGTTACCAGCCTCCTCCGCTCACCGGCTGGTATCTAAGGTACACAGCGGGTAACTAGGGACCCTAGTTACCCGCTGTGTACCTTAGATACCAGCCGGTGAGCGGAGGAGGCTGGTAACTAAGGTACACGTCGGGTATCTAGGCAGCGCGCGCTGCCTAGATACCCGCAGTTTACCTTGGAGACCAGCCTGCTCCCGCTTCCAGCAGGCTGGCAGCGGGAGCAAGACATCGTGGAAACGATATTTAAATCGTTTCCATGATGTCTCTGGTCAATTGATCGCTGGTGAGTCTGTCTGTGTGACAGCTCACCAGCAATCAGCCGTCAATGACGTCAGCGATAATCTCACTGACGACACTGAAGCGTGTGACTCCCCCTATATATACTCCAAGATAATACCAATAAAAGCAAAAGTTCATGGGGGGGGGGGAACAAGCCTTCACACAACTCTATAGCTCAAAACTTGAAAACGTTACAGCTCTCAGAAAGTAGTGACACAACATTTTTCAAAACTTCTGAAATTTTTTCACCGAAGGCTATATGCACACAGAGCATTTTTATGCATTTTTCATGCATTTTTTGGTGCATTTTTCTATTGTGCCGCACTTGGAATATTCTGTCCTCTTACCATTACGGTACATCATATGAAAAAGTTAATGGTGTCATTCAAAAGTACAACTCATCACACAAAAAACAAGCCTTCACATGGCTATAGTGCACTATATTGACGTACTGTCTTAGAATTTCTGGGCAGTTGGAAACCCAATTCCTTATGTTGGGCTACATGAGTGTTTCTAGTGTAGTGGAGCTACATTTTATTAATTGCATCATGAATTCACAGGTGTACTGCGCTATATAGAAGGAGAAGATATTGCCATCACTCGATATCCTTGGTACACATGCACTTTTCCAACATGACAATGAAATGACAAGCCCCACCAGGACCGTGGGGTACTGAGTCGGACGTTCTTTGGGGAGGTCACGGGTTCGTGACCCAGTTCTGTGGCCCTGGTTGTGTCAATAAAAAGGGGTATATTGTATGGGAATTAACGTGACCCCACCCATGGGTTTCAGCAATGGGGATGGATGGCCGACGCTGCTATCAGATCCTCTGGGGCCGAAGGTAATGCAGCTGAGGTGGTTCTGCTCTCCACAGTAAGAGCAAGGGGCCCCAGGGCAGTTTACACAGTCTATGCAGGAAATAGGGAACAGTGGGGTTCAGGAAAGAGGGCGCAATCAATGACTGGAGGACACAGTGATGAAACCTTCCTTTACCTTTACTTGGTTCTTGATGGTGCAGGCCGGGGCACTGGTACAGATGGTAATGGAGATCCGGGCAGCCTGGAAGCAATTGAACCCTAGAGGCCTCCCTGCTGCACTGGTCTGCATGGTCCTCGCTGCCTAAAACTGCTGTCGCCCTCTCTCTACGTGTTTAGTCTATACCCATATAGCAGGCAGCTCAACCTGTTCCAGGTGTCGCTCCTCAGTGGCGGCTCAGGCTCTGCTATGCTGCTGTGCCATCGGGTGTTAGTTGGGGCCAGGGGACTTGCAATCCCCTGCCATCCTGAGTTAGCTGCTGGAACCTCAGTACCCGAACAGCCACAGACTCCGGCATCCGGTCTCTGGCGCTGTCTCGGGGGTGAGCCCAGTCACGGCTCCACTTTCCAGGTTCTCCTCCCTCCTCTCGTACATAGCCTTCCAATGTCCTGAGATGAGCTCCTCCAGCTCCAGTCCCCAGGACGTCTGTACTGTTCCAGTTCTCAGACTTTCCTGCCTGCGTCTCCAGGCCAGAATTTATAGAGACTTGCAAGAAAATGAGTTAGCGGTCTTGTAGAAGCGCTACTAAACTCAGGCACCAGGATGAAGATGTTTATAAATCGCAACCTTTATTTTCCCCTCACAGCTCCACAACATGTTTCAACTGGTCAAGGCAGTCTTCCTCAGGTAGTGTCACTACCTGAGGAAGACTGCCTTGAGCAGTTGAAACATGTTGTGGAGCTGTGAGGGGAAAATAAAGGTTGCGATTTATAAACATCTTCATCCTGGTGCCTGAGTTTAGTAGCGCTTCTACAAGACCGCTAATTCATTTTCTTGCAAGCATCTATTCCCCCTGAGGGATCAGCGGCTGGAGCAGCACAGCGAGGGCACAGCGGTGAAGGACCTGGCGTTCCCTAGATACCATGCAGTGACGCACATCTGGGACCGGTGCCACGTGACCGGAAAGGTCCTATACGGACAGCTGAGGACCAGCGAGGGCGAAGGAGCGGAGCGTGTACATTGCCGTGGGTCCCCTATACATCAGAGGCTATTACACCGAGTTGTGCAGGTCGTGCACAACCCAAACAGGTGAGTGGCCACCTGTAATAACACCATATTAACTCAGCTATAGTAATCCTACACATATGCCCCTTCTCTCCCTTTTTTTTTCTTACAGAATTTATAGAGAAGCTCCCCTGAAACCGGGTTCAGAGCTCCCCATTCTGGTCTGGAGTCAGGACAAGTGTTGGATCCTGGTGTTACCTGACTAGGGGACCTCTTCTTGCTTCCAGGCATTACATGACCCCCCCTGTGAGGGAGGCAATGCCAGGACTGCCACAGATACAAAACACACATATAACGATAAAGCTGCCATTGTTAAAGAAGAAAAAGGTGGAAGTTTTCCACTGGCCAAGTATGTATGTCTCCTGATATGAATTAATTTCTACATTTATGGAATACATCACTAACTTGTTAATTCTATGCCTAGAGTTGGCACTTTTCTTAAAAATTATAGAAGACATACAAAATACTAGATACTTATTTTTTTACATGGGATTTATTGATTCTTGTATAAACTAATTTGAGTAAAAACGAAGCTTTTGCAAAGAAAGTTATTACCTTACCTTCATATTATGGGCTAAAAATGTTCTATGGAAGTTGTCAAATTTTGAAATTTTTTTGTGTGTTTTGTGAGATAGAGACAAAAATATTATATCTTAAAGAGAATCTGTCAGCAGGTTTTTGCTACATCAGAGGTCTCCAACCTTTCTGACCTTGAGAGCCACATTCAGCTCTGAAAGAGGGTCATGAGCAACATACAGCTCCCTCCCCCTCACAGTACTGACACCAAGAGCCCTCATTACCAGTATAATAACAGCCAAAGCTTGTCCACCAAGATCCAGGGGTTCCTACCTTACCCTCATCCAAATCTTCTCTTTTTATGTACAGCTAATCACAAACGTCACTATCTGGAGACCTGCTCTTCATAGCTGTTTGCTAGTCATGGTGCTAAAGCAGCAAGGTGGAAGACAGTTGCAAGCCGCCGCACAACACGAGGTCATGAGCCACATGTGGCTTCTGAGCTACAGGTTGGGGACCCCTGTCCTTCATAATCTTAGGATAGCATGATGTAGGGGTTACAATACTGAATTCAGTGATGTGTCATTAGGTGCTGTTATTTATCTGCAATGAAGATTTTATAATCACTGCCTGGCCTAAGTCTAGCATGCCCAATCATATCCTCTCCTCTGATAAGTAGCTCACTGTCCATAGACAATGTAACACAAAAAGCTGTGGTGTGGGAAGGGTTAGGTTTCTGAGCTCTGCTACATTCTACATCTAATAACTCTGTCACAACTGCTGCACCCAGTAAATTAAGTGATATATCATTGGAATCAAATTGTCTTTTCCTATATTACACTACTCTCAGATGAAGTAGCAAAATTTGCTGACAGATTCCTTTTAAATCTTCTTTTCAGATTTATGCTGAGCACTCTATATTTACACTCACTACACTGTACTATGTGTAATCTATATACACCCTGCTGCATACTTTCTATATACAGATACATTTATAGCTCTCTTTGTCCAAATCCATCCATCTATTCAACCTGTTAGATTAAACACCTTCTGTATATCTGTGTCTTCAGAATTTGTGTCATTATAGCCTGATGAATAGACCATAAAGTCTCGAAAGATTGCTATTTGTTACCATCTTTACAGTTAGCCATTAAATATAGCCAAAAATATTGGTGCAAGAATAAATATTTCTTTATGAAGAAAATATGTTTGCAATGTAAAACATTAAAAAAGTATATCAATTCGGTATCACTGTAATTATTCCATCTTGGGTAACATTTTCTACCACATAGTGAGTCACTCAACATTTAAAACAAAAGAATCCATAGTGATGCTGAAACCACTAGGAACAAAATCAATAAGTCATTTCTATCCCAAAATGGTGAAATTTGAAAGTACAATCAGCAAACAACAATCCAATTGTTATATTTGAGAAGATAAGGATGGAGTAAAAACAGATACCGTAACTACTATATTTTTCAGACTATAAGAAAAACATTTAGGGGGAAAGTATGAGGGGTGCATCTTATAGTCTGGATTTACCTGTTTTACAGTGGGGGGGGGTCACAAAAGGCAGGAGCAGGGTCACCACAGAAGTAAACCAGCACCTGGGGCATGCACGTGGCGGCTATCAAGGAAAATTAACATTCTTCCCCACACCCATAATCCCACCACCTCTCAACACTGAATCAGAGCCAAGAGGTCAGTGAGATTATGGGTGTGGGGAGCAATGAATATTCATGTTGTGTAGGAGTCGACAGCCCCAGCCACCAGATTACTGCAGCAACTGGGACAATCATGTGTGTCAGTCATTACAGAAAATTAATATTAATTGCTCCCCATGCTTATAATCCCGAGTATGAGGACCAGTGGACATTCATTTTGGATTAGCTGGCATCTGATGTTAGTGTGTAATTGGGGGTGCGTGGCAGTGACATCATGTGGAAAGAGAGCAGTGAATATTCATGTTCTTTAATAGTGGATACCCTGATAGTCCAGCTGCTGGTTCACTGCAGAAACTGGGTGTCAGCTATTAAAGAAAATGAATATTCACTGCTCCCCACACCTATAATCCGGAGCATAGGGAGCCATGAATATTCCTTTTGTATTAGCTTCCAGCTGATGTTAGCATATGTCTGGGAGCACATTGCAGTGCTGCCACACTTACTTGCCAAAATCAGTTGCCATCATCAGAAAAGGAAGCCAAACACCAAAGGAGCAGATGAACGGTGAGTAGAATTGTTTATTTTTTTAGTTGTGCGGCATAACGGAAGGCATATATACCCAGATGGGTACACCATGCTAGGGGATATCTACCAGGATTAGGGACATATATACCAACATGGGCTCAGGATGGGGATCATATATACCAGGATGTGGGACATATATACTTAGAAGGGACCAAGGATTGGGGACATTAGCACAGAATTGGGGGACATTACCCCCAAAACAGTGTCAGAAGATCTTTACATAACAGTGCATCATGTCTAGATCTTTTACTTTTTTTCTGCCTCTAAAACCTAGGTGCGTCTTATAATCCGATAAGATATAATAAGATAAGATGAAAGATATGCGTCTTTCATAACTAAAAAGAAATCAAAATGGTTGGAGGGTGAGAAACTGAGTCCCCTAGTTAGAACCTCAAGCTGGGCCTCAAACAGAGTATGAGTAGAGAGATTAATTATCTGCAATTTGTTACCCCTTTTATTAGAATGTAATCGGGGTTCCACAAGTTGCAGGGTCCATCCACTTCTAGTTAACATTGTACCGCGGCCTCCATCTGACTCTGTAGCTCCCTCTGAACCCACAGCTGAGCTTTCCTCTATGGAACTAATCGAGACCAAGGATGGTGATCTGGAAGGGGGTGGTGATTTAGGGATGTCCTTATGTAGTTGTTTAGGTTGAGGTTTATCTTTACTACCTTTCCCTTTTTCTTTCCACTTATAAACCCTGATATTCACAGAATCCGATTTAGTTTCTTAACTTTCAGATCTCTCACCTCCTTCTCCCATTTTGAAATCTCCTTCTCCGTGTCCTCATTGTATTTTTCCACAAAAATGGGTGTAGATTCTGCCAGAAACTTATTTTTTTTCTACTATATGCACTTGCTCTTTAGAGAACACAGGCTGTGCACATATATCATCCATGCTATAGGGCACAGGCTAGCCTTCATATTTGGGTTTATTTTTCACACAGGGCTATGTATGACAAAATATTGTCGTGATTATAAGTCTTTCTCAGATGTCATGTGCCATTTCGACCTTCTGTGGACCCTTGCATGGGTACCTTTATTCTGATACTGTCTGGAATTGTATATTTGTACCTGGGCTCACCTCTTGGATGTGTAATTTTCTTTCAACCCCTCATCTGGTTTTCTTTCACAATAAAGTACTTAAATTTACCGCATTTATTATTATGCATTCTATATACATTTTTGTTCAAAATTAAGTTTCTGAGGATGTCTTGCATTTTGCACCTATCCCAGGACTATTAGTCCTTGGCAGGGCCGGCCCTTGGCATGTGCGAGTCGTGCGGCCGCACAGGGCGCCACGCTCCAGGGGGCGCCGCAGGGAGACAGCTGTCATTGTTATTTGCTGCCCTGCTCCCGCTCCCAGGGGCTTTGCTAGATCTGTGCGGCTGCTAGTAGACAGAGGACGGCATCCGCAGGGGCGCCCGGTGGTAGCGCGGGCTCCCTGCTGATGCCACTCTCTCTACTATAGTCCTGGCCGCTGCCGCCGCGTTATCCCCCCCCACCCTGCAGTGTGAGCCCACCTGTAGAGCTGCACAGGCCTGTGCTTACAGGACCTGTGATGATGTCAATGAAGGGGGAGGAGTCAGGGATCACATGATCAGCATCTCCGACTATGCAGGGCAGCTTCCACCAAGCAAAAAGTGAAGAGGTAAAGAAATGAGTTTGTGAAAAGAGGTGAGTTTGTGTGGGATCAAGAGGGATGTATAGTGTGAATGTAGCAGAGCTGCGTGTGTATGAGGTGTAAGGAGTGGAGCCGAGTGTGTACAAGGTGTATGGAGCTGAGTGTGTATGAGGTGTTCGGAGCGGAGCCGAGTGTGTATGAGGTGTATGAAGCGGAGTCGCGTGTGCACGAGGTGTATGAAGCGGAGTCGCGTGTGCACGAGGTGTACGGAGCGGAGCCGAGTGTGTACGAGGTGTACGGCGCGGAGCCGAGTGTGTACGAGGTGTACGGAGCGGAGCCGAGTGTGTACGAGGTGTACGGAGCGGAGCCGAGTGTGTACGAGGTGTACGGAGCGGAGCCGAGTGTGTACGAGGTGTACGGAGCGGAGCCGAGTGTGTACGAGGTGTACGGAGCGGAGCCGCGTGTGTACGGAGCGGAGCCGCGTGTGTACGGAGCGGAGCCGCGTGTGTACGAGGTGTACGGAGCGGAGCCGAGTGTGTACGAGGTGTACGGAGCGGAGCCGAGTGTGTACGAGGTGTACGGAGCGGAGCCGAGTGTGTACGAGGTGTACGGAGCGGAGCCGAGTGTGTACGAGGTGTACGGAGCGGAGCCGAGTGTGTACGAGGTGTACGGAGCAGAGCCGTGTGTGTACGAGGTGTACGGAGCGGAGCCGCGTGTGTACGAGGTGTACGGAGCAGAGCCGTGTGTGTACGAGGTGTACGGAGCAGAGCCGAGTGTGTACGAGGTGTACGGAGCGGAGCCGAGTGTGTACGAGGTGTACGGAGCAGAGCCGTGTGTGTACGAGGTGTACGGAGCGGAGCCGAGTGTGTACGAGGTGTACGGAGCGGAGCCGCGTGTGTACGAGGTGTACGGAGCGGAGCCGCGTGTGTACGAGGTGTACGGAGCGGAGCATTATACTATATGGAGGAATGTGGGGGTGTATTGTACTATATGTCATGCTTTAAGTGTGCAATATACTATACGGAGGACTGTGGCGTGCATTCTAGATAGAGAACTGTGTGGGTGCATTATTCTATATGGAGGTCTGTGGGTGTGCAATCTTGTATATAAAAGCCGGAAGGATTTGTGACCTCACATCCGTCACTTTGTCCCAACATCCGGCAGAGCTATACCCGCTCAGGGTGAGCCAAGATGGCGGCCGTAAGCGGGAGCCGGGACTCATAGAGCCCGCTACGCTTATGGCAGCCCCTAACACATACACACACCACACACACACCACACAATCAACACACGCACACACAGTCGCCTATACTTACCACCTCTCCTCCATCTTCTCCACCGCTGACATGTCGCCGCCCCTGGAGAACTGGATCCAATACGGCGTCCGGGAAGTCTCGCAAGACTTCCCGGACGCCATATTAGATCCATGGCTCCAGGGTGGCGACATACTTTCTCCAAGATGGCATCCGGGAAGTCTCGCGAGAGTTCCTGGACGCCATATTGGATCCAGTCCTGGGTGCAGCGACATGTCGGGACTCAGGAAGACGCAGGCGCCAGGGAAGAAGCAGGGACGGTGGTAAGTATATCGGAGTGTGTGTCCGTCCGCCCCACCGCTGACCACTCTGCCCACCGCTGACCACTCTGCCCTGCGCTGACCACTCTGCCCACACAGCGCCGCTGCGCTGACCACTCTGCCCACACAGCGCCGCTGCGCTGACCACCCTGCCCACACAGCGCCGCTGCGCTCACCACCCTGCCCACACAGCCCCGCTGCACTGACCACCCTGCCCACACAGCGCCGCTGTGCTGACCACCCTGCCCATACAGCGCCGCTGCGCTGACCACCCTGCCCACACAGCGCCGCTGCACTGACCACCCTGCCCACACAGCGCCGCTGCACTGACCACCCTGCCCACACAGCGCCGCTGCGCTGACCACTCTGCCCACCGCACTCGCTGCTAACCACTGAGCCACCGCGCAGTGCTAACCACTGAGCCACAGCCCAGTGCTAACCACTGAGCCACCGCGCAGTGCTAACCACTGAGCCACCGCGCAGTGCTAACCACTGAGCCACCGCGCAGTGCTAACCACTGAGCCACCGCGCACTGCTAACCCCTGAGCCACCGCGCACTGCTAACCACTAAGCTGCCTTACAGTGCTCCATCCACCCTCACCCCGCCGCTTTGTCCTCCATCATCCTCCTCCCACCGCTCTGTGCTCCGTCCTCCCCCTGCCTGTACCATTCCATCATCCTCCATCGCTTCCTCCTCCTTCCTTTGTCCGCCTCCTCTCCACCACTCCATCCTCCCCCTGCCTGGGCTGCTCCATCCTCCTCCACCCCACCGCTTTGTCCTCTGTCCTCCTCCTGCCGCTCTGTCCTCCCCCTGCCGCTCTGTCCTCCCCCTGCCGCTCTGTCCTCCCCCTGTCGTTCTGTCCTCCCCCTGCCTGTGCCGCTCCATCCTCCCCCACCGCTTCCTCCTCCTTCCTTTGTCCTCTTCACCTCCGCCACTCCATCCCCCGTCCTCCCCCTGCCCGTGCTGCTTCGTCCTCCCCCACCTCGCTGCTTCATCCTACACCCTCCTCCCTCCCGCCACTCTGTGCTTAGTCCTCCCCATGCCGCTTCGTCCTCCCCTGCCTGTGCCACTCCATCCTCCCCCACCCCACCGCTTCCTCCTCCTTCCTTTTCCTTCCTCACCTCCGCCACTCTATCCTCCGTCCTCCCCCTGCCTATGCTGCTCCGTTCTCTCCCACCCCGCCGCTTCATCCTGTCCTCCACCCCCCCACCGCTCTGTGCTTCATCCTCCCCCTGCCGCTCCATCCTCCCCCTGCCTGTGCCGCTCCATCCTCTCCCCACCGCAACGCTTCCTCCTCCTTCCTTTGTCCTCCTCCCCTCTGCCACTCCATCCTCTGTCCTCCCCCTGCCTGTGCTGCTCCATCTTCCCCACCCCGCCGCTTCATCCTCCGTCCTCCTCCCCTGCCGCTCTGTGCTCCATCCTCCCCCTGCCGTTCCTTCCTCCCCCTGCCTGTGCTGCTACATCCTCCCACACCCCGCCGCTACCTCCTCTGTCCTCCATCCTCCTCCCCCTGCTGTTCTGTCCTCCCTCCTCCCCCCTGCCACGCCGTTCTTCACCGGCCGCTCTTCTTCAAAGTTCCTCCCAATTCAGCCCTCACCGCCTTCCCCATGCAATCTCTATTTCTATATTCTAAAATACCCGATGCGTTAGAATCGGGCCACCGAGAGTTCCCGGACGCAATATTGGATCCAGTCCTGGGTGTGGCGACATGTCGGCAGATCAGAGGACTCAGGAAGACGCAGGTGGCAGGGAAGAAGCGGGGACGGTGGTAAATATATCGGAGTGTGTGTCTGTGTGTGTGTGTCCGTCCCCCCCACCGCTGACCACCCTGCCCACGGCGCTGCGCTGACCACCCTGCCCACGGCACTGCGCTGACCACTCTGCCCACGGCGCTGTGCTGACCACTCTGCCCACGGCGCTGTGCTGACCACTCTGCCCACGGCGCTGCGCTGACCACTCTGCCCACGCACTCACTGCTAACCACTGAGCCACCTCACTCACTGCTAACCACTCAGCCACCGCGCAGTGCTAACCACTGAGCCACCACCCAGTGCTAACCACTGAGCCACCGCGCAGTGCTAACCACTGAGCCACCGCGCAGTGCTAACCACTGAGCCACCGCGCAGTGCTAACCACTGAGCCACCGCACAGTGCTAACCACTGAGCAACCGTATACTCTGCTACCCACTGAGCCACCTGTATACACACAATTCATTTCATCGCACTCCCCTAACTATTAGTAAATAAACTATATATGGATTCTAGACTACCCGATTCTTTAGAATCGGGCCGCCATCTAGTATACTATATGTAGGACTGTGGTGGTGCATTATTCTATAT
Organism: Allobates femoralis; assembly: GCA_033576535.1. NCBI lineage: Eukaryota > Metazoa > Chordata > Amphibia > Anura > Aromobatidae > Allobates > Allobates femoralis. Next base: position 168,640,148 of record JARQOC010000001.1, on the reverse strand, counting down.
TGAGGACTATGGGGGTGCATTATATTATATGGAGGTCTATTGGGGTGCATAATATATGGAGGAATTTGGGGGTGCAATATACTATGTGGAATACTATGGGGGGGGTTCTGTCAGGGATCAAATCTTGCTGGAGACTAGTCAGAAAGTCTGTTCCCTGAAGGCTTCTCCCTGCTGACTGCCTTGAGTGACCGGTCTCTCCGTATACACGCAAATGGGGTGAATTCACCAGGGACTAGCCTTTCTTGCTACTCTCCTATCTGTCTCGGTCCCCAGAAGCTTTTGGAGTATGTTCTTATTTGAAATGCTGCATTATTTAAGAGTCAACACCTCTATATACAGCAGATAAAACAGGATCCACCATTCACAATAGATGATGTCACAGCTCACCTCTTCCTCCTGTACAATGACTGATAACTCCTCTATATACAGTAGATAACACAGGATCCACCATTCACAATAGATGATATCACAGCTCACCTCCTCCTGTACAATGACTGATAACTCCTCTATATACAGTAGATAACACAGGATCCACCATTCACAATAGGTGATATCACAGCTCACCTCCTCCTGTACAATGACTGATAACACCTCTATATACAGTAGATAACACAGGATCCACCATTCACAATAGGTGATATCACAGCTCACCTCCTCCTGTACAATGACTGATAACACCTCTATATACATTAGATAACACAGGATCCACCATTCACAATAGGTGATATCACAGCTCACCTCCTCCTGTACAATGACTGATAACACCTCTGTATACAGTAGATAACAATCCACCATTCACAATAGGTGATATCACTGCTGACCTCCTCCTGTACAATGACTGATAACACCTCTATATACAGTAGATAACACAGGATCCACCATTCACAATAGGTGATATCACAGCTCACCTCCTCCTGTACAATGACTGATAACACCTCTATATACAGTAGATAACACAGGATCCACCATTCACAATAGGTGATATCACAGCTCACCTCCTCCTGTACAATGACTGATAACACCTCTGTATACAGTAGATAACACAGGATCCACCATTCACAATAGGTGATATCACAGCTCACCTCCTCCTGTACAATGACTGATAACACCTCTATATACAGTAGATAACACAGGATCCACCATTCACAATAGGTGATATCACAGCTTACCTCCTCCTGTACAATGACTGATAACACCTCTGTATACAGTAGATAACACAGGATCCACCATTCACAATAGGTGATATCACTGCTGACCTCCTCCTGTACAATGACTGATAACTCCTCTATATACAGTAGATAACACAGGATCCACCATTCACAATAGGTGATATCACAGCTCACCTCCTCCTGTACAATGACTGAGAACACCTCTATATACAGTAGATAACACAGGATCCACCATTCACAATAGGTGATATCACAGCTCACCTCCTCCTGTACAATGACTGATAACACCTCTATATACAGTAGATAACACAGGATCCACCATTCACAATAGATGATATCACAGCTCACCTCCTCCTGTACAATGACTGATAACTCCTCTATATACAGTAGATAACACAGGATCCACCATTCACAATAGGTGATATCACAGCTCACCTCCTCCTGTACAATGACTGATAACCTCTATATACAGTAGATAACACAGGATCCACCATTCACAATAGGTGATATCACAGCTCACCTCCTCCTCCTGTAAGATGACAGGTAACACCTCTATATATGGGAGGGTTGGTAATGACAGGTGGGAGAGGATATAGGTCTTGGGTCCCTGATTTTTTCTGACCCTAGCATAGCAACGCCCCTCCCTGCTCTCCTTGAAGACCATGAATAGATCATGTACAAACATGTATGCTCATGTGTTCTGAGTAAGTAATGGCGTGGGGGCGCCATAAGGCAAATTCGCACAGGGCACCATTCAACATAAGGCCGGCCCTGGTCCTTGGGATTGGTTGTATATCAAATATGATGCCAACTAGGCTGTTGTTAGCAGTATGTGAACATATTTGTTCATACAAATGAAAAATGAAATCAAAAACTTCAAATTTGGTCATTTTTGACTGAACAGAATAGCAGGGTTAAATGCACATACTGTATAAGCAAAAACGTATACTCGAATATACCCTTGTATCACATACTAGCGCATCTCAATGAATTAGAATATAAACAAAAAGTTAATTTATTTCAGTAATTCAATACATAAAGTTAAACACATATATTATATAGAGTCATTACAAACAGAGTCATCTATTTAAAGTGTTTATTTCTGTTAATGTTGATGATTATGGCTTACAGCCAATGAAAACCCACAGATGATTATCTCAGAAAATTAAAGTAGGGAGGATGAAGGGTTAAATACCATGCTGCCGTATTCCTCAAGACACCAAAGGGTAAATATAATATCGATTTATTAGTCAACATGTTTCAGGGATCCCAGAAAAGCCCTGAAGCATGGCAATATGATATTGATGATATTCCAAATCATTGAGATGCACTAGTATATCCATGTCTAGTTGTCAACAGTTCCTCTGTAACCTTCATGTAACTATGTACTCAAACCTTTGGGATTGATATGTACTAATAAAGACCATTTTATAAGCAATGTAAATAGTAGATGTTTGGAGAGAGAAGGATCCTGACTGCTTTATTTACAATGGCAGATCCTTTTCCACTGAATTTTAATAGTGGAGATGTTTTCCATTCATTTAGTTTGGTATCTTGGATTTTGGTTATTTAACCTCACATATGCCATGTATACTCGAGTATAGGCCGAGTTTTTCAGCACATTTTTAATGCTGAAAAAGCCCTCCTCGGCTTATACTTGAGTGAGTTTGCTATGCTGTAGGGGGATGGCTATGTACCAGGATGGGGGATGATATACCAGGATGAGAGCTATGTACCAGAATGGGGGGGGTATCTATCAGGATGGGGGGCTATGTATTAGGATGGGGGATGATATATTAGGATGGGGGCTATATACCAGGAAGAGGGGCTATATACCAGGATGTAGGCTATGTAGTAGGCTGGGGGATGATATACCAGGATAAGGGCTATGTACCAGGATGGTTGGGGTCTATATATCAGGATGGGGGGGCTATATATAAGGATAGGGGGGTTATGTAGTAGTATGGGGGATGATATATTAGGATGGGGGCTATATACCAAATTGATGGGCTATATACCAAGATGAGGGCTATGTAGCAGGATGGGTGATGATATACCAGGCTGAGGGATGATATACCAGCATGGTGGCTATATGCCAGGATGGGGGGTAGCTACATTTCCCATCCTAGGCTTATACTCAAGTCAATAGGTTTTCCCAGGTTTTGTTGGTAAAATTAGGGGCCTTAGCTTATAGTCGGGTCGGCTTATACTAGAGTATATATGGTACTTTGGCCCCCTCTTTGTTTGGATTGCTCTTCTATATTGGCAGGCTTGGACAACTTTAGTCAGTATGTGGGGACATTAACTCATGTTTAATATATATTTAGAAAAGTTGAACATCTGTTTTACAGATATAGAAAATCTCCTGCTAAGAAATCAAGTTAAAAGATAACACACTATGCTACTTGAGCAAACACAAGAGGTTCTATATGTTACAGCAGGAATCAACAGAATTGCAAAGCAATTTAAATTAAAAATAATAAAAGATAAAAATCATCTTTAGGTTCATCCTAATATGACAAATGTTGAGATGTTTTATTCTGTTGCAATAGGAATGTCCAACTGTATAGATGAATATTGAATATACAATTACAATGTAAATAATTTTGCTCATGGACATATATTGATATTGGCAAAAGCATTGTGCAGTGCATTAGCCGACCGGCACATATATAAATAGCTTTACTGAAAAAGCTACAAGTAAATGCTAAAGCTATAGGAATAATCACAAACAGAAAAACTGAAAAAATGAAAGCAGACTCTACATTTCTATTGGTCAGGCCCAACAATGACCTTGATAAAATTTGATATATTTATATGTAAATGTAGTTATCATAAGTGGTGTCACTACCACATCACGAGCAGAATATTCTTCATCCATTATTTATAGGACTCCCTTAGAGTAGGTCACTTACACGACTAATATTCCTGCCACAATGTAATGCTTTAAAATTCTAACAATACATTAATTGAAAAGTGCTTTAATTGCCAGTTTTTGTCACACTATTTATCAAATATGCCTGAAAGAGTCAGACAAGGTGCAGAAATCATAATTACTGAAATGAATGTTGTCAGAGAATTGAAGTGTTCTTTGGGGAAATACATTAGCGGAGTGGATTTAAAAGGGTTTTAAATAAGTATAAGGTCACATTGGGAAACAAACATAGATCAAGATGTTGTGTTATTAAGTTACTATAATTTCTATCATTAAAATAAAATTGAAGCTTTTTTTTTTCTCTTTTCCTGGTGTCTGGTTTTTAATCTTCCATGCCATTATATTCACATAAAATTCGCCAACAGCATCACTTAGGCTGGCTTCACACCACGGTGTGATCTGGTCTGGGGCTGTCTGGTGTAAACCAGGCAGCCCCGGACCGTTTTTTTGGCCCCATAGTAGCCTGTGGGGCATGGATGGAGCCGGATGGCAGCTCTCTGCCATTCTGGTTTCATCTCTCCGGTGGAATTCGGGAGAATTCGGATTATTCTCTCCGGACACAAAACTGATGCTTGCATCATTTTTGTGTCTGGGGAGAAATATCTCCCCAGTTTGCCGGATCCCGGATTCGCCTGGATTCTCCCGGTCTGGGAGGATCCGGGAACTGGATACCGGTGGCTGCACACCGCTGTTGTTTCAGGACCGCAGCTAGCTCCATGCTAGCCGCGGTCTTGAAAAATCAACAGCTGCGGCTGCAATTACAGCCATCCGGCTGTACACAGGACCGGAGGGCACATTTGGTCCTCCAGGTCTGTGTGCTGATCCGGTCCAGGGCTGTCAGAGTCATCCCGGACAGCGCCGGACCGGATCACACCGTGGTGTGAAGCCAGCCTTACACATCATGCAAATGTTTTCAATTTACTATATCAATTTTTAGGTAACATTTTTTCTTACTTTCTTTAAGTTTTTTTCTCTTCCATTCAACTTTATTTTTTGGTTGTTTTGCAATATCAGGAATATAAACATTACACATTAAGTATAATAAGGTACCAAAACAAATTCATTCAGATGGTGTTGTATCTAAAGTATTTTTATTGAAAAATTTTTCAAAACAGGGTATGGGACATGTATACCGAAAATGATAGGATATACAAACAAACACACAAAAAAACAAATCACACAAAGTATCTTATAACGATTTAACAAAGGTTAAAAATATTGTCACAACATAGTAATTATCTTAAGTCAGAACAGAATTAAATAATTTGGGTTGTTACAAGCTAAACAGACACCAAGTATCAAAATTCGTAATGTACCAATTTCAATTAGTCTTAGGAAGAATTAAGTTAGTAGTGTAAGTAGACCAAATCTCCCATCTTTGTCTATATTTGTTGAAGGTTTTATTCCTTAAGGCTAGGTTAAATATATAGATATAGATATTATGGAGTGTTAAGGCCACGTTACACACACAAATATCTGTTCAGATATTGGTCACAGATCTCTGGTTGCAGTGAAATCATGGACATATTTTTCCATTTTGTGGCTGTGTACAAATGGATTAATCTGTCCATGATTTCACTGCAACCAGAGATCTGTGAACAATATCTGAACAGATATCTGTGTGTGTAACTGGCCCTTACTTTATTAATTAAATCCATTATTGTAGGAGATTCTGGGTGCTTCCATCTAGAAGTAATAAGAAGTTTAGTAGAAAGTAAAATTTGGCATAGTAGATGTCTCAGATCCACTGGAAAGTCATCGATTCCTAATGAAAGCAAAACTACTGATGCATTCAACATAAGGTTGAGACCCGTAAGCTTGCAAATAAGTTGTTTGACATCTGATCCGAAGTCTAAAGGCCCAGTTACATACACAGATAATTGTGCAGAGATTGTTCGCAGATCTCTGGTTGCAGTGAAATCATGGACACATTGTTACATTTGTACACGGCCACAAAATGGAACAATGTGTCCATGATTTCACTGCAGCCAGAGATCTGAGAACAATCTCTGCACAATTATCTGTATGTGTAACTGGGCCTTAAGCGTTTCAGACAACCCCAAAAAATATGGAAAATAGAGCCAACTTTCCCAGAGTTCCTCCAACAATCAGGAGGTAGACTTGAGTTGATGGAATTCTGTTTTTGAGGTGTTCAATACCACCTAGAGATCACCTTGTAGTGTGTTTCATGTGTAGATGCACAGAGCGTGTTAGAATGAGTCATCTCTAGGGCCCTAGATAGTTGTAATTCATGTAATTCATCAATATGAACATGCAGGTCCTTCTCCCAAGCCAAGACATTGCGATATCGATATAAGTGATATAAGATATAAGATATAAGATAAGTGTTTCAAAATTTGTCTTTCTTTTCTTAGAAATGTCTTTATATACTGGCAAAACACTACTTCCTCGGAGGAAGCTGCAGGCGAAACGCTTGTCAGGGGTTTTCTCTGTGGCCACCATACAGGTTCTATATATTTTTACCATACCAATTTTGGATCATTCTAGTATTCACTATCTTTGCTCTATTTTTGAGAGCATTTCTTTATTCATTTCTACAGCTTCAAAGGGTTTTGAAGTTCCTGGCACACTATTTTGGCGTCATTGTAAACTTTGAACTGCAGATATTATGTGTCTATTTCATCATGATATCTATATGGCTATAATTATAAATTTTTCTTGTCACCTACTGTTCATGATTTTTTGTGTAGAATTTTTCCCACGTTATATGTCATTTATATTTTTTTTTTTGCCACATACATTATATTTATATACATCTCTTTGGACTCTCTTATATTGTGACTAGTGTATTTCTACCCCTTTAAATGGTTTAGCACATTTTATAATGTATCCGTACGTAATCTTATATGTGGCACCCCAGAGTCATAGTGCCACAGTGTCACCATTGTTAGGTGTCACCAGAGAGCAGTAAGGGGTATTCCACTCAGGCAACACGCAAACAACACCAACACCTCCCAGACAGAAGGGGGAGATCAAGCCCGGCTTCAGGGTGAGCTCGCCTATATATTCTGGTCTGAGGAGCAACAAGAGCAGAGCAGTTCCTGGGAGGACTGCGAAGAGCACAGTTCAGTTCAGTTCCTAGGAGGACTGTGAGGAGGACAGGTTCTATGCAAACTGTGAACCAGACCACGGTGTAAACGAGATGTGCCAGACTTATCCCAAGGTCTACTGCTGAACACCAGGCCTAAGGCTAAGGTCTGAGGAAAGAGGAGAGAAAAAAAGCTACCAGGAGGCTGCACCACCCTGTGCTTCCCCTCTGCGAGAGGAACAAACGCAAGAACGAACACCGGAGTCCGAGACTGTGCAGATTCACACACACCGACAGTCAACACCGGAGAGTGGGGGACTCCAGATTCTTCAGCTACACAGTACCAGGGACACAACGACGTATAGAATCCAGTAACAATGGCTTCCCAGGGTGGGGTAGAGAAGTGAAGGAATCGAGTTGCCTGTTATACTGGTAAACGCAGACAGAGACAGGGCCGGCAGCCTAGGTTAAGCAACTGTAGGGGCCGCAATACAAGCACACTGAGGAAGCCAATACGACCCAGCTGTGTGAGAATTACCTCAGACTGCTCTCCAGACTCGATGGACATTGTATGACATCTGCCTTAACTCCAGTAAAGGGACTGAGAAATCACATATCAGTGAGTCTGCCTGTTGATTGCGCCTGTTGCCCTGTGCTCTATAACGGAGCCATATACCTGCAGAGTTGCTGACTACCAGTACCATGGAGAGCTGCAGCAAAGTATGAAAATTTACAGGGTGTTCCCATAATTTTTTTCTCAGAATTGATTTATTCCATAACTTTGCCCCCTGCTTGATCTACAAAAGTAACCGTTACTGGCTAGCACATTTTTTTTTCAAGATTTCTTTCAGTGTTTCTTTAAGGCAGAGAGTTGCCATTTGAAATGACTTTAGTTTTGTGGCCATGTCTGTGATCTGCTTTTTTTCTACAAAATTAAACAACTGAATGGACATCCTCCGAGCCAGGTGATTCCATCATTTTTGCCAGGGATTGTATACAACAAGAAGAAGAAGTTGAACAGACTTCAACTGAAAGCAGGATTATACTCAAACACCAGCCAAGTTCTTCATAACCACAACAGCATGGAGCAAAACTGCTGGAAGGACACAGGTACTGTCAGCTGTGTTATGAATTTGTCATCCCACAAACACACTAATTTCGAATTCAGTGTGCTTTCTAGAGGTCTCACATTTTGTCCCACAAAATCTCTATAAAAACTGAACTGTGTGGTGACATGGAAGAATACTTCAGGAGGTTGAGACTGAAGTTCTTTAATGATAAGGAAAACTTGAGGCCTCTAAGCAGCCAAACACAAGAGCAATTAAGTAACAAGAAAAACTCTAACTGGACACCTGACCCTGGCCGCAACACCATTTTGGACCAATATATTGACTCATTCAGACATTTGGTACAATCCACAATATTAGATAAAAAAACAACAGAAATATCTAATATCAGTGTGCAAGAGAGAAAGGCAATTCACAGCCTGAATAACAACAGGGAGATCACTATTAAGCCTGCAGACAAAGGTGCAGCCATTGTTCTCCTGCATACAAAGGACTTCGTTAAAGAAGCACACAGACAGCTGATGGATTCACAGTACTACACCAAACTGGACGAGGACCCAACTGCAAAATATATGAGGAAGTTGAGAGGACTCATCAAATGTTTGGGTACAGATTCCACAAACCTTCTGGACTTAATACCTGAGTATCCAAGGATGGGAGTTTTCTATATGCTTCCCAAGATTCATAAACCAGGTAACCCAGGGAGGCCGATCATCTCAGGGGTGGGAACAATCACTGAAAGAATCTCTGGGTGGGTGGAAAATGTCCTTAAACCACTGGTAAGGAGGACAGACAGCTATATACATGACACGACGTACCTTTTAAATAAGCTGTCTACAATAGGTCCCCTCCCCGAGAGTACCATCTTAGCCACCAGGGATGCACACGAAGATGGACTTACTGCCTGCCAAATGTTTCTTGAAGTCAATGAGATCCCTTCTGAATCAGTGCTAAGGCTCACCAGATTTATCCTCACACACAACATTTTCTCTTTTGGTGAAGAACTGTATTTACAATGCACTGGAACCGCTATGGGAAGCAAAATGGCCCTCCAGTATGCCAATCTTTTCATGGGTAAACTGTAAAATGACTTTTTAGCCTCCTGCCCCAACAAACCCTTGGCGTACTTCCGCTACATTGATGACATCTTAATAATATGGACTGAAACTGAACGATTTTCTAGAATTCCATGACAATATCAATAAATTTCATCCCACCATAAACCTGACATTGGACCACTCAAAAAAGAGATCAACTTCCTGGGTACCACCATAAAAATTCTAAATGGTGTATTCCAGACATCGGTATATCGGAAACTGATTTACCATCCCACATACCTCAGATGGGACAGTTTCCACCTGAAACACATTAAAAAGGCTATTGTCTACAGCCAGGCCCTCAGATATAACTGTATTTGCTCCAACTCAGCGGACAGGGATGAACACTAAAAAATACATTTTTAAACCAAGGTTACCACCCCACCTCTATTGACGATCAGATCATTAAAGCCACAAAGATCCCTAGAAGTCAAGCACTCCAATACAGAGAACAAGAAGAAAACCATCATGTTCCTCTCGTTGTGACCTACAACCCACAACTTGAGGACTAAGGAAAACTGCCGGGAAACTTCACCATATCCTACACAAGGATGACTGATTAAAAATAATATTCAAAGACCCTCCCTTGCTATGATACAGGCAACCTCCCAATTTAAGACACATCATGGTCCAAAGTTCGATGCCCTCAGATACACCAAGAGAAATGTATCCATGTAATGTGAAGAGCTGCAAGACCTGTGCCTACATAGAGACCAAAGATAGGATTCAGATCCCCAACTCACAACAGGATTATAAGATTCCTGGGACATTCACATGCTCCTCTTCCAATGTTGTGCATTTAATTGTGCATTATATGTCCTGTGGGAACTTTGACCCGTTGAAGCGCAACAAGTGCGCGAAACGGTGCCGTCATCTGTTCAGGCACCCCCTCCCTGCACGATGTTCTAATGAACCTGTAAATAAAGCACCGCAGCAATTAATTCCGGTGAGTTTTGGTTTTCATCATACTTGATCTGTGGATTGAGCACCAAAAGGGAATTTTGCATCTATAACGGACATTAACGCCAGGCTGTGCTGAGACAGGCTTCTTGAATCAGTCTTGGTGCCCTTTTTCTCCTGGTACATTCGTATTTTTCTAGTCAAGGACATAACATTGAAAATACGAAAGTTGCAATTTTGAGAGGTAATTTCAAATCACAAAAACATCGAACATCCAAATTCATTAGAACTTTCAATTGTATCCAGAAAGGGCTAAACCTAACTGATGGATTTATGGCTCATTATAACATCTGAAGAATGTTGTTCAAAGACACTGAAGTCTTAAGACATTAGGTTTTCATATAAATTAGAGTCATAAAAACTATGACATCACTAAGCTTGGCTGATTGATGATCCTCTCTAGGCTTTGTTTTGTTTATTTAGTTAAATGTCCATTCATTATACCTTGCATCTGCTCTAGTTGTTCATGTATATATTTTGAGTTTCATTCAATATTTTGTCATACCATGCCTGATGAAGGGACTTGAGGTGTCTCAAAAGCTCACCTTGTAACATTACTTATTTTATTTGTGTTAGCCATTAAAAGGTATCACAACTACAAGATTTGTATCTTGTTTCTCACACTGAGAGCAATCAACATTTTCTCAACTGGCTAACACAGTACCAAAACCTTTAGTTTAGATATACCCATAGGTTGTGATCACATGGTTTGTGACGGTATATAATCCAGAGAGCAAAAGGATTGTCACCTTAAAAAAGGGAAGGTTCCTCACTTGAAAAACGGGAGATTTCCAAAATGTTGCCACAGATGATGGTGTTTATCATCAAGTGGTCAAAATGATTATTGCACAGTGAGCCTTAGGCTGGCCACAATAAAAAGACACTCTAAAGTTTGCAGTTTTACAGTATTGAGGGGGTTTGATGGGCCCAGAAAACCAGTGTGACCTCCATTTACCAGTCTGCCATCTACCCTGTACACTAAAAACTGGGATTCATCCTCAAAGAGAACACCCCTCAATGTGTTAGACACCATTGAATATGAGCATTTGCCCACTCTAGTCGGTTATGAGAATGAACTGCAGTCAGGTGGCGTCCCTGATGAGGACAACTAGCAGGCAGATGAGCTTCCTTGAGACATTTTCTCACAGTTTGTGAAAAAATTCTTTGTTTTTGCAAACTGATTGTTACAGCAGCTGGCCAAGTGGCTGGTCTCAAATGATCTTGGATGTAAAGATGCTGGATGTGGAGGTCTATGGCTGATGTGGTTAAACGTGGTCTGCGTTTGTGAGTACTGTCAAATTTTCTGAAACACCTTTGGAAGAAGTATATGGTAGAAAAATTAACATTCAATTCATGGGCGACAGCTGTGGTGGACAATCATACAGTCAGCATACCAACTGCATGTTTCCTCAAAACGTGACATCTGTGGCATAGTGCTGTGTGGGAAAACTGCACATGTTAGAGTGGCTAATTATAGCGGCCAGACAAAGACACACCTGTGCAAGAATCATACTGTCTTATCAGTATCTTGATATGCCACACCTGTGAGGTGGATGGATTATCTTAATTGCTCACTCACACAGATTTAGACAAATTTGTGAACAATATTTGCGAGAAAAAATCCTTAGGAAAAGTCTGACATCTTTGAGCTCAGCTCATGAAAAATGGGAGCAAAAACAATAGGTTGCAATTATATAATTGTTCAGTATAAATGATGAACAGACCCGTGAGTGTTTGGGTTTGTCAGGTTTGGCCACACCTAAAAAAGTTATTCTCAAGACCCAGACTTGACTCGAACTTGATCCTGCACCCAAAAACCCCTATAAGTCAATGAGAATCTGAACTTCTGTGCTGAAAAATGGCTATAAAAGGGTAATATTAAGGACTAGGGGGCTGAAAAAGGAAGCAAAATGGGGGCAACTACACTGCAAACATGTGGATATGGAATAAATAAAAGAAAAAGCAGTGTGGGCTACTGCATGTGTTTGATAACCAGCGTAGGTAAAAAGATAGCTGCAGGCTGCAACCAGCAGCTGTCTCAAAACGAAGCTCTATAGGAATCGATGGGCATCTGAGAAAGTTTTCAGAGGTCACTGCTGGACAGCAGAATGTACAGAATTTCTCACGCGCATCATAAATGACATACATATCGATGACTATAAATGACCTCTTGAGCCTCATTCTGAGAAAAATTTCAGTCACACATTGATTCCTATGGAGCTTTGTTCTCAGAAAGTTCTCAAAATTAGGTTCCAGAGGTCACTGTTGATCAACAGAATGTACAGAATTTCTGTAGATATTGCTGACCAGCAGTGACCTCTGGAGCCTCCTTCGGAGAAAGTTCTTAGAACGAAGCTCTATAGGAATCGATGGGCATCATGGAACAGCACTCTTAAAATTATGTTGGAACTTCCAAGATTTATTTTGAAGTAATAAATTGCTGATCAAGGGTGTGTGGGGGAGTCTTTATTCAAAAGAACTTTTTGTTCCCTATGTCTGTGTCTTTTTTAAGTCTACACTTTCTAGTCTAGTAACAGAGTAATCTGATGGACCCTTGTCCATTACAAATATCAGGGTTTGATGACAGCTGTGAATTCATAACTGACATCAACCCTGTTAACCATTACCCTGATTGCTACCACACCAGGGCAATTGGGAAGAGCAATGTAAAGCACCCGAATTTATATATTTAATGCAATGTGCCAATTCTGGGGTGGCTGAAGGCTGGCATATTTAGGCTGGGAAGAGCCAAATAACCATGTCCCTTCCCACCCTGATAATACCAGCCCCAGCTGTCTGATTTACCTTGGCTGGTTATCAAAAATAGTGTTCATGCCAGTTTTTTTTAGAATATTTAAATAAAAAAATGGCATGGGTTCCCCTCTATCTATGATAGCCAGCCAACGTAAAGCAGACAGCTGAGTGTTGCAGCCCACAGCTGTCTGTTTTACCTGCACTGGTTATGAAAAATAGGCGTGAGTCCACATAATGTTTCTTTTCATCTCTATTGTTCACAGCAGTGTATACTCATCTACTCCATGCAATAAACATTGTGTCAACAAACTTTATTACGATTCAAGAAATACCCAAACACAAAACTGTAATAATTTTTTTCTTTTTAGTCCGTGTTCGAGTCCATGCCCCAGACACCCATTGTCTGATAATAACCTTGAACTTTACAGTTTGTGTTCAATCATCCCTATTCAGTATACTGTATATTTTGTGGAACTCATGTACAAAACATATTGCACACTATACATAATGTCATGCCTATAAATTCACAGCTACGATATAACACACCACTTACAGCTGGTATAGCTATATCTAAACTTAATCCATTGAATTATTATAATGCTGTTATCTTTTTCTTTTATTGTCAGGAAGAACAAAGACTGGTATGATCAGCTTAAACAATTTACATTTTACTGGATCAACCTGAATCACGGGCAACATTTAGGCCATGACAGTTTCCATAGAAACTAGAAAGCAGTGGACGTTTGTTCATACCCTTTCTCATTATCACTATTGCTTGTTTTTCACTTGCGTCCCAAGATAGATTGGCATCACAACAAATATATCTTCTCTAAACTAGGAAAGTTTATTTAAACAAGAAGTCATATTTTTCAAGGAGAAATAGCAGGTTAAGTTGTATAATTACGCACACAATGTTTTTATAACAAGAATTAAACCTAAGAAAGAACCTGTCACATTATACAAGCAGTACAATTTTTAGACAGTATGGTATGGTATAGAGAAGCAGAATATTAGGATATTTAGTAAAACTGTAAGGGTACCGTCACACGGTGCCACCTCGCCGCCGATGTTGGCGGGGAATCACGGGTACGCGCATCCCCGCCGACATCGCTGGTGAGATGTCACACGTGGCAACTCGCTGGCATCCTCGCCGGCAAGTAGCATCGGCGAGCGCTCGCTGGGTTGCCCAGGAACCCAGCGACTGGTAACCCGCAATGTTAAACATTGCGGGTCGCCACATTACACAGGGCGATCATGCCTGATCACCCTGTTCAGATCACCAGGTTTCACAACACTGCTGTGAAACCTGGTGATCATTCTGAGGCGATATTTCACCTCATCATCGCCGCATCAGACTAGGCGACGCACCGGCGATGTTGGCGGCAATAGGCCATGCCCCTGCATTGCCGCCGAAATTGCCGGCGATGTCACCTAGTGTGATGGTACCCTAAGAAGGTGGACATATTAACCATGTTCCCCCTTGATGACATCAATGTTGCTGTATATTATAATGTGATAAGTGTTCATGATATTTCATGTTGAAATGTGTTATGCTGACATTAGGGCAAGAAACAATTAATGTTTGGTGACCAGCCCAGAGTGGGAGGGTTTTGAGTGCAGGAACAGACTCCAGATAGGGCCTAGCATTTCATAGAAGCAGACCTAAGGTCTGACTATCAACAAACCCATGACCAGGATGTCCCTTAAACGAGAAGAGACCGAGTCTGAAACAGTGGATAGTATGATCTTGACTGAAGAGAAACACAAAGAATAGACTGAAGTCCAGAGTACCAAGAGGAAAGGAGTCGTGGGACAGGGCATCTAGCAGTATGGCCCTGGAGAAATGTGAGATAATGTGAGAATACCATGTAGGAATTTCGTAAGCATCACGAAGATAGAAGCTGTCCAGCCATATTGGTAAATCATTCCTAGAGGTTTCAGATAAGATGTATTGCCGTGGGTGAAGAGATGACTTTCATGGACTTTACTGTAGTACAAAGCTAAGTGGTGGTGACGCAAGTGGGACCAGTGAATGCAGGACTAAGTGAAGAGGAAGAAGTACAGAGAAGACTGTTTATGGAAATGCCCTATGTTGATGAAGAAACACACAAAAATGTACATACTTGCTATTTGCTGTGTATAGATTCTGTCAAGTTGTTGTGCAGTAAAATAATGTTTCCAAATAATTGATGGGCTCCCTCAATGACTTGGTTAACATTTGATCCTGGGCAGCCAAAGCCATCAGCATTATGTGGCTACAAAAGTGTATTAGAGGCCTTTCACACTAGCGTTTCTGTCCGGATTTGGCAGATCTGGACAGAAAACTGCATCTGCCGCATTTGCCGCCTAACGGCTGCATTTGCAGCGCATTTGCGGCAAGCCCCATGCATTGTCTATGGGGCGTGCAGCAAGTACGGTATTGCAGTGATCTGGCACTTGTGGCAGTTGCAGCCGCCAAAAAAGACGCGGTCAGCTAAGGGTTTTTGCACGTCTGCAACTGCCACAATTGCCAGATCGTGGCAATACTGCACTTGCCGGACTTGCTGCAAGCCCCATAGACAATGCATGGGGCTTGCCACAAGTGTGCCTCAAGTGCTGCCGTTAGGCGGCAAATGAAGCAGATGTGGCTTTCTGTACAGATTTGCCGTATCCCGACAGAAACGCTAGTGTGAGAGGGGCCTTACCTCCTTAAGGCTGCTTTCACACTTGCGTTTTTTTCAAATCAGGAAGATCAGTAAGGCCCTTTTCATACCAGCGTTTTTCACTGATGTGCGGCCGATCCCGCAGGTGGCGCCGCATCGGCCACCTAATGGCCGCACTTGCGGACCGGATCCGGCAAGCCCATGCATTGTCTATGGGGCTTGCAGTCCGGTGCGGCAAGGGTGGTTCTGCCAGATGCAGCAGATCCGGCACTTCCGGCGGCGAAAATAAACTGCTCCTTACCGTGGGTTTTTTCGTGGCCGTAACTGCCGGATTGCAGCAATACCGCACTTGCAGTGCAGTTGCTGCAAAAGCGGCCGTTAGGAAAGCACTGGAGACTTCTAAGGTGGCCAGCAATGAGTCCAGACCTGAATCCCATAGAACACCTGTGGATAGATCTAAAAATGGCAGTTTGAAGAAGGCACCCTTCAAATATCAGGGACCTGGAGCAGTTTGCCAAAGAAGAATGGTCTAAAATTCCAGCAGAGCATTGTAAGAAGCTCATTGATATTTACCGCAAGCAGTTGATTACAGTTATTTTGGCTAAAGGTTGTGCAACAAAGTGATAGGCTGAGGGTGCCAATACTTTTGTCTGGCCCATTTTTGGAGTTTTGTGCGAAATGATCAATGTTTTGCTTTTTGCTTCATTCTCTTTTGTGTTTTTTCATTGAAGACAAATGAAATGAAGATAATAATACCAAAGAATTTGTGATTGCAATCATTTTCAGGAAGAAACTTAGTATTATCTGACAGAATTGCAGGGGTGTCAATACTTTTGGCCACAACTGTATATAGGGGGATATGTATATATGAGGCTGCGTGGGAGTTCATTCACTGTATTTGGGATGTAGGGCTCATAATGTATATAGGAGGCTACATGGGGCTGATTATATATATAGGAGGCTGTGTGAGGACTTATACTGTGTTTATAAGGCTATATAAGTGTTTATGATGTGTTTAGTATTCTATGTGAGGGTTCATGTTGTATTTATGAGGTTACGTGGGGGCTCATGCTGTATTTAAAAGGCGGTGTTGGGGCTTACACTGTATATAGAGGGGCTATATGGGGGCTCACTGTACATATAGGGGCTATATGGGGATTTACTCTGTATATAGAGGGGTTATTTGGGGGCTCATACTGTATATAGAGAGGCTGTGTGGGGGCTCATACTGTATGTAGGAGTATGTTTGTGGGCTTGTACATTATATGGGGGATATGTGTGGGCTCATTCTTTATAAAGGGGGTTATGTAGAGGTTCATATTGTATGTAGGGGCCTGCGAGGCAGGTCTTACTGTACATAGGGAGTTGTGTGTGGACTTATGTGACCTATTGTATCCTCACCCATCCCTTTTAGACTGTGAGCCCTCGCAGGCAGGGTCCTCTCCTCTTTCTATACCTTTCTGCGCTTTATATTGTACATGATTATTGTACTTGTCTACAAATGCCCTTTTCACGTAAAGCGCCATGGAATAAATGGTGGTATAAAGAATAATAATCATAATAATATCAGCCACCTAATTCTGCTCCATACTAAGCGATACAATTAATAATACTATGAAATAATAATAAATAATATATTTATATTAAGATTGAGCACAATTAATTTGAGCCCATTGGTTCGGCCCACCACACCAATGACAGCATCTCAGGAAAATTAATTGCCCACTCCTGGTCTAGAGGAAACGGGGCAAAATGTCTCACAGAAGAGTGCAGGACTAAAAAAAGAGAAATAAATATTTCAGTTTTCCGGGAAGTTTTCATTACATAGTAAGATTCTTAAATGATGAATACACAAATGAGAGCAAAGCAGTCAACAATTGTCCGGTTCACATTTTATATCATTATTTCTGTTGCTTCAGGGACGTTATTTAGAAGCAATTTATTTTTGCTTTTCCCTACTAATATTGAAATAAGATTTATATGGTAGCAGGCCTATAAATGAGATTAATTGTTACACTCAATAGAAAGGACACAGCATGAACATAGATGTGTATCTCCTGCAAATCCATTATGGTTTAAGGATCAAGGATGAGGCACAGGGTACAGTAATTGGATGGATTCAGACAGCATCAGCAGCCATAGCTTTATTTCTCAGTGAGATGATATGACACGTCCAGCGTTGAAATATATTATATAAGAGCTGTATAGGAAAGCTATTATTTGACATAATTTCACTGTCTGATTCTGACATTTAATTGGTTTTGTGGCCCAAAGGGGATTGTAATTCTTTGTTTCTAATAAAACCAAGACTGCAAGTATAAATGATTCATGTACAGTACATAACTGTGGATGCCCTGTCTACCTCTGACCTAAAAATAGAGCTATCTGATTGGAAGCAAAACCACTCATTAGCGCTAATAGGCTCATTGAGAACTGGACAATTACCATTAACATCTTGTAGATACATTATCTCCTCAAAATATCAAGCATTTCTTGTTGATGTGCTGCGATTACAGAATATTTAACACCTTGTTGCTAATATATATCTTGGTTCATTAAAGAGAATCTGTCACAGCAATGTTGCATGTCAAAGGGAAGGCATGGCCGTAATGGCGCTGTTATACAGATTAAATTGGTATTTTTAGCAATGAAACCTGCTGTGTGATTCTTCTTTAATCCGATTTTGAAGTTTTTGGATAATTACACTGCGGTGTGACATGCCCGCCAGGGCCGTGGGATGCTTGGTGCTGGGCCGGACAGTTCTTTGGGGAGGTCACAGGGCCGTGACCCGGCTCCATGGCCCTCGCCATGTCATAAAATGGGGATATTTATTTGGGATTAAGTCGTGACGACACCCGTGGTATTCGGCAATTGGATGACCGACGCTGGAGTTCAGGACCACTGAGCCAGTTGGTGATGCAGCAAAGATGGTACAGCTCCCCATGGGTGGAGCGGGGGCCCCAGGGCAGATGTAGTAACCTATTGGAAGGTGGTGATGGTCACTGTGCAGGCCAAAGGGCGCAGGAAAAATCTGATGCCAAAGCAGGGTGCAGTCTTCACACTTTATTCCCAGTTCTCCACAGCCAGCTGAGTGCTGTATCCTCCGGGTTGATGATGCAGCCAACTCCCAAGTAGATTGGTTGCACTTTACCGGGGCCCCCTTCTTGTGTGCCTTTCCGAGTCATCTCACAGCACTCTCTCTCGCCCTCCTGCCCTGCACCTCACACACAGTGTCCCAAGCCAGCGGCCTCAGGTCCTGTCGGGTAACGTCGTCTCCGTCCTGTGACCCTATGCAGCCGCCTTATTGGCAAGTGTGTGTGGATGTGGCTGCTGCACATGCAGATACAGCAGCCTCCAGGTTTCTAGCTGAGGCCTGAAATCCCTGTCCTAGATCGGGGGCGGACCCCTCTGTGACCTGGTCCCTCCACCCGATGCTGGCCGGCATGGATTCGGAGCGCTACGTGTGGGTTCCTTCACAACTCACACCCCTTCTCTGTCCCGTCTGCTCCCTCCAGCAGACTCCTCTCTTTCCTGATGCCTCCTTGCCCTAGATGAGCCTCTCCGTGGCTTTAGTCCAAGGACGTCTTTCTTCCTCATCTCCTGACTTTCTCTGACTTCTCCTCCTAACCCTGTCAAAAATTCTTAAGTATAGGTTCAAAACAAAAATACACTTAGGGCTCGGACACACTCATCAGAGTTTGACTGAGGAGACTCTGAAAGGGCTGCAGCAGTGACCCTGAACGGCTTCTCCCTATCCTGGAGGATTGTACCCGCTGAAGCACCATTAGCGGTGCGAAACAACGTTGTACCACCACCCCCGTCCTCCCACCCGCTACCCACCCCCTGCAATGTGCACTTGGGCACAATAAAACCGCTGATCTGAATCGATAAGTCCTGTGTGCGGCTTCTTTCTGTTTCCCGAATATTCTTGTAGACAGGAGTGAAGTGCATTACACTGACTGACAGCCTGGTAGACAGGAGTATAGTTCGTGACACTGACTGCACCAGCCTTCAAGGTAGGAGATTTGGTCTGGCTATCAACCAGAAATCTTAAAGGGATCCTGTCACCTCCAGAACACCTCCTAAGCTATCAAAACATGTCCCTGCAGCATCCATTCACTAATCTCACACTTCTTTTGTCTCCTAAAAGCATCCTATGAAAGTGCATAAAAACGTTTTAATACTTACTCATTAGTGACTATAATTAGCAGGGGCTATATTCTTTCGTCACCAGGGCTGGCTGTTTTGCAGGCTCCAGGATCCTCCCTTTCTCTGTCTGTGTACCCAGCTTGTGCAGACTTTACCCTCCCCCCTCTCTATCACTCACAGAATGCAAATCATTAGTCCTGCCTTCAGCTGCCACATAACAGCAGCACAGACAGAGAGAGGGGGATCATTCAGGCTACAAAACAGCTCACCCTGGTGACTAAAAAATATAGCCCCTGCTAATTATAATCACTAATGAGTGTGTATTAAAACGTTTTTATGCACTTTCACAGGATGCTTTTAGGAGACAAAAGGAGGGTGAGATTAGTGAATGGATGCTGCAGGGACATGTTTTGATAGCTTAAGAGGCGTTTTGTAGGTGACAGGATCCCTTTAAGATTTCTGGTTGATAGCCAAACCAAATCTCCTATCTTGAAGACTGGTGCAGCTTTATGAAACTTATCAACTGCTCTCTCATACCTTTCCTGAGCCTATTCCAGATTCTCTTTTTGAAGGTCAAGGTTCCGTTTTAAAGAAGTGACTCTGTCAGCCACAGTTGGTAAAAATTCATTATCACAAAAAATTAGAATAATTAACACAAAACACCTGCAATGGCTTACTAAGCTTTTAATATGGTCCCTTATTCTGGTTCAGTAGCCTACACAATCATGGGAAGACTGCTGACTTGATAGATGTCCAGAAGGCAGTCATTGACACACTCCACAAGGAGGGTAAGCCACAAAAGGTCATTCTAGTGATGAGCGAGTGTATTAGTTACTATTCGCTACTCGTACGAATAGTATGGTATTCGCAATACTCATTACTCGGCGAGTATCGTTAGTGCTCGTGAGTGATTTGTCGATCATTATCAATCTGACATTAATTGAAAGCTCTCTTCTGTAAACAATGGGAGCTGGCACCTCAGAGAGAGCAGATTGAATGTTAGGCTCTCTGGGGGGCACTGCAAGGTGTTTTATGCTGTGAAAATTTTAAAAAGCCCACTTTCCCGCCCTGCCTGGAAAGACTCATTATATAACCAAATGTGTGTGGGTGAAGCCTATCACTCATTGACTTACATTGTACTCGCTATTCGGACAAGTAAGTGAGTATTAAAAACTACTCACTACGAGCATAGAGAGTGCGAATATTATGGTACTCGCTCATCACTAGTCAATGCTAAAATATTTGGCTGTTCAGAGTGCTGTATCCAAGCATATTAATGAAAAGTGGAAGGAAAATGTGTGATAGGCAAAGGAGCACAAGCAACCGGGATAAACTCAACCTTGAAAGGATTGTTAAAAAAAAGTCCATTCAAAAATTTGGGGGAGATTCACAAGGTGCGGACTGCGGCTGGAGTCAGTGCTTCAAGAGTCACCACACACAGACGTATTCAGGACATGGGCTACAACTGTCACATTCCTTTTGTCAAGTCACTCATGACCAATAAACTACGCAGGAAGCATCTTATCTGGCAAAAGGAGAAAAGAACTGGAATGTTGCTCACTAGTCCAAAGTGTTGTTTTCAGATGAAAGTATGTGGCACCCCAGAGTCCGGTTGCCACAATGGCATTATCTCCCTTCGGGGGGAGTGATGTCATGCCTGGAAGCAAGCAGGGGTCTTCACATCAGGTAAGCCCACAGCATGCAACACTTTTCCTGACTTCAGGCCTAAAGGGGGAGCTCTGAACCCGGTTTCAGGGGAGCTTCCCTATAAATTCTTGTCTGGAGGGGAAGTTAGTCAGAAAGTCTGGGAAAGTCTGAGAGGAAGAACAGTACAGACGCTTTGGGGACTGGAGCAGTGTCAGGCTCATCCCAGGACAGGAGTGAGCATGAGGGACCTGTCGGCGAGGGTCTGAGGAAGTCAAGGTAGGGCCCTGGGGAGTGGAGCCGGTGATCGGCTCACCCCAGAGCAGAGCGCCCGAAATGGACTCCGGAGTCCGATGCTGTGAAGAAACTAACGACTCAGCAGCAAATAACGGAGGACTGGAGATTCCAAGTCTGCAAGCCACAGCAAAGCACCCGAAAGCACAGCATCACACTAGACTCCAGGACCTCCGCCAGTGGAGAATTGCCAGAGAGGGGCTCGAGCTGCCTGCCATGTGGGTGAGAGACTGAACAGCAGGAGAGAGGGCTGCAGCTTATCTACAAGCAGCTCTGACCAGCAGAGAAAGAGCGCAGCAGGGAGGACTCAGAACTCACCGGGTGAGGAGATCCCGAACTTGCTTCCAGGCTGCCTGGACTCAACCTACCACCTGGTACAGTGTCCCGATTTGCACCATCATCTGCCAAGTAAAAGGTAAAGGAAACTATGAACTCTGTGTCTTTCGGTTATTCTGCGCCCTCAGTCCTGCAACCCACCAGCCAACTACCACCATAGACTTTACTGGTTGCCCTAGGGAACCATTCCACCCGTGGGGAGCGAAACCAACGTAGCTTCCATCTCATCATCCCCAGAGATCCCGCACCACAGCGTCGGCTATTAATAGCTGAATACCACGGGTGGCGTCATGACAACCATCCCCAAAACCCTATCCCCAGAACTGCACTTTATTGACACCGCCAGGGTCACGGAGCTGGGTCTCGACCCCTGTGACTCCCCAGCAGAACTGTTGCCCAATTTTGAGTACCCCATGGCCCAGTTGGGCGTTTGAACTTGGCGTCATGAACAAGATCTCATGCCTGATGTCAACAGGTACTGTGTGCCGTTAACTTTATTGAACTGTGTGTGACTGTCACCATAGTTGCACCATGCAGCGCGCAGGAAAAAGAAGGGGCGTGCTGTTGTGGGCGGCACCCTCGAAAGAGCATGAAGTGAAA
The DNA here is from genome assembly GCA_033576535.1 of Allobates femoralis. NCBI lineage: Eukaryota > Metazoa > Chordata > Amphibia > Anura > Aromobatidae > Allobates > Allobates femoralis. The sequence goes on along the minus strand of JARQOC010000001.1, from coordinate 168,617,452 downwards.
CCCAGCCTGTGCTCTAATGTCACCCAGCGGGAAGTAGGAGGCTGGAGCGAGAGCCCCATTCCGCCTGAGGAGCTGGAGACTAATAACCCCACAGAAGCACAGAGCTTGGCAGAGGTTCACTAGGGAGGAGGAAGATGTCGGACCCAGTGGACGGTCCCGCAGTGGGCGTGGCCGCATCACCAGCCGCAACACCAGCCGTAGCTCCGGTAATGCCCTAGTTGATGCCTTATATAATGGGGGAGTCACACACCCTGAGTGACTTCAGGGAGAGACTGCGGAGATTGTTTGAAATATAGTAAGTTAGGTGGATAAGTTAAATCAGTTAAAAAAATATACATATGTTTTGTATTTCTCTGCAACTATGTAAATATACAATTACTAAGCATACTGTGCCTACAGGACTTACTGTATGAACCATTAAGCCGTTTCGAATTCGCATAGTTATCATTTGATTATCCATGGACAATGGACTACTGGACTGTGTGTGGTCCGACCCTTATTGTACGGGGATTCACTGTTGGCCCAAGAGAGTGGCTGCCAGTGTGGCCAACAACCAGGAAAAGAGACAAATCCTGGACTTCAACGTGAGGACTAAGCGCCGTAGTGATTCTGTTTTTCCCATTGTGCTGGTTTTTGTAAGTTTTCATTTTTGAGACTCTGTACACATTCAATTGTTGTTGTTACTCACTAACCAAAAACCTTTCCTCAGTCCGGGAATACTGAATTTTACTAGGGGGGAATGTGGCACCCCAGAGTCCGGTTGCCACAATGGCATTATCTCCCTCCGAGGGGGGTGATGTCATGCCTGGAAGCAAGCAGGGGTCTTAACATTAGGTAAGCCCACAGGATACAACACTTTTCCTGACTTCAGGCCTGATGGGGAGCTCTGAACCTGGTTTCAGGGAAGCTTCCCCATAAATTCTGGTCTGGAGGGGAAGTTAGTCAGAAAGTCTGGGAAAGTCTGAGAGAAGAACAGTACAGACATCCTGGGGACTGGAGCAGTGTCAGGCTTATCCCAGGACAGGAGTGAGCATGAGGGACCCATCGGCGAGGGTCTGAGGAAGTCGAGGAAAGGGCCTGGGGTGGAACCAGTGGTGGGCTCACCCAAGAACAGAGCGTCAGAAACGGACACCAGAGTCTGATGCTGTGAGGGTACTAAAGACCCAGCAGCAAATACTGGAGGATGGGAGTTTCCAAGTCTCCCAGCCACAGCAAAGCACCTAAAAGCATAGCAGCGCACTGGACTCCAGGACCTCCCCCAGAGGAGAGGTGCCAGAGAGGGGCTCGAGCTGCCTGCCATGCGGGTGAGAGGCTGAACAGTAGGAGAGAGGGTCGCAGCTTAGCTTCAACCAGCTGTGACCAGCAGAGAAAGAGCGCAGCAGGGAGGACTTAAAACTCACCGAATGAGGAGATTCTTAACTTGCTTCCAGGCTGCCCGGACTCAACCTGCCACCTGCTACAGTGTCCCGATTTGCACCATCATCTGCCAAGTAAAGGGTAAAGGAAACTACGAACTCTGTCTTTCGGTTCCCTCAGTCGTATACCCCACTGGCCTACCACCACCATAGACTTTACCGGTTGCCCTGGGGAATCGCTCCACCCGTGGGGAGTGAAACCAACGTAGCTGTGGTCCCATCATCCCCAGAGGTCCCGCACCACAGCGTCGGCCTTCAATAGACGAATACCACGGGTGGTGTCACAACAACATCCCCAAAAACCTATCCCTGAGCTGCTTTTTATTGACACCGCCAGGGTCACGGAGCCGAGTCTCGACCCCGGTGACTCCACAGCAGAACTGTTGTTCAGTTCTGAGTACCCCATGGCCCTGGGGGGCATGTCAACTAAACTTTGCATTTCATTTAGAACCCTAGGACCCAGAGTCTGGAGATAGAGTGTAGAGGCCACACACAATCCAAGATGCTTGAGGTCTAGTGTGAAGTTTCCACAATCAGTTTGCTGTCTACCAGAAAGTTTTAGAGCACTTCATACTTCCCTCTGCCGACAAACATTTTGGAGATGGAGATTTTATTTTCCTGCAGGGCTTGGCACCTGCCCAAACTGCCAAAAGTACCTGGTTTAATAACCATGCAGATGATCTGAAGGCTGTTATCAAAGAAACCTGGGCTTCCATAACATGTCAGCAGTGCCACAACCTGATTACGTACATGCCACGCAGCATTATTTCATTGAAAAGGAGCCCCGACCAAGTATTGAGTGCATTTACTATGCATACTTTTCAGTAGGCCAAAAATCATTATTTCAGTTGGTCTTATATAATATTCTAATTTTCTGAGATAATGACTTTTGGCTTTTCATTGGCTGTAAGCCATAATCATCAACATTAACAGAAATAAACACTTGAAAAAGATCACTCTGTTTGTAATGACTCTATATAATATATGTGTTTCACTTTATGTATTGAATTACTGAAATAAATTAACTTTTTAATGATATTTTAATAAATTGAGATACACTTGTAGGTCTCAAAATATTGCTATGAAAAAAAAACATTTTCTAGTGTTTGATAGTAGCCAACCAAAAAAATCCAATATATATCTCGTATCGCTGTATCGCAAATTAGATTTGTAAATTTGACTGGAAAAATAAGACATTGATGAAAAACTTTTAAGCTTTCTAACGTCCTAACATATTTAAAATTATGTTTCAACAATGATGCTGATGTAAAGTAGACAAGTGGTAAATGTTGTTTATTAACTATTTTGTGTGATATAGTACTCTGAGTTTAGGGTATAAAAATTAGAAGTTTGAAAATTGTCAAATTTTTAACATTTTTGACAAATGTCATATATTTTTACAAATAAACACAAAAATGATTGTCCTACGTTTACCACTTACATGAAGTTCTATATATTATGAAAAAACATTTTCAGAACCACTGGGACCCATTAAGGTGTTCCAGAATTCCAGAGTACTTCATAAGGTGATATTGGTCAGAATTGAAAAGATTGGCCTGGTCAGGAAGGTGAAAATAGGAATCTGGGCAAAGCAGTTAAAGAATGATTTGCCATGTTTTTACAAGTTCATAAGAGTTAGGCTGCTTTCACATTTGCGTTTGTGTCTGCATGCGGAGAGCAAGCAGATGCAAACACAGTGCAAACGCAGCCATACTGATGTGGATACAGCAGAGAATCTCGGTAAGCGTTCACATCAGTATGCAGCCTGGCCAGCCAATCAGCTGTCTAGGCGGCGGCTGGGAGGCGGAGATCTCCTCCTCCCGGCCGCCGCTGATCTCCTCTCCTGGCCGCTGCTGATCTCCTGACTGTGTCGGTGGGGAGAACAGCTGATCTGACATCTGTGTAAATCTCCTGTGCCGACACCAAAGAGGAGATGTCAGCGTAGGAGATTTAAACAGCTGTCAGATCAGCTGTTTGTCCCCACCAACACTGCCGAGAGATTAGCGCCGGCAAGGAGAGGAGCTCCAGCTGATCTCCCAGTGGCGGCCGCTGATGTCCCGGGAGATCAGCAGAGGCCACCGGGAGAGATTTTAAAGAGATCTGCAGCTTTCTCCTGCGCTGTCATGCGGAGGACACTGAGTATCCATTGACTCCCGTGCATTGTTTGTGCACTTGTGGGAGCTTGCAGATAAAACAATCTCCCGCAAAAGCACAAAAAATGCAACATGATGCGTTCGGAGGGCGCATAAAATATGCGCATCCAAATGCAACTGCAACCGAACGCAGTCAAACGCAGGTACTATGCGTTCCCATGTTAAACATAGCAACGCAGTGTGCATGCTTTTGCCTGCGTCTGGTACGCTGCATTTCCATACGCAAGTGTGAAACCACCCATACATCTTTTTGCATCTATTGGTTTTACTTATTAGCAAGAGTCAGAAAATTGTCCAGTTCGATCCCTCCCTTTTTGGGGGGAGGGGGATGATAATGAGGTTTTGGGTAAAAGAAAGATTGATAGGATCTTCTCCAACATAATATTCCATTAATAAGAATACTACTGTGATCAGAATTCTTAGGAACGCTTGGTTTTATTTATTTTTGCATTCCACATAAGTTTATTAATAATTTTAGTTTACTTTGGGGGGCATGATTAAGTGACTATCTGGTCTTCTCTAGAAACACTGATGGTGTACTTAGGGTTTTTCTGCCGGTACGTGCCAGATACCACTCTAGGGCAGTCCCCAACACTGCAGCAGCTGACCCTAGGGCTCAGGAATGCAGGTTCTGACTCAGATTGCCGGACAGGATGACAAGAACAGACTATACAGCTGGCACAGGTTGGACGTCTGATTCAGGATGGATGGCAGGTACAAGCTTGATGGTAGTTAGAGCCTGGACAGAAAATACAGACTGGGCAGAGGGTACTGGCTGGACAGCTGGTGCAGGCTGGGTGGCTGCTACAGGATGGAACAAGGGTACCAGTTAGACAGCTGGTACAGGGAACAGGGACATCAAACAGAAAGAAGTACAGGGGCACAGGCAGGAGGCAAGATGGAAACAGGTTGAAGGAACTTGTCAATTGTAAGATAAAGACTGAATTGGTTCAGTTTCAAGAAGCAACTGACTAGTAAGGGACCTATTGCTCAGGTACCTACCATAAAGGAAATACACTGAGGCTGCCAATGATAGGCTGGGGAAGACTATAGATAGGAGCGTGCTGCCCTTTTAAGAAACAAGGAGTTTGTGAGTTTGCACCCTAAGGGCCATACCTGGAGACCTGCACAGTATGTGCAGGTCCTAACACACAGGCAGAGCAGCAGGGGGATCATAGCGGTAAGTCAGTCGGCATCTTTGCCAGGAAGAAGCATGGGAAGCATGCATGGTTACATGCATTAAGATTCCTTATCTTTAAGTTTTCCCTTGAAAGAAATATAGAAATATGTATTTTCCCTTGTCTATTACACTAAATAAATGAACAACAAGTCTAATATTTATTTCATGAAGCTACCATACTTATCTGAGGGCTTATACTGCATACAGGCATCTGAAGAATTCCTTGGCGTACACTTTATCATTGGAATCACTTGGCAGATTTTGTATAAATGGTTCCATGCTGACATTGTAATTCAATGTATGTCCACATTTCAAAGAAGAAAAAGTGATGCTTATAATTGTGTTTTGAAGTTTCATAGCACTAGATTTAGTCTATTGTCACAAAACTGAATAATACGGAATGATATACCTGTTCCATGCTGTATGTTGAATTGCTTTCGCATCAGGATTGTTGGACCGCATTTTTTATATACTATAATAAGTCAATCAAGTCTGATTTATCTATCTGTCTATCTATCTAAACAATGATTGCAAAAAAAACAGCTAAACACGCTGCTTCTGCTGAGTGCAGAGCGTCCCAGAGGCTCCTTCCAGCCCCTAGCATACATACAGTTCAAAACAGGATCACAGCACTTCTTTCTCAAGCAAGGATTGTTTAATCCAGCTCAGGCATACATGGCGACGTTTCGAGCCATACCAGCTCTTTATCCAGCAACCACATAACAATTAAATCAATCTTTTATACACCTTTAGCCTCTTGCATCATTTCCTTTCATATAATTTGCATAAATACATATCACTAATGATGCCCACAACCTAATTAACCCATGTGCAAATATACATAAAACATGTGTTTCATAATCATCATTCCTCAGGGGTCTAACAACTGTTTTCACTGATACACATCGATTCATTTACAGTTCAGATCACATTTCTGATTATATCCAACATTATTATACAGTATAGAACAGTATGGGAGCAGCTCACCGGGTTCCTGTATACCCGCATGTGCCTACAGCGTCCCGGAAGTCTCCACAGCATGGGGAATACTACGCCCCCCACCCTCGTCGGCATGGAAACCGCGCCGACGTGCGCGATGACGTCACCGCAAGCGCGCATGCGCACTATTCAAACCTTCTGCATTATATTTTAGGCTGCAGCAGAACAGGAGAATTCCCTCAATTTCAGATTCCAATTGACGGCAATTATACCTCGTCGTCAGAAAGGATTTTTTACATTTGAGTTTTCATCTTAATTAGGGCACAATTTAAAATTTTTATTGTAATTTGTTTTAGACTATTAAACATCCCAAAAACAGATTAAACGGAATACAGTGTGTCCTCCTACCTTGAAGCCATTGATAGGGGTGTATGCTAGCGCTGGGCCTTGAGCAATTTAACACTTTCTATAAACGTTTTTTGTAGAACAGCTAAGGCCCCTTTCACATCACCGGTAATCGCTGATCTCGGCAGTTGCGGTGAAAAAAACGCAACTGCCGCGATTACCGCATAACTGCCGCACTTGTGGTTCACTTGTGGCAAGCCCCATGCAATGTCTATGGGGCTTGCGGCAGGTGCGGCAAGTGCGCTACAGTTGCGGTTTCGGCACCTGTGGCAGATGCGGCTGCGAAAAAACCACGTTCAGCCGCGGTTTTCTCGCGGCCGCATCAGCCGCAAGTGCCAAAACTGCACTTGCTGCACCTGCCGCACACTTACCGCAAGCCCCATAGACATTGCATGGGGCTTGCCGCAAGTGAACCGCAAGTGCGGCAGTTATGCGGTAATCGCGGCAGTTGCGTTTTTTTCACCGCAACTGCCGCGATGAGCGATTACCGCTGATGTGAAAGGGGCCTAACAGACTTTAAATTCGTGCTATATGATATGCAGCAAAAATATTGTTAGCATTGTGTTAATCAAAAAAGTAAAACTCCTACAATGTTTCCTTCTATTTTACAGGTATTTACATATTTTACTTTGAGAATTTTCCTACACTTTTTGGATGACTTCAAACATATTCTTGATAAATCTTGCACGCACAGCATGTATGAGATCAAGACACAGATTTTCAATAATATTAAGGTTTGGGGATTTTGAAGATCTTTCTAAAACCTTAATCTTTTATTTATTAAAGTTGGTTATTGTTGCTCATGTTTTATAACCAGAGCTTGCTGTTCTGTTCACCCTCTTCTGATTCAGTTTTCGTGGGACATTGATTTTCAGAATTTGTTGACATTTAGCACAATTTATTCCTTCTTCCTTCAGTAGAATATTACCTATTCCACTACCAGACCACAAGAAAACCGCACGAGAGAAATATATCCTTCTTATAAAGAAAGCATTTCCTTTTCTTACTCTGTAAACATACCTTTGGTTTAACAAAACTTGTCAGCATGATTTAACACTATGAAGTAAATGACTCACCCCAAGACCGTGGGGATTCGGATCCCGGGTGTTGCTTACGGGGGTATGGTCACGGCGCGTCGATACCCGGGTTCGCCATGGGTATCACAAAGGTAGTCACTTAAAAAGGGGGATTTTTGGAAAATAAAGAGGTTTTGTTCAATAGTTTGTGACTCCACCTATGGTGTCTGGTGATGGCACCAGTGCTGCTACAGACCTCTGGGGATGATGTCCGGGTTGCTTCCTGGGGTGAATCAGTATAGTTCCTCTGCGCCCACTCTGTTGCTCTTGCTTCCGACCCTCACTATTGGGTTCCTCACTCTGGCTAGGCTTCCTCTGGTACGGGCCTAGCACGGCACCGCTACCAGGTTGTCTTCACAGTACTGCTCCGTACTGCACGAACTAACTAACTCCATCCCCAGCACCTGTATTTATAGGGGATCTTTCCTAAGGCAGCAAGTAGAGCTCCCCCTACAGACCTAGGGTGGAAGGTGTTGTGTGTGTAAAGGTACCGTCACACGCCGCAATCTTGCCTGGAAATCTGAAAGGCGATATGTTGCCCCGATGCAATCACCGTGAAATTGCCTCACCGTTGCGGCGTGTGGTTGGGCGATTTTGCGGCGATAAATCGCCCATTGGCTGTTGCCTAATTCCTGAACTGTGCTCAGTAATCAGGCACAATCATTAAGGCGATATTTCCGTGTTGTGGCATGTGACATGGTGGTAGTGATGGAAACAGCGTTGTCTGTGATTTGCTGTAGGCGTGCCTCAGCGTGCTGGAGTCCGCGCCCCGTCTGAGATGATTGGTGTGGGCTACTGTATTCCCATTGGCGCCATATTTGAAGAGCTGTCCGTTCAGCACCACACACATCTTCAGCTACACAACCGTCCGCAAACTCAGTGCAAACTCCGATAGACAATGGTGTCATGTATTAGCCAGCCTTCCAGAGCAGGCTGACCAATCGTAACGCTGATGTGTTGTCCAATGAACGTGTATGGGGCAGGTTGTAAATCACTGTGGCACGCCTATCTCCTCGCCGCGCTGAACATGTACGCCCACATTGCCTTTGAGATTGCAGCGTGTGAAGCGGCGATTGAATTAGGTAAGATTGGTTAGGCTGTAGGTGAGGCTATTTCCGGAGAGACACATCGTCTTAGCTTCAGGGCGAAATTGCGGCGTGTGATGCCGCCATCAGCGATCTGAGGCGACCACTAAAAACGTGAGCGCGCATGTTAGATTGCCACATATCGCCAGCCGAAATTGCGGTGTGTGACAGTACCTTAAGGGTACCTGACGTGGAAATCACTCCATGCACTAGATGTTCCTGTGGATATCTGTACCGCAGGGTGCCACATTTCCCCCTAGTTAACTTCAGTACTCCTGGACTGAGAAAACAATTTTTACATATTCAACAAAAACAATAACAAGTATGATAACAGAGTCTAAAAATGAAAAATTACAAAAACCACTGAAAATGGTGAAAATAGGTAAGGTACAGTCCATACGGCGCTAGTCCATCCTCCGCAGGCTGTAAAGAGTTTGTTGCCATAACCAGTCCCTTAGCTTTGGTCCATTTTTAAATAAAGTGGGGAAAATCCAGGGAAAATGTTAGAGTTTGTACAGTATAGTCTCTGTAGGCTAAAGGTTTTCAACGGTTACAGGTTCAAGTCTTTCAAAGTGCAATAAATTACAAATACACACCAAACATTTTCCATGTGGGCATTTCGGCTTAGGAGTCCTGGTTTCTTTCTCCCTACCCAGGACCTTTTTTCTTACCTTAATATTCATGGGGCTGGGCCCAGTCCCTCCACCCTTCTGTACACTAATATGTACATTCAATGTACATGCAGTTTCTCATTTACATTTTACACTTTACACTTTATACTTTACATGTCTGCTGCATTCAGGCAATTCAGTCCCCCAGCCCTTGCCTTCCCCTGTTCCCCGAGATAATAGACTTTGAAAGCTTACATACTGGAGCCAAATAGGAGGTGGCTAGTGGCTGGAGCCACTTCTCTCAAAGGGCAGCTTCACACCCCCTGGATCTTTAATCCGCCCACCTCCGTCTCTGTCAGACAAATCATTCTCTCCCTCACCTGCTGCATAACACAAAGCCAGGGATGCGGTGCTGGCCGCATTGCCCCGCCTCCTATGGTGACATCACTTCTTATACCCGCCCTGCTCCATGTTAACCATGGAGCAGGGCGGGTATAAGCGGTGATGTCACAGCAGGAGGCGGGGCAACCGGCCTTCTGCCGTGACATCACCACCTTTCCCTGCCCTGCTCCATGGTTAACATGGAGCAGGGCGGGTATAAGTTGTGACGTCACCGCAGGAGGCGGGGCAATGCGGCCAGCACCGCAATAAGCGATCTCTCGCTCTGTGTACAATGCAGCAGGCAAGGGAGAGAATGATTGGCATAAGGGAGGCGGCAGCGGACAGATTAAAGATCCAAGGGGCGTGAAACTGCCCTTTGAGAGAAGTGGCTCCAGCCACTAGCCACCTCCTATTTGGCTCCAGTATGTAAGTTTTCAAAGTCTATTATCTCGGGGTACAGGAGAGGTCAAGGGCTGGAGGACCCCTTGCCTGAATGCAGCAGACATGGGTCCACGCCAGGTGGTCAGGAAGCACTTCAGGATTTCCACAGTGAGTGATTTGTAAGGCCTCCTTGTCCCTGCCTTACTTGTGTTGAAGCCCTGACCTGTGTAAAACCTGGCCTGGCCTCCTCTGTGTCTCCCACCCATATAGTGGTTAGTAAGAACCTTCTGTGGACAGCCGCTGGCTTTATCTTTCCCTTGCGGTTCCTGGCTCTTGTGTTGTTTGCTGATACAGGTGTCCAAGAGACAGGAGTCTCCTCGGTGAACCGGTGTTTTCTGCTGGGCAAAGTGCTCCTTAGCAGACTCGGACTCTGGTGTCCGAGTTGCTTCCTGGGGTCAACCGGTATGGTTCCTCTGCCCCCACTCTGTTGCTCTCGCCTTGCCTCCGACCCTCACTCTCGGGTTCCTCACTCTGGCTTGGCTTCCTCTGGTACAGGCCTATCATGGCTCCGCTACTATGTTGTCTTCACAGTACTGCTCCGTACTGCACGGACTAACTAACTCCGCCCCCAGCACCTGTATTTATAGGGGATCTTGCTTAAGGGAGCAAGTGGAGCTCCACCTACAAACCTAGGGTGGAAGGTGTTGTGTGTGTAAGGGTACCTGATGTGAAAATCCCTCAATGCACTAGGTGTTCCTGTGGCTACCTGTACCGCAAGGTGCCACATAAATACATGACCATAATCGCGCTGAGATGCCGGAGGTACACTGGCATGAGAATCCCACAAGTGCAATGCGAGAAAAAAATCACATTGCACTCAGACCAGTATTACTAACTGTTTCTGGTCATATTTCTGCGTTTTCAACGCACTGAACTTGCATTGCGAGTCAAATGTGAGTTCAATTGCAGCATGCTGAGAATGAACTTGATTTTGACATGCGAGTCACCAATGAAAATATATGGGTGTGAGAAAATCTCGCACCCATACAGCACACTGTGCGATTCAGTAGCATGGTTTTTGCCATGCTGCTGAAAGTTAGACTAGACCGTAATGACAGACAGATATATAGATGTATACAGCGATCGTTATAGCTAGATCGGGTTTATCACGGCTGCTGGCAAAGCAGCAGTGTTTGAATTTGCCGCGTTGCCTGCAGATCAGCCAATCGGCTTTACCGGTGTTTGAATTTCACGGGTTCCCGGCAGATTAGCCAATGCAGCCACATTAGCTAATCTGCCAGTAAGGCTGGCTTCATTTTGTGCTGCTGTCCTTGGTGCTGAAGTCTGCCTGTGCTGGATGTTAGTGTTGTCCATGGTGCTCATCTTTGCTCGCATGGATTTCTCAGCATGCTGTTATTCAAATTGGATTCGGGAAACGATGATTGAGGCTATGGATGTAGTAGGATAGACTCCCATGTTATGGGCATCGGATCTGGGAAGAAATCGGATTGTTTCCCAGATCCGATTTGAATAACAGCATGCTGAGAAATCCAGGTGAGCAAACTTCAGCATCATGGACAGTACTAACATTCAGCACAGGCAGACTTCAGCACCAAGGACAGCAGTACAAAATGAATCAGGCAAAACCCTGCTACTAACTTGCACCACCCTCGCACCACTCTCTCATGAAGATGCATGCACACACACCACACATGCATCACACATGCAATACCATACTGACAGCACTTGCATGACTGTCATGCATCAAAAACGCTCCATTTTTGATGCTTGATAGTGTGCCTCCACCCTTAAATGTATAACCGAAGTGAAGAAATACGATTTTTGGTTCCTGAATCACCTTCTTCCAAACTTTTCAAAATGATGTCATCTGTGCATCGTGTCAAGTCTTGGGGGTAGGGTCTTTTTCTTTCTCTCTGCCCCTCCACCTGCCTCCTTTGTTTCCTGTACAGATCGGGCTTCCTTTATGAATTTCTGCAGCACTGCCATGATTCAGTAAAATATGTAATTCTGTGGACGGACTGCAGTTTTTCATTAAATAGTGGCGCATGCGTGGACTGAAATTTCAACTCAATTACCTATTTATTAAGGGGGTTGGGCCATGAACAATTGTACATTTGAATTATTAGATCTATCTTATAATAATAAGAAGTTCCACAATTGGATTTGTAGCAAAAAATGTTCTTGTCCTTAGATATTCTTAATAATGTGTCCCTGTGTAATTGATGTATCTGACCATGCAGGGACAGGTCATATACACCACAGCTTTTGGGCAGAGGAAGAAGTAAAAGAGAGTATATATACATTACAGACAGGAATAGGAACTGAATCTTTCTATAAGAATGCCTGTTAAAAAACTTGCTTCACATCACAGAAAAAATCAGTTACGATATTGTGCTCTAATGTCTTTTACTTTTCTAGCTGGTTTCACACTGCAGTTTTTACCTGATCAGTGTCCATCAGTGTTTGTGTGCCAAAACCAAGAGTGTCTCCAAAACTCAGAACAGGTGTCAATCTTTCAATTATAGTTTTTCTCTGCAAGTTTCACTCCTGGTTTTGGCACACAAAACCTAATGAACACTCATCAGGGAAAAACTGCAGCGTGAAAGCAGCCTCTCTAATGCCAAAGAGATGTAGTACATCCAACAATGTTCCTGCGAGGTCAGACACACTCATTACACAGGGGCACCACACCATTTTATGGAAGACTTTGTTGTCAAGTATTGAAATCTATAGAATCACACTGCGCATAGTCTTAAATAAAATGGCAAAGGTGGTGGTGCCTACAGAGATTGAGATTGTGGCTTAATGAGCTTGACAATGGGACAAGGCTGAAAGGTTAACAATAACAGGTGGAACTGAGAGTCAGGTCCTAGCAGTAATACACAGCCATTACATACCAAGTATGGGGGCGAGCTCACCCCAAGAACCCACTCAATTCTATGCATTCACTTCTGATGTGCAACATACATGTGCACAGTGGATGTCGTGAAGCAGGTAAAGAGCAGGAGCCAATGTCTATCCAAAAAATCTTCTGGAAGAAGATCTGATTCTTCTGCAGTAAGTGTGAGAGTGAGCAATTTTGCAACTGATCTTGTTATAGAAGGTTCAATAGTGCCTGAAAGATCTGGTCATAGTCATAGTGGTAGCAATACCTATGTGGTGGCATCTCAAGATCATTATCTGTATCTCAAATACCCAGGACATATCAGCATCCTCGCTTTGTTTGTTTCATTAATTTTTGGACAGGTAGCATCTGGGGTGAATTCTTCAGGTAGGGTCCAGTGTGAGAATATGGTCCAACCTGTCAAAGAAGAAGATGAAGTATTCCATACCGTCTTAGGAGATTTCCCCAAAACATGGCCAAATTAGTAAGGAGCAGTTGTAGTCCCAATGATTGCTTTCCCTCCAATGGTTGAACCAACACCAGAACCCGTACAACCAGAAGTCCCAAGACATGATGAACTGGAAGTCGAGCCTGAAGAGGAAGAACCAATTTCTGGTCCCAGTGAGCTTGCCAGTCCTACTGTCAGATCTCCATTCTCAATAGTACCAGACATGCCAAGTAGGTACATGTCCACCCACACCATCAGGCTAAGTACACGAAGTACACCAGCATTATGCAGATCAGAGCGTAGTACCAAGGGTCAGATACCGGCTAGGTACAAAGAGTAAAATGTAAAATTAAATGTGAAATGTAAATATGTTTGTGTAAAAGTAAATTGAACCCGTTACTGTGTAAAGTGTATAGAAAGGGTGAGAATAGCTTGGTGTTAGGTGGCAGCCACGGAGAGTAAGAACTTGGCCTCTTATGCGGTGACCCGAGGGTGTAGAGACCTATTGCACTTGTAACCAGAGACACCCATGTGTGTATATTGTTTTGCAACATTAAAAAAGCCAAGTACAGACAGACACTATACTATACGAACTTCTTGCATATTCTTGAACCTTTCTTATTTATTTATGGACCATACTACCATGTACTGGTTGTGGTAAAACCTCTTGTAAATATCAGCCCGGAGGCAATAGACTAAACCCCCATAAAGACTGCTTTTGAACTTTTGGACTCTTTTTTTGAATTTAAGTGATTTTTGTATCTTTATTTTTCATTAAGACTCTGTAAATATTAATTGTATTTTTAACTGTTTGTTTATTTCTCTACAGTCCCGGAGTACTGTCTTTCACTAAGGGGGAATGTGGCACCCCAGGGGTTAATGTGCTACAGTAACATCACAAGGGTTAACTCCCCACACAACACTGGACACTGCACTAGCACCTCTAGGCCAGAAGGGGGAGCTAAAGCAACTCCCTTATATATTCTGGTCTGAGGAGGAAGTAGTTAATTTATAGTTGAAAGTTCAGTTTAGTGCAGGGAGCACTAGGAGGAGGACCTGTAAATGGGAGCAGTGCTGAGCTCCTGACAGGAACCACTGATTACTTTCAGGCCTGATGCCAGAGTCTGAGGAGAGGAGTACAAGAAACAGATGAACATATCTGGGAGACTGAGTTACCTCATAACTCGCCCCAGAGGAGCGCAGAGACCAGATACCGGATCTGAATCTGTGACTGAAACAATCAGCACAGAAAACAGCGGGATAGTGGAGGTTGTAGATCTACACTGTACCTCAGCGAAGCAACACGGCGGGGTCAGAAGCACACAGAAAGATTCAAGTTGCCTAGCAAAAGGGGGTATCTGTGAGGAGAAACAGGGCCAGCAGCCTAGCTAAAGCGGAAGCAGGGCCACACACACAGCGAAGCAGTGGGGACCTTAGGGTGGGAGCAACCCGGGCCCGGTACAGACTCCGTGGACAGTACTCTACTGAATACCATCACCAGTAAAGCCTTGGAAAACTTCAAAACCGTGAGTGTGTGTGATCCTTGTGATCAAACCCTGCGTGCCCTCACAAACTACCATCATCTCTACTACTACTCCTATCCTATAACATCCATAGCCTCAATCATAGACTATAACTATCACTGCCCAGGGGAACCAAGCTCTACCCGCGGAGAGCCGTTACATCTCCAGCTGCCAAACATCATCCCCGGAGGTTCTGCTGCAGCGGTGGTCCCCTCACTGACCACAATGCGTGGATGGCATCACGACAAACTCCCCTGTAAATATTCCCCCATTTACTTATGGAACCCGGGACACGGTCCGGACCAAGACCGCCGTGCTATCCCCAGCAGTACCCCGGTCCGGTACCGAGAACCCCGTCCCAGTGGGCTCCACAACTATCCATTTCTGATCTATCTGTTTTTGATCCATTTTGGCTGCGCTTTTTCTGGTGCGTTTTTTTTTACCCTTATACAATGGTTTCAATGGGAAAAGCAGATCAGAATAGCACAGCCATAATTGACAGCTCATTCTTTTTCTGCAGCCATAATAGATATTCTCATTCTTTTTACAGATCACTTTTCAGGGAAAAAACTGCCCCAGGTCATAAAAGCATAGACTGAACAGCAAAACTTGAAAACCCTATATTATTTGCAAGAGTACACTGGAGCTAGCAGTTAGCACTTGAGCTGCTGCAGTAGTCTGACGGCAGTACCGCGTATTTAATCGCCTTATTGTTGTTTAAATTCAATTATTATCTATTTGTGAGACTATGCGCTAGCTCTTAAAATAATAAATAAATAAATAAATACAACTATTCCTTCCACTTTCTTTACCCTTCTAGGGGATATTTATTAAAAATTATCTGTATAATTACAACTTATGTAATTTAGATGCCTACTAATATTTTTATTATTCAATACTAATTATAGCAAAAAACTAAAATATCTATAAACAATCAAAGTAAAAACTGATATACCAATAATTAAAAATTTAAAATTAAAACGTAAAAAAACCCTATGATTAATATTCACAGCATTTGTAAATATCTTATTATTCAGTATCCACTACAACATTAGGGACTATTAATGGATTGGTTCTTCTTCTCCTATTACTGATATTCGACAGCTGTCTTTATTTCTTCTCCATTATCCTTTTCAGAGGAGTATCTCTGGATTTTAGTTATAGTTGTGGTGTGTGGCTATTATCCTCCGGTTATCTGTGGTCTGATAAAAATAACAAAGTATTGTTACTCTCCCTTTAGGAGTATATATCTTTCTACTCAACTTAATACTATTTTCATTCTTACCTCTAAATATTGAAGTGCTTGTTATCTGTTCCTCCTAATGATGATGGTTATGGGTGGCAGACTTCCAGCTGGGGTATCTATTAACGCAATATAATTAGAAAAATGTAGTCTTTATGGTCTATTATGGGTTCTAGTCCTGCATCCTAATATATATCTTCAAATAGTGCATATGACTTACTTGTTCCCTTTGGTGTATATAAAAAGGTTGGTTGGTTATAAAGCTTGTATTTCACCCACAGGAAAATGCCTGTCTATTTTGGTATCTGCTGGTGTAATCCACATATATTAGGTAATAGATTGTGGCCCTCAAACTTTATGTTGAAAGAGAGGAGAGAAAAAAAAAAAAAAAAAAGGGAATGAACTATTCACTTACTCATTTCCTAGGAGTATGTTTTAGGTGTCCAGAAGTTAATATATCTTTCAGGGATGTGCCGTCTACTTCCTATTGGCCTTATAATGTACTTGTTTATTGTCCTAAAGATTACGTTCTGTGTAGAAATAAATTAAGTTGTAATTAACCTTCTATAGTATGGGTGTCACCTTTACTTAGATGCAAGGTGTCTTTTTACATAAAATGTGCTATTACTATGGTGTTGAACTATTGCGTCTCTAAGATTACTTTAGTTAACTTTTTTCTCACTGTATATAATCATTAATCACCTCTATGTAGTGCAGGCTAATATAATGATATTTAACTTTTGTGCAAGCACTTAGCTGAGTAGATGTGTAATAGGCTGCAAGGGTTTACCTTATGAATTAGGTGCAGGCTTTCCAAATAAGTGCTTCAGCGTTCACCCTCTTTCTCCGGGCTTCTGCTGTTCGGTCGATACTGTAATGTGGTTGCGTGGCATTCCCGGATTCCTCAGTGTATGTGTGCACTGCTCCGTGCACTCCTGCGCTACGCGACTACTCGCCACTATTCACGTCATTGAATCACGTGAGTACAGTGGTTAATGCTGTATTGTCAAACCGTCAGGCTCACTTACGTCTTGTGCACCACAGTGGGTGGACCTATACGGTCAGGGAATGGTCTGCGTCACTGATGCATTTCGGGGGTCAACGGCCTCCTTCTTCTGAGTGGCAAAAAAAAACATTGACTTTGTTGGGATTTCATTTAAGTGATGCGTTCACTATATTGAAACTGCACTGACTTGCGCCTCAATGGCTGAAAACAATAGGATGCTTAGGCTGGCTTCACATTGCGTTTTTGGGCTGTCCGTGGGGATCTATGTGTTGTCAGGATCCCCACGGACAACCACGGTTCCACACGGATCCCTGCAATCGGATGGCAAATAGCCATCTGATCCGATTCTATGCAGTATCCATGTGGATCCTGTTCTCTCTACCTGTCCCTGCTTCTTCTCTATCTGTCCCTGTCACTCCCTGTCTCTCCCTGTCTGTCCCTCTTCTATCTCTGCCCTCCCTCTCCTCTATCTTTGCCCCCCATCCTCCCCCCTGTCCTCTTCCCCTCCAGTATGTAAAAAATAAAAAAAATCCTCCCAGAGGATATTTTACCTTCCGCCGGCTCCATGCAACAGTCTCCTTCTGGTGTCTGCAAGGACCTCTCGTGATGTCAAAGAGCCGGTCACCTGACGTGTCAGGTGACCGGCTCTGTGACATCACCACAGGCCCTTCAGCCACCAGAAGGGAACTGTCATATCCCCGCAGCCGGCGGAAGGTAAAGTATCCTCTGGGAGGATTTTTTTTTTCACATACCGGAGGGGAGAGGACAGGGGGAGGGAGGAGCCCTACGGACTATCACGGATCCATCACGGATCCGTGGTGTCCGATTTTAGTCACGGACACCAAAATCGCAGCAGGCTACGATTTTGGATCCGTGACTAAATCGGAAGGCTATGGATTGTGCATAAATCGGATAGCAAAAGGGACACATCCGAACACAATCCGAGCCGATAGGGATACATGGGAAAACAAATCGCATCCGAGTCTATCCGATTTAACACGGATAGACTCGAATGCATCAAAAACACAGTGTGAAGCTAGTCTTAGTCGCAATAAAGTTCATTTCTACAAGCATTTTTGACTTAACAGGTTCCCTTTAAGAAAAGTAAAGACGTATAAGTCAGTAACAAAATCTGGTACGTTTGCTACTATTTCTTTTGTAAATGTTCATAGCTATTTTAGGAATTGTGGGCGTTGATTGATCCTTTGCTGAAGGAGATTTACAGAATGGCTGAGTCATTGGTAAAATAATTCACTGAAAATACTTTTCACAAGGACTTTTTTGTAATCAACCAGAATACTTTTTGTCGGGAAGAATGGAAATCAGTTCATATGCTGCTGGTAAAAATATCGCTTCCAAAACTGTAAGTGAGGATACCTTGTGGTTGAAAATCTGAAATAGAAAACTTGATTTATGATGAACACTTTTGAATGAGTGTTGAAACCAATAATAAGGGATACTTGTGTAAGGTATATGCGTGATAACGTCTTGGAACTAGAAATCAATGCAGATAGCCAGTGATACCAGGTCATCCAACATTTTGGCTGACCAGTTCATTCTTGATTCTTCCAGACAGACCCTCCCAGAAGGCAGCCTCTAGTGCTTCATTATTCCAAATTAGTTCAGAGGACAGAGTATGGAAAATCACAGCATACTGACCCATGGAGAGATTTTCCTGGTGAAACCTCAGGAGACATGATGCAGAGGAGGTGACTCAACCAGATTCTTTGAACACCTTGTGGTAGGCCTCTAGGAAGTCTGACAAGCTGTAGACTACTGGTTTGCTTCTGGATTAATCCAGGCAAGAGCTCACCACTCAGATGTGACATAAGGTAGGCTAACTTGGAACTAAAAGAGGCAAAGTGATTGTTAGAGTGGGATGCTAAGAACCCCAACTATTTGCTTATACCTTGTCAAATTAACTTAATCAAGTGCATGCATGAAGTAAAATATCAGACTAAGTCAGATATATAACTTCTCTTGATCAGAGCAAACGCAGAAATGTCTTTACTATTTCAACATCAGCTTTACACAGCACAACGAAGGGAGGTATCAAGGCATAGTCTCTATAGCTTTCAACCAATCAGCATACTAGTCCTGCATATATAAGAGTCCCGATTAAACTTGTAACACTCCCCTTACATTCCAAAACTTTCGAGAGATGTTCCTTTGTTCACTGTACAGTATATTCCAGCTTTCGCTGGTTCACTAAGGAAATGAAGCAAATCACAGCTACAGATATCTCACAATGTATACATATATATCCAAATATAGATAACTAATATAACATACTGTATAAATATATATTAAGTTTTCATAAAATATAGCAGAATATAGGTATAGATATTCGATTAAATTTAAATATATATATATATATATACACAGTATATAGCAGGGTTTCATAATGTTTTTTAGCAGATTTTAGAATCTTATTGTTAACATGATGAGGCATACGTTCAAAGTGCAATGAAAGCCTCTGCACTGCTTAGGATCGCCATTGAACTTTTGAGGAGCAGCCAGACAAGGCCCAGAATGTGGTGTAGGAATCAGAACTAAAGTCTTCTCAAAAGCCTGATATGGAGGGGTTAAGCTTGTGCAGGTAAAGAATCACCAGGTGCTACTCCAGGAGATCTCAGTACCACAACAGTCGAGCTCCTATGGCCAGAGACAGTTGCTGCTTACTACTAGTTACCATCCATTTCTATGGTGAGATACTTTTGATATTACTAAGGATATGTTTGTGAAAAAGGACCTAGGAGATACTTATTTTCAGGGTAACTACAGACGCTGCATTTTTGAGATTAACGACAAATCTATTCAATATGATTATGTATTAAAAAAATCTACAAACATAGCAAATATGAATTTCAAATGATTCAATTATTTCTAGTGTCTTTGGAAAGTTAACATGCCAGGTTTAATTTTTTTTCAGGGTTTTTCAGGTACTGTGTTTAGAAAGTACATTTTAAACAACACTTCTATACTGCATACAGCATATTAAAGGGAACCAACCACAAAGATTTAACCACCTGTAAAATAGTGCAGCAGGTGGTTGATGTGTGAAGCATGACATTATTATTTGAGGTTTTTTTATTTCCCCCTTGTGGTCTTGTCTTTCTGCTGTAAGCCAAACCCTCTCCACCCTGAATGAATGTGAATGAGATGGAGGAGGTTCGGCTTACAGCAGTAAGAAAAGCTCACAGGGGAGGAATACAAAAAACCCAAATAGTAACATCAATCACCTGCTGCACTAATTTACACACATCAATCACCTGCTGCACTATTTTACAGGTGGTTAAATCCTTGTGGTTGGTTCAATTTAAATACTGGACCAAAGATCACACCTGAGATTGATTGGCTATTATTACTATGTATTCCATGGTGCTTTACATGTGAAAAGGGAATACATAGACAAGTACAATAATAAAAAATACAAGGCACAGACAGTTATAGGAGGGGAGAGGATCCTGCCCACGAGGTTCACAGTCTGCAAGGGAAGGTTGAGGATACAATAGGAGGGGGTAAAGTTATTGTACAGTGGTTTGATGGACTGAGGGTCAGTGAAGGTTGTAGGCTTGTTGGAAGAGCTGGGTTTTAAAACTCAATTTTAAAACTTCAATTAAATTCAATTCTAAAACCTCAATTTAAAAACTCAATTTTCAAACCAATTTAAAGTTTGGTTTTAAAACTGAAGGTTTAGGAATTGCTTACATGATCAATGAGCAAGCAATGCTTTAAACAATGAATAATGCAATCACACCTCACAGCTAGCAAAAAATGTTAGACAAGTATTTATACAGGATGAGAATCGTGACTAAAATGGTTAAATAGTTATCGTTACATTGTAACATCGAACATTATACATAGTGAACACAGATTACCCTATGTAGGACTTCAATTACTACTTCTTCTTTTGTCGGTCAAAATGTTAAACAAGGAATCTTCATTTATTTTTAGGCCCCTTTCACATCCAAGCCTGGGCTGCATTTTGCTTCATTTGCGTTTCTATGCTTTTTTAGCGGTAAAAATGCATAAAAAAACATGCGTTTTTGACCCAATAGAATTCAATGGAAAACACATTAAAAATGCAAGCAAAAACACGTGCATTTAGAAAAATGCATGCGTTTTTGCAACCACAGCCCTAAACGAAGAAGCCCACGTTTTTGGCTGCGATTGCAAAAATGCATGCATTTTGCGTTTTTAATGCGTTTTCCATTGAATTCAATGGGGACAAAAAAGCATGTTTTTTTATGCATTTTTCCTGCTAAAAACGCATAGAAATGCAAATGAAGCAAAACGTAGCCCAGGCTTAGATGTGAAAGGGGCCTTACATAATTTTTGAAAGTTGAACAAGAGTTTTTCACTCACCTAGACAATTTCAGTCCATTTTTGGACACATCACTCTGTTGCTCAACCCATTCACATTAGACAATTATCATGAATGATGAGTCGTTAGCGTTAGAATCTGACAGGTCATCATCAGCGAGTGTAAATATTTAGAGTTCAAAGCAATACTCTTCACAGGCTAATGGAAAGTCATCCTGAAAACATATGTTTGGTTTTCACTTATACATCTCCAACTTAAAAATATGAACTGTTCTATAAAGGAAATCTTGATCTTACTGTAAAGGATACCCAGCTTTTGCAAATTTGAAATTAGTTAGAAATAAAAATTGTCAATTTGACTGATTTTATACTTCAATGTGATGGAAGTAAATGGTTCCAGTATAAAACAATAGTTCTGTAAGTGGGCTGTTATTCTGATCTATTTCCTGCAGTCTGCTTAAAAAAAGATATCTGTCAGAATAAAGAAATGTGTACACGCTTATATACAAAGAGAATGCCTTAGAGACCATTCACTCTAGTGTAAAATATGGTTATAGTGAAACCAGTGGGTTTCAATAACTGCCAATTTATATTTATTCTAGACACAGACATCTCTTACTGTCTGTATCTATTTGATCTTCACCAACGTGTATGCTTGCACTGGGATGGAAAATCTTATGGTTTCACTTGATTTTTCTTTGCACCTATGAAACACTTGTTTTATACTACCGTATATTATTTTTCTTTTCCTTATACTTGTCTTTCTATTTGTTGTTCACATTTTATCCACCACATTTTCCGTTCCTGATTTAGTTATATGTGTATAAATTCATCTCTATTGCCATGTGTCTTTAAAAATAATGGTTACCTATTCATATGTCTACACCAAAGCTCCTACAGATGAAATCAGTGATTTATTATCACAAGTTCAAGACAAAGACAGGAAAACGCTAGCTTGAAGTCAAATATACAATACAAATGTTTTAGGCTTTCAAATAAATGTATGCCTTCAAAAAGTAGAAGTTTTATTAATTTATTTCTATCAATTTCATATGCACCTAACATGCTCGCTCACACAAATGGGCAGTGGAAAAGGAGCGACCACATTCCACAGGTCCCTGTACAGAATAAAAGACCCTAGCTGCACAACAAAAGCTACACTTCATACCTGGCTCACTAAAAGGCTATCAAAGAGTTTTTGCCTCTCTTGAAGGACCTGAGAGGAGGCCGCTACACACTGCCAACAAGGGGAGAGGAAGATGTAAAGGAACAAACACAAAACCAATAGGGGATAAACGGAAATAGATTGCAATGAAGAGTAGCTGTGAAGGAAAACAAAACTAATCCATAGCAGGCACTCAACTGGTGTTTTTTTCAAAGGTAAACCTCCTAATAGGAAGGGCTGAAAAGCCCAGAGATAAATACACATAGAGATACAGCCAGAAAGGAAGTGAGGTGAGAGGTGAACATAGATCCTCGCCACGGAACAGAAGGAAAAGGAGGACACCCACCCGAGTTGCAGATTCTTTATTTCAGGTGCTGCAAATGGAGACAAGGTACATGTCGACATTGAAGCTATGCAGGGAGGGGGAGGGAGTGCAGGAAGCAGGACTACGGCGTTGTTTCACACCAACGGGTGCTTCAACATTTGTTGGGTTGAGTTTGTTCAAAAGATGTTTGGTTGGTGATGGGTTACGTTTTGTCCTAGATCATAATGCTTTTAAATACTTGGAAGATTGGTATCTGCAGTTCGGGGTACTGCTATGGGTACCTCCGCAGCTTGTTCTTTGGCAAACCTTTTCCTTGCTATGTTCGAGGTCAAATGCACACGTACCTGAAGCATTACTGAACTACTCCCATGGCGCCAGAAAAGCAGCGCAGATAAAGGCAGACCAGGTCCGGACATGACATCCGGACATTATCAGATCTGACCCCCACACTGCCCAACCAACAACCATGGATGAGGGTAGAACAGGCCCAAACACATGTGCAACAATCAAGCAGAGCCTATGGGCAGGGTATGGCCGCTGTATGTATGTACAGCGGCCTAGATCAATCACATTAAAGACAGATAGAATGGCATGCACAACCAAGCGCGCACGGCAAAAAGTGGTGGTCAGCCACAAACCTATAACAAATAAAAAAGACAAGAAGCCAGCGCTGCCTAAGGTTAGCATGCAATACAAAAAGTGCATGTGCACATAATTTCTAACTGTACATTAAACTGAGACATTTGGTAAACAATTGATCAATTCTTTGAGCTACCCCGCCACGTCACGGCATTCTCAGATGGGGCTGTCCTACTCTACATTTTTTAATTCGCTGTGCCATTACGGCCTCCTGAATGCATTAAAAGCAGAACCATATCAAATGCACACGTACCTGAAGCATTACTGAACTACTCCCATGGCGCCAGAAAAGCAGCGCAGATAAAGGCAGACCAGGTCCGGACATGACATCCGGACATTATCAGATCTGACCCCCACACTGCCCAACCAACAACCATGGATGAGGGTAGAACAGGCCCAAACACATGTGCAACAATCAAGCAGAGCCTATGGGCAGGGTATGGCCGCTGTATGTATGTACAGCGGCCTAGATTAATCACATTAAAGACAGATAGAATGGCATGCACAACCAAGCGCGCACAGCAAAAAGTGGTGGTCAGCCACAAACCTATAACAAATAAAAAAGCCAAAAAGCCAGCGCTGCCTAAGGTTAGCACGCAATACAAAAAGTGCATGTGCACATAATTTCTAACTGTACATTAAACTGAGACATTTGGCAAACAATTGATCAATTCTTTGAGCTACCCCGCCACGTCACGGCATTCTCAGATGGGGCAGTCCTACTCTACATTTTTTAATTCGCTGTGCCATTACGGCCTCCTGAATGCATTAAAAGCAGAACCATATCAAATGCACACGTACCTGAAGCATTACTGAACTACTCCCATGGCGCCAGAAAAGCAGCGCAGATAAAGACAGACCAGGTCCGGACATGACATCCGGACATTATCAGATCTGACCCCCACACTGCCCAACCAACAACCATGGATGAGGGTAGAACAGGCCCAAACACATGTGCAACAATCAAGCAGAGCCTATGGGCAGGGTATGGCCGCTGTATGTATGTATATGGGGCTGCTGTATAGTACCACTGGGGCTGTATATACCTCTGGGGCTGCTGTATACTACCACTGGGGCTGCTGTATACTACCACTGGGGCTGATGTATAGTACCACTGGGGCTGTATAAACCTCTGGGGCTGCTGTATAAACCTCTGGGGCTGCTGTATACTAACCACTGGGGCTGCTGCTGTATATACCACTGGGGCTGCTGCTGTATACTACCACTGGGGCTGCTGTATACCACACTGCTGGGGGCTGTATACCTGTGCTGGGGTCCACCCTCGGCTTATACACGAGTCAATAGGTTTTCCCAGGTTTTGGGGGCAAAAGTAGGGTGGTCGGCTTATACACGGGTCGGCTTATACACGAGTATATACGGTACATAAATAAACAGTAACATGGTACAAGTTGCAAACACAAATACAAGTTAAATAGCATATGCATCACATGTAGTGTGAATAACGAGGTTATTGCTTGTAATTCTAAGTTAAAATGAAAATTCGTAATAATCGGGGAAATTGAATTGGGTAATAACCAATAAACAGTCAGTATTAACGTTACATCACAGGGGTGTGAGGCAAGCAAGTGGTCCCTTATATTCTAAATTAACTAAAGAACATAATAGGGCAGGAAACAAACTGAAAAATCACCTGTAAGCTGTTGTTGTTATTATCACAATGTCACAATGTTGGGACTAAATGAGGAAAGAGGGTGAGAAGGCTGCCCACCAAGGCTCCCATCTACACTTAATTTTTGCGAGGGTATTGGTGCGTAATGCCGTGTTGAACTCAAAGATCCCGTGCTGCGTGACTCTATCAATGAAATGCAGCAATTTGGGAGTTTTGGGCTTGTTCCATCTAGCAGCAATTAGAACCTTGGCAGTGATCAGTATATGTGAAGTCAAGAATTTGAGGTCTGGAGAAAGGTTTTCTATCCCTATAGAAAGGAGAGCTAGCTCCGGAGTGAGATTGTTTGTGAGGCCATTGGTGTCTGAGATTAGGGTTTTGATATCAATCCAAAATTTGGACAGTAGCGGGCAATCATAGAAAATATGTGTCAGTGTTCCCCAATGGCCGCAGCCCCTCCAACACAAGGGCGAGATCTGAGGATCAAAACGATGATGTCTGACCGGGGTGAGGTACCACCGAGAGAGCACCTTGAAGTAGGTCTCATGCAGCGTTGCACAAGCAGAATTGGCGTATGAGGTCTGTATGGTTCGTGTCATGTCCTGCAGGTCAATTTGAATGTTGAGTTCCTCTTCCCATGCAGTAAGGTAGGAGAGACGGGGCAATTCAATTTCTTCGTTGAGCACTTGGTAGAGGCTGTTGGTTTTCCATATAGACCCAAGTTCTGGAGATGATATGAGATTGACTACCAATTGTGGAAGGGCAAATTTAGGTCTAGAGCAAGTTAGGAATTCGGATATGGTTCTCCATTGTGAGCGCTCATCTCTGGATAGGGAAAATTGGTCTTGGAGAACGTGGAATGGATGAATAGAATCGTCAAGAAGCAGTTCCTCAGTATATAAGACCCCTTTTGCCCTCCAGGCGGAGAAGTCCAGGTTCTTAATCATCACTTCGAGCGTGCTCAAAGGAATATTTTTAAGTCTGGATAGAGGAAAGTGTTTAGCTGCTCTGTGGGCCAGGTGCTTCCAAGCTGAGATTGTAGCTTTGACGACGGGGTGAGAAGGAAGAGGTTTGGAAGGGAAGACTAGATGGGTGATAACAAGCGCTTTTAAGTTGTTGTGTACCAGTGATTCCTCTACATCCAGCCATGGCGAGTCCAATGATTCCTTAAACCAGTTTTTAAAAAGTTTAGAGATGGAAGCTAAGTAGTAGTGATACAGGTTTGGGACCCCTAGACCACCCGCTTTTTTGTGTCGTTCTAACGATGCTCTGGCGACCCTTGGCCTTTTGTTATTCCATACAAAGGCACGTAATTGCGATTGAAATTTATTGAACCAACTCTTTGGTATGAAAAGGGGGAGTGACCTGATTACATATAGGAAACGCGGTAGTAGAGACATCTTGAAGGCTTCTATCCTGCTCAACCAGGAGAGCTCAATCTTAGTTAGACGTAGGTAGTCCCTGTGAAATGCTTGAAATAGGGCTGAAAGATTCGTTTGCACAGTTGCTGTTAAGGGTTTAGTTAAGGTGATACCAGGTAGGCAATTTCTTTGTTTACCCATGTGAAATTGAATTCTTCTTTTAGGTATTCCAACAGAGTGGTGTCAATATTGAAGTCAAGTATCTGGTATTTAGAGGCATTAATTTTGTAGAGAGAGAGGGATGAGAACTGGTCAATGCACATTGTTAGGTGTCTTAGAGATTTAAGGGGATTACCGAGGGTTAATAAGATGTCATCCGCGAATAACGAGATCTTATGGCCTTTATAAATACCTGTGATGTTGTTATTTTGTCTAATACTGGCCGCAAGGGGCTCGATAAACATAGCGAACAGTATGGCTGACAGGGGGCAACCCTGTCTAGTTCCATTGGAAAGTGAAAAGCGGCTAGACAAAAAATTGTTGGAGTAAACCTTAGCTGTTGGGCCATTATACATTGCTTTAATAAGTTGAAGTATGTTGCCCTGAAGACCAAAGTTCTCAAGAACACAGAAAAGAAAGTCCCATTGAACTCTATTGAAGGCCTTTTCGGCATCAAGTGCCAAAAAGGCCGCTGGTTTTTTGATTTTTCAGTGAAGGCCAGCAAGTCCAAGGCTCGTCTAGTGGCGTCTGATGTGGTTCGGCCTGGAATAAAGCCCGACTGGTCAGGGTGAATCAATTTGACTATATGTTCTTTAAGTCTGTTGGAGGCCAACTTCGCAAGGAACTTTGTGTCCGCGTTTAGAAGAGAGATTGGGCGATAGTTATTAGGGACTGTTGGGTCCCCTTTGTCCTTTGGGAGGACTATGATAGTGGATTCCAACATGTCGGACGTGAGTTGGCCTTGGGAAGCAGTATAATTAGCTAGTTTAGTGATATAGGGGGACAGAAGAGCTCCAAAGGTCTTAAAGAGCTCATTCTGAAACCCGTCTGGCCTGGCGATTTTCCGTCTTTGGATTGTTTTACTACGTCAGAGACCTCAGCATCAGAGTATGGGGCATTGAGTTCAATAAGATCATCCTTTGTAAGTGATGGTAAATTAAGGTGTTGCAGGTAGTCAGTAATGTCTTGGCATGAGGGTCTCTGCTAATACCTTGCTAGTACTAATACCTTGTCACCTGTCTGTGACATCGAATGACAAGGGCAAGACTAAGCGGAACTGGGTTCCAATAGAGCACCCCATACCATATAACACCACACATTATATCATGTCCAGCTCAAATGTAGGCCACACCTTGTCATTCCACGTCACAGAGAAGTGACAAGGTATTAGTGTTGTTTTTACAAAAAAAGCTTATTTCTTGATTCCGTCTTTTCAGGAGATATTCAACATAATGTACTTAAAGGGACACTGTCACCAGGTTTTTGCCATCTCATCTGACAGCAGCATAACGTAGAGACAGAGACCCTGATTCCAGGGATGTGTCTCTTACTGGGCTGCTTAGTGTAGTTTCCATAAAATCACTGTTCAATCATTTGGAGATTAACATTGTAGGACTAATCAAATAGTCCAGCATAGTCATTTCCTGCTAAATCTGAAGCAGAGAAAACAGTAATTTTATCAAAGAGACTGCAAGCAGCTCGGTAAGTAACACATCACTGAAATCAGGGTCTCTATCTCTACATTATGCTGCTGTCAGATGGGATGGGAAAAACCTTGTGACAGTGTCCCTTTAAGCTTCTTGGGTGCCGATAACGATGAACATTACTGTATGATATTAAAATAAGTTAAAATAGTTTGTAGAATAGTAAAACACACTGGTAAGGTCTGATCATTTTACTGTTAGAACCAGGTGACAGGATAATGCGGGAGCTACAAGAAATCCCAAATGTGTTGAGCAAGCAGGGATGCTATTTTTGAAATAGAAAAGTACAAATTATGCTCCGTGCACATTTTGAATTGTGTGAAATCTATTTTAGTAAACAGCAGGTGCATAAGAAGTGGAAGAATACTGTAAAGCATCCTAAACTTATTGTTACATAAAGTACACATCATATTTAGCAAAGTCATGGAGCCTATGTGGTAATAATATATGAGGGTTGAATGAAAGGTAATTCCTCCACCTTCGTAACTTGGGTATCGATAGGAAAATTTTAATAAATCAAACGCAGAAATAATCCTTAGAATGTGCTCTTTAATTACCGATATTCACTTTTATGCGGATGGTGAGTGCCACTGCTTTTTCTTTTTTCATATTAGATTTCAAATATTAAATAAAACCTGTAGGGACAAAGAAGCGCAAACTATTGTCTTATCCAGGCAATACGCTTTTAAATATGCGGAAACTGCTCACCTGGTGGTGTTCTGAGAAAGCCCAACACTTAGAAGGGATCAGAAGTAAGGGTTCTTCTGTTGATTCCCCATGGGTTGGTAGATTTCCTTGAAAATTAAGAGGTGTGGAGAAACGGATATGCTCTTCTTCTGGTATGCCAACAGATAGAGATGTCAGACAACACTTGAGATAGAAAGGTAGATAATGCAGTTCTATTTCTCACTGTGTTTCAAAGTGTACTCAATGTTTCATCAGGAGATCCAAAAGTGGTATCTGGTACTTCACATGTCCAGATTTCAAATATTGTCATGAAGTTGCTGATGATGAGCATAAGAGCATACTATGTGGTGGCCGTGTGAGATCTCATCAATTGTTTGGTTTCAACTCTGAAAGTGTGCATGGTCTGTTTGATAACTGGGAGATTTTGAGCCAATGAGACTTTGTCTCTGTATGAGATATTTACTCCCAAAAAACGCCATAATAAGATTAATGTGGAGTGTGTAAAACCAACAGAGTCCTGATTAGTGCATAAATACCTAATTGAGAGATTGACTACCTTATGGCCTGAATGTGCTCGAGTTCTGTTGCTGCTGCAGGTTGGCATGATTCCTTAGTCCTTTTAGAAGCTGTGCCCTATGAAAAGCAAGAGCCTGGACATGGACTGTGTAAATATATACTACGGTAATCCTGGAAAGTTGGCAAAAACGTATTTTCTTCCTGTTGAAGTTGGTGGGGAATAATTCAAATATAAGTTTGGACTTTGCAATCATGGAGACTTTAGTAAGTGCTGTTCAAAACATGCCGTTGCTGGTTCAGTCTTGTGAGTATTGAATTAGGAAGGTTTGTAAACTGAGTGCCTGTGTGAGCTTCACAGAATACAGCAGGCTGTGTACAAGAACGTGACTAGACGTAACTTGTCAAAGTAGCTCTCTTTACTGAAAACTTGAGACTTGGATATTTTAAAACTAACACACAGGAATTTCATAGACACCTAGTCACTGAGGACCAGGACCCCTATACTGAACAACCTTATAGGCTCAGATGTTCTATAAAAGCTATAATAATTTGCCTAACAATGCTTCCACCTAATGCGGTAGCGGGGGAGTTAATCTTAAAACAGCTGAATAACTGAATGCAACTGATGGCTTATTAGGGAACAGCATATAAGCTCACAAAGTTATCAGAACTCTATGCTTACCTTTCCCCCCAACCCCAAAAGTAATTCTCCAAATGGATGACTTTGGAAAATATAAATGTGATAGTCTCAATATGATTGTGAGCTTCACAAGTTAAGTTCAAAGAGTACTATTACCATACAATGTCCATGCCTAAAAGACTTCATTTGGCCACCAAACTCACAAAGTCTGCGTGCATGCTCCCACCATGATCACTGTAAGGGTACCTTTATACGAGGCAACTTTTCTAGGAATTTCACTAGCAACTTACTGGTTGCAGTGAAATCATGGACACATTGTTCTATCTTGTTGCTGTGTACAAATGGAACAATGTCTCCATGATTTCACTGCAACCAGCAAATTGTCAGTGAAATTCCTAGAAAAGTTGCCGCGTGTAAAGGTACCTTAATGGGGCCTAAACTCAGGACTGACTGCCACCTGGTCACTGAAGAAATGAGAGGATTGTACAAGCAGAGGGCAGCTGAGAAGCCAAGCAGAAGATAATGATGCACTTAGCAACTGACGGACAGATTAGACATAGCACTAATTGGAAACCCTTAATGCGAGCCACAGAAGATAACGTATGGAGAATCC
Organism: Allobates femoralis; assembly: GCA_033576535.1. Taxonomy (NCBI): domain Eukaryota; kingdom Metazoa; phylum Chordata; class Amphibia; order Anura; family Aromobatidae; genus Allobates; species Allobates femoralis. The sequence continues at coordinate 168,587,099 of JARQOC010000001.1, read as the reverse complement.
AACTCTGCATCCATCAATGAAACTCTCTCCCACACACACAGAAATTGAACAGGAACAACTAAGGTAACGTAAAATGTTTGAGGGTGACCAAGGGCTGCATTCTCAGAGAATGGCACCGGAAAGGGATATTACTCATGCTCTGTCTCCACAAGCTCTAAGATGGCTGACCTACTCCTTGCTGTCAGTTACTTTCTCCTCAGAGACCCGCCACACCCCTGCAACCCACTTCAGCTGTTATCAGAATTTAAATTAAATTGAACAGCACAAAGATTATATATAATTACAGTTTCCTCTGTTGGCCAAAAATTCACACTGCAGTCTCCTCCTTTCTGACCTCAGAGGCTTAAAGGGAACCTGACACCAGATATTTAATACAGTATGTGCACAAAGACTACCACCTTCAGTAGCACCTCTGATGCATTCCATAAAGATGTTTATTATCTCCTGACCCCCCCTGTATACCTCTGAAAAACATTTTGTAATCTCCTACGCTGTATGTAAGTCTGGACAGTCCAGTCAGAGGGGCGTCCTTGCAGTGGCATCTATCCCTCCTCTCAACTGCTGATTGCCAACGTCTTCCTCCTATTTACATGAATGATGCCTCCTGCATCATCCACATAGCCACACATTGCCAGCTCACACAAGCACCATTTGCTCAGCCCTACCATGGGTAGAGCCTAAAGCATAACTTTGCACGTGTGAGCAAGCAATGTGTCTGCACAGGTGCAAAATTTCACTTAGCTACATCATCATCCACATAGCCGAGCAAACATTTGGCACCTTCACAGAGATATCATCAACTCACGAATGCGCACTTATGTTTCAGGCTCTGCCTGCAGTAGGGCAGAGCAATGAAAAGTGTGCATGTAAAAACCAGCGATGTGTATGCGCAGGCATGAGATTTCCCACATCTATATCATCCATGTCAATCAGGTTGAAGGGGATGGCAATCAATGCCGTAGAGAAGAGATTTCCAGTGGCGCAAGGATTTGGATTAACATACATCTTGAGAGAATCTAAAAGGTTTTTGGGGGGCATACAGGGGAAGACATGGGATAATATACACCTTTATGGAATGCAGCCCAGGTGCTGCTGAAGGTTGTAGTCTTGTTCACACATGAAAAATCTTGTCACAAGTTCTCTTTAAGTACATGGTAGCCATACTGACGTTCCACAGCAGCACCAAAGGATAGGTGAAGGCCAGCACCAATTTGGGGGAAACCTGTTGATGGAGTCTGCCTCTCTATGGCAGCGTTAACGCAAGCAAACGCTGATGTTCCATTACGTTAATGCAGCTGTCAAACGCAACTAACCCGAACACAATGCCGAACAAGATGTGGACCTGGCCTTACTTGCCACTGTCAAGCTTTGACAACGGCATTTACTGTACGCTGGCATGGGGGCGCACTGTTCTAATCCTTCATCAGCACTCCTGTGATGCGATTGTGCAATACTGATGAGCTGACATGACAGTCAAGGGTCTGCTGGGGACCCCTGCATCTGTCATCATGGCATTTCTGTGAAAACCAGCCTGTGGCGGATGTACATAGGAAACAATTGTTTCTTTTGTTGGTTTGCTGTATATAACAAAATTGATTACATATTGCAGGCACTAGTAGAAGGAAACTAACAAGTACAGTGAAAAGTAAAACAAGAATATTTTTTAAAAAATTGAAAAAATAATATATATGTACATATATGTGTATATATATAAATGTTCAAACCACCCACCTTTTACACTCTTAAAAATTATAAAAGTCTGACATATCAAAATATAAACCAAATCAATTTGATCAGTAAATGGTGTAACGAAAAAAAAATAAAAATGCCAGAATGACGGATTTATCACTGCCGCAACAACACACGAAAAGTAGTAACAGGTAAAAAAACATCCTATCTACCCCACAATTGTATCAATAAAAACATTGGTGCAAAAATCAAATCCACGTACAGCAGGATATCCTAACAAATTGAAAACATTACAGAACTTGGAATTGGTGACAATGCTCAGTACATGCTCAGTACACTAAAACTATTGTGTGCCGCCTAATTTAACTTCTGCAATGTATATACATACATTGCGGAAGTTAAATATAACTAAAATCAAGTGTTTAAAATAAAAAATCTTTATTCTCACCTGTCAGCGCTCCCCAGGCGTCTCCATCAGCTCCCGCTTGTTAAACAGGACCTGGGATGATGTCACAACCCGATCAGCTGATCGGGTCACATGAGCCGTTACCACGGTAACCACTCATGTGACCCGATGACGCTTCTGACATCATCGCAGGTCCTGTAAAACCGATCGGGAGCTGATGGAGACGCCAGGGGAGCGCTGGCAGGTGAGAATAAAGGTTTTTTATGTTGGAATGACAGGAGAAGCGGGGAGAAGAGGAGAGGAGAGGGAAGAACAGGGGGACAACAGGAGGAAAACAGGGGGACAGCAGAAGGACAGCAGGGGGACAACAGGGGGACAGCAGGGAACAACGAGATGAAAGGAGGCAGAGAGGAGGGGGAGCGAGGTGACAGGAGACCAAACTGATCCTGCAAAATGTCGGAATCGGATGCCTATTTGGCATCCGATTGCAGGGATCAGTTTGGATCCGATGCTATCCGATTTGTAAGTTGGGATGGATAGGAGGGAGAGCCGACATTGAGTGGAGGCGCCAGTTTTCAGGGTGCCAACCTCCGCTGGCAGGTAGGGTTAGGGGGTGAGCAAGGGAGAGATGTACAGATCTTTTAGGCTTATCTGTTACTCCAAATATTGTTCCTTTCCCTTCTTTCCCCATACTGCCCCACTCTATGAATGATAGGGAAACCTGTGCCCTGGCTGGTGTGGGATGCGTTCGGGCGACCACTCTGCGCTAACGTGTACCAATGGGAACAATGCCCATATGAATGCCTAAAACCATGTTGAAGGTCTGATGTGAACAAAAGTCCCCATTTTCCACCCTTCGGTCAAAATGCACTCTCTGTGTGTATGGATGAGTGGATTTCTGCCCCTAGAACTGCTGGCAGCAATACAGCAGATGTGGGAGGGGCTCACACACTCTGCTGGGATGTTCTGAGCCACTGTAATCCGCCTCCAGCTCTGACAGAGCTGAGGAGGTGTGCCTTTGGCTCAGACAGGAAGCAGGAAGTGACAGGTGGAACGCATATGTGTTCCACAGTCAGCCAGGACAGGAAGTGACATGTTGCAATGCCGCTGATGTCACTTCCTGTCATGTGACAAGCCATGTGCCTGATCAGGAAGTGCTATAAAAGGCATTTCTGATCAGCGGCGGCTTGATCCAGGCTGATGAACCTTGTGGGGCCAGACTGGGTAAGTGTACATTCCCTGAGACCCTGCATGGGACTAGACTACATGATAGTAAGGCTGTGTGGATTTGTATGGGGCAGGAATAGAGGTATTGCAACCAATATTCTCTGTCTTCTTGCAGACACCATAGCCATCATCTACATAAGGGTGGGTGTATCCTATGATTACCAACCCTGATGTGTGTACCATGACTCCCCTGATGAAGAGGGATCTGAAACGCGTCGGGAGGAACGCATCAGCTGACATGGTGGTGATTAGACAGCACTGAGCCCTGAACAGCATGGACAACATCAATGAAAGGTTGATCTAAGTCTATGTGGACTCACTTCATGTGAAGCGGTGGAGTAACTGGGTGAGATCGCTCCAATTTGGAGTGCATACTTTGTTTTTTCCACCTATACATGTGGTCTGTGTACCATGAGGGGAGTGTATGAACCTTGTCATTGCACTTCCTGTAGGTTGGCAGACGTGACTAGAGACATAAGCCAGTATTCCTAGGTATACGGATGGAATCTGGATTTGGCTCTATCAACCCCTTGGAAAAGAGGAAAGGGGATTACTCACAGCAATACACAGTTTTTTGCACTGTCACTTTTGCACAACTTTCTGTTTTTGTTAGTCTAGACAACTAGGTCTTTTTAACATTTGAGTTCATTAAAAGTTATATTTTAACTTCTCATTTTTCTATGCTATTGCTTTAATTTGACCAGACCTGTACGAGAACCATTGGTTTGAGCAGGAGGTAACCTGACCCGCTATCGATACCACCAATCATCGCTGATGGGGCGCGATATCCAGCATGCTGTGGCACGCCCCTGGGAAATCACTAGGCGATGCAGATTCCATCCCTGTCCCCCGTTTACACGTCACTACCATGGCAATTGTGCCTTTGTGTTGCCTTGGATTTTAGAACACGGCTGGGAAACAGCTACCCGAAGCAACTGCGAGAAACCCGATCACTTTCCCAAATTACACGCTGCCACTTCGTAGCAATTTCAACGCAACAGGCACAAATATCCCCATTGCCAGGCAGTTGCTACCACGCAGTGGCGGCGTGTAAAGGTACCTTAAAAGATACCGAAACAAAGATCACTGTGTGTGTGTGTATGCCTGCTTAACCGCCGCTATTCACCGCATTGACTGCAGAGACGCGACTACTACTCCCCTCATCCATCCCTACTGCCCTAAGGTAAAGCTCCACCTGTGGGGAGCTGTACTACACTGAGCTGCACTTATATCACCTCAGCGGCTGGCTGCAGCGCTGGTATAACCGTTACCAGGAACTACAGGTGGCGTCACGTTACCAATCCCCTTATCCCCCACCATTCCCCGCCATTGAGGGTCCAGGGCACGGCACCAGGGACTGACCAGCCATGATTCCCCATCAAGGTCGCCATCAGCCCCGGTACCCGAGTACCCCCCTACCCTGTCGACCGCCTCATCTAGACTCTTGATTTTGCCTTCCATTGTTTGAATGGGGTTTGGAAGTTCAACAAACTGTTCAGCAAAGTGTTTGAAGAACATATGCCTGTTCTGCGAACCGACTCGAATCCAAACTTCAAAAGGTTTGCATCTGTAGTAGAGATGTCTAGACGGTAGTGCTTCACCAAAGTGGAAGATGAAGACCATGTAGCAGCCATGCAGATATGTTCCAGGAGAATGTGAACAAATTCAAACGAAGCCGTAGATAGCTCCAGTGGAGTGGACTTTGATGGAAAGTGTTGGTTATTGATGTTTTACCCAGTAAATGTAACTAGGCCTTTGATCCACTTGCAAGGGTGCTATTGCTTCCACCCATGGTTTGGACCTCCAAACTGAAGAAACAAATTCTCATCCTTCCTTAATGGCTGAGTTTTTTGAAGATACAGGAGTAAAATTCTTTTGACATTGAGCAAGTGGAGATCTCCCTTCTCTTCACTTTGTTATCAAGACCGAGCACTGGCAGACTTATCTCTTGATTGATATTGAACCTATCATGTCATTTTGTGATGATAAACTGCCCCAAAAGTTTTTGAAATGATGCAATGGGCATCACTAACATGGTTTTCTAAAAAAACAAAATTCCATGTACCGTATATACTCGCGTATAAGCCGAGTTTTTCAGCCCAAAAATTGGGCTGAAAAGTACCCCCCTCGGCTTATACGCGAGTCAGTGACGGTATACAGCAGCCCCGGCAGCCCCAGCGGTAGTATACAGCAGCCCCAGTAATCCAGGGCCCCCCCAGCCTTGCTCCGGTCACCTGTAAAGCAAAATATACTTGCTGTATACTACCACTGGGGCTGCTATACACTACCACTGGGGCTGCTGGGGATGCTGTATACTACCACTGGGGCTGCTGGGGCTGCTATACACTACCACTGGGGCTGCTGTATACTACCACTGGGGCTGCTGTATACTACCACTGGGGCTGCTGTATACTACCACTGGGGAGGCCTGTATACCACTGGGGGGGGCCTGTATACCACACTGCTGGGGGTTGTATACCTGTGCTGGGGTCCACCCTCGGCTTATACACGAGTCAATAGGTTTTTCCAGATTTTTGGGGCAAAAGTAGGGCGGTTGGCTTATACACGGGTCGGCTTATACACGAGTATATACGGTAATCAGTTCTGAAAACTGCGTAACGCAAAAAAAGTCCAAGAATCAAAATGACATTTTTTTTGGTTGTAGTAACATTACAATAAAATACAATAACAGGTGATTAAAACAGTCCATCTGCCCAAAAATGGTATCAGTAGAAATGTACGTTCAAGACGCAAAAAAATAAGCCGTCACATAGCTGTGCATCCTTAAGAATGAGAACACTACTGGTCACGGAAAATGGCAACAAAAATGCAATTCTTTTCTTTAAAAGCTTCTGAATTTGTTTTTACCACTTACATGAAAGTAAAAGTATACATGTTTGATATTTACGAACTCCTACCGTCCAGAGGCATCATACTAACAGATCAGTTTTTCCATACAGTGTAGTGAATATGATGAATGAACAAAACAAAAAACAATTGTGCCATTGCATTTTTCTTTACAATTTCACTGCAATGGGATTTTTTTCCCTTTTTCCAGTACACTATATGGTAAAATAAATGATGTGATTCAAAAGTACAACTCGTCCCGCAAAAAACAAGCTCTGATATGTCTATATTGATGGAAAAATAAAAAAGGTATGGCTCTTGGAAAAAAAGGGGAGGACGTAAACCAGAAAACAGTAAAATGCCTACTGGTGAAGGGGTTAAACAAAGTCGGAAACAAAACTTCTTAGGAATGCAACGTGGAGGTATGGCAGGAAATATGTCAAGGGACAAAAAATACTGTCCAAAAAGAAATATCTATAGTGATTTTTTTTTTGCAAACTGTAATGAACACACAGGGTGGTTACTTCGCGCATTTTCCATCTGGACATGTCCTAACAATGGCAGCAAAAGGTTCAAACACACAAGAGAAACATTGGAATGGTTTCCAGTCAGATCCTATTATAAACATTTGTAGAAAAAAAATATGTGGTTTACTTTCCAAAGGAGAAAATTGTTGAAATCTATTATTTCCCAAAGTAAATTCAAGAATGTTAACAGGTCCATAGCCAACTTGCTTCCCAATCTTAGGCCCTTACACATCAGCATTTTTGCTTTTTGCAGCAGATCCAGCAGATTTACTGCATCTTTCCCATCTGCCGCATAACGGCTGCACTTGCAGCATGCACTTGCGCTAAGCCCCCATTCATTCTCTATATGACTTGTGGCAGGTGCAACTAGCAATGTTTTTTTGACCTGCCGCAAGTGCCGGATCGCGGCAAAAAATTGCATTTGCCACTTACAAGTCCCACAGGGAATGAATGCGGCTTGCCGCAAGTGGGCTGCAAGTGTGCTGCAAGTGCAGCTGTTACGTGGCAGACGCGAAAGATGCAGTAAATCTGCTGGATCTGCTGCAAATCAGCAAAAATGCTGATGTGAAAAGGGCCTTACAGGATTACCATGAAATGGACTCAAAACCTATAATGGCCACTTTACATGTCCCGATATTGTCGTCCAACTTCGATAAAAAGTCACGTGGTTCGTGCGTTGGCCCCGATATCGTTCGTGCGTTGTGTGGTGTAAATGTGCAATTCGATGCAAGAACGATGCCAAAACGATATCGGGGAAGAATTGTGCAGGCTCTCCAACTGCCCGATATTGGATGGACGATGTGGCAGGATTGTTCTGTGTGACAGCCCAACACCGACTTGGAGCACAACTTCCCCTATTCACTCCCATGTTAAATGGTCGTTCCCTGGTTCGCTCGTCCAAGGGGGTGTAGACATCGCAGTTGTGTTGCCTGCCGATATCTCCCTGTGTGACAGCTCCTATGCAATCTTGGATGTCAGCCAAAAAAGTGCGCGCTCCCGTGCTGTTGTATACAATATTGAAACGATGTTGGGACGTGTAAAGTGGCCATTAGTTGTGCAAAAAAAATTGCTCCCACAAGAAACTCAGTATGAAATCCTTTCATAAATTTTGGGATCTCTGATAAGTTTTAATGGATATGATATAACCACTCAAACTCCCAGGAAAGAATGTAATGAATTAACACAAAATGTAGTTTCCTAAAACACAGGCTGTTTAGGGAAGTATATAGGATTTGATAATGCCAATGTTTGCAATGATGAAAGTACTGAGCGAATAAGATGTCTTTCTGGTTAGAAGTCGTGTTTTATATGGAATTCACATTGATATTGCTTAATATTTCTTTACTTTTTAGCTACTAAAACTGTTTTTCAATGTACAATTTTCTCTTGAGTTTTTATGTACTACAATGCCCTAATTCAGGATATATCTTTCTTAAAACACTTGCTATCAGCTGGTTCTATCTACTTTGAACACTAGATGGCGATAACAATCACATCCCCATGTAGTGTTTTTTTCCGGGCCACAAAAAAAGACTTACATACCTGTCTAGGTCCCATCTCCTTTTGATAACTTTGATAACTCACCCTTTATGATCTCTTCTGTGCACCGTAGTGTGATTGTTAAGGAAATAACCTGATGATGACCATTTCATTTTATTTAAAGGGAACCTGTCATACAAAGATAAACTATTCACCTGCAGATATTAGGTTAGTCTGCAGGTTAGCTGCACGGCTACCACACTAAAAGCCTGGCTACCAGGGGGGTGAATACTTTCGCAAGGCACTGTAGGTATCTTGATCAGTAGCCGTAAAGTTCTCACCTCCTATGCACACCTCTAACAAATGGCACCTGCTAAGAATCATAGGACATGGTTCAATACAGTAAGTTTTTTGGATAAATATTCAGAATCTTTATTCTAAATACTCACAGAATATGGAATTAATTAGGCTTGCCACAAGTGATCCGTTACACGGCAGATGCGGCAAAACTGCAACGATTGACAAAAATCACTGATGTGAAAGTAGCCTTACTTTTGTAAGTACACATTAAAGGCCTGTATATTCTGCTACTGAGCAGCACCTGACACCCACCATGAGTAATCTTATTTATTACAAATTTAATACATCTAAACAATTACCATAGTTATTAGAAAACAGGGTGACTGTTCAAGGGCAGAAACACCTTAGGTGTAATCTATGCAGCCACATAGAAGCTAAAAAGGATACTGGGCCACTTCTAATAAATACAATCATGGCCAAAAGTTTTGAGAATGATACAAATATTAATTTTAACAAAGTCTACTGCTTCAGTTTTTCTAATGGCAATTTGCATATACTCCAGAATGTCATAAAGAGTGATCAGCTTAACAGCAATTACTTGCAAAGTCAATATTTGCCTAGAAAATGAACTTTAACCCCCAAAACACATTTCAACATAATTGCAGTCCTGCCTTAAAAGGAGCAGCTAACATCGTTTTAGTGATTGTTCCATTAACACAGGTGTGGGAGTTGATGAGGACAGGGCTGGTGATCAATCAGTCATGATTAAGTAAGAATGACACCACTGGACACTTTAAAAGGAGGCTGGTGCTTGGTATCATTGTTTCTCTTCAGTTAACCATGGTTATCTCTAAAGAAACACGTGCAGCCATCATTGCACTGCACAAAAATGGCCTAACAGGGAAGAGTATCGCAGCTACAAAGATTGCACTTCAGTCAACAATCTATCGCATCATCAAGAACTTCAAGGAGAGAGCTTCCATTGTTGTCAAAAAGGCTCCAGGGCGCCCAAGAAAGACCAGCAAGTGCCAGGACCGTATCTTAAAACTGTTTCAGCTGCGGGACCGGAATACCAGCAGTTCCGAGCTTGCTCAGGAATGGCAGCAGGCTGGTGTGAGTGCTTCTGCATGCACTGTGAGGCGGAGACTCTTTGAGCAAGGCCTGGTTTCAAGGAGGGCAGCAAAGAAGCCACTTCTCTCCAGAAAAAACATCAGGGACCGACTGATATTGTGCAAAAGGTACATGGAGTGGACTGCTGAGGACTTGGGTAAAGTCATTTTCTCTGATGAATCCCCTTTTCGATTGTTTGGGACATCTGGAAAACAGTTTATTCGGAGAAGAAGAGGTGAGCGCTACCACCAGTCTTGTCTCATGCCAACTGTAAAGCATCCTGAAACCATTCATGTGTGGGGTTGCTTCTCAGCCAAGGGAATCGGCTCACTCACAGTCTTGCCTAAAAACACAGCCATGAATAAAGAATGGTACCAGAATGTCCTCCAAGAGCAACTTCTCCCAACCGTCCAAGAGCAGTTTGGCGCCCAACAATGCCTTTTCCAGCATGATGGAGCACCTTGCCATAAAGCAAAGGTGATAACTGAATGGCTCAGGGAACAAAACATAGAGATTTTGGGTCCATGGCCTGGAAACTCCCCAGATCTTAATCCCATTGAGAACTTGTGGTCAATCATCAAGAGACGGGTGGACAAACATATACCAACACATTCTGGCAAAATGCAAGCATTGATTATGCAAGAATGGACGGCTATCAGTCAGGATTTGGTCCAGAAGTTGATTGAGAGCATGCCAGGGAGAATTGCAGAGGTCCTGAAGAAGAAGGGTCAACACTGCAAATATTGACTTGCTGCATTAACTTATTCTAACTGTCAATATAACCTTTTGGTAATCATAATATGATTGCAATTATATTTCTGTATGTGATATAAACATCAGACAAACACAAATAAAAACCAGAGGGCAGCAGATCATGTGAAAATATCATTTTGGTGTCATTCTCAAAACTTTTGGCCATGACTGTAGATTGGACTGCAAAGGACCCACATACTGAACTTACAGAGGATCCCTCTTCTATCTGTGTCCATTGTGCACACCAGTCTTACAGAAGGCACAACTGGAGTTAGATGTGCCTAGGTCATTAAGTGGTCCACACCTGTGAAAGAATTAGGTAGGTAAATCAAACAACTGCCATATGCCTCTACCAGAAATATATCTCTAACCAATGATCTGCAAGAGGCATGGCTAAGGGATCAGCTTGAGAGGGCGAAACTTCTGAGTGGACCTCTAAACAAGTAACATCAGCAAATGACCGCTGTGGTATTAAAAAAAAACTTTATACTTCTCCAGCCCCAACTTGTCTGCAGAGATTACAACAAAGACAAATCTCCCTCTCATATTTCCAGTCCAGTCTCATCTATTCTCAACCTGCAAAAACTCCTCATTTTGTTGATAACTGAGTGCCCCTAAAACAATAGGCCTAGGGTCACATTTGCGTTGTGACCCAAGCACGACGCAAGCGTTAAAAACGTAGAAATGTTACCCGCAGCGCATAGTGTTAATGTTATGCGCTGCCAGGAAATGAAGCCCCATAGTAACCCGGTCTTTACCTTAGCAGCCGGCCATACACAAAGCCCCAGAATGTGCACTTTAGCTGAACGCACAGGAAACACTGTCTGCAGGGAAACATTCTAATTATTTAACGCTTACGTCGTGCTAGGGTCACACTTGCAAATGTGACCCTAAACTAAGTGACCACTTAACATTTAATAATGTCCCGCATCTTCCCCCATACAGGTCCCCTATACAGTACACAGTATGATGCTCCCACACTGTGTCATGGTCCTCTAAGTAGTCCCCACACTGTATCAGCATCCTTTTAGTAGACCCTGTGTCATGGTCCCATTAGAAGCTCCCATACTGTGTCATGACCCTCTTACTAGTCCCACTGTGTATCATTGACCTCTTAGTAGCCCTCACTTTTTATCATAGCCCCCTTTTTAGCCCCCACTCTGAATAATGGCCCTTCTTTTAGCTGCACTCTGTATAATGGCCTTTTTAGTAGACCTCATACTGTGTCATGGCCCCATTAGTAACCCCCATATTGTATCATAGTCCCTTAGTAGCGGTCACAATGTCATGGTTTCATTAGTAGCTATTACACTGTATTATAGCCCTCTTAGAAGCCCCACACAGTATCATGGCCTTTTAGTAGCTTCCATGCTGTCATGACCCCCTTTGTAGCCCTCACACTGTATTATGACCCCCTCAGTGGCCCCCACACTGTATAATAACCCCCTCTGTGGACCTCACACTGTATCATAGCCTCCACACTATGTCATGGCTGCCTCAGTAGCTCTCACACTGTTCCTGACCCCCTCTGTAGCCCCCCCCCGTATCATAGTCCCATTAATAGTGACCACACTATAGAGCTCCCATTATTAGCCCCAAAACTATTTTGGAGGGGCCCCACACATTATGGTAAAGCACACTTTTAAAATAAAAAAATACACATTATATACTCACCTTACCCCAGCGAGCCATCAGCAAACAGCGACTTCGGCAGGTCCTGGGCACCAATGCGGTGATGTCATCGCAACAGGACCACATCCTGTGTGTGTTGCGGTGTGATGACATGATCAGGTTCTGGACCTGCTGTTTTGTAGACTGCAGGACTAAAACGACCTGTGTTCTACAGAACAGAGAGAATCAGAGCAAGGAGATCTAATCTCCCTGCTCAACCTCAGAGTCTAACCATATCATCACGCTATGCGCACTGATACAGTTGAAAGTAGGAAAGCTTCGGGTGGGCCCCTCCGAGTGCAGGACCTGGGGTAACCACACCTTCTGCCCCCCGGTAGCTATGCTGCTATCTCTGGCGCAATTTACATTACTAAAGTGATGTAAATTTGGTTGAGTTTGCCAGGCAGTCTTCATCATGATGGGTTGGAAGCTTTTTACTCACATACCACCAACAAAATAGATCAGGCAGTAAACCAAGCTGCACTACTGCCTCCTGCCTTTTCCTCTTAGATACACATACTGTATATGTGGCACCCCTGCAGAGTGGTGGCCACAAGAGAGCACAGCAGCTAGGATTGGTAAGTCGGTCACTTCACACCAACACCCAACACACCTCCGATCCCAAGGTTAAGTAACTTCCAGTCTAGCAACGGGATGGTGTGTAGCCCCAAAAGATAATGTGATATAATGAGCGCTAAGGTACACACAAGGACTCGGCCAATAGATATTTTACCTTTCAGCTTTAATCAACAATTGGATCCCTCTAGCCACAACGCGTTTCAACGCAAATAGCATCTTTCTCAAGTCAATCACTTGAGAAAGACGCTATTTGCGTTGAAACGCGTTGTGGCTAGAGGGATCCAATTGTTGATTAAAGCTGAAAGGTAAAATATCTATTGGCCGAGTCCTTGTGTGTACCTTAGCGCTCATTATATCACATTATCTTTTGGAGCTACACACACATTCTTCCCAGCTGGGAAGCGTGATAACCAGCAGCTCTGGGCCGCTGGACCTATCAGACGTCATCTCACCACTCCTTGGTGCAGTCACGTGCAGAGATAGAGACACGGAGGGCACGTGCAGCTTCCACCCCGCAGCTCAATTTCAACTAGAAGAGCCCAGCAGCACTAGCGATTAATCTAGTTGTGCGGACTTGCACAACCCCAGAAGGTGAGCGGAGGGGTGATTAAACCGACCCCATATAATTAACTATAGCAGTTTGGCGCAAACGATTGTGTTTCTCTTTAGCAACGGGATGGTGGGAGGAGATAGGTGGAGGGTGGGACATAGGACAGAACCCAGAAAGGGGAGGAGAAACACCAACAAAACAGACTTACACACACAGAGTAGGAGCAGGCAGGGCCGGCGTTAGTGGGGGGGCAGACTGGGCAGTTGCCTAGGGCCCCCACTCTCTTAGGGGCCCCCAAAGGAGCTGAACTGAAAATAGCAATAAAACAGTGAAAAAAATGTAAAAATACACATATTTGGTATCGCTGCGTTCGTAAGAATCTAAGCTATCAATATATGAAGTAAATTAATCCAATTGGTAAATGGCGTAATGGGAAAAAAATAAAAACGCCAGAATTATGTTTTTTAGGCCACCACGTTGTTACAATAAAATGCAATAAAAGGCGATCAAAATGTTGTATCTGACTCAAAGTGGTATCAGTAAAAATGTCAGCTCAGGGCACATAAAGTAACCCCTCACATAGCCCTGTATCTTCAAAAATTAAAACATCATGGGTCTCGGAAAATAAAAAAAAAATATTTTTTTTTTTACAAATTTCTGGGGGGTTTTTTATGATTGAAATAAAAATGACGTTCAGTATGTTCTTATTCTGACCTAGATAATCAACTTATGAAGTCACTCTTACCATATAACTACGGCCTGTTCCACATCTAAGGTTGGTGTGCGTTTTGCTAAATTTGCCTTTCTAGCCGTTTTTACCGCTAAAAACGCATTAAAAACGCTAGCGTTTTTCCCCCCATTGATTTCAATGGGAACGCATGCATTTTTGCGAACGCAGCACAAAACGTCTTCCCCGATGTTTTGGGCAGCGTTTTTGCATGTGTTTCCATTAAAATCAATGGGAACAAAAACGCATGCGTTTTGATGCGTTTTTGCGGTAAAAACGCATGGAAATGCAAATTGAGCAAAATGCAGCAAAGCGTTAGATGAGAAAGTGGCCTGAGCATTTAGGGCCCACTTTAACCTTTTGCCTAGGGCCCCACTTTGCCTAAAACCAGCCCTGGGAGCAGGAGTAGTAGCGGGAGCAGTTTGGCGAAGGAATTCAAGTCAAGAGAGCAAGACCCCATCAGCTGACCGGTGACAGAGATCAGACTGAGAACACCAGGGCCCAGCGGCCTAAGTCATTGATGGCTGGTCCGGGTCCCAGGCTGAAACCGAGGGAAGACTGAAGGAGTCAGGTGAACATGACTGACCGGAGACACTGGTGGACTGGGCTAGGACCAGAGTGCCGGCTCTGCAGATGTGCTGTAATGGGACAAAATGTTGATGTTCGATGTTCCCTGAGGAAGGAGCTCGGATAGAGGCTCTGAAACGCGTAGGATAGAATAAAAGAAAAATCTGCCTAGTTAACTCTTTGTTTCCTGGTGATTCTTGGTGGCAGCACGGGCAATCCGGCATTTTGTCCCATTACAGCATTCCTGTTTCCACGGTCATCATGAAGGTGCGGCCCTGCAGCAGCAATTCTACAAGCCATCTTACAGGCGATTATACCGGTTGTGGGTGACACAACCGAACCAGGTGAGCAGTTCCTGATATATACCGCTATAACCCTTTGTAAAAAGGATAAGACCCTATGCGCATTTATCTCACGTTTACAAGCTCTGCAGATGTGGCCAGGAAGCTTTAAGCCCCAACCATGGTTACCGGCGGGGTGCGGGGTCTTTATGTCCCAAGATCCAACCTTCGGTGCGGTAAAGGAAGAGCCATCGGACTATGGCTAGTAAACTTGAAGGGTAGTACACTAAGAGCCTGTGACATCCGGACCGCAACTCTGGTACACTGAAAGGGAGTGCCACAGATAAGCCATCCCAGCTGCTGAACGAGCCCGAAGCCGCTGTGAACTAGCTGTGAACTGTACCACTTGAAGTTGAAAGTAAAGACCTGGTAAAGCCCAGCATTGTGTGGACTCTGTGTGCCTGGGGAGAGATAGCTGTGGCTGTGAATAGACAGGAGGATGCTGTTTGAAGATACTGGAGACTTTACACTGACTCTACATTCACGGTTGCCCTGGGGACCAGCCATACCTGTAGAGGGCTCATCATCTTGCTACACCCATCATCAACCCCAGTGGTCCCGATTGCAGCGGTGGCCCATATAGCCATACACCATGGGTGGTGTCACGACTTATCCTTTCAAAAACTGTTAACCCTATTTATTGACCGTCTGGACCACGGAGCCGGGTCACGTCACCGTGACCACCCAGCAGGCCCAGACAACGGCGAAAGAGAGAGACTGACAGCCCAGTTCCGAGTACCCCGTGGCCCCAGTGGGCAACTCATATACATATAAAATGTACTGCACAAATAAATGGCTTTGCTCCTTATCCTTGCGGATATTACGCATATATTCTTTGTAGCCTTATTTTACTTTCATTGCGAACAAATAACACTGTTTAATGCTGCAATATATTTTTATTACTGTCCTTCACTTATGTTTACAAACAAAATAGAGTTTTGCAGCGTTGTTGGAAAATTGTGGCAAAAATGCTGTGATTTTCCATTTTTTCAGAAAGTCTTCATAATAGAAGACACATGTGAACTCAGCCTAAATATTCACAATGACAGCACTAATGGGGATTAAACAAATTCTTTCATCCACTCCCATGACAGCCAACTGTTGACACATCTGATCTGCAGACTGTTTCTATGAGGCTGCTTTCACAGCAGTTTTTGAAGTAAAAATATGAGGGTAATTTAAAAAAAATAGATGAAATAATGTACTAACGCCTCACCTTCCTTTATGATCCACCCTTGATAATTTCTTCTGATGCTGCATTAAAATACACAGATATCAGATGTGAAAGCAGCCAAACATAATTGCCAAATTAAAAAAAAAATAATAAAAAAAACTGTGAATTGGTTTAAACTATACACTGGCGATCAGAATTAGAGAACAATGTATGATCGCTTGATTTTTTTCAGGCAGAATGTAATCTGCATTGATCAACAATTGAAGGTTTTTGTGTGATGGGTACACTATGCCACTAGGTATTTTCCAAAATAACCAAAGTTTATCAACTTAAAACATTTATTTTGCACAAAATGTGATGATAATAATTAGAGAACAGCAATGACTGTAGACAGAGAGAGATTATAATTAACACCCTAGTGACGGCCCACTGCATATATACGTCATCAAAACAGGGTCCTTATTCTGTTAGGACGTGAAAAAAAGTCACAACAGAATAAGCCCTGGTTTGACATCCCTGGAGCTAAAATCTCCGGGGTTTCAGCTACCGGGGGTAGCTGAGATCCTAGAGATTAAGAATTAGCTGGTGTTTTAACGGCACCAGTAATGTGATAACCGGTAAACACCGTTTACCGATCATCACATTACACAAAGTGAAAGTGCCTGCAAAAATGCTTTCACTTTGATCCGACATGAAAACACATGTCGGAACAAAGTGAAAGCATTAACCCCCTAGCCCACCAAGACCCCCAGTACTGGGGATCATCCCCCCACCCCCTAACCATCTAAAAATGGTGGCGGCCGGCGTCAAACCCCCCGCCTCCGCTTCATCTCTATGCGATCTATCAGATCGCATAGAGATTCTCCAATCCTGGAGGGCCACTGGTCCTCTCAGTGGCCCCCCAATGTCATCCCCCTCACCCCTGATCTCCCCCTCCTCCGCTCCCCATGCTCATCTCCCACTCCTCCCTGCTGCGCTTCCCCTCCTCCCTGCTGCGCTCCCCCTCCGGCCATCAGCGCCCCTCCCTTCCCCAAGTCTTCCCCTGCCTCGCCCCCCCCCCTCTGGTCGGCAGCCCCCCGCTCTGCTCCGCTCCCCCCTTCCCTGCTCTCTCATACTCACCCGTCCTGCAGCGTCGCCGGCTGTCTTCTCTCTGCCTCTGTCGCGGCGCCGCTGCTCTGCGTGCGCTGGAACAGAGGCAGAGTTAACCCCTGAACGACCACACAGGGGTCTTCTGCAGTTAACCCCCTGTGTGGTCACAAGGGGTTAACTGCAGGTCATCATCCCTGTGTGGTCACAAGGGGTTACTGGATCTGCAGTTCATCCCCTTGTGACCACACAGGGATGATGACCTGCAGTTAACCCCTTGTGACCACATAGGGGGTTAACTTCAGATCATCATCTGAATGAGAATCGTCGCGGGACCTCCGACTGGACTACGTCGGACCTTCCCAATGGACTACGTCGGACCTCCCACTTGACTACGTCGGACCATCCCACTGGACTACGTCGGACGTCACTGTAATAAAGATGGGGTCTAAATATGTGTTTGTGTTTTTTTCCAATAAAAATATTTTTCTCTGTTTTGTGTTTTCTTTACAATCTACTAGAGATTCCTAATGGTCCAGTCTAATATTGGCCAGACGTTATGAATCTCGGGCTTAGTGTCAGCTGCCAAAAAGCTGGCTTTAACCCCTTATTACCCAGTCTGCCACCGCTACACGGCAGCTGAAAGAGCTGGATACAGTGCCAGAA
Source organism: Allobates femoralis (assembly GCA_033576535.1). Classification (NCBI taxonomy): domain Eukaryota; kingdom Metazoa; phylum Chordata; class Amphibia; order Anura; family Aromobatidae; genus Allobates; species Allobates femoralis. The sequence continues at coordinate 168,569,400 of JARQOC010000001.1, read as the reverse complement.
AATGGTGCTTCTATGAATGTGCCATTTTCTGAGGTGGCTGCGGGCTGCAATTCGTAGCGGGGGGCCCAGAAAGCTTGGGCCTCCCTACACTGAGGATTCCAGCCCCAGCTGCCTAGTTGTACCTGGCTGGCCCAAAAATATGGCGAAGCCCACGCCATTATTTTATGAAATAATTTAAAAAAAAAGGGGCTTCCCTATATTTATGGCTTCCAGCCAGGTAAAACTAGGCAGAAGGGGTTGGTGGCAGCCCGTAGCTGCCTGCTGTACCTGGCTGGACCAAAAATATGGCGAAGCCCCACGTCATTTTTTTTTTTAATTTAATAAAGAAATACTAAAAAAAAATGCAGTTGAGGAGATGCCTGGACACGGTGTCTCCGTATCTTGTGCACATGCTCTAAAAGTGAGAAATTGTGTGAAAAAAAGAAAATGTTCAATATGACATTATCAAATTCTGTGAAGTAGCTGTAGGTTCCAAATGCTCACTATACCCCTAGATATAATCCTTGAGGTGTCTAGTTTCCAAAATGGGGTGACTTGTGAGGGAGCTCCAATGTTTAGGCACATAGGGGCTCCCCATATTCGACATGGTGTTCGCTAACTATTGGAGCTAATTTTCCATTCAAATTGTTAGTGGACACCATGTCGCGTATGGAGAGCCTCTGTGTGCCTGAACATTGGAGCTCCCCCACAAGTGACCCCATTTTGGAAACTAAACACCCCAAGGAACTTATTTAGATGCATAGTGAGCACTTTTAACCCTCAGATACTTCACAAATTGATCCATAAACATGAAAAAGTACTTTCTTTTCCACAAAAAGTTTCTTTTTTCATTTTTTGCAAAGTCATGCACTTGGGCAGAGGAAACAAAAGGTATAATTATGTGCTTAATTGTAAAACACTGGGCAAAACTGTCACTGAAAAAGACCTGGGTGTATGGGTTGATGACAAACTCACATTTAGTGGCCAGTGTCAGGCAGCTGCTGCAAAGGCAAATAAAATAATGGGATGCATTAAAAGAGGCATAGATGCTCATGAGGAGATCATAATTTTACCTCTATACAAGTCACTAGTGCGACCACACTTAGAATACTGTGTACAATTCTGGTCTCCGGTGTATAAGAAAGACATAGCTGAACTAGAGCGGGTCCAGAGAAGAGCGACAAAAGTCATTAGAGGACTAAGGGGTCTGCAATACCAAGACAGGTTATTAAACTTGGGGTTATTTAGCTTGGAAAAACGAAGGCTTAGGGGTGATCTTATAATAATGTATAAATATATGAGGGGACAGTACAGAGACCTTTCTAATGATCTCTTTACTCTTAGGCCTGAGACTGGGATAAGGGGGCATCCTCTACGTCTGGAGGAAAGAAGGTTTAATCATAATCACAGACGCGGATTCTTTACTGTAAGAGCAGTGAGACTATGGAATTCTCTGCCACATGATGTTGTAATGAGTGAGTCACTACTAACATTTAAGAAGGGCCTGGATGCCTTTCTTGAAAACTATAATATTACCAGTTATACATACTAGATTCTTTGATAGGGCGTTGATCCAGGGAATTAGTCTGATTGCCGTACCTGGAGTCAGGAAGGAATTTTTTCCCCCAATGTGGAGCTTAGTGTTGCACATGTTTTTTTGCCTCCCTCTGGATCAACATGTTAGGCTATGGGTTGAACTAGATGGACTTAAAGTCTTCCTTCAACCTTAAAAACTATGTTACTATGTTACTATTTGTGAAGCACCTGGGGGTTAAAAGTGCTCACCACCCATCTAGATAAGTTCCTTGTGGGGTCTAGTTTTCAAAATGGGGTCACTTGTGGGGGAGCTCCAATGTTTAGGCACACAAGGGCTCTCCATCTCTCCATACGCAACATGGTGCAATTGGAGCTAATTTTCCATTCAAATTGTTAGCGGACACCATGGCGCATATGGAGAGCCCCTGTGTGCCTAAACATTGGAGCTCCACCACAAGTGACCCCATTTTGAAAACTAGACCCCCCAAGGAACTTATCTAGATGCATAGAGAGCACTTTGAACCCCCAGGTGCTTCACAAATTGATTCGTAAAAATGAAAAAGTACTTTCTTTTCCACAAAAAGTTTATTTTTTCATTTTTACGGATTCATTTGTGAAGCACCTGGGGGTTCAAAGTGCTCACCACCAATCTAGATAAGTTCCTTGGGGGTCTAGTTTCCAAAATGGGGTCACTTGTGGAGGAGCTCCAATGTTTAGGCACACAAGGGTTCTCCAAACACAACATGGTGTCCGCTAACAATTGGAGCTAATTTTCCATTCAAATTGTTAGCGGACACCATGTTGCGTATGGAGAGCCCCTGTGTGCCTAAACATTGGAGCTCCCCCACAAGTGACCCCATTTTGGAAACTAGACCCCCCAAGGAACTTATCTAGATGCATAGTGAGCACTTTGTACCCTCGGTTGCTTTACAAATTGATCCGTAAAAATGAAAAAGTACTTTTTTTTCACAAAAATTTTCTTTTGTCCTCAATTTTTTCATTTTCACTTGGGCAATAGGATAAAACGCATCCTAAAATTTGTTGACCAATTTCTCCTGAGTACACCGATACCTCATATGTAGTCATAAACCACTGTTTGGGCACACCGCAGGGCTCGAAAGAGAAGGAGCGCCATTTAACTTTTTGAATGGTAAATTAGCTCCAAAAGTCAAATTGCGCTCCTTCCCTTCTGAGTCCTGCCGTGCGCCCAAACAGTGGTTTATGACCACATATGAGGTATCGGTGTACTCAGGAGAAGTTGCCCAACAAATTTTAAGATGCATTTTATCCTGTTGCTCATGTGAAAATGAAAAAATTGAGGCTAAAAGAACATTTTTGTTGGAAAAATTAAAATGTCCATTTTTTGTTTCCACTTTGCTTTAGTTGCTGTGAAGCACCTGAAGGGTTAATAATCTTCTTGAATGTAGTTTTGAGTAGCTTGAGGGGTGCAGTTTTTAAAATGGTGTCACTTTTGGGTGTTTTCTGTCATGTACACCCCTCAAAGGGACTTCAAATGTGATCTGGTCACAAAAAAAAAGGTTATGTAAATTTTGCTGGAAAAATGAAAAATTGCTGATGAACTTTGACCCCTTATAACGTCCTAACCAAAAAAAAAATTTTTTCCAAAATTGTGCTGATGTAAAGTAGGCATGTGGGAAATGTTATTTATTAACTATTTTGTGTCACATAACGCTCCGGTTCAACAGAATAAAAATGACAAATTTGAAAATTGTCAAATTTCCAAAATTTTTTACAATTTTTTTATATTTTCACAAATAAACACAAAAATTATCGACCTAAATTCACCACTGACATGAAGCCCAATATTTCACGAAAAAAACAATCTCAGAATCACTAAGATCCGTTGAAGTGTTCTAGAGATATTACCTCATAAAGGGACACTGGTCAGAATTACAAAAAACGGTCTGGTCATTAAGGTGGAAATTGGCTCCGTCACGAAGGGGTTAAACTTTGTGAAGGTTACAACAGTCACCAATCAGTGGGAAGTGTACAGGCCTTTGCTTTGAATGACGTCAGCACATCTTCAGCCACAGGACAATCACTATACTCTAACATTGCTCTGGTGTGATTTTGCTCCACTCTTCTTCTAGTCTCTTCCACAGTTCTGTGACTGTTGTGGGTTTTTTGGCCATAACTTTGTCACTAAGGATTTTCCAGAGGTTTTCTATTGGGTATAGATCAAGACACTGGGTTGGATATGTTCAATGTTTTCCATATCAAGGAACTGCTTTACCCGTTTTGCTGTGTGACAGGGGGTATTGTCCAGCATAAATTTGCTGGCTGATTGAGTGCTGAACCGAACGTAAGTAAAGAACCACAGGTTTTTGAAGAAGGTTCTGATACACACTTGCATTCACTCTGCCATGTAGCTGTATGGGAGGTCCAACCCCGGCAGCAGAAGACATTGCCCAAATCATGACATTTCTCCATAACCTTTCACTGACTTATTTACACACTTTGGGTTCAGTCTTTCCTCAGTTTGTCATTAACATAATGTTTCCCATCAGACTCAAATAAGTTAAACTTACTTTAGTCACAAAAACAAACTGTGGACCACTAATGCTCTGTCCACCCAACATGCTCCTCACCAAAAGCAAGTCTAGCCTTTTCATTCTTTCTACTAATGAGAGGTTTGGTCACTGTAGAATGGGCTTTCAATCCAAATGCTCTTAAACGCTGTGATACTGTATGACAAGACAAAACCTTGCCAACATTAGCGAGCTATTCCAGTTGCAGTGTTGAAACGATTGCCCATGGAGATTCTCCTCATTATACTGTCCTCTCTTGCATTTGTCTTTCAAGGGTGACCAGCCTCCTTGGGGACTTAACAGAGTTTGTGATGTTACAAGGTGCAAAATTCTACATATCATAGACTTGGAATGACCAGGGTGATCAATTTGGCCTTCATCTGGACAACCTGCTGCTGGGGGAGTTTCAGTCACTTTGGAACCGCACACCATTTTTGGAAAGTGAGTGCAAACTGGAATATTAGGCTGCCAGTTAAATAGGGTTAGTCAAATAATTGAGAAAATTAGCACCAGGTACCAGAATAATTTGCAGGTATCTGAAAGTGTTGTCTAATTTTATTCCGTGTTCTTTATCGCATTTACATTTTATTCTGTACTTTAGAATATATTCAATTTGTGAAACAAGCTTAAAATACTGCTATTTTACTCATGTTAGGATATTTTCACAAAGGACAACATAATGACCTTAACATTAAGAAAACTATGTTCTTCTCTAATTTGATCGCCACTGTATATAATAACACAAGTATTCAAAATCTGGGTTTGCAAAAACTGTTTCAAGTCCAACGACCGATTCTTATGTTCTTAAGCCCTGATTTAAAAATACTCTTCTATTTTTAATCCATCGCATAAGGATTTCGCACTATATGTGCGTGAAATTAGATACAAACGAGATGAACATGAAAAAATCTTTATTGTAGCCAAAAATGTATACAATAGTATATATATAAAAAATTATTGAACATTTATTCTACAAATTTTTGGGATATTAATTCTTGCACCTTCTCCTTTTCTATTAATACCTTTTTTCTTATAGAAAGCCTGCAGATCTTCTCTGTAAAGCATCCAGCAGTCATACCTCACCATGTTCACGTTCCACCTGTCTTGGTATCGTGGTTCCATCTCCTTGATATACTGATGAAGTCTTTCTTTTTTTCTCATCACTAACAGCACTGAGGTTTTCAGGAAAATAGTCCAAATGGTAATGTAAAATGTAACTTTAAACACAGTAGTCAACTCAAGGCTTTGAAAGGTTTCAGCATGTTCTGCATTATGGACTAAAGGCCCCGTTACACAGCACGACATCATTAACAATGTCGCTGTTACGTCACGGGTTTGGAGTCATTCCAGCGACATCGTTAGGATGTCGTTGCGTGTAACACCGAGATTCAACTACGATAAGTTGTTAGATTGCTGATTGCAGGTTTGAGAACATGTTCTCAAATCATACGATCAATGATCAGCGAACCTGGTATATCTTTGTGTGTGACACCGCGATAATAATGTCGTTTACAACTTCGCCCATTCAAACAAATGAGCAGGTATCGTTCGCTGGGTTGTGCGAACGATACCTGCTCACAACATCGTTGGTGAGTCGTCCACAATATCTAGACGTGTGACATCTCACCAAAGATGTCAAAACGATGTTGAAAACAACTGCACGCCCACGAGATTGTTGCCGACATCGTTCCAACATCGCGCTGTGTAACGGTACTTTAGATTTGGATCTTTGTTGTTACCAAGAAATTTCTTCACAACTTCTTTAAAAGAATCTCAAGTTCTCAACAGTTTACTTTTTTGTTTTCAACATATCGTCCTTCATGAGTTTCTGAATATTCAGGTCCACAAAAATGTCTTCCTTCAGTTCTGCTATGGACAGTCCCTGAAATTTGGCTTAAAAATCTCTGCTTCTTTTGGTAGAACTTTCACAAACTGCTTCATCAGTTCAAGCTCAATGTGGAGTGGTGGCAGGAGAACTTTAGTGGTACCAAGTACATTTTCCGCAAGTATGATCTTAAGTCCAATTTGCAAATTATAACTATAATCTTCTCTTCCACAGCAGCCAATTGCAGCCCAGCATTCATTAATTTCTAACCAACTTGATGGCACTAAAATCATCCTCCAAAGGTCATACCATAACTAATGGTGCAAGAAAAAACCTATGGAGTCATCGCTTGCGAAAAAGCTATATGTGATAGAATTGTTTTTAAATCACGACTTTCTTTTGACAACAATTTTATCCTTGCAGACCTGTGTAATCTATCATTTCCCACAATACCAAGACCACAGTGATGCTTTATTTATTACAGTCTTATTGTGGTGCTGCAGATTTATGTACAAAAGCAAATTAACTTTGGATCAAAAAGTAATAAAATACATTAAGAAGAAAATTTCTCACATCTGTTAATATTGAATCTCCTGGAGATTCCTTGTGTTCCAGATTTCCTTTCAATATTCCCCAATCACATGAACGGTGTGTTCTTCCAGAACTTTAAAACATTGCATAATTACGCCATCACTATGGCAACCAAATGATTAATAGAAAGTAATAAAACACTACACTTTCAACTTTGTAAAACAGGGAAAATATGTCATACAGTCTGTAAGACCGGATGTATAAAGCAGGAGATTATAAATAGAATATCTGGATCCTTAGACTGTCATACAAATTGTAATAAATTGAATCTTTTCAAGAAAACAAAATTCAATGCTGCAGAATGTGACAGGACACACAAATAATGCCTCCATTTTTCTGTCTTTGTGTATTAGTTCAGAAGTTTCTGTATATTCTTCACATTAATTCTAATGCAAACTTTTTAATATTTAAGAGGTAGAAATGCAGGGCACCGGACATTCAAGAACCTAAGTAGCGGCACCAGCAGTGTCAACTGCAGCAGGGCCGAGGGTGCACAGTCTTATAACAGCCTGAGAGTATAATCACATTGAAGAAAGAGGCACTCACCCGGTGATAGTTGTTCCTAATGGATGATTGGAGGTGCAGACGATAGCACCATTTCGGATCAACTGAGCCAAGACCAGCCGAAGGATCAGTTGATCCGAAACAGTGCCGTCGTCTACACCTCCAACACCCCCTCCTCAGCACCCTGTACCTCAATGCTGATTAAAATCATCCATTAGGAATAACTTTCACCGGGTGAGTGCCTCTTTCTTCAATGTGTGCAAACATTTTAATAACTGTGATGGACTTTTTTGTCTTCTCTTTCAATTAAGAACCTTTTGACATATATTGAGGGAAATTGTCATATGAATGTCTTTCATTATAACTCTGATCTATTTTGGAAGGTAATGCCATTTAAAGCATAAGCACTCAAACGTTCTGCTCTTGAGAGCCACATTCAGCTCTGCGAGAGGGTCTCAAGCCACATCCAGACTCCCACATCCAGTCCCACCACCCTCACAGTACTGAAAACCAGAACCCCATTTACTGGTATAATTCTAGCCAATGCTTTCCGATGCAGTATAGTTACCGTATAGCCAAGGGTTCCAACCTTTCCATTACTTAGTAATCTCATACATGGCACAGTAACATCCAGCTTTAAGCTTCGCCTCTGACTGATAGTACCATCCTATCTCTAGCCTACCATACTTAATTTGTCTCCAAACCCCCAAGGTCAGCACATGCATACCAAGATCTGCTCTTCCGCGAACAGATACTGAGAAATGTCACCATCTGGAGACCTGCTCTTCATAACTGTCTGGTAGTGTTGGTGGTAATGCACCAAAGTGGCAGACAGATGCAAGCAACACATCATAGGCCCGTGAGCCACATATGGCTCCCTAGCCATATATTGGAGACCCGACTTAAAGAGTAACTAAACTTTTTTATTTCTTTTTCAATTTAGCAGGACATACATTGTCTGCAAATTAGTGAGGGCACAGGACCAGAGACCCTCCCCCAATCATGCACTTAACACCCATCAAAAGTCAAGAGCACACATCATCTTTCTGAGCACACACAGCCCGAAGTACAGATTAATAAAAACTTTGTACCTATTCTTTTCATTGAATTCTTGCTCTCGCCTGTGTGTGCTTTCCTCTTTGCTAAACTGCATGTTTCTCATAAACTAGTGAATGACCAGTAGGATCTCAGAACCCGGACACCAACAATCTGCAAGAAACAGGAAAAATTGATTAGAAAGTTTGGTTCATATTTAACATGGTGCCAGATGTGTTTATATCCTTCAATTAAAAACTGCATGTGCCCACATAATGATCTTCAAGCAGGAAATAGAAGATGCCTCCCACTTCACTTTCTAATGATTGCAAAATGTCCCGCTGACTATAAATAACGTACATTAAATATATGGACTAATACCCAGATGAAATGAGTGACATTTCAGGATTAAACATAATAGTAAATTGTACTTTTATTTTCCCAGTGTATTTTGAAACACATAATGAATTTCTTAAGCTACAATTTGTTTAAAAAAAAATATACATTCCAATAATATTTCAGTTTCCTTAATTTTAATTTGTTGAGAGCACTAGTTTTGGTAAGAATAACAGTATAATTCAGCCTTTGTCTATGCTTCAAATAGTTGGAGTACTTATGTTGAGAAATCTTGGAGCATTCCTTAACCTCTTCAGCACACCACCTATTTTGACCCTAAGGACCAGGCCATTTTTTGCAATTCTGACCAGTGTCCCTTTATGAGGTAATAACTCTGGTACGCTTCAACTGATCCTAGCGATTCTGAGATTGTTTTTTGGTTACATATTGGGCTTCATGTTAGTGGTAAATTTAGGTCGATAACTTTTTGTTTATGTGTGAAAAAAATAGAAAATTTGGCAAAAAGTTCACAATTTTCAAATTTTTAATTTTTATTCTGTTAAACCAGAGAGTTATGTGATACAAAATAGTTAATAAATAACATTTCCTACATGTCCACTTTATATCAGCACAATTTTGGAAACAATTTTTTTTTTATTAGGAAGTTATAAGGGTTCAAAGTTCATCAGCAATTTCTCATTTTTCCAGCAAAATTTACAAAACCATTTTTTGTAGTGACTACGTCACATCTGAAGTCCTTTTGAGGGGCGTACATGACAGAAAACACCCAAAAGTGACACCATTCCAAAAACTGCACCCCTCAAGCTACTCAACACTTCATTCAAGAAGATTATTAACCCTTCAGGTGCCTCACAGGAAGTAAAGCAATGTGGAAGGATAAAATGGACATTTTAATTTTTCCAACAAAAATGTTCTTTTAGCCTCAATTTTTTCATTTTCACATGGGGAACAGGATAAAATGGATCCTAAAATGTGTTGGGCAACTTCTCCTGAGTACACCGATAACATATATGTGGTCATAAACCACTGTTTGGTGCACAGCAGGATCAGAATGGAAGGAGCGCCAATTGACTTTTTGAATGGAAATAAGCTCCAACTGTTAGCGACACCATGTCGTTATGGAGAGCCCTGTGTGCCTAATATTGGAGCTTTGCCACAAGTGACCCCGTTTTAGAATCTAGACCCCCGAGAAACTTATCTAAGTGCATAGTGAGCCCTTTGAACCCCCAGGGATTTCAAAAATTGATCCGTAAAAATGAAAAAGTACTTCTTTTCACAAAAATGTTCTTTTAGCCTCAATTATTTCATTTTCACATGGGCAACAGGATAAAATGGATCCTAAAATTTGTTGAGCAATTTCTCCTGAGTACACCGATACCTTATATGTGGTCATAAACCACTGTTTGGGTGCACCGCAGGGCTCAGAAGGGAGAGAGCGCCATTTGAGTTTTTGAATGGAAAATTAGCTCCAATTGTTAGCAGACACCATGATGCATATGGAGAGCCCCTGCGTGCCTAAACATTGGAGCTCCCCCACAAGTGACCCCATTTTGGAAACAAGATCCCCCAAGGGACTTATCTAAATGAATAGTGAGCCCTTTGAATCCCCAGAGATACATCGCACACGCAGCTCTGCTCCGTACATCTCGTACACACTCAGCTCTGCTCTGTACACCTCATACACACGGCTCCACTGCGTGCACCTTGTACACACATGGCTCCACTCTGTGCAGCTCGTACACACACGGCTCTGCTCTGTATATTTTGTACACACACGGCTCTGCTGCATCCACACTGTAAATCCTTCCTGAGCCCACACATAAACTTCACCTCATCCAGCAGCATACAGGGGTGGGTGGGCGAGCTTGAGTGGCCCCATGGGCAGTCAGGCCTGGTTGGTGGGTGGGTGGGATGGGCGGGCCGGACCCCCACACAATAACACAACTACTAAGAGGGTGGGCGGGCCCCATACACTGAGGCTGCTGTGACATCACGTAGCCTCACCTCTCAGTGCACAAAGACACTCACTGACTGTCACTCACACACTGAGCAGGTCTGCTGGCTGCTGCAGGGAAAGCAGCTGCTGCGCTGGGCGCTGGCTTAGCTAAAATCAAAGCACAGTCTCAGCATCAGCATGTGCTGGCTGGAGAGGGCGGGCCTCTCGGGAGGCAGGCCTCCTTGCTCCAAACAGCCATGCCCCCACCATCAAGGCCAGGCCCCCCATGCCCCTGTTCCAAGGCCACACCCCCTCCAATGATGGCCAGCCCGTGACTGGAGGCAGAGCTGTAATGCCCTAGCAGCGGCCCTAAGCATTACAGTGGAATTAAAATATATGTTGTACACAGAGTGTGTCCTATAGTGTTTAGATATAATGTATATTGCTCATGAACTTTAAATTTGCACACCTTGAGTTTCTTTCTACCCCTGCACACTTTTCTTTATCGTATTTACATTAGTTGCTTGTACCAACCTCAACTCTGGTTTCCTAGGAGGAAGGAGAAATAGCTTGATAGCGTTTTAGGGATCCCGGTGCAAGTTGAGGTTTTTAATTGTATGACTAGGGATATTCTAGTCTGTACAGGAACCAGTTAAAAGTGGGTGCAGGTACAGTGTGGTAAGCCTTTATTCTAACTGAATCTGTGTTAGAGTTGATATGCGCATAAAACAGTTTATCAGTAGTTATAATTTTTTTCTTGCATGCAGCCCCAAGAATATTGAATTAAATAGTTAAAGTATTTTTGTGTCTCCTGACAACATTACATGATTTCTTAAGTAATTCTAGTTAAAGTTCAGTGACTGCATGTTGTGGTTTTTTAGAAAAGTTTTCCATTCACTTCTTACAAAACGCTTAAGCTCATAGAGGTGTCATCTAAAATTACATTGCAAAAGTTCAAGCTCCAAGATACCATTTGGATCTGAAACTGTAATCTTTGGGCTAAGGTTTGCCTTAAAATCTTATCGTTTTTTGCACTTTATATGGGGACAGTTAGATCACGCTTCTTTTTGTTGTCAATATTTTAATTGTTCCATGCTTTTTAAGCTTAGTTTTATCATCTCCCTGATGGTATTTAATGGTGATTTCAACACACACATTTCTAATTATTTTTATACAATGATTGGCTGCCACATCAAATGACCTAATCTGTGAAATAACAGAAGAGGATCCTTTTCCAAATTCACAGACATGTAACTGCTGAAGTCAATCACTGACTGCCATAGTCAAATGGTGTCCTCCACTGGAAGAAGCAAGGAAACAAAGGAGAATATTGATAGTGGGGAACCTCATAACTAGAAAATATCCCCAAAATATTCAAAAATAGACTTCCTCAATACTACAAGTATGCCTCAAAGATGAAATATTCTTTGGCTTTAGATAAAATATCGATAAACTAAAGCAATGAACCTCTGCCAAACAGGTGATAGTTCCCCTATTTCCAAGTAGATCTTTTTTATAGCTGGTGTTATGAAATCATAGCATAGAATACCCTGTGGACCTTAATGTGCAACTATTCCCCTGATGAAAACAGAGTCATTAAAAATTGCTGTTACTAGCCCCATCGCATCAAGAAGAACATATTCAATATATAAAGATAATAATTGTTACAGAAAGAGAAGTACATTTTAAAATGTATTTTAGTGATCCTTTGTGACAAAAAAGTGGAAAAAAAACACATAAGAAAGTACCGTATATACTCGTGTATAAGCCGAGTTTTTCAGCCCAAAATTTGGGCTGAAAAGTCTCCCCCTCGGCTTATACACGAGTCAATACGGGGGGAGCTGTGTCCGGGGCTGTGGAGGCTTCAGGAGGCGGGGGGGGGGAGGCTGCTGTATGAGCGGCCCCGTCACGTGGGGCCGCTCATTAAATATGCACTGCTTTCCCCTGTCAATCACCGGCAGGGGGAAGCAGTGCATAACTAATTCAATCCCCCCCAAGTGCTGGCACCTGCCCCCCCTTGTAAGGGCCCCCCCCCCCCCGATGGTTATATTACCATTCCGGACTTCTGATCCGCGCCGCTCCTCGCTCCTCCTCGCTGCTCCGTCCGTCTTCTACATCTCGGATCTCCGGCCGTCGCAGGCATGTGACGTCATCGCGCGGCCGGGGATCCCGGATGTAGAAGACGGACGGACGGAGCAGCGAGGAGGAGCGAGGAGCGGCGCGGATCAGAAGTCCGGAATGGTAAGAGAAGTGGGGGGGGCCCTTGCAAGGGGGGGCGAGTGACAGCATTTGGGGGCTGCTGGGGATCCCCAGGGGGCTGCTGGGGACCCCCTGGGGGCCGCTGTGTACCCCCAGGGGCTGCTGGGGACCCCCAGGGGCTGCTGGGTACCCCCTGGGGGCTGCTGGGGTACCTGCTGGGGACCCCCTGGGGGCTGTTGGTACCCCCAGGGGGCTGTTGGTACCCCCTGGGGGCTATTGGTACCCCCAGGGGGCTGTTGGTACCCCCAGGGGGCTGTTGGTACCCCCTGGGGGCTGCTGGGGTACCTGCTGGGGACCCCCTGGGGGCTATTGGTACCCCCAGGGGGCTGTTGGTACCCCCTGGGGGCTGTTGGTACCCCCAGGGGGCTGTTGGTACCCCCAGGGGGCTGCTGGTACCCCCAGGGGGCTGTTGGTACCCCCAGGGGGCTGCTGGTACCCCCTGGGGGCTATTGGTACCCCCAGGGGGCTGTTGGTACCCCCAGGGGGCTGCTGGTACCCCCAGGGGGCTGTTGGTACCCCCAGGGGGCTGTTGGTACCCCCAGGGGGCTGCTGGTACCCCCTGGGGGCTGTTGGTACCCCCAGGGGGCTGTTGGTACCCCCTGGGGGCTGTTGGTACCCCCTGGGGGCTGCTGGTACCCCCAGGGGGCTGTTGGTACCCCCAGGGGGCTGCTGGTACCCCCAGGGGGCTGCTGGGTACCCCCTGGGGGCTGCTATATGTACCCCTGGGGGCCTGCTGTATACCACTGGGGCTGCTGTATACTACCACTGGGGCTGCTGGGGCTCCTGTATACTACCACTGGGGCTGCTGGGGCTCCTGTATACTACCACTGGGGCTGCTGGGGAATCTGTATACTACCACTGGGGCTGCTGGGGAATCTGTATACTACCACTGGGGCTCCTGTATACTACCACTGCGGCTGCTGGGGCTCCTGTATACTACCACTGCGGCTGCTGGGGCTCCTGTATACTACCACTGGGGCTGCTGGGGCTCCTGTATACTACCACTGGGGCTGCTGGGGAATCTGTATACTACCACTGGGGCTGCTGGGGAATCTGTATACTACCACTGGGCTCCTGTATACTACCACTGGGGCTGCTGGGCTCCTGTATACTACCACTGGGCTGCTGGGGCTCCTGTATACTACCACTGGGGCTGCTGGGGCTCCTGTATACTACCACTGGGGCTGCTGGGGCTCCTGTATACTACCACTGGGGCTGCTGGGGCTCCTGTATACTACCACTAGGGCTGCTGGGGAATCTGTATACTACCACTGGGGCTGCTGGGGAATCTGTATACTACCACTGGGGCTCCTGTATACTACCACTGCGGCTGCTGGGGCTCCTGTATACTACCACTGCGGCTGCTGGGGCTCCTGTATACTACCACTGGGGCTGCTGGGGCTCCTGTATACTACCACTGGGGCTGCTGGGGAATCTGTATACTACCACTGGGGCTGCTGGGGAATCTGTATACTACCACTGGGGCTCCTGTATACTACCACTGGGGCTGCTGGGGCTCCTGTATACTACCACTGGGGCTGCTGGGGCTCCTGTATACTACCACTGGGGCTGCTGGGGCTCCTGTATACTACCACTGGGGCTGCTGGGGCTCCTGTATACTACCACTGGGGCTGCTGGGGCTCCTGTATACTACCACTGGGGCTGCTGGGGAATCTGTATACTACCACTGGGGCTGCTGGGGAATCTGTATACTACCACTGGGGCTCCTGTATACTACCACTGGGGCTGCTGGGGCTCCTGTATACTACCACTGGGGCTGCTGGGGCTCCTGTATACTACCACTGGGGCTGCTGGGGCTCCTGTATACTACCACTGGGGCTGCTGGGGCTCCTGTATACTACCACTGGGGCTGCTGGGGCTCCTGTATACTACCACTGGGGCTGCTGGGGAATCTGTATACTACCACTGGGGCTGCTGGGGAATCTGTATACTACCACTGGGCTGCTGTATACTACCACTGGGGAGGCCTGTATACCACACTGCTGGGGTCTGTATACCTGTGCTGGGGTCCACCCTCGGCTTATACACGAGTCAATAGGTTTTTTCCAGATTTTTGGGGCAAAAGTAGGGGGGTCGGCTTATACACGGGTCGGCTTATACACGAGTATATACGGTAACATAAAAATGCAAAAAATATTCGAAACAAGAAAAAAATTGCAATTTTTAAAATTACATACCGTATATACTCGTGTATAAGCCGACCCCCCTACTTTTACCCCAAAACCTGGGAAAACCTATTGACTCGCGTATAAGCCGAGGGTGGACCCCAGCACAGGTATACAGCCCCCAGAATTGTGGTATACAGCAGCCCCCAGCACAGGTGTATACAGCAGCCCCCAGCACAGGTGTATACAGCAGCCCCCAGCACAGGTGTATACAGCAGCCCCCAGCACAGGTGTATACAGCAGCCCCCAGCACAGGTGTATACAGCAGCCCCCAGCACAGGTGTATACAGCAGCCCCCAGCAGTGTGATATACAGGGCCCCTCAGCAGTGGTATACAGGGCCCCTCAGCAGCGGTATACATGGTCCCCGACGGCCCCCGGCAGTGGTATACAGCCCCCCCGCCTAGTACCGGGCCCCCATGCTGCGGCACAACATACAGTAGCTCATACATTACCATCTCCTGCAGCGCGCGCTTCCTCCATCTCCCGCCCGGCTTGTTGCTGTAGTGTCATGTGACGAGCGGACGCGCCAGTCACATGACACTACAGGAAGATGCCGGCTGGGACATGGAGGAGCCGCGCGCTGCAGGGAGAGATGGTAGTGTATGAACTACTGTATGCTGTGCCGCAGCATGGGGGCCCGGTACTAGGTGGGGGGCTGTGTACCACTGCCGGGGGCCGCCAGGGGCTGTGTCCGGCAATATGCCCTGCATCCCCTTGCTGGGGATGGACAGGGGGATGCGTGCATATCAATGAGGTGGGCCCACGTGACCGCGCGGTGTCACTGCAGCCCCCTCCTGCCTCCTCCTGCCCCCAGTCAGAGCCCCCGTCCCCGTCACACTCAGCACACACTATGTATATACTCGTGTATAAGCCGAGGGGGGACTTTTCAGCCCAATTTTTGGGCTGAAAAAGTCGGCTTATACACGAGTATATACGGTATACAAAAATATGAAAATGTACCCATTCAAGAACAGAAATAATTGGCCTAGTCTAAAATGGTTGCATAAAAATGTCTAAATATAAAACAGTTACCCTGAAATGCAGCGTCTGTAGTTTGGGGTGCTGATCTGGCACAAATCCTTAAGGTACCGTTAAACGCTACAATGTCGTAACGATCTCACCAAAGATCTCACGGGAGCGCGGTCGTTAGGACATCGTTGGTGAGATGTCACATGTCTAGATATCGTGAATGACGCACCAACTATGTGGCGAACAGCTATCGTTCGCACAACCCAGAGAAGGATACGTGTTCTCTGATGTGAATAGGGAAAGTCGTTAACAACATCGTTATCACGGTGTCACACACAACGATGCAGCAGGTTGGCTCTGCAATCAGCGATCCAACGATTTATCGTAGTCTATCTCGGTGTCACACGCAACTACGTACTAACAATGTCGTTTGAACGACTCCAAACCCGTGATGTTTGAGCGATATCGTTCACAATATCGTACCATGTAACAGTACTTTAGTCATATTAAAAGGCTTGTCAGAAAGTCGACAATGACTTTGAGGAGCTACCTAATGGTGGCGCTAGAGTTCGTCCACTTCCTCAATGAAGTGACAATTTGCATATTTCCCAGAGGAGGGTTACAGCTTTAAATCTCCTTATCTACTTAACTGTCTCTTTATGGTTGCAGGCAAACTCCTCTCCATAAGGTAGATAGCAAGTTCCCAGACCTAAATATAAAACATCACTTTTAGCATAAATTTCACATCAAAATTGGAAGTTTTATTTATATTGAAATTGAAACTTTACATCTTTAAGATAATCTGTTACTAGAAAATGAAGAACTAAACTTATTACTGATTCATGACAGCTAATTTACTCAATAAATTCACCTATTAAGAGAGCAGATATTGACCTTTAATGGCACACAGCCTGAAGCAGAAACCTTATATTCTCACAATCAGAAAATACATTGTCAGGTCACGAGCTTTAATTAGTATCTTGAGGATAATGCATTTAATAATGTATGACTTGTATAATGGCATAACAAAGAAAATCCTTATGCTTTCTAACTTATGTTAGCTAATATATATAATGTAACTTCTTATTTCATGCTATTTATTTACTCGCTTATATAGCACCATTATTTTCACAGCACTTTAGACCTATCTTCATTACTGACCCTATTGGGGCTCACATTACATGGTGTAGCTAGAGTGCAATGGGCCTTGATGCAAGATTTGGACCTGGGGCACCCCCCTATGTTGGTCAGATGTATGGCATTCTAAATCTTAAAGACATATATATGTTGCCCTCCCCCCATTATGTAGTATTGTTCCCATCCTATACTAATATCCCTCATCCTCGGCCCCTTAAAGTTATATATGCTCTCTCATCTGTGCCCTTTCCAGGAATATATGTCCTACATAAAGTCATACAGTGTGGAATATAAGTATTTGATACATTGCTGATTTTGCAAGTTTTCCCACCACAAAGAATAGAGAGGTCTGTAATTTTACTGTAGGTACACTTCAACTGTGAGAGACGGAATGCAAAAAAATCCATAAAATCAATTTGTATGATTTTTAAATAATTAATTTGCCTTTTATTGCATGAAATAAGTATTTAATACAATACAAAACTAGAATATAATAATTGGTACTTAAACCTAAGTTTACAATTACAGAGATCAGTCATGTAGTTCTTGACCAAATTTGCGCACACTGCAGCAGGGTTTTTGGTCCTCTCCTCCATACAGATTTTCTCCAGATCTTTCAGGTTTCAGGGATGTCACTGGGGAACATGGAGACCCGGCTTCACACCACGTTTTTTCGGGTTCGGGGCTGTCCGGTCGCAACCTGGCAGTCCCAGACCTGATTTTGGACTAATGCATGCCTATGGTGCCGGTTGGGGCTGGATGGCAGTGATTTGCCATCCGGTTTTGTCCCTGTCCGGCAGCATCAAACTGCATTCGAATTTTGCCCCAGACACAGAATCGCAGCTTGCAGCATTTTTGTGTCTGGGGCAAAAATGTGACAAAATCGATCCTGCGGGATCTTCCCAGATCCGGTGTGATCCGGCGCACCCATAACATGGAGGCTATGGGTGCCGGATCACACCGGATTTGACAGAAAATCTGATCTGGCTACCAGACGCCGGGTGCTGAAGTTCAGCGTGGTCGGTGCTGAACTTCAACACCTGGAGAGCTCCCAGCTGACATTCAGAACCGCGGCCTACTCCCCGCTAGATGCAATTTTGAAATTTAGGACCTGGACAGCGGAATCGGCGGCGCACTGATGATTAACCCTCCCATTCAGTTTTCTTCGGAGCTGGCAGGCTGTGTCCGGTGCATTCAGCAAAACACCAGACACAGCCTGACACCACAAAACCATGGTGTGAAGCCAGCCTGAGTTTCAGCTATCTGAAATTATTTTCAATTGGGTTCAGGTCTGGAGACTGACAAGGCCACTCTAGGACCTTGAAAAGCTTCAGTTGCCCTGGCTGTGTGTTACAAGTTATTGTCAGGCTGGAAGACCCAGCCATGACCTATCTTCAAGGATCTTACTGAGTGAAGGGGTTTGTTGGCTAAAATATTGCGATACATGACACCATTCAACTTCCCTTCAATACGGTGCAGTCGTCCTGTCCCCCTTTGTAAAAAACACCCACAAAGTATGATGTTTCCACTCACAGATGGAATATTGTTCTTGGGGTTGCTTTCATCCTTCTTCATCCACCAATCATGTCAAGTGGAGTGGATACCAAAAAGTTCTATTTTGGTCTCATCTGACCACACAACTGTTTTTCATGCCTGCACTGAATTATCCAGATGGTCATTGGTGAACTTGGAATGAGACTGGCATGAGCAGGGGTCTGTGTGTGCCCTGCAGGATTTTAATCGTTAGTGATTTAAGTGTGTTGTGTGTGTGTTACTAATTATAATCTTTGTGACTTTGGTCCCAGCTCTCTTCAGGTCATTGAATAGGTCCTCCCGTGTAATTCTAGTCTGATTTCTGACCTTTCTCAGAATCTGCCTTACTCCACGAGGCTAGACCTTGCATGGAGCCCCATACCAAGCAAGATTTTCTAATCATTGTGTCAGCAGTTGATGTCTTCTCACCAAGCTGCTTGCATATTGTCCTGTAGCCTATCCCAGCTTTGTGTAGGTATACAATTTTGTCCTTGGTGTCCTTAGACAGCTCTTTGGTCTTGACCATGGTGGAGAGGTTTGAAGGTGAATAATTGGATGTGTTGACACGTGTCTTTTGTACAGATAATGAGTACAAACAGGTGCAATTAATAAAGGTATAGTGCAGAGTAGGAGGGCTACTTAAAGAAAAATTAACAGGTCTTTGAGAGCCAGAATTCTTGCTGGTTGCTAGGTGATCAAATTTTTTTTTTCATTCAATGCAATTTAGATCAAATCAGCCAACATGTGTCGGTAAAGTTGTGGGCTCAGCGTGTAACATCCAAATATGTCCAAGGTCGTGAAGAGGTTAATAACTGCATTCTTATCAAAGTACTTACATACATACTGTTTAATAATTTGTTCAAAGATCATTCCTGGTATAGAAGTAAGGTTTACTGGCCTGCAAATTCTTGGCTTTGTCTTCTTTCCTTTTTTGAATATAGGGACAACATTTGCCCTTTTCCAACTTTCTGGGAAGTCTCCTGTTTTCTAGAAATCTATTAAGGTAGGGTGCCTATCACAGTGACATAGGGCTGGTAACTATAAATGGGAAATGTAAAGATTTTTTTCAGTCCTGGGGTGAATGGTCACTTATTCTTTCAGTCTTGAGAAAATCCAAAAAAGGATGGGGAAAATACTTGTTTAAGTAGTTTTTAGTTGCCCTAAATTAGAAATCTATCTTACCTTGAAGCAATAATAAGCCATAATAAGTGTGAGGTTGTAGTGGAACATCTATTGATATCGTTAATCCTTCCTCTTTCAATAGCTGCATAGAATCCATCAATACATTTGTCTTTATGCATAGTTATTGTGCTTGAGTACATATCAGTTTCAGTTTTTTAATCCATTATTAATCAGTGACAGTTTGGTTATGTTGGGTTACCAGCTAATCTCCTGCAGGGCCTCCATCAGGGCATTACTACACTTACTCCTGCCGGTGAGCAGAAGACAGGAGGGGGGCCCCTGACATGCTGAGAGCCTGGACCCTTCCTTTTATTATTCTGCTCCCAGGCCTCAGGGGCAGGGGCAGGGCCCAAGGCATAGCCAGATTGGGTCAGGTGGGGACTTTGGACGCAGCTGGCAAGAGGGCTACATCTGGCCCCTGATGTGGCAGTCCACGTGTCTCCTCAGCAGCTGTATTCTGCAGTGGGGGTAAGATATTCTCTCTCTGAGCCACTGTCAAGCTGACCAGCTCAGATAAACTGCTGCATGCTGGTTTCTACTATTCTATTGAACTTGTTTCTTTAAAATGCTAGTACAATTGAAGTACTGACTGCCAGCACTTCTAGGTCAGGGTGACATCAACAGCATGACACCTCAGCACTACAGAGGTGCAAACAGCATTGATGTTAAGCGATCTGGTGGAGTTGAAGACACCGAAGATTCAATATAATTAAGGGAAGAGGGGAAAGGGTGGTGGAGTGTACATGCAGCAAATGGGGGTTGAGAGTGGGGGAGTGAATGTGCAGCAAACAGGAGGGGGAATGTATGTGCAGCAACCTGGGAGGGGAGACTATGTGCAGCAAACAGAGGGAATGATTGTGTGGCGCCCCTACAGTCAGGCTACCTCTAATTGCATTACATGTATTTACTGTGTACCATACTCAGAGGTAAAAGGGGAAAATTTTGCCGGGACCCTCATTTACATCTAACAAAATTCAAACT
The DNA here is from genome assembly GCA_033576535.1 of Allobates femoralis. NCBI lineage: Eukaryota > Metazoa > Chordata > Amphibia > Anura > Aromobatidae > Allobates > Allobates femoralis. The sequence continues at coordinate 168,548,839 of JARQOC010000001.1, read as the reverse complement.
CCAAACAAGGGAGGTGCTGGGCGGAAGAAACCACATTCAGGGCAGTCCCCACCTACTGGATGGAGGTAAGAGTTAGGTGAAATGATGGGTGGCAGATGGATACTGCTCTAGAGAGATCCCATCGAGTAGCTGGGGAAGCTGGTGCCATAAGTGGAGTTAGGCACTAGTCCCAAGCCCGAGAACCCGAATCTGCTCCAGGCTGGGAAGAGGAGCAACCTGCAGCAGGGGTACCAGCCCCAATTCGGCCTGGAATCTTTAGGACCAGCCAAGAAACAAGGTCACTGTGCTGCATGTACAGTGACTACCATAGTGGACCCTCCCAAGGTTAACAAAGTATATAGGGTAACAGGACTAGCAAGGCAGTCGCTCACAGAACCCGCAGTCACCTGCCTGCTGGGATTGGCAACCACAGGACACTTAGGGGAGACCAGGAGTAGCGAGTGTCAGGAAGAGGGAAGCAGCAAGGAGGGACAAATACCCTCTTTCTTGGCAAAGTGGATTCTGGATACTTCTGGGCTGGCCAGGCTGTTATATTGATGAACTTTGTGTCCCAGCTGGGCTGTAATCTTATGCAACACCCTACTATAAATATCTCCTTTATAATGAACGGTTGTGGCCACAACCTTAAGAGACTGCCATTGTAACTTCCCCTGGACAGTCGAATACTCATGACTGCTACATATGTAAAGCAAACAAGAGTGAGGGAATTTAAAAATCCAGAATAGGGAGCAAGGGGTGATAGATGCAGATACAGTATGGGGAGCGAGGGAGGATGGGGAGCTAGTAGGGGGAAGTATGGGGAGTCATTGGGTAAATTTGAGGACACAGTATCAGGAGCAGAGGGGTGATAGGTGCAGACACAATATGGGGAGCAAGAGGGAGTGAGTATGGGGAACAAGAAGGCAGAATGGTTGCAGACACAATATAAGCAGTTAGGGGGAATGGGTGCGGACAAAGTATAGGAAGTTTGGGGGGGTTGGGTTCAGATACAGTATATGGAGTGAGGAGGGATTGGTACGCGCACAGTATGGAGTGAGGTGGGATGAGTGCGTACACAGTATGGGTTGAAAGGGGATGGGTGCGGACACTATGGGGAATGAGGGTGGATGGGTGCAGAGGTAGTAAGGAGAGAGAATGGGATGAGAAAAATGTGAGGTGGCATTTAATAGAGACTGGGTAGTGTGGATGTGAGAGGGGGTTGGATGCAGACATGACTTGGTAGTGTGGGAGGGGCCGCCTTGGATTCCGCTGGCAGCAATTGACGGTGGGATCCAAGGGGTTAACAGCACCAATCGGATCCCGGATCTGTTCGGTGCTGTTACCCCAACATCTCAGCTGATGAGATCAGCTGAGATGTCGGAGCTTTGATGTGAGAGCCACGCCGGAGCTCACATCAAAGCTCCCTTACTGGCCCAGGACGTTGTACAACGTCCTGTGTTGGGAAGGAGTTAAAGGGGTTGACCCAAGTTTCTGATAAGTCTGCAATCACTCTATATGGATGTGACTGCAGACTTCTGAATTCTTACACTGCACACACTACATGCTGTCAGGATTATCTGGTGTCGGTGGTGAAAGTCGCATGTCACGTAATTGCAAGTATGTGATTTACATATTTGCAGTCACGTGCTGACTAGATGTGAGTGGCCTCGATCAGTGAAAATGAATTCAGTGAGACCGGACATGTTTAATTGGAATGTGGCCAGGAGTATACAAATGACCATCTAATCTTGCCTCTGGCAAAGGAAAATCCTAAAAGTGTATGCGCTGTGAGAATTTAGAAGCCTGCAGTCATTTATAGTGACTGACGACTTTCATCTCCAACCTAGACAAGCCCTTTAATTGTAACATTAAGCCCTGTAGCCCAATCCTGACAGTGTGTAACCCACTGTCGGGATTCAGCTCTTGCAGTCATCACATGGCCACTCTGCTTACATGAATTTTCGTACAGTTATCTGACAGATTTTCTTCCTGCTTCTCTGTTTTTCACTGAAAATCGAGAGAATTAGGAAGAGAAGCATGATTAAGTGTAAAAATCGCATGTAAATGATTGGTCTCATGACAACTACTCAGACCACTTTAGTGGGGGTGGAGTAGTTTTTCAGAGTGGGCAGTGGGACAGTGGAAGGTTCAAGGGGTGGGGCAGTGTGGAGGTGGAGGTGGAGCTGGTGTGGACCCTGGGCAGAGGCTCAAGGGGGCCAAAAAATGTTGACGGTATGAGGCCCTGAAATTCCTGATAAAAAACAGAGAGGGGCGCTCCTGGTGCAGTATCAGGGGTCAGTGGGGGAAAGGGGGTCAGTGGATTGTTGGTGTTCACCTGTCCTGGTTATGCTGCCAGCATAATCAGGTGTTGTAGCCTTGCTGCGTCTCGTGCAGCTGCCGTCTCTCCCTGCTTCCAGGTCTCAGGCTGACACGTGATCAGTCACACGGTCTGACATCAGCACAGGTCCTTGAGAGCTTTAGCTGTTAGATCCCCATTCTCCTCAATGACACAGTGTTATCAGAAGCAGCTCTGCACCGCTCACCAGGGGTGCTTGTAGATTAGTAAAAGTTAAACAAGCGGTTTAAGCAGGCGCATTCTGAATAAACTCCGGGAAGTTTGTCCAATTCAATTATAAAACTTCTTTAATGAGTATTACTGGTCTCTCTCACTACGCGTTTCGGCGTACTAGCGCCTTCCTCAGGTGATGACCAGTATTGCAGCCTAACAAGTTTATATAGAGGCAGTCACAGGTGACTCATTACAGAAAATAGTCATTCATTAACCCTATCTGAACAAACAAAAAAAAAAAAAAAAAAAAACTAAATCTCATACATATCCACATTAGTAAAACAATGAATCATTATAGTTCTAAAACAAAACTAAACAGACCAATTTACTTTAATATAATACAAAATATATAATATAAAAAAGGGAATATTATATTTCAACTACAATATATGATTTTATTCAAGGATATTTTATGGTGTTAATTATGGGTCTCAATAATTTTATAATTCTCAATCGGCAATATTTTCAATCGGCAATGTTTGTTATAATTGTTATTGTTAGGGTACCGTAACACGCCTGCCGCCAGGCGCCCGTCCACGGAGGCGACCAGGTGCCCCGGCGACAACGCCCCGCCACCCCTGCGGCACGTGACACAGAGACCACGCGGGAGCCGATCACCCTAGCGCAGGATGCCAGACCGCAAGAACATGCTCAGTGATCAGGCTCCCAATGCGAGGTGACAAACTCCCACGACACCACCCCGCCACACTCCACCAAGAGGCGGAAACGATAGGGCACCACTATCGTGACAACCCATCGCTCCGCGACCGGACACCCGGCAACCGGCGTGCGACGGCACCCCCACACTCTCATTTCTTTGTAGAGGATATGGAAAATATACTCCCTCCCAATAGTATACAAAATTATATATGAAGGATTCTGGTAAAAAAGAGAGTAGTGAATATAATATCCCCCTCTCTATTCACAATCTTTTTACCCAAAAGAAAATTATATAAATCTCATTACCGAACCGATTAATTCAGTCAACCACATTTTCCAACTTTAAATTTAAGCCCTCTGGGTGGAGACAACCAAGTTTGAAGATCCAAAAATTTTCGCGATTCATGAGGCGTCTATATCTATCCTTGGTGGTATCGGTGATGTGGTCAATGATAGTGACCCTCATTTGTGAATGGTCCCCATGATGTTCCATCAGATAGATATGGGGAATGTTTCACCTGTAGTGTTTGATTTGAAGGTAGTAACTCCATTAGTTATGACCTCACAGCATAAGCATTTTACTGAATTGCATTTAAAGCAACCTTCAAATCAAACACTACAGGTGAAACATTCCCCATAAAATATAGATTGGATTGTCACTCCACATATATAATTTATGTTCTAGAGTGTAATTGCGGATTGCAATACGTTGGGCGCACCATACAGGAGATGCACCAACGTTTGAACAAACACAGACAGAACATAAAAAACGGATATTTATTACATAGCATCTCTAAACACTATCTGATGGAACATCATAGGGACCATTCACAGATGAGGGTCACTATCATTGACCACATCACCGATACCACCAAGGATAGATATAGACGCCTCATGAATCGCGAAAATTTTTGGATCTTCAAACTTGGTTGTCTCCACCCAGAGGGCTTAAATTTAAAGTTGGAAAATGTGGTTGACTGAATTAATTGGTTCGGTAATGAGATTTATATAATTTTCATTTGGGTAAAAAGATTGTGAATAGAGAGGGGGATATTATATTCACTACTCTCTTTTTTTACCAGAATCCTTCATATATAATTTTGTATACTATTGGGAGGGAGTATATTTTCCATATCCTCTACAAAGAAATGAGAGTGTGGGGGTGCCGTCGCGCGCCGGTTGCCGGGCGTCCGGTCGTGGAGCGATGGGTTGTCACGATAGTGGTGCCCTATCGTTTCCGCCTCTTGGTGGAGTGTGGCGGGGTGGTGTCGTGGGGGTTTGTCACCTCGCGTTGGGAGCCTGATCACTGAGCATGTTCTTGCGGTCTGGCATCCTGCGCTAGGGTGGTCGGCTCCCGCGTGGTCTCTGTGTCACGTGCCGCGGGGGTGGCGGGGCGTTGTCGCCGGGGCACCTGGTCGCCTCCGTGGACGGGCGCCTCGGCGGCAGGCGTGTTACGGTACCCTAACAATAACAATTATAACAAACATTGCCGATTGAAAATATTGCCGATTGAGAATTATAAAATTATTGAGACCCATAATTAACACCATAAAATATCCTTGAATAAAATCATATATTGTAGTTGAAATATAATATTCCCTTTTTTATATTATATATTTTGTATTATATTAAAGTAAATTGGTCTGTTTTGTTTTGTTTTAGAACTATAATGATTCATTGTTTTACTAATGTGGATATGTATGATGGTGGGTTTACACACACCAATCATTGTATCCAATCTCTGAACCAATCTCTGGTTGCAGTGAAATCATGGACAGATTGCTCCATGTTGTACACAGCCACAAAATGGAACTATGTGTCCATGATTTCACTGCAACCAGAGATTGGTTCAGAGATTGGATACAATGATTGGTGTGTGTAAACCCACCATGAGATTTAGTTTTTTTTTTTTTTTTTTTTTGTTTGTTTGTTCAGATAGGGTTAATGAATGACTATTTTCTGTAATGAGTCACCTGTGACTGCCTCTATATAAACTTGTTAGGCTGCAATACTGGTCATCACCTGAGGAAGGCGCTAGTACGCCGAAACGCGTAGTGAGAGAGACCATTAAAGAAGTTTTATAATTTAATTGGACAAACTTCCCGGAGTTTATTCAGAATGCGCCTGCTTAAACCGCTTGTTTAACTTTTACTGAAATTCCTGATGGCAGCCCTGAACTCTTGTTTGGGAACCAGTGATTTGCTCTGTCTGAAGGCAGTTTATAATGAGTGAGAGAAGCTGAGGCCTGAGGTTTATGGTGATTTGGAGCAGTAAGATTACTGATTGCTCCGCCCACACAGTTTGATTGACAGCTTTGCCTGTGTGGGCAGAATTTACAATATCTTTTCTTCGACTTCTGTCAGGATTTCTTTTACTTAGTAACTTAGGAAATTTTCTTCAAATTATAAAAAACCTATTTATTACGGAGCTCAATTTATTCCCTTTATCCTGCTCTTAAATAGGACACCGTTAATCACCTGACAGGTTAATTTAACTAAAAACTTGAGAGCTGTATTAAATTAATATTTCATCTGAATTAAAAGAGGATTCTCATATGTTAGCCAAAATTGAAAGAGGTTATAACAAATATCTTCTGCTCTGAAGAACCTATCCTATAATACAGAGACCACCATTTGATTCCAAGGGGCATAGTGTAATGCTATATATCTCCATGTGGGGGTGCTGAAAGGAAATTAATTGCTAAGAATAAAGACATTGGGAAACACCAACACAAATATCATTAAAGGGAACCAACCACCAGGATTTAACAACCTGTAAGGGTATGTGCACATCAGTCGTTTTGTGGGCTGTTTTTGAATGTTTTCCGTCGGCGGTTTCCGCTGAGTTTTATGTTAATTTATGTTAACCCTAGCCACCGGTTGGATTAACATGCTAGTCAATGGAGTTTAGAAAACGCTGTGTACATTACAATGTTTTTTTTCTTCTCCTTTCCACTTTTTCCACCGGTTTTCAAAGATAGAGCAAGTGACTTCTTTTTAGCGTTTTTCCAGCGGGTCCAGCTGAACAAGTGCACCAAAAACCAGTCTGGAAAACGCTAAGAAAAACGCCGGGGAAATCGCCAAGAACACGCTGTACAAACGCTAATAACCCGATCGCAAATCGTTAGCAAAACGCTAACAAAACCAGGGACACTGCCGAGTTCAGAAAACTCAGTTTCTGCCATTCTCCCCGGTTCCCGGCCGGTCTGCAGAGATGCAAAAACGACTGATGTGCACATACCCTTAGTCAGTGCAGCAGGTGATTGACGTGTGCAGCATGACATGACTGTTTGTTTTTTAATTCCTCACCTGTGGTTTTGTCTTTCTGCTGCAAGCCAAATCCCCTCCCCCTACCTCTCATCCAGACTCATCCAGGGAGGGGGTTTTAGCTTACAGCAGAAAGACAAGCCCACAGGGGAGAAATAAAAAATAAAAAATAATAAACAATAGTGATGTCATCCTGCACACTTCAATCACCTGCTGCACTGACTTACAGGTGATTAAATCCTGGTGTTTGGTTGCTTGAAAACCGGTTTTGACTGTGTGGCTGTTTAACAATCAGGGCCATGCTGATGTGTTAGTAGTCTGCTGCCTTCTATACTCTTTAAAACAGCAACATTTAGTATGAAAAAGAAGAGATTTTTAACTCAGGAAACAAAGTTCACATAATATTCCAACTTTAACTGTCCTCCACTCCACAAGCAAACTCCAAAATGGTAACAATCTGCTGAGATCCCAACCAGCTTGGCTGAAGTCCCATGTAATAAAAACCATTGTCTCGTAATTATTAACCAAAAATTAGCTTTAATGTAGAAATATACAAAAACACAACTCATCTTTTGTTTGGTGGATAAAGGTCGGTCACAGCATATGATCAGGTAAACACTAGATCGGATTTATGCCACCGGACTCATTGTGCAAGTCAGCCTCCATACTCAATTTGTATCAACTGTATTAAATTGCAAAAAGTGCAATTTAAATTGTGGGAGAATGGGATAGATAACTTTGGCTCCCACTGAGGAGAACACAAAGGAGGACACCAAGAAGAAACTCAAGGGATGAATATAAGGAAGTGGGAGTATGGGGGAAAAAGACTAATTGGACACCACAGAACTGAGGGGAGGAAAATAATTACATGGGACAGTGTAAGGCTGCCTTCACACTGGCATTCCCCTCCGCAACGTTCTGCGGAGGGGAATCGCCATGTGTGCGCAGACAGCGCAAGCCCCTATGTTTAGAATGGGGACGCACGGTGCTGCGCTTGACTGCGCATGACCGTGCGCACCCATTCACTCCCATATGTGATCTGTGCGCAGGCGGATGCCTGCGCACAAATCACACAGTCTCGTCCGCACCAGGAATGCAACATGTCGCGTCCCTGGTGCGGACGAGACTGTGTGATTTGTGCGCAGGCATTCGCCTGCGCACAGATCACATATGGGAGTGAATGGGTGCGCACGGTCATGTGCAGTCAAGCGCAGCACCGTGTGTCCCCATTCTAAACATGGGGCTTGCGCTGGCTGCGCACACATGGCGATTCCCCTCCGCAGAACGCTGCGGAGGGGAACGCCAGTGTGAAGGCAGCCTAAGCCACTTCATTTCCAAAAAGAGGGGCATAGCAGTCAGAGAGTCATACAGTATATTACACTGAAGTTCCCCGCATATTATGCAAGGAGCATATCAGAGCAAAGGAAAAGGAGCAGTCTCCGTGTTAGGCCACGTGCACATGTTAAGTATATGATATGTTTTTTACCTCCGTATTTGCAAGCAAAAACAGGAGTGAAACAATCACAAATAGAAACACATGCTTTCACCACTTTCTCATTTTTTACCTACTCCTTGTTTTGGCCTACAAATACCGAAGTAAGAAACTCACCAGATACTCAATGTGTGCACATGACCTTAGAATTGTAAAATATATGGGCTTCCCTTCTGCTATCTGGTGACAAACCCTTTCAGCAGAAATGAAACATAATATTTTGAGTGGAGCACAGAAGAGGAAGAGAAAATAGGTAAACTTCCAAAACATCATGGCACAAAACAGATGTGACTCATGCCATTACCTCAGAGCATCTACACCTGCAATGTCATCCACCACTGGTGTACCGTCAATAGTGGCAGGCCACACAACTGCTATGTGGCCCGTGACCTGGGGGGCCCGCCCGGTGGCTTTGGTAATAAACCACTGTCACTCATTTTTATAAAAGTCACTGATTACAATCCATGTGTGCAGCATGCTGCTGTTTACTTTCATGAAGGCAGCTCCTGCTGCTCCTGCTTAGCCGCAAGCTGCACACCATGCCCCCTGAGAGGAGAGGAAGACTGGACTCGGAGCTCAGTCTGTGGAGACTGTCTGTGAGGCTGGGAGTTAAGCTGGTGCTGCCTCTTTGAGCTTAGCTCAGTGGAGATAATAAAACTAAGATTGAAGGAATTAGTTAATGCTTACATTTTTAATCTGTGGGTCCCCATGCCATCTCCCACTTCTAGATAGATTCATCACGTACCCAGCTATTAACAGTGGGGAGATAGGAAAATTTGCCAAGCCACCCACTGGGGGAATGTTGGTTAGATATTCTCCTATGGGGCCCCATGAACTCTATGTATGCCCTTTGCAGCCACTAACCAATCCTGCTATCAATCATCCAGTTTCAGCAGACATACCTTCATTGTTTGTTGCAGTTGTTAATATTTTACAAGAGGAAATTCCAAAATATGTAACAGTAAAGTAGTTTGCAATTCAGGAGAAAGATCTAGGGCTATGTAACATTAACAATACTAGCACAAATATTAGTGGATTTGTGGTGGGCCCTCATCATGTCAGAATCATGATTGTAACCTTTCAAACTTGCGCAGGGTATATAATACATCTGGAGTAGAGAAAATGAACACAAACAAATGATGTGCCGTAAAGTAAATTGCGGAATAGTCAGTGTGTAAAAAGAGAATGGCAAGTCTATTCACCATTAAACGATAGTTTGTACTTCTTTATATGGCTTCTATTGTTCAAGTAAGAATATCCCGTATTCCCTTTTTTACATTGGGGTTCAATGAACTGGAAGCACAAGTGATGTTGTTGTAGAACATTAAAATGGCCAAAAACATGAAAATTGCATGACAGCATATTTGATAAGGATAAAGAAATTGGAAGGTGGATTCTTTATTAACTGAGCACGTCGCTCAGAGCACGAATATTGGCATAAAGTGTTGACACGTGTGGTGTCTGTCAATCGCCACCAGAGGTTTGTCATTTCGTGCAGACAATCAGATTATTGGGTCAGCAAAAAATGGCAACTATTTAGGTATACTACAGCTGCTAAATGAATTTGACCCTTTCTTGCAAGAAATCTCAAAAGGTATGGAAATCCTGGAAACGGGAATCTGGCAATTATTGATTTAATGGGACAACAGGGTCTTTGTACTATTCTTAAAGAAGTAAAAGAGTCAAGTATTATTCAATAAGAGATTCTACTCTAGATTCTAGATTGTACTCCAGACATCTCACACACAGATAAACTGATATTTACTGTCTGATACATTAAAGGTTGTGAGCCTATGGAACGTTTCTTTATGTTCATCATGGAGCAAAAGAGCTTACAGACAATGTTTTGGATTTTCTTAATGAGAACAAAATTCCACTATCAAGCTGCCATGGTCAGTCATATGATAATGCCTCAAATATGTCAGGACGATATACGGGATTGCATGCACTGATTCATCAATATATTGAGTTTGCCATCTATGTCCCTGTGCTGGACACAGCTTGAACTTGGTGGGTGTAATGCAGAGTGTTGTCAACAGACTGCTAAAGTCTTTGACTTTGTTTAGCATCTGTATCAATTTTTTTCTGGGTTTACTCATAGCGCGAATGTATTGAAATCATTTTTAGGAAAAGATTTTATGGTCAAGCGCCGGTCTGACAAATGATGATCAGCACATATTGATGATGTTCATGCTCTGTCTGGAGGTTTCAAGAAGATAAAACATGCACTAGAATTTTAGTCATTTGACAATGAACAGTAAGTGAATACAAGGTGAAAAGTAGAAGGAGTAAGCAAAAAAATTGAAAACCTGGAGACAATGTTTTGCACAATTCTTTGAAATGACATGCTAGAAAGAATGAACAAAACAAGCAAAGTGCTGTGAACACAGGATGTGAACATCTTTGTTGCCCCAAATCTTCTTGAGACTGCGAAAACCTATCTTCAGGTAGATATGATAAGAATGGGTCAGAAGAAGAGACACCACTGCTCAGTTAAACTAAAAAGTTCAAGGTGCAAACTTTCCTCCCTATTCTGGACCTCTAATCATTGAACTGTCAAAATGTGTAGAAGCTTATTCACAGATTGGAAATGTTTTCTTTTTTCAGTGACTTGAAAACCATGGCTTCTGATGAATTAAATTAAAAGTGTGAACATCTGGCTAAAATGTATCACAACGACTTGAATTATGATGACTTTTGTGAGCATCTCAAGCACTACATGGCTCTTGATGTAAATTGAGAGACCTTCCCTGAATTAGGGTCGGAATGGCCTGATGGGACAGCAGGGGATCCCCCTGTGGGCCCCGGGTCCTCGGTGGGTCCCCATGCTGGATAGAAAGAGGGTCCACCGGTAACTACAGTTTATTCCATCCTGTGCACAGGACCCGCAGAAGCGCCTACAAGCGCGAAACGGTGCACCCCCTCCCTCCCTGCATTATGTACCTTTAATAGGAATAAACTTCTGTTTACCACGTATCCGAAGTCCAATAACCAGCACCTCCACTTATCAGCTGTACTTAGTGCTGCCGATGGCAGCAGGAGACCGTAAATGCTCAGTTACAGAGCTGCTCCATCTTCTGATAGTGTTCATAGCTGGGTACTGCACATCCACCTTCTATTCAAATCAATAGGAGTCAGATGTGCACAACCCAGCCATGGCCCCTATCAGAAGATTGAGCTGCTCCAGAACTGAGTATTTCCAGTTACCTGCTGGTGCTGGCAGCAGCACCGAGATCAGCTGATCAACGGGGATGCCGGTGTCAGACCTGGGTCGATCAGACAGATAAGTGGTCAATGTTATAGAAGTGGACAAACTCTTTAAAAGATCTGAGACTGCCCAATCACTGCTGACAGTAAAGAGCTGGTAAAGACATGCCTCTTTGATAAAAAGAATTGTCACCAATTATTCAATTTATTTTTATATTTTTTAGGTAGAATAACAAAGAAACAGCACAATTCAAAGAAAATGCTCCATAATTATTGTTATATGAATATTACAAGTAAAAAAAGATTTTTGATGTACCAGAATTTTGGACGGAAGTTTGTTAAACTTTTGACTCAAATCAATTTAGCCAAATTTAATAATAATTTTCAGCAGCAAGAAAAAAAAACAATGCCCATTTGCTTCATAGGATGCAGATCCACAAAAAACTGATTCTTTCATCACTAAATTCCGGCCATTAGTCAGCTGTGCCCAGCTGCTACTTTAAAAATTATCCCAATTATTTCCGCTGTCAGCATGACTTCCCAACATTCTGCATTGCTCATACGCTTCTGTAATATACTCACATTGATTTATTTTTCTCTTGTCTGCTGACTATACATTTTGATAGAGAGTTACCCCAGAGTCAAGGTCATCGTGTTATTCCCTCAGTAAACAAACAAGACAGACCATGATGGGAAGAGAATAAATGAGTAGGTGAAAATATCTGTACAGAAAACCCATGGTGACAAAAACCTATACATACAGGTAAAGAGACAGACACGGTCTATCAGGATCATGGCACCAGAAACCTATACACACAGGTAAAGACACAGACCAGTCTATCAGGACCATGGTGACAGTAAAAGCCCCATTACACAGCATGACATTGTTAACGACATCGCTGATATGTCACGGGTTTGGAGGCGTTCCAGTGACATCGTTTACAACCTCGTTGCATGTGACTCTGGCAAGTTGTAACGATAAATCATTGGATCGCTGATCACAGGTTTGAGAACATGATTAACAAGAAATTAGGTGCGCCACTAAAAATCAATTTTCCCAATAAGGGTTGGAGGTGCTGCTTTGTGAACAAGAAACCGTAATCGTAGAGAAGGAATTGACAAATCAAATAGCAGCACACCACCACAAAGTATATATCAATGTGCAAAATTTATTTAAGGACCAAACAACAAACATCTAAAAACAGTTAAAAACATCATTAAACCACAATCCATTAGGAGATGGATCCCCTGCATATATCAGTAATGACTTAACATAACAAGTATTCATCTAATACATTGGTTAAATACGTAATGTCCATGGTACAAAAAACTCAAGACAATCCCATAATCAATCTAAAGAAGTAGACAAAGCAAGGGAATTGACAAGAGTATAGTGTAATAAATTATAATGTCAAAGGACATATATCACCAATGGGTATAAAAAGAGCCTTGTATGTGGTCACCCTGGCAGCCGACAAATCAAACAGGCACCATATAACTAAGCAAGTCAAATGGACATCATGCTAATAATGGTTAAGTATATCCCCATGTGGGGTAAGAGGACCCTGGGAAGGGAGGTGTCTCACCCAGACCTGGATATCCGTGAATGGCAGGTGCCTGAGTCTTATCCAATATCCCAACCACCGGATCTAGACCTAGAATGGTGCCTGGACGTCATGCGCCAGGGGCAGAGTGAAGATCAAAGATCTAAAACCACACAATCAACAATCAGCCAATCTGGTATATCGTTGTGTTTGACACCGCAATAACAATATCATTTACGACTTCGCCCATTCACAGCAATGAGCAGGAATTGTTCGCTGGGTAGTGCGAACGATGCCAGCTCACAACATCGTTGGTGAGTCATCCACGATATCTAGACGTGTGACATCTCACCAACAATGTCAAAATGATGTCAGGAACAACCGCGTGCCCACGAGATCGTTGCCAACGTTGTTCCAATGTCGTGCCATGTAAAGGTACCTTTACCTATACATACAGGTAAAGAGACAGACACAGTCTATTAGGACCATGGTGCCAGAAACCTATACACACAGGTAAAGATACAGATACAGTCTGTCACCCGTTGACCATTGTCCTGTCACCCCCCTTCCTGCACCTTTACCCCATGGATCTACAATAAAGTAGCCTCAACTGTAAACATGCTCGTGTGAGTGCTGCTTTCTGCCTACTCATTGCATTCATGAACTGTTATGCTTTCCAGCTGAGCACCAAAAGAAGAGGATTACGCCAAATTGGTGAACCAGTACCGTGAATCGCCAACAGGTCAGTGCCCGGTTCCCCTTCGTTTTTTCACATTGAAAAATGCATCCGTTAACGGATCCATAGGCTCCAATGCAAAAAACACAGTGTCAAAGTGCACTATGTTTTAGAAACAGCAGCAAAAAACGCTGCTAGCAGCGTTTTTGGGGGCTTTTCCAAAAACTAATGTGTTTTTTTAACATGGGATCCTATGAGAAATGCATGCATTAATGCATGCTATATATATATAACCATGCGTTAACGCTAGCGTTAATTTTGCATCAAAATGGCAAAAGAAAAAAACGGCAAGCATTAATGCAGCCTTCCCAAAAAAGTCCCTCCAAGTATGACCCCTGCCTTGTACTGCACAGTGTCTGTCTTACAACCTATTAGGCTGGGGTCACACTTGGAGGGATGTTTTTGGGAAGGCTGCATTAATGGTAGGCGTTTTTTTCCAGTTGCCACTTTGATGCAATTTTAACGCTAGCGTTAACTCATGCATTAACGCATGGTACATATGTGTACCATGCATGAACGCATTTGTTTCCCATAGGAGCCCATGTTAAAAAAATGCATGCGTTTTTGCAAAAACACCAAAAAACGCTGCTAGCAGCATATTTTGTGGCTTTTGCAAAAATGCCTAGCGTTAAACACATTGCACTTTTGCAATGCTTTTTTAACATGGGAGCCTATGGAAGCGTTAAAGCTAGCGTTTTTCACAATTTGCAGTTGCGAAAAACCCCAGCTTATAGCGCTAATGTGACCCCAGCCATAGGCAGGCCCATACTATTAGATTATGAAGGCTGTCCAGCAGTATATAAATGCATCCCATCGGGACCAACACCTTAGATTACAAAGCCAACATAGATGGGCTTGACTGCATCCTGCATAAAAATAAACTCCCTTATAGAGTGAAGAAGAACATTTCCTTTGTTGCCATGCACAGTTTCAAGAGCATGTAACATATACTGGGACATAGGGTCATCATCTCAGCAGCCGGACTGGTGTCTGCTACTTTCGTATCTACTGATTTATGTGGAGATTAACAGGAGAAGCACTGGCAGACCTCCTGAAGGAACTAGTGTGTGTTTTTCAGAGATGTAGTTGAAAACCCAAATGTAACTGCTCAGCATAGAGTGCAGGATAAATGTGAACTGATCCCAAATGTTCTGTACCCAAATTGCTACTAAGAGCGTTCAAATAAGCCCACAAAAAATACGTCCCCAACAGCATTCGTCATCTGTTATTGGAAATATAGGGAGTCTTCTAGGTCACTTGTAGCACAAAGGTTCTGGAAAAGCACTATGGATCCTCGCCTCCCAAAAAGAAAACCACCAAAACCTGAGCTCCCAAATCCAAATGCCCACCTACTTTCTAAGCCCCACAATGTGTAAACCACAGTTAAGGTCCACATGTTTGGCATTGATATAGTGAGGAAGCCTGCTTAAAGGGATCCTGTCACCTCCAGAACGCCTCCTAAGCTAGCAAAACATGTCCCTGCAGCACCCCATCACTAATCTCACACTCCTTTTGTCTCCTAAAAGCATCCTGTGAAAGTGCATAAAAACGTTTTAATACTTACTCATTAGTGATTATAATTAGCAGGGGCTATATTCTTTAGTCACCAGGGCGGGATGTTTTGCAGGCTCCAGGATCCACCCTCTCTCTGTCTGTGTGCTCTGCTTGTGCAGGCTTTACCCTCCCCCCTCTCTATCACTCACAGAATGCAAATCATTACTTCTGCCTTCAGCTGCACAACACAGCAGCACAGACAGAGAGAGGGAGGATCCTGGAGCCTGCAAAACAACATGCCCTGGTGACTAAAGAATATAGCCCTTGCTAATTATAATCACTAATGAGTGAGTATTAAACCGTTTTTATGCACTTTCACAGCCGGAAGACGCTGGATGAAGCCGAAGGAGCGCGATGGCGGCGGCGGGACAGCGGCAGCGGGACAGTGATAAGTATAATGATTTTACTTTACAGGTTTGCGGAGAAAGGGGGGAGGCCCTGGATACTGATGGGGGGCCCTGATACTGATGGGGTATGCTGCTGTATATACCTCTGGGGCTGCGTGTATACTACACTCCTACTGGGGCTGTTGCCTGTAGCTGTATACCTTGGCTGCTGTATACTACCACTGGGCTGCTGTATATACCTCTGGAGCTGCTGTATACTACCACTGGGGCTGCTGTATATACCTCTGGGGCTGCTGTATACTACCACTGGGGCTGCTGTATATACCTCTGGGGCTTCGTGTATACTACCACTGGGGCTGCTGTATATACCTCTGGGGCTGATGTATACTACCACTGGGGCTGCTGTATATACCTCTGGGGCTGCTGTATACTACCACTGGGGCTGCTGTATATACCTCTGGGGCTGCTGTATACTACACACTGGGGCTGCTGTATATACCTCTGGGGCTGCTGTATACTACCACTGGGGCTGCTGTATATACCTCTGGGGCTGCGTGTATACTACCACTGGGGCTGCTGTATATACCTCTGGGGCTGCTGTATACTACCACTGGGGCAGCTGTATATACCTCTGGGGCTGCTGTATACTACCACTGGGGCTGCTGTATATACCTCTGGGGCTGCTGTATACTACCACTGGGGCTGCGGTATATACCTCTGGGGCTGCTGTATATACCTGTGGGGCTGCTGTATACTACCACTGGGGAGGCCTGTATACCACTGGGGGGCCTGTATACCACACTGCTGGGGGCTGTATACCTGTGCTGGGGTCCAACCTCGGCTTATACACGAGTCAATAGGTTTTCCCAGATTTTGGGGGCAAAAGTAGGGGGGTCGGCTTATACACGGGTCGGCTTATACACGAGTATATACGGTACTCAGAAAATCAAATAGCGCTCCTTCCCTCCCGAGCCCTGGTGTATGACCAAACAGTACTGTACAGTCCAATTTGGAGTAGTGACACAGCCAGGAGAAATTGTGTTACACATTCTGGGGCCCTTTTTTTATCTATTCCTCATGTCAACATTGGAATCCTGGGGTTAAAACAACATTTCATTATTTTTTTCAACACACCATAATATAACATTTTGTGAAGCACCTGTGGGGTCAATATGTTCACTGCACCCCTGGATGAATTCCCTGTGGAATTCAGTTTGTTAAATGGAGTTGCTTAGTGGGGTATTTCTGGTATGCAGGCTCCTCAGGGCTCTGCCTATGCGACATAGCACCCTCAAACCCTCTAGAGTTTAAATCTAATTTGGTGTTCCTTACCTTCTGAGCTTTGCACCGTACCTTAAAAACAGTTTTTAATCATATATGAGGTATCGGTGCACCTAAGAGAAATTGCGCAACAAATTGTATAGAGTAATATCTTCTGTTGCCCTTGTGAAAATACATAGTTTTGTACTAAAATAAACTTTTTGTGGGAAAAATTATTTTTTTTCTTTTCATGGCTCAACCTTCTAAAATTCTGTAAAGCCCTTTGATTCAAAGTGCTGACTTCAGGAGTCACCTGTGAAGGTTTGGTTAAAGAACATTTTGTAGAGTAAATGGGATTTTTTTTATTCTCATGGCTCAATTTTTTGAATTTCTGGGAAGCACCTAAGGATTCAATGTGCTCACCACACATCTCGATAAGTTCCTTGAGGGGGCTATTTTTCAAAATGGATTTCCACTGTTTAGGCACATCAGGGGCTATCCAAAATGTGACATGGTGTCAGCTAACGATTTATGCCTTGTCTCTTCTTTTTGTACATTATTTCTTGGCATGTGAGCACCCCTCTATTGTGATTTACGCTTACATGTGTGGTGCACCTTTGCTGAGCTAACGATTCCAGACAATTTTACTTTTCAAAAGTCAAATAGCACTGCTTCCCTTTCGAGCCCTGCCATGCGCCAAAACAGTAGTTTTCCACCACATATGAGGTATCAGCATGCTCAAGAGAAATTGCACACCAAATTTATGGTCCATTTTCTCTTTTTACCCTTGTGAAATTGCAAAATTTGAAGCTAAAGTAACATTTCTGACCTTCCACATTGTTTTAATTTATGTGATGTACCTGAAGGATTAACAAACTTGTTCAATGTGGTTTTAGTTACCTTGAGAGGAGTAGTTCTTAAATATCTGTCACGTTTGGGTATTTTCTTTCAAATAGGCCTATCAAAGGTACTTCAAATGTAATTTGGTCTCTAAAACAAATGATTTTGTAAATTTTGTTGGAAAAATTAGAAATTACTGATAAACCTTTAACCCTGCTAACTTCCTAACCAAAAAAAATATGTTTCAAAAATTGTGTTGATGTGAAGTAGACAAGTGGGAAATGTTATTTATTAACTATTTAGTGTGACATAACTCTGGTTCAAGAGCATAATATTTAAAAGTATGAAAATTGCGAAATGTTCAACATTTTTACCACATTTCAAATATTTTAACAAATAAATGCAAAAAATGTCATCCTAAATTTGCCTGTAACATGAAGTTCAATATGTCATAATAAAACTATCTTAGAATCACTGGGATCCGTGAAGTGTCCAGAGTTATTACATCATAAAGTGACACTGGTCAGAATGGAAAAAAATGGCAAGGTCAGGAAGGTGAAAACAGACTGGGGGTCGAGGGGTCTAAGAGCAAAATGCACAAATTATACCTATAGTACGGGTAGGCACGCCATGCCTAAGATGTAAAAAGCATCACATTTATTTTGTATGTTAGAGTGAAGTACACCAACCTTGAGATTGTATGGGGAGGGAACATTATTTAGCGACTTATAGGCAATCTACTATTTATTATATTTGCAATTTTGTTAACTTTGGCACAATAAGACAATTTATATAAAATCATTTTACCACTTAACTGATCACTACGATAAGGTTTGAATGTTTTTTTTCTTAGCAAAATTGTTTATGTCAAATAAATGAAATACAGTCTTTTACAGTTAAAAGGCACCAGACGACAGAGTTGTCATCTACGAACCATATTGAACTTTTGATGTTTCAGTTTTGTTTATAGATGACTAATTTCTTCCATGATTTCTTCCGGATTTAAAGAGCTTTGTACTGTATAAGAAATTGTGAAAACTGTGCTCATAAACAGATGGGTCTGAAACCTCATTCTGACTACAGCAGAAATACAGAAAACGAGGTCAAATAAAATACGTCTGTTACATTAACATAAGAATAGCAGAACAGCCATGGCAGAAATGACTGTGAAATGAAAAATCAAGGCCACATTTGGCTCCACATCCTTCCTCGTGAATCCACATCAGCCCTCTGCAGCTCAGCAGCAGATCCAACACGTGACGGTTTCCATAATAATATCATGGCATATTATATTTTTGCTGCAATTCTGCCAAATGTTCTGTGTTCAGTTGTTTGTAATTTGTTTACAGGAACGATTTGATTTACATCTGTGGTGGAAATCATGTGGCTGCCATGTGCACAGCAGATCATTAATTCTATACTCACGCTCTTCATCCCAGCTGCTTTTATTGTTTAACATAAATGACATTCATGTTCTTTTAAGAAGATGTAAAATTGGGAATTTGGGCTTTGTCTTTCTGGTATCTTTGATTGAATTATTAATAGTGTTTACATGACACCATAAGTTTCAGTATAAAATTTGATCTGTAACTCAGTATTATTTTGCATTAGTTGTACAAATGCTGAGGCGTTGTATTCACACCAAAAAAAACACCTATATCATGTTTTAAAGATTCTTCCTTATTCATTTCAATGTTAATCCTCCCTGCAGTTTGTATGTAGAGTTTTACGTGAGTTAGGGTGCATGCACACAGTCCGGAGGAACTGCGTGTTGGACACAGCTCCTCCGGACCTGAGGGAAGCCGCGGGTGGCCGCAGGGAGACCGCAGTCACCCTGTACTCACCATGTGCAGCGGGTGCAGGGCAGCTTCTCCCTGCAGTCACCCGATGGGAGCCGCTTCCGACTCAGCAGCATGAAATGAACATGCTGTGGAGGAGCGGACACCCGGCAACCCGCACCGCAGCTCCAAAGACGATGCGGGCGGGTTACACATAGTGAGGATGGGATTTCTTGAAATCCCATCCACTATGCTAGCCATAGCTTTTGCTGGAAGGCGTATCCAGCTTTTTAAATCACTGCATTTACGCAAGCGCACAAAAGTGCCGCGTAAATGAAAGAATACGCCCCAATTACGCTATGCGTGAACGTAGCCTTAGGCTGGGTCATTCCATGTCAAGTGATCCAAAAATGAATATTTTTTTTCCCTGACGTCCTCAGATTTTTTTAATTTTTTTCTATATGAAGAACAACTTTATCTAATTACAAAAAAAAAGTTCAGAATTTTTTTCTTTATCAGTTAATTTTTTACAGATTTTTAAAGTTTTAAAAAAGTGCGAATTTTGGCCTGGTATGGCTTTACATTTTCTATCATATCTCGGGCTAGAAATAAGATAGAGAAACAAAATAAACACCATTCTACTCAGAACTGTGCAGGCTTTCACCAGATATGTCACAAGAGGATCTTTGTTAATATTTTACCCATGTGATCGCAAGCGCAAAACTTTAAAACGCATTTCTGAAAAATCGGCGCGCTTTAAATATTTCAAAAACTGCCCATGTGTCTGCTTTGCTCTTAGCCACATCTGTGCCAAATTTCAAGTTGGGATCGCAATGGGATCATATTTTAACATATTTTACTAGTAATAGCGTCAATGGGTCATTCCATATCAAGTGATCTAAATATGAATATTTTTTTTTACCTGACGTCTTTAGATTTTTTTTTTTTTTTTCCTTTATGAAGTACTACTTTAGTTAATTACAAATTAAAAGTTTAGAATTTTTTTCTTCATCAGTTAATTTTTTACAGATTTTTAAAGTTTAAAAAAAGGGTGAATTTTGTCCTGGTATGACTTTACATTTTTTTATCTCAGGCTAGAAATAAGATAATGAAGTGGGAGAGGCATCATTTTACTCAGAACGGTAACAGCTTTCATTTGAGATGTTACAAGACTATGTTTCTTTATATCAAATTCAAACTATTGACGGGCAATTGTGAAAAAAATGACTGATTGTGTTCTTGGTGATTTTTGAATTGACACTATAATAGTTAAATATTTTGCACTTAGGTCCAATGAATGCGTCCATGGGGTCAAGCTGGGACAGAGTCATCACAAATTAGCCTTATTTGCAGATGACCTGCTACTTTACATCTCCCAGCACCTGGTCTCCATCCCTTCGGTCTTAATGGAGTTTGAACGGTTCGGACAATTAAGCAACTTTAAAGTGAATTGCTCCAAAACCGAGGCACTCAATATTTCTTTGCCTGGAGAATTGGTTTCTCATCTATCTAAACAGTTCCCTTTTAAATGGAAAGTAGAAGCCATTAAGTACTTGGGAGTCCGTATACCAAAAGATCTTAAACAAATATTCAATTTAAATTATCAACCCCTTTTGACTAACGCGGAATCGGCATTTACCTCCTATAGACAATTAAAGCTATCCTGGTTCGGGAGAATAAACGTAGTCAAGATGGATGTCTTGCCCCGACTCTTATATACTTTTCAGACAGTTCCTGATCTATTGGATAGAGGCTTCCTCTCCAAAATGCAATCTATGATCCTTAGATTTGTCTGGGGGGGCAAGAGGTCCAGATTGCGAATGAATATCCTATCCTTGCCCAAGACCAGAGGAGGGGTTGGACTACCCAACATACGAGCGTACTTTGTGGCTTCCTCTCTTGTTAGAGCTCTAGATTGGCATTATCATGCGTCCTCCAAGAAATGGGTAGGGGTGGAGCAAGAGGGTTTGGGGATTCCGCTGGAACACCTGCTTTGGATTTCCCCTAAAGACTCCACAGACCTAGTACCTTTGACAGACATGACCAGAAACACCTTGAAGGTATGGCACCTAGTGACGAAAACCCTCCACTTAAACGACAGACTTAGCCCTTTGACTCCCCTTTTTTCCAACCCATCTTTCCCACCCAGATTTGACAGGCAGAGATTTTTAGTTGGCGGATTGTGGATGACACCCGAGTAGGACAGACTCTGTCCAGTGGTGGTTTGCCCCCGATGGCAGAGCTACAACTCAAAGAACCTACGAGACCTCTTAAGTGATTCGAATTTCTCCAATACAGAGCATACTTATATTCAGCTGACCACTCTTGCAGGGTAAGATTGACGCCCAACGTATTGGAGAGGTTATTCCAACTGGAGGCTCCACCGAGGCGCAAAATATCAGTTCTATACCAGGCCTTAGGGTCCATGAGAGAGCAGGGCACCCTTTACTTCCAACGTGCTTGGGAGAGGGAATTGGGGTGTAGCATTTCAGAAGCTAATTGGCAGAAATGCTGTATATTTACTCACTCACTAGCTAGCGCTTGTTCTGCACAAGAAAGAAGCTATAAGCTGCTCACTAGATGGTACTTGTGCCCGACGACACTCCGGAACATGTTCCCTGGAACCCCTGATACCTGCTGGCGCTGTGGGGAAGAGAAGGGTACAATGATACACATTTGGTGGAGTTGTGGGAAAATCCGGCGGTTCTGGTCTGAGGTTTTCAATGCATACGCCCGGATAACAGGTAAACAAGCCGAATGCTGCCCAGAATCGGCAATGTTATCCATTTTTCCAGGTCCTATTGGGCTACAGAAGAGGGATATTCTCCACTTTTGCATCTCGGCTGCTCGTGCTGTGATCCCGAGGTTCTGGAAATCAAGCCGGGCTCCATCTCTACTTGATTGGTTCAAAGAATTGATGGACATATATCGAATGGAGGAGCTCACAGCTGATGCGTCGGGATCTCGGAACAAATTCTTAGGGATTTGGGTTGAATGGATTCTTTTTCACGACTCTGCAGAATTTAGGAGTATCTTTTCCAGCACAGATAATATGGCTCGACCTCTGGCTGATGGGGAGCCAGTGGGATGAGTACCCTTTCTCCTTCCCATACCTCACCCGTCCCCCCCCTCCTTTTTTTCTTTTTTTCTTACGTGGCTTTTCTTTCCCAGTATAACTTTTTCTAATGGTTTTTGTTTCTCTTCTCTCTCTCTTCTTTTCTATCTCTCTTTTCTTCCCATCTGATACATTCAGTCTAGGTATTTCCTTTCTACACCTATACCTTCAGAATTCTAGTGAACATTAGACAGGTATCGGAAACTCTGAGCTGTGAGTAGATCATTAATATTTCGGCCTTCCTTTCCGGTACACCAGTCGATAGACTATTCCAACTAGGCCTCAACGGGTAATGACCCACTTACGTGGTCAACCTGTTAGAAGGGGCCAAGTGATAAAAATCATTCTGCTGGGGCTGCTTGTCCCCTTGACATCAGAACATCTCAAAACCCTGAGAAAGGTTGTATACTTGAGTGTTTGGAATTATATTTAGATTGTAGTATATATTGCACCAGAGATAAGCGCAAAAGTAAATTTGCAGCTTATCTTAAAGTTACTAATAACTTTGTGAATTCTCTTTTTGTATATTTTATATGTCTCAAGATTTTGTTAAAAGATTGAATGTATGTCTTTCATATGTTTTTTCAAAATTTAATAAAAATGAGATTAACCATAGTTAAATATTTTAAAATATGATCCCATCACGATCCCAACTTGAAATTTGGTACAGATGTGGCTAAGAGCATAAAAGACACATGGGCAGTTTTGGAAAATTTTTATTAAAACGTTTTTTCGGAAATGCGTTTCAAAATGTTGCGTTTGCATTCGCATGGGTAAAAAATTAAAATTAACAAATATACTCTTGTGACATATCTGGTGAAAGCCTGGACAGTTCTGAGTAGAATGGTGTTTATTTTGTTTCTCTATATTATTTCTAGCCCGAGATAAAAAAATGTAAAGTCATACCAGGCCAAAATTCACCCTTTTTTTAAACTTTAAAAATCTGTAAAAAATTAACTGATGAAGAAAAAAATTCCAAACTTTTAATTTGTAATTAACTAAAGTAGTACTTCATAAAGGAAAAAAAAAAAAAAAATCTAAAGGCGTCAGGTAAAAAAAAATATTCATATTTAGATCACTTGATATGGAATGACCCATTGACGCTATTAATAGTAAAATATGTTTAAATATGATCCCATCGCGATCCCAACTTGAAATTTGGTACAGATGTGGCTAAGAGCAAAGCAGACACATGGGCAGTTTTTGAAATATTTAAAGCGCGCCGATTTTTCGGAAATACATTTTAAAGTTTTGCGCTTGCGATCACATGGGTAAAATATTAACAAAGATCCTCTTGTGACATATCTGGTGAAAGCCTGTATAGTTCTGAGTAGAATGGTGTTTATTTTGTCTCTCTATCTTATTCCTAGCCTGAGTTATGAGGAGAAACGTAAAGGCAGGCAACAGCGAAATTCACACTTTTTCCGAACTTTGAAAATCATTTTAAAAAAAAATAAATTTTTTAAAAAATTTTTCTCTTCACATTTTGCATTGTCTAATAGAATAGAGTATGACCCGGCTCAACCTTATGTGAGGTGCTCAGAGGAAAATGCAACCAAAAGTAATACTAGATTAGCCTCGGCACACTCAACTAATGAAAAATGAAAAGGAAGAAATGTTTCTTTGTGCTGATAATTTTATTGTACAGAAACGAAATCATCCCACGTTTCGGCTCAACATGAGCCTTCCTCAGGGAATTGAGCTGAATTAAACATAACAACAAAAAGAAGTCACAATTTTGTTCAACATAAATGCAAAATACATGTTAACAGAAAAAACCTACATGCGGTGTATGGTACAAAATGCTGGAGTGTGGTGAAATCCATAGCGTGCGCACTAAGATATGTGGTGGGCACGTCCGTAAGTGAATGGTGGCGTGTAGGGGTGAAGTGGTAGGTGAGGAAACAAAGGATAGGAGGAAGAGTGAGAGGAAATAAAAGGAGTAGATAAAAAAAATCAAGAGGTCTCAGACAAAAAGAAAAAGAAGAAAATAAAACCAACAAACGGTATACAAAGGTGAAGAAAGACAATAGAGGAAAAGGGGAGGGGCAAGAGAAACAATGAATAGAGTATAATAACTAAAATCAGGTAAATTACCTTACAAACTCAGAGAGTAGGAATAAGTAGGTATAGAAACGATCCAGTAGCAAGGAAAAATCTATTTAAGGTATATAAAAGGATGAATCGGTATCATTATAGAAAACTGTAAAGAGATATATAAGGCAAAGACAAGCTGAGGTAGTCAAAGTCCAATATTTAAAAACAACCAAGGTAAACATATGAGATGAAAAGGCAATGCTTAGGGTTAATATGGGCTGAAGTATATAGAAAAATATGGGATTACCTCAAAGAGTCGTTTAGTGATTATCCTTAATAGAGGAAAATAGCAGAGAGATAACTACTGAACTGGTCGCTGGAGAAAGAGAAATAAGAAAGGTATTACAAAAGAGAATGAAGGTATATGCTGAGAGAAGTCTATAGGGGTCACATACCCTTAAATTGTAAGGAGGTACATGACTCCTGTCCTGTAAAGAAAGTGCAGCAGGCTATTAGAAGTAAGTAGAAATAACAGGCACATGTGAGAAAACAGCAAAAAAAGGGCTGTGCAGCAGTTACCTTGTGTCCATAGTGTTTGCAAGGGAGGCCAGGAGTGTGTGTGATCAAGTGTGACCATGTTAAATACCCTCCAGTGCTTCCTGGTAGGGCGGGGAGCTAATTGACCTTCCAGGGAGGGGAATCAGATCAGGAAGTGGTGGTTCCTTGTCACAGTGCTGGCGGCCGCCATTTTATTGGTGGGATAGTGCCTAC
The DNA here is from genome assembly GCA_033576535.1 of Allobates femoralis. Taxonomy (NCBI): domain Eukaryota; kingdom Metazoa; phylum Chordata; class Amphibia; order Anura; family Aromobatidae; genus Allobates; species Allobates femoralis. The sequence continues at coordinate 168,523,684 of JARQOC010000001.1, read as the reverse complement.
AAATACTGTGCACATTAGAAAGACGATTTTGTAGGTGCTGAAGATGATTGTGCTCTGGAGTGAGGGTGATACTGCAGATACTGCAGGGACTGCGGAGACCTTCAATAACATTCAGAATAGTCCTGCCTAAGAGTAAAGAAACAAGGTTAGAATACATTCTAAACATTGAAATCAAAGCAATACAAGACCTGTCAATATATGGTTAAGTACATCTATAACCTAATAAAACTAAACACGACAAAGAGAATATCACATAATAACTCCAAGGTAAATAATGGATTAGGCTACTAATATGTCTAGAAGAATAGGACATAGCACTCAAGTTCAGTAATAAATTTCAGATTCCCTATTCAAGCCCTTAGGGGAGAGGGTATTGAGGTGATAAATCCAATACGCTTCGCGTTCCCTAAGCATGCGTACCCTATTCCCTCCTCTCCTTGGTATGGGTATGTGATCAATCACCTGAAATTTTAACTGACTAATAGAGTGTCTACATTCGATAAAATGGGCAGGGATTGGTAGTAGTGTATTTTTACACCTGATGGTCGACTTGTGTTTGGAGATGCGGTCCCGGACATGCTGGGTGGTCTCCCCAACATATCCGAGACCGCAAGGACATTTGATGAGATAGATGACATAACTGGAGTTGCATGTGTACCATCAGGTGTAAAAATACACTACTACCAATCCCTGCCCATTTTATCGAATGTAGACACTCTATTAGTCAGTTAAAATTTCAGGTGATTGATCACATACCCATACCAAGGAGAGGAGGGAATAGGGTACGCATGCTTAGGGAACGCGAAGCGTATTGGATTTATCACCTCAATACCCTCTCCCCTAAGGGCTTGAATAGGGAATCTGAAATTTATTACTGAACTTGAGTGCTATGTCCTATTCTTCTAGACATATTAGTAGCCTAATCCATTATTTACCTTGGAGTTATTATGTGATATTCTCTTTGTCGTGTTTAGTTTTATTAGGTTATAGATGTACTTAACCATATATTGACAGGTCTTGTATTGCTTTGATTTCAATGTTTAGAATGTATTCTAACCTTGTTTCTTTACTCTTAGGCAGGACTATTCTGAATGTTATTGAAGGTCTCCGCAGTCCCTGCAGTATCTGCAGTATCACCCTCACTCCAGAGCACAATCATCTTCAGCACCTACAAAATCGTCTTTCTAATGTGCACAGTATTTGTAGGCACTATCCCACCAATAAAATGGCGGCCGCCAGCACTGTGACAAGGAACCACCACTTCCTGATCTGATTCCCCTCCCTGGAAGGTCAATTAGCTCCCCGCCCTACCAGGAAGCACTGGAGGGTATTTAACATGGTCACACTTGATCACACACACTCCTGGCCTCCCTTGCAAACACTATGGACACAAGGTAACTGCTGCACAGCCCTTTTTTTGCTGTTTTCTCACATGTGCCTGTTATTTCTACTTACTTCTAATAGCCTGCTGCACTTTCTTTACAGGACAGGAGTCATGTACCTCCTTACAATTTAAGGGTATGTGACCCCTATAGACTTCTCTCAGCATATACCTTCATTCTCTTTTGTAATACCTTTCTTATTTCTCTTTCTCCAGCGACCAGTTCAGTAGTTATCTCTCTGCTATTTTCCTCTATTAAGGATAATCACTAAACGACTCTTTGAGGTAATCCCATATTTTTCTATATACTTCAGCCCATATTAACCCTAAGCATTGCCTTTTCATCTCATATGTTTACCTTGGTTGTTTTTAAATATTGGACTTTGACTACCTCAGCTTGTCTTTGCCTTATATATCTCTTTACAGTTTTCTATAATGATACCGATTCATCCTTTTATATACCTTAAATAGATTTTTCCTTGCTACTGGATCGTTTCTATACCTACTTATTCCTACTCTCTGAGTTTGTAAGGTAATTTACCTGATTTTAGTTATTATACTCTATTCATTGTTTCTCTTGCCCCTCCCCTTTTCCTCTATTGTCTTTCTTCACCTTTGTATACCGTTTGTTGGTTTTATTTCTTCTTTTTCTTTTTGTCTGAGACCTCTTGATTTTTTTTATCTACTCCTTTTATTTCCTCTCACTCTTCCTCCTATCCTTTGTTTCCTCACCTACCACTTCACCCCTACACGCCACCATTCACTTACGGACGTGCCCACCACATATCTTAGTGCGCACGCTATGGATTTCACCACACTCCAGCATTTTGTACCATACACCGCATGTAGGTTTTTTCTGTTAACATGTATTTTGCATTTATGTTGAACAAAATTGTGACTTCTTTTTGTTGTTATGTTTAATTCAGCTCAATTCCCTGAGGAAGGCTCATGTTGAGCCGAAACGTGGGATGATTTCGTTTCTGTACAATAAAATTATCAGCACAAAGAAACATTTCTTCCTTTTCATTTTTCATTAGTTGAGTGTGCCGAGGCTAATCTAGTATTAATTTTGCATTGTCTGACATGCTATTATCAAATAACAAAATCTCAAAAGAATTAAAAATATAGAGGTAATAATCATTGGTTCACTTGACATGGAATGACCCGCTGGTTTCACATCTACATTTTTGTCAAATCCGGATTTTAACTGAAAAAAGCATTTTTACCATATGGGTACTTTCACATCTGCGGTACTTTTAAATCCATTTTTTTACTGATTATTAGGAGTGCTGGATGTCACACAAAAACTGCTGCTAACTGCGGTTTAAAAAAAATCCTGAAGTGCCGGCAAAAACCGCAAGTTACCGTGCATTTACAGAACTCCATTGAAAATGCATTGCTCAGCAAAGCAATGTTGCCAGATCCATTTTTTTTTAAAAAAAAAGGCAGGATCCTGCTGGTTTTGAAAAAATGCAGATTGGAAAGTACCTGCCACGTATTCATTTCTTTTCAAGTCCTGGAGTGTTGCTGCTGTGCTATTTGAGTTTTTTTCCTTAGTCTGCTGCAGTTGTTGAATGTGTTTTGGGCGGTTCGGCAGGTGAGAAGTGAGTCATAGATCAGGTGGAAGTGAGGGGTGTGCCTGAGCTTTCCGCTCTCCACCCCCTCAACCTTAAGTAGTTCTGTTCCTTCCACCAGATGTCACAGATTCAGTTCACTCTAATCTTGGACCCATGCTGTGCAGACCTACTGTTGGAGCAGTTGCTATCCCCTTCATTCAGAGTGGAGTCCTTTTTCTAGTCTGTGGGTGCAGGTAAGGGCTTTTAGCTGAGGGCAAGTTGAGGATTTGAGGGATAGAGTGGTGGCCCGAACCTCCACACCTTCAGGGGTACCTTTGGGAACAGGCCTATTCAGGGACCCCCAAGTCCAAGGCCAGACTAGCCTGCCATTCGCCCTTGCCCGTTATACCTTCCTGCTCCATTCCCCTCATCTGCTGCATGTGTGACAGTATGTCAGTATTCCAGGTTTTCCAGCCTGCCGTTTGACAATATTGCCCTCAGTCAACATGGAGATCATTGTTTTATTTGCCCTTCTTCCTGTCTCGTTTTCTCGTTTGCATAAAGACCTGCCTCAGGTGATCATTAATTGCTTGAGTATACTGGTTCCTGGTCTGCTCCTGCTCAGCTGCTCTCCTTGGTCCACTTACTTCCCTGGAGCTCTGTGAGATCTTTGTCTTCCTACAGCTTCCTGCAGTGTGCTCCCTGTAGTGCCGCTGCTATCATCAGGTTCGGACGTCTTAAGTGTATGTAAGCAACTTCCCGGTTATTACTTTATGTACTGTTTGCTCTCTGGAATTTGTGTTTACATTTCCTTCTCGGGACTGTGTTTTGAACTCCTCACCCGGTCATCCGGGTGTGGGGACCTTTTTGCCACAGACTATATTCATCCGGTCATTCCGGTACAAGGGCTTGTGCTATGGACTACATTCATCCGGATCTACATATTTTGGACTATTTGTTTATCGAACTGTTTTCGTAAGGACTGTGCTTGGCAGTATATTTTGGGGTCGTGTTATTTTTGTATGTTTATTTGCTGTGTACTAAGTTCACATTGTTTGCTGTGTGTGTATAAATACTTTGCACCCAAGTACCCGTCTCTGCTCTTCATTGCCCTTAAGCGATCAGAATCCTCAAACCTATACAATAGTATTACATTATACTCAAGCCCAGAAAGAGGATTCTGCTTAGGGTAATGACGGAGACACAGGTGGAGAAGCTTTTCTCCATGGTTAACTCCTTGCAGCAGGAGATGGAGGCGGTGCAAAATAAGGTCATAGACATGGAGAGACAGCTGGGCCATAATCACCAGGCTGTGGGTCAGGCTCTCCGGGATGTGCAAACCAGAGTGGAGGTTCTGGAAAATGTACCCACACCAGCCAACAGCATGCCTAAATTATCCCTGTTTCGGTTCGGTGGCGGTCAGTTCTGTGGGTTTATTAATCAATGTATGCTGTTTTTCGATGTACATGCTAACTATTTCCAGTCAGATCGGTCAAAAGTATTATGTATAGTCATGTTGTTAACATCACGAGCACTGGCTTGGGTCAATCCCATGATTAAAAGTCCGTTTGAATAACCTGGATAATTTTGTAACAGCAATGGCGCAAATGTTTGATGACCCTAATCGCCGTACTACCGCAGAAACAGCTCTGCTTTCCCTACGTCAAGGAAAGCCGTCTGTCATTGAATATGGTACCGAATTTAAAAGGTTAGTGGTGGATGTCGATTGGGGAAATAATGCGCTGTTATCGGTTTTCAAAAAGGGACTGTCCGGTGCAATCAAGGACGAGTTAGTCCGGGCCGAGTCTCCCCAGGACTTTGAACTGTTCCTTCAACACTGTGTGCGCATTGATACCCGATTGACGGAACGTAGACAGGAAAAATGGGCAGCTGTAAACCGGATAACCAATTCTGCTTTCCCTCCTAGGGAGCCCGCTAATAAGATTCCACGGGAGGCCAAGGACATTCCCATGAAAGTGGACTCTTTACAACGACGGGAAAACAACGAACGTCGCGACTACCGGTTCCCTGAGCGTTTATGCTTTTATTGTGGTCAATCTGATCATTTTTTGATTAACTGCCCTAAGTGCCCTAAACGTCCAAATAAGGTTCTGGCAGCCGTAACCGAGTGTGATAACACAGACGCAGAGTCCGAGATCTCTGACTCAAGTATACACCTGGATGCGGTTTTTCCTTCTGTACTAATGTCAGCTTCACCTAAGGTTCCGGAAGACAATTATACCCATTGCTCTCTTCCAATTCAGATTCAGTGGGAGGGACAGTTAATTCCTACATCTGCCATAATAGACTCCAGGGCAGGGGGTAACTTCATGGACTCTTCTTTTGCCAGGAGACATGGTATCAAAACACAACAAAGAGTCTCACCAATAACCATGGAAACGGTGGACGGTTCTCCATTAGTTTCGGGAACCGTAGATCAGGAGACGGTACCTCTTAACTGTGTGATGAAACCAGGTCATCAGGAGACACTGACTTTTATGCTAATTTCTTCTCCTCACTTTCCGGTCATTTTAGGATTCCCTTGGCTGCGGTCTGAAAATCCAATCATCAATTGGGAGACAAAGGAAGTATCCTTCCATCCCCAGGCCGGTCCGACCATCAGTCCAGCAGTACCGGTAACGCAGAATAAGGAGGACACTATACAGGTACCTGTTCTCCCCCCAGTCTATAAGGAGTTTATGGATATATGAGACAAGAAAAAAGCAGACTAGCTTCCCCGCATAGACCATACGATTGTCCCATAGACTTGCTTCCAGGGGCCGAGATTCCGTTTGGTCCTGTCTACCCGTTGGCGGCTCCGGAGTTACAATCACTGAAAAACTATATCGATGAAAGCTTAGCCAAGGGGTTTATTCAACCTTCGTCCTCACCTGCAGGGGCTCCCATCTTTTTCGTGAAAAAGAAAGATGGGACTCTGAGACCTTGTATCGATTACCGGGAGCTTAATAAAATAACCATCCGGAACCGGTATCCCCTACCGTTGATTCACGAACTGTTGGAGAGCGTACGGCAGGCCAAAATTTTCACCAAATTAGATCAACGGGGGGCATATAATTTGCTCCGTATACGTCCCAGAGACGAGTGGAAGACGGCGTTCAGATGTCGGTATGGCCATTTTGAATACCTCGTGATGCCTTTTGGGCTCTGCAACGCTCCCTCTGCTTTTCAACACTTGGTCAATGATATATTTAGGGATTTGTTGGATCAGTTTATGGTGATCTACCTGGACGATATCTTAATTTTCTCTGTTTCTCTACAGGAACACCAGGAGCACGTAAAGGCGGTACTTACCCGTCTAAGAGATAATCACCTGTATATCAAGCTGGAGAAGTGTGAATTCCATTGCTCACAGATTCACTTCTTAGGGTATGTTATCTCTCCTCAGGGATGAAACATGGAGTCCAGCAAGATCCAGGCGATTCTAGACTGGCCGTTACCAGGAAACATCAAGGAGTACAACGCTTTATCGTTTCGCTAATTTTTACAGACGCTTCATTCGCAGCTTTTCAGAGATTGATGCGTCCTATCACCTTGCTCACCAAGAAGGGGCAGAAGTTTGTATGGTCCACGCAGGCCCAAGAGGCTTTTGATCGTCTCACGTTTGTTTTACTTCGGCGCCAATACTGACACACCCGGATCCCGTACTCCCTTTCATTGTGGAAGTCGATGCTTCCGATAACGCACTAGGGGCTATCCTTTCACAAAGGACTGGGGACAAGGGACTCCTACACCCGTGTGCTTTCTTTTCTCGTCGGTTGTCCCCTGCAGAAAGAAACTATGATATTGCAGATAAGGAACTGTTAGCCATTATTTCCACGTTTAAGGAATGGAGACATCATTTGCAGGGAGCATCACAACAAGTGGTAGTTCTCACAGACCATCGTAACCTGGAAATCCTTAAATCTGCCAGGTGCCTGTCTCCACGGCAAGCCCGGTGGAGCCTGTTCCTTAACCAGTTTAATTTAATTGTCTCGTACCGTCCAGGGTCACGTAATGGGAAAGCTGATGCCTTGTCCCGAATCCACGCTGTGGATTCCGTGCCAGGAACCCCATCCAAGACCGTCTTATCGGATGCCAATTTTGTCAGAGTACTCCAGGACCGGGACTTGTGGAAGGACCTCAAGCTAGCTTATGACGGTGATGTATTCCTTGCTGCCCCACCCACTGACGTAAACCTGGTCCTTAGGAATGGTTTGTGGCTGAGGGAGCGCCGTATTTATGTCCCGGAGGCTGTAAGACTTCGGGTTCTCAAATTGGTCCACGATTCCGTGTTGGCAGGTCATAGGGGGGTACAGAAGACGCAGGAATTTTTAAGCCGTTTTTTCTGGTGGCCCACCTGCTTAAAGGATGTGAAAGACTATGTACCCTCATGTGTGGTTTGTGCCCGGTGCAAAGTGCCTCGTGTTGCTCCTACGGGCCTTCTTCAACCGCTTCCCATACCCTCTCGCCCTTGGGGGTCTATCTCGATGGACTTCATTGTGGAGTTGCCCAACTCAGGGGGCCACAATACTATTTTGGTGGTAGTGGATCGATTGACTAAAGCTGTTCATTTTGTGCCATGTACCGGCCTCCCCTCCGCCGCAGAGACAGTAGATCTAGTAGTCCAGATCGTTTTTCGGTTACATGGGGTACCGGATGAGATCATCTCTGACCGGGGGGTGCAATTCACCTCCAAGTTCTGGAAAGGGTTTTGTTCTGCATTACATATTGACATACGTTTGTCTTCTGCCTACCATCCTCAGACAAATGGACAGACGGAACGGACGAATCAAACCCTGGAGCAGTACCTGCGATGTTATGTCAGCCATCTCCAAGACGATTGGTTCAAGCTGCTTCCCTTGGCAGAGTTCTCATACAACAATACGCAGTGCAGTTCCACGAAGGTAACGCCCTTTTTCGCCAACCTGGGTTATCATCCAAATATTTTACCTAGGTCGCCAGTTGCTACATCGGTCCCAGCGGTTGGGGACAGATTGATGGTTCTACAGCAAATCTAGAAGTGTTAAAGGAGTCTCTGGCCTCGGCTCAGGAGCGTTACAAGAAGTCAGCGGATGTCTACCGGAGATCCGCACCCGTGTATAAGGTAGGGGATTCGGTGTGGTTATCCACTAAGAACCTAAGATTGGGTGTTCCATCGCAAAAACTAGGACAGAAATTCATTGGCCCGTTCAAGATCACTGGGATTGTGAGCTCTGTGGCCTGTCGGCTGAAGTTACCACGGACTCTGAAGGTACATCCTGTTTTTCATGTATCTTTATTGAAACCGGTTTTCCAGTAATACGTTTCAGGGACGCATTGCGCCTCCCCCCCCACCCGTGATGGTTGATGGTCACGAACAGTTTGTGGTTGAGGACATCATCGACTCTCGACTTCATAGGCATCAGCTTCAGTATCTTGTTCGTTGGCAAGGGTACCCTCCCGAAGACGATTCTTGGGAACCGGTAGGTAACATCTCCGCTCCCCAGAAGGTTGCGCAATTCCATCGGAGGTATCCGGACAAGCCTGGTCCGGGATCGTCCTGAGGCCGTTTCCAGGTTCCAGGGGGGGAGTAATGTCAGTATTCCAGGTTTTCCAGCCTGCCGTTTGACAATATTGCCCTCAGTCAACATGGAGATCATTGTTTTGTTTGCCCTTCTTCCTGTCTCGTTTGCATAAAGACCTGCCTCAGGTGATCATTAATTGCTTGAGTATACTGGTTCCTGGTCTGCTCCTGCTCAGCTGCTCTCCTTGGTCCACTTACTTCCCTGGAGCTCTGTGAGATCTTTGTCTTCCTACAGCTTCCTGCAGTGTGCTCCTGTAGTGCAGCTGCTATCATCAGGTTCGGACGTCTTAAGTGTATGTAAGCAACTTCCCGGTTATTACTTTATGTACTGTTTGCTCTCTGGAACTTGGGTTTACATTTCCTTCTCGGACTGTGTTTTGAGCTCTGTGAGATCTTTGTCTTCCTACAGCTTCCTGCAGTGTGCTCCCTGTAGTGCAGCTGCTATCATCAGGTTCGGACGTCTTAAGTGTATGTAAGCAACTTCCCGGTTATTACTTTATGTACTGTTTGCTCTCTGGAACTTGGGTTTACATTTCCTTCTCGGGACTGTGTTTTGAACTCCTCACCCGGTCATCCGGGTGTGGGGACCTTTTTGCCACAGACTATATTCATCCGGTCGTTCCGGTACAAGGACTTGTGCTATGGACTACATTCATCCGGATCTACATATTTTGGACTACCGTATATACTCGTGTATAAGCCGAGTTTTTCAGCACAAAAAATGTGCTGAAAAGTACCCCCTCGGCTTATACACGAGTATATACGGTAATCATAAAAAAAATATATATATACCCGTCTGTATACAGCCCCCCCCCCCCGTGGTATACCGGGCCCCCCCTGTGGCAACCTGTAAAGGAAGCGATGATTATACTTATCGGGTCGCTGTCGCCGACGCCGACGCTCTGTCACCGTCCGTCACCGCGCTCCTCCTGGTCTTCATGCTTCCTTCACCATCGCACAGGAAATGACGTCATTTTCTGTGCGCCCGTGAAGGAAGCATGAAGACGGGAAGGAGCGCGGGTGACGGACGGTGACAGAGCGTCGGCGTCGGCGACAGCGACCCGATAAGTATAATCATCGCTTCCTTTACAGGTTGCCACAGGGGGGGCCCGGTATACCAGGGGAGAGGGCTGTATACAGCCGGGTACCGCTGTATACAGCGGGGGCTGCTGTATACAGCGGGGGCTGCTGTATACCCCTCTGGGGCTGCTAAATACCCCTCTGGGGCTGCTGTATACCCCTCTGGGGCTGCTATATACCCCTCTGGGGCTGCTGTATACCCCTCTGGGGCTGCTGTATACAGCTCTGGGGCTGCTGTATACCCCTCTGGGGCTGCTGTATACCCCTCTGGGGCTGCTGTATACCCCTCTGGGGCTGCTATATACCCCTCTGGGGCTGCTGTATACCCCTCTGGGGCTGCTGTATACCCCTCTGGGGCTGCTATATACCCCTCTGGGGCTGCTGTATACCCCTCTGGGGCTGCTGTATACCCCTCTGGGGCTGCTATATACCCCTCTGGGGCTGCTGTATACCCCTCTGGGGCTGCTGTATACCCCTCTGGGGCTGCTATATACCCCTCTGGGGCTGCTGTATACAGCTCTGGGGCTGCTGTATACCCCTCTGGGGCTGCTGTATACCCCTCTGGGGCTGCTATATACCCCTCTGGGGCTGCTGTATACCCCTCTGGGGCTGCTGTATACCGCACTGGGGCTGCTGTATATAGGGGCTGCAATACCACTTGGGCTGCAATACCACTGGGGCTGCTGTATATAGGGGCTGCTGTATACACCACTGGGGCTGCAATACCACTGGGGCTGCTGTATACAGGGGCTGCAATACCACTGGGGCTGCAATACCACTGGGGCTGCTGTATATAGGGGCTGCTGTATACACCACTGGGGCTGCAATACCACTGGGGCTGCTGTATACAGGGGCTGCAATACCACTGGGGCTGCTGTATATAGGGGCTGCTGTATACACCACTGGGGCTGCAATACCACTGGGGCTGCTGTATATAGGGGCTGCAATACCACTGGGGCTGCAATACCACTGGGGCTGCTGTATATAGGGGCTGCAATACCACTGGGGCTGCAATACCACTGGGGCTGCTGTATATAGGGGCTGCTGTATACACCACTGGGGCTGCAATACCACTGGGGCTGCTGTATATAGGGGCTGCAATACCACTGGGGCTGCTGTATATACCACTGGGGGCTGCTGTATATCATACTGCTGGGGCCTGTATACCACTGCTGGGGGCTGTATACCTGTGCTGGGGTCCACCCTCGGCTTATACGCGAGTCAATAGATTTTCCCAGGTTTTGGGGGCAAAAGTAGGGGGGTCGGCTTATACACGGGTCGGCTTATACACGAGTATATACGGTATTTGTTTATCGGACTGTTTTTCGTAAGTACTGTGCTTGGCAGTATATTTTGGGGTTGTGTTATTTTTGTATGTTTATTTGCTGTGTACTAAGTTCACATTGTTTGCTGTGTGTGTATAAATACTTTGCACCCAAGTACCCGTCTCTGCTCTTCATTGCCCTTAAGCGATCAGAATCCTCAAACCTATACAATAGTATTACACAGTACCTTTATTGTTCATCTTGGTGGCACGGTGGCTAAATGGTTAGGACTGCAGTCTTGCAGCACTGAGGTCCTGGGTTCAAGTCCTACCAAGGACAACATCTGCAAGGAATTTGTATGTTCTCACTGTGTTTGCGTGGGTTTCCTCTGGGCACTCCGATTTCCTCCCATGTTTCAAAGACATACTGATAGGATGTTTAGATTGTGAGCCCCAATGGGGACAGTGGTGCAAATGTATGTAAAGTGCTATGGAATTAATAGTTCTATATAAATGAATAAATATTATTATAAAAAAGAAAAAAGATAACGGCACTCACCGGGCGTGTTTCAAAGGTGCTTTATTTGGGTACCCTCATTCCAGGGTTCCACTCAGAAGGGAGGGGGTGCAGAGACAGCAGAGATGACGGATCTCCGTTTCGGGACTCCTACCCCTTCCACTGTACCCCCTCCCTTCTGAGTGGAACCCTGGAATGAGGGTACCCAAATAAAGCACCTTTGAAACACGCCCAGTGAGTGCAGCTATCTTTTTTCTTTTTTATGCTATATTTATGTGATATATAGCGGGCACCCGGAGGCGGTCAGCATTGCCCCACCTCGCATATACCCATATGATGAAAAATAAGCACTTTTCCTAACTTAGCAGTGCCCAGTGAATGGACTCTTTTTGATTAATAAATATTATTATTATCTTCAGGTTTTAATAAACCCATGGTGGAGAAAAAGAAACTGCATGTCTGCATTTTTTGAAGCAGATCTGGTCAAATGAAAAGGCAAAAAATGGCAAAAGTTTGCTAAATGTTTTCAAAAACTTTTCAAAACTGCTTAAGCCGGTGTTTCCCAACTTCACTCCAAGATCCATCAACAGAACAGGTTTTCAGAATCTTTTTAGTATTCAACATATGATGGAATTATCACCCTGGCAATAACAAGAAAATGCTAAAAATATGATCTATCCATGGCTCTTGAGGACTGAATTTGGGGACACTGGCTTAAAGGGAACCATCCACCAGGATTTAACCACCTGTAAATCAGTGCAGCATGACATCACTAATTGTTTTTTTTTATTCCTCCCCTGTGGGCTGGTCTTTCTGCTGTAAGCTTGTCTTTCTGCTGTAAACTCCCTCCCATCCAGACTCATCCAGGGGAAGTTCGGCTTATATACAACATTTTAAATTACTCTACACTGGGATATATATAAACATATTAATTTTATTTTTACATATACAAGTCACACAGAACCTTCTAGAAACTATTCCCATAAAACCAACTCACAACAGTGCAGTAACAGTATACAATGGTCACAGTACAAGGTAAATACCATTCATGTGGACACAACCATGATATAACATGGGCATGAGATGGACATGTATAATTTTTATCATCACTACACCTTATCCTTAAAATCCCCTCTGACGTTCAGGGGTATCAAGATTATGCCAGTCAAAAAATCCTTGATCATATCCTATTAAACCCTGATTCCCAATCACTTAATAATCCGTGACCCCATATGGAGAGTCCGCATACTGACCACACTGCCCAGCACCTCATCAGAGGGGAATTTAAGGATAAGATGTAGTGATGATAACAATTATATATATGTCCATCCCATGCCCATCTTATACCATGGTTGTGTCCACATGAATGGTATTTACCTTGTGCTGTGACCATTGTATGCTGTTACTGCACTGTTGCAGGTTAGTTTCATGGAGATAGTTTTTAGAAGGTTTTGTGTGACTTGTATATGTAAAAATAAAATTGGTATGTTTATATATATCCCAGTGTGGAGTAATTTATAATACTGTATTTCTTTATATGGATGATATCGAGTTGGGAGATTGTACGGCTTGAAACTGTGTGAATAATATAAATATGGATATGACAATTCTATTAGTGATCTATGAGGTTCAGCTTGTAACAGAAAGACAAGCCCACCTGGGAGGAATAAAAAAGTAAAATAGTGATGTCAATCACCTGGTGCACTGATTTACAGGTGGTTAAATCCTGATAGTTGGTTCCCATTAAAGGGGTTTTAATGTTTATTTTAATCAGTAGGTCTTGGAACAATAATTTCCACAATTGGATGTTTAAAAAAATGTTCCTGTGCCAAGATATTCTTATAAATGTGCTCTTACTATGTATACTTCATTTTTATTTCTCACGGTCTGATCATACCACATCTCCTGGGCAAGGGAGGAAGAAAAGAGAATATACAGACATTATAGCATGGGATCACACTTGATTCTTTTTATGAGGTAAAACATTTCTCTGCCTGTTTGTAAAAAATATTATACCTCAAAGAAAGGATTATTTGTGATCTCATGCTGTAATGTCTGTATATTCTATTTCATCCTTCCCTACCCAGGATCAAATCAATGCTCTGTGCACGGTCAGAAACAAAAATGAAACTGTACATAGTAGGAGCACATTTATAAGATTATCTCGGCACAGGAACATTTTTGTTTAAACACATCCAATTGTGGAAATTATTATTATTCCAAGATCTATTGATTAAAATGAACTTTTAAATTAACTTTGCTTGTGGGAAATCCCCTTTAAGGAAATGCTTCAGGAAAATAAAACTTCCTTCAAATACTCCCTCAAAAAGCCTAATACCCTTTAAAAACAGTTTGAATGCCTCACAAAACTCTGTCTACCTTAAGGTGCGTTTACATGACCCAATTTTACGGAGTTAATACATCCGTTGATCAGTAAATATTTTTGCTAGGAGTTTAAGGGTTAGTCTGAGGCCAAGCATTTTTCTCCTAACTTTTCAGATCTATTTAATTCCTATAATCTAAGCTATTTTCTAACATACTTACTTTAAAAATAATCTAGCATTACCTCTCTACACTAACAGCTACTGTGTTTTTTTCTATTTCCAGGTCTGATATCATTTCATGTAAATGCCCCAGTGCATGCTGGGATACTCACACACTACTGAGCAGGGAGAGAGGCTGCAGTCACAAACTCAGCCTCTGCCCCTCCCTGAAACCAAGCATAACATTAGTGATATTGGCTTTAGAGTCTGGGATGTCAGTATTCTGTTCTCAAGTGCCTCCAGCCCCTCCTTCACCCTCCCCACAGTGTATTGTCCGGCACTGATGTTGGCTTATGAATAGTGATAAGCCAACATCAGAGTAGTGTCAGTATAGATAGCAAATTAAGAGAAAAATGCTTGGCCTCAGATAAACTCTTTAAGAGGAGGAAAGTTTGCTAAAAGAAAAAAAAAAATTTGAAGTTTGTGTTGCTATTTTAAAAGACTTGTAGCATTTTTTTTAATCAATTAGGCTTGTCATGGATTATTTTTGTGATGTTTCATTGATACCTGTTTGGGGTACATTCTGATTGTGATTTTTTTGCTTTTTGCTAGGAAAAAACATAATTATACTTTTTTTATTTTTCTTTTCTCATTATTGCATTTAACGATCAGTTTAATTAATCGCATATTTTGATAGATTGTACTTTTACAAACATGACAACACCAATTGTTTTTTTTTAATGCTTTATTTTAAATGAAGAATTTTTTAGATTTTTTTAGATTTTTAAATACTTAAAAAAATTACTTTACTTATTACTCCCCTAAACCTGCCATTGCTTATACTATATACTACTGATGCCAAAATGCTATGGTACAGTGCCAAGAGTTGATAGGAGCAGATGCACTCAAGTACCAGTGACTGTCCATTTGAATACATCTTTCAGAGATTAATTATGCAAATTAGCTCTTCAAAGAGGAAGAAGATGAACTTTGGTGCCACCTATTGGAAGTAGCAATCCTAGTAGTCAAAATCGACCCTTTAATGAGCTTTGTCATATAATTCAGGATTAATAACCAAGCCAGAAACTGAATTTGCAGACACACATTTTCAGGGTATTGTTCCTTGTCAGTGCAAAGTATAAGATCTGTTTTGGCTGTATGAGAGGCTAAGTGGAGTCTAAGGGGTAAGCATTTCTTCGTGTGGAGAGTGATACACCAGACCTGGCGTGTAAGTATGAGGAGTCTTAAAAGCTGCAATGCTCCTCTGAGAAATTAAATATGCAAATTGTCTCTTCAGAGAGGAAGAAAACGAACTCTACTGCCATGTATTGGAGGTAGCTGTCAGAGACTGACAGTGATGTGTAAATGGTGAAGAGCATTAATCAGAGCTGAGTTCTGGCCATTACTGTAAAGCCCCCATCACACGGGGTGACATCGCCGCCTATTACATAGGCGACATAGAGGCATGGCCTATGTAAAGGGGCGATGTCGGCAGCGGGGCTGGAGATGTCGCCCCGTGTAAATGGGGGAAGGCAACGCCGACATCCCCAGCCCCGTCACCAGGTGTGACGGGGCCTTAAGACAGAGGTGCTAGATATTTCATATAGATGGGAATCTACCTCATTTGGAGAAGGTCAGTTTCTGAGCCTTCTCCACACTTGGAGATCCTCATGATCACGTACATGTACATGATGATGAGGAGTTAAGAACAAGAGCACAAGAAAACCTCAAGGGTTATGAGGATGACTGAGATTAATAGCTGGCATTGGCTAAGCCTCAAAACTATGTCCAATTTTAATGATTATACAGATCTCTATATTTTACATTGAATTTACAAGATATTTTTAATAAGCAAGAAGTGTTTCCCTGATAATAGTAATAATATTTGTTTCCATAGCACCAACATATTCCACAGGACTTCACAATTCACCTGATTTAAGTGAAAGGGCTATGTAAGGATAAGTACAGATTGGTAACTTTTTTGACAATCAGTTTGGGTATTTCACTGGGAAAAACCTTGGATTACAGAAGGACATGATATACTTAGCTGTGTAATAGCATCTTTCTAAAGCACAGTGCGATATTACATGCTTTGTACTGCTCTTTACCTGTGCCAGGTTCAGCAGCTCATTTCCAGTCTAGGTGAAGGCAGGCCATTATATTATTTTGGTACACAGTGTGTACACTGTAAATGCTGAATGATCTCATGTTCTCAATACAGAAAGTGATTTACAGCTTTCAGAACCTATTTCTGTCTTGTACATGTATTATGCAAGGATTTGCTTTTTCTGTCTGAGTTATATACTTTTCAAAGTTCAATGTTTTAGTGTTCATTTTTCTTAGCTAAGAAGACAATTTGGAGCTTCGGAACCAATTACCAGTGAATAGCCCCGGCAGGGACCGTGGGGTACTCGGAACGGGCCCTCTCGTTGTCGTCTGAGCTGCGGGATGTCACGGTGGCGTGACCTGGTCTGTGATCCCCTCATCAGGAATCAGTAGAAAGGGGAATTGAAAAAGGGATGAAAGAAAATATAAAATTAAATAAAAGAGTTTTTGTCGTGACGCCACCCATGGAATGCGGCCGGTATAGCTGCTGCTGCAATCAGGACCTCTGGGAATTATGGGAGTAGCAGCTATGATGGTTTGGCTCTCCTCAAGAAGAGCGGATCCCCAGGGCAACCGTGTAGTCTATAGAGGTGATTTGGGGAATGGGAAGCAAGCGGGGCTGAGCTGGCTGCTGGAAGACATCAGGGACACTCTCGGGCAGGCTCCTGCTGCTGGCTCGGCGATTCTGTCTACCTTTCCTCAGGCGCAGAAATAACAGTCTCACACAGTGCTGAGCTTCAACCCGGTTTACTTTGCTTTCTCGGCAGGTGTTCAAGTTACAAGACAGTGCAGTAGGGGATCCGGTAGTCTTTTAGCAGCCGGGATCACCCTCTTTTGTGTTCCTTTCCATGGAGTTCTCTTCCTTACACTTCCGCACGCAAAGCTATGATCCAGTGGCCATGGGTCTTTGTTGGGCGACATGCCTGGTTCCCTGGCCCTAGTACGGCAGTCTTCTCTTCGCTGCACTGGAGTTTGGTCACGAGACATAAATATCCCGCCACCAACTGATATTGTGGTTGAAGCGTGGAGCGTCCTGGTCACCTTAGATCGCACCCTGGTTTCTGCCCCGTCCTTCAGCTTTCCAGCTAATTTGGGCGCATGGGTGGATTACTCACTACCGTGCCCCTAGGACTCCTTCTGTCTCTCTACGGTCTGTAGCCCGGGACCTAGAACAGCCCAAGGTTAGTATAGGCTGCCGGGTGCGAGTCCTTTCAGTCTCGTGTAATGATGGTGTTCTCTCCTCTCTGTCTGACTGAGCTGAACTGTTGCTCCTCTCCTACTCAACTGGCTAACTTCCTGTGGTGTCTCCTGGTTTTGTTCCCTTTCCTGACAGTTTCCTGTTTTCCCCACCCTCCACTTGTTTCCTCCTGCCATTCCATTGCTAGGCATAGAGTCCCTAGTCTTGGGATCGGAGTGTGTTGGGTGTGTTTGGGTGACTGAACTTACCGATCCCGGTTGCTGCAACTTTTAGTGGCGAACGGTCTGCAGGGGCGCCACACTAGTTTTCTACAAAATTAATGTCTAAAGTTATGATCTTACAAAATGAAGTACAATAGAAAATACTATTGTGATACCGTCTTAACCAGAAAAATCGATGTAAATAATTATGTCCCCAATAAAATGATAAAAGAATTCTAGGAGTGATACCTTTATTTGCTAACCAGAAGAGTTATATTAGCAAGCTTTCAGAGCTCAAAAGGCTCCTTCATCAGGCTATATCACAAATGAAATACTGAGACAACATTTAAATAGATATGACATGGACATGACATACATGACATAACGTTAAGTGGAGATGGGCCAAGGAAATTAAATTAAGTTTTTTGTTACTAATACAGATGAGGTGGTAGTGTTCTTTTAGAGATCTAAAGACATTCTTATGGAGGGGTGAACTGTGTCCATGTGCTGACTCATGAACCCAGTCGTTAAATTGAGTCCCATTGTTAGAGATTGGAACATCCTTATTAGATTGATTTCCCATATTTTTCTTTCTCTGTCATTTTAAAGTGACCTTTCAATATTAGGACTTTTAAGTCTGCCATGCTGTGTCCAGGTCTAAAGAAGTGTATTCCTACAGGCATGTCCAGCTCATCTTTTATCATATGTCTATGTAAATTCATCCATGTTTGTAGTTTTTGTTTTGTTTCCCTGATGTATGTCCCTGCATTGTACCTTGTACATTGTATCATGTACACCACATTGGAGGAAAAAAAGTCCATGATCTTATAGTCCTGGTTTGTGTTGGGCATGTGGACTATATCTAGACAAAATCTAATGAGCCATGTGTAAGAGAGTAAACTAATAAGCTGCTAAAACCAAGCAGACTGCCATTTTGTAGTGGCCCAGGAAATTGAAAAGCACAGTCTCTGGTTGCCATGGTGACTGCTCTGTGTCTAGGAAAGTGAAAGCACGGTCTCTGGTTGCCTTGGTGACGGCTTTGTCAGTTGCTCCTGTTGTTGTTGATCTCTCTCTGCGGTGGCCATTACTAGTGTAAGGATTACAGCAGAGCCAGTGCAAGCTATATGGGCCTTTAAAGTTGTTTGCAAGCCCTGTTGTGTGGACTAAAGACTTTATCTTGAACTGAGCAAGTGTCCAGCATCCGAGGAGAGGCTGAGGAGATGTTCCCCCTGATGGAGCGAGTGATTGGCGTCCAGGAAGGCCGTGAGTGACTGCGAAAGGAGAGCCGGCATCCGGTGCCACCCACATTGGGAGGATCCTGACAAGGAGGCTGAGGAGATGTTCCCCTGATGGAGAGAGTGATTGGCGTCCAGGAAGGCCGTGAGTGACTGCGAAAGGAGAGCCAGCGTCCGGTGCCATCCACATTGGGGGGATCCTGACAAGGTCCTGACAAGCCCTGGAAAAGAGTGCTCCACAGATTGCACCCCAAGCTTACAGAACTAAAGTACTGGACATGTGAATCTGGCATTGGCTGGTAAGCTGCCAAATTTTGCTGTTTTTTTTACAATACGTTTTTTTTTGGCCCAAAGGTTTTTCTTTTCTTTTTCTTTTTCTGGACTTGCTGCAGCCCACATGGAATATACAACGGTGTAAAGCTAGATTTGAGGTTGATGGTACCATAGTTTTGAGATACCCGGGTATCCCTGTGCTAAGTGTATAGCTAGCATTGATATAGTGTAATGTATTGTTATTAGTTGTGATAAGTTATACTCAGTGTGCCATCTCAGAGGTCCCATCAGACCGCCCACAGTTGATGTACATAGCCTTTAGTTAAGTTAAATCCTTAATAAGTCTAACGTGTAGGTAAATTTGTTCCTGGTTCTGAGTGTGATTTACATACCCTGGGAACTCTGAGATCAGTGCATTGATGTCAGCTAACGCTGAGGGTGTTAAACTGTTATTGGTAATATTTTAAGGGGATTTGAGACTTTTACATTCCTTACTGAACCATACCTTGATCCCCATATCAGTAAAAATACTGTTGTTTATTTCTGCCTCTGTCTCAGTCTGTGACTCACTGGATCTTAATAGGACCTCCGGTCATTACACATGCACACAGTGAACACATCTGTAAGACTGTGTTCACACCACCAAAAGACTGAGTCACAAAAAACAGTCAAACAAACGTGTAAAAATACTCTGTTGTATAAAAAAAAAGTAGTGAAAAGCAAGTGCTGCTAAAAAAGTAGTAAAAAACAGGGTATTTAGTAATACTTTTTTGCAAAAAATGTATACTGAGCCGCTCTACCTCACCAAGGTAACCCATATCAGGGCAGTCCCTATCTGATGTATTTATAACCTGACCATGTGTATTATATTGGCACCTATATGAGCAGGATCCAGACAGGTCCAATATCTGACATGGACTGGCTGCAGAAGACAGCTTTTTATGTGCAGGGCTCAAAGGGAGTGGTGGGAGGCTCCCTTATCTTGCAGAAACAAGAAACAAATTAGACAAAAACTAATGAGCCATGCACACAGTGAACACGTCTGTAAGACAGTGTTCATACCACAAGACTGAGTCACAAAAAACAGTCAAACAAACGTGTAAAAATACTCTGTTGTAAAAAAAAAGTAGTGGACTGCTCTGGTATGGCTTAAACTAGAAGATTTTTTTGCATCTTGAACTAACAAACCCTCTAGCATACTTCTGCTACATTGACGACCTACTAATAATCTGGACAGTCTCAAAGGAGGATCTGTTTACCTTCCTCAACAACTTCAACAAGTTCCACCAAACCATCAAGCTCACCCTCAACTTTTCAAAGTCCCAAATACATTTTCTGGACATGACCATATACATCAAAGACAACACCGTACAATTGTCTATTTACCATAAACCCACAGGACGACTGGCATACCTGAGATAGAAAAGCTTTCATCCAAAATACACAAAAAAATCAATAATCTACAGTCAAGCTCTGAGGTACATTTGGATCTGTTCAGACAATGAGGATAGAAAACTACACCTGCTATCACTGAGGAGAACATTCCTACAACAAGGGTATCATTCACTTATAATAGATGAACAGAAACACTAAGCCACAAGATCCCAAGAAGCATCCTCCCAGATAAAAAACAAAAGGAGGACAACAACAGGGTGCCTCTTGTGGTCACATACAACCCTCACTGTAACCCTGCTGCTGGCGGGACCCCCCATTGGGGTGCAGGGGGATCTGGTCCCATTCAGCTGCCAGCATCCTCCTGTGTCCTGCAGGCATACTTACCAGGCCTGCGCTCCCACGATGTCCTCTCCTGCCGCAGCAGCTACTCGGCGCATAGGGCACGCGCGCGCAGCTCTCAGTAAAGTTAAACAGTCAGTACACCCTTTTCTGAAACCACCTCTCAGCCAATCGCTGAGAGGCTGGAGGGTATTTAAGGTCCTCACTTTCCTTGGGAGGTACCTGAGCAACTTAATTCTTGGTGTAGTTGCCAGCTCAGATCCATAAGCAGTGGTTGCATTTTGCTTGTAAATTCTGATACTCTAACGTGCCTTGTCTTCTTGCTTTCAGTGCTGGATCCCTCCGCCTGCCTAACTCACCCTCAGATCCGAACAGAACCAGCTGATCCCTGGCAGCTTCTAGGATCCCTCCAGCAACACCAAGCCCCTTTCTTACTTTCCTCCCCGGTTCCTTGGTTTCCGTGTTTCATTCCATCTAATATCTCTGTCCCTTTGGGTCGGACCCTGGTTCATTGGATCCTCCTTGGGTGTAGAGGGACAATCCCTCTATTGGGGTCTGTTCCTTGGTGCTCCCTTGGGGAAATCCGATGCTCTGGCCCTGATGACTTCCCTTGGGGGTGTATTCCTGTTTTATTATTTAATAAACTCTGTTCCTTCATCTGACGTCCTTGTCTGGCTTGTTTCTGGAGTCAGCTTCCATGGTATCTTCCATGGTCAAGTGGGTTCACTCTTTAGCTCCGCCTGTGGTGGCGTGACACTCACATTAACATCTTAAGGACAATTGGAGCTGATCTTTAACCCATATTCCACAAATACCATAGATGGAATGCAATATTCCCAGAAGTACCGCTGCTCTCCTACAAACAGCCATCCAACTTAAGGAATCTCCTTGTCAGAAGTGTCCTCACATTACCATCAGAGACAGGCATATTCCCCTGAAACAGTAAGAAATGCAGGACCTGTACACACACATAACCAACAGATACAGTCCACATATTCAACACAAATCTGGACTAGCACTGCTTGGACAAATATATTGGGGAAACCAAACAAAAACTACAAACAAGAATGATTCTACATAAACATGCAATAAAAATTAGCTTAATAAACTTATAGGAATACATTTCTCTAGACCTGGACATAGCGTGGCAGACTAAAAAGTCCTAATATTGAAAGGTCATTTTAAAAATGACAAAGAAAGAACATCTGGGAATTCAAGCTGATAAGGATCTTCCAAAATCTAACAATGTATAACCCCAGGGTTCATGAGTCAGCACATGGACACAGTTCACATCTCCACAAGAAAGTCTTCAGACCTCTAAAAGAACACTACCACCTCATCTGCATTAGTAGCAAAAACATTAATTTAATTTCCTTGGCCCATCTCCAGTTAACCTCATGTCATGTCCTGCTGTAATATCTATTTAAATGTTGTCTCAGTATTTTATTAGTCATATAGCCTGATGAAAGGGCCTTTTGAGCTCTGAAAGCTTGCCAGTATAACACTTCTGGTTAGCCAATAAAGGTATCACTTCTAGAATACTTTTATCATTTTTGGGGGACATAAGTATTTACATCAATCTTACAAAATGTATAACAATCTGTAAATTTTTCTCTTATTGACATCTGTAATAAACCACTGTGCTCTGTCAAGAGAAAATATGGGTAATTTTCATGCACTTGCTGCTGTGTTAACTCTAGAACAGCATGATAGCATAGCTGCCAACTGTCCAAGATTCAGCAGGACTGTCCCAATTTAAGGTCTCAGGTCCACTGTCCCTGTAGTCAGGGCTTTTGTCCAAAATTCCTCTCACCTTCTTTCAGGAAGTTTTGTGATCTGGCATGGATTTCTCTCTGAAGGTTTTGCATTTCAGGAGAGGATAAGGCTTCTGATGGAGTGGGCACTGATTGTCAGGATCCTGTATCTTTGCCTCTACTTGGGAGTAGATTGCAGACCTGTGACTAGAAACAGGAGAAGAAACGTTAGTCTTGTGTACTGCCACAGACATCTTGCATGTATGTGTAGCTGGTGACGGCGTGGCATACAGCATTGTAAAGTCAAAGCTGGGGTCGTTTCTAATCCTTGCTTGTTGGTGAACAAATTCTACAAAAACAGGTAAGGGAGGAAATGGAACACTGTGCTTATATTTGTACATGGAACCATGTGTGAGCCACTTCTCTTGCAGATTGTAGGGCAATTTTTGGACTACAGAGTTAACACCTCTGACTGTGTCAAGGAATGCAAGTCCCTGTAAGTCATCTTCACATTTGGCAACTTGGACTTCCATTACCAGTTTGCTTAGTTCTCTAAGTTTCTAGAGACCTTTGTTAGATATTGTAGGAAAGGCATCCATTCTTTTGCCCTAGGCTCTTTCTATTGCCTTCACTGAGCTGTAACGCTCATCTAGCCTATCCCAGATCATTTAAGGCCAATCTCAGGGCAGTTTATATTAATGTGTTTGATCCATGCTGTGTCTCTGTCTGTCTCTTCTCCCAGATATTTGAATAAGAAGTCTATCTCTTCCTTGTGTAGCAACCTTAAGTCTCTAGTGATATTTTGGAAGGAAGCTTTCCAAGCTCTGTAACCTTCAGTTTTGTCATTGAACTTTTAGAACCCCTTGGCAACCGGTTCACGTCGTGTAAAGAACTTAGCAAAGTCTATAATGAACCAGTTATCAGCAGAGTACAATGGTGATAGGTCCCCTTGGTTGTGATGTGAGGTGCATTTCTACCTGTTAGTATCCTCTGGGTGGAGTCAGCCTGTGTCATATTGCTTCGGTCTGAGGTACAATGTGTTAGCAAGGTGATTTACTTCGGGAACCCGGTGAAAAGCCAGGTAGCCATTAGCAGAGTTGTTTTTCGTGATGTTTTCAAGTTTACATTTGTCCATGAATCAAGCCTGATGTTGAATCCTGATTGTTACACTGGAGATGATGAGTTCTCGTTTCATCACTGGCTCAGAATTACTGTTTGAATCAGGGAGTTCATTGATGTACTGAGATTGCATTGTGGCTAATCTTGAAATATAAACTCCAGACTCAGCACATTGCTTTGCATTTTCATCTTAGGGTTTTATGTGGCTCCTAAGGACTCTGCTTAAACTAGGGCAGCTGTGGCCTCCTATTCTGTTGCTAGTGTTTCTAAGGTGGCATCCAGGAATGCATTTTCAATGAGTGACCTTCTCTCTTGATCATCCAGGCATTCTTTCTCTAATTTTGGCCTTCTTTCTTGATAATTTAAGGTTGCTTTCTCTAATTTCAGTTGCATTTCTTGATTAGTGTAGATTGCTCACATTTTGGCAGCTTCAGCTTTTGTGCGGGCAATGGCGAATGTGCTGCTGATACATGATGTTTTTGAGGAGACAGAAACTACAGATCTTGTTATAATTTGTGGGACATGGTGCCTTGGGGGAATGTTTGGCTGTGCAGAGATTGCTGTACTAAGTATCCAAGTAGCCGGTGACTTGAATTCCAACAGCTGGATGGCTGCTGTTTCATTTTTCTGTTCTCGCAACATGGGCCCTGGGCATATGAAGCTAAACAGGCAGCTAAACCAGTAAACTAAATGTAATATGGAGACTGTTGCTGAAGTCTGTGTTTTAGTGAACATGGCAGTATGATTCGGTGAAACTGGATACATACGATCAGTGCATGAATGATGCAGCAGTAAAATACATATCAGAAACAAAGTTCAGAAAAAACACGGCACTCACCGGGACTTCAAAATGCGGTGTCCTTTATTGCAGGGTTTGCATCACAAAGTGCAGGGAGGGGGTACCGAGGTGACGACGGCACAGTTTCGGGCTCTCGCCCTTCTACGGGTCCCTCTTTCCTTCTATATAGTTTCCTAAAATACATATCACAAAGTGGCTATATAATATGCATACAGCATATAAATAAGCCAGGACCTAACCTAGAATGCAAGAGACTAGACTAGGGTAACATTTGGAGCAGTTAATGGCTAAAGACAACATAAATTCGTACCAGCAATACTATCACAAGAGGGATTAAGATGTACACTGTCTTCTTGCATGAGCATGAAGAGAAAATGGAGGCTGAACTACCATAATGCATCGCAAAGGGAAGGAGAAACAGAGACATAAAAAATAGAAAGCGGATGCTGGTAAAAAATTCAGCCACTAGATGAAGCTAAAGTGCTATAAGGCAAATAAATAAGGGGTATTAGCTTTGCAAAAAGCAAAACACTCTATAAACAACCTAGTGAACAAAACATAGGTAATACTGGACAGCCACAATAAGAAATACAGATTAAATGCTGGGAGGCAAAACAGGTTGATATTGTGTAGTTTGATGCAGGCACCTGTACAAAACAAAAATCAAATCAGTATTTATGCAATGTGTGGACATGGCCTGAAAAAATGCAGAATCACATAGTACAGCTTATATAAAAACAATAAAGTTCTGGCTGCTACAACTATTAATAAATGAACAAATAAATCCACAGGTCCTAACTAAAGATGATGCACAGATGATGTCGCACCTGCCCTAGAGATCAAAAGCCGCACTGGGAATGCTCGCCGGAAGATAAGAGATTTGCAAGCCTCCTAACTGCTGTCCTGGAATCCTGTGAATCAATCCACTCATCTCAAGTACCAGCCATCCTAGATATGGTTAGACAGTTCCAGATTTGGGTCTATACCCTGCCATTTCGGGCATCTGCCGAATGTCCCTCACTGCCACAACCCCTCTGACTGCTCTTGCCAGGATAGAAAGAAATGACAAATGGGTGTGGCTAGGCACATGATGAAGAAGAAGTGGAGGAGCCATACTATATTTTATTTAGTGTTTGACAAATCGATTTGAAACTAATCAGTTTTTTATGCTGCTTAATTTAATATTCCTGGCATTTTGTTCTTGGGGTACATAAGAATGTTTAAATTGAAAAAAGTTATACTCACCTTTCCTCAGCCCTTGTTACACCACTTCCAATGCAACTTAAGTTCTCTGATCTCCCCCTCCTAATGTGACAAATGACCATGAGGCCAATTACAGGCTTCAGGCTGACTTTATGTATAGGAATGGTGAGGACCTTGATTCTGCAGTGACGGTGGAGGCGGTGTGAAATCAGGTGAGATGAGAATAAAGATTTTATTTAGATATTTCAATTCTTTGTGGCAGTTTTGATTCAGGCAATACTGTATGTATGCAGACTGAATTGAAACCTGCAAGCCAAATGTGAGGAAGAAAACAAATTTCAAGAGATGAGCTCATCTTTAACTTTTATCTTGGATAAAGTGACATTGCTTATTTTGTAACAAATCTTCTTCTTAGCATTTTCTATATCATAAATCTTGAACTGTTGACATGCTTATTCCTGCAAAGACTCTTTCCAAGCATTTCTTTACCATTTCAATTGACGTACTGTAACCACTCGGGGGTCTGCCGCAGGGCTCCAGCGCCCTCTGCTTGAATAGCGCCGCTCATCTCCTCACTCCCGGGGCTACTGCTTGAGCGCATGAAACTCCATCTCCAAATCAGTGAATGCTGAGAAGCTGCAGGATCATGCTCCTCCCCTCAGCCAATCACCAAGCCTCTGTGTCCTGCCAATCAGGAGTGCCCTGCTGTAATATAAACTTCCTGTTTCCTGTCAGTCTTTGCCAGTCCAACTTCTACCTAGTGGAGTTGCTATTCCTGGTCTGGTCAGGTTGTTCCTTATTTTGCTTGTATCTGATTTCTGTGTGTTCCTTCCTGCAGATCTCCGCCCTGCCGGCTCCTTGCTGACTCCCGTGTTCTGGGCCTTCCACCTGGATCTCTTCCAAGCTGAAATTGCTGATTCAGGTCCTGCTCCGGATTCTCCGTGTTTCCGGTTCTCCGTGTCCTATCTTATACCCAGTTGCTGTGTTGTTTCCACGTTGCCTTGGGTCGGTTTAACACCCGTGTCCGCTTCATTGGTCCTTCCGAGGTTGGTACCGGCGGTATCCCTGTATAGGGATCAAGCGCTCCGGGGCCTCCTTCGGTGGTGTTCCGGTGCTGTGGCCGTGTGGTCCTCCCCTGGGGCGTGGGTTCTTGTGTTGTTCAATAAACCTGTTGACTCTACTGTACTGGTCCGTCTCTCTATCATCCCGGTATCAGCATCCGCACTACGCGGTCCAGTGGGTCCACGTGTGGGGTCCGTCAGTAGGACGTGACACGTACAATGGCAATCAACTAACTTGCTGTTGAAAGATTATCCTGTTTCAATTGAGGGCCCATTCACACATCAGTTTTTCACATACAAGTGCAATCAGTGTTTTTCACGCACATTCTCGTACTGGTGATAGTCTATGGGGACATTCCCATGTCAGTAATTTTTTGTGAACCTAGCGGTTCGTGCAATATTGCTGAGACATGTCCGATATTGATATGCATGTTTGATCATCCTCGGCAATGAACATCTATGACTCCATCAAAAAAATCAGACAGCACGCAAATGCCATCCATTTTTACTCAAATAAAGAAGGACGGTGTGCCGTGATCCATGCTGCCACATCAAATGGAGACCAAGGAATGAAAAAAGCGGTGTTCATTTCATACTCTACGCGTTTCGAAGCCGTCCCTGCTCCTTCCTCAGGAATATACATCACTGGCAAAAAGCAACAGTTGTATACATAAGAGTATTTTTGGAGTTAAAACTGCATTGTGGCACCACTTATAACACTGAAAATATTAGAGTAGAGGTAACAGCCACAAAAAAAAACATTTTTTCGGCAAACCTAATGAGTGTTCTCATACATCTAGGCGGACATGCCAGCTTTTTCAGCAATTGATTGCTACAACGATCATTCGGGTTTGTTTTTTGCTTCTTACTTATATCCATTTTTCTAACCAAATCCTACCACATTCAATTTGACATTACCAGTTCTATATTGCTTATAGGTTTCCTCCGAAAATACCCACATATAATTCTGCTTCCAAGTTTTCCTATTTTCTATATATATTCTCATATACAATTTCTTCTTATATAAATTTTCACTGTACTTAAGTTCTTTCTATAATTTATCATTTTTTCTTTTTTTCCCCCTTTATTCTTCTTTTCTGTGTTGTATTTTGTTCTTTTTCTGGTTTATTAGGAGAACAAATGATTCCTTAATTCTGCAATCTGACTGGTCAGTAGACTAGAGCAGGTAGTGTGGCACATGGGTAGCATGTATCCAAAATTATTGTTTCTCAGGCAATGGTTCGAGTCCGTTCTTATTTTAATTTTTGCTTTAATTTTTTTTGTTATATATTGATTTGGTTTATTTATATTAATGTATATAGTGAAGTGCATCAGATTACAACGTGATGTCACTTGTTAATCCCACGTCCGATGTATGCCACGATCATGTGCCTAATCAATGGGCGTCCTCTTGAGTATATAACTGTTGCTTTTTGTCAGTTATGTAACATGGTGTATATTCCTGAGGAAGGAGCAGGGACGGCTTCGAAACGCGTATAGTAACACCCCTTTTATTATTCCTCGGTTTCCATTTGATGTGGCAGCGCAGATCGCAGCACACCGTCCTACCTGATTGTTGTACCTCCACCGTTATACACATGGAAGTGTGGCTCCAGCAGCAGCTACGTAGGTGGTTATACTGGTTGTGAGTGGCACAACCCAACAAGATGAGCAGTAACAATTATTACTGTTGTTGTACGTATTTATCCTCGGATAAGACCCTGTTTGCGCCTTTGTCTGCCCCATATGGGTTATCCATTTTTACTGACTGATTGGTAAAGGTGGAGTAACTTTTTGAATGAGGTCTAATCCTGATCTTTGTAACTGAGGCACCACGTGGTTTGCTGTGACTTGTCCATTTGCCAGTGCTTTCAAACATAATATAAGCTCACAAGCATAATTAAAATCAAAGAGACAGATGGTGCAATCATTTAAAATAGTTATTTCATCTTGTTAAATGGGTTGTAAATTATTTGTATAAACAAGCAAATTTTCATTTTATCTCCAAAAATGCTCTCAGAAATCCTCATTAGTTTACTGCCTAAGGTACCAGCCACTTGTGCAGTCTATCAAATCTGGCTCATAGGTGAGGATTGTAGGCCATCAAGATCTTTGCACTAGAACTCGCAAGCACAGTTCTGTAGTTGGCTGGATCGCCAGGTTTGGCCAGCTTCAGTCTCCTGTGCTTCTACAACACAACATATAGCAGAGACAAACCTGTTTCTGCTTGCAGCTAGGGGGTGTACACATTTCTGGCCAATGGTGCAACCATACCACTGGCGTGAACTGTCACCCATTACAAATGGACTGTGCCCCAGCAAGCAAGATGCCATAAAGCCGAGGAGAAAGTGCTCCTGAACAACAATCTTGAGAAAACCCTTTAATAACAATTTTTTTTAAAACTAATTGTTGTGTACTTGTGACATATAGCTCTATACAGTGGCATGAAAAGGTTCGGTCAAATCTTGTCAGAGTTACTGCTATTTTGAACAGTTAACCCTCCATCATGTGCAGTTGATCTGAGAGGCACAGCTCAGTTAGTTTTGATTTTCTCTCCTCTTCTGAGCATGCTCAGTAGAGATGAGCCACCACCTCGCCGTTCGTGTTCGATTCGATTCGCCGAATCGACGGGGTGTTCGACGAATGTTCGTCGAATGCTCGATGAACACCGTCGAACATCCCGGAACACGAAAAAACCGGGCTTGTGGGGCTGTTTCACTTCCACAATGTATATACAGTAAAAGTTACTTAAAGAAAGGGTCCGAAACATAAAAATATCTATTTTAAGCTTTCCGGCAAGGTCCGGTGCTTCCAGGACCTGTGGTGACGTCACGTTCTCGCGGAACTCCGGTCATGTGACCGGAGTTCGCGCTAGAACATGACGTCACCACAGGTCCTAGAAGCCAGAGGACCTTGCAGGAGGCTTCGGTGGACCGCGGACAGGTGAGCATAGATTATTTTTTTATTTTTAACACTTTCTTTCTTCCAGGGAATGTTTATTTTGGCTCAAAATGCGGCAGATGCGGTTTTCTGACCGCATCTGCCGCATTTTCGAACCAAAATCGAACATGTTCGATATTCGCCGAATTTGAACCAAATTGTTCGAATTCGGCAAATGACTCGAATAGCGCCAAAATCAACTCGAATTTGAGATTGGCGAACTATTCGAATCGAACATCGCTCATCTCTAATGCTCAGTCCAAGAAAGCGGATCCGTTTCACGGATTCGTGTTGACATGGATCTGTTTTCCATAGACTACCATTATAAATCTTGATTTTTAGTTACGGATCTGTGTCTGTCCATGATCTTGCAGATTTTTTATGCAAGCTCAAAAACGCAACATTTTGCTTTTTTGGTTGCATGAAAATCGATCCGTGACAAAACAGAGACACATGGATGGCTAATCTGTGTGCATAAGATAACATAAGAGCCAAAAACGGATTAGTGTCCATCCATTTTAAAACAGATGGACACGGATTGCAAAACACACAAGTGTGAAACCACCCTTACATGCTCTTTAAAACCTGATCTCACAGTATTACATCAGATCTTCTGGAGAGCAGATGTGACCTATGTGGCTTCTCAGGCTCAGTGCGCCTTGCTTCTCCATGTGTAATGGTGGGTTTACACGCTTCAATATCATTGCGATATCGCAACTCAATGGCGCGGGAGCGCGCAATTAGTGCACGTTTCTCCCGCATCGCATTGGATGTTTACACGCTGCGATATCGGAATACAACGTCCGTGCGATGTCTACGCCCCCCAACCCAGGAACGATCCTTTAACATGGGAGTGAATGGGTGACGTTTCAAATCGCATCGTAGTTGTGCGTTTACACAGCACAATCCGACTCCAATCTCCCTTCAATATCGGGGCATTGAATAGCATGCTCATTCAATCCCCGATATCGCATTGACATCATTCCTGCATCGTATTGGACGTTCACACCATACAACGCAGGAACGATCTCGGGTCCAACGATCGAACCACGTGACTTTTCATTGAAATCGTACTACGATATCGCAACGTGTAAACCTGCCATAACTGTGTTTTTTCTTCTGAACATTTAACCTCTGAAGAGTGAATAGTAACCAAGTAGCATCTAAGTGCATTACCATGGGTTTTTTTCCTAATTTTAAGTTTAGTAATAGTTGTATCATGAAAATTGGAGGTTATTTGAAGGTAGTTGATAAAAGTGGTACTTTTTTGTTTTAATATGTTTTTTATTAATACATTTTTTGTTTAGCATCTGATTTTGTATACCCTCATTTATTACATCCCTATGAAATTCACTGTTTTCTTTCAGATTTCTGAAATTCATTTAATTTGATATTATAGGGTTTTTTCTAACCTGTGCCTTTCAGATGCACTGTGCCTGAACTCAAGAGTGACAGAGGTGCACCTGATGGAGGGTTAAGCAAGTTGAAGATTAAATTAGCTGAATTTTATGGTGAGGTTTTCTTTTGATGACTCTACCATGAAGGCCATATTTATGCAGGTGTCTCTGAACAGTACAACAATGTGCTATAACTCTAAAGTCTACTAAATCTTCCTGAAGGTCTTTTGGAATCAAGAGGGGTTTTTTAATTCCTTCTCTAGCAATCCTATGAACAGCTCTCACTGACATTTTGCTTGCTCTTCCAGACCTTATTTTGACCTCCACTGTTCCTGCTGTAATTTCCTAATTATATTTTGAACTGAGGAAAGGGCAACTTGAAAATGCTTTGCTATCTTCTTATCGCCATCTCCTGTTTTCTGGGTCACCACCATTTTCAATTTCGGAGTGCTAGGTAGATGCTTAGAAGAACCCATGGCTGCTTATTTTTGGCCTGGAGGTTTGAGGAGACTGGGTTTTTGAAAAGCTATGAAATTTGTATCACCTGGCCTTTCCTAATGATGATAGTGAACAAGTCATATCCCCAAGGGTACCTTTACACACCGCAATATCTGCTGGCGATATGAGGCGATCTAAAATGTGCGTGCATGTTTTTCATGCTCGCCTCAGATCGCCGATGGCGCTATTACACACCGCAATTTCTCCCTGAAATAAAGGAGATGTGTCACCCCGGAAATCGCCTCACCCACAGCGGACCAATCCGGTCGAATTCCCTCGCCGCTTCACACGACGCAATCCCAAAGGCAATGTGGGCGTACATGGTCAGCGCTGCGAGGAGATAGGCGTGCCACAGTGGTGTATACGCCCTCATTGGACAGCGCAACAGCATTACGATTGGTGAGCCTGCTCTGGAAGGCTGGCTAATACATGACGCCATTGAAGATGTGTGTGTTGGTGAAGGACAGCTCATCAAATATGGCACCGTGTGAACTGACAGCCAATGGGAATACAGTACCCACCACCAATCATCGCAGATGGGGCCGGACTACAGCACGCTGTGGCACGCCTACGGGAAATCAATAGGCGACGCAGTGTCATATATGATACAGTCTATATAGAGTCTAATGCATGGGTATAATGAGACACATGAGACATACGCTTCTTAAGCAGCTCTTGTATTGCTTCATACAAGTTAGTGCATCAACAGGATAACATAAATGTAAGTTGCAGAGTGAAAGGCAAAACAACCAACGACACCAGAGCATTAAAGCATAGTACAAGTCTCAGGGAAAGCATTCAGAGTTCATTACTTCCCTGTCAGATATTGCTGGCACCCAGGATTCTGTGTTCATAAATGATTCCAGGCAGAATGAATCCAGGCTTCAGAGAGCAAGTCACAGACAGATTGCAGGCCTGATTCTGGAGCACAGGTTAACCAGCTGAAGTAGTTTAAAAGGGCAATTGGCAAGAAACAGGGCAGGGACATCAAAGCTGAGGACTCCATATTGTTTGAGGGCAAGAGTCAATGCACAGGACAGGAAACAAGATGGCCGACGACAAGCTGAGAACTCCATATTGGTTGAGGGCAAAAGTCATTACACATGACAGGAAACAAGATGGCCGACAAAATACACTAAATGCAAACATAACAACAGATATAGCAAAAAGACTGAAAACCTTACATTACTCCCCCCTTAGGGACAGCCTCTGGATGGCCCCAGTCCAGGCTTTCCCGGGTATCTCCGATGGAACTGGCGGAGTAACCGAGGAGCATGGAGATTGGAGGCCGGCTCCCACGAGTTGTCCTCAGAAGAATAGCCCTGCCACTTTACCAGGTATTGCACCCCGTTTCTACGCAACCTGGAGTCCAGGATCCTTTCCACGACAAACTCCTCCTGGCCATCGATGAGTACCGGAGCAGGAGGGGAAGAAGAACGACCCGGGAATGAATTGGGAGTCACAGCCTTTAGTAGAGAAACGTGAAACACGGGGTGAATCCTCATAGAGCTTGGAAGTTGAAGGCGACAAGCAACGTTGCTGACGAGCTTATTAATCTTATAGGGCCCAACGTACTTATGACCCAATTTGGATGATGGTACTCTCAATTTAAGGTTCTTAGTTGACAGCCAGACCAAATCTCCTACCTTGAAGGTTGGTGCAGGTTTACGAAACCTATCTGCCGCTTTTTTATACCTGTCCTGAGCGGATTCCAGATTCTCTTTAAGCAGATCGAGGTTCCTTTGTAGAGAGGTGATTCTGTCGGCTACAGCTGGAAGAGGTGAATCTATGGGAAGTCGAGGAAGGATGTTAGGATGATAACCCAAATTGGCATAAAAGGGTGACTGCTTGGTGGAAGCGCTCTGTGAGTTGTTATAAGAGAATTCAGCCAGTGGAAGCAAATCCACCCAGTCATCTTGTAGGTGGCAGATAAAACAGCGGAGATACTGTTCTAGGGTCTGATTAGTCCGCTCGGTTTGTCCATTTGTCTGCGGATGAAAGGCAGAAGACAGGTTAACTTTGATGTCCAACGCAGCACAGAAGTGCTGCCAAAACTTTGAAGTGAATTGCACCCCTCGATCAGATACAACCTCATCCGGTACGCCATGCAGGCGAAACACATTTTGAATGATTAAGTCCGATGTGTGTTTCGCAGTGGGTAGACCAACACACGGAATGAAATGGGCTGCCTTTGTTAACCGATCCACCACCACCAGAACTGTGTTCTTCCCTTGAGAGGTTGGCAACTCCACAATGAAGTCCATAGATATGGATCCCCATGGACGGGATGGAACGGGTAGGGGTTGTAATAGACCCGTAGGCGAAGATCGTGGAGTCTTGCATCTGGCACAGACTTCGCAAGAAGTGACGTAACCTAGAACATCTCTTCTGTATGTGGGCCACCAAAAGAAGCGAGACAGGAATTCTTGAGTCTTCAGAACTCCTCTATGCCCCGCTATCTTAGAATCGTGGACGAGTTGCAGAACTCTCACCCTGACTGCTTCAGGAATATACAGGCGTTGCCCCTGAATCCACACACCGTTCTTATATACAAGACTTACTTCACAAGACGGTTGTGCCAGCCAGGGATCCGTATGGTATGCTTCCTTGATGTCGTTAAGCAAGTCTTGATTATGAAGCACTCCCAGGAACCTGGAATCAGAGATAACAGTCTTACGAGACGTGAGTGGAATTGTCTCAGTTGAGTAGAGTCTAGACAACGCATCGGCCTTTCCATTACGCGATCCTGGCCTATAGGAGATAACAAAACTGAATTGGTTTAAGAAAAGACTCCAACGAGCCTGGCGAGGAGTCAAGCACTTAGCCGATCTGATAAACTCAAGATTGCGGTGGTCAGTCAACACGATTATCTGCTGCGCAGCTCCCTGAAGGTGGTGTCTCCATTCCTTGAAGGCTGCGATGATGGCCAACAATTCTCTATTACCCACATCATAGTTCCGTTCTGCAGGAGACAACCGCCGGGAAAAGAAAGCACAGGGATGTAAGACTTCTTTCTCACCTGTCCTCTGGGAGAGGATAGCTCCGATGGCACTGTCTGAGGCATCCACCTCTATTATGAAGGCCAGTTCAGGGTTAGGATGCACCAGAATAGGTGCCGTGGTGAATTTCTCTTTCAAACGGGAAAATGCTTCTTGAGCCTGGGGGGTCCAGGTAAAAGCAGAGTTCTTGCGGGTAAGCCGTGTAATGGGAGACACAACCTCAGAAAAGTTCCTGATAAAACGCCTGTAGAAATTAGCAAACCCTATAAAGCGCTGGACCTCCTTCACATTCTTGGGGACCGGCCAGGCTTTAATGGCTTGGATCTTACCCTCATCCATACTAATTCCTCGTGATGACATTACATACCCCAGAAATTGGATCTCCGTTCGATGGAATTCGCACTTCTCCAGTTTGATATACAGATGGTGTTGTCGAAGGCGTTCTAAGACCATCTTCACATGTCTGTGATGCTCCTCTGTGGAATTAGAAAAAATCAAAATATCATCCAAATAAATGACAATGAATGTATCCAGGAGGTCCCTAAAAACGTCATTCACCAAATGTTGGAAAGTTGCTGGAGCATTACATAAACCGAACGGCATTACTAGATATTCAAAGTGTCCGTAGCGTGACCTGAAAGCTGTCTTCCATTCATCCCCAGGTCTAATGCGGACCAAGTTATAGGCCCCACGGAGATCCAACTTTGTAAAGAGGTTTGCATGCCGTACTCTCTCCAATAATTCAGGGATCAACGGTAGTGGGTAACGGTTTCTGATCGTGATTTTATTGAGCTCCCGATAGTCTATACAGGGCCTAAGAGATCCATCTTTCTTCTTCACAAAGAAGATTGGTGCACCAGCAGGAGATGAAGAGGGGCGTATGAAGCCCTTGGCTAGATGTTCGTCTATATAGTCTTTGAGAGCCTTTAGCTCAGGCCCTGCCAAAGAGTAAATCTTGCCAAAAGGTATTCCCGCACCTGGTAACAGGTCTATTGGACAGTCATATGGACGGTGAGGGGGTAGCAGGTCTGCGTTCCTTTTGTCACACACGTCAGCATACTCACGGTATATGGCTGGTAGCTCAGAGACTGATGTTGGTCCTTTAGGAATGGAGCAGACTGAAGCTTCTGGACTTATCTGTTTCTCTGGAAAGTGCAGTTCTTTAGTTTCCCAGTTAATCGTAGGATTCTGAGCCTGCAGCCACGGCAGTCCTAGAATAATAGGGAAATGAGGAGAAGAGATGAGCATAAATGACAGACTCTCTTGATGGTCATTACCCATGAGGACCTTCAAGGGCTCCGTCTCCTGATCCACTGGTCCAGAGTTTAACAGTGAGCCATCTACGGTCTCCATCTGTACAGGAGTAGCCTTCTTTACTGAACGTACTCCAAGTTTCTCAGCGAAGGAGATGTCCATAAAATTGCCGCTTGCCCCTGAATCAATCATAGCGGAGGTAGATACCCAGACAGAGTGAACCCTGAGCTTGAGGGGAATAAAGCAATGAGAATTGTTGTTCTTACAACTCAGCTGGGAAACCGCTGAAAAAACCTGAAAAACTGCTGCAGTAACACGTGCATCCGGCTCAGAGATAACAGAGTTCAAGTCTGAGTAATCAATGTCTGTATCCTCTACTCTCTCTGGGATCTGTGGTTCGGACCTGACAGAACCCCTCTCACAGCACTCGCAGTGTATGATGGCTGCAGTTGTCTTACGAGAACGACTGGGGCAGTTTATAATGAAATGTCCTGACTTACCGCAATAGAAACACAGATTTTCCTTTACTCGATGTTCCTTACGTGCATCACTGACCCGTCTCTGTAAAGAGTCCACCTGCATAGGCTCAGGTTCGGGTTCTCGTATAATCCTGCTCAAGGACTCCTTAGCTGGAGAGGGAGGAAATAAATGATTAGTGCGCTTTATCTCCGACCATCTCTCCTGTCTGCGTTCAGTAAGCCGAGCATCGATCCGAATACAGTAGTTGATAAAATCTCCTAATGCTGTAGGTGGGTCGGCACGAGCGAGTTCGTCCTTAATCACAGAGGATAATCCTTTCCGGAAAACCGACTTCTTAGCAGAGCTATCCCAAGTGGTGTCGAGAGCCCATCTCCGGAAATCCAAAGCATACTCCGCTACCGAGCGCTTACCTTGGCTTAAAGTTAACATGGCTGATTCCGCTGTAGCACCGCGGTTTGGATCATCGAATACCTGCCCCATAGCTGAAATGAAAGCATCAAGATTATTTAGACAGTCATCGTCAGTCTCAATTAGGGGGTTTGCCCATGTGAGAGCTTTGTTGGAGAGCAGCATAATTATTGTCAATACTTTAGATCGCTCAGTAAGGAACTGTGGCGCATGAGCCGCAAAAAACAGTTTGCATTGATTAATGAATCCCCTGAATTTTTCCCGTTCACCGCCAAAACGGAATGGTGGTAGCTTGGGGATTCCAATAACCGGGGTTGAAGTTGGGATGTGGACGCGTCCCTCCAGAACCTCAATCCGGGTTCGTAAGTCCTGCGTGGTTTGTCCGAACACCTGCAGATTATGATCACCGCGATCCCGCAGGCTTGCAAAGCTGGTCTTCAATGCCTGTAGGTCAGCAAGGATTGAATCCGTCACGTCGCACAGATGTTTAACGGGGTCCTCCATATTCCCAGAAGCTGCACAGCAGAGAGGCTGGAAAGGAAGAAAAGGAGCACAATAGTGTTTACCTGTGGTAACACTCCTGACTTAAAAGAAGGGAATGTGCTCACCTGGAAAGGTTGTGAGAAGCCACAACCACTATCATCACATATATCGATATCTCAGATCCACGGTCTGCAGCAGCTCTCCAATGGCAAAAGATCCAGAAATCTCTATACAGGTGGCAGCAGATGCAGCACTGTCCTAGACCCAGCAGACTCTATTATGGCTCCAGAATCTGTCATATATGATACAGTCTATATAGAGTCTAATGCATGGGTATAATGAGACACATGAGACATACGCTTCTTAAGCAGCTCTTGTATTGCTTCATACAAGTTAGTGCATCAACAGGATAACATAAATGTAAGTTGCAGAGTGAAAGGCAAAACAACCAACGACACCAGAGCATTAAAGCATAGTACAAGTCTCAGGGAAAGCATTCAGAGTTCATTACTTCCCTGTCAGATATTGCTGGCACCCAGGATTCTGTGTTCATAAATGATTCCAGGCAGAATGAATCCAGGCTTCAGAGAGCAAGTCACAGACAGATTGCAGGCCTGATTCTGGAGCACAGGTTAACCAGCTGAAGTAGTTTAAAAGGGCAATTGGCAAGAAACAGGGCAGGGACATCAAAGCTGAGGACTCCATATTGTTTGAGGGCAAGAGTCAATGCACAGGACAGGAAACAAGATGGCCGACGACAAGCTGAGAACTCCATATTGGTTGAGGGCAAAAGTCATTACACATGACAGGAAACAAGATGGCCGACAAAATACACTAAATGCAAACATAACAACAGATATAGCAAAAAGACTGAAAACCTTACACGCAGATTCCATCACTATCGCCCTATCACACGCCAAAAGAAGGGAATTTCGCCTTCATGATTGCCTCTGATTTTAGAGCAGTGCTCTGAAATCAGGAACCAGGCGACATGCAATTTATCGCCGCCAAATTCCCCAAATACACGCCGCAACTGGGAGGCAATTTGACGGCGATAGTTTCAGGGCGACATATCGCCGTCAGGATTCCCAGCAGATAATGCGGGGTGTAAAGGTACCCTAACAGGCGATTAAGGTAGGAAACCTTAGTCAAAGTTATCAGAGTACACAAAGCTTCAAGGGTGCCCAAACTTTTGCATTGACCTATTTTCATTTTTGAAATTTTTAAAATGTTTAAGATTCAAATATTTTTTTGCCTAAAATACAAAGGAATTGTGTCAGCTCTAACTTTATGCCTTTTAGAGAAAATTATATCTTCAATTTGCTTAACTGTTCACTGTTCAAATTTTGACAATTTTGCAAACCAGTTTACATAAAGACTTCACTGTAGTGGTGCTTGATATGAACATAAAGTTACATTTTGGCAGACTTACATATTTTGTTCAAACTAACCAAAAATGATTAATAGCATAATAAAAAGTGTTAAAAATTTACCCTCTGACAAATAGTATTTTCTTCAACAATGGTTAAAGCTAAACAGATCAATTCTTTAAAACTTATTCTCAGAGGTGTCTTTATAGTAGATATTAAAAAAAAACGCTTGGAGGTGTTTCATGCCTTGTACTATAGATTTTAATACCTCTTTTGGTCCTTTCTTTGAAGTGGCATTTCAAAAGAGGATAAAAAGAGGATCTAAACATAGATACTCGAGGGTCTCTTGAGGAGCACAGATAAGAATATTAGAAGATCTGCAACTGAGATGTTTATATCCTGCAGGAGTATATAGATCTTTACATTACATTAAAAGAAAAGATCTAAGAGAAAAAGAATAGGCACTGATGTGAAGCTGTTTGTAGTGTCTGATGGACATGGAAGAATCCAAACAGGAAAAATAAGAATGTTCTTACATAAACTCTACTAAGCTTACATTTGGGCAATCAAAATATAAGTTAGAAGTCATTCACCTGGCAGTATTTTGGATCAGCATTGTAAGTCTTATGACCACTTTACACGTCCCAACATCGGTCCGATGTTGGATACAACGACGCGGGAGCACACAATTTTTGGGCAGAATTCCAAGATCGCATAGGAGATGTTACACACCGCGATATCGGCAAGCAGTGCAACTGCGATGTGTACGCCCCCTTGTACGGGCGACCCAGGAACGACCATTTAACATGGGAGAGAATAGGGGAAGTTGGCCTCCAAATCGTTGTTGGGCTTTTACACAGCATGATCCTGCCAGATCGTCCATCCAATATCGGGCCGTTGGAGAGCCTGCTCATTTCTTCCCCGATATCGTTTTGGCATCATTCTTGCATCGTATTGGACATTTACACCATACAAAGCACGAACAATATCGGGGACAACGCACGAACCACGTGACTTTTTATCGGAGTTGGACGCCGATATCGGGACGTGTAAAGTGGCCATAAGCCAAAAGTGGAACCTAAACAATCAATGGCTACACATCTTTACATTATTTTTACATCATTATACTTTTTCTTCGTAGACGCCTCAGTTAGACTAGCGCAAACATCAACTTAAATATTACTAGGATTCAATAGACAGAAAAAAACAGATCCTTGTGTTTTCAAAAGTTCTCCAAAGAAATTTGAAGCATCCATTAACTTTATAGGCTTCACAAATATAGACTATAAAAATAATATTTTCCTAAAAGGAAAAAAGAGACAGTGTGGCTCTGATCTAAGTGCAATAACTCAGATCAATAAACTAAAAATGAAGCTTATACTAAATGCACCCACCCTTGGGAGGTGCACATATATCGTGTAATGCACTTGAGGAGGGATGTATGTCATATCCTTCAGACAACAGTCCAGGTACGATGGATGTGCAGCTTTCCAAGGCATGCTGACAAGGAATCCTTCTTTGGATCCAGGCAGCAAGTAATGATCCAAAAAAAAATGAAAAGTTCATAGATAACAAAGTGCTTCCACAGACTAATACCAAAAGCAAGGAGGATACTGACTATGGAAAAAATGTAGAAAAGAATACTACACGTTGTGGCCCATTACAAGAAGCTGTCTTACAATAAAACCTACTTCAAGTTCTGGCTGCTACAATTATGAATGGAAGAACAAAAAATAAATCCATGGGTCCCAACTAGAGATGAGCAACATATATAGCTGACCAGTGGCATAACTAGAGTCCAATGGGCCCAACACAAAATCTAATCGTGCACCCCCCCGTGTATTTTTGTCAGATGTAAAGGCCTCATGTAGCATTATAAAGATATACAAATTGCCCTATTTCCTCCTTCATTATATATTATTATATATTAATATCCCCCATCCTGCTATATATGGTCTCCATCCTGATATATATATGCATTGCAGTCATTTGATTAATTCAAAAAAGTTCATTTTTTTCTCATTAACGTACACTCTGCACCCATCTTAAAGGGAACCAACCACCTCAGATCACCCTAATACACAGTTAATACGTGTCCCTGCACCCTAAGGATGCCTTTCCAGCACTGTTTTTGTGTAAAATCTTGCATTAGTATAACCGATATAAAGACTTTATAAAGTTACTAGCCTGGAGACATCTGGGCGTATCCCTCCTTCTGTTATACTTCAGGGCTGTGCATTGCATGGCTGTGCTCCCCCTCCCTCCGTGCCTGCTGCCCTGCCCTGATGGGCGTGATCATTATCTCCTCTGCACAGAGGGAGGGGGAGCGCAGCCATGCAATGCACAGCCCTGAAGTATAACAGAAGGAGGGATACGCCCAGAAGTCTTCAGGCTAGTAACTTTATAAAGTCTTTATATCGGTTATACTAATGCAAGATTTTACACAAAAACAGTGCTGGAAACGTATCCCTAGGGTGCAGGGACACGTATTAACTGTGTATTAGGGTGATCTGAGGTGGTAGGTTCACTTTAAGTGAAAAAAAACAAATGTGAAAAATTTTGCAAATTTATTAAAAAAGAAAAACTGAAATATCACATGGTCATAGGTATTCAGACCCTTTGCTCAGTATTGAGTAGAAGCACCCTTTTGAGCTAATACAGCCATGAGTCTTCTTGGGATTGATGCAACAAGTTTTTCACACCTGGATTTGGAGATCCTCTACCATTCTTCTTTGCAGATCCTCTCCAGTTCCGTCAGGTTGGATGGTGAACGTTGGTGGACAGCCATTTTCAGG
This sequence comes from Allobates femoralis, assembly GCA_033576535.1. Classification (NCBI taxonomy): domain Eukaryota; kingdom Metazoa; phylum Chordata; class Amphibia; order Anura; family Aromobatidae; genus Allobates; species Allobates femoralis. The sequence continues at coordinate 168,482,534 of JARQOC010000001.1, read as the reverse complement.
TCTCTCCAGAGATGCTCAATTGGGTTTAGATCAGGGCTCTGGCTGGGCCAGTCAAGAAGGATCACAGAGTTGTTCTGAAGCCACGCCACTACTTTATTTTAGCTCTGTGCTTTGGGTCATTGTCTTGTTGGAAAGTCTGAGGTCCAGAGCACTCTGTAAGAGGTTTTCATCCAGGATATCTCTGCTTGGCCGCATTCATGCTTCCTTCAATTGAAACCAGTCATCCTGCCCCTGCAGCTGAAAAACACCCCCATAGCATGATGCTGCCACCACCATGTTTCATTGTTGATATTGTATTAGGCAAGGGATGAGCAGTGCCTGGTTTTCTCCACACATATCACTTAGAATTATCACCAAAAAGTTCTATCTTCGTCTCAACAGACCAAAGAATCTTATTTGTCATAGTCTGGGTGTCCTTCATGTGTTTTTTTGTAAACTAGATGTAGGCTTTCATATGTCTTGCACTGAAGAGAGGCTTCCGTCGGCCACTCAGCCATATAGGCACAATTGGTGGAGGGCTGCAGAATTAGTTGACTTTATGGAAGTTTCTCTCATCTCCCTACTGCATCTCTGGAGCTCAGCCACAGTGATCTTGGGGTTCTTGTTTACCTCTCTCACCAAGGCTCTTTTCCCACGGTTGCTCAGTTTAGCTGGATGGCCAGATCTAGGAAGACTTCTGGTGGCCGCAAACTTCTTCTATTTAAGGATTATGGAGGCCACTGTGCTCTTAAGAACCTTGACTACTTCAGAAATTCTTTTGTAACCTTGGTCAGATCTGTGCCTTGCCACAATTCTGTCTGTGAGCTTCTTGTGCAGTTCCTTTGACCTCATGATTCTCGTTTGGTTTGACATGGAATGTGAGCTGTGAAGTCTTATATAGACAGGTGTGTGCCTTTCCCAGTCAAATCCTATCAGTTTAATTAAACACAGCTGGTCTCCAATGAAGGTGTAGAACCATCTCAAGGAGGATCACAAGGAAATGGACAGCATGTGACTTAAATATGAGTGTCTGAGCAAAGGGTCTGAACACTCATGACTACGTGATATTTCACATTTTTAAAATAAATTTGAAAAAAATTCTACATGTCTGTTTTTTTTTCAGTCAAGATGGGGTGCAGAGTGTACATTAATGAGAAAAAAATGAATTTTTTTGAATTTACCAAATGGCTGCAATGAAACAAAGAGTGAAAAATGTAAAGGAGTCTGAATACTTTCCGTACCCACTGTATATCTATGGTCTCATTCCTGCTATATACAGTTGTGGCCAAAAGTATTGACACCCCTGCAATTCTGTCAGATAATACTCAGTTTCTTCCTGAAAATGATTGCAATCACAAATTCTTTGGTATTATCTTCATTAATTTGTCTTTAATGAAAAAACACAAAAGAGAATGAAGCAAGAAGCAAAACATTGATGATTTCGCACAAAACTCCAAAAATGGGCCAGACAAAAGTATTGGCACCCTCAGCCTAATACTTGGTTGCACAACCTTTAGCCAAAATAACTGCGATCAATCGCTTCCGGTAACCATCAATGAGTTTCTTACAATGTTCTGCTGGAATTTTAGACCATTCTTCTTTGGCAAACTGCTCCAGGTCCCTGATATTTGAAGGGTGCCTTCTCCAAACTGCCATTTTTAGATCTCTCCACAGGTGTTCTATGGGATTCAGGTCTGGAATCATTGCTGGCCACCTTAGAAGGCTCCAGTGCTTTCTCTCAAACCATTTTCTAGTGCTTTTTGAAGTGTATTTTGGGTCATTGTCCTGCTGGAAGACCCATGACCTCTGAGGGAGACCCAGCTTTCTCACACTGGGCCTTACATTATGCTGCAAAATTTGTTGGTAGTCTTCAGACTTCATAATGCCATGCACACAGTCAAGCAGTCCAGTGCCAGAGGCAGCAAAGCAACCCCAAAACATCAGGGAACCTCCGCCATGTTTGACTGTAGGGACCGTGTTCTTTTCTTTGAATGCCTCTTTTTTTCTCCTGTAAACTCTATGTTGATGCCTTTGCCCAAAAAGCTCTACTTTTGTCTTATCTGACCAGAGAACATTCTTCCAAAATGTTTTAGGCTTTCTCAGGTAAGTTTTGGCAAACTCCAGCCTGGCTTTTTTATGTCTCGGGAAGAAGTGGGGTCTTCCTGGGTATCCTACCATACAGTCCCTTTTCATTCAGATGCTGACGGATAGTACGGGTTGACACTGCTGTACCCTCGGACTGCAGGGCAGCTTGAACTTGTTTGGATGTTAGTCGAGGTACTTTATCCACCATCCGCACAATCTTGCGTTGAAATCTCTCGTCAATTTTTCTTTTCCATCCACATCTAGGGAGGTTAGCCACAGTGCCATGGGCTTTAAACTTCTTGATGACACCGCGCACGGTAGACACAGGAACATTCAGGTCTTTGGAGATGGACTTGTAGCCTTGAGATTGCTCATGCTTCCTCACAATTTGGTTTCTCAAGTCCTCAGACAGTTCTTTGGTCTTCTTTCTTTTCTCCATGCTCAATGTGGTACACACAAGGACACAGGACAGAGGCTGAGTCAACTTTAATCCATGTCAACTGGCTGCAAGTGTGATTTAGTTATTGCCAACACCTGTTAGGTGCCACAAGTAAGTTACAGGTGCTGTTAATTAGAAAAATCATATGATGCATCTTTAATTTGTGTAACAGTGCCAATACTTTTGTCCACCTCCTTTTTTATGTTTGGTGTGGAATTATATCCAATTTGGCTTTAGGACAATTCTTTTTGTGTTTTTTCATTGAAGACAAATTAAATGAAGATAATAATACCAAAGAATTTGTGATTGCAATCATTTTCAGGAAGAAACTGAGTATTATCTGACAGAATTGCAGGGGTGTCAATACTTTTGGTCACAACTGTATATATATGGTCTCTCATCCTGCTATATATATGGTCTTCATCCTGCTATATACCGTACATACTACAATAGTATAAGCCAACCCAAATATAAGCATAAGCCAACCCTAATTTTACAACAAAAAACTGAGAAAACGTAGGTCTGGGAACTTGCTATCAACCTTATGGAGACAGCAAAGTAGGTAAGGAGATTGTAAGCCACTTCCCTCCTCTCAGATATATGCAAATTTGCACTTCACTAAGGAAGTTGAGAAACTCCCGTGCCACATTTAAGCAGCTTCCTCAAAGTCATAATCGCTTTCCTACAAGCTTTTAATATACCGTATATACTCGTGTATAAGCCGACCCGTGTATAAGCCGACCCCCCTACTTTTGCCCCCAAAACCTGGGAAAATTTATTGACTCGTGTATAAGCCGAGGGTGGACCCCAGCACAGGTATACAGCCCCCAGCAGTGTGGTATACAGCAGCCTCCCCAGTGGTATATACAGGCCCCAGCAGTGTTACAGCAGCAGCCCCAGTGGTATATACAGCAGCAGCCCCAGTGGTAGTATACAGCAGCCCCAGAGGTATATACAGCAGCCCCAGTGGTAGTATACAGCAGCAGCCCCAGTGGTAGTATACAGCAGCAGCCCCAGTGGTAGTATACAGCAGCAGCCCCAGTGGTAGTATACAGCAGCCCCAGTAGTATATACAGCCCCAGTGGTAGTATATAGCCCCAGTGGTAGTATATATACAGCCCCAGTGGTAGTATATAGCCCCAGTGGTAGTATATAGCCCCAGTGGTAGTATATAGCCCCAGTAGTAGTATACAGCCCCAGTGGTAGTATATAGCCCCAGTGGTAGTATATATACAGCCCCAGTGGTAGTATAACATACAGCCCCAGTGGTAGTATATAGCCCCAATGGTAGTATATAGCCCCAGTAGTAGTATACAGCCCCAGTGGTAGTATATAGCCCCAGTGGTAGTATATATACAGCCCCAGTGGTAGTATATAGCCCCAGTGGTAGTATATAGCCCCAGTGGTAGTATATAGCCCCAGTAGTAGTATACAGCCCCAGTGGTAGTATATAGCCCCAGTGGTAGTATATATACAGCCCCAGTGGTAGTATATAGCCCCAGTGGTAGTATATAGCCCCAGTGGTAGTATATAGCCCCAGTGGTAGTATATATACAGCCCCAGTGGTAGTATATAGCCCCAGTGGTAGTATATAGCCCCAGTGGTAGTATATAGCCCCAGTAGTAGTATACAGCCCCAGTGGTAGTATATAGCCCCAGTGGTAGTATATATACAGCCCCAGTGGTAGTATATAGCCCCAGTGGTAGTATATAGCCCCAGTGGTAGTATATAGCCCCAGTGGAAGTATACAGGGCCCCAGCAGGGCCCACCTCATAATTTGGCGCCCCCACCTCAGTTTCTGGGCCCCCCCGCATGCAGCGCTGCACATATACATTACGTGTCTAGCAGCTGTTACCCTCCGGTGGCAGATCGCGGCTCCCGGCTCCGGGCTCCATCTTCCTCGCTGTCTTCCTGCTTTGTGACCGGCACGATGACGTCATCGCGCCGGTCACATGACAACCAGGAAGACAGAGAGGAAGATGGAGCCCGGAGCCGGGAGCCGCGATCTGCCACCGGAGGGTAACAGCTGCTAGACACGTAATGTATATGTGCAGCGCTGCATGCGGGGGGGCCCAGAAACTGAGGTGGGGGCGCCAAACTTTGAGGGGGGCCGTATGACTCGCGTATAAGCCGAGGGGGGGACTTTTCAGCCCAATTTTTGGGCTGAAAAACTCGGCTTATACGCGAGTATATACGGTAACTAAGGGATTTGTGCCAGATCAGAACCCCAAACTACAGACGCTGCGTTTCGGGGTACCTGCCCCTCATCAGTGTAGTGTGTGGGATATTCTGATCTGGCAGAGTGAGTGGGCTAAGACAAGGTCTGGGAACTTGCTATCAACCTTATGGAGACAGCAAAGTAGGTAAGGAGATTGTAAGCCACTTCCCTCCTCTCAGATATATGCAAATTTGCACTTCACTAAGGAAGTTGAGAAACTCCCGTGCCACAATCTCTTACAATCTCCTTACCTACTTTGCTGTCTCCATAAGGTTGATAGCAAGTTCCCAGACCTTGTCTTAGCCCACTCACTCTGCCAGATCAGAATATCCCACACACTACACTGATGAGGGGCAGGTACCCCGAAACGCAGCGTCTGTAGTTTGGGGTTCTGATCTGGCACAAATCCCTTAGTTATATTAAAAGCTTGTAGGAAAGCGATTATGACTTTGAGGAAGCTGCTTAAATGTGGCACGGGAGTTTCTCAACTTCCTTAGTGAAGTGCAAATTTGCATATATCTGAGAGGAGGGAAGTGGCTTACAATCTCCTTACCTACTTTGCTGTCTCCATAAGGTTGATAGCAAGTTCCCAGACCTTGTCTTAGCCCACTCACTCTGCCAGATCAGAATATCCCACACACTACACTGATGAGGGGCAGGTACCCCGAAACGCAGCGTCTGTAGTTTGGGGTTCTGATCTGGCACAAATCCCTTAGTTATATTAAAAGCTTGTAGGAAAGCGATTATGACTTTGAGGAAGCTGCTTAACTGTGGCACGGGAGTTTCTCAACTTCCTTAGTGAAGTGCAAATTTGAGAAAACTTATTGATTCAAGTATATTCAAGTATAACCCTATGGTGGGAAATGCAGCAGCCCCCCATCCTGGTACATTATCTCACAGCCTAGTACATAGCCTTCATCCTCCATTCTGGTACATACAGTCATATGAAAAAATTTGGGCACCCCTCTTAATCTTACTCTTTTTTTATTGTTAAAAAATTGTTTTTTTTGCAACAGCTATTTCAGTGTGATATATGTAATAACTGATGGACACAGTAATTTTTCAGTATTGAAATGAGGTTTATTGTACTAACCGAAAATGTGAAATATGCATTATTTCAAAAATTGACAAGTGCAAAAGTATGGGCACCTCAACAGAAAAGTGACATTAATATTTAGAAGATCCACCTTTTGCAAAAATAACAGCCTCTAGTCGCTTCCTGTAGCTGTTAATGAGTTCCTGGATCCTGGATGAAGGTATTTTTGACCATTCCTCTTTACAAAACAATTCCAGTTCAGTTAAGTTTGATGGTCGCCAAGCATGGACAGCCCGCTTCAAAACATCCCACAGATGTTCAATGATATTCAGGTCTGGGGACTGGGATGGCCATTCCAGAACATTGTAATTGTTCCTCTGCATGAATGCCTGAGTAGATTTGGAGCGGTGTTTTGGATCATTGTCTTGCTGAAAGATCCATCCCCGACATAACTTTAACTTTGACACTGATTCTTGAACATTATTCTCAAGAATCTGCTGATACTGAGTGGAATCCATGCGACCCTCAACTTTAACAAGATTCCCGGTGCCGTCATTGTCCACACAGCCCCAAAGCATGATGGACCCTCACTCAAATTTGACAGTGGGTAGCAAGTGTTTTTCTTGGAATGCTGTGATTTTGTGGCGCCATGCATAACGCCTTGTTGTATGACCAAACAACTCAATCTTTGTTTCATCAGTCCACAGGACCTTCTTGCAAAATTAAACTGACTTGTCCAATTTCGCATCACTCTCCCATACAGCTTCTCCTTGTGCAGTGTGCGCTGTATTGTTGACCGATGCACAATGACACCATCTGCAGTAAGTTGATGCTGCAGGTCTTTGGAGGTGGTCTGTGGATTGTTCTTGACTGTTCTCACCATTCTTCTTCTCTGCCTTTCTGATATTTTTGTGAACTGTCCCTGTGGTCTTCCATTTCCTTACTATGTTCCTCACAGTGGAAGCTGACAGGTTAAATCTCTGAGACAGCATAGCTCTATTCACCATCCTGGTACACAGCCGTCATCCTCTATCCTGATAGATAGCCTTCATTCATCATCCTGGTACATAGCCCTCATCCTCCATCCTGGTACACAGCCCTCATCCTGGTACACAGCCCTCATCCCCATCCTGATACACAGCCCTCATCTTCCATTCTAATATATAATCCCCCTATTATGATACATAGCCCCCCCATCCAGGTATATAGCCCCCATCACAGCATAAAGCTCCCCATCCTGGTATTAGCTCTCTCATGATGGGACATGGCCCCTCCATCCTGGTATATAGCCCCCCATTCCTAGCATATAGCCCTTTTATGCTGGACATGGCACCTCCATCCTGGTATATAGCCACCCATCACGGTGTATAGCTTCCCATCATGGTATATGGCCTCTATCACAGTATATGCCCCCATCACAGTATATGGCCCACCTGCTGGCACACACAAAAAATAAACAATTAAACTCGTCCTCATTTGCTTCCCTGCTTGCAGCATCGCGATCCTCCTGTCTGTGACGAGCATCCGATCAAGTGACCAGCGCACAGCACAGTGTCGTCATCATTGCGCACTGGTCACATGATCGGATGCTTGGCACAGGCAGGAGAATCGTGATGCTGCAAGCAGGGGAGTGAGAGATGGAGGTTGAGTTCAATTGTTTATTTTTTTGTGTGAACCAGCAGAGGTGCCATATACTGTGATAGGGGGGCTATATACAGGGCTTTTTTTTTTCAAGATAAGATAACTTTTCAGTATCCCTTTGTAGCACCCAGCCTTTGGTGTTTTACTCTCAACCTCCACTATTCATGTTTAAGTAATTTGTATTGATAATTAACATTTACAAGCATACATAATAGTTGAAACCAGTAACTCTGGGTTACGAAGGAGAGGAGGATGGGGAGTTGAAAGCGAGGAAGGGGTGACTTTATTTATTGAGAGGCAGGAAAGCAAGGGGTGCTTGTAAGGGGAGGCAAATAGACATAGAAATGACTACTATAGCTAAGGTAAGTAAATTGAATATTATATAGTGCAGTTTTTCATCTATTTCTACTAATTAACTGATACAAGCTGGAAAGGAGTACTACAGAGTACATAAACAAGGGAATAGAAGCTAGACAGACTTGAGATTTTCACAAGTGTACAGGCTTTATTTATTAATGTGTTGATTGATTTGAGGAGAAGAAATGAAGGGGGTTTCTTGACTAAATTTAATCCAAGGTTCCCATCGATTATAGTATGTTTTATAATGCTTCTAGCATATTGCGAGAAATTTATCATAATTGTAGAAAGGGATTATTTTGGTAATTTCAGAGTTGGTAAGAACATTACTACTTTTCCATCTGACTGCTATGGAATTTTAATGATTAAGAAAATGTGGATGCATAAATATTTACATTTGGGTTTGACACATTTTATATCCAAAGATAGTAGGGCCATTTCGGGTGGGTGTGATATCAATTTTCCCTTAGAGGATGGTATTTATCAAGAGGTTGACTTCTTTCCATAGCTTACTTAATTTAGGGCACCACTTAAAAATATATATTATATCACCTCTGACACAACATCCCTTCAAACACAAGGGGGAACTTTTGTTTGTAATTTTTGCTAACATAGTCGGGGTATAATATGACTTGGAGAGGAATTTACAAAAGGACTCATGGAGAGTCAATCACTCTTTAATCCTTGGCAAATGTGAAAAGAATTCAGTTGTGATGGTCAAATTAAAACTGAATATCTAAATTCAAATTGTCACTTCAATGAAGAAGTGGATGAACTCTAGCGCCACCTTAAGGTAGCAATCCTCAAAGTCATATTCGACTCTTTAACAAGCCTTCTAATATGACCAAGGATTTGTGCCAGATCAGAACCCCAGACTACAGACGTTGCGTTTCAGGGTAACTGCCCCACATCAGTGTAGTGTGTGGGATATTCTGATCTGGCTGTATGAGAGGCTAAGATGAGGTCTGCTGAACTAGCTTTCTACCTTATGGAGAGGAGTTTCCCTGCAAGCCATAAGGAGACAAATAAGTTCATAAGGAGATTTAAAGCCGCAATGCTCCTCTGAGAAATATGCAAATTGTCACTTCAATGAAAAAGTAGAAGAACTCTAGCGCCACCTTAAGGTAGCAATCCTCAAAGTCATAGTCGACTCTTTAACAAGCCTTTTAATATGACCAAGGTTTTGTGTCAGATCAGAACCACAGACTACAGACGCTGCGTTTCGGGATAACTGCCCCTCATCAGTATAGTGTGTGGGATAGTTTCCCAGACCTCGTCTTAGCCTCTCATACAGCCAGATCAGAATATCCCACACACTACTCTGATGAGGGGCAGTTATCCCGAAACGCAGCATCTGTAGTCTGTGGTTCTGATCTGACACAAATCCATGGTCATATTAAAAGGCTTGTTAAAGAGTCAACTATGACTTTGAGGATTGCTACCTAAAGGTGGTGCTTGAGTTCATCCACTTCTTCATTGAAGTGACAATTTGCATATTTCCCAGAGGAGCATTGCGGCTTTAAATCTCCTTATCAACTTATCTGTCTCCTTATTGATGCAGTGAAACTCCTCTCCATAAGGTAGAAAGCTAGTTCCTCAGACCTCGTCTTAGCCTCTCATACAGCCAGATCAGAGTATCCCACTCACTACATTGATGAGGGGCAGTTATCCCGAAACGCAGCGTCTGTAGTTTGGGTTTCTGATCTGGCACAAATCCTTGGTCATATTAAAAGGCTTGTTAAAGAGCTGATTATGACTTTGAGGATTGCTACCTAAAGGTGGCACTAGAGTTCATCCACTTCTTCATTGAAGTGACAATTTGAATATTTCCCAGAGGAGCATTGCGGTTTTAAATCTCCTCATTAACTTATCTGTCTCCTTATGGCTGCAGGGAAACTCCTCTCCATAAGGTAGAAAGCTAGTTCCCCAGACCTTATCTAAATTCATTAATTCATTGCAGTTTCTAAATGTGATGGATACTGCCTCACAATTGTCCGCACAATTCCCCTTGCAAGTTGCTTTCCCTAGTTCTTATGGTTCAATTTAGTTCGAAGAAAATATTAAATCCTTACCAAGTAATCTTGATGCAGCATCCTTTGAGAACATACCATAAGATAAAATTCTGTTCTCAAAGTAGAATTGTGTCTGCTTGTTATATGGCCTACTGTGCTTGGACTCTCCGGGGACTTGAATAAAAATCAATAACATAAAAAAAAGGATATTTTAAAACTAAGAGCCTTGGTCATTGCAGTTTATCTCAAGCTTTCTTTTTTCTGTTGCTTTAGTAGCAGATATTGCTGTACTGCAAGCCTAAAACAAGAATTGACTTTTGCACTTTACATTTAATTTGCTAGTAATGATTGTTTGAGGTTTTTAGAATACAAAAAAGCAAAACTAATTTACAATCTATTCCTAACTTGAAATTAACATAGTTTCATTATCCGTAGCATATGGGCAGATAGATAGATATGCAGAGATATATATCATAGATAGATAGACAGACAGACAGACATACAGACAGATAGATAAAAAGATACACACATGGTCAAAATTGTTTGTACCCCTAATTTAATTAATATAAGTCCCACAATGGTCACAAAAATAACTTGAATCTGCCAAAAGTAATAATAAATAAAAAATCTATGAAAATGAACAAATGAAAGTCAGACATTGCTTTTCAACCCTGCTTCCACAGAATTTTTAAGAAAATTAAACTCATGAAATAGCACCTTTTGCAATGCTAAGGAAATCCTGAAAGCATACACTATTTGTAGCCCTAGAGGACTGCACTTTGCTAGTCATGTTCTACTGGAGTGTATGTAGTGTCTTGCATTTATACACCTCAGACCATCAGGCCAGAGGCCTGCGGATTGTTCACCAGTTTATTTAGGGCAGTATCAAAGCACTTGCTTGCAGAAAACAGCACACAAGGAGTCAACTAAGCAAAGTTTACTCTCTTAACAACAACAAAGCTGCAAAAACCTTGGGTTTCCAATTGTGAACCAAATCTGTAATGTTCATGCTTAATTTGAAATTGGCAAACATGTTCGGGGAAGGTTTTCCCATCTTTAAAATTAATATGCACTCTTGACCATGCCAGTTATTATGGGCGTGGGCAGCAGTGCAAATGTATGCTCTTAATTATCAGGCACATGGGGCTGCCTGGCCTTGCCTCTTCATCAAGCCACTTTTGCTTGTGATCTGAACAGGAGAATGACCACCTTCTCCTGCCTAGTTCTGCTGCAGTGCCAGAAGAGTCAGGGGAACTCAAATTTATGGAACAGAGAACCAGATTACCATACTTACAGAAATGTCAAGAGGCAAGCATTAATTTATACCATAATAAAAAAAATACTCACTAAATTAAATAACTGTACCACTACTGTGATGAACTACAAATCCCAGCATTTCATAGGATCTGAAGGACATGCTGAGAGTTAAGGTATGTGCCAAAAATCAGGATTAGCAGCATTTTGGGCGCAGTTTGTTTTCTTCTTTTATTGCCCTTGATTTAAATCGATATCACCTGCTAGTGTGCATGCCTGATTGCTCCCATTCTCCAAATCCTGGTCCACCCTCTGGCAACTTCAACCCCTCCCCCACCTCACATAGAAGCCATGCTAACCTTATCAACATTACCTGCACACCTTCATCTCCCTCTTTTAACTGCGCTCTCTAGAATCCACGGTCTATATGCAACAAGCTTCCCTTTATCCACAACTACTTTCTCACTAACTGTATTAATCTTTTGACATAAAGCAATCACTGATCTCAGGGAGACCAGTCCAAGAAAACACTGCGGGCAGCCGGATAAAGCGCTCAACACAGTGAATTCCTAGGCGCGTTGCCCCCTGGGAATTACAAATATGCAAATAAAGTCTGTGGAGCCTTGTTTAGGAGTCTCAGGACTAGGGATATCCTGTGTTGAGACTCCTAAATGAGGCTCCACAGGCTTTATTTGCATATCTCTTAATCTTTTGGCCCTCACTGAAACCTGGATCCAGGACACGGTTTCCCCAGCCGCTATTTCTCATGGTGGTTTAAATTTCTCCCATTCCCGAGACCTAGGAACAGGCATGGTGGTGGAATTGGTTTACTCCTGTCCCCACAATGTACTTTCTAAGTCATCCCCCCAGCTCCATCACTCTTATTCACTTCTTTTGAGGTCCAAACCATTCGGCTCATCCACCCCTCCCCCTCAGTGTAGCAATGGTATACCGCCACCCAGGGTCACCCACTCAGTTCCGCGACCATTTCTCTGTGTGGCTGCCACACTTCATGTCCTCAGAATTACTAACCCTTATTCTGGGAGATTTCAACATCCCCATAAAGAAGCCCCATCTCCCCAACCCCCAACTGCATCCCAGCTCCTATGTCTAACCACCTCTTTTGCCCTCTCACAGCTCTCAACCTCTGAGACACACAAGGATGGCAACACCCTTGACCTGATCTTCGTCCGGCTCTGTTCAACCTCCTCCTTAGATAACTCACTCACCTCTTCCTCTCTCTGATCACAACATTCTCTCCTTCACGCTCAAAAATCCTCGCCCACGACAGCACACTCCCACTTATCACACATTCAGAAATCTACTGGTCATTAACCCTTAAATACTCACTGTCCCCAATCTCCGCCTTCTCCTGTCCCGATCTGGCGGTAAATCACTACAATGACTCTCTCAGATGCTCCCTGGACCAAGTAGCGCTTCACCCCTCACCCTCAGAACCTCCAAAAACAGAGTGAAAAACCCCTGGCTCACATCACAAACTCGATTCCTCCAGCGATGCTCTAGGAGTGCTGAAAATCTATGGAGCAAAACCCACACACCAGAAAACTTCATTCACTTTGAATTTATGCTGAGAACTTACAACTCTGCCCTCCACCTCAGCAAATGGAGTCCGTGGAGCCTCAATTAAGAGTCTCAAACACGGGACTAGCCAGATATCGCTCCAGGCTAGTCCCGTGTTTGAGACTTCTTAATTGAGGCTACACGGACTCCATTTGCGTATTCAAATTCCCAGGGGGCAATGCATCATGGATTTCACTGTGTTTGAGCGCTTTAGCCGGCAGCCCGCAGTTTTTTCCTCAACTGGTCCCCTCTGAGATCAGTGAATGCTTTGTGATGTTGCTCCACCTCAGCAAACATACCTACTTCACCTCCCTGATCTCCTCACTATTCAACAAAGAAACTATTTGACACCTTTCACTCTCTCCTGAGTCCTAAATTGCATGTCCCTATCACTGACCTCTGTGCTGATGATCTGGCTTCTTACTTCACTAAGAAAATAGAAAACATCCATCAGGAAATCAACTCCCAACCTCAAATCGCTGTTACTCCTATCTCTCCCTACATTTCCTCCGCTTACTTTCCACATTTGACCCAATTACTCCTCTCTTCCTCTCTTCCCATCACATGCACCGCTGACAACATCCTCTCACACCTACTCCAGTCTCTCTCTCCGGTGGTCACCACTCACCTAACCAAAATCTTCAATCTCTCCCTCTCTTCTTGCATCTCCCCCTCCTCCTTCAAACACTCTATAATTACTCTATTATTAAAAAAAAAGCTTCTCTCGACCCATCATGCACAAACAACTACAGACCAGTCTCCAATCTACCTTTCATCTCTAAACTCCTGAAGTGCCTGGTCTACTCCCACCCCAACCGTTACTTCTCCACTCACTCTCTTTTAGACCCATTACAGTCTGGTTTCCGCCCCCTCCATTCTACAGAAACTGCCCTCACCAAAGTGACCAATGACCATCCTGCCCCCTGGCTACATCCTGCCCCCCTGGCTCCATGCCCTGCCGGCTCCATCCTGCTACCCCCCCCCTGCCTCCATCCCCGCCCCCCTGGCTCCATGCCCTGCCAGCTCCAACCTGCCCCCCCCCCGCCTCCATCCTGCCCCCCTGGCTCCATGCCCCCCCAACTCCATCCTGCCCCCCGCCTCCATCCTGCCTCTCCGCATCCATCCTGCCACCCCGCATCCATCCTGCCCCTGCCCTGCATCTATCCTGTCCCCCCGCATCCATCCTGCCCCCCCGCATCCATCCTGCCCCCCGCATCCATCCTGTCCCCCCGCATCCATCCTGCCCCCCGCCTCCATCCTGTCCCCCACCTCCATCCTGCCCCCCTGCCTCCATCCTGCCCCCCTGGCTCGATCCTGCAGCTTCGGCTCCATCCTGCCCCGCTTGCTCATTCCTGCCCCCCCCGCCACCATGCAGCCCCCCCACCACCATCCTGCCCCCCCCCCCCCCTTACCATCCTGCCCCTCTGCTCTATCCTGCCCCCCCGGCAGTTAGCGGTCATGTGACCAATCAGCTGATCGTTTCCCAGGCAATGACAGGTCCTAAAGGCCTGTAGGACCTAGAAGACGGAGGTGGAGCGAGCCGGCGGACAGGTGAGAATCCTCACTCAGGATTTTTTTATTTTCACTTTTACTGTGGAGGACCGGGGGCCAGGAGGAGCGGGGGGGGGCCACGGGGAGCGGAGTATCGCCATTTACCATAGCGCTGCTATACATGTACTATAGTGTACCCCCATATACTATAGCACTGCTATACATGTACTTTAATGTACCGCCATATACTATAGTGCTGCTATACATGTGCTGTAATGTACCGCCATATACCATAGCGTTGCTATACATGTACTGTAATGTACCGCCATATACCATAGTGCTGCTATACATGCAGTGGTGTAACTTCAGGACCTGGGGCCCGATGCATTAGTATTAGTCTTTTTCTATGGGCCAAAGGGACTTTTGGGGCCCACCTAGGCTGCAGGGCCCAGGTGCAATCGCAACCCCTGCACCTATTGTAGTTACGCCCCTGTATACATGTAAAGTAATGTACCGCCATATACCATAGCGCTGCAATACATGTAATGTAATGTACCGCCATATACTATAGTGCTGCTATACATGTACTGTAATGTACCACCATATACCATAGCGCTGCTATATATATATTTGTAGTTCACTCACGTTGACTGAACAAGTTCTATCAATCATAGTATGTGAACTGCATACATATTCTAGAATACCCGATGCGTTAGAATCGGGCCACCATCTAGTATATATATTTATATACAGTGTTGGCCAAAAGTATTGACACCCCTGCAATTCTGTCAAATAATACTCAGTTTCTTCCTGAAAATGATTGCAATCACAAATTCTTTGGTATTATTACCTTCATTTAATTTGTCTTCAATGAAAAAACACAAAAGAGAATGAAGCCAAAAGCAAAACATTAATCATTTCATACAAAACTCTAAAAATGGGCCAGACAAAAGTATTGGCACCCTCAGCCTAATACTTGATTGCACAACCTTTAGCCAAAATAACTGCAATCAACCGCTTCCGGTAACCATCAGTGAGTTTCTTACAATGCTCTGCTGGAATTTTAGACCATTCTTCTTTGGTAAACTGCTCCAGGTCCCTGATATTTGAAGGGTGCCTTCTCCAAACTGCCATTTTTAGATCTCTCCACAGGTGTTCTATGGGATTCAGGTCTGGACTCATTGCTCGCCACGTCAGAAGTCTTCAGTGCTTTCTCTCAAACCATTTTCTAGTGCTTTTTGAAGTGAGTTTTTAGTGTCCTACTGGAAGACCCATGACCTCTGAGGGAGACCCAGCTTTCTCACACTGGGCCCTACATTATGCTGCAAAATTTGTTGGTAGTCTTCAGACTTCATAATGCCATGCACACGGTCAAGCAGTCCAGTGCCAGAGGCAGCAAAGCAACCCCAAAACATCAGGGAACCTCCACCATGTTTGACTGTAGGGACCATGTTCTTTTCTTTAAATCCCTCTTTTTTTCTCCTGTAAACTCTATGTTGATGCCTTTGCGCAAAAAGAGAGAACATTCTTCCAAAACGTTTTAGGCTTTCTCAGGTAAGTTTTGGCAAACTCCAGCCTGGCTTTTTTATGTCTCGGGGTAAAAAGTGGGGTCTTCCTGGGTCTCCTACCATACAGTCCCTTTTCATTCAGACGCCGATAGATAATACGGGTTGACACTGTTGTACCCTCGGACTGCAGGGCAGCTTGAACTTGTTTGGATGTTAGTCAAGGTTCTTTATCCACCATCCGCACAATCTTGCGTTGAAATCTCTTGTCAATCTCTTGTCAATTTTTCTTTTCCGTCCACATCTAAAGAGATTAGCCACAGTGCCATGGGCTTTAAATGTCTTGATGACACTGCGCCTGGTAGACACATGAACATTCAGGTCTTTGGAGATGGACTTGTAGCCTTGAGATTGCTCATGCTTCCTCACAATTTGGTTTCTCAAGTCCTCAGACAGTTCTTTGGTCTTCTTTCTTTTCTCCATGCTCAATGTGGTACACACAAAGACACAGGACAGAGGTTGAGTCAACTTTAATCCATGTCAACTGGCTGCAAGTGTGATTTAGTTATTGCCAACACCAGTTAGGTGGTACAGGTAAGTTACAGGTGCTGTTAATTACACAAATTAAATAAGCATCACATGATTTTTGTAACAGTGCCAATACTTTTGTCCACCCCCTTTTTTATGTTTGGTGTGGAATTATATCCAATTTGGCTTTAGGACAATTCTTTTTCTGTTTTTTCATTGAAGACAAATTAAATGAAGATAATAATACTGGTCAGATGAGACAAAAGCAGAGCTTTTTGGGCAAAGGCATCACCATAGAATTTACAGGAGAAAAAAAGAGGCATTCAAAGAAAAGAACACGGTCCCGACAGTCAAACATGGCGGAGGTTCCCTGATGTTTTGGGGTTGCTTTGCTGCCTCTGGCACTGGACTGCTTGACCATGTGCATGGCATTATGAAGTCTGAAGACTACCAACAAATTTTGCAGCATAATGTATGGCCCAGTGTGAGAAAGATGGGTCTCCCTCAGAGGTCATGGGTCTTCCAGCAGGACAATGACCCAAAACACACTTCAAAAAGCACTAGAAAATGGTTTGAGAGAAAGCACTGGAGACTTCTAAGGTGGCCAGCAATGAGTCCAGACCTAAATCCCATAGAACACCTGTTGAGAGATCTAAAAATGGCAGTTTGGAGAAGGCACCCTTCAAATATCAGGGACCTGGAGCAGTTTGCCAAAGAAGAATGGTCTAAAATTCCAGCAGAGCATTGTAAGAGACTCATTGATGGTTACCGGAAGCGGTTGATCGCAGTTATCTTGGCTAAAGGTTGTGCAACCAAGTATTAGGCTGAGGGTGCCAATACTTTTGTCTGGCCCATTCTTGGAGTTTTGTGTGAAATGATCAATGTTTTGCTTTCTGCTTCATTCTCTTTTGTGTTTTTTCATTGAAGACAAATTAAATGAAGATAATAATACCAAAGAATTTGTGATTGCAATCATTTTCAGGAAGAAACTGAGTATTATCTGACAGAATTGCAGGGGTGTCAATACTTTTGGCCACAACTGTATGTGAGGTTTAGGTCGAAATGCCCATACTGGCAGTCAACTCTCCTGACCTGATAGTGACAGCTGCATATGTCTGGGGCCACAATGGAATGGGGTACTTAGGTCTCGGGCGGTCAGTTGCGGGGGATGTCACGGGTGGTCCGTGCCCGAGCCTGTGCCCTTGGGTGACAATGAAAAGGGTGTATTTACAGGGATAGGGAATGTCAGTCGTGACACCACCTGTAGATTCCGGTGAAGACACCGGTGCTGCTTGGGCCTCTGGGGTGATGGGCGGCAGCAAGATGGAGTGGCTCCCTACAGGAGAAGCGGAGTCTCTGGGGCTAAGGGCTGTGACGGTGGAATAGGGCAGCACAGTCATTTCTGTACAGAGTTGGAGTAGGGGAGCGCAGTCGATGCAGTGTAAGATAAATAGAAGGAGGGACACGCACACATTAAAGTCTTTTGGTACCTTTCCTGATGACTGGTTGCAGGTACACACGCCGTGAGTGAAGGTAAACACCTTGAGATCTCCACAGCGAGTAGGGTTGTACGCCTCCTTATTTAGCTTTCCTGTTCTGAGTCGGGCAGGTATGAAACCTAACCGGACCGTTACTTCTCTCTCTCTCTCCACACCCGGGTTGCTGCACTGAGGGCTCTCTCTTGGGCCACCGCTGTCTCTCTCCACGGTCCCTGGCTCTCAACTGTTGGTGCTGCGGGTGTCCAGGAAGCTAAGCCTCCTCGGGATGCTGGTTTCTCTGCTGGGTCTATCTCCACTGTCCCCTGCAGGCTCGGGCTCCAGTGATCGGTACTCTGGTAGGGTGAGTCGGTATGTCTCCTCTGCCCCTGGTAAAGTGTTTCTCGCCTCTGCCTTCGATCCCTACTCTGCAAGTTCTCCTCTGACTCTGCTGTGTACTGGTTTGGGCCTAGCACGGCTCCAGTACCAGTTCAGCTCACTAGGCTCTGAGCTCCTGCAGCTCTTCTAGCATCTGCACACACTCTGTCTGACTCCGCCCCAGGACCTGTATTTATAGGGGGAACTGGCTTAAGGCAACCAGTTGGGCCCCCCTACAGACCTGGGGTGGAAGGTGTTGGGTGAAAGTGGTTTACTTGCTGTGGGAAATCCTTCAGTGTCCCAGAGAAGTCTGTGGCCACCTGGTACAGGGTGCCACACATAGAACTATATGAAGTTCTCAGGAGAATCGTGGCCAGTCAAGGCAATGTGATACTAACCCTATACAAGTCATGAAGTGTAACTCCAGCCTTAAGTCCCCGTCACACATAACGAGATTGTTAGCGAGATCATTGTAACATCACAGGTTTTGTGACGTAACAGCGATCTCCCTAACGATCTCGCTACATGTGACACTTAGCAGCGATCAGGCCCCTGCTGTGAGATCGCTGATCATTACAAAGTGCTCTGGGTCATTTTTTGGTCGTTGCGCTCCCGCTGGGAACGCTGCATCGCTGTGTTTGAAAGGGACAACAACCTCAATAATACGCCCGAGAATGACAATTCCCAACGACCTCTGTATTATTCCGGATCGTTACTGAAGTCACTGGTGAGATCTGACTGTTTGACATCTCACCAGCGATCCTAAAGTGACGTACCAGCGATCCCTACCAGGTCGTATCATTGTTGGGATCGCTGGTGCGTCGTTGTGTGTGACGGGAGCTTTAGATCATGGGGTAGCCAGTAACCTAGGAAACAAGCTGTACACAAAAAAATTAATATTCCCTCTATTCATGGGAACGATGAGAACAGAAATGGTTTTTAATAAGAGGAAAATTACAAAGTTGCTTATTTTTTACAAGCGCTTAGCAATTTTAGACATCTAATAAGATGAGACAACCTGTTACATATCTTGATGGTTGGCTTTGGGTCTATGAGCATATTATTTTTATTGCAGTCTAAATTGAAACATTGGATTTAGGCAAGTTAGGCTGGCTTCACACCACGGTGTGATCCGGTCCGGGGTTGTCAGGCATGACCCTGACAGCCCCGGACCCGATCAGCACACAGAACCGGAGGGCCAAATGTGCCCTCCGGTCCTGTGTGCAGCTGGATGCCTGTAATTGCAGCCGCAGCTGCTGTTTTTTCAAGACCGCAGCTAGCCGCGGTCCTGAAAGATCAGCGGCATGCAGCCGCCAGTTTCCGCTTGCCGGATCCTCCCGGACTGGGGCAATCCAGCCCCATAGACTCCCATGTTAGGGAGCGCCAGATTGCCCTGGATACGGGAGGATCCAGCCGAATCCAAGATCCGGCAAATGGGGAGATTTTTCTCCCCGGACAAAAAAATGATGCAAGCATCATTTTTGTGTCCGGAGAGAATAATCCGTATTCCTCCAGAGTGTCACGGAGTGATGACACCGGATGGCAGAGAGCTGCCATCCGGCACCATCCAGCCCCATAGAGTCCTATGGGGCCAAAAACCGGTCCGGGGCTGTCTGGTTTACACCGGACAGCCCCAGATCAAAAACATCTGTGGTGTGAAGCCAGCCTTATGGCCACTTTACACACACCAACTTATCTGTCCAACTTCTGAACAACTCAGTGGTTGCAGTGAAATCATGGACACATTGTTCCATTTGTACACAGCCACAAAATGGAGCAATGTGTCCATGATTTCACTACAACCAGTAAGTTGGTCAGAAGTTGGACAGATAAGTTGGTGTGTGTAAAGTGGCCATTATGGTGGGTTTACACGTCCCGATATCGTGGCGATATCGTAGGCAACGGCGCGGGAGTGCGCATTTTTTGAGCGCTTTTCGCGATATCGCATCGACGGTTTACACGCTGCGATATCGGGAAACAGCGTCACTACGATGTGTACGCCCACCAACCCAGTAACGACCATTTAACATGGGAGTTAATGGGTGAGTTGCGAGTGCACATCGTAGTTGGATGTTTACACGCAACGATCCTGCTACAACGGCCATGCGATATCGGACAGTTGAATAGCACGCTCATTCAACCCCGATATCGTTTTGGCATCGTTCCAGGATCGCATTGTACGTTCAAACCGTACAACGCGCTAACGATATCGGGTCCAACTCGCGAACCACGTGACTTTTTGTCGGAGTTGGATCGGAGTTGGACGCCGATATCGCAACGTGTAAACCCACCATTAGAGTTGAGAAAAAAATAAGCAGATTTTGGGGAATGCTTGAGACGGGACAGCAGTGACAGCCAACAGATACTCACTGGTGTATGTCAGGACTGCAGCAAATAAAAAACTGAGATTGAGATTACATAGGAAATATGTGAACTTGTAAGTAAGAAAGGCAAGAAGGAAAATAACAAGTCTCCAATTTTCTTATGTCATGTGGTGACCCTATAGAGGGTCCACAGAGGTAAATATTTCAGTCTTACCCGTGATGACCCTATAAATGACGACAAAATAAACAATCAAACGTTTGTCCTTGGAGCAAGGGCTATATTTAAACTATTACATGTCAGACTGCCTGGATCTTTATGGCTTTCTGCAATCAATTAGTTTGGTTCCTTTGCCTCAGCTGTAAGTGGAATAGGAAGACTAAAGAGATTGGCCTACTTATACAGTTACTCTTAAGAATGCTAAAAAGGATTAACATTCATAGCAGAAGGCTTATGACCCTCGGAGACAGTAGAACCTGAAATAACCTTAATATTCTGTCATCTTGGATTACACAGACGCACATTGGACAAATAACACACAGCATGCCGTGTTCAGGAGCCCTACACATAGCAGAAGATGGCTTTAAGAAGCTGTGATGTTCATTTGTGACAGATATCACCCCTCTCTGGAAAAGCTTTTCGCTTTTTACTCTGTCGTTTTTCTCCAGACTCTTATTTATCCCATGCTACCATTCCATTATTACATGACACAGGCAATACCTGATGTCTGTAACCATTTCCATTAAATTCCTGCTGTCTGTGTTGTTGCCTGATGAAAATTACTGACATGATTTTTACTGACTTGCACAAAGGACAGTATTTTTCCTTCCATCACCAAAGTAGGCAATTTATCAGAAGCTATGGTAGACGGAAGGTACCGTCACACCTGGAGATATCACCGGCGATTCCACAGGCGACGCTGAGGCGTGGCCTGTCGCCGGCGACATCGCCAATGCGTCGCCTAATGTAAATGGGCGAGGGCGACACGTCTGAGTGGTCGCCTGGTTTCACATCACAGCTCTGAAACCAGGCGACCATTCTTGGGCGATGTGTGCTGATCGCCCTGTGTAACATCTCATGAGCGATGTGAAAGGCGTTTCAGAGTGTATTTACTACCTCTGCAGGTCTGCGTGGATTGGTGGCAGTTCGAGCGTTCTGATTGGTTGTCTTGTTCCTTGGCGCCATATTTGATGATGTGTGCGTCCAAAGGTGTATTACCCAGGAGCATTTGTTTCAACCAGAGCTGGGGTGCGTGAGGTACTCGGTCACCGGCGCTTCTGTGTGGGATGTCACGGGTGGTCGGTATACCCGGTGCCGTGCCCTGGCGAACAATTGTACCGGGTGTTGATGGTAAAACGGTGGGGGTAAAAGGGGTTATTTACAGGGGGACGTGACGCCACCTGTAGGGTCCGGTAAGGTGGTACCGGCGCTGCCAGCCGGCCGCTGAGGTGATGGAGGGGGCAGCAAAGTGTGGTGCAGCTCCCCACAGGTGGAGCTTTACCTCAGGGCAGCTTTGGTGATGAGACGGTGAGGGAGAACAGTGATGGAAATGTGGTGAAGTTCTTACCCTTCTGCTGTTGATGTTGATGATGTTAAGTCCTTTGAGCTGCGGCAGGAAGAATAACAGAAACCATTTCCATTTTAACTTTGCTTTACTCGGTACCGGCTGATGGCATAACAATACACGGTACAGTTTGGTTTAGAGCGTTGTTACCTACTCAGGATTTCTCTTAAGGAGTCTTTAGATGTTCTCTCTCTGTCTTTCAGGGTTTCTATTCTCTTTCCAGATCTTTCAGTCTTTCCCACCTTTGAAGAGCTCCCCCGCCAGTCCTACGGTCTGTTTCTAGGAGATAAGGTCTGTCCACTACCCGGTCTGGACAGGGCAACCCGAGACTACAAAGTTCCCTTTCAGCACCGTAGTAAATGTCTGTCCCTTTTTATTTCTCCTAGTGTCCTGAACCAGTTTTCAGTCCTGAGGGAAGAGGTACCTTTGTGGTGCTGTCAGCAACCTGTTTCTGTTAGGCCTGCAGCTCGTTGGCTTTGCAGTCAGGGCTGAACTCCTGGCTGCCTCGGTCGTCCGTGTCACCGGTGTCCCCTCAACATGACCAGCTGGCTCCTACCAGTTCTGGTCCGTTGCCATCTGTCCTGGGCCCCCACATAAAGATGGGGTACCCTCCACTCAGCTGGGCTGCCAGGCCTGACCACTCTGTCTGCCTTCCCAGCGCCATCTGAGGTAAATCTCAACTGTCACTCTACTCTATCCTAAGCTCCGCCCCACCTGTGGAACCTACTATATTACCAGTTCTCCCTACTCTAAGTGGTGCGATCCTAAGTGAGTGCTAAAAATAGACTCCATAAGGTTTAAACCCTGAACTAGCAACTTACAAGGAAAAACACATTTTTATATTCAAGTGTAATACTACCCTGTGGTGCCTAGCCGCAGGGGCACCACACGTACATACTGTACAGTAGCGCACTGATGTCACCTCTGTGTTTGCGGCTGTGTGCAAAAGTGCAGAGATGTGCCACAAATGTGTGTTAACAGAAACAGAAACGCATTTGCCATTACATCCTAACTAAAGTCTGCATGAGCGCTGTAGTGGCAGCCTTCCTGTATTACATGACGCCAAAGCATACAGTGAATCCTGTGGCTTTTGCGGTGCCTCTGGGCCCCCGTCAACATGTGACATTTCTCCCGTGCGTTCATTCGCCATAACGTTGTCAATATTTTGGCGATGCCTTCCTGGTGCTTTCCCTTCCCCTGCAGAATAGTCAAAATGGCGGCACCCAGGCGAGCTGCAGTGTGGGGAGAGCCTTCTCCTCATTGCTACATGTGCTCCTTCTCCTCATTGCTACATGTGACACCAGGGATTATTGGTGTCACCAGCACCACACACATCCACGTCTCCACAAGCAGGATGTCGGATGTCCTGCGGAGGGTGCAGAGGCGTCTTGAGAGCAGGTTGGGGGTTCTGCGCAGCACAAAGCAGATCTGCAAAAAGATTGCAGATCTGAAATTTAAAACACCCGGACGCATCACCCGACTGCGTGACAGGATTGGCCAGATGAGGGGTGAGTAGCCTGACAGCATACACATACCCTTCTGTGTAAAGAAAGACATATGAAGGCCAGCACATGCCACTGTACACCCCAACATATATAGGGGCAATGTATGTGACAGCTTCAACATGACTCTGCAGCTGCAGGATCATCTACCTGCTTCATCCACATACACCCTATAGTCCCCTCTAACCTATATGTCTACTTTACCTAGCCACATACTGTCATATGTTTACCCTACCCACATATGACATAATGTTGGCGTATTCTGCCATTCTTTCAATCTCACTCATCCTGACCTAATGAACTTCAAACAGCACTGTTTATTCAGTCCCCACATATGTGGCCATATTGTTCTTGTGACAAAGTATGTTGTTGCCTCAACAGGTAGGGACATAAGCCCTGACCATCCCCCATCCCCTGCGGGAGGGGAGGACCACCACCCCCACCACAGAGCCAACCCGGGTCACCAGGGCAACCGGCGGAAGGAACGCCGACACATGAAGAAGGGCCCACATCACCCCACTTGCCAAGACCATCTGGCGCAGAGGGGACCCCAAGGGCTGATTCCACCCCACCCTTGGAAGGAGAGCTGTCTAGTGGGGCCAATTCCGCTCCGTGGTCCCCTCAGGACCCCGCAAACGGACAAGAAGGTGTGTGTAATGTCATTATTACTCACATATACTGTGCACTATATCTGTCTTTCATTATTTTTTTCACCTTTAATTTGTTAAATATGCTCATCTTATTACAGATCATCCCAGCCAAGCAGTGGATTGGACAATAAGCCCCTCACCATCCCCACCCCCCCCAAATGGCGGATCCACAGCCCCCTGGTAAGTGCAAACACTTTTAATGAAACACACTTGCTATGTGTCCTAAACATGTTGCTGATGTTGATGTTCTTTATCCTCTGTAGGTGGCCCATCCCTGTAGGACCTGGAGGCGGCCCATGCAGAAGCGGCTGGCAAACTGGCCCAATTACACCGCCTCATTGAGGCCTACAAACGGGACCATCCCACCTCTTCCCCTCAAGATTCCCATCCTCTCCTTCCCCATGTTTAATTAAAAAAAAAAAAAAACATTTTACCCACGTTTATGGGATTTGTGATTTTAATTGTATGGACCATGTTTTATCTTAATATTTGCAGAAGTGACATAATTAGGCTGGGTTCACATTTGCGTTCGGCACTGCAGCGTATGCAGCACATACGCAGTGCCGAACGCAAACATTTTTGCAGTGGAGATTGTCCGCATTTGTTCACATGAAAATGTGATGTGAACCGCCCTGCCATCCAATCAGCGGCGGCGGCCGGGAGGCGGAGATCCAGGCAGCCGCCGCTGATCTCCCTGCCACCGCCGCTGGTTCGTTTAGAATAGCGAGCGTTGAAGCCGGCGATGAAGTCGGCTTTCCCGCTCTGCTATTTCAAATGAACAGCTGATGAACAGGGCGGGAAAGCCGACTTCACCGCCTGCTATTTTAAACAAACCAGCGGAGGCGGCAGGGAGAGGAAAGAAGATGAAGAAGAAAGAGAAGAAGAAGAAGAAGAAGAAGAAGAAGAAAGAAGAAAGGAGAAGAAAGAAGAAGAAGGAAGAAATAAGAAAGAAGAAGAAAGAGGAAGAAAAGAACTGCGGGACAGGATTCACCTGTAGATGACCTCGGAAGAGGTCATCATCCGCAGCGTCTGTGCGCTTGCCAGCAGATGGCAATGTGCACAGATGCACTTTCATTTATTTTCTTGCGCAGTTGTCTGCTTGCGTATAAAGCAAGCACTCAGCTACGCACAAAAAATGCAGCATTTTGCGTTCGGCTGCGCATAAATGATGCGTAGCCAAACACAAACGCAGCTGAACGCAGCCATAAACAGGCACTATGCGTTCTCATTTTAAACATAGGAGCACATAGTGCCTGCGTTTTACTGCGCTCAGATACGCTGCGCTTCATGCGCAAATGTGAAGTCAGCCTTAATTGTGAATAGTTATATTCTACTGTTATTTTCACAGCAGTAAAAATCCATAGTAATGCCAGTATTTTTAATACGGTAGATAATTATGGAAAAAAGTATATGTAAAAAGTGCTCTTGATTGTTGTAGACTGCATTTAAGAATTTTTTTTTATTTTGTGTCAGATATTTGCTGTAACTTTGTAACTACCATTCATGGCTACAAATTTAACCATGATACAGTATCTGAGTGCTGGGGAAAAGAGGAGATTTGTGTATAGTTGCTGGAAAGAGCTAGCTCTCTAGAAAGAGATTATGTGAATACAGAGACTAATTTGAATGCTCAATGGTAAAACATATAAATTACCATATTTTTCAGACTATTAGACGCACCCAGGTATTAGAGGAGGAAAACAGGAAAAAATAAGCAAAAAATGTGGTCATGAGGCAGTATTATGGGAAGGGGGATCTACTGCTGACACAGTTATGGCTGTAATGTTCCCATATTCCGTACTGATGTCCCCCATCCTGGTATATATATCCCCCATACTGTAATATGGTCCGCAATTCTGACACATTGTCATCATCCTGGAAACGCTCCATCCTGGAATATATATCTCCTATCCTGGTATATGGCCCCCATCATGGTGTATATGTCTCCCATCCTGCTATATGGCCCCATCCTGCTCTATGCCCCATCCTGCTATATGCCCTCATCCTAGTATATGGCCCCATCTTAGCATATAGCCCCCATCCTGTATATGGCCCACATCCTGTATATAGCTCCATCCTGGTATATGGCTCACCCACATCCTGTATATGGCCACATCCTAGCATATGCCCCCATACTGAATATGGCCCCCATTCTGTATGTGGCACCATCCTGGTATATGCCCCATCCAGGAAAATGACCCCATCCATGGCAAAAGCACACTTAAAATAATAAATAAATTTACTCACCCTCCATCACTCCCTTGCTTCATATGTCCTGTTCTTCTGCCGACAACAGAATATAGGCACACAGTGCATGATGTCACAGTCATGTGCTGAGCTCTACAGGCTATATAATAGAGTATTTAGGCACACCAGTATAAAGAAAAAAATGGAAAAATTCAAATTTGCGGGTGAAACAAAAATTTATTATTATTATTATTTATTTATATAACGCCATTGGTTCCATGGCGCTTTATATGTGTAAGGGCTGAACAAGGACGAGAACATAAATAATGACGAATAAATCATACAGGTACATTAGGGCAGAGATCCTATCCACAAGGGCTCACAGTCTATAGGGGATGAGTGGGAGACAGTAGGAGGGGGAGAGGTGAGATGGTGCAGCGGATTAGGTCTCAGTGTGGGTTATAGGTTTGAAGGAAGAGGTGGGTCTTCAGATTTTTCTTGAAGGTTCCCAGGGTAGGGGAGTGTCTGATGTGGCGTGGAAGAGAGTTCCAGAGTATGGTGGATGCACGAGAGAAGTCTTATATGCGGTTGTGGGAGGTGGAGATGCAGGGGGGGAGAAAAGGAGTTCTTGAGAGGAGCGCAGATTGCGTAAGCGGTGGTATCGGGCGACCAAGTCGGAGATGTATGGAGGGGACAGGTTGTGGATGGCCTTGTATGTCAGGGTTATGGTTTTGAACTGAGATCTCTGGGAAGTAGGGAGCCAGTGGAGGGCTTGGCAGAGGGGGGAGATGGGGGAGTAACGGGGCAACAGGTGGTTGAGTCGGGCAGCGGAATTGAGGATGGTTCGGAGGGGTACAAGGGAGGAAGCAGGGAGGCCGGTGAACAGGAGGTTGCAGTAGTCGAGGCGGGAAATGATGAGGGTGTGGACAAGCATTTTGGCAGTGTCATGGTCAACGAAGGAGCGGATCCGTGAGATGTTTTTAAGCAGGAGGTGGCAGGAGGTGGCGAGGGCCTGGATGTGTGGCTTGAAGGAGAGGGCAGAGTCGAGGATTACACCGAGTGTGCAGTCGTTGACAGTGATGGTTAGGTCGGGTAGGGGGAATGAGTGACCTGGGGGAAGGCGATGAACTCTGTTTTATCCATGTTGAGTTTGAGGAAACGAGCGGAGAAGAAGGATGAGATGGCGGTTAGGCAGTGTGGGATTTTGGATAGCAGGGAGGTGATGTCAGGGCCGGAGAGGTAGAGTTGGGTGTCGTCAGTGTAGAGGTGGTATTGGAGGCCGTGGGACTCGATGAGTTGGCCTAGGCCGAGGGTGTAGATGGAGAAGAGTAAGGCTCCCAGGACTGAGCCTTGGGGAACTCCAACAGATAGGGGGTGGGGCAAGGAGGAGGTGTGGGAGTGGGTGACGCTGAAGGTCCGGTCTGTTAGATACGAGGTGATCCAGGAGAGGGCCAGGTCAGTGATGCCAAGGGATTCTAGAATTTGAAGCAGTGGTCGACTGTGTCGAAGAGTTTGAAGCAGTGGTCGACTGTGTTGAAGGCAGCAGAGATCGAGAAGGATGGAGTAGTGTCGCTTGCTCTTGGTGGTCAGTAGGTCGTTGGTGACTTTGGTTAGGGCTGTTTCAGTGGAGTGGAGAGCTCGGAAACCGAATTGCAGGTGGTCAAAGAGGGAGCACGAGGAGAGATGGCATAACAGTTTGGAGTAGACATGTTGCTCAAGCAATTTTGAGGCGAAGGGGAGGAGAGATATGGGACGATAGTTGGAGACTGTTGAGGGGTCGAGGGAGGGTTTTTTGAGTATGGGTGTGATGAGGGCATGTTTGAAGGATGAGGGGAAGACGCCGGTGGTAAGTGATATGTTGAAGAGATGGCTTAGGGCGGGGATAAGGACAGTGGTGAGGTTAGGGAAGAGATGGGAGGGGAGAGGGTTGGGGGCACAAGTGATGAGGTGTGATCGTGCTAGAAGGGAGGAGAGACACACCAGTCATGGAGGGGAAGTTACTTTTGGTCGAGGGGGGTTGGGTGATAGAGAGGGAGGGCCGAGTGGATTGGGAATCAAAGCTTTCACTGATTTTGTCGATCTCCTGTTTAAAGAAGCTGGCAAAGTCGTCGTCGGTGATGAGGGGAGAGGGAGGGGGTGCAGGGGGACGGAGTAGGGTGTTAAAGGTTATGAAAAGTTGCTTGGGATTGTGGGAGAGGGAGCTAATGAGAGACGAGAATAAAGCTTGTTTTGCGGTGGTCAGTGCTGTCTTGAAGTCGATGAGGGACTGTTTGTACAAAGCGAGGTGCGTTGCAGAGTTGGATTTCTTCCGTCTCCGTTCAGCTACCCTGGACGTCCGTCGAAGTTTTTTGGTGCTGGCGGTGAGCCAGGGTTGTCTGTGTGCATGGGTTTTGTTGTATGAGAGAGGGGCTGCCTGGTCGAGGGCTGTGGCGAGAATGGTGTTGTAGAGGGTGGTGGCAGCATCAGCATCATGAGAAGAGGCTAAGTCAGAGAGAGGTAGGAGCGACTCGGTGAGTGAGTGGAAGTTAATGAGCTTGAGGTTTCTTCGGGGGTGAGGGAGTGTCTGGAGAGGGGAGAGCGTGGCAGGGGGAAGAGGGCAGAGAAGGTCAGCAGGTTGTGGTCGGATAGGAGGGGGGTTGAGTTTGCGAGGTTGGTGAGGGAACAGAGGCGGGTGAAGACGAGGTCTAGTGTCGAGCACCAGGGCGTAGAGTACTCGGGTATCAGGCGGCAGAGGGTTCTCTTTGTCACGGGGAGTGGCGGCCACGCCTGATCCCGTGTCCTGGGGGACTATTCTTCAAAAAGGGGGATTTATTTACAAGGATTATGTACAAGTTTGTCGTGACGCCACCTGCAGTACCTGGTGAGATGTCACCAGTGCCGCTACAGTCCTCCGGAGGTCGGTGGTATTGCGGCATTGATGGTATAGTCCACCTCAGGCAGGACTGGGGACCTCTGAGGCAGTGAAGTAAGGGTGAGCAGGGTGTAGTGGAGCTGAGATGGTACAGGGAGAGTTAGAATAGTCTTTAGAGGGACACAGTTAGTTGAGGAGGACGGATGCACTCACACAGAAGAAGTCTCTTTTACCTTTTTACTGGTGTTTAACAGGTAAATGATCCAGGGCACTGACGGGTGACCGGGCTGCACAGTGGGTTCCCACAGCAAGTGGGTATAAGGCCTCCTCGGTTCGTGTAGTTGCTGAAGCAAAGCCTGCTGTAGCCTGACTTGCCTCCACTCTCTTCCTTTTTTCCTGTCTCTCTCTCCTCCTGTGCGGTCTCCGGGATGACCTTCTCTGGACACTGCAGTGGCCTGCTGTTCCTGGCTCCCTCTCTTGACCCTCCTGGGAGATCGGGTAGCTGAAGCTTCCATGGTGCGACAGGGTTTTCTGTGGGCTTATAGTTCCCCACATGTGCAGATCCACAATATCCAGCTTTCTCCAGGAACAAACTACTTCTGAGCTACTTGTTCCTGGCTCCTGCTCTGAGCCCCCTGCCTTCAGTCCCACTTAGGCTGTGGGACGCTGAAGGGCCATCCGGGTAACTGACTCGGGCCTGAACACAGCACCGACCACCAGGACTTCCTTGCAGCTCTTCTAGCGTCTGCACACACTCTGACTAGCTCCTCCCCAGCAGCTGTATATATAGTGGATCTTGCCTAAAGGCAGCAAGTTAAGCTCCCCCTACTGTGTCGGGGTGGAAGGTGTTGTTTGTAGTAGGTACCTGCTGTGGAAACCCAGCTGTGCATTAGAGAGATCTGTGGTTACCTGCATGAGCAGGGCGCTACACTAGTGTGTGACCGTTATTGTGTGTGGCTGAGGAGGACCATTGGGAGAGGCCGAAGGAGGAGGTTAGAGAGAGGAGTCTTGAAGCAGCAGTGTGGGGTTTATCAATGGGGATGTTGAAGTCGCCCATGATGATGGTGGGGATGTCGGAGGAGAGGAGGTGGAGAAGCCAGGTTGTGAAGTGGTCGAAGAAGGTGGACGGTAGATGACAGCCAGTTGGAGGTTGCAGGGGGGAAGATATGACAGAGTGCGCCTCGAAGGAGGGGAGGGAGGCAGAGGTGGGGTGGTGTAATTTGGGTGAAGGAGCAGCGGTTGGCCAGTAGTAGGCCAACACCTCCGCTGCAGGAAGTTGCTGGGGTGGGTGATGTGGGAGAGGGTGAGTCCGTCATAGGAAAGGGCGGTGGGGGAGGTTGTGTCGGATGGGGTGAGCCATGTTTCGGTGATGCCAAGGAAAGAGAGTTTTTTGGTGATGAAGAGGTCGTGGATGAAGGTGAGCTTATTGCATACTGAGCAGGCATTCCAGAGTGTGGGATTGGGGGAGGGGAGGCTTGGGGGATGGGTGTAAGGTTGCAGGGGTTGCGGATGTTAATGGTGGGGAGTGGGCGTGGGCTAGGGGTGATTGTGGGGATGTGTTGGGGGGAACCGGAATTAGGGGAGATGTCGCCAGCAAGTAGGAGGAGGAGGGAGAGGGTCAGGAGGTGGGGGCATGAGAGCTTGTGTGGTGGGCGGGCATGTTTGGAGATAAAGGCTTGGGTGTGGAGGAAGAGTTCAGAGGAGTGGGTGAGATGGCTAGGTAGGATGGAGGGGGAAAGTGTTATTGTGTTGTCGGGAGGGACGGAGGAGGGTTGTAGGAAGTGGAGTAGAATAGGAGTGAATGTGAAGAGAAGGGAAAACATTGCATGGGGGTATAGGATTCAGTGAGAGTGAGAGGTGGAGCAGGGGGTGAGGTGAAGATGGGGAGTGGTGGTGGCGGGTGGCAACAGCAGCTGAGAGGAGGAGGTGCAGCCAGGGTTGGGATGGAGTCAGGGGACAGGAGGACAGAAGCAGCAGGAGGGGTGAGAAAGAGGCAGGGGTCTGGAGCGACAGGGGACAGGTGCAGCAGGAAGGGTGTGCAAAGCGGATGAGTGGCAATCAAGTCCAGGCAATCGCAAATCAAATGGAGGCGTACAGAGTCTATCAGGTGAAGCAGGGTGATGCGGTGCAGTCAGAGACCAGATGTAGGTACAATAGTGGGGATGAGATGCAGCCATGGACGAGTTGCAGATGCAGCCATGGATGCGATCAGGTGCTGCTGGGGCGAGATGCTGAGGTGCAGTCAGGATCCGATGAGCTGGGGGTCAGATGTAGCCATGCAGCAGGAGGAGTCACTCAGAGACAGATGAGATGATAAATATATATAATTTCCAACGGTGGATGGATAATCCAGGGAGTAATGTATCCTTTTAATCATCACACAGTTAATAATACTTGTTCCAACATTTCAACCTGCTTGGCCTTTTTCACGGTTCTGTTATACAAAGATTTACAAAGCACAATGGTACACAAATTAGTTTTAATTCAAAATAATATATCAAACACTTTCTTCAGTGCGTGATCTGTGAGTCATAAATGGAAGTGCCATCTGGTTGCGGTGACAATGGTGGTACATTGGTGCATTCGTGATTGTACTTCCTCTTTTAGGAATAAATGAGGAAGGAAGAGAGAGAAAAAGAGTTTAAAGACAGAAGAGAAGTTACACTGTAATGAGTCGTAGACAACAGGGTTGGCTCGTCTCTATCGGGTTGAAGTGAGTGAAGATTCGGAGCAAAAGGAAAGCAAATTAGGTAAAATTACCAGTGTATACTGAGGACGGGGTCTCAAGAGGAAGGGGGGTTGCTGTGGGATATGGCAGAATTCTGTAAGAAAGCTAGAAGTCAGTATATGTGTGATTAAATTTGTCAAAAGGAGAAATAAGTAATAAATTATCCAGAGTGTATACAGGAGAGCAGAGAAAAAAACATTTAGCCAGGAAGGCTGGGAGTCACTAAAGAGAAGGAAACAATACAAGTTGTGGAAAGGACAGAGGACAATTTCAATACTTCCTGTGGTGGCACAGAGGACAAGGATATATATACTTGAGAAATGGATCAATGAGACCTGCAGCGGTCCACAGTGGTGTGAAACTGAGAATATAAAGGTAAAGAATCAAAACAAAGAAAATAAAGATAAAGTCACAAAACAAGAAAAGAATGCAAGAGCAGAGTACTTGTGTAGACCACAGCAACCCCCCTTCCTCTTGCCACCCTGTCCTCAGATGTACACTGGTAATTTTACCTAATTTGCCTTCCTCTTGCTCCGAATCTTCACTCACTTTAACCTAATAGAGACGAGCCAACCTTGTCGTCCGCAACTCACTACTGTGTTCCTTCCTTTATGTCTTTAAACTTTTTTTTCTCCTCACCTTTCTTTCTCTCGTTTTTTCCCTTATTGAGATAGTATAATCACGAATGCACCAATGTACCACCATTGTCACCGCAAGCCAGATGGCACTTCCGTTTATGACTCACGGATCATGCACTGAAGAAAGTGTTTGATATATTATTTTGAATTAAAACTAATTTGTGTACCATTGTGTTTTATAAATCTTTGTATAACAGAACCATGAAAAAAGCCAAATAGGCCAAAATGTTGGAAAAAGTGTTATTAACTGTGTGACAATAAAAAGGATACTTTTTTTGTTTCACCTGCAAATTTGTCATTTTCAATTTTTTTCTTTACACTGGTGTGCCTGAATACTCTATCATGTTGCGTCTTGAACTTTTCTCGAGCACCCAATTGACATGTGAGCATGTCCCTACTCTGGTGAATGAACTCCACAGGCTGTCAGCTCAGCTCGGGCGAGATAGAGCAAGAAGTGGCAATGGACGGTGAGTATTATCATCCCATCTGCCGAGATATTCACTACCCCACCAGTGTGTGTGGGATGCGGTTGGATATCCACTGTCTTTAATTGTGGGCACATGTGATCGGTTGTTCACATGGGCCCGCTGTTTAAGCTGATTTATGTCACTCCGCTGCCAACTTCTCAGCAGCAGCTTCAGTGCAAAGAGGTGGGCAGGGGAGAGCAGGGAATATTAAATGAGCTTAATCAGTGGTCCCATGTGGTCACTGGCAGGCCTCATTTTACCGGGCTGGCCCCTGCCTCCAGTGACCGGCTACACCACTGTTGCCCCCACAGCCCCACACATTTGGTAGTCCATATAGTCCATACATCCAGACTATCAGATGCACCCTTATTTTCCTCCCAAATATGGGGGAAAAACATGCGTCTTAGTCAGAAAAATATGGTAGCCCATTCCAGGCAGGGAAGAAAACTATTTCATTAAGGTGAATGGAGGTATTTGCCTTTTACATATATACGTATATCTTTAACAAGTCTGACTGCTGGTACTGTAGCTGATTTTGGATACTTGCCTCACATCAGTGCATTACAGGGTTTGAATGACTGAATGAGATGACCTTGATATGGCCTCAGATCCACTTGCATTTGCAACGGACTAATGCAATCTGATAAAACATTGGATTGCACTCACACCATTGTTAAACAATCAGGCAGTGTCTATCAACAAGTTTTTTCTCATGCCTAGTGAGCATGACAAAAAAAATCACAGCATACTGCGTTTGGCAACGAGTCTGGGATCACTCGCACCCATACAAGTTATGGGTGCTTGTGAAACATTGTGCGGTCTCTTCCTTGTCCGCTGTCTCTACCTCCCTGGGCTCTTTCCAAATGTATGGAAATAAATGTATTTTTCTTAAAAACCTGCATCTGTGTTTTTTTATTAATAAAGTGTTTAAATTCTTAGTAAAATAAAATGTTGTAGGGCTTCGCTGTTTTGTTATTGCTAGCACAGGTAAACCAAGCAGCTACTGGCTGCCAATCCCCACATGGGCTTGGCAAGGGCTTTGCTGTATTCTTTTTTGCCAGCCAAGGTAACCTAGGCAGCCGGGGGCTGGAATTCTCAGCATGCTAAAGCCCAAGAGTTTTGGGCTTCCCACACTACAAATTGCAGCCAACAGCCGTCCCAGAATTGGCACCTTCATGAGTCAGTTACCCCGCTCTTCCAGCTGCCGCAGTGGCAGACTGGGTAATAAAGGGGTTAATGTCAGCTTTTTTTGGTAGCTGAAATCAGGCTCTATTGCTAATATCAGCTGACAATATGACAGTCAGCCATTAGCAATAGTTTCAGTAAAGAGAAATAAAAACAACACAGACAGAAATCCTTTATTGCATACAAAATAGACAGACACCTCGTTATCCACTTTATTACCTCCCACCAAATTCCCCTCCAATATAATCTGGTAATTACTGCAATCTTGCAGTGGAAGCATGGGGCAGTGTGATGCGGCACACAGTTGCAATCTTTGTATACCCAAGTGACCAAAGATGGAGGCCACGTGAGTAAGTGCGCATGCACTGTCTCTGCCCCATGCACTCTCTCTGCCCTGTATGCTCACTCTGCCCTATGCACTCTTTTTGCCCCTTGTACATCCTCTCAGGCCCCACCATGCACTCTCTGGCCTCCCCTGTACACTCTCTTTGCCCCTCTGTATGATACTCTACCCTCTGTGTGCTCTTTCTGCACCCCTATACAGTCTCTCTGCCCCTGTGTGCTCACTCTGCCCCCATGTGCTCTGTCTACCCCTTGTGCACTCTCTTGCCCCCCCATATGTTCTCTGGTCCCCCTGTACACTCTCTCTGCCTCTCTGTGTGCTCTCTCTGACCCCTGTGCACATTCTCTGTCCCTGTTGTGGACACTCTCTGCCCCATGCACTCTCTCTGCCTCCTATGTGCACTCTGTGCCCTCCCTGTGCACACTCTTTGTCCCCCCTGTGTGTTTTGTGTGCCCCCTCTGTGTACACTCTCTGTCCTCCCTGTGAGTGGGCTATGGCCTACCCTGTGTGCTCTCTCTGGCCCTCTGTGCCCCCCTATGCATGCTCTGTGCCCCCATGCTTGGTCTCTGACCCCACCCTGTGCATGCTCCCTGTCCCCATGCATGCTGTTTGCCCCCGCTGTGCTGCCTCTTTGCCCCTGCTTTGCTCACTTTCTGCCCCCCATGGTCACTCTCTGCCCCCTTGTGAATTTCCTCCTTCGGTGGGCTATGGGGTATACAGGCTTTGGAGTGAGCAGGCTGTGAGGTGAGTGGGCTGCGGGATGAGCAGTCTGTGGGGTGAGCGGTCTGCGAGGTGCGTAGGTTGTGGAGTGAGTGGGCTGTGGAGACCGGGCTGCGGTAAGCATATGCAGCAGGTTCCTGGCATCAGCGTCAACACTAGCGGGCACCATTTTTGCACACCGATCATTTGGGTATGCAAATATAGCTGCCACGGCAGAAGTGGATTGTGTATGATAGGAGGACATCGGAACGGAAGTCAGTGACAGACAGGACTTCAAGATTATTATATTCTCTGCAATATATTTTTGAAAGTCATCTCTTATAATGCTGTAAGGAGGTGAACAATTCAGACTGTATCATAGAAATGGATATGGAAATGAACTATGCACAGTCCGCTACTGCCCCCTTGTGGACAAGTGCTGAAACAAATGCAGAGAAGTGGGAAATTCCCTTTTCAGCAAAAGTTTTTACCCAGGAAGAGAAAGAGCGGGAAATCAGTGCAGATCCAGAGCTGAGCCAGGGGAGACCTGCGTGTGGATGTCTGTTGAAAGAGGGCTACTTTGCTACACCTTGCCGGAAAAATCATCCCGGACGAGCCCTCGTGACTGATCCTGGGCCACTGGACTTTGGTGCTGTGACTCTGGCCGCTCTACAAAACCTTGCCTGCCGAGCACCCAGAGTGCATGTGCAGGGGCTGTGACCGACATAAGGGAGCCATTTGTACTGCCGTGATCTCCCTCCTGCTCCTCCGAGACTGAGAGAGACTTCTGTGCTGCTGTGGGCTCCCTTCTGCTGCTCGGTGTGCCCTGAGACTGGAAGAAACTAACAAAGAAAAATCCCGTTACCTGCGGAAGGAGACCAAAGAAGAAGACTGAGGAGTTTCCCCCTTCAGCGCTGCACAGGGACCCGTCATCGTGAGATCCCCAGGCCTGCTACGTGGGACCGACATCTTCTTCTGTGATAGACTGGTACGTGATTTTAGGGAAAGTTAGGGAAAGATACCTTCATTGTTGTGTTTTTTTTTCTTGCTGCGTACCCGGAAGAAGTGAAGATCCAGAGACTCTAATATATACAAGTGCGCATATAGTTCGGTTGACTGTGATATAAACATGTTTGACAGTAAAGAAACGTTATTACCGGTTAAACCTGAGTATGGGGATTCTGTTGAGAAAGATCATACACACACACCCGCAGCCTTGCCACCGGTCATTACATCTGGCGTAGTCGGCAGGATGTGTGATCAACAGAATCTCCTCCCGGTAGTAGCTTATAACCAGACTTATACTACGGCCTGCAGGTCCATATCTGGTGCCAGCACTCCGAACAGTGACACGGAAGAATTGAAGCAGATAGTAGCAGAGTTGCAGAAACAGATACTACAGCTACAGCTCATGCTAGACCAACAGGCGGACAGGCAAGCGAGACAGCAACCCAGCCGGCCTATGGGAAGGTGCTGGACATGTGGCGACCCCCGCCATAGGGAAAACCGTTGTCCGCATCCTCCACCCGTGGTCCGATATACCAGAACCAGCAAGTCATGCCCCACAACAGCAGCCACCTTTAAACTAGATGCCCCAGCCAAAGCAGCTCGTTCGGCAGGGGAGATCAGGGAAAAGGGTGTGAAGAGACAGAGCCAGACCGATAAGCAAGTACTGGCCACTCGGGTCCAGGGGACGGTGAAGTGGTTTAATGTCCGCGATGGGTATGGCTTCATCAACAGGAATGACACAAAGGATGACGTGTTTGTACATCAGACTGCCATAAAGCGTAACAATCCTCGTAAGTGTCTCCGCAGTGTTGGTGATGGGGAGATGGTACAGTTTGATGTTGTGAAGGGAGAGAAGGGTACAGAGGCCGCCGACGTCACCGATCCTGGTGGTGTTCCCGTTAAAGGAAGCAGATTTGCCCCCAACCGGCGCCGCTACCGCCGGCGATCCTACTCTCCCCGGGTAGGAAACGTGACTGAGTTTATTGGAGATATTGTGAGCCCTGAACAAGGGAGCGAAGGTGAACGGGGGGATGACGGTTTCCCCCAACAGATGTCCCTACTCCGCCGGAGATCAATCCCTGTGATATCAACAGCCATCACTGCCTTGGAGCCGATGGTTGTTGACAGGGACTGTCAACCTTTAAGTGGGGGGGTATGTAATGAGGTGAACAATTCAGACTGTATCATAGAAATGGATATGGAAATGAACTGTGCACAGTCCGCTACTGCCCCCTTTTGGACAAGTGCTGAAACAAACGCAGAGAAGTGGGAAATTCCCTTTTCGGCAAAAGTTTTTACCCAGGAAGAGAAAGAGCGGGAAGTCAGTGCAGATCCAGAGCTGAGCCAGGGGAGACCTGCGTGTGGATTTCTGTTGAAAGAGGGCTACTTTGCTACACCTTGCCGGAAAAATCATCCCGGACGAGCCCTCGTGACTGATCCTGGGCCACTGGACTTTGGTGCTGTGACTCTGGCCGCTCTGCAAAACCTTGCCCGCCGAGCACCCGGAGTGCATGTGCAGGGGCCGTGACCGACATAAGGGAGCCATTTGTACTGCCGTGATCTCCCTCCTGCTGCTCGGGGTGCCCCCGAGACTGAGAGAGACTTCTGTGCTGCTGTGGGCTCCCTTCTGCTGCTCGGTGTGCCCTGAGACTGGCAGAGACTAACAAAGAAAAATCCCGTTACCTGCGGAAGGAGACCAAAGAAGAAGACTGAGGAGTTTCCCCCTTCAGCGCTGCACTGGGACCCGTCATCGTGAGATCCCCAGGCCTGCTACGTGGGACCGACATCTTCTTCTGTGATAGACTGGTACGTGATTTTAGGGAAAGTTAGGGAAAGATACCTTCATTGTTGTGTTTTTTTTTCTTGCTGCGTACCCGGAAGAAGTGAAGATCCAGAGACTCTAATATATACAAGTGCGCATATAGTTCGGTTGACTGTGATATAAACATGTTTGACAGTAAAGAAACTTTATTACCGGATAAACCTGAGTATGGGGATTCTGTTGAGAAAGATCATACACACACACCCGCGGCCTTGCCACCGGTCATTACATCGCCCTCAATAAATTTGCACACAACTGATGTCAGACTTACCAGATGGTAGTTACCTGGTTCTAGCTTCTTAGTTTTATTATATATTGGTACCATGTCAGCCATCCTCCAAAAAACTGTTAGGCCGGCTTCACACCTCGGTTTTAGGGATCTGGGGCTGTCCGGCGTGAACTGGACAGTCCGGATCCGATTTTGGTCCTATTGTTTCCCTATGAGGCTGGATAGGGCCAGATGGCATTTATTTGCCATCCGGTTTTGTCCTGTCTGGAAGGATTGGACACATTTCACTTTTTTGCCCTGGACACAAAATCGTAGCTTGCAGCGTTTTTGTATCTGGAGCAAAAATCTGACAAAATCGGATCCGATGCGATCCGGAGTCCCCTAACATGGGTGGCTATCGACGTCGGATCGCACCGGATCTGACAGAATATCGGATCCGGCTGCCAGACACCGGATTCTGAAATTCAGCGGTGGCCCGTGCTGAACTTCAGCACTTGGAGAGCTCCCGCCTGAAATTTCAGAACTGCGGCTAGCTCCCCGTTAGCCGCAATTTTGAAATTTCAGGACTGGACAGCGGCAGCAACTGCACAGTCCTGATTACGGCAGGAAACAGGAACGGAGGGCATATTAACCCTCCGGTTTTGTTTTCTCCAGGGCTGTCAGGCTGTGTCTGGTGCATGCAGCAAAAACACCGGACACAGCTTGACACCACAAAACCGTGGTGTGAAGCCGGCCTTACAAAAGAGTCTA
The DNA here is from genome assembly GCA_033576535.1 of Allobates femoralis. Classification (NCBI taxonomy): domain Eukaryota; kingdom Metazoa; phylum Chordata; class Amphibia; order Anura; family Aromobatidae; genus Allobates; species Allobates femoralis. Next base: position 168,443,610 of record JARQOC010000001.1, on the reverse strand, counting down.
AGGGTGCAAAACCGCACTTGCCGCACCTGCCGCAAGTATGCCTATACTTTGCATAGAAAAAACCGCAACCGCGCCGCAAGTGGAACGGTTATGCGGCAATCGCGGCAGATGCGGTTTTTTCACCGCATCTGCCGCGAATTACGAAAAACGCAGATGTGAAAGCACCCTTAGAAGATGAAATACAGCAGTTTGACAATTACTAAGCTCAATTCCCTCAACTGGCCTGGGGATTGATCAATATTTAATTTGTTTAGATGCAGCTGTACTTATACTTGCATTAAATTCTTTATATAAGGTGGTGAGCTTTGATTTTTGTCTTGCTGAATGATCTCTGGAATAGTGTATTTATTGATGAATACAGATGAAAAGTGCCCGTTTAATACCTTTTCATTTTATTGTCGTTGGCAATTTGTTTTTAGTAATCCAAGCTTTCCGCATATCTTCTTCACCCCTGAGTGTCTCAGGTAAGAGATGTTAACATCATATTTCCTTTTATGAATTTACCTGTTCATATGGTAGATAGGAAACATGATGTGTGCTCTGTCTGCCAACTGCTATATACCAATTTGGAGATGATAGGTATTATTTTTATCCTTCTCTCTTGAGGCTGAAAATATGTCTGAATTATTTGTAAGAGTTATGCACATCCCAATATTTATAATTTTCTACTGGAGTCTACATATTTCATCTTTTTCTTTGAAGCTCAGGCCCTCAGCAGGGGGATCCATCTTCTCAGAGACAAATTGTCCCAGTTACTTGATTAACTTTGTCACTTCACCATTTGTCTGCAGGTGGAACAACCTGCCTCAGACTGTTATTCAGAACAAGAGGATGCATAGGTGCATGTAGCTATCTTCCATATTCTTCACAACTCTCCCTGTAGAGTTTCCATGATATCTCCCCCTTTTAGAGGTGGCATGGAGATTGATTTACCAATCGACTCCCACACCCACCTCACGGCACTATTCGCCTTGGATCCCTCACTACCTTCTCCATTTTATATTAGGAAAATGGGCATCTCTGTGAGGTCACTCAGCACCATGAGACTGTCACCCACTGGTATTGCAGTCCAAAACCCCTGTAGTCAGAAGCATTTTTAAGGCCCCATCTTTATAGGAACCCTCTGGGACCTGTTATGTTCAGAAACTGGTTTGGTTATCTGTCTGCAGGATGAGGGCCAAAAAAAGGTAGTGCGTTATCTGCATTCTCAGTACTCAGACCGCAGGTGACAGCAACTATGTAGACTGTCTCTCCGGGGAATAACAATACCTTCACATCAGCCTGACTGGCTGGGGATAATACTTTCCTGTAATCATGACAAACTGGGGACACAGCTTTCCCATCACCCTGACAAGCTATAGGTAACACATGTCCTTCTTCATGATCGGCTGTGGGAAATACTTGCCGTGTCTTCTGACAGGTGATGGGTACTGCTTTCCCATCCCCATGACAGACAGTATGTAAAACGTTCCCATCTTTCTGACAGATTATGGGTACCGCTTTCCCATTATCTGGACAGGTTACGGGGTCAACTTTCCCATCACTCTGATGAGCTGTGGTAAAACCTTTGCCACTTCCATAACAAGTTATGGGGACTGCTTTCCTATCACCCTTACAAGAAGTGAGCAAAACTCTCACCTCATCTGGAAAGGTAGGGGGTACAACTTTCCCACCACCTGGATCAGCTGTGGGTTCCACTATCTATTGGTCCCCGTGAACCATGCTGGACCATTATTTGGTGAATTCATCTCGGCTTGCAGACCACCATCTTGAGGTTTGAGTCCAAGGAAAGCTGTGCCATTTGCTCCCTGAGAGCTTTCAGACTATCATCTTCCCAACGCCACCTGGAACACTTGACAAGACATGGTCAGAATAGACAAGACTGTCATGTCTTCTGTCAGCTCTCTGGGACCTGTCTCTTGGTCTCCGTCTGACATGGCAGCCACTTGGTCAGAAGGGGCGAATTCTGTGGATCTCCAGCGCTCCTACTCTGGGTGACAGTGGCTATAACTGCTGTAACCGTGGGTAGTGCGCACATTCCCTTGGCTCCTGAACAAGTGGCTGATTAAGGCTGACTAACTTGGCCTCCTGACATCCCGGTTGTGGGGGGACCCTGCTATGAAAACTTACCTGGGGCCCCACCTCTCATAGGACAGCCCACACCAGATTTGTCTATTCCCCCACGGCATCTGCCTGCCCCCTGTTCTACCTCAGAGGACAAAAGGTCTTCAGCTCCACAGCTCCAGTTGTCTTTGACAGTCCCTATCGGGTCATTCCATGTCAAGTGATCCAAAAATGAATATTTTTTTTCCCTGACGTCCTCAGATTTTTAAAAAAATTTTTCTATCTGAAGAACAACTTTATCTAATTACAAAAAAAAAGTTTTGAATTTTTTTCTTTATCTGTTAATTTTTTACAGATTTTTAAAGTTTTAAAAAAGTGCGAATTTTGGCCTGGTATGGCTTTACATTTTCTATCATATCTCGGGCTAGAAATAAGATAGAGAAACAAAATAAACACCAATCTACTCAGAACTGTCCAGGCTTTCATCAGATATGTCACAAGAGGATATTTGTTAATATTTTACCCATGTGATCGCAAGCGCAAAACTTTAAAACGCATTTCCGAAAAATCGGCGCGCTTTAAATATTTCAAAAACTGCCCATGTGTCTGCTTTGCTCTTAGCCACATCTGTACCAAATTTCAAGTTGGGATCGCAATGGGATCATATTTTAACATATTTTACTAGTAAGAGCGTCAATGGGTCATTCCATATCAAGTGATCTAAATATGAATATTTTTTTTTACCTGACGTCTTTAGATTTTTTTTTTTTTTTTCCTTTATGAAGTACTACTTTAGTTAATTACAAATTAAAAGTTTGGAATTTTTTTCTTCATCAGTTAATTTTTTACAGATTTTTAAAGTTTAAAAAAAGGGTGAATTTTGGCCTGGTACGACTTTAAATTTTTTATCTCAGGCTAGAAATAAGATAATGAAGTGGGAGAGGCATCATTTTACTCAGAACGGTAACAGCTTTCATTTGAGATGTTACAAGACTATGTTTCTTTATATCAAATTCAAACTATTGACGGGCAATTGTGAAAAAATGACTGATTGTGTTCTTGGTGACTTTTGAATTGACACTATAATAGTTAAATATTTTGCACTTAGGTCCAATGAATGCGTCCATGGGGTCAAGCTGGGACAGAGTCATCACAAATTAGCCTTATTTGCAGATGACCTGCTACTTTACATCTCCCAGCCCCTGGTCTCCATCCCTTCGGTCTTAATGGAGTTTGAACGGTTCGGACAATTGAGCAACTTTAAAGTGAATTGCTCCAAAACCGAGGCACTCAATATTTCTTTGCCTGGAGAATCGGTTTCTCATCTATCTAAACAGTTCCCATTTAAATGGAAAGTAGAAGCCATTAAGTACTTGGGAGTCCTTATACCAAAAGATCTTAAACAAATATTCAATTTAAATTATCAACCCCTTTTGACTAACGCGGAATCGGCATTTACCTCCTATAGACAATTAAAGCTATCCTGGTTCGGGAGAATAAACGTAGTCAAGATGTATGTCTTGCCCCGACTCTTATATACTTTTCAGACAGTTCCTGTTCTATTGGATAGAGGTTTCCTCTCCAAAATGCAATCTATGATCCTTAGATTTGTCTGGGGGGCAAGAGGTCCAGATTGCGAATGAATATCCTATCCTTGCCCGAGACCAGAGGAGGGGTTGGACTACCCAACATACGAGCGTACTTTGAGGCTTCCTCTCTTGTTAGAGCTCTAGATTGGCATTATCATGCGTCCTCCAAGAAATGGGTAGGGGTGGAGCAAGAGGGTTTGGGGATTCCGCTGAAACACCTGCTTTGGATTTCCCCTAAAGATTCCACAGACCTAGTACCTTTGACAGACATGACCAGAAACACCTTGAAGGTATGGCACCTAGTGACGAAAACCCTCCGCTTAAACGACAGACTTAGCCCTTTGACTCCCCTTTTTTCCAACCCATCTTTCCCACCCAGATTTGACAGGCAGAGATTTTTATGTTGGCGGATTGTGGATGACACCCGAGTAGGACAGACTCTGTCCAGTGGTGGTTTGCCCCCGATGGCAGAGCTACAACTCAAAGATCCTACGAGACCTCTTAAGTGATTCGAATTTCTCCAATACAGAGCATAATTATATTCAGCTGACCACTCTTGCAGGGTAAGATTGACGCCCAACGTATTGGAGAGGTTATTCCAACTGGAGGCTCCACCGAGGCGCAAAATATCATTTCTATACCAGGCCTTAGGGTCCATGAGAGAGCAGGGCACCCTTTACTTCCAACGTGCTTGGGAGAGGGAATTGGGGTGTAGCATTTCAGAAGCTAATTGGCAGAAATGCTTTATATTTACTCACTCACTAGCTAGCGCTTGTTCTGCACAAGAAAGAAGCTATAAGCTGCTCACTAGATGGTACTTGTGCCCGACGACACTCCGGAACATGTTCCCTGGAACCCCTGATACCTGCTGGCGCTGTGGGGAAGAGAAGGGTACAATGATACACATTTGGTGGAGTTGTGGGGAAATCCGGCGGTTCTGGTCTGAGGTTTTCAATGCATACGCCCGGATAACAGGTAAAGAAGCTGAATGCTGCCCAAATCGGCAATGTTATCCATTTTTCCAGGTCCTATTGGGCTACAGAAGAGGGATATTCTCCGCTTTTGCATCTCGGCTGCTCATGCTGTGATCCCGAGGTTCTGGAAATCAAGCCGGGCTCCATCTCTACTTGATTGGTTCAAAGAATTGATGGACACATATCGAATGGAGGCGCTCGCAGCTGATGCGTCGGGATCTCGGAACAAATTCTTAGGGATTTGGGTTGAATGGATTCTTTTTCACGACTCTGCAGAATTTAGGAGTATCTTTTCCAGCACAGATAATATGGCTCGACCTCTGGCTGATGGGGAGCCAGTGGGATGAGTACCCTTTCTCCTTCCCATACCTTACCCGTCCCCCCCCCCTCCTTTTTTTCTTTTTTTCTTACGTGGCTTTTCTTTCCCAGTATAACTTTTTCTAATGGTTTTTGTTTCTCTTCTCTCTCTTCTTTTTTATCTCTCTTTTCTTCCCATCTGATACATTCAGTCTAGGTATTTCCTTTCTACGCCTATACCTTCAGAATTCTAGTGAACATTAGACAGGTATCGAAAACTCTGAGCTGTGAGTAGATCATTAATATTTCGGCCTTCCTTTCCGGTACACCAGTCGATAGACTATTCCAACTAGGCCTCAACGGGTAATGACCCACTTACGTGGTCAACCTGTTAGAAGGGGCCAAGTAATAAAAATCATTCTGCTGGGGCTGCTTGTCCCCTTGACATCAGAACATCTCAAATCCCTGAGAAAGGTTGTATACTTGAGTGTTTGGAATTATATTTAGATTGTAGTATATATTGCACCAGAGATAAGCGCAAAAGTAAATTTGCAGCTTATCTTAAAGTTACTAATAACTTTGTGAATTCTCTTTTTGTATATTTTATATGTCTCAAGATTTTGTTAAAAGATTGAATGTATGTCTTTCATATGTTTTTTCAAAATTTAATAAAAATGAGATTAACCATAGTTAAATATTTTAAAATATGATCCCATCACGATCCCAACTTGAAATTTGGTACAGATGTGGCTAAGAGCATAAAAGACACATGGGCAGTTTTGGAAAATTTTTATTAAAATGTTTTTTTCGGAAATGCGTTTCAAAATGTTGCGTTTGCATTCGCATAGGTAAAAAATTAAAATTAACAAATATACTCTTGTGACATATCTGTTGAAAGCCTGGACAGTTCTGAGTAGAATGGTGTTTATTTTGTTTCTCTATCTTATTTCTAGCCCGAGATAAAAAAATTTAAAGTCGTACCAGGCCAAAATTCACCCTTTTTTTAAACTTTAAAAATCTGTAAAAAATTAACTGATGAAGAAAAAAATTCCAAACTTTTAATTTGTAATTAACTAAAGTAGTACTTCATAAAGGAAAAAAAAAAAAAAAAATCTAAAGACGTCAGGTAAAAAAAAATATTCATATTTAGATCACTTGATATGGAATGACCCATTGACGCTATTAATAGTAAAATATGTTAAAATATGATCCCATTGCGATCCCAACTTGAAATTTGGTACAGATGTGGCTAAGAGCAAAGCAGACACATGGGCAGTTTTTGAAATATTTAAAGCGCGCCGATTTTTCGGAAATACGTTTTAAAGTTTTGCGCTTGCAATCACATGGGTAAAATATTAACAAAGATCCTCTTGTGACATATCTGGTGAAAGCCTGTATAGTTCTGAGTAGAATGGTGTTTATTTTGTCTCTCTATCTTATTCCTAGCCTTAGTTATGAGGAGAAACGTAAAGGCAGGCAACAGCGAAATTCACACTTTTTCTGAACTTTGAAAATCATTTAAAAAAAAAAAAATTTTTTAAAAAATTTTCTCTTCACATTTTGCATTGTCTGACATGCTATTATCAAATAACAAAATCTCAAAAGAATTAAAAATATAGAGGTAATAATCATTGGTTCACTTGACATGGAATGACCCTATCGCAGCTGCTTGCCCCCTCTGTGTCTCGTCATTGACAACCTCATATGCCACTCCTCCCCTCGCAGCAGGCAAATTCATCAACATTTACAACACTGACATTAGCAGTGGACATTACTTCACTGTCTGAGGATGAGAACATGGGGGTTCAGCGGTCACATACTGAGACACTAGCCGCCCCAAATCCACACAGTCTCCACATACATTTTGATGTAGCACTCAGCATGATGCTCCCTCACAATATGATGGCCCCACACACAAGATGGACCCTCCACTGTCCCCACACACACAAGGTGGACCCCACAGTCCCTCTCATACAAGTTGGCCCAAAACAACCACCTACATACAGTATCATGTCCTAACTCAATATGATATCTGCTCAGAGTATGATGGCTCCTACATCCCCCCTCAATATGATGCATCTACAGCCCCACACACAGCAGAATAGCCTTCACAACCCCTACGTACACAGTATAGTTCCCACAGCCTCAGACACCACCAAACGTTACAACAGCCGCTTGCACAATATGATGACCCCAGCAGCTTCAGTACATAATATGATGACCCCTTCAAGCTCACCACTCAGCATCATGTCCCCCCATATACAGTATCAAGGTACCCATAACTCATTACAAGTACTGACATTAAAAAAATAAAATAACTCCCCTAGCCTTATTCTCCCAATGTGCTGCTCCACTCTGTGCACTGTGCAGATTGATTTTCAGCACAGCCGGCACAATTTAGTGATTTTATCGAGCCTGCTAATAATAAGAATTTTATATAGCGCCAACATGTTCTGCAGCACTTTATAATTCAGACGGGACATGTACAAACAATATGAGACAATACAGAGTAACAAAAAATTCAAAATCCATGAGGAGTGAGGTCCCTGCTCGCAAGCTTACAATCTATGAGGAAGTAGGGGAGGCACAAAAGGTAAGTGGTAAAAAGTGCCATCATATATGGTCCAGCCATCAATATAATAAATAGAGGATTCACGTAATGCTGCATGAACCAGTCACCGGTCGGGATCTGTACAAGTACAGATAAAGTGCTATATTATGTATGGGGGTGCAGACAGATGGCACAAGAGGCCAGAAAAGGGAAAATAATTAGACAAGTGAGGTGAGGTGATAGGCCAGTCTAAAGAGATGCCGTTTTTAAGGCTGGGTTAAAACTATTGGTATTGGGAATTAATTTAATTGTTTTTGGTAATTCGTTCCAGAAAATTGGTGCAGCTCATGAGAAGTCTTGGAGACGGGAGAGGGAGGTTCGGATTGATGTCAGTCTTAGGTCACTTGCGGAACGGAGGGCACATGTAGGGCGATAGACAGAGATGAGGGAGGAGATGTAGGGCGGTACAGAACAGTAGAGAGCATTGTGGATGAGAGTGATAATTTTATATTGAACTCTATAGCGGATTGGTAACCAGTGCAATAACTGGCACAGGATAGAGACATTGGTGTAGCGGTTGGAGAGGAATATGATGCTGGCTGCTGCATTCAGGATGGATTGGAGAGGAAAGAGTTTAGTAAGAAGGAGACAGATTAGTAGAGAAATGCAGTAATCCAGGTGAGAATAAATAAGGGCAACAGTTAAGGCCCCGTTACACCTGGCCACATCGCCCCTGCGTCGCCTAATGTAAAGGGGCGATGTCGGCGGCTCTGACAGCTCGCCTGGTTTCACATCAGTGATGTGAAACCAGGCAGCCTCTCAGCTCGCCAGCCCATCGCCGGAGATGTCTCCCTGTGTAAACATGGGGCGGCGACGCTGGCGGGGCGCCAAAAACGTGCGCATACCCGCCAGTCGCCGCCGACATCTCCGGCGGTGTCGGCAGCTGTAACGGGGCCTTTAGAGTTTTTGCAGAGTCAACAGTAAGAAAAGATTGAATTCTAGAGATGTTTTTCAGGTGTAGGTGACAAGCGAGTGACAAGATGTGGGGAGTAAAGGAAAGATCTGGGTCAAATATAACCCCAAGACAGTGGGCGTGATGCTGAGGAATAATGGTACAACCATATACAGAAATGGCAATATTAGGTTTCGGAAGGTTAGGAGAGGGAGGAAACATGAGAAGTTCAGTTTTTGGCAGATTCATTTTAAGGTAGAGAATAGACATGATGTTAGAGACAGCAGATGGACAATCGACAATCACTGGTATTTTGTAGTAATGGGAAGGTGATATCAAGAGAAGATCTGCATAATTGGGTGTCGTCAGCATAGAGATGGTACTGAAAACCAAATCTACTGATGGTTTGTCCAATAGGAGCAGTGTATAGAGAAAAGAGAAGGGGACCTAGGACTGAATCCTTAGGAACCCCAACCATGAGGGGAAGAGGAGAGGAAGAGGAGCTGGCAAAAGATACAGTGAAGGAGCGGTCAGAGAGGTATAGGGAGAACCAGGAGAAAACAGTGTCCTTGAGCCCAATAGAGCTGAGCATAGAGAGGAGGAGCTGGTGATCCATGGTATCTAATGCAGAGGAGAGATCCAGGAGGATTAACAAGGAGTAGTGACCATTAGATTTAGCTTTAGATCATTAGAGACTTTAGTGAGGGCAGTTTCAGTAGAATGTAAAGAGAGGAAGCCGGATTGTAGAGGGGCAAGAAGAGAATTGTCAGAGAGATAGCGGATCATACGGGAGTGGACCAAGCGTTCCAGTAGTTTAGAGATGAAGAGGAGATGAGAGACAGGTCTGTAGTTAGCAGCAGAGTTCTGGTTAAAGGATGTTTTTTTTAATTATAGATATATGCTGGCATGTTTGAAGGAGGAGGGGAAAACACCAGATGAGAGGGTAAGAGTAAATATTTTAGTTAGGTGAGATGTGACAGCTGGGGAAATGGATGGAAGGAGATGTAAGGGAATAGGTTAGCTGGTGCAGGTAGTAGGGCGAGAAGATGCAAGAATCCGGGTGACTTCTTCCTCTGTGACTAGATTAAAGACCTTCACTGAGACTCCGGTTACACCATTCAATTCAATAATAAATGAATTCTGAAAATGCAAATCCTGTTGAAATTGTGATGCTATGTTGGGGATGGGACAGTTCAGCTTAGCACTGGGCTTTTCCGACTCATGTAGCCCAAAAAGGCTGCACGGTCTTCCGCTATGGGTTGTGTGCTCCTGCCATTAATAACAAATTTCAGTTGTCCACCCAATCAGATAGCTCAGCTGACTAATAAAAGTTGTCAGTGTTATGTGCACAGGTTCAGTTACTACTTGCTTCTGGGTGTTCTATCTTTTCCCGAAGGTCTTTCACATCTGGACTGTCCTCTCATTGCCACCTGTCTTCTGCCTCCAGTTGCCCACTGCATCCTAGGCCAAGGTTGCTTGTGTGAATTCCCCTATATTTTGTTCCCTAATCTAGGCCATCCCTGGATAACATAGGCATTAAAGACATCATTCTAGGTAAGCAAATCATTACAGAAATGGTTCAGTATCCTACAATGGGTACACCTCTGTGCAGAGGGAAAACTGAGAGGAAATGGAGCTAAAGCAGCACTGCGCCCCCTTCATTCTCATGGTCGACAGTAACCCTACAACATGCCATTGCTGAAACGGTTATTTTAAAAAAAATAAGTAATTATAAATAAGAACAAGCAGCAGAAAACAGACACTGCAGTATATATATAACTTTTGTTGAGACAGTGAAAAAACTGGGCACTATCCGTGTGAAACAACTGGTGTCTTCAGAGTTAGTACTCTTGACCGATGGTCACAGCATAATGGCGGTGCACACAATTGTAAGTGCAGACATTATCCAAAGAGAGACAAGACAGTGGCACTCACCATTGAGGATCTTCTTATTTATTTCATGTTCCAAAAGTGCATCGGAAAGTACATACGGTGGGGGAGGGAGGTGCGGGAAAGGAGGATGACGGTGACCGTTTCGCGACTAGATGGCCGCTTCAACTGGTCCTGAGTATATATATTAGGGGAATAACTACAGCTCAGCCTGAGTGGATAACACATCAGTGATATAGAGGTGAAGCTAACTTAGTATTTTAGTTTAAAGAGAATGTTCAATCATTTGCAATGTATCATATTTGGCGATTAATGAAGTCATAATGAAGCGAACGAGCAGATCAGGGTCACTCATCTCTATTTAAGCTTGAACATGTTGCTTTACAAATTGTGGTTTGATATTTTCTCCCCTATAAACAAGCTTAGTCTTCCAATTAGTTTGGTGTCCACGCGAAGCCGTACAGACCGAGGCTGGCAGAGTACGGCTTCTATTTTACAAGGTTATTTTTAGAGCATTTTGTAAAAAGCCTTGCGGCTTTCATTGTGAATGAATCAGTGATATTGCTGCCATGGAAACAAGCCTCCATTTCGATTGGTCAAACAGTATCTATGCTCTCGAATTTGAAGAAGTCCTCCTAAACTGCAGGAGATGTTAATATTTAATGCTGCGCAGACGTGCCGGATCCTAGCAACCCTGATAGCAGCGGTTATGTAATTCTTTATTAACATAATAAACAGATTTAGGTAACCTCAATTATTTTGCTTCCCTTTGTGCCTTTCGTTTTTTTCTATATACACTTCAAAGGCCAACAGAAATGACATTAAAGAAAAATTGTATATATAAAAAGAAAGCAAAAGATTTACCTTATTATTCTGCATTTTATCAGGACTGATGTCCTAGTAAAAAAGAGTAAAAATCATCTTACACCCTACAATGGTGCGATATAGCAGTCATCACAATAAATAGTGAGGGAAGCTGTAGGTGAATGCAGGGTGAGCGCAGCCGCCCTGTACCCATGATATGCGTTTCAATGCAGGGCAACGTTTCCATGCATTCACCTGCCAAGATCGAAATCTGACTCCGCAGCAAAAATCTACATGCTGCAAAGATGCGGCAGCACGGCAACCCGCACCGCAGCTGAAATAATGGTGCATACAAAAGAAGCACAGTGAGCATTGGGTTTTTACAAATCCCATCCACTTGTTCTTGCATTGTTGAACACAGCGTTTTGGTTGCAGCGGTAATAAGCTACACCCAAAATGCTGCTAACATCCACTATACCATCCCTTCCACTTCCTATGTGCTCACAATAGCTCATTACTGTACAACCAGGTCATACACTGGCCCTCAAGGCAATGACATCTAACTTTAATTTTTCACTGGCTTTTATTCTCTCTACAAGATCTAACTACATCCTACCCTGGATTTGAGTACACCACCTGATCTCAATCGCTGTTTTCATCACTGGGCGGTTAAGTTCATCACACCCCATCCAACAGACTACAGAACTTAAGGCCACTTCACACGCTACAATATCGTTTGTGCGTCGTTGCGTGTAAACGAACGATGTTGAAACGATAAATCTTTAGAACGGTCATCAAAAATTTGAGATCCTGACCTCAAATCTATCGTTTGTCGTCCAATTAACGTTCTCTGAACAAGCAACATCGTTCAGTGTGACACTTTTTTGAACGATGACGTTCATATTTCTCCTATTCCTGCCGCTTTGTAACATTGTTCACTCGTTCTTCTCCAAGTAGCTGGCGCGTTGCCAAATTTAACATCGTTAACGATATCCTTGCGAGTGACAATACACTAACGATGTCGAAAGGATCGCGGTCACGTGACATAGCTAACGATACCATTCACCTTTATCGTAGCGTGTGAAGTGGCCTTTACTAATATGGCTGGCAATATACTTCAGCAATTAGCTAGCACATTAGCCTTTACACAATAGCAATTAGTTAAGTTGCATGCCACATGGATCACTTGATGGCCCACATTCTATGCAGCCCAACTCAATCAGTCCTAAGACAACTTTGCTATCTTAACCCCTTAAGGACCGAGCCTCATTTTGCAATTCTGACCAGCGTCACTTTGTGAGATAAAAACTCTGGAACACTTCAACATATCCCAGTGATTCCAAGATTGTTTTTTCATGACATATTGGACTTCATGTAAGTGGCAAATTTATGATGATATTTTCTGCATTTCTTTGACCAGAGTGTTATACGCAGTTACAGTTCAAAGCCATGGTGGGTATAGCCGTCATTGATCATTAAGGAGTTAATAAATGTGGTACTAGTCCTGGGAGCTCATCATAAGTCAAATCAGTGACAATACAATCTCAGCAGCCACTAAGGTCCTCACTCATGTGACAGACCTCAAGAGAAACTTACTCCATATATTTTGGGATTGTCCTAAAATTAAACAAATTTGGAAAGAGGTATTCATACTTATTAATAGTATTTTTAAAGAAAATATATTGGTTTCTCCCCATATGGCATTGTTACCCCTAGAAAAGGACGCGATTCCACTCAACTTTAGGCCCGATGTGATCAACATTTTCTTTATTGTAAAGAATGCAATAGCTGCAAAATGGAAAACACCATCCATTCCCATAAACGATGAGATTATGGAAAAAATTGTTTTACACAACTCTTACGAAGGAGTTCATGCGATCACTGATAATTATTTTCCCAAATATTGCAAAAGATGGGAATGTGGGATCAATAGCAGATCTAGGTAACTAAATAAATGTAACCTTAGATATTACAATGGTAAATGTGTGAATTTGTAAAGTTATAACTTTATAGAAATTCTGTATACGTGGTGAACACTTCTTTTTCCTAATCCCTACTAGGTTTATTAATTGTATTCTGTGAATATTTAGTTAATAATGTTAGGATAAATGGTAGGTTGTTATATACATGTTAGATTTTTGATTAACTAAGGACATGTTTAATCTTGGTTATCTTCTCTCCCCCCTTAAAACCTCATTCCACACGCCTTATCCCTCTATCTCTAGTCCACAATAAAGAATTGATCCTCAATTTCCTATCTATTCATCCCTTCCCCACCTCGCCTTCCCTACTCCACTTTTAAAATGATAAAACTACTCTATATGCTATTGCTTCATTGACATTAATATCTGTTATACCTGTTGTGCTTGATCGGTTATATTGTCTTCTTATATAATTAAAATTCAATAAAAATATTCTGGAAAAAAAAAAACAGGCAGGGAAATGTGTTACCTCAGAAAGCAGCAGCAGTGATCTGCACCTGTGTTATCTGTATACTCACTTATAATAGTGACACAGCCAGGAACTGTGGTATGTCCTGACCATGAACTGAAGCAGCTCTGTATGGTCAAACAAGGCCATTACATAGTACATGGCAGGGACACATTTATAATAATAATAATAATAATAATAATAATAATAATGCTTTATTTATATAGCGCCAACATATTCCGCAGCGCTTTACAATGTAGGGGTTAGAGTACAGAAAATATAATACAGTAAGTAATTACAGTAGAGAACAAATATAGTACAATAATTGGATACAAAACAATAAATAAAGCAAGAAATGAAGGTGACCCTGCTCAAAAGAGCTTACAATCTAAAACGGGATAGGGGTTGCACAAGGTACAGGGGCTTATTGCACTGATGGTCCAGGCATCTTGAGGAAGTGGGGCATAGGACTAAGCTTACATGGATGGTCATTATACAATCTGTGTAGACCTTTTTGGTTTGGTGGAGTTTGTAGAAGAGTAATGTCCAGAGGGATAGCCCATTCACTGTCTACAGTACAATGGACTTCTATTAGGGAGTATGAAAGGCCGCCTTAAAAAGATGCGTTTTTAGGGATCGCCTGAAGCCATGCAAGTTGTGGATAGTCCTGATTTCTTGGGGTAAAGCATTCCAGAGTTTTGGTGCAGCTCTGGAGAAGTCTTGGAGTCGGGAGTGGGAGGATCGGATTAGTGCAGATGTTAGTCGAAGGTCATTTGAGGAACGTAGAGAGCGGGTGGGGTGATAGACAGAAATGAGGGAGGAGAGGTAGGGGGGTGCTGCACTGTGAAGAGCTTTGTGGGTGAGAACAAGCAATTTGAATTTGATCCTGTAGTATACGGGCAGCCAGTGCAATGACTGGCAGAGAGCAGAGGCATCTGAGTAACGATTGGCCAGGTGGGTGATCCTGGCTGCTGCATTAAGGATGGACTGGAGAGGAGAAAGTCTGGTGAGGGGGAGGCCACTTAATAGAGAATTGCAATAGTCAAGGCGGGAATGGATTAGGGCCACGGTGAGGGTTTTTGTTGTTTCCATGGTGAGAAAGGGGCGGACTCTAGAGATATTCTTCAGGTGTAAGCGACAGGAGCGGACGAGACATTGTGTGTGGGAGGAGAAGGAGAGATCGGTGTCAAACATAACACCCAGACAACGAGCCTGCTGCCTAGGCGTTATCGTGGTGCCGCAAACTGAGAGAGAGATGTCCGATTTAGGGAGGTTAGTGGATGGGGGGAGCAGAAGAAGTTTAGTTTTGGAAAGGTTTAGTTTCAAATAGAGAGTGGACATGATATTGGAAACTGCAGCTAGACAGTCATTGGTGTCTTTATAAGACTATCTCAGCCCAAGAATGATTTTTAACACATCCAATTGTGTAAATTACTTTTATTGCAAAATCTGCTATGTAAAATGTACTTTGTGGGACAACACCTTTAAGTGTACGATGCAAAAATAGCTTATTATTTTTAAGACGAGTTCAATGTGCATTCCAACAATATATAGAAACCAATGAGCTTAGTTGAATGTGGATGTGTGCTGTGTAGACCCAGAAACTATACATCTACACCGAAAATCTTTTACACTATATCTCTGGTATTTTACCTAGGTCTGTTAACATACAACAGTGTGAAACTATTTTGGCTCTATTTTCTTATTTCCATGTGACTAGTGAGCTGGGAACAGTATATCTGCAGACATGGCCTAATGCCTACTGTAGACAATTTGTCATGTTGTTTTTGTTTCCAATTTAAGTATGCAAATTAGACCTCTTTCAAGAAGAAGACAACTGTCTTTCTAGCGCTGCCAATTAGAAGTGGCTCCTCTTTCCTGCTGTGCATTGATCAAGAACTGCAAGACATGGTAATGTATAGTGTGTGTAAATGTGTCTGTTGCCAAGCTTTGTGCGTAGTGTACATGTAGTGTCCATGTATCAGAGCTGTGTGTATCTGTATGTGAATGTAGTGTCCATATAGCAGAGTTGTGTGTATCTATATGTACATGTAGTGTCTATATAGCAAAGCAGTGTGTGTATCTGTGTGTGCAAGTAGTCTGAATGTATCAGAGCTGTGTGCGTCTATATGTGCATGTAGCAGAGCTGTTTGTGTCCATGTGTGTGCAGTATGCATGTAGTAGAGCCGTGTGTGTGGTGTGCATGTAATAGAGCTGTGTGTCTCTATGTTCATGTAGCAGAGCTGTATGTGTCTATATGTTCATGTTATGTAGCAGAGCTGTAGGTGTCTGTATGTGTATGTAGCAGAGCCATGTATGTCTACTGGCATATAGCAGAGCTGTGTGTGTCTAATATATAATTTGCAGAAAGACACTAACAATAGATTTATTTCCCCCATATTTTAATCTAGTACATTAAAATGAGTGCTAATGACCCCTTTCTTTTACACCGCCAGGGAAGCTTTAATTAATAAGAAAATTGTTTTACCTATTTTCTTCTGTCTAAACCTGGGGTGCAGCATAACGTGCGGATGTGCAGCAGCAGGAAGGGGTAGGGGCGGAGTGTTAAAGGGGCCGACTGAGACTCTTTTGCCCAGGACACACAAAAACATAGAGCTGCCCCTGCCTTTCAGTGCAGAGTAGAAGACTGGCTGGTTGCTATGGAAATCTTTGATGGAGGTCTAGGGATAAAGTTTTTGAAATCCAAATTAGCGAAATTATTGGCAAAATACTGCATGTACAAAAATCTACATCTGCAGTGACATGCATTGTAGAAGAGGGCTTTAAACTAGTAGAGATGGTAGAAAAGGAAATATCCAGTGAGCAAAAAAGTACAGTCAGGAATTTTGAACACTTGATGCTTTCATTTTAGAAAATTCCGAGTGCATGCGCAAAACAGAATAACACCAGACCAAAAATGACCCCTCCCTTCCCAATGACCCCTAAAACCCAACATGTTTCGGCAACACCTTATTCATGGTGTTTGTCCAGTGTTTTTTGCTCACTGGATATTTCCTTTTCTGCAGTAAATAGAATGAGACGGCACTCACCGCTGGTATGATGTCAATCGGCTTCTTTATTTAATAATTTGTGTGGGTTACAGGCAGAAGTGGAGGGAGGGGGTGCGGTGGTGAACGACGGGCGCACCGTTTCACACTGGATGTGCTTCAACGGGTCCAACCCGTTGATGCACATCCAGTGCGAAACGGTGCACCTGTCGTCCACCTCCGCACCCCCTCCCTCCTCTTCTGCCTGTAACCCACACAAATGATTAAATAAAGAAGCCAATTGACAATCATACCAGCGGTGAGTGCCGTCTCATTCTATTTACTACTTTATATGGACTTTGACCCCAAGACCCGAGCAACGCTGCTAATGTCTGGTGCTGCTAAGGGGTCGAATGGAGGGCTGTGACTAGTGCCCGGGACTCTTTGCTTTGATAGTTATTTCCTTTTCTGCATTTTCTGAGGCTGAGGCTGAGTGCTTTTCCGTGTTGAGCTGGTGTCATGACCCGGATAATTGGTGAGCTGAATATTCTTATTCTACTTAACAGGGAATCAGCTGAAAAACACCAGACAAGAACATGCAGTTAAAGTACATACTAAACAAGAATCTGAGATGCCGTACACAGGACCCAGGACAGGATACTCAGAAGGTAAGAAAAAAGGAGCAACAGAGCACAAACTAAAATGTTTTTACACAAACACACAAAACATGGGAAACAAACAAGGAGAACTAGAGCTAGTAATACAGAAGGAAAATTATGACGTCATCAGCACCACAGAAAACTGATGAAATGGCACTCATGGTTGGAACATGAAGATAGAAGAATACACTTATTCAAAAAGAATACAACTAACAAGAGAGGAGGACAAGTTGCTTTGTATGGTGAAAAAAGAAAAATTCTCAGAAATTAAAGTTTCAGAGAAGGAGACTCTATTAGAAAATATTTGGGTAAGAATTCATGAAAAACATGGGAGGACATCATGATAACTGTTTACTATATACCAGCAAGCCATACAGAGGATTTGATTAGATTTCTTTACATCAAATGGTCATGTTCTCAAAGAAACATGCAATAGTGATCATGATAGCTTTCAGCTACCCAGACATTCACAGGTAAGAGTAAAGGCTCCATTCACTTTTTGTCCTCCCTTGCAGACAACTAAATCTCGCAGTCGGTAGAAGGAAACACAATGAATCTAGTCCGAAAAGCAAAGAAGATATGGCTAAGGGACTAAGGATAGCAGGGACCCTGAGACCCAATGATCATGCCATCCTTGAATATGGGATTGCAAGAAGAGAAAGACCTGGCAAAACACAGACTTCAAGGCTCAACTTTAGTAGAGCAGACTTCAAGGGCGTAAAGGCAAAGGATTGGTAGGATTCCATGGTGCATAATTCTTAAGTACAGTGCTGTGCAAATGAATTGGGACAAAGCATTTTTTTACGTAAAGTCGTAAGTTGGTTACCAGTCAGTGATTCAAACCACTTTTAACTGCTTTGAACAGGTGTGAGTGTACAACCTTGAGTAACAAAATGTGGTTTGACTGGTTTTAATCAGAAAATAACAGCTAGCTGCCCCCTCAGCTTCAGGTGAGAGCTTGTTTCTGTGAGGAGTGTATTAGTGTACTTTTTCTCTGTGTGAGTCATGCCTGTAAAAATGGATGTTACTCCACGGAAGAGGTCTAGAATTATTACTCTTACTGAACATAGAAGTCTGACTTAAGAGAAATCACTTCCACCGTTGGTATTGGAAAATCTACCATTTCAAGAATAATTCGCACACACAATGAAACTGGATCGTTTTCTCCAAAACGAAAAGGGAAATGTGGAAGAAAAAGGAAAACGACACCAAGTACTGATAAAACACTTATCAGAAATAGTAAAACTAATGCAAGAAAAACTTGCTTTGTCCCAACTAATTTGCACAGGACTGTACAAAGCTGTGTACGAAGGGTGGGAAAACTTCCATAAGGAAATCCTTATTGCACAAGAACTAACAATATCTAAAAGGAAGAAAAAATGTGAAAGACCTAAAAAAAACAGAATGGACAACCCAAATCTTACATCACCAAAAAGAAAAAGGAAACATACAACAAGTGGAAGAAGGGGATTATACAGTACCTAAGGAAGAATACATGGCAGTTTGCAGACTCTGCAAGACAAACGTCAAAGGAGCTAAGGCCAAACACTGTTTAACATCTTTATACATTTTCTGGACAATGGAATTTTTAGGGAACTCATAAAATTTGCAGATGATACGAAGATCGGAGGACTAGCCAACAGTAGAGAGAAGAGAGAGAGTATGGAAAATGATCTAGACACACTGGAACAATGAATCGAGGTGAACAAAATGGTGTTTAACAGGGACAAAAGTCCGACATCGGTGTAAAAGAAATGTATAAAAGATATAGGGTATGGGAAAAAATAGAACTAAGGCATAACACAAGGGAAAAAGACTTGGGCATAATTGTAGATCACAGATTCAATATGAAGCAACAGTGTGGTGCTGCAGCTAAAAAGGCTAACACAATTCTGAGACATATCAAGACAAGCTTTGAATCTAGATCAAGAGAAGTAATCTTTCCCTTAGTCTCTGGCCTGGTCAAACCCCACCTGTAATAGTGTGTACAGTTCTGGGTACCCCAATTCAAGAAAGATATCGATATATTGGAGTAAGTCTAGAGAGGATGGTAGAAAGTTTAGAAAACATGTCCTATGAAAACCTCCTAAAAGAAGTAAGAATATTTGGGTTGCAAAAGAGAAGGCAAAGAGGATACTTAGTAGTGGTCTACAAATACCTGAAAGATAGCCACAGTGCAGAGGTAATATCCTATTCTTATTAACACAAGGAATTACAAGAAGCAATAGGATGAAACTAAAAGTAAGAAGATACAGATTAGACATTTAGAAAAACTTTCTAACAGTGAGGGCAGTCAGAGAGTGGAACAGGCTGCTACGAGAGGTTGTGAGCTCTCCATCAATGGAAATCTTCAAGAGCAAGCTGGATAAACATATAGCGGGGATGATTTAGGAAAACATGCACCCACAGGTAGTTGGACCTAATGGCCCTTGAGATCCTTACCAATGCTAACATTTTTTTATTCTATGTTTCTATTTATAGTGTCAACTGGTCACCAAAGATGGTTCATCGAAAGCCCAAGGCTACACAGTGCAAGCCACTGCACTACCGTGCTGCCCTAATTGGCAAACCATCATTTCTTATTTATGACTCAGTTTAGGCTTTTGTGTCATGGGGACAAAACCATTATTGAGTCATGGGTAATAATTAAATAATGATTTGAGGGGCATTATATTACATCATTGAGTTTAGGGCCTGTGCACATGTTGCAGATTTGTCATGTTTTCATCTGTGCAGATTTGGCACAAACCTGAAGGGAATCCTGATGCCAGCAAAGGGAATGAAAATCCTGAAGTCTCAAGCACACATTGCTCATTTTCTCCTCGCAGATTTGGTGCAGATTTAGATCTGTCGTATGTCAATTCTTTTCGTGCTTTGACTGCAGATTTCACGCACACCAAGGGTGTGTTCTCACCGTTGTATAGCCAGCATATAACTCATGCAAGGATCTCTCTATAATACCTGCAGTGGCTGCAGCTCCTCTGCATCAAGCATGACAGCTTTATGTGCTATGGGTATTTATTAAAGATTTCCCCTGACCCACTTCTATTTATCGCAGGATGCTGAAACTGCACGTGTGTAATGATATAAGTCTCTATATGTCATGTGCCAGTTTACAACTCTAAACTGATAACCGTCTTCCTTTTACAGGTACTGAAGTGGTATGAGGTGTGATAATGGACCCAGTGGAATGCAGAGAAGTCATCAAGTTCCTTCACTTGAAAGGTGTGTTCATCGATAGCGGAATGGGGTCGCCTTGGAATTGGAGCTGTTTCCACCAAAGTTTGACCACATTTGAAATGATGATGCCAGTTATTGACTACATCATATGATGGGGAATCGTCACCATAAAAATCTTTCATCTTATCGAACGTCTCCCTTGGTATGCGGCCTTTCAAGTATAGGAACTTGATGACCGCTCTGTATTCCACTGGGTCCATCATCACACCTCACACCACTTCAGTACCTGTAAAAGGAAGACTGTTACCAGTTCAGAATTGCAAATTAGCATGCATCCCATGGAGACTATAATCATAAACTACAGAAACATATCATTACACATGTGGAGTTTCAGCAACCTGTGATAAACAGAAGTGGGTAAGGGGAAATCTTTAATGAACATCCCACATATTACTATGAAGCTGTCAAGCTCAAGTCAGAGGAGCTGCGGCCAGTGCGGGCATTACAATGTGATCCTCGCATGAGTTATATGTTGACTATACACTGGTTAGGCTCCTTTCACATCAGCGTTTCTTGGCATTCGCAGCAGATCTGACATATTGCCGCATCTCCCACCTAACGGATCGCTTGCATGACTAAGTTCGGCCTAATCCATTCCATATGGGACTTGCAGACATGTGCTGCAATTGCAGTTTTGCACTTGCGGCACTTGCGGCCAGTCAAATAAACGCTGCTATCTTTTTTTGTCAATTGTCACAATTGGCCGGATCATGGCAAAACCACAAGTGCCGCATATCTCCGCAAGTCGCATAGGTAATGCATTAGGTTGAACGCAGGCTTGCCGCAAGTGAGCCATTGGCTGCAGATGTGGCAAAACTGCCTGATTTGCCGTGAATGCTAAAAAACTCTGATGTGAAAGCAGCCTCAGTGCGTGTCCTGATGAGTAGGAAAAAAACACATGTAAATAATGCATCACAAACGCATAAATAACGTGGCAAAAAATGTGTGTTTTTACCGCTACATTATAGAAATTTCTGCACTTAATACTAAACGTGTGCATATAACCTTAATGTCCAGCTCCTTCAGGAACTGTCTTTTCTGGCTATAAATCAACCCCATAATCCATATAACATTCATATGCTTCAGTAGGTAAACCCCCAATCTCCAATATTAACCTGACTAAAAAAAAAACTGGCAACAGACGCTTGTAGACTGATGACTTCCCTACAGCTGCAACACTAGACAATCTGGAACAACTGTTTATTCCTCTGTAGAAAGAATCAAAGTCCTCCTGACGTCGCCCTCTGTGCAGTTGCCAGGCACTGACAGCACTATGCAGCAAATGTTCTAATGGGGGCATGGAGATAGAGAGAGGGAAGGGTTACAGGCATCTAAGTCTGATTTAGAGAGCAGATTTTCCTCTTCTTGACAGCATGACTGCTTTTATGTGATAAAACTTAGATTTGTAATGCCTTCAAAGCAATCTAGGATATTATGCCTTCCAAATAAAAATATTGCTTATGCATACTGTAAATCATCTTAGAGTTAAAAGCAATCCATTCCAACATATTTATTTCAGGCACAGCTGGCAATAATGATTACTGAGGAGGAAATATCACTTATTATTACGATATCGGGCTACCTATTCAACCATGTAGTCAACATCATCATAAACCCTGGGATAGTCCAAAAGCCCAGGAGCTCACTCTGGGACTCACATTGCGTTTCATCAAGAATTATGGCAAGCTATTTTTATCTGTGAGTCAGACGGCTATGCATCCAGGGTTGTCATGGGAAGTGAACTCATTAAGTGACATAGTTAGGACTGAAATAGCTTATCCTGCCAGAAGGTAAGCAATACTGTACTGCATCCGCATGTTCTGTATATGCCAAGACGTCATAGCTAGAGCTATCTAACCTGCAATAAGCCGCAGATAAAATATACCAGCTTGTGAGCATAGCCTAACTGCCATCAAATATTAATATATCATCTGACAGCTAAGATAGTCATGCTTTGTTAACTAAAGCTAAGGACAAAGGGCATGCTCACTATACGCTACCGCTGAAGGCTGTCCAAGGAGGACCCAGAACTCACCAGTCACCAGTGGAGATGGTGGTTTTCA
Organism: Allobates femoralis; assembly: GCA_033576535.1. Classification (NCBI taxonomy): domain Eukaryota; kingdom Metazoa; phylum Chordata; class Amphibia; order Anura; family Aromobatidae; genus Allobates; species Allobates femoralis. Next base: position 168,421,110 of record JARQOC010000001.1, on the reverse strand, counting down.
TTTACTTATTTTTATTTATTTTACTCACTTATATAGTCTCCCCCCTCTGCCAAGCCCTTCATTGGCTCCCCGCCTCCAAGAGATCCCAATTGAAAACACTAACCATGGCGTACAAAGCCATACACAACCTGGCCCCACCATACAACTCCGACCTGGTCTCCCGATACCTACCCTCACGCAACCTCCGCTCCTCCCAAGAACTGCTCCTCTGCTCCCCCCTCATCACCTCTTCGCACAACCGAGTCCAGGACTTCTCCTGGACATCTGCCTTACTCTGGAACTCCCTGCCCGAACACGTCAGACACTCGCCTACCCTGAGAAGCTTCAAGTGTCACCTGAAGACTCACCTATTCCATCAAGCCTACAACCTGCCATGAGACCCAGGCGACCACCCCATACCTGACATTCCCCCATCCTACTGTATCCTAACCCGCCCCTCGTAGACTGTGAGCCCTCGTGGACAGGGTCCCTGCCCCTCCTGTACCTGTACGTCCTGATCGCCTAGATTTAGTGTACTTGTTCTTGTCTCCCTTATTCTCATGTAAAGCGCCATGGAACCTAATGGCGCTATATAAATAAATAATCTACTATATAATTGCCGTAGGCACGTCCGTGTCGGACCCCGAAGACGCCGTGGCTATGTCACTATGTGACGTCACCACGTGCGAGGCATTGCCCGCGTAGCGGGCATTGCGACCCCTCGCCGTTGTCATCCCGCTCCGGAGCAGCTGCTGTCAGCACATGCTGACACAGTGCTCCGGAGCCTGTGCCCCTGTGCCCCTGTCATCCCGCTCCGGAGCAGCTGCTGTCAGCACATGCTGACACAGTGCTCCAGAGCCTGTGCCCCTGTCATCCCGCTCCGGAGCAGCTGCTGTCAGCACATGCTGACACAGTGCTCCGGAGCCTGTGCCCCTGTCATCCCGCTCCGGAGCAGCTGCTGTCAGCACATGCTGACACAGTGCTCCGGAGCCTGTGCCCCTGTGCCCCTGTCATCCCGCTCCGGAGCAGCTGCTGTCAGCACATGCTGACACAGTGCTCCGGAGCCTGTGCCCCTGTGCCCCTGTCATCCCGCTCCGGAGCAGCTGCTGTCAGCACATGCTGACACAGTGCTCCGGAGCCTGTGCCCCTGTGATCCCGCTCCGGAGCAGCTGCTGTCAGCACATGCTGACACAGTGCTCCGGAGCCTGTGCCCCTGTCATCCCGCTCCGGAGCAGCTGCTGTCAGCACATGCTGACACAGTGCTCTGGAGCCTGTGCCCCTGTGCCCCTGTCATCCCGCTCCGGAGCAGCTGCTGTCAGCACATGCTGACACAGTGCTCCGGAGCCTGTGCCCCTGTGATCCCGCTCCGGAGCAGCTGCTGTCAGCACATGCTGACACAGTGCTCCGGAGCCTGTGCCCCTGTGCCCCTGTCATCCCGCTCCGGAGCAGCTGCTGTCAGCACATGCTGACACAGTGCGCCGGAGCCTGTGCCCCTGTCATCCCGCTCCGGAGCAGCTGCTGTCAGCACATGCTGACACAGTGCTCCGGAGCCTGTGCCCCTGTCATCCCGCTCCGGAGCAGCTGCTGTCAGCACATGCTGACACAGTGCTCCGGAGCCTGTGCCCCTGTGCCCCTGTCATCCCGCTCCGGAGCAGCTGCTGTCAGCACATGCTGACACAGTGCTCCGAAGCCTGTGCCCCTGTGATCCCGCTCCGGAGCAGCTGCTGTCAGCACATGCTGACACAGTGCTCCAGAGCCTGTGCCCCTGTCATCCCGCTCCGGAGCAGCTGCTGTCAGCACATGCTGACACAGTGCTCCGGAGCCTGTGCCCCTGTGCCCCTGTCATCCCGCTCCGGAGCAGCTGCTGTCAGCACATGCTGACACAGTGCTCCAGAGCCTGTGCCCCTGTGATCCCGCTCCGGAGCAGCTGCTGTCAGCACATGCTGACACAGTGCTCCGGAGCCTGTGCCCCTGTCATCCCGCTCCGGAGCAGCTGCTGTCAGCACATGCTGACACAGTGCTCCGGAGCCTGTGCCCCTGTGCCCCTGTGCCTGTCATGCGGCAGGTGCGGCAAGTGCGGTTTTGCACTTGCGGCAGGTGCGGCCGCGAAAAAAACTGCGGTCAGCCGCGGTTTTTTTCGCGGCCGCACCTGCCGCAAGTGCAAAACCGCACTTGCCGCACCTGCCGCAAGTCCCCCTATACTTTCTATGGGGATTATTTGAAAATGTTAAAAAAAATTTAAAAATATTCTAGACATCCGATGCATTTGCATCGGGCTCACAGCTAGTAATAATAATAATAATATAGCGCTATTAATTCCACAGCGCTTTACAGACATGACTATCAATGTTCCCATTGGGGTCCACTAAATACCCTATCAATATGTATTTGGAGTGTGGCAGAAAACCTGAGAATCTGGAGGAAATCCACACAGGGGGAAGACTCAGGTTTCTTTCCCGAAGAAGAAGCTTGTAAAGGCTTTGAAACATGTTTAATGAAAACCACTATTTCCACTGGTGCGTTCTTGATCTTTCTTGGAAAACATTCAGCAGCAGAGCGGAGTGGACATGTCTTCTGTCCTTTTTCTGTATCCTTTGCATTTGTGCATCTGCAGCAGCTGTTCTCTGTTAAAGGGAATCTGTCCCCTATTAAACTATTAATATGTGCATACAGGTTATAGAATGCTGAAAGGAATCATACCTATATACCTCATATCATATGCCTTGTGGAGAAATCATCTTTCATCACTTTATATAAATAAGGTGTTCCAGGCTATGGGGCAGATGCTGCCTGGAAGTTAATTCCACATTAACCTGACAGCCCCAGACCAGATCAGCACAAGAACTGGAGGGCAAATATGCCCTCCGGTCCGGTGTGTAGCCGGACGCAGCTGCCGCCGCGGATGAATCAGGTCCGTGGCTCATGGGGAGCTAGCCGCGGTCCTAAAATAACAGCGGCATGCAGCTGCAGGTGTCCGGTTCCCGGATCCTCCCGCACCGGGGCAATCTGGCCCCATAGACTCCCATGTTAGGGAGCGTCGGATTGCCCCTGATCCGATTTGGGGAGATTTTTCACCCCGGGCACACAAATCCAGCATGCTCCGATTTTGTGTCTGGGAGAAAAATTTGATTCCTCCCAGATTCTCCCGGACATCCAAAAACCGAATGCCAAAAGACATTCATCCGGCAAATTCCGGCCCCATAGGGTTACTATGGGGCCGGAATCAGATTCGGGGGTGTCCGGTTCACACCAGACAGCCCAGGATCCAAAAAAACGTGGTGTGAAGGCACCCTATGATGGCTGCTCTCTGTTCTCCTGGTCTCACTATTGAGTTCTGAGTGATTATAACGGATATATCTTCAGATTCTTCTCAGCTTCCACTTCCATCTCACCGGCAGACAGGGTTGCAATATTGTTGCCATACAAAAGAATTACAAAAAATGTGTTTGCAAGAAGTCAAATGTAATTTCTCCTGTTCTGTGTCAGTGACTTGTCTCACGCTGGTAACTCCTTCCCTGATTCTGGAGGCAGAATTATTTTCCAGGCAACATCTGCCCCATAGCCTGGAAAAGATAATTAACATAAAGGATAAAAGATGATTATATCCACAACAAGGCATCTGATATGTCGCAGACAGGGAGGACGTTTTACAGCAGTCTATGACCTATATGCCCATATTAATAGTTTACATAAGCTCCCTTTATGAGTCTATATTGTGTGTCACATTACTTGGAAAGGTGACCGTACCCCTTTCTTCTTTTTATTACATTTATTACAGATAAGACCCTATTTTTGCACCTTTGTTCCTTGGTTTTTGCTCAACTAAGGGTATGTGCAATCACTGAGTATTTGTTGCATATTTTTCTGCACCAAAAACTGGAGTGTTGTCATTTTTTAAGCATTTTTATACATGTTTTTGATGCATTTTTGCTTCCAGCATTTATTTCCCAAAAATTTGAATAAGTGCAAAATGCTGCTCACACTCTGAAAGATTTGACATGCTGTAGATTTTAAAAACAAATGTTTTGATGGTTATATTTGTGAGAGAAAAAAAGCAGTATGAGCATGACATTTCAGAAATCTCATTCCCATGACTGGTTCTGCATTTTATTGTCCTTGAAAAAATCAGAGGAAAAACTCAGCATGTAAATAAGCCCTAACACAGGTATTGATTAAGACAGAAAAGGGAAATAGTAGATAGGATCTTCCTCTGGGAAAGATTTTTGTCATATGTTGAACAGTATTATTTAAAGGGACCTTGTCAGGTCGTTTTTGGCCCAGAACTCATCACTACCTGTCCCTGCAGCTTCCTAGCACATCCCTAACCATCTCTGTCTGTGCTAAATGTGTCCTGTGATTACTGTGTAAATTCATTTTTATACTTACATCTAGATGTCTGGATGTAGTCTGACTGGACATTCTGGTCCGCTCCAAACCCCCCTCGCTGCATGTGTATCACTCCCCAATGGGAGTAATAATAGTCTTCCCATATACACGTTCCTGGCTTCTGAATTCAATCTTCTTCCGGGTATGACGCCACGGAGCCACATCATTTCCGAACTTGCACAGTGCTATTCTTTGTGAGGTGTATCTGTGCGCTTGATAAAGTGCAGTGCGCATACGTAGAATGCTCATCCTGATCTCGTAAATAATAGTCTGGCGCCCCTGCGAGTCCAGTCGCCACGGAGGCACTGCATCCCTGTTTGGGTGTAGTATCCCACTCACTGTTAAGGGGAGTACAGACCAGTGCCGGGACACCCAGACCACACTAGGAGTGATTGTAGTGGGGTTGGGTGGTGAAGGGAGTTAGTTAGAGGGAGCACTTTGGGAGGAGTGAGGTCAGAAAGAACACATGTAGATGACATGGGACACGTGACAGAGGGTATAAAAAGAGCAAGCAACATCTAGAATGGAGGAGATGACAGTGAGAAGAAAGACAGCTAACAGACAGAGTGACAGCTGAGGAAAGGTGGAGGAACAGCTGAGGAGAGAATGTTGAACACCGAGGTCAAGTTGGAGGACAGCTATAGAATATACAACTCAGAAGTGTCCAGAGGACTGGAGCAAGTGGTAGTTCATCCTAAGGCCAAACCCTAGAGCAGAACATCACCCAAGTGGCTTCGGGAGACACAGGGGGTCCTAGAGGCACCGGAAGTGAGCGATCCACCCTTGAAACTCGCATCCATTGTCAAGCACAGGCAAGTGTAGTGACTAGGTCGCAAGGGACACCGGGAACCCAAAAGTCAAGTACCAAGCTCCAAGACCAAGACCAAGCTCAGCTAGCAACCTGGAGGCTGTGCCACTTTCAAGGTGACACAGTCGACAACCGCACACATCTGCTGAAAAAAAGACAACCATGGGGCTAAGGGGAGGACTCCACCTAATGAAGACAAACACGTTGTCGAAACGCATTGTGGGAAGTGAGGGACAATAAAGGTCTGTAACCCTATACACTGGATAAGATTTATTTGCCTAAAAGACCCTAGCGCTCCTTTAAGACCGCTCCATTCCTTTCTATGTACCTTGTTCCCTTCTTGAGGGATTGCCGGCTGGAGCAGCTCTGGGTTATAAATCACCTCCACTGAAGGGACCTGCCGTGATGTCACCGCTTACCCGATCACGTGATGCAAACCCAGACATTGTCAATAGCACTACGCAAGTCCGGAAATTATGTGGCCGCACGGTGTCATACCCGGCAGAAGATTGAATTCAGAAGCCAGGAACACACATATGGGAAGACTACTATCACACCCACCAGGGCGTGATACACACACATTGAGGGGGGGGGTTGGAGCGGACCAGAATGCCCAGTCAGACTACATCCAGGCGTATAGATGCTTATTTTTTTTACTTCATCACAAACTACATCTAAACTGTAAGAAAACAAAACATCATTGGCAGAGCACTTCAAAATTCTCATAGACTTTGCTGGGGGAACAATAGACATGCAGTTTTGAGACAAAAGGTGACAAAAATGCTGCAAAACTGCACAACAAACTCACCGTCAGCACATACCAAGGATATTTGAAACCTTGAACACATGACAAATAAGTAATTTTCACATACAATTTAATAGGACCATTGTTTTAATTACTTTCTTAGCATTACACGTGTACACTTCGCCCCATGTAACCGGCCGCCGGCGACCTGTCAGGCGATGGGTGCCATAGGCTCCCATTGTCCTGCTTCGCCGCTGGGGTTTTCAGACACCTCGGCGGCGATGCCGCCTGACAGCTCGCCGGCGTGGGGCTGGAGATGTCGCCCCGTGTAAATGGGGACGGCGACGCTGGTGGGGCGCCAAAAACGTGCGCGCAGCCGCCAGTTGCTGCCGACATCTCCAGCCCCGTCGCCAGGTGTGACGGGGCCTTTAGGGTACCGTTACACGAGTTACATTTTGTTGCCGTGTACAAATGGAGCAATGTGTCCATGATTTCACTAAAATCCACTTTACACGTCGCGATATCGCAACGCAGCTACGATAACAAGTCACGTGGTACGGGCGTTGCAGTCGATATCGTTCATGCGTTGTGTTGTGTAAATGGGCAAAGCGACTCAAAAACGATGCATCTACGATATCGTTTTTGGATTGTGCATGCTCTTCATGCAATATTGGCTAGGCGATGTGGCAGGATCGTCCTGTGTGACAGCGCAACTACGATTTGGAGTGCAACTTCCCCTATTCACTCCCATGTTGGTCGTTCCCTGAGTTGCTCAGACACAGTGTGAAAACGGGGCGTACTACATCGTAGTTGCATTGCCTGCCGATATCTCCTTGTGTAACATCTACTATGCGATCTTGGACAAGTGCCAAAAACGTGCGCGCTCCCGTGAAATCATATGCAATATCGGAACGATGTGACGTGTAAAGCGGCCTTAAGAGTATTTTATTGTGGAAATTTCAGCACCAAATCTGCAAGTTGTAGCAAAAAAAGCACCAAATTTGCAGTGTGGATTTGGTGCATTTTTGATGTAGAAATGGTGCAGATTTGTGCTCTCCATTTTCCATTATTAAGTCAATGGCTTGAAGGCTGAAAAATGCTGAAAAATCCATTGTAAGAATTGACATGCTGCAGATTTTTGTGCAGTAAAATCCGCACCTTTTCTGCAGCGGAAAATTACATCATGGGTACAACACTTCAGCATTCCCATAGACCTCGCTGGCTCGCGGATTTTAAACAAATCTGCACCTTTCCCACAACAAAATCCGCAGCAAGGGCACAAGGCCTAGACGGACAAAATACTCCAGGATAAAATAGTAATAAAATCTACAGGGATCAGAACTAGCTGACAAATCAATAACTATATATTATTTTCCAAGCCTACTAAGAGACACTTGTGTGTAAAATCATTAGTCCTGACGGATGCAGTTCAGTAAATATCCACGTGGAAACTGCTGACACTATTCACACATTGTAGATTTTACAGCAAACTAAAAATGAGAATCCTGTATTGAAAGAATTCAATTAAATAAGTGAGAATAGATTTCAAGCAGCCACAATATCTTAATGCTGTATGAACTAAGCAAATATTTTTTTATACATTACAGGAAGTATTATATTTTGGGTTTAAAGGGAGTCTGTCAGGAGCTTTATGGCTGCTAATGCAAGAAGAGTAAAAAAAAACAATGCAAAAATATCTTTGATTCATTGTGGAAATAAGCTCAAAATAAGGCAGGAGTCACAAGTTCGAAGAAATCTCACATTGTGCACCATCCGTCATTGTTTGAGCCAAAGTGGACTTCATGGGAGACGACCAAGGAGGACACCATTGATGAAAAAAAAAATCTTGAAAAGCCAGACTGGAATTTGCCAAACTACATGTTGACAAGCCACAAAGCTTCTGGGAGAATGTCCTATGGACAAATGAGACAAAAATTGAACTTTTTGGCAAGGTTCATCAGCTCTATGTTCACAGATGGAAAATGAAGCATATCAAGATAAGAACACTCTCGCTACTGTGAAACATGCAGGAGGCTCTGTTATGTTGTGTTGCTACTTTGCTGCATCTGTCACAGGTTGTCTTGAATTTGTGCAGGGTACAGTGAAATCTTAAGACCAAGTGATTCTAGAGAGAAATGTGCTGCCCAGTGTCAGAAAGCTTGGTCTCAGTGACAGGTCATGGGTTTTGCAATAGGGTAATGACCCAAAACACACAGCTAAAAACACCCAAGAATGGCTAAGGCCGGCTTCACACCACGGTTTCTTGCTGTCAGGCTGTGTCTGGTGTTTTGCTGGATGCACCGGACACAGCCTGACAGCTCCAGCCAAACAGTACTAGATGGCAAATATGCCCTCCAATTCTGTTTTCTCCCTGATTCAGCACTGCGCAGCTACTGCCCCTGCCCGGTGCTGAAATTTCAATATCGCATCTAGCGGGGAGCTAGCTGCAGTTCTGAAATTTCTGACGGGAGCTCTCCAGGTGCTGAAGTTCAGCGCCAGCCGCCATTAAACTTCAGCACACGGCTTCTGGCAGCCGGATCCGATTTTCTGTCAGATCCAGTGCGGTCCGGCACCCATAGACTTCCATGATAGGGGGCTCCGGACCGCACCGGATCCTGGAGGATCCAATTTCGTCAGATTTTAGCCCAAGACACGAAAACGCTTCAAGCTGCCGGACAGGGGTAAAACCGAATGGCCAATCACTGCCATCCGACCCCATCCTGCACCATAGGCATGCATTAGTCCAAAATCGGGTCCGGGGCTGTCTGGTTCACACTGGACAGCCCCGGACCTGAAAAACTGTGGTGTGAAGCCAGCCTAAGAAGAAAACGTTGGACTATTCTGAAGTGGCCTTCTATGAGCCCTGAGCAAAATTCTTTTGAGCATCTTTGGAAAGAGCTGAAACATGCCATCTGGAAGAGGCAACCCTCAGACACGAGACAACTGGAGCAGTTTGCTCTTGAGGAGTCGCCAAAATACCTGTTGAGAGTTGCCAAAATCCCATTAACAGTTCTAGGAATCATTTGATTGCAGTGACTGCCTCAAAAGGTTGAACATCTAAGTATAAAGTTAAGGGACCATCATTTCTGTCCAGGCCTATTTCTTGAGTTTAATTTTCTTTTAGATTCTGTGGAAGCAGGGTTGAAAAGCAATGTCTGACTTTCATTTGTTCATTTTCATAGGTTTTTTATTCATCATTACTTTTGTCAGATTGAAGTTATTTCTGTGACCATTGTGGGTTTTTCTTTCATTAAATGAGTTGTGCCAATAATTTTGACCACGTGTAGAGGTACCGTTACACGGTACGATATTGTGAACGACATCGGTGAAACGTCACGGGTTTGGAGTCGTTCAAACGACATAGTTAGTACGTCGTTGTGTGTGACACTGAGATACGACTACAATAAATCGTTGGATCTCTGATCGCAGATTTGAGAACATGTTATCAAATCAGACGATTGTCGTTCAGCCAACCTGCTGCATCGTTGTGTGTGACACCGCGATAACGATATCGTTAATGAGTTCGCCTATTCACAACAGTGAACAAGTATCATTCACTGGGTTGTGCGAACAATAGCTGCTCGCCGCATCGTTGGTGCGTCGTCCACGATATCTAGACGTGTGACATCTCACCAACGATCTCTAAATGGTGTCATAACGGCCGCGCTCCCGTGAAATCGTTGATGATATCATTACAACATTGAAGCGGGGAACGGTACCTTAGCTCAGACCTGTGAGTTTTTCCTCAGTCCTGCACAGGCACCCATTCAAGTCTATGGGTGCGAGTTAAATATCGGACTGCACTCGCATGCACTTAGCACACATGCAAGTGCAGCGCGATATACGCCAAGGCCGGCAATGAAGGAGATGGGAGGATTAATCCCTGTCTCTCTCAGCCTGAGCTGAGGTTCATTAGCATATCACATCTGATCTTCTCAGATGCCTTACGCCAGTGTGAATACAGGCTTAGGGCAGAGCTACACTATACGAGCTGCATGGAAGTATCTCGCATGCATCTCACAAGAGTCACCCGATTCGGCCCCTGTCTCTCTGAACGGTAGCGTGGAGCTCCATAGAAACACAATCAGCTCCATGCTCCCGTTTAGAGAGTCGGGACACTAACCATGCAGCTCACATAAGTGTGTCTCTGCCCTTACTCCTTCACTTACTTCTGCACTAAAGCCCACATTGAGGTGTCCACCTAGGATTCTACAGAGAGCCAGAGGAATTGCCAACAGGGGAGTACCTACAATAGGTGCAGGGATTTCAATCACGCCTGGGCCCTGGAGCCTAGGGGGCCCCAAAAGTCCCTTAGCCTATAGAAAAAGACTAATGCTATTAAAAATTTACAATAATTGGGAGCCCTTTTGGAGCTTTTGCATCGGGGCCCATGAGCTTCAAGTTACGCCACTGCTTGCCAGCCCCCCACAGAACTCATCCAAGCTACTTTGGTATATATGTGGCCACAAAGGCATGTGTGACTTTATTTTACTCACTACCTGGCACTGCTATTGCTTTAGTAGTCATAAACCTTCTGAAGGACTAGCTTTAAGGAAAATTCAATTATTGGTAGTCGATGAAGTTTCTAGATAACAGACATGTTCCAACTTAAAAAGTACATTTCCATCTAGAAGTAAAAACACTCAATAATTAACATCCCTCATCCCTGCCAATCGCTTCCCTGGCTTTACTATCATTCATGTCAATTTCTTGTCTGATCCAGCAAATGTGGCACCCCTGCTGGGGATAGCCACAGGACCCACCAGTGCAAGGGGGGATTTACACTTTGGTACACACAGCACACAACACCTTCCACCCCAGACCTGGAGGGGAGCTCTACTGGCTGCCTTAAGCCAGTTTCCCTATAAAAGATCCAGACCTGAGGGAGGAGTCAGTTAGTCTGCTCTGGGCAGTGAAGAGAGCAGTTAGTTCCAGTTAGTTTCATTTGAGAGACCAGCAGTGAAGGAGCTGGTCGCTAGGATCAAGCCAGGCCCAGGACCAGGGAACACTGACCCAGCTGTGCTGCACCCTTGGGAGAGGGTCGGAGGCTGGTGGAGGAAGCAGGGAAAGAAAAAGGGAATGACCAAGCTTCTCTTTAGCTCACCCGGACACCGAAGTCCGACTCTGCTAAGCATTCATTGCAGCAGGAAAAGCCCAGAAGGACCAGGAGGATCTAATCCCCTTGAGTTAACAAACTAAGAGACAATCAAACCTGACCAAGCACAGGACCAGGGGCCCAGAAGGAGAATAGGGGTTCCCACAGGAGGTCCTCATAGTCGGTTACAGAGTAATACCCTGAGTGGGGGAAGGAGCGGCAAGTTCAGTTTTAGGCAGAACTTACCCCAAGCCACCATACACAGTAGCAGAGGAGGCCTCACAACTCTCCAAGGTGAAAGTCCCAAATTGCACCAAGGATCTGGTTACTCTCCTGGACTGTACCTGTTACCGGACATCAGTAAAAGGTACCGAAACAAAGACTATTGTGTGTGTGTGCCTGTTTCACCGCCGCTGCCCACAGCGTTCACTGCAGAGACGCTACTATGACTCCCCTCATCCTTACCCGCTGCCCTGAGGTAAAGCTCCACCTGTGGGGAGCTGTAACACCCAAGCTGCATCACATCACCTCAGCGGCCGGCCTGCAGTGCTGGTATCCAAATTACCAGATACCACAGGTGGCGTCATGTTACTATTCCCCATCCATCATCATCTCCCCCCACCATCCCCGCCACTGAGGGTCCAGGGCACGGAACCAGGAACCGACCAGTCGTGATTCCCCATCCAAGTAGTCATCAATCCCGGAATCCGAGTACCTCCTACCCTGTTGACCGCCTCACAAGTAATGAAGGACAGTAGAAAAACAGTTTGTTGCATCAATTTTCATTTAAAAAATGATTTCTCTTCAGCCTAAACAATTCTGCTTATTGCTGGACTGATTACTGCTAACATATTTTGTAAGAATGGCTGGATATTTAGGGGAATGACATTGTATTCTGACAAGGGAATATTATTGCTATATACATCCTTGCAATTAGGTGTTTTCCACTATACACAAATATTTGGTAAGATGTATGTCTTTAAAGCGGCTAAAAATGCAGGAACTGTGTCCAAAACTAAGCCTATGCATTTGCAGTGTTCCCCAACCCCAGTCCTCTAGAGCCACCAACAGGTCATGTTTTCAGGATTTCCATAGGCTGGTTTTACACTGCAGTTTTTTTCCTTGATCAGGTTTGATCAGTTTTTGTGTGCCAAAACCAGGAGAGGAATTTGCAGAGAAAAACTATAATTAAAAGATTGACAACTGCTCTGAGTTTTGGAGACACTCCTGGTTTTGGCACACAAACCTGGTCGAACCTGAGCAGGGAAAAAACTGCAGTGTGAAACCAGCCTAAGGCCCCATTCACACACACTGCTTTTTTTAGCTGCGTATTTTTACGCACAAGCTCAAAAAAAGCCAGGAGTGGAACAATCAAAACCGGGAGTGGCACACTCAGAGGAAAGGTCTAAGGCCGGCTTCACACTGCGTGTGAGATCCGATCCGTAGCTGTCCGCTTGAAGCAGACAGCCACGGACCGGATCAGCACACAGGACTGGGGGGCTATTATGCCTTCCGATCCTGTGTGCAGCCGCATGCAGATCCTGCTGCTGATAGGTGAGGACCGCGGGCGCCGCGGTCCTGACCTGTCAGCGGCAGCAGCTGCATGCGGCTGCACACAGGATCGGAGTGCATAATAGCCCCCCAGTCCTGTGTGCTGATCCGGTCCGTGGCTGTCTGCTTCAAGCGGACAGCTACGGATCGGATCTCACACGCAGTGTGAAGCCGGCCTTAGGCGGCCATCACACGGTTCAATTTAATGCACGATATCGCTTAAGCGATCTGCTTTTTGATCGCTTAAGCGATATCGTTTGTGCATCGCTGCGTGTAATCAAGCGATTTTACAATGTAAAATCGCTTGATCGTGACATCGCAGATATGAGAGCCGGAGCTCATATCAAGCGATCATCGCTTGTTCAATTTGCTTCATCGTGGTGTGTGACACCACGATGAACGATCTCCCAGCAGCAGAGCCTATGCTGGGAGATGGTATCTATGGTAAACGTCGGGTTACTAAGCGCTGCGCGGCGCCTAGTAACCCGATGTGTACCATAGTTACCAGCGATCTCGCTGGCCCACATCGCTGGTGAGTCTGTCTGTGTAACATCTCACCAGCGATGTGAGCGATATTGTTAGCAATCGCGCGTGCACGTGATCGCTTACAATATCGCTCACGATATTGTAGCGTGTGACGGCCGCCTAATAGAAACAAGTGCTCCACTTATATGTTTAATCACCCAATTCCTGGTTTGTGATGAGCTTGTGCTTAAAAATACGCAGCAAAAAAGCAGTGTGTGAATGGGGCCTAAGGCTGCGTTCACACATAGCGTATTTTGTTGCGCTTTTTACCGCGTTTTTCAGCCGCGCAAAAAAGCGCAACAAAACACGCAGGGGCTTTCACACACTGCACTGTCTTAACCCCAGAAAGCGCAGTGATGTCACAGAGGGGAGGAAGGATCCTGCTTCCTCCTCCCCTCTGTGACAGCCCCATTAGATTTTGCAGTGTATTAATATACACTGCGAAATCTAAATTAAACAAAGGCAAGTGTATGAAAAATAAAAAAGAATGAATACTTTACCTGTCCGACGCCTTTTCCCGCTGTCTGGTGTTCGGTGCCAGGATATCTGTCTCCTGCCAGGACCTGTGGTGACTTCAGAGGGGCGTTCCCGGGCACTCGCGGTCATGTGATACATATCACATGACCGCGAGCAGCCAATCAGCCCCTCTGACGTCACCACAGGTCCTGGCAGGAGACAGATATCCTGGCACCGAACACCAGACAGCGGGAAAAGGCGTCGGACAGGTAAAGTATTCATTCTTTTTTATTTTTCATACACTTGCCTTTCTTTAATTTAGATTTCGCAGTGTATATTAATACACTGCAAAATCTAATGGGCGGTCACAGCTGTCACAGAGGGGAGGAGGAAGCAGGATTCTTCCTCCCCTCTGTGACATCACAGGGAGAAAACGCAGGAGCAGCTGCGTAAAGAATTGACATCTCAATTCTTTACGCAGCTACGTTTTCTCCCATAAACGCACTGCGTATTTTTGCGCAATGTCTGCACTGCAAAGTGAATTTCACATTCACTTTGCTGGCAGACAAAAGGCAAATTGCGTATTTTGAAAAAGCGCGCGTAAAAAAGCGCGGCAAAATACGCCATGTGTGAACGCAGCCTTAGACTGGTTTCACACTGCAGTTTTTTCAGATTTGATCAGCTTTGTGTGCCAAAACCAGGAGTGTCTCCAAAACTCAGAACAGGTGTCAATCTTTCAATTATAGTCTTTCTCTACAAGTGCCTCTACCGGTTTTGGCACAAAAAACTGATGGAACCTGATCAGGTAAAAAAAAATTACAGTGTGAAACTAGCCTAAGGCCGGCTTCACACCACGGCCAGATCCGATCAGTGGTGAACCTGACAGCCCCGGACCGGATTTCGGCCCCATAGTATGCTTTGGGCCTGGATGGAGCCAGATGGTAGCTATCCCGGAGGATTCAGATTTTTCTCTCCCGGACACACAAATGCTGCATACAGCATTTTTGTGTTCGGGGGAACAAAGCTGATGCTCCCGGATCCTCCCTGTCCGGTGTGATCCGGCGCCCCCGAACATGGGAATCCATGGCGCCAGATCACACAGGAGCGGTGCCCGGCAGCCGGTCACTGGGTGCTGAAGCTCAGCGCCGCTCGGCACTGAACATCAGCACCACGGAGCTGTCCCCTGCTGACAGTTCAGGACCGCGGCCCACTCCCTGCGAGCCGTGATCTTGAATTATCAGCAGCTGCGGCTGCTATAAGAAGAATCCAGCTGCACACCGGACCGGAGGGCATATTTGGCCCTCCAGTTCTGTGTCCAGATCCGGTCCAGGGCTGTCAGGTCACCACTGACAACCCCAGATCGGATCTGGCCGTGGTGTGAAGCCGGCCTTAGTATTGCTCAGGGTTGGAATCATCTGTGTAATACTAAGAATCCTGAAAACCTGCACTGTTGGTGGCCCTAGAGGACTGGGGTTGGGTAACACTGATATGAAGGGCTCATCTGGTTTGGACCTTTTGTTGGATTAGCTCCATAGCTATAAACTGATCACAGGTTGGACTTGGCTGGCTTCACACCACGGTTTTTTCGGGTCCGGGTCTGTCCGGTGTGAACTGGACAGACCCGGATCCGAATTTGTTCCCCATGGATCCCTGTGGTGCCGGATTGGCCTTATTTCGCCTCTGGTTTGGGGGTTTTTCTGGGAGGATCCGGTTTTGTATGATTTTTGCATCGGACGCAAAACTGGAGTCTGCAGCATTTTTTGTGTCTGATGCAAAAATCTGACAAAACTGGATCCTCCCAGATCCGGCACCCATAGCATGGGAGTCTTTGGGTGCCGGATTGCCCCAGATCCGACAAAAAATCGGACCGGTTCCCGACTAATTGCTCTGCCAGTATTTGTTTCTCAGCTGACCTGTAAGGAAACTGCTCAGTGGACAAAAAGTTCAACATTGGACTGGGTTTGAGTCCTGAACTGGTACATGTAATAAACTAAATGTTATTGTATGGTGGGAAACCTGCGTGGGATACTTGGGCTACATTCTGTGTAATTGAATTACTGGCATTGGCTAGATTTCATAGACCAACAATATCGTTGTTGGATTAAGATTGTATCATTTCTATGTATGACCCAATTGTTTCCCCACAACACCATTACTCAGTAGTAAATGCTTCGGTATATAGGTCTGGCATGTCATGAGTGTTTTTTTGCCTTTTACCACTGAGTTCAAGGGATAGACCTGGACTTTCGGGGATCTACTCTAATGTTTCCTGATCCCCCAGTACATTGTCTAAACAGGGTAATCTAGGAGGGTAGTGTTGAATAGTCCCCATTCAGACACCTGGGAAGGGTCAGTAGGGTCAGCTGTTGTTGTATGGGGACACCATTAGGGGGGCTTTTACGTGTTGAAAACTCCGTTGTCAGGCAGGGCAAGCTAAGGAAAGAGCAGGGTCATTATCCCCCTTTTCCCCATCTTGTGTATCAATTGTTCGACTGTATAGATTGGGACACATCGCTCCGCTTTTTAAATAAATTAAATAAAAGTTATATTTTAGAAGTAATACCTTAGCTGAAAATAGCCAGGATAAACAGCGGGTAACTAAGCGCCGCACTCAGCTTAGTTCCCCGATGTTTACCATGGTTACCAGCATTCTCACTGGTCCTGATCGCTGGTGAGTCTGCCTGTGTGACAGCTCACCAGCGATCAGTTCACGATGTGGCAGCGATCCACATCTTATGGTCGGATCGCTGCCACATCACAGCGTGTAACCCGGCCTTTAGTGTGATCAGTAATAATCTATGGGGAAACATTGCAGGAACTGGTGAATTTTACTGCTATTCCACCACAGGTGAACTGAAGCATTTGAGTAGAGAGAATTATATCTTTATGAGTAATACCAAAAAAAGCTAATTTATAGTGGCCAAATATAAGCAGCAATTTACTATCTAAGAAATCCTATAATTCCAGAATGTACACCAATAAACCATATATCAAATATGCATAGCTGTTGTGAACTGACCTGCACAAATGTACCAGTTTTAGGGCCCGTTCACATGATACGTATTTCATCACGTATTTTGTGCATATTTGGTGTGGATCCCCTGCAGATCTACTTCAGGTCCGCAGTAAGTTTGCAGTACCATGTTTTGCCAGCAAAGTCTATGGCATTTGTGAAGTCCTGTCAGTAGTGATGACAGTTTGTGAGGGAGAACAGGGTACACAAGGATCACACAGACTCACGGTTTTGTAGTTTTCCAAGTCCTTTACTGTAGATGGCATTCAGCAAGTACTGTCCACGGAGTCTGTACAGAGACCGGGTTGCTCCCACCCTGACCAGGTCCTTGGCTCCCTATTCTTGTGCTGTGTGTGTGGCCCTGCTGCCGCTTTAGCTAAGCTGTCGGCCCTTTCTCCCCTCATGGGTACCAATCTGCTAGGCAACTTGAGTCTTATTCCGTGTTCCTGACCCCGCCGTGTTGCTTTGCTGTGGTACAGTGAAGATGTGGGACCTTCACTAATCCGATGTTCACTGTGCTGTGTGTTTCAGGCACAGTCTCGGATCCGGTATCCGTTCTGTGCGCTTCTCTGGGGTGAGTCTCAGGGAACTCAGACTCCCAGGTGGGTTCCTCTGCTTCTCTTACTCCTTTCCTCAGATCTTAGCCGGCCTGTAACTGGACAGTGGACTGTGGGTTGGGCCTAACGCAGCCCTTTTACACCCAAATCCTTCTTCCTCAGTCCTTTCAGGAACTGAACTAACTGCCACTTCCTCTCCACAACAGAATATATAGGGAAGCAGCTTTAGCTCCCCCTTCTGGCCTGGAGGCGCTAGTGTAGTGTGTGGAGTTAACCCTTGGTGATGTTACTGTGGCACATTAACCCTGGGGTGCCACATTATCGCTCCTCACAGGTGGAGCGGTTCCCTGAGTCGACCGTAACAGTCTATGGCGATGGTAAGCCATTGGGGTGCAGGATTCAGGGCGCTGAATAACTGACAGACATGCAGGCTTGTTTCCTTTTGCCACTATAGTGGCAAACTTCAGGGTATAGTCCACAGTCGATAGTAGGAATCCAGGTAGCCTGGAAGCAAGCTAGAGATCTCCCACCTAGCTGGTTCTGAGGCCTCCTTGCTGCGCCCCTGTGTGTTGGTCCTTGCTGCCTGTAGCTACGCTGCAAACCTCTGTTCCTGCTTGTCAGTCCTTCACTCGTATGGCAGGCAGCTCAAGCTCTTCCCAGGTGCCTCTTCTCTTACCACTGTCCTTGGGCTCTTCTACGCTGCTGTGCCCCAAGTGCTGTGTTGGCCAGGAGACTTGGAATTTCCTGTCCTCTGGTTTTGGCTGCTGGGCCTAGAGCACCCCAGTGTCCAGTTCTGGTGCTCTGCTCTGGGGTGAACCGGTAAAAGGCTCCACTCCCCAGGCTTACTTCTCTCTTCTCCTCAGACCCCTGCTCACAGGTCCCTCACACTAGCTGGTCCTTACTCGGCGCAACCTGGGACAAGCATAGCACTGCTCAAGTCCACAGGTCCTCTTCACAGTCCTCCCAGGAACGGAACTGACTAACCCCACCTCCAGTCTAAATGTATAGGGAAGACACCCCTGAACCCGGGTTAGAGCTCCCCCTTCTGGTTTGGA
Organism: Allobates femoralis; assembly: GCA_033576535.1. Taxonomy (NCBI): domain Eukaryota; kingdom Metazoa; phylum Chordata; class Amphibia; order Anura; family Aromobatidae; genus Allobates; species Allobates femoralis. The sequence goes on along the minus strand of JARQOC010000001.1, from coordinate 168,402,940 downwards.
GTCAGAAAGGTGTTGTGTGCTGTGGGTTACCTGGTGTGGATACCCTACCTTGCTTCCAAGCATGACCCTACCCCCCCGAGGGAGGTAAGGACATCGTGGCCCATATATATTCTATCTGCCGATATTCATATGTTGCTGACATGCAGAGTGTACACGGTATACATTTATTTAGCTGAAGATTGAATCACCCCAGAATGTTCTAGAAGGCCTGCATACATAGTGAAATAGATGTTAGTGTCACAGTATAAATTGAATGGACACAATGGTAGGGGGACCCTTGTGCTGTGCAGAAGTTGTTTATTTTGGAAAGATGGATACCTCAAGACAAGCTGACTCTCCAAGAAGTACAGATGAATCAGATCAACCTCCATTTTTAAAGGACATTAACTATTTATTTGTTATTATGCAACATAACGTATGCAACTGCATCTATTCCTTTTTGGAATAAACCCACAGATATTTTTATATACTTGATACTTTATGCACATGATAAGTCCTTAAATATAAGCGGAATATGAAAATATTTAACAGTAATAACTGGAAAAAGTTATTGTGGTAAGTTATCAGGTGTCAAGTGATAGTTGTCTCTGTAAGGTTTTCAGTATAAATTTTGGTTTTGATGATAATTATATGTTTACATCTGTGCATTGAAAGGTGGCAAATTCCATACTTAAGCTCCTGTCACACATAGCGAGATCGCTGTTTCGTCACAGGTTTTGTGACGTAACAGCGACCTCGCTAGCGATCTCACTATGTTTGACATGTAGCAGCAACCAGGTCCCCGCTGTGAGATTGCCGATCGTGTCGGAATGGCCTGGACCATTTTTTGATCATCGGGTTCCCCACTGGGCAGCATGTATCAGTGTGTTTAATGCTTTAACAACGACCTTGTTGGCGACTCAGAGCTCAGCCACGTAGGTCTGAGTCGTCAAACTAGCTGCTGTGTGACAGGGTCCTAACAATAGCCGAGGTCGTCATACGGGTCGTATTGTTGCTGCATTGTTCAGTAGATCTGACTGTTTGACATCTCACCAGCGACCACATAGAGACGTTCCAGCGATCCTTACCAGGTCATATCATTATCTGGATCCCTGGAATGTCGCCAAGTGTGACAGGACCGTTAGGCTGGAAACACACTGTTTGAGTGATATGCGACTTACTCCCACGAGTCTCTGATCATTCACCCGGCATAACCCCTGCCTATTTAGACAACCAACTCATTTCGGAGATTCACACTCTCCATCAGGGATGGTGTGTGTAGTGATATCTCCCCATATATAGATGTGGTGCCCCACAATGGTCAGGCGTCACACCAGGGTATTACACCCATAAAAGCGGTGTAATTATCCCTGTTGCAAGTGAATGGGGAAGTTAAAATGTGGCTTGTTCCTCGCATCCACCCACCACACCCTTAGCTCAGGGACTATAGGGTTAATTCCTTTACTTGTGAGGCCCAGCCCCGGTGGGAGGAGTTGAGGGCAAGCAGTGTGAGGGAGAGAGTCGAGTTGAGTCTGAGCAGGAGGAGGAGAAGCGAGGAGAAGGGAGCTGCAGAGAATAGTAGCAGCTGAAGAGAATGTCTGAGGGACAGACAGGAAAGGAGCTTTCCAGGAAAGAGCAGCAGTTTTGGGAACAGATGAGCCAGAGATAGGTTCTCCCAGATGGCTTACCGGGCACCGGAGCCCACAGACTGCTGGAGGGCTACAAGCACAGCAGAGAATCCGGATTACCGTGGAGTCTTCAAGTCTCCCGGGCACCTGCGCACAGGGCCACACCGTCCATTGGACAGTATGAGCCCTGAGTACCAAACGCAGCAGCCAGGGGGACTGGAGAAGGGGGCGGCGCAGCGTCACCCGGTGAGAGGGCGGCGGCGCTGCATCAATCTGACAGAACCCTGCCCCCCTCTCCCGGTCCTCCTCACCCGTAGCTACAGGGGTGCTGCAGTCTGACAGCACCCCACCCCCAACAATCCTCAGCTTGTGGCTCAGGCGGCAGAGGGGATTGGTGCACCCCTGCCTGCGCAGTCAATATCAAGGGGGCCACCGCCTGAAGAGAGAGTGGCAAGCCATTAGAGGGTTACCCGACGACAGCAAAGGTGAGAGAGCACAGGAGACCAAGCTACATTTCAGATCAGCCAGGCTTCACACCAACCTGGAAGAGCAGTAAAGGAGGGACACCTAACCAAGCCCCATGTAAACAATCCGTTCACTTGCCACTACCTACGACGGTAACCTGTTTGATTAACATCTTGCTGAACTGTGTATTTTACTGCTGACGTTTACAGTAAAGTACTCGGGAGAGAGTGACTTTGCCTCCGTGTCTTTGTGCTGCAGAATTCAACCTGTTTGCTTACAGGAACACTGCCTCGGGGGACCAGTTCCACCTGTAGGGAGCTTTGCCATCTCAGCCGCATTACCATTGACCTCCGGAGGACTGTGGCGGTGCTGGTGACCCATCACCAGATACTACAGGTGGCGTCACATGACAAACTCTTATCCCCTGTATATAACCCCTTATTGAAGTGTCACCCAGGCCACGGGCTCAGGCGCTGCCACCTGTGACATCCCCGTGAGAACACCCACCGAGCCTGATACCCGAGTACCCCAGGGCCTGGGGCTCGACATAGACATACAGTAATACCTGCCAAAAATGCTACTTGATATTAAAACATACAGTATACCATACCTCTAATGTCAATCAGCCTAAAAATTACATGTACGAACTCAGAGATCAACATTACTCAAGGCAAACAATCCAATTTCTTTGTTTAATCCTAGTGGGTTCAAAGTGTCAAAGATCCACTTACTTGCTATGCGAGATTTGGGTTTAAACTAATTACCATCTCACCAATGAGCTTTGACAGATTGTATTGCCCATGTTATTGATTCTATGAATTGACCCTTGTGCTTAATGACATAAAGCACACATAAACACAAGAGTCAATTCATAGTACTAATTGAATTGTTTGCCTTTGACTAATGTTGGTCATTAAAGGGAATCTGTCAGCAGATCTTTACTTTGCAATCTGAGGACAGAATGAGGCAGAAGCTGAGACACAGCCTTAAGGCCCTGTAACACATAACGAGATCGCTAACAAGATCGCTGTAACGTCACAGATTTTGTGATGCAACAGCGATCCCATTAATGATGTTGTTCTGTGTGACACGCACCAACGATCTGGCCCCTGCTGTGAGATTGCTGATCGTTACACACTGCTCTGGATCATTTCTATGTCGTTGCTCTCCCACTGGGAACACTACATCGTTGTGTGTGACAGGGACAATGACCAACGATCTCAATGCTACGCTATGGAGTGACAATTCCCAACGACCTCGGTATAATTCTGGATCGCTAGTGCGTCATTTTTCACATCACTGTTGATATACCTGTTTGACATCTTACCAGCGATGTGAAAAACGACGCACCAGCGATCTCTGTGCATCGTTATCGTTATCAGGATCGCTGGTGTGTCGTTATGTGTGACTGGACCTTTTATTAGGGACATATCCCTTAAGTTTGTGTGTTGTTTTAATAAAATGAAAGCTTTATCATCAGGAGATTATCAGTGCCTGGACTACAGCTCCTGTGAGCCCTGGTCTGATCAAGCATCCTTTTCTGATAAGCAGCTCTTTGTCAATAGACAATGTATACAGAGTTGTGGTGTGGGCAGTGTTAAGCCGGCGTCACACGCGTCAATGTCGTCAGCGATCTGATCGCTGGCGACATTGACGGCTGATCGCCGGTGAGCTGTCACACAGACAGACTCACCAGCGATCATTGAACCAGCGACATCGTGGAAATGATTTAAATATCGTTTCCACAATGTCTGCAGGCTGGTATCCATGGTAAACTGTGGGTAACTAGGCAGCACGCGCTGCCTAGATACCCGATGTATACCTTGGTTACCAGCCTTCTCCGCTCACCGGCTGGTATCAAGGTACACAGCGGGTAACTAGGGTCCCTAGTTACCCGCTGTGTACCTTGGATACCAGCCGGTGAACGGAGAAGGCTGGTAACTAAGGTATACATCGGGTATCTAGGCAGCGCGCGCTGCCTAGTTACCCGCAGTTTACCCTTGATACCAGCACCCAGCGATTGCTGAGAGGCGCTGGGAGCTGGCTTATAGCATCTCCCGGTGTCACACGCAGCAATGTCCAGTCCGAAAACCTGGCGACCATCAACCAGCGATTGTCACACACGTCAATATGGCTGTAACGTCACGTGCAGCAGCGATATTGCATGAGATATTGACGCGTGTGACGGCCCCTTTAGCTTTCTGAACTTTACTACATGCTGCATCTAAAGACTCTTAAGGCCCAAATACACACACATATGATTGTGCAGAGATTGTTCGCAGATCTCTGGTTGCAGTGAAATCATGGACACATTGTTCTATTTTGTGGCCGTGTACAAATGGAACAATGTGTCCATGATTTCACTGCAATCAGGGATCTGTGAACAATCTCTGCACAATTATCTGTGTGTGTAACTGGGCCTATTATTGTATCACAGCTGCTGCACCCAGTAAACTAAGTGATACATCAATGTAATTGGGGTCTCTTTTCCTGCATTCTGCTCCTCTCAGATGAGATAGAAAAAACCTGGGGACAGATTTCCTTTAAAGGGAACCTGACCTCTACAAATGACCCCACAGCCTGTTTTAACCTGTCCCTGCACCATAGTAATCTATTTGTAACCATCCCTTTCTGTCCCTAAAGCGCTATGTGAAAGTTTATAAAAGTAGTTTATTCACCTCTTATTCTGCAGCTTCTCATTATATGAGAAGCCGCAAAAGGCGGGGTTATGTGTTAATTATGCACGCCCACATGGGCATGCTATAGAGCAGACACTGTGCTTGTGCTGCTAGGGGGCGGTACAGGTGATATGACGAAAATCGCATCATATCGCCTGTACGGCCCCCTGCAGCACAAGCACAGTGTCTGCTCTATAGCACGCCCATGTGGGCGTGCATAATTAACGCATAACCCCGCCTTTTGCGGCTTCTCATATAATGAGAAGCTGCAGAATAAGAGGTGAATAAACTACTTTTATAAACTTTCTCATAGCTGTTTAGGGACAGAAAGGGATGGTTACAAATGGATTACTATGGGCAGGGACAGGTTAAAACAGGCTGTGGGGTCATTTGTAGAGGTCAGGTTCCCTTTAAATTGATACATTTATTTTTTAGCTAATTGTTGCAGAAAGAGAGAAATGTAGAACTGGTATATCCCTACTTAGACCTGCTCCAGGAACCTCTGCCTGCACTGCTAGGCGCTGCCACATTCACTCTGCAGATGGCACTGGTGATGAACAAGATGGCACTGCCAATATCACTGGCTGGTAGTGGCACTGTTCCACTAGGAATATTGGTGTATCTGTGATTTATGGTGAAGCCCAGGAAAAATGAGCATGGGTGTGTGTGTCCACCTGCTTACAGGCTACTGCAGCCAATAGGCTGCTGGAAGTTGTGACAGGCTGAGTCACATGGTGGAAGGTCCTGGCAGGTAGATAAGACTGCTCCAGCCGCTGCACGGAGGAAGAATCACCGAGGATCACCATGACATCTCTGGGCAGGGTGAGAAATTGTCTGTGTCTGTCTGTCTCTGCGTGTGTATGTCTGTATTTGTGTGTCCCCTTAATTCTGCTGCGTTTTTCTGCTACCTTTGTATGTGCACAAATGCAATTGGTTTGTGCTGCATTTGTGCACATACAAACGCAGCACAAAAAAGCTCAGAGGGCACTTAGCTAAATACTACAAAGAGTACTAATGCATCTCAATGAATTATAATATCAAAAATGTAATTTATTTCAGTAATTCAATACAAAAAGTGAAACACACATTATATAGAGTTATTACAAACAGAGTGATCTATTTCAAGTGTTTTTCTGTTAATGTTGATGATTATGGCTTACTGCCAATGAAAACCCAAAGGTCATTATCTCAGAAAATTAAAGTAGGGAGGATGAAGGGTTAAAAACTGAGCTGCTGTATTCCACGAGACATCAAAGGGTGATTATAATATTTATTAGTCAACGTGTTTCAGGGCTCACAGAAACACCCTTAAACATAACATATCTATTGAGGTGCACTAGTATGTCCTTGGAGTATGAGGAATCCTGAGCACCTGAAGGAAACTGACACAAATACAGGGATCATATATACGTACAGATGTTATGAACCCAGGACCCCAGCGCTGCAAGGCTACAGTACTAACCACTGAGCCACCGTGCTGCACCCATACTTGCCTCTAGTTCACTCTGGCTAGCAGCTACATGGAGCTAGTGCTGTATAGGTATAGGGCATAAAGGATGAAGGCTAGGCATCCTTTGAGCTCTGCTAGATACAATGGCTGGCGCCAAATCTGTCTGAGGTAGCATTGTTAAGCCGATGGCCTGTGACAGACATTACAATAATTTGATCTCAGTAAGAAAAAGGAATATATTAAGTATTTTATGCATTATATCTGCAGTCATAATCTCTTTCAGAATTGTGAAATGGAAAGAATGTGAAGAATAGAATTGATAGTTACATTTATCTTTACAAAGAGAAAATGAAAATCTTGAAATCTTGGACCATCAAAGAAAATCCATCAGGATAAGGCCTGGTTCTGATGGATGTATGGAGAATCAGGCTAGCAATAACTGCAAATTGCAGTTCCGTGTGCTTTGCATTGAGTGCATTAAAAACAGACAAAAATGCTGCATGCTGTCATTTTTTTCTCAAAATTGGCTATAATGGGTCCATGCGCTCCTTGCGTGCAGTTCGTTGTGCACACAGATCGATTATACACTTGTCTGAAAAACTTATAAGGTAACTCTACAAAAAAGATGAAAAATTCCACCAAGAATCTTAGAGCAAATTCATGTTGTTTTGATTAAAAATATGTCACATGCAGATTTTGTTGCAAATGTGCCGCCCGTGTTCCGTGACGTTCCCACAAGATAATCGGTGAGAAGTTCACAGAAGCTCCTAATCATCTAGCCAATGTTTGAGATCAAACATGTGAAACATTAGCCAGGGTAGGTTAGTCACAGATTAGTGGGAATATCAAGTTCAGCACCAAGAGGTCACAAGAAAGCAGGCGAAGCATGTCCGTAGAGAGAAGTCACCAGGTCCTTGGAACAAACATAGAAGCTAGATTCAGGGCAGGACACACAGAATGGAAGAAGCTACATAAACTGTGCTGAATGTTTTCTGACTGATGCTCACTGCGAACATGGTGCCCTGTACCCTGCCAGCTTCCCGATACATAAACCTGGCAGTCATACATATACAGAACCAATACAGCCATTGTTGTCTAAAATAACGTATATACTTACATACAGTCTCCAGTTGGAGACTGGATAGGCGTGCTCCGGGCTCCATTCTCCCTTCCTCGGCTTTGTCTCCGCACACCATACAGGGCATCCTCATTCCCCTTGGGCTGTGCCACCTCCTATTCAAAATGCCCGCCTCTTCTGATCATGTGATGCTTGGGCCGGAACATCATATCCGGCCCGATGCATTGTGGGGCTGTTCACGTGGTATGGCTGGCTTCAATATGCGCACTGCGCATTTTCCGGAGCCCGCCAGTTATTAAGAAGTGGAACGGTTATTAGCATTTCTATAGGGTGGGAGCGAAGAGGTTGGCGGGGGGTGAAGGGTCTTCTTTCTTTTTATTTTTTTTTCATTTTCTTCTTTTTTTTTTTTTCTTTTCCTCTTTTTTTTTTTCTTTTTTTGGGGGAGGTTAAAGTTTTGTTATACTAAGCTCACATACTTACACATGTCATTGTCTGTAATTAGTATCTCAACATGGATTGCAGACAGGTCTGAGACGCACATCTTCATGAATGGACAATTTATACTTCACATGCTTTACATGTGGGAAATATTATGTTATACAACTGTATGTTATTTGTGAAACTTAAAAAAAAAGGATTTATAAGAATCCCAGCTGCTCTACTTTATGTCATCTACTGTGGCACGTGATGTGACTGGATGTATATATACCACCAGTTCCTGCCAGGAACGTATATATACCTCGATCCAGTCAACCTCAGACCCACAAGAGCACATAAATACAAAAATTATGCTGCCACCACCGATCTCTTTCAGGTGGATTGGAAACCTGTTTGGTAACGTGAAATAGCGGGGATGAGTATCAACTCATCATAGGACAGGAAGAACGAAACTAAGTAAATTTTATAAAGTTTACTCCAAAAAGTTGGCAGTGTTTACAAAAAGATATACAAGATATTACAAAAGAGACAATTTACATATATGCATAAAACAGTTAAAAAACCAGGAGTGTCTCCAAAACTCAGAACAGGTGTACATCTTTTAGTTATACTTTTTATCTGCAAGTTCCTCTCCGGGTTTTGGCACACAAACTGGATGGACACTGATCAGTGAAAAAACTGCAGTGTGAAGGCAGCCTAATTAAAATAAAAGGAATTAAAATAGGAAAGACCAAAACCTTTGCCACACGGTGGCCATCGCAGATTTCAGGGGGAAGGCACCCCGGAGATGTTTTCGGATTCCGGCCTCATAGCATGGAGTGTTGCTATGTTCTTCATTAAGCTGGAATGAGGCCAAAGATGGCTGCTTGAGTTTTATGATATCAGCCATTAACCTCGGCACTCCCATATTTCTGACCTTAAAGATGGGCTGCCCCCTTAGAGAAACACCCATCTGCAAAGCTATCAAAACCTCAATTTTTCCATATCTCTGGCTGGGACGCTCCCAAGTCAAAAATATGGACATCATGTTTACCCTCGCTAATTTACATGAGGTTTGATACCAAATATATGTCTACGATGTTTGGAAGGTCAGAACTAATTTCCCAGGTTTCTGACTTGTTTCCAGACATATCAGATATAGCATTAAAACCGAAAAAAGGTAAACATTCCTAAAATATGATTTATGAAATTGTGACACGAAGTAACTTAAGACAAAGGGTTTCTGCAAAGACAAAACTAGATCAGGCTAGCTGAGTTCCTCTTAGCTCAGAGTTTAAGGCAGGGTGGTGGTAAAGATTTCCGATAGGGAAGGGGGACAGAGAGAGCAAGGTGCTGCCTGTAGAATTTGGTCTATACAAACCAGTGGTGGGGTAAGGTCTTATGCCAGTGTTGGTTGGGTCCCTGTAACAATAATAATAATGCATAGTTTCCTTACACTTACATTGCTCATGTCCCCATTTTGTGGCTTTACTCATCCCCCTTTCATAGTTTCCTCATACTCATCCTTACATTTCTCCATGTCCCCATTTTGTGGCTCTACTCATCCCCCTCTCATAGTTTCCTCGTATTGATCCTTACATTGCTGCATCCATGTCCCCATTTTTGTGCTTGCACCCATCCCTCAAATTTACCCCCTGCCCCTAATTACACAATAAATTCTTGGAGTTTTCACTTCAGCTCCAGTGCTGGACCACTTAGCACCTGTGCTGCACCTCTGAAAAGCCACGGAGTGACATCGCACAGTGCAATGGCGTAACATTCACAGTCACAGGGGTCGCGGCTACAACGGGGCCCAGACCTATAAGGGGCCTGTGTCGCCAGCCGCCCCCTGCACCTGCTGATCCCAGCGCTCTGCACCTACTTCTTATGGATGTGCGTCCCCGAGGGTGCACATCCATGTCACTGAGCGGCAGTACACGCCGCTATGGGGCCCGTGTGTCAAGGTGAGGAGAGGAGGGAGGGGAGACGAGGGAGCCTCCTGCTTCATGCTGCTTCCACCCCTCACTTTCTCTTTCATTATGCGTTCCATTATGTGGAACGCATACAGCAGTCTGGTACCGCATCCTGAGTCTTCTTTTCAGCAAAGAGACCAGAGCAGAGGGGGAACAGGGAGAGGTGAAAACAGTTTTTTTTTTTTTCTTTCAGTGAGTGCTCGGCGGCCAGAGGAATATGGGGAAGGGGAGGGTGCATTATACTATAGGGAGAGTTATGAAGCTGCATCATATAGAGAGGCTATGAGACTGCATATATAAGGCTGCATATATAAGGCTGCAACATAGAGAGACTATGAGGCTGCATATTTGAGGAAGCACCATATAGAGAAGCTATGAGGCTGCACCATATAGAGAGGCTGCGAGCCTGCATATATGAGGCTGCACTGCACCATATAGAGAGGCAATGAGGCTGCATATAAGACTGCACTATATGGAGAGCTATGAGGCTGCACCATATAGAGAGGCTATGAGGTTGCATATATAACTCACTATATAGAGAGATATAAGGCTGCACTGCATCAAGAACTGATCCTGCATTATACTGTACAGAGGGCTATGAGGCTGCATTATACTATATGGAGGGCTGTGAGGCTGTATTATACTATATAGAAGGACTATGAGGCTCTATATACTATATGGAGGGCAGTAAGTCTGTATTATACTATATGGAAGACTATGAGGCTGCCATATGTAGGATAATGGGGGTGCATTATAATAATTGGATGACTATTGGGGCTACCTTATGAATGGGGGACTATAGGATGCATTATAAAACATGGAGGACTATCGGGGTATATTGTAATATATGGAGGAATATGGGGATGCATTATAATTGGAGGACTATCATGGCGGGAGGAGGAAAACTATACAAACCATGATGGGGAACATATATTCCACGATAAGGGCCATATTCCAGGAGGAGGACCATATATAGCAGGATGGGAGACATAAATAAAAGGATAAGCACCATATTCCAGTAGGATGACCATACATAATGAAGGGGGAGAGGGTCAATTTGTGAGTCTTTATAGAGCTTACAACGTTACATGGGGCCATACTGCCGACCAACATGTGCATGCGCGGGGGAAGGTCAGGTCTGAATTTCGCACCGGGGCTCACCAGACTCCAGTTACGCCACTGGCAGCGTGATCCGCTGACCCAGAGCTCCTGGGAGTCAGAGTTCAGTTGTGCGCGCGTCTAATACATTGCACACAATTGATTGCAGGAGCTGGCGCGGCAGATCTGCTCCCGATGTCAGCGGGAGCAGAGAAGTGCCTACTCACACTGCGGGGATCAGGCGGTGGGCGGCAAATGGAGGCATCAGGGAGTGGCCTTAGGCGCTGCAGCAGGAGGCCCGACGGCGCCCCCCCTGACTGCTGTGCCTGGAGCAGATGCCTCGCCAGCACCCCCCCTAGATATGGCCCTGGTCTCTTGTATCATCTTTTAACTAAAGCTCCATTGATTTTGATGCTTCAAGGTATGTGACTTTGATAAAACTTTATTGATATACTTAGATGCGGATTACATGCATTTTTTATGCGTTTCTGCTGGGGAAATGCATGTACACATTTTACCCATGGATTTTCTGAATCTCATATAAATCTATTGGGAGAATCTGTGCAGAAAATTTATTGTAGCCAAAAGAGAACTTAACATGTTGCAGATTTGTAACACACACTGCAGTTCAGTTTAGGCTGAGTTTAAAAAAAGCATATTGGGTATGAGAAATCTAGGTATCTAGAAATCGCATCCACTTTGCTGGAAGTGTAAGATGTGGCACTTTTTCTCCAGCAAAAATACACCGTCAAAAACTAACCAAAAGTTCATCATCGAAACATATCTTAAGAAATAACATTCAACAACTGATGAGGGACAGCACAGGGAGGGGGGTACTCGGACACCGGGATGGGTTGATGGCTGTGACAGGGAATCACGGGTGGTCGGGTTCCTGGTTCCGTGCCCTGGCTGTCATTTGTTTGGTGGGGGGAATATTTACAAGGATTAATAGTCTGTGACGCCACCTGTGGACTCTGGTAATGTTGGTACCAGCACTGCGGGCAGGCCACTGAGGTGATGGGATGCAGCTAAATGTAGTACAGCTCTCCACAGGTGGAGCTTTACCTCAGGGCAGCGATGATGGATGAGGGGAGTAGTTGTTCTTACTCCATTGAGGATGCTGAGGCAGATGTCATACAATACATGGTACAGTTTGGAAGAACAGGGACGTAGCCGCAAGTTCAGGGAGCCCTTATGGAGTCTGAAGATATTCCTCTCTTTATATCTTTCGGGGCCTAAGTGTTATCTTCCTCTCTGTCTTTAACCACCTTTGCAGAGCTCTCTCGCCAGTCCCCTGGTCTTGTATGGTTAGGTACGGGTTATCCTTGATCGGTTCGGACGGGAGCAGCAGGAACGAACTCTCTCTCCCACCACTGGAATCCGGACCGGTACCTTCGTAGTCTTGGACCGATTATGGGCCTGAGGAGTGAGGTACAGTCTTGTGGTGCCTACGGCTACCCGGTTCTTAAGGGCCCGCGGCTCGTCAGTTTATGGTCAGGGATGAACCGCTGACCGCCTCGACTTCCGTGTTGCCGGTGTTTCCCCAGATTTAACCAGCCGGCTTCAACCTGTGCTGGTTCGTCCCCTTCTCTCCCGGGTCACCCTCTTGGAGATAGGTGATCCCTCTGTCACTCAGCTGTCAGGCGCATCCTAACTGACTGCCTTCCCAGAACTGTCTGACTAAAAACCTTTCTACTTCCTGGTTTTCCCACTCTAGCCTAGGCTCGACCCCCTGGCACTTACTGTATATCAGTCCCCCCTATTCTAAGGTGGCCTAGTGTTGGGTGCTAATACAGACTCCATAAGCACAATCCCAAACTCTTAGCTACAGAGGCACTACACCTTCTATTTGGGGTACAGTACCTCCCCTTGGCGCCTAGCCATAGGGGCGCCACACAACTCAAACATGGTGGGACAAAATAATATCCAGCTTATCAAACGCTTTTTTTCTCCTAATTGTATTTCGGCTTTATAGCATGAAATAAAATTTTCATTATGCTTGTCATTCATAATCTCATCATAAACATTCATTTATAACGAATGAGAAGAACAAAGTTGCATTCACCGGGTAGAATAAAACTTCTTTAATTTAATCCATCCTAAAAGTGATACATAGTATGTAAAACAGCTGGATGAAGTCGGTCGTACATGGACAACAGCCGTTTTGTGCTGATCAAGTGCTTCTATGGGTCGCTTGATCAGCACGAAACAGCCGTTGTCCATGTACGACCAACCTTGTCCTGCCACCTGTACATACAGTGCATAGCTTTTAGGAAAGATTAAATTAAAAAAGTTTTATAGTATCTGGTGAGTGCTGCTTTGTTGTTCTCATTCATTATTTTGTTCTGGACTGTGCATACTGCTGAGCACTAGTGATGGGCAAACCCGAACTATAAAGTTCCCTGAGAAGTCTATGTTACTGTTCAGGTTCAGGTTTGTCTGGGAAGGCTGTAAAAAAAAGCAAAGCAGTGATTAAAGATCAGAATTATACTTTCCGGGGACTGCATGCTTGTGCTTCTCGGACACTTATTAACTTCCAGGTTATTCACTGCTCTGGCTCCAACAGTTAATCACAGATGCCCACTCGCTGTGACAGCAACTGTGATTGGCTGTTGAGCCCCTCACCCATTGAGCCGGCTTCTGTGATTGGTTGCCAGTGGCAATGAACCTGCCATCATTGGATTGTAAAAATAAATAATGTAAAAAAATTGATGTAGACCTTCACTGTATTTTTGATTCTCAGAGCAGATAAAGTAGACATAAATAATATTACAAATAATTTTAAAAAATGTGTGGGCTTTGCTCTACTTTGATTGCCACCCAAGGTAAAATCCAGGCAACTTTGGTCTGTTATTCCCAGTGGGGAGAGACCCATAATTTTCAGGCCTTGCAGACTATAGTATAGCAGCCCGCAGCCACCCCAGAAATTAGTGCATTCATTATTAGTGCTAATTCCTGGCGCTTCACCCGATTCTTTCCGATGGCGTTGGCGTGATAGTGGGGGTAAAATGACAGCTCTATAATGACCGCTTATCGATAAGCCCACACTGATAATGGCAGGCCTTTATGAGACCTGCCCATTATCCATCCTGTGAGTAAATAGTTTAAAACCACAAGACACAGAGAAAAATCCTTTATTTGAAATAAAGCACACAGACAACCCTCATTTTCCCGTTTATTAACCTTGAACATACAATTAAAATTGAATAAAAAAACACTGCTATAAAAACAGAAGTATGAATGAGCCCTAAGATATTGAGGATGAGAGCAGCGTCTTCACAAACATTCATTAATAAAGTAATGTGTATACATTGTATAGAGATGGGAGATCCCACTGATATTAAACTTTCCCCGAACTTGAGCCCGAACCCCAAACCCAGACATTAAAGTCATAAAATGTTTTTTTGGGGGGGCTGTAAAAATAAGCAAAACATTGATTAAACATCAGCCTCATACTTAATGGGGATCGTGTGGCATATACAGTCATATGAAAAAGTTTAGCATCATCTTGCTGCAGATGGTGTCACTGTGCATCGGTCAACAATACAGCGCACACTGCACAAGGAGAAGCTGTATGGGAAAGTGATGTGAAAGAAGCCGTTTCTGCATGCACGCCACAAACAGAGTCGCCTGAGGTATGCAAAAGCACATTTGGACAAGCCAGTTTCATTTTGGAAGAAGGTCCTGTGGACTGATGAAACAAAGATTGAGTTGTTTGGTCATACAACAAGGCGTTATGCATGGTGCCACAAAAACACAGCATTCCAAGAAAAACACTTGCTACCCACTGTCAAATTTGGGGGAGGGTCCATCATGCTTTGGGGCTGTGTGACCAATGACGGCATCGGGAATCTTGTTGAAGTTGAGGGTCGCATGGATTCCACTCAGTATCAGCAGATTCTTGGGAATAATGTTCAAGAATCAGTGTCAAAATTGAAGTTACATCGGGGATGGATCTTTCAGCAAGACAATGATCCAAAACACCGCTTCAAATCTACTCAGGCATTCATGCAGAGGAACAATTACAATGTTCTGGAATGGCCATCCCAGTCCCAGACCTGAATATCATTGAACATCTGGATGTTTTGAAGCGGGCTGTCCATGCTCGGCGACCATCAAACTTAACTGTACTGGAATTGTTTTGTAAAGAGGAATGGTCAGGGGGGCGTGCCCAGCTGCTTATGGCGCCGGACACAGACTAAGAGAGCTCCGCTGGCTACTCCACAAAACACGGCACCTGAACGGCTTTTCCCGCCTCTAAAGTTAACTACCGGCTACCGGGACCACCCAGGACTCTGGAGAGATGCCTAAACCGGGTCAATCTAAACGTAGGACTGAGCACAGGCTTACCGAGTATTTCGGCACTGAGCAGCAGCGGGACTCCCCAACAAAGATGGCGCCTGATGAGTCCCAGCGTGAGCGGCCTCAGCATGACTTGCGATCCCGTCGACCATCAGAAAGACGAGACCCGATTGCAAGCGGTGACTCTCCCGTTACTCAAGCGATTCTGCAGGACTGCCTCGCAACATTCAGAACTTCCCTCATGACAGACATAGCGACTCTGATCGGCACGATGAGAGAGGATATAGGGGAACTTGCCGCCAAAATGTCACACTTAGAAAATAAAATGGGAGACATCGCAAAAGCTCACAATGCTCTAGCAGACAACTATGCTGAATTAGACAACGAGATGGGATCATTCTCTGGAGCATTGAATCATATGGAAGACCAACTCCGCCGCAACAACTTTAAAATCAGAGGGATGGCAGAGGAAACCGGTACATCGGATGTGAGACCAGCTGCTGTTGCTTTTCTGGCCGCAGTTTTCCCTGAGCTTCCTCCGGCAGAACTGGCCATAGACAAGGCGTTTCGGATCCCCAAGCCCCAGAATCTCCCTCAGTCTGTGCCCAGAGATGTGCTCGTACACATGAGGTACCCGGGGATTGCTGAACTACTTTTCAAACGGATGAGAAGAGGTGCACCACTACCCACTCCCTATGAGAACGGGACATTGGCGAGGCGCAGAGAATTTGCTTCAAGTT
This sequence comes from Allobates femoralis, assembly GCA_033576535.1. Classification (NCBI taxonomy): domain Eukaryota; kingdom Metazoa; phylum Chordata; class Amphibia; order Anura; family Aromobatidae; genus Allobates; species Allobates femoralis. Next base: position 168,387,132 of record JARQOC010000001.1, on the reverse strand, counting down.
GCAGAGTACTGAGGGACAGAGAGATACCGTACGCTTGGGGATCCCCCACATCAGTCAACTTCAAGTTTGATGGCAGACGACACTCCTTCACGTCACCGACCTTACTGAGAAAAGCTCTCCGAGCGTGGCGACTGCTAACTGCATCTACACCGCAACGTCCGGACCCGACTAGGGAGAGTCCTGCGCGGAATAATGGAGAAAAGGAGATTGCCCCAGAATAGATCTGTGTGCTGCTATTTCTTTGGGAACGTTAATTCCTTATATTGTGGATTGCCAGTGGAGGCCTCTGCTGGGTTTTTACCCATAAGGTACTGTGTGTTTTAACGGTTTCTTGTCTACCCCTGGTAATGTGAGCAGTAGGGGAGACGGAGACGCCGTGTGAAACCTTCCCCCCCAAGGACCTGATTCTGATTATCGGAATCCCTGTCTGAGTTTACAATCCATGTTGATGTTTGTCCTTTGTACATTTACTTTCTCCCCTTTCCACTAGTTGAGTAGTAGCCTATCTCCTCCCTAACGAGGAGTTCCTTATTCTCTGGAGAAATCCTCTCTTGCCTTTTTCTCTCTGAAGTGTTTACCCCCCTCTGACCTATCCCAACACTCAGCTCCTTCTTTCCTTCCTCCCTCCCCCCTTACTGTCTTACTTCTATATCTAACTTATCTGTTTCTTATTCTTCCGGTCTCCCCTGGGCCCTGAGATGCCGTTGAAAGTAATATCATTGAATGTAAACGGTCTGAATTCCCCGAATAAAAGAACATGCCTCTGGAGAGAAGCAAAGTCCTCCAGGGCTGATGTCCTGTGTCTTCAGGAGACCCACTTGCTAGAGATTGATAATGTGTGGCTCCAGCATGCGGACTATCCGTATAGCTTTTTCGCCAATGCTCCTCAGAAAAAAGCAGGAGTGTGTATTTTTGTCAGCCACAGACTGCAGTTCACCCAGGTCTCCACTTTCCATGACGGGTTAGGAAGATATGTGGGTGTGAAATGCGAGATTGGGGGAACCCGTTACACCATAGTCACTGTCTACAGCCCGAATGTGGGTCAAACGAAATTTCTGAAACACTTATTTGAGCGTATTCAAAAAGAGGCTGAAGGACGCCTTATCGTCTGTGGCGACTTCAATGCAGTGATGGAACCTCGCATTGACTCCTCATCCCCTGTGTCTAGGGGTAGAGGTGCGCTTGGAGACCTCTGCCGGGAGTTCCACCTCCATGACGTCTGGAGATACCAGCACGTGGAGGAGAGGGACTATTCCTTCTTTTCCCCGGCGCACAAATCCTACTCCAGAATAGATTTCTTTCTGCTTAATGACCTGGCACTGGATAGGTGCAGTTCATCGGGGATTGGTCTGATCACTTGGTCGGACCACGCCCCGATCGAATTGGAAATGGCTCTAGATGTTGGAGGTGGAGCTTCTAGATCATGGAGGTTACATGCGGGTCTCTTGACTGACTTGAAGATCGCTGATGATATTGGCGCAGCACTAAAGGAATACTTTGTCCTGAATGATGTACAACAGACCCCAGACGATGTGATATGGTATGCACACAAGGCGGTGATACGTGGTCTGTGTATACAGAAAGCTTCGATTATGAAGCGTCGCAGGGAAAAGCTTTTCAAAGACTGGACAGCAGAATTGTCTCAATTGGAGACACTCAACAAGGCCTCACCGTCCTGTGCGTTGGTATCGCAGATAATGCAGATCCGCAACAACCTGCGTGCATTGCTAGTAAAGCAGCACGAAACTAATTTCAGAAAATTACGCACCAGATATTACGAGGCCGGTGATCGAGCTGGTAGATTACTGGCCCGCAGACTCAAAAAGAGAACGACTAAAGGGATGGTAACGGCTATACGAGACGTTGAGGGGAAATTAGTTAGAAACCCGTCAGATATAGTGGAGACTTTTGCCTCATACTATGAGAAACTATATAATCTACACCTCGAGCCTCGGACGCCCCAACCCTCCACAGACAGTATACAGAAGTTTTTGGAGACCCTGCATATTCCCGCTCTCTCGCCTGACGCGCTAGCCTCACTAAACACTCCTTTTTCTGAATTGGAAATCCACAAAGCACTGAAAAGCTTAAAAAAAAATAAAGCCCCAGGCCCTGATGGGTTAATCAATGAATACTATGACCACTACGGGCAGATCCTCGCACCTTATCTTCTCCGACTATTCAACGTATGGCAAGCGCAGGGAAGTGTCCCTGAAGCAGCGCTAGAAGCCACGATATCGACGATTCCCAAGTCGGGTAAGGCCCAGGACTGCCCGGAAAACTTTAGACCCATATCTCTCTTAAACACAGACATTAAATTATATGCTAAACTTTTAGCCACACGTCTGGGCGATGTGATTCCCATGTTAGTGCATCATGATCAGGTTGGGTTCGTGCAGGGCAGGCAAGCAAACGACGGGACGAGGAGAATGCTGGACTTAATAGAGGTGGCGGAGAGGAGAGGTATCCCCAGTGTATTTCTGTCATTGGATGCTGAGAAAGCGTTTGATAGAGTACACTGGGGATATCTCAGGGAGGTCCTCACGGCTTTCGGTATTACGGGCCCTATTTTGACAGCGATTCTTGCTCTTTATTCCAACCCGTGTGCAAGAGTTTTGTCCTCTGGATATAAGTCTAGGCTCTTCCGTATCACAAATGGCACTCGGCAGGGATGTCCCCTGTCACCTCTAATTTTTGCCCTGGTCATGGAGCCACTCGCAATATCCTTGAGAGGTGACCCGGGGATCCCTGGACTTGTAGTGGGACGTCACAAACACGTCGTCGGTCTATATGCTGATGATGTCATTGTGATTACGGAAGACCCCCTCTCCTCCCTCCCTAGGATTGTAAAGACACTTGACTGCTTTGCACGGATTTCATACTACAAACTTAATCCAACTAAATCAGTGCTGCTCCCTATCGGCATATCAGATAGAGACACATCCATCCTCATAGCCTCTTTCCCATTTAAATGCTCGCCATCGGGTATTCCATACCTGGGGATTACTTTGTGCCCCTCTAGACATATGGCGATGAAAAATATGGACAATCTCACAGCTGACCTGGGAAAAGCCCTGGCGGATCTCCCACTTGACTCAATGTCGTGGATTGCCAGAGTGCAGGCTGTTAGGATGTTGTGGCTCCCCAAAATCCTGTATCTTTTTAGATGCGTCCCAATTCATTTCCCCAGGATGCTCCTACGGCGTCTTCAGCGAATGATCTCTAGATGTGTATGGGGGACGGCCCCAGCTAGAGTTAAAGGGTCCTTATTATATAGACATCTCACAAAAGGTGGAATGGGAGTGCCGGATGTGGAGAAATACAGAAGAGCGGTGGTGTTGGAAGCGGCGGGGAAGTGGTGGCATGATGAGGACTCTCAGGGATGGAAACTAATTGAGGAGGGTTCGCTCCGGGTAGGATCTTTACGATCTCTTCTCGCGGCAAACTCTGTGAGTCGTGTGACAGACTCTGACTTCCTTAATACAATCTCTGAATTGCTGGCGGTGCATGGCTCTCTCCGGGGAGAGTGGACCAAGATTCCTCCGGGTGATTTCCCAATAGAAGCGTTTTCCTGGCTGATCCCTACTTTTTCGGTCTCGGCATGGAAACGCAAGGGCCCTCAGACCCTTGCGGATCTTCTTAGAGGATCTGGACCGCTCAAACTGGAGGAGTTGTTGACCAAATATCCAGACCTAAGGCCTACCTTCCTGTATTTTCATCAGATTGTGCACCTTATGCGCTCCCCCGCCTTTTCTCATGACCTGTGTCCATCGCGGACTCCCTCAGCGCTGAGACGCTCTCTGACGACTGTGCCTAGACCACCGAAATCCCTCTCAGCCCTGTACTCAGATCTGATTGAAAAAGATGCGCCTCCGAGACTCTCCTACACTATTAAATGGGAACAGGACCTTTCGTTCGGGGCGACGGAGGAGGATTGGGAAGACGCTGTGCATTGTGTGAGGGAAGCATCTAGATGCATAAACCATATCGAATTACTTAAAAAAATTCATCTACGCTGGTATATCAGCCTCAAAAAATTAGCGAACTTCGGCAGAGGTGCCTCGCCGTTATGCTGGAAGCAATGTGGCATGGAGGCCGATCTACCACACGTTTGGTGGAGCTGTCCAAAGGTGGCACAGTTCTGGCAGCTGGTGTCTGGGTTATTGGACTCAGTCACGGAAATGAAAATCCCACTGGAACCACAGACCGCGGTTCTGCATGTGGGAGTCATGGGATATCCACCCGTGATTCGTCGGATAATGACGTATGTATTAACAGCTGCCAGGGCTTGTATCACCTCCAAATGGAAGCAACCTTTCCCCCGTCTATGAACGACCTTACTGATAAGATTAATTCCATATTCTGCCACGAGTACTACCTGGCGTTAGACCACGGTGCCCGCCGTTACGTGGCTGAAGCATGGGATCTATGGGGAACACACCCGCTTGCACAACGGCTCCCTATGTAGAAGGAGATGAGCCGTCAACCGACTCCTACCCAGAGGCACATGGGGGCTGAACCCAGGGGCAGACCGGTTCCTTCCCTCTCTCCTTTTATCTTTTCCCTTTCCCTTTTCCCTTATCTCTTCACTTTTCCTCTTTTGATATGCCCCTTTGATGTAACTATATTCCCCCCCTCCTGTCCTGCCCCCTATTACCAAGATCTACTTGGATTCTATACATTAGAGCGTCGTGCTATCGCTTCCCCGTCTGGCTACTAGGGTGTGAAAGACCCTTTCTGCAACTTTTCTACCTTGCGCTACACTGTTAAGAAGATCATCCTGGAGACATTGCTCGGGAAGTTGAAACAGTGAGTGAACAAATTCAAGACCAACGCTCTTTGGAGTAAATATGCGGTCAAGATTTACTCTGCGGAGATTGCATCTAACTCTACTGCGTCATATATGGGGACTCCTTGTTATGCGGACCAATGTGAAACAACGATGCTCTCTTAAATCGGAATCAATGGGTCATTATGGCTCGAATGCTGGTTGCAATAACCTGTTCCCTCTCTTCCCCACCCTCCCTTCCCTATTTCTATTGTTGTTGTACCAATGATATATCCTTGTTAATATGTGAAAATTGTTAATAAAAATCATATATGAGAAAAAAAAAAGAGGAATGGTCAAAAATACCTTCATCCAGGATCCAGGAACTCATTAACAGCTACAGGAAGCGACTAGAGGCTGTTATTTTTGCAAAAGGTGGATCTACTAAATATTAATGTCACTTTTCTGTTGAGCTGCCCATACTTTTGCACCTGTCAATTTTTGAATTAATGCATATCATATTTTCGGTTAGTACAATAAACCTCATTTCAATCCTGAAATATTACTGTGTCCATCAGTTATTACATATATCACACTGAAATAGCTGTTGCAAAAAAAAAAATTTTAAACAAAAAAAAAAGAGTAAGATTAAGAGGGGTGTCCAAACTTTTTCATATGACTGTATCTTTGGTCACGTGACAAGGCTCATTTCACAGATGAGCATTGCAGGCATTTAAGTCTCTTCATACTAACATGGCAGACCTGACATCACTCTCCATAAGGAGAAATGCTATCCCTTAAGGTACTTTTACACGCCGCTACAACAGGGTGGAAACAACCGGGTTTATGAGACAAATGTATCTTGCACCGTCAAATCAACCCGAGGTAGCGGCATGTAAAGTAGGTTGTCTCCACCCGTCACTTGCGGCACCAGTTTCAGAGCAGTGCTCTAAAACAAGTTGATTTCAACCCGATGGTAGTGGCGTCTAAATAAGGTAGGGTAAGGTTTTTTCGTCACCTAGTTAACTCCCTGGGGCGTGACACAGCCTCCGTAAAACCGTCCCCCTTCAGCGATCATTGGTGGAAGCTCCTGTGTTACGATTGGTAGTCGCTGCATAGGGCGGCATATTTAAGGAGCTGACCAGTCACACTACACAATTGCAATAGCATCATGTATTAGCCAGCCTTCCTGCGCTGGCTAGCCAATCATGATACTATTGCATTGTCCAATCATCGTACAAGCGTCTCGTAATCCACAATTCTGGCACGCCTATGTGTTGTCCCTGCTGCACCAGGTCCTCCTATATTACCTTCTGTAGCGGTGTGTAAATGAGGGAAGGTGCTCTGCAGAAGGTAACTTGAGCACCCGGCGGTGCATCCAGAGATAGATTAAACCTTCTGTAGAGCACCTTGTAGCGGCGTGTAAAGGTAGTATCGGGTACCGTTTGTAACCGTTGGTACGTGCTCGTGCACGTGAAACACCCGGTTGTTTCCACCCTGCTGTAGCGGCGTGTAAAGGTACCTTTAGATTTACAAGTAAAACATACCTTCAACGTATAGATGAGTTTTCATATCTCATTAATCTAACCAGCACAGCGTTACGCTGTGAAGTTTCCATATGAAAATCCACACCGAACATTAGCACCAAATACTTGGTCATAACTCAGGTAACCAACTCCCAGACAAGATATCTAACAAAACGAGAAATACTGCTCAATGTCTTCTTACTTTTTAAGGATTTACTGTATGTTCTTAAATATTGCCAGCAAAGGCAAACGTAGAGTCTGAGCATCTTCCAGTGCAAACATAGTAACCCCGGCTAGTATTGGCAATGTAATGGCATTTCTAACACATTGGAATTCTGTTCCTGCATAATTACTAATCTGCATACAAACTATTTCCTGGTCTGATAAACCTTAAAATGAAACATAAGCCAAGTATTTCAAACTAAGCATTATATGAAGAGATTTCCTAAGACCTTTACACAGCCAGGCCCTTGAAGAAAATACCATAACAATAGAGACAGACCAAGCGGCAAATATTTCTAGAGCTTTTGTGCATACTCTGTAAAACCACGAAGCCTTGGCATATGTCACTGTGTTACGCCCAGAATGCCTTAAGTGTTTTAAAGCAAACATCCTGTAAAGAATTCTACATTAAGGCCAGTTTCACACCAAATTTATGTAATTACTAACAACCGCACGTTTTTATATTATAAACACAAAAAATTGATAGGGTTATTATTATTTATTGATATAGCACCATTATTTCCATGGTGCTGTACATGAGAAGTGGTTACTTACAAAATTATATATATAGTTTACAGTAAACAAATTAACAATGACAGACTGGTACAGAGGGGAGAGGACCCTGCCCTTGAAGACTTACATTCTATGGGATAATGCGGAAGAGACAGGAGGTCGGGGTGCAGCAGATCAGGTGGTGGTGAGGCAGCTCTGGTGGTGGTGAGGCAGCAGCTCCGGTGGTGGTGAGGCAGCTCTGGTGGTGGTGAGGTGGCAGCTCTGGTGGTGGTCAGGTAGCAGCTCCGGTGGTGGTGAGGCGGCAGGCTGTAAGCTTTCCTGAACAGATGGGTTTTCAGGTTCCATCTGAAGGATCCGAGTCTGGTGGATAATCGGACATGTTGGGGCACAGAATTCCAGAGGATGGGGGATACTTGGGAGAAGACTTGGAGGCAATTATGTGAGGAATGAATAAGTGTGGAGGAGAGGAGGAGGTCTTAAGAGAATCAAAGATTACCCAAAGGGCCGCTTTACACACACCAACTTTTGTGACCAACTTCTGAACAGATCTCTGGTTGCAGTGAAATCATGGACACATTGTTCCAAGTTGTTGCCGTGTACAAATAGAACAATGTGTCCATGATTTCACTGCAACCAGTAAGTTGCAAGTGAAATTGCATGCAATGTTGCGACGTGTAACAGTACCCAAAGGAAGATATTGGGATATTAGTTCAGAGATATAGGGAGGGGACAGGTTATGGATGGTTTTGTAGGTCAGTGTCAGTAGCTTGAACTGGATGTGTTGGGGAATTGGGAGCCAGTGAGGAGATTTACAGATGGGAGAAACAGGGAAGTAGTCAGGGGTGTAACTGCAATAGGTGCAGGGGTTGCGATCGCACCCGGGCCCTGCAGCCTAGAGGACCCCAGAAGTCCCTTTGGCCTATAGAAAAAAACTAATACTATTAAAGATTTGCATTAATTGGGGGCCCCGTTGGAGCTCTTGCATCGGGGCCCCTGGGCCTGAAGTTACACCACTGGAAGTAGTAAGAGTGATGCAAACAAATGTATTTTAAAGCAAGTCTATCTATTCTTTTTACATACACATTGAATTCATTGGTGTCCTTTTTGGGGAAAAAAATAACCCAAATCCATATTTTTTTTTTTTTTTTTACGGGAGGAGGTTAGGAAATCATGTAACTGTGACAAAAAAATAAAAAAATGGATGCAAACGTATGACGCATCATTGGCATCAGTCTTTCATAGATTGCAATGTTTTAGAAAAAAAACATCTATTTTTCATACATTTCATTAAAGAAGGAAGCGGGGAAGCAGACTACATTTTATGTAACCTGCAAAAAAATGGATCCAAATGGATAAGGCTGGTTTCACACAGCTGTTTTTTTTTAATTTGCATGAATCCATCTTAAAGGCCACTTCACACACACAGATATCTGAGTCCAATATCTGAACAGATCTCTGGTTGCAGTGAAATCATGGACACATTGCTCCATTTTGTGGCTGTGTACAACATGGAGCAATGTATCCATGATTTCACTGCAACCAGAGATCTGTTCAGATATTGGACTCAGATATCTGTATGTGTGAAGTGACCTTTAAACAGGATGCACCGCCATCCGTTTTCAGCCCCATTGACTTTCAATGGGGCCACAGGAGCTTGCGGGTACATCCACTTCTTTCGATTTCCCCCCGATCCGGGTGTCCACATTTTTTTCACTGAGACCAAAATCGCAACATGTTGCAATTTTATTGTCCGTGTCAAAAACCATGAACACCTGGGCAGTCCGGGTTGAATTAAAAGTGAGCTCTATGTAACCTGGATATAGCAGAGTTCGGATCTTGCTGGATCCAGGTTTTTGAACTGTTCATACCCAGAATGCCCCCACCTAGGGGCCATGTCATTTTCCACCGGATCCTGCGGAAAAAGGTACCCAACCGGATGCAACAGAATGCTCATGCACCAGTATCATCACTGATCAGTGAGATGGATCAGTGATAATACCAGTGCAGGTGCATACAGTTACATCATTGCGGGGGAATCTGGAGAATCTGGAGGAATACAGGTTTTCCTGCATTTCCCTGATTCCATAAAATGGCTGTGTGAAACCAGCCTAAGGACCGCTTTACACACACCAACTTCTGTGTCCAACTTCTGAACAGATCTCTGGTTGCAGTGAAATCATGGACACATTGCTCCATTTGTACACAGCCACAAAATGGAACAATGTATCCATGATTTCACTGCAACCAGAGATCTGTTCAGAAGTTGGACACAGAAGTTGGTGTGTGTAAAGCGGCCCTTTGTGTACAGACAAATGTTAGATCTGTAGACAAATGTTAGACACCCATTATGGCCACTTTACACGCGGCAACAGGAAGATAGAAACCGGCAGGTGTCGGAGACAATTGTACCTTTTACCTTCAAAACACCTTGCAGATACCTGAATTACACGCAGCCACTTCAAGGTGTTTTGAAGGTAAAAGGTACAATTGTCTCCGACACCTGCCGGTTTCTATCTTCCTGTTGCCGCGTGTAAAGTGGCCATTAGATATACATTTTATTCTTTATGAATACAAATTAATCAATTTAAATACTTATTTTAAGCTATGTCAAGTACATTGCAAAAACATGATATGAAACAGGCATACCATTCAAGAGCCACTATTTTTTCCAGTAAAATGGAGGACACCATGATGTAAACCTGACAGGAGCCACCACTGTTTAGAGAGGATCTGTCCACTGTATAATTTTACATTTCTCTGTTTCTAATATGTGACAGGAAAACTGAATTAATAATGCTAATAAGGCTCTAATCATAAGCCAAATGAATGAATACACAAGGCTCAGAATTAATGAGAGACTTTAAGTGAACCTGTCAGCAGGATTTTGTAATGTAATCTGAGAGCAGCATGATGCACAGACCATGATTTCCACTATGTGTTATTTGCTGGTCTGCCTGCTGACATTTTTATATAATCACAGGTTCCTCTGCTGTAGATCCAGCAGAGCTCAGAATGCTGAGCTGTGTATAACCCCACCCACACCACTGATTGGCAGCTTTCTGTGTACAATGTCTATTGGAAGAAAGCTGCTAATCAGTAGGGGGGTGGGTTACACAGAACAGTGGACCAGGAGGCCAGGCACCTGGTTCTATGATGATAATCACCTGCTGATAAAACACAGTTGACTAATCAGGGTCTCAGCCCCTACATCATGTTGATCTCAGATTACATTGAAAAAAATGCTGACAGATTCCTTTTAGGGCCACATGCACATGCTGTGAATTTGGAGAGGGTTTTATTACCTCAGTATTTGTAGCCAAAACCAGGAGTGGAACAATCGGAGGAAAAGTCACCACTTCTGTATTTATCACCCACTCCTGGTTTTGGTTTACAAATACTGAGGTAAAAAAAACTCACCAAATCTACTGTGCAGAATAATGGGAGTAATATTTACTGGTGGTAAAAGTAATATGTTCTATGTATTGTAGGCCATAAGTGGATGGTGTATGCCGGAGGGATTCTCGCTTTGGAGTTTTAGAAATTACACTTCCATTCCACACAAGTAGGTCATGTACTAGGGAGAGCACAAGGTTAGTTTTTATTCTGGGTCCTATTCCTTCAGTCATCTGGTTTCTGCATTAGCAGTGGATGAATGTCTCTTCCTAGAAAGATATAAATATGGCCCATTTGTTCTCTTTCTCACTCCTCTTACAACATGCAGATCACATGAGGTTCTGCAGCTGCATCCTTTCACCCTGTCTTTTTTTCACTGTTGTAAAGTAAACTGGCTTTTCAGTGATCATGGAGCTTTCTAAACATATATGGGGAGTTAGCAGCAGGAAAAATGGAAATAACCTGTGGGAAGATGAGGAATTTGTCAACTAATAATTAGATGTTACTAAATTTCACATTGCATTCACCTTGCTCCTTATTTATGAAAAAATAGCTTTCTTTAAAATTGATTTTGACTTCAAGTGTAACCGCTGGATAAACTTTCATTTAATAATAATGTAGAGCAATTGATTTTAATAAACTTAGAAATATACTTCATAAGTGACTCATCACTCTGCTTGTGCTAATAGCTGATGGCTCCCACACAGCTCCTCACTGATACCATCATGCAGAGGGATGTGAATGCAGGAGATAAGATCACAGCAGCTGGGTGCTGACAGATTGGAGCTCCCATTGCTTGAGGTAATCTGATACAGTCATCAGCTGAGAACACTGTGTAGGCACCGCCCCCCATCCTTATATGGTTACATGGCCGTATTCAGTGTGTGGAGCTTGAAGATGGATCTCACTGAGAATGAGCATATGTGTGCTTCAGATACAGCCTAGTGAGGAAATGTTGTGGAAGGTTTATGAAAGGTTTTCTTCCAGATTTCCCTTATGAAGTATTTTTGAAAGCTGATCATAATCACTTGCTCTACATGATCATTAAATAATAATTCAAATGGTGTTTATAATTGATAACATGCTATGCAGAGCATCACCATTACAATCGTGTGCAGCTGTCCATACCTCACCATTAAAGATGGCTTCACATTGCGAGTCAGATCCGATCCAAGGCTGTCAGGATGAACCTGACAGTCCCGGATCAGCACACCGAATCGGAGGGCTAATACGCCCTCCGGTCCGGTGTGCACCCGCACGCAGCTGCCGCCTCTGATGAATCAGGAACGCGGCTGGCAGGGAGCTAGCCGCGGTCCTGAAACAACTGCAGCGTGCAGCCGCAGGTGTCCAGTTCCCGAATCCTCCCAGACCGGTGCAAACTGGCCCCATAGGCTCCCATGTTAGGGAGCGCCAGATTGCCCCGGATCCGGGGCAATCCGGGAATAGGCAATTAGTGGAGATATTCTCCTCTTGGACACAAAAACGTTGCAACCTTTTTGTGTCCATGAGAGAATACTGAATTCTCCCAGATTGTCCCGGACAGATGGAAACCGGATGGCAGCTCTCTGCCAACCGGCTTCTATCCAGCCCCATAGTATACTATGGGGCCAAAATCCGGTCCGGGGCTGTTCGGTTTACACGGACAGCCTCGGATCGGATGTGACCCGCAATGTGAAGCCAGCCTAAGCATTTCTGTCACAGGGTGTGTGCATCAGTGCGATCAGCTTTTGTCCAGCATGAATAAACAAAGAATGACATTACAAAGCTTCTCTTATACACTACAATATTAAACATATACAGCAAACAGACAAAACACAGATGCCATCTGTGTGCTGTACATGTTTTTTACAGACCCATAGACTTCAATTGGCCCTTGTCATCTGTTTTGATGTAAAAAAAATGGACACGTCGCCGTGGGGGTCATGTGGATACATGGTCCATGTGACAGCATGGACATGCATGTGAAGATCACGAGTAAGTTATACGAGTGGTATGGCTACGTGTGGTATCCATGAAAAAAATGGGTGTTCCACGTCCTTGTGAAGGGGACTTTACCCACGCAGGCTGGATTGACCGCTGATTTTCTGCCATTGATCCTGACGTTTCATATTAGCTGCAGCGCTAATGTCACATTGACAGTGTGTCAGCAAATCACTGAGTTCAGCTGATCTGCCCATGAAGTGGAGCGCCATGCTTAGCGACACCGAGCTCAGTGAATAGCCAGCATGCTGTTGACATGACGTCAGCGCTGTAACTAATATCAGATACTGGGAGCAACAAAATATAAAATATTACCCAAAACATAAAACATTTGGATACAAATAGTGTATCTAAAGATGTTGCATGACACCATGTTGAGAGAATGAGAGAAAGCTGTTTCAATGTTTACATGTTTCCTTCAGTAATCAAATAATATGAATAAATTGGTAAAAAAAAATCTTGAACATACCTTAAAGGGCCCGTTACACGCTTCAATGTCTCAGCGATCCGACCAACAATCCGACTTGACCTGGATTGCTTGCACGACGTTCAATGATCGCTGGTGAGGAGTCACACATACAGATATCGTGAATGACCCAGCAACAACTCTGCGACAAGTGAACGATACTTGCAGTTGTTTGGTCACCTACTTCCTTCAGTTCTGAATAGGCGAAGTTGTAAACGAGATTGTTATCAAGGTGTCACACACGACGATGCAGCAGATTGAACGTACGATCAATGACTGATATATGGTCCTGTTCATAAACCTGCGATCAACGATCAGCCGACTTATCATTGGTCGTATCTACGTGTCACACACAACGACGTCGTTGCTCCGACCCAAAAGCCATGACATACCAACGATATCGTTCACGATAACGTAGCATGTAATGGGCCCTTAAGAATAATCTCAACATGCAATGGCGGATCTACATTGGGGCGATTGGGGCGGTCGCCCCCGGCGCAAAGCTTCTTGGGGGGCCCAGGGGACCGGCCGCCTGTTCGCCTTCTTAATTCTTAACTACCGGCCGCATAGCAGTCGTAGCGGTCGCTTTGGGGCCCGGCGCTTGTGGGGGGCCCGGACCCAGTGCCGCTACACTGCTATCCGGTCAGCTGCGCCTGCGATTAGTACTTATCCCTGCCGCTGCCGGCTGCCGCTGTCGCAGCTCTGTACCGGCTCCGGCTTCATTCGGCTTCTTCCTGTTTGTGACCGGCGGGCGCAGGCAATGACGTCATTGCCTGTGCGCCGAAGGAGGAAACAGGAAGAAGCCAGATGAAGCCGGAGGAGCGCGATGGCGGCGGTACAGCAACAGCGGCAGGGATAAGTAAGTATAATGATGCAGCATGGATGTATTCCTTCCTTTACAGGTGTGCAGCAGCAAGGGGGGGGCCCTGTATACCACCACTGGGGCTGCTGTATATACCACCACTGGGGCTGCTGTATATACCACCACTGGGGTCGCTGTATATACCACCACTGGGGCCTGTATATACCACCACTGGGGCCTGTATATGCCACCACTGGGGCTGCTGTATATACCACCACTGGGGCTGCTGTATATACCACCACTGGGGCTGCTGTATATACCACCACTGGGGCTGCTGTATTTATATTGTTTGACCATATGCACTTTTTTGTGAAAAAAAAGTAATTTATCTTCGTTTTCATGTTCTAATAAATATTTTAATTTTGATGCCTAAAAATCATCATGTGCACTGTTTTTCTGAGAAGAGCTACAAAATTTTTGCAGAAAATATTTTTGGCGGGCGGGGAACAGGTTTTATGAACTGCCCCGGGCCCATGATCCACTTAATCCACCACTGTCAACATGTATCCCATGCTAAGTGTTTTTATTTCTAAGGCTATGTGCATGCCTAGTGTTTTTTAATGCATTTTTACTTGTGTTTTTTTCTTTTTAAATCTGAAAGGGAAAATGCATCCCCGCAAAGTCTATGGGTTTTCTGAGTTCTGTGCCCACCCTTAGGTTTGTTCAGCTGCAGATCTTGGTGCAGAAAAATAAAGCAGCATGCTCATTTTTTGTGCATTTTTCTACTCTATGATAGAAACTATTGATGAGTGAGTACTAGTGATGAGCGAGCACTAAAATGCTCGGGTGCTCGGTGCTCTGGCCGAGCATCTCAAGATACTCTTGTACTCGGCCAGAGCACCGAGCCCAATGTAAGTCAATGAGTGACAAGCTCCACCCACAGACTTCCGGTTATAAAACGAGTAATTCCGGAAAAGGGCGGGAGGGTGGGCTTTTTCAAATCGCCACAGCATACAACACCTTGCTGTGGCCCCCAGAGGGATCCTATCAATGAATCTGCTCCCTGTATGGTGCCAGCTCACTGTGTGCACTGAAGGGAGCAGTGTATGTGTCTCAGATCGCTATTTATTACCGAGCAGTCCGAGCATCTCGGCAGTACTCTGTGCTCGCCGAGCACCCCGAGTACCGAGATACTCGTGCGAGTACCGAGTCGTGCCGAGCATACTCGCTCATCACTAGTGAGTACCAAAATGCTCGGGTGCTCGATGCTCAGGCCGAGCATCCCAAGATACTCGTGTACTCGGCCCGAGCATCGAACCCAATGTTATCCTATGGGAGACCCGAGTATTTTTATGAAATGACCGCCGGCAGCATGTAGAAACCCTAAAAATGTCACAAAAGTCTCAGAAGAGTGATCAAATGACATGGCAACACCATGGGGAAGACCCCTGGAAGCATTTCTCACTCGAAAGTCACAGCTGTGAATAATGTTGTCCGAGTTTCACGCCAATTTTACGGAGTCACCAGAAAACCTTCCAAAATGACACCAAAATAAATATTCAGGGTGGAAATGTTAAGGGCACATACCCAATAGTGAGATACAGCTGGTGTATGTTACTTTTTGTGATTACATGAAAGATTTTACGTGAAAACATTGTGCGGCACTCCGATGTCCCTGAGAAAAAACGTACACGAAGCCCTGTCTTGACATAATGTGCCCATTTTGAGGAAGTGGGTGTATTGTAGTATTTTCCTTTACCAGGGCAGTCCAAAATTGTGAGGTTCACCAATGACCCATGCATACAGACATGCATGAGGGCCTGTAAACCTGAAGTGGGTGTATTGTAGTATAGCCCTTTGGCAGGGCAGCCAAAAATTGGGAGGTTCACCAATGACCCATGCATACAGACATGCATGAGGGCCTGTAAACCTGAAGTGGGTGTATTGTAGTATAGTCCTTTGGCAGGGCCGCCAAAAATTGGGAGGTTCACCAATGACCCATGCATACAGACATGCATGAGGGCCTGTAAACCTGAAGTGGGTGTATTGTAGTATAGCCTTTTGGCAGGGCAGCCAAAAATTGGGAGGTTCACCAATGACCCATGCATACAGACATGCATGAGGGCCTGTAAACCTGAAGTGGGTGTATTGTAGTATAGCCCTTTGGCAGGGCAGACAAAAATTGGGAGGCTCCACATTGTCCCTGGATAGAGACGTGCATGGGGGCCTCAAAACATTTTTCCCATTGAAAAGGAGCGGGTCTCCTGTTGTAATGCCCATTCTAAAAGAATGAGCGAAAAAATTTACCACTGGGGGTATACCTGAAACAGCCTAACTATTGTAACGGTCATCATGGTGGCACATGAGGAGAAGGAGGAGCAGTCCAGCGATTAGCCAAAGTCCAGAAGTGTGTACCCATGGGTGAGTGGAGGTACATGGCAAATTCCCATAACAAAATTTAAATTCCGCTGTCATTTGCTGGTGGTGTGGTGAAGTCTGGCCCAATCCAACCCTTGTTCATCTTGCTCAGAGTCAGCCTGTCAGCATTTTCAGTTGACAGGCGGGTGCGTTTATCAGTAATGATTACACCTGCGGCACTAAAAACACACTCTGACAAAACGCTAGCGGCAGGGCAGGCCAGGACTTCCAAGGCGTACAGAGCCAATTCATGCCACGTGTCCAGCTTGGAGACCCAATAATTGTAAGGCACAGAGGAATGTCGGAGTACAGTTGTTCGATCTGCAAGGTACTCCTTCAGCATATGGCCAAACTTAGCATTTCTTGTGGCACTACCCCGCACCTCAGGGGCTGTGGTACGTGAGGGGCTGAGAAAACTGTCCCACATCATAAAGACTGTTCCCCTACCTCTGGCGGATTGGACTTGTGCCCCTCTCGGCCGTACACCTTGGTTGTCCACCGATTCCTGACCTATGCCGCTAGCGTTTTGTGAGGGCAATGCTTTGCCTACTTCCGTGACTATGGCCTTCTGGAACTGCTGCATTTTGGCTGACCTCTCCGCCTCAGGAATGAGAGACATAAAGTTCTCCTTGTAGCGTGGGTCTAACAGTGTTGCCAACCAGTAGTGATTGTCGGCCAAGATGTTCTGAACGCGAGGGTCACGAGCCAGGCATCTTACCATAAAGTCAGCCATGTGCGCCAGACTCTTAACAGCCATCACTTCAGTATCCTGACCAACACGATGACTGAACATGCTGTCCTCCTCCTCCTCATCTCCCCTGTCCTCTGGCCAGCCACGCTGAAGCGAGGGTATGACTGGTGTGCATGTCATATCCTCAATTTGGCCAGAGAGTTGCTCCATGTCTTCATCCTCCTCCTCGTCATAGTCCTCCACTGCACGTTGTGATGAGATGAGGCTGGGCTGTGTGTTATCACCCACACCCACTACTGTTTCTTGCTCCAACTCATCTTTGTTTTTGAGCAGAGACCATATTAGAAGGCAGAGTAGCGGTATGGTGACGCTAATAATGGCGTCATCGCCGCTCACCATCTTGGTGGAGTCCTCAAAGTTTTGGAGGACAGTACATAGGTCGGACATCCATCTCCACTCCTCTGGTGTTATGTGTGGAGTTTGACCCATTTCCCCACGGCTTAGGTGATGCAGGTAGTCAACAACTGCCCTCTTCTGCTCACATATCCTGACCAACATGTGCAGAGTTGAATTCCAATGCGTGGGGACATCACACACCAGTCTGTGGGCCGGAAGACGCAAACGGCGCTGAAAGCCGGCAAGGCCGGCTGAAGCAGCAGGTGACTTGCGAAAATGTGCAGACAGGCGGCAAACTTTTACCAGCAGATCAGACAGCTCTGGGTATGACTTTAGAAACCGCTGAACCACCAGGTTGAGCACATGGGCCACGCATGGAACATGCGTCAGCTGGCCTCGCCTGAAAGCTGCCACCAGGTTCCAGCCATTGTCACACATGACCTTTCCTGGCTTTAGGTTCAGAGGTGTGAGCCAGTGATCTGACTGCTGTTTCAGAGCTGTCCACACCTCTTCTGCATTGTGGGGTTTGTCACCTATGCGTATTAGCTTCAGCACAGCCTGTTGCCGCTTCGCAGAGGCAGTGCTGCAGTGCTTCCAGCTTGGGACTGGTGTGGAGGGTACAGTGGATGAGGATGCGCAGGAGGAGGAGGAGGCTGAGGAGCATGACAATCCGGAGCTGTAGAGTGTGGGTGAAACCCTGACTGAGGTAGGGCCTGCAATCCTTGGTGTGGGAAGGACGTGTTCCGTCCCTCGCTCAGACTGGGTCCCAGCTTCCACAATATTAACCCAGTGTGCCGTCAAGGAGATGTAGCGGCCTTGCCCACAAGCACTTGTCCACGTGTCTGTGGTTAGGTGGACTTTGGCTGAAACAGCGTTGTTCAGGGCACGTGTGATGCTTTGTGACACGTGGTTATGCAATGCGGGGACAGCACACCTGGAGAAATAGTGGCGGCTGGGGACCAAGTAACGTGGGACAGCAGCCGCCATCAGGTCGCGGAATGCTTCCGTCTCCACTAGCCGGAAAGGTAACATTTCTAGCGCAAGCAGTCACGAAATGTGAGCATTTAGAACTGTGGCATGTAGGACGTTGGCAGCGTATTTGCGCTTGCGTTCAAAGGTTTGCTGAATGGGTAGCTGCACGCTGCGCTGGGACAAGAACGTGCTTGATGGTGGTGTTATTTGTGCGTGGGCAACTTCAGGTGCAGGGCCGGAGGCTTGTTCGCGGGCAGCATTGACAGGGGATTGGCTCGCACGCACAACACGCAAAGACATAGCAGTGACATCAGCAAGCACCGCTCCTCGACTCTGTTGTACTTCCCACAAAGTCGGGTGCTTAGCTGACATGTGCCTGATCATGCTAATGGTGGTCAGGCTGCTAGTTTTCGTACCCCTGCTGATGCTGGCATGGCAGGTGTTGCAAATGGCCTTTTTAGAGTCATGTGGAGCCAACTTAAAAAACTGCCAGACTCGGGAAGACCTAACATTTGCACAGGCACCTTGTGTTGTGTTGTTGTTCCGGGGAACGGTTGCCTGACTTCTGCCTGGGGCCACCACCCTGCGTCTTACTGCCTGTTGGGATGCTACGCCTCCCTCTCCCTGTGCACTGCTGTCCTCGCTCTGCATATCCTCCTGCCAGGTTGGGTCAGCTACTGGATCATCCACCACGTCGTCTTCCTCTTCCGCACCCTGATCCTCCTCCTGACTTCCTGGCAATTGTGTCTCATCATCGTCCACCCCTTGTTGAGACACGTTGCCAACGTTCCCTTCGTGAGAACGTGGCTGCTCAAATATTTGGGCATCTGTACATAAGATCTCCTCATCACCCACTTCAACAGGAGCTGGCGAGAGGCCAGATTGTGCAAATGGATACGTGAACAGATCTTCCGAGTGTCCAAGTGTGGGATCAGTAATGTCCGTGGACGTGTACTCGGCATGGTGGTAGGAAGGAGGATCAAGTTGGGAAATGTGCGGTGCAGTATCACAGCTACTGACACCATGTGGAAGATAGGGTGTTTGTGGAGGTGCCAATCTGACTGGAAGCATTATCCGCTATCCAAGTAACAACCTGTTGACACTGGTCTTGGTTCAAGAGAATTTGAGACAGGACGTGCGAGCGAGTAGATGTGGCACTTTGCTGTTGCGAAGTTAGTGCTTGCACACGACCTCGGCCTCTGCCTGCACCACCATCACGTCCACTTCCTTGTTCCTTGCCAACGCCCTTGCGCATTTTGCCTGTATTGAGCTACAACAGTCTCCTGACTGTTCTGGTCACAGGAAAGCTGGATATGGATATTAGACCCTGCCTGTATACAGCTAGTCAGCTACAACAGTCTCCTGACTGTTCTGGTCACAGGAAAGCTGGATATGGATATTACACCCTGCCTGTATACAGCTAGTCAGCTACAACAGTCTCCTGACTGTTCTGGTCACAGGAAAGCTGGATATGGATATTACACCCTGCCTGTATACAGCTAGTCAGCTACAACAGTCTCCTGACTGTTCTGGTCACAGGAAAGCTTGGACTCCGATCTGGATCACCCTGCCTATATCCTCCTAGATTAGTCCTGAGAAGGACTGTTCTGGTCAGCAGCAGTTTGCAGCCCTGCTCCGGATCTAACTATGAGGGCTGCAAATCTGTCCCTTAAGCAGCAGCAGACACTCTCCCTACACTGACTGTGTGGATGTCTGTGTGCAGAGCACATCGTGGCCGGGTCTTATAAAGGCTCGGTCACGCTGTGCGGGCCGGCCAATCACTGAAATGCCACAACTAACAGGGCTGTGGCATTGCAGTGACTGCCGCCAATCCCTGCATGTGGGCTGGCTCTCTAAATAGCGCCAACATGCAGGGATGAGGACCCCGAGTACAGCACGAGTATCGCGAGATTACTCGGTACTCGCCGAGTAGCCCGAGTACAGTGATACTCGTGCGAGTACCGAGTAGTCACAAGCATACTCACTCATCACTAATAGAAACACATGGGAAAAATGCACAGAAAAATGCACCAAAAACTGCAGCATTTTTTCTGCAATATTTTGCCTGCAAGAAGATAAAAGATTTTGGAGCAGAAAAATAAAACTGTTACATGGGCACATCGTCTTAGATGACGTAGTTGATCATTTATTTTTTTCAAAATTCTTCAACACATACCAAAAAGAAAAAAAAAATCTTCATAATCAGGTTGCAAAAGTGACAGCTGCCACTATACAAACTATACTCACAGCATCTGTCACTTCCTTTCAATCTAAAGGGGGAAATAAGATTATTCTACACTGGACCAAAGTTCACACTTAGGGATGAGCGAGTATACTCGTAACTATTTGGTACTCGCCGAATAGTATGGTATTCGGGCTACTCGCTACTCCGCACGTTTCCTTGCGATTACTCATTAGGAGTAGTAAGTAGTACATTCACTTTCGCAGTGTATCTATGTACACTGCAAAGCTGAAATAAAAGTTAATAAAGGTATTAAAAATAAAAAATCACATACTCACCTATCCAACGGCTGTCTCGGGACCTGAAAAGAATACATCCACTAGCCTGCCAGGACCTTATGTCTGATGGCCAATCTGATGGTCAGTAGCAATCAGGTGGTGTGTGACATCACACACCACCTAATCACTACCAACCATCTGATTGGCCATCAGACGTAAGGTCCTGGCAGGCCAGCAGATGTGTTCTTTTCAGGTCCCGGGACAGCTGTCATTTAGGTCAGTATGTTATTTTTTTATTTTTAACACCTTTTATTAACTTTTATTTCACTTTCGCAGTCTATATAGATACACTGCAAAAGTACTCGCGTTTCCCATTGACTTATATTGGACTTGCTACTCGTAACGAGTACCCGAGTATTAGGACCTGCTTGTTACGAGTATAGCGAGTCTGAATATTTCACTACTTGCTCATCCCTATTCACACTTTGTCACACAAATAAACCTCCGGAAACAGATTTTGTGGTAGCTGTGCCTACTATGATAAGCAAACTTAACAGATTCTAAAGACTTGTAATCTCTTTATTGAGTCACAATTCTTCAGATCTTTACACAGTAACTACACACATACAGTATACATTTTATTACTTAGGTTTTTGAATTGGTCTAGCTACTATTTCATCATGTTTATAGGCTACCTAAACATCTTAAAGAACCCAATATATGATTTCTTAGACTATTAACTGGAAATGTGACTTGTGTTTAATAAAAAAGTTGTCCTATAAATTACAGAAACTATCAATGCCTTGAACCAAAGGGGACAGCGAGGGATTCAGAAAACGTCTCTTTTGTTCTAGCTGTCTAGTGAGCATTAAATCTGAATTATTCGGATTACATACCATCAACTATGAATTCATTTTAATATCCGCCCTTGTTAGGACTTTAATGCTGTAGAATGTAAACAGGACTTTAAGTTTATTCTGGGCCACGTAGAAAAATGTTCTAAACTAATTTTCATATCTAGTGGTAATTATAGTTTGGAAGTGTTTAATTTTTCTCATTAGTTGCGTGTACAAGTTAACTAATCATTTCCATTCATATTTTTTTTCTCACCTGATTTCCAGGAATATTCAATGTGTCACCATACACCCGCAGATAAGGGGCCCCATCAGTGATTATCAGGGCACAGCAGCTTGTCTGGTCATGTTACTGTATCGGGCACTGCAGCTCATCACACTTCATTTACAGTGCCTTGTGAAAGTATTTGGCCCCCTTGAACTTTTCAACCTTTTGTCACATTTCAGGCTTCAAACATAAAGATATAAATTCTAATTTTTTGTGATGAATCAACAAGTGGGACACAATCGTGAAGGAGAATGAAATGTATTGGATATTTTAAATTTTTTTAACAAATAAAAAATTGAAAAGTGGGGTGTGCAATATTATTCGGCCCCTTTACTTTCAGTGCAGCAAACTCACTCCAGAAGTTCAGTGAGGATCTCTGAATGATCCAATGTTGTCCTAAATGTCTGGTAATAATAAATAGAATTCACCTGTGTGTAATCAAGTCTCTGTATAAATGCACCTGCTCTGTGATAGTCTCAGGGTTGTGTTTCAAGTGCAGAGAGCATCATGAAGACCAAGGAACACACCAGGCAGGTCCGAGATACTGTTGTGGTGAAGTTTAAAGCCGAATTTGGATACAAAAAGATTTCCCAAGTTTTAAACATCTCAAGGAGCACTGTGCAAGCGATCATATTGAAATGGAAGGAGTATCAGACCATTGCAAATCTACCAAGACCCGGCCGTCCCTCTAAACTTTCATCTTGAACAAGGAGAAGACTGACCAGAGATGCAGCCAAAAGGCCCATCACTCTGCATGAACTGCAGAGATCTACAGATGAGGTTGGAGAGTATGTCTCTAGGTCAATAACAGTCATACGCTGCACAAATCTGACCTTTCTGGAAGAGTGGCAAGAAGAAAGCCATTTCTCAAAGATATCCATAAAAAGTCTCATTTGAAGTTTGTCACAAGCCACCTGGGAGTCACCAAACATGTGAAATAAGGTGCTCTGGTCAGATGAAACCAAAATCGAACTTTTTGGCCACAATGCAAAATGATATGTTTGGCGTAAAAGCAACACAGATCATCACCCTCAAAACACCATCCCCACTGTCAAATATGGTGGTGGCAGCATCATGGTTTGTGCCTGCTTTTCAACAGGTATATAGGACAAGTCTGGCTCAAACCGCTAGCGTAGGTGCCCAGGGAAGAAGGAATAACTATATATAAAGCTTAACCTGGCACTCTACTTAAAAAAGCAAGAGAGGGTTGATCCTTTTGGTGTTTTTTATTTGTGGAGTTTGTGAAAGTTCATCAATCATCAAACGTTTCGGCTCATGCAAGAGCCTTCATCAAGTGATTCTGTACAATATATACAATAGAAATAAAAAACAGGTATCAGACACAATTTGTGGTGTTTATCTTTGGTGTTGCTCTATAGTGACTAGTGTTCGGTGGTGGGGTGCGAGGACTTCCCAAGATATGATGTGTTGAGTGGTGATAAGATGTAGGTGTATCAGATCTAGAGAAATTGTGGCGGTGAGGCTGGTGTGGGGTGATTGTGATGTGGTGGTCAGTGATTTTAGGAACGTGGGTGGGTAGTAGGGTAAAGGATAGAGTAGAAAGAGTAGAGAAAAAAGGAAGAGAGAACGTGGGAAACGGAATAGAAGTAGTTAAACCAGCAGAGTTTCTATCTATGAATAGTAGTGGTAATAAAGGTTTAGGGAAAGTACCTTGTATGCAGTAGTGGGAGTGTTACTCCACTTTTTAGCTCAGTTAGATGGGTGTATGTTGCCCATGGAGGCCTATGGAGTTGAAAGTGTTATACAGTTAAGCCAGAAAATAACTAGGGGAATGTTTTCGTTTGAGGACTATAGATACCTCTGTTTAATAGGGAATGCAGTCCGAGATCCAAATTAGTGGATACACAGACGTGGTCTGGCTGAGCGTATGGGGGTCCATACATCAAGGTCCATCTATGTGGGGAGAGCATATTAGTGAGCTATTACTATGGAGTGGGCTTATTAGGCTATATTAACAGGTACATACCACATGGTTAGCAGAAAGGCAGTTTATGGCTCCTGTCCTGGAAAGGAAGGGAGTCAAGGGTGAAGGCTCAAGGAGTTAACACTGCAGCAGAGAGAATGTAGCATAATAGCAATGTAACAGAATGACAGAGGTTCGAGCTGTACCTTGTGTTGAAGTTTTGTGCATCATGCAGTCATGCTAGAGGGCTGATGGCAGGAGCACTGTGTGTAGTGTGTGGCTGCTTCTTATAGTGGTGTGTAAATGAGCACAGGAAGTGCATCACCGGCGGCGCCATCTTGGGAAGGTCATTAGTGTCCTGATGTTCGCAGTGAGCATGCTCAGGCCGGGAGGACAGGAAGTGCCATAGAAATGAGTGTAAAACACCACAGAAGCGTCCCTAGTGACTACTGAAGCTGGTCACATGACTGGAAATGCATGATAAGGATGTAAACAGTGCAAATAAACAGTCTCAAACAGCTGTGAACGATTGGTGCGGGAGAAATGCTTATGTGATTCCATGCAGTGGTGATCTGGAAAGTTTCTCAGCTTCCTTTCTGTAAAGAGAAAACTAAATTACTAACATAGAAAGTATATTTAATATTTATATACAATATTAGATTAAATGGCCTTAGTAGGAGAGTCGTCACACAATGTGTGTTAAACGACTCCCCGAAGGGCACTGGTGATATGACACCATTAACCAAAAATAATACAATCAATACCTTGAGTTGGAGTTCTCCCTTAACCCAGTTCATAGTAGTGGAGGGGGAATTAATAGTATAATTCAAATTCTCGGTTCAAACCATAGGGTGATAAGGTGTTGAGGTGATAAATCCAATAGGATTCTCTCTCCTTTAGCCTGTGAATACGGTTGCCCCCTCGTCTCGATGGGGGGACCTGCTCAATCACCTGGAATTTGAGTTGACTAACAGAATGGCCATGTTCTATGAAATGGGCTGGTACCGGCAACAGAGTGTTTTTCCGACGAATGGTGGATTTATGCTTACTTATGCGGTCCCGGATATGCTGGGTGGTCTCCCCAACATAGCCGAGACCGCATGGACACTTTATTAGATAGATCACAAACGAGGAATCACATGTGTAAAAACCGTCTATGTTGTATCTTTTACCAGACCTGGGATGGGTAAATGATTCTCCCCTTGTGACATTTGTGCATTGTGCACAGTGAAGACATGGAAACGTACCATTCCTTATGGACCCCAGGGTACCCTGTCTTGGTTTGGGGATTTTTGGTCCGATATCGGCTTTGACTAGGTGGTTTTTGATATTGTTAGCTCGTTTATAGCATACCAAAGGAGGATTTTTAAATTCGGGCACATCAGGAAATGAGGTTCGGAGGAGAGGCCAGTGTTCCATTATTGATTTTTTTATGAGTGGTGAAAATGGATGGAAGGTATTAATGAATTTGAGTCGGTCATCAACTGGTGTCCTCACTCTGTTGGGATCTGGTGGTTTTGGTGTGCAGACCTCCTTTGGGTAGCCCCGCTGTAGAAATTTGTTCGTCATCTCCCCATGTCTTAGGTCTTTGGTGGTCTCATTACTGACAATACGGGATACTCTGTGGTGTTGGGAGTTTGGAAGTGACTCTTTCACATGTCTAGGATGACAGCTCGTCCAATGGAGCAGGCTGTTCCTGTCGGTGGGCTTTGTAAATATGTCACTGGTGAGACGTCCTTGAGGATCCTTGTGGATCGTTGTGTCGAGAAAGTTTATCTTCTCGTGGTCATAGTGTATAGTAAATGTAAGATTTTTTTCTTTGTGATTGATCTCGTTGAGGAAAGTAGTCAGTGTAGTAGTGTCACCTGTCCAGATACAGAATATGTCGTCGATAAATCTCAGCCACAAGATTGCGTGTTCTTTGTACAGACTATTGGTATAGATATGATCTTGTTCAAACTTGGACATGTAGATGTTTGCGTACGGGGGCGCGACGTTCGCCCCCATTGCTGTACCGCGTCTCTGTATATAGAACTGGTCCTGAAACATGAAAAAGTTATTCTTCAGAACGAGTTCAAGAGTCTCAAGGCAGAAGTTTTTCTGGGAAACATCTATGGGGTTCTTTGCCGTGAGAAACCAGTCAACAGCTTCGACACCTAGCTGGTGGTCTATGCTGGTGTACAAGCTGTTGACGTCAAGGGTAACCAACAGACTGTCAGGTGGGATGGTTTCGAGTGTGCGTATCCTGCTGAGAAAATCGGTGGTGTCTTTCAGGAAGGATCTGATGGTCGGGACCAGGGGAGTTAAGACCTTCTCAAGGGTGATTGAAAGAGGAGATAGAATAGAATCAGTAGAGGCGACTATTGGTCGGCCTGGGGGATATTCAAGATTCTTATGAATTTTTGGTAAAGTATATATCACAGGTGTGATAGGATGTTGGTTGTGAAGGTACTCTGCCAATTTTTTGTCTATGGTGCCCGTGGAAAGGTATTTATTGGTTAGATTCTCTATCTTTCTCCTGATGTTGTAGGTGGGATCGTGGCCTATGGGTTCATATGTGTCCAGATCTGCGAGTTGACCCTGTATTTCCTCTATGTAGTATTTTCTATCTAGAATGACAATGGCACCCCCCTTGTCGGCTGGTTTTATAATTATTTGTTTATTGTTTTTTAGACTATTGAGGGCCATTGTTTCTTCCTTACTTAAATTACGTTTGAGATGGAAATCACCTTGGTTTATGTTTTTGACACAATTGTTAACAGATCTAGAAACAAGAGAAATATACGTTTCAGCTGGGTGCGAGCTCTTTGGTGGTTGGAAATTACTCTTCAAGCGGAGACCCAGGTCCTTAAGACAAAGAGAGTTCGAAGTATCTTCACTGGTAGTTGGAAGTGGTACGCTCGGTGTCCTCTTATCATTGCTGAAATGAGCTTTCAGCCTTATTGTTCTGTAAAAACGGTTAAGTTCCTGTTGGACCTGAAAAGCATTGAATGCAGGGGTGGGGCAGAACGAGAGTCCCCTCTGAAGGACCCTTGTCTCTGAAGGTGAGAGAAAGTACGAGGAGATGTTGAAAATGAGATTGGTCTCACCTGGGAGCGTGTCTGTATTCTCTGGTCCTTCGGTGGTCCTTCGTCTGCGCCCCCCTCTCCGTACGCGTTGTTTCCTTCCTCGTCGTCGGTTGCATCTCCCCGTGGGGGGGCTGGATGTTTCGATGGGTCTGGTCGCGGGCCGAAAAAAGGCTGTCGTGGTTTGCCTCGTCCACCCTTGCCTCCTCCACGTCCTCCATCCGAGCCTGACGAGCCGGAGGAGCCATATCTTGGTCGGGGTCTGTCTGGTAAGGTGGTGTAACGCCATCGGTATACCTGATTTTTAGAATAGTCGTCTTGGTCCCGTAGAAACTTGGAGCGCTTTCTTGCCTTGAGATCTTTCGTGAATTCTTGAATTATCTTTTCAGTTTTGTTCTTAAGACTGGTCAGGTCAGCAGAGGATAGAGTGTTACTTAGCTGGTTCTCAATGGTTTGGAGTAGGGAGTCGTTTAACACACATTGTGTGACGACTCTCCTACTAAGGCCATTTAATCTAATATTGTATATAAATATTAAATATACTTTCTATGTTAGTAATTTAGTTTTCTCTTTACAGAAAGGAAGCTGAGAAACTTTCCAGATCACCACTGCATGGAATCACATAAGCATTTCTCCCGCACCAATCGTTCACAGCTGTTTGAGACTGTTTATTTGCACTGTTTACATCCTTATCATGCATTTCCAGTCATGTGACCAGCTTCAGTAGTCACTAGGGACGCTTCTGTGGTGTTTTACACTCATTTCTATGGCACTTCCTGTCCTCCCGGCCTGAGCATGCTCACTGCGAACATCAGGACACTAATGACCTTCCCAAGATGGCGCCGCCGGTGATGCACTTCCTGTGCTCATTTACACACCACTATAAGAAGCAGCCACACACTACACACAGTGCTCCTGCCATCAGCCCTCTAGCATGACTGCATGATGCACAAAACTTCAACACAAGGTACAGCTCGAACCTCTGTCATTCTGTTACATTGCTATTATGCTACATTCTCTCTGCTGCAGTGTTAACTCCTTGAGCCTTCACCCTTGACTCCCTTCCTTTCCAGGACAGGAGCCATAAACTGCCTTTCTGCTAACCATGTGGTATGTACCTGTTAATATAGCCTAATAAGCCCACTCCATAGTAATAGCTCACTAATATGCTCTCCCCACATAGATGGACCTTGATGTATGGACCCCCATACGCTCAGCCAGACCACGTCTGTGTATCCACTAATTTGGATCTCGGACTGCATTCCCTATTAAACAGAGGTATCTATAGTCCTCAAACGAAAACATTCCCCTAGTTATTTTCTGGCTTAACTGTATAACACTTTCAACTCCATAGGCCTCCATGGGCAACATACACCCATCTAACTGAGCTAAAAAGTGGAGTAACACTCCCACTACTGCATACAAGGTACTTTCCCTAAACCTTTATTACCACTACTATTCATAGATAGAAACTCTGCTGGTTTAACTACTTCTATTCCGTTTCCCACGTTCTCTCTTCCTTTTTTCTCTACTCTTTCTACTCTATCCTTTACCCTACTACCCACCCACGTTCCTAAAATCACTGACCACCACATCACAATCACCCCACACCAGCCTCACCGCCACAATTTCTCTAGATCTGATACACCTACATCTTATCACCACTCAACACATCATATCTTGGGAAGTCCTCGCACCCCACCACCGAACACTAGTCACTATAGAGCAACACCAAAGATAAACACCACAAATTGTGTCTGATACCTGTTTTTTATTTCTATTGTATATATTGTACAGAATCACTTGATGAAGGCTCTTGCATGAGCCGAAACGTTTGATGATTGATGAACTTTCACAAACTCCACAAATAAAAAACACCAAAAGGATCAACCCTCTCTTGCTTTTTTAAGTAGAGTGCCAGGTTAAGCTTTATATATAGTTATTCCTTCTTCCCTGGGCACCTACGCTAGCGGTTTGAGCCAGACTTGTCCTATATATCAGTCTATTTTTGTCCAGGCTCCTGCACCTCTAGACAAATACATGGCCACCTCTGGCCTTTTTTCCTTCAGCGAAGATCAAACTTCTGAGATACTGTCCACCGTACGTGAGACAGACAATTTTCTAAACATCTCTAGTAAGGAGATCAAATCCCGAGATCTTGAAAAAGAATTAAAGAAGCTAGCCTCCCTTGAACTACATGCCTACACACTAGCCCAGTACACCAAGGCGAAAAGGATTCCACGTGGCCTAAGAGTGGGACTGAGACCAACACTATTCAGTGACAATGATGAATATTGCAACCTCTTTGAAAATATACTAAACAAGTGCTCTTTTGACCTGATGGTCCTTACAATCAAGTATATACAGGAGGAAATTGAAAAGGTACACGACCAACTCCAAACCATTGAGAACCAGCTAAGTAACACTCTATCCTCTGCTGACCTGACCAGTCTTAAGAACAAAACTGAAAAGATAATTCAAGAATTCACGAAAGATCTCAAGGCAAGAAAGCGCTCCAAGTTTCTACGGGACCAAGACGACTATTCTAAAAATCAGGTATACCGATGGCGTTACACCACCTTACCAGACAGACCCCGACCAAGATATGGCTCCTCCGGCTCGTCAGGCTCGGATGGAGGACGTGGA
This sequence comes from Allobates femoralis, assembly GCA_033576535.1. Lineage (NCBI taxonomy): Eukaryota > Metazoa > Chordata > Amphibia > Anura > Aromobatidae > Allobates > Allobates femoralis. The sequence goes on along the minus strand of JARQOC010000001.1, from coordinate 168,357,768 downwards.
GGAGGCAAGGGTGGACGAGGCAAACCACGACAGCCTTTTTTCGGCCCGCGACCAGACCCATCGAAACATCCAGCCCCCCCACGGGGAGATGCAACCGACGACGAGGAAGGAAACAACGCGTACGGAGAGGGGGGCGCAGACGAAGGACCACCGAAGGACCAGAGAATACAGACACGCTCCCAGGTGAGACCAATCTCATTTTCAACATCTCCTCGTACTTTCTCTCACCTTCAGAGACAAGGGTCCTTCAGAGGGGACTCTCGTTCTGCCCCACCCCTGCATTCAATGCTTTTCAGGTCCAACAGGAACTTAACCGTTTTTACAGAACAATAAGGCTGAAAGCTCATTTCAGCAATGATAAGAGGACACCGAGCGTACCACTTCCAACTACCAGTGAAGATACTTCGAACTCTCTTTGTCTTAAGGACCTGGGTCTCCGCTTGAAGAGTAATTTCCAACCACCAAAGAGCTCGCACCCAGCTGAAACGTATATTTCTCTTGTTTCTAGATCTGTTAACAATTGTGTCAAAAACATAAACCAAGGTGATTTCCATCTCAAACGTAATTTAAGTAAGGAAGAAACAATGGCCCTCAATAGTCTAAAAAACAATAAACAAATAATTATAAAACCAGCCGACAAGGGGGGTGCCATTGTCATTCTAGATAGAAAATACTACATAGAGGAAATACAGGGTCAACTCGCAGATCTGGACACATATGAACCCATAGGCCACGATCCCACCTACAACATCAGGAGAAAGATAGAGAATCTAACCAATAAATACCTTTCCACGGGCACCATAGACAAAAAATTGGCAGAGTACCTTCACAACCAACATCCTATCACACCTGTGATATATACTTTACCAAAAATTCATAAGAATCTTGAATATCCCCCAGGCCGACCAATAGTCGCCTCTACTGATTCTATTCTATCTCCTCTTTCAATCACCCTTGAGAAGGTCTTAACTCCCCTGGTCCCGACCATCAGATCCTTCCTGAAAGACACCACCGATTTTCTCAGCAGGATACGCACACTCGAAACCATCCCACCTGACAGTCTGTTGGTTACCCTTGACGTCAACAGCTTGTACACCAGCATAGACCACCAGCTAGGTGTCGAAGCTGTTGACTGGTTTCTCACGGCAAAGAACCCCATAGATGTTTCCCAGAAAAACTTCTGCCTTGAGACTCTTGAACTCGTTCTGAAGAATAACTTTTTCATGTTTCAGGACCAGTTCTATATACAGAGACGCGGTACAGCAATGGGGGCGAACGTCGCGCCCCCGTACGCAAACATCTACATGTCCAAGTTTGAACAAGATCATATCTATACCAATAGTCTGTACAAAGAACACGCAATCTTGTGGCTGAGATTTATCGACGACATATTCTGTATCTGGACAGGTGACACTACTACACTGACTACTTTCCTCAACGAGATCAATCACAAAGAAAAAAATCTTACATTTACTATACACTATGACCACGAGAAGATAAACTTTCTCGACACAACGATCCACAAGGATCCTCAAGGACGTCTCACCAGTGACATATTTACAAAGCCCACCGACAGGAACAGCCTGCTCCATTGGACGAGCTGTCATCCTAGACATGTGAAAGAGTCACTTCCAAACTCCCAACACCACAGAGTATCCCGTATTGTCAGTAATGAGACCACCAAAGACCTAAGACATGGGGAGATGACGAACAAATTTCTACAGCGGGGCTACCCAAAGGAGGTCTGCACACCAAAACCACCAGATCCCAACAGAGTGAGGACACCAGTTGATGACCGACTCAAATTCATTAATACCTTCCATCCATTTTCACCACTCATAAAAAAATCAATAATGGAACACTGGCCTCTCCTCCGAACCTCATTTCCTGATGTGCCCGAATTTAAAAATCCTCCTTTGGTATGCTATAAACGAGCTAACAATATCAAAAACCACCTAGTCAAAGCCGATATCGGACCAAAAATCCCCAAACCAAGACAGGGTACCCTGGGGTCCATAAGGAATGGTACGTTTCCATGTCTTCACTGTGCACAATGCACAAATGTCACAAGGGGAGAATCATTTACCCATCCCAGGTCTGGTAAAAGATACAACATAGACGGTTTTTACACATGTGATTCCTCGTTTGTGATCTATCTAATAAAGTGTCCATGCGGTCTCGGCTATGTTGGGGAGACCACCCAGCATATCCGGGACCGCATAAGTAAGCATAAATCCACCATTCGTCGGAAAAACACTCTGTTGCCGGTACCAGCCCATTTCATAGAACATGGCCATTCTGTTAGTCAACTCAAATTCCAGGTGATTGAGCAGGTCCCCCCATCGAGACGAGGGGGCAACCGTATTCACAGGCTAAAGGAGAGAGAATCCTATTGGATTTATCACCTCAACACCTTATCACCCTATGGTTTGAACCGAGAATTTGAATTATACTATTAATTCCCCCTCCACTACTATGAACTGGGTTAAGGGAGAACTCCAACTCAAGGTATTGATTGTATTATTTTTGGTTAATGGTGTCATATCACCAGTGCCCTTCGGGGAGTCGTTTAACACACATTGTGTGACGACTCTCCTACTAAGGCCATTTAATCTAATATTGTATATAAATATTAAATATACTTTCTATGTTAGTAATTTAGTTTTCTCTTTACAGAAAGGAAGCTGAGAAACTTTCCAGATCACCACTGCATGGAATCACATAAGCATTTCTCCCGCACCAATCGTTCACAGCTGTTTGAGACTGTTTATTTGCACTGTTTACATCCTTATCATGCATTTCCAGTCATGTGACCAGCTTCAGTAGTCACTAGGGACGCTTCTGTGGTGTTTTACACTCATTTCTATGGCACTTCCTGTCCTCCCGGCCTGAGCATGCTCACTGCGAACATCAGGACACTAATGACCTTCCCAAGATGGCGCCGCCGGTGATGCACTTCCTGTGCTCATTTACACACCACTATAAGAAGCAGCCACACACTACACACAGTGCTCCTGCCATCAGCCCTCTAGCATGACTGCATGATGCACAAAACTTCAACACAAGGTACAGCTCGAACCTCTGTCATTCTGTTACATTGCTATTATGCTACATTCTCTCTGCTGCAGTGTTAACTCCTTGAGCCTTCACCCTTGACTCCCTTCCTTTCCAGGACAGGAGCCATAAACTGCCTTTCTGCTAACCATGTGGTATGTACCTGTTAATATAGCCTAATAAGCCCACTCCATAGTAATAGCTCACTAATATGCTCTCCCCACATAGATGGACCTTGATGTATGGACCCCCATACGCTCAGCCAGACCACGTCTGTGTATCCACTAATTTGGATCTCGGACTGCATTCCCTATTAAACAGAGGTATCTATAGTCCTCAAACGAAAACATTCCCCTAGTTATTTTCTGGCTTAACTGTATAACACTTTCAACTCCATAGGCCTCCATGGGCAACATACACCCATCTAACTGAGCTAAAAAGTGGAGTAACACTCCCACTACTGCATACAAGGTACTTTCCCTAAACCTTTATTACCACTACTATTCATAGATAGAAACTCTGCTGGTTTAACTACTTCTATTCCGTTTCCCACGTTCTCTCTTCCTTTTTTCTCTACTCTTTCTACTCTATCCTTTACCCTACTACCCACCCACGTTCCTAAAATCACTGACCACCACATCACAATCACCCCACACCAGCCTCACCGCCACAATTTCTCTAGATCTGATACACCTACATCTTATCACCACTCAACACATCATATCTTGGGAAGTCCTCGCACCCCACCACCGAACACTAGTCACTATAGAGCAACACCAAAGATAAACACCACAAATTGTGTCTGATACCTGTTTTTTATTTCTATTGTATATATTGTACAGAATCACTTGATGAAGGCTCTTGCATGAGCCGAAACGTTTGATGATTGATGAACTTTCACAAACTCCACAAATAAAAAACACCAAAAGGATCAACCCTCTCTTGCTTTTTTAAGTAGAGTGCCAGGTTAAGCTTTATATATTGCTTTTCAACAGGGACAGGGAAGATGGTTAAAATTGGGAAGATGGACGGAGCCAAATACAGGACCATTCTGGAAGAAAACCTGTTGGAGTCTGCAAAAGACCTGAGACTGGGACGGAGATTTATCTTCCAACAAGACAATGATCCTAAACAAAAGGCAAAATCTACAATGGAATGGTTCAAAAATAAACGTATCCAGGTGTTAGAATGGCCAAGTCAAAGTCCAGACCTGAATCCAATCGAGAATCTGTGGAAAGAGCTGAAAACTGCTGTTCACAAACGCTCTCCATCCATCCTCACTGAGCTCGAGCTGTTTTGCAAGAAAGAAAGGGCAAGAATTTCAGTCTCTCGATGTGCAAAACTGGTAGAGACAAACCCCAAGCATCTTGCAGCTGTAATCGCAGGAAAAGGTGGTGCTCCAAAATATTAACTCCAGGGGACCGAATAATATTGCACGCCCACTTTTCAGTTTTTTATTTGTTAAAAAAGTTTAAAATATGCAATAAATTTTGTTCCACTTCACGATTGTGTCCCACTTGTTGACTCTTCACAAAAAAATGTGAATTTATATCTTTATGTTTGAAGCCTGAAATGTGGCAAAAGGTTGAAAAGTTCAAGGGGGCCAAATACTTTCACAAGGCACTGTATACTGTATGTACCTATATTCTGCAATTTTTTATGAAAACTATATATATATATATTATTATTTATTATTTATTTATACAGCACCATTAGTTACATGAAGCTGTACATGAGGAGGGGTTGCATACAAAATTATAGATATAGTTTACAGTACACAAATTAACAATGACAGACTGTTACAGAGGGGAGAGGACCCTGCCCTAGCGGATTTACATTCTACAGGATAATGGGGAGGAGATAGTAGGTCAGGGGTGCAGCAGATCTGGTGGTCGTGAGACAGCATTCATAGGTGATCGTGATTTCTGCTATACAGAACAGTGCTGATGCACTACTCTGTATAGAACAAGTGATCGGTTTCAAGATCTCTAGGGGAACCTTTAAATACAATAAAGTGAAAAAAAGATTATTAAAAACATGATTTCCCCACACATGTTGAATTGAATGGATGCATGCCATCCAATTTACGTACCGAATCTCAGCATGCCGCAATTTTTTTCACAGACAGATTCTGTTAGTGAAAAGAGTCGAGCATCAGAACTTCCCCATTGAATAACTTGGTCTGAGGGCTGTCCAATAAAACATTAGACAGCACTTATCCAATGTATACACTCATGTGAGCGAGACCTTTAAAAGCCACGTAGCATCAGAAAATGACTCATATCAGTATATTTTTACATGAAAGTTAATCTTTTGATCGAAATGTCATTCTAATTTTCCATGTCACAATCGGTATTGAAAAAAAAATCTAAGTGTCAGAGTAGGCTGACACCTCTAGCTTTGTAGGATCACGTCTAAGCAGGCATTATCATCACTAAAACAGAAGGTACCGATAAATGCTTGCACTAAAAATGCAGTATTCAGAACTCTAAAAATTAGGATCAGAAGAGCAAGAGATACTCATTAGGAGATCATTTCCACAAAAGACATTTTGAGAAAAGTGTGGTAAACCATGTAAAAGGTCACAAAGTTCCTCCTTTCCAGAATTCAGGATGTTTTACACAAGGGGGAACCAAACAAAAATAAAACTTTTTTTTTCACACAGACTAGTTCTGCAAATGAGTAGTTCAACTGATCGGCAGGGATACCTGGTTTCACACACCCACCGATCAGACACTGGTGACCTATCCTGAGAACAGGGTACCAAAGTTAAAGGGAAACTCCATAGAAGATTAAAAAAAATTGTACTGTCCCTGCCCTTCTACATGATGAAGTAGAGCTGGGCACTACAGTTCTAGGATCTATAGACTGCTTATAAATCAATAAAATCATATCTGCTCCTCAGCACTCACCCCTCCCTTTGGTGACAGAGAAGCGGAGCCCAGGATCATCTTACATTCCCGCCCCCTCACACTTCAGTATGGGCAGGGGGCATGGCAGGGGGTATGGCCACTGGCCCAATAGTCACATTATAATCATGTCCCCTGAAACTTTCTATGGATCATCACTGTGTCCTCAGTCATAGCAAAGCATCCAGACATCTGTACAGCATCTCTTACTCATGATATAAACCCCAAGGTTTCCTTAGCAGGAGCAGCATGTAATGTGACCATGGGGCCAGCAGATATGCCCCTGCCACGCTCCCTGTTCATACACAAGTGTGAGGGGGCAGGACTGTAAGATGATCATGGAACCCCCAGGGTCCACACCGCCAACACACCTGTCTGCTCTCTGCTGGAGCTTCACTATATTTCTCCATCCCTGAAGGGAGGGGTGAGCGCTGTAGAGCAGATATGATTTTATTGATTTATAAGTGATCTATAGATCCTACAACTGTAGTGCCCAGATCTGTTTCATCATGTAGGAGGTCAGGAACAGTACAAACATTTTTTATATGCCCAAAGTTTCCCTTTAAAGTTCTGGACAACAAATTGAAAGATAGACATTCCTTTTAATGGGTATGGAGACCCTCAGTTAAAGCAGAAGGTAAAGAAAAAAACACAATAATGATTAAGAAGAAAAGAGCTCAAAAAGTTTGTGAAAACCAGCTATGGCCAAGGGGCTACCCAGTGGTCATGTGTGCCCAATGTGCATTCCCGGTGAAAGGCAAATCCCTAAGGTTGTGCGTTCACGGTCCAGAGGAGTTGCGTGTTGGACGCAGCTCCTCCAGACCTGAGTGAAGCCATAGGTGGCTGCAGGGAGACTGCAGCTGCTCTGTACTTACCATGTGCGGAAGGTGCAGGGCGGCTTCTCCCTGCAGTCACCCGATGGGAGCCGCTTCTGACTCCGCAACATGAAATGAACATGTGGAGGAGGAGCGGAATGCCGGCAACCCGCACCGCAGCTGTCAGATCGCTGCGGTCGGGTTAAGCATAGTGAGGATGGGATTTCTTGAAATCCCATCCCCTATGCTTATACTGTACTACGCAACGCTTTGGACGCAGCGGCAAGACGCTGCATCCAAAACGCTGCATAGACTCATCGTGAGTATGCAGCCTACGACACAGCTCGGACCGGACTGAGAATCTCTGCTTCTGTCAGCTTCCTGAAGGGCCACTTTTCTGCCATAAATCTGCCACGTCATTAATTATAGGCTAAACATCCTGACCGAATAGTTTTCTCACATGAAAAAAAATAATTTTCCTCCTCAGAATTTATTTTCCTAGCAATCTTCCTAGCCAGTCTCTGCTACGTTTAAAGATAAACCATTCTTGGTTTCCTTAAATAAATCAGAAGCAATCCAATATCTGGTGGCAGGTCTGCGGCTGGCTCCGAACTGTTAAAAATAATCCTGATGTTTACACAAAAAGTACCAGACTAGCAGTAATCCAAATAACACATTCTTGCTTTCTGCATACAAGGCATGGTATGCAGAATCCTCCATATACTATATACTATTATTTAGACAGAAGGCTGGATGCTGCTGGTTAGCATTGATTTTTATGAATGTGGCTAGTTTTATTTAAGTCAAATTTATTATGTAATAAAAAAAGTTCTGGTATAAAAACATTTATAACGCTCTCTTGTGGTTTTGCAGATCTCCCGAGCGAGCGCGGCTTTATTGGCCCATACAGATTCATAATGGTATCAATAAAATAAGATCGCAATGTCGCCTAAACATTTGTAGTTGAAAATCAATTCCATTAAAATAGGGTTGTTCTGGTGACGTACACATGGATTTATGCCAGATTTATTATATTCAAATAAATGAATTAATTTGCAGAAATCTCTGCAAATTAACATTTGAACTGTACTTATTTGAGGGCTGCATTACCAGTGGGACAATAAGTGCAGCTGCCCACCAGGACCCACCTGTGGCACCAGGGATGGTCCACTAAGATATTCCACCAGGGATATACCTATACTGATCAATTGGCTTAACTATTCAGAGGCCTAACAGCGAGACAGTCATTTAGCATGGGTTTTAGTTACTGGACAATAGCAGAAGCAATGCATGTTGGGAAGTGAGAAAAATGAAGTTCCTGCACCTATAGAGCTGTAAGAAGGATGATGAAGTGGACACTGAAAAAGTATTAATAGCAAGTTACATAGAATAAAAATTGTAACAGTCTTGGACATTTTAGACTGGTATGTGCCCCAATACCAGCTTTAAAGTGATTTTCTGGACATACGGAATTTAGTATAAAACCATTGCAAAGCTTGTAAGTTATTAAGAAACTTCATAACTTACTTGCTGGTGTTCCTGAGGTGTCACGTGTGCTCATACGACCTCCAGCTCCTTACTTCCTGCAACAGTCTGTTGAAAGCACAAAGATTTCCTGTCTGTGCTGTCTACAACGTCTAGCCAGTCAGCAGGGTCGCTAACCGTCCAGAGATTCCTAGACAGCCTGTAAAAATAGGGCATTTTTTTCCCTGTCCATGAAAATTGAGGTGTCCGTGATTTTTTTTTTCTACATAATAATTTTACTGTAATTATCATCATTTTACAGGTCACAGTGAATCCAGCTGATGTCTTCTTGACAGAATTATGGGATGTAGACATAGATCACAAAAAATCATAATGATTTATTATAGCTTTCAAATGTGTCTGTAAAAAATATTGTATATAAGCCATCCAGAAAAAATAATGAGTCAAGTTAGCAACCCTGTCTGTCTGTCAAGCACAGACCTGTGTGTAGGAGACTGGACTCAGCCAGGGGCTCTCAGAGCAGGGTGTCCTGATTGGCAATGCCCTGGGGTCATAGCCAGTGATCCTCGGGAGCCCTCAGAGCAATGTGTCCTGATTGGCAATGCCCTGGGGTCATAGCCAGTGATCCTCGGGAGCCCTCAGAGCAATGTGTCCTGATTAGTGATGTCCCGGGGTCATAGCCAGTGATCCTCAGGAGCCCTCAGAGCAATGTGTCCTGAATGGTGATGTCCTACAGTCGTACCCAGTGATCTTCCTGAGCCCTCAGAGCAGGGTGTCCGGAATGGTGATGTCCTGGGGTCGTAGCCAGCGATACTCCAGAGCTCTCAGAGCACAGTGTCCTGAATAGCGTTGTCCTGGGGTCGTAGCCAGTGATCCTCGGGAGCTCTCAGGGCAGTGTGTCCTAAATGGTGATGTCCTGGGGTCGTAGCCAGTGATCCTTGGGAGCTCTCAGAGCAGTGTGTCCTGAATGGTGATGTCCTGGGGTCGTAGCCAGTGATCCTCGGGAGCTCTCAGAGCAGTGTGTCCTGAATGGTGATGTCCTGGGGTCGTAGCCAGTGATCCTTGGGAGCTCTCAGAGCAGTGTGTCCTGAATGGTGATGTCCTGGTGTCGCAGCCAGTGATCCTTGGGAGCTCTCAGAGCAGTGTGTCCTGAATGGTGATGTCCTGGGGTCGTAGCCAGTGATCCTTGGGAGCTCTCAGAGCAGTGTGTCCTGAATGGTGATGTCCTGGTGTCGCAGCCAGTGATCCTTGGGAGCTCTCAGAGCAGTGTGTCCTGAATCGTAATTTCCTGAGGTCATAGCCAGTGATCTTTTGGAGCTCTCAGTGCTGTGTGTCCTGATTGGCGATGTCATGGGGTCGTAACCAGTGTTCCTTGTCAAGTGGTGGATGATTGGGAATGTGTATAATAGTAATGGGCACTTCAGCTCTTTTTGATGAACTGGATAATTTAGCTAAACTCATCAAAAAGTTCTAATAAAAGGCTGATGAAAAAGAGAGTAGAAACAGGGTCTTACCCACCAAGTGAAGGAGGTCACTGGGAAGCAATATAGTAATCACCTTGTAAGGTTGTGACCCACAACCAAATGAGAGCATTAAAGGCAGCTGCCGCAGTAACCACATGGACCAAGGCAAGTCGGTTGTGCAAGATTTCAGGGAAAAAGTGGTATCAGGACCACGCTGCTGCTGAATAATCCAAACCAAAGTAATCGTCACAGCATATGGTGGTTTATTTTATGCGTTTCAAAGCGTCCCCCCGCTCCTTCATCAGGAAATACACTGGTACGAAGCACACATTCCCACCCTCAGTGCCCACTTACGTCACCTACAAAGCACCAACGTGGCTCATCTCATGATAAATTGCTGCCCACAGTTTCAGTATGTTACAATAAAATAGCCCATAATAAATGTGACTACTTTAGATTGTGAAAAATATCATTAGGGTAAGTGCCCATAATCCAGTAAGGGAGCATGCTGGGTGCAACATGTTTTCTCTTGCGGAGATATTAGCATCCCCAGCAAAAAAATACAGTGCCTTTGCCCACGATCAGAATTCTGTCTTTTTAGCTGTGTTCTCCAGCTGAGAATACTTGTTTCTCCGCAAGAATAAATTGACATGTTGCGACTCTGAAAGCCGAAAGTCAGTTTACGCTGTGTTAAAAAGAAGCACAGTGGGCATGAGATTTGTATAAATCCCATCACCATGCTTGTACTGTGCAGCGCAGTGTTTTGGACGCAGCGAGAACACGTTGTGCCCAAAATGCTACCAACACTGATTGTGGGCACTTATTGTGCAAAGGATAATGATACTGTTGGTGACATTGGCTCCACGAGAGCCATCAACCCAGTAATTGCCACTTTATAAATTGCTCTAGCTGGGGATAAAATGACACTATGTGAACAAAACTATGCCCATCCAGACTGCAACTTCAGTCAAAACCATGAAAAGCTGTGTGTCATGGGCAGAAGGTGAGTGGGGTTTTCGATCTCATTTGGTCTTAACATCATGTGCTACTGTGCTCATATGTGATCGAACACATATTTAAATAGATATCTAAAAGAGTCTGATCTTGATGCAGGTTATCAGGGGAAAAGTGGTATCAGGACCACGCTGCTGCCAAATAATCCAAACCAAAGTAATAGTCACAGTATATGGTGGTTTATTCTATGTGTTTCAAAACATTGTCATGGCACACTGTCCCTAAGGAAATGTAGTAAATAGGCAAAGTGCTACATCTGTCTGAGACCACAAGCTCAAAAAGGCTACCTTGGACAGAATTGGCTCAAGCCACTCCATCAGTCAGGTTCCAAAGAAGGCCTGACACCTTTTAACCGCTATACAGGGGTCTTGTCTTACACCGAGGTCCAATGGCTTGCTGCCAAATAAGGATTGCCTGGAAGTACGGACAAAAGGCACAAATTGTCGCCAACAGGATCAAAGCTGAGAAGTCACATCAGGGACATAGTCTGGAGGTAAATGGGTAGTTAGGATTCAAGCCAGAGTCAGAACACTAGAAAAACAAAACAGTAAATAAGATATACGACAGAGCAAGATCAGAGAGCAAAGTGTTAGCTTAACATGCTAACTATAACTGGCAGCTAGAGTCAGTCTGCTGGGGTTTCTATAAGGCTGGGGTTCTACTTTTGTATGACATCCGATTCGTAAGTATCAGATGAGATATGCTAATGACCATTGCCAGTGGTGTAACTAGAGTCTGGTGGGCCCCGATGCAAAATTTAGACCTGACTTCCCCTGCACACGTCAGTCAGATGTATGGGCCCTGTTAACATTCTAAATACTTTAAAGACTCACAGATTGACCCCTCTCCCCCTTCATTATGTATTAATGTCCCTCATCCTGCAATTTATGGTTCTCCTACTGGAATATTGACCTTATTATGGTATATATGTCCCCCGTCCTGGTATATATAGTCTTCCTCCTTCCGCCACCATAGTCCTCCAATTATTATAATGCACCCCCATATTCCTCCATATATTACAATGGATCCCCATAGTCCTCTTTGTATTATAATGCAGCCCATAGTCCCCTATTCATAAGGTAGCCCCAATAGTCATCCAATTATTATAATGCACCCCAATTATCCTACATATAGTATAATGCAGCCTCATGGTCCTCCTATAGTATAATAAAGGCTCACAACCCTCCATATAGAATAATGCAACCTCACATCCCTCCATATAATATAACGTAGCCTCATAGTCCTCCATATAGTATAATGCAGCCTCACAATGCTACATATAGTATAATGCAGCCTCATAGCCCTCTATACAGTATAATGCAGCCTCATATCCCTACATATAGTATAATGTAGCCTCATATTTCTCCATATAGCAGAATGCAACCTAACAGTCCTCCATATAGTATAATGCAGACTCACAACTCTACATATAGTATAATGCAGCCTCATAGCCCTCTATGCAGTATAATGCAGCCTCATATCCCTCCATATAGTATAATAAAATAAAGTGCTATGGAATTAATAGCACTATATAAATGAATAAATATTATATTATCATATTATATTATAATGTAGCCTCAAATCTCTCCATATAGTATAATGCAACCTCACAGTCCTCCATATAGCATAATGCAGACTCACAACTCTACACATAGTATAATGCAGCCTCGTAGCCCTCTATACAGTATAATGCAGCCTCATATCCCTCCATATAGTATAATGTAGCCTCATATCCCTCTATACAGTATAATGCAGGCTCAGTTCTCCAAATAGTTCAGCCCCAAAACTCTCCATATAGTGCAGCCTTATATCTCTTCATATAGTACGGCCTCATATATGCAGCCTCATAGCTCTCCACATAGTGCTGCCTCATAACGCTCCATATCATGCAGCCTCAAATAGTGCAGCCTTATATATGCAGCCTCATATCTCTCCATATAATGCCAACTCATAGTGCAGCCTCATAACTCTCCATATAGTGCAGCCTCATAGAGTACAGCCTTATATATGCAGCCTCATAACTCTCCATAAAGTGCAGCCTCATAGCCTCTCCATATAGTATCACACACTCCCCTCATCCTCCCATAGTCCTGTGGCCACCTTACATACACTTATTTAAAAAAAAATCTGTACTTGCCTCTCCTGGTTCCCCTGCTGCACCATTCTCTCAAAAACTGAAGAGTGACTCAGATGGAAAGCAGGCAGTGCTAAGAGGAAGCGAGCACCCCTCCCCTCCTCTCCCTGACACATGGGCCCCATAGTTGAGTGCAGCACGCTACCACGTAGTGTAGCACATCTATGTGAAGCGGGTGCCTGGTGCAGAGATCGGCAGTCGCAGGGGCAGCAGGCGGCGCAGGCCCCTGTACTTCGGGGTTCCATCGCAGCCGCAACCCCTGCGACTGCAATCTTTACGCCCCTGACCATTGACTCCTGCTCTGCTGTGAGCATGACCATGTGTCATCTACAGTGATTGAATCACAGCTGCGTATATTGCACTGCAGTCTGGTGACATCTGACTGCAGGACAAGTTTCACAGACACCCATAGACTTGTATAGGTGCGTGTGATCAGAGACTTGCTGCCAAACACAGCATGCTGCCAATTTTTACTTGATACGATTTTGGCTGAGGAAAAAATAGCAGATAGGCACTGCATTTACAATGATGCAAGTGCAATCCTATCTTTTATGGGATTATTGTCCGTTGAACATGCAAGTGGAACCAAGGCCTAATGTCACGCTTGGACTAAAGGGATGTCCAGCAACCGTGTGTGACAGTGGCACATGGACTAACGATGTCTAGTCAGACACTAGATATCAATAGACATCAGTGGATATGCCTATTGGTCCTACTCTTAATTTTCATTTGATGCCAGAAAGCATGCCAGTTACATGGTAGAAGTTAATCCAAGTGCTGTCTTGACAGTTTAGAGTCCTTGCCTGTCTAGTAGATGCCTGCTGTCCCCAACACCCCTATGCCCCAGTATCACCAGAATCATTTTCATTGATTCTTTCCTCTCACCACTAAATGTCCATCTTTAATCAGTCTATACATCTGAATATGATTTTGCATAAATGTTTTGTAATGCATGTAGCAATTCCTGACCTGTGTTGTTCAGAACTCTATATACAGTAGTCTTTTCTCGTACAAGAATGACCCCTGCATCTGTCATTACAATGCTCCAATGAAGGCTGGCTGCAAGCTGGCATTCATAGGAGATCCTGATTTCTGCTGTACAGAGCAGTGCTGGTGCAACGCTCTTAATAGCACAGGCTATTTGATTTGACAGCTTCAAGTCACTAGTAAATACAGTAAAAAGTAAAACAAAAACTGTTTTGAAAAAATAAAAAGCCCACAAAAGTTCAAATCATCTCTTTTGTCAAATTACAATATATCACAAGAAAAATACACATATTTAGTATACCTGTGTTCAGAAATTTTCCATCTATCAAAATATAAAATAAATTAATGATATCGGTAAAGGTCATAATAAGAAAAATATCAAAATGGCAGAATTATGTTTTTTGGCCACCACAACACTGCAATAAGAGGTGATCAAAACATTGTATTTACCCCAAAATGACATCAGTAAAGGCATCAGCACATTTTCCTGTACAGTATGTGGCAAAATGAATGGAGTCATACAAAAGTACAACTCGTTCCGCAAAATAAAAGCCTTCTATGGCTATGGAAAAATAAAAAAAAGGGGTTCCCCTATATTGTTGGGTCCAGCCAGGTACAGATAGTCACCTGGGGGTTGTTGGCAGCCCGTCGCTGCCTGCTGTATCCGTCTGGATAGTAAAAATACGGCGAAGCCCACGTCAATTTTTTTTCTGAAAAATCCAAAAAACAATAAGAATGCAAGGGAATGCATCTTTATTAACCCCTAGACTATGGTCGATGGGTTAATAAAGATGCAGTCCCTTTTTAGAGGATTGTTTAATGGATTTTTCAAAAAATTTTGACGTGGGCTGCACCGTATTTTTGTATGCCAGCCGGATACAGCAGGCGGCAACGGGCTGCCCCCAACCCCCAGCTGACTATTTGGACCTGCCTGGACACAGAAATATCGGGAAGCCCTTATTTTTTATTATTTCATGAAGTTCATGAAATAATAAAAAAAAAATGCGTGGGGCTCCGCGCAATTTCTATGTCCAGCCAGGTCCAGCTAGGCAGCTGGGGGCTGGAATCCACAGCGCAGGGAGGCCCAAGCCTTCTGGACACCCCCCGCTGAGAATGGCAGCCCGCAGCCGCCCCAGAAAATGGCGCCTTCATTGAAGCGCCATTTTCTGGCACTGAACCCGACTCTTCCAGGGCCCTGGTGCGGTGGCTCACTGGGTAATAAAGGGGTTAGGGCCAGCTTTGTATTACCAGCTGGCCCCAAGCCCGAAATTCATGGCGGTCAATGCCAATAGTAGACATTACCGCCATGAATTTCTAGTGAATTTTAAAAAAAAACACAACACAGAAAAAAATATTTTTATTTGAAAAAAAACAAAAAGACACTTAGGGACTCCAACTTTATTTTAAAAAAATCCTCTTCCGTCCGCCGTAGTCCAATCCAGGGTTCTTCTTTAGCTCCGCTACATCTCTGGTAGAGAACCTCCACCAGAGATGTAGCAGAGCTGGGCACCCTGGGAAAGTTCATGTGAGTTCATGCAGGCAAGCATGAACTCACATGAACCCTGCCAGCACTGCTACTTAAAATGAACAGCTGACCTGAGTCAGCTGTTCATTTGATAATCCAGGTAGAAAGGTCAAAAATAGAAAACCTGATTAAAACTGGATTGCTCCTGGTCAGGTTGCAATCAGGGACCATAGAGCCCCATGTTATGGGGCCCCGGATTGCACCCTGATCGGTCCAATCCAGGAGAATCTGGTTTACAGTGACAGTGGCTGTCGGAATTACTCGCTTCCCCATTCATTTACATTGGACTCGCTAGACTCGCAACGAGGTAGCGAGTCCCAGACTCGGACTCGTTAGAGTCTAGCGATTCCAAGTAATTTAGGATTCGCCCATCCGTATTTTTTACTGTAAAAGCAGTGAGACTGTGGAACTCTCTGCCACATGATGATTGTAATGAGTGACTCACTACTAACATTTAAGAAGGGCCTGGATGCCTTTCTTGAAAACTATAATATTACCAGTTATATATACTAGATTCTTTGATAGGGCGTTGATCCAGGGAATTAGTCTGATTGCCATATCTGGAGTCAGGAAGGAATTTTTTCCTCAATGTGGAGCTTAGTGTTGCCACATGGGTTTTTTTGCCTTCCTCTGGATCAACATGTTAGGCTATGGGTAGAACTAGAAGGACTTAAGGTCTTCCTTCAACCTTAAAAACTATGAAACTATGAGATCAAACCAACACGTGGTTTTGCCTCAAATTGCTATTTTAGAACCCATTTTTCAACCATTCAGCAGACATGTATGTATGGATAAGGCAGAAGCATTGATAAAGGCTAAAGTTCAGAAAAACTGGTGTGGACCACAGACATGACCTACGTTCAGAAAAGTGAGCCGACTTGTCCCTGTGGCATTTATGTACAAGCAGCAAAGACACATTATATCTCATTATACTGTATATATAATATTTGTAATATGACTCTGCTGCAATGTTGAGCAATCATTTACACAACTTTTGTGTGTTAATTATTGCAAAATGATAAGACGCTAACCACAGATTTCACAACTACAAGACTTATATTTACGGAAATAGCCATCTCTTTTACAATAGTAACTTCCTAAGAATGCCATTTGCTCTATTTCATGTAGCTCAGATATCAGAGTATCTTTGTTTCCAATCAGGAAATGTATTGTGTGGAAATTATTTTTGCCAAATTTGAGCTTAAAGGGAACCTGTCAGCTAGTTCTACCCCCCTTATCTATCACTACCTGTCCCTGCACCTTGCTAGCTGATCCCTAACCATCCCTCTCTGACCTAAAAGTGTCCTATAAAGCTTAAGAAAAATGATTTATAACTTACATATAGTCTTCATTTGGAGACTGGAAAGGCAGGCTCCGGGCTCCATTCTCCCAGAACACTGGCTCCTAGCACGCCCCACGGGTGTAATCAGTCTTTCTGTTGTTCCTCCTCTTTTTGAAACTCCCGCCCCTCTTGCTACTACGGTATGATATGCCAGGCTAGAACGTTATATCCGACCCGATGCATTGTGAGGGCTTATGACATGTATGGCCTGGCTTCAATATGCGCACTGTGCATTCGCCGGAGCCAGGCCGAACACGTGATCAGCCCTCACAATGCACCAGGCCGGATATGACGTTCTGGCCGGCTCATCATAGTAGCAAACGAAGGGGGAATTTCAAAAAGAGGTGGTACAGCACAAGGAATGAGGACGGCCAGCAGGGAGTGCTAGGAGCCAGCGAGGTGGGAGAATGGAGCCCCAGAGCCCGCCTTTCCAGTCTCTGGATGGAGACTACATGTAAGTTATAAATCATTTTTCTTAAGCTTTATAGGGCAATTTTAGGTCAAAGAGTGATGGTTAGGGATCAGCTAGGAAGGTGCATGGACAGGTAGTGATAGCAGAGGGGGGTGGAACGAGCTAACAGGTTCCCTTTAAATACATGAAAAACAGTAGGAACAAACCAAATTCTTATATATAAACTGCCTTCCCCATTCTTCTCCAAACTAATCTCCAGATTCCTTCCTACACATAATCTACGGTCCTCATAATACCTATATCTCTCCTCTCTCCTCCTACGTTTCTCAACCAACTGCCTCCAAGAATTTTTCCAAGCATCCCCATTCCTCTGGATCTAGACATGTAGGTAGGTACGGCACAAGAAGGATCACCAAATCCCACGCTTATATAATCAATGCAAAGGGAAGGAAAAGATAGCGTGTAGAATGGACCGGGATCAAGCCAATTAATATATCTCAATAATTTTATTATCCATAGAAAAAACAAGTACACACATGTGCAATGACAAACATTTAAAAACAATTAAAATAGCAGACAGGCTGCTAACATCAAGACTGGCTGCAATGAACAGGATGCACTAAATGACATAATGATCAGTGGAATCACAGAAAAAAAAAAAAAAATTCTCAAATCTATTTCCAGGGCAGACATATAATCAATAGCACTGATAGACAGGCCTGTATCTGAATTAAACAGGTGGGTAAACCCCCTACAAATTCGTATACATCTTAGAAGACAGGCAGGCTAGTCATCATACATCAGATAATGCAACAAAATCAACTGAAAAATACATGTAAAACCAAGAAAAGAGCAAAAAAGCAACTAATATGCATTGTTGTCAAAGGTGCCCTGTAAATTACCATCATTGCCCACTGAGGGTATATGTTTGCAGCCAGTCAGGACCAAAGGACCTTCGTCTTCTAAGATGTGTGTACTTGTTTTTTCTATGGATAATAAAATTATTGAGATATATTAATTGGCTTGATCCCGGTCCATTCTACACGCTATCTTTTCCTTCCCTTTGCATTCCTCTGGATCTCACAAAAAACATCTAACAATAAACTGCCCACACTCTCTAACATATAATGTGAACAGATGCTAACTAAACATAATGTAATATTACAAAATGAAACAGTTGCACTGTGTAATACTAAGATACAGTATGAACACATGAATATAAAAAATGGAACTGAGGAAATGTGAAAAACATGAAAAATGAAAAGGTGAAACACTTAGCATTCACAAATCAACGTCAGTATATCCACCCAGCAGCCATGCCAAGGCGTGTATCCTTACTAGGTCCCTATACTATAGATAATGCCTCTGTTTGGTTTAAAAAAATGTCTTCTTGCATGGGCGAGAAGGAACCTGCTGAGTGAAGGATAAAAACACCTGACACTAGTGGGGGTGGGATGCCACAGAGTGAAGGTATGACCCTGTAACATACACAGAAATAAACTGCCAGCACTTCTTAACATATAATGTAAAAAGGTTCTAACTGAACATAACGTAACAGTACAAAAAGGAACAGTTGCACTCTGTAATGGTAAGTCTTGAGCACATAAATATAAAAAATGGAACTGAGGAAACGTGAAAAACATATATTTAAGCTCTCCATACACACATATATTTATAATGGATTAGAGGTTGTTCTTTATATTGTCCGCCATATTGTTTTGCGGATTAATTTGAGTGGGTGTGAGCTCTTCTTGCTGTTTGTTTGCCCCCTTCTCCGTGTGTAATGATCATCTTATACAGAATTTTCCTTTTTCTTTCTATTGTGCTGCTTGCTTTATATTACACAGAACTCTGTGTTTTTATATAAAATTGTTATAGTTTGTTTAGCAATCCTATGTGTTTACATACCTGGTGATGATGGAATCATGATTTTAAAGTTCTGATCTTGATTATGCTAATGGTGACGTCATCGTGTGTTGTGGACTCCTCCTATATAGGAAGTGAGCCACACCGCCATTAGCCTATGACCCGTGGAAGCGCATAAGTGCGAAACGGTGCCGTCGTCATCTTGGCTCCTACCTCCCTCCCTGCACTGAATGTCTATGTCCCCTGAATAAAACACCGATCTACATGGGTGAGTGCCGTCTTTTCTTTACTTGAAGATATAATGTAAAAAGGTTCTAACTGAACATAACGTAACAGTACAAAAAGGAACAGTTGCACTCTGTAATGGTAAGTCTTGAGCACATAAATATAAAAAATGGAACTGAGGAAACGTGAAAAACATGAAAAATGAAATATGCGCCACTTAGCATGCACAAGCCACCATCAGTATATCCACCCAGCAGCCATGTCGAGGCGTATATCCTTATTTTATCCGTATACTATAGATAATGCCTCTCTTTGGGTTAAAAAACTTCCTCTTGCATGGGTGAGTAGGAACCTGCTGAGCGAAGGATAAAAACACCTGACACTAGTGGAGGTGGGATGCAACAGACAGAAGGTATGACCGCGTAACACACACAAAAAACAAACTTCTGGGACTTCTTAACATATAATGTAAACAGGTGGTAACCGAACATGATGCAATATTACAAAAAGAAACAGTTATACTCTGTAATGCTAAGTCATGAACACATGAATATGAAACTGAGGAAACATGAAAAAAACGTGAAATCTGAAAAATGGAAATATGAGACACTTAGCATACACAAAAGGCCATCGGTACATTCACCCAGTAGCCACTTTGTGTCTCCTTACTGAGTCCCTATACTATAGACAATGCCTCTCTTTGGGTTAAATAACCTCCTCGTGCATGGGCAATTGTATCCCACAATTGAAACCTTCAGCTGCAACCTGAAAACTCGTCTCTTCAGAAAAACCTACAGCCTGCAATAACCCCGCTGCCACCTTAGTACAACCAGAGCTGATCCCACATTGCAAACTACGTCCTACTGATTACCCTGTAAACTGAAAGACCATAAGGGCAGTGTTTTCTCCCCATCTAATGCGAGCGTCTAATCCAACTAATGTGTAAAAAGGAAAGATACAGAAAATCGTTTGTTCCGACAGCTGTGGGGATGTTTAACAAATGTATAAGTGTAAAGCGTCCCAAGACTATGTGAAGTTCTATGTGTATGGGGGGAATAGGTGAGGTACATGTACCAGTCTACCCACATCTGCTGTCCATATAGACTTATTTTGTAAAGTGTGAAATGTTCTTGATCTTTGTTCTGCTGCTGTAATACTGTAATTTCCTCCAGGATCAATAAAGTTTATCTTATCTTATCTTATCTGTACCAGCCTGTCACTGCCTCCCCACATGTACAGCTCCCTAGAATAATTGTGCAATAACAATATATATTCCTAGCTGCAATCTAAGTTGTGCAGTTTTTTTTTAGGAAAAGTGAGTTAAAGGTTGGTCAACCCTCGCTGCAGCTGACCTGAGAAATATTTTCTTTCCTTCAACACAGAGGTCCCCAACCTTTCTAACCTTGAGAGCCACATTCAGCTTTGAAAGAGGGTTGTGAGCAACATTCATCAATAGAAGAACAGGGAGTCCCATCCAGCTCCCGCCTTCTTACAGTAGTGACACCAAGAGCCCCCATTACTGTTATAATGACAGCCAATGCTTTTCCACAGAAATCCCTCTAAAGCAATTTACCAAGATCCATGATTTCCTACCTTACACCATTCAGATCTGCTTTTATATTTGGGGCTACTCACAAAAGTCACAATCTGGGAAGCAGCTCTTAATAGAGGTTTGCTAGACCTACTTTAATGCCCCAAGCTGGAAGACAGCTACGAGGCACATATCATGGTCCCGAAAGCTACAAGTGGCTCCCAAGATACAAGTTGTGGACCCCTGCCTTAACAATTTGTTGTACAGCACATAGTGCAAACACCAGAGCAATGTTTGTGCATGCGCTGAAATAAACAGGGAATGCTGCATGATGTAAAGGGGATATCCAAAACATACTTTTTACAATGCACCTAAGAACTAATACACAGGCAGTTGCCAACTACCTGCCTAATGTGCCCTGCGCCATTCTCCTCCAGCACAGAATGGTCACAGACAACTCCTGCCAACAATTCAGTGGCTACTGTTGATATTGGGTCTACAAAGCGGAGGCATCTTTTGCATTCTGCTCTGTTTACATGGCATGCAGATTGACAGCTAGCTCACCATTGCCTAGCTGGGATAGCCAACTATCAATCGGAATGATGGCGGCAGTCACACCCCATTGACAAAGCAGCCAGGAAGAAGAGTTACTCTGTTGACATTGGCCAGCAGGAACTGTCAGTGACTGCTTTTTGGTAGTGCTGGCTACAAAAGACAGGTAGTTGCCTTTGTTAGAAACTATCTCCCTGTTAGTTTTTAGGCACATAGTAAAAAAAAAGTCCTGAACCTCCACATTAAGCTCTGAAGTCTGCAGAAGTCTTAGATATGCCTGTGTTGTCACATAAAAGGAGCAATGTGTGAAGGAAGATTGGCTAATTGATCATTTCAATAACGATATTGGAGTAAAACATAAAAAAATAAGCTGGCTATGGGGGTATTTCATGAGGGTGGTTAATAATCCTCTTGCGTACCCTTTTTTATGAGTAGCTGCTGAAGATCTTTGAGAATTCCGTGTATGTATTTTCTCAAATTGGGGTAAGATAAAGGTTGATTAGTGTTTTAGATCCAGCGCCTACTCTGTAAAAACACCTTGTATGTTAGATTTCCTTTCAGTCAATGGATAAAAATTCACTTTTATGGCTCTTAAAGGGAACCTGACCCCTACAAATCACCCCTAACTCTATTAATACCTGTCCCTGCACCCTGAAAGATCATTAGCAGCTGTCCTTGTGTGTAAAAAAAAGCATTCAGTAACATTGTGAAAAACACCCTTAGACACTTACATGTCAGGGACTTCTTCACCGTGAATAAGTCTCACAGGGCATTGCCTGTGAGACTCTAAGCCTTCTTGACTCACTCATTATCACGCCCCGATGGGCGTGATAACTATTCCTAATACTCCTCGCCCTGCAGAAAGGGCGTAATAGCCGGTGTGATACTATTTGCCTCATATCCGGTCCTGGTGACGTGTGTACACCCTTTTGGTGTAAGCCGACAAGCCGCACATGCGCAATGCGCATGGTGACGTTGGCTTACACACTCTGTGCCTCCTGTCATCTCTCTCCCCGCTCCTCTCCCTGCTCCCTCAGTCTCTCCCTCTTCTCCCCTCTTCTCCCCTCTCTTCCAGACCTTACAAAATAAAAAATCTTTATTCTCACCCGTCCACGAGTCCCCCGGCGCCTCCAGTTACCTTCTGATCCTTACAGGACCTGTGGTTGTGTCACAGTCACATGACCGGTTACCGCGGTAACTGGTCATGTGACCAGGTTGTGACTTCACGCCAGGCCCTGTACCCATCGGAAGATAGCTGGAGGCGCTGGGGACTTGTGGACAGGTGAGAACAAAGATTTTTTATTTTTAACCCTTGCATTTACTTAATTTCACTTTCACAATGTATGTATATACATTGCGGAAGTGAAATTAGATGGTTAGGAGCAGTTTTAGTGTCAACAAACAAAGGAAGTTGGAATAAGAAAAAAAGCAAAAAATGGCAAAACATCGTCATATACCCTTCATATGTATAAAGTAAGACAAGCACCTTACAAGTTGTTGTCTAATAAAAATATGAAAGATCAGTTTTAAAATTTAAACCACTCGGAACTCTTGTATTAAGTTTATGGATCCAGAATATTTCACGGCGGCGTACAGAGCGTTCCCAATATCCGCCCCTTGCTGCCCTTAAGACCCTCTCAATGCCTTTTACCCAAAGGCTACTCAAGTCACCATGATGTATTTCGTTGAAGTGACGTGAGAGGCCAGACAAATTCCTAAATTGACCGGAGTCAGGTTTCGATGCAGAAATATGTTCGGCCAATCTTTTCTTCCTAGTTCTGACCGTGCAACCAATATAATCCTTGCAACATGAAATGCAAGAAGCCATATATATGACATGTGTCGTGTTGCAATTCATACATGTGCGTATGTTAAATGTTCTAATATTCGCATGATCATGAAACAGGGAAGTAACTTGTATCTGCATAAATTGCACCTAGTCCCACCGCATCTACAGTTACCAAAAGTGGACAACCACATTGGGGTTCGTTTGGTACTAGAAAACATTGAAGGTGCCAGAATGTTACCCAAGCAAGGCGCTCTTTTGGGAACACACCTGAATCCCCGGTCCAAAATGTTTTTCATAGTGGGGTCCTGACGCAAAACTGGTAGTAATTTGTGAATAGCGTCAGTGACTAACTGATAGTTAGCACTGTAACTTGTCAAAAAAGTGACCAGATCATCTTTATTACTGTGTCGAACATTATGAACAGCATCATTCACAAAAGTTTCCCCGCCTGCAACCCATACCCAATCCATCAACAGGGAGTCACGTGTGCGACATCCGACTTTGGATATAGCAGTGTTTACACAGTGTTCAGAGTAATTTCGGCATTTAAACCTATTCTTGATGTTACACTGTTTCTTTAAGTAAGCAGTAGTGGTGGAGTAAGCTCTTTTAGCCCGTATAAGCTCCCCGACAGGAAGATTACCAATAAACATGCAGGGGGTGGCAACTCTTAGCGTGAAGAAGAGAATTGCCACTAGTTTTCTTTCTGAACAGGAAGGTATCTATAATACCCGTGTCCTCCGAACCTGTGAGGCCTATATCCAAATAATGGGCCGTGTTTCCATGCACTTCATATGTAAAGCTAACATTATAGTTGTTATTATTGATATACTGAATGAAATGATCAAAAGTAGGTGTGGCAAGAGGAGGAACACCGATGGCACCACCACAAATGATGATGACGTCGTCGATGTACCTCCCCCACCACACAATCCAATCCAAAAAGGGATTACCAGTATTGTGGATATACTGTCTCTCCCACATCATCATGTAAAGGTTTGCAAGGGATGGAGAAAAATTAGCACCCATTGGGCAACCCTTTAACTGGAGGAAAAAGGAGGAATGAAACTGGAAGTAGTTGGTCTCAAGTAAATGTTTGGTACACATGATAATGAGGTTTTTCATATCCGTAGAATATGATGAAAGATCGTTTAAGGCCTCGGATAAAATCTTCAAAGCCCGACTATGTGGAATGCATGTATACAACGAGAAGACGTCGCAAGGAACTCATGAATAGCCAGCCCACCATGTCATCTCGCCCACACTTTGTAAGAGATGTTTGGAGTCCCTTATTGACCCTATGGAATTAACCAGCAAAGTTTGTAGCTTTTTATCCACCCATTGAGACAGATGTTCATTAACCCCTCCATTACCAGCCACTATGGGTCTGAAAGGAGGAGGGAAAACCGCCTTATGTGTCTTGGGCAAAGCGTGGAACAAAGAGGAGGAGACACTGGCTTATCCACATATAAGTGTTCCACTAATCTTTGTGTGAGAACACCCAAATGTAAACCTTCATTTAACAGATTACCAAGCTCCCTTCGTATCCTAGTGGTTGGGTCAGTGGTCAAAGGACAGTAGGTGTCAATATCATCCAACATTTTTTTTCACCTCACAGTGGTAAAGACCACTGTCCAATAAGTCCACCGAGCCACCCTTATCGGATGGTCGTATGACTACATGATTATTTTGTTTTAGATTAGAAAGCGCCGTTCTCTCAGAAATACTCAAATTATCAGAAAATACAGTCTAATATAGATTTAACTTCTGACTGTTGGAATTGGTCCATCACGGGAACCCAGGAATTCCATGGGTAAAAAGTAGGGTTAGGAATATACTCAAAACTACTGGTAGAAAAATTGGAGCCCTCTGGTTCTGTAATTAAAGTGTGTAACTCAGCAACAGCAATATGATCGGTAAGTCCCATAAATAAAGACACTGGAGCACTCCGAGACAAAATACCAGTAGTCTGAGATGGTGAAGACCGTTCATCCTGCTGAAAAAAATGTTTTTTCACCGTCAATGCCCTCATGAATTTATTTACGTCACAAACGATATCAATGAAATTACCCCACAAAACTTAAACCTTTATGTAATGGTACCTTTACACGCCGCTACAGAAGGTTAGAAACAACCGGGTGTCTCACGTGCACGAGCACGTTCCAACGGTTGCAAACGGTACCCGATACCGCCTTTACACGCCGCTACAAGGTGCTCTACAGAAGGTTTAATCTATCTCTGGAGGCACCGCCGGATGCCGCAGGTTACCTTCTGTAGAGCACCGTCCCTCATTTACACGCCGCTACAGAAGGTAATATGGGAGGACCTGGGGCAGCAGGGACAACACATAGGCGTGCCAGAGTTGTGGATTACGAGACGCTCGTACGGTGATTGGACAAAGAAATAGCATCATGATTGGCCAGCCAGCGCAGGAAGGCTGGCTAATACATCAAGCTATTGCAATTGTGTAGTGTGACTGGTCAGCTCCTTATATATGCCGCCCTATGCAGGGACAACCAATCGTAATGCTGGAGCTTCAACCAATGATCGCTGAAGGGGGGTGGTTTCCCGGAGGCTGTGACATGCCCCAGGGAGTTCACTAGGTGACAAAAAACCTTCCTGTTCCTCATTTAGACGCCGCTACCATCGGGTTGAAACCAACCTGTTTTAGAGCACTGATCAAAAACAGGTGTCGACAGTGACGGGTGGCAACAACCTGATTTACACGCCGCTACCTCGGGTTGTTTTGACGGTGCAAGATACATTTGTCTCCGACACCCGGTTGTTTCTAACCTTCTGTAGCGACGTGTAAAGGTACCATAACGGATCAAGTTCGGGTTTGTTTAGTATCGTAGCGGATAAGTTCACAACAGTGAAATCATTATTGTGAGGAAAGTCATTTTGTGAAGAATTGGTTACTTGCGATTCCGCAGGGAATATTGATGTTCCTCTCTTCCGTCTGCGGCCTCCTCTCCTGCTTTTCCCCCGTTTTTTGATGGGGGTCTGTTAAATACCGCTATGCGTAAATAATTATCGTGCTTATCGTCATGTACTTAATTAGTGAGAAAAGACGGAAAAATATGTATAAAAATTATCTTTTCAGTTTAATTGGTATTAAACTAGCCAATAATTAAACTTATTAAAGTATGATGTTCAGATAGTTACAAAAAAGATAACCTATGTATTCTTCTTGGTGGTGATCCACGGGTATTGGGTCATCCATCTCACCAAGACTGCTGATCGGTTCCAGTCCGGCATGATGAGTCTGGTACGTTGTCTCCGATGGTCAGCATGGAGTGGAGTGAGCCGCCCCCACCCATGGTATGGCTCATTCTTATAGAGTGACAGCGACATACATTTTTGCTATACATGGATATTTGTAGACAATTCTGGGATGATGCAATCTTTACCTATATGTATAGCCTGTATGTGTTGCAGCTACGTATGGCCATATCCTTCTACTTGTCAGCTTGTGTAATGTATCAGCATATCAATAAATAAATTAATATTTGATAATTATACCCAATATTCAGAATAAATATTAATGAACCTAATTATGTTTCTACAGGGTCTGGTAGAGGAAGGAGTAGAATCAACTGATAAGGCACCAGACCGTGTGGAGGCAAAAGAATTATCACTACATTCAGGGGTGGAGAAACTGACATGGTTAGATCTATTAGAGCCATGCCGCTTTTTCAATATAGAGCTTGGCTTTTTTGGTGTGTTTCTCCTCCATTCATACACAGCTTTTTCCTCATAATCTTTACAGTCACGTAAAATTTTTTTCCTTTTTACTTTAGTTATGGAACTCTCCACATCGACAACCTTCTGTTGTAGTTGCTGATATAATGTGTCAAACTCCAGATGCTTGCTGAAATGTGATAATGAAACTTCCAAGTCCTTAATAGATGTTTCCAGGACCTTCAATCTCTCGGTTTCCTCACCGATAATCAGTTTCATGAGTTTCAGTGAGGCATCCTTGAGAATAGTGTGCCACTTATCAATAAAGGAATCGCTGTATAAAGTTGTAGCAATCTTCTTCAACCTCAGACCTCGTGGAATCATGGAGTGTCCGACAGTGTGATACAATCCCACCATGTTTTAACATGTTGGATCATAGTTTTTTTCTAATCCAGCAAACAGACCTCTCATGTCACTCATATCCACTGAGGGGACAACGTTGGGGTTCTTAGAGAAAAGGTTGGCCGCACTTTGTTTGCGGTGCTCACTTGGTTTTGGCTACAAATACTGATGAGCAAAATCAGACCAAAAATGCACAATGTGAATGTAGCCTTAGAGCCCCGATGCAGGGAGGATATGAACATTATTCCTCCCTGCATTCTAGGACTGTCAGTTGCCGATCTATGCATAGTGAACGGCTGCTGTGAGCACATCCCCGGCACTGACTGACAGCCGATTCTGTGCGTATCTGTCAATATGGACCATAGTTACAAGCGCTGCTCACCGTGCACAGAGTCGTTACTCAAGCTGTGCTGTGCCTCAATGACTGAAAGCCCAAGGTTGCTGGGAGAAATAGAGTTCATTTCCTCCCAGCACCAGGGCTCTCAGTGCGGTGGCCACACGGCATCAGAGCACTATTAACTTGCAGATTAACCCCATATCTGCCATTTAATAACTTTTTTACATGACAGGTTCCCTTTAACATGTATAATTTTGGCTGTAGTAGGCTGTTTTTGTCTGTACACATCATTGCTCACTAAGAAGCGATGAACACCACTGGCACAAAAAAATGTAAGGCTTTAGAAGGTAAGCACATTGTAGAATAAATTCTATTTATAAATTGCAGGTAACCGCTGAAGTAATAACGAAAGCCGAGGTGTTGAGGATTTGCACATATGACTATGGAAGAGCTATGCATGCGCGATTCTTCACCTATGTATATGAGCCTGTCTGCATTTTATGAACTCTAACAAAATTTTCCTCACACTTTTACTTTAGCGAGACATTCTCTGCATTTTAGATGTTTCCTCTCCTGTTAACACTTATTTTTGTATTTTATTACTTGTTCCGTAAGAATAGTATTTTATTTTTATTTATCCGACAGAGTAATAAAGCAGCGGCAATCTCTTCGTGTAACATAGATTATATAATGCATTCCTTTATTACGATGAAACACATTTTAGGAAGAAAATTATTGATCTCAATAAAAGAAAGCAATATTAGCTGAGTCTCTGTAAATAACTGTATTGCTGTGTGAATACATTTTATTAGGGAAATAATCTAACTTTACTGTCATTGTGGTGATTTCACGTGTCCAATACCGGAACCTTAATGAAAGGAATTGCCATCTCTTCTAGACTTTACCATTGGTTATGTGTATCATTATAATAATTCCAGTGGTACCATAGGCTTTACCTTGTTTGTTCTGCAAACTTTACGAACACAAGAAGTCAGTCACGGAATAAAAAAGGGAAGATAGTGAAGAAATAAATTTGCACTTAGGAAATAGAAGATGCAATGAAAAATCCCCTTCTCACATTGATAGCACTGCATCACATTAAGTTATGTTCACTTCTGTTTAAAGGAAACAAACCACCATGATTTTAACGTATAAAGTAAAGGCAGCGTGTCTCAGCACGTGATTTGGGGTGCGCCTGCAAGGGTTAATTTCTCTCCTCTCAATCTAACACTCAATCCCTGTTCTAGGCTGAAAAGTGAGCATAAATCACACCCCGACACAGTCCATACACCCCCAACTTCACAACACCCTGCCACCAATCACCAATCACACAGGGTGATGAGTCCCTGAAATACACTACCGTCTGACAGTCAGATTACACACACTAACGCATGGATTCTTTTAGCACATAGGAGGATCCAATTTATTCAAGTTTTAAGCTTTAATATAAAAGTTACAGTGCTTACAATAAAAAGATATAAAAGATTAAAATGAAAAGGACACACAGATATGCAAAACAGTTATTAAAACCTAAATACCTAAAAACCAGAATACCTAAACTTTCCAGTCTATTGTTCTTCTGCTTCCTGGAGGGAGGATAGTTGAAATATGGATCACAATCAGTCGTCTGATCCCCCAATCTGTAAATAACTTTCTTTGTCTGCATAGCGTTTTTTATTGGCTTAAGCTTAAGGTCGAATTTCTAGCACAGCCTTTTAATTTTAATATTCTAATCTCAGGTCTGTGACTGGACCATGGCTATTTAGCAATGAATACATTACATTTCAAGTGCTCTTTGTCTTACAGCATTTTTCTGGTCACAAGTAACCATCTGTCAGTTTCTTTGAAGACTCCAGAGGTGGGAAGCATTTCAACCTCTGTGCATCCTCAGGAAGGCCACCCATTGCTTTCAGTTCCTGTTCAAGATAAATGCAGGCTATGACCTCTGGGTAGTAACACATAATTTAACAAATGTCCATTAACTGCTGTGGCCTCCATTCCCCTACAGATACATATATTTTATTATACAGCGCCATACAGACACCAGGATTGTGAAAGCAATCATGCAATCAGAAAAATGAAATAAGTTGTTGATAGAAATAAGTTTTATCAAGTTGCAGAAATGTGTGCAGCGTGGTGGGACTATGGGACGAGTCCTCTCATATAGATTCCTCCTCCTGTATCCTCAGTCTTGCCACCCTTTATTTATTTCAATTTGGTGCCACCCCCTATTACTATAATATGGTATCATCATTAAAATGGGACGAGAGTCAGCGCATGCTTGTATCGTGATCTCCGGTGCAATTTAATTGAGGCAGAGACAACTATGATCGGTAGGGGCGTGTGTGCAGATGAAAAGAACATTTCAATCTGCACATCTATTGATGCTGCTCATATTCTTAACTCCTGCAGCACCAGAAGAAACTAAATCTGCTGAATTCATGTTCATCGCTGAGCAGACTCCAAATGAGACCATGTGATCTGCTGATTACTATGACCTTCTGATCACAAATACCTCAAAGGTACAAGCCGAATGCGACATACTTGTGACACTCCACGAC
This sequence comes from Allobates femoralis, assembly GCA_033576535.1. Taxonomy (NCBI): domain Eukaryota; kingdom Metazoa; phylum Chordata; class Amphibia; order Anura; family Aromobatidae; genus Allobates; species Allobates femoralis. The sequence goes on along the minus strand of JARQOC010000001.1, from coordinate 168,327,684 downwards.
TTTGAAGGTACCGTCACGCGCAGCGATATGGCTTCCATATCACCGTAAATTTGTGTATTTTGGCGATGTGGAAACCACATCGCCTGTGCGTAGTGGCGTGAGACAGGACAATTTTATGTCGAGAAATCACCAGTGGAGCGTCGCCTGATCGCCCTGCACTGAAGTGAAATCAGGCGATAACCACAAGGCAATTTCTGCGCATCTTGGCGTGTAACAGGGCAACTGCGATGTAGAAAACGAGCTCAGACCATCTGGAAGCAATTCCAGAGGCATGCCTGAGCGTTCTGTTTGGCTCGCCCCATCTGCCGCGATTGGTGGTAGATCCTGCGTTCCCATTGGCTGGCCATGGCTAGGGCGCCATATTTGAATAGCGATATAGTAGAAAGGGCACATGCGTATTGTAGTGCGCAGACATCCTGACAAGTCTGACCAATGGTTATGCAGTTGTGTCGGCCAATCGGAGTGGTAGGGGAGCGGTGAAAAACACTCTGGCACGCCTGTCTCCTCGCCGTACTCGCACTCTACGCCCACATCGCTGATAAGATGGTGGCGTTAGACGCGACAATGTGGAAAATGGAAATTGCTTCCAGTCTTCTGCAGACGATTTCCGGAACGCAGGATGGCCGTAGAACGCAGGCAAGATCTCTATGTGTGACAGGGCAACAGCGATGTGCAAAAATGTTCCCGAAACGTGCGCGCTCATGTCAAATTGCCGGCGATATGAAAGCCTTATTGCCGCGTGTGACGGTACTTTAAAAAAACACCTCTGTGATGGTGCATCTTCCACTGATTATTCTAGTTTGTTTTATAGACGCACACCAAAACCAGATTTTTCCACCAGACTGCCAGATAATAACATGTGACCTATGTCGCAGAATACATAAGCAGTATATATAATAATATTTATTAATTTATATAGTGCTATTAATTTCATAGTGCTTTACATACATTTGCAACATTTGACCTGTGTCAGCGACTATATAATCAATACCCCTAGATCTGGTGGAATGATGTGTTACGCTACTCCAGTACATGGTATCATACCTTATTACAAATACTTTTTCCTAAAAGTTCACGTTACATCGTAGAGAAGGCAGGTCATGTTTGAACAGTACATTACACTGAAGTGCTGAGCAGTGTAGCTGTGATTCCAGCAATGGAATGAGATAGAACACTTACTAGAGAGTAGCTACTCTGATTCTCCCTTCTCCTCCGCCTATCTTCTATGTTTAAATTACCTGTAATCTAATACCTCAAAGTGCGGGTACTCTGTCTTGTTTGGAGCAAGGCAGAATTTAGGAGACGGGGGGGGGGAGTAGAAATGCCTCATAAGCATATTTTTCTTATAAGATATATTACAAAGTTTCATACATTTGCTTACACTATTGAATTATGCAACATTGTTTCAACAATCCTTGGTAATCACAGAGATCCCTTCGTGCCTTGTACTTGGTACAGTAAGTGACAAGTTGAAGAGGACTATAAGGAAATCAAGACTCAGAAACACGAGGTCTTAAAAGCTTCAGGTCTCTTTGCAGTTAAAGTTTACTTTGTATTTGAGGAAGTGGTTTTCTGAGCAAACGTGTGACCTTGCCAGTTGCACTACACCATTTACAATTATGTGACCCATAAAAAGATTTTTGGGGTCAACCTCATTTCTACCTTTTTTCCATAATAATTAACACTAAACTAATATTTGGGGTATTATATTTCATATGTATTTTTCCTTTCGGTGAGGTGTAATCCACATGGCTGTAATGTGGCTGTAGTTTAGTTTTAGGACAATACCAATAACTGTGAAAAGTTACATTTAAGCAAAACAAAAATGTATCTAAATCATTGATTGAAATCGTTCACACAAGTCTGAGATCCATGAACATTAGTTTCAACATTGTAATGTGTAGAAGACGTTTTGAAATTTTTTTTTTTTTGCATAAATGATAAAAATCTGATAAAGAACATTGAATAAAATAAATCCAACATGTGAATGAGGCCGCATTCTTCCATAACTGCTTTCTCATCAATCAGCGCCGGTAAAGCCAAAGAGCTGTCGAATCAAAAGGGAAGTCAGGCTGGTGGGCATGTATAGAGAAAGAAGTTCTCTGAAATAAGACTTTCTTGGCATTGATTTTTTATCAGCTTTTTATTAAAACTTTCCTGTGGCATTTTGTCAATACTTAAAATTTTTCTGCCATTTCTCAGGTCTTATAGAGAAGCCTATGGGATAAAAACCAAAAGAAACCCTCTATAATATGCTACATTTTAAAAAAAAAAAAAGGCCACAGATAATAATAATATTTATTCACTTACATAGCGCCATTGATTCCGTAGCGCTTTAGAGCCCCTTTGCACGCTGAGACTTTCCAGCGATCCGACCTGGCTGTGATCGCAGGAAAGTCTCTATCAGTCGCTGGTGAGCTGTCAAACAGGCAGACTCCCCAGCGACCAGTGGACCAGCGACATCGTGGAAAGAATATAAACCATTCTTTCCATGATGTCGAGCTCCCACTCTTGTCGTCTGACAGGCTGCGGTAAGCGGGAGCAGGCTGGTAACCATGATAAACAAGGGTATCTAGGCAGCACGCAGCACCTAGTTACCTTCTCCAATTCCAGGCTGGTATCCAAGGTACACAGTGGGCATCTAAGCACATTGCTGTTTCTAGTAACCCGCTGTGTACCTTGGATACCAGCCTGAAAGCAGAGAAGGCTGGTAACCAAGGTATTCATCAGGTAACTAGGTGCTGCACGCTGCCTATACCCGTTGTTTAATATGCTTACCAGCCTGGGAGGTGGCAGATCGTTAGTCTCTTGCTATCACATGCAGCGATGCGTGCTGACCAGTGGGAGACCAAGGACTGAAAAATGGTCCTGAACGATTTGCAGCAATCAGCGACCACACAGCAGGGGCCTGATCCCTGCTACGTGTCACACACTGTGACATTGCTGGCATGTCACAAAACCTGTGACATTTCAGCGACATCGCTAGCGATATTGTACTGTGTGAAGTACCCCTTAGACACATCGTCACAATCTAAATAGCCTATCACTAGGTCTTTGGAGTATGGGAGGAAACTAGAGAACAGGAGGAAACCCACCAAACACGTGGATAACATACAAACTCCTTACAGATGTTGTGCTTAGTCATGAAAATAAAGAAAACTCTTTGAATGAGAAGGTGTGTCCATACTTTGGGTCTGTACTGTATATATTAGTCCACATGTGAAATTCCCAGTCTATTCTTGTTGAAGGCAATGACAGTAATATGACACTGCAGATTGACATTGTAGATTTTCCACTGTCAATTAATATGGAAGAATGCAAACTTGTCATCCAGTAGGACGTGTAGGTCTTGCTGCTTTGCACTATGGCTAGGGACAGTATGCTAACTTTAACTCAAAAATTAGATAATTAAGGATTTAGAATCAAGTGTAAATCATATTAAACCCTTCAAACGATATCTATATTGTTAACTTATACAAAACACACCAAACGTGGATAAAAACTAGGTGCACAGGATAGCATGAAGGAAGGATGCTGTCCTTGATATATGCCTCCCTCCTTTCACCTGCCTGACAGCGGAGGTCGGCACCCTAGAAAAACGTAGTGGCGCCCCCACTCGTCGACGGCTAGCCCTGTCCTGCCCTGGCCTTACCCTGGAAGTAAGGAGGTAGTGCTCCCCCCTTTGATAAGCCCTCTCAGGGTTTGGAATACTGGCCGACTGGTCTGTCACCGTGTCCTAGTGTTAAAAACAGAGTATCACCACCCATATGCTAGTCTTTCCCAGCTGATGTAAGATTAGATAATTGTATGATAGAATCTCATACTCTGTGTGTCTCTCAGCTCTCTATTGGCATGGTCCTGTCTGATAACAGACCATACCTACATTGGTATCACACAAATGAGGCGCGGGGATGAGCACACCACCCTGTTAAGCTAAGTACCGTCTACCCCTTCTCATATGTGTGATACCAATGTAGGTATGGTCTGTTATTATCAAACAGGACTATGCCAATAGAGAGCTGAGAGACACACAGAGTATGAGATTCTATCATACAATTATCTAATCTTACATCAGCTGGGAAAGACTAGCATATGGGTGGTGATACTCTGCTTTTAACACTAGGACACAGTGACAGACCAGTCGGCCAGTATTCCAAACCCTGAGAGGGCTTATCATAGGGGGGAGCACTACCTCCTTACTTCCAGGGTAAGGCCAGGGCAGGACAGGGCTAGACGTCAAGGAGTGGGGGCGCCACTACGTTTTTCTAGGGTGCCGACCTCCGCTGTCAGGCAGGTGAAAGGAGTGAGGCATATGTCAAGGACCGCATCCTTCCTTCACGCTATCCTGTGCACCTAGTTTTTATCCACGTTTGGTGTGTTTTGTATACGTTAACAATAAAGATATAGTTTGGAGGACAGTATGCCAACACAGCCATGTTATATACAGGATGGGCCATTTATATGGATGCACCTAAATAAAATGGGAATGGTTGGTGATATCAACTTCCTGTTTCAGGCACACTAGTATATGTGAGGGGGTAAACTTTTCCAGATGAGTGGTGACCATGGCGGCCATTTTGGATCCAACTTTATTTTTTTCAATAGGAAGAGGGTCATGTGACACATCAAACATTGAGAATTTCAATGTTTGCTTGGTTTCAATGTAACTTTATTCTTTTATGAGTTATTTACAAGTTTATGACCACTTATAAAATGTGATCAAAGTGCTGTCCATTGTGTTGGATTGTCAATGCAACAATCTTCTCCCACTCTTGACACACTGATAGCAACACCGCAGAAGTAATGCTAGCACAGGCTTCCAGTATCCGTTGTTTCAGATGCTGCACATCTCGTATCTTCACAGCATAGACAATTGCCTTCAGATGAGTGATGAGGCAAACTTTTTTGTGAAAGTTGAAGTTAACAAACAAAACCACCGCTATTGATCTGACACTAACCCACAGTCCCGTGTATAGTGCCAATATTTCGCCAGATTTGTGAAGTCTTGTGAGACATCTGCACTATGTTCTATGGAGTGCGGACATCCACTCCACTGCGCCGGCGCGAGTGCTCTTGTCACTGCGGGGTGCAGGAAGTTTAAAACATGCTGGGCGAATTTTGCAGCCCGGAGGGGCGGTGAGGGGTTTAGTCACCATGACCATATAGCAGCCTCCATGACTCAATAGGACACCACCACTGGACACAATAAAAGTTGTTTTCACAGGTATAAGGGGTCAGTCTCGGCACATACAGGGGTTACTAGAACCCCATTTACATAATGTGTAAGCTGGTGGGCACAGTTTAAAATGCCCAAAGGGGGGACAGGTTCCCTTTAAGCACCACTTTAGTTCTGATAAAGAAACATACAAAAAAAACAAAAAACAACACTGGAGTGATGCTTTACACAGATTCTTTGGATATTTTTCCTCTTCTATTGTCAATGCAAATTCAGCTACTGCAATTAATTTTATTCATGTAATGAGGCCACAATGTTTCATTTGAAGACAAAATAAGGTATAGTAGAGGGTAAGCGCACAATGGAGGCCTATCATGGTTCTGTACAAGATCGACCCATAATACAACCCGGGAGTCTTCCACAGTTCTTTTTAAGGTACCATTACACGTTTCAACATCGTTCCCGACATCGTTCAAAAGTGACATCTGGAACAATGTTGAAACAACATCGTTGTTGCGTGTAAACGCACGATTCAACAATGATAGTTGGTCAAGTCGTGCAGGAAAACCTGTCAACTTCAACTTAATCAACCTGCGGCATCGTTCGGTGTGACACCACAATAGTGATGTCACGGCCGACTTCACCCATTCATAGCAGTGAGCAGGGATCCTTTGCGGGGTTTGCGAATGATCCCTGCTCACAAGATCGTTGGTGAGTTGTCCACGATATCTGAACATGTGACAGCTCACCAGCGATGTTGAACAGCTGTGAAAAAAATCAGGGTGCTCCGAGTTCGCAAACAACATTGTTGTTAAGTTGTACCATGTAACGGTATCTTTACGCATCTGTATAATATCTACATACCTCATGCATAAGTCTGTTTATTTTACATATAAGTAATGTACTGTTTTCATCATTGTGCCAGATCCAATTTTCATTCATTTTTGGTCCCAATATTCAATTTTCTCAAATGAAAAAAATTTAAATTCTCACCTTCTCTTTCCCAATAATTAATAAAAACCACAAGTCTCCTACGGCCAAGGATAGATTCTCTGTGCCCTTCGAGGTTTTCAGGACACATTGATTTACAAGTTTTTTATTTTTGCAGACACTCTGTGATCTAATAAACAAGGACACATATATACAGTGCCATAGACTATAAGGCTGCCTTCAGACTGGCAGATGCATCTGCAGCGTTTTGCAGATGCATCTGCAAGCATCTGCATGCAGACCGCGGCCCCTATGTTTATAATGGAGCGCACGGCGGTCTGCAGATGCTTGCAGATCACCGTGCGCTCTCATTGCCCGCCATTAGTGATCTGTGCGCAGGCGGATGCCTGCGTACAGATCACACACTCTCGCCCGCACCAGGGACGCGACATGCTGCGTCCCGGGTGCGGACGCGGGACACCGGAAGGAGCATATATGGTCCGCATCCGCACCCGAACACAGCAAACGCTGCCAAATGCAGGCACTATGCGTTCCTATGTTAAACATAGGACCGCAGTGCGCATGCGTTTGAATGCGTATGGGAATGCAGCATAAGCTGCGTTCACATAAGCAAATGTGAAGGCAGCCTAACAGGTACATGACCGACAGACGCCAGAATGAGCCCTTACAGAAGCTTGTCTATGTATGCAATGAAACAACGGAAGAGGTTTATTATACGAAACGGACAGAAATCTGCCACAATTTGTGCCCCCCTCCCACCCCCCAAAAATACTGTCTTTTGTGATGTTCAATTTCAGTTATGAATGTAATGACTCTTTTTGTGCCTGGTGTGAAGGGGGTGCAGCCTTACCTTAAAGAGAGACATGAAGAGGCAAGGTCAAAATGTGACAATGTGCTCTAAAAATGTAGGAGCTGTGCACTTAGAACAGTGATTTAACTGCTCGGTGGGGGTTTCATGTTTTGGACCCCTACAATCAGCAACATTAAGCATCATTTGTCAGTGTGATCAGGTCCAGGGATGTCCGGTGTAAACTTGACAGCCCTGAACCCGATTTCCAAACAGACTCAGAGGGCAAATATGCCCTCCAGTCCGGTTTGCAGCCGGATTCAGCTGATAGCAGCTGCAGCTGCTGGAATTTTAAGATCACGGCTAGCGGGGAGCTAGCTGAGGTCCTGAAATCACAGCAGGGGCAGCTGATGGTGCTGAAGTTTAGCAGCGCTGTCATCAGCTGCTCGCTGCTAAACTTCAGCAGCCGGCGTCCGGCTCCCGGATCCAATTTTATGTTGGATGCAGGGTGATTGGATGCCATAAACCCCCATGTTAGGGGGCGCCGGATTGCGCCGGATCCAGGAGGATTTGATTTTGTCCGATTTTTCCCCCGGACACAAAAACGTTGCTTGCAACATTTTTGTGTCCGGGAGAAAAATCCGAATTGATTCAGATCCTCCCGGACAGATGGAAACCGGATGGCACATAGCAAAGGAATGCTATGGGGCCGAAAGCAGATCCGGGGCTGTCAGGTTCACACCGAACAGCCCCGGATCCAGAAAACCGTGGTGTGAAACCGGCCTTACATAAATCTTGATGTGAGAAAAGACAGAGGCGGCACTCACTGGTTTAGATGAAGTTCTGTTTATTCAACCTTTGGGGTTGACATCAATGCGGAGAAAGGGAGTGAGGAGTCGGCCGAAGACAGCAGCAGTGACCATGCAAAATGGCGTGCCATCATCCACCGACTCCTCACTTCCCCTCCCCGCATTGATGTCAACCTTGAAGGTTGAATAAACAGAGCTTCATCTAAACCAGTGAGTGCCACCTCTCTCCTTCTAACATCAAGATTTATTAACTTCTATTTATGGGTGTGCAATATCGGGTCCAGGGCATGAACTAAAGGTTCATTAAGGTAGGGCCTGTACAGCCTGGGAAGATCGTAAATACAGCTTCTGGTGCCTGGTTATTAATCCTCCCATTGCTGGTCTTATATAAAATAGTTTTATAAAATCAAGGTTACACTTTAAGGCTGTCTAGTGTAAGTGTGCACTGGAAAATACTTAGACCTTATTCATAAATAAGTTCTTCCCTCTCCTAGTGTATCCTCACTCATCTCTTGTAGACTAAGAGCCTTCACAGGCAGGGTCCTCTCTCCTCACCTGTGTATCTTCACCCATCCCTTGTAGACTATGGGCCCTCATGGGCAGGGTCTTCTCTCCTCCCTCTCTGTATCCTCACTCATCCCTTGAAGACTGTGAACCCTTGTGGGCAGTGTCCTCTCTCCTCATCTACTGTATACTCACCTTTCCCTTGTAAAATGTGAGCCCTCGCGAGCAGGGTCCTCTCTCTTCACCTACTGTATACTCACCCTACCCTTGTAAACTGTGAGCCCTCATGGGCAGGGTCCTCTCTTCTCACCTACTGTATTCTCACCCTTCCCTTCTAAACTGTGAGCCCTCATAGGCAGGATCCTCTCTCCTCACCTAATGTATACTCACCCCTCCCTTGTAGTCTGTGAGCCCTAGCGGGCAGGGTTCTCTCACAACTACTGTTTACTCACCCTTCCCATGTAGATTGTAAACCCTCGTGGCCAGCATCCTCTCTTTTTACCCATCCCTTGTAGACTGTGAGCCCTCGCGGGCAGGATCCTCTCTCCTCCTGTACCAGTTGGTGACTTGTACTGTCCACGATTATTGTACTTGTCTATGTATGCCCCTTTTCACATGGAAAGCACCATGGAATAATTGGTGGTATAATAATAAATAGTAATAAAAGTAATAATAAATCTACAGTTTTGTCTTATTCTCAGCTGAAGACTTTGCCAGCAAGCTGTATGTGTAGAACTGGAGGCCAGCATTCAATTTCATGGATTCTCACATTTACAAATAGGTAAAGCATATAGTAACGGTAATTTTTGAGTAAAATTGTAAAATTTTACTTTCATAATAAATTGGCTAAAATCATAAGACAGCTTAGGAATTTTTCACTTGCAATCTCATGTAAACTTTTTCTTCAATAGCCATTCAGTTGTTTCTAATAGTGTAAATGGTTCATGATAAGCAAACTCTAGAGGTGGCAAAAATGAAGTCACCTTGGCCACAATTGTTCTTTAAGGAGGCCATGTCCCTTACTATAAAAAGGAAATCTTTTTTTTCATATGTGTAAATGCTGCTGTTCTGAATATGTTTTTGGGCCCCTCTTCCCTTTATGTAAATCTAATTGTTTTTTTAGCCATCTGAGCATGGTCTTCAAGAAGACCTGCATGGAGAAGAATTGAGGACCACAAAGACTAGAATTTTATACAAGGAATTGGGGCCATAGCTCGGGCTTGGAGATACGCAGGAACAAAAGGAAAACAACACCAAATTTAGGAGAATTGTGGCATTTACATGAAGCAAAAATGACATTTTTATAGCACATGATCCTCTTTAGACCTTTTTGATGATTATATAAAGTACTAATACTAAATAATGGAACTGTCTTAAGGAGGTATTCTCACGTTTGTAAGTTATCCGCTATACATGGCATGATCATTCGCGAAATGCCAGTGTCTGACCATTGAGATCTCCACCAATTCAAAGAACTGTGGCTCTGAAGACCTCCATGTGAATGTAGCAGATAGCAGTTGTCCATAAAGCTGGCGTCACACACGTCAATGTCGTCAGCGATCTGAACGCTGTCGACATTGACGGATGATCGCTGGTGAGCTGTCACACAGCTAAATTGTACAAAAACTACTAGAGAAAAAAAAGCAGCATCAGAAAACTTACCATCCATGCCAAAAACAGAAACCAAAGGCACTTACAGGATGCAGTCAGAGCCCAATTGTGGAGCAAGCCCAGCTGCTGGCTAATGACTCACCTCTACCAGCAATGTGGGAGGCGAGCTGCCATGCATACACTAGGCCTGCATAGAGCACCATTCACACTGATACATATGATGCAGAGTGTCTGAAAGCCACCCAACCACTCTGCTGCCTGAGCATTGGGCCGCACAGTACGATGCCTCTGCACCACTGGATGAATGGCGCCCCTATGGGCCCAACTGCACCCTGGATGGATAAAAAAGTGCAAAAGTTTTTTATATGATAAATAAAAAACCTTTATAGATGGGATTTTGGTTCATGTGTTGGCCCAAGACATTTAAGCCGGTGACCCACGATCAAGGGATCCCATGCTCACCAGTCCTAACTAAATTGTACAAAAACTACTAGAGAAAAAAGCAGCATCAGAAAACTTACCATCCATGCCAAAAACAGAAACCAAAGGCACAGTGTGAATGGTGCTCTATGCAGGCCTAGTGTATGCATGGCAGCTCGCCTCCCACATTGCTGGTAGAGGTGAGTCATTAGCCAGCAGCTGGGCTTGCTCCACAATTGGGCTCTGACTGCATCCTGTAAGTGCCTTTGGTTTCTGTTTTTGGCATGGATGGTAAGTGAGCTGTCACACAGGCAGACTCACCAGCAATCAGTGGACCAGCGACATCGTGGAAACGATTTAAATATCGTTTCCACAATGTCTGCAGGCTGGTATCCAGGGTAAACTGCGGGTAACTAGGCTGCGTGCGCTGCCTAGATACCCGATGTATACCTTGGTTACCAGCCTTCTCCGCTCACCGGCTGGTATCCAAGGTCCACAGCGGGTAACTAGGGTCCCTAGTTACCCGCTGTGTACCTTGGATACCAGCCGGTGAGCGGAGAAGGCTAGTAACCAAGGTATACATCGGGTATCTAGGCAGCACTGCGGCAGCGCGCAGTTTACCCTGGATACCAGCCCCCTGTCACACGCGTCAATATCGCTGCAACGTCATGTGCAGCAGCGATATTGACGCGTGTGACGGCCCCTTTACACATACTTTTCATTGTTAGTAGGGTGACCGGAGATATAGCAGTGTGGCTTCCCCCTGCATTCACCCGATGGGAGCCGTTTCCGACTCTGTAGCATGAAATGAACATGCTGTTGAGTAGAATGCCGGCAACCCGCACTGCAGATGTCAAAACGCTGCGGTCGGGTTAAGCATAGTGAGGATGGGATTTCTACAAATCCCATCCACTATGCTGATACTGTACTACACAGCATTTTGGACGCAGCACCAAAACGCTGTGTATACTGATCATGAGTATGCAGCCTTTCAGGCCTGATTACGCAGAACGTTCTTTGCCCTGGAATTATAAGCATCTGCCAAGACAGTGATACTGTTTTGATTTTAATGCTGTTTACATAAAACAATAGACTAAGATTTGCGGGCAGGGAACATAGAGTCCAGGGCTCCACTAGGCAGTGCATTATTGTCACTGTTAACCTATGGGGATCCATATAATCACATGTCTACAGGCAATTATATGCCCCTTATAAAGGGGACCTGACAGCGGATGTAGCTGCCCAAATTGTGCACAACAAGTACCAGGCACCGGCTGTAAGATCTCAGCCAGGGACGTCTGACTCTGAAATGCTGTTGTGCTTCAGAGAAATACATAGTTTTATTAACCGCCGGAGACCGAGCCGTACGTCACACTAAATGGACAGGCGGGTTCCCTGATGGCTTCCCCCGCCCGCTGACAGGTCTCTAGCTACGTGCATGTATAGGTGGAGACCCGTCAGTCCGCCTGTCTGATTAGTCTAGGTAATAAAACTATGTATTTCTCTGAAGCATGGCAGCATTTCAGAGTCAGACGTCCCTGGCTGAGATCTTACAGGCGCTGCCCGGTACGTCTCAAAACCCGTGACGTATCAGCGATGTCGTTAGCTATGTCGTGCCGTGTAACGGGGCCTTTACAGCCGCTGCCTGGTACGTCTATAAACCTGTGATGTATCAGCGATGTCGTTAGCTATGTCGTGCCGTGTAACGGGGCCTTCACAGCCACTGCCTGGTACGTCTCCAAACCCGTGACGTATCAGTGATGTCGTTAACTATGTCGTGCCGTGTAACAGGCCTTTACAGCCACTGCCTGGTACGTCTATAAACCCGTGACATATCAGCGATGTCGTTAACGATATCGTGCTGTGTAACGGGGCCTTCACAGCCGCTGCCTGGTACGTCTCCAAACCCGTGACGTATCAGTGATGTCGTTAACGATATCGTGCAGTGTAACGGGGCCTTCACAGCCGCTGCCTGGTACGTCTCCAAACCTGTGATGTATCAGTGATGTCATTAACGATATCGTGCCGTGTAACGGGGCCTTTACAGCCGCTGCCTGGTACGTCTCCAAACCCGTGATGTATCAGTGATGTCATTAACGATATCGTGCCGTGTAGCGGGGCCTTTACAGCCGCTGCCTGGTATGTCTCCAAACCCGTGATGTATCAGTGATGTCGTTAACAACGTCGTGCCGTGTAACGGGGCCTTTACAGCCGCTACCTGGTACGTCTCCAAACCCGTGATGTATCAGCGATGTCGTTGATGATGTCGTGCCGTGTAACGGGGCCTTTAAAGCCGCTGCCTGGTATGTCTCCAAACCCGTGATGTATCAGCGATGTCGTTAACGATATCGTGCCGTGTAACGGGGCATTTACAGCCGCTGCCTGGTACGTCTCCAAACCCGTGATGTATCAGCGATGTCGTTGATAATGTCGTGCCGTGTAACGGGGCCTTTACAGCCGCTGCCTGGTATGTCTCCAAACCCGTGATGTATCAGCGATGTCGTTAACTATATCGTGCCGTGTAACGGGGCCTTTACAGCCGCTGCCTGGTACTTGTTGTGCACGATTTGGGCAGCTGTCAGGTTTCCTTTTAAGGGTGAAAATACGCGGAAATAACGTGTGGCATTATGCTGCAATCACCAGCCTTTAAATGTTATTTGGTTATTGTGACAGCCTTCTGAATGTCACCAGAATTAATCTAGAACTGGTCCCAGTGAGCAGAGCCATTACACTGCACTGGTAAACACAGCAAGAATTCCACCAGCTCCCGAGTGCTCCTCTTTTAGAAACAAAGTGCTCCTCTACTACAGAATGCTCGGTATTTTTAAAAGTAGCAGTGTAATACACAAACCACTGATGATGTCAGCTTGTTATTGACTTTCCAAGTCTGAATGACTGAGCAAAGGAGAGGGGGTGGGGTGAAATCAATCTATTGCAGGCTGTGTGACCAGCCAAGCGAAAATGAGCTTCAAGGTTGTGGAGGGGGATGGGAGACACTGAGCTGCATGTTAAAGAGGCTTCTCAAAGCTCCACAGAGGCCTACAGAGCTGAGAGGCAGGAAAGAGCTGTATTCAGGCCAGCCAAGGAAGGATGGCGGCACCCAGCAGGACAGTCAGCTGATGGAGGAGAACCAGGGCAATAATTAGGGGACATTAACCCTTTCCATACCTGGAAGACACATAACAGCCAGAAATCTGAACATGACATTGCCCTGTAGTGTTCACTTTACATTTATATCGAATATTTCAGGTTTATTTGCAGATTCTCTGATATTTATACAATTGTAGGACATTTTCGGCAAACTCTGCTGTGTGCTGAATCCTATGGTGTGTAATGTACACACTGCTAGGATCCTGACGACGCTTGTAGGGTCCGACAGTTGTCACATGGCCACGTATATGATCTACACAGCACTGCTAGGATCCTGACGACGCTTGTAGGGTCCGACAGTTGTCACATGGCCACGTACACGCTATACACAGCACTGCTAGGATCCTGACGACGCTTATAGGGTCCGATAGTTGTCACATGGCCACGTATATGATATACACAGCACTGCTAGGATCCTGACGACACTTGTAGGGTCCGACAGTTGTCACATGGCCACGTATATGATATACACAGCACTGCTAGGATCCTGACGACGCTTGTAGGTCCGACAGTTGTCACATGGCCATGTATATGATAATACACAGCACTGCTAGGATCCTGACGACACTTGTAGGGTCCGATAGTTGTCACATGGCCACGTACACGATATACACAGCACTGCTAGGATCCTGACTACGCTTGTAGGGTCCGACAGTTGTCACATGGCCATGTATATGATATACACAGCACTGCTAGGATCCTGACGACACTTGTAGGGTCCGACAGTTGTCACATGGCCACGTATACGATATACACAGCACTGCTAGGATCCTGACGACACTTGTAGGTCCGACAGTTGTCACATGGCCATGTATATGATATACACAGCACTGCTAGGATCCTGACGACGCTTGTAGGGTCCGACAGTTTGTCACATGGCCATGTATATGATATACACAGCACTGCTAGGATCCTGACGACGCTTGTAGGGTCCGACAGTTGTCACATGGCCATGTATATGATATACACAGCACTGCTAGGATCCTGACGACGCTTGTAGGGTCCGACAGTTGTCACATGGCCATGTATATGATATACACAGCACTGCTAGGATCCTGACGACGCTTGTAGGGTCCGACAGTTGTCACATGGCCACGTATACGATATACACAGCACTGCTAGGATCCTGACGACGCTTGTAGGGTCCGACAGTTGTCACATGGCCATGTATACGATATACACAGCACTGCTAGGATCCTGACGACGCTTGTAGGGTCCGACAGTTGTCACATGGCCATGTATATGATATACACAGCACTGCTAGGATCCTGACGACGCTTGTAGGGTCCGACAGTTGTCACATGGCCATGTATATGATATACACAGCACTGCTAGGATCCTGACGACGCTTGTAGGGTCCGACAGTTTCACATGGCCACGTATACGATATACACAGCACTGCTAGGATCCTGACGACACTTGTAGGGTCCGACAGTTGTCACATGGCCACGTACATGATATACACAGCACTGCTAGGATCCTGAGGACGCTTGTAGGGTCCAACAGTTGTCACATGGCCACGTATATGATATACACAGCACTGCTAGGATCCTGAGGACGCTTGTAGGGTCCGACAGTTGTCACATGGCCACGTACATGATATACACAGCACTGCTAGGATACTGACGACGCTTGTAGGGTCCGACAGTTGTCACATGGCCATGTATATGATATACACAGCACTGCTAGGATCCTGACGACGCTTGTAGGGTCCGACAGTTGTCACATGGCCACGTATACGATATACACAGCACTGCTAGGATCCTGACGACACTTGTAGGGTCCGACAGTTGTCACATGGCCACGTACATGATATACACAGCACTGCTAGGATCCTGAGGACGCTTGTAGGGTCCAACAGTTGTCACATGGCCACGTATATGATATACACAGCACTGCTAGGATCCTGACGACGCTTGTAGGGTCCGACAGTTGTCACATGGCCACGTACATGATATACACAGCACTGCTAGGATCCTGACGACACTTGTAGGGTCCGACAGTTGTCACATGGCCACGTATATGATATACACAGCACTGCTAGGATCCTGACGACACTTGTAGGGTCCGACAGTTGTCACATGGCCATGTACACGATATACACAGCACTGCTAGGATCCTGACGACGCTTGTAGGGTCCGACAGTTGTCACATGGCCATGTACACGATTATACACAGCACTGCTAGGATCCTGACGACGCTTGTAGGGTCCGACAGTTGTCACATGGCCATGTACACGATATACACAGCACTGCTAGGATCCTGACGACGCTTGTAGGGTCCGACAGTTGTCACATGACCACGTACACGATATACACAGCACTGCTAGGATCCTGACGACACTTGTAGGGTCCGACAGTTGTCACATGGCCACATACACGATATACACAGCACTGCTAGGATCCTGACGACACTTGTAGGGTCAGACAGTTGTCACATGCCCATACACACGATATACACAGCACTGCTAGGATCCTGACGACACTTGTAGGGTCCGACAGTTGTCACATGGCCACATACACGATATACACAGCACTGCTAGGATCCTGACGACACTTGTAGGGTCCGACAGTTGTCACATGGCCACGTATATGATATACACAGCACTGCTAGGATCCTGACGACACTTGTAGGGTCCGACAGTTGTCACATGGCCATGTACACGATATACACAGCACTGCTAGGATCCTGACGACGCTTGTAGGGTCCGACAGTTGTCACATGGCCACGTACACGATATACACAGCACTGCTAGGATCCTGACGACACTTGTAGGGTCCGACAGTTGTCACATGGCCACATACACGATATACACAGCACTGCTAGGATCCTGACGACACTTGTAGGGTCAGACAGTTGTCACATGCCCATACACACGATATACACAGCACTGCTAGGATCCTGACGACACTTGTAGGGTCCGACAGTTGTCACATGGCCACGTATATGATATACACAGCACTGCTAGGATCCTGAGGACGCTTGTAGGGTCCGACAGTTGTCACATGCCCATACACACGATATACACAGCACTGCTAGGATCCTGACGACACTTGTAGGGTCCGACAGTTGTCACATGGCCACGTATATGATATACACAGCACTGCTAGGATCCTGGCAAACCTTTTAGGGTCCGACAGTTGTCACATGGCCACATACATGATATACACAGCACTGCTAGGATCCTGACGACACTTGTAGGGTCCGACAGTTGTCACATGGCCACATACACGATATACACAGCACTGCTAGGATCCTGACGACGCTTGTAGGGTCCGACAGTTGTCACATGGCCACGTATATGATATACACAGCACTGCTAGGATCCTGACGACGCTTGTAGGGTCCGACAGTTGTCACATGGCCACGTATAGATATACACAGCACTGCTAGGATCCTGACGACGCTTGTAGGGTCCGACAGTTGTCACATGGCCACGTACATCGATATACACAGCACTGCTAGGATCCTGACGACGCTTGTAGGGTCCGACAGTTGTCACATGGCCAGTATACGATATACACAGCACTGCTAGGATCCTGACGACGCTTGTAGGGTCCGACAGTTGTCACATGGCCACGTACAGATATACACAGCACTGCTAGGATCCTGACGACGCTTGTAGGGTCCGACAGTTGTCACATGGCCACTACATGATATACACAGCACTGCTAGGATCCTGACGACCTTGTAGGGTCCGACAGTTGTCACATGGCCCATCGACACGATATACACAGCACTGCTAGGATCCTGACGACACTTGTAGGGTCCGACAGTTGTCACATGGCCACGTAATGATATACACAGCACTGCTAGGATCCTGACGACGCTTGTAGGGTCCGACAGTTGTCACATGGCCATGTACACGATATACACAGCACTGCTAGGATCCTGACGACGCTTGTAGGGTCCGACAGTTGTCACATGGCCACGTACACGATATACACAGCACTGCTAGGATCCTGACGACGCTTGTAGGGTCCGACAGTTGTCACATGGCCACTACAGATATACACAGCACTGCTAGGATCCTGACGACACTTGTAGGGTCCGACAGTTGTCACATGGCCACATAACACAGCACGATATACACAGCACTGCTAGGATCCTGACGACACTTGTAGGGTCCGACAGTTGTCACATGCCCATACACACGATATACACAGCACTGCTAGGATCCTGACGACACTTGTAGGGTCCGACAGTTGTCACATGGCCACGTATATGATATACACAGCACTGCTAGGATCCTGACGACACTTGTAGGGTCCGACAGTTGTCACATGGCCACGTACAGATATACACAGCACTGCTAGGATCCTGACGACACTTGTAGGGTCCGACAGTTGTCACATGGCCACATACACAGATATACACAGCACTGCTAGGATCCTGACGACACTTGTAGGGTCCGACAGTTGTCACATGGCCACATACACGATATACACAGCACTGCTAGGATCCTGACGACACTTGTAGGGTCCGACAGTTGTCACATGGCCACTATAAGATATACACAGCACTGCTAGGATCCTGACGACACTTGTAGGGTCCGACAGTTGTCACATGGCCACGTAATGATATACACAGCACTGCTAGGATCCTGACGACACTTGTAGGGTCCGACAGTTGTCACATGGCCACATACATGATATACACAGCACTGCTAGGATCCTGACGACACTTGTAGGGTCCGACAGTTGTCACATGGCCACTATACAGATATACACAGCACTGCTAGGATCCTGACGACACTTGTAGGGTCCGACAGTTGTCACATGGCCACGTACATGATATACACAGCACTGCTAGGATCCTGACGACACTTGTAGGGTCCGACAGTTGTCACATGGCCACGTACATGATATACACAGCACTGCTAGGATCCTGACGACCTTGTAGGGTCCGACAGTTGTCACATGGCCACGTACATGATATACACAGCACTGCTAGGATCCTGACGACGCTTGTAGGGTCGACAGTTGTCACATGGCCACGTATCATGATATACACAGCACTGCTAGGATCCTGACGACGCTTGTAGGGTCCGACAGTTGTCACATGGCCACGTACATGATATACACAGCACTGCTAGGATCCTGACGACGCTTGTAGGGTCCGACAGTTGTCACATGGCCACGTACATGATATACACAGCACTGCTAGGATCCTGACGACGCTTGTAGGGTCCGACAGTTGTCACATGGCCACGTACATGATATACACAGCACTGCTAGGATCCTGACGACGCTTGTAGGGTCCGACAGTTGTCACATGGCCACGTACACGATATACACAGCACTGCTAGGATCCTGACGACGCTTGTAGGGTCCGACAGTTGTCACATGGCCACGTAGATGATATACACAGCACTGCTAGGATCCTGACGACACATGTAGGGTCCGACAGTTGTCACATGGCCACGTATACAATATACACAGCACTGCTAGGATCCTGACGACGCTTGTAGGGTCCGACAGTTGTCACATGGCCACGTACATGATATACACAGCACCGCTAGGATCCTGACGACGCCTGTAGGGTCACAGTTGTCACATGGCCACGTACACGATATACACAGCACTGCTAGGATCCTGACGACACTTGTAGGGTCCAACAGTTGTCACATGGCCACGTACACGCTATACACAGCACTGCTAGGATCCTGACGACACTTGTAGGGTCGGACAGTTGTCACATGGCCACGTATATGATATACACAGCACTGCTAGGATCCTGACGACACTTGTAGGGTCGGACAGTTGTCACATGGCCACATACACGATATACACAGCACTGCTAGGATCCTGACGACACATGTAGGGTTTGACAGTTGTCACATGGCCATGTACACGATATACACAGCACTGCTAGGATCCTGACGACACTTGTAGGGTCCGACAGTAGTCACATGGCCATGTACACGCTATACACAGTGTCACGTCCTACTGACGGACCCCACACGTGGACCCACTGGACCGCGTTGAGCGGATGCTGATACCGGGTGATAGAGAGGCGGACCAGTACAGTAGAGTCAACAGGTTTATTTAAACAACAACAACACAAGAACCCACGCCCCAGGGGAGAGCCACAAGGTCGCAGCACGGGAATACCACCGAAGGAGGCCCTGGAGCGCTTAACCCCTATACAGGGATACCGCCGGTACCAACCTCGGGGGGACCAATGAAGCGGACACGAGTGTTAAACCAACCCCAGGCGACGTGGTAACAAAACAGCAACCGGGTATAAAATAAGACACGGGAACCGCGGGAACACGGAGAATCCAGAGCAGGGCTGAGATAGCGCTTCGGCAGGGAAGAGGTCCGGGAAGCAGACCGAGACCATTGGAGTCAGCGAGGAGCCGGCACAGGAGGAATCTGCGGGAAGGAACAAGAGCAATCAGATATCAAGCCAATAAAGGAACACCCTGACCAGACCAGGATTAGCAAGTTCACTACATAGAAATTGCCCTGGCAAAGAGTAAGGGTATGTGCACATCAGTCGTTTTGTGGGCTGCTTTTGGACATTTTCCGTCGGCGTTTTCCGCTCAGTTTTATGTTAATTTATGTTAATCCTACCCTCCGGTTGGATTAACATGCTAGTCAATGGATTTTAGAAAACTCTGTCTACATTACAACGTTTTTCTTCTGGTCGTTTTCAGTCAAAACTGAGTTTTTCCACCGGTTTCCAGAAATAGAGCAAGTGACTTCTTTCCTCCGTTTTTCCACCGATTTCAGCTGAACAAGTGCACTAAAAACTCAGTTTTAAAACCGCTCAGAAAAACCGCCGACAAAACGCTGTAAAACCGGGCGGAAAACGAGCAAAAAACTAGGACACTGCTGAGCACAGAAAACTCAGTTTCTGCCAGTGTCCACCGGTTCCCGGTCGGTCTGCAGAAATGCAGAACCGACTGATGTGCACATAGCCTTAGAGGAAATGGGAAGCTTATAACACAGCAGGATACTCCTGATTGGCAGAACACAGAGACCTGGTGATTGGCTGAGGGGAGGAGCAAGCTCCCTGCAGTTCTCCAGCAGATACTGATTTGGAGATGGATTGTCATAGCTCAAGCAGCAGCCCCGGAAGTGAGAGGAGCAGCGTTGCTCAAGCAGAGGGTGCTGGACCCCTGCGGCTGGGGACAGGTGCGCGCACCCGGGGAGCATACGGTAAGGAAGCCGCTACCCGACCGACCTGAGGACACTTGTAGGGTCCGACAGTTGTCACATGGCCACATACACGATATACACAGCACTGCTAGGATCCTGACGACACATGTAGGGTCCGACAGTTGTCACATGGCCATGTATATGATATACACAGCACTGCTAGGATCCTGACTACACTTGTAGGGTCGGACAGTTGTCACATGGCCACATACACGATATACACAGCACTGCTAGGATCCTGACGACACTTGTAGGGTCGGACAGTTGTCACATGGCCATGTACACGATATACACAGCACTGCTAGGATCCTGACGACGCTTGTAGGGTCCGACAGTAGTCACATGGCCACGTACATGATATACACAGCACTGCTAGGATCCTGACGACGCTTGTAGGGTCGGACAGTTGTCACATGGCCACGTACATGATATACACAGCACTGCTAGGATCCTGACGACGCTTGTAGGGTCCAACAGTTGTCACATGGCCATGCACACGATATGCACAGCGCTGCTACAATTGTAGGATTCTGACGTCGCTTGTAGGGTCCAACGGTCGTCCATTGACCACGTACACAATATACACAGCACTGCTAGGATCCTGACGACGCTTATAGGGTCCGACAGTTGTCACATGGCCATGCACACGATATGCACAGCGCTGCTACGATTGTAGGATTCTGACGTTGCTTGTAGGGTCCAACGGTCGTCCATTGACCACGTACACGATATGCACAGCACTGCTAGGACTGTAGGATTCTAATATCAATTGTACGGTCCAGCATTACGATGCGCACGACATACATAGCACTGCTAGCATTTTAGGATTCTGATGTCTCGTAGGGTCGGACAGTTGTCACATGGCCACGTACATGATATACACAGCACTGCTAGGATCCTGACGACGCTTGTAGGGTCCAACAGTTGTCTCATGGCCATGCACACGATATGCACAGCGCTGCTACAATTGTAGGATTCTGACGTCGCTTGTAGGGTCCAACGGTCGTCCATTGACCACGTACACAATATACACAGCACTGCTAGGATCCTGACGACGCTTATAGGGTCCGACAGTTGTCACATGGCCATGCACACGATATGCACAGCGCTGCTACGATTGTAGGATTCTGACGTTGCTTGTAGGGTCCAACGGTCGTCCATTGACCACGTACACGATATGCACAGCACTGCTAGGACTGTAGGATTCTAATATCAATTGTACGGTCCAGCATTACGATGCGCACGACATACATAGCACTGCTAGCATTTTAGGATTCTGATGTCTCGTAGGGTCCAGCGGTCATCCTGCTAGGGTTGTAGGATTGTGACATAATGTAGGGTACACCGATTACGACTTACACAATATGCACAGCACTGCTAGGATTGTTGGATTCTGATGTCGATTGTAGGGTCCAGCGGTCGGCACATAACCACGTACACGCCATGCACAGCACTGCTAGGGTTGTAGGATTGTGACATCTTGTAGGGTCCAGCGGTCGTCACATGACTACGTACACGCCATGCACAGCAAAATGCACAGTACTGCTAGGATTTTAGGATTCAGCGGTCATCCTGCTAGGGTTGTAGGATTGTGACATTTTGTAGGGTCCAGCGGTCGTCACATGACCACGTACACGCCATGCACAGCAAAATGCACAGCACTGCTAGGATTTTAGGATTTTGATATCAATTGTAGAGACCAGCGGTTGTCACATGACCACATTCATGATATGCACAGCACTGCTAGGATTTTGATATCAATTGTAGAGACCAGCGGTTGTCACATGACCACATTCATGATATGCACAGCACTGCTAGGATTTTGATATCAATTGTAGAGACCAGCGGTTGTCACATGACCACGTACACGCCATGCACAGCACTGCTAGGATTTTACAACAAGAAACAGAAGAAAAAGTGTTTCAGCTCACCAAACATTAATCCAATTGAGGTCACTCCGGATTTAGTAGGGTGCAGTGCACAGACATGGAGTTCCTGAGTCGACTTTCAGGTGAATGAAGCATATATACCATACAAAAGGGGAAGTCCAGTCACCAGCAATATGGCGTGTTAGATAGAGGAATATCAGGCTATGATATTAAAAACCTTTATCCTTTATTGTAGTTTCACACAGAGACACGGCCCATGCGGTATCACTGACGTCCCAAAGTGCTCTTTCATTAACATTTGGGTATGAGTGTACATGCCTCTGGCATGTGGCTGCACGGACGGCTCACGTACCATAGACATGTATATGTGAACGAGGCCTCACTTATACATAAAGAATCCATTATATTCAGCATTCCAGAGTTAACAGTTTCACGAAGTGCCATTTGCTGTCCCTCCAGCATAGCAGCAGCTGTTGCTTTCACTCCTGCATGGTTATAATGGATCTGCTATAGGGTGAGTATAAACAAAAACTGTGAAGGGTAGCAGCAATATATGAAATGGGTGGTCTTCTCTGGATCTGTGGACATTATACAGGCTGGACCCTCAATGACCATAAACTGATAGTAAAATGCTAAAATGCCGAAACTGCACTTGCCGCACACTTACCACAAGCCCTTATAGACATTGCATGGGGCTTGCGGCAGGTGAACCACAAGTGCGGCCGTTATGCAGTAACTGCGGCAGTTGCGTTTTTTCACCGCAACTGCCGCGATCAGCTATTACCGCTGATGTGAAAGGACCCTTATTAAAGTCTTGATTTCAAGCTAATTTAAGTCTTTTATTTGAATTATTTGCATTATTATACTGTATGTGAACATGGTTGTTCATAAACAAATGAAAAATGAAATCATAAACTTCAAATTCGGCCACTTTTTATCAAACAGAACAGCAGGGTTAAACCTATATGAATACTATACATTTATTTTCCATTTGTTCAATCTTTACATATATCTATATAATCCTAGTTAACGATGACCTTTGTCAAACAGGGATTGCTGGTAGGAATAGAAATGTATTTCAGCTTCCTTCCCGCCACTGATATGTTTGTGCATTGGTAGAAGGAAAGTCTATCGCCCCATGAAATAATCCCTTACTGCATATTCAGGGTAACACAATGACTGTTACATGTAACATATGTGTTTTAATTACAGTTGTGACCTAAAGTTTTCTTTTGTTCCTTAACACATTATTGTCATCAACCTAAAGATCACCACACAGGAAGTAGAAGACTTTGTACAGTCTGTAAGACCACAGACGCTAGACCCAGCGGTGCAGGACAGAATGTCGTATAGGCTAAAATGTAACAGAACCACAGGCTGCTATTAATGATCGCTGCTATCACACCTCCAAGAATATATACTATGTATCTGACTGAATCACCCAAAATCAGACATCTTACCATTTATACAGTTTTATACATACCAGCAACATTTCCTACAATAGTAGAATACATTGGACCCATAGTGAAATCACCATGCTCACATACAGTAGGTCCTTTGTACCCATTAAAACCAAATGTGTAAATGTAGAGCTGAAAGTAATCTTAATTTACTTTAGTGATACACTAAAATGTAATGCTCGCAGGGGCGAGCGTCCGGGGTGGACCCTCTGGGCCAAAGCACCGAACTCCACATGGAGGAACGAACCTGAGCAGCTACCGAGTCTTCTCAAGTAGAGAGGTTAAGCTTATGCTGGTGAGTTGCCACCAGGTGCAACTCCAGGAGGTCTAGGTACTACAACAGCTAACTGCATGGGTCAAGGTGCTATAGACAGGCACAGTCTCCTACGCACTAATGGTACCTTTACACGCCGCTACTGGCGGGTGGCTACAACCAGCTACTTCACGTGCACGAGCACGCACAAACGGTTGCAAACGGTACCCGCACCACCTTTACACGCCGCAACAAGCTGCGCTACAGTAGGTTACATCTATCTCTAGATACACCGCCGGGTGTCTCAAGTTACCTTCTGCAGAGCACCTTACCTCATTTACACACCGCTACAACAAGCTAATATGGGCGGACCTGGTGCAGCAGGGACAACACATAGGCGTGCCACAATTGTGGATTACGAGACGTCCGTATGCTGATAGGACAAAGCAATAACATCATGATTGGCCAGGCATCGCAGGAGGCTGATTAATACATGACGCTCGAGCAATTGTGTAGTGTGACTGGTCAGCTCCTTAAATATGCCGCCCTATGCAGCAACTACCAATAGTAATGCAGGAGCTTCCTCCAATGATCGCTGATGGGGCGGGGTAACCCGGAGCCTGTGTCACGCCCCAGCTACAGACCAGGTACATAGCCTGGTGTCCAGACATCCCTTCTGTAGCTTCTTTACACGCCGATACAGGTCGCTACAATCGCCTGGGTAGCCACCTGTTTCAGGGCAGTGCTCTGAAACAGGTGTCGCTACTGCCGGGTGGCTACAACCGTCTTCACACGCCGCTACCACGGGGTGAATTGCCGGTGCAAGATACATTTCTCGCATGTATTCGGTTGTAGCCACCCGCCATTAGCGGCGTGTAAAGGTACCATGAGGCTGCCTTCACACTGGCGTTCCCCTCCGCAGCGTTCTGCGGAGGGGAATCGCCATGTGTGCGCAGCCAGCGCAAGCCCCTATGTTTAGAATGGGGACGCACGGTGCTGCGCTTGACAGCGCAGGACCGTGCGCACCCATTCCCTCCCATATGTGATATGCAACATGTCGCGTCCCTGGTGCAGACGAGACTGTGTGATCTGTGCGCAGGCATACGCCTGCGCACAGATCACATATGGGAGTGAATGGGTGCGCACGGTCCTGCGCTGTCAAGCACAGCACCGTGCGTCCCCATTCTAAACATAGGGGCTTGCGCTGGCTGCGCACACATGGCGATTCCCCTCCGCAGAACGCTGCTGAGGGGAACGCCAGTGTGAAGGCAGCCTGACACAGTCTATGGTGTAAATTCAACCAGACAGCTGAACATAGGTAGGTACTGTCTCTGGGTAGGTGCAGCAACACGACTGGTGCATAAGATGCGGTAAAAGGATAGATGCAGATGATGAAGTAGCAGGTGAGATGCAGACAATGTGGCACCAGGTGTGGCAATTGGACTGATGCAGATGATGCGGCAGCAGGATAGTACCGACAGATGCTAGTAAATCAGCAGAACTGTAAACAGACACAGTAAATGGTAACAGCAGGTGGACCTAAGAACTAGCAGTGGGTCTCAGTGGCATAGCCCACATTGCTCAGGCACCTTCCAAATGTGGAAGACACCTTAAATACTCTGTGCTTCTCACACTGAGAATTTCTGGGTAGGGTATGCTGGCCCTTTAAGGCTATATTCACATGCTGCATAATTTGCAAGCTTTTTTCAGCTGCACTTTTCCCCAAACGCGCATCTGCATCTGCGTTTCCAGCAGAGTGAATGGACTTTCACTTTTGCCATTCTAACGCTGCATATTTTACAGATGTGCTTTTGGGGCCGAAAGCGTGTCTGTAAAAAAAAAAATGAACTTGACAATTGTTTACGCCTTTTGGCGCACACTTTCCTCCATAGGCCTCATTATAAGCACTGGAATGTGCATTGCCGTTCACACGATGCTCTATTCCAGCACTTATAAGTGGAGGTGCAGGAGGAACAGGAGGATGTGATGTCACACGGGGCAGGAAAAATCCTGTTCCTGTGTGACATGTGTGTACTTTCGCTTTATCAGAGTATTTACATACACTGCTGAAGCGAAGTGAACAATGGCATTAAAAAGTAAAATACCTCTCCGCAGACTGTCCCGGGATGCGAGGGAAAGGCGTCCAGTCACTGCAAGGACCTATATCAGCTGACTGGCCGGCAAACCGATCAGCTGATGTGTCAGCTGACAGAATCAGCTGTTCTCTTTACCGGGTGGCAAACCGATCAGCTGATTCAGTCAGCTGACACATCAGCTGATCAGTTTGCCGGCCGGTAAAGCGAACAGCTGATTCTGTCAGATGACACATCAGCTGGTTGTTTTGCCGGCTGACAAAGTGATCAGATGATATTGGATCCGGATTGGACGTTGCGGGACCTTCGACCAAGGACTATGTTGGAGGGATTTGGTGGGTATGATAAAGTGGTGAATGAGGTGTCTGTGTTTTTTTTTTTTGTTATAATAAAAACATTTTTCTGGTGTCTGTGTCTTTATTTTACAACTATTTTACTATTGCTAATGGCCGACTATCTTATTGACAACTGAAATTAGCAATAGGGGCTTGGTGACAGCTGCAAAAAAAGCCCATTATTGCCCAGTCTATCCCCGCACAGGGTAGCTGGAAGAGCGGGGTAGCCCCCAGTTTTGCCGTCTCTCATTGAGGCGCCAATTATGGGGTGGCTGCTGGCTGCGACTCTCAGCGTGGGGGGCCCAGAACGCTTGGGCTTTACCACGCTGAGGATTCCAGCCCTCAGCTGCCCGGGTTACCTTTGCTAGCATACAAAATCTGGCAAAGCCCACGTCATTTTTTTTTTTTTAGATTTTTTTTTAATAAAAACTAAAAAAAAAGGACTTCCCTGGATTTTCCATTGCCAGTGAAGGTACACCAAGCAGCGGAGATTAGCAGCCAGTAGCTGCTTGGGTTACCCTTAGCTGGCAATAGAAAATGCTGTGGGAGCCCCCTGTATCTCCAAATGACAGGGACCCTTTTTTTCTGTTTGAAATATGTTTCTTCACACTGTTCTAGTGGACAGTGCAGAAAAAAACGCATAAAAACGTAGCCTTAGTAGCAGGAGAGTGCCACATGCGTGGCCTAAGCACAACCCCAGGAGACCTGTGCAGCATGTGCAGGCCCTGGGAGCAGGAAACATCAGACCAAACCTGGGAAACCGCTGTGGGACTGTTGGAGTGGTGAGTACGCCGCAGCTGCCGGTCTCCTTGCTGTGATGGTGCAAGCACTGTGGCGTATGTTCACAAACGTTTTGCTCTGCAAGAGGCTAGACAAAGGTTTTATGACTTTTGACGTTCTCATACCATTTTCACTTAACTCTTCACATTCATGACGAGTGTCAGCATTTCTTACCACACAAATCCTACTCGAGTCCCTGAATGGAGTAAGGTTTGTTGCAAGGAGCAAATGTAGACACATGCCATTGTCAGATGCCCCTGATTCATTAAGTGGTGTGCTGCAGTCTTGAAGAGGACAGCATGCTCCTTCGTCAAGACCTGCATGAAAAATGCATGTTTTCATGCATCGAGTCTTCTGTGCGTGATTTATCAAGAATGTTGTTCTTCATGTCTTAATTATTGGTGTGCTGTACCAAAATGCATCTAATTCAATAAGTGATTCATAACACTAGGAATTAGTCACATCTTACAACTTGTGTGCGCCTCCTCCAGAAATGTTACCGCAATTAAGTACTGGAGTAATATTACTGGATTAAGGGAGTCACAGCCTTTCATGATGGGTTTTGCCACTTTGGCGGAGTGTTGTGAAAAATGTTGTGGCCTTTGAAAGTTTATTACAGCAGAAAACTGGCAGAACACATTCATGAATCAGACCCATTTTGGTTTTATACATTGGGACATTGAATCTAGGTTTTCCATTTAGACCTTTTGCCACAGGTGTATAAAGTTCAGCCACCCGCCATGCAGTCTGCCTCTACAAACATTTATATAATGAATGAGTTCTTTTAAAGAGCTGACTGAATTTGAGCGTGGTCCTGTAATGGGATGACAGCGTTGCAACAAGTCAGTTCATGAAATCTCTTCTCTCGTAAATATTCCATGATGAACTGTAACTGGTTTTATTGCAAAATGGAATTGCTTAGGAACGACATCAACTCGTCTAGAAAGTGGA
The DNA here is from genome assembly GCA_033576535.1 of Allobates femoralis. Lineage (NCBI taxonomy): Eukaryota > Metazoa > Chordata > Amphibia > Anura > Aromobatidae > Allobates > Allobates femoralis. The sequence continues at coordinate 168,299,349 of JARQOC010000001.1, read as the reverse complement.
GGATCAAGTAAAGTTACAGGGCAGTGTTAGCAAGTGATGACGGGTAAAGCGTAAAAGTTTCTGACGCTCTGCTGACTCAACAACTGAGTTCAAACCACCTCTGACCTTAATATAAGCACACAAATTGTACACGTGGAACCTCATGGGCATCCAAGGCCGTGCAGTTGAATGCAAGACTTACATCACCAAGCACAATGTCAAAAGTTAGATAGTGGTGTAAAGCACGATATTGCAATGCCATGACTTGCAAAGTTTTTTTGTCAATTCATTAACAACTATGTCGATACACATCATTCAGTAGACAGGGGAAACATGTTCGGTGGAGTAAGGAATTGCACTTCTCTAACTGACAGTCTAATGGATGAGGTTGGGTACTGTAAATGTCGGGAGAACATGCTTATTTGGTGAAGGCGATATAACACTGCAGGATTGTTTCTCCGGGGTTGGCTTAGGTATCTTAGGTCCGTTTGCCTGAGCTGACTAGCAGAATAAGGCTGGCTTCACATTAGCGTTTGTGTCTGCATGCTGATGGCATGCAGACACAAACGCTGTTAGAAGCAGTGTCCAAATGATGTGTCCGCAGCGGATAATGTCCGCCTGCGGACACATCACTATGGAGCCCGGCAGCCAATCGGCGCTGTCCGGGGGCGGGCCGGGGGCGGAGATCAGCGGCGGAGATCTCCGCCCCCCGGCCGCCGGTAAGCTCCGGGACTGTCGGCGGGGAGAACAGCTGATGTGAGAGCTGTTTGAATCTTCCCGCGCCGACACTGAGAGGAGATGTCGGCGCGGGAAGATTCAAACAGCTCTCACATCAGCTGTTCTCCCCGCCGACATCGCTAGGAGATTACAGGCGGCGGGGAGAAGGAGGACAGCAGAGGCTGAGCTGATCTCCCGGTGGCCGTCGGTGAGCTCCTGTGACATCATCGGCGGCCACTGGGAGATTTTTCAATGGGTCCGCAGCGTTCTCCTGCGGTGTCATGCAGAGGACACTGCGGACCCATTGAAGCCAATGCATTTTTTGTACGCTTGGGGACGCTTGCTGATTGTCCAAGCTCCCCAAACGCACAAAAAAACCCAACATGCTGCGTCCCGGGTGCGGATGCTGGACACCGGAAGCAGCAGATATCGTCCGCATCCGCACCCGAACGCAGCAAACGCAGGCACCATGCGTTCCTATGTTAAACATAGGAACGCAGTGCGCATGCGTTTGACTGCGTATGGGAACGCAGCAATACGCTGCCTTCCCATACGCAAATGTGAAGGCAGCCTAAGGGCAGAGACACACAATGCGAGCTGTGATTGAGATACTCGCATGAGTCTCGGATGACTCTCTGGTCCGGCCCCTGTCTCTCTGAATAGGAGCGTTTCAGCTCTATAGAAACAAAAGCAGATGATGCTTTCCTGTCCAGAAAGGCAGGGTCCGCTCCAGGTGATTCATGTGAGACTCATGCAAGTATCTGGCACACAGCTCGCATAGTATGTCTCTGCCCTCAAAGCTTAGTAAAGAGTAAGACGCGTGTAAAATTGATTGGGATCAACAAAGTAGTCTCTTAAATTAACCATTTTTATTAAGTACAAAAAATACACAATATTCAAGACAGTACAATTTATAAACACTTAAAAGGCTGTGCTTAACATAGAGGGACCCTAATATAAGTAGATCAAAAAGTCAGCTCAAACCAATGAGGCATATGCTCCTCCAACAAAGATGTGAATCATGGAAGTACAGACCAATCCACAATGTTCACAAGTTATAATTACGAAGTATATAACCATCAAAGATACTTCTTTACATCCACCTCAGCACATATTAATGGTGACGATTCAAGATAAAGGGATAATCGAATCCATAAATAACACAAGGCCATAGGATTTTTTTCCCTATGTCCACAGAAAAATTATACTGAGTTAGAAGAAGTGGCAATGGAGCCTATCAGGTTTATAGCAATAATACGTGCTCTACAATAGGATCAATGTATGATGTCACCCTTGTCACACCTGCAGATGGAAAAGGGAATCAACTTAATAAGAAGGAGAGAGTAATTGAGTTACATATTTCCAGGAGTAAGAATGCATAGTCACCCATATTGTATTAGCCATAAGAGGCAGGCAGAGGTCAGTGGGAAGATCCCCACACCCAACGCGTGTCGCCCCATTCTTGGGGCTTCCTCAGGGGTCAGAGGGGTGCACAGTGCAGTACTGCCTCATTGGTTTGAGCTGACTTTTTGATCCACTTATTCTGTGTACGTATCCAACCCTGAAGGTTTCAGCAGCAGTATTTTGAGAACACGCTATCGTTAGGGTCCCTCTATGTTAAGCACAGCCTTATAAGTGTTTATAAATTGTGATGTCTTGAACAATTGTGTATTTTTTGTACTTAATAAAAATGATTTATTTAAGACTACTTTGTTGATCCCAATCAATTGTACACGCTTCTTAAGGGCCCGTTACACGCTACGATATTGTGAACGATATTGTTGGTACGTCACGGGTTTTGGGACGGAGTAACAACATTGTAACAACGTCATTGCGTGGGACAAGTAGATACGACCAACGATAAGTCGGCTGATTGCAGGTTTATGATCCAGACCATAAATCAGTCGTTGATCGTATGTTCAGTCTGCTGCATCGGTGTGTGTGACACCATGATAACGATCTGGTTTATGACTTCGCCTATTCAGAACTGAAGGACGTAGGCGACCAAACTACCGCAAGTATCGTTTGCTTGTCGCGGAGTCGTTGCTGGGTCATTCACGATATCTGTATGTGTGACACCTCACCAGCGATCAATGAACGTCGATCAAGCGATCCAGGTCAAGTCGGATCATTGTTTGAATCACTGAGACATTGAAGCGTGTAACGGGCCCTTTACTCTTTGTTAAGTGTTCCTTTCGTGTGGTTGGTCTGATCACGATTTGGTGCTGCTTCAAACTCAATACTCGAGCTCTCTGCTCTTAAAGGATTGATGATGTACATATATATGCTGTGTATATATATATATATATCTCAATCGGCGGTTATTTAATACCCTAACTACACAGGTAGGTCACAGTAAAAGAGGCATACACTGCAACCTGTAATCTATAAAAGATCACTCAGTGCCCATAGGCTGCCACTGTTATAGTTCAGTTTACAAAAGACGATGCAGCACTGAGAACAATAATATTTTCAGCTGTATCAAAGATAATTTCATCCAGATGATGATTTTGCTCATTCATCGGGTAATAGACAGCCTCTTTACACTGAGCGCTTTTAAGAAAACTTGTCCATGTCCACTTGTCGTTCAATATATACTAGGTTGTTGCTAACACATCCGAGAGCAGCATAATGTAGGCACAGAGAGCCTGATTCCAGTGATGTGTCACTTACTGAGCTGGTTGCTGTCATTTTGATGAAATTAGTGTTTTAGCTGTTGCAGATTTAGCAGTTCATGAATAAGGAGGTCTACATGGCAGAAGGCAAAGTAGTCTTCTAATGGTATTCTCCAGATCATTAAACAGGTATTTTATCAAAAGTGCACTGAGCAGCCCAGTAAGTGACATATCGATGGAATCAGGATCTCTGGCTCTACATTATGCTGCTCTCAGATTTGATGGCCAAAGCGGTGGGAAAGCTTAATGCTTCAACTTTGGGAAGTTTACAGAAGGCTCTTTTCCGTTATATCTGCAAAGGGCCTAACTTCATATAAATGCATATGGATATAGAATGAATGTTATAAAAGCTCCTGAATATGGTTACTTCTGTCCATGTCATGTACAGAAACATATAAAAATTTGATAGCAAAGTCTAATTGAAAATGCACAACTGGCATAACTGGACATACATGGGCCATGAGTGAATAATGCATTAATAGTGCTTAGGAAATATACCTAGTTAATGATCATGTAGAAAATACGTGGTGAAACACGGCATGCATCGAATGCAGAATAGAAAGTGTCTTGTAGCTTATTCATTGTTATTTATAGATTTTGTTTTCTCGGAGGTCGTGTAATTCTTCTTGACTTAATTGCTGTCCTGACACATTTAAAGTAAGTTCCTTCACTGACAAATAATAGCTCTTTTATGTAATGGCAAAACAACACAACTGGACTGCTAATATTCAGAGACGGATTATAAAACCAAACCTATGTTTTCTAATCATTTGCCTGATTTCTGATTTGAAGGGCCTTTGTCAGCACAGCATGACTGTTCAAACCAAGCATAGGTGAATCATAGCGGAGCCAAACGTATACATATACCTCATACATGCTTGATTTCCTTGTGTCTTTCTTCTTAAGATTGTCAGCACTGGCTTTATAAAGTCAGAGAAAGGAGTAGATAGATGTGAAGGTGTACTCAAATGATTGGCTGTGCCATGATGCCCAAGCACCTGTACTTTGCACAGTCATCCTCTGCTGAGAGTCCCTTTAAGGACTGTATAAACTCTATACTACCATTTATACCCACCATGCAGAGTATGGCAATAGAGGCTGAGAGGGCTCACAATGTACTATGACAAATGTGTAGTAGTTGGTAGGCCTTAGTACATACCCAGGCACCCATGAGACAGGTGGCACTGACATTCTTCTATATCAGCAGTCTCTCATGTGGGTTATGTGCAGACACTGAATGTTTGTAAAAAACTGAGTGAGGCTATGTTCACACACTGCGTATTTCCTGCGCTTTTGTAGGCGCATGTTTTTTGTCGGGTTTTGCGGCCATGCTATTTAACGCAGGTAACAAAACACGGTGCATTTACACAATGCGATTTTATATGGCCGCTTTTCAACCCCAAAAGTGAAACCTAAATAAAAGTAATCAAAAGGTATTAAAAATAAAAAAATAGAATACTTACCCATCCGTCGGCTGTTCCTGGTTACCTGAGGTATCCACGTCTCATCTGCTGCCAGGACCTTCCATATCTGATTGGCCAGTTGTGATCATGTGATATGCACGTCACATATCACATGATTGCTACCGGCCAATTACATCTTGAAGGTCCTGGCAGCAGATGAGACGTGGATGCCTCAGGTCCTGGTAACCAGGAACAGCCGACGGATGGGTAAGTATTCTATTTTTTTATTTTTAATACCTTTTGATTACTTTTATTTAGGTTTTGCAGTGTATATTATTATACTGCGAAAGCAAAAAGGCCTGTCACACGGGGGAGGAACACAGGATTCTTCCTCCCCCATCTGACATCACTTCCCCCAGCACCCGCCATTATATGCACTGGAATTGCGCATTTGTTGGGGTACTCGGGTATCAGGCTTTAAAGGGGTTAACTGCTGTATCACGGGAATGGCGGCCGCGCCTGATCCCGTGTCCTGGGCCTTTCTTTGAAAAGGGGGTTGATATTTACAGGGGACTATGTACAGTTTGTCATGACGCCGCCTGTAGTTTCTGGTGAGATGTCACCAGCGCCACCACAGTCCGCCGGAGGTGGATGGTACAGCGGCAAGTTGGTGAAGTCCTCCACAGGTAAGACTGGACCTCCAGGGCAGCGTTCCTGTTTGGAAACAAGTTCATTGGAAGGAATACAGGCAGAGTCTAAAGTCAATTTTCCTCCGGGTACTTTATTGTTCACTTGCATACATACACAGTTACAGTTCAGCCCTCCTGATGGTATGAGGTCGGCTAACTTATCGGGTGGCTGCAGGCGGACTCCAGGTGGTGTGGTGGAACCCTTGGTGTGCCTGTGTTCTCTAACCCCGTCTGTTCCTTCCTGCTTCCCAGTTTGTTGTGTGAAGCCTGGTGACTTGTAATCAGCCTGGCCTCTTCTCTTCTCTCATCCTCATGGCCGTCGGGTAACCCTCTGCTGGCCGACCGCTTGCTCCTTCAGCGGTGCCTGGTACCCACTCTTTGGTCTGTTCAGGTGCCCGGGAGAATTAAAGACTCCTCGGGACTCCAGATTTTCTGTGGTCCTAAAGGATCCCACAGGTGCGGGCTCCGGTGCCCGTTAAGCCGTCTGGGATAAACTTCCTCAAGTTCCTCTCTCCCTTTTGGCTGTCTGCTCTTGGGATCCTTCCTTAAACCCTTTCTTCTTCTTCTATCTCTCCCTCCACTCACTACGACCTCAAGGCAAAGACCTCCTTGTTCCCCCTAGAGGTGGTTTTATTCCCTCCCGGGTAACCTCCCACCATGTAGTCTGATGTGGGAGTGCTGGTTATGGGGTCCACCCACCATCCTAGGGTCCACCTGCAGCTGGAGTATCTGCACCTCTTTTATGGGTGCAGTACCCCTCTGTGACACCTGCTTAGCTAAACAGCGATGCGTAATTCCAACGGTTATAATGGGGCCTATGGGAGAAAGCTTTCTCCCATAAAAGCACTGAATGAATTTACACAGTGTCTGAATGGCAAAAGTGAATTTCCATTCACTTTGCCAGCAAATGCAGATGCAAATGCGCTTTTGGGGGAAAAACGTGCGCAAAAAAGTGTGAAAAATATGCGCAGTGTGAATGTAGCCTATTGGCCGGAAAAAATGCTGTGTAAAGATGCATATTTTTCATGCATTTTTACTTAGGGATTTTTTCTTCCCATTTATTTGATTGAGTGAAAAGTTTATAAAAAACGCTGAAACAATTGGAAGATCTGAAAAAACACTTTGATGGTTGGAATTTGAAAGGTAATCCCATTCAGAAATCTCATTCACTTTGTTGGTATCATTAATTGCTGCAATTTTTCCACTGGAAAATCGCATGGGGAAAAAAGGCTGTAAAATTGTAGCATGCAAACAAAGGCATAAACACAGATTATTTCAATGAGGACTGGGGTGTGACATGAGTCACTACAGGAATAACTAGTCCCAGAGGTGACAAAACAGACTGCAGTAACGGAGAGTAAATAAGAATATTAATAATAATACTTACTGGAAGTAAAGAGAGGTCAAACGATCCAAGGTCAAGTCAAGGAAATGGTGCAGTAACAGAAAGGGGTAGTCAGAGGCGAAGTTCAATTCTAGCCAAGGTCAAGAAAACCAGAGAGACAAAACAGAATACAGAGGAGTAGGCAAAAGGAGAAGTCAGGTCACAGGCAGAGGATCAAAGTCCAGGCAAGGTAACAAAGTCAGGCTGGGTCTGGCTCAAAGCACTGAGGGATCAGTCCTACACAGGCAAAAGCAAGTGTGGAGATCATGACATGGGGAAGAACTAACTGTCAAGACTCCTCTTACGAACTGTAAGACTTACATCCTAAGAGATCAAAAGAATCTGACTGTAGGTTTGTGGTCAGAGATGTACAGAGATACACTGACATGCGCCTGCACAGGTTCTCTGTGAGTGCCCCATGGGACATAAAAAAAACAGCCACAATATGACTATGTGCATTAGGCCTAAGGCCTCGATTCATCATCTGTTTTTTTTTTTATGATTTTCCTTTTGTATCTTCTGGTATAATTTGTTTTTTTAGTGCACCTGTTTCTTCTGTAAAATCAAATATGCTCTTATTTTGTCTTTCACTGTTTCTGTACGTCTTTTTCATGAAAAAAATCTAAGAATCTTTTAAAATGTTGTAAGCTATGAAATGAAATAAACAGATTTTGAACTTCAGCTGGGTACTAGAGGACACTAAGCAAAAAAATAACTTTTCCTCGCTATTTCAAAAAGTTGCAAATGATCAATTAAGTATAAGGAAATACACTGCCAAATTGTCAAAAACACCCAGATGAAACCAAGTAAAGCTAGCTTATAAAAGGCTCAAATTAAATAAGATACAAATAAGACAGTCACTATTAAGCTGGAAGAAAAGAACAGGGAGCGCAACATGAGAAGCACCAGGTCGTCCAGTGGAATTATTAAATTGGGGCCTATTGGGTCACCTCTGAGGGTTGTGCACCCCTGCACAACCCCATTGTATGGCGTGGAGGTGAGGTGCGGCTCTTCCTGGTTCTCGTCACATGACCGCAATGGAGGCGTGGCCGGAAACACATCACCGCAAGTCGTATTGTCGCTAGAGATGGATAACGGGCCCGAAGCAGCATCCGGCCACGTACCCTCAGAGGGATGTGGAAATGGGAGAAGTAAATCAAAGTGGTCTGAGGTGTGGCACCACCTGATGAAGATAGCCTGCCGCTATCAAAATACAGCATGGAGCAATTTTAATAAAGCTTTGTTATCTTATTTAACGACATATCTTCCAATGTCCTAGCACTCCTCAGACCGCTTTGATCTATTTCTCCCACTATTAAGCTGGAGTCACACTAGTGTGTGACTTGTGCAAGGATCGCATGAAAATGCCTGGACCAACCGCAGCTCTCCTGACCTGAATGTGTCATTTTCATGTATTTCTATGCAGCTGTTATGCTCTGGTCAGGAGAGCCACTGGCCATTCCGGGTATTTTCATGAGACACTCAAAAGCCTCTTACGTTCGCGTGACCGCAACCAAAGACCTATTTTTACACCAGAAAAAAAGGTGCAAATACAATTATGAAATGTGGTATAAAACACTTTGAAACGTTGCACCATTTTTGTGTGTTGTGAGGTGGCACAAAAGTTTTGCATCTGTTAGCAATTTGGGCAGCTCATGTCGAGCTGTGATGAACCTTACACTGCAAATCTAACTCCAGTCCCTGATTGGAGTAAGAGTTGTGCTTAGCCACACAGAGGTGAATACCACTTAAAGACCTGCCAGATTTTTAAAGGCGTTTTCTTACAAATAAAGCTAATTTTAAAGTTAATTTTAATTACTATATATTCGGGTAATAATAATTTCCATTATTGGATGTATTTAAAAAAAATCTTCCTGTGCTGAAATAAACTTATATATGTGTCTCTGCTATATACTGTGTAATGGTCCTGTCTGACCTTACAGAGACATGGTCTGATCATTCCACTGCTACTGGGCAGAGGAGGGAGGAAGCAATAGAGAATAAAGAATTCACAGGGGAGTGGTGGCATGCTAATTGGGCCGACTAGTCTAGGAACTAACGCCCCCTCGACTAGTCAAAGGCCTAATTTGCATATCATATATACAGAGACTGCAGTCTGTATGCATATCAGAGACTGCTGGCTCTTTATTTTGTATACACAGCACTATACTGTATATACAGGTCCACACTATATAAATGCAGTATGTACACACACACTGTAATACAGAATGTATTGTGGACCTGCATATACAGTATAGTGCTGTGTAGAGACAGACAGCCACAACCACACACAGATAGCCACAACCACAACCAGCCAGTGTCACACACAGCAACACAGAGCTAGCCACACGCAATACTCACCACCAGCAGCTGCTCCATCCTTCATATGATTCTGCTGGTGCCCGCTCTGTGCAGTGACTTCCGGGGCCCTGCAGAAGAGGTGAGAGGGTGGGACCCAGAGGATATTGACTTGAGAGGCCCACAGAAGAGGTTAGGGGGCATGGCCCAGAAAAGATTGGGGCCCGCCCCCTAAGCTCTCCTCCGGGCCCCCTCTCCTGTCAATCTCCTCAGGCCCCTCACAGCTGTCAGAGCAGTCATGCACTGGCGGCGGCCCTAGGTCAAGATGACTTTTTCCAGTCACACTCATGCTATTTAAATGTGACTTTCTCATTGCATTTTATTTCACCGTTTTGGCGGTAGGATGAAAAAGTGTTATTTTTTGGCATGCTTTTTTTTACTGTGTTCATGATAGGTGTTAAATACCAATTTTATAGATTGGGTCGTTCTGGACATTTCGATACAAAATGTGTGAACTTTTTTTGTTCATTTTTGTTTTTAAATAAATATACCGTATATACTCGTGTATAAGCCGACCCGTGTATAAGCCGACCCCCCTACTTTGGCCCCCAAAATCTGGGAAAAACTATTGACTCGTGTATAAGCCGAGGGTGGACCCCAGCACAGGTATACAGCCCTCAGCAGTGTGGTATACAGCAGCCCCTGAGGTATATACAGCAGCCCCAGTGGTAGTATACAGCAGCAGCCCCAGTGGTATATACAGCAGCAGCCCCAGTAGTTAGTATACAGCAGCCCCAGAGGTATATACAGCAGCCCCAGTGGTAGTATACAGCAGCCCCAGAGGTATATACAGCAGCAGCCTCAGTGGTATAAACAGCAGCAGCCCCAGGGTATATACAGCAGCAGCCCCAGGGTATATACAGCAGCAGCCCCAGGGTATATACAGCAGCAGCCCCAGGGTATATACAGCAGCCGCCCCATGGTATATACAGCAGCAGCCGCCCCATGGTATATACAGCAGCAGCCGCCCCATGGTATATACAGCAGCAGCAGCCCCATGGTATATACAGCAGCAGCCCCAGTAGTTAGTATACAGCAGCCCCAGAGGTATATACAGCAGCAGCCTCAGTGGTATAAACAGCAGCAGCCCCAGGGTATATACAGCAGCAGCCCCAGGGTATATACAGCAGCAGCCCCAGGGTATATACAGCAGCAGCCCCCCCATGGTATATACAGCAGCAGCAGCCCCATGGTATACACAGCAGCAGCAGCCCCATGGTATACGCAGCAGCAGCAGCCCCATGGTATACGCAGCAGCAGCAGCCCCATGGTATACGCAGCAGCAGCAGCCCCATGGTATACGCAGCAGCAGCAGCCCCATGGTATACGCAGCAGCAGCAGCCCCATGGTATACGCAGCAGCAGCAGCCCATGGTATACGCAGCAGCCCCATGGTATACGCAGCAGCAGCAGCCCATGGTATACGCAGCAGCAGCAGCCCCATGGTATACAGCAGCAGCAGCAGCCCATGGTATACGCAGCAGCAGCAGCCCCATGGTATACGCAGCAGCAGCAGCCCCATGGTATACGCAGCAGCAGCAGCCCCATGGTATACGCAGCAGCCCCATGGTATACGCAGCAGCAGCAGCCCCATGGTATACGCAGCAGCAGCAGCCGCCCGAGGTATACAGGCCCCCCGTGCTCCTTAAACCTGTAAAGGAAGATGATTATACTTATCGCTGTCCGGCTGCCGTCCCCGCTCTCCATCGCGCTCCTCCATCTGCATCGCGCTCCTCCATCTTCCGGCTTCCGACTTCCTGTGTTGTGCGCCGACAATGACGTCATTGTCGGTGCCGACAGGAAGCCGGAAGATGGAGGAGCGCGATGCAGATGGAGGAGCGCGATGGAGAGCGGGGACGGCAGCCGGACAGCGATAAGTATAATCATCTTCCTTTACAGGTTTAAGGAGCACGGGGGGGGGCCTGTATACCTCTGGGGGGGCCTGTATACTGATGGGGGGGGGGGCGCCCGTATAGTGACTCGCGTATAAGCCGAGGGGGTAACTTTTCAGCCCAATTTTTGGGCTGAAAAACTCGGCTTATACGCGAGTATATACGGTATGTGCCGTATAGTATTTGTTTAAATTTTTGTTCTTTATTTTGCAATTTTTCAATTGTTCCTATATGAGCATTAACTTTTATTACTTTGATGCTTGATCCCTGATGAAGGTGCCAGGAGGGCACTGAAACGCGTCGGAGAATAAAGAAGGATTTGATTGAACAACTACTGCTCGTGCATTTATTGAAGTGAGTGATCCTGGCAGCACGGACGGCAATACACTTTTCTTCCCCAAGCATCTTGTTGCATCTCCACGTGAGTGTGGCCAGTGGAAGTCCAGCAGCAGCCATCAGGATATTATTAACAAGCCTTCAAACCAGTTGTGGGTCTCACAACTGGACTAGATGAGTGGATTTGATTTCTCACCATTGCACAAACTAGTGTCTAGTGATAAGGGCACTATTGCGCCTCTTGTCCCCCCTCCCTCTCTCTTTTTTATTACTTTGATGATTTTTGTAATTTATTGCAATACACAAACACCTGTCAGTGTTACACTGAAAGAAACTGGCATGTTCTAAAAAGCTACTGTAGCCAGCAAACCTGGAGGTCATTATTTGACCTCGGGTTGCCATAGCAATGATCAGCAGCTCGCAATTACATAGTTGGAGTGCCGATTGCGTGGGAGAAGTAGTGCACTCCCTCTTGCTGTCTCCTAAATGCTGAGATCGCCATTGAAGGCCACATTTGGGGGGTTAAACAGTGGGCACTCTCTTTGGCTTTGACAGCCAGAGCTCCTGGTGGTCATAATGAGGGCACAGTTCCTGTACCCCGAGCAATTGCCATGACATTCCTATAGGTCAGTGATGGCGAACCTTTATGTGACCGAGTGCCCAATCTCCAACCCCAAAACCTAATTCTTTATAGCGAAGTGCCGATAGGGTAATTTACCCTAAATGACAGCAGTGGTCATCACAAGAGCTGCACAGGGGCAGAGTCAGCAGCTGACAACTCTCTTGCCTGTACAGCGCTTGTAGTCCTGACACCCTGATGATAAGTTCTATTATTTTAACAATGAATGTTTTTTAAACTTACCTTTGCAGTCTTCTCTTCTTTTCAGCAGTGGTCATCCAGCTCATGTGAACTTACTTCACATTAAAGCTGAGCTGCTCCCACTGCCCTTTCCAGACACAGCAGGTGGATTGATCTCTATGAAGGAAAAAAATAGAAGAATATTAGAGATAGATAGATAGATAGATAGATAGATAGATTTCCACAGTCTAATCCTGGTCCCTATCTTGTACCATTGTCTCCATCCTGACCCTCTCCTTGTAGTTGTGAGCTCCCTCCTGACCCTCTCCTTGTAGCTATGTGCTCCCTCCTGACCCTCTCCTTGCAGCTATGGGCTCCATCCTGACCTTCTTCTTGTAGTTATATGCTCCATCCTGACTCTCTCCTTGTAGCTACAGTATGTGCTCCATCCTGACCCTCTTCTTTTAGCTATGCGCTCCATCCTGACCCACTTCTTTTAATTATGTGCTCCATCCTGACCCTCTTCTTTTAGTTATGTGCTCCATCCTGACCCTCTTCTTTTAGTTATGTGCTCCATTCTGACCCTCTTCTTTTAGTTATGTGCTCCATTCTGACCCTCTTCTTTTAGTTATGTGCTCCATTCTGACCCTCTTCTTTTAGTTTTGTGCTCCATCCTGACCCGCTCTTTGTAGATATGTGCTCCATCCTGACCCTTTTCTTGTAGTTATGCACTCCATCCGGACCTTTCCTTGTACCTATATGCTGACCCTCTCCTGGCGGTAATGTCTCCATTCTGCCCCCTTTATTGTAGTAATATCCCCATCCTTGTCCTCTTGTAGCAATGCCCCATCCTTGTCCCATTCAGTAATGGCCCATCATGCCCACTCCTTGTAGTAATGCCCCATCATGCCTCCTCCTTGTAGTAATACCCCATCATGCCCCATCCTTGCAGAAATGCCCCATCATGGCCTCTCCTTGCATAAATGACCCTTCATGCCGCCTCTTTGTAGTAATGCCCCATCATGCCCCCTCCTTGTAGTAATGCCCCATCATTTCTCCTCCTTGCAGAAATGCTCCATCCTGCCCCCTTTTTTTTAGTAATGCTCCATCATGCCCCTCCTTGCAGAAATGCCCCATCATGCCCCCTCCTTGCAGAAATGTCCCATCATGCCCCCTTTTGTAGTAATGCCCCATTATGCCCCCTCCTTGTAGTAATGCCCCATTATGCCCCCTCCTTGTAGTAATGTCCCATCATGCCTCCTCCTTGCAATAAAATGCCCCATCATGCCCTCTTCTTGTAATGCCCTCTCCTTTTAGTAAATGCCCCTACTTGTAGTAAATGTCCCTTCCTTGAAATGCCGCCTCCCTGTAATGCCCCCATCCTTGTAGTAAATGTCCCCTCCTTGTAATACCTCCATCCTTGTAGTAAATGCCCCCATCCTTGTAGTAAATGCCCCCATCCTTGTAATGCCCCCACCATTGTAGTAAATGCCCCCATCTAGTGAGCACAGTCTCGCTCAATACAAATGTATAAAGCAAGGCTGTGACCACTAGACAGCCATGCCTACTAGTCGTACGCACCTGCTCCTTACATTTGTATAGAGCGAGGCTGCTCCCGCTAATTGTGTTGTTGCTAGAAACATGCATATGGTATAATTGCGGTATGTTTCCGGTTTAGAAAACTGACGAATCCTCACAGCACACAGTGCATGCGGTGGGAGGATAGATAAATCTGGAGTCAAGTAGAGTGACTGCAGAATTATCAGTTTAGACCAGACAACCCCTTTAAAGGATTATTTTCAAGTTCTCTCTTGAGCAGTCACCAACTCTTTAGTCTCCTTACTTTCTGGTTTCTGGCAGGGTGGGCTCTCCTCCAAGAGTGACAGTTTTGGTAAGCTACAAAGCAAGAATTATTATTATTAGAAATATAAAGCTCAGCATAATCTCTACTGTAACACATTCAGCTTTCAGTGTTTTGTTTTGGACTGGGTGCACCATTATCACTATATTTACATATAGAGATAATGAGGCATTTGAAGCACACAAGCCAAGGGTATGATCCCTGTACCAGATGCAGGAGTGCAGAATCTGTAAATTATTCATGGCAATGCCTAGCTATGAATGTGTCTCTTCCAGTTAAATTTGTAAAACTGCTAAAACAGTGCTACTATCAGGAGGTTGGTTTTGCCTTTCTTCCCACCCCAAAATTCCGCTCTTCAACTGATTTTTCTATAAATGGTTAGTTTTCATCCTGAACTTGCCCTTGGGATGTCAGATGGGGGGGTCTTAATATAAAATCTGCTCTAATAAAATACATAGAACCTATTGAGAGGTGTGCAGTCTGTGATCTGACTTCTTCTAGCAATCAAGTTCTTACTTATGCCTTGAATAGCTCTGTATCTTCATACAAACCCTTTAGAATATGTTGACAGAGTTTATGGATTTTGATTTTGAATTCTGTCTCCTGAATTGACATATAAACGTTTCAAATACACTTGCTATTGATTTAACCAGGACATTGCTGTTAATGCAGCGACTTTTTTGTAAAGCGCTGTGGAATATGTTGGCGCTATATAAATAAAGCTTTATTATTATTATTATTTTTTTTTTTTTCTAGGCCTATTATGAAAACCTTGCTGAGAAATAAAAAGAAATGGCAAGCTGCTTTAGTGATGCACATTCCTAGTGAAATCTGCACCAAACAGAACCCTATGAAAAATTATGGCAAAAAAAATATGTAGAAAAAAAACACATACAAAACAGCTTAAAACCACTCATCAGAACCAAACATATAATTGAAAAGACAGATGAAATAAAGGGTCTCCTGTTAATTTGATGCCAGATAAAGCATTTTTAGACTATGTTCACATAGAGGTTTTGAAGATTTCAAGTGGAAACCACTTCAGGAAAGAACGTTTTTGAGAATCCGTGAAATGGTGTTTACGAGTTTTGGAAGAAATGTGTTTCTGGTGCATTATTCCAGCCTTCTGATTTCACAGTGCCGAACAAGGAGAACTGAATTGTTGGGAGTTTGGAATAGAGAGGTGGTGAACCAAGGAAAATGTGGAGAGATGGTTCTGTTTGAAACCTGCTAAGGCTGGTTTCACATTGCGATTTTGTTAAATCCGATGCTGTCCGATGAAAATCAGACAGCATCGGATGCTCAAAATAGGATGCCATCTGATCCGATTTTTTATTGGAACAGATTTAAATGGCTGGGGGAGGGCTGTGAGAGGTTTTGGGAGTGGTCTAGGGTATTGAGCATGCTCAATACAGAAAATCGAATCCTATATCGGTTCCGATTTTCTATCTGATCCTCATAGACTCCCATATTATTTTAATCAGATCCGATGCGATCAGATTTTTGAATTGGATACCAAAATCGCAACAGTCTACGATTGTGGCTCCTGAAAAAAAATCGGACAGAATCGGATCGGATGCAAATCAGATGCCATTAAGTGCTCCGATCCGATCCCCATTGGAAAACATGGGGCCTAAATCGGATCCGATGCTGTCCGATTTTTATCGGACAGCATCAGATTTTACAAAATCGCAATGTGAAACCAGCCTAAGGCTGGAGGCGATCTTGGGCACAGCCGCTTCAGAGAATTTGATATAGCTGGGTGGTGGACATGGGAAAGGTTTCTTCATTTGGGTACTTTGGATATGTGGCTGTTAATCTTTGGGAAAGCTGTTTAAGCGAAGGGCTTGGGAAAGCTGGGAAAACATGGGAAAGGTTGGATTAGTGGGAAATTTGCAAAAGTTGGATGTGGACCTGGGAAAGGTTGGAAAAGTAGCTTCAGAGGAAGACACAATATACCGTATATACTTGAATATAAGCCGACCCGAGTATAAGCGAGGCCCCTAATTTTACCCCCAAACACTGGGGAAACTTATTGACTCGAGTATAAGCCTAGGGTGGGAAATGCAGCCCCCATCCTGGTATACAGCACCCCCCCTGCTGACACCCCCCCCATCACTGTATAGAGCCTCCCCAGCTGGCACAACCCCCCATCACTGTACAGAGCCCCCTCTGCTGGCACAGCCCCCTCCCATCACTGTACAGAGCCCCCTCTGCTGGCACACTGCCCCCCCCATCACTGTATAAAGCCCCCATGCCGCTGCACATAACGTAACAAACTGAACACACCCTCCGATGTCCTGCGGGCACCGGGCATCTTCCTTCCGCTCTTCCTGTCTGTATGCCGGCTTCTAATCATGTGACCGCTGCTGCACCAGTCACAGGATTAGAAGCCGGCATACAGACAGGAAGAGCGGAAGGAGGATGCCCGCTGCCGGAGGACGAGTTCAGTTTGTTATTTTATGTGCGGCGGCATTGGGGCTGTATACAGTGATGCGGGGGGTGGGGGCGAGATGACTTAGTGTTATGTAATGTGCACCGCTCCCCCCTTCGCTGATGGACAGGGGGATGCAGTGCACATTACATTGCACTAATGAGCGAGGTCATGTGACCGCCTGCTCACTCTGTAGCCTCCTACAGCGCTTGGACACCGTCCTCTCCCCCACAGCAAATAGACTGACTCGAGTATAAGCCGAGGGGAGGCACTTTTCAGCACAATTTTTGTGCTGGAAAACTCGGCTTATACTCGAGTATATACGGTAGATAAGGGGTTGGGAAATTGTAAAGTCTGCTGAACAAGAGAACTTAGGAAAGCTGGGAATTAAATAGCTACAGTTAAGGTACCGTTACACAGAGATATATTGCTTGCAACTCACTGGTTGCAGTGAAATCATGGACACATTGTTCCATTCTGTTGCCATGTACAAGTGGAACAATGTGTCCATGATTTCACTGCAACCAGTGAGTTGCAAGCATCATGTCTCTGTGTGTAACGGTACCTGAAAAGAAATAATTATTTGATTCCTTGCTGATTTTGGAAGTTTGCCCCCAGACAAACAGTCTGTGATTTTAAGGGTAGGTTCATTTTAACAGTGAGATAGAATATCAAAAATAAAATCCAGGAAATCACATTGATATAATTTAGACAATCTATTTGCATTTTGAAGAGAGAAATAAGTATTTGATCCCCTACCAACCACTAGGAGCTCTGGCTCCTACAGACCAGTTAGATGCTCCTAATCAACTCATTACCTGCATTAAAGACAGCTGTCTTAAATTGACTCATGTCCATACACTCAACCTCTACAACATGGGCAAGACCAAAGAGCTTTCTAAGGATGTCAGGGAAAAGATCCTAGACCTGCATAAGGCTGGAAAGGCCTACAAAATCATAAGCAAGATTCTGGGTGAGAAGGAGACAACTGTTGGTGCAATAGTAGGAAAATGGAAGTAATACAAAATGAGTGTCAATCGACATTGATCTGGGGCTGCATGCCAAATCTTACCTCATGGGGTATTCAGGATCATGAGGAAGATGAGAGATCAACCATAAAATATGCAGGGGGAACTTGTTAATTATCTGTAGACAGCTGGGACTACCGTCACCAGGAAAACCATTGGTAACACATTATGCTGTAATGGATTAAAATCCTGCAGTGCCCGCAAAGCCCCACTGCGCAAGAAGGCACATGTGCAGGCCCGTCTAAAGTTTGCCAGTGAACACCTTGGTGGTTCTGAGTGTTATTGGGAGGAGGTGCTGTTGTCAGATGAGACAAAAATTGTCCTCTTTGGTATTAACTCAACTCACCATGTTTGGAGGAAGAGAAATGTTGCCTACGACCCAAAGCACACCGTCCCCACAGTCAAGCATTGTGGTGGAAACATGCTTTGGGGGTGTTTCTCTGCTAAGGGCACAGAAACCGCATAAATGGGACAATGGATCGAGCCATGTACCGTAAAATCCTGAGTGACAACCTCCTTCCCTCCACCAGGACATTAAAAATGGGTCATGGCTGGGTCTTCCAGTATGACAATGACCCAAAACATACAGCCAAGGCAACAAAGGAGTGTCTCAAAAATAAGCACATTAAGGCCATGGAGTGACCTAGCCAGTCAGCAGACCGTGATCACATGGAAAACTTATGGAGGGAATTGAAGCTCCAAAATGCCAATCGACAGCCTTAAAATCTTAATGATATGGAGATGATCTGCAAAGAGGAATGGACCAAAATTCCTCCTGACGTGCACAAACCTCATCAACTACAAAAAATGTCTGACTGCTGTGCTTGCCAACAAGGGTTTGGCCAAGTATTAAATCTTGTTTGCCACAGGAAAAAAAATAATTAATTCTCTCTGAAAAATGCAAATGAAGTGATACCTTGGTTTTCGTTGATAATTCGTCCGAAATCTATTGACGAATACAGAAACTGACAAACACCAACAAAAAAAAAAAAACATCTTATAATGAATAAAGATATTGGTTGAAGCTAGAATCACTTAGGATTGAGTATAAAATTAATATGAAACACAAATTTAAAGGAAAAAAAATAGTATGCTCTTTTAATTTTTATAAAAGCTCTTTTTGGTGTATGGAAAATGCTGGAGGGGAGAGAGGGGTGCACATATTTTTTTGGAAGGGGACTCACATTTTATATGGCAAAATTAGTAGCGATGTACAGACAAAAACCGAGGCATCAACGAAAACTGACACGTTTTTCATTAAAAATATTGACGAAAACCGAAACCAGAGGTATCTGTCGAGGTATCACTGTACCTTTATATAATTTAGACAATGTGATTCCTGGATTTTATTTTTGATATTTTATCTCTCCCTGTTAAATTTAACATACCCTTAAAATTATAGACTGTTCATGTTTTTGTCAGAGGGCAAACTCAGCAAGGGGGTCAAATAATTATTTCCTTCACTGTCATGTGGTAAATCTGCGGAAAAACTGGGTACTGTTAAGGCACCTTTACACGCCGCAACCGCAGCGAGAAATCTGATCGGCAATCTGTTGCCCCGTCACCATCGTCGTGAAATTGCCTCGAAATTGCGGCATGTAATTGGGGAATTTGGGGGCGATAAAAAAGGTTGCGCCTGGTTCAGATTTCACAGCACTGCTCCAAAATCAGAGGCAATCATGAAGGCGAAATTCCCTGCTTTTGGCTTGTGAATGAGCGATAGGGATGGAATCTGCGTCGCCTATTGATTTCCCGGAGGCGTGCTGCAGACCGCACCCTGTCAGCGATGATTAGTGGTGGCCACTTTGTTTCCATTGGCTGTCCAATCACAGGGCACCATATTTGAAGAGCTGTCACTTCAGCACCACACGCATCTTCACCTACATAACCATCCACTACATCAGTCCAATTATGCGCGCATTCAATAGTGCAAACTATTGTTGGCGCGTGTATTGGAAGATTCACTGTGTCCACCATACTGCCACACATGACAGTTCAGATGTTGGCCTACACATCGCACATGGGTGCCATGGCCAAAGCACTGCAATGGTTTGCGATTTTGGTGACGCTGATGGCTATATTACGCTACTCCCGCTCTGCGGACAGCTACCTTGTTTTTGTCATCAATGTAGTTTGGCGACGCCAGTGTGCGTGGTGACGTCATGACGTTTGTTTTCGTTACTCCCTGCCTGCCAGGTGTCTGCCCCTCCTCTGCACATCGGAGCACAGTCATGGCTGCCGCACAGCTCGCTGCCACATGGGGTCTGGCGGAGCTAATGCTCCTCATAGACATATCCGACGGCCATGATTATTGGTGTGCCCAACATCACCGGCACCCAAGGCTGCGCAAACGCAGCATACTCCGGAGGATCCAGCGGGCCCTGATCACCAAACTGGGGGTTAAGAGGACCTGCAAACAGATCCAAAAAAAATTGCGGACCTGAAACATAAGTCCCCAGGGTGCATTGTGGATCTGCGTGCCAGGATTGTCAGGCTGCGTGGCGAGTATGTGGCAATGCCAAACACACACATGGCAAGCTAAATACTGCAAACACTACACAAACATCATGTGGTATTGAGGCATAATGTGGCCTAAGCCACCATGTTGAGCTGTCACCAATGTGCATCTGCATGTTGGTTACACTGCAACATGAAGGTGTATGAAACACTCATTTGTCATACAAATGGTGAAGGCTATAGTAGTGGTCCTTGATGTGTGTTGTGTCAAAAATAGTTGTGTCCTGACTGCAAAGGTGCCAACCAACAACATATTAATGTGATGTTCAACACCCACATGGCACCTTGCAGCACATATTTGTGACCTGTGACACATATAATTGTTCAACACAATCATCACAATACAGAACACTGAATACAATCTCAACGCTATGTGTTGGCCCCATGCTGCAAACACATGATGCTTACTGGCTGCTCTTGTGTTCAAGATTCAAATACCTACCATGCTAAGGCAAGGGTTATGTACATTCAAAATATGTGGGCACTCATGTGCCAAACCAGAGTGGGCCCTCACCAGAGGGCATGCGCCCACCATAACCTTTCACCGTATCCTTCACGCCCACACGCCCTAATGAAATTCATACACACACAAAGTGTTTTCCCTCTGCTGTGTGCCTTTTCTAAAACTGAAGACAGGGACTGAAGACATGGCTGCACCCAGCCCTGGAGCCCTGGGAGCTCCACAACACCCCAGCATCTCAAGCTCCCGGACGAGCCCTGGTGTGTTGGTGGCAACACACTCTCCCCTTAAGCCTGCTACTGCAGTGTATGGTGGTGTCTGCTAAGGCATACCAGCTTGCTAATGTAGTTATTGTTGTGTTCTCCACACACATGTATGTGAGTACTTTTTTTTTTTTCTTTTTTGGATGAAGGAGAAGGAGCCCTTGCTGCCGGCTGGGTTGTCAGCCCATCCCCATCTCCTACAGATGTGACCCGGGATGGTGCTGTGCTGCGTACGTATAATCAATAACAAGTCAATCAAACACCTACCCACACATACACAGGTAACTCACTAATGTCCTTCTTTCCCATACAGGTGTACCAACCATTCAGGAGCTGCTGCTGCTGGCTCACCAGGAGGCACAGCAGCACATGGAGAGTGCACACCAAGAAGGGCAGCAACACCTTGCTGGCTTGGGTGCCATGATCCACTCCCTCCAGACAGTCCAGTCCGGCATGGGCCCTAATCCATCACCCCCCACCCAATAATGGGACCACATTCCCACTAACCATTGTTGTCCATGTTGGACCATTGTTTTTGCCTCTGTTGCCATGTTGGCACCTTTTTTTCTTTGGCCACGTTGGCCTCTTTTCTTATAGTGTCCCACATTGGGAAAGTGGGTAGTCTGTCTTGGCCACTCCTAAGCTCACCAAGGCTTTTGGATTGTGGTGGCAATGTTTTCTCTACATGTTGTTATGTAATAAAAATCTGGCCATCTACATCCTGTGTCATCCCTTGTTGCAACACACACAGGTTAAAGTTTGTGAGGTTAATTTTCACCAATCACACTGGGCCACGGTTTAGCTAAAGCTATATGGTGTGACATTGTAAATATGTCACCATACTGGACCATTACAACCACCATAACCCCCAATATTACATCAATGTCTGCTATATGATGCCCACATTACCCAACACACACACACATACTGGTGTAGGTGACACAGATATGGACAGAGTGGTGTTGAAATTAAGTATTTACTTTTTAGCATATTTTTACGTCAAAGTTTGAAAGAAAATACACGGCCCGCACCTGGCCATTTTAATGAAAAAAGTTTTTGTCTGCCAAGGTTGTGCATTGGCTAGTAGTTCTCTTGGTCTTCCTCCTCCTCTGCTGGATCAGACAATGGGGCCTCCCCCTCCTCATACACCCAGCGGCCTTGTGATGTAGATGCTCTGCTGGGCTGTCTCCTTGGGGGAGGTGGAGTACCACGATTTTGTCGCCTCCTCACCATGCGTCTTGGGGGCGCAGTGGGCCCTGGGGTTGTCTTCTGGGCAAGAGACCATGCCGCACCCCATTGCAGGGACCCATCCACGCCCGCATCCAGGACACGAAATATGGCCCGCTCCGCGATGTTACACTGCTCTGGCTCCATGTGGGCCAGCATCTCGCTGGCGACGTACCCGATCCCAGAGCCGGGGGTCCTCTCACGATCTAGGAGGACCCGTTTCGCCCAGGCACCCAGCTCCGTGTTAGGTGGGGTAGGTGGTCGTCTCCATCTGATTCCAGAGCTGGGACCTGGGTCTGGGCCCCCACCACTGGTCTCGGGCACTGGCTCTCCCGCAGATGTTGAGGGGAGAGCCTCGCCAGCTGCTGGCTCCTAATCATTGGAGCTAGGCGACAGAGGGGCCTGAAAAACAAACAAACCCAAAAAAAACCATCAACCACATGATGCTATGTAATTTAAGCTAATACCACAAGCAAACACCCAAGACAACATAGAGCCAATCTCAACAAGGCTAACACCAAAAGCCACAGGAGCAGAGTTTAGAGAAGAAAAAGCCTAACTAGTAGACAAGTGCAGTATACTCACCTGAGGGTCCACATTGATATGTAAAGTGCCCACAAAAAACACAACACAATCTGAGACAACATAGGCCAAAAAACAGATAGAAAAGAACAGTGAACAGGATTGGTGCGGGAAAAGCACAATGGCGACTACCACATGTGCTGCAAAACCCACATCAGTGCAAACAACATGCTGGTTAGATCGATCACATAAACACAATTACCCACCTCCTGCGATGGGGTCTTGGGCTGCGGCCACAGCTGGTTGCGGGCGGCGCCTGCTGCACCGTGTTCCACGAGGCCCCTCCTGGCCCAGGGTGAAGGTGAGGAGGTCATAGTACCAGAGAGTGGGCCTGTGGACCTCCTCAGCTCCAGCCCCGGATCGGGCCTCCATCCACTTTTTGTGGCTCTTGTTGAACACGGTGTGCAGACTTTTGATCTTCTCCACAACCAGCGCCACTGTCCAGATCTTTTGAGGTTGGAGCCGGTTGGACAGCTCCACCAGTTAGACATAGGCCGCAGCCCTCGCTGCCTGGTCGTGATACGCAGGCAGCGACACCCGCCACAGGCATTCGTGTGCCTGGTACATGGTGAGGAGCTGTGTCACAAAATTGTGATACTCAGCCATCTGTGAAAATGTAAAAGAAAATGTCATACAAACACATCACCATTACAGCTGACACCCTACTCTGTGTGTCAATGGCCATGTTCAGCAATACAAATTAAATGTGTTCTGGTAGGATGCTTGGCTACGACAAATCCTTATTGGGCTTAATATGTGTCCATACATGGGGCAGGCAGGACATGTGTGGTCATATATGTATTTAGGGCCACTGCAGGGAAATATGCGAAGGTCTTTCATTACAAATGGCACACATGGCCTTAGTAACTACATTAAAACACACCCTCATCTGTTCCACACATATTTTGCAATCCACATAGTGCAGTAGTACACATTTTCCTGGCAAGGATCTCCCTGAACATTATGTGTGCTACAGGACATGGAGTGTAGTTATGATGTGTACACGTCGCTAAATA
This sequence comes from Allobates femoralis, assembly GCA_033576535.1. Classification (NCBI taxonomy): domain Eukaryota; kingdom Metazoa; phylum Chordata; class Amphibia; order Anura; family Aromobatidae; genus Allobates; species Allobates femoralis. The sequence goes on along the minus strand of JARQOC010000001.1, from coordinate 168,275,730 downwards.
CAGTTCTACAGGACGATAAATGAAGCTGTACATAATGCGCACAAACATCAGCCAACATATGGGTCTGCAGCACACAGAAAATAACGCTCAGGAGTGCCCAATAGTATGTGCCCCCACTTACCGTCTGTCCAACAGAGAACTTGTGAAGAGACACTACTAGCACAATGCACATTCCAATCGGAGCAGGGGTGGCGCATCATCACGTGCTTATTTAAACAAAACCTGACCAATGAAACAAGCGCAATGGCGCTTAATCATTGGTCGCACCTGCGTACGCCCAGGCGGCTACGTCAATTACAGGACGCCACTGCATTCTATGGTTGGTTAACATAAAAAAACGCACAAGACCAAGGTCGGTCACCTTGCTGCTCACAGTCATTAAGTAAGTACTGATATGCGATCATAAACTGTGATATGGCTGTGTTGCGTTTAATGCATTTTAGCATTAGGGGTTGCTATTGTGTACTGTAGGTAACGCCCAAGTGGTGGGGTATGTTTGTACTCGTCAAGTTTGACTCACTATTTTCCATTGTGTCCTGGCAAATGGATGCATGAGTGATTTCTCAACCCAAACCATATCCTCTTTGAAAGGCCATTTTGCCTTTGCCATACAGGATCATGTTTGCAGGATGCGTGTGTTGTTAGTTGCGGGGAACATCTAAACTGAGGACACATAGTACTGTCGTGGACCACACACAATGGGACGTTTAAGGACAAAATCAGATGTGTAGTGGGCGTGTGGCATCTGAGAATGTCTGGCTCTGGACATCCTGCATTCACAACACATCAGGGAAGTCTCTTGGACATGATGAGTATTCAATAGTCTGCTTTGTGGCGTGATATTTTGAGCATGAGACACAAAGGCTGGGGTACGTATATAATGAAATTGTATAGATGCGTTAGCAAAAATTATTTAATTAATGTGACCTATGTGTAGGGCCATGCCTTGTGGTCACACGTGAACATTATGGCCACGTATATATTCTTAGCCTCATGATGTCTTGCATTTGACGAAGGGAGATGAATTGTACAGGAGGGACAGGGGTGTACATTGACCAGGTTTGGGTATGAGCCAGTGCAATGCTGGGTTTGGCCCTGGAATGGGGATATATATGTATGTGTGTGGGCTGCTGTTCACAGTTGGGTATGCTGTTGTAAAGTGGGCAGGAGATGTATAGGGAAGGAGGTGTTGTGTGTAGATGATGTGTGATGAATTGTTCTTGTACTGATGTTAATTTTTCTCACTTTTGCAGGGGTTGGTATGTGACATGATGTTTAACCCTGATGGAGATTATATCATGGTTCTTGCCTTGGTGGAAGAGCAATTGTGGCTGGAGGATAGATATGAGAGGTTGCAGGCTCGCAGACTACGGCGTGTGTGGGCTCGGGATTGGCTTTGCCGCCAGGACACCCGGAGCCACATGCAGCTGGTGCGTGAGCTGGAGGATCGCAGTCCGCATGATTTCAGGAACTACCTCCGTATGTCTGAGGACTCTTTCACATTCCTGTTGGAACGCATGCATAAGGCCATTGATAGCCCATCAGGACACTGATGTGTCGAGCAGTGCCACCTGAGGAGCGTTTGGCAGTAACTTTGCGGTCCTTGGCTACAGCTCGGTCCGACCTGCAATACACTTCACGTGTATCACTGTCCCTGCTGAGCCGCCTGATCCCCGAGACGTGTGAGGCCATCTGGAGTAGTCTGCTGCCATCCTATATGCAGTTTCCAACAACCCTGCTGAATGGATGGATGTAGCCAGAGGGTTTGAGGACCGCTGGCAATTTTCAAACTGCGGCGGGGCATTGGATGGTAAGCACCTGAGGATCACTAAACCCCTAAACTCGGGGTCTTTGTATTACAATTACATAGGATATTTTAGTGTTGTCCTCATGGCCCTGGTGGATGAGAACTATGAGTTCCTCTACGTGGATGTTGGAATGAACGGGCGTATCTCAGATGGGGGTGTGTTCGCACTTCTTCTTCGCCCAAGACCTAAGGACAGGTGGGCTGAACTTGCCCTCAAATGAAGAGACAACCCATCATCTCAACTGTGCGTTTGTGGGGGATGAAGCCTTCCCACTTCAGGCACACCTACTATGGCCATATCCCCAGAGGACCCTTACTTCTGAGCAGCGCCTTTTCAATTACCGGCTATCCTGGGCCCGCTGTGTGGTTGAAAATGTGTTCGGGATCATGGCCAATACATTCCGGGTTTTTCATACACGTCTGCATATGAAATTGGAATCTATTGATGTGGTAGTGCTGGCCTGCTGTGTGCTGCATAACTTCATGCATCGTAGGGATCGGTCATCATACATGCCGGCAAGTTATGTGGATTCAGTGGACCCCAAAACAGGGGAGGTCCGTCCAGGGGATTGGCGTGCTACCGACCATGGTGTGGCGCCACTCCAACCGCTGCGCCAGGGTCGGACTCAGCAGGATGCCAGGAACAGTAGAGACGGATACTGCTCCTATTTTAATGGCCCTGGGGCAGTGGCCTGGCAGCACCAGCAGGTGTAGGGTGGCTGGTGCTGTGAGGCATCAACATGATGAGGAGGGTGGAGTCACCAGGGTGGCTGCACCATGAGGATTTGGGTTGGCTTTTTGTGTATGCACATTCTTTAGTTAGTGTATTTTTTAAATTTCAAACTTTGACATGTTAATTGTTTTACATTATTTCTCATCATGTTGCATTTCTTTGTGTGATGTTAACATTTCTGTTTTCTGTTATTTGTGTGTGTTATTGTCCTTATTTTTTTGTGCACAAAAATATAAAGTGAAAAAAATTGGATCCAAAAAACTACCTCGTGTGTCGTTATTTTGGGATACAGGGTAGTTGCACATAGCTTTATGCTGTGCAATGAGGTATGTGACCCCTCCAAAGCTATTGATGGGTCCGTGAAACATTGTGTGGTAATATGCAGTACACAGGTTCAGCCCTTTGGGCCACAGTGTATGGTGCAACTGTGTGTACATATCCATTGTGAGGTGTTGTGGCCACAGGGGCACATGTCCACACACATTCAACAAGCAATGGTGTTTGTGGGGGATGTAGGTACAGTCCATTACACACAAACATGTGTACACACACATTGTTCAGTGGCGCCATGCCATGGCATAGACCAATGTAGCCACATATGGGGCAAAGTATTGCGTGTATGTTCCCACCTTCAGCTACAGACACACACATAGCAAACCATTGTGTAGTGTAAGCCACTGCCCTGCTCAAAACTGCTCCTGTGTGATGCTTGAGCGGCTCGAAAGTGTCTCGCAGCAGCCACTTGTAACGACACGAGCGTGTATTCCTTCCAAGCTCCGCGACAATAGCGTCACGTATTATCCAGCCTTCCAGCGCAGGGTGGCCAATCAGGCCGCTATTGCGTTGTCCAATGAGCGTGTTTGGGGCGCGGTGTAAATCAATTTGGCACGCCTATGTTTTTTGCCACGCTGAACATGTACGCCCACATTCCTTTGGGGATTGCGGCGTGTGAAGCGGCGACGGGAGGCTACCGGATGTTTCCCGCTGTTGGTGTGGCAACTTCCGGGGAGACACATCGCCTTAGGTTAAGGGCGAAATTGCGGCGTGTAAAAGAACCCTCGGCATTCTGAGGCAGCCATGAAAATGTGCACGCGCACGTTAGATTGCCTCCTATCGTCACCAAAAGTTGCGGCATGTAAAGGTACCATAAGGCTATGTTAAAACAGGGTATTTTTACCTTGGTTTTATGCAAATCTACACCAGAGTTTTTTATTCCTAGCAAAACCTATGTGATTCAGAAAACCAGAAATTGAAACATGCATGGTTTTTGCTGTTTTTTTTTTCGAAGAATGAGCATGTCCAATTCTTTGCTGTGTTTTTGCTCAGTTTTGTAATGTGACAGCAGGAAAAATCAATGGTGAAGTGCAAAGTGCAGCAAACACCGCATGTTTTGTATTGGCAAGAAATCTTTGTTTCGTATCAAAACATCAGGTTTTGCTGCAGTTTTGGTACAGAAAAAACACCCCGTGTGAACATAGCCTTACGGTGAGTAACTGTAAAGCTGGATGTGTTCCTGGGAAAGTTGCTTCAGTGGAATATTAGAGGAAGACTGCTGCAGTGGAGTGCTAGGAATAGCTAGGGGTGGACTAGGGGAAGACTGCTTCAGGGAAGGACTAGTGATAGCAAGGTCTTGGATTGGGGATAGATGCTCCAATGGAGGCCTAGTGGAAATATGCCTCAATAGAGGACAAGTAGAAGGCTGCTTCAGTCGAGAAGTAGGTATTGCTAGGCAGTGGACCGGGGAAGGCTGCTTCAGTGGAGTTCTAGGTTTTGCTAGGTGAGGAACTAGGGAAGACGGCTTTAGTGAAATACTATGTATAGTGAGGTATTCAACCTGGGAAAGTTGTGGAAAGCTGTTTTAGTGGAGAACTAAGGTTGTTCTTCAAAGATTAAGGGAGAAGCCTCTCTATGCTAAGTTTGAGAAATGTCTGTTTGAGCTGAAGTCTTTACCCTTTCTTGGCTTTATCATTTCTGATACAAGTCTCGAGATAGATCCAGAGAACCTCTCTGCTGTGCTTTAGTGGCCCCAACCTGAGGGAATCAAGGCCATTCAGCGATACTGTTCCATGGGAAAGTTCTTACAATGCAGGTGCCATATCCTGCACATACTTAAAGGAACAGTACACCTGTTCTCCATGAGGTCTCTCAGCCTAAGTGCTGAGCTGCTGTGTGTACAAAAGGTATCCTCCCCCTAAGGGAGGTGCCTGGGCAACGTGTTCTCTAGAAACACTGCTTCTGTCCAGGTCACACTCCTGCAGTGCTCTGCACTAGGAAGACTGTTGCCTTGCTTTCAGCATTATCCTAAGGCTATGTGCACACGTTGTCGGGTGCACAGCGGGTTAGGGTCGGCGGCGGCTGGGCGGACCCGACAGGAAGCTCTGGAGCCGCCCACCGGCTTCCTGTCGGGTATGTGCGGCGGGAGACGGGCGGGTGCACAGCGGGTTAGCGGCGGCGGGTCTGCAGTGGCTGGAAGCAGCACATGATTCTGCTTGCAACCGCTGCAGAACCGGCCGGTTTATAGAACATGCTCATTCGTTGCTAACCCGCTGGGAACCCAGCGGTTTAGCAACAGATGAGCATGTGGAAACCGCCGGTGTGTGCACACCGGGGGTCGGTTTCCATAGGTTTATATGTTAACCCAAAAGCCGCTTTTGGATTAACATAAATTTACATAAACCTCATGGAAACCGACCGGCGGTTTCCGCTGCTAAACCTGCACTAAACCTACTAGTGTGCACATAGCCTAAAACTTCTGACTCCAAGAATCCTCTACTGGGAGTTTGTTATCCTTGATCTCTCTGGATGCTCCGTCCGGATTCCACCCCAGGCTGGCCAAGCCTTTCCTGAAGCACACGTAACCATCCAGATTCTTTTACCAGCTTCAACAGCTTTTCTGCAATTGTGTTGTGCGGCGCTCCAAGGATTTATCCTACTGACAAAGCCAGTGTTCCACAGTCTCCTCCTCTCTTATGTTCGGTCTGTATGTGTCACCCCTGTGGTCCGGGACTCGCGGCATTTAAACCTCCTGGTGCTGTAGCGGGTTTATCCCTGTACAGAGGTTACCTCTCTGGTGCTCTACTACGAGAGTTCGGTGTCATGATCCAGAGGTTCCTCCCCTCAGACACTTTTCAGTTTGTTAACCTTCTTTTAATAAATATCATTGGTTTTAATGAGTTTACACTCCAGTCTCTTGCTGTATTGGGTATTCAGCTACCACTGCTCCACCAGTGGCCCAGTGAGTCCCCTTTACATCTCCACCCCCTTCAGATGTAACAATCTGGAAAATGCTTGCCCTTCAAAAATAACTTCCATTTTTGGAAAAAGGTGGAGGTCCGATGGTGCAAAGTCAGGTGAGTAAGGGGGATGTCATAGAATTTGAAAGCTGCAGGAGCACACTTCCATTTGGGCAACATGTGAGTTGTGTACTGGGACATTGTCATGCAGAAGGTGGACACCTCTGGTGAACATGCCACATCTCTTGGTTTTGATGACCTCACACAATTTACGCAGCAGTAAAGAATAGTATGCCCCAGTAATTGTGGTACCCTTTGCTAGGAAATCCATCAAGACTAGTTTGTGCTGGTCCTAAAAGACTGTCAACATGACCTTGCCTGCCAAAGGTTAGGCACGTGCCTTCTTTGGAGGTGTTGAGTCATGATGCTTACATGCATCGTCTGGACTTTACTCTCTCGGATCATAGTGATGGACCCAGATTTCATCCTGTGTGATCAGTCTGTTGAGAAAGTCCTCGTGGTCTCCATGGCACATCATCAATAGAGCATTTGACTCGTTCCTGCTTGTGGAAAGGTGTGAGCAGCCAGGAAACCAGGAGTGGATACCTTATGCATATGAAGCTGGTCTTGGATGATTTTTTTTCACAGACTCCCCCACTAATCTTGACATTTTAAGCTAGGTAGCATATGGTTACTCTGCGATTTTCAAAAATAGCCGCCTTTGCTTGCTGGATCGTGTGTTCATCAATAGCGGAATGGGGTCACCCTGAAGTTAAGGGCGTTTCCAACCAAAATTCGACCACATTTGAAATGACAATGCCAGTTCTTGACTACATCATATGATGATCGTAAACCTCTTTTGTCTCATCGAACATCGCCCTTGATGTGCGGCCTTTCATGTAACGGACCTTGATGACTGCTCTGTATTCCACTGGGTCCATCATCACACCTCACACCACTTCAGTACCTGTAAAAGAAAGACTTATCAGTTCAGAGTTGCAAATTGTAACCTACAGAGACTTATATCAGTACACAAGCAGTTTTAGTGTCATGCGATAAATAGAAGTGGGTCAGTGGAAATATTTAACGAATGCCTCACTTACTTATGTGTTGCAGTATGTGTTGTTCACTGGCTGTATACTTGTGTTGCAGTATGTGTGCTTGTGTTACAGTATGTGTGCTTGTGTTGCAGTATGTGTTGTTCACTGGCTGTATACTTGTGTTGCAGTGTGTATTGTTCACTGGCTGTATACTTGTGTTGCAGTATGTGTTGTTCACTGGCTGTATACTTGTGTTGCAGTATGTGTGCTTGTGTTACAGTATGTGTGCTTGTGTTGCAGTATGTGTTGTTCACTGGCTGTATACTTGTGTTGCAGTGTGTATTGTTCACTGGCTGTATACTTGTGTTGCAGTATGTGTTGTTCACTGGCTGTATACTTGTGTTGCAGTATGTGTGCTTGTGTTGCAGTATGTGTTGTTCACTGGCTGTATACTTGTGTTGCAGTGTGTATTGTTCACTGGCTGTATACTTGTGTTGCAGTATGTGTTGTTCACTGGCTGTATACTTGTGTTGCAGTATGTGTGCTTGTGTTGCAGTATGTGTTGTTCACTGGCTGTATACTTGTGTTGCAGTGTGTATTGTTCACTGGCTGTATACTTGTGTTGCAGTATGTGTTGTTCACTGGCTGTATACTTGTGTTGCAGTATGTGTGCTTGTGTTACAGTATGTGTTGTTCACTGGCTGTATACTTCTGTTGCAGTATGTGTGCTTGTGTTACAGTATGTGTTGTTCACTGGCTGTATACTTGTGTTGCAGTATGTGTGCTTGTGTTGCAGTATGTGTTGTTCACTGGCTGTATACTTGTGTTGCAGTATGTGTGCTTGTGTTACAGTATGTGTTGTTCACTGGCTGTATACTTGTGTTGCAGTATGTGTGCTTGTGTTACAGTATGTGTTGTTCACTGGCTGTATACTTGTGTTGCAGTATGTATTGTTCACTGGCTGTATACTTGTGTTGCAGTATGTGTTGTTCACTGGCTGTATACTTGTGTTGCAGTGTGTGTGCTTGTGTTACAGTATGTGTTGTTCACTGGCTGTATACTTGTGTTGCAGTGTGTGTGCTTGTGTTACAGTATGTGTTGTTCACTGGCTGTATACTTGTGTTGCAGTATGTGTGCTTGTGTTGCAGTATGTGTTGTTCACTGGCTGTATACTTGTGTTGCAGTATGTGTGCTTGTGTTACAGTATGTGTTGTTCACTGGCTGTATACTTCTGTTGCAGTATGTGTGCTTGTGTTACAGTATGTGTTGTTCACTGGCTGTATACTTGTGTTGCAGTATGTGTGCTTGTGTTGCAGTATGTGTTGTTCACTGGCTGTATACTTGTGTTGCAGTATGTGTGCTTGTGTTACAGTATGTGTTGTTCACTGGCTGTATACTTGTGTTGCAGTATGTGTGCTTGTGTTACAGTATGTGTTGTTCACTGGCTGTATACTTGTGTTGCAGTATGTGTGCTTGTGTTACAGTATGTGTTGTTCACTGGCTGTATACTTGTGTTGCAGTATGTATTGTTCACTGGCTGTATACTTGTGTTGCAGTATGTGTGCTTGTGTTGCAGTATGTGTTGTTCACTGGCTGTATACTTCTGTTGCAGTATGTGTGCTTGTGTTACAGTATGTGTTGTTCACTGGCTGTATACTTGTGTTGCAGTGTGTATTGTTCACTGGCTGTATACTTGTGTTGCAGTATGTGTTGTTCACTGGCTGTATACTTGTGTTGCAGTATGTGTGCTTGTGTTACAGTATGTGTTGTTCACTGGCTGTATACTTCTGTTGCAGTATGTGTGCTTGTGTTACAGTATGTGTTGTTCACTGGCTGTATACTTGTGTTGCAGTATGTGTGCTTGTGTTGCAGTATGTGTTGTTCACTGGCTGTATACTTGTGTTGCAGTATGTGTGCTTGTGTTACAGTATGTGTTGTTCACTGGCTGTATACTTGTGTTGCAGTATGTGTGCTTGTGTTACAGTATGTGTTGTTCACTGGCTGTATACTTGTGTTGCAGTATGTATTGTTCACTGGCTGTATACTTGTGTTGCAGTATGTGTTGTTCACTGGCTGTATACTTGTGTTGCAGTGTGTGTGCTTGTGTTACAGTATGTGTTGTTCACTGGCTGTATACTTGTGTTGCAGTGTGTGTGCTTGTGTTACAGTATGTGTTGTTCACTGGCTGTATACTTGTGTTGCAGTATGTGTGCTTGTGTTGCAGTATGTGTTGTTCACTGGCTGTATACTTGTGTTGCAGTATGTGTGCTTGTGTTACAGTATGTGTTGTTCACTGGCTGTATACTTCTGTTGCAGTATGTGTGCTTGTGTTACAGTATGTGTTGTTCACTGGCTGTATACTTGTGTTGCAGTATGTGTGCTTGTGTTGCAGTATGTGTTGTTCACTGGCTGTATACTTGTGTTGCAGTATGTGTGCTTGTGTTACAGTATGTGTTGTTCACTGGCTGTATACTTGTGTTGCAGTATGTGTGCTTGTGTTACAGTATGTGTTGTTCACTGGCTGTATACTTGTGTTGCAGTATGTGTGCTTGTGTTACAGTATGTGTTGTTCACTGGCTGTATACTTGTGTTGCAGTATGTATTGTTCACTGGCTGTATACTTGTGTTGCAGTATGTGTGCTTGTGTTGCAGTATGTGTTGTTCACTGGCTGTATACTTCTGTTGCAGTATGTGTGCTTGTGTTACAGTATGTGTTGTTCACTGGCTGTATACTTGTGTTGCAGTGTGTATTGTTCACTGGCTGTATACTTGTGTTGCAGTATGTGTTGTTCACTGGCTGTATACTTGTGTTGCAGTATGTGTGCTTGTGTTACAGTATGTGTTGTTCACTGGCTGTATACTTCGGTTGCAGTATGTGTGCTTGTGTTACAGTATGTGTTGTTCACTGGCTGTATACTTGTGTTGCAGTATGTGTGCTTGTGTTGCAGTATGTGTTGTTCACTGGCTGTATACTTGTGTTGCAGTATGTGTGCTTGTGTTACAGTATGTGTTGTTCACTGGCTGTATACTTGTGTTGCAGTATGTGTGCTTGTGTTACAGTATGTGTTGTTCACTGGCTGTATACTTGTGTTGCAGTATGTATTGTTCACTGGCTGTATACTTGTGTTGCAGTATGTGTTGTTCACTGGCTGTATACTTGTGTTGCAGTGTGTGTGCTTGTGTTACAGTATGTGTTGTTCACTGGCTGTATACTTGTGTTGCAGTGTGTGTGCTTGTGTTACAGTATGTGTTGTTCACTGGCTGTATACTTGTGTTGCAGTATGTGTGCTTGTGTTGCAGTATGTGTTGTTCACTGGCTGTATACTTGTGTTGCAGTATGTGTGCTTGTGTTACAGTATGTGTTGTTCACTGGCTGTATACTTCTGTTGCAGTATGTGTGCTTGTGTTACAGTATGTGTTGTTCACTGGCTGTATACTTGTGTTGCAGTATGTGTGCTTGTGTTGCAGTATGTGTTGTTCACTGGCTGTATACTTGTGTTGCAGTATGTGTGCTTGTGTTACAGTATGTGTTGTTCACTGGCTGTATACTTGTGTTGCAGTATGTGTGCTTGTGTTACAGTATGTGTTGTTCACTGGCTGTATACTTGTGTTGCAGTATGTGTGCTTGTGTTACAGTATGTGTTGTTCACTGGCTGTATACTTGTGTTGCAGTATGTATTGTTCACTGGCTGTATACTTGTGTTGCAGTATGTGTTGTTCACTGGCTGTATACTTGTGTTGCAGTGTGTGTGCTTGTGTTACAGTATGTGTTGTTCACTGGCTGTATACTTGTGTTGCAGTATGTGTGCTTGTGTTACAGTATGTGTTGTTCACTGGCTGTATACTTCTGTTGCAGTATGTGTGCTTGTGTTACAGTATGTGTTGTTCACTGGCTGTATACTTGTGTTGCAGTATGTGTGCTTGTGTTGCAGTATGTGTTGTTCACTGGCTGTATACTTGTGTTGCAGTATGTGTGCTTGTGTTGCAGTATGTGTTGTTCACTGGCTGTATACTTGTGTTGCAGTATGTGTGCTTGTGTTACAGTATGTGTTGTTCACTGGCTGTATACTTGTGTTGCAGTATGTGTGCTTGTGTTACAGTATGTGTTGTTCACTGGCTGTATACTTGTGTTGCAGTATGTGTGCTTGTGTTACAGTATGTGTTGTTCACTGGCTGTATACTTGTGTTGCAGTATGTGTGCTTGTGTTACAGTATGTGTTGTTCACTGGCTGTATACTTGTGTTGCAGTATGTATTGTTCACTGGCTGTATACTTGTGTTGCAGTATGTGTTGTTCACTGGCTGTATACTTGTGTTGCAGTGTGTGTGCTTGTGTTACAGTATGTGTTGTTCACTGGCTGTATACTTGTGTTGCAGTATGTGTGCTTGTGTTACAGTATGTGTTGTTCACTGGCTGTATACTTCTGTTGCAGTATGTGTGCTTGTGTTACAGTATGTGTTGTTCACTGGCTGTATACTTGTGTTGCAGTATGTGTGCTTGTGTTGCAGTATGTGTTGTTCACTGGCTGTATACTTGTGTTGCAGTATGTGTGCTTGTGTTGCAGTATGTGTTGTTCACTGGCTGTATACTTGTGTTGCAGTATGTGTGCTTGTGTTACAGTATGTGTTGTTCACTGGCTGTATACTTGTGTTGCAGTATGTGTGCTTGTGTTACAGTATGTGTTGTTCACTGGCTGTATACTTGTGTTGCAGTATGTGTGCTTGTGTTGCAGTATGTGTTGTTCACTGGCTGTATACTTGTGTTGCAGTATGTGTGCTTGTGTTACAGTATGTGTTGTTCACTGGCTGTATACTTGTGTTGCAGTATGTGTGCTTGTGTTACAGTATGTGTTGTTCACTGGCTGTATACTTGTGTTGCAGTATGTGTGCTTGTGTTACAGTATGTGTTGTTCACTGGCTGTATACTTGTGTTGCAGTATGTGTGCTTGTGTTACAGTATGTGTTGTTCACTGGCTGTATACTTGTGTTGCAGTATGTATTGTTCACTGGCTGTATACTTGTGTTGCAGTATGTGTTGTTCACTGGCTGTATACTTGTGTTGCAGTGTGTGTGCTTGTGTTACAGTATGTGTTGTTCACTGGCTGTATACTTGTGTTGCAGTGTGTGTGCTTGTGTTACAGTATGTGTTGTTCACTGGCTGTATACTTGTGTTACAGTATGTGTGCTTGTGTTACAGTATGTGTTGTTCACTGGCTGTATACTTGTGTTGCAGTATGTGTGCTTGTGTTACAGTATGTGTTGTTCACTGGCTGTATACTTGTGTTGCAGTATGTGTGCTTGTGTTACAGTATGTGTTGTTCACTGGCTGTATACTTGTGTTGCAGTATGTATTGTTCACTGGCTGTATACTTGTGTTGCAGTATGTGTGCTTGTGTTGCAGTATGTGTTGTTCACTGGCTGTATACTTCTGTTGCAGTATGTGTGCTTGTGTTACAGTATGTGTTGTTCACTGGCTGTATACTTGTGTTGCAGTGTGTATTGTTCACTGGCTGTATACTTGTGTTGCAGTATGTGTTGTTCACTGGCTGTATACTTGTGTTGCAGTATGTGTGCTTGTGTTACAGTATGTGTTGTTCACTGGCTGTATACTTCTGTTGCAGTATGTGTGCTTGTGTTACAGTATGTGTTGTTCACTGGCTGTATACTTGTGTTGCAGTATGTGTGCTTGTGTTGCAGTATGTGTTGTTCACTGGCTGTATACTTGTGTTGCAGTATGTGTGCTTGTGTTACAGTATGTGTTGTTCACTGGCTGTATACTTGTGTTGCAGTATGTGTGCTTGTGTTACAGTATGTGTTGTTCACTGGCTGTATACTTGTGTTGCAGTATGTATTGTTCACTGGCTGTATACTTGTGTTGCAGTATGTGTTGTTCACTGGCTGTATACTTGTGTTGCAGTGTGTGTGCTTGTGTTACAGTATGTGTTGTTCACTGGCTGTATACTTGTGTTGCAGTGTGTGTGCTTGTGTTACAGTATGTGTTGTTCACTGGCTGTATACTTGTGTTGCAGTATGTGTGCTTGTGTTGCAGTATGTGTTGTTCACTGGCTGTATACTTGTGTTGCAGTATGTGTGCTTGTGTTACAGTATGTGTTGTTCACTGGCTGTATACTTCTGTTGCAGTATGTGTGCTTGTGTTACAGTATGTTTGTTCACTGGCTGTATACTTGTGTTGCAGTATGTGTGCTTGTGTTGCAGTATGTGTTGTTCACTGGCTGTATACTTGTGTTGCAGTATGTGTGCTTGTGTTACAGTATGTGTTGTTCACTGGCTGTATACTTGTGTTGCAGTATGTGTGCTTGTGTTACAGTATGTGTTGTTCACTGGCTGTATACTTGTGTTGCAGTATGTGTGCTTGTGTTACAGTATGTGTTGTTCACTGGCTGTATACTTGTGTTGCAGTATGTATTGTTCACTGGCTGTATACTTGTGTTGCAGTATGTGTGCTTGTGTTGCAGTATGTGTTGTTCACTGGCTGTATACTTCTGTTGCAGTATGTGTGCTTGTGTTACAGTATGTGTTGTTCACTGGCTGTATACTTGTGTTGCAGTGTGTATTGTTCACTGGCTGTATACTTGTGTTGCAGTATGTGTTGTTCACTGGCTGTATACTTGTGTTGCAGTATGTGTGCTTGTGTTACAGTATGTGTTGTTCACTGGCTGTATACTTCTGTTGCAGTATGTGTGCTTGTGTTACAGTATGTGTTGTTCACTGGCTGTATACTTGTGTTGCAGTATGTGTGCTTGTGTTGCAGTATGTGTTGTTCACTGGCTGTATACTTGTGTTGCAGTATGTGTGCTTGTGTTACAGTATGTGTTGTTCACTGGCTGTATACTTGTGTTGCAGTATGTGTGCTTGTGTTACAGTATGTGTTGTTCACTGGCTGTATACTTGTGTTGCAGTATGTATTGTTCACTGGCTGTATACTTGTGTTGCAGTATGTGTTGTTCACTGGCTGTATACTTGTGTTGCAGTGTGTGTGCTTGTGTTACAGTATGTGTTGTTCACTGGATGTATACTTGTGTTGCAGTGTGTGTGCTTGTGTTACAGTATGTGTTGTTCACTGGCTGTATACTTGTGTTGCAGTATGTGTGCTTGTGTTGCAGTATGTGTTGTTCACTGGCTGTATACTTGTGTTGCAGTATGTGTGCTTGTGTTACAGTATGTGTTGTTCACTGGCTGTATACTTCTGTTGCAGTATGTGTGCTTGTGTTACAGTATGTGTTGTTCACTGGCTGTATACTTGTGTTGCAGTATGTGTGCTTGTGTTGCAGTATGTGTTGTTCACTGGCTGTATACTTGTGTTGCAGTATGTGTGCTTGTGTTACAGTATGTGTTGTTCACTGGCTGTATACTTGTGTTGCAGTATGTGTGCTTGTGTTACAGTATGTGTTGTTCACTGGCTGTATACTTGTGTTGCAGTATGTGTGCTTGTGTTACAGTATGTGTTGTTCACTGGCTGTATACTTGTGTTGCAGTGTGTGTGCTTGTGTTACAGTATGTGTTGTTCACTGGCTGTATACTTGTGTTGCAGTATGTGTGCTTGTGTTACAGTATGTGTTGTTCACTGGCTGTATACTTGTGTTGCAGTATGTGTGCTTGTGTTACAGTATGTGTTGTTCACTGGCTGTATACTTGTGTTGCAGTATGTATTGTTCACTGGCTGTATACTTGTGTTACAGTATGTGTTGTTCACTGGCTGTATACTTGTGTTGCAGTATGTGTGCTTGTGTTGCAGTATGTGTTGTTCACTGGCTGTATACTTGTGTTGCAGTATGTGTGCTTGTGTTACAGTATGTGTTGTTCACTGGCTGTATACTTGTGTTGCAGTATGTGTGCTTGTGTTACAGTATGTGTTGTTCACTGGCTGTATACTTGTGTTGCAGTATGTATTGTTCACTGGCTGTATACTTGTGTTGCAGTATGTGTTGTTCACTGGCTGTATACTTGTGTTGCAGTGTGTGTGCTTGTGTTACAGTATGTGTTGTTCACTGGCTGTATACTTGTGTTGCAGTGTGTGTGCTTGTGTTACAGTATGTGTTGTTCACTGGCTGTATACTTGTGTTGCAGTATGTGTGCTTGTGTTGCAGTATGTGTTGTTCACTGGCTGTATACTTGTGTTGCAGTATGTGTGCTTGTGTTACAGTATGTGTTGTTCACTGGCTGTATACTTCTGTTGCAGTATGTGTGCTTGTGTTACAGTATGTGTTGTTCACTGGCTGTATACTTGTGTTGCAGTATGTGTGCTTGTGTTGCAGTATGTGTTGTTCACTGGCTGTATACTTGTGTTGCAGTATGTGTGCTTGTGTTACAGTATGTGTTGTTCACTGGCTGTATACTTGTGTTGCAGTATGTGTGCTTGTGTTACAGTATGTGTTGTTCACTGGCTGTATACTTGTGTTGCAGTATGTATTGTTCACTGGCTGTATACTTGTGTTGCAGTATGTGTTGTTCACTGGCTGTATACTTGTGTTGCAGTGTGTGTGCTTGTGTTACAGTATGTGTTGTTCACTGGATGTATACTTGTGTTGCAGTGTGTGTGCTTGTGTTACAGTATGTGTTGTTCACTGGCTGTATACTTGTGTTGCAGTATGTGTGCTTGTGTTGCAGTATGTGTTGTTCACTGGCTGTATACTTGTGTTGCAGTATGTGTGCTTGTGTTACAGTATGTGTTGTTCACTGGCTGTATACTTCTGTTGCAGTATGTGTGCTTGTGTTACAGTATGTGTTGTTCACTGGCTGTATACTTGTGTTGCAGTATGTGTGCTTGTGTTGCAGTATGTGTTGTTCACTGGCTGTATACTTGTGTTGCAGTATGTGTGCTTGTGTTACAGTATGTGTTGTTCACTGGCTGTATACTTGTGTTGCAGTATGTGTGCTTGTGTTACAGTATGTGTTGTTCACTGGCTGTATACTTGTGTTGCAGTATGTGTGCTTGTGTTACAGTATGTGTTGTTCACTGGCTGTATACTTGTGTTGCAGTGTGTGTGCTTGTGTTACAGTATGTGTTGTTCACTGGCTGTATACTTGTGTTGCAGTATGTGTGCTTGTGTTACAGTATGTGTTGTTCACTGGCTGTATACTTCTGTTGCAGTATGTGTGCTTGTGTTACAGTATGTGTTGTTCACTGGCTGTATACTTGTGTTGCAGTATGTGTGCTTGTGTTGCAGTATGTGTTGTTCACTGGCTGTATACTTGTGTTGCAGTATGTGTGCTTGTGTTGCAGTATGTGTTGTTCACTGGCTGTATACTTGTGTTGCAGTATGTGTGCTTGTGTTACAGTATGTGTTGTTCACTGGCTGTATACTTGTGTTGCAGTATGTGTGCTTGTGTTACAGTATGTGTTGTTCACTGGCTGTATACTTGTGTTGCAGTATGTGTGCTTGTGTTACAGTATGTGTTGTTCACTGGCTGTATACTTGTGTTGCAGTATGTGTGCTTGTGTTACAGTATGTGTTGTTCACTGGCTGTATACTTGTGTTGCAGTATGTATTGTTCACTGGCTGTATACTTGTGTTGCAGTATGTGTTGTTCACTGGCTGTATACTTGTGTTGCAGTGTGTGTGCTTGTGTTACAGTATGTGTTGTTCACTGGCTGTATACTTGTGTTGCAGTATGTGTGCTTGTGTTACAGTATGTGTTGTTCACTGGCTGTATACTTCTGTTGCAGTATGTGTGCTTGTGTTACAGTATGTGTTGTTCACTGGCTGTATACTTGTGTTGCAGTATGTGTGCTTGTGTTGCAGTATGTGTTGTTCACTGGCTGTATACTTGTGTTGCAGTATGTGTGCTTGTGTTGCAGTATGTGTTGTTCACTGGCTGTATACTTGTGTTGCAGTATGTGTGCTTGTGTTACAGTATGTGTTGTTCACTGGCTGTATACTTGTGTTGCAGTATGTGTGCTTGTGTTACAGTATGTGTTGTTCACTGGCTGTATACTTGTGTTGCAGTATGTGTGCTTGTGTTACAGTATGTGTTGTTCACTGGCTGTATACTTGTGTTGCAGTATGTGTGCTTGTGTTGCAGTATGTGTTGTTCACTGGCTGTATACTTGTGTTGCAGTATGTGTGCTTGTGTTACAGTATGTGTTGTTCACTGGCTGTATACTTGTGTTGCAGTATGTGTGCTTGTGTTACAGTATGTGTTGTTCACTGGCTGTATACTTGTGTTGCAGTATGTGTGCTTGTGTTACAGTATGTGTTGTTCACTGGCTGTATACTTGTGTTGCAGTATGTGTGCTTGTGTTACAGTATGTGTTGTTCACTGGCTGTATACTTGTGTTGCAGTATGTATTGTTCACTGGCTGTATACTTGTGTTGCAGTATGTGTTGTTCACTGGCTGTATACTTGTGTTGCAGTGTGTGTGCTTGTGTTACAGTATGTGTTGTTCACTGGCTGTATACTTGTGTTGCAGTGTGTGTGCTTGTGTTACAGTATGTGTTGTTCACTGGCTGTATACTTGTGTTGCAGTATGTGTGCTTGTGTTACAGTATGTGTTGTTCACTGGCTGTATACTTGTGTTGCAGTATGTATTGTTCACTGGCTGTATACTTGTGTTGCAGTATGTGTTGTTCACTGGCTGTATACTTGTGTTGCAGTGTGTGTGCTTGTGTTACAGTATGTGTTGTTCACTGGCTGTATACTTGTGTTGCAGTATGTGTGCTTGTGTTACAGTATGTGTTGTTCACTGGCTGTATACTTCTGTTGCAGTATGTGTGCTTGTGTTACAGTATGTGTTGTTCACTGGCTGTATACTTGTGTTGCAGTATGTGTGCTTGTGTTGCAGTATGTGTTGTTCACTGGCTGTATACTTGTGTTGCAGTATGTGTGCTTGTGTTGCAGTATGTGTTGTTCACTGGCTGTATACTTGTGTTGCAGTATGTGTGCTTGTGTTACAGTATGTGTTGTTCACTGGCTGTATACTTGTGTTGCAGTATGTGTGCTTGTGTTACAGTATGTGTTGTTCACTGGCTGTATACTTGTGTTGCAGTATGTGTGCTTGTGTTACAGTATGTGTTGTTCACTGGCTGTATACTTGTGTTGCAGTATGTGTGCTTGTGTTGCAGTATGTGTTGTTCACTGGCTGTATACTTGTGTTGCAGTATGTGTGCTTGTGTTACAGTATGTGTTGTTCACTGGCTGTATACTTGTGTTGCAGTATGTGTGCTTGTGTTACAGTATGTGTTGTTCACTGGCTGTATACTTGTGTTGCAGTATGTGTGCTTGTGTTACAGTATGTGTTGTTCACTGGCTGTATACTTGTGTTGCAGTATGTGTGCTTGTGTTACAGTATGTGTTGTTCACTGGCTGTATACTTGTGTTGCAGTATGTATTGTTCACTGGCTGTATACTTGTGTTGCAGTATGTGTTGTTCACTGGCTGTATACTTGTGTTGCAGTGTGTGTGCTTGTGTTACAGTATGTGTTGTTCACTGGCTGTATACTTGTGTTGCAGTGTGTGTGCTTGTGTTACAGTATGTGTTGTTCACTGGCTGTATACTTCTGTTGCAGTATGTGTGCTTGTGTTACAGTATGTGTTGTTCACTGGCTGTATACTTGTGTTGCAGTGTGTTTGGTGTATCTGGCTGTGCACTTGCATTGCAGCGTCTGTGTGTTGTTTCTCTGGCTGTACTTGTGTCATAGGGTTTGTGTATTATGTACCTGGCTGGGAACATGAATCTATTGCACATATACCACCTTTTGCTCTGGCTCATTTTTTTATGTTGTTTTTCTGTGTTTTCTTATATTTTGTGCAAACGGGGGTTTGGGTATCTCCCCCTGTAGTAGCCACTTCATCTAGAATGCTTTCTGTGGACAGGTGGCTGTAGTAGAGCACTGTACTTCTTTGGCCTTATTCACATTGACATCACTGACACTTGGGAATGTTTTAATAATAGAATAGGACCGTCCCGATTGGCACACCTAGTTGCGGTGGGATGGCTTTTATGCATTTTGATCAAACAGTGTTAACCAAGTGTCCTATTCATTTAAATGTATTCCTATTATTTACTTTATTATGAGGTATATGCTCATTTTGTGTATTTCTCTTTGGGTTTTGTCTGTAAACTGGCCCAGGTGTGAATGTGCTCCTATTGCATGTATACCTACTGATGCTCTGGCTCATTTTTTATTTGTAGTGTCTATGCTAAATGTATGTAAATGTATGTCTGTACGTCTTGCAGTATATATGTGTTGTATCTCTAGCTGTTCTTGTGTCTGGTTTGTATCTCTGGCTATACCTATATCATAGTGTGTGTTGTGTTTCTGGTTGTACCAATATCATACTGTCAGTGTATTGTATCTCTGGTTGTACCAGTGTCGTAGTTTGTTTGTGGTGTCTCTGGTTGCACCTGTGTCACAGAGTCTGCATGGCATCTCAGGCGTTAGTGTTGTGTGCCCGGGGTATGTTTACTTCTGTTGCAGTGTCCACGTGTGACGTCTCTGCCTAGAACTGTGTTGCAGTGTCCATGTGTTGTGTCTCTGGCTGTACCTTTGTAGCAGTGTGTGTTGTCTGTGTGTACCAGTGTATGTTGTGTACCCAGCTGTATTTGTTTGCAGTGTCTGTGTGCTATGTACCCACCTGTGTGTACTTGGGTTGCAGTGTCTGCATTTTGTGTACTTGTCTAGCAGTGTGTGTGTTGTATGTCTGCACTTGTGCTGGAGGATCTATGTGTTATGTACCCACCTGTATGTGTGTATGTTGAAGTGACTGTGTATTATTAACTGGTTCTGTGAACTTATATGTAATATATCCTCCTGTGTGTATTTGTTTTGTATAACTGGCTGTGTGTACTTGTGCTCCAGTGTCTGTGTTGTATAACTGGCTGTGTAGACTTGTGTTGCAGCATGTGTTGTGTAGTCATGATGCAGTGTATGTGTGTTGTGTACCCAGCTATGTACTTGGTTCTCTAGCTCCAATTGTGTTGCAGTGTCTGTGTGTTGTGTCTCTGGCTGTACTTGTGTTGTCTATGTGTTATGTACCTGGCTTTGTGTGCTTGTGTTGCAGTGTGTGTTGTGTACTTGTGTTTTTATATGTATGCAGTGTCTGTACTTGTGTGTCTGAATGTTGAAGTGTTTGTACTTGTGTCAGTGTAATATCGTGTCTGTCTCTTGTGTACTTGTGTGTCTGTAAGTTGCAGTCTGTACTCGTGTTGTATTTGTATGTTGCAGTGTGTTACAGTGTCTGTTGTGCATTTGTGTCTGTATGTTGCAGTGTCTGTACTCGTGTGTCTGTTTGTTCTGTTGCAGTGTCTGTATGTTGCAGTGTCTGTAGTCGTGTGTCTGTTTGTTCTGTTGCAGTGTCTGTATGTTGCAGTGTCTGTACTCGTGTCTGTTTATTCTGTTGCAGTGTCTGTATGTTGCAGTGTCTGTACTCGTGTGTCTGTTTGTTCTGTTGCAGTGTCTGTACTTGTGTGTCTGTTTGTTCTGTTGCAGTGTCTGTATGTTGCAGTGTCTGTACTCGTGTGTCTGTGTGTTCTGTTGCAGTGTCTGTATGTTGCAGTGTCTGTACTTGTGTGTCTGTTTGTTCTGTTGCAGTGTCTGTATGTTGCAGTGTCTGTACTCGTGTGTCTGTTTGTTCTGTTGCAGTGTCTGTACTTGTGTGTCTGTTTGTTCTGTTGCAGTGTCTGTATGTTGCAGTGTCTGTTGTGTTGCAGTGTCTGTTGTGTTGCAGGATCTGTGTTTTGCAGTGTGAGTTATCGTTGGCAGTGCAGCTGGGAGTTTCAGTGTGTGTGTTGTGTCTGTACTCGTGTGTCTATATTGCAGTGTCTAAGTGTTGTAGTGTCTTTACTTGTGCGTTGTGTGTGGCAGTGCAGCTGTGAGTTGCCGTGTCTGTATGTTGTGTTGTAGAGTGTGTGTTTGTGACAGTGTTTATGTTGTGTTGCAGTGTCTGTATGTTGTATTGTCTGTGCTCATGTTGTCGGTGAGTGCAGAGGTGAGTTGCAGTGTCTGTGTGTTGTGTTGCGTGTCTTAGTGTCTGTGTGTTTGTCGGTGCAGCTGTGAGTTGCAGTGTCTGTAGTCCTGTCTTGTGTGTCTCAGTGTCTGTACTCCTGTCTCTGTACAGTCCTGTGTTGTATGTAGCAGTTGTAGTCCTGTGTGTGTCTGCGGTCCTGTGTTGTGTGTGTCTCTCTGTAGTCCTGTGTGTGTCTGCGGTCCGGTGTTGTGTGTGTCTCTCTGTAGTCCTGTGTGTCTGCGGTCCTGTCTTGTGTGTGTCTGTCTGTAGTCCTGTGTGTCTGCGGTCCTGTGTTGTGTGTGTCTCTCTGTAGTCCTGTGTGTCTGCGGTCCAGTGTTGTGTGTGTCTCTCTGTAGTCCTGTGTGTCTGCGGTCCTGTGTAGTGTGTGGCAGTGTCTGTGGTCCTGTGTTGTGTGTGTGTCTGTCTGTAGTCCTGTGTGGCAGTGTCTGCGGTCCTGTGTAGTGTGTGGCAGTGTCTGCGGTCCTGTGTAGTGTGTGGCAGTGGTCCTGTGTAGTGTGTGGCAGTGTCCTGTGTAGTGTGTGGCAGTGTCTGCGGTCCTGTGTAGTGTGTGGCAGTGTCTGCGGTCCTGTGTAGTGTGTGGCAGTGGTCCTGTGTAGTGTGTGGCAGTGTCTGTGTGTCTGTCCTGTAGTCCTGTGTTGTGTGTGTGTCTGTCTGTAGTCCTGTGTGTCTGTCTGCAGTCCTGTGTAGTGTGTGGCAGTGTCTGCGGTCCTGTGTAGTGTGTGGCAGTGTCTGTCTGTAGTCCTGTGTTGTGTGTGTCTGTCTGTAGTCCTGTGTGTGTCTGCGGTCCTGTGTAGTGTTGGCAGTGTCTGTGGTCCTGTGTTGTGTGTGTGTCTGTCTGTATCCTGTGTGGCAGTGTCTGCGGTCCTGTGTAGTGTGTGGCAGTGTCTGCGGTCCTGTGTAGTGTGTGGCAGTGGTCCTTGTAGTGTGTGGCAGTGGTCCTGTGTAGTGTGTGGCAGTGTCTGCGTCCTGTGTAGTGTGTGGCAGTGTCGCGGTCTGTGTATGTGTGGCAGTGTCTGTTAGTGTGTGGCAGTGTCGTTGTTGCGTAGTCCTTGTTGTGTGTGGTGTCTGTAGTCCTGTGTGTCTGTCTGCAGCTGTGTAGTGTGTGGCAGTGTCTCGGTCCTGTGTAGTGTGTGGCAGTGTCTGTCTGTAGTCCTGTGTGTGTGTGTCTGTCTGTGTCCTGTGTGGTCTCCGTCCTGTGTAGTGTGTGGCAGTGTCTGTGGTCCTGTGTTGTGTGTGTCTGTCTGTAGTCCTGTGTGGCAGTGTCTGTGGTCCGTGTAGTGTGTGGCAGTGTCTGTGGTCTGTTGTAGTCCTGTGTGGCAGTGTCTGCGGTCCTGTGTAGTGTGTGCAGTGGTCCTGTTCTGTGTCAGTGTCCTGTGTAGTGTGTGGCAGTGTCTGCGTCCTGTGTAGTGTGTGGCAGTGTCTGTGTAGTGTGTGTGCAGTGGTCCTGTGTAGTGTGTGGCAGTGGTCCTGTGTAGTGTGTGGCAGTGTCTGTGTGTCTGTCTGTAGTCTGTGTGCAGTGTCTGCGGTCCTGTGTAGTGTGTGGCAGTGGTCCTGTGTAGTGTGTGCAGTGTCCTGTGTAGTGTGTGACAGTGTCTGCGTCCTGTGTAGTGTGTGGCAGTGTCCTGTGTAGTTGGCGTGTCCTGTGTTGTGTGCAGTGTCTGTGTCTGTCTGTAGTCCTGTGTGGCAGTGTCTGCGGTCCTGTGTAGTGTGTGGCATGGTCGTGTATGTGTGCAGTGTCCTGTGTAGTGTGTGGCAGTGTCCTGTGTAGTGTGTCAGTGTCTGTGTGTCGTCTGTAGTTGTGTGGCAGTGTCTGCGGTCCTGTGTAGTGTGTGGCAGTGTCTGGTCCTGTGTAGTGTGTGGCAGTGTCTGCGGTCCTGTGTAGTGTGTGGCAGTGTCCTGTGTGTGTTGCAGTGTCCTGTGTAGTGTGTGGCAGTGTCTGTGTGTCTGTCTGTAGTCCTGTGTGGCAGTGTCTGCGGTCCTGTGTAGTGTGTGGCAGTGGTCGCCTGTGTAGTGTGTGGCAGTGTCCTGTGTAGTGTGTGGCAGTGTCTGTGTGTCTGTCTGTAGTCCTGTGGCAGTGTCTGCGGTCCTGTGTAGTGTGTGGCCAGTGGTCCTGTGTAGTGTGTGGCAGTGTCTGTGTGTCTGTCTGTAGTCCTGTGTGGCAGTGTCTGCGGTCCTGTGTAGTGTGTGGCAGTGAGTCCTGTGTAGTGTGTGGCAGTGGTCCTGTGTAGTGTGTGGCAGTGTCTGCGTCCTGTGTAGTGTGTGGCATGGGTCCTGTGTAGTGTGTGGCAGTGTCTGTGTCTGTCTGTAGTTGTGTGGCAGTGTCTGCGGTCCTGTGTAGTGTGTGGCAGTGATCCTGTGTAGTGTGTGGCAGTGGTCCTGTGTAGTGTGTGGCAGTGTCTGCGGTCCTGTGTAGTGTGTGGCAGTGGTCCTGTGTAGTGTGTGGCAGTGTCTGTGTGTCTGTCTGTAGTCCTGTGTGGCAGTGTCTGCGGTCCTGTGTAGTGTGTGGCAGTGATCCTGTGTGTTGTGTGCATGGTCCTGTGTAGTGTGTGGCAGTGTCTGCGGTCCTGTGTAGTGTGTGGCAGTGTCCTGTGTAGTTGTGTGGCAGTGGTCCTGTGTAGTGTGTGGCAGTGGTCCTGTGTAGTGTGTGGCAGTGTCTGTGTGTCTGTCTGTAGTCCTGTGTGGCAGTGTCTGCGGTCCTGTGTAGTGTGTGGCAGTGGTCCTGTGTAGTGTGTGGCAGTGGTCCTGTGTAGTGTGTGGCAGTGTCCTGTGTAGTGTGTGGCAGTGGTCCTGTGTAGTGTGTGGCAGTGTCTGTGTGTCTGTCTGTGTAGTCTGTGTGGCAGTGTCTGCGGTCCTGTGTAGTGTGTGCAGTGGTCCTGTGTAGTGTGTGGCAGTGTCTGTGTGTCTGTCTGTAGTCCTGTGTGGCAGTGTCTGCGGTCCTGTGTAGTGTGTGGCAGTGTCCTGTGTAGTGGTGGCAGTGGTCCTGTGTAGTGTGTGGCAGTGTGTCTGCGGTCCTGTGTAGTGTGTGTGGCAGTTGGTCCTGTGTAGTGTGTGGCAGTGTCTGTGTGTCTGTCTGTAGTCCTGTGTGGCAGTGTCTGCGGTCCTGTGTAGTGTGTGGCAGTGATCCTGTGTAGTGTTGGGCTGTGGTCCTGTGTAGTTGTGTGGCAGTGTCTGCGGTCCTGTGTAGTGTGTGGCAGTGGTCCTGTGTAGTGTGTGGCAGTGTCTGTCTGTAGTCCTGTGTGGCAGTGTCTGCGGTCCTGTGTAGTGTGTGGCAGTGATCCTGTGTAGTGTGTGGCAGTGGTCCTGTGTAGTGTGTGGCAGTGTCTGCGGTCCTGTGTAGTGTGTGGCAGTGGTCCTGTGTAGTGTGTGGCAGTGTCTGTCTGTAGTCCTGTGTGGCAGTGTCTGCGGTCCTGTGTAGTGTGTGGCAGTGATCCTGTGTAGTGTGTGGCAGTGGTCCTGTGTAGTGTGTGGCAGTGTCTGCGGTCCTGTGTAGTGTGTGGCAGTGGTCCTGTGTAGTATGTGGCAGTGTCTGTAGTCCTGTGTAGTGTGTGTCTGTCTGTAGTGTGTGGCAGTGTGTGTGTGTCTGTCTGTAGTCCTGTGTAGTGTGTCTGTCTGCGGTCCTGTGTAGTGTGGCAGTGTCTGCGGTCCTGTGTAGTGTGTGGCAGTGGTCCTGTGTAGTGTGTGGCAGTGTCTGTAGTCCTGTGTAGTGTGTGTCTGTCTGTAGTGTGTGGCAGTGTGTGTGTGTCTGTCTGTAGTCCTGTGTTGTGTGGGTGCAGCTGTAGTTGCAGTGAGGCCCGCTCTCTCACTTTCGCCCGGCCGGTCACCTCCTGAGTGTTGAGTGTCTATGAGCCGTTGGCTGCACTGAAACGTTTGGCTCTTTCTCTTAGTAACAGCTTTTTACATTCTGCCTCAATTCCTCTCCAGCCTAATCACTGGCAACTGCCCCCTCCCCCACCCGGGATCTGCCGGATTTACCCCCTCCCCCCGTCCTGCTCTCACCACCAGGGCAATAACCGCACGTTAACGGCCGCCGCCGCTCCATCTCCCGGGGAGGGAGCCGCTTGTTGTCAGGTAAGTGCCCTTGTGGAGACTCCCGGGCAGCCCGGTGCCATGAACCTGGGCACAGCAGGGTGGGGGAGCTGCGGGGAATCCCTGACTGAGGAGCTCACTATCAGCGCTGGGGAGGGGAGCTGCTGGTTATCTGTTAACCACTTCTCTGCTGGAGAGCTTCCGCTGCCCATCCCCCCGGGCTTTCCGGCACATAATAGGTTTGTGCTGGGCCGCCCTTCCCCCACACTCTGACGTTTAACCATTTAGCTGTCACCAGTCTGGTGCCCTTTACCCTATTTACCGCCTGTAAGGTGGGGACTGTTCACACCTGGCTCTGCTGTGCCGCTCACGGCTGGACACTGTAGTGTCAGGGTCACCGGCCAATGTGTGATAGTATCAGGCAGGAAATACGTGAGGTGGGGGGAGGGGAGAGGTCTGGGAAATGTCCAGTGTGGGGGAGGGGAGAGGTCTGGAAAGTGTGTGGGGGAGGGGAGAGGTCTGGGAAGTGTGTGGGGGAGGGGAGAGGTCTGGGAAGTGTGTGGGGGAGGGGAGAGGTCTGGGAAGTGTGTGGGGGAGGGGAGAGGTCTGGGAAGTGTGTGGGGGAGGGGAGAGGTCTGGGAAGTGTGTGGGGGAGGGGAGAGGTCTGGGAAATGTCCAGTGTGGGGGAGGGGAGAGGTCTGGAAAGTGTGTGGGGGAGGGGAGAGGTCTGGGAAATGTCCAGTGTGGGGGAGGGGAGAGGTCTGGGAAATGTCCAGTGTGGGGAGGGGAGAGGTCTGGGAAGTGTCCAGTGTGGGGGAGGGGAGAGGTCTGGGAAGTGTACAGTGTGGGGGAGGGGAGAGGTCTGGGAAATGTCCAGTGTGGGGGAGGGGAGAGGTCTGGGAAATGTCCAGTGTGGGGAGGGGAGAGGTGGGGGAGGGGTGAGGTCTGGGAAGTGTGTGGGGGAGGGGAGAGGTCTGGGAAATGTCCAGTGTGGGGAGGGGAGAGGTCTGGAAAGTGTGTGGGGGAGGGGAGAGGTCTGGGAAATGTCCAGTGTGGGGGAGGGGAGAGGTCTGGAAAGTGTGGGGGGAGGGGAGAGGTCTGGGAAATGTCCAGTGTGGGGGAGGGAGAGGTCTGGGAAATGTCCAGTGTGGGGGAGGGGAGAGGTCTGGGAAGTGTCCAGTGTGGGGGAGGGGAGAGGTCTGGGAAGTGTACAGTGTGGGGGAGGGGAGAGGTCTGGGAAGTGTACAGTGTGGGGGAGGGGAGAGGTCTGGGAAATGTCCAGTGTGGGGGAGGGGAGAGGTCTGGGAAATGTCCAGTGTGGGGAGGGGAGAGGTGGGGGAGGGGTGAGGTCTGGGAAGTGTCCACTGTGGGGGAGGGGAGAGGTCTGGGAAGTGTCCACTGTGGGGGAGGGGAGAGGTCTGGGAAGTGTACAGTGTGGGGGAGGGGAGAGGTCTGAGAAGTGTCCAGTGTGGGGGAGGGGTGAGGTCTGGGAAGTGTCCAGTGTGGGTGAGGGGAGAGGTCTGTGAAGTGTCCAGTGTGGGGGAGGGGAGAGGTCTGGGAAGTGTACAGTGTGGGGGGGAGGGCTGGGAAGTGTACAGTGTGGGGGAGAGGTCTGGGAAGTGTCCACTGTGGGGGAGGGGAGAGGTCTGGGAAGTGTACAGTGTGGGGGAGAGGAGAGGCCTGGGAAGTGTACAGTGTGGGGGAGGGGAGAGGCCTGGGAAGTGTACAGTGTGGGGGAGGAGAAATGTCTGGGAAGTGTACAGTGTGGGGAGGGGTGAGGTCTGGGAAGTGTGTGGGGGAGGGAGAGGTCTAGGAAGTGTCCAGTGTGGGGAGGGGAGAAGTCTGAGGAGTGTCCAGTGTGGAGCAGGGGAAGGTCTGGGAAGTGTGCAGTGTGGAGGAGGGGAGAGGTCTGGGAAGTGTGGAGGAGGGGAGAGGTCTGGGAAGTGTGCAGTGTGGAGGAGGGGAGAGGTCTGGGAAGTGTGCAGTGTGGGGGAGGGGTGAGGTCTGGGAAGTGTGCAGTGTGGAGGAGGGGAGAGGTCTGGGAAGTGTGCAGTGTGGGGGAGGGGAGAGGTCTGGGAAATATGCAGTGTGGAGGAGGGCAGAGGTGTGGGGGAGGGGGTGGAAGTATGAGAAGTGTACAGTGTGGGCGAGGTGTGATAAGTGTACATACAGTGTGGGGAGGAGGAGGTCAGAGAAGTGTACAGTGTGGGAAAGGAAGTCTGTGGAGTGCACAGTGTGGGGGAGGGGAGGTCTGAGAAGCATATAGTGTAGGGGAGGAGGAGATCCTGAAGTGCTTAGTGAAGAGGAGGGGAGGTCTGGGAAGTAAACAGTGCGGGGGAGGGGTGAGGTATGAGAAGTGTACAGTGTGGGGGAAGGGAGGTGTGATACGTGTACATATAGTGTGGGGAGGAGGAGGTCTGGGTAGTGTACAGTGTGGGGGAGGGAGGTCTGGGTAGTGTTTAGTGTGGGGGAGGGGAGGTCTGGGAAGTGTACAGTGTGGGGGAGGGAAGGTCTGGGACGTAAACAGTGCGGGGGAGGTGGAAAGGTCTGAGAAGTGTACAGTGTAGGGGAGGGGTGAGGTCTGGGAAGTGTACAGTGTAGGGGAGGGTGAGGTCTGGGAAGTGTACAGTGTAGGGGAGGGGTGAGGTCTGGGAAGTGTACAGTGTAGGGGAGGGGAGGTCTGGGAAGTGTACAGTGTAGGGGAGGGGTGAGGTCTGGGAAGTGTACAGTGAAGGGGAGGGGAGGTCTGGGTAGTGTTCAGTGTGGGGGAGGGGAGGTCTGGGTAGTGTTCAGTGTGGGGGAGGGGAGGTCTGGGTAGTGTTCAGTGTGGGGGAGGGGAGGTCTGGTAGTGTTCAGTGTGGGGGAGGGGAGGTCTGGGTAGTGTATAGTGTGGGGGAGGGGAGGTCTGAGCACTTTCCTGATACAACTTTATCTGCCTCTTATTTCTGGTAGGGGAATTGGAGAGAGTGATTTCCTCCCAGCCCTTAGTGATGAGGGTTTGGGTCCACCATGTGCTATTGATGTATGTGGCAGCTGTTGTGGTTACTAGATGTTAGTTTTCCTTGGAGTGTTACATAAGGATTACCGGTGAGCTCTGGTGCCCACTCATCGGTGCGGCTGGTGCTACAGATTCTGCCTTTGGTACTATTGGGTCGTATCACATTATTGTACACTAAGGACATAAATATAAGTGCTGTATTCTACTCTGGTAATATCATCAGGACGTCATAACCTCTGATCAGTGCGGGGGGGAGGGGTGATCACCAGGGGTGGAAACACCAGACATGTCTCATCCATATTTTGTGCGCTGAAGTTTCATCTTATTACAGTACCAGAAGAGTGGATGTGATTCTTTTTCTTTACACCTGAACCCTACAAATAATCTTCATGTTAGGTGTGTTTGCACAGGTGTCTTAAAGGAGTTGCATGACAGTAAAATGTGTTTTTGTGGGCAATTATTGATTAAAATTAATAAATAGGGGTGTACTTTCTTTGGCACCCCTGAGGGCTGCTCTGGAATGTCCGTCCTGTTTGGAAGTCAAAGAGACCTCTGTCACTCCAGCTCTATTCCCCACATGACTGACATATTCTTTGCTTGAAGTCACACAGCAGAGGGCTGTCAGTTAAGCAGGAGGCGGGGAATAGATCTGGAGTGACAAAGGCTTCATTTCTATAACAGCTCTTCAGTCTCCTTTGTATAGCAATTCAAATGCAGATTTATCAGTAATGGAAGATCCAAGGACCATGTAAGAGCTGCACGCGCATATACAAAGTTCAGGGGGTGAAATCCTGCTGACAGATTCCCTTTAAAAACTTATCTTGATCCACATATCTTGGATCAAAAACCG
This sequence comes from Allobates femoralis, assembly GCA_033576535.1. NCBI lineage: Eukaryota > Metazoa > Chordata > Amphibia > Anura > Aromobatidae > Allobates > Allobates femoralis. Next base: position 168,247,055 of record JARQOC010000001.1, on the reverse strand, counting down.
AGAAAGATCCAGCTCAAAATTGATTTAAAATATGGACTAACGCGTTTCAAACTCTTGTGTCGAGCTCTGACTGCAGGTACCGCTACACGCTTCAATGGTGAAACGATATCACCAACGATCTCACAGGAGCGCGGTCGTTAGGACATCATTTTGACATCGTTGGTGAGATGTCGCACATATAGATATCGTAGACAAAGCACCAACGATGTAGCGAGCAGCTATCATTCACACAAGCCAGCGAATGATACTTGTTCACTGATGTGAATGGGAAGTGTTGACGACATCATTATCACGGTGTCACACACAACGATGCAGCAGGTTGGCTGAGCGAAGGATTGTTTGATTTGAAAACATGTTCTCAAATCTGCGATCAACGATCCAACGATTTATCATAGTCGTATCTCGGTGTAACACGCAACGACGTCCTAACGATGTCACTTGAACGACTCCAAACCCGTGACATTTGACCGATATCGCCTGTGGAACCTTCGAAACGCGTTACTTTGGATCTCATCATGGACTCCATGTTTTAAATCAATTTTGAGCTGGATTTTTCTCTATTCGTGATATCAAAATATCATATAAAAATGGATGTGTCTGTGTCTTTTTTTTTTTTTTTTTTCCTGTGCACAACAGACATAAAATAGACATGTGAATCGGTTCATAGACGGGTACATGGTCTGTCTGTCAGAAACATGAGTACTGGATAGACAAACGTGTGACTGAGGCCTTGGCTGTAGGCAGATCCTGACCTGACAGCTTTACGGACGAGCACACTAAGCTGCACTCCGAGCCTGTGACGTCCGCAGTCTGTAGACACGACTGGTCTGAACAGTTTACAGCTCGTTCAGACGGGTGTGTTGTACAGACGTGTGCAGTCCGCGGTGAGATCGGACATCTCCCTGACCAATGTAATCTGGGACGACTCTTAAAGGTACCGTTACACGTTGCAATGTTGCATGCAACTTCGCTGAAATTTGCTGTGTCAGCGAAGATGCAGCAACATCGCAGGTGCATCGTGCTGTGTGACAGCACAATGCAACTGCGATAAATCGCTGGTTGCAAGTTGCCAGGTTTATGAACATGTTAATAAACCTGACAATCTGGCCCCAGCGACTTGGCTGTATCGTGCCGTCTGACACCGCAATAGCGATGTTGCCGGTGATACAGCCTATACGCAGCACTGCTGCGGATCGCTCGCTGGGTTTCCAGCTCAGCGAGCGATCCTTTCGGCAACATCGCAGGCAAAATCTTGCCATGTGACCCCAAGGCCGCGATGTCGTAAGCAAGCGCGCACCCGCGTCATCGCTTCCCACATCAGCCGCGATGTAGTACTGTGTACTGTTACACGAGGCAATGTTGCTGCGATGTTGCCAGCAACTTCACGGGAGCGCGCACGTTTTTGGCACTTTTCCAAGATTGCCATGTAGATGTCACACGCAGAGATATCGTAGGCAACTAAACTACGATGTTGAAAGCAACTTTCATTTGCTGGGTATGAGCAACCCAGCGAACGATCCTTATCAATGTAATTAATTGGGAAAGTTGCTTTCAACATCACTATTGCGGTATCACAAAGAGTGATATTAGCAGAACGCCTGAGCAACATTGCCAGGTTTCATAAGTGTACCGTTACACAGTGCGCCGCCGCCGGAGATGTCGGCGGCGACGGGCGGGAGTGTTTTGGCGCCCCGCCAGCGTCGACGCCCCCCGTTTACATGGGGAGACACCTCCGGCGATCTGACAGGCGGCATCGCCACCGGGGTGTCTCAAAACCCCAGTGGCGATTCAGTACAATGGGAGCCTAAGGCTCCCATCGTCTGTCAGGTCGCCAACGGCCGTTTACATGGGGCGATGTGTACACATCGCCCCAGATCGGCCGCCTGGTTTCAGAGCACTCTGTGAAACCAGGCGACCACTAAAAGGCGCCGCCATAGCCTATTTACATTAGGCGATGCAGGGGCGATATCGGTGCCGATAGGCCACGCCCCTGCAGCGCCTAAGAAATTGGCATAGCCGTCGCCACGTGTGACGGTACTCTAACATGCTCATAAACCTGCCAACTCCACTCAAGCAACTTATCACAGTAGAATCACCTGTCACACGTTGCAACGTACTAGAAATTTCAACGGCAACAGCGATGACTACGTCCACTTTTGGGCGATGTTGCCGGCTATGTTGCCTCGTGTAACGGTACCTTTAGAGAACAGGTTTTTTTTGCACAAACTAAGTGTCTGTGTGAAATATATCTTGGCGTGCCCTATTCAATCCCATATTTCAGATGAGACCTATTCAAGTCTATGGGAGCACAAAAAATTTGGATCCTACATGGGTAATCGGTATTGTATCTAGTTTCTCCGGGTACATTGTCATTAGTAACACAGGAAACTATTTGGCTGTTGATCTAAAATCTAGATGTCATGCGGATGTAGGGAAGGACACACGGATGACCAGTACAGATGAAAATTGGATTGTTTTTTATTCGCTCTTCTGATCCCGCCCTAGAGGTGTTTCACCTGTTGCGTATGTGCCACGGACTTTTTTTTTTGCGACTGTGACATTTATCAGAAACGACTATTTGAATGATTGAAAACAATTTTTAGTCTGACATTTCTGGAACAAAATCTGCAGTGTGGGAATTCACCCTCCGCACGTTCCCCTGAGGCACTTTGCTCCAGAGAAAATGACAATGACCCTGTGACAAAGCATGTGAGATACACATTATATTATTTGACCATCGCGTCGCCACACTTCATATTTCATCCATGGCACATCTTCAATCTGCAGCAAGTTCATAATAATTCACCGGGCGGCAAGTGGCTCAGTGGTTACACTTGTATATGGTGGCTCAGTGGTTAGCACTGTATATGGTGGCCTCTATAGTGGTTAGCACTGTATATGGTGGCTCAGTGGTTAGCACTGTATATGGTGGCTCAGTTGCTGTTTTGCATCCTGGGTTTCATTATATGGCTCGTGTAGCACTGTAGGTGGTATGTTAGCACTGTATATGGTGGCTCAGTGGTTAGCACTGTATATGGTGGCTCCTAGCATGTGGTTAGTAGCACTGTATATGGTGGCTCAGCGGTTAGCACTGTATATGGTGGCTCAGTGGTTTGCACTGATATGTGGCTCAGCGTTAGCACTATATGTGGCTCAGTGGTTTGCCAACCTGGTTTATATATGGTGGCTCAGTGGTTAGCACTGTATATGGTGGCTCAGTGGTTAGCACTGTATATGGGGGCTCAGTGGTTAGCACTATACGGTGGCTCAGTGGTTAGCACTGTATATGGTGGCTCAGTGGTTAGCACTGTATATGGTGGCTCAGTGGTTAGCACTGTATATGGTGGCTCAGTGGTTAGCACTGTATGGTGGCTCAGTGTTAGCACTTGGTGGTCGTTAGCACTGTATATGGTGGCTCAGTGGTTAGCACTGTATATGGGGGCTCAGTGGTTAGCACTATACGGTGGCTCAGTGGTTAGCACTGTATACGGTGGCTCAGTGGTTAGCACTGTATATGGTGGCTCAGTGGTTAGCACTATTGGTGCTGTCACACCAGGCGACATTGCTAGCAACATCGCCGGAAAAGTGACGTACCAGCGATGTCGCTAGCGACGTCGCGCTGTGTGACAGCGCGACGCGACCGCGTTTTATCGCTAGTCGCAGGTTGTCAGGTTTACGGGAAGAACTGTAAACCTGACAACCGGCGAACCTGCGATTAGGCTGGATCGCGCCGTGTGACATCGCCAGAGCGATGTCAGCGGCGATCCAGCCTATACCGCAGCTTTGCTGCGGATCGCTCGCTGGGCTAAGCCCAGTCCAACGAGCGATGTCACCGCCCGCATCGCTGCGGCATTCGCCGGCCGCAGCCGTGCTGTGTGACAGCTGGCCAGCGATGTCGGAACCGAGCGGGCACCCGCGCATCACTTCGACATCGCTGGCCAGGTTGTGCTGTGTGACGGCACCTTAAATGGTGGCTCAGTGGTTAGCACTATATAGTGGCTCAGTGGTTAGCACTGTATGGTGGCTCAGCGGTTAGCACTGCAGTCTTGGGGTCCTGGATTCAAGTCCCACCAAGGACAACATCTGCAAGGAGTTTGTATGTTCTCCCCGTGTTTGCATGGGTTTCCTCCAGGCACTCCAGTTTCCTGCCACACTTGAAAGACATACTGATAGGATGTTTAGATTGTGAGCCCCAATGGAGACAGTGATGCAAATGTATGTAAAGTGCTATATAATAAATGAATACATATTATTATGTAAGCAGATATTCTCATAAGGCGGCTGTCACACGCTACAATATCGAGAGCGATATTGTAAGCGATCACGTGCACGCGCGATCGCTAACAATATCGCTCACATCGCTGGTGAGATGTCACACAGACAGACTCACCAGCGATGTGGAGCAGCGAGATCGCTGGTTACTATGGTACACATCGGGTTACTAGGCGCCGCGTGGCGCTTAGTAACCCGACGTTTACCATAGATACCATCTCCCAGCATAGGCTCTGCCGCTGGGAGATCGTTCATCGTGGTGTCACACACCACGATGAAGCAGATTGAACAAGCGATTATCGCTTGATATGAGCTCCTGCTCTCATATCTGCGATGTCACGATCAAGTGATTTTACATTGTAAAATCGCTTGATTACACGCAGCGATGCACAAACGATATCGCTTAAGCGATCAAAAAGCAGATCACTTAAGCGATATCGTGCTTTAAATTGAACCGTGTGACGGCCGCCTAAGAATCAGAAAGCCATTATTTACCTGCAAGTAAACAACATTCCACTGCTGCCGGCCTCCTTACTGAAAGTGCGGTACTGGGAGAAAGTGAATTGATTTTCTCCCATGATCCCCGGCTTTTAGTCCTGATTACACGCACAGAGCGATTGCAGTCATGAATCACTCTGTGAGCGCCGGCTGTTAGCACACCATGGAACTTTTCATGCACTCGCTTTTCAGTGTATCTATGCAGAGACGGCTGTCAATCAAATACTGGGGCTTATTTCCATTTGCTTCCCACATTATAGTGAGCGGTGATTGGCCACTTTCTGCACACCCTCATGACTGAGATCCTGTAGGGGAAATAAGGTTATTTTCTCCCAGTTGCTGCACTTTAAAGAGAACCTCTCACCCTCTGGTGATTTCCAAAGTGAAAGCACCACTGAATGCAGTGTATAATACTGCATTCATACAAGGTGTGTCCCATGTCTGTACCCCAAAAAAAACAGTTTAGAAAGTTTAGAGTCAAGAGGTCCCAGAGGCTTATGTGAGTTTGAAGTCCTGGCCGCTCACACGGTCCTCTCTGCCTCCTGCCCGGTGTTCCGCCTCCTCTTCTGCATAATCTTTAGTAGAGCAGGTTCTGGTGCTTGCGTCACACACGTGCGCCGTTACAGCAGCCGGGACCCGCTCCTACCAAGTCCTCGTTGTATGCCTGCGTGAATTGACACACTGAGGCGCAGGCGCCGAAGAGGAGGAGGCCACACACAGAAGAGGAGGTGAAACACAGGGCAGGAGACGGAGAAGACCATGGGAGCGGCCAGGACTGCAAACTCAGATAAGGCTGCCTTCACACCCACGGTTTTGTGGTGTCAGGTTCTGCCCGGTTTGAATTGGACAGAACCTGATCTGGCTTTTGGCCTCATGTGTCCTTATGGTGCCGGATTGGTCTTTTTTGGCCTCCGGTTTTGTGCTTTTCTGGGAGGATCCGGTTGTGTTTGTTTTTAGCACTGGATACAAAATCGGAGTCTGAATCACTTTTTGTGTCTGGTGCAAAAACCGAACAAAACCAGATCCTCCTGGATGCAGGGCGATCCGGCGCCCATAACATGGGAGTCTATAGGCGCCAGATCGCCCCAGATCCGGCAAACAAACCAGAAATTTCCCGGATGCCTTTTACTGAAGAGCGGCGGCTGTGGCATGCAGCTGCCTCATTCAGCACCATGGAGAGCTCCACGGCTGAAATTTCAGCACCACGGGCAGCTCCCCTGCACACGCAGTGCTGAAATTTCAGCACTGGACAGCAGCAGTAACGAGTAAAAACAAATCCTGTCAAAATAGAATCGGAGGGCATATTTGTGAATCCTGCAAACAGGGCTGTGGAGTCGGTAAATCAAGCCACCGACTCCAACTCGACTCCGACTCCTGAATTTCCCTGGCTCCAACTCCGACTCCAACTCTGACTCTGACTCCTTTGATTCCGACTCCGACTCCTTCATTTATGGCTCGTTTTTAAGTGATAAAATTATTGTAGGTCAATGGTAACATTTGGCTTTAATCATAATGACATAATGATAAGGATATTTATATAGAACATAATAATTCATAATAATATTCAGCACATTCTGCATTGACCCAATTTATTATATATTTTAGGAGTCGGAACATTTTCTATTGACTCCGACTCCGACTCCACCAAAATGGGCAGCGACTCAGACTCCACGACTCAGACTCCGACTCCACAGCCCTGCCTGCAAAACATCGGAGAGAACGTGACGGCTCCAAACCGTGGTAAGCCGGCCTTAGCCCCTCGGACCTCTTAACTCTACACTTTTTACCATTTTTTTTGGGGTACAGACATGGGACCAACCTTCCCTGAATGCAGTACACACGCAGCATTCAGTGGTGCTGTCAGCTTGGAAAGCACCAGGGGGATGACAGGTCCTCTTTAAGTAAAGCGGCTAGGCAGCATTGGAATATTCTTCACCGCAAATTAACCCTGAATCTCCAGGTAAATAGTGCTTTCCACTCTTTCCAGTGAACCTTTCCCCCCCTGACCAGGCTGACCTGGCCTCTCGATTTTCCTTCCTACTCGCCCCCAGGGGTTTGTATACCTGGGAATTCAAATCGCCCCCGTGCGGTCTATGATTAGCATTAATTGTGAGACATTAGCCTCTTCGCTTAGGGTTCTCACCAAAGAATATTCGCAGGTGCAGCTCTCCTGGGTGGCTAAGATCAATTTGGTAAAGATGACCCTTCTCCCTAAAATTTTATATACCCTTCGGTGCATCCCTCTACTATTTCCTAGGCGATATTTGAACCTTTTTCAATCAATCTTGGGACAGTTTATTTGGGAGGGCAAACCCCACAGAGTAACTATTGCGACCCTAACTCTGCCCAGCTCGCTTGGGGGTCTGGGCATGCCTAATATCCTCACGTATCATGCGGCTATCACCTTGGACTTGGCTAAGACGTGGTGGGCGATGGCTTCTCCTCCTTTCTTTTCTGCCCACTGGCTACAGATTGAGGCCCATTTCTCCCCAATAGGCTCCCCCAGGATTCTGCTGGAGGTCGCATTCCTCCAAAGGGCCCGGCCTGTGGATCCCTCTGCGCTCTATGCAAGCTGTACTGGCTGTATGGCACAAATTAGCAAGGTTACACCTCCCATTCCTTACCAGATACCTCTCCCTGCAAGTTTAGAGGCATGTATGATGGATATGTCGCTCGCAAGGTGGCGGGAGGCGGGCATACAAGGGATATGGGATTTGTTGAGAGATGGGCGTCCGATCCCCTTCTCAGCGTTAGTAGACAGATACTCCTTGCCGTCAACGGCCTACTTCACTCACCTGAGGATATGTCATTTCCTGCTTTCCTGCTCCTTCCCTCTTGGGATCCTGCCTTGGTAGATCTCAATCTACAGTCATTCTTTAAACAATCTGCAGTCTCTAGGTGAGGGGTCTCTATAATCTATAAGACCTTGACTGCTGCCCGTGCAATGCATAAACTTCCCTTTATGGCAAGATGGGAGACCAGACTCTCTTTCTCGGTGCCGTTAGATAGGTGGCGGGCTGCTGCGTCCCATGCAGATAAGTATACAAGGTGCCTCATTCACCTGGAACAGTCCAAAAAAATCCAGATGGGGTGGTACTTGGTCCCTGCACGTATTGCCCGATTTGGTGGACATGGAGACTCTCCCTCGCCGCTCTGCTGGCGTAACTGCGGTCAGACGGGTACTGAAGCTCATATCTGGTGGTCTTGTCCAGGAGTGGTTGCATTTTGGTCCGATGTCGGGGCTCTGATTGCTGAGCTGACGGACTGACGATTCCTCTCTCGGCCCCTATGGCTCTGTTGGGCATAGACTTGGATACCTGGCCGACTATTCTTAGGCCCATAGTTACCAATATCCTGATAGCGCCCGCCAATCCATCGCGGCGCATTGGAGGTCTCCAACCCGCCCCTCCCTAAAGGAGGTGACAGTTAGACTAAATCGCCACCTGACACATGAACTCCTTCTCTCGCATGATCTTCCCCAGAGGACCAAGGTTCTCAACTGGTGGGACCCTTGGGTTGCCTCCAAATTTAATGAAGTGACAATTCCTGACTGACGGATTACTTGACAGCGGATGAGTTCCTCTATTATGCTACCCTCTCCTAAACTGACATTGTGACATTTCTGATGATGTGTTATATATATAAGTAAATATGCTGCATAACCCCACCCTGTCCCCTATACTTTCCTCTCCCCTCCTTCCCTGCTCTTCTTGTTGCTCCCTGCCCCCTGTTGTTTTGGTTAAATCTCTAATCCTCCTATGAGGTATATAGTTTTCTTTTCTTGTGTTTGAAAATGGATGCACATTTATAACTTGCATTGTATTTGTACCTGCCGCTTTGGCCTTTACCTGATTTTATATGTGCAATAAAAAGAATTGGTTTAAAAAAAAATAGTGCTTTCCAAGGCAACAGGCTCCTTTTCATTTAAATGTTTTCTATGGAGTTTCCCTTAAAGTGAACCTGTCAGCATTTTTTCCATATATTAACCTGCAGATATGGAGTTAATTTGAAGGTTAATAGCATTCTGTACCTGCCCATGAAACCCTGCTGCTGGGAGGAGATGAACTTTAATCCTCCTGGCAGCATTCCGGTTTCATTCACTGGGGGCGGCGCCTGTGCGGGTTCAGTTACCGATCTGTGTATAAAGAGCGTCGGCTGTAACCGAGCACCACGCACCGACTGACAGCAAGTTCTCTCACACATCGGCTGTCACTCAGTGCAAGGCATGCTTGCAGCCCCACTCTCCATGCACAGAGCAGTGACTGAACCTATGCTGGTGCCACCTCCATGACTGAAACCAGAACGCTGCCAGGAGGATTAAAGTTAATTTCCTTCAGGGGCTCAATGTACATACGCCGACAGGTTCAGAATGCTATTATCCTTCAGATTCATGCTATATCTGCAGGTTAATAGCATTTTTCCACATGACCGATTGCCTGTAAATGAATTGCAAAGGATGAAATCTGCAGCATAGATGGCCATGATCCAGACAGAGGGTTCTTTCAGACAATCAGTCCCTGTATGTGTCAGTGCATATAGCCGATTTCAATATTCTATATACTGTATCTATCTTTTTTTTTTCGTCAGGTTCGGTTATGAATGAGCCATTTTTTGATGATTTTGACCTGAATTCAAATCTTACAATGGACAATTTTACTTGGCTCTTGTTACTCTGAATTAGGCTGGCTTCACACTACATTTATTTTCCTGTCTGAGGGATCCTATTTTTTGCAGGACCCCATGGACAGGAACGGATAGGTCCAGATTGTAAACTCTGGATGCCATTTCTGTGTCCAGAGCCCGGATTTTGAGGGATCCAGACACAGAAAGAGCTTGGGGGAGCCTGCAAAGCGCCGGCAAGTGGTGTCGGCACTGTTCACTTTCACTTTAGCACTGTATCTACATACACTGCTAAAGTGAAATTAAATAAAGGAATGGTTAAAAATAAAAAAAATAAATTCTCACCTCTCCGCTGTGTGTCCCGCGATGCATCCACCTCTGATGGCTAACGGACCTTAATCAGCTGACCGGGAAGGGGCGGGGCAACCTGATCAGCTGATGGGTCACATTACCGCATGAGCGCGATTTTGGGCACAGCGGACAGCATTGGATCTGACTCTGTCTGATTCAGATAACATGGGGGCCTACAGAGCTCGGATCCGGGGGAAAAACAGGATCGTTTCCCGGATCCGATATTAGTGTACTGAGCATGCCCCACGGACAGGAAAAAATCGTGGTGTGAAGGGGGCCTTAGGCTGTGTTCACACTGCATAATTTTCGTATCCGTGTGGTTCCTTGGATTTCAAGGATGAGATGGACAGGCACTGATCTGTTCAAACGGATGCCAACTGATGTTCACCGACTGTTTTGTTTCTACTGTATCCGTCATCAGTCACCAGAGATAGGGGTGGGAGGAGCTGTACCTTGCTCTTGAGAATGCTCATTGTAGCAAAATAGATCTGTGTCACGGATCCGTATTCTCTTGGATCCTTATGGATCCGTCCTCCATAGAGCTCCATTTTATTTCATACGGACAGATATGGATCTGTGTCTGTCCGGATGTGTCCGCTTTTTTCAAGGCAGCTGAAATTCGGAACAGTCTCCTATTCTGGGTGCTTTAAAAAAACGGATTTGTGATAAAACTGACACACGGATGGCCACTTTTAGACCAATCCGTGCCCATAGGATTGCATGGGAGACAATAACGGATCCGTGTCTTATCTGTTTTATAACGGATAGACACTGATTTATTTAGCAGTGTGAAGGCAGCCTTATAAATAGTTACAGAACTTACAGCACAAAATGTGGTCGTCATTCAGCGACAATTCTTTTTTGCTTGTCTCTTGTACTCTTATATTGGATCATTTCTTACAGTTGTCCTCTGTAATCTGCAGGCATTGATGGATTACCTTTTTCCTTGATATCGTTGCTTCATAGTCTTGGTGAAATTTCTCACTGTGCTTGTTGTTGACTGCTCTGCAATTTGATAGAAATTTGATGGAAGAAAGTCCTAGATGTGCATGTAAGAAATGTATCTTTAATAAGGACATGTTACAGCCAAGATCCTTAAGGGTACCTTTACACGCGGCTACATTTCTAGGGTGGCTACAGGTAATTTACTGGTTGCAGTGAAATCATGGAGACAAGGTTCTATCTTGTTGCTGTATACAAATGGAATAATCTCTCCATGATTTCACTGCAACCAGTAAGTTACCTGTAACCACCCTAGAAATGTAGCCGCGTGTAAAGGTACCCTAAATGTTTAGAACAGATTTTCCGCCAATTCTTCATAGTTATCTACTCTTGAATTTCCCCCTCAAATTACTTACTGCTAATACGAATGCTACCCATGCAGCTTTTTTTTTTTTTTGCCCTTCATCAGGTGTAGATACTCCTCATCTTAAAGAAGCTTATGACTGTGAGGAGCAATAAACATTTTTTAGTTTATCATTCAACCTTGGAAACTTATCAATGAGATACCGTATATACTCGTGTATAAGCCGACCCGTGTATAAGCCGACCCCCCTACTTTTGCCCCCAAAAACTGGGAAAACTTATTGACTCGCGTATAAGCCGAGGGTGGACTCCAGCACAGGTATACAACCCCCAGCAGTAAGGTATACAGGCCCCCCCAGTGGTATACAGCAGGCCCCCAGGCATATAAGCAGGCCCCCAGGGGTATAAGCAGGCCCCCAGGGGTATTCAGCAGGCCCCAGGGGTATACAGCAGGCCCCCGGGGGTATACAGCAGGCCCCCGGGGGTATCAGCAGGCCCCCGGGGTATCAGCAGGCCCCCAGGCGTATAAGCAGGCCCCCAGGGGTATTCAGCAGGCCCCAGGGGTATCAGCAGGCCCCAGGGGTATCAGCAGGCCCCCAGGGGTATACAGCAGGCCCCATGGGTATCAGCAGGCCCCCAGGGGTATCAGCAGGCCCCCAGGGGTATCAGCAGGCCCCCAGGGGTATCAGCAGGCCCCCGGGGGTATACAGCAGGCCCCCGGGGGTATACAGCAGGCCCCCGGGGGTATCAGCAGGCCCCCGGGGGTATCAGCAGGCCCCCAGGCGTATAAGCAGGCCCCCAGGGGTATTCAGCAGGCCCCAGGGGTATACAGCAGGCCCCATGGGTATCAGCAGGCCCCCAGGGGTATACAGCAGGCCCCCAGGGGTATAAGCAGGCCCCCAGGGGTATTCAGCAGGCCCCAGGGGTATTCAGCAGGCCCCAGGGGTATCAACAGGCCCCCAGGGGTATCAACAGGCCCCCAGGGGTATACAGCAGGCCCCCATGGGTATACAGCAGGCCCCCAGGGTATCAGCAGGCCCCCAGGGGTATACAGCAGGCCCCAGGGGTATCAGCAGGCCCCAGGGGGTATCAACAGGCCCCCAGGGGGTATCAACAGGCCCCCAGGGGTATACAGCAGGCCCCCAGGGGTATACAGCAGGCCCCCAGGGGTATCAGCAGGCCCCCAGGGGTATACAGCAGGCCCCCAGGGGTATACAGCAGGCCCCCAGGGGTATTCAGCAGGCCCCCGGGGGTATCAGCAGGCCCCCGGGGGTATCAGCAGGCCCCCGGGGGTTTATACAGCAGGCCCCCGGGGGTTTATACAGCAGGCCCCCGGGGGTTTATACAGCAGGCCCCCGGGGGTTTATACAGCAGGCCCCCGGGGGTTTATACAGCAGGCCCCCGGGGGTTTATACAGCGCCCCCGGCAGTGGTATACAGCCCCCCCGCCTAGTACCGGGCCCCCATGCTGCGGCACAGCATACAGTAGTTCATACATTACCATCTCCTGCAGCGCGCGGCTCCTCCATCTCCCGCCCGGCTTGTTGCTGTAGTGTCATGTGACGCGCCAGTCACATGACACTACAGGAAGATGCCGGCTGGGACTGGAGGAGCCGCGCGCTGCAGGGAGAGATGGTAATGTATGAACTACTGTATCCGCAGCATGGGGGCCCGGTACTAGGCGGGGGGGGCTGTATACCACTGCCGGGGGCCGCCAGGGGCTGTGTGGGGCAATATGCACTGCATCCCCTTGCCGGGGATGGACAGGGGGATGCGTGCATATTAATGAGCCGGGCCCACGTGACCGCGCGGTGTCACTGTAGCCCCCTCCTGCCTCCTCCTGCCCCCAGTCAGAGCCCCCGTCCCCGTCACACACATGTATATACTCGCGTATAAGCCGAGGGGGGACTTTTCAGCCCAATTTTTGGGCTGAAAAAGTCGGCTTATACACGAGTATATACGGTAATTAAATGCTTTTGCATTTTTATCCATAGACTTTACATACAGTAGTTCTTCATTAGGCCCCAATTGATATGAAATGGTCGTAATAAAATCTTGTGTGGATCAACAAGTGTTGGATGCCGGACATTTTTACTACACGGCTGAATGTGAATGTTGGAGAGGTCAGTCTCTTATCATAGTCATATTCTCTGCAGGACTATCACCCTCGCACACAAACCAGCAATGGTTTGTGTACCCACCCTGGTGACCAAGTGAAAAAGCAACCACCTTTAGACTGAGCCGATGGGCTAAAAGTGATGCAAAAGTTTGTGCAACAAGTTGCATCTGCTGCCTTTGGCAACTATTATGCAGCAAAAGTGTTCTTTTTTACGTTCTGTTTAGGTGTTAATGATGGCTTTTGTTTAGCTTTTCTGTATGTAAATCACATTTCCTTTAGGCAGTTTCTTACAGTTCGGTCACAGACATTGACTCCAGTTTCCTCCCATTCGTTCCTCATTTGTTTTGTTGTGCATTTCCTGTTTTGGAGACCTATTGCTTTTAGTTTCCGGTCTTGAGGCTTTGATGTCTTCCTTGGTCTACCAGTATGTTTCCCTTTAACAACCTTCCCATGTTCTTTGTATTTGGACCAGATTTTGGACACAGATGACTGTGAACAACCAACATCTTTGGCAACATTATGTGATGATTTACCCTCTTTTAAGGCCGGCTTCACACTGCGTGTGTGATTCGATCCGTGGCTGTTCATTTGAGGCAGACAGCCGCGGACCGGATCTGCACACAGGACTGGGGGCTATTATAAAAAACATTAGGGGTGGTTAGAAAAAATAAAAAAATAAAAGGACATGACAGGATCCCCTTGAGTCACCACCAGGATGGATTTGATTTAAATCTAACTGATTTAAATCACAATTTAAATCACGATTTAAGTCACTAGTCAGTAAGGCTTGATTTAAATCAGTGATTTAAATCAAAGTTTCTACCTAAACTAGTTCTTGCTACTTTAACATGCAAGTAGATGAAGATTTTTAGAATCACTTTTTATATTACTTTTTTCTCCCCAGTTTAATGGGTTAATCATTCATATTTGGACACCACTGTTCTGTTGTACTTAGGAAGGAGAAAAATAATCCTGACCTTAATAACAATTTAAATAGATTTATTCAACTGAAACAATAACAACATTACAGCATAAGTTATTTGCTTAAACAAACATCTATGTTTGTTAACTAATTTGGCTAAACAAAATATATATATATTTTAAGAAACTTAGACTGTCAGCCCAGCCGACACATGAAAAACTTAAATACTACTGTCCCTGCTGTCCTCTGTAGCTCACTTGTCGTCATCTTCATCATCATCTTCTTCTTTGTTCCTATTCATAATCTGGAAAAGAAAAACAAGCTTTCCTGCTTTATTGGGTCCCAACCGATTTCTCAATTTAGAATGAATGAGTTCAAAGGAAGAGAATATTCTTTCAACGCCTGCAGAAGAAGCTACTGCTGTTAAAAGTGAAATCATTACTTGAACAGTCTCTAAATCCAAGCGCTTAAGTGACTTCCACCAGTTTACTGGTGTGACCTTCCTTAAAATATCTTCAGCAAACATATATTTCTTGAATGGTTCCCCCTTAACTCTGAAGTTTATTATAGTTGGCATTAAAGATGGATGATTGCTGGATACCCATGTAATAGCTAACTCCTCTTCCTCAGCACTTAGGTTTTGACCCTGATATTGGATATTGACAATATTTGCCAAAAAATGAGCTGGAGTCAGTGCTTGTCCCATTCGTTTGTTTACTGCTTGTAATTTAATTCTGTCCATGTGTAGTTCTGTTTTTAAGTGTTCACTCAGTTCCTTCCAAATTTCAACAGCATCCGCAATAAAACAGCTATTTTTCTGTATTTTGTTTAAAGCTTGAGAGATGGGATTCAGGGAGCTCAGCATATGTTTAACATTTCTCTTAAGCCCAATGTTGAGGATTTTGGCCGAGACAGTGCCATCTATTTTATCTCGATTTTCTTCACAAAGTGTCATCAGAATAGGCTAGTTTTTGATATACTGCTCAAAACAGTCCACCACAGAGTTCCATCTAACATCTTGTGGGAGCGTTAGCTTGGTTCCACCCATCCTTTTCAGAGCTGCTGCAGCAAAATGATTATTACGGAAGTATTTAGCAATTTCAACAACATTAGCTTTTATTTCTGGAACACTTACCGTATATACTCGCGTATAAGCCGAGTTTTTCAGCCCAAAAATTGGGCTGAAAAGTGACCCCCTCGGCTTATACGCGAGTCACTCGGTATACTGTGGGGGGCTGTGACCGGGGGCTGGAGGAGGCAGGAGGGGGCCGCAGTGACCGCGGACGGTCACGTGGGGCCGCCTCATTAGTGTAATGAATATGCACGGCATCCCCCCGTCCATCAGCGGCGGGGGGATGCCGTGCATATTGCACTATACTGGCCCCCAGCAGTAACACACAGCCCCCCCTCCTTAGTATGTCCCCACAGGCTGCGGCACCTGTCAAAATAACAAACACTTTATACATCACCTCTCCGGCGCAGCTCCTCCGGTCCCGGCTTCTTCCTTCTTGTGCCGGTGTCATGTGACCGGGCGCAGGAGATGACGTCATTTCCTGCGCGCGGTCACAGCACTAGAAGCCGGCACAAGAAGGAAGAAGCCGGGACCGGAGGAGCGGAGGAGCTGTGCCGGAGAGGTGATGTATAAAGTGTTTGTTATTTTGACAGGTGCCGCAGCCACTACCACTGGGGAGGCTGCCTGTATACACCACTGGGGAGGCTGCCTGTATACTACCACTGGGGAGGCTGCCTGTATACTACCACTGGTGAGGCTGCCTGTATACACCACTGGGGAGGCTGCATTACACATTAGTTTATGACAGCCTACCTGCTGTCATCGTGTGTTAAATAAATAAATAAAAACACATGGGGCTTGGCAGTATTTTTCAGTCTAGCCCAGTGAAAGGGTACAACTGCGAGCTACCACTTTCAGCTGCCTAATTTTACCTTGGCTGGCAAAAAAAAAAAAAATGCTCTGTCCGAGTTTTAATTGCCAACCAAGGTAAAACTAGGCACCTGAAGACTGGTATTCTCAGCGGGGTGAGGGCCCATTGTTTTAGGCTCCCTCTACACTAAGGAATAGCAGCCTTCAGCTGCCCCTGAAAATGGCGCAGTCATTGTAGCACCATTTCCAGGCACAATACCAGGCTCTTCCAGCGGCCCTTGTGGCAGTGGCATGTGGGTAATGAGGGGTTAGTATAGTACCAGGTTTGCATTGCCAGCTGGTATTAAGCCCTGAGATTCTTAATGTCAGACCAAGTTAGACCCAGGCATCAAGAATCTCAAATAAATAGCAAAAAAGACAACACAGAGAAAAATAATTTTATTATAAATAAAAACACAGAGACACTTAGTTCCCGATCTTTATTAACCCCTTCGCCCTCGTACCCCTCCACAATCCTCGTCTTCTCTCTTCCTGGGCACACGCAGTTCTGCTACATCAGAGACTGTGGGGAGGAAGAATACGTCCGCTCCTTGTGGTCTCTGATCACTGAAAACTGTGGTGAGACTTGCGGTATAGTAAGCGGTGAGGTCACTCTTGCCATAGTAGCCGCCAGGGCTGTGTAGTCAGAGTTGTGGAGTCAGTCAGTGACCATTTTGGTGGAGTTGGAGTCAGTATAAAGGTACCGTTAAACGGCACGACGTTAGAACGATGTCGGCAACGATCCTGTGGGCGCGCAGTCGTTTCCGACATTGTTGGTGAGATGTCACACGTCTAGATATCATGGACGACTCACCAATGATGTTGTGAGCAGGTATCGTTCGCACAACCCAGCGAACGATACCTGCTCATTGCTGTGAATGGGTGGTCGTAAACGACATCGTTATTGCGGTGTCCCACACAACGATATAGCAGGTTGGCTGATCGTTGATCGTGTGATTTGAGAACATGTTCTTAAACCTGCGATCAGCGGCTTTTCGTAGTTGAATCTCGGTGTTCGTCCTACCGATGTCGCTTGAACGACTCCAAACCCAAGACGTTTAACCCCTTCCCGACCCTTGGCCCTACGTTTGGGCCATGAAAACCAAGTCATTCCCGACCCTTGGCCCTAGGGGTGGGCCATGGAATGATCGGGCTACTACAGGCCGAGTGAGGGTCTCACTGACCTGTCACTCGGCCTGCAGGTACATGGGGAGTTGTACTACACCCCAGGGGGGTCGATTTGCCCCCACCCCCACCCCCCCGGCTACAGGCGCGGTGATTGGCACTCAAAAGTGAAAGTGAAAATCACCGCGCCTGTAATGTTTCCCTGCCTGCCGCTGCTCTCCCTACCCTCTGATCTGCTCCCTGTCATCCTCTAACTGCCCCCCTGTCCCCCACCTCTCTTTCCTGCCCCCCCCTTCATCTTTCTACCCCCCCCTTCCTGTCCCTGCCGCCCGCTTCCTGTCCCTGCCTCCCGCTTCCTCTTCCTGCCGCCCGCCTCCTCCTGACTGCCCCCGCTTCCTCCTAGTCCTAAGTGCCCCCTGCCACATCTACTGCCAGCCCCCCCACTGCCCCCTCCTGCCCCCCGATCCCCGGAGCGGCGATCGGCTTCTCCCACTCACCTCTCCGGCGGCCCGGCTGTCAGCGCTGCGTCCCGCTCCTCCTCCTCTTCTGTGAGTATCGCCGCCTCCGATCTGAGCTCTGTGCTGGAGCTGCCAGATCACTTCTACAGCTGGATCCTGAGGATCTAGCTGCAGGAAGTGATCTGACAGATCCAGCACAGTGATCCACAGTGACCATTATGTGATCACTGTCGATCACTGTGCTGGAGCTGCCAGATCACTTCTACAGCTGGATCCTGAGGATCTAGCTGCAGGAAGTGATCTGACAGATCCAGCACAGTGATCGACAGTGATCACATAATGGTCACTGTGGATCACTGTGCTGGATCTGTCAGATCACTTTCTACAGCTGGATCCTGAGGATCTAGCTGCAGAAAGTGATCTGACACCCCGGGCGCAGTGACCCACTATGTGCATCACTGCGCCTGGGCTGCCAGATCGCTTTCCGCAGCTCGATCCCCATGCATGGGGATTGAGCTGCGGAAAGTGATCTGGCAGCACAGGCGCAGTGATGCATATAGTGGGTCACTGCGCCCAAGCTCTTAGATCGCTGCTCTGCAGCCCGATCTCCCTGCATGGGCATCGAGCTGCAGAAAGCAATCTGACAGCCCGGACGCAGTGATGCACATAGTGGGTCAATGCGCCTGTGCTGCCAGATCGCTTTCCGCAGCTCGATCCCCATGCATGGGGATTGAGCTGCGGAAAGCGATCTGGCAGCACAGGCGCAGTGATGCATATAGTGGGTCACTGCGCCCAGGCTCTTAGATCGCTGCTCTGCAGCCCGATCTCCCTGCATGGGCATCGAACTGCAGAAAGCAATCTGACAGCCCGGACGCAGTGATGCACATAGTGGGTCAATGCGCCTGTGCTGCCAGATCGCTTTCCGCAGCTCGATCCCCATGCATGGGGATTGAGCTGCGGAAAGCGATCTGGCAGCACAGGCGCAGTGATGCATATAGTGGGTCACTGCGCCCAGGCTCTTAGATCGCTGCTCTGCAGCCCGATCTCCCTGCATGGGCATCGAACTGCAGAAAGCAATCTGACAGCCCGGACGCAGTGATGCACATAGTGGGTCAATGCGCCTGTGCTGCCAGATCGCTTTCCGCAGCTCGATCCCCATGCATGGGGATCGAGCTGCGGAAAGTGATCTGGCAGCCCAGGCGCAGTGATGCACATAATGGGTCACTGCGCCCGGGGTGTCAGATCACTTTCTGCAGCTCGATCACCATGCTGGCGGATCGGGCTCCAGAGTAGCGATCTGAAAGCAAAGGTGATCGAGCGTCGTGGGACCTTCGTTGTGGACTACGTCGGAGACAATCAAATGTCGTGGGACCTTCGTTATGGACTACGTCGGAGCGATCGAGCGTCGTGGGACCTTCGTTGTGGACTACGTCGGATCTTTTTATAATAAAGATGGAGTCCGAATTGTGTCTGTGTTTTTTTTTCAAAAAAAAGATTTTTCTCTGTGTCTATTTTCTGACTATTTACCAGAGATTCCTAATGGCGGGTCTAACATTGGCCCTATATTATGAATCTCGGGCTTAGTGCCAGCTGCCAATAAAAAGCTGGCATTAACCCCTTTATTACCCAGTTAGCCACCGGCACCAGGGCAACTGGAAGAGCGTGGGTACAGCGCCAGAAAATGGCGCTTCAATGAATGCGCCATTTTCTGGGGCGGCTGCGGGCTGCAATTCGCAGCATGGGGGGCCCAGAACGCTTGGGCCTCTCTATGCTGAGGATTCCAGCCCCCAGCTGCCTAGTTGTACCTGGCTGGACCAAAAATATGGCGGAGCCCCACGTAATTTTTTTTTCTAGAATTAGTTCTAGAAATTAAAAAAAAATGGGCTTTGCTGTATTTTTGGTTCCAGCCAGGTATGACAAGGCAGCTGGGGTGGGTGGCAGTCCGTAGCTGCCAAGTTGTACCTGGCTGGACCAAAAATATGGCGGAGCCCTATGTCATTTTTTTTTCTAGAAATATTTCTAGAAATAAAAAAAAAATAGGCTTCGCTGTATTTTTGGTTCCAGCCAGGTATGACGAGGCAGCTGGGGGCTGGTGGCAGTCCGTAGCTGTCAAGTTGTATCTGGCTGGACCAAAAATATGGCGGAGCCCTATGTCATTTTTTTTCTAGAAATAATTCTAGAAATAAAAAAAAAATAGGCTTTGCTGTATTTTTGGTTCCAGCCAGGTATGACGAGGCAGCAGGGGGCTGGTGGCAGTCCGTAGCTGCCAAGTTGTACCTGGCTGGACCAAAAATATGGCGGAGCCCTATGTCATTTCTTTTCTAGAAATAATTCTAGAAATAAAAAAAAAATAGGCTTTGCTGTATTTTTGGTTCCAGCCAGGTATGACGAGGCAGCTGGGGGCTGGTGGCAGTCCGTAGCTGCCAAGTTGTACCTGGCTGGACCAAAAATATGGCAGAGCCCCATGGGTCCCCTATGCTGCGAATTGCAACTACTAGACTAGTATGTTTTTTCTTTATTCATTTATACGTCTCAATTTGTGAAGCACATGGTGGTTCAAAGTGCTCACTGTGCATCTAGATACGTTCCTTGGGGGGTCTAGTTTCCAAAATGGGGTCACTTGTGGGGGAGCTCAAATGTTTAGGCACACAGGGGCTCTCCATATGCGACCTGGTGTCCGCTATCAATTCCAATTGTTGGCAAACACCAGGTTGCGTATGGAGAGCCCCTGTGTGCCTACACATTGGAGCTCCCCCACAAGTGACCCCATTTTGGAAACTAGACCCCCCAAGGAACGTATCAAGATGCATAGTGAGCACTTTGAACCCCCAAGTGCTTCACAAATTGATCCATAAAAATGAAAAAGCACTTTTTTTTTCCACAAACATTTTCTTTTTTCATTATTACGGACCAATTTGTGAAGCACCTGGGGGTTCAAAGTGCTCACTATGCAGCTAGATATGTTCCCTGGGGGGTCTAGTTTACAAAATGGGGTCACTTGTGGGGGAGCTCTAATGTTTAGTCACACAGACGGTCTCCATACGCAACATGGTGTCCGCTAACAATTCCAATTGTTAGCGGACACCATGTCGCATATGGAGAGCCCCTGTGTGCCTAAACATTGGAGCTCCCCCACAAGTGACCCCATTTTGGAAACTAGACCACCCAGGGAACTTATCTAGATGGATAGTGAGCATATTGACCCCCCAGGTGCTTCACAAATTAATAGAACAATTTTTTTTTTGCGTAAAACAAGTACTTTTTCATTTTTACAGATCAATTTGTGAAGCACCTGGGGGTTCAAAGTGCTCACTATGCATCTAGATACGTTCCTTGGGGGGTCTAGTTTCCAAAATGGGGTCACTTGTGGGGGAGCCTCAATGTTTAGGCACACAGGGGCTCACCAAACGCGACATGGTGTCCGCTAACAATTTGAGCTCATTTTGCATTCAAATTGTTAGCGGACACCATGTCGTGTTTGGAGAGCCCCTGTGCGTCTCCACATTGGAGCTCCCCCACAAGTGACCCCATTTTGGAAACTAGACCCCCCAGGGAACATATCTAGCTGCATAGTGAGCACTTTGAACCCCCAGGTGCTTCACAAATTGGTCCGTAATAATGAAAAAAGAAATTTTTGTGGAAAAAAAAGTGCTTTTTCATTTTTATGGATGAATTTGTGAAGCACCTGGGGGTTGAAAGTGCTCACTATGCATCTAGATACGTTCCCTGGGGGGTCTAGTTTCCAAAATGGGGTCACTTGTGGGGAGCCCCAATGTTTAGGCACACAGGGGCTCACCAAACGCGACATGGTGTCCGCTAACAATTTGAGCTCATTTTGCATTCAAATTGTTAGCAGACACCATGTCGTGATTGGAGAGCCCCTGTGCGTCTCTACATTGGAGCTCCCCTACAAGTGACCCCATTTTGGAAACTAGACCCCCCAGGGAACATATCTAGCTGCATAGTGAGCACTTTGAACCCCCAGGTGCTTCACAAATTGGTCCGTAATAATGAAAAAAGAAAATGTTTGTGGAAAAAAAAGTGCTTTTTCATTTTTATGGATGAATTTGTGAAGCACCTGGGGGTTGAAAGTGCTCACTATGCATCTACATACGTTCCTTTGGGGGTCTAGTTTCCAAAATGGGGTCACTTGTGGGGGACCTCCTATGTGGAGACGCACAGGGGCTCTCCAAATGCAACATGGTGTCCGCTAACAATTTGAGCTCACTTTGCATTCAAATTGTTAGCGGACACCATGTCGTGTTTGGAGAGCCCCTGTGTGTCTCCACATTGGAGCTCCCCCACAAGTGACCCCATTTTGGAAACTAGCCCCCCAGGGAACATATCTAGCTGCATAGTGAGCACTTTGAACCCCCAGGTGCTTCACAAATTGATCCGTAATAATGAAAAAAGAAAATGTTTGTGGAAAAAAAAGTGCTTTTTCATTTTTATGGATGAATTTGTGAAGCACCTGGGGGTTCAAAGTACTCACTATGCATCTAGATACGTTCCCTGGGTGGTCTAGTTTCCAAAATGGGGTCACTTGTTGCGGAGCCCCAATGTTTAGGCACACAGGGGCTCACCAAACGCAACATGGTGACAGCTAACAATTTGAGCTGATTTTTATTCAAATTGTTAGCGGACACCATGTCGCTTTTGGAGAGCCCCTGTGTGCCTAAACATTGGAGCTCCCCCACAAGTGACCCCATTTTGGAAACTAGACCCCCCAGGGAACATATCTAGATAGGTAGTGAGCATATTGAACCCCCAGGTGCTTTACAAATTGATCTGTGAAAATGAAATAGTACTTTTTTTTTCACAAAAATTTTCTTTTAGCCTAAATATTTTCGTTTTCACATGACAACAGCATAAAATTCATCCTAAAATTTGTTGGGCAATTTCTCCTGAGTACACCGATACCTTATATGTGGTCATAAACCACTGTTTGGGCACACAGCAGGGCTCAGAAGGGAAGGAGCGCCATTTCACTTTTTGGATGTAAAATTAGCTCCAAAATTCAAATTGCGCTCCTTCCCTTCTGAGCCCTGCCGTGCGCCCAAACAGTGGTTTATGACCATATATGAGGTATCTGTGTACTCGGGAGAATTTGCACAACACATTTTAAGATCCATTTTATCCTGTTGCCCATGTGAAAATGAAAGAATTGAGGCTAAAAGAACATTTTTGATAAAAAAATTAAAATATCCATTTTTTGTTTCCACTTTGCCTTAGGTCCTGTGAAGCACCTGAAGGGTTAATCATCTTCTTGAATATAGTTTTGAATAGCTTGAGGGGTACAGTTTTTGGAATGGTGTCACTTTTGGGTGTTTTCTGTCATGTACACCCCTCAAAAGGACTTCAAATGTGATGTGGTCACTAAAAAAAATGGTTTTGTAAATTTTGGTTGAAAAATGAAAAATTGCTCATGAACTTTGAACCCTTACAACGTCCTACCAAAAAAAAATTTTTCTTCCAAAATTGTGCTGATGTGAAGTAGACATGTGGGAAATATTATTTAATAACTTTTTTCTGTCACATATCTCTCTGGTTTATCAGAAAAAAAAATTTAAAATGTGAAAATTGTGAAATTTTCAAAATTTTTGCCATATTTTTGATTTTTTCACAAATAAACACAAAAATTATCGACTTAAATTTAATACTAGCATGAAGCCCAATGTGTCACGAAAAAACAATCTCAGAATCGCTAGGATCGGTTGAAGCGTTCCAGAGATATTACCTCATAAAGGGACACTGGTCAGAATTGCAAAAAATGCCAAGGTCTTTAGGGTCAAAATAGCCTGGGTCCTGAAGGGTTAAAGGATCCACCACCAAAACGCCTCCTAGGCTATCAAAACATGTCCCTGCAGCATCCATTCACTAATCTCACACTCCTTTTTGCTCAGAAAAGCATCCTGTGAAAGTGGAGAAAAACGTTTTATAACTTACTCATTAGCGATGTTAATGAGCTGGGGCTATATTCTTCAGTCCCTAAGGCGGGCCATCTTCGTCATAATATCACGCCTTAATAGGCGTGATCATCTATGCATATTGTATTCAGCGCCTCCCTGCTCTCCTCTGTGCTGTAAAGGCTGTAATGGGGCTGTAATGACGCAAATCACATCATTTGCGGTATCGGGTGACGTCAGTACACCCGCGCCGCTTTGTAGGCTTCAAGCCCCACACTGTGCATGCGGTGTGGGTGTACTGATGTCACCCGATCCCGGAAATGATGCGATTTGCGACATTACAGCCTTTACAGCGCCGAGGAGAGCTGGGAGGCGCTGAATACAATATGCATAGAAGATCATGCCTATTAGGGCGTGATATTATGACGAAGATGGCCCGTCTTAGGGGCTAAAGAATATAGTCCCAGCTCATTAGCATCGCTAATGAGTAAGTTATAAGACGTTTTTCTCCACTTTCACAGGATGCTTTTCTGAGCCAAAAGGAGTGTGGGATTAGTGATGGGATGCTGCAGGGACATGTTTTGATAGCTTAGGAGGCGTTTTGGGGGTGACAGGATCCCTTTAAGCGATATCATTAACTATGTTGTGCCATGTAACGGGGCCTTTAAATGGACCGATTGTGACTTCTAAAATATATAATAAATTAGGTACAGTAGTTCAATTCAGAATGTGCTGAGTATTATTATTATTATTATTATTATGAATTATGTACTAAATATCTAAATATTTTAATTACTAGCTGGGTGCCCGATGCACATGCATCGGGATTCTAGCAGAGCGAGTCTCTGACTCGCAATGGCCGCTTCGCGGCCAATGCTTCGCGCTGCTAAGGCGACTCGCCATGCCCGCTGCGCGGGCATAGCGAGTCGCCTTAGAACTGCTCGCAATGGCCGCTGCGCGGCCAATGCTTCGGGCGTATCCACATGACGACATTGACTCGCAGCGTGAGCGGACTCAAAAGGGGCAAAAATCCCATTCGTGATTATATAATAGATTGTATCATAATAATGATTAAAAGCCTGATGTTACCATTGTATAACAATACATTTATCACTTGAACCATATATGAAGGAGTTGGAGTCTGAGTCGTTGGGTTGGCTTACTGATTCCACAGCCCTGGTAACAGCCAATAGCGGTCGCTGTGGAAATGGTGTCCTTTAGTGTACTCAGTTACTTCTGGCTTACCCTGCCGCTATCCCTGCGGGTCATTCAGGAGTATGAATTTATTCGTCTCTTCCTTTTCTTGCCAAAACGTTTATAACTGTTTTCTCAGCAATCAAACCTTGAATCATTGAAATAAAGGTATTATTGCATTCAGTATCCCAGTGCCTGTAAAGCCCTGGCTTCACTTTATAGCCCTAAATCCGGCTTGTTAGTTCCCTTTAATGTCTATTGTCAGAATTTTTTTTATAGTTCACTTGATGGAACTCAATGTTGGGGTTTGCTTTTATGACAATATAATACCATTACGGTGTCAGTGGCTGTGCACAATGACTGGTGTGTATGGGGGATGACTTCTCTCTGGTACAGATCTTTTTTGAATAGAACCCTTTTTTGTGTATATGGTTGCTTTTATCTCTTCTTTGTGGTATCTTTGTACACAAAGTGTTAAGGCAAGTTGTGTCATTGACACAGTTTGGCGTGTTTGTTGTGTGATGGTTTCCCTACCCTAGGGTTGATTCATTTTTAACAACGGTGAGCGGGGAACCAGTCTTCCGTTGCTTATTAGAGTGCCGACCTCTGCAGTTAAGAAGGAGCCAAGTTATGACACTTTTATAGGAAAAGTGTAGAAAGTTGTCTGTACATGGGCTCCTGCCATTTTTCTCCCCGGGCATATTTGAATACTATAGATATCCCTCTATATTAAATTGCTTGTTTTGTTTTCCCATGTATTTTTTGGTCTTTTGGAAGTTTTTAATACAAAACTAATAAAACATTAATATTTTTAATAGAATCTATAAATAAGGGTCTCAATCTTATTGTTGGCCATACTATTTGGAATCCTTTCATCCTTTCAATTAGATATAATTCAGATTGTAACAGAGAGACTGAATAAAAGCTAAAATATTTAAAGGTGATGATAAAAGAGCTTTACACCTATCCTTCGCTCCCCCGGTGCACAGGGTCATCTATTGATACTGTGTAAGCGATTGGCAGCGTATGCAATCCACTCCCAGTTACATGCCAACGTCAACTGCTGGCTAATTCATAAGGAATATTCACTGCTCCCCACGCCCAGAATCCCGCCCATCGGCTCTGCATGGGCTTCATTGCCGAGAGGTGGGTGGAATTATGAGCGTTGGAAGCAGTGAATATCCGTTTTCATTAATAGCAAACACATGTATATGCTGAAGCCACTGGCTACCTGCTCCTGCCTCCCGTGATCCGCTATGCTGCTGTCGTCACCCCATCTCCCACAGTAAGGCAGGTACTTCCGGACTACATTTTGCTCATAAAATTAGAGAAAAAAATGTGTCTTCTAGTGTGAAAAACACAGTAATAACAATAATAAAAAGCAAGACTAGTACATGAACCTTGCACACGATGAACTCGTCCGTAAAACTGCGTTCATTCACCACCACCAACTGAATTACAAAAACTGAGTGCAAAAATCCGCACAAAAAATCCACACAAAAACACTCTGCTATAATGAAAAATGCAAATCAGCGGCAAGTGCTGTCAAAAAAGTGTCAAAAGACAGGGTTTTTGGGCTATATGTTTTTTGCAAAAAAAGTTTATTAAGCTGCTTCACCAAACGACAAGGTAACCCTGATTGAAGCAGTCCCTAGCTGATATATTTAAAACCTGCTTGTGTGTGAACATACCTCTAAAAACAGGATTCAGACAGGACTTCATCTAGTATGGACTGTCTGTGAAGCTGGCTTGTGTGTGCACAGCTCATAAGGGAGGGGCGGGAACCTCCCTCTTCCTGCTGGGCAGGAAAAATACAAAGCATAGACAAATATGCGCCATGCACACGATGAACGCATCCGTAAAACTGCGTTCATTCACCACCAACATATATGTATTTTTCCTGCCCAGCAGGAAGAGGGAGGTTCCCACCCCTCCTTTATGAGCTGTGAACACACAAGCCAGCGTCACAGACAGCCCATACTAGATGAAGTCCTGTTAGAATCCTGTTGTAAGAGGTATGTTCACACACAAGCAGGTTTTAAATATATCAGCTAGGGACTGCTTCAATCAGGGTTACCTTGTCGTTTGGTGAAGCAGCTTGGTGCACTTTTTATTTGCTAAAAACGTATAAACCAAAAACCCTGTTTTTCACACTTTTTTGACAGCACTTGCCGCAGATTTGTATTTTTCATTATAGCAGAGTGTTTTTGTGTGGATTTTTGCACTCAGTTTTTGTAGTGCATGAACCTACCTGAAGCTTTAGGGTATGTGCCCACTGGGCGTTTTTGCTGCGTTTTTGGTGCGTTTTCCTCTTGCAGAAAACCATTGGTTTTATGCTAATGCATGCTAATCTGTTCCTGCGGTTGGGCTTCCCAGCAAAACCAATGGGATTTACAAAAACGCTGTGCCCACACACTAGTTTTGCAAGTGTCAAGAACTGTCAAATACCTGCGTTTTTGGTGCGGATAGCACAGAATGGACATGTCAATTCTTTTGTGCGTTTTTGGTGCAGTCAATGGGAAAAACGCAGCTGCAAAAACGCACCAAAACGCAGTAAAAACGCGCAAAAAACGCAGACAAGATTCTAGCATTTCTCCTGTCAAGGACTCTAGGATCCTCAGGTTTTCCTGCGTTTATGACTGCTCCAAAAACGTCCTGTGGGCACATACCCTAACACTACTGCATTTTACACAAACTCTCCAAAACAACTGTACCTGTAGATATTTACTGTATCTATGAGCGAAGGTGCGGCACCCAGAAAATGAGCCTATATAATGTAATATCCTTGCCACTAACATTAATGTCCAACTCACAGGAGTTACTCCTTTTTTCTACCAGTTAAAAATGTTTAACTGAGTGTTTATTTTTCTAGGATTAAGACTAAAATTATTTGGATTAGTGGGAATAGACTTGTTTATCTTTTTTTACTGCACTTAGTATAGGGAAGGAAAACTTTAAGTCATCTCTTTAAAGAAAAATAATCTATTATAAACCAATGTGTTAGGTGCTCTTTCTTGGTAACAATATGACTAGAAATGATAAATGTTAATTTTCATCCTGTGCTTGTTACTCCAAAAATCAGATCTGACCATTGGAAATCTGTGTAGGATGCTAATCTGCCTAAACCTTATATCTATTTCATTATGTGCTACCACCAACATTTCTAGGCAGCCTGCCCACTGTTTTGCGATTATGTTTGACTCAGATCTTTCATACAATTCCTACATTCAGTCACAACCACGGTTTTATCCATGCACCAGAAAAATATTTCCAGAATCTGACACTTTCTAGCCATAAATATTCTTAAGGTACCGTCACACAGGGTGACATTGCCGTGGACGCAGGGGCGTGGCCTAATTGTGGCGACATCGCCGGAGAGTTGCCGCGTGTGACAGGGCGATAATCAGGCGAAAAATCGCCTGAGCAACATCGCCAGGTTTCCCAACATGTTGGGAAACGTGGCGATGTTGCTGAGGCGATCATGCCTGATCGCCCTGTTTAACGTGGCAACCTGCAATGTCTCCTATCTCCAACATTGCGGGTTACCGCTCACTAGGTTGCCGGGCAACCCAGCGAGCGATAGCCGCTGCAACTAGTCGGCGAAATCGCCGGTAAGTTGCTCCGTGTGACCTCTCCCTGACGATGTTGCCAGGGATGCGCGCTCCCGAACATCGCCGCAACCGTCGCCCCATGTGACGGTACCATTAGGGTAGGTGCACACATCTTCTTTTTCATATATCTGGGACATGCATGAAATAGTGCCAAAACCCCTCCAAATAAAAACGCTAAATAAACTGCAATGTAACAATGACTGACAGTGCATATGTTCATTCTTTATAAGCTTTTTTAGACTTCAGGATTTCAAAGACGTGAAGGTATTAAAAGAAGTCAGATGTCCTTTCTTCTAGCACCGTCTGCTTGGAAGACTCATTATTAACACGCATAATATGGGGAAAAAAAAAGTGCCAACACTACTGATGGTACAAAACATGTCAGAAAAGAAATCTAAAAGAGGCTTAAGAAAATCATCACAGCCAGGGTTGTATATCTGTCCAGCCACTACACAAATGCCTCTGCCCCATTGCAGTCGTTGTACTGGTTTCCCATCCACTGCAGACTGTGACATAAACCATCACACTCCCCCACTAAGCTCTCAGTGTTGTTGCAACCAGGGCTGTGAAGTCGGTACGTCAAACCTCCGACTCCTTCAACTCCGATTCCTTCATACATGGCTCATGTTTAAGTGATACATTTATTGTAGTGCAATGTGAACATCCGGCTTTAATCATTATGATACAATAATCAAGATATTTAGATAGAACATAAAAATAATTCATAATAATATTTAGCACATTCTGCATTGAACTACCGTACCCAATGTATTATATATTTTAGGAGACGGAGTCGGTCCATTTTCTACTGACTCCAACTCTGACTCCACCAAAATGGGCTCCGACTCCACGACCCCGACTCCACAGCCCTGGTTGCAACCTCCTTATATCTCCTCCTTAATTTCTGTCTACCACCCTACCTATGGTTTATGCCCTGCTAACGACCTCAACACTAACATGATCCATGATCTGAACCCTCCACCCCCATACCCAGGACATTTCTCGGGAATGTGCTACCCCAGACAATCCAGTTAATTTCCAGTGTCCTGTTTTAGTGTGCCCTAAATACACAGATAGAAGTCAGGCCTATCACATTCTCTAATGCATCAGTTTTCTCCTCACTCCATGAACTCAGTACAACTTCATAACTGTGCATATACACAGTGAGGGAAAAAAATATTTAGTCAGCCACCAATTGTGCAAGTTCTCCCACCTAAAAAGATGAGAGAGGCCTGTAATTGACATCATAGATAGACCTCAACTGTGAGAGACAAAATGAGAGCACAAATCCTGAAAATCACATTGTCTGATCTGGAAAGATTTTTTCAAATTTTGGTGGAAAATAAGTATTTGGTCACCTACAAACAAGCAAGATTTCTGGCTGTTGCAGACCTGTAGCATCTTCTTTAAGAGGCTCCTCTGTCCTCAACTCATTACCTGTAGTACTGGCATCTGTTTGAACCTGTTATCAGTATAAAAGACACCTGTCCGCAACCTCAAACAGTCACACTCCAAACTCCACTATGGTGAAGACCCAAGAGCTGTCGAAGGACACCAGAAACAAAATATTAGCTCTGCACCAGGGTGGCAAGACTGAATCTGCAATAGGCAAGCAGCTTGGTGTGAAGAAATCAACTGTGGGAGCAATAATTAGAAAATGGAAGACATACAAGACCACTGATAATCTCACCCTGTGGGATCAAAATGATCTCAAGAACGGTTAACTGAAATCCCAGAACCACATGGGGGGACCTAATAAATGACCAGCAGAGAGTTGGAACCAATATTACACAGGCGGCCATTAGTGACGCACGACGTCACCAAGTATTCGGATCCTCCAGTGCCCCCCTACTTAAGCCATTAAATGTCCTGGTCCATCTGAACTTTGCTAGAGAGCATTTGGATGATCCACAAGAGTATTTTGAAAATGTCATATGGTCAGATAAAACCAAAGTAGAACTGTTTGGTAGAAACACAACTCGTCGTGTTTGGAGGAGAAAGAAATCTGAGTTGCATCCAAAGAACACCATACCAACTGTGAAGCATGGGGTGGCAACATCATATTTTGGGGCTGTTGCTCTGCCAAGGGACCAGGACGACTGATCCGTGTATATGAAAGAATGAATGGGGCCATGTATCGTGAGATTTTGAGTGCAAACCTCCTTCCATCAGCAAGGGCATTGAAGTTGAAACGTGGCTGGGTCTTTCAGCATGACAATGATCCCAAGCACACCACCAGGGCAACAAAGGAGTGGTTTTGTAAGAAGCATTTTAAGGTCCTGGAGTGGCCTAGCTAGTCTCGAGATCTCAACCCTATAGAAAACCATTGGAGGGAGTTGAAAGTCTGTGTTGCCCAGTGACAGCCCAAAAACATCACTGCTCTACAGGAAATCTGCATGGTGGAATGAGCCAACATACCAGCAATAGTGTGTGCTAACCTTGTGGAGACTTACAGAAAATGTTTGACTTCTGTCATTGCCAACAAAGGAGATATAACAAAGTATTGAGATTAACTTTTGTTATTGACCAAATACCGTATATACTCGTGTATAAGCCGAGTTTTTCAGCCCAAAATTTGGGCTGAAAAGTCCCCCCCTCGGCTTATACACGGGTCTATACAGTATATAGGCTGCTGTGGTGGGGGCTGTGGAGGCTGGAGGAGGCGGGGGGGGGGCTGCTGTATGAGGGGCCCCGTCACGTGGGGCCGCTCATTATATATGCACTGCTTCCCCCTGCCAATCAGCGGCAGGGGGAAGCAGTGCATATATGCCCCCCAAAAGCTGGCACTGTCCCCCCTTGTAAGGGCCCCCCCCCCCTGCTGCTTATACATTACCATCCCGGTGTTCTGATCGGCGCCGCTCCTCGGTGCTGCGTCTTCATCCTCCCGTCCTCGCTGGCTGCATCCGGGATCTCCGGCTTTCGCAGCGATATGACGTCATCGCGCGACGGCCGGAGATCCCGGATGCAGCCAGCGAGGACGGGAGGATGAAGACGCAGCACCGAGGAGCGGCGCCGATCAGAACACCGGGATGGTAATGTATAAGCAGCGGGGGGGGGGCCCTTACAAGGGGGGACAGTGCCAGCTTTTGGGGGCTGTTGGTACCCCCTGGGGGCTGCTGGGTACCCCCAGGGGCTGCTGGGTACCCCCAGGGGGCTGCTGGGTACCCCCAGGGGGCTGTTGGTACCCCCAGGGGGCTGCTGGGTACCCCCTGAGGGCTGCTGGGTACCCCCTGGGGGCCGCTGTATAACCCCTGGGGGGTGCTGTATAACCCCTGGGGGCTGCTGTATAACCCCTGGGGGCTGCTGTATATACTGCTGAGGCCTGTATACCACTGGGGCTGCTGTATATACCACTGGGGCTGCTGTATATACCACTGGGGAGGCTGCTGTATACCACTGGGGTTGCTGTATATACTACTGGGGCCTGTATATGGCACTGGGGAGGCTGCTGTATACTACCATTGGGGGGCCTGTATACCACACTGCTAGCCAAAACAGGGGCTGTACACCTGTGCTGGGGATCCACCTCGCTTATACATGAGTCAATAGGTTTCCAGGTTTTGGGAAAACGTTAGGGGGTCGCTTTACACGGGTCGCTTATAACACGAGTATATACGGTATTATTTTTCCACAAAAATTTTTAAAACATTTCTTTCCAAATCGCAAAATGTGATTTTAAGGATTTGTTTTCTCATTTTGTCTTTCATAGTTGAGGTCACCTATGATGTCAATTACAGGCCGACCTCATCTGGAGAAGTGGGAGAACTTGCACAATTGGTGGCTGACTAAATACTTTCATCCCCACTGTAGGTACTGGCTGGTAACTGGTTCATACACTTTAATGTATAACCTTATTTATTCTAGAAGATGGCCAGACCATACAATAAAAGGACTGTTTACCTTTTTTTCTCATTCCTTTTTACTTATTCCTGAAAGTTGGGACCCTCGCACATCTTGACTGAATTGCTGAATAATGTCTTGCTCTTAAATGTCTAAAATTGTACGCGTTCCCTCTGAATTGACAGAATAGTTGATGCTTAACATGAAGATGATGATTGATTAAGCTACAGACAAGGACAAACCCTTCAGGCAGATCCTGTAGGTTGAAATCCAAGTTTGAAAAAATCTCAAAATGAAAGCAATTTCAAGGATTTCCATTTTCAGCCCTGTCTGGTTCCCTGTCAGTCTCTAGTTCTTGCTATAGCAATCGACATTATGCTACAGGGAAATTGGACATGTGATTCAGCGGTGGGATGACCGGATCCCTGTGGTGGGACACAATAATCTCTGCAGCAGGAATTAGAGGACCGGTGGAGCAACTGGTGGCAACAGCACAGGAGCAGTGGATCACACTGAGCATTGCTGCTTTATTTATTTAAAAAATGTCTGAGCATTTGGTAAAAAGTGTTTAGTTAAAGACCTGATCATTTAAGTAGGGGTATCTGTCTTCAGGAGTGCACAGCTCCCAGCCTCCTAACTTTCTGGTTGCTGAGGAGGGAGAGTTTCTCCTGATTAAAGGCTGGAGTCCCACTTGCAAGAGACATGCGAGAGACTCACGTTGTCTGCATCACCCAGCCTAGGCTGCCGCTCTCGGACAGGAGCGTGTAAGCTGCATGAATTTTATACGGCCGTATGACTGTTTGTCCGGAGAGTGGGCAGGCCGTGCCAGCTGATGCGATGCGAGACTTTGCGGTCTTTCACATTTGGAGCCCCTAGTCAAATCTACAGTTCAGAACTTCAACATAATTGGCTGCTTCTGGTCAGTCACACTGCAGCTCTACCCCCAGTACTCCATTGCACGGAAGCACTTCGGTTTGCTAAGTGCTCGTGTTCTCCAAGAGAACTCCTGCAAACATCTCAGGCATTGGCTTATCTCTTAGAAAATAGAAAGGATCAGCAGACCAAAATTGTACAAGTTCGGCTTTTTATCTCTTCACCCCATAATTTGTTTGGTAGAATGTCGGGGGTATTAACAGTATGTATTGACTGGCCTCAGCCATAAGTTTTTAAAGCACAATAGGAAAGACCTTTAACCAGTGTTCATTTTTGGACACCTCTCCCAGTGGAAAGGGTTGCAAAGATCCTGGCAGTGAGTAGTAGGAAGAAAAAAATTAAAGTAAGGCTAGCTGAATAATAGTGAAAATACATTACTAAAGTAATATGCAAAATTGCTTGCCTTGAGGCTGACTGAGCCCTCCGCCAGGGTCCTCTCTTCTCCTGTACCTGTGTGTGCCTTGTATTGTTCATAATTATTATTGTCTATGGATTCCCCTTTTTTACATGTAAAATGCCATGGAATAAATGGCGCAATAATAATAATATATTAAAACATGGGAATAATCCTTTAAAAGGAACCTGTCAGCTAGTTTATGCCCCCCCAGCTATAATTGTCTGTACCTGTATCTTTATAATACAGTCTAATCATCCCTGTCTGAGCTCATAGTGTAATGTGAAAGGTGAAAAAAAAGCATTTATACACTTACATTTCCTTATGTAATGAGGCAGTCAGTCTCCAGCTTGGAGGACGGGGACTGTTTGGCAGGTTAATAGTTAACATTTCAGCCTTGGGCTAGAACATGTTGGGAGACCTGATGTGATATCACAATCATGTGACTACAATAGGCGGAGCTAAGTTCTCATAGAACATAATACGTTTGCTGGCTTGGCTCCGCCCACTGTGGTCACATGATCGTTACATCACACAGGTCCTTTAGCCATCCAAGTTAAAAGTGAGTTAACTATTATCCTGCCAGACAGTTCCCCTCCTCCAAGGTGTGACTGAAATGTAAGTGTATAAATGCTTTTTTTTCACCTTTCACATTACACTATGAGCTCAGACAGGGATGATTAGAATAGTACTATCAAGCTGCAGCTACAGACATGATAGCTGGGGGGCATAAACCACCTGACAGGTTCCCTTTAAGAAATCTTGAAGTTGTTGCTACTGTTTGGACAAGTAAAGGCTGATATATAATAATGTCATATTGTCCTACCTCTAGGGACCCTACTGATTCCTAGAATAGATGGACTGCAGTTTTAAGCATGGACGGTGCTCTGTAGTGGAAAAAAAGGCACTCGGGCAAAGTATCTGGTATTGCAAAAAGCCTCAGTCATTCCCATCTTACAAAAATGATATAAACATAGAAATCAGTGGCCGATACACGTTTCAACATCGTTCCCGACATTGTTCAAAAGTGACGTCAGGAACAATGTTGAAACAACATGTAAACGCGCGATTCAACAACGATAGTTGTTCAAGTTGGAGTTGACAGGTTTTCCTGCATGCAGGAAAACCTGTTAACTTCAACAACCTGCGGCATCGTTTGGTGTGACACCGCAATAGCGATGTCGCGGCCGATCCCATCTATTTGCGGCATTGCAGTGGATCGCTTGCTGGGTTGATCTCAGCCCAGCGAGTGATCGCAAGGCCAACATTGCAGCGCCGTCACCGGCAACATCTTGCCGTCCGACAGCTAGGCTGCGATGTCAGAAGTGAGCGCGCACCCTGTGGCATCGCATCCGACATCGCAGCCGATATTGCAAGGTGTGACGGTACCTTTAGAAAGCTCTATGGTTTTGCCCATGTTGTAGAGTTAATGGGGATGTCACACGCGTTAATATCGCTTGCAATATCGCTGCTGCACATGACGTTGCAGCGATATTGAAGCGTGTGGACAGGGCGTTTCAACCAGCGATAAGTCGCTGGTTGATGGTCGCCAGATTTTAGAACCTGTTCTAAAACCTGACAATGGTCGCGCCGGTGGACACGCAGCATCACTGCGTGTGACACCGGGAGACGAGCGAGAAGCCAGCTCCCAGCGCCTCTCAGCAAGCGCTGGGAGCTGGCATCCAAGGTAAACTGTGGGTATCTAGGCAGCACGTGCTGCATAGATACCCGCTGTTTACCTTGGAGACCAGCCTGCTCCCGCTTACTGCAGCTTGGCAGCGGGAGCAAGACATCGTGTAAACGATATTTAAATAATTTCCACGATGTCGCTGGTCCACTGATTGCTGGTGAGTCTGCCTGTGTGACAGCTCACCAGCTATCAGCCTTCAATGTCGCCAGCGATCAGATTGCTGACGACATTGACGCGTGTGACGGCCCCATTAGAGTCTGACTGATTAATTGAGTGTGTGGACAAGAGTCTTTTATACAGGTGACAATTTAAGGCAGCTGTCTTTAAGGGTGCATCCTCACGATCAGGAGACGCAGCGTCTTGCTTCTGCGTCCAAAATGCTGCGTAGTACAGTACTAGCACAGTGGATGGGATATCAAGAAATCCCATCCTCACTATGCGTAATCCGCCCGCAGCGTCTTTGGAGCTGCGGTGCGGGTTGCCGGGAGTCTGCTCCTCCTCCGCATGTTCATTTCATGCTGCGGAGTCGGAAGTGGCTCCCATCGGGTGACTGCAGGGAGAAGCCGCCCTGCACCTGATGCACATGGTGAGTACATGGCAGCTGCGGTCTCCATGCGTCCACCCACGGGTTTCCTCGGTCCGGAGGAGCTGCGTCCAACACGCCTACGACAGGTGAGAGAGGCCTACCTAGGTGAGAGTGATTCCTCTCTGCTCTCTACTGTTTCTATACAGGTGTCGGTTGGTGACATGTGGTTTAGAGAGATGCTTACTTGGATTCCGGTTCAGCAGGTAACTTTGTGCAACAAGCTGTGGCTCAGCAGTTTGGTATTCCTGTGGTTCCCTTGCAGCATCCCCATATCCCCATCTGTAGATGGACGACCTTTGCAAGACACTATCTAGGGCATCACCGAGGAGGTGGATCTACAGATCGGGGCTCTCCAGAAAGAAAAAATTGCCTTCTAAGTGTTACCTAACACTCTCTCCTCCATTTTTGCTTTGTCTTCCATGGCTTCGCACCCATGAATGGGTCCTGGATTGGCGAGCAGTGAACGGTCTTCATTGGGGTCAAGCTTGCCATCACCACTGCTTCACATCCTGTCTGACCTGGCCGCACGCCACAACCGCAGCAGCCTTGCCAGGATTGCCATCGGCCTACTGGTCCTTTGCAGATGTGTTTGACAAGCGGGAAGCAAACCCTACCACCCCACAGGTCGTATGACTGTCCCATCAATCTTATTCCAGGTGCATCTCCTCCCAGAGTCCGGATTTACCCTTTGTCGCCAGTCGAAACCCAAGCGATGTCTGACTACATCACAGAGAACCTGGCTCGAGGGTTTATCCAGAAGTCCACTTTTCCTGCTGGCGCTGGGTTCTTCTTCATGAAGAAAAAGGACGGGTCTTTGCATTCATGCATCGACTTTCGAGGGCTCAATGCTGTCAAGGTGAAGAACAAATATCCTCTGCCTCTCATTCCAGAGCTCTTTGACCGCCTTCAGAGATCCCGAATGTTCACCAAGCTTGACCTTCGTGGGGCTTACAACCTCGTCAGGATTCCTTCGTGGGGCTTACAACCTCGTGTCTGAAGACGAGTGGAAGACCGCCTTCAACACTCGCGTACGGGAAGTGTATGGGTGCCTGCTAGTTTAGTTGCCAGCTCAGGTCACTGGGAAGCCCTTGCGTGTTCTTGTGTCCTTGACATTCTAACATATTGTCTCCTTGCTTTCAGTGCTAGATCCCTACTCCTGCCTAACTTAACGGTACCGTTCACGCCAGTGCCTTGCAACCACCCGGATCCATCCTGCGATTTCAACTCCGTCCTAGCCTGTCCTCCGGTTCCCTGATTACAGTCTTCTGTCTTGGGACAGACCCAGAGGTTTGCTGGTTCATTGGATCCTCTCTGGCTACGCTAGGACAATCCCTGTCTATGGGGTTCCGCTTCTAGTTGCTCCCTTAGGGGAACCCCAGTTCACTGGCCCTGTGGACTTCCTTTGGGGATCCTTCCTATTGTTATCAATAAACCCTGTTACTTATCTAACATCCTTGTCTGACTCATTTCTGGTATCCGCCTCCACAGTATATCCCATGGTCCAGTGAGTTCACCATTCAACTACACCTTTAGTGGCATGACAGAAGCATGCGTGGGGATGCAAGCATCATGATATGGGCATGTTTCTCTTACTATGGTGCTGGGCCTATTTACTGCATACCAGGGACCATGGACCAGTTTGCATATATCACAGTACTTGAAGAGGTCATGTTGACTTGTGCTGGAGAGGACATGCCCTTGAAATGGATGCTTCAATAAGAAAAAGACCCTTAACACACCAGTAAATGAGCAAAATCTATGTTCTAGTCCCAACAAAATTGAGGTTGTGGAGTGGCCATCCCGATTCCCAGACTTTAATTCGATAGAACACTTGTGGGGTGACACAAAAATGCTGTTAGCAAAGCCAACAAATGTAAATAAGTTGTGTGATGCAGTCAAAGCATCCTGGCTTGAATAACAGTTGACAGAGTGCCAGAAGTTGGTTGACTCGATGCAACATAGATGTGAAGGAGTTCAAAAAACTGTGTTATACAACTAAATATTAGGTTAGTGATTCACCTGAATCCAACAAAACAAAACAAAAAAGTACATATTTATTTTTGTAAAGACAAATGCAGTTGCAATGTTTCCAATGCATAGAAATAAAAACTTACAGTATATACTCGAGCATAATTCATTTTCTTTGTGTGCCCACATGGGTGCCACATACTGTAATGGGGGCCAAATACTGTGGGGGCTATATATCAGGATGGGGAGGTCCATGTACCAGGATGCGGGGCTATATACTAGGATGGGGACAGATATACGATGATAAGGGGCCATTTACCAGGATGGAGTATGAGGGCTATGTACCAGGATGGGGATGATATATAGGCTTGGGGGCTACTGCTTCTCACCCTCGGCTTATACTAAGCAGTAAGTTTTCCCCGTTTTTTTGTGGTAAAATTAGGAGTATTGGCTTAAATTCGGGTTGGCTAATACTTGACTATATACAGTATAAAGATTTTGGACTTAACTCATATTTTTGGCTGTTATTATTTTGAACACAACTGTAGGTGAGTGTTTTTTGATCTATTAGTCAGATGTTTCTATGGCTACTGAAATACAATTATCAGCATTTACGTTTTTATACTTTTTTTGACAAGAATGAATTGTAGAGAAAAAAAAATAAGATTTAAACCACAGCTTTACTATGAGGGTAAAAATAACTGCATCTGTAATATTCCTGAATCCTCCTCTCACTGATGGTGGAGTTAGGAAAATGACCAAGAGCGGTTAAGCTACGCTTCTTCTGTAACTATCAGTTTTGGCCAAACGTTTTGAGGCCGACACAAATGTTAATTTTCACAAAGGACAGAGCTTCAGAGTTTTTAGATCTTTTAGTCAGATGTACTTGGTTACTGAAGCCCAATTATTAGCATTTCATAAGTTTTTACACTGTATAGAGAAATAACTGTACTCCAATCCTCTGAAGTCTGTACTTCCCGAAAG
Source organism: Allobates femoralis (assembly GCA_033576535.1). Classification (NCBI taxonomy): domain Eukaryota; kingdom Metazoa; phylum Chordata; class Amphibia; order Anura; family Aromobatidae; genus Allobates; species Allobates femoralis. The sequence goes on along the minus strand of JARQOC010000001.1, from coordinate 168,208,359 downwards.
GTTTTCTCTGATGAAGCTTCAGACTGTTTGGGACATGTGGAAGAATATGGATCTGTGCCGGCGCTGGGTATTTCTGCACCAGATCCAGACCAAATGGTGCAGATTGCTGCTCTGTGTTTTTCAACATCAACTGCTGGAAAACGCTGAAATATCCACTGCAAGCATTGACATGCTGCAGATTTTTTTCCGCAGCAAAATCCGCACCTTTTGTTCAGCGGATAAGTAGGTGCAGCGTGGGCACAACACAGATTTCTGACATGCGCTCCATTCGTGCATCAAGATTCAACAACATCTGCAGAGTAGGTACAGGGCCTAGTTGTCTAAGCATACTTAATATGTATAAAGCAAACCGATTTTTATATGTATGTATATAATATACACACACATATTTGGTATTGCCGCGTTTAGAAATGCCCGATCTATAAAGATATAAAATCAATTAATTAATCTCTGTAAAGTGTGTGACGGAAGAAATGGTCAAAATGCAATAGCGGGACTCCTAGCCAAATGGCCAGATTTGGCCCTGAGTCCTCTTTGCAGGCTGCTGCTCTATGTTGGAGGGCGTGCTCCCTCCAGGGATCGGCTGCGCATGTGTGGTGGGAGTGCCCTAGAATTAGACCATTTTGGTCTTTAGTTGGAGCTCTTATGGCAGAGATCACGGGCATACCGTTTTCCCTTGTTGGGAGTAGGAGAGAAGGACTTTCCACCTACCCTGCGACCTATAATTACTAATTTATTAATATAAGCACGTCCGTGTATTGCCTTTCATTGGAGATCTTCTCGAGGTCCCACAATGCAAGAATGGATTTCACGGACTAATCTCCACCTGCAATATAAACTAATCCTATCACATAATTTGCCAAGGAGACTGAAAGTCTTGAATTGGTGGGATCCTTGGATTTCTTCCCAGTATAATAATATTGCTATCTCTAGTTATATTTGAGATCCTTGTTCATTAATATACAATGGCTCTAAACAGCTAGGCACTCCTGCCTAGTCATAGCTTCTAATTGCCATTTTAATTGACCTCTATCTTTCTTTTAGTTATTTTCTTTTTACTGCTTTGTACCATTATACTTTGTACTCATTTGGTAGTAATGATTGTTTACATGGAATAATGTGGATGTGACAACCTTTCCCCTCCATATGCTCCTTGAGCCCTGGAATTTTCCCTACCCCTTTTCCCCTCCCCCCCCCATTTATTCCACCCTTTTTAGCCCTCCCTTACCCTTGTTCAGTTGTTTTAGTGGATAAGGTTTACTACTTGCGGGACCTGAGAATTACATAGGTTGAAAGAGATTGTGGTATTGCCTTACAAGATGGTTATTTGTCTTTGTATTATTTCCTTGTATTTTTATTCACACACACAATAAAAATCACTGTTTTAAAAAAACGGGTCATAGACAATGGCGCCAAAAGCGTAAATTTCTTTCCTTTTTTTTTTTTTTTTTTTTTTTTTACAAACTTCTGAATTGATTTCAACCACTTAGATAAAAGTATACATGTTTGGTATCTATGAACTCAGGTATCATACTGAAATGCTGGTTTTACCATTTGGCGAAAATGGTGACAAAAAAAACATTGTGGAATTTCCTTTTTTTTTTTTTGCTATTTCCCCACACTTGGAATTTCTTCCCCATTTTCCAATACACTGTATGGTAACATAAACAATGTCATTCAAAAGTACAACTCGCTCCGTGATAAACAAGTCCTCATATGGCTATATTGATTCATAAATAAAAAAAAGGTTATGGCTCTTGGAAGAAGGGGAAGAAAAAACAAAAATGGAAAATTGCCCAGGAGTGAATAGGTTAAATTCCCTTCCCAATAATGATAATTACTATACTGATTGCTGTCCTAGTCTACATAGAAAAGCTAGAATATCTAAAGCAGGAGAATGGCCTATTGTGTGTATCCAAGTAGCAAATGTAATCATATCTTAATTATTTTTATTATATTATATAATATATACACACACGAATAGCGTATGCCGAATATAAGAGCAGGCCTGTGCTTGCCTCATTTTCCTTATTTAAATAACCAATCAATTTCTTCTTTAATACACATTTGTTTACAATCTAAAAATGATCTACCGGAGATCCCCCTAAAGCACATGGAAGTAACGATACTGGAAAGGGTAATTCCTACTGCCAAGGAACAGCTCCAAGCGCATAAACAAGTGAACGTATCCTTGAATCATGGCTACTCTATTGTTTAATAAGGCGTTAAAGTAATGATAGAAAATCTAGGTGTATACTTATTATTATTATTATTATTTAATTTATATAGCGCCATTGGTTCCATGGCGCTTTACATAAGGCGTGGGGGTAACAAGGACAGGTACAGTACATATGAGCATCAATGCTTGCTGATACACGACGGAGAGGATCCTGTCCACGAGGGCTCACAGTCTACAGGGGTGGGGAGGACACGATAGGGGGGGAAGCGCCAAGCGTTTGGTGGAGCGGCGCTGCGTCTCATCATAGGTTGTAGGCTTGTTGGAATAGATGAGTTTTCAGGTTCTTTTTGAAGCTCTTGAGGGTAGGCGAGTGTCTGACGTGCTGGGGGAGAGAGATCAAGAATCTAGGGGAGGCGTGGGAAAAGTCTTGTATGCGGTTGTGGGAGGATGAGATGAGGGGGGAGGAGAGGAGGAGTTCTTGTGAGGAGCGTAGGTTGCGTGCAGGTTGGTATTGGGAGACCATGTCGGAGATGTAAGGGGGGGACAAGTTGTGGATGGCTTTGTAAGTCAGGGTTAGGATTTTAAATTTAGATCTTTGGGGGGTGGGGAGCCAGTGAAGTGCCATGCGGAGAGGGAAGATAGGGGAGTAGCGAGGGGGCAGGTAGATTAGACGGGCAGCTGAGTTCAGGATAGAGCAGAGAGGTGCAAGGGAGGAGGCAGGGAGACCGGTGAGCAGTAGGTTGCAGTAGTCAAGGCGGGAGATGATGAGGGCGTGGACGAGAGTTTTGGCGGTGTCATGATTAAGAAACGGGCGGATGCGTGAGATGTTCTTGAGTTGGAGTCTGCAGGAGGTGGCAAGGGCTTGGATGTGGGGCTTGAAGGAGAGGGAGGAGTCGAGGGTGACCCCGAGGCACTTTGCGTGGAAGACTGGGGAGAGAGAGCAGTCGTTGACTCGGATTGACAGGTCCGGCAGAGGGGGAGGGCGGCTGGGGGGAAGACGATGAACTCATTGCATATTCTTCCTAGAGAAGTGAGGTATATACAGCAGTTCACATGTCCAGTAATCATTCGATAGATGGGATCCTGCAGAGATCTGTCTGGAAAGAGTTGTGCAAACAGAACTTTTTTGTCTGTTTTGAAAAAGATTTGATTTTTGCAGGATCGATTCTTCTTTTTAACATTGGAGTCTCTAATAAACGGATCTGTTATCACATTGCTATTTTGCCATCCGTTTTTCATTCTTTTATAAAGGATCCATTTTTTGCTTATAGGAGCAGTTTTAAATGAAACATACATAGCAATCAGGTAACTGATCCGCTTTCCATAGACTAGAATTTAAAAAAAAAAAAAAAAAAAAAAACTGATTCATAATTAATGGTCAAAAAAATGGTGTTTTCACAACTTTTTAGCTAATAGATCTCTGCAGGATCCGTTCTAACGGATGATTACTGGACATGTGAACATAGGCTTAAAGGGAACCTATCACCCAATTCATGTTGCCTAAACCAACAGCAGCAGGAATCTGAGGCGGGCTGTATGATTGGCAAGTAGATTTGCTATAATGCTCTGTTGAAAGTACACATTAAAGATCACGGCACAATAACACAACTAATGTGGCGCCACCCCCTGCCGGGTGATTTCAGGTCTGTCTGCTAGCGAGATACCTGTCAATCAACTCTAGCAATGCCAAGAAGAGTGAAGGGGATGTCACACGCGTCGATATCGCTGTCAATGTCGCTCGTACGTCACGGATTTTCAGTCGCTCAAGCGACGTAAAAGTGACGCAGGAGCGACATTGAAGCGTGTGACCAAGCGACGCAACCAGCGATATGTCGCTGATCGCTGGTTTCACTGCCAGATGTAAAACCTGTCGCTCATCGCTCAGTAGACCTTGTGCATCGCTGCGTGTGACACTAAACTCAGCGACGTATTTTCTATTTTGACACCGTACAAGCGACTAAATAAAATCGCTCGCAAGATGGCGACATCACCGCATCGCTGGGTCATATTGACGCGTGTGACATCTTACCTGCGATAATTCCACATCGCTCAGGCGATTAATAATTTGTGACGCATGAGCGATATCGCGGGTGACATTGACACGTGTGACAGGCCCTTTAGGCTGGACTTCTCTCCGGCAATGATGCAGAAAAAGATACACCTGGCTGCAATCATTCTGTTAGGTTCTACATTATGCTGTCCACGGTTTGGGCAGCTTGGGTCAGATGATATTTCTATTAGAAAAAAAAAGAAATAGGCAGCTAATAAACTGCAGTATGCTGCAGACACCCATTAAAAAACCAGAGGCTCCACAGGTACAACATACTGATAAACAAATGCTCCTACCATTCATGGAGGGAATGATTGCATAGTATAATAAATGCACACGAATAAGGCTAGAATAGGGTGCCAATCACCCAGGTATGTGTAGTGCACAGTGTCTGGTTTACAGCCCGTTAGTGGTGCCTATACTATCTGTAACGCATCTCACAGCCCCACCCTAACGTCTCTTACACGTCAAGCAATGTGATAGTCTCTTAACTTCTGCCAACACATGACATTCTGCATCCAGGTCAGCTTGGTACAATTTTACATTGCCATCCACTGTCCACACGGGCACAGAGGGGCATGGGGGGTTATTCACGCAATCCTCCAGCATAACATACTGTGAGACCCTTTTCGCTGCCTCAGCGGAATAGAGTCGTACCAGACTCGTAAACCTGCAACCAGTTTCTCGTTACACTGGGCCAGAAATCAACCCAGGTAGCGTGTAATATTAACCAAGAACAAGAACGTGTGTGGGTTCGTGGATCTAGAAAAAAGAACAACCTAGGATTAAATCATATATTTAATCATCTTAGGATACAAAAGGTATATGCAGACATACATAAGTCAGTTACCAGTTTCTTGTTGCTGATGGCCATATGGAGGCAGTGTAGAGCCACAGGGTTTTCTTGGTTACTCCCAACACTTAACGTGATGCACCCTCCTTCAATGTGAACACTGAAGGAATATGGCCAGTGATATTTAACCTCTTAGTTTGTCACTCCCTCCCTGTCCCTGGACTGTCCTTAATTTACCTTCTCTTGTACTATGAGCTGAAAGATCCAAAAATGCTATTATTGGTCATAACATCTCGCTGAGAGATCCAAGGGGAATGGCTCTGGTGCAGTCTGATCCAGCTCGATTCCATCTATGCTTAGAGACCAAACACAGTTTCCCTGCCTAGCTTCCGTTAACCATTCTCTGTATCTCCTCAGCCTGGGGTACTAGAAAAATTTAGAACCTAGTTGTGTCCGAAGCTTGCCCTCATGAGTTTGGAAATATAATCAGTGTAGGCCTGGGACAGCTGTCTCAAACAAGCGGTCCATGGAGCTTCACAGTGCGGCCCGCAGGCACCATGGACAACTTGATGAGCCGCGTTCCAGGTGACTGCTAATTTATGTATTTCAGGTGCCGCTCAGACAAGCTCGCTGGCTCAAAATGGGGGCTGCAAAAGGATAATGGGGGCTGCAACAGTATAATGGTGGTGTTATAAGGGATAATGCTGGCTGCTACATGACTGCCAGGGATGATGGTGGCTGCAACATGGCTACCAGGATAATGGTGTCTGTATATTACTGCAATATGGCTACCAGGATAATGACATTACTTGAAGAAGGAGATCAGGATGGGCACATTACTACAAGATGTTGGCGAAAATTATTATATAGAACGAATTGTAAATCAACAAGCAAAAAATGTTCAAAAAAAGTGGTCAAAAGATGTATCCAAAATATTAAATGGCATCCCAAAAAATGTCACTTTTTTTCTGCAAGGAACGTCCCCCCCGATTAATTTTTTTCTATGGTGGCACACATACCCAGCCAAGTTTGAGACCCCTGGTCTATGATATATGGAATTTCCACAATTCCTTATGAAATCATGGTGCTTGCCAGGATATAGGCTGCTTATGAAGCTCCCTAGCACTATAAATCCCCCGCCCCTAAACATGCACAAAGCCAAGACTGGAAACCTCCTGTTCCTGTCAGTGATTGCCTGCCACAGCAGGGGTCCCGAGCTTCAAATGGGAACTCTTCCTTATTTTTAATTAAAATTGTCACCCATCTGCCAGTAAGACCATTTGGTTGTGAGATGTAAGTTCCCAAGGAGGGGGTCAGAGGGTAATGCTAATATGAGCAAAAAACAAATGTAACAATATGTATGTCTTACAACCATAGATATCTTCAGAGGTTATCATTGATTCGCATGTCTGAATAATATGTCCCATATTCTTCATGCTGTTAGATTAGGCAGGTGGAATTACCTTGGAAAATAGTGTGTTTTATTTTATGAGAAGTTTTCAGTGGTGCTTGGATAAAAATAAGTGCATTGAAAAAAAATTACAACAGCACAACAGATATGGTATATTCCATCTTTGAAAAACGTACCAGCTAGGTAATGCAAAAAGAAGGAAGAACTGATGACTATCAGTGGCACTGCTCCAATTAGCAAGATCAAAATAGCGGTATGTAACTTAATTTTTGGACTGTAAAGGGCCTGTCACACGCGTCAATATCGCCTGCACGATATCGGCTGCACGTGACGTTGCAGCGATATTGATGCGTGTCACATACTGAATCAACCAGCGATAAATCGCTGGTTGATGATCGCCAGGTTTTGGAATCTATCCTAAAACCTGGCGATTGTCGCCCGGTGTACACGCAGCATCGCTGCGTGTGACACCGGGACTAGCGATATTCCAGCTCCCAGCGCCTCTCACAAGCGCTGGGAGCTGGTATCCAAGGTACACTGCGGGTAACTAGGCAGCGCGCGCTGCCTAGATACCCGACGTGTACCTTAGTTACCAGCCTCCTCCGCTCACCGGGTGAGCGGAGGAGGCTGGTAACTAAGGTACACGTCGGGTATCTAGGCAGCGCGCGCTGCCTAGTTACCCGCAGTGTACCTTGGAGACCAGGCTGCTCCCGCTTCCAGCAGGCTGGCAGCGGGAGCAGGACATCGTGGAAACGATATTTAAATCGTTTCCATGATGTCTCTGGTCAATTGATCGCTGGTGAGTCTGTCTGTGTGACAGCTCACCAGCGATCAGCCGTCAATGTCGTCAGCGATCAGATCGCTGACGACATTGACGCGTGTGACAGGCCCTAATACCTAGAAAAATACTAATCAAATTGTAGTACAGTGTTCCCCATCTGTAGATCTCTGGCTGTTGTAAATCTACAACTGCCATCAAGTCTTCCAGCTCCCACAAGCTGCCAGGATATGATTGGAGCTTTCGTTTTGTGACAGCAGGTTTGAGAACACTGTAAGGCTACGTTCAGACATATCGTTTTTTTTTGCGCTTTTTTTCAGCATTTTGCACCTGCGCAAAAAAGCCCCGTAAAAAAACGCGGTGCATTCACACACCGCATTTTTTGACAGGCTCACTTCTCCCCCTAAAGCGCAGGGGAGAAGTGATGTCACAGAGGGGAGGAACAATCCTCCCCTCTGTGACGTGTGCCAGCCCCTTTTGGGTTTCGTAGTGTATTAATATACACTAGGAAACCCAAATTAAACAAAGGCAAATGTGCTAAAAATAATGAAGAATGAATACTTGCCCTCCGCCAGGTGTTCCGGGAGCCAGGTGCCGGGTGATCCACAGGTATCGACCTTCCAGGGCCTGGCAAGATCGCTGATTGGCCGCTGACGGTCATGTGATATGGACAGTACCTGGTGTACCTTTCTCGGCTCCCCGGTAACCGGAACACCCGGCGTAGAGGTAAGTATTCATTCTTTATTATTTTTTACACATTTGGCTTAGTTTAATTTGGGTTTCGCAGTGTATATTAATACACTGCGAAACCCAAATGGGCTGTGACAGATGTCACACAGGGGAGGAGGTACAGGATTGCTCCTCCCCTGTGTGACATCAGCGCTGGCGTATTCCAGCTGGAATTGTGCATCGGCTGAATGGCAGTACGTAATTCCAGCGGGGATAATGGCTCCTATGGGAGAAAGCATGTCAATTCTTTTTATGCCCGCACTTTCTCCCATAAAGGCGCAGCGTATATTTACGCACAGTCTGCACGGCACAGAATTTCCCATTCACTTTCCCGGCAGACGCAGAGGCACATTGCACATTTTTGAAAAGCGCTTGTAAAAGAGCGCTCAAAAATGCGCAATGTGTGAACGTAGCCTTAGGCACATGTTCTTCATCTTTTATTGTGTTATAGAAGAGGCAGATTCTTCCCATTTTGCTCACCACATCTCTGTGTTGCTTATATTTGCACGCTAATATTTCAGAATATAAATGTGCTTCATTCGGGGGTTGATTTTCCTCCTTTCTTAAAAGTAAAAGTACTAGTGAAATGCATTTCTTAGGAAAAAGCCTAAATAATTAATCCCGGGTCACTAGAGACTGTCCAGAGAGAGAGCCGTTCTCAGTAATGTGCAGTATTCCTACCTACAATAGTTCTTCATGATAAACATTAGAAGGCACCCTGACATCATGGCTTCCGTCTAGAAATAGCACTGATGCTGTACTGGATCCTTCATTTGTCTATTGATTGGCATCCTGTAGACCCCATTGACTTTTAAAGGGTTTCCTTAAACTCTGCTGTCATTTTGACAGCAAGAATAGTATTGTGTGCTGTGCTATTCCCCCTTAGTCTCCACAATAACTGATAATTAGAGAATGACAGCACTCATCCTTTTGGCACTGCTCCGGTCCCATGGCACTATCTTGTGTAAGTTCTGACAAGCTTCCAATTCACCTTTAGCAGCCGGCAGGTCACGAATCTCCGTAGACCACAGCGGCACTGGAAACAGATGAAAATGGTGACAGGTGAGTATAAAGGCCACGCCACATGCTTCAATATCGTTAATGATATTGCTTAAATGACAGTTTTTTAATTGCTCAAACGATATCGTTTGTGTGTCGTGGCGTGTAACCGAGCGATCCTGCAATGAAAAATCGTATGACTGTTTGGTTGAAGATTTGTGAGCAGGACCTCAAACCAAGCGATGATCGTGCGGACGATCCACAGCATCGTGCTGGGTGACACCGTGCAAACTATCTCATTGACGATTTCGCCTATTCCTGACATTGGCTGGCCTCGATCGCTGGGTTGTGCACTGGATCGCTGGCGCGTTGCCAAATGTAAAATCGTTTACGAGATTTATGCTTGTGAGACCGCACAAATGATATCGCAAAATTGTTCTAACGATCTCAATCACGTGACTTTGCAGGCGATATCGTGATCGATATTGAAGCGTGTGACGTGGCCTTAAGATGAGGCAGTGGAGCTACATTTAAAGCACCAGCAGTGAAATTAACCCCTTCATAACCAATGATGCACATGTGCGTCAAAGGACGTCTTCCACAATTGGATGCGAGCTCACACTATGATCCCACATCCTGCCCTGCACATCTCAGCTGATCTCATCAGCTGAGATGTGTATCTAACAGCGCCGATTAGATCAGCGATCCGATCGGTGCTGTTAACCCTTTGGTTAGCGCTGTCATTCGTTGACAGCACAATCCAAAGCACCTGCCTGGATTGCAGGTCCTGTGAGGCATTCACGAGACCTGCATCCTGTTACCTGGACAGCCTGGGGTCTTCTGATGACCCCGTAAGATGTCCTGATTCATTTCCTGATCTAGTGACATCAGCAGCGAGTGCTCACTTCACCCTATCTTTCAATGAGAAACAGCTCATCTAAAGACAGGACAAGGGATCAATGTGTGCAGCACTGAGGCCTTCTAGTGGCCTGTGTAAAATATAAAATTAAGTTTTTAAAAGTATGAACCGCAGCTAGCAGCGTTTTTTGTCCATTGCCGCAAATGTCGCATTTGCCAGATCGCGGCAAAACCGCAAGTGCCGCACATGTCCGCAAGTCCTATAGGAAATGCATTAGGCAGAACACAGTCTTGCCGCAATCCTGCCGCAAGTGTTCCAGCTTCCGGCAGATCAGGCAAACCTTAAAAAATTCAAGCTTGCCTGATCAGCTGTAAATGCTACAAAACCGCTGATGTGAAAGTACCCTAAGATGTGCACTATTCTCTGCCCTAGAGTCAGAAATGTACTACTTTTAGGTGTGTAAATTATAACTTTTCGAACAGCTCTAGGCCATGGGACCTTCATCTCCGCTTCATCCACTTTTCAAAAGTTGCAAAATAGTTGTACAATTATATATTACTAGCTGTGAGCCCGATTCTAAAGAATCGGGTAGTCTAGAATGCATATATAGTTTATTTACTAATATTTAGGGGAGTGCGGTGAAATTAATTGTGTGTATACAGGTGGCTCATTGGTTAGCACTGTATATGGTGGCTCAGTGGGTAGCAGAGTATATGGTGGCTGAGTGGTTAGCACTGTATATGGTGGCTGAGTGGTTAGCACTGTATACGGTGGCTCAGTGGTTAGCACTGTATATGGTGGCTCAGTGGTTAGCACTGTATACGGTGGCTCAGTGGTTAGCACTGTATACGGTGGCTCAGTGGTTAGCATTGTATATGGTGGCTCAGTGGTTAGCACTGTATATGGTGGCTCAGTATACGGTGGCTCAGTGGTTAGCATTGTATACGGTGGCTCAGTGGTTAGCATTGTATATGGTGGCTCAGTGGTTAGCACTGTATACGGTGGCTCAGTGGTTAGCAGTGTATACGGTGGCTCAGTGGTTAGCACTGTATACGGTGGCTCAGTGGTTAGCACTGTATATGGTGGCTCAGTGGTTAGCACTGTATATGGTGGCTCAGTGGTTAGCACGGTATATGGTGGCTCAGTGGTTAGCAGTGTATACGGTGGCTCAGTGGTTAGCACTGTATACGGTGGCTCAGTGGTTAGCACTGTATATGGTGGCTCAGTGGTTAGCACTGTATATGGTGGCTCAGTGGTTAGCACGGTATATGGTGGCTCAGTGATTAGCACTGCGCGGTGGCTCAGTGGTTAGCACTGCGCGGTGGCTCAGTGGTTAGCACTGCGCGGTGGCTCAGTGGTTAGCACTGCGCGGTGGCTCAGTGGTTAGCACTGTGTGGTGGCTCAGTGGTTAGCACTGGGCGGTGGCTCAGTGGTTAGCACTGCGCGGTGGCTCAGTGGTTAGTACTGGCGGTGGCTCAGTGGTTAGCACTTTAGCACTGCGCGGTGGCTCAGTGGTTAGCACTTTAGCACTGCGCGGTGGCTCAGTGGTTAGTAGTGCGCGGTGGCTCAGTGGTTAGCAGTGAGTGGGGCGGGCAGAGTGGTCAGCGCAGTGCGGCGGGCAGAGTGGTCAGCGCAGTGCGGCGGGCAGAGTGGTCAGCAGAGGACAGAGGCACTCTGCCTGTCATACTTACCAGCGGGTCATCGTCTTCCCCGCCACGGCATTTTCACTCCTCCGCCGTTTTCAGCATGTTGGCTCCACTCATGCAGAGCATTGCTCCTGTGCAGGCTCCTCTCTGCTGAGTATTGCTCCTGTGCAGCCTCCTCTCTGCAGAGCATTGCTCCTGTGCAGCCTCCTCCTCTCTGCAGAGCATTGCTCCTGTGCAGCCTCCCCTCATGCAGAGCAATGCTCCTGTGCAGCCTCCTCTGTGCAGAGCATTGCTCCTGTGCAGCCTCCTCTCTGCAGAGCATTGCTCCTGTGCAGCCTCCTCTCTGCAGAGTATTGCAGAGGCACTCTGACTGTCATACTTACCAGCGGGTCATCGTGTTCCCCGCCACGGCATTTTCACTCCGCCGTTGCCAGCATGTTGGCTCCACTCATGCAGAGCATTGCTCTTGTGCAGGCTCCTCTCTGCTGAGTATTGCTCCTGTGCAGCCTCGTCTCTGCAGAGCATTGCTCCTGTGCAGCCTCCTCCTCTCTGCAGAGTATTGCTCCTGTGCAGCCTCCTCTCTGCAGAGCATTGCTCCTGTGCAGCCTCCTCTCTGCAGAGCATTGCTCCTGTGCAGCCTCCTCTCTGCAGAGCATTGCTCCTGTGCAGCCTCCTCTGTGCAGAGCATTGCTCCTGTGCAGCCTCCTCTGTGCAGAGCATTGCTCCTGTGCAGCCTCCTCTCTGCAGAGCAATGCTCCTGTGCAGCCTCCTCTGTGCAGAGGATTGCTCCTGTGCAGCCTCCTCTCTGCAGAGCAATGCTCCTGTGCAGCCTCCTCTCTGCAGAGCAATGCTCCTGTGCAGCCTCCTCTCTGCAGAGCATTGCTCCTGTGCAGCCTCCTCTCTGCAGAGCAATGCTCCTGTGCAGCCTGCTCTCTGCAGAGCAATGCTCCTGTGCAGCCTCCTCTCTGCAGAGCATTGCTCCTGTGTAGCCTCCTCTCTGCAGAGCAATGCTCCTGTGCAGCCTCCTCTCTGCAGAGCATTGCTCCTGTGCAGCCTCCTCTCTGCAGAGCAATGCTCCTGTGCAGCCTGCTCTCTGCAGAGCAATGCTTCTGTGCAGCCTCCTCTCTGAGGAGCATTGCTCCTGTGTAGCCTCCTCTCTGCAGAGCAATGCTCCTGTGCAGCCTCCTCTCTGCAGAGCATTGCTCCTGTGTAGCCTCCTCCCTGCAGAGCATCGCTCCTGTGCAGCCTCCTCTCTGCAGAGCATTGCTCCTGTGCAGCCTCCTCTCTGCAGAGCATTGCTCCTGTGTAGCCTCCTCTCTGCAGAGAAATGCTCCTGTGCAGCCTCCTCTCTGCAGAACATTGCTCCTGTGCAGCCTCCTCTCTGCAGAGCAATGCTCCTGTGCAGCCTCCTCTCTGCATAACATTGCTCCTGTGCAGCCTCCTCTCTGCATAACATTGCTCCTGTGTAGCCTCCTCTCTGCAGAGCAATGCTCCTGTGCAGCCTCCTCTCTGCAGAACATTGCTCCTGTGCAGCCTCCTCTCTGCAGAACATTGCTCCTGAGCAGCCTCATCTCTGCAGAGCATTGCTCCTGTGCAGCCTCCCCTGTGCAGAGCATTGCTCCTGTGCAGCCTGCTCTCTGCAGAACATTACTCCTGTGCAGCCTCCCTCTGCAGAGCATTGCTCCTGTGCAGGCTGCTCACTGCAGAGCATTGCTCCTGTGCAGCCTCCTCTCACCTGTATCCTGGAGATCAGCTCTTGGGGGCTCAGTCCGGGGTCCTCTGTCAGCTGTATGTTCCCTTGTGATCGCAGGATGTCAGAGGCAGAGAATCAGTGATGAGTACACGTCTGATGTGAGACAGTGGCATGATGTCTCCTGTGCTGACTGCAGCAATGAAAGTGCCTGTGATGATGTCACAGTCATGTGATATAGCCCCGCCCATACCAGTGACATCATCTCAGGTCCTGAGAGTGAGAGACTGTGCATGGACTCGCAAAGGCATTGCGAGTGAGGAGAGACTCTGGAAGGACTCGCAAAGGCATTGCGAGTGTGGCAGGAGAGAGAGAGAGACTCAGCAAGGACTCGCAAAGGCATTGCGAGTGAGGAGAGACTCTGGAAGGACTCGCAAAGGCATTGCGAGTGAGGCAGCCACGCATACGACGACGGAAACACTGCCGAATATGACGGAAGTGGCCTTAGGGTAATTATATATTAGATGAAAACAACGTTTTTGATGTTTTGCAACAGGTTGATACCGGTGTTCTGGTTCCATCTTTTAGATCAACTGGGGCCTAAGTTCTTTTTATTTACTTCTTATTTTAATCTGTCGCATTAAACTAATTAGTCATCTGTATATTGCTCAAAGTACAGAGGTGCATTCTGGTAATATTAGATTTAAGAAACCATAGACCATTGAAACTATACTCGATATATAAAAGTTTACCCAACCCACTGTTTTTGTTGTGATCAGCCAACAATCTAATGTCTGGTGGCCTCCCGACTCGCATAAGAGGCAATATCGTAAAAGATAAAGATCAGATGTTTGAGTTTTATTGTGCTCGATCCTTTTGTTCTGCAGTGAGATAAGCCACTACTAGCTCACTCTAGTCACCACTCAAGCAGTTATTTCTTTCATCGCTGAACTGGGGCTTTAAATCCAAGTCCCCAGTCCCTGGTCTTATACTTTCCCTCTGTCATCTTTACTAATTTTCGGTGTCACTCTGGTCCCGCGGCGCCATGTTGTACCCATAACTGCTGACTAGCTGAAAGTCAGAAATTGCATGAGAATTGCTTAATACAAGTTTATGAAATCCAGAAGAGGGCCAGCATGAGGCTCTCATAGGCTTCTATTGAGTTGTGACCCCCGACAAACACTGGAGCAGCCGGCAAGTTACAAACTGTCTAAGAGCAAACTTGAGCGACGTTGAAAACAGATGAAGATGCCAGAGGGTGGTTATAATAGTCATTATAGTCAACAGGCGTCATGGGACATGGTGTAGGGGACTTAGATTCAAAGCACCACTCCAGCGATGAAATAGAAAAAAAAATGCTGGAGTTATTCTTCAAGGTCTGTTTACAAAGACTGACAGCACAATACGACCAACGATCGGTACGCTTTTTACAGATTGACGATCATTTGAATGACTGTTTGCACTAAGGCTGGCTTCACACCACGGCAACAGGTGAACCTGACAGCCCCGGATCAGATTTCGGCCCCATAGTATGCTGTCTGCCATCTGGTTTCCATCTGTCCGGGAGGATCTGGATGTATTCGGATTTTTATCCCGGACTCAAAAATGCTGCTTGCAGCATTTTTGTGTTCGGGGAGAAAAATCTCCCCAAATTGGATCTTCCCGGATTCTCCTGCATCCGGGGCAATCCGGCGCTCCCTAACATGGCTATCTATGTGGCCAGATTTCCCCGATCCGGGAGGATCTGGGAGCCGGATGCTGGCTGCTGAAGTTCAGCGTGAGCTACACTGAACTTCAGCACCAGGGAGCTGTCCCCTATGAAGCGTTTCAGCACCATTTCGTAAGGAACAGCTGAGCTCGGCTGCATCCATCTACAAACAGGACCGGAGGGCAGATTAGCTCTCGGGTTCTGTTTGCAAATCCGGTCCCCCGAATCGGATTGTGCCGTGGTGTGAAGCCAGCCTAAGCGATCTGTATGGTTGGCTCAGTGCACATAGGCTGCCATATTTTTCGGTACTGCAAGAACGATGATCTTTTAGGCTACACAAAAACTCATTTCACCTGACGAACGAGTAATTTGCATGTTCACATGGCTACATAATAGTAAAATGAGAGTTATTAGCTGTGATTGCTCCTGATTACCTTGCAGTGTAAGGCTAGGGTCACAGTTGCATTTTTCACAAGCGTTTTTGGAGTCCTGCGTTTTCAAAAACGCATGTAAAAAACGCACCCATAGGCCCCCATGTTAAAAAACGCATGCCCTAATGGCAAAAAAGCATGTGTGACAGTACCATGCGTTTTTGATGCATTTCCAAAAACGCATGCGTTTTTTAATATGGGGCCTTATGGGAAACGCATGCAAAAATGCATGTACAATTAGTGCCATTCAAAAACGCATGCGTTTTCCATAGGAGCCCATGTTAAAAAAAGTAAGCGTTTTTTTAACATGGGCTCCTATGGAAAACGCATGCGTTTTTGAATGGCAATAAAAGGTACTAATTGTACATGTGTTTTTGCATGCGTTTTCCATAGGGGCCCATGTTATAAAAATGCATGCGTTTTGTACAAAAACGCATGCGTTTTTCAAAACGCACCAAAAAATAGTACATGCACTATTTTTGGGTGCAGATTTAAAAACGCAGCCAAAAACGCAGGGAGCCATCACACACCTTAAAAAACTCATGCGGACATGTAAAAACGCATGAGTTTTTAAAACTGTGACCCCAGCCTAAATGCCCAATCTGCCCATTAGATACAGGAATGATCAGCTGACCCAAGCATTCATCTGTATCGGGGAGTCTGGACAGATAGCTTACACTTCTCATTCACTGGCTGCTTATTTGTACGTATATATTGTAGAACACATTCTCAAGATAAAGCTGCCAGTTTTCTGATGTTTTTCATTATAAATGCCCCAGTTGAAGGCGATCCTTACCAGTGTTGTTTAATAGGATTATTAGGCCTTGTGCACACAGTGCGTTTTTTGGTCTAGATTTGTCAAAACCCTGCATGCCTATTGTTATGCCAGCAACATCTATGAGAATACTGTAGGGTTGTGCCCGTTGCTTACTTTTTCCCAACAAATTTGGTGCAGAAAATAATCTGTAGCATGTAAATGGTTAGTGTGGATTTGCCTGCGTTTTTCAGCCCTTCCGGGCATTTACTTCATTACATGGATTGTAGGGCACAAATCTGTCCCAAAAATGTACCAAATCTGCAGCGTGGGCACATACACAAATCTAGGAAGGAACCTGGAAATATACTTTGGGCTGGGCCTGCACTGCAACTGGGGATGTACAAACCTCCTCTAACACTATGTGAATAGTTTATACATTTTTGTTTTCCATGTTTGGTGCAGTCTGTAGGTGCCAACATAAGCCCTAGTCATGGTGATGTACAAGTGCTGATCTCTGCCAAACCAATGTGAATGCGCCCATATGTATTGTACTTTCCCCTCTGCGTTCTTGTCATTACTGGCAGGTGAAGCGCTCCACATAATTGGACCAACCATTATTATAACCTTATAGTCATGATGGAATGGCCATCCCCTTCCTTCAACAGGGAGTAAAAATAAGCTGCCACCACCCTGTGGTCACAGAAAGCTCTCACCCCAAGCAAACATAGGATAGTAGTCACAGCATACTTGTTCCCTGGGACAATGGCGTCTGCGGCACAGCCCCCGCTTCCTGCATACAGGTTATTGTGTGTCTGATGGCTATCTCTGCTGACTCTCCATACCCAGGATCTCCCAGCTCGGCCGAGTCCTCTATGCCAGACTGCTCCTGAAGCTTCTTATCTCTGGAGAAACCAAGGATCGTCAGTTGGAAATCCAGCGTTTCAGATACTTCTCTCCATGACATCATTTGTCACAGGATAGTTGGGACACCCCATGCAAATTACACGCATACACATTAGACTGTTATCTGGTTCTTCCAATGATGACGCGTTTTGGACAACTTCAGCCTACCGTATATTGTTTGGGAGCCTTAAGAAAAATACAACTGGTGAGATCTTTCCTAGGACTGATTTATAAGGTATGGGCAGACGAGTCAGATAAGAAAAATCCAAAATACTACAGCCGCAGTGTTGTGCATCAAATTTTAGGACATTTCATGGCCGTTTTGTGCAGCGTTGCCATTTGTTCTGAAATTGCCCGACAGCCTGTGAAAAACGGCACTTTTTTTTCCCTCCCATATAAAAATAAAATGTAATGTGACTGAAGCTGGAGAAACTTTAAGATTATGGCGTACTTATCATTTTACATTGATAGTGAATGCAGCTGACATTTTCATTTTTCCTTTAAATATGTGTCTGAGTTATGGGCAGTGGTCATGGACCTCTTCTTAGGGCCACTTTACACACACCAACTTATCTGTCCAACTTCTGAACAGATCTCTGGTTGCAGTGAAATCATGGACACATTGTTCCATTTTGTGGCTGTGTACAAATGGAACAATGTGTCCATGATTTCACTGCAACCAGTAAGTTGTTCAGAAGTTGGACAGATAAGTTGGTGTGTGTAAAGTGGCCTTTAGAGCCCTCTCTTAATAAGCATTCAAGAAAAATTGAAAAATCAAGTTGGCAGTCTTGGTGCAATAGATTCATTCAGGGTATAAAGTAGCTGGCGATGTGGACTTAACCCCTTCACCCTTGTTCACTATATGGTACAATTAACCCCGGCAGTATGATTCCACAGGTCAGTACGAGTTTGTAGATACCAAACATATACAGTTTTGTTTTGGTTTTTTTTTTATTTAAGTGATGAAAAATTCCGGAAATTTGTCAAAAAATGAGAAATGCCCTTTTGGCTCCATTTTCCGAGACCCATAATGTTCTCCTTTTTCTGGGGCTAAGTAATGATCTATATTTTTGTACCCAGAGATGACGTTTTTAGAAAAAACATTCTTGGGTAGATGCCATGTGCCATTGGTAGATCGCCTGTTATTGAATTCTGTACTAATGTCGCGGCAAGAAAGCGTAGTTCTAGCATTTTTAATTTTTTTTGTCATTATGCCCTTTACCAATCAGATTCATTTATTTTATATTTTGGTAGATTGAGCATTTCTAAACAAAGCGATACCAAACGTGTTGTTTCCATTTTTTTAAATTGTTCTATTTTCAATGGGCAAAAGGGGGTGATTTGACTTTTTGTGCTTTTTTTATTTTTTCATAATTTTAAAAAGTTTGCTTTTTGATTTCATTTATTTAATGTTTTTACTACTCCCCTGAAAGGACTTGAAGATGCCACTGTCTTGTTTGCTTGTCCTACACGCTCTGCACAGCACAAATGATCATCTCTGGTGCTCAGCCAGTGTTCTCAGGAAGTACATCATGACAGTGACAGGGGTCATCAGCTGACCCCTGGCTGTCATGACAACCCATCGGCACGTGTTAAATTGCACTGTCAGGGATTGACAGCGTGATCTAAACAGTTAACAGCGGTGGGTGGATCGGATCATATCAGTTGACATGTGGGTGAGCCCGCATCAAGGTGGGTAACATGATCTATGACGTACATATACGTCATAGGTCGTAGAGGGATGAAAATTGGCAGCATGTCAACATATGCTCCTTATGTTGCTAAAGACATCACTGCCATCCATAGGGTGAAATTTGGAACCTCTCCTCCCCATGTCTGCAAGAAAATCTACTGTGGGACCATGGCCATTCCAGCTCAGGATATGATAGACAACTAGAATCTTTACCAATCCAACAGGGGCCATTAAAGGCTACGTTCCCATAATAAGCTTTTGGTGAGCTCTTGTGGCAGAACTTCTGCGCCATTTCTTCACTTTTGTTTTTCGGTGTTTTTTTTCCATTGCGCAGTTTGGATGTTGCATTCTTCTGTCTCTTGTAAATATGTAATTATTTAAACAAATCTGTTTTGTTTTTGAGACTTCCTTGGCTTCGACAACTCTTTTGATATGGTTATGTGCAGATGTGATGCGTTTTTCACCACAGAAATGCACTAAAAACTTGTTCTTTTTTTTTACCTTCTTTTCTTCTGCATTTAATGCAAATCGAAGGGTGCTTTCACATCTGCGTTTTTCGTAATTCGCGGCAGATGCGGTGAAAAAAACCGCATCTGCCGCGTTTACCGCATAACCGTTCCACTTGCGGCGCGGTTGCGGTTTTTTCTATGCAATGTATAGGCATACTTGCGGCAGGTGCGGCAAGTGCGGTTTTGCACTTGCGGCAGGTGCGGCCACGAAAAAAAACCGCAGTAAGCCGCGGTTTTTTTCGCGGCCGCACCTGCCGCAAGTGCAAAACCGCACTTGCCGCACCTGCCGCAAGTATGCCTATACATTGCATAGAAAAAACCGCAACCGCGCCGCAAGTGGAACGGTTAGGGTGCTTTCACATCTGCGTTTTTCGTAATTCGCGGCAGATGCGGTGAAAAAACCGCATCTGCCGCGATTGCCGCATAACCGTTCCACTTGCGCGGTTGCGGTTTTTTCTATGCAATGTATAGGCGTACTTGCGGCAGGTGCGGCAAGTGCGGTTTTGCACTTGCGGCAGGTGCGGCCGCGAAAAAACCGCGGCTTACTGCGGTTTTTTTCGCGGCCGCAACTGCCGCAAGTGCAAAACCGCACTTGCCGCACCTGCCGCAAGTATGCCTATACATTGCATAGAAAAAACCGCAACCGCGCCGCAAGTGGAACGGTTATGCGGTAAACGCGGCAGATGCGGTTTTTTCACCGCATCTGCCGCGAATTACGAAAAACGCAGATGTGAAAGCACCCTTATGCTGTAAACGCGGCAGATGCGGTTTTTTCACCGCATCTGCCGCGAATTACGAAAAACGCAGATGTGAAAGCACCCTTAGGGCCCTTTCACATCAGCGTTTTTTTAAATTTGCGGCAGATGCGGTGAAAAAACCGCATCTGCCGCAACTGCCGCATAACGGTTCCACTTGCGGCACGGTTGCGGTTTTTTCCATAGGAAGTATAGGGGGACTTGCGGCAGATGCGGCAAGTGCGGTATTGCACTTGCGGCAGGTGCGGCAGAGAAAAAAACCGCGGCTTACTGCGGTTTTTTTCTCTGCCGCACCTGCCGCAAGTGCAATACCGCACTTGCCGCATCTGCCGCAAGTCCCCCTATACTTCCTATGGAAAAAACCGCAACCGTGCCGCAAGTGGAACCGTTATGCGGCAGTTGCGGCAGATGCGGTTTTTTCACCGCATCTGCCGCAAATTTAAAAAAACGCTGATGTGAAAGGGCCCTTAGGGGGAAATCTGCAAATAAAACTCAAGAGAAATTGACTGTTGCAAATTTGAAACACGCATCAGAGGTCAGTTTACACTAAGAAAAAGCAGTTGGCATGAGATTTCTATGAATCCCTAAAGGCCACGTCACATGTGGCGAAATCGCCGCCGATTACATAGGCGACGTAAGGGCGTGGCCTATCGGCGGCGACATCGCCCCTGCGTCGCCTAATGTAAAGGGGCGATAGCGACGCCTTTTACTGGTCGCCTAGTTTCAGAGCAGTGCTCTGAAACCAGGCGGCTGATCTGGGGCGATATGTCCACATCGCCCCATGTAAACGGCCGCCGGCGAGCTGACAGGCGATGGGAGCCACAGGCTCCCATTGTCCTGCATCGCCGCTGGGGTTTAGAGACACCCCGGGGGCGATGCTGCCTCTCGGCTCACCGGCCCATCGCTGGAGATGTCTCCCCGTGTAAACGAGGGGCGGCGTCGCTGGCGGGGCACAAAAAACGTGTGCGTTCCCGCCCATCACCGCTGACATCTCCGGGGCTGTCGCTAGGTGTGACGGTACCCTAACTGTAAGACCCTGCATTTTTGACGCAGCATCAGAAACTCACTAAAAACTCATGATGGGCACATCGCCTAACAGTGCTCTGCTCCTGCTAACCTTCTCTTTATTTCCCAGGACCAAGACCAGCAGGGAGTGTCTGAGGGCATGTGCACAGTTAACTTGTGGACCATTTACTTGCTAAAAAGAAAGAGCACAAGCATTGAAATGTAAAAGTGATGCAGTTCATATGTTCAGTCTTTTGAGCTTTTAACCTGTTCAGGTATCCAAACATGTGAAGCAGTTGAAAGAAGTGACCGGACCATTCTTCAGGTGACGTCGAAGCAAGAAGCTGACCATTTAATATAAAAAGTAGTAATAAAAGACACAGCCAGCAAAAGAAAAAAAAAAACACAGAAAGCATGAGGAAAAAGAAAAATAATTGAAAAAATAATATGCTAATCGTTACAAATGATGCATGTACTGAAGCATCTTCCCTTTGCAAAACTTGGAGTTTACTCTGCATCTAAAACAGAGGTCCCCAACTCCAGGCCTCAAGGGCCGCCAACAGTGCAGGTTTTCAGGATTTCCTTAGTATTGCACAGGTGCTAATGTGATCATCTGCACAGGTAATGATTCCAAGCCCTGTGCAATACTGAGGAGATCCTGAAAACCTGCACTGTTGGCGGCCCTTGAGGCCTGGAGTTGGGGACCTCTGATCTAAAAGATGTTGTGTGCAGATACTGTGAGTGTTGTTGCGATTCCTCTGCTTGGGTGTGCTGGGCTGGGTGATTGACAGGGTTGTTAGTGTTCTAATTAGGTGACTGACCTGTCAGTCTCTTTCTGGGAAGTGCTGGGTTTTTCAGATATTTCCTGTCTCCTGTAATTGCTCAACTTTTTAGCTGTGCAGCTTTTCCCAGAGCACGGCCAGTCATAGTTTCAGCTCTCTTGTGTTAGTTGGCCCCTTTTATCGGTGCTATGGGTATTGATCTTTTCTGCCTGATCATGTGCACCCTTTTAAAAATAAAAAGCCTATACTCCTCTCCAGTGCCTGCGCAGTTCCAGTGATGTTAGAACTTGCGGTTTCAGTGCTACATGACAATATTATGACACGTGAGCCCTGTTACCAACCAGGTCTTCTCCCCGCCTTAGGAAGTAGGAGAAATTAACCGCAAGTGAATGGCAGTCAAAAAAATGCCTGTTAAAAATGCTAAAAAAAGAATTACAACACTTGACATTTCATAGCATTTTATTTATAAGCAAAAAAAAAGTCTGAAACATTTGTGTTGGTCTTTTATGAATTATACTACTTTAGTGTTTTTGATTTTTTTTGAGTTCATCTCTATTTGGTCTCTGAAAAGAGAATCAATCAGCCAGGTTTTTGCTTCCCCATCTGCGATAGCTGGATGTATGGGTAGAACCTTGATTGCAGCGATGTCTCACTTACTTAACTGCTTGCTGAAGTTTTGATAAAATAAATGTTTTCTCTGCTACAGATCTACCAGTTCTCTGAATGGTGAGGTGTATAAACCTACTCATATCTCTGATTACTGTGTATACTATGCTTAGGCAGAAAGCTGCCAATCAATTGGGTGGGATTATACAGAGCTCATATGTCGGAGTTTACTAGATTTTTACTGATGGTCTCCTGTTTAATAAAATAGTGATTTTATAAAGACTATACTTATGGAGAATTTACAATGCAGTATAATCATGAACATATGTTGTTACAAATGTTCACTTCACGATTATCTTGCAGCATAAACAAGCTTGTTCATTGGGTGATATCATCTTTGCACAGTGCAAAAAAAAAATCATTCACAGTGGTGCTTCGATCCTATGCGAACTGAGCATCGTTTATTTTGACATTCAAATGACCACGATGGGTAACTGTTCCTCAATTGGCGATCTTATTGTACCGCCGGTTGGTCTATATAATAATAAGTAGCCCAGTAAGTGGCACATGGCTGGAATCAGGTCCTCTGACTACATTATGATGCTCTTAATGTGGAAAAATCTGTGAACGATTCCTTTTGATCCTGTGATGTGTATCGTTCATAGTAGCAGATACCATTGCGATCATTATGGCCTTTTAAACTGTGTTTAAAAATGTTTTTATTCTGGGTAGAGACCGGGACTGTAACACGAAAGTGAAGTGCATATTAGGTAGGAAAGAAAGGCAAGCCGTATACAGATATTGCTTCAAGTGAATGGAATATTTGATAACTGAACACCTCTTTCAGCCTCAGAACTTCAGCTGCAATCTGTGTAGGATTTGTGTCAGTGACTGAAGAATAATTCCTCCCACTGGATGTACTATGGCAGGGTATATTCAGGTTGACATCTGCCAAGCCCACCTAGAAAGCAATGCGGAGCTTTTTGTTCCAGAGTGCATTATATGAGCAGCACACTAAATCATTGTAATTTATAATGTATTGCTTTGATGAAAAAATTACATTGTACAGTTGTAAAATGTAAAGGGAGCACATTCAGTACAGCCGAACATTCATGGAGCCTCGTCTTCACAGCCATGAATCACCTTGCTACAACTCTGAAAAGTTTTCTTTTTCTTTGGTTATTACTCATCCATTACTTATTGTTAGATGTATGTAAATACCTTTATCATACAGCCCAGCCATGCCTTGTCTAGAGGTGTTGTCACACCAGGAGAACCCCTTTATTTTATAGTTGGATCACCAGTATAACTCATCAGTTTTTTTTCAGAGGGGGAAAAGTGGTAAGGGGAACTCTGGGGAAATAAAACTTTTTTTGTACTGTTCCTGCCCTCCTACATAATGAAACAGAGCTACAATAATGAAACACAACTACAGTTGTGGCCAAAAGTATTGACACCCCTGCAATTCTGTCAGAAATACTCAGTTTCTTCCTGAAAATGATTGCAATCACAAATTCTTTGGTATTATTATCTTCATTTAATTTGGTCTTCAATGAAAAAACACAAAAAGAATTGTCTAAAGCCAAATTGGATATAATTCCACACCAAACATAAAAAAGGGGGTGGACAAAAGTATTGCACTGTTAGAAAAATCATGTGATGCTTCTCTAATTTGTGTAATTAACAGCACCTGTAACTTACCTGTGGCACCTAACAGGTGTTGGCAATAACTAAATCACACTTGCAGCCAGTTGACATGGATTAAAGTTGACTCAACCTCTGTCCTGTGTCCCTTTTGTGTACCACATTGAGCATGGAGAAAAGAAAGAAGACCAAAGAACTGTCTGAGGACTTGAGAAACCAAATTGTGAGGAAGCATGAGCAATCTCAAGGCTACAAGTCCATCCCCCAAAGACCTGAATGTTCCTGTGTCTACCGTGCGCAGTGTCATCAAGAAGTTTAAACCCATGGCACTGTGGCTAACCTCCCTAGATGTGGACGGAAAAGAAAAATTGACAAGAGATTTCAACGCAAGATTGTGCGGATGGTGAATAAAGAACCTCGACTAACATCCAAACAAGTTCAAGCTGCCCTGCAGTCCAAGGGTACAACAGTATCAACCAGTACTATCCGTCGGCGTTTAAATGAAAAGGTAGGTAGTGAAAATGTATGGTCGTAGACCCAGGAAGACCCCACCTCTTACCCCGAGACATAAAAAAGCCAGGCTGGAGTTTGCCAAAACTTACATGAGAAAGCCTAAAACGTTTTGGAAGAATGTTCTCTCTTTTTGGGCAAAGGCATCAACATAGAGTTTACAGGAGAAAAAAAGACGGATTCAAAGAAAAGAACACGGTCTCTACAGTCAAACATGGCGGAGGTTCCCTGATGTTTTGGGGTTGCTTTGCTGCCTCTGGGACTGGACTGCTTGACCGTGTGCATGGCATTATGAAGTCTGAAGACTACCAAAAAATTTTGCAGCATAATGTAGGGCCCAGTGTGAGAAAGCTGGGTCTCCCTCAGAGGTCATGGGTCTTCCAGCAGGACAATGACCCAAAACACACTTCAAAAAGTACTAGAAAATGGATTGAGAGAAAGCACTGGAGACTTCTAAGGTGGCCAGCAATGAGTCCAGACCTGAATCCCATAGAACACCTGTGGAGAGATCTAAAAAGGGCAGTTTGGAGAAGGCGCCCTTCAAATATCAGGGACCTGGAGCAGTTTGCCAAAGATGAATGGTCTAAAATTCCAGCAGAACATTGTAAGAAACTCATTGATGGTTACCGGAAGCAGTTGATCGCAGTTATTTTGGCTAAAGGTTGTGCAACCAAGTATTAGGCTGAGGGTGCCAATACTTTTGTCTGGCCCAGTTTTGGAGTTTTGTGTGATATGATCAATGTTTTGCGTTTTGCTTCATTCTCTTTTGTGTTTTTTCATTGAAGACAAATTAAATGAAGATAATAATACCAAAGAATTTGTGATTGCAATTATTTTCAGGAAGAAACTAAGTATTATCTGACAGAATTGCAGGGTGTCAATACTTTTGGCCAACACTGTATGAGGGCTTGTTTTTTGCGGGATGAGTTGTTCTTTCAGATGCAATCATTTGATTTACCATATAGTCTACAAGAAAATGGTAAATAAAAATTCAAAGTGCTGTGAAATTGCAAAAGTGCAATCACACTTGTTTTTTGGGTTTTTCATCGCACGTTAATGAATTTTATTGCAATTTGTGGCGACCAAAAAAAAACCTTTTTTTTCCCATTACGCAGTTTTACAGATCTTATTGATTTTATATCTTTATGGGATATTTCTGAACGTGGCGATACCAAATGTGTGTATTTTTTTAATAATTTGATTTTGAATGGGGGCTGATTTGAACTTTTGTGTTTTTTTTTTTTTTTTTCTTCATATTTTTAAAAACTTTTTTTTATTAATTCTTTATTTACACAGCCCCATAGGGCACCACACTGCTGCATGGGCTGATCGCTTGTGCCATGTCCCAATGAGCTGCAGCACATCAGGACATGGCACATACTTTAACTTTGTGGTTGGCAGCGCTTGCCAGCCACTGACAGGAATCAAATCCTGATAGCCTGGGGACCTGGTGTGACCCCAGACACTGAACTGAGATCCTGTGATGTTATCGCGGGATCTCCGATCACGTCGGGGAATGACGCAATCCCCTGCCGCGGCACTTTTAGATCCCGCTGTCAGTGAATGACAGTGGGATCCAAAGGGTTAATAGCACCGATCGGTTCATGGATATACATGTATGTCATGGGTCGGGAAGGGGTTAAATTACTAAGCATCTATCAGAAATGACAGCAGACACATGCCCAGCAGAGCAGGGACTAACCTAGCCACTGAAACGTGCCTCACTACTGACACTTTATTTCAGGGAGGGGACTGCAGCTTCTTCCCCTAATGACTTCATTTGCGTATCCCAGCATGCACTGTGATTTTCAAACAAAGCTTCATAAAAAAGAAAGTAGTAAAAAAAAGCAGTTATATAGCACTAGACGGGGGTCCAATGCTATTGCATTGTGCAATTCTAGAACGGGTAGGATTATATATTAGTTTAACTATGTTGTTAATGTTTTAAGTTCTGAAATGAACTAAAAAATAGATGCGTTTAAAACTCAGCGATAGCAGAAGAATTGTATGACATGTGAAAAACAAAATTAGGTATGTGTATGTGAAAAATGAATGCGGTTATAGGTGAAAATGCTGCTATTCGTGGAGGAGTAACGAAAATAAACGACGATAATGTCTGGATTCAGAGATTTGTCATTACGGTACTGGCGGGGGGATGCTGCATCCTGTGAAAGTATGATAGGTCTGTACGCCATAGATTAGTCATTACGGCAGCACCAGTGTAATGCTGCACCCTGTGACAGTCTCGTTAATCTGGATTGTGGAGATTCGTTGTCATGGTGCCAGCAATATAATGATGCATCCTTTAACAGTGTTGTAGATCTGAACAATGGAGAATCTTCTTTACTTCGCTTGTGTTATGATAATGCATTATTTGTCAACCTCCTAGACCTTAAAGGGATCCTGTCACCTCCAAAACACCTCATAAGCTACCAAAACATGTCCCTGCACCATCCTATCACTAATCTCACACTCCTTTTGTCTCCTAAAAGCATCCTGTGAAAGTGCATAAAAACGATTTTATACTCACTCATTAGTGATTACAATTAGCAGGGGCTATATTCTTTAGCAGAGCACAAGCAGAGCACATAGACAGAGAGAGGGTGGATCCTGGAGCCTGCAAAACAACACGCCCTTGGGATTAAAGAATATAGCCCCTGCTAATTATAATCACTAATGAGTGCGTATTAAACCTTTTTTATGCACTTTCACAGGATGCTTTTAGGAGACAAAATGAGTGTGAGATTAGTGATGGGATGCTGCAGAGACATGTTTTGGTAGCTTAGGAGGCGTTCTGAAGGTGACAGGATCCCTTTAACGCAGTGGTTCTTAACTTTGTTTGAGGTACCCAACCCATCAGTTTCATATGCACATTCACCGAACCCTTCTTTAGTGATAAATCTACATGCAGCCGTCGGGAGTGTGTTGATCTCTGTGGCGGAAGCTCCGCTGGAACCCTCAGACCGACACACCATACCCCTGGGGTTCGATCAGACCCCGGTTAAGAACCACTGCTTAACGTTTGAGACTCGGAAGCACAGCTTGCTCGCTGTGATGCAGCATCTTGTGGAGGAAAACTACTTTTGAGGCACATTTCAAAGTGAAGAAGGGAAGGAGCGCTACATTGGAGTTCAGATTTAGCTGGAATGGTTTGCATTTGCCATGTCATATTGGCAAAGCCCCTGAGGTGTCTAAACAGTGGAGCTCCCTCACAAGTGATCCCATTTTGGAAACCAGACCCCCTCAAGGAATTTATCTAGATGTTGGTGGGCACCTTGAACCCTTAGGGTACCTTTACACACGGCTACATTTGTAGCTTGTCACCAGTAACTTACTGGTTGCAGTGAAATCATGGATACATGGTTCTATCTTGTTGCTGTGTACAAATGGAATCATGTATCCATGATTTCACTGCAACCAGTAAGTTACCTGGTGACAAGCTACAAATGTAGCCGTGTGTAAAGGGGCCCTTAGGTTTTCACAAAATTTTATAATATTGACTTGTGAAAATAAAAAAATACATATTTTCTACAGAAATGTTGCTTTAACCCCAAATCTTTCATTTTCACAAGGGTAACAGGAGAAAGAGCATCATAAAATTTGTTGTGTAATGTCTCCTGCATTCGACAGTACCCCACATGGGGAGGTAAACTACTTTTGAGGCACAGTGCAAAGTGAAGAAGGAAAGGAGCGCCACATTGGAGTTCAGATTTAGTTGGAATGGTTTGCTGGTGCCATGTCACATTGGCAAAGCACCTGGGGTGCCTAAACAGTGAGGCTACCCCAGAAGTGACCCTGTTTTGGAAACTTGATCCCTCAAAGAATGTATCTAAAGTTGTAGTGAACACCTTGAATCCCCAGGTACTACACTGAATTTTTTTACCATTGAGACATGAAAATGAAAAAATGCATATTTAACCACAAAAATGTTTCTTTAACCCCTTCACCACCCAGCGATTTTTTTTGTTTTTTCGCATTTTGCTCCCCGGCTTCAAAGAGCCATGACATTTACATTTTTCCATCAATATAAGCATATGACAGCTTTTTTTTGCGTACAAGTTGTACTTTCAGATGCTATCGTTTATTTTACCATACAGCGTAAATGAGAAAAAAATTCCAAGGGCGATGAAATTGCAAATAAAAGTGCAATTACATGTTTGTTTCTTGGGTTTTTCATTTGCTATGTTCACTATATTGTAAAACTGATATGACAGTGTGATGCCTCGGGTCGGTACAAGTTCGTAGATACCAAACATGTATACTTTTATCTAAGTGGTGAAAAAAAATTCAGAAGTTTGTAAAAAAAAAAAAAGGAATTGCACTTTTTGCGCCATGTCCTGCGACCTGTAGGATCCTCATTTTTCAGGATCTGGGCTGGGTTACAGCTTATTTTTTTGCATCTTGAGCTGACATTTCTAATGATACCATTTTTCAGTAGGTGTGCTGTTTTGATCGCCTGTTATTGCAATGTTGTGGTGACCAAACAAACGTAATTTTGGCATTTGGACTTTTTTTCCCCGTTACGCAGTTTACAGCTCTCATTAACTGATTTTATATCTTGACAGATTGGGCATTTCAGAACGCGGCGATACCAAATATGTGTATTATTATTATATTTTTAATATTTTATTTTGAAAGGGGGGTAATTTGAACTTTGTGTTTTTTTTTTTTCATAATTTTAAAAACTTTATTTTTTTATTGATTCTTTATTTTACACAGCCCCGTAGGGCGTCACACTGCTGCATGGTCCGATTGCTTGTGACAGATCCTGATGAGCAGCAGCACATGGGGACCTGTCCAAATGATCACTGTGAGTGGTTGGCAGCGTTTGCCAACCACTCACAGGAAGTGATCAGTGATGGCTTCCGGGGTCACGCCAGGACCCCAGGCTATTATGTGATAGCCGGAGATCCTGCAATCTTATCGCAAAATCTCTGATACAGGCAGGGATCGGAGCGGTCCCCGCTGCGGCGCCTTTAGATTGCGCTGTCATTCATTGGAGATTAACAGCGCTGATCCGATTGGTGCTGTAAGCCCGACATCTCAGCTGAGTACGCGAATCCCCATGTGTGATCAAAAACTACTTGAGAGGTACAGTACAAAGTGAAGAATCGAAGGCGCACCACATTTAATTTCAGATTTCGCTACAATGGTTTGGGGGTGCCATCTTGCATTGGCAGAGCCCCTGAGGAGATAGGATAGCAGAAATCCCCAACAAGTGAACCCATTTTACAAAATGCACCAGTCATTTAATTCATCCAGGGGTGCAGTGAGCATATTGACATTACAGGAGTGTCATAACATATTATACTATTGGGCAATGAACAAAAAATAATTACATTTTTATCACTAAAATGTCGTTTTAACCCCAGATTTTCAATTTTGACAAGAAGAATGGGTAAAAAAAGGCCCCATAAGGTGTGACACAATTTCTCCTGACCATAGTTTGTAGAGCCCCTATGTGCTAGAACAGAAGAAATCCCCTCAAGTGACCACATTTTTGAAATTACACCCCTTTAAGAGTTCATCTGGAGGTGTAGGGACAATTTTAGTCACTGGAAAACATCCATGGAGTCAAACATAGTGAATGTTGCAAAATTAAAAATTGCAAATAAGCCCTTGATTTGCCCAGTTCTTGTAGTGCCCGTACACTGTGCCCAGCTTGTGCTTCTATCAACCTGCACCCCATAAATTAAGCAAGTTCTCCCCACCACAGAAATAACAAACAAATGGACATTAAAGGGACTCTGTCAGGTCATTTTTCAGTATGATACTAATATTATCCTTGAATAGTGCTCGGGCAGACCTTTGAAAACATGTAAAAATCATAACTGTACCCTCTAGTTTTCTTGCTATAAGCATCTTCACACCCAGCACATAGCTGGCTGCACTAGTCCGATCTATTAATTTCACTGCCAAATAGTACAGTGAATGTAAATGCTATTTAAATAACCATGCCTAACCAAGCTGATATGTCCTTCCTCCCCCTGTGCTTTCTGACCCTTTGTGCTATCGGTAACATGGAAACCCCCCCTATATTTTCATTAAGCGATGACGAACCTTAGTGTGGGACTTGTGTGTTTTGTGGGTTGAGTTCAATGCTATTTGGCATTTTGGGTACAGAACATTTAGGGATCAGTTCACATGTATCCTGTGCTCTATGCTTAGTACTTACATAGGGGTTTTTATGTACATCTCCAAAATACGCGATTCAGGTGAAACCCTTTATGGATGTATTCAGCATAATGAGGGATAATTTTTGGTCAGAACAACAAGTTGTAGTTTTGAATGACACATTCACTTTATCATGATGAACTGGAAACTGATATAAAAAAAATTCCAAATATGTAAAAATGGCATAAACAATGTTTGATTGCTTCTTATTGCATTTGTCTGTGGTCAGGTTCCAGCCTCCTTTCCTTGGCCTTGTCTGAACACCTTGTACTTCTGGGCACTCCTGGATATGATGGCACAGATTATGAGTTCTCAGAGCTTTGGCACGTAGGCTACATTCACACGCAGCGTTTTGTTTTAGGTTCCTCTCTTCAGCTGCAAAACAAGATCCGCTTTTCCGAAAAAAAAAAAAACACATCACCTATTCACACGCTGTGTTTTCGATCCGTTTTTGACTTACATTTTTCTTAGCTCCTAGACAATGGAGTCAATGGAAAAAGCAGATTAGAAAAACGTCACACAAATTGACATGCTCATTCTTTGTGAGGATCCATTTTTAAGCCAAAAATTAATTGTCTTAACTACAAACCTTGAAACCCATTGACTTTGCTGGGAGGAGCACAGTCACTACAACTTACTTCAAAAAATAGATCCGCAAAAAACGCAGCAAAAACAGTGTGTGAATGGAGCCTTAAAGTGCATCTTTGTGTTTGTGTTTTTTTGCAACCTTGTTGACTATTTGTAACAAAGCTTATGATGCTTCTGTGATTAACCCCAATATCTAAGCGATTTACTGTAGTTTGGCATTACACTTGGTGATGTAAATGGATGTACATGGACTATCTAGGGCATAGAAATCCATGCCATGAATCTTTGTGCAACGTATTTGTGTTGATGTTGATGTCGGAGAAGGTTTGGATCTCTACAGCTATGCTGTCAGGTTAGCGTTGGGTACTCGTATCCACTACATACGACCCCAATACTTTGTCCATAAAGTGTACTTATTCCTTTTGTCTCTGAATGTATTTTCTGTACATGATTATGAGCAACCTTCTTGCCTGAAATGTTTCATATTCAGATCTGCTTTACAACCACTTGGATCCTAGACAATGGAGATGTTCATTGCCGCATGGTCTGTGCAGAGGACGTTGTGTATGGAGATGTGACCACATGAGATCATATGAATGGTGGGTGCTTTATAGTCTTTGGATGACATCTTGACGGCTGAAGAGTCCTCTCTAAAGACCAGAAAATGTCAGTCAGTTTCTAGACTGAGCAGAGAAAAATATAAGATTTCCAGATTGTTTTAGTAGGATTGGCGGTATGTAAAATACAACAAAATCGGCGTATTTGAGGCCATTAATTTTGATCACGCGTCCACGGATGGGCCCAATGTTTTGGCTGTAGTGCAGACAAGAAAATACAGCCGCTATACAGTTGTGTGAATTAGCACCAAGGGTTCATTCACACATTGTTACTTTACTGCAAATTCTTCAAAATGTCTCCGTCAGGTTTCCACGGTAATATAAATGTGATGGTGAATATGCTGTCCCATGAAGTAAAAAGGCCTGATGTTCCTTTTAAGGCCAGTTCTGTCTTTAGAATATCAGAATTGTAAGTAGAAGCCAAGACACTGGTGTGATAGGAGCCTATTCACCTGTTCACAAAACCTTTGCTCTATCTTTGGTGTATGAACTGGAACACTTCCCAGTATACACAGTGAACATATCCAAAGGAGCTCTAACAGGACTGTCCTTTCGGAATACGGTACTTTCATTGTTAGCAATAGTGAGTAGTGTAGTCTGTAATCTATGTAATTGACTAATACCGTGTTTCCCCGAATATAAGACAGTGTCTTATATTAATTTTATCCCCAAAAGTCCCACCCTGTCTTATATTCAGGGTATGACTTATATTAAAAAAAAATAGACAAAAATGAAAAGTCCCAGCCCCATACAGTATGCCACTGCAGCCCCCAGCACAGTACCGTTAAAACCGCAATTCCGCCGCACAGCCGACTTGCGGCACACTTGCGGCAGGTCCCCATACAATGTACGGTACTGTATGGGACACTTGCGGCAAGGTGCGGCAAAGGTGCGGTAACCGCACCTTGCGCAAGTGTCCCATACAGTACCGTACATTGTATGGGGACCTGCCGCAAGTGTGCTGCAAGTCGGCTGTGCGGCGGAATTGCGGTTTTAATGGGCAAGTCGGCAAGGAAACATCCTTACTTTTTAGGGTAATGGCGGCCTCGTGCTATGGATTCCTCCGCGGTGCAGGGCGTTGTCCAGATGCTTCTTCATGCAGAAGCTTCTGGCCAATCAGCACTCGAGCCGCTGAGCCATTCAGCGCTAGAGATGCTGGGGAGCCGCTGGCCAATCAGAAGCTCCTGCCGGCAGCGGTGACGTCAGGCCGGGGCGACAGGCGCACAAGATTAACCCTATGCCCTCGGGGTTACCTGCGGCACCTGAGGGCAGAGGGGTGCCCACGGGGGACAGCGGACCTGCGGCTGCACCTGAGGGCAGAGGGGAGCCCACGGAGGACAGCGGGGCCAGTGGGACAGCGGGGACACAGGTAAAACATGCAATGGGCAAAAATGGCACTTTAGCGGTACCCTGTCTTATATTCCCCGAAAATAAGTCACCCTGTCTTATAATCGGGGTATGACTTATATTGGAAAATTCTGCGCCAGCCCTGCCCTGACTTATATTCAGGGGTGACTTATTTTCGGGGAAACAGGGTATGTGCTCGTGCTTATTGGCTGGGTCTAACTGGTAAAGAGTCTGTATAACTGAAGGCTGGCTGTTTAGTATGGCCTCCACGTAGTGTGTGTTAGGCTGGGTTCACATCTGCAGACCCCTCCGCAGCGTTCTGCGGAGGGGTCCGCAATGTGACCGCAGCGGCCGCGAGCTCCTATCTTTATAATGGGAGCGCACGGTGCTGCGCTTGACAGCGCAGGACCGTACACACCCATTCACTCCCATATGTGATCTGTGCGCAGGCGGACGCCTGCACACAGATTACACACTCTCGTCCGCACCAGGGACGCGACATGTTGCGTCCCTGGTGCGGGCGGGAGTGTGTGATTTGTGCGCATATGGGAGTGAATGGGTGCGCACGGTCCTGCGCTGTCAAGCGCAGCACCGTGCACTCCCATTATAAAGATAGGAGTTCGCGGCCGCTGCGGTCACATGGCGATTCTGCGGAGGAGAACGCTAGTGTGAAGGCAGCCTTACCCCATGTTCTGTACTGCCTTTACTTGGGCCACAATGAGCTGGGTCTTTCTTTCTGGGTCTGTGTGGGATCCTAAAGAAACTTGCGTCCTCAACATAAAATGGGATTTACAACTTCCAGCAGCTGTTTCTGACTCCTATATGAAAGGATTTACTTTCTTTTGTTCATCTTATTAAGGGCAGACACACTGAGCTAGCTGCATTTGAGATACTCGCCTTAGTCTTAGGCGGCCGTCACACGCTACGATATCGCTAGCGATATTGTAAGCGATCACGTGCACGCGCGATCGCTTACAATATCGCTCACATCGCTGGTGAGATGTCACACAGACAGACTCACCAGCGATGTGGACCAGCGAGATCGCTGGTAACTATGATACACATCGGGTTACTAGGCGCCGCGCTTCTCTTAGTAACCCGACGTGTACCATAGTTACCATCTCCCAGCATAGGCTCTGCCGCTGGGAGATCGTTCATCGTGGTGTCATACACCACGATGAAGCAGATCGTTAAATCGTTCATCGCAAGATGTGAGGTCCGGGGCTCAGATCTCGATCTTGCGATTTGAACACTTCTCTCTTGTCGTATCTTGCCGTCACACGCACAGACATCGTTCACGCGATGTTTAATCAGGCGCGTTCAAGCGATATCTTTCAAGATATCGTAGCGTGTGACGGCCGCCTTCACACTGCGGTGTGATCCAGTCTGGGGCTGTCGGGATGCCCCTTACAGCCGCGGACCGGATCAGCGCACAGGACTGGGGGGGCCAATATACCCTCCTGTCCGGTGTGCAGTGCACGCAGTTGCTGCTGCTGATAAGGCAGGACCGCGGGCGCCGCGGTCCTGACCTGTCAGCGACTGCAGCTGCGTGTGCTGCACACCGGACCGGAAGGCATATTAGCCCCCCCAGTCCTGTGTGCTGATCCGGTCCGCGGCTGTAAGGGGCATCCCAGACAGCCCCGGACCGGATCACGCCGCAGTGTAAAGCTGGCCTTACATGACTCGCCTGGCACGGCCACCGACTCTTTGAACAGGAGCGTGTCAACTGCATAGAAAGACAAGCAGCTGACGTGCTCCCGTGCACAGAGGCGGCGGATGTTCTGGGTGAGTCATGTGAGACTCATGCGAGTATCTTGCATGTGTCTTGCTCAGTTTGTCTCTGCCCTAATATTCACTTAGGCCTTATTTAGATGTCTTATGAGAAAAAGTCAAAAAAGATAACATTTTCAACAGTGTTTGATAAGCCTGAGTTCATATGTCCAGCAATCAGCCGTTGGAATGGATGTAGCAGCAGTTTAATGGCCAAAAAGTTTTGCAAATGCAACTCCTTTTCGATTTTGGAAAAAAATGATTATTTATTTATATAGCGCCATTATATTCCATAGAGCTTTACATGCGGAAAGGGAAGACCAGGACCAGTACAATAAATGTGGATGATGAGGTCATACAGGTACATGAGGGGAGAAGATCCTGTCCGCGAGGGACCACAGTCTACAAAAAATTATTTTTGGAGTCTATAGAAAGACAATCTGTTAACGGATTACTAGTTATCTTCCATTTGTAATGGATCCTGTAAGCAAGAAACGTATCCTTTACAAATAAAAGAAACATGATGGCTAAATAGCAGTCTGTTATAGGATCCGTTTTCCATAGACTCAAATGTTTAAAAAAAAAAAAAATAGATCCTACTAAAATCAATTTTTTTCAAAACGGAAAAAAAAAAGTTGTGCTTTGCATAACTTGTTGGCTAAAAGATCTCTGCAGGATCCATTCCGGATGATTACTGGACATGTAAACTTAGGCTACGTTCACACGTGGTGTAATTGCCACTTTTTTTTGCGCAGGCGTTTTTACCGCGCTTTACGGCCGAGCTAGTTAGCGCAGGTAAAAAAAAACGCTGCATTCACACACTGGGTTATTTTACGGCTGCATTTTCCCCCCCTAGAGTGCTGGGGAAATTGATGTCATACGGGAGTAGGAATGATCCTGTTCCCGTGTGACATGTATGTGTACCTTCACTTTTGCAGTGTATTTACATACACTGTGAAAGCTAACTAAAAGAAAGCAATGGGTATTAAAAATACATAAAATATTTACCTCTCCGCCAAGTATCCCTGGATGCGAAGCGTCCACGTTCGATCGCTGTAGAACCTTAATCAGCTGACTGAGGCAAACCAATCAGCTGATGTGTCACCTGACCGCATCAGCTGAGCGGTTTAAACTGCCCGCCAAAACTGATCAGCTGATGTGTCACATGACATCATCAGCTGAGCGGTTTAAATTGCCCGCCAAAACAGCTCGGTTTTGGCGGGCGGTTTAAACTGATCAGCTGATGATGCATGTCACGATGAACTGATGATGTCACATGACACATCAGCTGATCCCTACCGGCCAATCACATCTTAAGTTACTTGCAGCGATCGGACGTCTTCTCCTCACGACAGCCGGCGGAGAGGTGAGCATTTTATTTTTCATTTTTAATACTTTTTGTTAACTTTTATTTCACTTTCACAATGTATGTAGATACACTGTGAAAGCGAAACTCCAGGCCCAACAAGTCACACAGGGAAAGGAACACAGGATTCTTCCTCCCCCTGTGTGACATCAATTACTCCAGCGCCCGCGATTATAGGTGCTTGAACAGGCATTGTCTAAACGACAGTGCATATTCCAGGTCCTTATAATGGGGCCTATGGGAAAAAGCGTGCGCGCAAAGAATTAACATGTTGATTCTTTTTAAGCGTGCGCTTTCTCTCATAAAAGCACGGCAGCAAAAAGCGCAGCGTCTGAACGGCAAAAGTGAATTTCCATTCACTTTTCCGGCAAACGCAGAAAAAGACGCAAAAATTACACTGTGTGTGAACTAAGTCTAAGGTTGCGTTCACACATTGCACATTTTTTGCGCCTTTTTTACGCGGTTACGCGGCAAATAGCGCAACTGCTTTCAAACATTGCGCTTTTTTCCTGAGCCCATTTTAACATGTGGGCAATGGGAAAAGCACGCAGAAAAGCACAAAAAGAATTGACATGTCTATTCTTTTTACGCAGGCGCTTTTGCAGTGAAAGCACGAATGTAAAAAGCACGCAAAAGCGCAACATGTGAACGCAATTTAGCAAAACCCATAGGTTTTGCTGGACTGCGTTTCCATAATTGCGTCTCACTGCATTTAAGCGCGCGCAAAAAAGCGCCGCGTAAATTTAGGAAAACGCAGGAAAAAGCTACAAATATGCAGCGCGTGAACGTAGCCTTAGTGTGTCTATTTATAGTGTTTAGTGATTTTATCATTTACATAAAATCCAAAGCTTTCCCTGTACTGTATTAAAAATGGGCACTACATGGATGGCATTTGTGGGCTGTCTGTGATTTACACGGGCCCTTAAACTTGGGTGGGTACCGTATATACTCGTGTATAAGCCGACCCGTGTATAAGCCGACCCCCCTACTTTTGCCCCCCAAAACTGGGAAAACTTATTGACTCGCGTATAAGCCGAGGGTGGACTCCAGCACAGGTATACAACCCCCAGCAGTGAGGTATACAGCAGCCTCCCCAGTGGTAGTATACAGCAGCAGCCCCAGTGGTAGTATACAGCAGCTCCAGAGGTATATGCAGCCCCATATGCAGCCCCAGAGGTATATGCAGCCCCATATGCAGCCCCAGAGGTATATGCAGCCCCATATGCAGCCCCAGAGGTATATGCAGCCCCAGAGGTATATGCAGCCCCATATGCAGCCCCAGAGGTATATGCAGCCCCAGAGGTATATGCAGCCCCATATGCAGCCCCATATGCAGCCCCAGATGCAGCCCCAGAGATATATACAGCAGCAGCAGCCCCAGTGGTATATACATCAGCAGCCCCAGAGGTATATGCAGCCCCAGAGGTATATGCAGCCCCAGAGGTATATGCAGCCCCAGAGGTATATGCAGCCCCAGAGGTATATGCAGCCCCATATACAGCCCCATATACAGCCCCATATGCAGCCCCAGATGCAGCCCCAGAGGTATATACAGCAGCAGCAGCCCCAGGGCTGTATACAGCCGCAGCCCCAGGGCTGTATACAGCCGCAGCCCCAGGGCTGTATACAGCCGCAGCCCCGGAGGTATACAGGCCCCCCATCAAGTTCCAGGGCCCCCCCCACCTTGCGCGCCAGCCTGTAAAGGAAAATCATACTTACCAGTGTCCAGTCGCGCCGTCCGCAGCTGCCGACATGACGATCCCGGGCTCCATTCAGCGTCTTCCGGCTTCCGACTTCCTGTGCGCGCGGGCAATGACGTCATTGCCCGCGACTACAGGAAATGCGGAAGACGCTGAATGGAGCCCGGGATCGTCATGTCGGCAGCTGCGGACGGCGCGAATGGACACTGGTAAGTATGATTTTCCTTTACAGGCTGCGCGCAAGGTGGGGGGGGCCCTGGAACTTGATGGGGGGCCTGTATACCTCCGGGGCTGCTGCGGTATTTTTTTATATACTCGCGTATAAGCCGAGGGGGACTTTTCAGCCCAAATTTTGGGCTGAAAAACTCGGCTTATACGCGAGTATATACGGTAATTGTCATACACAGGTCAGGTTAATGCATTGCAAAGGTGAAAGCCACAGTATCCTAAAGGCCACTTTACACACACCAACTTATCTGTCCAACTTCTGAACAACTTACTGGTTGCAGTGAAATCATGGACACATTGCTCCATTTTGTGGCTGTGTACAAATGTAACAATGTGTCCATGATTTCACTGCAACCAGTAAGTTGTTCAGAAGTTGGACAGATAAGTTGGTGTGTGTAAAGTGGCCAAAAGACTTGCTGCAGATGCAACTGCACTGCAGCTCAGTCTCCACTGCACATTTTCATGCAGATGAGATGGGATTATTAGGCCCCATTCACACACTCTGCTTTTTTGCTGCATATTTTTATGCACAAGCTCAAAAAAAGCCAGGAGTGGAAGAATCAAAACCGGGAGTGGCAAAATCAGAGGAAAGGTCTAATGGCCGCTTTACACGTCCCGATATTGTTGTCCAACAACGATAAAAAGTCACGTGGTTCGTGCGTTGGCGCCGATATCGTTCGTGCTTTGTGTGGTGTAAATGTGCAATACGATGCAAGAACGATGCCAAAACAATATTGGGGGGGAATTGTGCAGGCTCTCCAACTGGCCGATATTGGATGGACGATCTGGCAGGATCGTGCTGTGTGACAGCGCAACTACGATTTGGAGCACAACTTCCCCTATTCACTACGATGTTAATTGGTCGTTCCCGAGTTAATGAGAAGCAGTGTGCAAAAGAGGCGTAAGACATCGTACTTGCGTTGGCTGGCCATATCGCACTGTGTAACATCTCCTATGCGATCTTGGACTAGTGCCAAAAATGCGCGCGCTCCCGTGCCGTTGCATCCAATATCGGAACGATACCGGGACGTGTAAAGCGGCCATTAGGGTTTGGACACACTTTTGTAGTTACATCAGAGTTTGACTGAGGAGACTCTGAAAGGGCTGGAGCAGTGACCCCGAACGGCCTCTCCCTCTCTGGAGGGGAGTCTGGAGCTGCACAAAAACACAAGCAGCTGACAGCCCCATCCAGATAGGGAGAAGCTGTTCAGGGTCACTGCTCCAGCCCTTTCAGAGTCTCCTCAGTCAAACTCTGATGAGTGTGTCCGAGCCCTTATAGAAACAAGTGATCCACTTATATGTTTAATCACCCACTCCTGGTTTGTGATGAGCTTGTAACGCAGCAAAAAAAGCAGTGTGTGAATGGGGCCTTATGGCGGGTTTACACGTCGCGATATCGCAGTACAATTTCAATGAAAAGTCACGTGGTTCCATCGTTGGAGCCGATATCGTTTCCTGCGTTGTATGGTGTGAACGTCCAATACGATGCAGGAACGATGTCAATGCGATATCGGGATTGAATGAGCGTGCTATTCAATGCCCCGATATTGCATAGCGATTGAAGCCGGATCGTGCTGTGTAAACGCCCAATTACGATGCGATTTCATACGTCACCCATTCACTCCCATGTTAACTATGCGATCCTGGGTTGGGAGGCGGAGACAACGCACGGACGTTGTATTCCGATATCGCAGCGTGTAAACATTCAATGCGATGCGGGAGGAACGTGCACTAATTGTGCGCTCCCGCGCCATTGAGTTGCGATATCGAAACGATATCGCGGCGTGTAAACCCACCATTAGGATTTGTAGCCAAAACCAGGAGTGGATAATTAAATACAGAAGTGTGCAGGTGTTTCTATTTGACTTTTTTTCTGATTGCTCCACTCCTGGTTTTGTCTACAAATCCTGAGGTAAAAAACTCATCAAATACTCAGCGTGTGCATGTGGCCTAAAGGTACCGTCACACGGGGCAACGGTTGCGGCGATGTTGCCGGCGATGCGCGGGAGCGCGCATCCCTGGCAACATCGCCGGGGAGATGTCACACGGAGCAACTTACCGGCGATGTCGCCGGCTAGTTTGCCGCGGCTATCGCTCGCAATGTTGGAGATAGGCGGTGTCGCCCGCAACATTGCAGGTTCCCGCGTTACACAGGGCGATCAGGCATGATCGCCTCAGCAACATCGCCAGGTTTCCCAACATGTTGGGAAACGAGGCGATGTTGCTCAGGCGATTTATCGCCTGATTATCGCCCTGTCACACGCAGCAATTCGCCGGCGATGTCGCCCCATGTGACGGTACCTTTAGAGATGAGCAGACACTTAGAAGTTCATATTTTGTGGGTTCAACAAGACCTTAGATAAAGTGCATTTTTTGGTGCAGTTCTGTCACAAATCCACATCCTAAAGGCAGCAAAGTCAATTTTGCCTGCATTTTTCAGCCCTTCCACCCATTAACTTCATTATGAAAACGCAAGGCAAAAAAGAACCAAAAGACAGCAAAAGTGCACCACGTTATTCTGCCAGGAGGTGCAGATTTGGTAGAGAAAATTTCTGCACCACTCAACGTGTGTACATAGCCTTGATAATTTTATGAGAGGCTCATTATAATTGTTTGGTAATAAAGCTGCAACACATGTATCTGAATGCCACTGAGCTGCAGTACTCAATGCCACCACTACAAAATGTGTGGCTCTGTATTTGGTAAATGATAGAAGAGGTTGCAGTGCAGTTGCCACTTAAACGCAACATTGAGTATTTGGTTACAGAAGTTTCCGCATCTCTTGAAAGAAAAAAGCACGAAAAACATGTTATTCAGTGCGTTTTTCCATGCTTTGGCGTGAAAATATGCTGCCAAAAAGGCTCCAAGAATTGACACGCTGTAGATGTATTTCTGCACCAAATCTGCAAGAGAAAAATAAGCAACATGTACACAAAAGCTCAGGAGTCTCATTGACTTTTTTGTTTTAAGGATAGGCACATCAAGGGCACATAGCCTAAAAAAGTTCAGGTTCCAGGAGGTGGGCTCCCACTGATCTACCATTGATGATCTATTAGAGGTCTCAGGCCTCCACTTGCTGCTTGCAGCTGATAGAGGCTGATGCGGTGGTCAAATAATTCATATGTGGCTGCTGGACTAGGGGCCTGCAAAATGAATTCATTCATCTCGATTACATATCCTAAGGAAACTCATTTAATCCAATTCTGCAACCCATATACGGTGCAACATAAGGTGTGCGGAGCTGGGAACACAACATATTTGGTGGGGGCAACTCTTATAGAGGCACACCTTCCAGAAAAATGATCATTACTTACCGGTAATTTGATTTTCCAGAGCCATGACAGCACTGACAATGGTAGATGGTACCCGCCCCCCAGGAACAGGAAACCCACAGCAAAAATAAAAGGGGGGCGGCACCTCTCCCCAGTCAGTGTGTTTCAGAGCATTCAAGGTAGCCGCCTAATTAGTCAACACATTTATGACACAACATCATAACAGATATATGCCGTATATACTCGAGTATAAGCCAAGTTTTTCAGCACAATTTTTGTGCTTAAAAGTGCCCCCCTCAGCTTACACTCGAGTCAGTGTTAGTGTCAGGGCGGAAGGGGGGGTTGGGCAGTGACCGGGGGCTGGAGGAAGCCGGGGAGGCTGGAGAAGGAGCTGGGGAGGTCATGTAATCCCGCTCATTAGTGCAATGCAATATGCACTGCATCCCCCTGTCCATCAGTGGCGGGGGGGGAGCGGTGCATGTTACATTGCACTATGTATACTTGATCCCCCCCATCACTGTATACAGCCCCCATGCTGCCGCACATAAAATAAGAGATTGAACTCACCCTCCAATGTCCTGCAGGCACCGTAGCGTCCTCCCTCTTGTCTTCCTGCTTATACTCGGTTTCTAATCACGTGATGATATCACTGATGTGCCAGTCACAGCAATAGAAGCTGGGTACAAGCAGGAAGACCAGAGGGAGGACGCCACGGTGCCTGCAGGACATTGGAGGGTGAGTTCATCCTTATTATTTTATGTGCGGCAGCACGGAGGCTGTATACAGAGATGTGGGGGTTGTAACCAGTGATGGGGGGCTATAACCAGAGATAGAGGGCTGTAACGAGTGATGGGGGAGTAGTAACCAGTGATGGGGGGCTGTAACCAGTGATGGGGGGCTGTAACCAGTGATGGGGGGCTGTAACCAGTGATGGGGCTGTATGCCAGTGATGGGGCGCTATATACCAGTGACGGGGGGGCTGTAACCAGTGATGGGGGGGCTGTAACCAGTGATGGGGGGGCTGTAACTAGTGATGGGGGGCTGTAACCAGTAAGGGTGGCTGTATACCAGTGATGGGGGTGCTATAAACCAGTGATGGCTGCTATGCACCAGGATGGGGGGGCCATTTACCATGATGAGAAGGGCTTTATACCATGAGGGTCTGCTGCATTTCTCACTCTAGGCCTATATTTGAGTCAATTTGTTTAACCTAGTTTTGGAGGGTAAAATTAGGGGCCTCGGCTTATACTTGGGTCGACTTATACTCGAGTATATACGGTACCTTTTTTATATGCAACATCACTACACACCATCAACCAAGATAGGGTGGGAATTAGCTCAGCGCTGTTAAAGCTCAGGAAAATCTAATTATCGGTAAGTAATTATCATTTTTTTCCCTTCCCCATGACAGCTCCGACAGTGAGAAGATAAAATAGAAGAGACTCCTAGGGTGGCACAACAGCAGAAAGCACTTTTCTCCAAAAGCAAGGCCTGAAAGACCCAGATCTAGCCTATATTGGCGAAAGAAAGTGGAAGGAGAAGACCACACAGCTGCTCTGCATATCTTGTTTCACAGATGCATTAGCCCTTTCAGCCCAGGAGGTGGCAATGGCTCTAGTAGAGTGAGCCCTAACATCCAGTGGGGTGCTTTACCCCAAAGAAGAGTTGGAAGGTGAGATAACCATACAAAGCCACTGAGCAATTGTGGATTTAGAGGCCTGTTTTCCCCTATTTGTCCCCTGTAAGGAGACGAAGAGGGCAGAAGATTGACG
Organism: Allobates femoralis; assembly: GCA_033576535.1. Classification (NCBI taxonomy): domain Eukaryota; kingdom Metazoa; phylum Chordata; class Amphibia; order Anura; family Aromobatidae; genus Allobates; species Allobates femoralis. The sequence continues at coordinate 168,165,088 of JARQOC010000001.1, read as the reverse complement.
CCAAGGTTTTGATACTTCTAAATACTGAAGCAGAAATAGTCTGACATCAACTAAGTGGGGGGAGGTGCCGCCCTCCTTTTATTTTTGCTGTGGGTTTCCTGTTCCTGGGGGTAACATCTCTCGCTGTCGGTGCTGTCATGGGGAAGGGAAAATAATCATCGTAAGCCCTTATTACTTTCAGATGTTTAACCCCGGCTGCAGACTGTTAAAAAATACCGTATATAAAATAAACTGCATTGTCCTAACTTCTCCAGGTCCACTGGTGAGTTTCCACCACAGCTCCTGGTGTCTGGCATAGGCTACAGTTCTTCTGTCACCTTGACAGCATATAAGTGAACACATTGCCTCCCCCATCAGAACCCCTAACGTCGCTGGTTGACTGTCGTAGTGGTATCAGGGCTGCAGCCACACCCAGGCTTCATGAGCAGTGCAGGAGACTCATCAGTAGACCCGGGGTAGGCGAGTATAGGGTGGTTAATTATTTTTTGACAAACTAATGTTGGGCCAAATAATATCTGAAAAAGAACAATTCCTGATGTTTACCATATAGTATACTGGAAAAACAGGAAAAAAATTTGAAATACTGTGAAATTGCAAAAAGAGCATGTACACTATATGGTAAAACCAACATGTTGGTATGATGCCTCGCGTCGGTACAAGTTTGTAGATACCAAACATGTATGCTTTTACTGTTATCCAAGTGGTGAAAAAAAAAATCAGACATTTAAAAAAAATAATGCATTTCTGGTACCATTTTCCGCGACCCATAGCCTCCTCATTTTTCAGGATCTGAGGCTGTGTGATGGCTTATTTTTTGCTATAGAAAAAATTATATCCCTGGCACACTCAAAAAGGAGAAACTTTAGAGGTGGTACCTTTTTCCGTGGTTTTTATCTGCATTTGTGAAGACAATCAACGTGTCGACCCTACATTGGGTCTTCTTCAGGATGAGTCTTCTATAGGTCCTGTGCGGATTCAGAACTTATGCACGTGTGCCCGCAGTGGAACACCTCTTGGATGCGTGTTTGGCATCTGTACACATACCAAACTAGCTTTAGTAGTTCAATAGGTAGACACCCTGGACTACAAGTAATCTTTCTACCAATCACATGTAACTTTGGTGGCAAACCAAACAGGCATCCAAGAGGTGTTCCACTGCGGGCACACATGCCTACCGTATATACTCGTGTATAAGCCGAGTTTTTCAGCACAAAAAATGTGCTGAAAAGTCCCCCCTCGGCTTATACACGAGTATATACGGTAATAATAAAAAAAAAAAAAATATACAGCCCCCCCGTGGTATACCGGGCCCCCCCTGTGGCAACCTGTAAAGGAAGCGATGATTATACTTATCGGGTCGCCGACGCCGACGCCGCCGCTCTGTCACCGTCCGTCACCGCGCTCCTCCTGGTCTTCATGCTTCCTTCACCGTCGCACAGGAAATGACGTCATTTTCTGTGCGCCGATGAAGGAAGCATGAAGACGGGAAGGAGCGCGGTGACGGACGGTGACAGAGCGGCGGCGTCGGCGTCGGCGACCCGATAAGTATAATCATCGCTTCCTTTACAGGTGGCCACAGGGGGGCCCGGTATACCAGGGGGGAGGGCTGTATACAGCCGGGTACCGCTGTATACAGCGGGGGCTGCTGTATACAGCGGGGGCTGCTGTATACCCCTCTGGGGCTGCTAAATACCCTCTGGGGCTGCTGTATACCCCTCTGGGGCTGCTGTACACCCCTCTGGGGCTGCTATATACCCCTCTGGGGCTGGGGCTGCTATATACCCCTCTGGGGCTGGGGCTGCTGTATACAGCTCTGGGGCTGCTGTATACAGCTCTGGGGCTGCTGTATACCCCTCTGGGGCTGCTATATACCCCTCTGGGGCTGCTATATACCCCTCTGGGGCTGGGGCTGCTGTATACCCCTCTGGGGCTGCTATATACCCCTCTGGGGCTGCTATATACCCCTCTGGGGCTGCTGTATATACCACTGGGGAGGCTACTGTATACTACCACTGGGGAGGCTGCTGTATACTACCACTGGGGAGGCTGCTGTATACCACTGAGGGGGCCTGTATACCACACTGCTGGGGGCTGTATACCTGTGCTGGGGTCCACCCTCGGCTTATACACGAGTCAATAGGTTTTCCCAGGTTTTGGGGGCAAAAGTAGGGGGGTCGGCTTATACACGGGTCGGCTTATACACGAGTATATACGGTAAGTTCTGAATCAGCACAGGACCTATAGAAGACTCATCCTGAATAAGACCTAATGTAGGGTCGACACTTTGATTGTCTTCACAAATGCAAATAAAAACCACGGAAAAGGATACCACCTCTCGGGTTTCTCCTTTGGGAGTGTGCCAGGGATATAATTTTTTCTGTGTTGGATACAAATTTCCCTCGAGCACCCAACCGGTGGTAGAGCTAGACTATATAGTTTATTACAGGCTTATTTTTTGCAGCTTGAGAGGCCGTTTCGAATGATACCATTTTTGGGTAGATGTGATGTTTTGATCGCCCGTTATTGCATTTTATTGCAGGGTTGCGGTGACCAAAAAACACATAATTTTGGCGTTTGGACTTTTTTTTTCCCATTCCGCAGTGTACAGATCTGATTAATTGATTTTTATATTTTGATGGAGCAGGCATTTCTGCACACAGCAGTACCGAATATGTGCATTTTTAATAGATTTATTTTATATGGGAAAAAGGAGCATTTGAACATTCAATATGCATTTTTAAAGTAAATGTTTTAAAAAACGTTTTCTTTATTTTACACTTCCCCAAATGGCGCCTCAGCACTGCACAGTGTGATCGCTTGTGCTATACAGAAGTATTCTTCAACATCTCTCTGCACAGCATAAATGATCACTTTCTGCTGGCGACTTCACTTGCACATTGCCTGCAGGAAGTTATTCATGACAACATCTGGGGTCAGCTGACCCTGCACTGTCATGTCAACGCATTGAGGTCCCAGTGATCGCATTACAGGGCCACTGGGGAACAGCGCAATCTCAAAGGTTAACAGTGCTGATCGGATCAATGATCCGATCAGTGCTGTTACCTACACATGTCAGCTGATCAGATAAGATGACATAACGTAATATTCATTCACTTAGCCGTTTTTGAAAAAATGCAGCAGATTTACCGCATCTGCTGCATCTTCCGCCCAACGGCCGCACTTGTGGCAAGTTCCATGCATTGTCTATGGGGCTTGCGGCAGGTGCAGCAAATGCGGTTGTGAAAAATAACGCAGATAAAAACTATAATTGAAAGATTGACACCTGTTCTACGTTTTTGAGACACTCCTGGTTTTGACACACAAACCTGATCAGGAAAAAAAAACTGCAGTGGGAAAGCAGCCTTAGGGCTAAAGTCCACATCAGTATTATCCAGAGTCATCCAAGATAGGAGTGGTGTCTCCAGTCCGTGCTACTGTTTGGTAAATCATACACAGGGAGCCAACACTTGTATCTGCTGCTCATTTATTCCTCCTCAAACCAACGCATTTCGGTGCAATCCTTGCACTTTCCTCAGGGTTACATCAGAATGTTAAAGAATGTAACCCTGAGGAAGGTGCAAGGATTGCACCGAAACACGTTGGTGTGAGGAGGAATAAAGGAGCAGCAGATACAAGTGTTGTCTCCCTGTGTATCATTTAGAAAACAGCAGCGCGGACCGGAGACACCACTCCTATCTTGGATGATTCTGGATAATACGGATGTGGCCTTCTGCATCCAACATGATGTTTTGCAGCTTTATATTTCTGCAATTACATAAGAAAACAAGAAATCTGCAAATTGATTTTAGAAATGTACAATGGGCCATTACAAGGCTGGGAGGAGAAGACAAGGATATTAAAGAGACAGACAGAAAGAGGAAAGTTCTGCTGCTATATGGTGCACATGTATGCATGAAGTGAGGTACAGTGCCTACAAGTAGTCTTCAACCCCCTGCAGATTTAGATGGTTTGATAAGATGCAAATAAGTTAGAGCCTTCAAACGAGAGTAGGATTTATTAACAGAAGCATAAATCTTACAAACCAAAAAGTTATGTTGCTCAGTTGAATTTTAATAAATTTTAAACATAAAAGTGTGGGTCAATTTTTATTCAACCCCTAGGTTTAATATTTTGTGGAATAACCCTTGTTTGCAATTATAGCTAATAATAGTCTTTTATAAGACCTGATCAGGCCGGCACAGGTCTCTGGAGTTATTTTGGCCCACTCCTCCATGCAGATCTTCTCCAAGTTATCTAGGTTCTTTGGGTGTCTCATGTGGACTTTAATCTTGAGCTCCTTCCACAAGTTTTCAATTGGGTTAAGGTCAGGAGACTGACTAGGCCACTCCATCACCTTGACTTTTTCCCTTTTGAACCAGGCCTTTGTTTTCTTGGCTGTGTGCTTTGGGTCGTTGTCTTGTTGGAAGATGAAATTACGACCCATCTTAAGATCCTTGATGGAGGAGCGGAGGTTCTTGGCCAAAATCTCCAGGTAGGCCGTGCTATCCATCTTCCCATGGATGCGGACCAGATGGCCAGGCCCCTTGGCTGAGAAACAGCCCCACAGCATGATGCTGCCGCCACCATGCTTGACTGTAGGGATGGTATTCTTGGGGTCGTATGCAGTGCCATCCAGTCTCCAAACGTCATGTGTGTGGTTGGCACCAAAGATCTCGATCTTGGTCTCATCAGACCATAGAACCTTGAACCAGTCTGTCTCAGAGTCCTCCAAGTGATCATGAGCAAACTGCAGACTAGCCTTGACATGACGCTTTGAAAGTAAAGGTACCTTACGGGCTAGTCTGGAACGGAGACCATGGCGGTGGAGTACGTTACTTATGGTATTGACTGAAACCAATGTCCCCACTGCCATGAGATCTTCCCGGAGCTCCTTCCTTGTTGTCCTTGGGTTAGCCTTGACTCTTCGGACAAGCCTGGCCTCGGCACGGGAGAAAACTTTCAAAGGCTGTCCAGGCTGTGGAAGGCTAACAGTAGTTCCATAAGCCTTCCACTTCAGGATGATGCTCCCAACAGTGGAGACAGGTAGGCCCAACTCCTTGGAAAGGGTTTTGTACCCCTTGCCAGCCTTGTGACCCTCCACGATCTTGTCTCTGATGGCCTTGGAATGCTCCTTTGTCTTTCCCATGTTGACCATGTATGAGTGCTGTTCACAAGTTTGGGGAGGGTCTTAAATAGTCAGAAAAGGCTGGCAAAAGAGATAATTAATCCACACATGTGAAGCTCATTGTTCTTTGTGCCTGAACTACTTCTTAATACTTTAGGGGGACCAAACAGAATGCTGGTGGTTTGAGGGGTTGAATAATAAATGACCCTCTGAATTAACTTTTAACGCTTTAAAAAAAAATAAATAAATATATAAATAAATCTTTTTGGCTGCAGTGCATTTCCCACTTCCAGGCTGATCTACAGTCCAAATGTCACAATGCCAAGTTAATTCCGCATGTGTCAACCAGCTAAATCTGCAGGGGGTTGAAGACTACTTGTAGGCACTGTATATCCAGGTTCACATAATTATACTTTACATATATATCCTCAGGGACCACATGTAACAATTCATACATATAAGTGCATGTAATCTATAATGAAAAAATATATATAGTCAAAAGAATAATGTAAAGAGCACACCTTCACCACACCAACACCAGGTGGAGGTGTTTGTCTGCTGCTGTCAACAAATTGTGCTTTTCAGGTTATCCCATCTGTCCACTCACGATATCTTCCCTTCATTTGAGGTACTCACTGTAATGGCCACTTTACACACACCAACTTCTGTGTCCAACTTCTCACCAACTTACTGGTTGAAGTGAAATCATGGACACATTGTTCCGTTGTACACAGCCACAAAATGGAGCAATGTGTCCATGATTTCACTGAAACCAGAGATCTGTTCAGAAGTTGGACACAGAATTTGGGGTGTGTGTAAAGCGGCCCTTAGACTCTACAGGCCCTTCTCCCTGCAAGTGGCAGTGGTTTATCGCCCTCCAGGACCCCACGTTAATTTCTTGATCACTTTGTCACCTGGCTTTCACACTTTCTAGCCTGCGATCTTCCCACTCTCAAACATTCCTATTGACATCCCCATCTCCACATCTGCCTCTCATCTTTTAACCCTAACCTCCTCTCTTGGTCTTTCAAAACGTTGTGACTCTGCCACACAGGAAGATGGGAATACTCTGGACCTGATCTTCTCTCGCCTCTGCTCAGTGCATGATTTAAAAAAATTTCCCTCTTCAGCTCTCTGACCACAACCTTCTTTCATTCTCAGTCAAGTACTGTAAACCCTTCAAGGACACCCCCAACTTGTTCACCTATAGGTATATACATGCTATTAACACTCAGAAACGTATAAAGAATGTACAGTCTTCACTGGCCCCTATCTCCTCCCTCTCTTGTCCTGACTCTGCTCTAAAACTCTATAATGAAACACTACAAAGTGCTGTGGATGAAGCTGCACGTCCTGCACTTAGAACAACTTTGCATCGACAGCAGCAACCCTGGCACACACTGCAAACATGGTTTCTCCAGCGGTGCTCTAGGTGTGCAGAACATCTCTGGAGAAAATCCAACCTGGCCGAAGATTTCATCCATTACAAGTTTATGCTGAAAACATACAACAGCGCCCTTAACCTCTCCAACCAAGCTTACTACAACACCCTTATCACATCACTAGCCAACAATCCTAAATGACTCACTGACACTTGCCATTCCCTCCTCAGTCCAAGAGTGCAGGCCCAACCACCAGCCTCACAGCCGATGATCTGGCCAAATATTTTAAGGACAAAATTGACCACATACAACAGGAAATTTCCTCCCAGCCTCAGAACATCATGCATTCTCCTCCCTCCTGCACTTCATCCAACTCACTTTCGGTCTTTGATCCGGTCACAGAGGAACAAGTCACCCAGCCTCTTACATCTTCTCGCCCTACTACCTGCACCAGCGACCCTTTTCTCACATCTCCTTCAATCCCTTTCCCCAGCTGTCACATTTCACCTAACTAAAATATTTACTATTTCCCTCTCATCTGGTGTTTTCACCTCCTCCATCAAATATGCCAGCATATATCTATAATTAAAAAAAACATCCTTTAACCAGAACTCTGCTGCTAACTACCGACCTGTCTCTAATCTCCCTTTCATCTCTAAACTCCTGGAACGCTTGGTCCACTCCCATATGATCCGCTATCTCTCTAGCAATTCTCTTCTTGACCCTCTACAATCAGTCTTCTGCTCCTTACATTCTACTGAAACTGCCCTCACTAAAGTCTCTAATGATCTACTAACAGCTAAATCTAATGGTCACTACTCCCTGTTGATCTTCCTAGGTCTCTCCGCTGCATTCGATATGGTGGATCACCAGCTTCTTCTCTTTATGCTCCGCTCTATTGGGCTCAAGGACACTGCTTTCTCCTGGTTCTCCTCCTACCTCTCCGACCGCTCCTTCACTGTATCTTTCACCGGCTCCTCTTCCTCTCCTCTTCTTGTCATGATTGGGGTTCCTCAGGGTTCAGTCCTAGGTCCCCTTCTCTTCTCTTTATACACTGCCCCCATTGGACAAACCATCAGTAGATTTGGTTTTCAGTACCATCTCTATGCTGACGACACCTAATTATACACATCTTCTCCTGACATCACCCCCACATTACTACAAAATACCAGTGATTGTCTCTCTGCTGTCTCTAACATCATTTCTTCTCTCTACCTTAAATTGAATCTGTCAAAAACTGAACTTCTCATGTTTCCTCCATCTCCTAATCTTCCGAAACCTAATATTGCCATTTCTGCAGGTGGTTCTACCATTACTTCTCAGCAGCACACCCGCTGTCTTGGGGTTATATTTGACTCAGATCTCTCCTTCTCTCCCCACATCCGGTTACTCGCTCTCTCATGTCACCTACACCTCAAAAACATCTCTAGAATTCGACCGTTTCTAATGGGGCCGTCACACGCGTCAATATCGCGTGCACGATCACTGCTGCATGTGACGTTGCAGCGATATTGACGCGTGTGACAAGGCACATCAACCAGCGATAAATCGCTGGTTGATGGTCGTCAGGTTTTAGAACCTGTTCTAAAACCTGACGACGGCCGCCCGGTAGACACGCAGCATCGCTGTGTGTGACATCGGGAGACACGATCAGCCAGCTCCCAGCGCCTCTCAGGAAGCGCTGGGAGCTGGTATCCAGGGTAAACTGCAGGTAACTAGGCAGCGCGCGCTGCCTAGATACCCGATGTATACCTTGGTTACCAGCCTTTTCCGCTCACCTGCTGGTATCTAAGGTACACAGCGGGTAACTAGGCAGCGCGCGCTGCCTAGTTACCCGCAGTTTACCCTGGATACCAGCCTGCAGACATCGTGTAAACGATATAGAAATCATTGCCATGATGTCACTGGTAAAATGATCGCTGGTGAGTCTGCCTGTGTGACAGCTCACCAGCGATCATCCGTCAATGTCGTCAGCGATCAGATCGCTGACGACATTGACGTGTGTGACGGCCCCATTACTGTTGATTCTGCAAAAACTCAACTGTTGCCCTTATTCATTCTTGCCTGGATTACTGCAATTCTTTACTAATCGGTCTCCCTCTCCTCTCCAATCCATCTTCAATGCAGCAGCCAGGATCATATTCCTCTCCAACCGCTTCACCGATGCCGCTGTCCTGTACAATATAAAATTATCACTCTGACCCACAAAACCATCCACAGTTCTGCACCAACCTACATCTCCTCCCTCATCTCTGTCTATCGCCCTACAAGTGCCCTCTGTTCCACAAGTGACCTAAGACTGACATCAGCTATAATACGAACCTCCCACTCCCGTCTCCAAGACTCTCACGAACTGCACCAATTCTCTGGAACAGGTTACCAAAGACAATTCAATTAAAGGGAACCCGTCACCAGGTTTTTGCGGCCTAATCTGAGAATAGCATAAAATAGGACCCGAGATCCTGATTCCAGTGATGTCACTTACTGGGCTGCTCAGTGTAGTTTTGATGAAATTACAGTTTAATCAGCTGGAGATTATCATGAGCAGTCTACATGGCCTGCTGCCAAGTAGTCTGGCATATTCATAGACTGCTGAATCTGCAACAGAGAAAACACCAATTTTATCTAAATAATATAATAATAATAATAAAACTTTATTTGTATAGCGCCAACATATTCCGCAGCGCTTTACAGTACAATGGTACATATAAGAAAAATATACGGTACAGAAAGGTAATGCAGAACAGTAGTTACATACAATAAACATAGAATCAACTCAGGAAATACAATAAAAAGGCAAAAAAATGAAGGTGACCCTGCTCGAAGGAGCTTACAATCTAAACGGGATGGGAACACAAAGTACAGGGGCTTATAACAATGAATATCTTATGTTTAGGTGACTACTGTTAGGGAGTAGGATAGGCCGCCCTGAAGAGGTGTGTTTTTAGGGAGCGTCTGAAGCTATGCAAGTTGTGGATGGTCCTAATTTCTTGGGGTAGAGCATTCCAGAGGTTTGGTGCAGCTCGAGAGAAGTCTTGGAGTCGGGAATGGGAGGTTCGGATTAATGCTGATGTTAGTCTGAGGTCACATTCAGAACGAAGGGGACGGGTGGGGTGGTAGACAGAGATGAGGGTGGAGAGGTAAGGAGGTGCCGCACCATGAATAGCTTTGTGGGTGACAACGAGCAATTTGAATTTGATCCTATAGTGAACGGGCAGCCAGTGCAGTGACTGGCACAGAGCAGAAACATCTGAGTAACGGTTTGCTAGATAGGTGATCCTGGCTGCTGCATTGAGGATAGACTGGAGAGGGGAAAGCTTACATCTAAATGTCAGAAAGCAGCTCAGTAAGTGACACATCGCTGGAATCAGGGCCTCTATCTCTACATTATGCTGCTCTCAGATGGGATGGCAAAAACCTAGTGACAGGTTCCCTTTAATTCCCAATACCAATAGTTTTAAGCGAGCCTTAAAAACACATCTCTAGACTGGCCTATCACCTCACCTCACTTGTCTAACTATCTTCCCTTTTCCAAATCTGGCCTCTTGTGTCATCTGTCTGCACCTGCAGACTGTCTGTCTGGCCCCCAATGCATAATATAGCATTTTATCTGTACTTGTACAGATCCCGACCGGTGACTGGTTCATGCAGCGTTACGTGAATCCCCTAATTATTATATTGATGATTGGACCATATATGATGGCACTTTTTACCATTTACCTTTTGTGCCTCCCCTATTTCCTCATAGATTGTAAGCTTGCGCGCAGGGACCTCACTCCTCATGGTTTTTTAATTTTTGTTACTCTGTATTGTCTCATATTGTCTGTGCATGTTCCCTCTGAATTGTAAAGTGCTGCGTAATATGTTGGCGCTATAGAAGTAAAATTATTACCGTATATACTCGTGTATAAGCCGACCCGTGTATAAGCCGACCCCCTACTTTTGCCTCCAAAACCTGGGAAAACCCATTGACTTGTGTATAAGCCGAGGGTGGACCCCAGCACAGGTATACAGCCCCCAGCAGTGTGGTATACAGGCCCCCATTAGTGGTATATACAGGCCCCATCAGAGGTTACAGCCCCCCCAGTGATATATACAGGCCCCAGCAGTATATACAGCAGCCCCAGAGGTATACAGCAGCCTCCCCAGTGGTATATACAGGCCCCAGCAGTATATACAGCAGCCTCCCCAGTGCTATATACAGGCCCCAGCAGTATATACAGCAGCCCCAGTGGTATACAGCAGCCTCCCCATTAGTGGTATATACAGGCCCCCCATCAGAGGTTACAGCCCCCCCAGTATATACAGCAGCCCCAGAGGTATACAGCAGCCTCCCCATTAGTGGTATATACAGGCCCCCATCCGAGGTTACAGCCCCCCAGTGATATATACAGGCCCCCAGTTGTATATACAGGCCCCCCCGCAGTATCTACAGGCCCCCCCATTTCCTCCCCAGTGGTACACGTACACAGGCCCCCAGTTGTATATACAGGTCCCCCGCAGTATCTACAGCCCCCCCCCGTTTCCCCCCCAGTGGTACACGTACACAGGCCCCCAGTTGTATATACAGGCCCCCCCGTTTCCCCACCCAGTGGTACACGTACACAGGCCCCCGGTTGCAGCCGCACACCTGTAAAAGAATCGCTTTCATACTTACCCTCCTCGCTGTGATCACGCGTCCTCGTCTCCTTCCCGCTTCTACCCGGCATCATGTGACCGCGCACAATGACGTCATTGTGGATGCGCCGGCCGCCGGGTAGAAGCGGGAAGGAGATCGGAGGAGCGCGGGTAACGGCGAGGAGGGTAAGTACGAAAGCGATTCTTTTACAGGTGTGCGGCTGCAACCGGGCGCCTGTGTACCACTAGGGGGGGAACGGGGGGGGGGGCCTGTATATAGTGCGGGGGGCCTGTATATACTACGGGGAGGGTGCGGGGGGCCTGTATATTCTACGGGGAGGGTGCGGGGGGTCTGTATATACTACGGGGAGGGTGTGGGGGGCCTGTATATACTACTGGGGGAGGGCAATGTAATATGCACAGCTCCCCCTGCCGCTGATGGACAGGGGGATGCAGTGCATATTGCATTGCACTAATGAGCGGCCCCACGTGACCGGGCGCTCATATTACAGCCTCCCCCTGCCTGATCCAGCCCCCGGACACCGGCCCCCCCCCCCCCACTCAGCCGTATAGTGACTCATGTATAAGCCGAGGGGGGGGACTTTTCAGCACAATTTTTGTGCTGAAAAACTCGGCTTATACACGAGTATATACGGTATCTTATTAGTATAGGAAGATTATGTACATAACAATAAAGTGGAAAGTGCACATAAATGGAATCACCAATCCATAGCTGTATTATATCAGTATAAAGTCCAGTACTTGGAGTCCATATAATGAAGGGTAAACTATACAGGAATAAACCAACTGATGCTGAAGAGATGACAACTATAATGAGGCCAACAAGATAAAGTGAATTACTACAGAGACCAGTGTATGTGCGCGACACCTACCCCAATGCACATTTCGGCGTGTACTTTGTCAGAAGGACATAGTTTCATGAAGAAAAAATATACTTACTTTGCCAAAGCTGCCCCTATCCAAGATTTTTTGGCTGCTGGAGCCTGGAGTAGGGGATAGATGTCTGGGGTGTCCGCCATTTATCCTCCAATCCATTGTTTTTTTCCTCCTTCCTCTCTTCTTTGAGATTTTCTTGAATCCATTGGTATTGTCCTTTTCTATCTTCCTCTTCTCCTCCTCGCTCTTTTCTTCATGTCCAGCAGGTCATGGACCTACCCTGCCCTATACACTCTGACGTGGGCACCATGAATGACAGTTTAGGATCTACAGAATTAAAGAGGACCTGTCACCCCCCCTGGTGCTATGCTAACTGAATGCAGCACTGCATGTCTGCTGCATTCAGGGAAGAGGTCGTCCATGTCTCTAGCCTCCCTGTCAGTTGTTAAAAAGACTTTAGAAAGTGTACAGATAAGGAGTCCAGAGGGACTTATTCAGTAATGAGTCATCGCTGTTGCTAGTGTCCTCCCCGCCTCCAGCCTTCAGGAGGCTGAACAAGAGAGGGCTGGAGGCGGGGAGGACACCAGCAACTGTGATGACGCATGACCTCTTAATAAGATCCCACCCAGAGGACCTCTTAACTGTAAGGTTTCTAAAGTCTTTTTTTTTTAAAGGTTATAGGGGGGCTAGAGACATGGGGGACTCCTTCCCTGAATGCCGCAGACATGCTGTATTCAGTGCTGTATTTAGTTTGCCATGTACCAGGGGGTGACAGGTCCTCTTTAAGCTGCCACATCACATGATCTAGCACAGCCCATTACGAGGGGGTTAGTGTTCACCTGGTAAGATGGGTGTCATTAAGCCACAGGTCAGAGTGCCCCATAGATCCAGGGTGTTAGCACAGGCACATGGTATAGTAAAAACATGGACATTGGGCTTTGCTACAAGGTAACTAAACAAGTGAGGAAAAGGTGGATCATTGGTCATATTCTGTCAATGTGGACACTAGGAACGACTCAGTAAAATAATAGTAAACTTATTTTATGTAGTAAGGACATTTTAACATTATGGATGTGGTGACATGTAAGCATTCTAATGTGGACTAAATCTTTACAGAAAGAAAAAAGAAACCCGGATATTTCTTTTGCTCATGTCTTGTAATACTAATTGTAAACTTAATCTGTTTTTCTTCCTGTGAATATATAAAATATTGTTTCCATAGGCTATATATTTCCTGACATGTATTGGACACTGACTTCTGTATTAATGGTATAATGGTTGTGTTTACAGTTACGATATAACTTTACCATAAAGAAAATATCTACTTATAGGAATAATAGATGAAATGCATTTACAGAACAGAAGGGAATGAGTTACTGCAGATTTTGTTGGATTGTTCCCAATGGTGGTGGTCTAATATAAGGACTGCAGTTATATCTTAGGCTGCGTTCACACATTTGCGTATTTTGCTGCGCTTTTTTACGTGCGCTTTTTGCCGCGTTTTTCGGCCGCGTAAAAAAGCGCAGCAAAATACGCAGGGGCTTTCACACACTGCGCTTTCTTTCCCCCAGAAAGCGCAGTGATGTCACAGAGAGGAGGAAGAATCCTGCTTCCTCCTCCCCTCTGTGACAGCTGTGGCCACCCCATTAGACTTCACATTAGTTTAATTAGACTTCACAGTGTGTATTAACACAAAGCAAGTGTGTGAAAAATAAAAAACAATGAATACATCACCTTCCGACGCCTTTTCCCGGTTTGCGATCCCCGGTTGTAAGTCAGATCTCTTCTGCAAGACCTGTGATGACGTCAGAGGGGGGGCGTTACCGGGCGGTCCCATCGCTGATTGGCTGCTCGCGGTCACATGACCGCGAGTGCCCAGGAACGCCCCCCCCCTCTGACATCACCACAGGTCTTGCAGAAGAGATCTGACTTACAACCGGGGATCGCAAACCGGGAAAAGGTGTCGGAAGGTGATGTATTCATTCTTTTTTATTTTTCAGACACTTGCTTTAGTTTAATTAGACTTCACAGTGTGTATTAACACACTGTGAAGTCTAATGGGGCGGCCACAGCTGTCACAGAGGGGAGGAGGGAGCAGGATTCTTCCTCCCCTCTGGGAGAATACGCAGAAGTAGCTGCGTAAACAATTGACATATCAATTCTTTACGGAGCTGCGTTTTCTCCCGGAAAACGCACTGCGTATTTTTACGCAATGTCTGCACTGCAAAGTGAATTTCCCATTCACTTTGCTGGCAGACAAAAAGCACATTGCGTATTTTGAAAAGCGCGCGTAAAAAAACGCGGCAAAATACGCAATGTGTGAACGCAGCCTTAGAATTTATATGGATGGAGCTGATAAGATGGACAATCCTCGTCTTGGGTGATGTTCCATATCAGCCGTCTGCCCTTACTTTTTCAGCAGTATGCTCTTTCATCATTAAACTTGTGAAATGTCCCAATCTATAGAGATAAAAGGAGTATGAATTAGCAGACAGGAAAGGCAGGAATATCTGTTATTAGAAGGGCAGGATTTATACTGAATATTAGATCTCTTGGTAACAGAATATACAGTAAGTTATAACATTCTGTATTTATTCTCAATGTCTTTCTATTTTTTGTATAAAAGGCATTCATACGTTTTTTCATATACAGATTAAATACTTTTTCAGTAACATTCTATAGTTTGTACAGTATAATCATTCTAAGCCCATAAATTGCTGTAAGAATCAGTGACTGACAGCGCGATCCATAGCACCGCAGCGGAGATCACACCGTTCACCGCAGTGGACGGCCTGCAAAGCGATCACGGGACCTCCACTGTTACCTGGACAGCCCGGGGTCGTCTGATGACCCCGGAAGCTGTCTTGAATAATTTCCTGCCATTGATGACCCAGTGATGTCACCGGCAGGGAGTGATTATTTCCCATATGTTTAGATGTGCTGTAGCCCATCCGAACATAAGAGAAGTGATCAGCCTGTGGAGCTGTGAGGCTCTCTAGTGGGCAAAGTAAAGTAATGAGAAAAAAAAGTTTGTAAAAATATGAAAAAAAAAAAAACAAAACTAAAATTTCAAATCACCCTACCTTTTGTCCCACTGAAAATAAAACTATTAAAAAATACATACATTTTGTATCATCGCATTCAGAAATGCCCGATCTATCAAAATATAAAATCAA
This sequence comes from Allobates femoralis, assembly GCA_033576535.1. Taxonomy (NCBI): domain Eukaryota; kingdom Metazoa; phylum Chordata; class Amphibia; order Anura; family Aromobatidae; genus Allobates; species Allobates femoralis. The sequence goes on along the minus strand of JARQOC010000001.1, from coordinate 168,149,891 downwards.
TTAATTAGATCTGTAAGCCGTGTAACAGAAAAAAAAGTCCAAGCTCCAAAATTATATTTTTTGGGTCGCTGCATTGAACATTGAAATAAAATGCAATAATGGGCGATCAAAACAGCGCATCTACCCAAAAAAAAGAATTATTCTTACCGTTAATTTGGTTTCTAGCAACCTTCCATAACCGCATAGGAGGTTGCCTCTCCACGCCCTAGTAGGGACAGGAAGCACAAGAGAGGTTAAAAGGACCTCCCTTTAACCAGTGACTTACAAAGAAACCCATAGCACCAGTTACCATTAACACATTCCAGGAAATATCCAGAAATATAGGGAGGGAAATAAGTGCTGTCGTGGAAGGTTCCTAGAAACCGAATTTATGGTAAGAATAATTATTTTTTTCTCTAGTCACCTTCCACAACAGCATAGGAGGAATGCTAACGAATTATTACCTAGGGGGGACTACAGCCTGCAGGACTTTTCTACCAAAAGCTAAATCCCTGTTGGACACTAGATCTAATCGATAGTGTTTAGTGAAAATATGCAGAGATGATCAGGTAGCCACCTTGCAGATCTGCTCAAGAGAAACCTCTGCTCGCTCAGCCCAGGAGACTGAAGTGCATCTGGTTGAATGAGCCGTGAAACCCGACGGAGGGGTCAGATTCTGGCCAAGTTAAGCTTTAATAATGGCCTTTTTGATCCAATTGGCCATCATGCTTTTTGCCACCTTTTTGCCCTTATTTTGTCCAAATGGTTGGATGAATAAATTGTGATCAATTTGCCACGGTGCAGTTATGTCTAGATATCGTAACACTGTGCTGCGGACGTCTAGTGAATGAAATTGCTCTTCCTTTGGCATCTTTGGATGTTGACAGAAGGAAGGAAGAACAATAGATTGGGAGTTATGAAAATCAGAGATGACCCTGGGTAAGAATGATGGATCCAGCTGAAAGACTATGCTGTCATCGCTGATTGGCAAGTAGGGTTCCCTGATGGACAAGGCTTGCAGCTCCCCGACTCTCCTTGCAGATGTAATAGCGACAAGAAATGCAGTCTTGTGAGAGACCTTATGCTACAGGACGACAGGGGTTCATAAGGAGAACAGGAGAGTCCGGGTAAGGACCACATTTAGGTCCCAGGAGGGTGTGAAAACCCTCTGTCTTGGGCAAAGTCTATTCGCTGACACCATAAAGCGTTTTATCAAGGGGTGGTTGGCCAGATCCGCATAAAAAACTGAACTTAAGAGCTGACACCTGAACCTTCAATGTGCTAGGTTTTAGGCCCAAGTCTATTCCATTCTGTAGGAAGTCCAGTATCTGAGATGTATTAAGCTGGAATGACTGGAATGGATCAGGCGGATTGGGGCAACACAAGGAGGAGAATCGCTTCCAGATTTTTTTGTAAATGGAGTTTGTGACTGGCTTTCAGCATGCTTGTAAAGTAGCAATAACTTTTTCAGAAAGGCCCTGGACCTTTAGTAACCCAGGCTTCAGAAGCCAGGCAGCTAACTTGAGTTTCTGAGGATCCGGATGGGATAGCAGACTCTGGGACAGCAAGCTTGGGTCTGGACCCAGGAGGACCGGGCCATTGACTCTGAGAGCCATGATCAGTTTGTACCAATTCCTCTTTGGCCACAGAGGAGCAACTAGGATGGTTGGAACCCCCTCCTCTCTGATCTTCCTCAGGGTTCTTGCAAGAAGAGGAATTGGCTGAAAGGCATAGGCCAGATAAAAGCTCCAAGCGTGGGAGAAGGTGTCCACCCAGACAGCATCGTCCCATGGATTCAGGGAGAAGAATGTTGCAACTTTCCTGTGTTGGTTTGATGCAAACAGGTCAATCTCCGGGGAAACCCACCTTTCCACTAGGGTGCAGAAGACCGCTTGGTCCAGGCTCCACTTCCCTGGGTGAACATTTTGGCAACTCGAGAAGTCCGTTTGAAGATTCAAAGAAAATTTTAAGTGGACTGCAAAGAGGGACAGCAGGAATTGATCGGCCCAGTGGAAGATCCGGCAGGAAATGGACTTCAGGTTGTCGGACCTTGTACTGCCCTGATGGCAGAGATGCGCCACTGTGGTGACATTGTCTGAATAGACAAGAACATCCTTGACCAGATCCTGAGCTGCAAGGAGGGCTTCTTCGACCAGCCTCAGCCCCCTGTAGTTGGAGGACTGGGAGCTGACAGAGCGACTCCAGATACCCTGGAGTGGGGTTTGGGAAACCGTAGCACCCCATCCCTCTGGCTGGTATCTGTTGTCAGAGTAACAAGAGGCGTCTGAGACCAGGCAACTGCCCTGAACAGGTTCCGGGGATTCAACCACCAGAGGAGGGATGAGGTTACTTGCCCTGACAGGCGAAATCTCTTGTTTAGGGAAGCAGGATGTCTGTTCCAGTGTGACAGGATATGATCCTGGAGACAGCGAGAGTGAGCCTGGGCCCACAACACTGATGGTATGCAGATTGTCATTGACCCCAGGGCGGACATAGCTGCACAAAAGGTGGGAGGCTTCTGCCGGTGTAGTATTGAGGTCTTTGATATGAGGGTCAACCTGTGATCCTCTGGGAGAAAAGACACCTGTTTGAGTCTAACAATACCTCCAGAAACCTCCATGTGGAGGAGGGTTGCAGCTGAGACTTCTTTAGATGGGGAATCCAGCCCAAGGATTAAAGTGTGTTCAGTAATGCCTGTACATGGGTCCTGAGGGCCTTAGCTGAAGGAGCAATGAGGTCATCCAAATATGGTACTAGACAGATGCCTTGCGTTCTTAGGAAGGCAACCGCCTCTGACATTTTTGAGAACACTCTTGGGGCCAAGGAGATCCCAAAAGGTAACACATTGAATCGGTAGTGAAGGACTGTGCCGTTGTAAAGGATCGCAAATCGCAAGAACTTCCTGTGCCGGTTGTGGATGGGCACATGGAAGTAAGCATCCTCTAAGTCTATTATAGCCATCTGGTAGTGACACCCTGTCAATGGAACAGCAGATTTTATTCACTCCATCTTGAACCGGCAGATCTGACATTTTGGTTCAGATGCTTCAGATTCATATGGACGTCTCCAGATGGTTTTTTGACCAAGAAGAGGCGGGAGCAATAACCCCCTCCTTCTTGTTTTGGTACAGGTGAAATGACTTTTGACTGTAAGAGCATCTGTAGGTTGGAATACAGGAGATCCTGGGCTCCCTTAGGGCAGTGACCTGAAGGCCCGGCGGAGGGGGGGGGGGAGGACTCGAACCCTGAGGAGACCCTCTGATATGACCTTGAGAGCCCACTGTCAACTGGTGATATTCCACCAGTGGAAAAGAAAGTTTGAGAGCCCTTCCCCTGAACCGAGTAACTGCTTGTCCTGCTGCTGTTGCTGGAAAGGGGCGAGGATGTTTTTACCTCTACTCTTCTGATAGCTCCATGTACCGGACTTCCGAGAAACAGAAAGAAGCTGCACACAGGACTTATCGATTCAGATCAGCGGTTTTATTGTGCCCAAGTGCACATAGCAGGGTGTGGGTAGCGGGTGGGAGGACGGGGGGTGGTGGTACAACAGCGTATCATGCCGCCAATGGCGCTTCAGCAGGTAAAATCTTCCCATCCTGCGGTGAAAGACCTCCGGAGGAGGAGGTGTCACCCTGGGAAGGAGTGCTGGCCCCAAATATCTTAAACAGTGAGTGGATGTACCAGACTTCCCTTTAACCTTGGGCTGGGAGGTCTGAGGCACCGAGGAACAAAAAGGCCACTTCCTGGGGGGTTTCTGTTCCGGAAGAGCCTTCCCATCAGTTGCCTTCTCTAGGATATTATCAAGAGCTGGCCCAAAAACCAACTCCCCTTGAAAGGGTATAGAGCAGAGCCTCATTTTGGAAATTAAGTTCCCGCTCCACATCTTGAGCCACAGAGCCCGTCTGGCGGAGATGGATAACACTGAAGTCCTTGCCGGCAGATGGACTGACTCTGCGGATGCTTCCGCTAGAAAACTGGTAGCTTTCCTAAGCAAGGAAAGGGAGTCTAGCAATTCATCCCTAGGGGTACCCTGAGATATGCAAGTTTCAAGCTGATCCAACCACCTTAGCAGGGATCTGGAGACACAGGTGGAGGCGATATTAGCCTGAATTGTAGAAGAGGACGCCTCCCTGGACCTTTTCATTAAGCCTTCTATCTTGCGATCTATTTGATCTTTGAGTTGAGAAGTATCCACAAGGGGGAGTGCAGTCTTTTAAGCAACACGCGCCATCTGCACATCTACCTGACAGCCCCAAACCAGATCTGGACACAGAACCGGAGGGCTAATTATGCGGGGAGCGAGCCGCGGTCCTGAATTGTCAGCAGGGGACAGCTCCGCGGTGCTGAAGTCGGCGCTGAGCTTCAGCATCCGGTGTGATTCAGCGCCATCGACCCCCATGTTAGGGGGAGTCGGATCACACTGGACCGGGAGGATCAGCTTTTTTCCCCGGACACAAAAATGCTGCATGCAAAAATCTGAATCCTCCTGGATTCTCCCGGAGAGATGAAGCCGGATGGCAGATAGCTGCCATCCGGCCCCATAGCATACTGTGGGGCCGAAATCTGATCCAGGGCTGTCCGGTTCACAATGGACAGCCCCGGATCGGATCTGGCCGTGATGTAAACCCGGCCTAAGAACCTTCTGCTTCTTGAACCTTTTCTCAGGAAATTCCCATTCCTGAGAAACTGAGAAATGAGGTTCAGGATGTTTGCATGGACAGGGAAGCCAACCTGTTTTATCAACTTCAGGCCTGCAAACATGTCATCTTGGACCGAATGAAGAACTTGTTCCTGTTCTAGGCCCAAATCTGCTATTATCACCAGAGATCTGTGGCTTACCATGTCAGAAGTCTTTAAACCCTAAAGCCTGCCCCTCAGCGCCAGGTGTTCATATGTCCCCACCTCCTGCCCAGATTCCCAGACAGGCCGCAGCCTCAGCGTTGGCATGCCCGCACGCTGTGCCTGCCGGGATTCGGAGGCTGGAACCGCCGTGCTCCACAGGAGAACATGTGACCTGGATGTCCCGCCTACTGACGTCACATCCGAGTCGCACGGGACAGCGCACGAGCAGGATGAAGCCGGCGGGCTCATGGAGGTCTCCGGCCAGGGAACCCACTGCCCGCATTGCCTCAGGAAGACACCTGAAGGCCAGGGAAGTAGTCCCGCCGCCCAAAGGAGGCAAGAGCAGCAGAAGGAGGAGCGCGGAGCCCGACGAACCCTGCCCGGCTGGGAAGAAAAAAGGTATACTATGGTTGCTGGCCATGCAGCATAGAAAAAAAAGAAAAACGTCTCCATGCCCCATGGGGGACAGGAAAGACACTGGCTAATGGGAGATCCTTTTGACCTCTCTTGTGCTTCCTGTCCTTATATAGGGCATGGAGAGGCAACCTCCTATGCTGTCGTGGAAAGTGACTAGAGAAAATTATATCATTAGAAACGTCAGCTCAAGACGCAAAAAATAAGCCGTCATACATCCCCAGATCCCGAAAAATGAGGACGCTACGAGGCTTAGAAAATGGTGCAAAAGGTAAATTATTTTTTTTTTTTAAAGTTTGAATTTTTTTTCACTAGATAACAGGAAAAGTATACGTTTGGTATCTACAAACTCGTACTAACCCGAGGCATCATTTTACCATATAGTGAACATGATGAATAAAAAACCCAATAAAAAATTGTGCAATTGCACTTTTCTTTGCAGTTTCACTGCACTTGGACTTTTTTCTGTCCACTATATAGTAAACAAAATATCATTCAAAAATACAACTATATTTCTACAAAAAAACAAGCCCTCATATTAAGCTATGGCTCTTAGAAGGGGAGCAAAAAACAAACAGCGGAAAATCTCCTGGGGGTGAAGGGGCTAGCATTCAGAAAATGCTGAAAGGACCTTTAGGGTATGTGCACACTGGCCGGGTTAGGGTCGGGTTAGCAGTGTAAACCGCCGGTCGGTTTACATAAATTTCATGTAAATTTATGTTAATCCAAACCGGCGTTTGGATTAACATTGAAACCTATGTAAACCGACACCCGGTGTCCACACACCGGCGGTTTACACATGCTCATCCGTTGCTAACCCGTTGGGTTCCCAGCGGGTTAGCAAAGAATGAGCATGTTCTATCAACCGGCCGGTTCTGCAGCGGCTGCAAGCAGAATCATGTGCTGCTTCCAGCCGCTGCAGAGCCGCCGGCGCTAACCCGCTGGCCACCCGCCGCACATACCCGCCAGGATGCCAATGGACGGCTCCGGAGCTTCCTGGCGGGTCCGCCCAGCCGCCGCCGACCAACCCGCCGGCCAGTGTGCACATACCCTTATACAACCAACCATACCCTCTCCTAGTGTATCCTCACCCACCCCTTGTAGCAGTGGCAGACCTTCAGCCTGGCGGGCCCTGCTGCAGCTGTAGGTGAGGAGCAGGGGGGTGGGATTGCCAGCAGCTATGGGCGAGGAGCGGAATGGGGGGGTGCTAGCAGCTGTAGGTGAGGGGGGGGGGAAGGGTTTGCGAGCGGCTCCTACCTGCGACGAGCCGCGCATTGCAGGTCTGGGAGCCGGGGCTGCAGAGGAGAGGCGGGAACAGCCAAGGGAAGCATCCCTCAGTTAACCTCCTCTCCTCTGACACAGGGTCACGGGGGGGGGGCCCCTACAGGTGCTTGAGGGGCCCCCTACCCGGTCGGGGCCCTGGTGCAGCTGCACCACGGTAGGTCCACCCCTGCCTTGTAGACTGTGAGCCCTGGTGGGCAGTGCCCTCTCCCCTCCTGTACCTGTCTGTGCCCTGTATTGTTCATGAACATTGGCCTTTTTTCTTTTCTTATGTAAAGCGCCATGGAATAAATGGCGCTAAAATAATAATACAGAGCAGTCGGCATTGCTACAAGTTCAGTTAACTGGGATGACTACAATGATATATTTTTTTAAAGTTGATTAATGGACACTACATGAGCTAAATATTGGGGTGGTTTAATAACAAAAAAGGTCATGACAGGTTGCTATGGGCACCCGCAGGCAGAGCCGTTGCCATGGACAGCCGTAGCTGTTGCTATGGGCAGCCGCAGGCAGAGCCATTAATATGGGCAGAGAAGGCAGAGCCGTTAATATGGGCAGCTACAGGCAGAGTCATCGACATGGGCAGCCGCAGGCAGAGCTGTTGCCATGGACAGCCGTAGCTGCTGCTATGGGCAGCCGCAGGCAGAGCCGTTGCGCGGACAGCCGCAGCAGTTGCCACGGACAGCCGCAGCTGTAGCTATGGGCAGCTGCAGGCAGAGCCGTTGTCATAGACAGTCGTTGCTATGGGCAGCCACAGGCAGAGCTGTTGTCATAGACAGCCGTTGCTATGGGCAGCCGCAGGCAGAGCCGTTGTCATAGACAGCCGTTGCTATGGGCAGCCGCAGGCAGAGCCGTTGCTATGGGCAGCCGCAGGCAGAGCCGTTGTCATAGACAGCCGGTGCCATGGGCAGCCGCAGGCAGAGCCGTTGTCATAGACAGCCGTTGCTATGGGCAGCCGCAGGCAGAGCCGTTGCTATGGGCAGCCGCAGGCAGAGCCATTGCTATGGGCAGCCGCAGGCAGAGCCGTTGTCCTAGACAGCCGGTGCCATGGGCAGCCGCAGGCAGAGCCGTTGTCATAGACAGCCGTTGCTATGGGCAGCCGCAGGCAGAGCCGTTGCCATGGACAGCCGTTGCTATGGGCAGCCGCAGGCAGAGCCGTTGCCATGGACAGCCGCAGGCAGAGCCGTTATCATAGACAGCCGTTGCTATGGGCAGCCGCAGGCAGAGCCGTTGTCATAGACAGCCGTTGCTATGGGCAGCTGCAGGCAGAGCCGGTGTTATGGGCAGCCGCAGGCAGAGCCGTTGTCATAGACAGCCGGTGCCATGGGCAGCCGCAGGCAGAGCCGTTGTCATAGACAGCCGTTGCTATGGGCAGCCGCAGGCAGAGACCGTTGCCATGGACAGCCGCAGGCAGAGCCGTTGTCATAGACAGCCGTTGCTATGGGCAGCTGCAGGCAGAGCCGGTGTTATGGGCAGCCGCAGGCAGAGCCGTTGTCATAGACAGCCGTTGCTATGGGCAGCCGCAGGCAGAGCCGTTGCTATGGGCAGCCGCAGGCAGAGCCGTTGCCATGGACAGCCGCAGGCAGAGCCGTTATCATAGACAGCCGTTGCTATGGGCAGCCGCAGGCAGAGCCGTTGTCATAGACAGCCGTTGCTATGGGCAGCTGCAGGCAGAGCCGTGTGTTATGGGCAGCCGCAGGCAGAGCCGTTATCATAGACAGCCGTTGCTATGGGCAGCCGCAGGCAGAGCCGTTGTCATAGACAGCCGTTGCTATGGGCAGCCGCAGGCAGAGCCGTTGCCATGGACAGCCGCAGGCAGAGCCGTTATCATAGACAGCCGTTGCTATGGGCAGCCGCAGGCAGAGCCGTTGTCATAGACAGCCGTTGCTATGGGCAGCTGCAGGCAGAGCCGGTGTTATGGGCAGCCGCAGGCAGAGCCGTTATCATAGACAGCCGTTGCTATGGGCAGCCGCAGGCAGAGCCGTTGTCATAGACAGCCATTGCTATGGGCAGCTGCAGGCAGAGCCGGTGTTATGGGCAGCCGCAGGCAGAGCCGTTGTCATAGACAGCCGTTGCTATGGGCAGCCGCAGGCAGAGCCGTTGTCATAGACAGCCGTTGCTATGGGCAGCCGCAGGCAGAGCCGTTGTCATAGACAGCCGTTGCTATGGGCAGCTGCAGGCAGAGCCGGTGTTATGGGCAGCCGCAGGCAGAGCCGTTGTCATAGACAGCCGTTGCCATGGGCAGCCGCAGGCAGAGCCGTTGTCATAGACAGCCGTTGCTATGGGCAGCCGTAGGCAGAGCCGTTGCCATGGACAGCCGCAGGCAGAGCCGTTGTCATAGACAGCCGGTGCTATGGGCAGCCGCAGGCAGAGCCGTTGTCATAGACAGCCGTTGCTATGGGCAGCCGCAGGCAGAGCCGTTGCCATGGACAGCCGCAGGCAGAGCCGTTATCATAGACAGCCGTTGCTATGGGCAGCCGCAGGCAGAGCCGTTGTCATAGACAGCCGTTGCTATGGGCAGCTGCAGGCAGAGCCGTGTGTTATGGGCAGCCGCAGGCAGAGCCGTTGTCATAGACAGCCGGTGCCATGGGCAGCCGCAGGCAGAGCCGTTGTCATAGACAGCCGTTGCTATGGGCAGCCGTAGGCAGAGCCGTTGCCATGGACAGCCGCAGGCAGAGCCGTTGTCATAGACAGCCGGTGCTATGGGCAGCCGCAGGCAGAGCCGTTGTCATAGACAGCCGTTGCTATGGGCAGCCGCAGGCAGAGCCGTTGTCATAGACAGCCGGTGCTATGGGCAGCCGGCGCCTCTTTACGTCCTTGCACCCCAGTGCGGCTGAGCTCCCTCCAGGACATTGTGCACATCCCGCCCGCCACCGCCTCTGATGTAAGTGGTGATCACGTGCGCCGATCACGTGTTTCGCAGCTATTGTCCCCGGGTCATGTGTGAAGCAGTATTGCGCGTACTACAAGCCTGCTGTCACGTACGGTCCCGCCCCTTACGCCAAACGTCACAGCTTCGCTTCCGGTATCCTCGAGCCCCATGTTGCAGCAGGTTATTCGAAGATCCGGAAGTGGCTCATGACGTCACTTCACGGAGCGACACCACCTAACCCGGAAGTGCGACGCGTCTCCCGGGCGGTTGTTATTGAAGTGTGAGGGGCTGTGGTCCCCTCCCCCCGCCCCACTCCTCTGGCGGCCTGTGTGTGTGACCGGGTCACCGCCCGCTGCTGAGCTGGGGCAGAGAATAGGGCATGTGACCGGAGAAAGCGGAGCGTGGCTGCACACGTGGTTCCTCCATCACCGCGCCAAGTATGTCGGGGCCTGCGGGGGCAGCGGAAGGGTTCCTTCTTTTCACAGGAGCCACAATGATCCGCCATTAGTCAGAGCGGGGAGCAGCCGAGGCCGGGCACGTGACCCGGGCGGTGAGGGGCCACTGTGATGTGTTTACATGGTGCGACAGCTCGTCCATGGTCTGAGCCTCAGTACACGTGGGAACATGAGACACCGGGGGGCAGCAGCTGTCACAGCTTGTGGGAGTGCAGGGCTTGTAAGTGTAAAGATCCCAGAGGGGAGCAGAGGTCCTGGAGGGGGCAGATACTCTACTGATCCTAGAGGGGAGCAGAGATCCTGGAGGGGCTAAGATCACACTGATCCCAGGTTCAGAGAGAGCAGAGATCATGGAGGGGCTGAGATCACACTGATCCCAGAGGGGAGCAGAGATCCTGGAGGGGGCAGAGATCCCACTGATCCCAGAGGGGAGCAGAGGTCCTGGAGGGGGCAGAGATCCAACTGATCCCAGAGGGGAGCAGAGATCCTGAAGGGGGCTGAGATCACACTGATCCCAGAGGGGAGGAGAGATCCTGGAGGAGGCTGAGATCCCAGAGAGGAGCAGAGATCCTGGAGGGGGCTGAGACTCCACTGATCCTAGAGGGGAGCAGAGATCCTGGAGGGGGCTGAGACTCCACTGATCCTAGAGGGGAGCAGAGATCCTGGAGGGGGCTGAGACTCCACTGATCCTAGAGGGGAGCAGAGATCCTGGAGGGGGAAGAGACTCCACTGATCCTAGAGGGGAGCAGAGATCCTGGAGGGGGAAGAGACTCCACTGATCCTAGAGGGGAGCAGAGATCCTGGAGGGGGAAGAGACTCCACTGATCCTAGAGGGGAGCAGAGATCCTGGAGGGGGAAGAGACTCCACTGATCCTAGAGGGGAGCAGAGATCCTGGAGGGGGAAGAGACTCCACTGATCCTAGAGGGGAGCAGAGATCCTGGAGGGGGAAGAGACTCCACTGATCCTAGAGGGGAGCAGAGATCCTGGAGGGGGCTAAGATCCCACTAATCCCAGAGGGGAGCAGAGATCCTGGAGGGGCTGAGATCCCACTGATCCCAGAGGGGGGCAGAGACTCCACTGATCCTAGAGGGAGCAGAGATCCTGGAGGGGGCACAGACCCCACTGATCCTAGAGGGGAGCAGAGATCTTGGAGGAGGCTAAGAACCCACTGATCCTAGAGGGGAGCAGAGATCTGGAGGGGCTAAGATCCACTGATCCCAGGTTCAGAGAAAGCAGAGAACCCAGACAGGGCATAGATCCCACCGATCCCAGAGGGGGCAGAGATGCTGTAGGGAGCAGAGATCCCGGAGAGGGCACAAAACCCACCGTCCCAAGTTCAGAGAACCAGAGAGAGCAGAGACCCCAGACAGGGCAATGATCCCACCGATCCTAGAGGGAGCAGAGATCCCGGAAAGGGCACAGACCCCACCAATCCCAGAAGGGAGCAGATATCCCGGAGAGGGCACAGACCCCACTGATCCCAAGTTCAGAGAACCCAGAGAGAGCAGAGACCCCAGTCAGGGCAATGATCCCACCGATCCCAGAGGGGGTAGAAATGCTGTAGGGAGCAGAGATCCCGGAGAGGACACAGATCTCACCAATCCCAGAGGGGAGCAAAGATCCTGGAGGGGGCAGAGATCCCAAAGGGCAGACCCCATTGATCCCAGAGGGGTGCAGAGATCCTGGAGGGGGCAGAGATCCAGTCAGTCCCGGGGGCACAGCAGCCTGCTCCATACTGATTGCATCGGGTCAGTGGCTTCTGATATAGGGGTTTGTCAGAGCCTCACAGAGATAATGCCATATTCTGACCATTTAATTTGATTCAATTATGTTATAAACATAAATTGGTTGTCCATGGGAATTCAAAAGTAGAATAGCTGATCTCCAGCCCATCTACACAGTGTGACCGCTGCATCCTATCATTGACCACAACCATATAGGTCATGAGAGCCTATGAGGCCAGTGATTGGCTGCAGTGGGAATATAGGCTCTGAATGACAGCACCCAATGTTTGCTGAAGTCCATCTTGCATGTATAAGGCCTCATTCAGGTGTCCCTGTAGTACAAGTGTCGCCATTGTTTTGGATCTGAGTTTCATCAGTATTTGGTCAGTCTGAGATTTTATCACCTGTGTTTTTCATGTATGAATAAATATATCTATGCATTACAACGTTAAAGCACCACACCAGCTGTTATTTTTTTTAAATTTTATTACTGAAGTGTTGCTTCTTATCTAAATTCCCTACACTCTTGTTTAATCTGCTACATCTTCACCTTCTATGGCCACCGCTCCCATTGGTCTCCAGCAGTTTGTGTCCTTCCTGATCTCTCCGGTGTTTAATTAAGCAAGCCAGGATAGTCACTTTTTAATACAAGTTATGAGGGAGAATATAATAGGGTGCTTTAATTACAGGCTGAAGTGGTGTTTTAATCACAGGCTATATTCTGGTAACACTGTGTGCGGTCTGATTTTTAACGTGCGCTCACCGAGCGTATGTTCTCTCTTGCAGGGAATTGAATGCGCAAATGAAAGTGAGCTCAAACTCCAATCCAAGGGTGAGCAGAATGGCATCCTCTGTTCTCCAGTTCTCCCATATGAGAAGATGGAGAGCTTAAAGGGAACCTGTCACCAGGTTCTTGCCATCTCATTTAAGAGCAACATAATGTAGAGATGGAGACCCTGATTCCAGCGATGTGTCATTCACTGAGCTGCTTGCTGTCATTTTGATAAAATTGTGTTTTCTCTGCTGCAGATTTAGCAGTCTGTGAATATGCCAGACTACCTGGCAGCAGCAAGTAGACTGCTAATGATAATCTCCAGCTGATTAAACAGTGATTTTATCAAAACTACACTGAGCAGCCCAGTAAGTGACACATCGCTGGAATCAGGATCTCGGGTCCAATATTATGCTATTCTTAGATTAGGTTGCAAAAACCTGGTGACAGGTTCCCTTTAATTTTTCCATTATCTCCATTGTCTGTGTAGGTGGGGGGCAGGCTGGAGACCTTAGTAAGATTTGGAACAGCTCCACCCTGGAACTAGCCTCACAGTGACTCTGGCTCCACAGAGGGGATGAGGAAGTGTCGGAAGTCTGTCCAATGCTCTATGTGAGGATCCAGCATGCTCTAGGGCATCAGACGGAGCGTCATCATGTGGAAATAGAAAAGAACACAGTTGTTAGATAGTGTAGAGCGGGAATGATAGGGAATTAATAAAGTAAGAATATTAGAAAATAGATTAGAGGTATATATTAGATGGGTAGTTAGGAAATAAGTTGCTGGTCTCGGTCTAATCCTTTAAGTCTATGTGATTTGTAAAATGCTGTGCACACGTGTTTTAAGGTAGTCCGTTTTTGCTGCAGAAAACGCATGTGCTCAAAAATGTCCATGTCAGCTAACTTTGGCGGTTTTTGGCTGCCTTTTCCAATTGACAGCCATTGTAATCACATGGAAAACGCAACACACAGCGTAAATGCAATATATTTTTGGTGCGTTTTTCAAAAGTCAACTGCGCTTGTGCAGCTAAAAACACAGCAAAAAGCAAAGCTGCACAAACGTTTAGTGCGCACTAGCCTAAGACGCTGCTTTTTTACACAGTGAAAATAGGCAGCATCAGAAACTCTCAGCCTTATGCGTCTGATAGGATCAGTGGGGAGTCGGCTGAATTTGGGTATATCAGATTACAAACCCTTCTCAGTTCTTCATATGACACAATCACCTCTGCTATACTGCACCTCCCCCACCCCCTTCACTGCCTGACTGAAAATGACACTTCTGTCCTCACAGCAATTGCCCTACAGTGGAGGAGAGCAGGCTGTCGTTACCTTGCACACAGGAGGAGCCTGTTAGATATTGTGGGCGTTCTTTTTCTTCTGTGTTGATTGTGATGATATATCGTTATGAAATGCCATCACTGTGTGATTAGTTGGGCATCTTAACTCTGGATTGCCATCAAACTTAAGAAAAATTGGGCGTCCTGTATTTTCACACGACGATGTCCCCCAGCCTCCTGTTGTGTGAGACACAGCAGCACAGCTCTTTACAAGGGAAGGGCCCCACTGCAGTCCCTTATACACAGCCCAGTGGTGGAAAACTTAGGAATGCAGTGCGAAACGACACTAGGGCTCTTCAGTTTTAGAAACCATGGTGGGTCCAGAAGTTGCACCACCAACGTTTATTAAGATATCGTATATGAAGTTAGGAATGACATTTTGTATTTCTAAAAGTTGATTTCACGTTGTATTTTGACAGGTATCGTGGCCTGCTCTTGATTTTCTATTGGCAATTGGTTGAGACCATTGGATGAGGTAATACATTTATTTCTTTTTGTTTCACTTATTAGGGGATGAAATGTGTTCACCAAATATGCATTTTGTGGCAGAAAAGCGCTCCAAAAATGCTGAGTTGGTGTGTTTTTGTGCAGATTTAGTCCCTTTCTATAAAGTCAATGGCTGGAAGGGCTGAAAATGCAGGCAATCTGCGGCAACAATTGACATGCTGCACATATTTTCTGTACCAAATCTGCAAGGAAAAAATAATCAACATGTACACAACTGTACAGTATTCTTATAGACTTTGCTGACTTAGGATAAGCATGCAGATTTTTTGACTAATCTGCAACAAAAAACATACGAAAACCTCATTATGTGCAGATAATGTAGGCATCCCGTTAGCCCCGCCCCTTTATGACGCAATCAGCCTCACACAGTATAGCAGGCTGAGAGGGGCGTGCATAAGGGAGGGGGAGAGCAGGCATGATGAGCACAGCCAACAAGTCCCAGCACACACAGGAGACGCCCAGAAATACGCAGGCATGTAAGTTTACAAAGTGTTATTTCGGTTTGCATTTATCAATATTCTTAGCAAAAACATAGCTGGAAGGGTGTAGGTAGGGTGCAGGGACATGTATTAACTGCTTATAGTCGTCATCTGAGGTGGTTTGGTTCCCTTTAAAGCCCGGGTCTAACATTGGCCCGACATTATGAATCTTGGGCTTAGTGCCAGCTGCCAATAAAAAAGCTGGCATTAACCCCTTTTTTACCCAGTTTGCCACCGCCACCAGGGCAACTGGAAGAGTCTGGATACAGCGCCAGAAAACGGAGCTTCAATGAATGCGCCATTTCTGGGGCAGCCATGGGCTGCAATTTTCTGCATGGGGAGCCCAGAACGCTTGGGCCTCTCCATGCTGAGAATTCCAGCCCCAGCTGCCTAGTTGTACCTGGCTGGACCAAAGATATGGCAAAGCTCCATGTCGTGTTTTTTTTTTTTTTCCCAAATCATTTCTTTAAAAATGATGTCGGGCTTTGCTGTATTTTTCCTTGACAGCCAAGTACAAGTAGGCAGCTGGGGGCCGGTGGCAGTCCATTTCTGCCAAGTTGTACCTATCTGGCAACCAAAAATATGGCGAAGCCCACTTTTTTAAAAAAAATTATTTCTACAACTAAAAAAAACCACCAATGTGGAGCTTCGCTACATTTTTGGTTGCCAGCCAGGTACAAATTGGCAGCTGGGGATCCTCAGCTTGGAAAGGACCAAACATTATGGGCCCCCCATGCTGTATATTGCAGCCCACATCCACCCCAGAAAATGGCGCATTCATTAGAGGCGCCATTTTCTGGGGCTGTACCCAGACTTTTCCAGTTGCCCTGGTGCTGGTGGCAAACTGGGTAATAAAGAGGTTAATTCCAGCTTTTTTATTGGTAGCCTGCACTAAAAGCCCTAGAATCATAATGTTAGGCTAATGTTAGACCCCGCCATTAGAAACTCTAGTAAATAGTAAATAATACCCAATATTTTTGCTTGCTGATATCTCAAAGCGCAACTCTTAGGTTAAATAGGGCAGACACAGGCATAGGAAACTGTGAGCAGCGTTTAACCCCTTCATGACCCAGCCTGTTTTGACCTTACTGACCTGGCCATGTTTTGCATTTCTGACCAATGTTCCTTTATGGGGTAATAACTCTGGAATGCTTCAACAGATCCTAGCGATTACGAGATTGTTTTTCTCGTGACATATTGGGCTTTATGTTGGTGGTAAATTTAGATCGATAATTTTTGCATTTGTCAAAAAAATCGGAAATTTGGGGAAAAGTTAGCAAATTTTGAATTTTTATTCTGTTAAACCAGAGAGTTATGTGACACAAAATTGTTCATAAATAGCATTTCCCACATGTCTATTTTACCTCAGCACAATTTTGTGAAAAAAATATTTTTATGTTAGGAAGTTAGAAAGGTTCATCATCAATTTCTCATTTTCCCCACAAAATTTACAAAACCATTTATTTTAGTGACCACATCACATTTGAAGTCCCTTTGAGGGGTGTATATGACAGAAAACACCCAAAGGTTACATCATTCCAAAAACTGCACCCCTCAAGCTACGACAAACCACATTCAAGATTATTAACCCTTTAGGTGTTTCACTGGAACTAAAGCAATGTGGAAGGAAAAAATGAACATTTTAATTTTTCCATCAAAAATGTTATTTTAGCCTCAATTATTGCATTTTCACAAAAAAGACCCTAAAATTTACTGTGCAATTTCTGATGAATACGCAGACATTCCATGTGTGGTTGAAAAACACTGTTTGGGCGCACGGCAGAGCCCGGAAGGGAAGGAACGCCATTTGCCCTTGTGAATGGAAAATTAGATGCAATCATTAGCGGATACCCAACACTCAGAGAAAAATAATTTTATTAGAACGAAAAAACAAACCTCTCAAGTCCATCATTATTACTCACACATAATCCTCCACAATCCTTCATCCAGAGTATGCAGGGAGAGAACAAGCGTCCTCTCCCTACAGAGTCTGCAATCACACTGACCGCAGGGACTCGGGGAGTGACGTCACCCGCGGCAGTCAGAGACTTCCACAGGGGAGTGGTGACGTCACTTGCTAAGTCACCAGGGCTCCCAGTGGCAGTGAACTCAAAATGTTGTCACTTGTGGATGGTTTCCGCTGTTTAGGCACATCCGAGGCTATCCAAAGTGGACATGACACCCAAAGACCATGCCATCCAAATTTGTGTTCCAAAATATCACTCCCCCTTTCAGAGCCCAGATGTGCACCCAAACAGTGGTTTTCCGCCACATATGGAGTATCTGTGTACTCAGGATTTGGTTTATCCTGCTGCCCATGTGAAAATGAAAAAGTTGAGGCTAAGAACATTTTTGAATAATAAAAAAAAAAAAATAATAATTTTTATTTTTACAAATCAATGTGTGAAGCACCTGGGGATTCAGGGTGCTCACCATGCATCTAGATAAGTTCCTTGGGGGGGGGGGGGGGGTCTAGTTTCCAAAATGGGGTCACATGTGGGGGAGCTCCAATGTTTAGGCACACAGGGGCTCTCCATACGTAATATGGTGTCCTGAACTCCGCTGCCCATCTAATCCATCTGTCCCCCCTCTGCCAAGCCCTTCACTGGCTCCCTACTTCCCAGAGATCCGGTTTAAAACATTAACCACGACATACAAAGCCATTCACAACCTGTCCCCTCCATACATCTCTGACATGGTCTCCCGATTCCTACCCTCACGCAACCTGTGATCCTCCCAAGAGCTCCTCCTCTACTCCCCCCTCATCTCCTCTTCGCACAACCGCATACAGGATTTCTCCCGTGCTTCACCTATACTCTGGAACTCACTGCCGCAACACATCAGACATTCTCCTACCCTGGGAACTTTCAAAAGAAGCCTGAAGACCCACCTGTTCCGCCAAGCCTACCACCTGCAATAAGACCCGGTCCACCGCACCCCCTCACGACTGGAACTTCCCACTCCCACTGTATCCCCACCCGTCCCTCGTAGACTGTGAGCCCCTGCGGACAGGATTTCTCCCCTCTTGTATCTGTACGACCGAATTGTCCACATTTATTGTTACTTGTATTGTTACTATGTTACTTGTCCTAGTCTGCCCCTTTTAGCATGTAAAGCGCCATAGAATATAATGGCGCTATATAAATAAATAATAATACCCTTACCTTAGTGCCACCTATTAAAGGTAGCAATTCTAAAAGTTATAATTGACTCTTTAATAGGGTTAGGATTGCTACTACTCCTCATGCCTGCGAGCAGATTGATCTCCATAAGGAGAATAGCTATTTCCCCAGACCTTGTCTTTGGCCTAGAAACTATAAGCATCCTGGGGGTGGGAAAGGGAGTGACTGACCAAGGGGTTAATTGCTCATGCAAGACATTTGCCCAGGGTCCTCTTAAGGTAGGCCACAGCATCGTATTGTGTTGGAAGATACTGGTTCTTGCTGCCACCAAACGCCTCCTATGTGGCTGCTCAGCACCAAAGCCTAAGGCTACCTTCACATTACGATTTTCAGGGAGCCGATGCTGTCCGATATAAATCGGACAGCATCGGCTCCCTTCTGATGCCTGGAATCGGGTGCCAAATAGGCACCCGATTCCGGCATAAAATCGGCGCCGGGCTGCAAAAAAAGAAAAAAAAAAAAAAAGTTTATTCTCACCTCCCCCCGAGCCCCCGCCGTCTTCCGCCATCTTTCTCTAGGTTCCCGGTGGCTCTCGCAGGCTGCCGGTGTCAGCAGAGGTGTACCTCTGCTGTACACAGGACCTGCGATGATGTCACAGTCACGTGACCGCGGGTTCACCATGAGTGATCTGGCACCTCACAGAGAGCAGATTGATTGTTAGGGTCCCTCTGGGGGAGCACCCGAACGCAGCAAACGCAGGCACTATGCGTTCCTATGTTAAACATAGGAATGCAGTGTGCATGCGTTTGACTGCGTATGGGAACGCAGCATACGCTGCGTTCACATACGCAAATGTGAAGGCACCCTTACATAGTGGTAACATCTGTTTGGGTAATCTCGTAAAGAGTTGTTTAGGTTTGGGCTTTTTTTATTTTGTGTTAAATTTTCTGGTCATCATAATGGGAGACCCAGACAATGGGGTTTAGGGCACTGCCCTCCGGAGGTCACACTAGGTACTACAAGTTTGTAGACACCGCCTCCTCCGCTTATAAACCCCTACCGCAGGGAACATCCTCAGTTTTAAACTTAGTGTGCTCGGAGGATCACGCTTTGCTTGCACTTCACTGCATTCTCACTACTTACGTGATGGCGTCTGAAGACAAGGTAATATGGTCCTGACGGGACCTGCGACAGCCTCCCCGCTCACCCTTATGTGGCACACGCAGGTGGAGGTACCGGAGGGCCTAGAGCCTGGACACTTTGTGTTCTCCCGGTACGCTGTCGCGCTCCTTTCCATCCCTCTCTGGGGGGCTCTGGAGAGTGGGAGATGGGAGCCTTGCACAGCTCCGCTCCGTCCGAGGCCTCCCTAAATGGTGCTTACAGACCGGACTGGAGCCAGCCCAGTCCGAGGCCTCCCTAAATGGTGCTTACACTCCGGACTGGGCTGAACCCCCGTCCGAGGCCTCCCTAAATGGTGCTTACAGACCGGACCGGCACTGAGGCACTCTGTGTCTCCTGTGTGCCTGGGGGTAGTGTCTGGCACTTTACGTGTCTTGACACTCAGACCGCGCGTTGCCCTCGGGTCCGCGGATCTGGAGGTGTACCCTGTGCTGGGGTCACCCTGGCTGACCGCCCTGTGTGACACAGGGGCTGAGGCCGTAGACTGCTGTTTCTTTGGTTATGATGGCAGTCTGTGTGTGTGTACTGTGTTTTTTACACCATTTCCCGCGCTGCGGGCTCCAGCACCTCCATTACAGAGGCTGCTTGGAGGAGGAGAGGCAGCCCTTACGGTGACGTCACCGGGGGGGCGTGTGCGTGTGATTCCCGCGTGTTCCCGGCGCCGCCCACGTCTGTACTGGCGGCGGTCATCTTCTCCCTCACTTCCCGGCTGGAAGCTACGGCAGCACGTGTCTGCACTTCAGAGGGAGACCGGAACTCGCGGAGGTCACACACGCACACCGCTTCCTCCCACCGCGTTACTGCGGTCGGTAAGCCACCGGGACTCCCGGTTTGTTTGTTTGTCTATCGACTTGGCTTATACACCCCCTACTGTGGCTATGTCCTCAGTTAGGAAGCATGCTGCTAAGGCGACGGATAACACCATGACCTGTGCTACTTGCAAGGGAACTCTGGTGGAGGGGTCCTGCAATAACTGCGGACGCCCAGAAGCCCGGACTGGCTCGGCTGAGGCAGCAGCTCCGGTGCTGTACCCTGAGGTTCAGGTAATCCCAGGGCCATGGGAAGCACAGAACAGGATCAATGAATCCCTGCTGTCCCAGATGTCCTCCATGTCGCAGTCACTGGAGGCACTTCATAGGAGACTGGAAAACCCAGCTACTCCTTCCAGTTACCCCCGGGTGTCCCCCTCTTCTGCTGTGAGACCCCTAAGCGGGCTCGTCGTGAGGATTCACCCGAGCTCCAGGCTCTCTCTGAGGAGGAGCATTCCTCTGATGGTGAGGAAGATGATGGGGGTTCAACCTTCGGATCTGTGTCTGTGTCTGAGCCTCCAGATGGGGTGGAGGATCTGGTGTCCTCCATCAATGAGACCTTGCGTCTCGTGACTCCCCCTGAAGAGGTTGTCGTGCACCCGAAGGAGGTCTATCAATGGCTGCGGCCAGAGGCTAGACCAAGTGGATCTTTCATGGACCACACTAATTTTGGAAGGGTGATTAGGGCTCCCAGGTTACATCCTGGGCGGCGTTATGTCCGCAAACCCAAGGACAATCGTTTCCCCTTCCCCCAGGAGGTGCTTCAGGAATGGTCGCAGTCTCCAAAGGTGGACGCTTCCATGACTAGAATTGCTGCACGCTCCCTGTTTTCTGCCTCTGATAGCTCCTCGCTGAAGGATGCGACTGATAGACTGGTCGAGCAACTCGCCAAGTCTTCCTATGAGGCTGTGGGGTCTTCTTTTGCCCCTAATTTCGCCACGGTCTGGACCTTACAAGCGATTACTACCTGCTTGGACGGTATCACTGACCTGGCAAGGTCCAGTCCAGAGGTCCTGGCACTCACTGAGAGAGCGAGGGCCTATGCGGACTACGCCAGGACGGCGTCTTTGGAAACTGCCACTCGCTCAGCTGTGGCTTCGGCCAATGCTATAGCGATCCGCAGATTGTTGTGGCTGCGTCTTTGGGACTCAGATGCCACATCTAAGAAGATTTTGCAGAATCTTCCGTTCTCTGGTGACAGACTTTTTGGCACAGAGCTGGATAAGCTGATTAAGGATTCTGCTGAGTCTAAGATACCGCAGAATAAGCCTAAACCACGGTATACCGTTAAAAGGAACCCAAAACAGTGGTCCTTTCGGTCCAGCTCACAGTCATCAGCACCGTCCGCTCGCACGGACCGAGGGGGAAAGCCCGCTTCTCAGTGGCGCGCTAAGAGTCGTCCCAAGAAGCCGGCGGGGGCAACAGCTGCCACCCCCAAACCCGCCTCTACATGACTCGCTCTCTCTTCCTGCCTCCCCACAGGTGGGGGGCCGCTTGTCTCGCTTTCAGGACAAGTGGCTACTTCACGTTCACGATCAGTGGGTTCGAGACGTAGTCTCGCGAGGTTACAGGATAGAGCTGACGTCAAAACCATTATCCCGATTCCATCGGTCTGTTCCATCCCCAGAAAAGACTCAGGCTTTTCACCGGGTGTTGGAGGGACTCCGCAGAGACGGAGTAGTGGTCCCAGTGCCCACGGCAGAGAGGTTCAGGGGTTTTTACTCCAACCTCTTTATTGTCCCAAAAAAGGACGGCTCCTTTCGACCGGTCCTGGACCTAAAATTGTTCAACCGTCACGTGTTGGTTCGGAAGTTCCGCATGGAATCCCTTCGTTCCGTTATCGCGGCTGTGTCGCAGGGGGACTTCCTAGCGTCCATCGATATCAGGGACGCTTACCTTCACGTGCCCATTGCACCGGCTCATCAGCGCTGGTTACGGTTCGCAGTGGGGGACGAACACTTCCAATTTGTGGCCCTACCCTTCGGGTTGGCCTCTGCACCACGGGTGTTCACGAAGGTGATGGCATCCATGATGGCTCTCCTGCATGTGCAGGGTCACGCCGTCATACCCTATCTGGACGACCTATTGGTCAGGGCGCCATCGGAAGACCTTTGTCGGGTGAGCCTGGAAGTGACCATGAGGTCTCTGGAACAATTTGGGTGGCTTCTCAATACTCAGAAGTCGACCCTGGTTCCGACCCAGTCATTGACATATCTGGGAATGGACTTCCACACGGACTCAGCCCTGGTGTCTCTGCCTCAGGCCAAGCAGCTGGCGATCCACTCAGGAGTACAGAACGTTCTCCTGTCACCTCACTCATCCCTTCGGGAATTGATGAGACTGGTGGGGCGCATGGTAGCGGCGATAGAGGCGGTGCCCTTTGCACAGTTTCGTCTGCGTCCTCTCCAGCTGGAGATTCTTCGCCGATGGGACAAGAGAGCGATCTCTCTGAATCGGTTGGTGGCGCTGTCACAACCAACCAGGGACTCCCTGCAGTGGTGGCTCCAGCCACGTCACTTGTCACGGGGAAGATCCTTCCTCAAACCTTCATGGTTAGTGGTAACCACCGACGCCAGTCTGAAGGGCTGGGGCGCGGTGTTCTTACACCACAGGGCTCAAGGCCTCTGGACTCAGGCGGAGTCGACGTTGCAGATCAACGTCCTGGAGATCAAGGCGGTCTATCTGGCGCTCCTGGCGTTTCAGAAATTCCTGGCAGGACGACCCATTCGGGTGCAGTCCGACAATGCGACGGCCGTCGCCTACATAAATCATCAGGGAGGGACCAGAAGCGCTCAGGCCCTCGCCGAAGTCCACCGCATCTTGTCGTGGGTGGAGGAAAACGACTGCCTGATCTCCGCAGTTCACATCCCAGGGGTCGAGAACTGGGAGGCCGACTACCTGAGCCGGCAGGGGATGGACGCCGGAGAGTGGTCCCTGCATCCAGACGTCTTCCGGGACATCTGCAGCAGATGGGGCACTCCGGACGTGGATCTGATGGCCTCAAGGCTGAATCATCAGGTGCCCCAGTACGTGGCGAGATCGTGGGATCCTCAGTCTCTGGGGGCGGATGCTCTGATACTGAGTTGGTCCAGCTTCCAGCTGCCGTATGTGTTCCCTCCTCTGGCTATGATTCCCAGGGTCCTGTGGAAGATCAGGTCGGAGTGCAGGGTAGCCATTCTAGTGGCTCCGGATTGGCCCAGGAGGTCCTGGTACCCGGACCTGTGGCAACTGTCAGGCGGGCACAGGTGGGCTCTTCCAGACCGCGCAGATTTACTCGCACAAGGCCCATTCTTCCACCTCAATTCCAGGGCCCTCAGATTGACTGCATGGCTCTTGAGGCCTGGCTACTGACTTCTAGGGGTTTCTCCCCTACAGTAGTGGCCACTATGAATCGGGCTAGGAAGCCCGTTTCCAGGAAGATGTACCACAGGACGTGGAAGATCTTTTTTACCTGGTGTGCCTCTGGTGGACGGTCTCCGTGGCCCTTGTCCATCCCGACATTGTTGGCTTTCTTACAGTCGGGTTTGGAGTTGGGATTATCCCTGGGCTCTTTGAAATGTCAAGTATCAGCACTTTCGGTGCTATTTGACAGGCGATTGGCGCTCCTCCCGAAGGTACGTCAATTTCTGCAGGGGGTGTCACGGATGGTTCCGCCCTACAAGAGACCTCTAGACCCTTGGGACCTTAACATGGTCCTGGCGGCATTACAGAAACCGCCGTTTGAGCCGCTGAGAGATGTTTCCCTATCTCGTCTGTCCCAGAAAGTGGCCTTTCTGGTGGCAATTACGTCTCTGAGGAGGGTCTCAGAATTGGCTGCACTATCGTGCAAGTCACCCTTTCTGGTGGTTCACCAAGACAAGGTGGTGTTGCGCCCACGGCCAGAATTCTTGCCGAAGGTGGTTTCAACTTTTCACCTGAACCAGGAGATTGTTCTCCCATCATTTTGCCCCGCTCCCGTTCATCAGGTGGAGCGCGACCTCCATACTCTGGATCTCGTGAGAGCTATACGCATTTATGTGTCCAGGACCGCCTCCTTCAGGAGTTCGGATTCCTTATTTTTTCTCACGACAGGTCGCTGTAAGGGGTCCGCGGCTTCGAAGTCAACCTTGGCCAGATGGATTAAGGCTTCCATTCAAGAGGCTTACCGGTCTTCTGGTTTGCCTCTCCCGGTGGGATTGAAGGCTCACTCTACCAGAGCTGTAGGTGCCTCTTGGGCCTTGCGACATCGAGCGTCTGCTCTACAGGTGTGTCAGGCGGCCACTTGGTCCAGCCTGCACACTTTCTCTAAGCACTATATGGTGCATGCCCATGCCTCTGCGGATGCAAGTTTGGGCAGGCGGGTTCTCCAGGCGGCGGTTGCCCACCTTTAAAGGGAACCATGTGTTATCCGTCTTGTTGAGGAACTCTTCCCGCCCTGGGGTATTGCTTTAGGACATCCCCATTGTCTGGGTCTCCCATTATGATGACCAGAAAAAAGATAATTTTGTTTACGTACCGTAATTTCTTTTTTCTTTAATCATCAATGGGAGACCCAGCACCCACCCAGTTGTTCCTTTGCATGTTTTGCATTTGCTCTGTTCTCTGTTGAGACGGTGTTTGCCGGGTTGTTGAACCGTTTCGTGTACGGCACTCTTCCCGATGTTTCGGGTGTGGTTTATTTCCTCCTTGCAGCTTGTAGACCAAACTGAGGATGTTCCCTGCGGTAGGGGTTTATAAGCGGAGGAGGCGGTGTCTACAAACTTGTAGTACCTAGTGTGACCTCCGGAGGGCAGTGCCCTAAACCCCATTGTCTGGGTCTCCCATTGATGATTAAAGAAAAAAGAATTTACGGTACGTAAACAAAATTCTCTTTTTTCTGGTCTTTACCAAGGGCCATTGCTCATGGGATTCTAAATACATAAGCCTATATCTGGTCATTTTTCACTTGGTGACAGGTCCTCTGTAAAGGGGTTGTTTCCACTACTAGGACAATGACCACATGTCTTCCCCAGGTAAAATAAGAGCCCGTACTTGCCTCTCATGCTGGTGCTGTTCCAGCGATGTCAGCAATTGCTTCCCCAGGGCCACGTGACATTGTTGGTTTATTGTAATTTAAAGTGCAGTATCTGTTTTCCCAGTTTATTGTGCTACAATCACACACGTAGCAGGAAAGACTTGGCATCTCTGCTTGCTGGCACAGATTGTGTAGCATTATCTGTTAGCAGTGGCACTGTAGTTTGTCCTACGGGCTGGGAGGCCACATTCTGTGTTACCCAAATAATGAATAGGTTCTGATTGTATCCCTGTATGTGTAACCCGTTCTTGCAGCGTGACTTTCCCTGCTGTAGACCTCTGCGCTCTCCGGGGCTTGTTTACACACTGGCATGCTGCGGGGAGGATGCCAGCTGGTTATTGAACCAACAGGAGATTCTAGGAACAAATGAACCTTTTCTGTGAAGGCGGCGTAAATCCAGCAAGTTTAATTCTGTACGTGACTGTGTGTTTTTAATTAACTTGCAGTGTAGAAGCAAGCATCAGAAACTGCAATAAATAGTGGTGTGTCTGAAGCTGCACTTAAAGGGGTTTGTTATTTTTACATAGGGTTGCAGATGTTATAATTAATAAAGCTGTTAATACCCCTTCTGGGTCCACACTGCCTCTCTGCCATTACTTCAATCTGATAGGCTGCCGCCATGATGTAACGCATGCGACTGCTGCAGCCAATCACTGGATGCTGAGGCTTTGGAGTCTGACATGTCTTTTTCAAAATTGCATTATAAAAGTGGCCAAAAGAAAATTAGCAATTACGACTTTTCACCCTAAGAGTACCTTTACACGCCGTAACTGGGGTGTGAAAACAGAGAGGCAATCGGGAGCACCGTCGCCATGAAATTGCGGCGTGTATTTGGGGAACCCGGTGGAGTTTTAAAAGTTGCGCCCGGTTGCGATTTCAGAGCACTGCTCGAAAACCAGACGCAACTATGAAGGGGAAATTCCCTGCTTTTGGCATGTGAAGGGGCGATAGGGATGGAATCAGCGTCACCTACTGATTGCCCGGAGGCTTGCCATAGCGTGCTGGACACCGCGCCCTGTCAGCGATGATTGGTGATGGCTACTTTGTTTCCATTGGCTGTCCCTTCACAGGGTGCCATATTTGAAGAGCCGTCCATTCACACTACACAATTGCAATGGTGTCATGTATTAGCCAGCCTTCCTGCGTAGGCTGGCCAATCATGACGCTATTGCGTGGTCTAATCGTGTTTGGTGAGCGGAATACACAAGTGTCACGCCTATGTTCTTGCGAAGCTGAACATGTACGCCCACATTCCTTTGGGGATTGTGGCGTGTGAAGCGGCGTCTGGAGTCTACCGGATGTTTCCCACTGTTGGTGTGGGAATCTTCCGGGACGACACATCGCCTTGGGTTGAGGTCTAAATTGCGGCGTGTAAAGGTGCCTTTGGCGTTCGGAGGCAACCATGAAAAATGTGCATGCGCACGTTAGGTTGCCTCCGATTGCCGCCAAAAGTTGCAGCGTGTAAAGGTACCCTAATACCTTACAGTCAGTTCAGATCTGGTAGTCTGTATACAAACATATGGGGTCTTCTCACCCGAACTTACATTTTTATATCTGCCTATGAGACTGCTGCAGTCATATGCATTGTAGTGGCTACGTCCCTGTTGTAATCGGTAAAAAATCACAGGCAGCAGCAAGGAGAAGCTTCAGTGAAGCAGGGAAGGGCGAGTATTTCTGTAATCTTTGTTCTCAGCATCTGCAGCTAATGGGCTGAAGAAAGTTGAAAGGGGAGAATGTTATTACATAACAGTATAGTGTTTTTTCTTTTTTTTAATGTGTTATATGGCTGTATCTGTGAAAATTAAATAGCGGTGATCATGTGTATGTATGGATAAATGGCTTTTATTACATATAAAAATATTGCCAGGCCGAATGTGTGCCCCAGGTGAAGAGGATCTACTGCCTGTGGCAATGTATTTACTTATACCTGTCTCTGAAATACCTATCTTGCCCATTGGTCCTCCCTCCTTCCTCCCTTGCTCTGGTCAGGATGTTTTTACCATACTGGGCAGCAGTCTGCAGCGTCCCTGTGTCTGCAGCGTCCCTGTGTCTGCAGCGTCCCTGTGTCTGCAGCGTCCCTGTGTCTGCAGCGTCCCTGTGTCTGCAGCGTCCCTGTGTCTGCAGCGTCCCTGTGTCTGCAGCAAATCCCCCTGTGTCTGCAGCGTCCCTGTGTCTGCAGCTTGTACAAAGGAAAATGCTGGTGCTAACTTGGAGGAAGATGCAGACAGTTGTTAATAGAAGCTGCTTTCACATCAGCGTTTTTTGTCGATTGAGGCAGATCCAGCAGTTTTGCTGCATAACGGATCACTTATGGTAAGCCTGTGTTCTGCCTACTGCATTCCTGTGGGACTTGCGTACATGTCAGGCACTTGAGTTTTGCCGCGATCCGGCAATTGCGTCAACGCAAAAACCAATGCTGCTAGCAGTGGTTTTTAGACTCGCAAGTGCCGCACATTTCTGCAAGTCTCATAGGGAATGAATTGGGCTGAACACAGTCTTGCCGCAAGTGATCCGTTAAGGCTGCAGATGCAGCAAAACTGCTGGATCTGCCGTGATTGACAAAAAACGCTGATGCGAAAGCAGCCTAAGGGTGCATTCACAAGCTTCCTATTTGCTGCATTTCATTTCACGTGTGCTCATCACAAACCAGGAGTGGGTGATTAAATCCAGAAGTGGAGCACTTGTTTCTATTATACTTTTCCTCTGATTCTTCCACTCCTGGTCTGTGGTGAGCTTGCGCGTAAAAAAAATGCAGCAAATACGCAGTGTGTGAAAGCAGCCTAAGAGGAATCATGGGAACTGATGCTTATAGGGTATGCTCACACGTCACTTTTTTGCTGATTTTTTTTTTTTTCCCTGCTGCAAAACCTGCTCGACTGTTTAAAAAAAAAAAAAAAGTTGTTTTTTTCAAATGCAAAAAAAAGACAAAAACGCTGAAAGAATTGGCTACCTGCTTCTTTAAAGGGAACCTGTCAGTTTGTTTGTCCCCCAGCTATCACTGTCTGTACCTACAGCCTCATAGTACTATTCTATTCATCCCTGTCTGAGATAAAAGTGGAAACAATGCAATTACCGTATATACTTAGGTTTTCTAATGTTAATAATGAGCTTGAGACTCTTCTGAAGGGGCGTTCGTATGTTATCCATCCCAGTCTACCTTTTGTGGTTATCATGCCCCTGTGAGCATGATAACCTAATTTACAAGCGCTTCCCCTTCTTAATAGATTCTAAAATGTATGGGCAGCTTCCAGGTGTGTTGCATCGGCCACCTCTATTTCGGGTGTTGTGCGTTGTGGGTGAGCATTGGGGTGTACTTTCCGGCTTCAGAATGCGCACTGCTCATAAGCTGAAGTCAGACAAGTACACACTCAATACTCACACACAATGCGCGGGACTGTAAACAGACATGGCCTCACAGAGCTGGGCAGTAAAAACAAATTGTCTACTACTGAGCGTTAGATATATTTAATTTAATGTGCTTATTATATTCTTTGAAAAATGCCTGCCCTTTGTGGCAAAATCATATAATGGGAGTAATAGACATGCAGAGCTCATCTACTGCTTTCTGGTGTGGTCAGTACACCCTCATTCAGTCAGTTTTAGGCTGCATTCACACATTGCGTATTTTGCCGCGTTTTTTTACGCGCGCTTTTCAAAATACGCAATGTGCCTTTTGTCTGCCAGCAAAGTGAATGGGAAATTCACTTTGCAGTGCAGACATTGCGTAAAAATACGCAGTGCGTTTTCCGGGAGAAAACGCAGCTCCGTAAACAATTGATGTGTCAATTGTTTACGCAGCTACTTCTGCGTATTCTCCCAGAGGGGAGGAAGAATCCCATTAGATTTCACAGTGTATTAATACACACTGTGAAATCTAAATTAAACAAAAGCAAGTGTCACGCTGGGAGCGGGAGAGACACTCAGCGTAGGACAACGACGGGGGGGGGGAATAAGGAGTCCCTAAAGCTATGGGCACAAGAGGGAGAGGGTGACCCCTAGTCTTACTGGGGCTGACCCTGTCTGCCTTGACGTCCCTATACAGTTTCCTCAACTGTCGCCGACCACGAACCTCGTCCCTCTCTGATCCTAGCACTACCTTATCTAAGGATCAGATGGAGAGGTTCACTAGACCCCTCCACTAACAACTAAAGACAAACACAAGGAAAAACAGACAATGGGGAAAGAAAACACTTATCTTGCAGCAGAGCACAGCAACCTCCACAACCTCAGCTTCTGCTGGAGCAAGGATAATGAGTGCACAAGGAAATATCACCTGCACCGAGGGAGGGCAGTGAAACTCCTTATAAAGGTGGGAAGAACCTGCTGGGTCCTAGTGACCCAGAATACTGGTGTAGAAACCAGACCGAGCACAAGACCTTCCCAGCCGTCTCCCCATGATAGGGAGATCTTATCATACCTTCTCTCTATCTACACAGAAGGTAAATGCCCCTGAAAGACGGACCGTCCTCAAACATTATGGCTGATTGGCCAAACGCTGGGACCGTCTGCGCGTGGCCTCTACCCTGTCATCCGTGCCACCCGTGACAGCAAGTGTCTGAAATGTCCGACGCCTTCTGCCGCTGTGCGCTCCCCGGTTCCAAATGAGATCTCTTCTGACAGGACCTGTGGTGATGTCAGAGGGGCGTTCCCGGGCACTCGAGGTCATGTGATACATATCACATGACCGCGAATAGCCAATCATCGATGGGAACGCCCCCCCCTCTGACGTCACCACAGGTCTTATCAGTACACCTCTCACTTACAACCGGAGACCGGACAGCGGCAGAAGGCACCAGACAGTGGGAGAAGGCACCAGAGAGGTGATGTATTAATTCTTTTTTATTTTACATACATTTGCCTCTGTTTAATTTAGATTTCACAGTGTATATTAATACACTGTGAAATCTAATGGGGCTGTCACAGAGGGGAGGAGGAAGCAGGATTCTTCCTCCCCTCTGTGACATCACTGCGCTTTCTGGGGTAAAGAAAGCGCAGTGTGTGAAAGCCCCTGCGTATTTTGCTGCACTTTTTTGCGCGGCCGAAAAACGCGGCAAAAAAGCGCAGCAAAATACGCAAATGTGTGAACTTAGCCTTAGTGGGGGCTTCGGTGATGGCTACTCAGTGCTTTATTAGTACTTGCCTGTCCCTACTCTAGATGCTATTCCTCCAAGATGAGAACTATGTTAGCAAATGGATCAGCATTGCAGGCAGGATGCCCCCAAGCCGAAGTTATGAACCCCTAGCTTAGATTGTCTAATGTTTTACCACTTGGATAAGGAACAAACTGTGTCTATCAGTGATCTGCTATTGTCCATCTTAACCTGTGAACATAGAGATTTAGCTGTGCTCCTGACTAAGCCATCAAAAAATGAGACCCAATTTAAATGGACCCCATTTGTGTCGGTTTGTGGCAGTGTATGTGTTTTCAGATGGTTGCAAAAGCTTAGTTGACTTATGTCTCACTTAAAAGAAAAAAAAAAAAAAAACACAGGAGAAGGCTTCGTTCACACGGTGCATTTTTTGCGTCTTTTTACGTGCACTTTTTCCCCAAAAGCGCGTCTGCGTTTCTGGGCAAAGTGAACGGAAATTCACTTTTGCCGTTCAGACGCTGTGCTTTTTATGGCTGCGCTTTTGGGGTTGAAAACGCGCGCTTAAAAAAAAAATCAACATGTAATTTTGTTTTGCGCAAATATGCACGTGGTTTCCTCCTTGGGCGCCATTATAAGCGCTGGAATTACGCATCTCCGTTCAGAAATGCACAATTCCAGCGCCTATAACGCGGGGGCATGAGGAAAAGCAGATATGATGTCACACAGGGGCAGGAAGAATCCGGTGTTCCTCCTCTGGTGTGACATGTCAGGCTGGGAGTTTTGCTTTCCCAGTGTATCTACATACACTGGGAGAGCAAAATAAATGTGAAAACATGTATGAAAGATAAAAAAAATAAATACTACTCTGCCGCCTGTCCGTGACCCGAGAAGACATCCGATCACCACTGCCACGACCTTAAAATGAGATTTAAATGGTGATTGGCCGGTAGCGATCATGTGATATGTGACGTGCATATCACATGATTGCTATTAGCCAATCACAATTTAAGGTCAGGCAGGCAACAATCGATGTCTCTTCGGCTCCCGGACAGGGGGCGGAGAGGTATTTTTTTTTTTTTTTTCATACATGTTTTCACATTTAGGCTGGAAACACACTGGCGTTAGACTCACACGAGTGTAATGTGTGAAAAAATCGCTTTGCACTCGGACCTGTATCTTTAAATGATACAGGTCACATCAATGCGATTTTCTCGCATTACACACGCATTGTGATGGAAATGCAAGTGCAATTGCAGCATGCTGCGATTGCATGCGATTTCCTCACGCAAATGGCCATTAAAAGAATATGGGTGCGAGTCAAACTCGCACCCATACAGCACACCATGCGATAGCCGCAAAAGTGTGATGTCAAAATCGCTTCAAACTTAGTGGCTCTCAAAGCCGCCAAGTTTGAATTTGCTGGTTTCCCGGTACAGTAATCAATAATTTTTCTGCGCTGTCACAGCAGTGCTGACACATCATTGTAAAAAACCCCGGTGTTAAAAAAACGTTATAGGGCTTATTAATCATTTTAACCCTCTGCAAGCTCTGCGCTGCATGTCAGCACAGAGCCTGCAGATGCGACTAATAAAAGCCGGTGTATGAAGTGTTAATGTGCTGTTATGTGTTGCCATCATGTTTACACAGTGTGTGTACACTCTGTGTACACATGGTGACATCCCACCCTGGCAGTGGAGGGATTAATAGCAAGAATTATGTGATCCCGGTATTTGTCGGGTTATAGTTTCATTGTATTAAAGGGAACCTGTCACCTAGATTTAAGGCCCTACACTATCACTCGCTGTCCCTACACCTTCTTAGCTGCTCCCTATCTATCCCTATCTAAGGGGCCCTATAACAAATCTGAAAAATAACAACTTACAGAAGTCCCTGTGGCTGGGGGCTGAAAAGGCGGCGCCAGGCTCCATTCTGCCCCTCCTCGATTGTGCATCGCATGCCCCGCTGGGCAGCATTATTTTTTATTCCTCGCTGCCCCTCTATTTGGACTTTCCCGCCCTCTGTACACGTAGTATGCTCCGGCTGCAACGTCACATTCAGCGCGGTGCATTATGGGGCCTATCACGTGATCGGCCCGGCTTCAATAAGCGCATTGCACATGCGCGGAGCCGGGCTGATCACGTGATCGGCCCCATAATGCAGTAGGGCTGATCACGTGACCGGCCCCATAATGCACTGTGCCGGATTTGACGTCGCGGCCGGTGCATACTACGTGTACAGAGGGTGGGAGATTCCAAATAGAGGGGCAGCGAGGAATAAAGCATAATGCCGCACAGCGGGGCGTGCGATGCACCACCGAGGAGGGGCAGAATGGAGCCTGGTGCTGTCTTTTCAGTCCCCAGCCTCAGCGACTTCTGTAAGTTATAAGTTATTTTTCAGATGTTTTATAGAGCCCCTTTAGCTCAGATAGGGATAGATAGGGAGCAGCTAGGAAGGTGTAGGGACAGCTAGTGATAGTGTTAGAATATGCAAATGGACCTTGACTGGTCTCCTTGAGATGAGTGAATGGTTAGTGATAGTGTTAGGGCCTTAAATCTAGGTGACAGGTTCCCTTTAAAAGCCACTCAGCTTCAGCACTGAGGGTACTGTCCGTGGTCCTGTACGTAAATTGCGTAGAGGACCAGCGGCAGTGCTGTAGAACTGGTGAGCTGTCCCTGATTCATACGCTAACAGTGTAGCGCTATGCTATTACCATACGCTATTGGTGTAAGTACCAGAGACAGCTCAGCAGTTCTACAGCACTGCCGCTGGTCCTCTATGCAACTTACGTACAGGACCACGGACAGTACCCTCAGTGCTAAAGCTGAGCGGCTTTTAATACAATGATACTATAACCTGACAAATGCCGGGGTCAGATAATTTTTGCTATTAACCCTTCCACTGCTAGGATTGGATGTCACCATGTGTACACAGAGTGTACACAGAGTGTACACACTCTGTGCACATGATGGCAACTCACAACAACACATTAATCCTTCATACACCGGCTTTTATTAGCCGCATCTGCAGGCTCTTTGCTGCCATGCAGCGCAGAACTTGCAGAGGAGGCTAAAATGATGATGAAGCCCTAGAACTTAAATCTTTTATTATCACCTGAGTTTTTAACTATGATGTGTCAGCACTGCTGTGACAGTGCTAACACATTATTGATTACTGTACCGCCAAATCGGCGCATTTAGACTCAGCGGCTTGGACAGCCGCTGAGTTTAAAATCACCGGAAAATGCTGTCCACGGACCTGAAGTTTGCTTCAGGACAATGGACAGCATCACACTCACATGCACCACACACGCAGCACACTCACATGCATACAGCCTTGCACACTCACCACACTCGCAGCACACTCAACCAGAAACACGCATTACACTCGCATCACTGACGTGCATCATACACGCTCCGTGTTTGATGCACGACAGTGTGCCTTCAGCCTTATATTCCCCTCCCAGTGTGAAAGCAAAACTCCCAGCCCGACATGTCACACCGGAGGAGGAACACAGGATTCTTCCTCCCCCATGTGGGAGAAATGCGGCCATAAAAAAAATGCGGTGTCTGAATTCGCCGCACTTATTATTTTTTTTTTTACCTGCGCTGAATAGGGTGGCCGCAAAACACGGCAAAGAAAAACGCCTGCTTCAAAAGCGCAGGAGATACGCACCGTGTGAACGTAGGCGAACAAACAGTGAATTTTAGCTCTGATGGTCTCCGTGTAAGGATTGGCTTTTTCAAGGGCACATCTCAATCTTGTGTTTCAGGGATTCACACGAAAACCATCAATCCCTGGAGAACATGGCCTGAACTCCTAGGGTTATGCATGCTGATCACTCATTTCCAGCTGTGGACAGTTTGAGGCCGTGATTTTTTTTTCTTTTTTTGTTAATAATTGTGTTTTGTTTAATATTTGGCTCCTTTTTTTTTAGTGGCAATTTGTTCTCTGTGCAGTCTTCCTCTGTAGCCTTCTCTGCGGTGAATGAGTTACAGTGTAATCCTATCTGGAGTAGTATGAAGACTGAATGCATAACTGGAGGCTTGCATTGTTGTCATAGCAACTGCTTCAGTACTTGCCGATGACCTTTGGATACCGGCTCTATTTCTATCCACATCAAGCATATTCTATAAATCTAGTCACAGGGAATTGATAATGTTTAAGGCCCCATGAATTACATGTAAGTGGCTGCACGGTATTTCAGAAACTTTCTTACTCTTCTGGGATTAGTGGAGACTCTTCCCGAAGGGTTAACCTGTTGCCTGGGGTAGGTAGGTGACTTTGACTACACCCAGATACTGTCTCAATGGGAGGAAAGGGTTAACAACCACTGGGCTGTATGTTTTCAGCCATGTATGTTTGAGATTGAAACACTGTGATTTGTCAGAGAAAAAACATAACTGCACTTTAAAAGCTGCCAGGAACCAAGTCTCGCAGGTATTCAGTTGAAAAGGCCTGTATCCGGTGGCATCTGGGAAGAGACCTGTCAGTCGTTGGATTTGGGCAGAGACCCGCCTATATGACAAGTTGTATGTCTTGGTCTCTGGCTTTCAACGTGTGTTTTTCTTTGGAATGCTGCAACATTTAAGTTTATGTGCACATGTTTAGTATTAGGGGCAGAAATTTCTGCACCATTTCTGCATCTTTTGTCACTAAAACGCAGCTGCAAAAAAAAGCATATTTTTGTGTGAGTAGTTTCACGCAATATAGTTAATAAATAACATATCTGACATGTTACATCATAATTATTTTTGTAACATAACTTATTTTTGTTAGGTAAAGTTATATTTTTGTTACATTATAAATGTTAACATTTTATCAGAAATGACTGATTTTCCCAACAAAATATGCAAAATAACTTTTTTAAAGACCACATCACATTTGAATTGACTTTAAAGAGGACCTGTCACCAAACCAGGCATGGTGATCTAATTACAGCACTGGATGCAGCATGTCTGCAGCATGCAGACAAGGGGTCCCCCAGCACTTGAGCAGCCTTATACCCCGAGATAATACACTCTGAAAACTTACATGCTCCAGTCACTAAGGAGGAGGCTAGGGGCTGCAGCCAAGGGCAGATTCACACCCCTGCCTGTGTAATCTGCCCACTGCTGCCAATCATTCTCTCCCTGTCTGCAGCATTTAAACAGTTTTTTTCTCTCTCTCTCCCAGAAAGTCTGTTAGCCCCGCCCCTGAGGGGCGGGGATAAACGGGAGAGAAAAAAAAAACACCTCTGTTTAAATGCTGCAGACAGGGAGAGAATGATTGGCAGCGGTGGGCAGATTAAACATGCAGGGGGTGTGAATCTGCCCTTGGCTGCAGCCCCTAGCCACCTCCTTAGTGGCTGTAGCATGTAAGTTTTCAGAGTGTATTATATCGGGGTACAGGGCTGCTCAAGTGCTGTTTATTAACCCTTCATGTGCTTCACATGAATTAACCCCTTCACCCCCAGCAATTTTTTGTTTTTCCCTCCCCCTTGTTTTTTGTGGGACGAGTTGTACAAGTGCAGTTACACTTTTGTTGTTTTGGGTTTTTTAATTATCATGCATGTTCACTATATGGTAAAATTACATGTTAGTATGATGCCTCGGGTTAGTACGAGTTCGTAGATACCAAGCATGTATACTTTTATCTAAGTGGTGAAAAAAATTCAAAAGTTTTTAAAGAAAAGGAATTGAACCTTTGGACCATTTTCCAAGATCCGTAATGTTCTCATTTTTCGAGATCTGGGGCTGTGTGATGACTTATTTTTTGTGACTTGAGCTGATGTTTCTAATGATACCATTTTGGGTAGATCCACTGTTTTGATAGCCCGTTATTGCATTTTTTGCAATGTTGTGGCAACGAAAAATTTAATTTTGGCGCTTTTACTTTTTTTTCGTTACCTAGTTTACAGATCTGATTAATTGCTTTTATAATTTGATAGATCAGGCATTTCTGAACGCTGCAATACCAAATACGTGGATTTTTTTTTTACTACCGTATATACTCGAGTATAAGCCGACCCGAGTATAAGCCGAGGCCCCTAATTTTACCCCCAAAAACTGGGGAAAAATGTTGACTCGAGTATAAGCGTAGGGTGGGAAATGTAGCACTCCCCCGTCCTGATATATAATCCCTCATCACTGTAGATAGCCCTTCAAAATGGTGTATATAGCCCCTCATAATATTGTGCCTCCATCACTAGTATATAGCGCCCCCATTACTGGTATATAGCCCCCATCACAGTATATAGCCTCCATTATTGATATAATAGCCCCCCATCCTTGGCACAGCTCCCCCATCCCTGGCACAGCTCCCATCCCAATCCCCTTGGCACAGCTCCCCCATCCTGCAGGGTCCCTGCAGGGTGCCCCATCCCTGCAGGGCTCTCCTCTGGTAGGGCTCCCACATCCTTTAAGTGCCCCATGCTGCCACCACCATAAAATAACAAACGTTCTTACTCACCCTTCCGAAGCTCAGCACTGTCTGCGGGCTCCAAGCATCCTCCATCCGGTCTGCTGGCTTCTAATCATGTGACCGCGACGCAGCAGCGATGACGTCACTGAAGCGCCGGTCACATGATTAGAAGCCGGCAGACCGGAGGGAGGACGCTTGGAGCCCGCAGCCAGTGCTGAGCTTCGGAAGGGTGAGTAAGAACGTTTGTTATTTTATGGTGGCGGCAGCATGGGGTACTTAACAAAGGATGGGGGAGCCCTACCAGGGGGGAGGCAAGTAAATATGCACTGCTCCCCCTGCCGCTGATTGACAGGGGGATGCAGTGCATATTTAATGAGCGGGCTCACGTGACCGCCCGCTCACTCTGCAGCCTCCCCCCGCCTCCTCCAGCCCCTGGTCACCACCCCCCACACTCAGGCTCGAGTATATAGCGTATAGACTCGAGTATAAGCCGAGGGGGGCACTTTTCAGCACAAAAATTGTGCTGAAAAACTCGGCTTATACTCGAGTATATACGGTAGTTTAATTTTCAGTAGGGCAAAAGGTGGGTGAATTGAATAATACGTTTTTTTTTTTTACTTTTTTTTTTACATTTTTTTTCTTTACTTTACACTGACCACTATGGGGCTTAAGTTCTGCACAGTCCGATCGCTTGTGTTATGTAGAGATGAGCTGCAGCACATCTCTATAATGCACAAATTATCACTTTCTGTGGATGCCAGTGTTTGCCAGGTAACAGTGGAGGTCCCATGATCACATCACGGGACCTCCGATCATGGTGGTGAACAATGTGATCCCTGCTGCGGGGCTTTGGATCGCACTGTTAGTGATTGGCAGCTCTGCCCATGAGCTCACATCAGAGGGAGGGACACAGCCAAGGATGTAAATATATGAAGGGGTTCATTTTCAAATGGGGTAACAATTTGCACGGCTTTGCTTTCTTTTATTACGCAGTTTCTCCCAAGTACGTTAATACCACATATGTGGTCAAAAACTACTTTGGAGGTACAGTGCAAAACTAGGAAAGGAAGGAGTGTCATATCACAGTTCAGATTTTGCTGGAATGTTGTGAGCCATGTCACATTGGCAGAGCCCTTGAGGAGCTAGAACAGCAGAACTTATCCCCCCCCTTCCCCAAAGTGACCGCATTTTAAAAGCTACAACACTCAAAAAATTCACCTTGAATTGCACTGATCATATTAAAGGGATCCTGTCACTTCCAAAATGCCTCCTAAGCTATCCAAACATGTCCCTGCAGCATCCTATCACTAATCTCACACTCCTTTTGTCTCCTAAAAGCATCCTGTGAAAGTGGAGAAAAACGTTTTAATACTTACTCATTAGTGATTATAATTAGCAGGGGCTATCTTCTTTAGTCACCAGGGGGTGTTGTTTTGCAGCTCCAGGATCCACCCTCTGTCTGTGCTCCTGTGAAACGGAAACTGAAGGCGGGACTAATGATTTGCATTCTGTGAGTGATAGAGAGGGGGGGAGGGCAATGCCTGCACATCACAGCAGAACACTCAGAGACAGGGTGGATCCTGGAGCTGCAAAACTGCCCGCCTTGGTGACTAAAAAATATAGTCACTGCTAATTATAATCACTAATGAGTGAGTATTAAAACGTTTTTATGCACTTTCACAGGATGCTTTTAGGAGACAAAAGAAGTGTGAGATTAGTGATGGTATGCTGCAGAGACATGTTTTGATAGCTTAGGAGGTGTTTTGGAGGTGACAGGATCCCTTTAACACCACAAAAATGTATGCCATTGGGTGGAAGAGAAGATTAATTACTTTATTTAAAGAATCCATATACAGAGCCCTTACGTGCCAGAAGAGCAGTATCCCCCAAGTGAATCCATTTTGCAAATGCCACTCGTCTGTGAATTTATCCGCAGGTGTAGTGATGATTTTCTCTACATGGGTGTTTACCAGAAACAAGCAGCAATGGATGTAGCTGAGTGAAAAAATAAAATGTGCCATTGTAGTGCCCGTACATTGTGCCCAGCTTGTGCTTCTTGAGACGCATATCTGGTAAATTAAGTTGTCTCTCCTCAATACAGAAATGTGAAACGTGTGGGTACTAGATATGTTTTAGGCCTTCTGTGGCTCAGAAAGAGGGGGGACATTTGGATTTGGGAGTGCATATTTTGCTGGATTTCTTTTTGTTGGGGGAAGCCATATCACTTTTTCAGAGCTTTTGTGTTACCAGTAACTTGAAAGCCTCCTATATTCCCATTGATGGACCTGAGTGGAGGTACTGGTACTTCCATTTGTGTACATACTTCAATATAGGACGTACCAGTACATATGATTGGTTAAAAATAGAAGATAATATACCATTTATTGATTCAACACTGCTACTCTTAACGCTGACAAGGCATCTGCTAACCTCATCACCTACTCTTAAAATATTGGCACGCAACTTCTGTAGCCAATGTAAAGCTTTAATATTGATGTGTTGGGCAGGGAGAGAGAATTGAGCAGTGGCTTGATTCTTTGTGATAGGGAAAGACAATGCTTTGAGTGCTTTAGGCCGCTTTCACACTGATGTTTGCCTGCAGTGCGTAGGCAGGTATATGTGCAGTATGTGCGGCTACGCATGCATATTGTGTCCCTATGTTAAAGATAGGGATGCATGGTGTCGGCGTTTGCCTGCATATGGGCGCATTTGCGTTTTTAATGGGTCATTCCATGTCAAGTGATCCAAAAATGAATATTTTTTTTTTCTTTTCTATATGAAGTACAACTTAAAGGGAACCAACCACCCCCAATGACCCCCCCGGACTCTTAATATCAGTCCCTACACACAGCACATAGATGTGCTGCAATGATTTTTGCTAAAAAAACTGTTTTTTCAAACTAAAGATAATGATTTAGAAAGTTTAAACTGAATGGACGGCTGGGCGGTACTTATCTCTGGCAAAAGCCGATATCTGATGTCAATCATTCCCCGTCTCCCCTTGTAGCAGTAACGTCCAGCCCTTTATTCAGCGTCACAGCCCTGTGCACGGGCTCGCATGCCCGTGCACACGTCATCATCTGCAGCCGGGAAGCGAGCGCGCGCTCTGTCTTCCATAGCCGAGCGCAGGAAGTCAGAGCGCGCGCTCGCTTCCCGGCTGCAGATGATGACGTGTGCACGGGCATGCGAGCCCGTGCACAGGGCTGTGACGCTGAATAAAGGGCTGGACGTTACTGCTACAAGGGGAGACGGGAGGATGATTGACATCAGATATCGGCTTTTGCCAGAGATAAGTACCGCCCAGCCGTCCATTCAGTTTAAACTTTCTAAATCATTATCTTTAGTTTGAAAAAACAGTTTTTTTAGCAAAAATCATTGCAGCACATCTATGTGCTGTGTGTAGGGACTGATATTAAGAGTCCGGGGGGGTCATTGGGGGTGGTTGGTTCCCTTTAAGTTAATTACAAAAAAAAGTTTTGAATTTTTTTCTTCATCAGTTACCGTATATATTCATGTATAAGCCGACCCGTGTATAAGCCGACCCCCCCTACTTTTGCCCCCAAAACCTGGGAAAACCTATTGACTCGTGTATAAGCCGAGGGCCCCAGCACAGGTATACAGCCCCCAGCAGTGTGGTATACAGGCCCCCTCAGTGGTATACAGCAGCCTCCCCAGTGGTAGTATACAGCAGTCTCCCCAGTGGTAGTATACAGCAGCCCCAGAGCGGTATACAGCAGCCCCAGAGCGGTATACAGCAGCCCCAGAGCTGTATACAGCAGCCCCAGAGCTGTATACAGCAGCCCCAGAGCTGTATACAGCAGCCCCAGAGCTGTATACAGCAGCCCCAGAGCTGTATACAGCAGCCCCAGAGCTGTATACAGCAGCCCCAGAGCTGTATACAGCAGCCCCAGAGCTGTATACAGCAGCCCCAGAGCGGTATACAGCAGCCCCAGAGCGGTATACAGCAGCCCCAGAGCGGTATACAGCAGCCCCAGAGAGGTATACAGCAGCCCCAGAGAGGTATACAGCAGCCCCAGAGGGGTATACACAGCAGCCCCAGAGGGGTATACACAGCAGCCCCAGAGGGGTATACACAGCAGCCCCAGAGGGGTATAACACAGCAGCCCCAGAGGGGTATACACAGCAGCCCCAGAGGGGTATACACAGCAGCCCCAGAGGGGTATACACAGCAGCCCCAGAGGGGTATACACAGCAGCCCCAGAGGGGTATACACAGCAGCCCCAGAGGGGTATACACAGCAGCCCCAGAGGGGTATACACAGCAGCCCCAGAGGGGTATACACAGCAGCCCCAGAGGGGTATACACAGCAGCCCCAGAGGGGTATACACAGCAGCCCCAGAGGGGTATACACAGCAGCCCCAGAGGGGTATACACAGCAGCCCCAGAGGGGTATACACAGCAGCCCCAGAGGGGTATACACAGCAGCCCCAGAGGGGTATACACAGCAGCCCCAGAGGGTATACACAGCAGCCCCAGAGGGGTATACACAGCAGCCCCAGAGGGGTATACACAGCAGCCCCAGAGGGGTATACACAGCAGCCCCAGAGGGGTATACACAGCAGCCCCAGAGGGGTATACACAGCAGCCCCAGAGGGGTATACACAGCAGCCCCAGAGGGGTATACACAGCAGCCCCAGAGGGGTATACACAGCAGCCCCAGAGGGGTATACACAGCAGCCCCAGAGGGGTATACACAGCAGCCCCAGAGGGGTATACACAGCAGCCCCAGAGGGGTATACACAGCAGCCCCAGAGGGGTATACACAGCAGCCCCAGAGGGGTATACACAGCAGCCCCAGAGGGGTATACACAGCAGCCCCAGAGGGGTATACACAGCAGCCCCAGAGGGGTATACACAGCAGCCCCAGAGGGGTATACACAGCAGCCCCAGAGGGGTATACACAGCAGCCCCAGAGGGGTATACACAGCAGCCCCAGAGGGGTATACACAGCAGCCCCAGAGGGGTATACACAGCAGCCCCAGAGGGGTATACACAGCAGCCCCAGAGGGGTATACACAGCAGCCCCAGAGGGGTATACACAGCAGCCCCAGAGGGGTATACACAGCAGCCCCAGAGGGGTATACACAGCAGCCCCAGAGGGGTATACACAGCAGCCCCAGAGGGGTATACACAGCAGCCCCAGAGGGGTATACACAGCAGCCCCAGAGGGGTATACACAGCAGCCCCAGAGGGGTATACACAGCAGCCCCAGAGGGGTATACACAGCAGCCCCAGAGGGGTATACACAGCAGCCCCAGAGGGGTATACACAGCAGCCCCAGAGGGGTATACACAGCAGCCCCAGAGGGGTATACACAGCAGCCCCAGAGGGGTATACACAGCAGCCCCAGAGGGGTATACACAGCAGCCCCAGAGGGGTATACACAGCAGCCCCAGAGGGGTATACACAGCAGCCCCAGAGGGGTATACACAGCAGCCCCAGAGGGGTATACACAGCAGCCCCAGAGGGGTATACACAGCAGCCCCAGAGGGGTATACACAGCAGCCCCAGAGGGGTATACACAGCAGCCCCAGAGGGGTATACACAGCAGCCCCAGAGGGGTATACACAGCAGCCCCAGAGGGGTATACACAGCAGCCCCAGAGGGGTATACACAGCAGCCCCAGAGGGGTATACACAGCAGCCCCAGAGGGGTATACACAGCAGCCCCAGAGGGGTATACATCAGCCCAGAGGTATACAGGGGTACCCAGTGGTATACCGGGCCCCCCCCTTGCTGGTGGCAACCTGTAAAAGAAGATATCGTTATACTTATCGTATCGCCGCCGCCGCCGCTCTGTCACAGTCACCGCGCTCCTCCTGGTCTTCAAGCTTCCTTCACCG
Source organism: Allobates femoralis (assembly GCA_033576535.1). Taxonomy (NCBI): domain Eukaryota; kingdom Metazoa; phylum Chordata; class Amphibia; order Anura; family Aromobatidae; genus Allobates; species Allobates femoralis. The sequence goes on along the minus strand of JARQOC010000001.1, from coordinate 168,107,712 downwards.
TCGCACAGGAAATGATGTCATTTCCTGTGCGACGGTGAAGGAAGCATGAAGACCCGGAATAGCGCGGTGACGGTGACAGAGCGGCGGCGATACGATAAGTATAACGATATCTTCTTTTACAGGTTGCCACCAGCAAGGGGGGGCCCGGTATACCACGGGGGGGGCTGTATATACCCGTGTATAAGCCGAGGGGGGACTTTTCAGCACATTTTTTGTGCTGAAAAACTCGGCTTATACACGAGTATATACGGTAATTGTTTACAGATTTTTAATTTGGCCTGGTATAACTTGACATTTTCTATCATAGCTCGGGCTAGAAATAAGATAGAGAAACAAAATAAACACCATTCTACTCAGAACTGTGCAGGCTTTCACCAGATATGTCACAAGAGGATCTTTGTTAATATTTTACCTATGCGATCGCAAACGCAAAATTATAAAAACGCATTTCCGAAAAATCGGCATCATTTAAATATTTCAAAAACTGCCCATGTGTCTGCTGTGCTCTTAGCCTCATCTGTACCAAATTTCAAGTTTGGATCGTAATGGGATCATATTTTAAAATATTTAACTATTATAGTGTCAATTCGAAAATCTTGAATTCAGATAAGCCTGGACAGTTCTGAGTAGAATGGTGTTTATTTTGTTTCTCTAGCCCGAGATATGATAGAAAATGTAAAGTCATACCAGGCCAAAATTTGCGCATTTTTAAAAACTTTAAAAATCTGTAAAAAATTAACTGATGCAAATAAAAAGTTTTGAATTTTTTTCTTTAATTAACTAAAGTTGTACTTCATATAGAAAAAAAAAATCTAAAGACATCAGGTAAAAAAAAAAAATCATATTTAGATCACTTGATATGGAATGACCCATTGACACTATTAATAGTAAAATATTTAAAAATATGATCCCATTGCGATCCCAACTTGAAATTTGGTACAGATGTGGCTAAGAGAATAGCAGACACATGGGCATTTTTTGAAATATTTAAATTATGCAGATTTTTCGGAAATGCATTTTAAACTTTTGCGTTTGCATGGGTAAAATATTAACAAAGATACCGTATATACTCAAGTATAAGCCAAGTTTTTCAGCCAAAAAATTGGGCTGAAAAGTCCCCCCCTCGGCTTATACGCGAGTCATACGGCACAGGCCGCCCGCCCGCCACCCCCATCAGTATACAGGCCCCCCCCCTCCCAATCAGTATCCGGGGCCCCCCCTTGCTGCCGCAAACCTGTAAAGTAAGATCATTATACTTATCCCTGTGGCCGTCCCCGCCGCTGCCATCGCGCTCCTCCGACTTCATCCGGCTTCTTCCGGCTTCCTCTGGTGGGCGCAGGCAATGACGTCATTGTCTGTGCGCCAGAGGATGAAGCCGGAGGAGCGCGATGGCAGCGGCGGGGACGGCCACAGGGATAAGTATAATGATCTTACTTTACAGGTTTGCGGCAGCAAGGGGGGGCCCTGGATACTGATGGGGGGCGCCTGGATACTGATGGGGGTGGCGGGAGGGCGGCCCGTATACCTCTGGGGCTGCTGCTGTATATACCTCTGGGGCTGCTGCTCTATATACCTCTGGGGCTGCTGCTGTAACACTGCTGGGGCCTGTATATACCACTGGGGAGGCTGCTGTATACCACACTGCTGGGGGCTGTATACCTGTGCTGGGGTCCACGCTCGGCTTATACACGAGTCAATAGGTTTTCCCAGGTTTTGGGGGCAAAAGTAGGGGGGTCGGCTTATACACGGGTCGGCTTATACACGAGTATATACGGTACTCTTCTGACATATCTAGTGAAAGCCTGTACAGTTCTGAGTAGAATGGTGTTTTTTGTCTATCTTCTTTTTAGCCTGAGTTATGAGGAGAAATGTAAAGGCAGGCAACACCGAAATTCACACTTTTTTCGAACTTTGAAAATCATTTGAAAAAAAATAAACATTTTTTTTTTTTTACATTTTTTTCTTCACATTTTGCATTGTCTGACATGCTATTATCAAGTAACAAAATCTCAAAATAATTAAAAATATAGAGGTAATAATCATTGGTTCACTTGACATGGAATGGCCCAATGCTTTTATTTATGAGCCCTGAAAAATGCTTCATCTTGGATTTTTTTTCTGCGTCTGAGACTGAATTGTTTAGAACAGGGGTGGGGAACCTCAGGCCTCAAGGCCAAATGCGGTCCTCAATGACTTTTTTGCAGCTCCCGGGCAAATTCCTGGGGACCTCAGTGCTCAGACTGGTAGACGCGTTTTTCCCTTTAAACCCCGCTCTCCAGTGATTTCTATGCCCCAACCTTGGCTTCCCCAGTGAGGTTTATGCTCCCAGCCTCTCCTGTGATGTCTAGGGCTCTAGCAAATCTGGAAAAGTAGTAGAGAAACAACATGATCAATATCCCCTATCACAGCCACATCAAAGAGAAGCAGCTCCAGCTATCACAGAAGGGGTGAGTTGATTGTCTATCCAAATATATCAGGTAATTTTCAAGTTGATAATTTTGTACGGCCCCCGAAGGATTGTAGAAATTTCCAAATGGCCCTCGGCATAAAAATGGTTCCCGCCCCCTGGTTTAGTCGCAAGCGTAGAATTTCTACATTGAAGTGAATTAAGAAGACACATTGCCAACCGGATTACAGTGCAACCAACAGCGTCTCCGTCTCTCTCTCTCTCATGAATCGCTATGGCAGTGAAAGCATTGCAATGCTTTTCTATGGAGATTTGTCACAGAACGCACCCCCATAATAAACGCAGCGCTGGTATCGTTATGTTTGCATTTGGGCATGTGTCTGCATATACACATCAGACGCAAGCGGCCCGAGCACAAATATGAAACCGATAAAAATCGGACAGCATCGGACTGATTTTGGGGCCCATGCAGCCCTATGGGCATCGGACAGAATCGGATGTGCACTAAATGCCATCTGCTTTGGTCCGATCCGATTCTGTCCGATTTTTTTTATCGGAGCATGCTCCGATTTTAGCACCAAAAATAAAATCGGACAAAATCGGATCGGACGAAATCGGATGGCATTTAGTGCACATCTGATTTGGTCTGATCAATTTAGCATGGGGCCCTATGGAGCAGGGTCCGAGGAAACATCTGATGTCTCCTCGGACCCGATTTTACTGTACTGAGCATGCTCAGTACAGTAAAACTGCTCCTAACTGGAAGGCAGGGGTTAAAAAAAAAAACTAACATTTTATGCTCACCTCTCCCCGAGCCCCCGCCGTCTTCCTGCAGGCTCCCGGTGGCTCCCGCAGGCTCCCGGTGTCTGCAGAGGTCTTCTACTGTAGTGCAGACACCGGGAGACGGCTGGAGACGGCGGGGGCTCGGGGAGAGGTGAGCATAAAATGTGTTTTATTTTTTATTCTGGAGGACAGGGGAAAGGAGGGGGAGCACTGGGGGACGTGAGGGGGCCACACAGGGGAGAAGAGGGGGGGACAACAGGGGACGTGAGGGAGCCACACAGGGGAGAAGAGGGGGGGACACAGGGGACATGAGGGGGCCACAGAGGGGTGAAGAGGGGGAAGACACACACAGGGGTGAAGAGGGGGGAAAAAGAGGGGTGATGAGGGGGACACACAGGGGAGATGAGGGGGAGCACCAGGGGAGAACAGCTGTGACAGCTGACATCAACTGATCCTGCAGAATGTCGGATCGGATGCCTATTTGGCATCCGACTGCAGGGATCAGTTTAGATCCGATGCTGTCCGATTTATATCGGACAGCATGGGGTTTTAAAAAATCGTTATGTGAAAGTAGCCTGACTAGAAATAACATGTTCATTGTGAATAATTTGTAGAGAATCTTTTCCAGACAATGTCTTCCTGAACTTTAGAAGCCATGAAAGTCATCAAGTTCAAATAGCCTTTATTGGCAGGACCAAAATACAATTGGTTTTGCCAAAGCATGAAAAATAAGTGTGACAGGAGAGGGGGTTGGGCTGGCTGTTGGGGGCACAATTTGGGCAATAATGGTCCATTCGGGAGTCTTGCGTTCCTCTCATCTTATGACATGATGACACCAAATGCTGGGTTTTATTCCTTTATGATGCTTTCTGGCCTTTACTGACTTCAGTTGTTGCTTCTTTGTGGGTCTTTCTGCTTTAAGCTTTATCTTAAGGCTGTGTGCCCACATAGTGGTTTAGTGACGTTCAAATCGTCATTAAACCGCTGGAAAATTCAAGGAGCCTAGACTCCTGAGCTCCGAAGTCTCCAGCTGTTTTCCGGCGGTTTTCCGGCGGTTTTTCTCAGCGTGTGCACAGCGGTTTTCCGGCGTTTTTTCCAGCGGTTTTTCCGGCGGTTTTCTATGGAGGATTTTTTTCATGGAACCGATCAAAAACCGCTGAAAAGAATTGACATGCTGTATGCTGCTAAACCGCTGGAAAACCGCTCAACCGCTGGCGGATCCGCTCACATAAACCCACTGTGTGCACAGCGTTTTCTAAATTACATAGGGTTACTTGTAAGTCCTAAAGCTGCTAAAAATTTACATAGATTTAAATAAAACCTATGCTAAACCGCCGGCGGTTTTCGCTGCTAAACCGACGTAAAACCACTATGTGGGCACACACCCTAAGTGTGTGAAATATATGGGTGATGGGGTTAAGATCTGGTGATTGACTCGAGCATTGCAGAAAATTCTACTTCTTTGTTTTTGTTATATTTTAGGCAAACTCCTGAGTTGCTTCTGGGTCATTCCATGTCAAGTGAACCAATGATTTTTACCTCCATATTTTTAATTCTTTTGAGATTTTGTTATTTGATAATAGCATATCAGACAATGCAAAATGTGAAGAGAAAAAAATTCTAAAAAATGTTTTTTTTTTATTTTTAATAATTGATGTTCAAAATTTGGAAAAAGTGCGAATTTCGGTGTTGCCTGCCTTTACATTTCTCCTCAAACTCATTAAGTTTTAAAAAAAAGCGTGAATTTTGGCCTGGTATGGCTTTACATTTTCTATCATATCTCAGGCTAGAAATAAGATAGAGAAACAAAATAAACACCATTCTACTCAGAACTGTCCAGGCTTTCACCAGATATGTCACGAGGATCTTTGTTAAAATTTTGCCCATGCAAATGCAAACACAACATTTTAAAACGCATTTCCAAGAAAAACGTATAATTTAAAAATTCCCAAAAATGCTCACGTGTCTGCTGTGCTCTTAGCCACATCTGTACCAAAATTCAAGTTGGGATTGCGATGGGATCATATTTTAAAATATTTAACTGTTATAGTGTCAATGGGTCATTCCATATCAAGTGATTTTAAATATGAATATTTTTTTACCTAATATCTGTAGATATTTATTTTTTTTCTATACGAAGTACAACTTTAGTTAATTACAAATTAAAAGTTTTGAATTTTTTTTCTTCACCAGGTAATTTTTTGTTGATTTTTAAAGTTTTGAAAAAGCGTGGCCTGGTATGGCTTTACATTTTTTAGCATATCTCAGGCTAGAATTAAGATAATGAGGTGGCAGAGGCATCATTTTACTCAGAATGGTACGGGCTTTCATTGCATTTGTCACAAGACTATGTTTCTTAATATTTTGTTAATAATTTTGATATATTTTGTTAATATTCTGCATATTCATAAATGCTCATCAACATATCACATACACAATCTGACAAGATAATAGGTATCTATAGAACCGTACAAAGTACAGTATACATATTAACAAAATATAACAAAATTATTAATAAAATATTAAAAAATATAGTCTTATGACATAGCAAATGAAAGCCCGTACTGTTCTGCGAAAAATGATGCCTCTCCCGCCTCATTATCTTCGATGTTAGAAAATGATTTATTCAAATACCGTATATACTCGTGTATAAGCCGACCCGTGTATAAGCCGACCCCCCTACTTTTGCCCCAAAAATCTGGAAAAACATATTGACTCGTGTATAAGCCGAGGGTGGACCCCAGCACAGGTATACAGCCCTCAACAGTGTGGTATACAGCAGCCCCAGAGGTATATACAGCCCCAGTGGTAGTATACAGCAGCCCCACAGGTATATACAGCCCCAGTGTAGTATACAGCAGCCCCAGAGGTATATACAGCCCCAGTGGTAGTATACAGCAGCCCCACAGGTATATACAGCCCCAGTGGTAGTATACAGCAGCCCCACAGGTAAATACAGCCCCAGTGGTAGTATACAGCAGCCCCACAGGTAAATATAGCCCCAGTGGTAGTATACAGCAGCCCCACAGGTATATACAGCCCCAGTGGTAGTATACAGCAGCCCCACAGGTAAATATAGCCCCAGTGGTAGTATACAGCAGCCCCACAGGTAAATACAGCCCCAGTGGTAGTATACAGCAGCCCCACAGGTAAATATAGCCCCAGTGGTAGTATACAGCAGCCCCCCGGTATATACAGCCCCAGTGGTAGTATACAGCAGCCCCACAGGTAAATATAGCCCCAGTGGTAGTATACAGCAGCCCCACAGGTAAATACAGCCCCAGTGGTAGTATACAGCAGCCCCACAGGTATATACAGCCCCAGTGTAGTATACAGCAGCCCCAGAGGTATATACAGCCCCAGTGTAGTATACAGCAGCCCCAGAGGTATATACAGCCCCAGTGGTAGTATACAGCAGCCCCACAGGTAAATACAGCCCCAGTGGTAGTATACAGCAGCCCCACAGGTAAATATAGCCCCAGTGGTAGTATACAGCAGCCCCACAGGTAAATATAGCCCCAGTGGTAGTATACAGCAGCCCCACAGGTAAATATAGCCCCAGTGGTAGTATACAGCAGCCCCACAGGTAAATATAGCCCCAGTGGTAGTATACAGCAGCCCCACAGGTAAATATAGCCCCAGAGGTATATACAGTGCCCCCTCATCTATATACAGCCCCCCGCCGCAATCCTGTAAAGGAATAGGTTAGTATACTTATCCATCCGCTGCAGCTGTCCCACCGCCATCGCGATTCAGCATCTTCCGACTTCAGCGTCTCGCGTCTTCTTCCGGTTTCCTCCCCGGTCGCACAGGCAATGACGTCATTGCCTGCGACCATCGGAAGGAGACGCGAGACGCTGGAAGTCGGAAGATGCTGAATCGCGATGGCGGCGGGGCAGCTGCAGCGGATGGATAAGTATACTAACCTATTCCTTTACAGGATTGCGGCGGGGGGCTGTATATAGATGGGGGCACTGTATACTGTATACATTGTATACAGTATACAGTGACTCGCGTATAAGCCGAGGGGGGGACTTTTCAGCCCAATTTTTGGGCTGAAAAACTCGGCTTATACGCGAGTATATACGGTACTCTATTGTTAAATCAGGATTTATAAAATCCTCTGTGTTGGAAGTTACAGGTTCTTCACAATGTTGTGCCTGCAGAGTATTTTTCTCTTTTGCAAGTTGCTTTCTACAACTGTCACAAATGTTCATGCTGCATTGAATGATGGATTTATATCAAACATCCAATCTTGGTCCGGCTTAAGGCCAGGTTACACACACAGATATCTGTGCAGATATTGTTCGCAGATCTCTGGTTGCAGTGAAGTCATGGACACATTGTTCCATTTTGTGGCCGTGTACAAAATGGAGCAATGTGTCCATGATTTCACTACAACCAGAGATCTGTGACCAATATCTTAACAGATATCTGTGTGTGTAACGTGGCCTTAAGATTTTTTCTTGTTGTGTGCCCAGTTTTTTAAAGGGATTGCAAAAGTATATACTGTATTATAAAATGCTGTTCCTTGAGAAGCAGCAGCCATTGCTCTGTGAGAAAAATACAGTTAATATTAAAGGAAACTTGTCACCTAATCTAGCCCTCCTAACCTATGAATACCTGTCTCTGCAGCCTAAAACTACTATAATATCCATCCCAGTCTGACATTTTATGTATGTGTACAAGCTGAATAATCCATAATAATAATAATAATTCCATCTGCGCATGCGCTGAAAGCGGCCTGTGCACTGAGTGCACACAGCCGTACGTCACCAGAAGTGACTCGTACAGGCTCTCGTGATCCGCCGCGTCACAGTGATGCGGCCAGAGGCGGTGAAATACAAATGTGCCTGTGCTCTGCCACCAGCATTACCCATTGCCCATCAGGGCGTCAATTTAGCACTGAAGCGGGGGCAGCGCGGACCAGGAGACCCTGCCTACCCGACAAAGACCCCCAGTGGAACACCCAGCTGACAAATAGAATGTAAGTGTACTAAATGATTTATTCAGCTTGTACACATCCATAAAATGTCAGACTGGGATGGGTATTATAGTAGTTTTAGGCTGCAGGGACAGGTATTCTCATAGGTTAGGATGGCTAGATTAGGTGACAGGTTCCCTTTAAGTAAGGAAGATGGGTAATAAAAATAGATTTACAGTACACTCGAGATATAACTGTGTTACTATAAAAAGTGAGGATTAGGGCTAGAGCACACACATCATTTTCTGTCTGTGGATAAACGCTGCGGTCTTGGCAGCTTTTTTTCACTATATCTGCATTAGTATTTTTAATCCCCAGTGAAAACGATGGCAGATTTTTTTTTTATTATAAATAGTGATAAAGGCTGCTTTTATTGCAGCGATCAAAAAGTAGTGCAAACAGTGATTTACTCACTCTGAGTGACTCAAGAAACATTGCATGTGTTTAAGCCTGAGATATGATAAAAAAAAAAAAAAAAAATGTAAAGCCATACCAGGTCAAAATTTGCGCTTTTTTTAAACTTTAAAAATCTGTAAAAAAAAATAAATAAATTACCGTATATACTCGCGTATAAGCCGAGTTTTTCAGCCCAAAAATTGGGCTGAAAAGTCCCCCCTCGGCTTATACGCGAGTCATACAACGGCAGGCCGCCCGCCCGCCACCCTCATCAGTATCCAGGGCCCCCCCATCAGTATCCAGGGCCCCCCCCTGTAAAGTAAAATCATTATACTTATCACTGTCCTGTCGCCGCCGTCCCCGCCGCTGCCGACATCACGCTCCGGCTTCATCCGGCTTCCGGCTTCATCCGGCTTCCGGCTTCCTCTGGTCGGCGCAGGCAATGACGTCATTGTCTGCGCCAGAGGAGGAAGCCGGAAGACGCTGGATGAAGACGGAGGAGCGCGTTGTCGGCAGCGGCGGGGACTGCAGCGACAGGACAGTGATAAGTATAATGATTTTACTTTACAGGTTTGCGGAGCAAGGGGGGCTGGATACTGATGGGGGGGGGCCTGATACTGATGGGGGGGGGGCCTGGATACTGATGGGAGGGGGGCCTGGATACTGATGGGGGAGGGGGGCCTGGATACTGATGGGGGAGGGGGGCCTGGATACTGATGGGGGAGGGGGGCCTGGATACTGATGGGGGGTGGGGGGCCTGGATACTGATGGGGGGGGGGGCCTGGATACTGATGGGGGGGGGGGCCTGGATACTGATGGGGGGAGGGGCCTGGATACTGATGGGGGAGGGGGCCTGGATACTGATGGGGGGGGGCCTGGATACTGATGGGGGAGGGGGCCTGGATACTGATGGGGGAGGGGGCTGGATACTGTGGGGGAGGGGGCCTGGATACTGATGGGGGGGGGCCTGGATACTGATGGGGGGGGGCTGGATACTGATGGGGGGGGGTGGGGGCCTGGATACTGATGGGGGGGGGGCCTGGATACTGATGGGGGGGGCCCTGGATACTGATGGGGGGGGCCTGGATACTGATGGGGGGGGGGGGGCCTGGATACTGATGGGGGGGGGCTGGATACTGATGGGGGAGGGGGTGGAACTGTGATGGGGGGGGGTTGGATACTGATGGGGGGTGGGGCTGGATACTGATGGGGGGGGGGGGGTGTTGGATACTGATGGGGGGGGCTGGTAGGGGGGGGGGCCTGGATACTGGGGGGGGGGCCTGGGTACTGGGGTGGGGGCCTGGGTACTGGGGTGGGGGCCTGGATACTGAGGGGGGGCCCTGGATAATGATGGGGGGGGGCCCTGGATATTGATGGGGGGGGGGGGCCCTGGATACTGATGGGGGCGCCTGTATACTGATGGGGGTGGCGGGTGGGCTGCTGCTGTATATACCTCTGGGGCTGCTGTATACTACCACTGGGGCTGCTGTATACTCCCACTGGGGCTGCTGTATACTACACTGGGGGCTGCTGTATACTACACTGGGGCGTGCTGTATACTACCACTGGGGCTGCTGATACTACCACTGGGCTGTGTATACTACCACTGGGGCGGCTGCTGTATACTACCACTGGGGCAGCTGCTGTATACTACCACTGGGGCGGCTGCTGTATACTACCATGGGAGGCTGCTGTAACACTGCTGGGGCCTGTATACTACCACACTGCTGTGGGGGCTGTATACATGTGCTGGGGTCCACCCTCGGCTTATACATGAGTCAATAGGTTTGCCCAGATTTTGGGGGCAAAAGTAGGGGGGTTGGCTTATACACGGGTCTGCTTATTCACTAGTATATACGGTAACTGATGAAGAAAAAAATTCTAAACTTTTAATTTGTAATTAACTAAAGTTGTACTTCATATAGAAAAAAAAAAAAAAAAAAAAACTAAAGATGTCAGGTAAAAAAAAATATTCGTATTTAGATCACTTGATATAATGACTCATTGACGCTATAATGGTTAAATATATTAGAATGTGATCCCATCGCGATCCCAACTTGAATTTTGGTACAGATGTGGCTAAGAGCATAGCAGACACATGGGCAGTTTTGGGAATTTTTAAATTATACATTTTTTTTGGAAATGCGTTTTAAAATTTTGTGTTCGCATGGTGAAATATTAACAAAGATGACTTCTGTCTGTGTGAACTATATTACTGGGCGATTGAACAGTCCTGTATACATGGTTCATTTGGTGACATAGAATTGTTTATTTTCTGTACATATCTAGATATTTTAAGCTTTTGTAGCCCGAGATATGATGGAAAATGTAAAGTCATACCAGGCCAAAATTTGCGTTTTTTTTAAACTTTAAAAATCTGTCAAAAATTAACTGATGAAGAAAAAAAAATTAAAAACTTTTTATTTGGAATTAACTTAAGTTGTACTTTTATATAGAATTTTTTTTTTAAAATCTAAAGACGTCAGGGAAAAAAAATATTAATATTTGGATCACTTGATATGGAATGGCCCTTTTTGGTGATTGTCTATCAGTGCTGTGGAGCACCATCCCTTCAATCTTGCTGCATTTGATTGATACTGAGCAGATAGTAAAGCCATGTACACTTCAGAATTCATCCAGCTGCTTCTGTCTTCAGTCATCTCACCAATAAACACTAGTGACTCCATACATGCCCGGCCATAACACTGCCTCCACCATGTTTTACTGAGGATGTTCTGTGCTTTTGATTGAGCCGTTCCAATTCTTCTCCATACTTTCTTCTTTCCATCATTCTGGTACAGCTTAGGGTGCTTTCACACTATGGATTTTTGGGAGCCGATGCTGTCCGATATAAATCGGACAGCATCGGCTCCCTTCTGATGCTTGGAATCAGGTGCCTATTTGGCATAAAATCGTTGCCGGGCTGAAAAAAAAGAAAAAAAAAAAAAGTTTATTCTTACCTCCCCCCGAGCCCCGCCGTCTCCCGCCGTCTTCCTGGAGGTTGCCGGTGGCTCATGCAGGTTCCCGGTGGCTGCAGAGGTCTTCCTCTGCTGTTCAGGACCTGCGGTGATGTCAGTCACGTGACCGCGGGTTCCACCATGGTAACCCGCGGTCACATGACTATGACATCACCGCAGGTCCTGAACAGCAGGGGAAGACCTCTGCAGCCACCGGGAACCTGCATGAGCCACCGGCAACCTCCAGGAAGACGGCGGGGGCTCGGGGGGAGGTGAGAATAAACTTTTTTTTTTTTTTTTTTTTTTTAACCCCTGCGCTCCCAGTTGAGCATTTTTACTGTACTGAGCATGCTCAGTACAGTAAAATAGGGTCCGAGGAGACATCAAATGTTTCCTCGGACCCTTCTCCATAGGGCCCCATGTTATAGGGATCGGATGTGCATCCGATTTGGTCCGATCCGAGTCTGTCAGATTTTATTTTCGGTGCAAAAATCGTTGCAGGCAACGATTTTTTTCACCGGAAAAAAATCGGGAAGAATCGGGCAGAATCGGATCGGACCAAATCAGATGGCATTTAGTGCACATCCGATTCGGTCTGATCCCCATAGGGATGCATGGGGTCCGAAAATCGGTCCGATGCGGTCCGATTTTTATCGGACAGCATCGGAAAAGAAATCGTAGTGTGAAAGCACCCTTAACCACGTTTTTCATTTGTCCAAAGAATGCTTTTCCAGAACTGAGCTTGCTTCTCTTAGATGATTTTTGCCAAAATCTAAACTGGCCTTTTGTATTTTTAAGGCATACTAATGGTTTACACCTAGTGGTGAACCATTTACTTCCTTGAAATTTTCACTTTATGGTTGACATATATAGTGAAACATGTACCGTATATACTCGCGTATAAGCCGAGTTTTTCGGCCCAAAAATTGGGCTGAAAAGTCCCCCCCTCGGCTTATACGCGAGTCACTGTATACTGTATACATTGTATACAGTATACAGCAGCCCCATCCCCCCCCCCTCCCTTGTGCACCAATCCTGTAAAGGAATACATTAGCATACTTATCCCTGCCACTGTCCCGCCGCCGCCATCGCGCTCCTCCGGCTTCATCCGTCTTCTTCCGGGTTCCTCCAGTGGGCGCAGGCGATGACGTCATTGTCTGCGCGCCAGAGGAGGAAGCCGGAAGACGCTGGATGAAGCCGGAGGAGCGCGATGGCGGCGGCGGGACAGCGGCAGGGATAAGTATACTAATGTATTCCTTTACAGGATTGGTGCACAAGGGGGGCCCTGTATACTGATATGGGGGGGGGGGGTCTGCTGTATACTACCTCTGGGGCTGCTGTATACTACCTCTGGGGCTGTGATACTACCTCTGGGGCTGCTGTATACTACCTCTGGGGCTGCTGCTGTATACTACCACTGGGGCTGCTGCTGTATACTACCACTGGGGCTGCTGCTGTATACTACCACTGGGGCTGCTGCTGTATACTATCACTGGGGCTGCTGCTGTATATACCCCACTGGGGCTGCTGCTGTATATACCCCACTGGGGTGCTGCTGTATATACCCACTGGGGCTGCTACTGTATATACCCACTGGGGCTGCTGCTGTATATACCCCACTGGGGCTGCTGCTGTATACTACCTCTGGGGCTGCTGCTGTATACTACCTCTGGGGCTGCTGCTGTATACTACCTCTGGGGCTGCTGCTGTATACTACCTCTGGGGCTGCTGCTGTATACTACCTCTGGGGCTGCTGCTGTATACTACCTCTGGGGCTGCTGCTGTATACTACCTCTGGGGCTGCTGCTGTATACTACCACTGGGGCTGCTGCTGTATACTACCACTGGGGCTGCTGCTGTATACTACCACTGGGGCTGCTGCTGTATACTACCACTGGGGCTGCTGCTATATATACCACTGGGGCTGCTGCTGTATATACCACTGGGGCTGCTGCTGTATATACCACTGGGGCTGCTGCTGTATATACCACTGGGGCTGCTGCTGTATATACCACTGGGGCTGCTGCTGTATATACCACTGGGGCTGCTGCTGTATACTACTACTGGGGTTGCTGCTGTATACCACACTGCTGGGGGCTGTATACCTGTGCTGGGGTCCACCCTCGGCTTATACACGAGTCAATAGGTTTTCCCAGGTTTTGGGGGCAAAAGTAGGGGGGCCGGCTTATACACGGGTCGGCTTATACACGAGTATATACGGTAACTGATGAAGAAAAAAATTCTAAACTTTTAATTTGTAATTAACTAAAGTTGTACTTCATATAGAAAAAAATCAAAAAAAAAAAGTCCCCCTCGGCTTATACACGAGTATATACTTTTGTGCGAGGTGGGGGCTGTGTCCGGGAGCAGGAGGAGGCAGGAGGAGGTGGGGGGAAGGCTGCAATATGAGCGGCTCGTGACGTGGAGCCGCTCATAACTTATTCATGATATGCACTGCATCCCCCGCCCATCCGCGGGGGGAGCAGTGCATATCGCCTTACAGCCCCCCAGCACTGGATATACAGCCCCCATCATCCCTCACAGTGTGGCGCCCCCCCTCCATGCTGCTGCTGCTTAGTGTACAATAAATACATTGTTATTATCTCTCACCGGCCCGGTCTCAGTGCATTCTCCCTCCTCCCTGCGAGGCTGCGTGTCATGTGACCGGGGCTCACGGCGATGACGTCACCGGCCGGTCACATGACACGCAGCCTCGCAGGGAGGAGGGAGGAGGGAGAATGCACTGAGACCGGGCCGGTGAGAGATAATAACAATGTATTTATTGTACACTAAGCAGCGGCAGCATGGAGGGGGGGGGGCGCCATACTGTGAGGGATGGGGGGGGCTGTATACCCGAGCCTGAGGGCCTGTATACCCCGTGCCTGGGGGCCTGTATACCCCGAGCCTGGGGGCCTGTATACCCGAGCCTGGGGGCCTGTATACCCCGAGCCTGGGGGCCTGTATACCCGAGCCTGGGGGCCTGTATACCCGAGCCTGGGGGCCTGTATACCCCGAGCCTGGGGGCCTGTATACCCGTGCCTGGGGGCCTGTATACCCGTGCTGGGGGCCTGGATACTCCGTGCCTGGGGGCCTGGATACCCCGTGCCTGGGGGCCTGGATACCCGTGCCTGGGGGCCTGGATACCCGTGCCTGGGGGCTGGATACCCGTGCCTGGGGGCCTGGATACCCGTGCCGGGATCTGTATACCTGTGCTGGAGTCCACCCTCGGATTATACGCGAGTCAATAAGTTTTCCCAGTTTTTGGGGGCAAAAGTAGGGGGGTCGGCTTATACACGGGTCGGCTTATACACGAGTATATACGGTATTTCTGACAAGGGTTTTATCAGTTCTTGGTGTCGTTTTCCTTTTTCTTCCACATTTCCCTTTTCATTTTGGAGAAAATAATCCAGTTTCATTGTGTGTGCGAATTATTCTTTAAACGGTAGATTTTCCAATACCAACGGTAGAAGCGATTTCTCTTACAGTCAGACTTGTATGTTCATTAAGAGTAATAATTCTAGACCTCTTCCCTGGAGTAACATCCATTTTTACAGGCACGAATCACACTGAGAGGAAAAGTACACTAAACCACTCCTCACAGAAACAAGCTCTCAACTGAAGCTAAGGGGGCAGCTAGCTGTTATTTTCTGACTAAAACTGACTAAATCCACATTTTGTTACTCAAAGTTGTACACTCACACCTGTTCAAAGGAGTTAAAACTGGTTTGAATCACTGACTGGTAACCCCAACTTACGATTTCACTTAAAAAAAAAAAAAAAAATGCTTTGTCCCAATTAATTTGCACAGCACTGTATATCCCCATCCTTGTACATGACCCGCCATCCTGGTATATATGTCCTCCATACTGCTCCCCCAGTGATGGTACCTAGGCCCCCATCCTGCATATGGCCCCCAGTGATGGTACATAGCCCTCCATCCTGCATATGGCCCCCAGTGTTGGTACATAGCCTCCCCATCCTGCATATGGCCCACAGTGATGTACATAGCCCTCCATCCTACATATGACCCCCAGGGATGGTACATAGCCCCCATCCTGCATATGTCCCCCAGAGATGGTACATAGCCCTCCATCCTGCGCATGGCCCCAGTGATGGTACATAGCCCCCCATCCTGCATATGGCCCCCAGTGATGGTACATAGCCCCCCATCCTGCATATGGCCCCCAGTGATGGTACATAGTCCCCTTCCTGCATATGGCCCACAGTGATGGTACATAGCCCCCAATTCTCATATGGCTCACAGTGATGGTACATAGCCCCCCATCCTGCATATGGCCCACAGTGATGTACATAGCCCTCCATCCTACATATGACCCCCAGGGATGGTACATAGCCCCCCATCCTGCATATGTCCCCCAGAGATGGTACATAGCCCTCCATCCTGCGCATGGCCCCAGTGATGGTACATAGCCCCCCATCCTGCATATGGCCCCCAGAGTTGGTACATAGCTCCCCATCCTGGCTATGGTCCCCAGTGATGGTACACACAGCCCCCCATCCTGCATATGGCCCTCCCTGATGGTGTACACAGCCCCACCATCCTGGATTTGGCCCTCAGTGATGGTACATAGCCCCCCCCATCCTGCATATGGCCCCCCTGATGGTACACATAGCCCCCCCATCCTACATATGGCCCCCAGTGATGGTACCTTGCCCCCCACCCTGAATATGGCCCCAGTGATGGTACACACAGCTCCCCATCCAGGATATGGCCCCAGTGATGGTACATAGTCCCAGATCCTGCATATGGCTCCCAGTGATGGTACATAACTTCCATCCTGCATATGGCCCCCAGTGATGGTACATATAGCCCCCATCCTGGATTTAACCCCTGTGATGGTACATAGACCTCATCCTGCATAAAGCCCCCAGTGATGGTACACATAGCCCCCAATCCTGGATTTGGCCCCCAGTGAATGTACATAGACCCCATCCTGCATATGACCCCAGTAATGGTACATAGACCCCATCCTGCATATGGCCCACAGTGATGGTACATAGCCCCCCATCTGCATATGGCCCCCCAGTGATGGTACATAGCCATATCTAAGGTGGGAGGGGGTGCGTGCAGAAGGGAGGCCATATCTAAGGTGGGAGGGGGTGTGTGTGAGTGCAGGATGGAGGGCCATATCCAAGGTGGGGGGTGAGAGCATGCTCACATAATATGCACCACTCTCCCCATCCATCTCCAGTGCAACTTCAACATGGAGAGGTGGACAACGGCGAGTGCAGTGCACATTAGACACCACAGATCTGATTTGGTCTCTATGTATCCCTATGGGCACGGATTGATCCTTATTGGCATCCGACTGTCAGTTTTGTGATGGATCCGTTTGTGTCAGATTTTTTTTCTTGTCCCCAAAATCAGAGCCTGCTCCAATTTTGGCCTGCCTTGAAAAATTCGGACAGAAACTGACAGAACCGGATCCGTTGCTGTCTGTTTTAAATAACATGGAGCTCTATGATGACGGATTAAAACTGATCCAAAACGGATCCGATTTGCTGTACTGCGCATGCTCAGAAGCAAGTTCATACCCTATCTCTGCTAACTGACGGATCCGTGGAAAACACGGATCTGTGGGCATCAGTGGCATCTGTTGGCACAGATCCGTGCCTGTCTGTGTGATCCTTGAAATTCACGGATGTGCAAAAAACGTGATGTGAAAGCAGTCTTAAATGAGTATAATGAGCGGGGGTCACGTGACCTCCCGCTGTCTTTGCAGCCAGCTTCCTCCAGGCCCTGGACACCACTCCAGAACCGGACACCACTCCCAGTACCAGCAGATTTGCACTATAAAGCGCACACCCCCCCTTTCCCCCCAAAATGTGGGAGAACAAAAGTGCATTTTATAATCCGAAAAATACGGTATCTGTATCTTGAATATATTTTGATAGACAACTGAAATACCAAAACTTGTGTCACTGTCCAAATATTTCTGGACCTAATTATAACTGAATGAGTTGTTCACAGCTGTAAGGTATATTGCTGAATCATGTGAGCGGCGAGTGCGAGACTGATTGAAGTGCATCCTGGCAGCCAATCACACAGGAGCCTGCAGCGACCATTATAACCACACTCTGTACATTAAAAAGCATGACTTGTTATAACTATATTTCATTCTTGTATTTTCCAGGTAGCTCACATTTATCTTCTGCAACCATTGCTGTAGAAGATTGGGAAATTATCTCTTTTCTCTGGTGAGTTGATAAATACAAAATATTTTTTAATGTTGCATCTTACCATTTTTATAGCTGTTTTGCTTAGTCTCTCCCTTACTGAAATGAGTGGAAGCCTCTAACTTAAATAAAATGATTTATATTGCTTCTATTTCTTGCTGCTCTTGTCTCCAATGGGGCTCACAGTCTTACATTTTTTTTTAGAGATTGGTAAGTACTTCTCAAAAATGTATCTCTATCTCTCATTACTAATCTTGAATAATTGTTTCTAGGTTCTGGTCCCATAGATGAGGTTGTGAATATAGCTGAGCATGGCTGTGCTGTTAATGAAAAGTTAGAATCTCATTAGTGCAAGGCATTAGTGCAAGGCAAGGCAGTGCATGGAGCTGAGTGCAGGAGGATGATGGGAATCGGAGCTGTCCAGATCACTGAGATGGAAGGGCGCTTGTTCAGGCGTGGGGCGAAACATGTCCTTGAGGGGAGCCGGTCCATCTCATTGCGGGAGGCTCCTATCCTTCTGTTACTTGTGTGTGAACCGGTGGCCAGGAATGGGTTGTGATGGCTCCTGGAGTTGTGGAACCGTGGTCGAACCTGGAGGATACTTTCTCAGGCGTGGGGCGAAACACGTGCTGGAGGAGACCTTGGGGAAAGCCTGGTGAACCCAGTAACTCAGGTTGCTTAACCCAGTTCGGTGCCCGGTAAGAGAGTTCAGTCTGTGTGAAAACATCCAGCCAGTGAGGATGTATAGTCAGAGGCATTCCGTCCTTTGGGACGAGAGGAAGGACTGTCATCCTCCATGTGGGAGGCACCTGTCAGCATATGTAAAATTACCCTGTATAAGAATATCCCCTGGGCGTATGCAAAATTACCCTGGAGGATAAAGTAGATGCGTGAGAGCCTGTGGCCGGATGCAGTGGTTTGTAGGGCTCCTAGAGTTGGGAACCATGGCTGATCCTTTGGGGAGCTGACTCAGGTGTGGAGCACAGTAGTTGACCTGGAGACCTGCCTGAGTATGGAGGTTTGATGGCGGCTGATGGCCTGGACACGTAGTGAGGAGGTCTTGGTGATGCCTGGTTTGCCCGATAACTCAGGTTTGCCAATCCCTGTACTGGGCCTGAAGAGGGCAGCAGAATCATGGATATTGTATGATATATGTGTGGAATGATATGTGGTCCATGGATGTATTATGATGGACCGCATGTGGTGTGTGTGTGTGTGTGTGTGTGTGTGTATAGGAGCCTGGTCAGGCCGGAGCCCGTGGGTATGCTATATAGCATGGGAGAGACCGAAGACTGCTCAGGTGCCAGGCAGTCATGGCCACCATTGGGACTGACTTAGGTCATTTTATGGTCCTGTTGACCTTGGATGAATGTGTGTAGACTGTCTGCACCTAATGAGCCCTGTAACTAGGGCTGGGCGATTATGGAAAAAATCAAAATCTCGATTTTATTTAAGCCTATGGACGATTTTCGATTTAAATCTCGATTTTTTTTTTTCGCTTTTCTTTGATGAATAAAGAGAAAAAACTAAGAGGTACCGTATATACTCGTGTATAAGCCGACCCGTGTATAAGCCGACCCCCTACTTTTGCCCCAAAACTGGGAAAACCTATTGACTCGTGTATAAGCCAAGGGTGGACCCCAGCACAGGTATACAGCCCCCAGCAGTGTGGTATACAGGCCCCCAGTGATGTATATACAGCAGCAGCCCCAGTGATGTATATACAGCAGCAGCCCCAGTGGTGTATATAGCAGCAGCCCCAAGTGGTGTGTTATAGCAGCAGCCCCAGTGGTGTGTATAGCAGCAGCCCCAAGTGGTGTATTATAGCAGCAGCCCAAGTGGTGTATATAGCAGCAGCCCCAGTGGTGTATATAGCAGCAGCCCAAGTGGTGTATATAGCAGCAGCCCCAAGTGGTGTATATAGCAGCAGCCCCCAGTGGTGTATATAGCAGCAGCCCCAAGTGGTGTATATAGCAGCAGCCCCAAGTGGTGTATATAGCAGCAGCCCCAGTGGTGTATATAGCAGCAGCCCAAGTGGTGTATATAGCAGCAGCCCAAGTGGTGTATATAGCAGCAGCCCCAGTGGTGTATATAGCAGCAGCCCCAGTGGTGTATATAGCAGCAGCCCAAGTGGTGTATATAGCAGCAGCCCCAAGTGGTGTATATAGCAGCAGCCCAAGTGGTGTATATAGCAGCAGCCCCAGTGGTGTATATAGCAGCAGCCCCAAGTGGTGTATATAGCAGCAGCCCCAGTGGTGTGTATAGCAGCAGCCCCAGTGGTGTGTATAGCAGCAGCCCCAAGTGGTGTATATAGCAGCAGCCCCAAGTGGTGTGTATAGCAGCAGCCCCCAGTGGTGTGTATAGCAGCAGCCCCAAGTGGTGTATATAGCAGCAGCCCCAAGTGGTGTATATAGCAGCAGCCCCCAGTGGTGTATATAGCAGCAGCCCCAAGTGGTGTATATAGCAGCAGCCCCAAGTGGTGTATATAGCAGCAGCCCCAGTGGTGTATATAGCAGCAGCCCCAAGTGGTGTATATAGCAGCAGCCCCAAGTGGTGTATATAGCAGCAGCCCCAGTGGTGTATATAGCAGCAGCCCCAAGTGGTGTATATAGCAGCAGCCCCAAGTGGTGTATATAGCAGCAGCCCCCAGTGGTGTATATAGCAGCAGCCCCAAGTGGTGTATATAGCAGCAGCCCCAAGTGGTGTATATAGCAGCAGCCCCAAGTGGTGTATATAGCAGCAGCCCAAGTGGTGTATATAGCAGCAGCCCCAGTGGTGTATATAGCAGCAGCCCCAAGTGGTGTATATAGCAGCAGCCCCAAGTGGTGTATATAGCAGCAGCCCCCAGTGGTGTATATAGCAGCAGCCCAAGTGGTGTATATAGCAGCAGCCCCCAGTGGTGTATATAGCAGCAGCCCCAAGTGGTGTATATAGCAGCAGCCCCAAGTGGTGTATATAGCAGCAGCCCCCAGTGGTGTATATAGCAGCAGCCCCCAGTGGTGTATATAGCAGCAGCCCCAGTGGTGTATATAGCAGCAGCCCCAAGTGGTGTATATAGCAGCAGCCCAAGTGGTGTATATAGCAGCAGCCCCCAGTGGTGTATATAGCAGCAGCCCCCAGTGGTGTATACAGGCACCTAACCTAACCTAGCCCTAACCCTAACAGAAGGGGGCGGCGCCATATCCCTGTAATGGGAAGGGAAGACCTGCAGCAGGGCTCTGACAGCAGAGCCCCCCCCTCGGAACTGACCCGCGGGTGTCAGCAGCAGGGGGCAGCGGGGCACTGACGGCACCCCCCCCCCCGCCGGAACTCACCCGCAGGTGTCAGCAGCAGGGGCAGCGGGGCACTGACGGCACCCCCCCCCCGCCGGAACTCACCCGCAGGTGTCAGCAGCAGGGGCACGCGGGGCACTGACGGCACCCCCCCCCCCCCCCGCCGGAACTCACCCGCAGGTGTCAGCAGCAGGGGCAGCGGGGCACTGACGGCACCCCCCCCCCCGCCGGAAACTCACCCGCAGGTGTAAGCAGCAGGGGCAGCGGGGCACTGAGGCACCCCCGCCGGAACTCACCCGCAGGTGTAAGCAGCAGGGGCAGCGGGGCACTGAGGCACCCCCGCCGGAACTCACCCGCAGGTGTCAGCAGCAGGATGTCTCCAGCGGCTGTAGCAGGGGCGGAAGTGCTGGGCTCTGATAGCACATCCCCCCCCGCGGCCTCACAGTGAGCAGCGGCAGCAGCTGCGGGTATTCCCGAGTGTGACTCGGGGTTACCGCTTCTAGCAGTGAAAGTTAACCCCGAGTTACACTCGGGAATACCCGCTAGGAAGGTTAAATCGAATTTGACGATTTTCGTCAAATCACAATCGTGGCCACAGCAGGGGGGCGAATTAATCGAATTAATTCGATTAATCGCCCAGCCCTACCTGTAACTATGGTGGGCTCTGTGATCAAGTTAATGTGTTAAAGACTGATCTGTAGATATGGTGCCAGGTGGACTTTACCACCCTTGGGGCTGTTTATAAAGTTCTAAAGGTCCTGTTGATAACCATGTACTAAGATGTTATGTGATGTGTTATGTGTGCAATAAGGCTAGGTGGCCATAACCGCCATAGGGAGCTCTTTGTGCTCTTGGTGTTTGACGGAGCTGTAATCCACGCTCCGGGGTACATAAGCCCTAAAAGCGGTATATGTGCAATTGGGGCTGGGCGATTTTGGGAAAAATCAAAATCTCGATTTTATTTAAACCTATGGACGATTTTCGATTTAAATCTTTTTTCTATTTTTTTTTTTTTTGCTTTTCTTTGATGAATAAAGAGAAAAAACATAACGGAGCAGGTTCCCCAGGTATATAATCTATGAGGGGGAGGGGATATAGGACCCAGCAGGTATAGAATATATAAGGAAGGGGAGGCGATATAGGACCCAGGTATAGAATATATGAGGTGATATAGGACACAGGTATATAATCTGTAAGGAGGGGGAGGGATATAGAACACAGGTGTATATTATAGAATATATAAGGAGGGCGAGGGGATATAGGACCCAGCAGGTATATAATCTATAAGGAGGGGGAGGGATATAGGACCAGTCACCCAGGTATTATATAATCTGTAAGGAGGGGGAGAGATATAGGACCCAGGTATAGTATAGAATATATAGGGAGGAGGATGGAATATAGGACCCGGTCCCCAGGTATAGAATATATAGGGAGGAGGATGGGATATAGGACACAGATATAGAATATATAGGGAGGAGGATGGGATATAGGACACACAGGTATAGAATATATGAAGGGATATAGGACACAGACACAGGTATATAATATATAGGGAGGGGAGGGGGATGGGATATAGAACACCCAGTATATAAAAGGAGGGGGATGGGATATAGAACACCCGGTATATAAAAGGAGGGGGGATGGGATATAGAACACAGCAGGTATATAGTATATAGCAGAGGGAGGGCTATATATGGACAGAGAGCTCGGTATATGCACATTACACACAATTATATAGTACTATTCACACACAGCAGGATGCCTCCGCTCGCTGTGTTGGCCCCTCAGTATCTCTGTCCCCCCCTCCGTAACCCCCGGTTCCCCTCTTACCCCCACCCGAATGGGCATAAGCTGCAGCTTCACCCGGGCAAGAGACTTAGTGCAAGGAGTGCTGGGACTTGTAGGCCGGCACTGACTGGGCCCCTGTTAGCAGCTGCAATGTCCCAAGTGGGCCCTAGGTCACAGTAGCCAGTGCGGGCTGGAGCCGCCACTTGCCGTCAGTCAGTATCTTACTGTTGGTGGTGATGTGGCCCATGTGCAGATCTTTTGACTTCAAGATTTGCGCCGTTTCGGGGGCGTGGTTTGGGGCAGGGCAATGCAGCATGGCCGTTGTGTGGTTAGCTGCTCGATTAAGGGGGGCGTGTGCCTTCTGTCTAGCCCTGCGTCATAGTAGTGGGCATGTGTAGTCGCCAATCGCAAGATTCCGTGTCAGCCCCGCCCACTGCCGCGAACACGCTCGCATTAACACTTAGCCGGCCGGATCTTCTAAACAGCGCTCCGGCTGCCATTTTTAATCAAATTTAGCGATTTGGACTAAAACCAAATCGTGGCCACAGCATGGGGGCGAATTAATCGAATTAATTTGATTAATCGCCCAGCCCTATGTGCAATATAGTGTATTGTTATTTGTAACGTTGTGTTGATTAATGTTCATATGTGAGTGTACTATGTATTTGTGATGTGAGCCGTATATAGGCATTTAATAAACTGCTATATACTGTTAAAACCAGTGGTTTTGGTGTCATGGTCCGTTGCCAAGCGAGCGCTTCCACACTGTGCGGAGTCACCAAATAGGTGTCACCTGTGTAGGATATAGACACCCAGTATCTTAAAGGGAGCCATAATAGGTGCTTATAAAATACTCAACACATTTGGCCTCCCAAATGACAGGTTCATCATAACTAAATAAAAACAGTAACATTTGTGTAAGATGGCAAAATATGGAATTGTCAAGAAGAAATCCACCTGGTTCTGATGATTTGCTTATGCCGCTTATAATCCAAAATCAATAAAGTGCTTGCACGGTTAAAAATATCAGCCGCAATTCACATTATAGCTATGGTGCCTGTTGTATAACCATAGTCCAAACACAATAATAAAGCTCAATCAGTATCAATATCTACTTTGAAGTATGGCTCTCCAACCCTTTCATGACTATTAACGTCTTGGAAGGGAAGGAGTTCCCAACCAATAATGTATAGGTACGTCATGGTGATTTTGCGGGCATAGCGGTTGTGCTGGTTTGACCCCCACCTCCTAAATACTTAATCCCTTTACTCCAAAGCCTGGTTTTCACCTCAATGACCAGGCCATTCTGTACAATTCGGACCAGTGCCACTTTGTGATGATATCTCTGGAATGCTTCAATTGATCCCAGTAATTCTGAGATTTTTGTTTATTTGAAACATATTGTATTTCATGTTAGTGATAAATTTAGGACGATATTTTAAGCATTTATTTTTGAAAACATAGGAAATTTGGCGCAATTTTTGAAAATATAGCTGTTTTCAAATGTTGACTTTTTATGTCCTTAAACCAGAGTGTTATACCACACAAAATAGTTAATAACATCTCCAACGTGTCTACTTTACATCGGCACAATTTTTGAAACCCTATTTTTTATAATGACATTTTTACCACTAAAATGTTGTTTTAACCCCAGATTTCCAAATCTGACGAGGAATAGGTAAAAAAAAAAAATGGGCCCCAAAACGTTACACTACTTCTCATGAATGTGGTAATACCCCACATGTGACTGTACAATACTGTTTTCCACATGCTAGGACCAGGGAGGGAAGCAGCATCATTTGATTACTGGAGCAAAGATTTTCCTAAAATAGTTTGAGGTGCCCTTGTCTTGCTAAATTTACCTGGATCGAGGCAAAGCCTGTACTTGCGTAGCGCTCACTGACTTACAAATCAGGCATGAATAATAATAATCTTTATAGCAAGATTAAATTTATTTGTTTACAAAGTAGCACCTGAATTGTTATCAATTGAATACAGGCTTAACACAAATTATACTAATTATACCTAGACTTAATTATAGCGAATAAGCATCAATACGTTTACCATGTATTGTAGCTGCGTCACCTTCTTAATCTGGGAAGTCACGATCAGCGAGAAGGGACCACGGCTTGCTTCACAGAGACGTCCATCCATGTTGGCCTCTGGAAAGGTTTTTCTCCCCCTCACTGACTGTGACTTCCTTCAATTTATACTATCCCTGATCACGTGCTGATGGCATGATCCAGCCATGACCATAAGCGATATGATATTTACTATTTTCCCTATTACCGGCTGTGCAATACCCCCATCTGTTTCCCTGGCTGAGGAAGTGGTTTCCTGTCCGAGGATGTGGTTTTCTGTCACAAGAATTTCAGCTCAGCTCATGATTTCATCATAACGGCATAATGAGAAGAAGAATTGACCCTGTTTGTATTTCAACAGAGAACTGATCATTTATATGGAATGAATGATAAGGCCTGTGGTCACTATTTTAATTATGATTACCTGTTCTATACCTATTCTATCCACATTCACACACCATTCTTATCACATTGGTATCACAGCCCTTAACAGGCCTAGAAACTCCCTCAGGTGATTACACTTTGGAAATTACACCCCTCAGGGAGTTTATCTATGGGTGTAGTGGAAACAGCCATGATGTTAAACGGAGTGAATGCTTCAGAATTAAAAATTGAAAATAAGTCCTTGCAGTGCCCAGTATATTGTGCCCAGCCTGTGTTTCTGGAGAAACAGATTACGTAAATTAAGCGGGTTTCCTCACTATAGCAATGCCAAAACATGTGGACATTAACTCTGGTTCAGACATAATGGTGCTCAGAAGGAAGGAGAGCTTTTGCATTTGGGAGCGCAGGTTTTTCTGGTTTTCTTCTTGAGGGGTGAGGAGCCATGGCGCGTTTTCAGACTTTGTGCCGCTAGTAATGTGGAAGACCACTATATTTCCATATTACCATATATATCCTTTCCTCTATGCTGAGTACATTAGGGTTTCCTGCTACATCTCTGACATACGTGATTCAGGTGAAAATCCCAACAGATCCATTCACTAATGAGGTAGCAGAGTTACTCTGGACTCTATTTGCCTTCTGTTCATACTTAAGGGGAAAAAAGAGGTGGACACTGCCTGATCACATGTCAGGTGGGAGTTCAGAGTGACTCCCTCTGCCTCATTACAGTGAATTTTCCATTGGGAATTTTGTCAGAATCAAATTTTTCAGAGATTTGCACATAATCGCCAATGTAAACATTCAACATAGAGCCCAGGATAAATGTGAGCTGAGCCTTACTAAGATCTTTAGGAGGTAGAATAAAGTAATCGGCAACAGTTGAAAAATTGGCTGTTTTGGCTTTACGCCGATCACCTTGCGGTATAAAGGTATCGGCACACGGGGCAACATCACTGGCCACATCGCCGGCAACTCCCGGGAGCACGCGTGTTTTTGGCCGTTCTCCAACATCACTGATGAGCTGTCAGACGAGGAGACATCGCCGGCAACTCATCAGCGATGTTGCTAGCAACTATGGGGGAAGTTGCCGGCAACATCGCTGTTGCCGCGTCAGACCGGGTGATGCAGACAGATCGCCTGAGCAACATTGTCCTGAAACCTGGCGATGAAACCTGGCGATGTTGCTGAAGCAACTATCGCCGTTGAAATCACCCTGTTATACAGCGCAACTCTCCGGCGATGTCGCCGCAACTTGGCCACGCCCCTCAGTTGCCGGCGATGTGGCCGGAGATGTTGCCCTGTGTAACGGGGCCTTAAGTGATTAGGTGACTTTATTAAACAGGTCAGTATAGTCACGGCAAAACCAGAATTATAGAGGTGTTTTTTTTTTATAGGTTTGGCTGTGATCACACTAAGGGTACCGTTACACGTCGCAACATTGCATGCAATTTCACTGGCAACTTAAGGTGCTGTCACACAGCACGATCTGGCCAGCGATGTCGGAAGCGATGCGCGGGTGCCCGCTCGCTTCCGACATCGCTGGCCAGCTGTCACACAGCATCGCTGCGGCCGGCGACACCGCAGCGATGCGGGCGGTGACATCGCTCGCTGGGCTGGGCTCAGTATAGGCTGGATCGCCGCCGACATCGCTCTGGCGATGTCACACGCCGCGATCCAGCCTTATCGCAGGTCGCCGGTTGACAGGTTTACGGTTTTCCCGTAAACCTGTCAACCTGCGACCAGCGATAAAACGCGGTCGCACCGCTCATTTACACAGCGCGACGTCGCTAGCGACATCGCTGATACGTCACTTTTTCGGCGATGTCGCCAGGTGTGACACCACCTTTACTGGTTGCAGTGCAATCATGGACACATTGTTACATTTGTACATGGCAACAAAATAGAACAATGTGTCCATGATTGCACTGCAACCAGTAAGTTGCCAGTGAAATTGCATGCAATGTTTTTTGTTTTTTTTCTTTCTTACAAAACAAAGTTTCTGTTGCGTAACTGAAGTTTTAAGGATTTATTTTTTTTATTTTTTTGCCGAGTCATGTGAGGGCCTTTTTTTTTTTTCTGAGTTGGAGTTTTTATTGGTACCATTGTGGACCAAATAATATTTTTTTGATTATAATGTAGTGATTCTGCAACTTTTTTTTTTCTTTCACAGTGTTCACTGAAGCGCTTTTTATCCACAGCATGTAAATGTCTCGTGCTGAGACGCTCGTGTGTCCGGTGCGGGAGAACACAGCAATAACATGCTGCGTCCAATACGCGCTATAATCCGGACGTGTGCATGTACCCTTATGGCACTCAGAAAACAGTGTCCCCAAAAAATGTATTGTATAAAAGTAATAAATAAATCCACAGTAATCTAGTACTGCCATAATTGATCTAACCCACAGAATGAAGTTAGCATTTTATTTGTGCTGCCAGGTGACTAGGATTAAATGTAAATGAAAAACAAAAATGCGTTTCTGCTACAGTTTTTTTTATTAACTCTTACAGGAAGGAACAAAGTTTAAGTGACATAATCCTGAAAAAACCAAGTCCCCATATGACTGTTGCCAAAAACGTAATGTTATGGCTCATGGAATGCCACAGTATAAAATTGTAACAGAAATGTCTAATAAAGGTCAAAACTAATACAAAATGCCAAAGGGTTAATATATAAATACAAAAAGGGGAGACGAGGCGCAATAGTGCCCTATCACTAGTGACACTGTATGTGTAAGTTTATCAATAGGTGTACACTCACCTAATCCAGTTGTGTGCCCCACAACTGGTTTGTAAGTATTTGGTATTTAGCTGCTGCAGGATCTCCACCAGCCACTAGCACGTGGAAAAACGCTCAGATATTGGGAAGATGGTGTATCACGGTCCGCGCTGCAGCCTCAATGGAATCATCAGGGATGCAAGGTTTCAAGAAGCCACGAGGAATGCAAGGTTCCAAAGTAACAACCTCCTTTATTCCATCAACGCGTTTCGGCACCTATCCTGGCACCTTCATCAGGGTATTACATGTACAGTACAAGACCAGGTTTTTATAGCTTGCAAGTCTTGCCTTGCAAGCAATAATAACCTAGTCTTGTACTGTACATATAATACCCAGATGAAGGTGCCAGGATAGGTGCCGAAACGCGTTGATGGAATAAAGGAGATTGTTACTTTTGGAACCTTGCATTCCTCGTGGCTTCTTGAAACCTTGCATCCCTGGTGATCCCATTGAGGCAGCAGCGCGGACCGTGATACACCATCTTCCCAATATATTAATATAGTCCATGAGATTTTTTGTTACACATTCAAGCCCTGGCGTGTGTGTGATGTGAAAGGGGAAATGTCTGAGTTTTGTTCAATTCAAAGACCCACGTTTGCACATCTCAATATATTGCCCTATGATGGAACCGGCAGCTGATGCAATTTGCTATGAGTAGGGCACATTAATTCAGTTCTTGGTGTGTTCTTTTCTGTGTTATCCTAAGCTGCACATTTTATATATGTACAAATTACTTTTTTTCTTATTTCACACCTAGGAAGAAATTTCAGTTTGCTGTGACCTCATGGTTTAATTGGGCATAAAGATGAGTATAAGCAGTGATGAGGTCAATTTCCTGGTATACAGATACTTGCAAGAATCGGGTGAGTAACTTTTTACTGTAGGAGTATGTTTACACTTAAAAGAAATGCTGCAGATTTTACTTCATCAAGTAATGACAAAGTGGGTGAGCTCTTAAATGACACTGTCAGTTCATTTTTCAGTGTGATACTAATATTACCCTGGAGTAGTGCCTGGGCAGACCTTTTTGAAAAACATGTAAAATCATTATTGTATACATTCTAATTTCTATGCTATAAGCATTTTCACACCCTGCAGACATCTCCTGCATTAGTCATCTCCATTATATTCACAGCTGAATAGTCCGGTTGCTGTATGTTAATTAAATATCCACACCCATTCAAGCTGATGTTCTGCTCCTCCTCTCTGTGCTTGGAGGGGGGAAGTGTTTTGTGCTTCACTGTGCTATCTGTAAGATTTATATTATATAAAGGTTGGTTTCTCTACATACATGTAATGTGTGTGTCTGCTGAGCAAATGATCAAACGTTCTTGTAATTGCATTGAAATATCTCAGACTGCACACACTACACATGTCTCAGATACAGTACATACAACGAAGAAATTTAAGCACACACACCTCCCCCTCATTTCTGTTCTGCAATGAGTCACACAGCATTACATATCAGAGGAGGGCAGGGCAGTGCAATGAAGCATGAATATTCACTCTTTAGGGAGTGGGCAACAGAGAATTCACTGAGAGTGACAGATGAAATGAATCTTTATTTGAGGTTTACAGAGGATAGGATGGAAGTATAAATAATAGAAATACATCAATAGAGAGATCTTAGAGAAAGGAATTAGACAATGATAGCAGTTACCTATGGTTTTTTGACCTTTACAGATTTTCTTTAATAAAGAGAACATGGTGTGCCACAGCCCATTATATAGATGTGGGGATCAGTCATTGGAGCTGCAGCCATGACACTATTATCCACAGATCCGTGGTTGTATGCTGCTGTCTTAGGGCCGCTTTACACACACCAACTTCTGTGACCAACTTCTGAACAGATCTCTGGTTGTAGTGAAATCATGGACGCATTGCTCCATTGTACACAGCCATAAAATGGAACAATGTGT
This sequence comes from Allobates femoralis, assembly GCA_033576535.1. Lineage (NCBI taxonomy): Eukaryota > Metazoa > Chordata > Amphibia > Anura > Aromobatidae > Allobates > Allobates femoralis. Next base: position 168,077,767 of record JARQOC010000001.1, on the reverse strand, counting down.
CCATGATTTCACTGCAACCAGAGATCTGTTCAGAAGTTGGTCACAGAAGTTGGTGTGTGTAAAGCGGCCCTTAGTAGGATCAGAAACCAGTGAATGAATCATGTCTATGTTCTAGGTTAGTTCTTAACATTTGCTTGAACTTTATTTTTCTAGGATTTTCCCATTCCGCTTTTACATTTGGTATAGAAAGCCATATCAGCCAATCCAACATCAATGGTGCCCTGGTGCCACCTGCTGCTTTAATCTCTATTATTCAGAAAGGATTGCAGTATGTTGAAGCAGAAGTTAGCATTAACGAGGTAAGCTGTTTCCTTCCCCCCTAATGTATGGATTTAATCAATTATATTTCTTTCTTTTACTTTATAGTAATGCCTAACACTATCCCATTCATGACAGATTTGTGCATTATGAAAATGACACCACTGAACAAAGGCCAAGCAGAGTTCAAAGTAGCTCTGCTGCTTCATTACAGTTAATGGTTCCCTCGGGAAGGTTACCTTAATCCCACCATTTGCAGATTTACATTGAAACCCCAGTGTAGGCGCTCCGTGTAGAGCACGGGATAAATGTGATCCAAAATTTTATGAAAAATTGCTGAAAAACTTTGGTTAAATCAATTTTTATTCAGTGCAAAGTAATACAAGGTGTCACAATATCAATATTTAGCAGTATCAACAACATTTTAACTGTTATTAGATAGTGAATAATGTAGTCTTTGTATAAGACCTCCAGAAACAAATAGTGAAATACAAAAGTTATGTTAGGTCTATTGGAGAATATATAAAACAAAAGATAATAAAAATAAATAATAATAAAAAAGGAGATAACGGTCAAAATAACCATAGCGAGAATAATGATAAGATAGTCCTTTGGAATTTCTCTATAGGTAATCTTATTATAACACAGAATAACTGAAGTGGGGAGTGGTGAAGTAAGTAAAGATATAAAGTAAAGAAAGAAAAAGAAAGAGATGACAAAAGAGGGGGGGGGGGGAAAGCAGATTAGCTGTAGGATGGGGGTCGTGAATAGAGTTCCCCTTTATGGAAAGGATAGAAACGGGAGGGAGGGGGTATGGACTGGGGCATCGCATTTTATCGCATCACATATATTCTTTATAGATGTAAGTGTTAATGGAAACGAAGACGACAAGGATATATATCCCTCAGATGTATTCATTAAGGTTGTTGTTCAGCCACTTCTTCAAATATTCTGATTCCCTATAGTAAACCCAAGGACTCCATAATCGGTAATTTCTATTCACACTGTTGGGGTCAGGTGAACTTTGACTTGCTATTTCTTCAAGTCTGCATATCTGATTTTATTCAGCCACCAGCTCCGACTTAGTTGGACTGTGCACATTTTTCCATCTTCTAGCTATAACTGTTCTGGCAGCCGATAATACATATCTCGCTAGTCCAGCTTCGTATTTGGTGATAGGCATCTCTAATAAATTCAAGAGAGCTACAGGTGCCGTCACAAGTACCTCAGAGGTGGATAACATCCGAATCAGATCCCTCACCTGCATCCAAAATGGTTTCATGAGATGACATTCCACCAAATGTGTAGGTACGTACCGGTTGTCTCTTCGCTGCGCCAGCACCTATCACATATTGTCGGGAATTTTATACGGAGATTTGCTGGCCATCGGTACCACCTGGCCATCACTCTGTAATTTCTCTCTTGAGAGACTGCCGATGTGGCTGACTTCTTTGTGTATAAATAGATTTTTTTCCCATTCCGCCTGGGATATTGAGATCTGTAGGTCTCTCTCCCACTTGGTTTTAAATTTGGGTTGGAGGAGATCCCTGTTATTACGTATTTTCAGGAACATGGAATAAAGTACTGAGATTGCGTGTGGAGCCACCTCTTTCGTCATGCACAACTGTTCAAAGGCTGTCAGGGCTCTGTTTATCCTTTCCCATCCCAGAGAGTGTATGAAGCCAGATAGACCAGCATGAAGCAACCATGCCCTCTGGGGGATGGGAATCCCTTGGTACAGTTCCGTTAATATTTTCACTCCTGAGTAGGCAATGTAATCCTTCAACACCGGAGTGAAATGGCCAGGTATGCCCAGGAAAGAACTTCCACTGGTTCCCAGTTTGAAGGATGGGTTACCCATGATGGGCGTCAGAGGTCCTGGACGTGTCTGCTGATAAACTTTGAACCCTTCTACCTTCCTAACAAAAATAGTTTTTAAAAATGGTGCAGATGTAAAGTAGATACAGCAAATGTTATTTAAATATTTTGTGTGACATATTGACATAATGGTTTAATGGCATGAAGTTTAAAAGCTTAAAAGTTGCAACATTTTTTCCAAATTTCTGATATTTTTACAAATAAATGAAAAAAATATCGTCCTTAACCCCTTCAGGACCCAGCCTATTTTGACCCTAAAGACCTTGGCCTTTTTTGCAATTCTGACCAGTGTCCCTTTATGAGGTTATAACTCAGGAACGCTTCAACCGATCCTAGCAATTCTGAGATTGTTTTTTCGTGACATATTGGGCTTCATGCTAGTATTAAATTTAAGTCGATAATTTTTGCGTTTATTTGTGAAAAAATCAAAAATATGGCAAAAATATTGAAAATTTCACAATTTTCACATTTTTTTTTTTTTTTTTTCTGATAAACAAGAGAGATATGTGACAGAAAAAAGTTATTAAATAATATTTCCCACATGTCTACTTCACATCAGCACAATTTTGGAAAAAAAAAAAATTTTTGTTAGGACGTTATAAGGGTTCAAAGTTCATGAGCAATTTTTCATTTTTCAGCCAAAATTTACAAAACCATTTGTTTTAGTGACCACATCACATTTGAAGTCCTTTTGAGGGGTGTACATGACAGAAAACACCCAAAAGTGACACCATTCCAAAAACTGCACCCCTCAAGCTACTCAAAACTACATTCAAGAAGATTATTAACCCTTCAGGTGCTTCACAGGAACTAAAGCAAAGTGGAAACAAAAAATGGATATTTAAATTTTTTTTATCAAAAATGTTCTTTTAGCCTCAATTCTTTCATTTTCACATGGGCAACAGGATAAAATGGATCTTAAAATGTGTTGTGCAAATTCTCCCGAGTACATCGATACCTCATATGTGGTCATAGACCACTGTTTTGGCGCACGGCAGGGCTCAGAAGGGAAGGAGCGCAATTTGAATTTTTGAGCTAATTTTACATTCAAAAAGTGAAATTGCGCTCCTTCCCTTCTGACCCCTGCCGTGCGCCCAAACAGTGGTTTATGACCACATATGAGGTATCGGTGTACTCAGGAGAAATTGCCCAACAAATTTTAGGATGAATTTTATGCTGTTGCCATATGAAAACAAAAAAATTTAGGCTAAAAGAAAATTTTTGTGAAAAAAAAGTACTATTTCATTTTCACAGATCAATTTGTAAAGCACCTGGGGGTTCAATATGCTCACTACCCATCTAGATATGTTCCCTGGGGGGTCTAGTTTCCAAAATGGGGTCACTTGTGGGGGAGCTCCAATGTTTAGGCACACAGGGGCTCTCCAAGCGTGACATGGTGTCCGCTAACAATTTGAATAAAAATCAGCTCAAATTGTTAGCTGTAACCATGTTGTGTTTAGTGAGCCCCTGTGTGCCTAAACATTGGGGCTCCTCCACAAGTGACCCCATTTTGGAAACTAGACCCCCCAAGGAACGTATCTAGATGCATAGTGAGCACTTTGAACCCCCAGGTGCTTCACAAATTCATCCATAAAAATGAAAAAGCACTTTTTTTTCCACAAAAATTTTCTTTTTTCATTATTATGGATCAATTTGTGAAGCACCTGGGGGTTGAAAGTACTCACTATGCATCTAGATACGTTCCTTTGGGGGTCTAGTTTCCAAAATGGGGTCACTTGTGGGGGAGCTCCAATGTGGAGACGCACAGGGGCTCTCCAAACGCGACATGGTGTCCGCTAACAATTTGAATGCAAAATGAGCTCAAATTGTTAGCGGACACCATATTGCGTTTGGAGAGCCCCTGTGTGCCTAAACATTGGAGCTCCCCCACAAGTGACCCCATTTTGGAAACTAGACCCCAAGGGAACGTATCTAGATGCATAGTGAGCACTTTCAACCCCCAGGTACTTCACAAATTAATCTGTAAAAATGAAAAAGTACTTTTTTTCCGCAAAAATCTTTTTTTTTCATTAATTTGTGAAGCACCTGGGGGTTCAATATGCTCACTACCCATCTAGATATGTTCCCTGGGGGGTCTAGTTTCCAAAATGGGGTCACTTGTGGGGGAGCTCCAATGAGGAGACGCACAGGGGCTCTCCAAACGCGACATGGTGTCCGCTCACAATTTGAATAAAAATCAGCTCAAATTGTTAGCTGTAACCATGTTGCGTTTGGTGAGCCCCTGTGTGCCTAAACATTGGGGCTTCCCCACAAGTGACCCCATTTTGGAAACTAGACCCCCCAGGGAACGTATCTAGATGTATAGTGAGCACTTTGAACCCCCAGGTGCTTCACAAATTGATCCGTAAATATGAAAAAGTACTTTTTTTCCACAAAATATTTTTTTTTTCATTAATTTGTGAAGCACCTGGGGGTTCAATATGCTCACTACCCATTTAGGTAAGTTCCCTTGGGGGTCTAGTTTCCAAAATGGGGTCACTTGTAGGGGAGCTCCAATGTTTAGGCACACAGGGGCTCTCCAAACGTGACATGGTGTCCGCTAACAATTTGAGCTGATTTTCCATTCAAATTGTTAGCGGACACCATGTCACGTTTAGAGAGCCCCTGTGTGCCTAAACATTGGAGCTCCCCCACAAGTGACCACATTTTGGAAACTAGACCCCCCAAGGAACTTATTTAGATGCATAGTGAGCACTTTGAACCCCCAAGTGCTTCACAAATTGATCCGTAAAAATGAAAAAATAAATTTTTTGTGGAAACAAAGTACTTTTTCATTTTTACAGATCAATTTGTGAAGCACTTGGGGGTTCAAAGTGCTCACTATGCATCTAAATAAGTTCCTTGGGGGGGTCTAGTTTCCAAAATGGGGTCACTTGTGGGGGAGCTCCAATGTTTAGGCACACAGGGGCTCTCCATACGCGAAATGGTGTCCGCTAACAATTGGAATTGTTAGCGGACACCATGTTGCGTATGGAAAGCCGCTGTGTGACTAAACATTGGAGCTCCCACACAAGTGACCCCATTTTGGAAACTAGACCCCCCAAGGAACGTATCTAGATGCATATTGAGCACTTTGAACCCCCAGATGCTTCACAAATTGATCCGTAAAAATGAAAAAATATTTTTTTGTGGAAAAAAAAAGTACTTTTTTAATTTTATGGATCAATTTGTGAACCACTTGGGGGTTCAAGTGCTCACTATGCATCTAGATACGTTCCTTGGGGGGTGTAGTTTCCAAAATGGGGTCACTTGTGGGGGCTCTCCAATGTTTAGGCACACAGGGGCTCTCCATACGCGACATAGTGTCCGCTAATAATTGGAGCTAATTTTCCATTCAACTTGTTAGCGGACACCATGTCACGTATGGAGTGCTCCTGTGTGCCACCAGCACAAGGGCAACTGGAAGAGTTGGGGTACAGCACCAGAAAATGGCACCTCTAATGTGCTATTTTCTGGGGTGGCTGTGAGTTGCAATTTGCAGCGTGGAGGGCCACAACATTTGGGTCTCTCCACGATGAGGATTGCAGCCCCCCAACTGCCAGGTTGTACCTGGCTGGCATCCAAAAATAAGGCAAAGCTCCTTGTCATTTTATTGTTAGAAGTAAAAAAAAAAAATGGCGTGGGGCTCCGCCATATTTTTTGGTCCAGCCAGGTACAACTTGGCAGCTACGGACTGCCAGCAACCCCCAGCTGCCTCGTTGTACCTGTCTGGTACCCAAAAATACAGCAAAGCCCTTTTTTTTTTTCTTTCTAGAACTAATTCTAGAAAAAAAAATGACATAGGGCTCTGCCATATTTTTGGTCCAGCCAGGTACAACTAGGCAGCTGGGGGCTGGATTCCACAGCATGGAGAGGCCCAAGCGTTCTGGGCCCCCCATGCTGCGAATTGCAGCCCGCAGCCGCCCCAAAAAATGGCGCATTCATTGAAGCGCCATTTTCTGGCGCTGTACCAAGACTCTTCCAGTTGCCCTGGTGGCGGTGGCAAACTGGGTAATAAAGGGGTTAATGCCAGCTTGTTATTGGCAGCTGGCACTAAGCCCGAGATTCATAATATAGGGCCAATGTTAGACCCGCCATTAGGAATCTCTGGTAAATAGTCAGAAAATACACATAGAGAAAAATCTTTTTATTTGAAAAAAAAAACAAACTAAATTTGGACTCCATCTTTATTATAAAGATCCGACGTAGTCCACAACGAAGGTCCCACGGCGCTCGACCGCCTCCGACGTAGTCCACGACGAAGGTCCCACGACCCTCGATCGCCTCTGCTCAATCCAGTGATTGCAGCAAGGGATCAAGTGTCCTCTTCCTACAGCCTCTGGGGTCAGAGTTATGGTGCACTGTATGACAATGATCTGTCATACAGTGCACCATGACTATGATCCCAGAGACTACAACAAGAGGATACTTGATCCCTTGTTGCACCCATCCATTCACCTATGCACCCATCATCCATGCACACACACAGCCACGCCCGCAGACAGCCACGCACGCAGTCAGCCACGCACGCAGTCAGCCACGCACGCAGTCAGCCACGCACGCAGACATCCACGCACGCAGACATCCACGCACGCAGTCATCCACGCACGCAGTCATCCACGCACGCAGACAGCCACGCACGCAGACAGCCACGAACGCAGTCATCCACGCACGCAGACAGCCACGCACGCAGACAGCCACGCACACAGACAGCCATGCACGCAGATAGCCACGCACGCAGACAGCGACGCATGCAGTCATCCACGCATGCAGTCAGCGACGCACGCAGACAGCCACGCACGCAGACAGCCACGCACGCAGTCATCCACACACGCAGACATCCACACACGCAGTCATCCACACATGCAGTCATCCACGCACGCAGTCATCCACACATGCAGTCATCCACGCACGCAGACATCCATTCATTCATTGATACATACAAACATACATGCATACTACATACATACATGCATACTACATACATACTACATACATTCATTCATTCATTCATACATACTACATACATACTACATACATACATTCATTCATACATACATACTACATACATACTACATACATAGATACATTCATTCATTCATACACACATACTACATACATACATACATACACATACATACTACATACATACATTCATTCATTTATTCATTCACATATACACACATACTTACCTGATCCAGGAGGAGGAGCCCGGAAGAGGAGGAGCCCACACCGGAGCTGGACCGCGGCTGCACCGGCGGACCCGCCGGTAGGTGAGAGAGGGATTGGGGGGGGGATACGGGGCATGGGGGTGTTAGCTTCATCAGCCCCCTCCGTGATCGCACGGAGGGGGCTGTGGAAGCTGACAGGCGGCGGCGGTGATAGTCATTTACCGCCGGCGGGCATACCGGGGGGGTAGGACGGCAATCGGGGGGGCCAGGAGGGCGATCGGGGGGCCCTGGAGTGAGGGGGGGCTAGGAGGGAGACGGCACATGCCATCCCGCCCCTCCAGATCTGATTGGAGAGCTCCAATCGGATCTGGAGGGGATTACTAGCACTGATTGGCAGTCTGAATTTCAACTGCCAATCAGAGGGGCCCTGGGCACGGGGGGGTTAATCCACCCCCCGTGGGGTGTACTACAGGTTGTCACTGTGCATTATGTACAGTGACACCTGAGTCACCCCCCTCACACGGGCCGCAGGAGCCCGATCATTCCATGGCCCACCCCTAGGGCCAAGGGTCGGGAACGACTTTGTTTCCATGGCCCAAACGTAGGGCCAAGGGTCGGGAAAGGGTTAATGTACCACTAACATGAGGTAAAAAATGTCATGAAAAAATTATCTCAGAATCCCTGGAATCCATTGAAGCGTCCAGAGATATTACCTCATAAAGTGACACTGGTCAGGATTGAAAAAATTGTCCTGGTCAAGAAGGTGAAAACAGGGTTCTGGGTGAAGGGGTTAACATGTTTTGTAGGACATGATAGATGGATGACTGCTGAGGGTTCCCAAAGGTAACAGAAATTAGGGGGACCTAAAAAAAGTCCCATTAGTGCATTAAGCTTGACGCATACAGCATGTAATAGAAAATCCTGTTGTGCTAAATACTTTTAAGCAACTATTTCTAAAGATGCTATTTCCAACCCATCCAATTCACACAGGCATAGAAATCCAATCATAGACACCTATAAATTGTGTAAAGGTTGTCTTGCTCAATACAAGTGCATGAAGCAATACCGTGCCCACTAGTTTGCCACTCCCACTCCATACCTTTGTATTTAGTGAGGTCGCGCCCACTAGTCGTGTTGTTGCCAAAAACATGCATGCCACAAAATTGCAGTCCATTCCCGCCTTAGAAATCGGCAAATCAGCAGATGGCTTGACGGTGGAGGTTTACAAGCAACTTAAGGATGTGCTGCTGCCCAGGCTTTGCGAGGTTCTTCGGGGGACACTGGGGGGAGGGAAGTCTACCAAATTCCATGAGAGAGGCGACGATAGTGGTGCTCCCTAAGAAGGACAAGGATACCTGTAGGCCTGAGTCCTATAGACCCATTTCCTTACTGTCGGTAGATGCCAAGCTACTTGCCAAAGTGATGGGGACCAGGCTGGCAGGGGTGGTACACAGAGTAGTGCACCCAGACCAGACCGGATTTATGCCTCACAAATCTACAGCTATTAACTTGAGAAGGTTGTTTTTAAACATTCAATTACCTGCAGATAATACGGGCTACAGGGCAGTGGCATCCTTAGACACCCATAAGGCGTTCGATAATGTAGAGTGGGGCTAGGTCTGGTTGGTTCTTGAGCAGATTGGTTTCGGACCGGTGTTGATCTCATGGGTGAGGTTGCTCTATTCCTCCCCGGCGGCATGAATCAGGGTGAATGGGGAGACATCCGAGAAACTTCATCTAACTAGAGGGACACGGCAGGGTTGTCCCCTCTCTCCATGACTGTTTGCCCTGGCATTAGAGCCACTAGCTGCTTATATCTGTGGGGTGGCTGAGATTAAGGGGTTTCAATTTGGGCTGGTGGAGGAAAAAATTGCGCTTTATGCGGATTACATCCTCTTGTTCTTCAGGGACCCCCTGGAATCCCTGAGTCAGGCAGTGTTGCTGGTTGAGGAATTTGGGAAGATGTCTGGATTAAGAATAAACTGGGACAAATCTAATTATTAATGGTAGACAGGGATAACATGGTGGACATGGGAGAATTTGGTTGTACAGAACTGACACTGGTTGATCAATTTAAGTATCTGAGTGTACAGGTTGCATTGCCAATAGAGAATTATCTAAAACTAAATGTGATGCCGCTCCTGGCCAAACTTAGGGATAAGACTCAGATTTGTGGTAAGCTGCGTCTCTCGGTGGTGGGCAGGGCTAACCTGTCTAAAATGGTACTCATGCCTAAGCTCCTTTATATACAGTTAGGGCCCGAAATATTTGGACAGTGACTCAAGTTTTGTTATTTTAGCTGTTTACAAAAACATGTTCAGAAATACAATTATATATATAATATAATATGGGCTGAAAGTGCACACTCCCAGCTGCAATATGAGAGTTTCCACATCCAAATCGGAGAAAGGGTTTAGGAATCATAGCTCTGTAATGCATAGCCTCCTCTTTTTGAAGGGACCAAAAGTAATTGGACAATGGACTTAAGGGCTGCAATTAACTCTGAAGGTGTCTCCCTCGTTAACCTGTAATCAATGAAGTAGTTAAAAGGTCAGGGGTGGATTCCAGGTGTGTGGTTTTGCATTTGGAAGCTGTTGCTGTGACCAGACAACATGCGGTCAAAGGAACTCTCAATTGAGGTGAAGCAGAACATCCTGAGGCTGAAAAAATAGAAAAAATCCATCAGAGAGATAGCAGACATGCTTGGAGTAGCAAAATCAACAGTTGGGTACATTCTGAGAAAAAAGGAATTGACTGGTGAGCTTGGGAACTCTAAAAGGCCTGGGCGTCCACGGATGACAACAGTGGTGGATGATCGCCGCATACTTTATTTGGTGAAGAAGAACCCGTTCACAACATCAACTGAAGTCCAGAACACTCTCAGTGAAGTAGGTGTATCTGTCTCTAAGTCAACAGTAAAGAGAAGACTCCATGACAGTAAATACAAAGGGTTCACATCTAGATGCAAACCATTCATCAATTCCAAAAATAGACAGGCCAGAGTTAAATTTGCTGAAAAACACCTCAAGAAGCCAGCTCAGTTCTGGAAAAGTATTCTATGGACAGATGAGACAAAGATCAACCTGTACCAGAATGATGGGAAGAAAAAAGTTTGGAGAAGAAAGGGAACGGCACATGATCCAAGGCACACCACAACCTCTGTAAAACATGGTGGAGGCAACGTGATGGCATGGGCATGCATGGCTTTCAATGGCACTGGGTCACTTGTGTTTATTGATGACATAACAGCAGACAAGAGTAGCCGGATGAATTCTGAAGTGTACCGGGATATACTTTCAGCCCAGAGTCAGCCAAATGCTGCAAAGTTGATTGGACGGCGCTTCATAGTACAGATGGACAATGACCCCAAGTATACAGCCAAAGCTACCCAGGAGTTCATGAGTGCAAAAAAGTGGAACATTCTGCAATGGCCAAGTCAATCACCAGATCTTAACCCAATTGAGCATGCATTTCACTTGCTGAAATCCAGACTTAAGACGGAAAGACCCACAAACAAGCAAGACCTGAAGGCTGCGGCTGTAAAGGCCTGGCAAAGCATTAAGAAGGAGGAAACCCAGCGTTTGGTGATGTCCATGGGTTCCAGACTTAAGGCAGTGATTGCCTCCAAAGGATTCGCAACAAAATATTGAAAATAAAAATATTTTGTTTGGGTTATGTGTATTTGTCCAATTACTTTTGACCTCCTAAAATGTGGAGTGTTTGTAAAGAAATGTGTACAATTCCTACATTTTCTATCAGATATTTTTGTTCAACCCTTCAAATTAAACGTTACAATCTGCACTTGAATTCTGTTGTAGAGGTTTCATTTCAAATCCAATGTGGTGGCATGCAGAGCCCAACTCGCGAAAATTGTGTCACTGTCCAAATATTTCTGGCCCTAACTGTACTTCACAACTCGCCAGTGTGGCTCCCGGGGGTGTCTTTCACAGACTCAACTCACTCTTTAGAGACCTGGTTTGGGCGGGGAGAAACAACCCAGGATAAAGCTGGAGGTCCGGCAAAGGCCCAAGGAAGAGGGGGGGGGTTGGCTTTGCCTAACCTTTGGGTATTTTTTTTTGGTGTCCCAAAGTCAGCATTTGAGTTTTGTCTTACAGGAAGGGGGATGGTTCAATACTGGCAGTACTGAAGCCCTTTGGTGCAGGGATTGTAAACTGGTGTGTTTAATCGGTTGGGAAAGAAATTCCCCACTCTGTGTCTAATACATAATACTTTGTCTTAAATCAAGAGAATAAGAGGGGTCTCCGGCCTGACTATATATACTCCCATTTGGATGAATGAAAAACTGAGCGAAGTGTATAAACTTGGGGAATGGAAAGACTGGTATGCTAAAGGGATACGGTACATGACACAGTTACTAGTGAACCAACAATTGAAAGAGTTTCACATACTTAAGGAAGAATTTAGCATCCCAGATGCGGATATATCTATATCTATAGCTACCTCAGGATTCAAAATGCATTTAGAAGGCAGAGACCGTAAACTGGACTGCAGATACAAGGAGATATTGTCCTTGACTATATTTATTTATTTATTTGGAAGGAACTAAGAGGCGGGTAATCTCCAGCGTATACAAAGATATTTTACACATACTTCTGTTGAAGCATCCGATTGGTGCTCAGAGTAAATGGGAGGAGGAATTAGGGGCGCTGGATGATGAGATCTGGGAGTCGGTTTTGGAATATATCCCAAAACTATCATTAAGTGAGCCGGGATGGCTATCACAACTGTACACCATTGACAGAGTGTAGAGATCTCCTGAGTTCCTATATAAGATTGGGATGAGAGACACGTCAGAATGTCTGAAATGTATGAATGAAAATGCAGGAATTATGCATATGTTGTGGGAGTGTCCAAGGCTGCTAGCCTTTTGGATGGTAGTGATTGCGATGATTGAAGGGAAGTATGGATGTGTGGTGCCTAGAGTTCCTTTGGGTACGTGGAAGACATACAAGTCAAACGCACAAAAGATATCGATAGCCAGACTGTTATATATGGCTAGGAGGCAAATCATTAGGGGCTGGATCGGGTCCGAGTCCCCCTCTAGAAGGGAGTATGTTCAATAGGTGGAATATTTGATTGGCTTAAAAGAAGGTATATATCGGAGGAGGGAAGCCATGACAACATTTGAACAAATCTGGGCTTTATGGAAGGGGTAACCCGAGCAATTCGTTGGATGTGCTGTTCTTCAAGGATGATTTATAAAGGATGTTCTAGTGCTATGATATATCACAACTATTGCTCTTAGACTGATGATATACCTTGTAAAATCACTTTTATAGGGTCAAAGACATTGGTTGTGACGTTTGCTGTCTGAAGAGGGGAGGGGGAAGGGATGCCGGGGATGCATTCATTCGTTGGATTGTGGGTTTTACTGTAAACACGTAAACCACTTGTTTATGATGTTATGAATACATGTTTGGTTAATAAAAACACATCTGATTTAAAAAAAAAAAAATCGGCAAATCCTCGTAGCACGCAGTGCTTGTGCTGGGAGAATTGATAAGTCTGCAGTCACACAGAGTAACTACAGAATTATCCGTTTAGACCGGGCAACCCCTTTAAGTTATGTGTTAATTATAAGAAATGGCACAGGAAAAAAGTATTGAACATAATAATAATAATAATAATAATGCTTTATTTATATAGCGCCAACATATTCCGCAGCGCTTTACAATGTAGGGTTAGAGTACAGAAAATATAATACAGTAAGTAATTACAGTAGAGAACAAATATAGTACAATAATTGGATACAAAACAATAGGCATAGAATCAATGTAAAAAAGAAAATACAATAAATAAAGCAAGAAATGAAGGTGGCCCTGCTCAAAAGAGCTTACAATCTAAAGCGGGATAGAGGTTGCACAAGGTACAGGGGCTTATTGCACTGATGGTCCAGGCATCTTGAGGAAGTGGGGCATAGGACTAAGCTTACATGGATGGTCATTATACAATCTGTGTAGACCTTTTTGGTTTGGTGGAGTTTGTAGAGGAGTAATGTCCAGAGGGATAGCCCATTCACTGTCTACAGTACAATGGACTTCTATTAGGGAGTATGATAGGCCGCCTTAAAAAGATGCGTTTTTAGGGATCGCCTGAAGCCATGCAAGTTGTGGATAGTCCTGATTTCTTGGGGTAAAGCATTCCAGAGTTTTGGTGTGCAGCTCTGGAGAAGTCTTGGAGTCGGGAGTGGGAGGATCGGATTAGTACGGATGTTAGTCGAAGGTCATTTGAGGAACGTAGGGAGCGGGTGGGGTGATAGACAGAGATGAGGGAGGAGAGGTAGGGGGGTGCTGCACTGTGAAGAGCTTTGTGGGTGAGAACAAGCAATTTGAATTTGATCCTGTAGTATACGGGCAGCCAGTGCAATGACTGGCAGAGAGCAGAGGCATCTGAGTAACGATTGGCCAGGTGGGTGATCCTGGCTGCTGCATTAAGGATGGACTGGAGAGGAGAAAGTCTGGTGAGGGGGAGGCCACTTAATAGAGAATTGCAATAGTCAAGGCGGGAATGGATTAGGGCCACAGTGAGGGTTTTTGTTGTTTCCATGGTGAGAAAGGGGCGGACTCTAGAGATATTCTTCAGGTGTAAGCGACAGGAGCGGACGAGACATTGTGTGTGGGAGGAGAAGGAGAGATCGGTGTCAAACATAACACCCAGACAACGAGCCTGCTGCCTAGGCGTTATCGTGGTGCCGCAAACTGAGAGAGAGATGTCCGATTTAGGGAGGTTAGTGGATGGGGGGAGCAGAAGAAGTTCAGTTTTGGAAAGGTTTAGTTTCAAATAGAGAGTGGACATGATATTGGAAACTGCAGCTAGACAGTCATTGGTGTTCTTTAATACCGCAGGGGTAAGGTCAGGGGCTGAAGTGTATAGTTGTGTGTCATCAGCATAAAGATGGTACTGAAAGCCAAATCTGCTGATGGTCTGTCCAATCGGGGCCGTGTAGAGAGAGAATAGGAGGGGGCCAAGGACTGAACCCTGAGGGACCCCAATAGTGAGGGGAAGAGGGGAGGAAGTGGAGCCAGCAAAAGATACACTGAAAGAGCGGTCAGAAAGATAGGAGGAGAGCCAGGAGAGAGCGGTGTCCTTTATGCCAATGGAATGCAGCATAGAGAGTAGGAGCTGATGGTCAACAGTGTCAAAAGCTGCAGAGAGATCAAGGAGAATAAGCAGAGAGTGGTTACCATTACGTTTTGCTGTCAGAAGGTCATTGGTCACTTTGATGAGGGCAGTTTCTGTAGAGTGAAGGGGGCGGAAACCAGACTGTAATGGATCTAGAAGAGAGTGAGCGGAGAGGTAACGGGTGAGGCGGGAATAGACCAGGCGCTCCAAGAGTTTAGAGATGAAGGGGAGATTGGAGACTGGTCTGTAGTTATTTGTGCAGGTTGGGTCGAGAGTGGTTTTCTTTAATAATGGAGTAATGATCGAGTGTTTGAAGGAGGAGGGGAAGATGCCAGAAGAGAGGGAGAGATTGAAGATTTTGGTTAGATGAGTGGTGACGACTGGAGAGAGGGATTGGAGCAGGTGTGAGGGAATGGGATCAGTAGTGCATGTTGTGGGACGAGAGGAAGAAAGGAGCCTGGAGACTTCTTCTTCTGTGACTGGGTCAAATGTGGAGAGTGAGCCGGAGGAGATGTGGGGAAGAATGGGGGTGGCAGCGCTTGGAGGCTGAGAGCTGATTTCCTGGCGGATGTTGTCTATTTTCTCCATGAAGTAGGAAGCCAAGTCATCAGCACAGAGGTCAGTGATGGGGGCCTGCACTTTAGGACTGAGGAGAGAGTGAAAGGTGTCAAAGAGTTTTTTTGGATTGTTGGATAGTGAGGAGACCAGGGTGGTGAAGTAGGTCTGTTTGGCAAGGTGAAGGGCAGAGTTGTAGGTTTTTAGCATGAATTTATAATGGATAAAGTCTCCTGGTGAGCGAGTTTTCCTCCATAGACGTTCAGCACTCCTAGAGCATCGCTGGAGGAATCGAGTTTGTGGTGTGAGCCAGGGCTGTTTTGTTCTCTGTTTGGAGGTTCTGAGGGTGAGGGGCGCTACTTGGTCCAGGGAGCTTCTGAGAGAGTCATTGTAGTGATTTACTGCCTGATCTGGACAGGAGATTGAAGAGATTGGGGACAGAGATGAGATGAGGGAGTCTGTGAGTGCCTGAGGGTTAATGGCCTGTAGATTTCTGGATGTGTGATAGGTAGGATTGGGCTGTGTTGGCCGAGGGTTAGTGAGTGAGAAGGAGAGAATGTTGTGGTCAGAGAGTAGAGTTGAGTTATCCAAGGGGGAGGATGAGCAGAGCCGGGTAAAGACCAGGTCAAGGGTGTTACCGTTTTCGTGCGTCTCAGAGGTTGAGAGCTGTGATAGGCCAAGAGAGGTAGTTAGAGATAGGAGCTGGGATGCAGATGGGGAGATGGGGCTATTTATGGGAATGTTAAAGTCTCCCAGAATAAGGGTTGGTAAATCTGAGGACATGAAATGCGGGAGCCAAGCGGAGAAATGGTCGAGGAACAGGGTGGGTGACCCTGGGGGGCGGTATACCACTGCTACTTTGAGGTGGAGGGGATGGAATAGCCTAATGGTGTGGACCTCAAAAGAAGGGAATGAGAGTGATGGGGCTGGAGGGATGACCTGGAAAGTACATTGTGGGGACAGGAGGAGGCCAACTCCACCGCCACGTCTGTTCCCAGGTCTAGGGGAGTGAGAGAAGTGTAAGCCGCCGTATGAAATAGCAGCCGGGGAAGCAGTGTCTGAATCCTGGATCCAGGTTTCTGTGAGGGCCAGCAGGTTTAGAGAGTTGGAAAGGAAGTAATTGTGAATGAAAGGAAGTTTGTTGCATGCAGATCGTGGATTCCAGAGAGCGCAGTTAAAAGAGGAAGATGAAGGTGTGCAAGTGATGGTAATGAGGTTAGTGGGGTTTCTATGTGTGGTGGGAGAGGGGTTGACATGCCTATTATATTTAATTAAATGTATTTACTACTTTGTACACAGGGCTTTATTGGTGATGACCGCTTCAAGACGACTCCTGTATTGAAGACTCTAGTTGAATGCATTGCTCAGATGTGATTTTGGCCCATTCTTCCAAACAAACACTCTTCAGATCCTGAAGGTGTTGTGTGCTTCTTCTATGAACTCTGAGCTTTAGTTCCTTCCATACATTTTCTATTAGATTCAGGTCAGCTGATTGACTGGGCCATTCTAGCAGCTTTATTTTCTTTTCTGAAGCCAATTGAGTTTCCTTGGCTGGATGATTGGGATCATTGTCTTGCTGAATTGTCCACTCTTGTTTCATCTTCATCATCCTTGTAGATGTCAGCAGATCTTTATCAAGAATATCTTAGCAGACTTGTCCATTCATCCTTCCTTCAATTATCTGAAGTATACCAGTACCATATGTTGAAAAATGGTCCCACACCATGATGTTCCCACCTCCAAACTTTACTGTTGGAATGGTGTTTTTGCGGTGATATGTATTAACTTTTATCCTCTAAACATGGTGACATACAAAAAAGTTAATTTTGGTCTCATTATATTCTCACAGTATTTCACAGGCTTGTCTAAATGTTGTTGAGCAATCTTTAAATGCACTTGAACAGGCTTTTTGTTAAGCAGTGGAGTCTGGCATGGTGAGTGTGCATACAGGCCAGATGTTTGAGAGCATTACTTTTTCTCTATTAACTTTTGTACCTGCTGATTCCAGGTCTTTCTGTAGCTCTCCACACCGGTCCTTGCTGTTGGACAGCACTTCTGATGATTGTTTTCATGCTGTCTGAAATCTTGCAGGGAGCATCTGATGGTGGCTGGTTTATGGTGAAATGATGTTCATTCCACTCCCGGATTATGTTCCCATCCATCATTGCTTACTTCAACATTCAGTAGTTTAGAATTTCTTTAAGCTGTGTTCACACTGGCGTTTTGGGCTGTTTGCATCATCATTTTTGTAGCCAAACCAGGAGTAGAGCAATCAGAGGAAAAGTCTAATAGAAACACGTCACCACTTCTGGATTTAATCCCACTGCTGGTTTTGGCTACAAAAACTGTTGAGCAAAACAGCCCAAAACGCCAGTGTGAACACAGCCTACCCGTGTGTCATTATGTTTGGAACAATCGGATTGTGAAGGTCTGAAAGCTCATGGTTTTACCAATATGAGAGATTCTTGTGTGGCATAGGCATCTTTATGGGCCATCAGTTGAACAAGCAGATTTTTTTTTCCTGCTAAGTGGCAGTATTGCTCTCTAATTACTGACAGATTTCATCTGATGTCATGATTTTCCATAGCTTTTTGCACCTCTCTGTCTTCATATGTTCAATAACTTAATTTATGAACATCTGTGGTTTGATTTCTTTGCCTGTGTGGGTTGGATGGGTTGTTACTGACATATGGTGAGAAATTCACATTTAGAAATATGTTTACTTAAAAAATTGGTAAGTGTTGAATACTTATGTTACCTGATGTGTGTGACTGCCTCTCCTTTTGATTGAAGTGACAGCTCAGCTATCTCTGGCAGTTCTACAAGTGATTGCAGTGGTGATCTCTAGTGATTAGTGAGCATTGCCATGCTCAGTACTCGAAACGAGCAGGTCGAACGCTCGAACAGAAGCAACTGTAGGTCTGAGTATCATGGAAGTTAATGGGAAACTGGAGCAGTTTTTCAGAAGATAAATATCAAGTACCCGAGCATGGTAATGCTCGCTCATCATTAGTGGTCTCGTCCACTATTTTATGCATTCACACAAGGGACTTGTCCTCTGCACCAGAGGGGAGTCCCAGTGGTCAAAACTCCAACAATTGTATGGACAAGTAATAAGTTTATGGAAAGACCCTATTAATCCCTTCACCACAGTTGACTGATCGGGGATCCCAACCAACAACTTTTATGTATATCATTGCAGTCACACAGGGCACAGAAGCTATGGAATGCACAATCTTTGCCAGGAGCCCAACTTACATGGCAGCCAAGACCAGCTGTGGAAACAACTTCATTGTAAGGGCCCGATATAATGCCATGGGAACCCTAAGTCGTCATGACGACTTTCAGGTCACCCGGCTTAGTCAAGCCTGATGGACCATTCTCCTGGCATAATCTGAGAGGCATGTGCCCCACTGAGGTCACCAAGCTTAGTCAAACCTGATAGATTATGCTAGGAGGATGGTCTTAGAGGCATCTGCCCCACTGAGGTCACCAAGCTTAGTCAAGCCTGAAAGATTGTGCCAGGAGGATGGTCTGAGAGGCATTGACAGGTATAATGTATTGCAATGGTTTTGCATTGCCATACGTTATACCAGCAATCAAACTAATAAATGTTCATACCCCATATAGGGATATACAATAGATTACGAGAATCTCTGAAAAACAATTCAGACAAAATTCCTACCGGAAAATTCACTGTAGTGAGGCAGAGTCACTGTGTTCTTCTTCTTACCTGTGATCGGCATTGTCCATCTTTTTACATGCTTTTTTTAGGTGAGCACAGAATTGCAGTCAACAACAGTTTTGTGCACTTTGAATAGAAAGACACCACTAAACAGAGGTCACACGGAGTCCAGAGTATCTGTTGCCTCATTATAGTGAATGGATCTGTCGTGGGTTGCATCTGAATCATGTATTTTGTAGATGTAAGTGGAAAACCCATTGCAAGTGCTCAGCAAAGAGCACAGCATAAATATAAACTGATCCTAAATGTTCTGTTTCCAAATTACCACAATATAGCATTCAACTCCACCCATATAAAGACAAGTCATACTCCGATCCATCATCTGTTAAAAATATAGGGGGCTTCCATGTCACTTGTAGCACAAAGGCTCTGAAAAAGTGTTATTTCACCTCGGCATACCAAAGAAAGAAATCACGCAAAATCTGCTCTCCCAAATCCAAATACCCCTCTCCATTCTGAGTACCTCAAAGTGGCTAAACCACAGTTGACATCCATACATTTGGCATTTCTGTAGTGAGGAGGCCCGCTTATTGTATGTGTGTATCTCCAGAAGCACGAGCTGGGCACCATGTACAAGCATTACAATGTACTAGGCACCACGAGGGCTTATTTGTGTTTTTGATTCTGCAACATTCGGTGCATTTTACTTTTTGGGTGTTTTCCAGAGACAAAATTGTCACTACACGCATAGAGGGGTGTAGTTTCCAAAATGTATTCACTTGTGGTTTCTGGTGTTTTGGCACTTAGGGGCTCTGCAAACGGAGTCTGGAAATCTGTGCTCCAAAAACCAAATGGTTTACATTTACCATTGAAAATCTTGAAAAAATTAACATTTTAGTGATAAAAATTTATTTTTTTCCTTACCACCCAATAGTATCAAACTTCTGATGCACATATGGTATCGAAATCCTCACTGCCCTATGTGATGTAGCGACCCGGGGAACTCGCTTGCTGCATAATGACATCAACACATGTTTCAACCATAAGATTTGGTCAGCAGTTTATTGTGTTCAAACTGCCCCTCTCATATAAATACGTGATAGCTACATGATCCACCATACCGTATAAACATGACATTACAAATATAACATTACATACAACCACACGTTACATTGCATATATCCTTTTAACCCTCGGTACCGTTACCCAACGCAGATTACACTGGTCAGTTGGTATCTCACCGGGTTTCGGTCGCCGCCGGTACACCCCTGTTTACGGTTTCTGCCCGACTGCCAGGCCCTTCATTGGCCCAAGTTCCCCTGGGGAGTCCAGGACTTGGACTTCTTCCCCTCCCAGGGGCGCTGCCCTGCTTTCATTCACACACGGACCACCCGGCCCCACATCATATATGGCACTTTACTTAAGCCATCAGCTCTCATCCATGGCACTATTACATAAGCCATCATATATTAACACACTGTGTTCCGGGTAGGTTTCACACAGCACAACCACAGTAAAACTGGCTAATGTGCACAGAATCCTATACCGACAACCCGTGTGATGCACCCGGCCATGGGTCGCATCACCACACCTAGATGAATTCATTGGGGGATGTACTTGGTAAAAATGCGGTCACTTATGGGGGGGGGGGGGGCGGGCTGTCTGGCATATCTCGCTCTGTCGATGTGACATGGTACCCCCAAACCATTCCAACTAAATTTTAACTGCAATATGTCACTTCCATTCCGAGCTTTACACTGTGCCTCAAAAGCAGGACCTTGAAATCGGAGTCTGTAAGATATGAACTGACTCCTAAATTAGATAAATTGGATACAGTAGATAAGTGCAGCTTGTGCTGATTATTCTGTTCTGTTGAAATATCTTGATTATTGTATCATAATAATAATTAAAGCCTGATGTTCACATTGTACTACATTAAATTTATCACTTAAACATGAGCCATGTATGAGGGAGTCGGATTCAGGGAAATTAGTCGTAGGTTTGGTTTACCGACTCCACAGCCCTGCTCAAAGGTAGTTTATAACCACATATATGGGGTATTGGCGAACACTTGTGGAGCTAATTGTACTGTCCATTTTGTCGTATTACACTTTTTAGAAGTTAAAACTTTAGCGTGAAAGCAACAATTTAGTGGAAATGTTTTTTGTTTTGTATTTCTCTTCATAGCCCAATAGTATACTTATATAATAATATTATAAAGGTGATACTGCGAATCACCTGCGGATATAAATTGCCCACAACTCCCCAAGAGGAGTTTCTTGAAAGGTGCAGTTTCCAGAATGGGTTCAATTGCTTTTTTTTGTGCTGTTTTGGTATGTCAAGGGACCTTCAAATATGGCATGGTGTAGGGAATTTATTCCTGCCAAAATGGCTTTCCTAAACAGTAATTTTCCATTACAACCTCTCCCCCATGTTATCACTACTCAAGGGAAATTCCCCCACAAATTGTATGGTCTATATTCTCCTGTTACCCTTGTGAAAATACAACATTTAGGGTAAAAGCAACATTTTTCTGGGAAGAATGTCTTCTCATTTCTACTGCTTAACATTCTAAAATTCTGGAGGTACAAGGTGTTCACCACACATCTATTTGTGTTTTGAGGGGTCTAGTTTCCAAAATGGGGGTCTATAACTGTTTAGGTACATTGGGCCTCTCCAAACTTGACATGGAATCAGCTATTGATTCCAGACAATTTTGTGTTCCAAAAGGTGCTTCTTCCTATCTGAGCCCTGCCGTGCACCCAAATAGTAGATTTGTACATATGGGATATTTGTGTGCTCAGGAGAAATTGCATGACACATTTTGGGGTCCATTTTCTCCTGTTACCCTAGTTAAAATGCAAAATTTGGGGCTAAAATATTTTTGTGGTGAAAAGTAAAATGTATGTTTTTTTCCTTCCACCTTTTTTAGTTTCTGTGCTGCACCTGAAGGGTTACCGTATATACTCGCGTATAAGCCGAGTTTTTCAGCCCAAAAATTGGGCTGAAAAGTTACCCCCTCGGCTTATACGCGAGTCACTATACGGGCGCCCCCCCCCCCCCCAGAGGTATACAGGCCCCCCCCGTGCTCCTTAAACCTGTAAAGGAAGATGATTATACTTATCGCTGTCCGGCTGCCGTCCCCGCTCTCCATCGCGCTCCTCCATCTGCATCGCGCTCCTCCATCTTCCGGCTTCCTGTCGGCACCGACAATGACGTCATTGTCGGCGCAGAACACAGGAAGTCGGAAGCCGGAAGATGGAGGAGCGCGATGGAGAGCGGGGACGGCAGCCGGACAGCGATAAGTATAATCATCTTCCTTTACAGGTTTAAGGAGCATGGGGGGGCCTGTATACCTCTGGGGGGGGGGGGGGCTGTATACCTCGGGCTGCTGCTGCATATAACATGGGGCTGCTGTATAACATGGGGCTGCTGTATAACATGGGGCTGCTGTATATAAAATGGGGCTGCTGCTGTATAACATGGGGCTGCTGTATATAAAATGGGGCTGCTGCTGTATAACATGGGGCTGCTGCTGTATAACATGGGGCTGCTGCTGTATAACATGGGGCTGCTGTATATAAAATGGGGCTGCTGCTGTATAACATGGGGCTGCTGCTGTATAACATGGGGCTGCTGCTGTATAACATGGGGCTGCTGTATATAAAATGGGGCTGCTGCTGTATAACATGGGGCTGCTGCTGTATAACATGGGGCTGCTGTATATAAAATGGGGCTGCTGCTGTATAACATGGGGCTGCTGCTGTATAACATGGGGCTGCTGCTGTATATAAAATGGGGCTGCTGCTGTATAACATGGGGCTGCTGCTGTATAACATGGGGCTGCTGCTGTATATAAAATGGGGCTGCTGCTGTATATAAAATGGGGCTGCTGCTGTATATAAAATGGGGCTGCTGCTGTATATAACATGGGGCTGCTGCTGTGTATAACATGGGGCTGCTGCTGTGTATAACATGGGGCTGCTGCTGTGTATAACATGGGGCTGCTGCTGTGTATAACATGGGGCTGCTGTATATAACATGGGACTGCTGCTGTGTATAACATGGGGCTGCTGCTGTGTATACCATGGGGCTGATGCTGCTGTGTATACCATGGGGCTGCTGCTGTATATACCCTGGGGCTGCTGCTGTATATACCCTGGGGCTGCTGCTGTTTATACCACTGAGGCTGCTGCTGTATATACCTCTGGGGCTGCTGTATACTACCACTGGGGCTGCTGTATATACCTCTGGGGCTGCTGTATACTAACTACTGGGGCTGCTGCTGTATATACCACTGGGGCTGCTGCTGTATACCTCAGGGGCTGCTGTATACCACACTGCTGAGGGCTGTATACCTGTGCTGGGGTCCACCCTCGGCTTATACACGAGTCAATAGTTTTTCCCAGATTTTGGGGGCCAAAGTAGGGGGGTCGGCTTATACACGGGTCGGCTTATACACGAGTATATACGGTAATAAACTTCTTGAATGTGGGTTTGAGCAGTTTGCTGGGTGCAGTTTTTAGAGTGGTGCACATTTGGGTATTTTCGGTCACATAGGCCCCCCAAAGTTATTTCAAATGTGATTTGGTCCCTAAAAAAAATGGTTTTGTACATTTTGTTGGAAAAATGGGAAATTGCTGATAAACTTTGAACCTTTCTAACTTCCTAAGGGAAAAAAAAATCTATATGTTTAAAAAATTGTGCTGATGTAAAGTAGACATGTGGGAAATGTTTAACTATTTTGTGACTTTACTCTCTGGTGTAAGGGCTTGGGGTTAAGGCGTTAAACATTAAATGTGACACCCAACAGAAGGCTCTTGCATTGCATTTACATTTTTAACCTGACCATTAGCAATCTGTTTCTTCTATCTCATCTGCCCTTGATATCTTCCCTAAAATTGACATATAGTAAGGAACACATGATCAGACTGTACATGTGTTATGATGGAGATGCATCATCCGCATAGGAGCTGAAGAAAATAGACATGTTCAATTGAAATATATTGCACGATTGCTTCATTTCGTATTCAGAAGAGATTGTAACAATAAAAATGACTTTAATTTTGGAGCTGATCTAATTAGGATTCCAGATTGCAACTCCCCTCAGAATACACACAAGGTGTCCTAGGATGGTGTCCTGTAGCCCAAAGACATGCCAGGCTTTCTAAGCCTTGAGCAGTGGAGTGACCAGAGGTCAATAATCACTTCTGGGAAACTCTGGATTAAGGAAATACCATCAAGATGAAATGTTCTGCCCCAGTCTGGTCAGATCCTGAAGGTTCAGTGGTGGACAGTTGATGAACTATTCTGTGACCTGTGGAAACTGTTATTGAGGGCTTGGCCAGTGCTGAGTATTAGCAGTAGGCAGGAATTATTCTGACCTTGCCTAATGTCTGCTACTCCTTGTAGCCTCTTTTCATTTGCAATAAGTATTAAGGATACAACTGTTCTATGTGTTTTAGGTTTTTGTTTGTCTGAATTAAATAGTTGATGCCCCGAACATTCTTTTTCACATTTTGTTCTGGTTTCTCTCCCCAGGATGGCACTCTATTTGACGGGAGGCCAATTGAATCTCTTTCCCTGATTGATGCGGTTATGCCTGATGTTGTACAGACGAGGCAGCAAGCATATAGGGACAAACTTGCACAACAGCAAGCAGCCGCGGCTGCCGCCGCCGCAGCTGCTGCCGCTGCATCAGCAAACAACCAACAACCATCTACAAAGAATGGGGAAAATGCAGCGAATGGGGAGGAAAATGGAGGACATGCACTGGCAAGTAAGTGAACTCGGAAACTGGTTGGAAACTTGATAAAGCAGTATGTCTTTTGTGGAAAAAGAACTTTGGAGAATTACGTGGTGCCCCAAGTTAGATCAATAATGAGAGATTGTACAGGATATGGTGTTATGGGTAGAAAAAAAAATGTTCTGACAGCAATCCTGTAACTGCCCCACATGGTTTCAACAAGTAGCATGTGTCGCACTTTAAACCGAGCCAAGCTTTATGGACGAAGGCCAAGGAAGAAACCATTGCCGAAGAGAAGACATAAAAAGGGACAACTGTTCTTTGCCAAAGAGTATCTTGACAATCACAATCCTTCTGTTGCTTTGCATTGCCAAAAGTCTTTTTTTTTTTTTTTTTTGTTTCATTTGTCCATAGACCATTCTCCTAGTTCATTAGACTGTATTAGAAACTTACAAGGGCACACCAGGGACCGGAGGGAATCCCTGGACTGTTTGGCCTATTGCACTGCAGTGCTTTAATACTACATGTTGACAGAAGTTGTGAGACCTGACTTTGTTTGATCACTGTCCTATTACTTCTGATAATGTGCCTACACTACATCTTTTACCTTTTTGTGACTCTGATCCACTGATTATTATTATTTATTTTTAAATACCATTGATTTGATGGGAAACCGTTTACATCCAAAATTTCTGTATAAATGTAAATGAACAAACGGACAGACTGGTACAGAGGTGGAAAAAGAACCCTGCCCTACAGAGCTTAACTACAACATAGTGGTGGAGGATCAGTAGATTGGGGAGTTGCAGCATCTCTGGCAATACTGAGGATATAGCGGGGTTACTGCAGGCTGTCCACCTTTCTTAAGAGAAGTTTTAAGATGACCTCATAATGTTCCAAATGTGGGAGACAATCAGATGTGCTGAGGCACTGAATTCTGCAGAATGGGGGATACTCAGGGAAAGTCTTGTGGCGATTGGGTGAGGAACATATAAAGGTACCATCACACACGGCAATTTTACTAGCAATTTCACTGGCAATTTGCTGGTTGCAGTGAAATCATGGACACATTGTTCCATTTGTACACGTGCAATGTAAATATAAAGAAACCAATTGTGTTCACATGGATTTTCACTTACACAGCAACAACCAGCAAATTGCCAGTGAAATTGCTAGCAAACTTGCCGCGTGTGACGGTACCTTAAGGGTAAAGGAGAGAATGAGATCTTGTGAGGATTGGAGATTATTTTTTGAGAAATTACTTTGGATATATATGGGGCAGACAGATTATTTATAATCTCATTTGTTCATTTGGTGCAATTATTTGGCAACTCTCGTAAATACACTCAATATTGTATGATCATTCATGTTAAAGTAGTTTTGTTTTAGCCACTATTGGACTTGCAGTCTTTGTATTTCAGCAATATTAAGTAAAGGATGTTTAGAATGTTTAGTCATTTAATATTTATGTTAAATGTATCAATGTTTTATTTATTGCACAATTATTAATAATAAAGTACGTACTTCAAAACAGCGAAAAAAGTGGGCATGGTTAATCTTTCAGTGTGTAGTATATCATAATCATGATTGCATTTCTGCACTAGTTCTAATTAGGTCATGGTAACAAGTCAAAGACATCCAATATTTTGTCCAAATTATTGCTCTGTGGGGGGACTCTTGTCAAATGCTTCACTGCAGGCAAACAAATATGCAGGAACCTGGACAAGAATGTGCAATGAATCTATGCCGCTGTAGAAAAGATGAAGGTCCAAAATTCAGGCTGTTGTGACATGTGTGCAGTCTTGCACTGCTTGGTGTACTCTATGAACATGGCCAGCACTGCCAACTAGTGGCAGACAGCCATCTTGATCATAAATCCAACTTCAAGTTCTTAACTGTAGCAGCTGTAGTGTACGCTACTGGAGCTAAAATTTGGTTCTGTGGGGGAACTGTAAAACAGTCAGTATAATAATCAGCCCCCTGCTGAAAAGCACAGAGTTGGCACCTGAGGACCACAACCATCTTTCCTCAACATCACCACCTTGCAAGTGCACCAGTCACTTCTGCTTTTTCATGACTCTGCCGGCTAGGTTTCTCAGGCCCATCCAACATTAATTTTTATTCTCTGTGATGGATCTCTGCCAATTTGGCTATGAGGGTCAACTGTACAACTTCCTCCTTAGATAACTTACCTCTTCTTCTCTCTGACCACAACATTCTCTCCTTCACGCTCTCAAATCCTTGCCCATCGCACCACACTTCTACCTATCACACATTGAGAAATCTTTAGGCCATTAACCCTCAAACACTCAGACTCTACACTCATCACTGTCCCCAATCTCCTCTTTCTCCTGTCCGATCTGGCAGTGAATCACTACAACGACACTCTCAGAAGCACCCTGGACCAAGTAACACCCCTCAACATCAAAACTCCCAAACAGAGTAAAACAGCCCTGGGTCACATGACAAACTCTATTCCTCCAGCGATGCTCTAGGAGTGCTGAATGCCTATGGAGTAAAACTCGAACACCAGAAAACTTTATCCACTATGAATTGAAGCTAAGAACCTATAACTCTGCCCTTCACCTTTGCAAACAGACATACTTCACCACCCTGATCTCCTCACTATCTAACAACCCAGGACACCTTTCACTCTCCTCAGTCCTAAAGTGCAGGCCCTTATCACTGTCCTCTGTGCTGATGATCTGGCTTCTTCATTAATAAAATAGAAAACATCCATCAGGAAATCCACTCCCAACCTCAAAGTGCTGTTACTCTCATCTCTCCCCACATGTCCTCTGGTTCACTCTCCACATTTGACCCAGTAACAGAATAATTAGTCTCCAGGCTCCTCTCCCCTCATCTCGTCCTACTACATGCACCACTCATTCCATTCCGTCACACATACTCCAATCTCTCTCTCCGGTCATCACTACTCACCTAACCAAAATCTTCAATCTCTCCCTCTCTTCTGGCATCTTTGCCTCCTCCTTCAAACACTCTATCATTACTCCATTATTAAAAAAAATTCTCTTGACCCGTTCTGCACAAATAACTACAGACCAGTCTCCAATCTCACCTTCATCTTTAAACTCTTGAAACATCTGGTCTACTCCCACTTCACCCGTTACCTCTCCACTCACTCTCTTCTAGATCCATTACAGTCTGGTTTCCGCTCCCCACATTTTACAGAAACTGCTCTCATCAAAGTGACGGCAAAACATAATGGTGCCCACTCTGCTTATCCTTATTGACCTTTCTGCAGCCTTTGACACTGTTGACCACCATCCCCTACTCGCTAAGCTACACTCCATCGGCATAAAGAACACCGCTCTCTCTTTATCTTCCCAACCGCTCTTTTAGTGTATCATTTCCTGGCTCCACTTTTTCTCCTCTTCGTCTCACTATTGGGGTCCCTCAGGGTTTGGCCCTTGGCCCTCATGTCCTTCTCTCTACACGACCCCTATTGGACAGACCATCAGCAGATTTATCTTCTAGTACCATCTTTATGCTGATAACATGCAACTATGTACATCATCCCCTGACCTTACTCTCGCTGTATCACAGAACGCCAATGACTGTCTAACCGCAGTTTCCAATATCATGTCCACTTTCTACCTGAAGCTTAACCTTTCCAAAACTGAACTTCTTATAATCCTGCCCTCTACTAACCTCCCTAAATCTGACATCTCCCTCTCGGTGTGCGGCACAATGATAACTCCTAGGCAGCAGGCTCGCTGTCTGGGTGTTACGTTTGATGCTGATCTTTCATTCACTTCCTATATACAAATTCTCGCTTGCTCTTGTTGCTTCAACTGAAGAACATCTCTAGAATTCGGCCCTTCCTCACCATGGAAGCAACTAAAACCCCTACAGAGGCCCTGATCCACTCCTGGCTTGATTATTGCAACTCTATTAATTGCCCCTCCCCCCCACTAGACTTTCCACTCTCTAATCCATCCTTAATGCAGTAGCCAGGATCACCTATCTAGCTAACCGTCACTCAGATGCCTCCGCTCTGTGCCAGTCATTGGCTGCCCATACTTTATAGGATCCAATTTAAATAGCTTGTTCTCACCTACAAGGCTCTTAGCGGTGCACCACCTCCCTACCTCTCTACCCTCATCTCTGTCTATCACCCCACCCGTTCTTTTCGCTCTGGGAGTGACTTTAGGCTAACATATGCACTAATCCAAACCTCCCATTCCCGGCTCCAAGACCTCTCCCGGGTTCCACCATTTCTCTGGAATGCTCTACCCCAAGAAATTGGGACTATCAACAACTAAGGGTGCCTTCACGTTTGCGTTTTGAACGCAGCAATACGGTTGTACACATGCGTTCCTATGTTTAACATGGGAACACATGTGCCTGCTTATGGTTGTGTTTGGCCGCATTTGCGTTCAGATGCCCATAATTTATGCGCCCTCCGACCGAACTCCAAACACATCATGTTGTATTTTGTGTCACCCCCACCTTACTGTAGCTTGTAATATCTTGCGAGTAGGGTTGTCAGTATTTCTTTTATTTTCTTTTAATTATTGTATTTTCCACAACAGTATTTTGACTGTGTTGTTTGTATATGAATGTCTGATTTGTTAGGAGCTGTGGAATATGTTGGCGCTATATAAATAAAGATTATTATTATTACTAAAGATTATTATTAAAACTGGCTCTGTAGAGGCCTTTTTATTCTCTGGTGAATTTCTGTCAATATTGGCTGTGAGGGTCAACAGAAAACATACTCTATAGGGGGCTTTTTTTTCTTTTTTTTTGTTAAGGCTACGTTCACACATTTGCGTATTTTGCTGCGCTTTTTTGCGCGCGGTTTTTGCCGCGTTTTTCGGCCTCGCAAAAAAGCGCAGCAAAATACGCAGGGCTTTCACACACTGCGCTTTCTTCCCCCCAGAAAGCGCAGTGATGTCACAGAGGGGAGGAAGAATCCTGCTTCCTCCTCCCCTCTGTGACATGTGTGACCGCCCCATTAGATTCCACAGTGTGTTAATACACACTGTGAAATCTACATTAAACAGAGGCAAGTTAATGAAAAATAAAAAACAATCAATACTTCACCACTCCGACGCCTTCTCCCGGTGTGCGATCTCCGATTCCAAGTGAGCTCTCTTCTGACAGGACCTGTGATGACGTCAGAGGGGGGGGCGGTCCCATCGCTGATTGGCTGCTCGCGGTCACATGACCGCGAGTGCCCGGGAACGCCCCCCCCCCCCCCCCCCCTCTGACATCATCACAGGTCTTGTCAGAAGAGATCTGACTTACAACTGGGGATCGCACAGCGGGAGAAGGCGTCGGAAGGTAAGTATTGATTCTTTTTTATTTTTCACACACTTGCTTTTGTTTAATTTAGATTTCACAGTGTGTATTAACACACTGTGGAATCTAAGGGGCGGCCACAGCTGTCACAGAGGGGAGGAGGAAGCTGGATTCTTCCTCCCCTCTGGGAGAATACGCAGTAGTAGCTGCGTAAACAATTGACATATCAATTGTTTACGGAGCTGCGTTTTCTCCCGGAAAACGCACTGCGTATTTTTACGCAATGTCTGCACTGCAAAGTGAATTTCCCATTCACTTTGCAGGCAGACAAAAGGCACATTGCGTATTTTGAAAAGCGCGCGTAAAAAAACGCGGCAAAATACGCAATGTGTGAACGCAGCCTAACTCTGTAAGAAAACTTGACATATATAGGCCGCGTGGGTCAACAGTGAAAACAGGCTGTTTTTTTTGTTTTGTGTCCCCCCTCCAACCCCCCTGTGAAACTAGCAATTTTAGCCATGTGGGCAAGCTTGCATTTATTCCAATGAAAAAGTCATGGATCACAAAGTGATTGTTCATGTTTTTGGGCGACTGGACAACCGTATCAGCTGCACCCAGCAATTGCCATCTTCTATTTGTCATTCTAAATTATTTGTTGCATAATCCAACAAATAAAACAAACTCAAAAAATGTGGTCCTCTATGTGGACCTCTGCATCTTGGTTAATGGATTTTTTTATTTTTTAATCTGTGTTCTTTTGTCTGCTCTATGGGGGCAATCCTTTGATTTTTTTTTTTTTTGCAGTTCAACTTTAAAAAGAGGATCTGTAGGAGTGTTTTTTTAAAAAAAAATTGTTGCTGTGTGGGAGAAGTCTTCCTGTTTTTGCTGTATGGGTGAACTCTGAAAGCACGCTCTGTAGGGGCAGTCTTCAACTTTTTTCTCTGTTGGGAAACTTAGTCAATTTTGGCTGTAAGGCTGTGTTCACACTGGGCGTTTTTGGGCTGTTTTTGCTCAGCAGTTTTTGTAGCCAAAACCAGGAGTAGAGCAATCAGAGGAAAAGTCTAATAGAAACACGTCACCACTTCTGGATTTAATCACCCACTGCTGGTTTTGGCTACAAAAACTGTTGAGCAAAAACAGCCCAAAAACGCCCAGTGTGAACACAGCCTAAAGGTGAAATCTGAAATGACTCGATAGGGGCATTTGTTAAAATTGTTCCTTTGTAGGAAAACTCTTCCAAGTCACGGCGCATCCAAAATACAAGCTTTTTAAGTGAAACTGCTAGGGTGCACGCTACTGGAGCTGAAACTTTGAAACTAAGGCTTTGTAGGGGGAACTTGGAAAATGGGCTTTGCAGGAGCCTTTATATTTATTATTTTTTTAATTCTTGGTCTATGGGAGAATGCTTTTAATTTTGGGTGTGATTGTCAATTTTAAAGCCGGCTCTGTAGTGCTTCAAGTAGTGTAGGCGGCGTCTAAGGCGGACAATGTTTTTGTGCGTGTCCTACCACCACTGAAGATTTCTGGACCTTTCGTTGTCCGTGTTGAGTCCCAATAATACTATTCAGTTTCCTCCACCACCTCCTTTTTTGGTCAGCGTACACCTACACAACTAATTTCAGCAGAGCCTGTAGGAGCTGTGAACAGGTTCTGTATGGGACTTATAAAATTGTTGCTATGTTATTGAAATAGTCCAATTTTGGCTGTGGGGGTGAACTCTGAAACTCGCTCTTTAGGGACCTTTTTTTTTTTTTTTTTTTTAAAAATTGTTACTCTGTGGGGGACCATCACAGGGAGCTGGTAGGTTGTCAAGATAATGAGGGGACAGATGATGACCCCAGTCACTGTAATGTAGTGTCTGTGAACACCGACTAAGTGCTGGCGTTTACAGATCAGTAGCATTTCTGATGTTCAGAGAGATGTAGAAGCATTCCTCTGAACAGCAGAAGTGATCAGACAATGCATTCTTCAGGCAAACTAAGGGTGCCAATAAAATCAGTAAAAAGTGTAAAGGAAAAGTAAAAGTTTGTAAAAATATATAAAAAAAAAAAAATAATCACCCCTTTTTTCCCATTGAAAATAAAACTATTACAAAGGAAATACACATATTTGGTATTGCTGCCATCAGAAATGCCCAATCTGTCAAAATATAAAATAAAATCATCTGATCGGTAAACTGCGTAATAGGAAAAAAAAAAGTAAAAATGCCAAAATTATGGGGTTTTTTTGGTCGCCGCAAAATTGCAGTAAACAAACTTAGGACATTTTTTCGCCACTTAGGTACCAAATAGGTATATTTTACTATCTTAATGCCAAGTCAGTTTTACCATATAAATAACATGGTAAATACAAAAAAAATAGTGAAAGAGCAGGTTGTTTTTTTTTTTTTTTGCAATTTCATCGCAGTTTGAATTCTTTTCCCATTTTCAAGCACAATATATGGTGACATGAATGATGATGATCAAAAATACTACTCATCCCGCAAAAGACAAGCTCTTATATGGATATATTGACGGAAGTCGAAAAAAATCGTCGGGTGATGAAGGTGTTAATAATTAAGAAAAAAAAAAACTGTTGATGTTTTGTATCTATGTAATCATACTGACCTGAAGAATCATGCTGTAAGGTCAATTTTAAAGGGAACCTGTCAGGTTGTCTGTGCCCCAGAACCTCCAGCAGTTGTGGACATATATCGAATGTACCAGTGTCTTTGCCAGCGCTATACAAAGCTGCACACGGCTTTGCTCCCCTCAGCATTGAGCTTCTGAGGCTGTGTGTACACGTTCTGGCTTCCATAGTGTGCTTGAGCAGAAGTGCGGTTGATTTCCGATCATGCAGTGGCACAGACGTCCGCTTTTCTAAAGAATGTTGACACCCACAGGGCGTGATAACATGGTAAGTGGGCAGACTAGTAGGTGATCGAACGTCACCTTAACTAGTCAAAGCACTGATTAGCATGTCATAAACGGACTTTAGAAATACTTTTTCTAAAGATCTATGTGTGCAAATAAATGTAAGGACTATTATGCAGGGAAGTTTGATAAGTGCCCACAACTGCTGATTGTTCTTGGGCCATGGAAGACCTGACAGGTTCCCTTTTAACCAGGTCTGTGGAGTCGGTACGTCTTTCTTTCTTTCTTTAAATGTTCTTTTTATTAGTCATTAGAAAAGCCACAAATAACAATCAGTTTTCATATAGTAGAGAAAAGGCATAAAATAATATAAAAAAAACTGTACTTGAGAAGGTTACGAAAAGATTAGACAAGTATTACAACAGCTAATCAAGCATTTGTAGTGTTGGGTAGAAAAAAAAGAAAAACCCAAGAGAAATAAGTCCTAAGGGGAGGACCACATGGTGGAAAAAGGAATGTATGCAATGTATGTATCAGAAGAAATTCAGGAAAGAAAGCGTGAAAGATAGAAAGTGGGGCAGTAGTATAAAGGGTAGTATAGAGGGTAGTACACCGTGGGGGTGTCACATCCATTTCTGATATATATTAACACTTGTTACAACGTCAATAATAGTAGCTGGTTGGTTCACGTCTCGACCTTAGAGGGGGCTTGCGTAGCCACGAGAGCCCTTAAGAATTCCGGTTTCGATCTATAGTACAACCATGATGTCCACGTGTGTTCGAAAAGGGGGTAGGAACTGAAGGATAGAGCAGCAGTTTCTGCCGCACGATATAGGGAATCTATCTCATATATGACTTTGGACTTTGTAGGAATTTGAGTAGTGTTCCATCGAGCCGCTATAAGAAGTCTGCTGGCTGCAATTATGTTGTATGCTAGTCGCAAGGACATCACATCTTTAGGCCTTAAGGAGAGGTTAAGCAATTCCGTGGTTGGGGTCAGGATCACCTCCCTGTGTAGGACTTCAGAGATTATCTCCCTGACTGTCTCCCAATAGTGTTGTATACAGGGGCAATGCCACCAAATATGTAGATGGGATCCAAGATGGAGGCCACATCTCCAACACTTCTGACACAGCGTCACGCCATTTATGCAGAAGTAGCGGAGTGCAGTACCACGGAGTCACAACTTTACACAGGGAGAAGGACTTTTACACAGGGAGAAGGTCCATGAGACCTGCGATAAATCTGTTTGATTTGAGCTTCTGTGTATGTGATTTGCAGGTCACGTTCCCATACGCCCAGGAAAGCTCTTCTGATGTCTGCATGACCGTGTCAGGTGTTTATAGAGAAGAGATAGTATCCTACAGGGCTCTTGCATTTGTGCGCATAAAGTCTCAAAAAGGGTTAAAGGTCTGGTCAGGGGTAGTTGTCTCGTGTTTACGGGCATAGGTCCTCAGTTTAATGTATTGGAGAATAGATACAGTAGGTAGACTTTCTGATTGTTGTATCTCTTTATGGGAGAGGAGCGCTCTGTCCAAAAACACCCGCTCCAATGGGATAGCGGAAGAGTATGAAGAGGCAGGTCTGGTATCGCCAGCATTTGGACTTTTTAACAGTAAAGGGCCTATAATATCTTGGACGGTTAGGATAGGGGACAAGGGAGGAATTAGCGTGACATGCTCCTTAGTTCATACGTTGATAACTGCTTTAGGCCCACGTCTCACACACGGATATTTGTGCAGATATTGTTCACAGATCTCTGGTTGCAGTGAAATTATGGACACATAAATCCATTTATATACAGCCACAAAATGGAACAATGTGTCCATGATTTCACTGCAACCAGAGATCTGCGAACAATATCTGCACAAATATCTGTGTGTGTGACGTGGGCCTTAGTAAGAGCGTTGGTGGGGAAGAGAGATTTGTCATGAAAGTCTTATCAGTAGGGCTAGGGAGCGCAGAGGCACGTGAGCAGTATGCTCCTCTATTGAGAGCCACTGTTTCTGAGGGGGTCTACGTATTCAATCCATCACCCTAGTCAACATAGCCGCCCTGTAATATTTATGGATGTCAGGGGCACCCATACCACCCCGGTCTCTCGGCAAGGCGAGGGTTTGGAAATTAATCCTGGGACGCCTGTTTTCCCATATGAAGTTTAGAAAGAATGAATGAATTTTATTTAAAATGCGGGCTGGAATATGTAATGGCAGCATCTGCAAGAGATACAGAAACTTTGGCAGTATTAAGCTTTTAAGAGGGTTCTTCCGCCCAATCCAGCATAGGAAGGGGGCTCTCCAAGATCTAATTGTTTTGTTTTTATTGCTCTCTCCAGTGCTGGCAAGACATTGCGGTCAAGGTGGTCTCTAGCTGTGCGACCAATCTTGATAACTAGCTAAGTAGTATGTCTAGATGGCCATTTAAATGGATATTTTATTTTGTAAGAAGCTATAGAGGCTTTGGTAATATTTAAACTTAAAGCTTTTAAGTTTGAGAGATTAATTTTATAATTTGACAGGTATCCATAATGATCTAGGGTCTGCATCAAGGCAGGGATGCCCCGGTCGGGATCAGATAAAATTACCAAAAAATCATCTGCAAACGCTGCTGATTTATGGTGGAACTTTTGTATTTGGATGCCCCGGATCTCACTATTCTGTTGAATACTCCGTAATAACGGCTCCATGACTAATACGAACAAAAGCGGAGACAGAGGGCATCCCTGCCTTGTACCATTCCGGATCACAAATGAGTCTGAAAGCATGTTGTTAACCCTCAATCGAGCTGAAGGGGAGGAGTACATTTTAAATATAGCTTCAATGATCAGGGGAGGTATGCCAAAAGCCGCCAGGGTGCCCCTAAGGAAAGTCCAGTCCACCCTATCGAAGGCCTTTTCTGCATCCATGCTTAAGAGGACCAAAGGTTTATTACGCATCTTCGCATACTGTATTAAGTGCAAAATTCTGCTAGCATTGTCTCTCCCCTCCCTCCCTCTCACAAATCCCGTCTGTTCCGGAGTGACAAGTTGAGGTAACAGACCCGTCAAACTCCCCTCTATTAAACTAGCCAACATTTTCAAATCAATATTGAGCAGGGATATGGGCCTGTAGCTTCCACATAACGTGGGGTCCTTGCCCTCCTTATGACGGAGAGAGATGTGTGCTTCAAGGGCCTGGGAGGGGAGAGAGCGACCATACAAAATGGCATTACACATTTTCAGCAAATGTGACCCGAGTTCTGTAAAAAAACGTTTTATAATAAAGGGCTGAGAATCCATCCAAACCTGCGGTTCTCCCCTTAGGGCTCTTCGACAAGACGGACTGGAGCTCCGAGTAATCAAAGAGTCTAGACAACCAAGATTGTTGGGTTTCAGACAAGTGTGGCAACGATAAGGATGACAGAAAGGATTCCACATCTCGTTTCCTCTGGGCTATCCTCGCCTCCGGTTCATGGAGCCTCAGCTGATATAGATTTTTATAGAAGGCCAAAAGGGCATCAACTATTTGATCGTAATTTTGCGTTGTTTGACCTGAGTCAAGCACAATTTTATGGACAAACGTGCGAGACTGCGTTAACGAAATCATCAGCTTAGACGCCTTGTCTCCATGTACCAGGAGAGTAGTATTTCGCTGCTTGTTTGTTAAGTAGGTTTTTTAATTGTTGTCTGTATTCAGTTAATTTGGCCAAGGTCCCTGGTAGTACCATTTTTTGGTGTTGGGTTTCCAGATTAGCAATTTCCCTATAGATGGTTTCCACCTCGGCCTTCTGCTGCTTATTAAGGAACGATGCCGCAGAAATAATTATTCCCCTGATTGTAGCTTTATGAGCCTCCCAAACTATGGTCGGGTCCATGTCTGGGGTGGTATTAATAGCAAAATAATTTGTAATGGCCACCCGAATTTTGCGTTTAACATCATCTAGGATAAGAAGGGATTCATTTAATCTCCAAGTTCGAACTGTAGGAAAGGAGGTTCCAAATTCTAGTTTCATTGTCACCATGTCATGGTCCGAGTACAAGGCCGGGAGAATATCTACATCGGAGACAGTGGGGAGAAGAGTCCTTGATATAAACAAATAATCTAAATGGTGGTAGTTATTGTGTGGGTGAGAATAGTACGTAAAGGCCCTGTCCTGAGAGCGAAAGTATCGCCATGCGTCCACTAGCTCCACACCAAGGAGGGAAGATTTAATGCGGACTAGGTCTTGGGATAAAATGTTGCTTTTCCCGGATGAGGTATCCAGTAGGGGTTCCAGCGCCACACTTAAATCTCCACCCAACAGAACAGAGCCCTCTGTAAATAGAGAAAACTTGCGAAGGACCTTGCTCACCCATTTGTGTTGTTTTTTGTTAGGGGCATATAAATTCCCTAACGTTACCATATTGCCTCCGAGGAGGCCTTTTATGAAGAGATAACGACCTTCCGGATCTATAAAACTATCCTGTAGAAGAAAGGGGGTGTGTTTTATGAACGCTATAGCGACTCCTCTCACACCTTTCTGGGGTGTGTAAGCATGAAACCACATATTGTAGAAATGTTTGTCAAAACTGGGGACTATCCCTTCCCTAAAGTCGGTTTCTTGTAAGAATATAATATTGTATCCCCTCTTTTTAAAGTGATGTAATGTTTGAGATCTGGGAACCGGTGAATTGAGACCGTGAGCATTGGGGGATACCACATGATACAACTTACGCGTGGAAGTCATGGCGGATGTTGCAGTAGAATCGTTGTTAGCAATCGTTTTCCTCCCACAGAGTCTTGGGGTGAGAGAAGGAAGGGGTAGAGAGAAAAAAAAAGAGGGGAGAAGCGGAGTATCTAAAAACAGGGGACGAAGAATAGGTAATGAGTATAAGGTCTCCATGTAATATAACAACCAATATTCAGACAGACCAAACTTTTGTAGAGATATCAAGGTCTGGTAGGAATTGGACATTAAGAACTTGAACAACAGAACTGAGAACTGACGTATGTGTCTCTATAAACGTTAAATATTATATAGTCTGACAGTGTCCTGACAGTATCGCATTATCCTTTTCAATGAGAACAAGATAATATGAGAACATAAGAACTTCTACGGTAACTGTCCAAGTATAGGGGATAGGGAGGGGGGTGGGATGGGGGTAAAGGGTGGGGGTGGGGTGTGGTGTGTATGGTGGGGAGGGGGGTGATATGGGTGGGGGAGCTATATGTCAGCCCCGTGTGTGATATGAGGATACTGTACAGTACATATTAACTAAGAATGTAGGGAAACATAAATGTAATGATGGTTATCAGGAAAATAGGATAAACATTTCCATTAAAGTCTGTGTTTTCAACAGAGACAAGGCTCCTAAGAGCGTCTCATGTATTGGCAAAGACAAAGAAAAAGAATCGTTAGATTCTCAGCGAACTCTCAGCCGGCTGAACCATCTCCATCCGGTGTACCTACTGATTTAGCCACTTCGGGGTCAGGGTCATTTGCCATGGCAGGGGGATTGGAATGATTTCATCAAATAGGCTGAAGTGACCGCTTCTAGGTTGGGGTATTGTTCCAGCACTATGTTAAGCTCCAGGCAAAGCTTTTTAATATCAGCAGAGGTGTGTTCTTGGAGACTCCTTCCAACAGCCGTGATATAAATGCCGAATGGGAAGAGCCACCTGTATGGAAGTGCTTTTGTTGCAGGGCCGAGGTCAAGGGTTTTAAGAGCCTTTGTTTGGCTAAGGTGATTGGTGACAAGTCCTGATAAATGTGGATCACATTGCAAGATATACTATCAGCCTCCCGGGCTCTCCGTAGGACGAGATCCTTGGTTCTACAGTCAAGAAAGCGACATATAATGTCTCTTAGGGGTTCGGACAGAGAAGGGTTTGGGCGAAGTGCCCTATGGACTCTCACTAGCTCCATCTCTTTGGGGTCTTCGGACGAAAGAATAGATCGGAAAACATCAATAACCGTTGGGCTCAGTGCGTCTTGACTTATCGATTCGGGACTCCTTTTAGGCGCAGGTTGTTGCGCCTCTCTCTATTTTCGTTGTCTTCTAGAATCGTGAAGATTTTATTCAGGTGGTATTCATGTTGTTGGAAGCTTGACAAAGTAGCATTTGAATGCTGGACCACTTCCGCCTAAGAGGATTCCAGGGAGTCAACCAGGTGGCCCATTTGCGCCAGATCTTGTTTGATATCAGACAACTCTTTAACCACCGATTCAAGTGCCTTGCTCAGAATGCTTTTGAGAAAGCATCTCGTTACTGGTTGGTGTTTAGTGGTGCCTTCCTTGTCTGGTTCGCTCTCAAGCTCTGACTCCGAGTGGTCTTCGACGAGAAGATGTCTGGGATAGTGAGGACATATAAGCTTGCTTCTTCAAAAATGTATCTAAGTCCGGTTGGGTAGCGTTAGTACCAGATTTTACAGATGATTTCACAGGCTTTGTAGTAGAGTCCACCATTATGAAGATTTATAGATGTCAGATCGTATATAATTCTTATAATCCGTCAGTTCCTACAGCATGCTCTAGGTGTCTCACATGCTGGATCTATGTCCAAACACAAGTCTGTCTGATGGTAGTGAGAGATCCAGAAGACAAGACAATCTTGTTAAAGTGTATGGCACTGAATGTGGTATAAGGGGGGTGAATAGCCCGGTTTCTGTGTGCCACAGTGCCCCTTGCGGTTGCAGGAGATTGCAGCTGGAGGTGTTAAAAAGGGTTTGTGCCAGTAAACCGCAATTTTAGTGATAAAGGTGGTACTGTGGTGCACTGTATGACAATTCAGCTTGCAGCTAATAGCAAATTGTGGGTAGCTATGGCCCCATAACTTTATACCCACATAGAAGAGGGAAATGGTGCCAAGAAGTATAGTCCTGAAGGAGTTGTTATACTGGAGAACCAGGGGTTAATGTGGGTATGATCACAGTTCTGTAACGCTGCCTGATGTAGCCAAGCACACAGTTAATTTGGTTAACTTTAACCCCTCTGAGGAAAGAGTGTTGCGGGCTAGTACTGGTTTATGAGGGTTATGGTGGAAAGGGTTAACCGTGTAGAGTCTTTACCCTGCTCTTGTCGCCTCCTGCAATGCGTCCCAGGTCCCTGCCAGTCTCCTCCATGGTATAGGGGGTCTCTTCACTTATGCCAGAGCCTCAGGGTGTGGGTCGGGGAGGGTTATCTGCCTCTAAGCTGTCAGCACTTCTGCAGAGTCGATCCTCCACTTACCCGCTCCAGTGGCTTTGCAAATGGCGCCGTTCTGAGGCGCCGACTCCCCGCCACTCTCCGGAGTTTCCCTCTTAGGTCAGATGATGGCCGGCTGTTCCCGTATGGCGGCGGGGTCCGGTGCACGATGTAGGCGCTGGTGGCGGCGTCTGGCTTCCGCAGCAGGGTGCACGATATAGAGGGGGTGAGTCCCAAGTGCCGACAGCAGGGCCTTCATGGTATTACCGTTCCGTGCAGGGGGCAGGGGAGCCACACAGCCAGAGGGACAAAGGTAGCTTAGGGTGACAGAATAAAGAAAATGAGCCTTGCTGAATGTAGCTGGATGAGGCAGCAAGAGAGCTGGGGCCAAATGTCTGCTGCATTCAGGCAAGGGGTTCTCCATGGCTCTGTGGGTCTGCTGCTACCCTAATATATAGTCTTATAAAAACTTAGTAATTTTCCATGGAGGCGGCCCTTGTGCTGCAGCCTGCGTCTCTGTACCGCCTATGTCCTGCCAGTCATGAAATCCTCGCTCTGCGCGTTCCTGTGCTGGTGACACAAGGAGCAGAGCGAGGTATTGCTTATCCCCGCCCTGGGTAGCTGCCCCGCCTCCTGCTCTGATATCAGAGCCTTTCCCCGCCCTCCTCCATGTTATGCTATGGAGGAGGGCGGAGAAAGGCTCTGATGTCAGAGCAGGAGGCGGGACAGCCACCCGGGGGCGGTGATAAGCAATACCTCGCTCTGCTGCTTGTGTGGCACCCCTGCGGGGGATTGCCACAGGTTCCACCGGTGCAAGGAAGGACTAACACCTTGGTCAGCTCAGCACACCACCTTCCACCCCAGACCTGAAGGGGGAGCTCTACTGGCTGCATTAAGTCAGTTCCCCTTTAAGAACATCCAGGCTGAGGAGAGGAGTCAGTTAGTCCCAGGAGACAGTTACAGTACAGTTGGAGAGAGAAGAGAGAGGCGGCAGAGCTGCTGGTCGCTGGGAGAGAGATTCAGGCCCAGGATCAGCGACGACTGACTGCTGTGCACACCCCAGGGAAGGGGCCGGAGGCAAGTGGAGGAGACTGGGTACAAAGATAAGGGAATTAGAGAATAAAGCCCTTTAGTACACAGGACACTGGAGCCTGACGCTGCCAGCCTGCAGAGCTACAGCAAAAGCCCAGCATACTCAGGAGGAGTTTAGCCCTGAGGACAGTGGGTAAGAGACACTAAGCTGACCAAGCATAGGACCAGGGGCCACAAGAGAAACAGGGACCCCACAGAAGGACCTCATTGTCAGTTTAGGACGAAGCCCAAAGAGGGAGAAGAAAGCGGTGGGTTCAGGCTCAGGCAGGACCCATCCCACACTGCAGAGCACAAAGACAGAGGAGGCCTCATAACTTTCTAAGGGTCCTTTCACATCAGCGGTTTTTGCCGATCGCGGCAGTTGCTGTGAAAAAAAAACGCAACTCCCGCGATTACCGCATAACGGCTGCACTTGCGGTTCACTTGCGGCAAGCCCCATACAATGTCTATGGGGCTTGCGGCAAGTGCGATTTCGGCAGGTGCGGCAGCGGAAAAAACGCGGCTGACCGCGTTTTTTTCGCGGCCGCAAGTGGCGATACCACACTTGCCGCACCTGCCGCAAGCCCGCATATACATTGTATGGGGCTTGCCCAAGTGCAGCCGTTATGCGGTAATCGCAGCAGTTGCATTTTTTTCACCGCAACTTCTGCGATCAGTGCAAAACCGCTGATGTGAAAGGACCCTAAGATGAAAGTCCCAAATTGCATCGGGGACCTGGTTATTACTCTGGACTGTACCTGTTATGTTACCACCAGTAAAAGGTACCGAAACAACAACCCTAGTGCGTCTGTGTGCCTGTCTAACCGTCGCAATTCACCACTGTGCCAGAAAGGACTTGATTACTTCCCTCTCTCACCATCTTCCTTCATCACTGCCCTCCCTCACCATCTTCCTTCATTGCTGCCCTGAGGTAAAGCTCCACCTGTGGGGAGCTGTTCCACACTCTAGTGCACCCACCATCACCTCAGCGGCCGGCTTGCAGCGCCGGTACCATCTTACCGGAAACTACAGGTGGCGTCACGTTCCCCTGTAAATAACCCCTTCTCCCATCATCAACGTCCCCCTTCAAATGATCACCAGGGTACGGTATCGGGATCCTGCCACCCGTGACTCCCTATTCAGCAGACCCGGTGGCCGAGTACCCCCTAGCCCTGGCCGCATCACTTGCGTCACCAGCACAGGAACGCGCAGAGCGAGGATTTCATGACTGCCAGGACATGGGTGGTTCACAGACGCAGGCTGCAGCACAAGGGCCGCCTCCATGGAGAATTACCGTAAGTTTTTATAAGCCTTTATATCGGGGTAGCACCCCACAGAGCCACGGGGAACCCCTTGCCTGAAAGCAGCAGACATTCAGTGCTGGGCTTAGATTCACATCCATGGAGAGGAGTGACCAGTCCTCCTTAAGTGATAAATTTATTGTAGTGAAATGGGAGCATCAGGCTTTTATCATTATTATGATACAATGATCAAGATATTAAGATAGAACATAAATAATTCATAATAATATTTAGCACATTCTGCATTGAACTACTGTACCCAATGTATTATATATTTTAGGGTTCAATTTCTACCGACTCCACCCAAATGGGCTCTTACTCCACGACTCCGACTCCACAGCCCTGCTTTTAACGTACTGTGAAGATGGTTAGCAAATAAAGTAATTGTGAAATTGCACCTTTTTATATTTTTTTTTGGCGATATCAACGCATTTGAATTTTTTCCTGTTTTCATTATATGTTACAATGAATGGTGTCTTTCAAAAATACCACTTGTCCAGCAAAAAGAGGAGCCTATCAACGAAAAAATAAAACTGTTCTGGCTCTTTCAAGTCAGGGAGTAAGAAACGGAAGATAGCCCAGTCATGAAGGGGTTAAGCTGTAGCATTTGAAAAGTTTGAAGTCTCGGAGTGGGAATGAGTATAATGTATATGATTTATTAGAAATAACAAAGAAATAGATGAACATGTTCAGTGGTGATGACCATCCTTTAACGGAGTTTAGATGAACATGTTCAGACTTGTGCAAAGATATAAAATAAGTCTGTTGCCAGGGCTCCTGAAA
The DNA here is from genome assembly GCA_033576535.1 of Allobates femoralis. Taxonomy (NCBI): domain Eukaryota; kingdom Metazoa; phylum Chordata; class Amphibia; order Anura; family Aromobatidae; genus Allobates; species Allobates femoralis. The sequence continues at coordinate 168,034,916 of JARQOC010000001.1, read as the reverse complement.
ATCACATGATGTGCTATGTAAGCTATTTTATTTTTTTTTTTATTATTCTACCATACAAGGTAAAACATGTGTTTCAGCTGAAAAGCGCAAAGCTTCATCAGGTAAATTGTGTAGAATTAGGGCCTTACATCAGCGTTTTCGTAATTCGCGGCAGATGCGGTGAAAAAACGCATCTGCGGTTGCGCATAACCTTCATTGCGGCGCGGTTGCGGTTTTCCATAGGAAGTATAGGGACTTGCGGCAGATGCGGCAAGTGCGGTTTTGCACTTGCGGCAGGTGCGGCAGCGAAAAAACCGGTCAGCGCGGTTTTTTTCGCTGCGCACCTCGCAAGTGCAAACCGCACTTGCGCATCTGCCGCAAGTCCCTAACTTCCTATGGGAAAACGCAACCGCGCCGCAAGTGAACGTTATGCGGAATTACGAAAACGTGATGTGAAAGGCCTAATACATTTTTTTTTTCTAAATAAGCTTATATATCATATGATTTTCAGGAGCTTTGCAACAAACTTTTTTTTATTTTAATATCTCCATTCTAAATTGCGGAAGATTGAGGATCGCCATGTGCACCAGGAGCTGTGCAGCAGACCGAACCTTTAGAGCAGGGGTGGGGAACCTCAGGCCCCAGGGCCGGATGCGGCCCTTGATAACCTTTTCTGCGGCCCTTGGGCAGATTTCTGGGGCCTACAGTGCTTGGGCTGGAAGACATGTTTTGCTGACTGTCTGCCTTTTAAATCTAGTTCCCCAGTGGTCTCTATGCCCCAGTCTCATCCTCCCCAGTGACGTATATGCCCCAGCCTCTCCTGTGAGGTCTATAGCCCTATAAACCTGGAAAAACTGTTGTAAAGCAACATGATCAATATCACCTAACATCACAGCAGAGAGAAGCTGCCCCAGCCACCACAGTAGGGGGGAGTTGATAGTTTAACCAAATATAGCGGGTTCATTTTCAAGTTGATAATTTTGTGTGGCCCCCGAAGGTTGGTAGAAATTTCCAAATGGCCCTCAGCAGAAAAAGGTTCCCCTGCTTTAGGGCCTTAGTTGGGATCTCCTTCTTGGGTCAATACGCAGTTTGTTCCAACCTAAATTGTGTGAGTGCATCAGCTCTGTATTCTTAGATCCTGTGTGGCTCTGTCCTCTTTCTTTATCTCTATCCCCAGGGTAATGTATGAAAAAAGTTCAGACTTGTATTCTGGAAAATGTATTTCTCCAGAAACTTGTATTTCTCTAATAACGGCTTCTCTGCTTTGCTGACGGGCGGCGTCAGAGGAGATGTCATGCTAATTGACATCTGTCTCCTCAGTTAGATAGTGGGGAGCCAGCTGTCAATCAGCATGACCTCAGCTGTCCTGCCCCTTCTACAGAGCAGAAAAGAAGCCGCTGCCCTGTTTATGAAGCTATTATTTCTCCGGCAGCGGTGAACAGTACCGAGCATAACAGGCAGGTACGGTATGTAGCAGCTTCCTGCCTGTTAGTGCTTGGAAACTTTTTATTTTTGTTTTGTTTTTTAAAATTCCGGATATACTCTTTAATCTGAGGCATTGGACGGGTGCTGTAGAGGGATTGTGTTACCTCGATATCGAGGCCTTTTCACTGGCCTGTATATAACACCACTCTGTTGTGTGTACATGAGCCCTAACTTATACTTCAGGGAGAGAAATATCTACTCTTATCGATGGAAATGTGAGATACAGGGATGACATTTCCGCATTACAATGCCGGTATGGAGACACTGATGGTGCAGTGCCACCCAGTGGTCAGATAATGTAAGCTGTGATATTTTTGTTCTCTCTACAGTCTTAGTGTAAACCTGTCCAGGGTAATATTTGCTATTGAAAAGTGCTTGGATTGTAGATTTTATTTGCACAGGCCTTTGGGAACATATAATAGCATTTCATACCCTTCATTAGATAAAAAGCAGGACAATAATAGTAAGTGTTTAGGAAAGAAAATGCATAATTTATATGTAAATGTTATTTTCTGTAGTTAATGGAACTTTGTTAGCTATTGATTTGTGTTTTTTGCCTACATGAACATGATCTGTGTCCTTAATCTGGCACCTCTGTCTCCTCCCAGTAAGGTGGTATACACCCTGGATAGTTGTCAGACATCTTTTCCTTCCCACCTCATGTGAGATCAATCTGCTGGATTGGTCGAGAATCGCGAGACCCTCCTACACGTTAGATGGGCGGGTGTTATCAACTAATACTTTTTAATTTTTATGTTTCTGAAAGTTCCATTATGATGTTCCAGAATATTCCCCAAATACCTTGATTTTCATGTGTTGGAATCCAGTTTCCTTCTTTATAATATGTATCTCTAATCGCCTTATTTTTTTCTTGCAGATAACCACACTGACATGATGGAAGTTGATGGAGATGTAGAAATCCCATCCAGCAAGGCCGTGGTTTTACGGGGTCATGAGTCAGAAGTGTTTATTTGTGCCTGGAACCCAGTTAGTGATCTGCTAGCTTCAGGGTAGGTTGCCTAATGTATTACTGTGTATTACTAGGATTTTCACATGAAGGACACTTATAATCTATCCAAAGGACACAATAAAAATGTCTCACATTGGAGATCCCGCAAATAACTAGAATAGGATCCATCTCCTTATTTCTTCTCACCTAGAAAAGGATTGAATGGTAAAGGATGCTGTGATTGATTTCATTCATCATCCATAGTAAGGCCAGAGACAGCCTGTCAGACCATAAAACATGAATATGGTGGCTCATGCAGAAAAGGTCCATTGACCGGGCACGACACTCGTGGAGTCTCTGCTAAATGCCTATCAGCTATCCCCGGTGCCTGGTGTTGCTCAGCCTTAGAACAAGTATCTGAGATTCATAAAGAAGTGAAATAAAGAAAGGCGGCACTCACCGTGTAGGCTGGTGGAAGAGTGTTTTAATCCAGGTAACTTAATTCCATTAAAACATTGTTGGTGCGGTGGGGAGAGAGAGTGAGAGGCCGTCGGAACAACGGTACCGTTTCGTTCGTATCGTGTAGTGATACTTCTCGGGTTCCAGTATGGGCGTCTGACTTCAGGTCCACTTCCTATAAAGGGAGGGACTCTGACTTCATCGCCGACACAAGTGCAATGTGCATGTGCATAAATTAACAACACATAAAAGTAAAAAGGATTTCCAAACACATAACTTACCCTTATTTTAGCTATCAAGTAAAAATAACCTGACACTATTATGATATACCCTGTTATTCTAGTGTCAGTTTTGAGCATCATGTTGCTAGATGTTAGGACCATATTTATTATTTATATATTTATTTTTATTCTTATTTTATTTATATATGCCGCATTTGAGCAAACACTGCATGATTGGTCACGTTTGTATGATCGTCTTCTACATATATATAAAAATATACTCGCAAGGATTTTTCTATGTTCTGCCAAGCTATTCAACTATTTTTTAATTTATTTCAAACACTACTCGTGTTTTTACAATTTTCGTTTTTGTGTACAAAGCATGTGCCAAGTAAAAGCATTTGATTATATATATCAGTGACTATTACCAATAGTTTTAATTTAATTTAACTAATATAAATTAATACCAATCACCCGTGTGTTACTTGTCCCATATATCTTTTATTTTGTTTTATGAATAAAAAAATTATAAAAAAATAAAAATTAAAACTATTGGTAATAGTCACTGATATATATAATCTAAATGCTTTTACTTGGCACATGTTTTGTACACAAAAATAGATGTATGGGTTATTAATAAGTATGGGTAGTTATGGAATATAAAAAGTAAAACCAATATATATAATAATACATATATAAAAAAATGGTATATATAAATATATTATACTAGCTGTGAGCCCGATGCAAATGCATCGGGATTCTAGAATGTGCATTAATTTGATTATAGTAGTTATAGCTGTTAGCCTGATGCAAATGCATCGGGTATCTAAAATATGTTTATTGTTTTTTTAAAGATTTTTAAATAATAATCGCATCATCAATAGCAATAATATAAGCCATAGCATTATTATTAGCAGTAATAGCAGTATTAATAGCATTATTAGCAGTATTATGAGCATAAATAACAGTATTAATAGCATTAATAGCATTATTATTAGCATTAATAGCATTATTAATAGCATTATTAGCATTAATAATAGCATTAATAACATTATTAATATCATTAATAGCATTATTATTAGCATTAATAGCATTAATAATAGCATTATTAGCATTAATAATAGCATTAATAACATTATGAATAGCATTAATAGCATTATTATTAGCATTAATAGCATTAATAATAGCATTATTAGCATTAATAATAGCATTAATAACATTATTAATAGCATTAATAGCATTATTAGCATTAATAGCATTATTAATAGCATTAATAGGATACATATTAGCATTAATAGCATAATTAATAGCATTAATAGCATTATTAATAGCATTATTATTAGCATTAATAGCATTAATAATGGCATTATTAGCATTAATAATAGCATTAATAACATTATTAATAGCATTAATAGCATTATTATTAACATTAATAGCATTATTATTAGCATTAATAGCATTAATAATGCCATTAATAGGATAAATATTAGCATTAATAGCATTAATAGCATAATTAATAGCATTAATAGCATTATTAATAGCATTAATAGCATTATTATTAGCATTAATACCATTAATAGGATAAATATTAGCATTACTAGCATAATTAATAGCATTATTAATAGCATTAATAACATTATTAGCATTAATAGCATTAATAATAGCATTATTAGCATTAATAATAACATTAATAACATTATTAATAGCATTAATAGCATTATTATTAGCATTAATAGCATTAATAGCATTATTATTAGCATTAATAGCATTAATAATACCATGAATAGGATAAATATTAGCATTAATAGCAATAATAGCATAATTAATAGCATTAATAGCATTATTAATAGCATTAATAGGATAAATATTAGCATTAATAGCATTATTAATAGCATTAATAGGATAAATATTAGCATTAATAGCATAATTAATAGCATTAATAGCATTATTAATAGCATTAATAGCATAATTATTAGCATTAATAGCATAATTATTAGCATTAATAGCATTAATAATAGCATTATTAGCATTAATAATAGCATTAATAACATTATTAATAGCATTAATAGCATTATTATTAGCATTAATAGCATTAATAATGCCATTAATAGGATAAATATTAGCATTAATAGCATTAATAGCATAATTAATAGCATTAATAGCATTATTAATAGCATTATTATTAGCATTAATAGCATTAATAGGATAAATATTAGCATTAATAGCATAATTAATAGCATTAATAGCATTATTAATAGCATTAATCGCATTATTATTAGCATTAATAGCATTAATAATAGCATTATTAGCATTAATAATAGCATTACTAACATTATTAATAGCATTAATAGCATTATTATTAGCATTAATAGCATTAATAACATTATTATTAGCATTAATAGCATTAATAATACCATGAATAGGATAAATATTAGCATTAATAGCATAATTAATAGCATTAATAGCATTATTATTAGCATTAATAGCATTAATAGGAGAAATATTAGCATTAATAGCATAATTAATAGCATTAATAGCATTATTAATAGCATTAATAACATTATTATTAGCAGTAATAGCATTAATATTAGCATTATTAGCATTAATAATAGCATTAATAACATTAATAGCATTAATAGCATTATTATTAGCATTAATAGCATTAATAATGCCATAAATAGAATAAATATAGCATTAATAGCAATAATTAATAGCATTAATAGCATTATTAATAGCATTAATAATCGCATTAATTAATATAGCATTAATAAGCATTAATAATAAAGCATATATTAGCATTAATATAGCATTAATAACATTATTATTAGCATTAATAGCATTATTATTAGCATTAATAGCATAAAGCATTATTAATAGCATTAATAGCATTAATAATACATGAATAGTATAAACTAATAGCATTAATAGCATTAATAGCATAATAATAGCATTAATAGCATTATTAATAGCATTAATAGCTTTATTATTAGCATTAATAGCATTAATAATAGCATTATTAGCATTAATAATAGCATTAATAACATTATTAATAGCATTAATAGCATTATTATTAGCATTAATAGCATTAATAATAGCATTAATAACATTATTATTAGCAGTAATATCATTATTATTAGCATTTTTTTTTATTATTATTATTTTTTATTTAATTATTTATTATTTTTTATTAATTTTTTTATTATATTTTAATTATTTTTATTATTATTAAATTTATTATTTAGGCTGAGACCCAGTTCTCTTTCAGGTCCGCTAAAGGGCTGATATAATTAGCATATATTTAATTTTTTTATTGAATTATTTATTATTTTTAATTTATTTTTTTATTATTTTGTAATTATTTTTAAATTATTTTTTTTATTATTTAATTTATTTATTTTTTTAAGTGAGAGTGAGACACAGTTCTCATTCAGGTCCGCATTTATTTATTTTTTTTATTATTATTTTTATTTAATTATTTAATATTTTTTATTTATTTTTTTATAATTTTTTAATTTTAAATCATTTTTTTTATTATTTAATTTATTTATTTTTTTTAAGTCAGACTGAGACACAGTTCTCATTCAGGTCCGCCTTTTTTTTATTTTTAAATTATTATTTTTATTTAATTATTTATTATTTTTTAATTATTTTTTTATTATTTTTAAATTATTTTAAAATTATTTTTTTTATTATTAAATTTATTTATTTTTTTACTTGCGAGAGTGAGACACAGTTCTCATTGCGGTCCGCCTTTTTTTTTCCCATTGACATACATTACCGGTGTGTCGGCGATTTTATGGCCGGCCACCTGGTTCTATTTGTCGGCCTTAAAATCGCGGACACACCGCTAATGCATGTCTATGGGCAGTCAGCTCGAATTCTGATTGGTCGGCGTTCAATCCGAAATCGGGCTGACTGGCCATAGAGATGCATTAGCGGTGTGTCCGCGATTTTAGGGCCGACAAATAGAACCAGGTGGGCGGCCATAAAATCGCCGACACACCGGTAATGTATGTCAATGGGGAAAAAAAGGCGGACCTGAATGAGAACTGCGTCTCAGTTTTGAGGGGCTCTTCTGATTGGCTGAGGGCAGTATACAGCGACCAATCAGAAGAGGGCCTCAGATCTCATTAAGGTACAATGGCGGATTTTTCGTCCATTGTATCTTAATGAGAAGGAAGAGGACGTCGAAGATGGAAGTTAGCGAAAAGAAGAGAGAAGACCCCCGGGGCCGGAGGAAGAGGACGCCTGGCCGGACGGAGGATCAGATGACAAAGAAGACATGTAAGTATGTGCGGACATGGGGGGGCTGTGCGGACATGGGGTCGGGCTGTGCGGACATGGGGTCGGGCTGTGCGGACATGGGGTCGGGCTGTGCGGACATGGGGTCGGGCTGTGCGGACATGGGGTCGGGCTGTGCGGACATGGGGTCGGGCTGTGCGGACATGGGGTCGGGCTGTGCGGACATAGGGGTCGGGCTGTGCGGACATGGGGGGCGGGCTGTGCGGACATGGGGGGGCGGGCTGTGCGGACATGGGGGGGCGGGCTGTGCGGACATGGGGGGGCGGGCTGTGCGGACATGGGGGGGCGGGCTGTGCGGACATGGGGGGGCGGGCTGTGCGGACATGGGGGGGCGAGCTGTGCGGACATGGGGGGGCGAGCTGTGCGGACATGGGGGGGCGGGCTGTGCGGACATGGGGGGGCGGGCTGTGCGGACATGGGGGGGCGGGCTGTGCGGACATGGGGGGGGGCTGTGCGGACATGGGGGTCGGGCTGTGCGGAGGCGGGTAGCGATTTGCGGCTCAGGCAGCGACTCGCAATGGCCTCGCGGCCATTGCTCGCGCTACCTGAGCGGTAAATCGCTAAGGTTGTAGCCGAGGCTGTGGATGGATTTTGGGCCAGCGGCTCGCAATGGCCGCTTCGCGGCCATTGCTCGCCCTGGGCCAGCGACTCGCAATGGCCTCGCGGCCATTGCTCGCGCAGCATTGGGCGCTTCGCGCCCAATGTTAAATTCGTATCCACATGACGACATCGGAAAGTGCGCGCGGAGGGGCGCTTTTCCGATTCGCGATTATATAATAGATTGTGATCGTTACATTTTTTGGATGATTAAAATATATGATATATATAAAAAATGTTCCAAATAATTAATTCCATGTAACATCATAGGAATTATGCTAAATTATTAAATAGAAAAATAAATAACGTAAAAACACGAGTAGTGTTTGAAATAAATAAAAAAATAGTTGAATAGCTTGGCAGAACATAGAAAAATCCTTGCGAGTATATTTTTTATATATATAGAAGACGATCATACAAACGTGACCAATCATGCAGTGTTTGCTCAAATGCGGCATATATAAATAAAATAAGAATAAAAATAAATATATAAATAATAAATATGGTCCTAACATCTAGCAACATGATGCTCAAAACTGACACTAGAATAACAGGGTATATCATAATAGTGTCAGGTTATTTTTACTTGATAGCTAAAATAAGGGTAAGTTACCGTATATACTCGTGTATAAGCCGAGTTTTTCAGCCCAAAATTTGGACTGAAAAGTCTACCCCTCGGCTTATACACGGGTCATATACGGTACATGGTAGGTGGGGGCTGTGTCCGGGGCCGTGGAGGCTGCAGGAGGCGGGGGGGGCTGCTGTATGAGCGGCCCCGTCACGTGGGGCCGCTCATTAAATATGCACTGCTTCCCCCTGTCAATCAGCGCAGGGGGAAGCAGTGCATATAGCCCCCAAATGCAGGCACTGTCCCCCCTTGTAAGGGCCCCCCCCCCAGGGCGCTTATATTACCATTCCGGTCTTCTGATCCGCGCCGCTCCTCGGTGCTCCTCGCTGCTCCGTCCGTCCGTCCTCCTACATCCGGGATCTCCAGCCGTCGCAGGCATATGACGTCATCGCGCGACGGCTGGGGATCCCGGATGTAGGAGGACGGACGGAGCAGCGAGGAGCACCGAGGAGCGGCACGGATCAGAAGACCGGAATGGTAAGAGAAGCGGGGGGGGGCCCTTGCCAGCGAGTGCCAGCATTTGGGGGCTGTGGATACCCCCTGGGGGCTGCTGGTTACCCCCAGGGGGCTGATGGGGACCCCCAGGGGGCTGCTGTATAAACCCCCTGGGGGCTGCTGGGTACCCCCAGGGGGCTGCTGTATAAACCCCCTGGGGGCTGCTGGGGACCCCCAGGGGGCTGCTGTATAAACCCCCTGGGGGCTGCTGGGTACCCCCAGGGGGCTGCTGTATAAACCCCCTGGGGGCTGCTGGGGACCCCCAGGGGGCTGCTGTAATAAACCCCCTGGGGGCTGTTGGGTACCCCCAGGGGGCTGCTGGGTACCCCCAGGGGGCTGCTGTATAAACCCCCTGGGGGCTGCTGGGTACCCCCAGGGGGCTGCTGGGTACCCCCTGGGGGCTGCTATATGTACCCCTGGGGGCCTGCTGTATACCACTAGGGCTGCTGTATACTACCACTGGGGCTGCTGTATATAGGGGCTGCTGTATACACCACTGGGGCTGCAATACCACTGGGGCTGCAATACCACTGGGGCTGCTGTATATAGGGGCTGCTGTATACACCACTGGGGCTGCTGTATATAGGGGCTGCAATACCACTGGGGCTGCTGTATACACCACTGGGGCTGCTGTATATAGGGGCTGCAATACCACTCGGGGCTGCTGTATATACCACGGGGGGCTGCTGCATATACCACTGTGGCTGCTGTATATACCACTGGGAGCTGCTGTATATACCACTGGGGGCTGCTGTATATCATACTGCTGGGGCCTGTATACCACTGCTGGGGGCTGTAAACCTGTGCTGGGGTCCACCCTCGGCTTATACGCGAGTCAATAGATTTTCCCAGGTTTTGGGGGCAAAAGTAGGGGGTCGGCTTATACACGGGTCGGCTTATACACGAGTATATACGGTATGTGTTTGGAAATCCTTTTTACTTTTATGTGTTGTTAATTTATGCACATGCACATTGCACTTGTGTCGGCGATGAAGTCAGAGTCCCTCCCTTTATAGGAAGTGGACCTGAAGTCAGACGCCCATACTGGAACCCGCAGAAGTATCACTACACGATACGAAACGGTACCGTCGTTCCGACGGCCTCTCACTCCCTCTCCCCACTGCACCAACAATGTTTTAATGGATTAAGTTACCTGGATTAAAACACTCTTCCACCAGCCTACATGGTGAATGCCGCCTTTCTTTATTTCACTTCTTTATGAATCTATGAATATGGTGGCAGCTGACGTATCGCCATTTTCCTGTGTTTAGTCCTGTCTGCAGTGAGGAGGAAAGGTGGGTCAGGAACCCATTTCTAGTGATAGATGGGAATCTCAGCAGTCAGACATTTGACTGCCTTTGTTATACTTATTTAGAAGAAAAACTCCTGTTGCATCGTCTTCTTTCTCCCGAAGAACATGGTTACCTTGCATCCTGATTTCATGTTTACCTGGGCTGTGGGGCGAGGAGTGCGCTTCAGGAGATTTGACAGTTCAGACCAGCGTCGTGGTCGCCTCACTAGTTCAGATTGTATACAGCATGGGGAAGCTGACAAAAGCAGATTTGTCTCTACTGGATTGGAGAACCACAAAAAGTCTTAAGCCTGTGGGATCCAACTGCTTCAGAACAGCATGTGCGAGTTCTAAAACATAAAGCATATATGTGAAAGCTCCTTGCATAGGAAACTGACCACCTCTGATAGACTGCAGTGGTTGCTGCTAACCTAGGCAACAAGCTGTATACAATAGAATTAGAAATCCCTCCAGATTATTTCCATGCATACTGCAATGTTAGTCATTCACCAAAAACAGACTTTCAGTTTATAGTACATGTATATTTTAAAAATATCCTTTACCTTTAATTACATCCTATCCAGCTCCCATAATTGTCATGGGATACAGGTAGATGAGGCACTTCTTTACAGCGGTAAACACTAATCTGGATTTTGCAGTGAAAATAAAGGAGTTATCCGTGACTTTCCCCATTCTTATGGGGCTAACAATTTTTTGGCAGTTAGTTGCAACTTACATTACTGATCTGTCCTGCGACAATAGATTCTGGCTTAGAGCGGTCATGGACGGCTCCTGACCGTGATTCTCCTGCTTCCAGTGACATGTCAGCACAGCAGCTTCTTCTCTTCTGCTATGGTCTGTTGACGAGTCACTGCTGATGTTCTGTTAGTTGACAGGTGGCTCCCTACCGCTTAACTGTGGAAACAGGCTGTCAATCAGCAGGATGTTGGCAGGACAGGAGAGAAAAAGTTGCTTTGTTGTCATGGGGCAAAGGAAGCAGAAGAATCACCTGAGCTGCCAAAGATCTGCGCCAGGCAGAATAGGCAGGTAGATGGCAGACAAACTGCCAGTATGTTCTTGGCTCTTTATGATAATGGAACCTAAGTCCTAGATAATGCCTTTTAAAGCATCAAATTCACCTTATGCGGCTTAATGGGTGAAATCTGCAGTACTATCCACAGGAATGATATTAATTTACATGCTCAAGTTCATATACTTGTATATATAAATTTAGTAGAAACTGAAACTGTTTATCATATATTCAGCTCCTTCTCTCCTCTCCAACTTCACTTATTAGGTCAGGAGACTCAACAGCCAGGATATGGAATCTTAGTGAGAACAGCACTAGTGGGTCTACGCAGCTGGTCCTTAGACACTGTATACGAGAAGGGGACAAGATGTTCCCAGCAACAAGGACGTAACATCGTTAGATTGGAATGTAAGTGTGCTTATTCATATTTAAATTGAATAACGACGTCAAAGTTTGCTTTGCTGCTTTTTACTTTTTGTGCAACCCTAAAGGTGGGGTCACACGTGGCCATGTCGCCCGCGACATCGCCGAAAAGTGACGTAACAGCGATGTCGCGGGCGATATTGCAAGTGCGTCGCGCTGTTTGACAGCGCGACGCAACTGCAAATTATTGCTGGTCGCAGGTTGACAGGTTTATGAACATGTTCATAAACCTGTCAACCTGTAACCAGCATTAGGCTGGATCGCGCCGTCTGACACTGTTGGCGGCGCGATCCAGCCTATATCGCAGCGTTCCTGAGCCATCGCTCGCTGGGCTGAGCCCAGCCCAGCGAGCGATGGCTCCGCCCACATCGGTGCCGCGTCACCGGCAACGTCGTGCCGTGTGACAGCTGGCCTGCGATGTCGGAAGCGAGCGGGCACCCGCGCATCGCTTCCGACATCGCTGGCCAGATCGTGCTGTGTGACAGCACCTTAAAGGCACCCATACAAATTTGACTACAGTGGTCAAGCTTGCCATTATCTTTGAGATTGGCCTACTGTCTGTGTGGCATTCTTTCAACTCTCTCCCTGACAGATTAAGACTGAGGAGATAAGCATCCGACATGTCCAATTTGAGACAAATGATCTTTGGTGGCTTATCTTGCAAGAATAAGAGATACTCAGGAAGCTGGGAAAAGTGTGTGACAGTCCGCGCACCGGGTACAAAGAAATCACCTGGATGCAGGAAGTTATTTCAAGCTTTGTCTTTATTCTCAACATGTTTCAGCGCTCCACCTGGCGCCTCCTCAGGATAACCAGTGGAGCGCTGAAACTTTTCCAGCTTCCTGAGAGTCTTCCACGTGCGAGTGGTTGGTGGAGGTCCTGCAGCAGCGGTATTGATTTATGCCTTCAAGCCAGTTGTGGGTCATCACAATGGAATAGGTGAGTGTTTTGACAATATACCTCTCATCTCTAGTGTCTGAGTGATAGGGCACTATTGGCCTCTTGTTCCCCTTCCTATTTTATATTAAGAATAAGAGATAGGAGTTTGGTGCTGCACTGCTACTGAGAACACAATAGTTCTCGGAAGAGCAATTGCTTCTGTGAATGGAAAGATTGGGAGATTTAGCTGCCGGCTACTCGATCAGCCATTTTCTTTGTTTGATCAGGAACATTCTGTTGTGTATAGGTACCATAAGCAAAGGCTGACCAAGTAAGAACACAGTGTATGAGGTTTTCTAGGCTTACGGAATTGGATGTTCGAACCATAGGATAGGTAACCAATATCATTTAGGAGGGGGGTTACACTCACCCGCTGATTATCTGGTTTTATCTTCTAGGAGTGGGCATAGCTTTATACAGAGATGCGTTGTTTGGCTTTTTTCATTGTTAATATCCGTCTGGAGCTAAAAACAGGCAGATTGTGAGGTGCTGAGTTACTGACCCCACCAACCTCTCTGCCCCACATTTATCTGATATTATGACCAGCCCTAAGAATAGGTCATCAGTATAGTAAGCCTGAGATAGATTTTTCCCATTTGGATGTCCATGTATGTAAATATGCACAGGTTAGGGCAGTACATGCATATTCTAATGCTTCCATGGCCGCTGCTGTGCCATCTACATGATTACACAATGGTACGTAATTGATAGAGACATTAGGCAGTGACATGAAGCAATGAGATTTCTTTTCCTTTCCTTAAGGCTACAGTACCCCACTCCACGTCATACAAAGAAAATTATTCATATGTACCAGAGAACTCTTCCTACTTAAACTAGAGCTCATACAACTGCTTTTATGGAAAAATAAACTTTGGCATTTTGATATGTGGTTACATTAAATATTTAGGGCATGTGCATGATTTTATTATGAAAATGTTACCACAAACAACTCACAGAAAAAGACAAAATTAAAAAAAAAAAAATCGTAGAAAAAAAGGCAGCCTTGTTTACCAATAATAACAACAGTATTAGAATGTGAGAGTCCTCAGTGGTTAATACCTTTTAATAACTAACTGAAAAGATGGTAAGAGAAAGCAAAGCAAGCTTTCTAGACACTAAGGTCTCTTCATCAGGCTTAATAATGCATTATTAGCCTGATGAAGAGGCCATAGTGTCTTGATAGCTTGCTTTGCTTTTTCTTACCATCTTTTCAGTTAGTTATTAAAAGGTATCAACCACTGAGGATTCTCAGATTCTAATATTTTTCTATCCACTGGCTTACGCGAAACAGATATATTTTTTTTAAGTTAATAACAATACATTTTTATATTGCACTGTTTTTGGTGCATCTGTGGCTATCCGTTGTAAAACAGATAGCCACGGATTCGATTTGGCCCCCATGTATCTCTAAGGGCATGGATTATTATTATTATTTATATAGCGCCATTATATTCCATGGCACTTTACATGCTAAAAAGGGCAGACTAGGACAAGTAACATAGTAGTCCGTGTGTGCAGGGATCCGATTTTGGGCACAGCAGACAGAATTGGATCCGACGCTGTCCGATTCAAATAACATGGGGGGGCCCATGGAGCTCGGATCTAGGTAAAAACAGGATCGTTTCCCAGATCCGGTGTTTGTGTATGGAGCATGCTCAGTACGCTAAAACTGCTCTGTTCAGTGTAATTTCACTTTAGCAGTGTATCTACATACACTAGCTACATAAACTGCTAAAGTGAAATTAAATAAAGCAATGTGTTAAAAATAAAAAAAATAAATGCTCATCTGCCCGCCGGCTGTCTGGGACCCAAGTGGAGGACATCTGATTGCTGCCAGGACCTTAAAAATGTCATTGGCTGGTAGCGATCAGGTGGTATGCACGTGACATATCGCTTGATTGTTTCTGGCCAATCACATTTTAAGGTCCTGTCAGCCATCAGACAGCTTCCCCTCGGGTCCCAGACAGCCGTCGGAGAAGTAAGTATTTATTTTTAATACATGTTTTCTTTTATTTTGCTTTCAGAGTGTATGTAGATACACTGGAAAAGCAAAACTTCAGCCCCAGCATGACACACAGGGGAGGGAACTCAGGATTCTTCTTTCCCCCTCCCTTGTGACATCACAGCCCCAACACCACTAGTCTCTTCCCAGCTTTTTCTGTATCCGGAGTCTCAAAATCCCGGATCTGGACATAGAAATGGCATCTGGAGTTCACATCCGGGCCTGCCCGTTCTTGTCCTTGGGGTCTTGCAAAAAACAGGATCCCCACTGACAGGAAAAAATCGTGATGTGAAGGGGGCTTAAGCGGGGACATGTGCAAGCAAAAAAAAAAAAAACAACAAAACGGAGTAACAAATAGTTAATTAGTTACAGGTGGAATGAAGGCCCTGCTCGCAAGCTAAGGGTGCCTTCACCCTGGCGTCCCCTCCGCAGCATTCAGAAGGTCCGTTTCTGTAGAATGGAAAGAACCAATACCAAATTATAAAAGGTCAAGAAGAACATTTTCTGCGAGTTAGTGGACCATGTGTTCCAGGAGTTTAGAGATGAGGGGAAGTTTAGAGAAAGGTCTTAAGTTGGCATCAGAGTTTTAGTTGAGGGATGTTTTTTTTTAGTAAAAGGCTGCTGATAGCGTTTTTAACCCTTTACCGACTCAAGACGTTACACAAACGTCATGCGTTTCTGTGCCTTCCCGACCCATGACATTGTGCAATGTCATGGCAGGATAGGCTCCTGCAGCTCCGGTGACACAGATCTGTGAAATGTCACCGGAGCTGCAGGTATGCGGGGCCCTATAGTTGTCTATTTATCAAACCAGGAGATACCAACTTATTAGCGTTAAAATTATCTTTTTATTCGTATCAAAAAGGCTAAAATAAAGGACCAACAAATTAGACAAACATGTACAAATATATACAAGTCGGGAGCCTAGCACATTTGATGTACATAAATTTAACCAGAAAGGTCATAGACTTTTACACAATGGGTTTCCATGTATGTCACCCTTAGGGTATCACAGTGTATACAGATGCTTATACTCTAATGTCTCACTGGGAGTAACCAAAAAGAGAAGCAACTTAATGAGAAGGAAGAAGAGCACATATCAAAACCAAATATAGATATCAGACAGGGTATTGAACCTTCGTATGCTAATGACCTTCCATCAGGTTTATGGGTTCCCGAGATTAATGTAAAATGAACCACCAACGTTTGACGCGTTTCGCCTTCTCATATATCTGAAGGCTCATCAGAAGTTTTTGGGTTTTAGAATTAATGTTCGGTCTTATGACAATACGTGCCAGACAAATGGTCTCTCCAATGGGCGAGAGTACCCCAAATAGGTCAAAGTGATAAATTGACTCTATAATTCTTCCAGGGTATCTAGTGTATCATCATAAAATTGGCATCCAAGAGATGGGCATCATGGGGCCTAGATGGACTTTTATGGGTATATCCTATGAGACTGTATCATCATATCATCCGATCCAGCACAAATACGTGGTCTAGGAAAGGATGAATCCTCAATACTTGCAGGCACAGGATGGCTGCATGGAAGTATTGAGGATTCATCCTGTCCTAGACCACGTATTTGTGCTGGATCGGATGATATGATGATAATTAATTCTACAAATAAAACGACCTAGAGCTTTGCCATATTTTTGGTTGCCAGCCGTGCGCCCAAACAGTGGTTTATGACCACATATGAGGTATCGTTGTACTCGGAGAAATTACCCAACAAATTTTAGGATCCTTTTATCCTGTTTCCCACATGAAAATGATGAGGCTAAAAGAACATTTTATAAAGATCCGATGTAGTCTAAAACGATGGTCCTACGACACTCGCTCGCCTCTTACATCCAGAGACTGCAGCAAAAGATCAAGTGTCCTCTTGTTGCAGTTTCTGGTGTCTTAGTGATGATGCACTGTATGGCAGTGCAGCATCACTGTGCAAATCTAGGTCTCAGAGATCACATGATCTCTGAGGCTTGGCACATAGCAGATTGCTGTTCCCGAGCTGTCAAGATTGCTTCACTGCAGAGAAGCGATCTGACAGCCGGGTTACAGTGGTCACATAACGGATCGCCGTGCCCAGGCTGTCAGATTGCTTCTATACAGCCTGATCTCCCTGCAATGATCCTTGCAGGGGGATCAGGCTGCAGAGAAGCAATCTGACAGCCTGGGCACAGTGATCAAATAGTGGATCACTGTGCCCGGGCAGTAAGATCGCTCCTCTGCAGCCCAATCTACTTGCAGGGAGATACGAATCACAGAACACCGAGGCCGCATGGTGGTTAGCGCCATGACGTTGTGGGAGTCACAGGTTGGGAAGGCACCAGACTCTTATGACGTCCCACAACGTCATTTGTCGGGAAGGGGTTAAAATAATTGTGCAAAAATGTCCTGATGGAGGACTGTGTTTGAATTTTTTTTGAAGGAAATACATGGCCTTATTATCAGCACTGAGATTGGTGATCTGTACTTTAGGCTCAAGAGGGAGTGGAAGGTATCCAATAGTCATTTTGGATGGTTAGCTAGTGATGTGATGAGGGTGGTAAAGTAAAGTTTGGCCAGATGGAGAGCAGAGTTTTAGTTTTGAGCGTGAATTTATAGTGGATGACGTCTTCTGCTGAGAGTTATTTTCTCCACTGATGCTCAGCACAACTCGAGCAGTGCTGGAGAAAATGGTTAGCAGCATATGCCATGGTTTTGTCGAATCTTTCTGCATGTTGCAGGTGCTACTCATCCAGGTCACTCTGTGATGCATTATGATGTGACAATACTGAGTCAGGACATTATAGAGGTTAGTTGGGAGTTAAAGATGACTGCATACTTTTCATAAGCTGCTGGGTATTGATGGCCCATAGATTTCTGTATGTGGGAGTGTCCTGGGTGTGGAGACAGTTCTTGAGAGGTATCGAAAGATTGTTGTGGTCAGAGTGGGAGAGGGAAAGTAGAATAGTCATCCACTGTGCAGAGCCAGAAGACGACGACAAGGTCCAGCATATTCCTGTCTCCATGGGTAGGGGAGTCAATAAACTGTAAAATACTGATGAGACTACCACTCAGAAACCTACTACATTGTGTGGGAGGCTGCCTAGTAGACTGCACAAAAAATGAAGGGAACACCACACAATGTAACTCTAAAGGTACCTTCTACACAGATATATTGCTTGCAATTCACTGGTTGCAGAGAAATCATGGCGACCTTGTTCATTTGTACACGGCAACAAAATAGAACAATATGTCCATGATTTCACTGCAACCAGCAAATTGCCAGTGAAATTGCAAGCAAAATTGTCGCGTGTGACGGTACCTTAATGCATTTAGTCATTACTCTCACCCCCAGAAGTAGCATGAGGCAGTGTCTACAGCCCACACAAGTTGCTCAGGTAGTGCAGCTCATCCAGGATAGCACATCAATGCGAGCTGTGGCAAGAAGGTTCGCTGTGTCTTCAGCACAGTGTCCAATGCATGGAGCAGATAACAGGAGACAGGCCAGCTCTACAAATGAAGTTTTACAAAAATCTGGGCTCCAAAAATCAAATGGTGCTCCTTGTCTGCTGAGTCCTGCTGTGTGGCCAACCAGCACTGTACAGTCACATGTGGGTATTGCCACGTTAGGAGAAATTGTGTAACACATTATGGGACCCTTTTTACCTTGTGAAAATTGGAAATACTGGGGTAAAAAAAAAAAAAATTCCAGTGGTAAATTTGTAAATATTTTTCCTTCACCAACCAATAGTATAATATTTTTTGACACACCTTTTGGTGTCAATATAATTACTGCATCCTTAGATGAATTCACTGAGTTGTGTGATTTGTAAAATGGAGTCACTTGTGGGGGGTATTTACTGTTCTGGCCCTCGGTGACTCATCATATTTGACATGGCGACCGCAATCTAGTCCAGCCAAAATGATGCTATAAAAGTCAAATGGCTCTCCTTCCGACCCCTGCCAGTGTACTCGAGACATTGCACAACAAACTGTATGGAGCATTTTGTCCTGTTTGCCTTGGGAGAATCCAAAATAAGGTGCTAAGGGTGCATTCACAAGTGTATTTGCTGCGTATTTTTACGCTCTTTTTCGTGCTCTTGCAATTTTTTGTAGCCAGGAGTGGCTGATTAAAACCAGCAGTGGGTGATTAAATACAGAAGTGGAGCACTTGCTTCTATTATACTTTTCCTCTGATTGTTCCACTCCTGGTTTTGGCTACAACTGCAACAGCACTCGCGTAAAAATACGCCGCAAATAGCGCGTGTGAATGCACCCTAAAACAACTTTTTTATGGGAAAAATATGTTCGCTTCCCCCCCTCCTTCCACATGGCTCAATGCAATAAAAATTCTGTGAAGTACATGGGAATTTAAAGTATTCATCTTACATCTAGACAAATTCCTTCAGGGGTGTAATTTCCAAAATGGGGTCACTTGTGGGTGGTTCTACTGTTTAGGAACATCAGGGGCTCTGCAAACGGAACATGGCATTCGCTAACCATTCCAGACAATTTTGTATTCCAAAAGTCAAATAACACTTCTTCCTTTCTGAGCCCTGCCTGTGTGCCCAATAAGTAGTTTTTCACCACACATGGGGTATCTGTCTACTCAGGACAAATTGTATGTGTCAAGTCATTTTACCCTTGTGAAAATGAAACATTTGGGGTTAAAGCAACGTTTTTGTGGTAAAAATGTATTTTCATTTTCACAGTTCGTTATAAATCTGGATCTGCCGCCTAACGGCCGACTTGCGGCCCTAATCCGGCAAGCCCCATGTATTGTCTATGGGGCTTGTGGTCTGGTGCAGTTCTGCCGGATGCGGCAGATCCAGCACTTGCAGCCGCGAAAAAAAAAACCCGCTGCTTGCAGCTTTTTTTTTCGCGGCCACAAGTGCCGGATCCGGGCGATCCAGCGTAACCACACTTGCCGCATCGGACCGCAAGCCCCATAGACCAGTATTTCCCAACTCCAGTCCTCAAGGCACACCAACAGGTCATGTTTCAGGATTTCCTTATCATTAGACAGATGATGAAATGATCCCCTGTGCAAGTGATTAAATTATCACCTATGCAATCCTAAGGAAATCCTGAAAACATGACCTGTTGGTGTGCCTTGAGGACTGGAGTTGGGAAACACTGCCATAGACCATGCATGGGCTTGCCAGATCCAGGCCACAAGTCGGCCATTAGGTGGCAGATGCGGCACCACCTGCCAGATCTGCCGCACATCAGCGAAAACTGCTGATGTGAAAGGAGCCTTACTGAGAATGGAGCAGCAGGGGTGCCGAATATTTCATACAAAGAAATGAGATAGTCTACATGAATGATTTTTCTGTTAATGCAGTATGCATTTGTTTTTGCTACATATATTTACATATGTATTCTCTCTTTATTAGAGTGAAGGAACGCTGCTAGCCACCGGGTCTTATGACGGCTTTGCCAGGATATGGACTAAAGATGGTAAACATTGCATATGTTGCATTAGATTCTATTATAACATGCCTAATTTATATCCTGAAATAGAAAGATCAATAAATTCTCATCTTCCTGTTGCAAATTGTCACTTCAGTGAGGTAGTAGATGAATTCTAGAATCATCTATTGAAGGTAGCATCCTAAAAGTCATAATTGACTCTTTAATAGGACTAGGATTGCTACCTTCACTAGGTAGCACTAGAGTTCTACTTCCTCCCTGAAGTGACAATTTGCATTCAGTGGGGAGAAAGTGTTTAGTCAGCCACTAATTGTGCAAGTTCTCCTACTTAAAAATATGAGAGAGGTCTATAACTGACATAATAGGTAGATCTCAACTATGAGAGACAAAATGAGAAAACAAATCCTGAAAATCACATTGTCTGATTTGGAAAAAAAAAATGTTCAAACTTTGGTGGAAAAAAAGAATTTGGTCAATAACAAAAATTCACCTCAATACTTTGTTATATATCTTTCTCCTTTGCCTCATTGGGGGACACAGACTGTGGGTGTTATGCTGCTGTCCACTAGGAGGCAACACTAAGCAGAATCTGCAAAAGAGTAAAAGTGGCTCCTCCTCTGCAGTATACACCCCTGGAGCAGGCACTGCCTCCCCAGTTTTTGCTTAGTGTCGTAGGAGGCACACGACTATTTTTATTTCTCGGTGATTTTCATCATCTTATTCATGATTTTTTTCTTCCAATGAAGAAAAGTGGGTCCGGTGTGGGCTCGGCATGCTCCTTCCTCGGCCACCCATGGTTGGAGCGCTGGGCTGGGATTTTACAGGCTGCCTGCAGGAGCGCGGGGTCACAACCATGTGGGGTACTGCCCTTTACTGTACTGGGCGGTTTGGTACCACCAGGGGCCCACTCTTTTTCATGATGAAGGTTTCTGGGCCCCTCCGCTGCGTTTCTCTACACCTCCGCACCGGCCCTTCACTATTTTCTGGGCCTTCAGTTAATTGAGGCCCCGGCTTGGGCCTAGCGCAAAGCTGCCTCCTTTGTGCCACCCCTGTCCCGCCCCTCCGGATGACGCTGATGCGTGTCATACAGCATGTGGAGCTTGCAAAGTGTGCGCTCTTCTGCTGGAAGCCCACTCGCTAAGCTCTTCCCCCTCCTCCTTCTCCACCACCGCCATTGTGCTCCACGTGGGGACCCTGCGCCTCAGCCATCTGGGGGGACACAGGATCCGGGAGCCTCTACTAGGAGTGCGCTGGTAAGACCTCTGCAGGGAACTTCTCTGCAGAGGTTTCAGTCTCCCTTTATACTTCTGCGCTCTCCCCTGCAGCAAGCACTGTATAAGCACACAGTGCCACTGCGCAGCCCCTTCTACTATCCTTACAGGAAGGCTTGTATCACAATGTCTGGCAATAGGAGTAAGAAAAGCTCCAAGGCAGCCAACACTTACTATGCTACCTGCACTGCTTGCAAGGCTGACCTTCCTGTAGGATGCACCTCGCCACATTGTCAGAGCTGCACGCAGGCTGTGGATACTGAGACCCCCACAACACGGGCTTCTCCCAGTGCTCCTGACCCTACCCCAGCATGGGCCACGGTTATGTCTCAAAATATGACGCAGTCCATTGACTGATTGTCTTCCACATTGCTTCAGTTTATGCAAGTCCGTTCGCCACCTGAGACCGCCATTCAGGCTGCTGCGTCTCAGAAAGAGGTGTCTGACCCGCAACGGGCTACTGACTCTGCCCTGTCAGTGTCTGGATCTGGGCGCAAGAGAACACACAGATCTCCATCTCTAGAATCCCCTGGCGGCTCTACAGCCTCTCCATCTCACAGACGTCAGGAAGACTCACAGGAGTCCAAAGGTCTCTGTACTTCAGACTCAGATGGTGATTTAGATGCGTCTCTAGATCTAGATGCAACTGATATGGTGGCTCTGGTTGAGGATTTGATTACGTCTATCAACCAAGTTCTGGATGTGTCAGACCCTCCGGACGAATTTCTGGAGCATAAGGTGTCCTTTAAGAGGGCCAAAAGGCCACACACATTTTTTTTCAGGAGATTCTCAAAAAACATAGGTTACATCCTGAAAAGAGGTTTGGTAACCGTAAGGCCCTGGAAACACGTCATCCATTCCTGCCTAAGGTCACCCAAGATTGGACAGATCCGCCACAGGTGGATCCTTCTATATATCGTCATGCTACCAAGACGCTTCTGTCCATACCAGACAGTTCATCCATTAAGGACGCCACTGACTGTCAGGTAGAGCAGATGGCTCTTCTCTAGGTCCAGCCTTTGCTTCAGTTTGGACGTCATAAGCTATTATGACAAGAACAGGCTCCTTGCACTCGTCTCTTCGGTACTTGCAGGCTGATCCTGCCTTGTTGAACCAGGTAGCTCAAATATTGGTTACCGCCTAGTATTTAATGCATGCCGCTTTAGACTCGGCCAACTGTACTGCGGCCGTAGCTTCCAACGCCATAACGATCAGACGAGCCCTCTGGCTGAGGGAGTGGAAGGCAGATGCAGTGTCTAAAAAGTCGCTCACATGTGTTCCATACATTGGTGGGCGTTTATTTGGGGAAAAACTGGATCAATTAATTTCAGACGCCACCGGAGGTAACAGTACCTCACTCCCGCAACGAAAGATTAAACGGCCCTTCAATCGTCGTCAACAGACTCGTTTCCGGTCCTTTCAGAACTTCTTCGTTTGGTCAGTCTCAAGCCTCCGCCGGCAGGCAACTAGTTCCCCCATAGGGAGCGCCTCAGACAACGCAGAAGTCCGGTGCAAACTGGCAGTCTCATTCTCGCCAGTCAAGATCTAATGGCTCAAAATCCAGCAGGTTCTCTTCTTCCTGACTCGTCTCTTCCGGAAGACACTCTTCAAGTTGGCGGCCGACTTTTTAGTTTTCGTCAGGCCTGCCTCGCTACTACCGACGACAATTGGGTCAAAACCTTATTGTCTTCCGGATACACTATAGAATTCAAAACCCAACCTCCAAATCGTTTTTTCCTGTCGATTCCACCAGCTCAGCCATCCAAGGCTCGCGTCTTCTTTCAGGCGGTAGATTCCCTTTTAAAAACAGATGTCGTCATACCAGTGCCGCCAGCCGAACGCTTTCTGGAGTTCTACTCAAATCGTTTCATAGTACCCAAGAAGGGAGGTGCGGTCAGTTAACAGTTAAATGCATTCGTAAAGGTTCGGCATTTCTGCATTGAGTCACTGCACTTCATCATAGCGTCCATTGAGCAGAATGAATTTCTCTCGTCCATCGACATACAGGACGCCTACCTTCACATCCCAATCACAGCAATCCACCAGTGTTTTCTCCGATTCGCTATTGACCAAAACCATTACCAGTTTGTGGCCCTTCCGTTTGGCCTAGCGACGACTCCCAGGGTGTTTACCAAGGTCATCGCGGCCTTCATAACCATTCTGCACACAAGTGGGTTGGTAGTCCTGCCATATCTAGACGATTTGCTTATCCAAGCCCCTACCTTCAGGGAGTGTTGGCTAAGTGTTTCCATCACAGTGGACACCCTGCGTCGTCTTGGCTGGTTAGTGAATCTTCAGAAGTCATAGCCAGTCCCATTACAATCTCTGACGTTCCTCAGAATTGAGTTCAACACCCCCAGGGGTCTGGTTCTTCTTCCTCAGGACATGGCGAAGGCTCTATGTCAGAGGGTCCACAGTCTCCTGCGCCCGTTTCCTCGGATCGCTTCGATTCGCCATGAGAGTCTTGGGCAGGATGGTTGCCTCTATGGAGGCAGTCTCTTTCACCCAACTTCACCTCAGGCCTCTCCAACTGGCAATTCTGGATTTGTGGAACAGGAATCCTTCTGCCCTGGACAGACTATTCCGACTGTCACCTGCAGCCAGGAGTTCTCTCCATTGGTGGCTCAAACCACTTTCCCTCACACAGGGAAAGTCTTTTCTACCGGTTCGCTGGAAGGTAGTCACCACCGATGCAAGTCTCATAGGATGGGGAGTGATATACCGTCATCACATGGCGCAGGGAACATGGTCCCCAGCGGAATCGTCCAAGCCCATCAACCTCCTGGAAATCCAAGCCATATTTCTGGCTCTGAAGGCCTTCCATCCTCTGCTAGCAGGGAGACCGGTCCGGATTCAATTGGACAATGCCACGGCTGTGGCATATATCAACCACCAGGGCGGAACCCGCAGTGTCCAGGTGATGCAGGAGGTGCAGCGCATTCTGCATTGGGCAGAATCGACGGATTCAATATTGTCAGCGGTTCACATCCCGGGAGTGGAGAACTGGGAAGCGAATTTTCTCAGCCATCAAGGCATGGACTCGGGAGAGTGGTCCCTACATCCTATGATGTTTCAGCAAACATTCCATCGCTGGCGGACTCTGAACGTAGACCTGATGGCATCTCGGTTCAACACGAAGGTTACAATGTTCATAGCCAGATCTCTCGACCCGTGAGCTCTCGGGGCAGATGCCTTAGTTCAAGACTGGTCGCAATTCCAGCTGCCTTACATCTTCCCTCCTCTGCCTGTGATACCCAGAGTCGTGCGGAAGATCAAGCAAGAGAGCATTCAAGTCATTCTCGTAGCCCCAGACTGGCCCAGACGAGCATGGTACCCCGATCTCGTCCAGCTCGCGGCAGACATTCCTTGGCGCCTCCCACGTCGTCCCGATCTTCTGTCTCAGGGCCTGTTTTACCAGCAGAATTCAGGCGCCCTGAATTTGACGGCGTGACCCTTGAGACCTAGGTTCTAACCCAAGCGAGATTGTCCCCTGCTGTGATCCAGACCATAATCTGCATCGGCTTGAATTTACCACCGCACCTGGAAAGCTTTCATCTCCTGGTGCTCTTCTCGAGATCATTCTCTTTTTCCCTATTCTTTACCGCTAATTCTCGGTTTCTTTCAGTCGGGGTTAGACTCTGGTTTCTCCCTACGTTCCCTTAAAGGTCAGGTCTCGGCCCTTTCGGTACTTTTTCAATGTCGCCTTGCTGTTAAGCTGCAAGTTAAAACTTTTCTCCAAGGAGTTTGCCGCATTGTTCCTCCGAACAAAAGACCTTTAGACGTATGGGACCTTAACCTGGTCCTTACGGCATGGTAGGAGCCTCCCTTTGAACCTCTCCTGGACATCTCTCTCCACTTCCTGACGCAGAATGTGTTTTTTCTAGTAGCTATCACCTCTCTTCGCCAAGAATCAGAACTATCGGCGCTCTCTTGCAACCCGCCCTTCCTGGTATTTCATCAGGACAAGGTCATACTCCGTCCGGTTCCGTCATTCCTTCCAAAGGTCGTTTCCTCTTTTCACTTAAAAGAGGAAATTTCATTGCCTTCCTTTTGTCTGGCTCCGGTTCACAGGTGTGAACGGGCTTTGCATACTCTGGACCTCGTCAGGGCTCTTCGCATTTGAGTCCAGGACTGCGCCTTTCCGAAAGTCAGACACTCTGTTCATTCTGACGGGAAGCCCTCGCAAAGGTATGCCAGCTTCCAAAGCTACCCTGGCTAGGTGGAATAGATCCGCTATCCAGGAAGCCTACAGAATGAAAAATTCTCCACTTCCAGCCGGGATCCAGGCACACTCTACCCGGACCGTGGGAGCCTCCTGGTCCATTCAGCACCAAGCCTCTGCTCTTCAGGTGTGTAAAGCAGCCACCTGGTCGAGTTTGCACACAATTACCAAACACTATAGTGTTCATAACCAGTCCTCGGCGGATGCCAGTCTTTGTAGGTGCATCCTTCAGGCGGCATTGCCCACCTGTAGGTACTTAGTTGTTCACTGACTTGTTCAGTATTACTAGTTCCATTCTTTCCCGCTCAGGGACTGCTTTGGGACGTCCCACGGTCCTGTATCCCTCACTGAGGCGAAGGAGAAAAGGAGAATTTTGTGTACTCACCGTAAATTCCTTTTCTCTTAGCCTCTAATTGGGGGACACAGCACCCACCCTGTTGGCCGTTTCGGCCTTGTTACTTTAGTTTTTGTTACTCTTAAGCAGTTACATTGTGGCCTTGCCAGGCTTTGTTGGTGTTAGTTAACCTTGTTAATTTCTCCTACTGCTTTAGCACAAAACTGGAGAGGCAGTGCCTGCTCCAGGGGTGTATACTGCAGAGGAGGAGCCACTGTTACTCTTTTGCATATTCTGCTTAGTGTCACCTCCTAGTGGACAGCAGCATAACACCCACGGTCCTGTGTCCGCCAATTAGAGGCTAAGAGAAAAGGAATTTACGGTGAGTACACAAAATTCTCATTTTTGTTCACAATGACAGAGGTCAAACGTTTTCTGTAAGTCTTCACAAGGTTGGCACACACTGTTGCTGGTATATTGACCCATTCCTCAATGCAGATCTATGTAATGTTTTGGGGCTGTCGCCAGGCAACGTGAACTTACAACTCCCTGCAAAGGTTTTCTATAGGGTTGAGATCTGGAGACTAGCTAGGCCGTTCCAGGATCTTGAAATGCATCTTACTAAGCCACTCCTTTGTTGCCCTGGCAGTGTACTTGGAATCATTGTCATGCTGAAAGACCCAGCCAAGTTTCATCTTCAATGCCCTTGCTAATGGAAGGAGGTTTGCAGTCAAAATCTCATGATATATGGCCCCATTCATTCTTTCATGTACACAGATCAGTCGTCCTGGTCCCTTGGCAGAGAAACAGCCCCAAAGCATGATGTTGCCACCCCCATGCTTCACAGTAAGTATGGTGTTCTTTGGATGCAACTCAGCATTCTTCCTCCTTCAACCACGACGAGTTGTGCTTCTACCAAGCAGTTCTACTTTGGTTTCATCTGAGCATATGACATTCTCCCAATACTCTTCTGGATCTTCCAAATGCTCTGTAGCAAACTTCAGACGGGCCCAGACATGTAATGGCTTAAGCAGGGGAACTTATCTGGCTCTGCAGGATCTGAGTCCCTGGTGGCGAGGTGTGTTACTGGTGGTAGCCTGTGTAACGTTTGTCCTAGCTCTCTTGCAGGTCATTCACTAGGTCCCCCCGTGTGGTTCTGGGATTTTTGCTCACCGTTCTTGAGACCATTTTGACCCCATGGTGTGAGATCTTGCGTGGAGCAACAGATTGAGGGAGATTATCAGTGGTCTTGTATGTCTTCAATTTTGTAATTATTGCTCCCACAGTTGATTTTTTTTCACACCAAGCTGCTTGCCAGCCTGGTGCAGGGCTACAATTTTGTTTCTGGTGTCCTTCACTAGCTCTTTGGTCTTCACCATAGTGGAGTTTGACTGTTTGAGGTTGGGTACAGGTGTCTTTTATACTGATAATAAGTTCAAAGATGTGCCAGTACTACAGGACAGGTAATGAGTGGAGGGCAGAGGAGCCTCTTAAAGAAGGAGTTACAGGTCTGTGAAAGCCAAGAATCTTGCTTGTTTGTAGGTGATAAATTCTCTTACCACAGCAAATTCTGGTCAGACAACCATTACACTCAGTGCTGTATGCAGCTTTGCCCAGGTTTCAACTGAAGGCATTATGAATGCAAGACACCAGCCCCAATCACTAACAACCTCCTTTCACACAGAGGGAGTGACCACTGGTTGTCCTGCACACACAATGGGCTCCATGTAGGGCGCAGTTCACACAGGCCTGCACAGTGTATGCCCAGCCTCTTACATAAGCCCCCATTTCAGTAGGCGGGCTGTTGTGGCATTCAACACCGCTACCTGCGCCGGAACAAACGCACCCATACGGCCCAGCTACACACAGCAACAAAAGAGTGCAATAAAAGCCACAAATGACAGAAAACTGACATTGTGGAAATTTAGTTAGTTTTAAACTATAGCAAATTGTGGGGTATTGGTTTGTCTTTTGGTCCAAAAACAAACCAATACCCCACAATTTGCTATTGTTTGTAGGTGACCAAATACTTATTTTGCACCAAAATTTGAAAAAATTTCTTTCCAAATCAGACAATGTGATTTTCAGGATTTGTTTTCTCTACAGGCGCCTCTCATCTTTTTAAGTGGGTGAACTTGCACAATTGGAGGCTGACTAAATACTTTTTTCCCCATTGTATTTCCCAGAGGAGCACTGTGGCTAAAAGATTCCTCACTGCTGGCAGGCAGATTGATCTCCATAAGGAGTATAGCTATTCCTCACTATTCCTCCGATCTTCCTGTTGCTCTTCCTGTTCTCTATCTCTTTTGCCTGAGTGTTTTTTTTTAATTTACCTTGCAGGAAATCTTGCAAGCACCTTGGGGCAACATAAAGGACCCATATTTGCATTGAAATGGAATAAGAAAGGAAACTTTATTTTAAGTGCAGGAGTTGACAAGGTAAACTATCCCAGACCGCTAAATCATATCTTCGCTAATCTGTGTGACAATGGGCAATCAGACTTCCAGATTCAATATTTACATTTATATATAGGTGCAAGGAAGTCTGCAAGTTAGCAATGTATGTAATATCTGCTTCTAAATGAGCACATTGCAACACCAAGGAGAAAAAATAAAGTCTTGGAGTTATGGAAATCTCAGGATATGCAGACATGTTAATGATTTGCAACTTAGATAAAAATGGAAACCAGATTTTAAAAGTATTTCACTTTATTCATTGAGTATGAGTGAATCGTGTAGAAATGCACATTGCTTGCCTTGACTACTATTGTTATTAATGGTTGTTTGAATAATGTTCTGCCACACTGAATACATTTAGGCAAACCCTCAAGATCTGCTGCTGGCAGCTCCCATTGTAATTGCTCACGGATGACATCACAGTTGTGCTTGATTAGAGGAAAGTCCGGATACACTGCAGGCCATGGTAGCACGTTTATGCCACACTAGCACAATAACATGTAGCCCAGCATTGTGTTGAAAAATGGTTCCTGGGATACTTCAGAGAAATGTCCGTAGCATTGGTTCCACCACCAAATAAATGCAAAGCCGAGCTGTTAGTGTACTTGACCGGCTAGTGTTCATTATGCCACCCCACACCATAATATAGGGCGTAACACTAGCATGTTTCCTAGTGATGGTCGCCTCGGTGTTAGTTTCAGTGTTACATATATTTACCGGAAACATTCGCACTATTGTCATGGTGTAACATGATGAGTGAAGACAGCTTTATTTGGCGTGTATGCAGAATAAGTTTATGTAGCACCCTAGTTGCAGGTTTTTGTTTGTGCAACATACTTTAGGTTGCCATTTTTTAGGCCATTAAGTACATCTCAAGGTTACAAATTGCACCAAAAACATTTTCTGTGTCTGGGTTGTTACCGTATATACTCGTGTATAAGCCGAGTTTTTCAGCCCAAAAATTGGGCTGAAAAGTAGGCCCCTCGGCTTATACGCGAGTCAATACGGCCCCAGTGTATATAGCAGCCCCAGCGGTAGTATACAGCAGCCTTAGTACTCCAGGGCCCCCCCAGCCTTGCTCCGGTAACCTGTAAAGGAAAATATACTTATCACCGTCCCGCTGCCGTCCCCGCTCGCCGCTGCCGTCCGCGATCCTCCATCTTCATGCGTCTTCTTACGGCCTCCTGTGTTCGTCGCCGGCAATGACGTCATTGCCGGCGACGAACACAGGAAACCAGAAGAAGATGCATGAAGATGGAGGATCGCGGACGGCAGGGGACGGCAGCGGACAGTGATAAGTATATTTTCCTTTACAGGTTACCGGAGCAAGGCTGGGGGCCCTGGATTACTGGGGCTGCTGTATACTACCACTGGGGCTGCTGGGGCTCCTATATACTACCACTGGGCTGCTGTATACTACCACTGGGGCTGCCGGGCTGCTGTATACTACCACTGGGGCTGCCGGGGCTGCTGTATACTACCACTGGGGCTGCTGGGGCTTCTATATACTACCACTGGGGCTTCTATATTCTACCACTGGGGCTGCTGGGCTTCTATATACTACCACTGGGGCTGCTGGGGCTTCTATATACTACCACTGGGGCTTCTATATTCTACCACTGGGGCTGCTGGGGCTTCTATATACTACCACTGGGGCTGCTGGGCTTCTATATACTACCACTGGGGCTGCTGGGGCTTCTATATACTACCACTGGGGCTTCTATATACTACCACTGGGCTGCTGGGGCTTCTATATACTACCACTAGGCTGCTGGGGCTTCTATATACTACCACTGGGGCTGCTATATACTACCACTGGGCTGCTGGGGCTTCTGTATACTACCACTGGGCTGCTATATACTACACTGGGGCTGCTGTATACTACCACTGGGCTGCTGTATACACCACTGGGAGGCCTGTATACCACACTGCTGGGGCTGTATACCTGTGCTGGGGTCCACCCTCGGCTTATACACGAGTCAATAGGTTTTTCCAGATTTTTGGGGCAAAAGTAGGGGGGTCGGCTTATACACGGGTCGCTTATACACGAGTATATACGGTAATTTACACAGGTTTTTGAAATATTGTGGGTTTTTTTGGCTGGTGAGGGGGGAATATAGGCCTGGGTTTGTAGTATGTTAAGTGATTCCATAAAGTAAGTGCATTAGTATTTTTCTCTTGACAAATATGTAAAGGTGTGGCAGCACATATAATATTATATGCCTCTAAAGAGAATCTCTCACAAGGTTTTAGCTGCCCTGTCAGATAGCGGCAGTAAGTACGGACAGAGAGGCCTAATCCAGCAGCATCACTTTCTGGGCTTCTTCCTTTAGTTGTGATATAAACATTATAGGACTTCTCTCAATGAGGAGATTATGCCTTATAGTCCTCAATAATCAGAAGTTAAATCTGTTTCTGCTTTATACCATTGATTGGCAGTTTTCTGTCGTTGTACATTGCAGGCAGAAAGTGATCTTGTTATTTGATACATGTTGCCCAATCTGTGAGCAGCATGTGTCTGACAGGCATGGGCTGTATGTTTTCTGCCAGGTACAGTTGCTGCTGAAACGCTGCAGTGTTTCAGGACAAACCATACAAAGCTGCCTGCTCCCCTGGGCTGATAGGTGTCTGCATCTCCCCATGCAGAGACCTGTCAATCGAGGGCAGCGGGTGGGTGGAAGCTGTCATGGATCCGCCTATTCGACTAGTCTACTGCACGGGCTTGTACCCCACCAGCTTATAAAGTATGACTCTCTGAAACACTGCAGGGTTGAGTCAAGCATATTAGGCTGATATCGTATAGCCAGTGCCTAATACACTCGGCCCACGGTTTGGGCAGCACATATCGGCCGACAGGTTCACTTTATTCAATGGTGTGTGCAGATCATATAGAGCAGATAAACTGTGAGCTAATCATAGAGCAATAAGCTCAGTCAGTTACACATCACTGATATTGGAGTTTCTAAACCTATTTTATAACCAGAGTGACATATCAGTTGGAGCATGATTTTACCTTTGAACAACAGAAAGTTACAGAGCTCTGTAAATCTGTTCTTTATCTTGTAGTATTCACCATTCTGTAGACTCAGTCGGATCTGTTAGCATTTCTTGCAGGTTTAGTGTGTTTTCCTTTCTGAGTAGAGACCTTTTTATACTAAACACTGTAATGGAAATCTGACTGTCTCAGTATGTTTGTGAATGCAGTGTTGTAACACATTTACAGACTAGCCCAGAGTTGAAACCATATTAATAATGCAGTAAGAACCCTTTTTTTTTTTTTTCTTCTTCTTTCTTCACAGACAACAATAATCTGGGACGCACACACAGGGGAAGCAAAACAGCAGTTTCCTTTCCATTCTGGTAAGCATCAAAAAACATTGGGACTACCTGGAATTGGATGAGGGAAGGGTTAATGAAGAAAATTGTACATTTACACGGCATTAAAGTTGCACATTATTATTGTTTATTTATATAGCGCCATTGGTTCCATGGCGCTGTACATGTGTAAGCGCAGAACAAGGACGAGAACATAAATAATGACGAATAAATCATACAGGTACATTAGGGCAGAGATCTTGTCCACAAGGGCTCACAGTCTATAGGGGATGGGTGTGAGACAGTAGGAGGGGGAGAGGTGAGATGGTGCAGCGGATTAGGTCTCAATGTGGGTTATAGGCTTGAAGGAAGAGGTGGGTCTTCAGGTTTTTCTTGAAGGTTCCCAGGGTAGAGAAGTGTCTGATGTGGTGGGGGAGAGCGTTCCATAGTATGGCGGATGCACGAGAAAAGTCTTGTATGCGGTTGTGGGAGGTGGAGATTCGGGGGGAGAAAAGAAGGAGTTCTTGAGAGGAGCGCAGATTAAGTGAGGGGTGGTATCGGGAGACCTAGTCAGAGATGTATGAAGGGGACAGGTTGTGGATGGCCTTGTATGTCAGGGTTAGGGTTTTGAACTTGGATCTCTGGGAAGTAGGGAGCCAGTGGAGGGCTTGGCAGAGGGGGGAGACTGGGGAGTAACGGGGCAACAGGTGGATGAGTCGGGCAGGGAATTGAGGATGGTTCGGAGGGGTGCAAGGGATGAAGCGGGGAGGCATGTGAACAGGAGGTTGCAGTAGTCGAGGCGGCAGATAATGAGGGCGTGGACAAGCGTTTTGGCAGTGTCATGGTCAAGGAAGGAGCAGATCCGCAAGATGTTTTTAAGATGGAGGTGGCAGGAGGCGAGGGCCTGGATGTGTGACTTGAAGGAGAGGG
The DNA here is from genome assembly GCA_033576535.1 of Allobates femoralis. Classification (NCBI taxonomy): domain Eukaryota; kingdom Metazoa; phylum Chordata; class Amphibia; order Anura; family Aromobatidae; genus Allobates; species Allobates femoralis. The sequence continues at coordinate 168,002,167 of JARQOC010000001.1, read as the reverse complement.
CAGAGTCGGGGATTACACCAATTCACTTGGCGTGGGGGACAGATGAGTGTGCAGTCGTTGACCATGATGGTTAGGTCGGGTAGGGGGGAAGAGCAACTTGGAGGGAAGACGATGAACTCTGTTTTATCCATATTGAGTTTGAGGAAACGAGCGGAGAAGGATGAGATGGCGGACAGGCAGTGTGGGATTTTGGATAGCAGGGAGGTGATCTCAGGGCCGGAGAGGTAGGGCTGGTGTCATCGGCGTATAGGTGGTATTGGAGGCCGTGGGACACGATGAGTTGGCCTAGGCCGAGGGTGTAGATGGTAGAAGAGTAAGGGTCCCAGGACTGAGCCTTGGGGAACTCCAACAGATAGGGGGTGGGACGAGGAGGATGTGTGGAAGTGGGTGGGACGCTGAAGGTCCAGTCTGTTAGGTACGAGGAGATCCAGGAGAGGGCCAGGTCAGTGATGCCAAGGGATTCTAGAATTTGAAGCAGGGGGGAGTGGTCGACTGTGTCGAAGGCAGCAGAGAGATCGAGGAGGAGAAGGATGGAGTAGTGTCGCTTGCTCTTGGTGATCATAGGTCGTTGGTGACTTTGGTTAGAGCTGTTTCGGTGGAGTGGTGGGCTCGGAAACCGGATTGCAGGCGGTTAAAGAGGCAGCACGAGGAGAGATGGGAGGACAGTTCGGAGTAGACATGTTGCTCATGCAGTTTTGAGGCAAAGGGGAGGATAGATATGGGATGATAGTTGGAGACTGTTGCGGGGTCGAGGGAGGGTTTTTTGAGGATGGGTGTGATGGTTGATGAGGGCATGTTTGAAGGATGAGGGGAAGACACCGGTGGTAAGTGATATATTGAAGAGATGAGTTAGGGCGGGGATAAGGACAGTGGTGAGGTTAGGGATGAGATGGGAGGGGAAAGGGTCGAGGGCACAAGTTGTGAGTTGTGATCGTGCTAGAAGGGAGGAGTGGCGCACTTCAGTCATGGAGGAGAAGTTACTTTTGGTCGAGGGGATTGGGAATCGAAGCTTTCTCTGATATTGTCGATCTTCTGTTTAAAGAAGCTGGCAAAGTTGTCGGAGGTGATGAGGGGGAGGGAGGGGAGCAGGGGGACGAGTAAGGGCACTAAAGGTTATGAAAAGTTGCTTGGGATTGTGGGAGAGGGAGCTAATGAGAGACGAGAAGAAAGCTTGTTTTGCGGTGGTCAGTGCTATCTTGAAGTCGATGAAGGGACTGTTTGTACAAGGCGAGGTGCGTTGCAGAGTTGGATTTCTTCCATCTCCGTTCAGCTACCCTGGACGTCCGCCGAAGATTTTTGGTGCTGGCGGTGAGCCAGGGTTGTGTGTGCACGGGTTTTGTTGTATGAGAGAGGGGCGGCCTGGTCGAGGGCTGTGGCAAGAGTGGTGTTGTAGAGGATGGCGGCATCGTTAGCATCATGAGAGGAGGCTAAGTCAGAGAGAGGGAGGAGGGACTCCGCGAGTGAGTGGAAGTTAATGAGCTTGAGGTCTCTTCGGGGGTGAGGGAGTTTCTGGAGAGGGCGGAGAAGGTCAGCAGGTTGTGGTCGGATATGAGGGGGGTTGAGTTTGCGAGGTCGGTGAGGGAACAAAGGCGGGTGAAGTGACCGTTATTGTGTGTGGCTGAGGAGGACCATTGGGAGAAGCCGAAGGAGGAGGTTAAAGAGAGGAGTCTTGAGGCAGCAGTGTGGGGTTTATCAATGGGGAAGTTGAAGTCGCCCATGATGATGGTGGGGATGTCGGAGGAGAGGAGGTGGAGAAGCCAGGTTGTGAAGTGGTAGAAGAAGGTGGACGAAGATCCTGGAGGGCGGTAGACAACAGCCAGTTGGAGGTTGCAGGGGGAGAAGATACGCACAGAGTGCGCCTCGAAGGAGGGGAGGGAGGCAGAGGAGGGTGGTGTAATTGCGGTGAAGGAGCAGCTGTTGGCCAGGAGTAGGCCAACACCTCCGTCGCGGAGTTGCTGGGGCGAGGGGTGTGGGAGAGGGCGAGTCCGCCATAGGAGAGGGCAGCGGGGAGGTTGTGTCGGAGGGGGTGAGCCATGTTTCGGTGATGCCAAGGAAAGACAGTTTTTGGGTGATAAAGAGGTTGTGGATGAAGGTGACTTTATTGCATACTGAGCGGGCATTCCAGAGTGCGCCAGAAAGGGGGATTGGGGAGGGGCGGCTTTGGGGATGGGTGTAAGGTTGCAGGGGTTGCGGATGTTAATGGTGGGGAGTGGGCGTGGGCTAGGGGGTGATTGTGGGGATGTGTTGGGGAGGACCGGGATTAGGGAAGATGTCGCCAGCAAGTAGGAGGAGGAGGGAGAGGGACAGGACTGGGGGCATGAGAGCTTGCGAGGCAGGCGGGCATGTTTAGAGCTAAAGGCTTGGGCGTGGAGGAAGAGTTTCAGAGGAGTGGGTGAGATGGCTAGGTAGGATGGAGGGGGAAATTGTTATTGTGTTGTCAGGTGGAGGGACAGAGGGGGGTTGTAGGAAATGGAGTAGGATAAGGAGTGAGTGTGAAGAGAAGGGAAAACATTGCATGGGGGTATAGGATTCAGTGGGAGTGAGAGGTGGATTAGGGGGGTGAGGTGCAGATGGGGAGTGGTGGTGGCGGGGGCAACAGCAGCTGAGAGGAGGATGTGCAGCCGGGGTTGGATATAGGAAAGGGACAGGAGGAAAGGAGCAGCAGGAGGGGTGAGATAGAGGCAGGGGTCTAGAGCGACAGAGGACAGGTGCAACAGGAAGGGTGTGCAAAGCGGGTGAGTGCCACTCAAGTCCAGGCAATCGCAAATCAAATGGAGGTGTACAGAGTCCAGCAGGTGAAGGAGGGTGATGCGGTGCAGTCAGAGAACAGATGTAGGTACAATAGTGGGGATGAGATGCAGACGCAGCCGTGGATGCGATCAGGTGCTGCTGGGCCGAGATGCTGAGGTGCAGCCAGGATCCGATGCAGCTGGGGGTCAGATGTAGCCAGGGGGGTTCATGCGGCAGAGGAGTCACTCAGACACAGATGAGATGATAAATATATATGATTTGCCAACGGTGGATGGATAATCCATTAAGGACAAAAAAAAAAAAAAGATGCAGTCCATTGTAGATCCATGTAAAGATCAACATGCAGGTTTGAAATATCTGTGATCTTTCCACTGTCCATGCAGGATGTTCTGATGTTTTATACAGCTATTGTTGTGAATTTCTATCCCAGTGCCTTCCATTCATTTCCAGTCCATTTCTCGTCTGTTTCAAAGTCTTGTACTTATGGAGCTGTACTTTTGAAGATGTAGTTTGCGAGATTCTTGGATCAGACTAGAGGCTGGATCAGACTCATGGTTCTGAATTTATCTACAGCTAAGGGTCATCTGTGATGAGGGGGTGGATGGGTTTGGACTGACCAGGCACTAACAGCTAAGCAGAGGTCATAAAAACAAGGAGGGCCTGAGGGGGCCAGACCAAGACATGGTAGAATAATTATGAGGGAAGCAGCATAGCATGGACATGAAGGTAAAACAATAGTAAAAGAGACAGAGTATATGCGCGGCACACAGACTGTCAGAGTCCAGGAAAGCTGAGTAGACCACAATGCGTACCTGTGGAAGAGGAAACAGTCCGATTAGATGATACTGATGATGATGGTGATACAGCAGTGACAGTGGTGATGAATGGATTAATGTATCATAGATTTCTTGTCTATTTCAAAGTCTTGTACTTATGGAGCTGTACTTTTGGAGATGTAGTTTGGGAGATTCTTGGATCAGACTCATGGTTCTGAATTTATCTACAGCTAAGGGTCATCAGGTGTGGATGAGGGGGTGGATCATAGACTTGTAGTCCCAAGACTGACAAAACCTGTGCCTATTTAAGTCCTTTCATCATGTACCACCTCATCAGACTGTACTAGGTATAACACAGGCCACCTCATCAGACTGTACTAGGTATAATACGGACCACCTTGTCAGACCATAGTAGGTATAATACTGGTCACCTCATCAGACTGTACTAGGTATCATATGGGCCACCTCATCAAACCTTACTAGGTATAATACGAGCCACCTCGTCAGATCGTACTAGGTATAATACGGGTCACCTCTCAGACCATACTAGGTATAATACGGGACACTTAATCAAACTGTACTAGGTATTATATGGGTCACCTCGTCAGACTGTACAAGGCATAATACGGGTCACCTCGTCAGACTGTACTAGGTATAATACAGGGTATCTGTTTTCCTGCAATGTTGGGTCTGATAACGTTATTAACCTGCAGATATATACGGTTCAGTTACAGATTAGTAGTGTTAGGAACGTGCCTTGCTATTGTACAGATGTTGCAGCACCCAAGAAAAAAAAATTCTCTTTATTTCTCCTGTAAGCTGCTGTCCTTGCATGCAGCTGTACCAGAGGCAAGGACAGTCTCTACTTGCAGTACTAAAAGCATTGGCTGACAGTGCATCTTGGCACTGACTGACAGCCGAATGCCGGCTCAGCAGTGCATTAGTACAGAGCTGGCTGTCAGTCAGTGCCAGGACATGCTTTCTGTGCTGTGAGCAGTGACTGTACTTGCCCCAGGCACACCTGCGTGACTGAAAGCAGGAGGCTTTGGAAGAAGGAAAGCTTTTTTTTTTTTTCCCACGTGCAGTACTGGGGTCGTGCACCTTAGTAATGTTATGAACCTACAGATTAACTCTATAGTTCCAGGTTAAAGGGACGTCCTGGAGCTTCGCATGGACCCGCTGCTATGGCCCTGCGGCTCCGGAAATGATGCGTTCTGCATTAAACAGGAAGCTGCATAGCAGAGCCGACCGAACCTGACTGGGGGAGCGCACATTTTGATTACAATAGCACGCCTATAGGGCGTGCAAGAGACAGCAAGAGGCTGCAACGGGGACTCAGAGAGGACGCACAGGGGAGCTAGCAACGGTAGCCCCCCGGATCATTAACATACGCCCATGTCAGTTAGGCCTGGTTCACACCACGGCACAATCCGATCCGGAGCTGTCCGTTGTGAAGCGGACAGCCCCGGATCAGATTTCGGCCCCATAGTATGCTATGGAGCTGGATGGCAACTATCTGCCATCCTGGCTTCCATCTGTCCGGGAGGATCCGGGTGTATTCGGATTATTCTCCCTGCTTGCAGCATTTTTGTGTTCGGGGAGAAAAATCTCTCCAAATTGGATCCTCCCGGGCACTTGTGGCTGAAGTTCAGCGTGAGCTACGCTGAACTTCAGCACCAGGGAGCTGTCCCCTGTGAAGCGGTTCAGCACCGTTTCGCAGGAGACAGCTGACGGCTGCATCCGGCTACAAACAGGACTGGAGGGCAGATTAGCTCTCGGGTTCTGTTTGCAAATCCGGTCTGGGGCTGCAGGTTCACCCCTGACAGCCCCGGATCAGATTGTGCCGTGGTGTGAACCCTGCCTTACAAATACATTTTCTTACACAGTCACAGGCAGATTTAGCAGACGGAGGGATAGTTAGAGTAGTAATAGCAAGGTGCAGGGACAGGTAGTGATAGTCTGGGGGGCTTAATGTAGGTGACAGGTTCACTTTAATATCCTAGTTGGATATGACAGATTTCTTTGAAATCCTCACTGGAATAGTTCTGGGGATGAATTTCTGCAGATATTGTGACCTCTGAATCCAGAAGAGGTTCAGTACATGTAGCATCTCGCTGAGCCTGCTGATCAGTGTATGGATTTGATGTTTTTTACTTTTATATAAATTATTATTATTACATGAATTGTTATAAATGGTGTTTTTGTTTTCCCAGCACCAGCATTGGATGTGGACTGGCAAAGTAACAATACATTTGCCTCATGCAGTACAGACATGTGCATCCATGTCTGCAAACTGGGACAAGACAGGCCAATAAAAACATTCCAGGGACACACAGTAAGTGTTACTCTATGACTGGTATGGTTCTCCACATTTTTACATCGCTGTATAAAATTAAGCTTAACTGTGTTACCAATTATAATGGGAACCCCCAACATTGCGCGTCACTCTGTGAATACCACTACTGGCATCATATAATCTGCTACAGAAGCTCTGAACTGAGCCTTGGAGGTCCGGGAACAAAGCCTCGAGCATATTCGAGCAGAGTCCCTGCACATATTGGGAATGAGTCTTTCAGAGCTGACCTGCCACGTGTTATGGACTAATGATGCGATGTGTCCAGCATGTGATAGTACTCTGCTGCGCCTATACTGTGGTGCCAGGGCGGCCTTCTCCTGCAATTATAGACAAGGCCAGTCCAACCGGATTCTTTTTAAAGATATTTTTCTGCAACTAAAACTCAATCACATTGTAATGAAATGTTCTGCATTGTAATTGTTCTCTTATTCAGTGCAGTCAGCAAATGAGAATATTTGTGGAGACTGAAAACCTAAAAAGAAAAAAAATGAAATTATTGATTTCTTTGTTTCTATGCTGTTTGTATTGTTTCTCCTGTGACCTGAATTTTGTTTCTACATTTTCTAGAATGAAGTGAATGCAATAAAGTGGGATCCCACTGGTAATCTTCTGGCGTCTTGCTCCGATGACATGACATTAAAGGTATGTTTGCAGTCAGCATGGATTTCTGAGTCTATAGAGAACAGTTTTAATATGTAATAGTCCCTGTCTGGTACAGTTTAATAATTACTAGCTTTATGTTCCCATATTAAATAATGTAAATGACTGCATAACATTCAGAGAAGCTGTACATTATTTATTGGTAATTTTATTTACGTAGATAAAATATATAAAAATCCAGTTGTTTACAATATTTCTTATTGGAACAAAATGCTGGTAATTATTGCTGACAGTCATTTCAGTCCTTAAATACTTGGATTGTGCCTATATTCCCAGCCAGAGACTGTCACATATGAAACATAAGAAAGAAATACATTTATATAAATATATATTTATAATTTTGATTTTATAATTTTATTTATAATATAAACGTTTTTTCTCTTTCTTTCGTTCTTTGAATTTTAGATCTGGAGTATGAAGCAAGACAGTTGTGTTCATGACTTACAAGCACACAACAAGGAGATCTACACCATCAAATGGAGCCCCACGGGGCCGGGAACAAACAACCCAAATGCTAATCTAATGTTGGCTAGGTAGTATTGCCTTTCTGTTCGCCTGTTGATTTCCATTGTAATCTTACTCTCTAACACAATGTGTTGTTTTTTTTTTTTGCTTTTTACAGCGCATCATTTGATTCTACAGTTCGGTTGTGGGATGTAGATAGAGGAATCTGCATTCACACCCTGACTAAACATCAGGAACCTGTGTACAGTGTAGCCTTTAGTCCGGATGGCCGGTACCTGGCCAGTGGTTCCTTTGACAAATGTGTACACATCTGGAACACACAGGTAGGTCTTGATGAATATACAGTAAAAACTTAAGCATCAGCACAACTTGTATATGGAATTTCCACTGACTCCCAAGTTTTAAGGCAGCTTTTGTCGCATGCGAGTAGTAATCTGATCACCAGTATAGGTATTCTAACTGCCTGCAGCCATCGTGTCAATTTGCGATTCATTATAGTGCTGGCTATATTGACAAAAATTGCTACTAATGTGACAAACTGAGTTAAAGAATCTGTCTGCATGTTTTGGTTGTCTAATGTGAGAGCAGAATAATGTATTACGGAGAGCCTGATTCTGCGATGTGTCACTTACTGGACTACTGTATGCAGTTTACAGAATCCCTGAGTTCTCTGCTGTAGATGGATCAGTGGTCTTAATGTAGTATAACCCCACCCACACTCCTGATTGGCAGCTTCCTGTGTACACTTAGAATTGTCAGGCTGCCAATCAGTGGTGTGCACAGGGTTATATGGATATTATGAGGCAGTGAGAAAATCCTGGTAATAAAATAGCCTCCAGGGTAAAAAGTGACAATAATAGGGCTCTGTTCCTACATCATGCTTCTCTGATTAAATAGCAAACACCTGCTGACAGATTCCCTTTAAAAAGGGTTGTGTAATGAACAATTGTACATTTTAATTAATAGATCTTAGAATAAAAATAAGTTCCACAATTGGATGTGTTTAAAAACAAAATTATCCTGTCCTGAGATATTCTTAAAAATGTGCCCCTGTGTAATGGATGTGTCCGACCATGCAGAAATTGGTCAAATATACCTCAGCCCCTGGGCAGAGAGGGAAGGGGAGGAAATTATACAGACATCACAGCTGGTTCTTTCTGTGATGTAAAACATTTTATTCCCTGTTTAACAACCTGTTACTTCACAAAGAATCGGCTGTGATCCCTGGCTGTAATGCCTGTATAATCTCTCACATCCTCCCCTCCCAAGGAGCTGTTATATATTCCACCTGTTCCTGCATGCTTAGGCACATACATTACACAAAGGCACATTTATTAGAATACTCCGGGACAGGAACATATTTTTATTTTTAACACATCCCATTGTGGAACTTATTTTTATTCTAAGATCTATTAATTAAAATGTGCAATAGTTTGAGGCACAGCCCCATTAAGTCCTGCTTGAGGAAATCATACGGACGTTGATTAAAGCGGTATTTAGAGATCTGGTTTAGAACATCTGAACATGCACACAGATGGGTAGAAGGTACAATTTGGCATCTGAAAGTGACACAGAAGGTGGAGATTACCATTAAGATGTTTGAGCCAACCAAACCCATTTACACCAGGACACAATTTTGTGTTCAAAGTATTAAATGTTCATATCCAAATAGTACGAATAATATCTGTCAGAGGTTTAGTCATTATCTACTGGCTAACTCTGTTTAAAGCTGCACTCCAGCATATTTTTTTTGTCCAAGGGAGTGGTGTTTTTAACCCAAGGTCCACACTCGCCCTCCAACATTTTCACCTCTTTTCAGTGTCTCTCTGGACCTGTGGTGCCATTTTGTGAACACAGCTTCTGACTGGTCAGAAGCTAAATCACAAACAATCATTGCAAGTCTTCTATCTTCTGTAAACTTCAAATAAAGAGATTAATTCCATCTGTCAATCACAGTGAGTGATCCACTTAGTTTTCTGATGTCCACTCCCAATGGGATGACTTTTCATGTCACATATTCACCACTGCACAGGACATTAGTGGGGGTTGCATCCTCCTCTCTGCTCTCCGTTGTCTGCAGCTAAGAAAGAGGTGAAATACAACACAGAAACTGTCACAGCAGGGATTTCTGCTTACAGAAACAAATGGAATCTAGATCAGATAATGCAGACCTGCAGTAGCTCTCTCCCTACATGTTTTCAACAGAACAGAAACTCCTAAGGAAACTGAAACCACTCTGCACTTGGAGCAGAGGAAGGGAGGGAGGAGAGAGCTGCTGAGAGGGAGTACATAATTACATGACCATTTATAACACAGCCAGATTACAATACAAAATAATATTGTGGTACCTTGTTAGCCAGAAAAATCGATGTATATAATTAAATGCCCCCCCCCCCCCCCCCCCCCCCCAAAAAAAAGAGAAGTATTCAAGGAGTTATACCTTCATTGGCTAACCAGAAAAATTATATTTGTAAGCTTCAGAGCTCACATGGCCCCTTCATCAGACTATATTACTAATGAATTACTGAGCCATTTAAATACGTTTTACAACAGGATGTTAGGTGATGCTAAGTAGAGATGGGCTAAGAAAATTAAATTAAGGTCTTTGTTACTAATGCAGATGAGGTGGAAGTGGTCTTTTACAGATCTGAAGACCTTCTTGTAGAGGTGTTAAGTGTCCGTGTAATGACTCATGAATCCAGGTGTCAGATTGAGTCCCATTGTTAGAGATTGGAACATTCTTGGACAAAAAATACTACACCCTCTTCAAGAAGATCCCACCAAAAAAAAATGCAAAGAAGATTTAACAAAGATCATCAATGGGTTTGACTACCGTGTTTCCCCGAAAATAAGACCGTGTCCTATATTTTTTTGGGGGCCGAAAGTGGCCCCCTGTCTTATTTTGGGGGGGGACAACGACTTATATTAGCATGCCCCATACACACACACACACACACATACACACACACACACACACACACACACATACATACACACACATATATGCACGGCTTCTTACCTTGTCCAGTGGTGTCCGCGGTCATGCCCCGCTCCTCCGGCCGTCCGGTGGTGTCCCTGCTCCTCTCCTGGTCTGCGGTGTCCCGGTCCAGTTTCATGCTGATCGGTGCATGCCCGGCCGACTTCCTGCTTCCTCCGGCAATCTCCGCCCAGGTCAGGCCCTGCGCCAATGAGAGCGCAGGACCTGTGACGTCAATCACCGCCCAAACGCGGCCAGATGACGTTGGGTCCTCTGATTGGCCCGACGTCATCAAGCCGCTGCATTTTCTGATAATAGCTTCCTTTTAAGATAATTTGTATCTGCATATACATTGGCTATTATCTACCCACAGTAAGAAGGAGTTTGGTTTTTAGAAAAGGGTGGATACATCTGTACATAAATGGGAATCTATCACTAGGATCAAACCTCCTAAGCTGTCATATAGGTCATGGGATGCTTAAAGGGATCCTATCACCTTTAAAACGCCTCCTAAGCTATCAAAACATGTCCCTGCAGCATCCCATCAGTAATCTCACACTCCTTTTGTCTCCTAAAAGCATCCTGTGAAAGTGCATAAAAAGGTTTTAATACTTACTCATTAGGGATTATAATTAGTAGGGGCTATATTCTTTAGCCCCTAGGGCGCGTTGTTTTGCAGTCTGAATGATCCACCCTCTCTCTGTCTGTGCTGTAGTGATGTGGAGCTGAAGGCAGGACTAATGATTTGCATTCTGTGAGTGACAGAGAGAGGGGAAGGTAAAGCCTGCATAAGCAGAGCACACAGACAGAGAGGGGCTGGATCCTGGAGCCTGCAAAACAACACACCCTGGTGACTAAAGAATATAGCCCCTACTAATTATAATCCCTAATGAGTAAGTATTAAAACCTTTTTATGCACTTTCACAGGATGCTTTTAGGAGACAAAAGGAGTGTGAGATTAGTGATAGGATGCTGCAGGGACATATTTTGGTAGCTTAGGTAGCTTCTGGAGGTGACGGGATCCCTTTATTAAAATGATACCTTGATATCTGCAATTTGATGTCTTAGACCCTTTTCACTGATGTGCGGCCAATCCGGCAGGTAGCGCCGCATATGCTGCATCATCCGCCTAACGACCGACTTGCAGCCCAGATCCTGTAAGCCACATGCATTGTCTATGGGGCTTGTGGTCCTGTGCGGCAAGTGTGGTTCTGCCGGATGCGGCAAATCCGGCACTTGCAGCTGCGAAATAACCCCCTGCTGCTTGCAGCTTTTTTTCCCCGCAGCCGCAAGTGCCGGATTCAGCACATCTGGCGTAACCGCACTTTGCGCAGGGGACCGCAAGCCCCATAGACAATGCATGGGGCTTGCCGGATCAAGGCCGCAAGTCGGCCATTAGGCGGCGGATGCAGTAAATCTGCCGGATCTGCCGCACATCAGTGAAAAACACTGATGTGACAGGGGCTTTATTCCAGAGAAATTTACATTTTTCTTATAAACTAATGAGCTGTTAAAATATGTCTGCCAGGCATAGATTTCCCCTGAGAATCTCCCTCCAGAGATCATTTTAAACAGAATGGGACGTTACCAGTTATCAGTGTGAGACATGTAATGACTTAGTCTGCTCTTGTAATCACGCACATTTATAGTATAATCAGAGAACCAATATGGTGGGGCAGGCCATTGCTTTTATACTGCAGTTTTCCTCTCACAGTGCTTCAGCTTCATCTCACTAGCAACCAGTGTGGTGAAAGAGCAAAACTGGCGTTTACAAATGTTTTTTACATTGTGACAAGGTTAATATCTCCTGTACTGTGTTAGGGCTAAGTTACACTTGGCGACATTTCAGCGATCCCGACAACGATACGACCTGGCAAGGATCGCTGGAACGTCACTACGTGGTCGCTGGTGCGATGTCAAACAGTCAGATCTACTCAACGACGCAGCAGCAATATGGCGACCCGTATAAGGACCTCGGCGGTCGATGGGACCCTGTCACACAGCAGCTAGCCTGACGACTCAGACCTACGTGGGTGAGTTCTGAGTCGTTCTGAGGTTGTTAAGGCATCAAACACACCGATGCATGCTGCTCAGCGGGAAGCCAATGATCAAAAAATGGTCCAGGAGATTCAGACACGATTGGCGATCTCACAGCGGGGCCTGGTCGCTGCTACATGTCAAACATGGCGAGGTCGCTGTTGCGTCAAAAAATCTGTCACGTAGCATAGATCTCACTAGCGATCTCGCTATGTGTAACGGGGGCTTTAGTCCAGAGCTGTGTGATTATGAAAGCAAAGTGTCCATCATTACTTGGTTCATACTGGTAACTCCCCTTTCATTGAAAACTAGCTGTTGAGCAGATTCTCATGCAGATCAGTGTCTGGCCCTTATCAGTTCATTTACATATAATACAAATATGGATCTCTCTGGAATATGACATGGTATTGCAGATATGAAGGCATCGTTTTATTCAGTTTCCTGTGACCTACGTACAGCTTAAAAGAATTATTCCTACTGACTGATTCTCTCTAAGGTTGGTTATGCTGCCTAAACTGCTGAGTGTTCACATCACCACCATTGTATGGCTACACAAGAGATGCGGCACTTACATCTTGTGAAAGTGTATGACATAATCCTCTCTGATTTAGAAGCCTTACTCTTGTGCCTCTCTTCCTAGAATATGTTAAACATTCAGTTTGTATATGAACATCTAATAAGTGTAATAATTGTTTCTCTTTTTCTGCTTTACATCTCTTCGTTAGACGGGTGCATTAGTTCACAGCTATCGGGGAACAGGGGGTATATTTGAAGTATGTTGGAATGCAGCAGGAGACAAAGTTGGGGCAAGTGCATCAGATGGTTCAGTAAGTATCATGGTTTGCCTGTTTTTTTTTCCTTACATTTTGTTACATTTTCTTAAAGACCAGTATCTAACTGTTGAAATCAATCAATGGAATACATAGCAATTAGAGCATTCATATACCACATGCCGGCATATTCACACTGCCGTATTGTGTGTACGTTTTAATATTTGAATTATGGATACAAATCCAAGCCACACTGTGGGTTTCATAACCTAAATTAACAAAATAATGGAATCTATGGTTCTTATTCGTCCAGAATAGTAAACTTGCTATCAGGCCACACTTAAAGTACATCTGTCAGATGGAAGAATGCTATCAACCTGCAAATATGGGGTTAAACTGCAGGATAATAAGATTTTGAACCTGTCCGGTGTCTGCACATTAAACACTGCTGCTGGGAGGAAATGAACTTTAATCCTCCTGGCAGCATTCCGGTTTCATTCATGGGTGAAGCTGGATCATTTACTACTCTGTTGATGGAGAGCAATGGCTGGAACCAAATATCCCTCCCCTACACACACACACACACACACACACACACACTTGGATCTAATGCAGTGTGCCTGTCAGTCAGTGTGTAGTGCTTGGTTACAGCTGCCACTCTCCATACACAGAGCAGTGACTCAACCTGTGCCAGCGCTGCCCCCCATGACTGCTACCACAACTCTGCCGGGAGAATTAAAGTTAATTTCTGCTCAGCAACAGGATTTAATGTGCGGATGCCAGACAGTTTTAGAATGCTAATGCTATTAACCTGCAGATTAACACCATATCTGCAAATTAATACCATTTTTCCATGTGACAGGTTCCCTTTAAAGTCATTAAATGGATGATAAAAGTCATGCTCATTTTAACTAACTGAATGAGGTCGAATACATACTTTTTAAGGGAAATACATCCTAACATCATTTTTTTGTTTTAATCGGCTTTATATGTTAAATAATTTTTTTTAAACCTTTTATTTTAAAATATTTCACATCACATTCTTTACTACAAAGTGAGAAATCGGTCAATTATCACACTGTCCACTGGGACTATTATACACTTTTGCCTCCTGCTCCTTCAGGAAATCTACATGCACATTAGCATTAAGAAGCTGATTCAGACCCTGCCTCTGGTTTTAAAGCAGCCAATGTGTGTGTAAAGATCATTATGATAGGGGGCAGCAAGGATAGCTGTGACATTACCTGTGTTATCAGCTATAAAACGGACATGTACCAAATTAATGTAAAGGAGCCTAGCATAAGATGCCAGCCCAAACTATATAGATATAAATATAGACATATACATATATATATATACACACTCGCACACACACTAGTTGTAGTGACCGGCGTTGTCGATGCACAGGGCCGGCGTCTGCACCCGGCATTCCCGCGCAAATATCGGGGCCCTGAACAGCTGGGGGCCCACTGGCCATCAGGAACAGGCAGCTCTGACAGCCTAGGGCCCATTAGGGACAGACAGCCCTGTCAAAGGGGGGCCCTTCAGGGACACTCAACCAGCAGCTAAGTGCTCCCGCAGTGCTGCTAGAGCACTTGGCTAATTTGCATGCAATGTAAATTAGCCAAGGGCTGTCTTCCGGAACTGTGGAGCTTCCTACTCTGCCGACTGCAGAGTGATCAGCTGTGCAGGAACAAGCAGGACACAGCTCCGGGGGAACGGAGGAAAGGTGAGAATAATCTTTTTATTTTTTTTACTGTGAGGCCAGGATGTGGGACATATATACCAGCAGGAGAACCACCATATTATATATTATCTGGAGGCTGCTGTTGGGGTATGTGGAGGCTGTGCTGTGGTATGTGAAGGCTGTGCTGTGGTATATGGAGGCTGTGCCTGGTGTATATGGAGGCTGTGCTGGCTGTATATGGAGGCTGTGCTGGCTGTATATGGAGGCTGTGCTGGCTGTATATGGAGGCTGTGCTGGCTGTATATGGAGGCTGTGCTGGCTGTATATGGAGGCTGTGCTGGCTGTATATGGAGGCTGTGCTGGCTGTATATGGAGGCTGTGCTGGCTGTATATGGAGGCTGTGCTGGCTGTATATGGAGGCTGTGCTGGCTGTATATGGAGGCTGTGCTGGCTGTATATGGAGGCTGTGCTGTGGCATATGGAGGCTGTGCTGTGGCATATGGAGGCTGTGCTGTGGCATATGGAGGCTGTGCTGTGGCATATGGAGGCTGTGCTGTGGCATATGGAGGCTGTGCTGTGGTATATGGAGGCTGTGCTGGCTGAATATGGAGGCTGTGCTTGGGTATATAGAAACTAGTGCGGTATATAGAGGCTGTATATAGAGGTTTTGCTGGCTGTATATGGAGGCTACTGCTGGGGTATATGGAGGCTGCCGCTGTGCTGTATATATAATATGGAAGCTGTGCTGTGTATGTGTGTATATAATATGGAGGCTGTCCTGGGATATATAGATATAGATATAGATAGATATAGATAGATATAGATATATATATATATATATATATATATATACTAGCTGTGAGCCCGATGCAAATGCATCGGGTGTCTAGAATATTTTTAATTTTTTTTTTAGATTTTCAAATAATAATCCAATTATTCCAATGACATCTTTACACCAACCTGCAAGTGTAGCGACTCGCAATGGCCTCGCGGCCATTGCTCGCGCTACACAGCGAGTCGCAATAGATCCCCATTGAAAGTATAGGGGGAGTTGCGACAACTGAGGTAGCGACTCGCAATGGCCTCGCGGCCATTGCTCGCGCTACCATTGATAGTATACGGGGAGTTGCGACAACTGAGGTAGCGACTCGCAATGGCCTCGCGGCCATTGCTCGCGCTACCTCAGCGGTAAATCGCTAAGTTTGTGGCCGAGGCTCTGGTTCTATTTTCGGCCAGCGACTCGCAATGGCCGCTTCGCGGCCATTGGTCGCGCGTGGTGACGTCACAGTGTGACATAGCCACGGCGATTTCGGGGGCCGACACGATTTTGCCTACGGCAATTATGTAGTAGATATATATATATATATATATATATATATATATATATATAATATACTAGCTGTGAGCCCGATGCAAATGCATCGGGTGTCTAGAATATTTTTAAATTTCTTTTTAGATTTTCAAATAAACCGCACTTGCCGCACCTGCAAAACCGCAATTGCCGCACCTGCCGCAAGTCCCCCTATACTTTCTATGGGGATTACCGCAACCACGCCGCAAGTGTAACCGCATCTGCCGCGTTCGCGGCCATTGGTCGCGCTACACAGCGACTCGCAATGGATCCCCATTGAAAGTATAGGGAGACTTGCGGCAGGTGCGGCGGCTGAGGTAGCGACTCGACTCGCAATGAATCCCCATTGAAAGTATAGGGGGACTTGCGGCTGGTGCGGCGGCTGAGGTAGCAACTCGCAATGGCCTCGCGGCCATTGGTCGCGCTACACAGCGACTCGCAATGGATCCCCATTGAAAGTATAGGGAGACTTGCGGCAAGTGCGGCGGCTGAGGTAGCGACTCGACTCGCAATGAATCCCCATTGAAAGTATAGGGGGACTTGCGGCTGGTGCGGCGGCTGAGGTAGCAACTCGCAATGGCCTCGCGGCCATTGCTCGCGCTACACAGCGACTCGCAATGGATCCCCATTGAAAGTATAGGGGGACTTGCGGCAGGTGCGGCGGCTGAGGTAGCGACTCGCAATGGCCTCGCGGCCATTGCTCGCGCTACCTCAGCGGTACATCGCTAAGTTTGTGGCCGAGCCTCTGGTTCTATTTTCGGCCAGCGACTCGCAATGGCCGCTTCGCGGCCATTGCTCGCGCGTGGTGACGTCACAGTGTGACATAGCCACGGCGTTTTCAGGGGCCGACACGAAAATGCCTACGGCAATTATAGAGTAGATATATATATATATATATATATATATATATAAATAATTATTATTATTATTTGGAGGCTGAGCTGTGCTGTATATATAATATGGAATCTGCTGGGCTGCATATACATTATTTGGAGGCTATGCTGTTTGTATATTATATAGAGACCTTGCTGGGCTAATATATGTATATAATATATATATATATATATATGTATGTATATATATATATATATATATATATAATATATATATATATATATATATATATTTTTTTTTTTATATATATATATATATATATATATATATATATATATACACACATATACACACAAGTGTGTAATATTGAGGCTCCGGGGTGGGCTGTATATATAATATAGAGGATGTATATATAACATGAAGACTGCTAGACTGTATATATAATATAGAGGCTACAGGCTGTATATATTATTTGAAGGTTGTGCTGGGCTATATTTATTATTTGGAGGCTGTACTGGGCTGTATATACAGTGCCTACAAGTAGTCTTCAACCCCCTGCAGATTTAGGTGGTTTGATAAGATGCAAATAAGTTAGGCTGGCTTCACACTTGCAGATGCATCTGCAGCGTTTTGCAGATGCATCTGCAAGTATCAGCATGCAGACCACGGCCGTGGTGTGAATGCTCTCATTGATTCCTATATGTGAGCCGTAAGCAGGCGTATGCCTGCTTACTGATCACACTCTCCCGCCCGCACTATGGACGCGAGATGTTGCGTCCAAGGTGCGGGGCGGGAGTGTGTGATCTGTCAGCAGGCATACGCCTGCTTACGGCTCACATATAGGAATCAATGAGAGCATTCAGACCGCGGTGCGCCCTATTATAAACATAGGGACCGCGGTCTGCATGCTGATACTTGCAGATGCATCTGCAAAACGCTGCAGATGCATCTGCAAGTGTGAAGGCAGCCTTAGAGCCTTCAAACTGCAAACGAGAGTAGGATTTATTAACAGAAGCATAAATCTTACAAACCAAAAAGTTATGTTGCTCAGTTGAATTTTAATAAATTTTAAACATAAAAGTGTGGGTCAATTTTTATTCAACCCCTAGGTTTAATATTTTGTGGAATAACCCTTGTTTGCAATTACAGCTAATAATCGTCTTTTATAAGACCTGATCAGGCCGGCACAGGTCTCTGGAGTTATCGTGGCCCACTCCTCCATGCAGATCTTCTCCAAGTTATCTAGGTTCTTTGGGTGTCTCATGTGGACTTTAATCTTGAGCTCCTTCCACAAGTTTTCAATTGGGTTAAGGTCAGGAGACTGACTAGGCCACTCCAACACCTTGATTTTTTCCCTCTTGAACCAGGCCTTGGTTTTCTTGGCTGTGTGCTTTGGGTCGTTGTCTTGTTGGAAGATGAAATTACGACCCATCTTAAGATCCTTGATGGAGGAGCGGAGGTTCTTGGCCAAAATCTCCAGGTAGGCCGTGCTATCCATCTTCCCATGGATGCGGACCAGATGGCCAGGCCCCTTGGCTGAGAAACAGCCCCACAGCATGATGCTGCCACCACCATGCTTGACTGTAGGGATGGTATTCTTGGGGTC
Organism: Allobates femoralis; assembly: GCA_033576535.1. Taxonomy (NCBI): domain Eukaryota; kingdom Metazoa; phylum Chordata; class Amphibia; order Anura; family Aromobatidae; genus Allobates; species Allobates femoralis. Next base: position 167,983,897 of record JARQOC010000001.1, on the reverse strand, counting down.
GTATGCAGTGCCATCCAGTCTCCAAACGTCACGTGTGTGGTTGGCACCAAAGATCTCGATCTTGGTCTCATCAGACCATAGAACCTTGAACCAGTCTGTCTCAGAGTCCTCCAAGTGATCATGAGCAAACTGTAGACGAGCCTTGACATGACGCTTTGAAAGTAAAGGTACCTTACAGGCTCGTCTGGAACGGAGACCATTGCGGTGGAGTAGGTTACTTATGGTATTGACTGAAACCAATGTCCCCACTGCCATGAGATCTTCCCGGAGCTCCTTCCTTGTTGTCCTTGGGTTAGCCTTGACTCTTTGGACAAGCCTGGCCTCGGCACGGGAGGAAACTTTCAAAGGCTGTCCAGGCCGTGGAAGGCTAACAGTAGTTCCATAAGCCTTCCACTTCAGGATGATGCTCCCAACAGTGGAGACAGGTAGGCCCAACTCCTTGGAAAGGGTTTTGTACCCCTTGCCAGCCTTGTAACCCTCCACGATCTTGTCTCTGATGGCCTTGGAATGCTCCTTTGTCTTTCCCATGTTGACCATGTATGAGTGCTGTTCACAAGTTTGGGGAGGGTCTTAAATAGTCAGAAAAGGCTGGCAAAAGAGATAATTAATCCACACATGTGAAGCTCATTGTTCTTTGTGCCTGAACTACTTCTTAATACTTTAGGGGGACCAAACAGAATGCTGGTGGTTTGAGGGGTTAAATAATAAATGACCCTCTGAATTAACTTTAAACGCTTTAAAAAAAAAATAAAAAAAAATGTAAAAAATCTTTTTGGCTGCAGTGCATTTCCCACTTCCAGGCTGATCTACAGTCCAAATGTCACAATGCCAAGTTAATTCCGCATGTGTCAACCAGCTAAATCTGCAGGGGGTTGAAGACTACTTGTAGGCACTGTATTATTTGGAAGCTGTGGCAGCCCAGCAACAGCCTCCAAATAATATATACAGCCCAGCACAGCATATTATATATACAGCACAGCTTCCAAACTCTCTCTCTCTCTCTATCTCTCTATCTCTCTCTCTCTCTCTCTCTCTCTCTCTCTATATATATATATATATATATATATATATATATATATATATATATATATATATAATATATATAATATATATTTTCTGGTCATCATAATGGGAGACCCAGACAATGGGGTTTAGGGCACTGCCCTTCGGAGGTCACACTAGGTACTACAAGTTTGTAGACACCGCCCCCTCCGCTTATAAACCCCTACCGCAGGGAACATCCTCAGTTTTAAACTTAGTGTGCTCGTAGGATCACGCTTTGCTTGCACTTCACTGCATTCTCACAACTTACGTGATGGCGTCTGAAGACAAGGTAAAATGGTCCCGGTCGGGACCTGCGACAGCCTCCCCGCTCACCCTTGTGGAACACGCTGGTGGAGGTACCGGAGGGCCTAGAGCCTGGACACCTTGTGTTCTCCCGGTACGCTGTTGCGCTCCTTTCCATCCCTCTCTGGGGGGCTCTGGAGAGTGGGAGATGGGAGCCTGGCACAGCTCCGCTCCGTCCGAGGCCTCCCTAAATGGTGCTTACAGACCGGACTGGAGCCAGCCCAGTCCGAGGCCTCCCTAAATGGTGCTTACACTCCGGACTGGTGCTGAACCCCCGTCCGAGGCCTCCCTAAATGGTGCTTACAGACCGGACCGGCACTGAGGCACTCTGTGTCTCCTGTGTTCCTGGGGGTAGTGTCTATCACTTTATGTGGCATGACACTCAGACCGCGCGTTACTCTCGAGTCCGCGGATCTGGTGGTGTACCCCGTGCTGGGGTCACCCTGGCTGACCGCCCTGTGTGTTGCAGGGGCTGAGGCTATAGGCTGCGGATGTGTGTTTGTGCATGCAGTCTGTGTGATGTGTTTTTACATTACTTCCCGCGCTGCGGGCTCTGGCGCCTTCATACTGAGGCTGCTTGGAGGATAGGAAGCAGCCCGTGCGGTGACGTCATCGATGGGCGTGTGTGTGTGCTTCCCGCGTGTTTTCGGCGCCGCCCACGGTTTCACTGTCGGCGGCCATCTTTACCCTCACTTCCCGGCTGGGAACTGTATGCAGCGTTACGTCTGCACTCCAGAGGAGACCGGAAACTCTCGCGGAGGTCACACACACACACCGCTTCCTCCTACCGCTTCGCTGCGGTCGGTAAGCCACCGGGATTCCCGGTTTTGTCTGCACAATTTGGCTTATTTTCCCCTACTGTGGCGATGTCCTCAGTTAGGAAGCGTGCTGCTAAGGCGGCAGAGGCCACCATTACCTGTGCTACATGCAATGGGACTCTGGTGGAGGGGTCCTGCAATAACTGCGGACGCCCAGAGGCCCGGACTGACACTGCTGAGACGGCAGCTCCGGTGCTGTACCCTGAGGTGCAAGTGATCCCAGGGCCATGGGAAACTCAGAATAACATCAATGAATCTCTGTTGTCCCAGCTGTCCTCCATGTCGCAGTCCCTGGAGGCACTCAATAGGAGGCTGGAAGGTCCAGCTACTCCTTCCAGTTACCCCGGGTGTCTCCCTCTTCGGCTGTGAGACCCCTTAAGCGGGCTCGTCGTGAGGATTCACCCGAGCTCCAGGCTCTCTCTGAGGAGGAGCGTTCCTCTGATGGTGAGGAGGATGATGGGGGTTCAACTTTCGGGTCTGTGTCTGTGTCTGAACCACCAGACGGGGTGGAGGATTTGGTGTCCTCTATTAACGAGACCTTACGTCTCGTGACACCCCCTGAAGAGGTGACTGTACACCCGAAGGAGGTCTATCAATGGCTGCGGCCGGAGGCTAGACCAAGTGGCTCCTTCATGGACCACACTAACTTTGGAAGGGTGATTAGAGCTCCCAGGTTACATCCTGGGCGGCGTTATGTCCGCAAACCCAAGGACAATCGCTTCCCCTTTCCCCAGGAGGTGCTACAGGAGTGGTCGCAGTCCCCGAAGGTGGACGCTTCCATGACCAGGATTGCTGCACGCTCCCTTTTCTCTGCCTCTGATAGCTCCTCGCTGAAGGATGCGACTGATAGACAGGTCGAGCAACTCGCCAAGTCTTCCTATGAGGCTGTGGGGTCTTCATTTGCCCCTAATTTTGCCACGGTCTGGACATTACAAGCGATTACTACCTGCTTGGATGCTATCACTGACCTGGCAAGGTCCAGTCCAGAGGTCCTGGTGCTTACCGAAAGGGCAAGGGCCTATGCGGACTACGCCAGGACGGCGACCTTGGAAACTGCCACTCGCTCAGCTGTGGCTTCGGCCAACGCTATTGCGATTCGCAGGTTGTTGTGGCTGCGTCTTTGGGACTCAGATGCCACATCTAAGAAGATTTTGCAGAATCTTCCGTTCTCTGGTGACAGGCTTTTTGGTACCGAACTGGACAAGCTGATAAAGGATTCTGCTGAGTCTAAGATCCCGCAGAATAAGCCTAAGCCACGGTATTCCGTTAAGAGGAACCCAAAGCAGTGGTCCTTTCGCTCCAGCTCACAGTCATCAGCACCGTCCGCTCGCACGGACAGAGGGGGCAAGCCCGCTTCTCAGTGGCGCTCTAAGAGTCGTCCAAAGAAGCCGGCGGGGGCAGCGGCTGCCGCCCCCAAAACCCGCCTCTACATGACTCGCTCTCCCTTCCTGCCTCCCCACAGGTGGGGGGTCGCCTGTCTCGTTTTCAGGACAGGTGGCTACTTCACGTTCAAGATCAGTGGGTTCGAGACGTGGTCTCGCGAGGTTACAGGATAGAGCTGACGTCAAAGCCGATACCCCGATTCCATCGGTCGGGTCCCATCCCCAGAAAAGGCTCAGGCCTTTCACCTGGTGTTGGAGGGTCTCCGCAGGGACGGAGTGGTGGTCCCGGTGCCTTCCGGGGAGAGGTTTCGGGGTTTTTACTCCAACCTCTTCATTGTCCCAAAGAAGGACGGATCCTTCCGCCCGGTTCTGGACCTAAAGTTGTTCAACCGTCACGTGTTGGTGCGGAAGTTCCGTATGGAATCACTGCGATCCGTGATCGCAGCTGTGTCACAGGGGGACTTCCTAGCGTCCATAGATATTCGGGACGCTTATCTTCACGTGCCCATTGCACCGGCTCATCAGCGCTGGTTGAGATTTGCAGTGGGGGAAGAACACTTCCAATTTGTGGCGCTGCCGTTCGGGTTGGCCTCGGCACCGCGGGTGTTCACAAAAGTGATGGCCTCCATGATGGCTCTCCTGCACGTGCAGGGGCACGCCGTAATACCCTATCTGGACGACCTACTGGTCAGGGCGCCATCAGAACACCTTTGTCGGCAAAGCCTGGAGGTAACCATGAAGTCCCTGGAACAGTTCGGGTGGCTTATCAATATCCAGAAGTCGACCCTGGTTCCGACCCAGTCACTGACATATCTGGGCATGGACTTCCACACGGACTCGGCCCTAGTGTCTCTGCCACGAGTCAAACAGATGGCGATCCAGTCAGGAGTGCAAGCAGTCCTCCTATCACCACAATTATCCCTACGGATCTTGATGAAGCTGGTGGGGCGCATGGTAGCTGCAATAGAGGCAGTACCTTTTGCGCAGTTTCGCCTCCGTCCTCTCCAGCTGGAGATTCTTCACAGATGGGACAAGAGGACGATCTCTCTGAATCGGCTGGTGACAATTTCCCAACCGACCAGGGATTCCCTGCAGTGGTGGCTCCTGCCACGCCATTTGTCACGGGGCCGGTCCTTCCTCAAACCGTCCTGGTTAGTGGTGACCACCGACGCCAGTCTGACGGGCTGGGGTGCGGTGTTCTTACACCACAGGGCTCAAGGACTCTGGACTCCGTCGGAGTCGGCGTTGCAGATCAACGTGCTGGAGATCAAGGCGGTCTATCTGGCGCTCCTGGCGTTTCAGAAGTTCCTGTCAGGGCAACCCATTCGGGTTCAGTCCGACAATGCGACGGCCGTCGCCTATATAAATCATCAGGGAGGGACCAGAAGTGCTCAGGCCCTCGCCGAAGTCCACCGCATTCTATCTTGGGTGGAGGACAACGACTGCCTGATCTCCGCAGTTCACATCCCAGGGGTCGAGAACTGGGAGGCCGACTACCTGAGCCGGCAGGGGATGGACGCCGGAGAGTGGTCTCTTCATCCAGACGTCTTCCAGGACATCTGCAGCAGATGGGGCACTCCGGACGTGGATCTGATGGCCTCGCGGCTGAATCATCAGGTGCCGCAATACATGGCGAGATCATGGGATCCTCAGTCTCTGGGGGCAGATGCCCTGATCCTGAGTTGGTCCAGATTCCATCTTCCGTATGTGTTTCCGCCTCTAGCTCTGATTCCCAGGGTTCTGTGGAAGATCAGGTCGGAGTGCAGGGTAGCCATTCTAGTGGCTCCAGATTGGCCCAGGAGGTCCTGGTATCCGGACCTGTGGCGACTGTCAGGCGGACTCCGGTGGGCTCTTCCAGAACGTGCAGATCTGCTCGCGCAAGGCCCATTCTTCCACCTCAATTCCAGGGCCCTCAGATTGACTGCATGGCTCTTGAGGCCTGGCTGCTGACGTCCAGGGGCTTCTCTCCTACGGTTGTTGCCACCATGACTCGGGCTAGGAAGCCTGTTTCCAGGAAGATGTACCACAGAACGTGGAAGATTTTCTTCACCTGGTGTGCCTCGGGTGGTCGCACCCCGTGGCCCTTGTCCATTCCGACATTGTTGGCTTTCCTTCAGTCGGGGCTGGAATTGGCATTGTCCCTAGGCTCTTTGAAGGGTCAAGTGTCAGCTCTTTCAGTGCTGTTTGACAAACGCTTGGCGCTACTTCCCAAGGTCCGTCAGTTTCTCCAGGGAATCTCTCGGGTGGTCCCGCCCTACAGGCGACCACTGGACCCTTGGGACCTTAACATGGTCCTGGCGGCCCTGCAGAAACCGCCGTTTGAGCCACTGAGAGACATTTCCCTGTCTCGTCTGTCCCAGAAGGTGGTATTTCTGGTGGCGATTACGTCTCTGAGAAGGGTTTCAGAATTGGCTGCACTATCGTGCAAGTCACCCTTCCTGGTGGTTCACCAAGACAAGGTGGTGTTACGCCCGCGGCCAGAATTCTTGCCAAAGGTGGTTTCCACTTTTCACCTGAACCAGGAGATTGTTCTCCCATCATTTTGCCCCGCTCCCGTTCATCAGGTTGAGCGCGATCTCCATACTCTGGATCTCGTGAGGGCTGTACGCATTTATGTGTCCAGGACTGCCTCCTTCCGGAATTCGGATTCCTTATTTGTCCTGACGACAGGTCGCTGTAAGGGGTCCGCGGCATCGAAGTCAACCTTGGCCAGATGGATCAAGGCTCCCATTCAGGAGGCCTACCGGTCTTCTGGTTTGCCTCTCCCGGTGGGATTGAAAGCTCACTCTACCAGAGCTGTCGGTGCCTCCTGGGCTTTGCGACATCGAGCTTCTGCTTTACAGGTGTGTCAGGCAGCCACATGGTCTAGCCTGCACACTTTCTCTAAGCACTATATGGTGCATGCCCATGCCTCTGCGGATGCAAGTTTGGGCAGGCGGGTCCTCCAGGCGGCGGTTGCCCACCTTTGAGGGGGACCATGTGTTATCCGTCTTTGAGGAACTTTTCCCGCCCTGGGTATTGCTTTAGGACATCCCCATTGTCTGGGTCTCCCATTATGATGACCAGAAAAAAGAGAATTTTGTTTACGTACCGTAAATTCTTTTTTCTTTAATCATCAATGGGAGACCCAGCACCCACCCAGTTGTTCCGTTGCATGTTTTGCATTTGATCTGTTCCCTGTTGGGACAGTGTTCTTCCGGGTTGTTGGACCGTATGTGCACGGTTTCTTTCCCGATGTTTCGGGTGTGGTTTATTTGTCTCCTCGCAGCTTATGGACCAAACTGAGGATGTTCCCTGCGGTAGGGGTTTATAAGCGGAGGGGGCGGTGTCTACAAACTTGTAGTACCTAGTGTGACCTCCGGAGGGCAGTGCCCTAAACCCCATTGTCTGGGTCTCCCATTGATGATTAAAGAAAAAAGAATTTACGGTACGTAAACAAAATTCTCTTTATCTATATATATATGTGTGAATACAAAAAAACAGACAGCCCTTCCTTTAAGCTTTTCAGCCCAGGTGCAAATCTATATAGCTGTGTAATATATAATCAAAAATAATAGCAGCACACTGGTTAAGTCAATGCATGCTAACACTGATGTTTATAAGTGTTATATTGGTGTTATTTTTGAGAAAAATAAAAACTAAAAAGTTTTTTTCCGTTTTTTTCCATTTTTTTATGGTTCTTTGCAAAGAACCATAAAAAACTGAAAAAAATTTACATCTGAGTTTTTTTGAAAAAACTTTTTAGTTTTTTATTTTTTCTCAAAAATAACACCAATATAACACTTATAAACATCAGTGTTAGCATGCATTGACTTAACCAGTGTGCTGCTATTATTTTTGATTTTATATATATATATATATATATATATATATATATATATTTATATATATATATATAATAGTTTGGAAGCTGTGCTGTATATATAATATGGAGGCTGTGCTGGGCTGTATATATTATTTGGAGGCTGTTGCTGGGCTGCCACAGCTTCCAAATAATATATACAGCCCAGTACAGCCTCCAAATAATATATATAGCCCAGCACAACCTTCAAATAATATATACAGCCTGTACCCTCTATATTATACAGTATATACAGTCTAGCAGTCTTCATGTTATATATACAGCCCTAAACAGCCTCTATATTATATATACAGCCCACCCCGGAGCCTCAATATTACACACAGCCCACAGCTTCTATATTATATTCATGAATCATGGTCTGTGTTAAAGGGGCCCACTGAGACTTTCGCCCGGGGCCTACAAAAACCTGGAGCCGGCCCTGCCCATGCATAGTAACTGTTCTTAGTTATTACAAAATAGAATGATTGATTATTTTGCACATGAAAGTCACAAAGTAAAAACACAAAATATACAGCTAATATATTGCCACCTCAGTTGACTCAAGTAACACGTTTTTTGACTATGTTTTGAAAGAAAATTTAAACCTCGCACTTTAGTCAGTTGCACAAAAAGGCCTATTCACTGATTTTATGTGTGAGTTAATACAGGTGCATCTTAATGATTTAGAATATCAACAAAAAGTTAATTTATTTCAGTAATTCAATAAAAAGCGAAATGCATTTATTATATAGAGTCATTACAAACAGAGTGATTTATTTAAAGTGTTTGTCTGTAAATGTTGGTGATTATGGATTACAGCCAACGAAACCCTAAAGGTCATTATCAGGTCATTCCATGTCAGGTGAACCAATGATTATTACCTCTATATTTTAATTCTTTTGAGATTTTGATATTTGATAATAGCATGTCAGACAATGCAAAATGTGAAGTGAAAGCATTTCTAAAAAAAAAATTTTTTTTAATGATTTTCTAAGTTCGGAAAAAGTGTGAATTTCGGTGCTGCCTGCCTTCACTTTTCTCCTCATAACTCAGGCTAGAAATAAGAGAGACAAAATAATCACCATTCTGCTCAGAACTGTAAATCAAAACTTTTAATTTGTAATTAACTAAAGTTGTACTTCATATAGAAAAAAAATTAAAAAAATCTAAAGACATAAGGGGAAAAAAAAGAAAACATGTTTAGATCACTTGATATGGAATAACCCATTGACGCTATAATAGTTAAATATTTTAAAATATGATCCCATCATGATCCCAACCTGAAATTTGGTACAGATGTGGCTAAGAGCACAGCAGACACATGGGCAGTTTTGGAGATTTTTAAATAAAACCAGTTATTCGGAAATGCGTTTTAAAATGTAACGTTTGCGTTCGCATATCTGGTGAAAGCCTGTACAGTTCTGAGTAGAATGGTGTTTATTTTGTTTCTCTATCTTATTTCTAGCCCGAGATGAGATAGAAAATGTAAAGCCACACCAGGCCAAAATTCACACTTTTTTTAAAACTTCAAAAATCTGTAAAAAATTAACTGATGAAGAAAAAAAATTCAGATTTTTTTTTTGTAATTAAAGTTGTTCTTCATATAGAAAAAAAATATCTAAAGACGTCAGGTAAAAAAACAATATTAATTTTTGGATCACTTGACATGGAATGACCCTATCTCAGCAAATTAAAGTAGGGAGGATAAAGGGTCATCAAAGGGTGAATATAATATTGATTTATTAGTCAATGAGTTTCAGGGCTCTGAAACATTGGCAATATGATATTGGTTAGTCCTGAGGAAGGGGCCAGGGAGCCCTGAAATGGTTTTTAACCCTTCATCCTCCCTATTCTGTATGCAACTCGCTGGGGACTGCAATAGCCATGATATGCTTTTATAGTGGTTCAGACTGTCACAACCACACAAGGTGGAAGTCTCTGATACCTATTTAGGTAATATTTTATCTCTCAGACCCTTCATCCTCCCTACTTTAATTTTCAGAGATAATGAATTCTGGGTTTTCATTGGCTGTAAGCCATAATAATTATCAAGATTAACAGAAATAAACACTTGAAATAGATCTTTGTTTGTAATGACTCTATATAATATACCGTATTTTTCCTTTTATAAGACACACTTTTTTTCCTCCAAGTTTTGGAGGAAAGTGGGGGTGCGTCTTATAAAAGGAATATAACATTCTAGCATCCTCAGTTGCTGGGGAGGGGGGAGACAGCAGTGAAGTGGGGACAGAAATGGCAGGGAATGGTCCCTGCTGAAGAATCTGGGGCGGCAGGAGCACCACGTGTCCCCGGCTCATTAACTACTTAGATATTCACTTCACTTGCTCCCAGTCTCCACCCACCTCTCTGCACTGAAGACAGCATGAGAGGTGAGAGCACGGGGAGCAGTAAAAGCTGCTTAGCCGGCACACATGGTCTCTCCCCAGCTTCTTGCAGTGGCTGGGGATGTTGTGTGCTGGAGAAAGTGAGAATGCAGGTGCCGGGGGTGCAGCTGCAGCAAGTGAAGGAGCACTGAGCTTTGTGCTGCGATGGAGACAGGGGTAGAGCAGACAGGCACCTTATCACAGGCACCTTATCACAGGCACCTTATCACAGGCACCTTATCACAGGCACCTTATCACAGGCACCTTATCACAGGCACCTTATCACAGGCACCTTATCACAGGTACCTTATCACAGGTACCTTGTCACAGTGTCCTGGCCTCACTCCCTCTGCTCTCTGTAATGTGTCCTCCTGCTGAGCCCTGCCCTTTGCAGAAATCCAGGAAGGTCGGTCAGGTCTGCAGTTCAGGAGCTCTATTAGAGCAGGGCTGGAGCCTGCATAACACCAGTGTACAGCTCCTGTATCTACATCCTGCATCTATAGGTCAAGCTCTGTAGTGGTGACTTGTAATTAGGAGACAGAGGCTGGAGCATCGTATTTCAGCACAGTGTTCAGACCCCCTCCCTGGCCCTCCCTCTTTATAGTACATCACATCAGAACTTTATATGCAGACTGACCACAAAGCAAGACACATTAAAGTGAGTGCACATGGATTGTGTAACAAGTAAAGTTAACACAACAATACTGTGCTTAACTAGAACTCCAAGCATGCTATAGGATCTACAGTACATGCTGGGAGTTATAGTTCTTAAAGGGATTGCTACTACATGAACAAATCCCTTCTCATTCACCTTGTTGGCCCTTGTAAAAGTAATAAGGACCATACTAAGGCTGTGTGCTCATGGTCCGGGAGGAGCTGCATGTTGGACGCGGCTCCTCCGGACCTGAGTGAAGCCACGGGTGGCCGCAGGGAGACCGCAGCCGTCCTGTACTCGCCATGTGCAGCGGGTGCAGGGCGGCTTCTCCCTGCAGTCACCCGATGGAAGCCGCTTCCGACTCCGCAGCATGAAATAAACATGCGGAGGGGGAACCGGCAACCCGCACCGCAGCTGTCAGATCACTGCGGGCGGGTTAAGCATAGTGAGGATGGGATTTCTACATATCCCATCCACTATGCTTGTACTGTACTACGCAGCATTTTGGACACAGCAGCAAGACGCTGGTCCAAAACGCTGCATATACTGATCGTGTGCACGCACCCTTCCCCCCATGCTGCAGCAGTTCCAACATTGTCAGAAGTTGCATATTCATGTCCCATTAATATGAGACTCAGCCCTCTGACAAATCAGTGCTGGCGTCTGTCTCCCCACCATCAGACACTGGAGCAGAAGTCATTGGTGTTGCTCACATGCTGCACCTGCATCCTAAGGAAACAGACACCAGCGCTGACTGGTCGCAGGGCCTGAGTGTCATATCAAAGTCATTTTTTGCTACAAATATTTTTTTCCCTATTTTCCACCTCTAAAATCTGAGTGCTTCTTATAATCCGGAGCGTCTTATAAAGCGAAAAATATGGTATGTATTTCAGTTTTTGAAATTAATTACTGAAATAAATTAACTTTTTGATGATATTCTAATTCATTGAGATGCACCTGTAGATAGTGTTCTGACAGTCAGCCTGCATATTTATCAGGTGACCAAAACTTACCGTATGTGGAAGAGAACAAAACAGTGATGTCACAATAGAATGTTAACCTATAACAATGTGAGTCTTGTCACTGTATTTGTGCGGTATTTGTGTCTCCCTGAGTATAACAAAATAGAATGATTATTTTGCACATAAAAGCCACAAAGTAAACAGACAGAAAATTTAGCTAATATAATATAATGTGCACTTTCTCTGTGATATATATTATATATATATAGATATATACATACTAGGAAAAAAACTGCAATGCACTCGCTACATTGTGCGAGAGGTGCAAGCTGTGTCGCTGGATCAACAAGAAACAAAAAATTCACTGCTGCACTCAATCTAACCAAAAGGTGTATGCTAATAAGCAAATGGTTTGAGAAAAAATTAAAACATCCGTTTCTTTCAAAAAAACTCAATACTCACTTTTTTATTAAAAACCGGGGCTCTTGGTACACCCATTTGCCAATGTGTGCCTGCCCTCCGGCCACTTCTCGGCGGCCCCGGGGTCCGGAGGGTCCTGCGCTGACATCCCTGCCAGATCCTTGTCCGTGGACTCCCTGGTCCTTCTGACCTCATCCTGATCCCTGAGCACCTGGGCTCGGTGGGGGTGCAATCTACAGCTGGGTGGAGCCAGCCACTCCACCTTGTCTGATATAAACACTAGGAAAAAAACTGCAATGCACTCGCTACATTATGCGAGAGGTGCAAGCTGTGTCGCTGGATCATCTTGTTGATCCAGCGACACAGCTTGCACCTCTCGCACAATGTAGCGAGTGCATTGCAGTTTTTTTCCTAGTGTTTATATCAGACAAGGTGGAGTGGCTGGCTCCACCCAGCTGTAGATTGCACCCCCACCGAGCCCAGGTGCTCAGGGATCAGGATGAGGTCAGAAGGACCAGGGAGTCCACGGACAAGGATCTGGCAGGGATGTCAGCGCAGGACCCTCCGGACCCCGGGGCCGCCGAGAAGTGGCCGGAGGGCAGGCACACATTGGCCAATGGGTGTACCAAGAGCCCCGGTTTTTAATAAAAAAGTGAGTATTGAGTTTTTTAGAAAGAAACGGATGTTTTAATTTTTTTCTCAAACCATTTGCTTATTAGCATACACCTTTTGGTTAGATTGAGTGCAGCAGTGAATTTTTTGTTTCTTCTAGATATATACATACATATATATATATATATATATATATATATATATATATATATATATATATAATCGAAAAACCAGGCAGCACTCCTTCAAATAGTGAAATGGACTCTTTATTCCATGTGATGCATCACATGGAATAAAGAGTCCATTTCAGTATTTGAAGGAGTGCTGCCTGGTTTTTCGATTTTACATGGTTGAAGGCTGAGCACCGTTCACAGGACATTGCATCGGCTAAGTATTTTAAGTTTGTGCTGATTCTATTTTTTCACTTTTATATATATATATATATATATATATATTATATATATATATATTATACACATATATATAATATATATATATATATATATACACATATATATATATATATATATACACATATATATATATATATATAATATATACACATATATATATATATATATATATACACATATATATATAATATTATATATATACACATATTACTATATATAATATATACACAACACACACAGCCCCGTCCCCTTCATAGCTCCTCCCCTTTATAGACCCGCCCCTCCATGTATTCATATGACTTTAACCCCTCCATTTGCCCCGCCCCCTTTAGGGACTAGGCTGTGTGTAGACATACATTTACACATACATACAAACACTAAGTTTTACATATTAGATATTAGTGTGCATGTATACTAGGAAATTTGTATTTTAACATTTGTGTTTTTTTCCCAATAGGTTTGTGTATTAGACCTACGAAAATAGCGCTACTGGTTGGAAGCCATGGACCCGACTATGAATGTGTACATAGCCAAATGACTGTCCCTGACCCATGTACTGCTATAGTCCCATTTAACCATGGCCAGTCCACTACAGCCAAACTGAAATTCATACTATACATAGATATTTAAAATGAAAATTGAAAAATAATCCCTGCAAAATGTTGCACCTCAAAGAGGACAGAGTTCTTGTCACATCCGGTGATGTGTGCCGGGAGCTTCCTTCAAACATCTGGAGAGGAGGCGAGCAGCGGACAAGCGCGTACAGAACCTAAATGTACCAAATTTGGAAGATGGTCAATATGAAAATATGAGTTCAACATATTTTTAATTTCCCCATCCTCAGTGTATTGTTTGTGTTTTATCTTTGTTTTTGTTTTTGTTTTTTTTATAAAACAGTTTGCCTATACAGAGAACACAGGACGTTAAATCAAGCAATAGTTTGTTCTTGGCTTTGAAATATTATATTTGGGGCATACAAAGAAATATCTGATGGCTGCATAAAATAATCCATATTTTTATCCTGTTTATTTCTTTCTACTTCTGTTTTATATACAGTAATCTAGTTTCCTCGCAGGTATAGGATGATGGGCATGACTTGGTACACACTTCTGATAAATGTGTGGCATAAAAAAAGCCTACCACACATAAAAAAAACTGTCACACTTGATTCAGAGCTGCCAGCTTCCAGGTAAATTTCTGTCTGGTGATGTGGCTGAATGCTTACTTGGGACATAATTCTGCCAAAATCGAAGGGCACAAATAAAGATCAGACGGCGGACACAATTTGTGTCTTGGTTTATTTTGACCATAAACCTATTAAGGTTTCCTTGTGCACTATTGTGATAGAAGCAAAACGCCTCACTTTTCATTTTCCCTATTTTTTATATTTTTACTTATCCCACTTGAGTAAATTAACATCATTCACTATGTTTTCTTATTCTGGGATCATTTTAATGCAAGCTAGGAATATTCCAATTCCAAAGTAAAGGATATATTGATTACGTTGGCGACATACCTGTGTATGCTTCTGTCAGTAAACCAGAAGGAAGATTTCGCCTTTCATCGCACTCACTGGTTTTCAGCCTTATTTTCCTTACAGATTTGAGACTTCAGGCTCGGCAAATCTACGACTTACTTTGAGTTAGAGAAAAAAAACAAACCCTCTACACAATCATACATATTTCACACAGGGCCATACATGTTCTTGCTGCTATTAAAATAGTAACACCGCCTGCTCCCCCGCCATTTAGTTTTTATAATAATTTTCATATGTAAAAAATATATATTAGAAAGTTAAAAAAAAAAGAATGAAAAAAATGAAAGAAAAAAAAAAATCCTATCCACCTCCTTCAAAGCATAGTTGAGCTATGTTCCCTGTTTTCAGAAATGTTTTGGTGGTTGGGCTGTTAACAATGTTCTAATGCATAACTGTAAATCAACTGAGCATGATTTGTCACAAGCCTTTTACCTGATTTTTTTTTTTTTAATTAAAAAATGTAGAAAATATAACCACTTATGGACCATAAAGATCTGTATGACTGGAGCAATTGTAGAGCAATGTACTGCAGAGGATTCCACTGACTCTACTCGGGTTTCTGAGTTTTCATCCTAGTTCCCCCTTCCCCCATCCTCTTCCCGTATCACCACTTTATGGGTTCTGTTCTGCATATTTTGGAACATTGATAACATCTTTGGGAAGTGCGAATATCAAGCCGATCTGCTTTTGTTTGTTTTTTTTAAGCAGCGGTAGAAAAACAAACAAAAACAAAAGTTAATAGGTGACCACATTTTACGTTTTCATTAATGTCCTCATGTATTTCTATATAAGCAGATACTATGAAGTTTATTGGCTGTCGGGTAGCACAACAGGATAGCGGTAGTTTACCGTCCCCTCCAAAAACAGGACAAAAAATGGAATCAAATAAAAAATAGTGTAATTACTGCCTACAACTGCCATTTCATGTAGGGATTCTTGGTTATCCACAAAGTTTCACACCAGTTTTAATAGAGGTTTTAGATTCCAGCTCTTAAGTTCTTTACACCTAATAAGTAGAATTCGACAATAGTATTATGCCTACCTCTATATTTAGTATATTTTAGCAAGTTTTCCTTCTATATTTAAATTGTATTGGAGTGGTTTTTCTTATTATTAAGTGAAGCTGAAATTGAAGTGGAACATTTTGCTAATTGTCATAGTTCTATTTTTTTACAACACTTTTCATGCTTTACGCCCTCTCTACACTTACCCAAATGCAGCTAGAACATCTTTTTGTTCTTTTATGTTGCTTATTCCGCTATTTTTTGGCAGTGGCAGTGGCTAACTTCAACTTTTTATAAAACGTCTAACTTTTCTATACAATATTTTCAATGTTCCAGGTTTTTGTTTGTCCGACAATGCAGTCTGGCTGATTAAATTGGTACAGTGGTAGAAAAGCAAGGGGGCATTCAGGAATAGGCACAGATTATTTGCCGGCATTTATTTGGTCTTCACTCATTTATCACCAAGACACACCGAATATTGTTTTTTATATCATAAAGAGTTTTAAGGAAATAAATGAGTCTACATATCTATGTACAACGGTTTCATGGTGTTTGATGTAAACTGTAGTGTAATAGATGCCAACCTTCTGTTTTTAGAAAATGTGGACACAATGACTAGTCTGACTACATCACAAATTAAATATTGCTTTAATATTGGCACTTCAGCTGTTTGTATTAATACATTAGTTATTTTATATATTTTTCTGTCCTTCCCCTTAGTACCTTAGCCCATCTCCTGGTTCTTAACCCTTTTACAATGGCGCTTTTAATTTTTTAATTGTGCATTGAAGGCACATAAAATGGTTTACGATTTTGTTTGTTAAAGCATACCAGTTCCAATGCAGCCATCATTGGATATCAAGAAATAGACTGAAAGAAAAGAAAAAAAAAATTTAAGGTTATAATGCAAAAGTATTAGCATACCAGTGATATCCATTCACATTTTTTCTCTGTATACTTGTGACGAATTTCTCGTTCCTAAACCTGGAAATTTTGGGGTCTAATTCTGTAAGCCCATAAGCAGCACTGAAGTCACGAGTCTGCATCATTTCTTGTGCAAGTCAACTATCAAATGACATGAACCAGCCCGCTGCAGTTTTTGTACATGTTAAATACTTTTATTGTTTGGTTTTCATGATAATGTGTCTAACAAATGACTTTGGTGTTCTGTACTGTCCTGGACCATTTTAATTACACTTTGATGTTATTTGGTTCTACATCATAAGTTTTTTCTTTTTTTTGTTTTTTTTTTGGCCCGGTTCCTATCCTGATTTAACCCTGTTTTGAAAAAAAAAAAAAATTTTTTTTTTGTTCTATTTACCTTTTGCATTGTATTGCTCTGACAAATGTAATTTGAATCAGATCTGAAAGAGGTCCAGAATAAAATATATTTTGATATTAATTTGTGTTGTCTGATTTCCTACTACAGAGGTGCACAACTCCAGTTCTCAAGGGCCACCATCTGTGCATGTCTTCATGATTTCTTTAGTATTGCACAGGTGATAGTGTACTTTTTTACACAGATGATTCCAATACATGAGCAATTCTAAGGAAATCCTGAAAACATGCACTGTCAGTGACGCTTGACTACTGGAATTGTGCACCCCTGCTCTTCTAAATGGAAATTATGGTGGGCAAGGTAGTGTTTGGAAAAGCCACATTCAATAGACTAAAGATTCAAAAACTTGTGTTTTTAGCCACAGCTAATTGTAAGAACCTGGCACTCAAAGGTAAGTTTGGTGAAAAAAGTTGATCTTTTATTTTCTTGATCCAAAGGTGGTCAGTGTGTATACAGCATGTGACATTTTGGTCATTCATTGACCTTTCTCAAACATGTACATTTGCATCTTACCACTGGGATAAACGTTAGGAAGGTCAGCGCTAGGAGAGAATGTGATATCAGTCACCAAGAGGCCGAGTAGTCATTTTAGCCACAGTTATTGGGTTTGTTATAAAATTAATACTACGCTACATTGAAGTAAATGGCTCTGTACTGCAGTGACTGACAAAACCTGTGGACAGGTGTAGCACTGCTTTAGGAGCAAAGCAGCCATGTATTTATAATTTTGTATCACTCCATTAAAGGGTTTGTCCATTCTCAGTCACTAAATGTGACTGCTGAATTATGTTAGTTATGTGATACTCGCACTTTCTTGATTCCCTGTGGAGGTGAGTGCTATTTGCATTCATGCCATCGCGTGCTGAATAGCTTCCCCCAGTTTCTCTCAATAAAAGACAATTGAGGAGTCTACTTGGCACATGACTGCATAAATGCAATATACATGTGGTCAACGTGATCACTCACCCATACAGGGAAACTGTGACAGTATGTGAGTTACACTGTCATAATTTGGCATTCTGAAATCACAGAGTTTGCATGAGTAAGCCCACAGTCTTTAAATAACTTTCTGGATTCACAAACATTACACTATGGCAAAGACAAAATAACTATCCACTTATCTCTACACTAACACCCACTCAGTGATTAAATTCTATGTACATAAATAAGTTTAGTATATGGAGTACATGAACTTGTTTAACATTTTCTTTGTTGCAATATGAACTGAGGTGATGGAATCATTGAGACAAATCTGAGCCTATTCGCCATGTTGTTGCATTGGCAAGTCAGATGACCTTTGTAATATTAGGTTGATGGAGTGAGTTAGTGTGCCCAGTAGAGGTTACGATATAGATACCAAACATTAAGCCTGTTTCCGTCACTAATGCAAACTGTACATGTAAGGATGGAAAGCAAAGGCTTCAAGCGATATTGATTCAAAGAGACAGGTGGGAAACCCAGTATTCAGTAGCTATGTGATATTTGGGGGGGGGATATAGGGCTCTTATGAAGGAGGTGCTGGCTGTAAGTTCTGAAGTTAAACTAGCTGCTAAGCATTTCGGCTTTTGAAGAGTACAGGTTATGATCCTAAACATGTTAAGGTATAGTTCATTATAGTTCTAACCAGTTTGGCCCTTGTAGAGACTGGTAAAAAGCTCACCACAACTTTCTTTTCCTTCCATTTTCCTTAGTAGCTTAAAGTCGCAGATCACATAGCAATATGCTCAGCACAGTTTCAATTGTTATTCTGGCTATAGATGTTAGTACGTATTAGTACACACTGATGTTCAGCTGATCGCCATCTCAGGTGACACTCCCATACACAGGATTGCTTGTCTGGCAGAATATTCCAGTGTGTTTTCTCTGAGAAAGCTGCAGCTGACACATTGACAGGTGACTTCATCACAGGGAGGATAATGCAAATGCAGTCTAAAATTGGACATGCATGATTGACATCTTTCCCAACAGTCAGCCAGCTCCCCTATAAGCTTTAGACCATTGACCAAACCCATTGATATTAACAGATTCGTCCAAATTTAGTCTGTGTATGGGGGCCCTTAGCCTTTGTTAGAACTTGGAGCTTCCATTCAGGCTCGAGTGACAGGCCGAGACCCTGAATGCCTCCTAAAGCGGTCTTGAGTATTCAACTTGGATACAGTTTGACAACAAAACTATTGAACTACTACTATCTTACACCACACAACTCTGTACTACAGCAGAGCAGACAGTCCCCTGAAATAAAATCTGCAAGAGGTGTATGTAATGATGCATAGTTCTACTGTACTCTACACCAGTGTTCTTCAACTCCAGTCCTAAAGGCCCACCAACAGGGCATGTTTTGGGCCATTCCATATCAAGTGATCCAAATATGAATTTTTTTTTTTTCACCTGACGTCTTTAGATTATTTTTTGATATGATGTACAAATTTAGTTAATTACAAATTAACTTTTTAATTTTTTTCTTCATCAGTTGAGTTTTGGGATAGATCCTATGTGAAATTACACCTGACCTCTCGACTGAGCAGACTGAGTCCCCTTTTTGTCAATCCGGCCTTTCCCCAGCAATGAATAGGTCTACGTATCTGTGTTGGTCACGAATTGATGGGGTGGGACTGGGTCAGGTGAGGGATAAGCTTGTGGGGCTCTCCAGCGTGCGGGGGTTACGGGGCCCTGGTCTTACGACACCGCTGTCCTGGCTAGAGTTTCTGCAATTGCGAAGCTTTCTCTCCAGTGAGCCGATGGGGGCGCTGACGCCATTTGAGTCCCTGATGCTCCCTACCGAGGGTCCCTCTCACGTGGTTTCGGTGCTCTATGGCCTGGTCTTGAATTCACTTCCCCCTACCACACTTGGATTTATGGAGGCTTGGGAGAGGGACCTGGGGATCACCTTTTCTGAGGCAGATAGTTTGAAAATCTTTACTCTTGCACATAAGATGACAATGTCCAGTCAGGCGCAGGAGAGGAATTATAAATTACTGACACGCTGGTACAGGTGTCCCACCCTTCTCCACAGGATTAACCCTGAGATCTCGGACGCCTGCTGGAGATGTGGCTCTGCCACGGGCTCTATGCTTCATATTTGGTAGTCCTGCGGTCCCCTGCAACCCTTCTGGAACTCAGTTTTCGATGCCTTTCATTTGATGACTGGGGTCCGTCATGAACCATCTCCCCAAATGGCCCTACTGTCCCTGATACCCAGTTCGATAGTTTCCGTCAAAAAGGGGATTCTGAGATTCTGCCTAATAGCTGCCAGAGCAGTTATTCCCCGTCATTGGAGGTCCACTGAGGTCCCCTCCACGGTGGAATGGATAGCTGAAATGGATAGATTACATCGTCTGGAGTCACTGGTGGCGGGTGATGGTGATGCTGCATATGAACAGGGACGCACCTGGTTCCTCTGGCAGTCCTTCAAGGAGAGCACAGGGTTCCTTACTTGGCTGCGTACATATTCGTAATTGTCAACTCGTGGGCGTTTAAATTGCTGGGTCTCCCTTACCCCCCCTCTCCTTCCTTACTCCCCTTCTCCTCTACCCCTTTTTTCTCTCTTTCTCTCCTCTTATTTCCACAATTGCCTTTTCATAGGTTCTGTATTCTATATATAAGGTCCTTGTCCAGAGGTGATTCCTAAGATGGGAAACATGTACCCTTTAGGTGCTAGTGTCCTTATTGGACTACTCCTGTGCTGCGCTCTTCGGGAAGTAATGTATCTCTGTATTAAGCCCTGGACATTGTACTGGTTCTTTCTATTGTTTTTACTGTTGAAAATCTCAATAAATATATTTACTGAAAAAAAAAAAAATCAGTTGAATTTTTACAGACTTAAAGTTTTAAGTTTTAAAAAAGCACAAATTTTGGCCTGGTCTGGCTTTACATTTTTTTTTTAAATCACATCTCCGGCTACAATTAAGATAGAGGTGGAGGGGCATCATTTTTCAAAGAACGGTACCGGCTTTCATTTGGTATGTCACAAGACCATGTTTCTTTATATTTTGTTTTGGAGAAATCAAATTCAAAATTTTGATGCACAATTGTGAAAAAATGCATGTGTTACTTGTTGTACAGAGATTCAACTTGGGACCTGTCAAATTTATATATATATATATATATATATATATATATATATATATATATATATATATATATATATATATATATATATATATATATATATATATATATATATATATATATAATATATTATTTTTTTTTTTTTTTTTTTTTTTTTTTTTTTTTTCCTTCTTTTTTTTCTTTTCAAATTACAACTTATTGAAATCAACATTTCTATGCAACAATAAAGAAACACAAAAAACAAATACCATAAATGCCAGCATAAATACATCTTAATCATCAGAACACAACATTTTCAACCTGAATGCATTGAACAAACCAAAAGAAAAAAGGTGATCATATTCTCAAGTGTGATTGAACAAGATTAAAAGAACCAATATTTTTAACACCTATTTATACATGTAACAACGTTTTTTCTATCGTATTACTAAACATATAATTTATGAAGTGTTTAAGAATAGTACTTGAAATCAATACTAGTAATTAGTAAATATTTATAATTTATAATTATTACTTATATTTATATTAATTCATTATTTCTCCTTCACGTCATTGAGGGACACAGGACCGTGGGCGTTATGCTGCTGTCCACTAAGAGGCGACACTAGGTATAATCTGGAAAAGATTAACAGTGGCTCCTCCTCTGCAGTATACACCACTGGAGCAGGCACTGCCTTAACCAGTTTTTGCTTAGTGTTGTAGGAGGCACACGACCATTTGTACTTCTCTGTGATTTTCATAATCTTATTCATGATTTTTTCTTCCAATGAAGAAAAGTGGGTCCGGCGTGGCCCCCGGCATGCTCCTTCCTCAGCCACCCATGGTTGGGGTGCTGGGCTGGGATTCTACAGGCTGCCTGCAGGAGCACAGGCTCACAACCACACGTGGGGTACTGCCCTTTACTGTACTAGGCGGTTTGGTACTGCCAGGGGCCCACTCTTTTTCATGATGAAGGTTTCTGTGCCCCAACACTGCTTTGCTCTACACCTCCGCGCCGGCCCTTCACTATTTTCTGGGCCTTCAATAAATTGAGGCCCCAGCTTGGGCCTAGCGCGGAAGCTGCCTCTTGTGCGGCCCCCGTCCCGCCCCTCCGGATTACGATGATGCGCGTCATACAGAGGGCGGGGCTTGTGAAGTGCGCGCTTTTCTGCTGGAAGCCCACTTGCTAAGCTCCGCTCCTTCCTCCTTCACCGCCATCATTGTGCTACACATGGGGACCCTGCGCCTCAGCCATCTGGGGGGACAAAGGATCCGGGAGCCTATACTAGGAGTGCGCTGGTAAGACCTCTGCAGGGAACTTCTCTGCAGAGGTTTCAGTCACCCTTTATACTTCTGCGTTCTCCCCTGCAGCAGGCACTGTATAAGCACACAGTGCCACTGCGCAGCCCCTTCTACTATCCTTACAGGAAGGCTTTAAACATGAAGACAAGTGAGTTCCTGGAGAGACTCACGGCATGCTCCTTCCTCGGCTCCCCACTTTTGAAGGTGCCTAGTTGAAGTTGAGAGGTCGTACCACATGCCGCTCCCTTTTCGGCATCCCACTGTTGGGGTGCTGGGTTAAGGTCGAGACGATGGTCCTCCCTCCCCGGGTCACCACTGTTGGGGTCTCTGGGTTGAGGTCAAGGCAGAACAGGAGTCTTCGGTCAGTGGACAGCAGTAGATTTCCCTAAGCACCTAGCAGCACCGCAGGTATGAGCAGGAAACACTGCAGTCAGGCACCAATGCAGAAGCAGCCCCAGAAGTGGGGAAATGCTGTGCATGCACAGTAACCGTCAGCACGAATGACTGCAGCAGCCTCAGGACACACAGGTTCCTGTGTGGAACTGAGGGGCCAGGGAAGTTGATTGTGGGACAGAGCTGACTGTGCCTCTGCAGCACAGACAAAGTGGCCGTGCTGCATGGAACCAGGGGCTAGGAGTCCCCTATGGAGGGCCAGGCAGGTCACCTGGTAGCTAGTTAGGATGGTTGGCGGGGTCTGGTGCAGTTCCGGGCCCACCCCCGAACCTCCGCACCGGCCTGGAGCAGTTTTTGGCCTCAATTTTTACTTAAGGCTGCGGCTTCGGCCTAGTCCGAGGCGGCCGCCGCCCCTGGCCCGACCCCCGGATGATGCAGCCAGCGTCATACAGGGGGCGGAAAGGAGCCTGCAGCACTCAATATGATGTGGCAGTCTATTGTGTAGCTAGCTTTGCCCCTCTCCTTCCGCCCTCATTCTGCCGCACCCAGTCCTCTTCCTGCAGCCATTACAGACTGCAGCAGTATATATCACAAGCTGAGGAGCAACAGCAGTCTTCGGGGGGCACAGGATGCTGCACATCTGGAGGGCACACGCCAGAAGACTGGTTAAGAGCAAACAGTAGTTTCACCTCTGCGGTGGCCCCTTTTGTATCTAAGCAGCCTGTATTTAGGTAACTATGCCAGGCTCCAAAACTAAGAGGACCAGGGCGTATAGCTCTTTTTATGCCTCTTGCACAGTTTGCGGGGCCTCGCTTCCCAGCGGATGCATGTCCCCGCACTGCCAGGACTGCGCGCAAGCCAGCGAGTCAAGAGTCCCCACTATCCACGGCGACTGCAGATGTGCCTGTTACTGTGCCGGAATGGGCCATGGTAATGTCCCAAACATTGTCACAATCTATGTCGCAGTTAATAGAAAGGTTGTCCTCCACATTGCTCCAGGCTCTGCAGGGTCATTCCGCCTCCATGCCAGCTGCGTTCCAATGCTGCACAATAGTAGCATGGGTCAAGGCTCGGCTGACCCGGGTCCGTCCACGACCAGAACTGGGCGCAAGCGCACGCATAGGTCGCAGTCCCCAGCGTCCTCTCACAGTTCCAGGGCATCCCCAAACAGGCACAGGCACCCTCAGGGCTCTGAGGCCATCTGTGATTCAGACTCAGAGCTGGATCAAGACACGTCCATAGATCTGGACGAGCCAGACACAGCAGCATTGGTGAAGGATGTAATTTCATCCATCAATCAGATGTTGGACATATCTGATCCGACCCCGGATGCTCCAGAGCATGACATTTCCTTTCAAATGGCCACAAAACCACATAAATGTTTTTCGGATCATCCTCAATTTGAAGCAATTATCCAAAGGCATCGCTTACATCCCGAAAAGAAATTTGGTAGCCGCAGATCACTGGAGGACATTACCCGTTTTTACAGGAGGTCACCAAAAAATGGGCTGACACTCCTGAGGAAGATCCCCCAGTTTCTAGGTTAGCAGCACAGATGCTGCTTCGCTGCCGGACAGTTCATCCATCAAGGATGCAACAAATCGTCAGGTAAAACAGATGGCCCTTTCCATTTTTGAGGCGTCGGGGTAATCTTTAGCATCGGCATTCGCGTCAGTCTGGGCAGCTAAGGCCATCATGACCTGGGCATCCCAATTGCATACCACCCTCCGATCAACAGTGGTTGAACTAGCGGATCAGGCACTACAAATATTGGTGGTGGAAAATTATATGATGCATGCGGCTCTAGACTAAGCAAATTGTGCGGCGGTAGCTGCTTCGAACGCTATCATAATCAGGCGTGCCCTTTGGTTACGAGAATGGAAAGCTGATGAGGTCTCCAAAAAGTCCCTCACACATCTGCCATATCTCAGTGGACGGCTGTTCGGGGAGAAATTGGATACACTAATATCGAATGCCACAGGGGGTAACAGCACGTCTCTTCCCCAACAAAGATCAAAACGCAGTTTTAATCGACGTCAGCAAATACGATTTCGATCCTTTCGAAATTTGTCTGGCTGATCCGCGGCGCGACCGCAGCAGGCGCGGAGCCACTCCCCGCGTAGAGACATGTCGTGTCAAACCAGAGGTCGGACAAAGTCTGGCAGTCAAGAGCGCGTCAGACAAAACCTAAGGGTTTAAGCCCAATAGGCCCTCAGCATGACTCTTTAGTCTGAAACGACGCCTCGCGGATAGGCGGCAGACTTACGTTTTCAATGACTTTGGCTGCCTATTATGGAAGACAAATGGGTCAAGGAAATAGTCTCTTCCGGCTACAAGATAGAGTTTACATCCCTTCCGCCAAATCGTTTTTTTTTCTCTCTGTGCCACCATTAGCACCAGCCAAGTTCCGTGCGTTTTTTCAGATAAGTCAACTCACTGTTTTTGAACAGAGGTCATTGTACCGGTGCCATCGGGCGAACAGTTTCAAGGATTCTACTCCAATCTGTTCATAGTCCCCAAAAAAGGAGGCAGGGAAGACCCATACTAGACCTGAAGCAACTAAACAAATTTGTTTGCATATGACGATTCCACTTGGAATCTCTTGATCCATAATGGCATCCATGGAACGAGAAGAGTTTCTTGTATCCATAGACATACAAGATGCATACCTGCATATACCAATCGCATCCCGTGCATCAAAAGTTTCTGCGCTGCGCAATAGGTCAGGATCACTACCAATTTAGGCGCTGCCTTTTGGCCTTGCCACGGCTCCCAGAGTGTTCCCCAAAGTCATGGCGGCAGTCATGACCATTCTACACTCCAGGGGCATAGTCGCCCTACCATACCTGGACAATCTCCTCGTCAAAGCTCAGACATTCAAAAATTGCGTACGCAACGTCGCCATAACGGTGAACACGCTACGCACACTTGGATGTTAGTCAACCTACAGAAGTCTCATCGCCGATCCCAAGTCAATCGCTAATCTTTCTGGGCATGCAGTTCAACACGGCCAAGGGGCTAGTGATACTGCCCGGGGAAAAAGCACTCCGTCAGGGGGTTCGCAACCTGCTTCACCCCGCACCTCGCTCCTTCTGGTTTACCATGAGAGTTCTGGGTAGGTTGGTAGCAGCGATAGAAGATGTACCTTTTGCACAACTGCTTCTCAGAGGTCTCCAACTGGCTATACTCAAAGCATGGAACAAGAACACCTTTTTCCTAGACAAATTGTTCCGCCTATCAGTGGCAACCTAACAGTCACTGCATTGGTGGCTGTGGCCAGAGTCGCGGACAAGGGGGAAGTCATTTCTCCCAGAGCAGTGGAAATACATACTGACCACAGATGCAAGCCTGACAGGATGGGGCGCAGTGTACCTACATCACAGAGCACAGGGAAAGTGGTTGCCAGTCGAAATGAAACTGCTGATCAACATCCTGGAAATGCGAGCCATTTACTTAGCATTACAAGCGTTCCATCGATACCTCGCGGGGGCTCACATCAGGATTCAAGCAGATATTGCCACGGTCCAAGGAGAAGTCACCACCGAGATGTATGCGTGGAAGGCACGCATACATCACTGTGGTGAATTCCTTGGACTGATGGAAAACTGAGTGTCATAGAGAAAACGACACCTTCCAGAAGAGAGGTCCAGAGTGAATGTCAGGCACCTAGGAACATCCACAGAACGGGTGAGATTGTTCCTATTTCTACTGCTAGATAGGAGTTATTGCCACCAGACCAATGTACCTCAGTTAGAGGGTGAGTTTTGGTAAGGTGATACCCTAGCATTTTTAAGGGCAGCAACCGGTTGATCACTTGGGTTGGCCCTCACTGATTTGTTGCACTTGTTTTTACTAGGTTGTCAAGCCTTTTTAAGTCACTACTGAGTAAAATGTATGTTTTATGTCTTTTTTATTCATTACTATTACAATTATTTGATGTATTGTACTTTGGACTGTTGGTAATTTGCTACCCCAAGTGGAAATTCAACTTGAATTTTGGTACAGATGTGGCTAAGAGCATAGCAGGCACATGTGCATTTTTGGAAATATTTAAATGATGCATTTTTTTGGGAAATGCGTTTTAAAATTTTGCGTTTGCATTGGTAAAATATTAATAAAAATACTCTTGTGACATATCTGGTGAAAACCTGTACAGTTCTGAGTAGAATGGTGTTTATTTTTTCTAGTCTGAGTTATGAGGAGAAATGTAAAGGCACGCAACACCGAAATTCACACTTTTTCCAAACTTCGAAAATCAACTACAAAAAATTTCTAGAATTTTTTTCTCTTCACATTTTGCATTCTCTGACATGCTATTATCAAATAACAAAATCTCAAATGAATTTTAAAATTTAGAGGTAAAAATCATTGGTTCAGTTGACATGGAATGACCCGTTTTCAGGATTTCTTTAATATTGCACAGGTGAAAGTTTAATCACTTGTAGAGGGGATGATTTCAACACCTGTGTATTGCTAAGGAAATCCGAAAACATATACTGTTGGTGGTCCTTGAGGACTGGAGTTTGGGAACTCTGCTCTACACGGTAGATGCAGAAATGACGAAGTGGGTCTGAGCATCATTTAAATGTCTCACAGAAAAATCTGACGTTTTCTTGGGTTTGTTCTCTCCCCCTTATATTTATGGCACCACCTGCTTTATCATTGGTCAACTTGATGTAAGGTAAAAACTAAACAATGTCAGAGAAGAATCTCTGCCAACACCCCTTGGATGTCCTAAACATAAGCTAATATATTGTCAAATTAGATAAAATAAAGAAAAATCACATTGCACCAATGTTATTCAGTGTCCATATTGGACTCTGGCCCGTCTTCACTCTGCATCCATGAGGTATAATTATATAGGATCAGGTTTTAAATGAGTTAGATAGGACCGTTCTGATAAGGGTCACCGTGTCGAGGTGGAACGGCTTACATACATTTTTTGAAAAAACTTATTAACTAAGTACCCTGTTTTTGATACTGTTTTTTACTAAGCACTTGCTTTTTATTGTTACCTTTTTATAGCAGTGTACTTCCACACGTTTGTTATACTGTTTTTTTCTGTGGTCTAGTTATGTGGTGGTGTGAACGCAGTCCTACAGACCCGTTCACATTGTGCCCTGGCTCAGTTGCAGTTTTTCAATGTTATTCAGTGTTGATCTTCAAGAATTTCCTCAGCTCTATCGGACTGAGGAAAAAATATTAGTATGGTGTGAATGGCTACGTATATCGGTTAAGACTCCCCAATTAAAGTCTATGGGTGCGAGAGAAAAAAAAAAACTGCACACAAACCATCTGTATGCTGGCAGCTTTTTATGGATGCATTAAAGGGATCCTGTCACCCCCAAATCACCTCTAAACCTATTAAAACCTGTCCCTAGAGCATATTAACACTGTCCCTACACTCCTTTTAGCTCCTAAATGGCATTAGTCAAAGTGAATATAAACGTTTTATAAGTACCTGATTAGTCATGATAATGAGTGACTATGCTATTCATAGTCACTCATCAAGGCAGCCCCTCTTCTTCATATCACGCCTATTCAGGCGTGCTCGTCAGTCTATGTTCAAAATCGCGCCTCCCTGCGCGCCTCCCCTCTCTCTCATAGCGTCCGGGCTTCACTGTAAGCTGTATGACGCGATTCGCGTCATTCCCGGCGCCGGATGACGTATTTGCAGCCGCGCCGCGCTGTCAGCTTCAAAATACGCACTGCGCATGCCCATGCGCATGCGCAGTGCGGGACTTGAAGCTGACAGCGCGGCGCGGCTGCAAATACGTCATCCGGCGCCGGGAATGACGCGAATCGCGTCATACAGCTTACAGTGAAGCCCGGACGCTATGAGAGAGAGGGGAGGCGCGCAGGGAGGCGCGATTTTGAACATAGACTGACGAGCACGCCTGAATAGGCGTGATATGAAGAAGAGGGGCTGCCTTGATGAGTGACTATGAATAGCATAGTCACTCATTATCATGACTAATCAGGTACTTATAAAACGTTTATATTCACTTTGACTAATGCCATTTAGGAGCTAAAAGGAGTGTAGGGACAGTGTTAATATGCTCTAGGGACAGGTTTTAATAGGTTTAGAGGTGATTTGGGGGTGACAGGATCCCTTTAACTTTCTGTAGCACAGAAAGCTGAATGATTGTACAATAATAGTTGTTGAGAAAAACACATTGCATATGAATGTTTTAGGCATTTCATACGGATGTGTAAAACAAGAACAGATATCAATGTCTAAAGTTCAAAGATTTTAATTGAAAACAAACACATAAATGTAAAAAAAAAAACTTGATAGACAACACAGAAAAAACAGCGGTACTCTGACAAGCAAGGAAAAAGCGTGAAGATGCACAAGTAGTAATGGGCGAATAAGGACTGTAAAATTTTGGGTCTGTACCGAACACCTAGTGATCGTGCACATATCCTGAACATAGGTTTCCCTGGAAAACTTGTGTTAGTTTGGGTCCCTTGCCTCATTCCATTTGTTTTGGAATGAGGGTTCTGGGCAGATTGGTTGTGGCAATGGAGGCGGTTCCATTTGACCAGCTACACCTCAGGCCTCTGCAGATAGCCCTTCTATCAGCCTGGGCCAGGAGCCCATTCACCCTCGAGCGGACCTTTCGGCTATCCTCCAAGTCAGGCAGAAACTATATTGGTGGTTGCGGCTAGTCTCCTCGCGGGGGAGGTTATTCCTCCCTGCTCATTGGGCGATATTCACCACCGATGGCTGTCTGGTGGGTTGGGGGATGGTCTACCACCAGCATACGGCTCAGGGCCATTGGTCCTGCTATGAGTTCACCCTTACCATCAATCTTCTGGAGATTTGGGCCATATTTTTGGCTCTACAGACCCTTCAACACTTACTGGCGGGTTGCCACATTCAACTCCAATTGGACTTGTCAATCATCAGGGAGGTACCCACAGCAGACAGACGATGCGCAAAGTGGAGTCCATCCTCCACTGGGCTGAGTCGACCCAGTCCGTTCTCTCGGCTATGCACATCCCAGGCATGGACAACTGGGTGGTGGATTTCTTCAGCCATCAAGGCAATGCAGCAGGAGAATGGGCTCTACATCCTGAGGTATTCCAGCAGATTTGCCATCACTTGGGGACTCTGGACACGAATCTCATGGTATCTCGTCTGAGCACCAAAGTGCCCACATTCATGGCTCGGTCGCACTATCCGCTGTCAGTCTGTGTGGATGCACTAGTCCAGCCGTGGACTCGCTCTCATCTACTTCACATCTTCCCTTCGCTGCCCCTAATACTGAGGGTAGTGGGGAAAATCAAGACAGAAGGCGTACCCGTAAATCTGGTTGCGCAAGATTGGCCCAGCCGCACCTGGTACGCCAATCTGGTTCAGCTCATCAACGATACGCCTTGGCGTCTACCAGACCATCCGGACCTGCTAACCCAGGGTTCAATATGCCACCAGAACTCGGCAGCAATGAGTTTGATGGCGTGGCTGTTGAGATCTGGCACCAGATCTTTCTAACCCAGGCAGATTTTTTTCCAGAGGTGATCAGCACAATAATGAGAGCTAGGAAGCCCACCTTGGCTCACAGTTACTATCGCACATGGAAAAACTTATTTTCATGGTGCAGGGATTGGGATCATTCTCCCCTTGTCTGTTCTCTCCCCATAATTCTGGGATTTCTTCAGTTCAGCCTGGATTCCAGCCTTTCAAACTGCTCTCTAAAGGGTCAAATATCTGCTGTGCTTTTGGTTCTTTTCCTACGACGACTTGCTACGAGATCTCAAGTCAGGACTTTCATTCAGGGTGTTTCCCGCCTGGTCCCTCCTTACCAGAGACCACTGGAAGCATGGCACCTAAATTTGGTTCTGGATGCACTTCAGAGGCCTCCCTTCGAGCCTCTGAAGGAAATTCCCTCTCCTCTCCTGAAAGGTCATCTTTCTCGTGGCAATAACCTCCATATGCCGTGTCTCAGAGCTGGCCGCGCTCTCCTGAAGAGTGCTTTGTCTTGTTTTTCATCAGGATAAGGCCGTGCTCTGACCGGTCCATTCTTTTCTTCCAAAGATTGACTCTTCTTTCCACCTTAATAAAGAGCTCTCTCTTCCCTCTTTTTGTCCAACGCCGGTGCACTGCATTGAGACTGTTCTGCCAACCCTGGACTTGGTGAGAGCTCCTAGATGCTACGTGTCTAGGACAGCACCTTTCTGGAAGTCTGATTCTCTGTTCATTCTTCCGGAGGGTCACAGAAAAGGCTTGGCTGCGTCCAAGGCCACACTGGCCAGGTGGATCAAGTCGGCCATCCAAGAAGCCTATTGACTCAGAACATGCCTATTCCAGGCGGGTGGAAGGTGCACTCGACTCGTGCGGTCGGAGCATCCTGGGCTGTTTGACACCAGGCACCGCCGAGCAGGTGTGCAAAGTGGCAACCTGGTCCAGCCTGCATACGTTCGCGAAACACTACAACTTTCATACTCAGTCATTGGTAGATGTGAGTCTTGGTAGGAGTTTTTTGCAGGTTGCGGTGGCTCATCTTTAAGTTGGTATGATATTTTCTGAGGTTGTTTTACCCACCCATGGACTGCTTTAGGATGTTCCATGGTCCTGTGTCCCCCAATGAGGCGACTGAGAAAAAAGGATTTTTGTGTGTACTCCTCATAATATCCTTTTCTCTGAGCCTCTATTGGGGAACATAGCACCCACCCTGTTGTCTGTTCCGGATCATACAGTTCCGTTGTGGTTCTTTTATTTTTCCTATGGTTACCTTCTGATTTACTTATTCTTTTTCTCCTACTGCTTGGTCACTTAACTGGTTTAGCTTGTCCCAGCCAGGGGGTGTATACTGCAGGGGAGGAGTTGATATGTTTTTATATTCACTTAGTGTCAGCCTCCTAATGACTGCAGCATAACACCCTATGGTCCTGTGTCCCCCAATAGAGGTTCAGAGAAAAGGATTTTATGGTGAGTACACACACACATCCCTTTTTTTAGAAATAAAACACAAAACCTATTTATGGACTCCATCTTGGAGAAAATAATTGAATCCTCCCTCTGACATAATCCAGGTATTCTTAGCTTCTTTAGCTCTGCTAAATCTTTGCCAATAGACAAGGATGTCTGCTGGCAGAGATGAGCAGGCAGGGAATGACAGCCTGGTGCTGTGTGAAAGATTATTGCGTTCATATCAATTCAGATAACCACAGCATCACCTGGCACCCAGAGCTGAGTCGTAAAAAAGTGAAGTGATCACTGCTCTTGCTCTCTTACAGTTGGGCTCCTCGTGCTGGGTGATGCTGGGATTATATGAGTTCATATGAACTCGATAACCTTTCACACAGCACCCTGAGCTCCTGAGCCCAGCCGTAAGTTAGTGAGAGAAGCACTCAATTCACTTTATGGCTGGCCTCTGGATGCTGAGTGATGCTGGGGTTATCTGACTGACAAGCAGGCTGAGACTGACAGTGACAGTCAGAAGTCAATTGAGTACATTGCTGAGCCATGAACTCGGGTGACCCCTGACATCACCGCAAAAACTGCCAAGTTCTCAGCACTGCTTTGAATATCTCTGGAAGTAGATGCGGCCAGGACTGCAGGACGCATGCTGCCAGACCCGGTAAGTACAGTGATAATGTTTTTTAACTATGCTCTGTTTTACAGGGCATTCTCCCCCCCCTTCCCCGCCTTCCTGCTCCATCCCATAACTATAAAGTCCAAGCTCGGGGTCCAAACGCAAGTTCGAGTTATGTGCAGACCCGAGCTTGGACTTTACAAAAAGGTCCGTGCGAACCAACCGATCCCGAGCGGCAGGAGGTTCGTCCATCACTATACACAAGCAAAAGGGTACCAATGTTTTGCACTTTTCACTTTGTCTCCAGATATCACCATCCACAACAGCATTGAGTAGGAGACTGCCTTCATTTTTATAGACAATCATCTTGGCTATCATATATAAATTTGACTTGACTATTTAGAATATGATTAGTTATGTAGATTCATGTTGGTGCATTGTTACTGTTTTGTTCCTTGTGGTTAAATATTTTTCTCTGCCTATATACTTAAAATTACAATCTGTTCTCATATTCCATGATGGCTCAGAGTGTTATTAGGTTAATTTCCAAGCAAAAGATCTCTGGTTTGAATCAAGGAACAGCCATAAAGATTTCCCTAAAAAGGAGAAACAGCACCATCCATTTCAATAGCGGTTCTTTGGCCAAGAAAATTGCCAAAGTGTGTCTTTTGGTGTGAGCACCATGACGGTTGGAAGAATATGAAATTAAGTCCATTTGTTCATTCAGATGCCAAGAGGTGAATGTACAGGCAAAATATTGAAGAAAACAAGTTTGTTGATCACAAGGTGTATCAGTTCTGGTGCGACAAACACTGCAATGGATGTGGCTTGCATGCTTCATAATAGTGAGGTTACAGACATCCATGCACGCACTGTCTGTGCACATTATACCTGTCTGGAATGGTGGACTGAAAAAAGATGAAGACGCCTAGACTTCAATATCATAAGCATTGTCTTGAGTTTGCAAAGAAGTACCAAAAATGGACAGTAGAAGATAGGAAATGGGTAATTTGAAGCAATGAGATGAAAGTCAATAGACTAGGCTTTTGGATGAAACAACAGAAAAAGTGGCTAGCAGATCAAGAAATTGAAGGAACTGTCAAGTTCAATGGCTGAAGCCTGATAATTTGGGATTGTTCCAAAAGCGTTGGATACTTCAGTATGTTTAATGGTGGCCTCAATGCTGAGGTATATTGGAGTATCCTACAAGACAAGTTACTTCATAAACTTCAGTACTATGGGTATGAAAAGGACAACAGTGTTCCAGCAGGAAAACGAACCAAAGCATACATCGAGATTGATGAAATGGTTCAATGACCATAAAGTAGAGGTGCTGGATTGGTCCCTATTATTCCCAGACCTCAACCCAATTGAATACTTGTGGGTTGAGATGAAGAAAAAGCTGTATACTGTACATACCCAAATGAGTCAACCAGTATGCACCAACATTGGGAATATGCAGATGAGACCTGGGATCAGATTTCGGTTGAGACATGCTTGAATCTGATCAAGAGCATGCCCAAAAGTATTCCAGTTGTGTAAAAAGCCAAAGAAGACTTACAAAATAATACAAATTTTGATTTTTAGGAGCAATGCAGTAACATAAGTATCTGTATTGTATAACTAATCATATGCTAAATAGATGCAAGTTAAATTTATATCTGAAATAGCCAAGAAGATAGTCTATAAAATGAAGGTAGTCAAAGCTGTACTATATGTGTAGATATGGAGCCTGAAAGTCAAAAGATCAAAACATTGTTGCCCTTTTGCTTTTGCCTGTACTGCCACATGTAAAATGGATCCGGAATAAAGGTGACTATTTGCATTTTATGGGTGAGTGCCCTTATTTTTCCTTCTCTGATGGATTTGTATATATACAACCCCTGGCAAAAATTATGGAATCACTTGGCTCAGAGGATGTCCATTCCGTGATTTAATTTAGTAGAAAAAAAGCAGATCACAGACATGGCACAAAACTAAAGTCATTTCAAATGGCAACTCTCTGCCTTGAAAAAACACTAAAAGAAATCTTAAAAAAAAAAATGTGCTAGCCAGTAATAGTTACTTTTGTAGACCAAGCAGGGGGAAAAATTATGGAATAATAGTTTGGTGCCATGTCTGTGATCTGCTTTTGTTCTACAAAATGAACAACTGAATGGACATCCTCCGAGCCAGGTGATTCCATAATTTTTGGCAGGGATTGTATACAATCTTAGCTAATATGGGTCTTTAGTCGCCCAACAATGCCTTTTTGCGCTAATTATTCTTTTAATAATTTAATATGTACCGTACTTATGGTTTCAAATGTTACATGAACGCTAGGCAAAAAAATAAAAAACACCACGCTCGCATAGCACTCGCACGGCATGTGGAATACCAATTTCAGTTGCCCTTGTCTTCTGGATGAAAATCGGTGCAATTTTTTTATGCACAAGCGGGTGCGGGAGCAAGGCCTAACGTGGCAATCCACACAGTTCACCCCTTGCACTATATGACAGCTGTGTCGGCATGATATCCAGGCTACATTACCCCTTTGGTGTATTGCTATCATCAGTGATCAAACTCACTTAAATTGCAACCCAAAAAAGGTAGCATAAGCTACAGTAAAGGCATGAAACATTCTGATTCCTTACATTTGTTCACCAACAACCCAACAACTGTAGACTTAACTGCATGTATGTCTGCCTCATGGGCTAGTAGGTGAGACCCAATCGGTGTCACTGAGCTGCTTGCTGTAGTTTTTATAAAATCACTGTTCTATCAGCAAGAGATTATCATCAGCAAGAGATTATCACTAGAGGACTACATGGCCTCCAGCCAGGTAGTAAGCATGAGCCCCTTTAGACTTAGCATTTGAGCACGTTGGTGTACTCCTGAGGAAGAGACTGGGACAGTCTTTAAACGAGTCGAGAAATAAAGACACCAAAAAATATCTTCTGGACGTCTATATTTTATTCCACACCCAGCAGCGTGGACCATATTTTTTCTGTCCTTGTGATATCACATTGGCCACCTCGAGTGGGGAGTCCTGCGGCAGCTGGATTAAAACGCTGATACCGGTTGTGGGTCACACAACTGACTAAGGTGAGCAGCTAGTGCATTGCATATACTATATAATAAGGAGATAAGACCCATTGCACCCTTGACTATCCATTCATATATGCCCCTTAAACTGATTGAAGCTTAATACCTTTGCAAAGTATACACAGAAAGCTGTCTATCAGTGTGGGGGCAAGAATATACACCTCAGCATTCGAGAACTGGTAGATATGCAGCACATAAAACAGTTTCAATACTACAGCAAGCAGCCCAGTAAGTGATACAGAACTGGCATCAGAATTACATCATGCTGTTCTCAGATTGGGTGGAAAAAAACCTGGTGATAGATTCCATTAAATGAAATCTGTCAGGTAAAAAATCCATATGTAACTGATATCATTTTCTAATTCCTTTCTCTAAGCTCGCTCTTTCATGTATCTCTATATATGCTTCCATCCTATCCTCTGTAAACTTCAAAATAAAAGATTAATTCCATCTGTCAATCACAATGAGTTCTCTGCTGCCCACTCCCCAAGAAATGAATATTCATGCATCACTACACAGTCATTCCCTCCTCTCTCATCTGTTATGCTGTGTGACTCATTGCAGAGTCTGTGCGGACAGAACAGGAACGAGGGGGAAGGAGGTGTGTACTTGGCTGCAGCTCTTCATGTCATTGTGTGTGTCTGAGGCATCTGTGTAATGTGTCCAGTCTGAGATATTTGTTTGTGATTATAAGAACATTTGATCATTTGCTCAGCAGATACACACATTACATGTCTGCAGAAGAACCAACATTCTTATAAACACATAGCGCACAGTGCATGACAAAACACCTCCACAGCACAGAGGGAAGGGCCAGCACACCAGCTTGGTGTGCATGGATTGGATATGCATGGATATGGATATGCATGGATATTTAAATAACACTTATACAACCGGACTGTTTGGCTGTGAAAGTAATGGTGAGTACTAATGCACCAGCTGCCTGCAGGGTTGCAGGGTCTGAAAATGCGTATGGCAAGGAAACTACAAATGGTACAATAGTGATTTTACATGTTTTAAAAGGTCTGCCCAGGCATATTCAAGGGTAATATTAGTATCATACTGAAAAATGACCTGACAGAGTCCCTTTTAGCTTGAAAATTGCAGATTTAGGTGCAGGTAGTATTGAAAATAAAAGAAGCAATGCAGATATCGGTCAAAAACTTAAAGCAAGATTAAAGTTTTAGTGACACAGATACATGTCTAAGAATAATGGGACAGATACATGAAGACCCAAGTTTACCCCAGTCTTGAGGGGGGTGCGCTGGAGTCAGACGATCCTTATTCATGAAGAGGAATATGAGGCATATGTAGCATGGCACCTCACCACTAGAGGTGACCAAACCTTTTGAAGCTCGGATTCAGTTTGTGCAGCCAAACATTTTGGTGCACTGTTTGTGACCCTGAACTTGACCCAAACCTCAATAGAAGTTACTGATTGGCAGTTCAGCTCTCTGCCCAGATACAGCCAGCCATATAAAAACACTCAGGTTTATTTATTT
This sequence comes from Allobates femoralis, assembly GCA_033576535.1. Classification (NCBI taxonomy): domain Eukaryota; kingdom Metazoa; phylum Chordata; class Amphibia; order Anura; family Aromobatidae; genus Allobates; species Allobates femoralis. The sequence goes on along the minus strand of JARQOC010000001.1, from coordinate 167,947,313 downwards.
TTTTCCTCAAATTAATGGACACACTATGCACAAAAACTGCATTTAAGCCCAGTGCGAGCCGATCAGACACTGCACGCCGCTCGCACTGAGCCAAGCACCAATTGTACCCAACCACAGCAATGATTGCTCCAGTGGTTTGCAAATGTAAAGCACCTGAACTCCAAACCCAAACAAGATTGTTCAATACTAGGAAGTTTGGTGACCCGAACCAAACCTTGAAAAGTTTGCTCAACTTTACTTACCACAAATCCTGCTTAAATTGCTGCTGGAGTATGATTTGTTGAACAGTAAATGCCTCAACCACTCATACAACAGTTTTGCCTATTTTGTTGGAACTGGAGAAAATGTTATGGGAGTGACATTGGTGCATTTTAGCTCAGCTTTGGGTTGCAACAAAATTCGGCGACTTTTGAAAGGTTTTTTTGAATGTAATAGCTTTGTTGTATCGGGCCAATGGTTTTCAATTTAAGTAAATTTTCACTTGTTACTTCCCTTCTTGAGTATTATTGAGTTCTGAGATTGCACAAACTCAGGTGCAGAAGCATTCAGTTTAATGCGTATGTATAGTGCAGTATACTCCAATAAAAACTTGCCCTTGGATTATTTTTTATTCCTAAAGGGCTCTGTCAGCACAGAATCTTTGCTCAAACCAAGCAGAGGCACTCGTGCATCATGAAAGGGTCAATCATTGAAGTGTACCTTCCCACCTGCTTGTTTTCCATCTCTCGCTGCCCTTTTCTAGCTCTAGAAAGCCAAATATGTCAATCAAAGAAGAGTGTATGGTGGGGGGGGGTTGGGGAGGATGCAGATAGAGGGGAAAAAGGCAGGAGGGAAGGTGCTCTTATAGTGCAAATGCCATTCCATTGAAAAAAACAAAACCATACTGCACTGTTAATGATGGGTCACATAGCAGCTACTATAATGTTTTTGCGCCATATGACTTATTTGTCACATGTTTTTGTGCTCCTTTAAAAACTGCATTTTATGGCTGTGTGGGCGTGGCCACATCCCTCAGTGTCTGCCAGCACTGTGTGTGTATTTTGACAGCTTCTGAGAGCAGGCTGATAGAGAGCTGCATGGGGAGCCAGCAGGCAAGGGGTTAACAGATTTTGACTGAGCTGTGTGGAGCCAAATGACAGATCTTTCCTTAGCACAAGCTTCTGAAAAGTTTGCACTGATCCTGACATTCTGATATTGCTAAGCAACTGTGTTGTAGGCTGAGATTATCTGATACATTGTCACCTCATGAAATACAGTCAGCAGTGTAGGCCATTTCCCCCTTCTGTGGTTAAATGCCCCTTATTCAGTGTGAAGACGATCTGAATGATAATAAACATATGTCTGCTTCACATACAGTGTAGTGGGGACACCTTGTGCAAGAATTATGAATGGTTTTCAACCAGAATTTTCTTATGAAGTATATTTAAAAGTTTATTAAAATCACTTGCTCTAAATTATTATTAAATAAAAATTTAAAAGGTTGTTACACTTTAAATATGTGGCTTCGCCTTGATGCACCAAGCACCTATGCTTGATTTGAACAGTCTTTCAGTGCTGACAGGACCCCTTTAAATTAAAGTGGGGGCAACTAAATAAAATTATATTCATGGTACCTGACTTTAAATTTCACAGATGCATAATTTTTATTGCTCCCACCATGTATTTTTCCCTAGAATGGCCTGTAATTAAATTTAATGTTTATCCTGTACATAGAAATAAATGTAGGGGACTGATATAAAAAGAATCTGACATATGGCATCAGGAAGGTCTGATAATTATACAATTTTTAAATTAATTACCAAGCCAAAGGCAAGCAAACATTAACATCTATAAAAAGCTCTTTCTGCATTAGCCTCTAATGAGTTCATTTAAAGCGATCAAGCAGCTCATTTTAGAAATCATGGTCTGTGTTTAATCATATCCAATCAGATTTAATAATTACATCCTGAACTTAAGCCATTGTTAAGTGTGAAATTACCATAAAATTGCAATTGTTAAACATAGATGTTTTGCCTAGGTTTTACAAGCCTCTAAACACTGAAGTAAGTGCACTGCTTGCGTTTTCTGAAGTACCTGATATTTCAGGATTTCCCATTTACTACTTATAATCAGTTGCCAGGATATTGTACTGTTAACATGGCTAAATGAACAATGTTTACTGCAGCATCAAGACAATTTGCAATTAGAAAGCTTTGCTTCATTAGGCAAAGATATCCCTGTAAATAAACTGTACCATAGTTTCACTTACTGCAGTTATTTCCATGTGCATCATTACAATAGTGTGCAATTTATTAGCGATGTGTCTGTAGCCACATAATGAGCTGGAGTTATGTTATTCAAGATGGGCACTGCGTTGCGATCAATCCCGTTTTCTCCATTATACTTATGACCATAAAGATGCATAGAGCAATCAATTGTAGCATTAATGGAGCTACTTTGGTATTGTTTCCTATTAATGATTATAAAACCAGTATCATGATATAATATTATTGTGGTATAATGTGCAACAAAATATGTTGGGTTTTTACACTAAGTTGATTTCAACTATATTCCTACAACAAGGATACCATCCACTGGTAATAGATGAACAAATTCACAGAGCTACAAAGGATCCCAAGAGGCAGCCTCCTGAATTACAAACAAAAGAGGACAACAGCAGGATACCGCTTATGATCACATACAACCCTCACATTAGCATCCTAAAGAAAATTGGTGCTGATCTTCAACCCATATTCCACAAAGACAACAGACTGAAAGCAATATTCCCAGAACTATCAGTTCTCTCCTATAAATAGCTGCCCAACTTAAGGAATTGCCTTGTCAGAAGTGTCCTTACATCATCATCACAGAAGGGCACGTTCCCCTGTAACAGTAAGAAATGCAGCACCTGTACCCACATATCACCAACAGACAGTCCACATACCCAAAACAAATCAGGAATATAAGATCCTGGACTTCTTTTCATGACCATCCACCAATGTAGTAAACACACTGTGGTCAAAATTGTTGGTATCCCTCGTTTATTGAAAGAAAACCCCACAATGGTCACATAAATAACTTGAATCTGACAAAAGTGAAAATAAATAAACTAATTTATGAAATTGAACAAATGGAAGTCAGACATTGCTTTTCAACCCTGCTTCCACAAAATTATAAAAAAAAAAGTAAAATTAAACCCATGAAATAGGCCTAGACTGAAATTATGGTACCCCTTAAATAATGTGACTAAAGGGAAATGTTAAATCAAGACGTGTCCACTAATTAGCATCACCAGTGTCTACAATCTTGTAATCAGTCAGTGAGCCTGTATATAGGGCTGTAGGTACTCACTGTGCTGTTTGGTGACCTGTTGTGTACCACACTCTATATGAACCAGTGGAAGCGAAGGAAAGAGTTGTCTCAGGAGATTAGAAAGAAAATTATAGGCAAGCATGTTAAAGGCAAAGGTTATAGGACCATCTTAAAGCAGCTTGATGTACTTTTCACTGTACATATTATTTAAAAATGTAAGATCCATGGGACTGTAGCCAACCTCCCTAATGAGGAAAATTGATGACTCAGAGACGGATACAATGCAACAAGAGCCAGAAAACTTTAAGAGATTAAAGGTGAACTTCAAGCTCAGTCTGGAAACAGGACAAAGATTATCCTTGAGGAAAGGCAGAGGCTGCACCGAAAAGCATCAGAATAAAGTTACACCATTGCACCAGACTTCTTGGGTCTTGGTTTTACCATCCAGCAGCGCAGATCACCGGCACTTTGTCCTGTTTCCAGATAGTAATGTCACGTTGCATGTGGAGGTGTGGATACAGTGGCAGTTGTATAAGCGCTAATACTGGTTGATGTTCACACAACAAAACAGGTGAGCAGATTTCATCGGGCTGATGTCCCAACTTGCCTAGAGGTAAGACCCTATGTTGCATTTTGTCTCACAATTGCAGAACCTCAAGCTCAAGGAACATCAGTGTAAGATCGCACCATGCATCATTGTTTGAGCCAAAGTGGATTTCATGAGAGGTGAACAAGGAGAACTCCATTGTTGAAAAAAATCATAAAAAAGATAGACTGGGATTTGCCAAACTGCATGTTGACAAGCCACAAAGCTTCTTGGAGAACGTCCTATGGACAAATGAGACAAAAATTGAACTTTTTGGCAAGGAGCATCAGCTCTATGTTCATTGATGGAAAAAAGAAGCATATCAAGAAAACACTGTCCATACTATGAAACATGGAGGAGGCTCTGTTATGCTGTGGGGTTTCTTTGGTGCACCTGGCACAGAATGTCTTAAATCTGTGCAGGGTACAATGAAATATCCAGACTATCAAGGGGTTCTATAGAGAAATATGCTGCCCAGTGTCAGAAAGCTTGGTCTCAGTCGCAGGTCATGTCTCTTGCAACAGGATAATAACCCAAAACACACAGCTAAAAACACCCAACAATGGCTAAGAGGCAGACTTTGGACAATTCTGAAGTGGCCTTCTTGAGCCCTGACCTAATTCCTATAGAGCATCTTTGGAAAGAGCTGAAACATGCCGTCTGGAAAAGTCAACCTTCAAACATGAGACAACTGGAGCAAATTTGCTCTTGAGGAGTGGGTCAAAATACAAGTTATTTCTATGTCCATTGTGGGTTTTTCTTTCATTAAAGGAGGGGTACCAACAATTTTGACCACGTATGTACATGATACAATATACAAGGTGCACTGCAGGGAATATCTATATTGGAGAAAGCAAACAAAAACTACAACAAGGATGACTCTATGTAGACATATGATATAAAATGAGCTGGACACCCCTGTAGGATACATTTCTTTAGACCTGGACACAGTATAGCAGGTTTAAAAGTCCTAATACTGAAAAGACATTTTAAAAATAATAGAGAAAGAAAAATCTGGGAATTCATGTTCATAAGAATGTTCCAATTGTTAACAATGGACTCAATACCTGGATTCAAGATTCATTACATGGACACAATTCACACCTCCACAAGAAGGTCTTCAGAGCCTTAAAAAAAAACACTTCCACCTCATCTGCATTTGTATCAAAAACCTTAATTTGATTCCCTTGGCCTACCTATCTCTAGCAAGTATCATCTCATGTCCTGGTGTAATATCTATTTAAATGTTGCAATATTGTCTCGGTCAATAATTTGTAAAAGTGCCTAAAGAAGGGCCTTTGAGCCCTGAAAGCTTGCAAATATAATCTTTCTGGTTAGCCGATAAAGGTATCACTCCAACAATACTTTTAGGCTATAGTTACACAACGATGTGTGGCTCAAGGCTGAAATTGCAGCGACGCATTTCAAACTTTGAAGTAATGATTTCCTGCGGTGTTGCTTTTTGACCTGCGACATAGTCACCAATGGTTTTAAATGTGTTGAGTTTTCTGTTGCTAGTTGGAAGTGACACACTTGCCATTATCTTCAAAGCAAATTGCATGCAGCTCTAAAATAGTTGGCAGTCACATACAAGTTGCACAGATTTTTTTGTAGCGACTTTTCTGAGAATTGTGGCGTGAGAAATGTCGCCTTGTAACCCGAGCCTTATAGAGCTGATCTAGTAGCTCCAGTCCATGAAGAGCACTGAATAATTACATTATCAATGAAGCTAAATCAGTCTATATTATTGTCAGCAGATCCTGCCAATACAGTATAAGGATAAATTTATGGATACCTTCCAGCTACATTTAATTCATACACAAAATTGTCTCTGTGGACAGCTGCCAGGTCAAAGAAAACCATTAAGGCTACGTCACACCTGTCGACATTGCCCACCGATTACATAGGCGATGTAGGGGTGTGGCCTATCGGCACCGACATCGCCCCTGCATCGCCTAATGTAATTGGGCGATGGCGACGCCTTTTACTGGTCAGATGACTGCTCTGAAATCAGGCGGCCGATCTGGGGCGATGTGCACACATCGCCCCATGTAAACGGCCCCGGCGACCTGACAGGCGATGGGAGCCATAGGCCCCACTGTCCTGCATCGCCGCTGGGGTTTTGAGAGACCCCGGCGGCGATGCCGCCTGTCAGATCGCCGGCGCGTCGCTGGAGGTGTTGCCCCATGTAAATGGGGGATGGTCCTTTCTGAACCAGCCAATTATCATGTTTATGTTTTTGTATTTTTCCTCTCCTTCTACCAAGCCATTGCTCTTTTCTATTCTATTTTGTATTGCCATTTGAGGGCTTTTCTTTTGCAGGCTACAGTTTGGTTTTGAATGTCACCATTTCACCATGTAATGAAATAATAATAAAATGGAAAAAAAAAGTCCAAATGTAGTGAAATTGTGGAAAAAAAAGGACATTCCAATATGTTTTTTTGGGGTTTTATTTTTACAGCATTCATTTTGTGGCAGAAATGATAAGTCATCATGATTCTCCAGGTCAGTATTATTACAACAATATTAATTGAAAAAGAGGTTTCCACACAAAAACTTACATAGGGCTTTCCTGAGAATCACAACCCAATCCTAGAGGTAATGTCACATGTTGATTATAATGTTTTCAGTTTAGGATTTTGTGATTGTATATAAAATATCATTGGAATTTTACTGTAGTTGTGTAGTACAGTTCTTTTAGTAGGATTATATTTGGTTTCTGTACATCTTCCATTCTATTGTCCATTGCACATATGCAGGCATAACATACTCTAATATATCTACTGAATATATATAACTTTCTAATAGGTATATGTTTTTGTGCCTTCCTAGTTTGCTTTTATTGGATTTCAATATTTACCGTATATACTCGTGTATAAGCCGACCCGTGTATAAGCCGACCCCCCTACTTTTGCCCCCAAAATCTGGGAAAACCTATTGACTCGTGTATAAGCTGAGGGTGGACCCCAGCACAGGTATACAGCCCCCAGCAGTGTGGTATACAGGCCCCCCCCAGTGGTATACAGCAGCCCCAGCAGCCCCAGTGGTAGTATACAGCAGCCCCAGTGGTAGTATACAGGAGCCCCAGCAGCCCCAGTGGTAGTTTACAGGAGCCCCAGCAGCCCCAGTGGTAGTATACAGGAGCCCCAGCAGCCCCAGTGGTAGTATACAGGTGCCCCAGCAGCCTCAGTAATCCAGGGCCCCCCCCCCTCGCGCTCCGGAAACCTGTAAAGTAAAATCTTTAAACTTATCACTGTCCCTGCCGCCCGCCGCTGCCGACATCACGATCCCCGGCTTCATCCGTCCGTCTTCTTCCGGCTTCCTGTTCGTCGCAGGCAATGACGTCATTGCTTGCGACGAACATGAAGCCGGAAGAAGACGGACGGATGAAGCCGGGGATCGTGATGTCGGCAGCGGCGGGCGGCGGGGACAGTGATAAGTATAAAGATTTTACTTTACAGGTTTCCGGAGCGCGAGGTGGGGGCCCTGGATTACTGAGGCTGCTGGGGCTCCTGTATACGCAAGCCGTCACTGACTCGCGTATAAGCCGAGGGGGGTACTTTTCAGCCCAATTTTTGGGCTGAAAAACTCGGCTTATACGCGAGTATATACGGTAACTTGTTCAGTTATTTTTTCATAGCAGTAATAGAAAACGCTGGGATTTCGCAAAAAAATACATTTTTGGGCTTTCTTGTCATTTTCCAAACCATGTTTATTTTCTCATCAATGCAGGTGTTTAAGGGTAACATTTTTTTTGCTGATACCATTTTGGGATAGATATGATGTTTTCTTTATTACTGACTTTTTTGTGGCTTTGCATCGACCAAAAAAAACTCCCATAATTCTGTTGTTACATTTTTTTTCTCTTTATAATGTTTACTGATCAGTTTAATTAGTTTTATTTTATGATGAATTTAGACTTTTACTAATGTATTAATATCACATCTGTATACATTTCTATTTGTTTTATAATATAAATTATGAGATGCAGGTATGAATGACCTTGGTCTGAAGTGATATCATTTTAAGTGATATCTTTAAAGTGTACAGCAGAAATATACCAGAATGTAATCCATGAATATATTCCTTCATGCTGTCATGCCTTGATCTGACAATCTATCTTTTGCATCTGCATGTATGTGGAATGCATATTTCATATCTGTCTCTCTCTTTGCACTGGTACATGACAGTATCCCTGTTTATTATACTCCATACCTACTGAATGCATATTTCATATCTGTCTCTCTCCTTGCACTTGTACATGGCGGTATCCCTGTACATTATACTCCATACCTACTGAATGCATATTTCATATCTGTCTCCCTCTTTGCACTGGTATGTGGCTGTATCCCTGTGTATTATACTCCATAACTACTGAATGCATATTTCATAGCTGTCTCTCTTTGCACTGGTACGTGGCTGTATCCCTGTGTATTATACTCCATACCTACTGAATGCATATTTCATATCTGTCTCTCTCTTTGCACTGGTATGTGGCGGTATCCATGTGTATTATACTCCATACCTACTGAATGCATATTTCATATCTGTCTATACTTGTAAACACCTAGCTTTATCTTTCCATCCTGTTTTTTCCCATTCTTCTGCTTTGATTCAGGCCAAATATTCCTATTAATTCCAATCTGTTAATTTCCCCCTGCTGTGTGGTGTCCTACTGCTCCCTCCTCCTCTCTGCCCACACCTGGACTCAATTTTGGCCACTTGAATGTATAAATGTAGAGAGGCAGGTCTGAATGACCTTGGTCTAAAGTCATATCATTTTAAGTGATATATTAAAAGCGTACAGCAGAAATATACCAGAAATAGTCCAGAAATTGGTCAGAAGGAGAGACATACCACTGTCTTCTAAACATACCTGCCTTTCTTTTTTACCCTGCTCTTTCACTATGCTCACATTGTTCCTCACAGTTCTTGCTCCACATATCTTCACTCTCCTTTGCTACCCCCAAACCTCTGCACCCTCTAATCAGATAACTATCTCCCCCTTTCTCTTACCCAACTCACCTCATCCAAAGACCTACTTTTAGCCTCAGACCTCTCCTACTGAAATATAAAACAAGCCAACCACTCTCCTTTTCCCACCTGCTTTCCCTTTCTTTGCTATTTCTCACTGTTGGCGACATATCTCCCAATCCTGGCCCCCCATACGTCCCACCTATACTACCTCCATCAAAGTAAGATAAACTATCACAATCCCTCACACGTAAATCCTGTGCCCCTGACCCCCACCCCCTTGCTTCCTTTCTCTGGAGCACTTTGGAATGCCACCTCCATTTGCAACAAGCTCCACATGATCCATGCCTTTTTTACTTCCCGGAACCTTTCCTTCTTGGTCCTCACTGAGACCTGGAAGTCCTCTGACACAGCATCCCCTGCTGCACTGAGCTATGGTGGCCTTCACTTTACCCACACTCCTCACTCTGGCAACAGACATGCAGAGGAGTGGGCTTCCTCTTCTCTGCAAACTGCTCCTTCAACCCAATCCAACCCCCACCCCCCTTATCCACCTTTCTTTAGAAGTTCACTCCGTCCATATCTACTCTCCCTCCAATCTCCAAATGCTCGTCATATACCGACCTCCAGGCTCTGCCACTACCTTTATTGACCAATTTTCCACATGGCTTCTTCACTTTCTCTCTGCTGACATACCCACCATCATCATGGGTGACTTTAATATCGCTACTGACACCTGCCAGCCAGCAGCCTCCAAACTCCTTTCACTTACCTCATTCTTTGGACTTAGTGGTCTTCCACAGCCACCCACACAGACAGACATACTTTTCTCCTATGCAAATCAAACCTCACCACCTGTGCACTTGACCCCATCCCTTCCCACCTCCTCCACAAACTCACTAACATGCTCATCCCAGCCCTAATCCACCTCTTCAAACTATCACTATCTTCCAGTACCTTCCCCTCGGCTTTAAAACATTGCACCTTCACACCCATCCTCAAAAAGCCAAAACTTGACCTGACTGCTATATCGAGCTACTGCCCTGTATTGCTGCTCCCGTTTGCTTCCAAACTCCTTGAGCAACATGTGCATGCTCAACTTTCCTCCCACCTCTTCTCTAACTCTCTCCTTGACAACCTACAATCCGGCTTCTGGCCCCACCACTCCACCAAAACTGCCTTACCAAAATTACTAATGACTTACAACCAAAGCTAACAGATATTTCTCCATCCTCCTCCTTCTAGACCTGTCCTCTGCCTTTGACACAGTCGACCACTCTCTCCTACTACAGATTCTTACTTCTCTTGGTATCAAAGATCTTGCCCTTTCCTGGATTGCCTCATACCTTTCCAACTGCACATTTAGCGTTTGCACTCCCAACTACCTCCTCATCCTGCCCTCTCTCTGTTGAAGTCGCACAAGGCTCTGTCCTGGGGCCTCTACTTTTCTCCATCCATTGCCTTGGCCTAGGACATAAAGTCCCATGGCTTCCAGTACCACCTGTATGCTGACAACACTTAGATCTACCTCTCTGGCCCAGATGTCAATTCTCTGCTGTCCTGAATCCTGGAGTGTCTGTTAGCCATATCCTCCTCCTTCTCCTCTCACTTCCTAAAACTCAACGTAGACAAAACCGAATGCATCATCTTTCCTCAATCCCATCTTTCATCGTCACCACCTGATCTATCTATTATGGTAAATGATATCATGCTCTCTCCCACACCTCAAATTCGCTGCCTCAGAGTAACTCTCGACTCTGCCCTGTCCTTCAAACCACACATCCAAACTCTCGCCACTTCCTGTCGTCTCCAGCTCTTGAATATTTCCAGAATCCGTTCCTTTCCTCGGCCCTCAATCTACTGAGGTACGGTGTAGGTATGTAACATCCACTATCCCGGTGTTTTCTGTGCTGCGTGTTTCAGTCACAGATTTGGATCCGGTATCCAGCCTCAGCGCTCCTCTGGGGCGAGTTATGAGGTAACTCAGTCTCCCAGATATGTTCCTCTGTTTTTTGTACCCCCTCCTCAGACCCTGGCTTAGCCTGAAAGTAGTCTGTGGTCCCTGTCAGGAGCTCAGCACTGCTCCCATTTACAGGTCCTCCTCCTAGTGCTCCCTGCACTAAACTGAACTGTCAACTAACTATCAACTCACTACTTCCTCCTCAGACCAGAATATATAAGGGAGCAGCTTTAGCTTCCCCTTCTGGCCTAGAGGTGCTAGTGCAGTGTCCAGTGTTGTGTGGAGAGTTCACCCTTGGATGTTACTGTGGCACATTAACCCCTGGGGTGCCACGCTAACACTCTTGCATCTCTCCAGTCTGTCCTCAACTCTGCTGACTGACTAATCCACCTCTCTCCTTGCTACTCCCCTGTTTCTGCCACCTGCAAATCCCTCCACTGGCTTCCAATTCCACAACAAATCTAGTTCAAGCTACTGACACTGACATACAAAGCCATCCATAACCTATCTTCTCCTTATATCTCCAAATTAATCTCCCCCTATCTTCCCTCATGTAATCTTCTATCCTCCCAAGACATCCTCCTCTCCTCCACAGGTATCTCTTCCTCACATAACCGTCTCCAAGACTTCTCCCGAATATCCCCCATCCTCTGGAATTCAGCTCCATAACACGTCCGATTATTCACCACACTCAGATCCTTCAGACGGAACCTGAAAACCTGATCTCTTCAGGAAAGCTTACAGCCTGCAATCACCGAGCTGCCGCCCCACTGCCACCGGAGCAGCTGCAGCCCTGACCTACTGTCTCCTCCCCAATATCTTGTAGAATGTAAGCCTGCAAGGGTAGGGTCCTCTCCCCTCTGTCTGTCTGTTATTGTTAAATTTCTTTACTGTAAACTATATCTATAATTTTGTATGTAACCCCTCTCGTGTACAGCACCATGGAATTAATGGTGCTATATAAATAAATAATAATAATTTATTTTATATCATTATTTTTAATTTGCAAAAGGAACGATTCGAAGCTTTAATTTTTAAAATATTTTTAAACCATATAAGTTGCTTTTTTTCCATTTACTCTTTATAGGGAAATTCAACATGTGATCATTTGATCTACAGTTTGTGTGTTTATATGTGTTTATACTGTCTATATAAAGTATGTGTTTATGCATATATACAGTGCTGTGCAAATTAATTGGGACAAAGCAAGTCTTTACTTTAGCCACGGGCTGAATTTCAGTGGAGCACTATAATGGCAGACCCATAGCAATCTATCGTGTACCCACGATATAGTTGTGGGCACGAGGCACGGTGCTTCCCCCGATTCACATGTTGGTGTCACAGATATCATACGTCATTTAAAGGTTATGTAATAGATTATCTGCATACAGTCAGTAAGGCTGAATTGTCATCATCTACATACCGTAATCCGTGTGTAACAGGCGCTAACTAATCATTTGAAAAACATGTGAGTAAATAAATGTTCAGGATGCAGGTCCCATGTTATTCCCTTTGACTGTACTTCAACACTTCAAAGGGGAGTAGCATTCTACTTTGCACTGAATATGCCAAAATACTTTATTTTGTGATACTTCAATTAGTAAAACATTACAAGGTGCTATTTTTTAATGTCATGTCATAAAACAAAAATTAAAATCTTTTAGGTCCCTGGTGCCATATATTCTATCACCTGGGATGGAGGTTTACCCAAGACTGCACAGAGTCCTACTGGGGAGCATGGGACCCTCTTCTACCGGCTATCATTGCTCATGTACAGTGCCATTGGAATTTCTCAACAAAAAGAAAATTGAGGGGAATTATAATAATTGTGCCTCTTAATGTAACAAAGCTATTGTTTAAATAGCATATAACTCAGAGATGTTTGACATGCGCACTATTCATGGTATATCTTAGGGGTCCAACGTACATAGACTAGCCTCAAATATTTTTAGCAGAATGAGAAGGCAACCTTACATTCCGGGTTTATGATCTGAGGTTGACCAACATGGGCTGTATGCATGACAAAATAAGCCTTTATTCAGATAGATAACTATATTACAAAGGCACTAGCAGGTCTGCCATACTTGATCTGTATGCAAGATGCTTCCTCTTTTGTTCCTGATGCTATTATATACACTACATTCTACTGGGAGATTGTACGGGTAAAAAAACGTTCTTTTATCCTTCTTCAAAGGACAGAGATGAGTGCAGTTTTTATGTCCCCAGGCAGCTGACCCTAAGAAATGATACCATTAAACATTTCAAACATAATAGAAGAGAGGGCGGGCTGCAAAGCATAAAAAAGGATTCAATTGGAAAGATGTCTATTCTGGATGTGTTCCCTGCAGGTGCGCACTTAATGGTGCTTTCGATATCCTGCAGGCTAAAGATACATTTATCTCTTACTATCATCTTGGAAATAAATTTTACCTCTGTCTACTAATTTTCCAGGGCATTCAAATTTATTTTGGGAAGCAAACTCTTGGGGCTGAATATCTAGGTGTGCTGAATATAATAATTTCTTATTGTGTGACTTTGTTAGTCTTTACATGATGCCAGACGTGAGTTTCTCTGCAGTGCGTGAGATGCAATCGACCGCTTATTTCTGTAAAAATATCAATGTTTGCTTCTTTTAACCTTTTGAGATATTTGTGCCATAGCTTTAAGCCAAAAACAATTTGATAGAACTAAGTTACAGCTCTTAAAGGGTTAACTCCTTCAAGTTTCAGCTAATTATTTTTCTTTTTTTTTTTCATTTTAAAAGTCATCACAGTTATATCAAACGTACATATCAGTCCAGTGTCGCACCTACACCAAAACTAACCCAGAAACTGCGTTTCTACCGCCCCCTTAATCATGACAACTGCTGCTTTCTTCAGCCCCTCTGTACGGCTGTTCTTGCCCTCTATAAAGTACACAACTTCATAGAACACTTCAGCCTGAGAAGGAAAGAGGGGGCACTCACTGATGTGTAATATATCCTTTAATGGTACAACCACAGTGACATCAAGCTCTCCGTAACCAAGCACAGTCATCGGTGGAGGATTCAGGGAACCTCCGGATTACAGACATTTCTTTCTGGAATGCATTTCAAGTGTATTCCAGAACAAAATGGCCATCATGCCGAGGTTCCCCGTTTTCTCCCTTGATGCCTGTGGCTCGGTCCCAGTGAGCATGATTTCACTGTTGTCATGCCATTGAAGGATTTGTTACACATCGTTGAGTGCCCCCTCTTTCCTTCTCATGCTGAAGCATCATATACATTTTTATCTAAGTAGTTCATAAGGATGAAGGATAATTCAGTTTGACTAGTCACTGTCTCACCAGCAGCAGGAACGCTGCAGCTTCTGATAGGCTATGGCAGTTAGGAGACTTGAGCACTATGTCATCAAAAAAATATGCTGCTCAAGTCACCTGTGATTGGCTGCAGCGGTCCTACTTCTGGTGAAATGGTGATGTCTTCTCTTCTTGAGTCAGAGCAAACCATGGAGTGGTCTATGCTCGATCTAATTGAGAGCTAGTAGGTGTGTAGCAACTGTATCGAAGCAACTGGGAACTTTTGTCTTTCCCAGACAATCCTTATAAGTTCTTTTCAAATGAATAGACACTGATCTGCAGTACCCAGAGGCATCCCCAGATTACAGAGCTGTACCGATTTGGTTCAGACACTGTTTACATCTCTCTGCTGCCTGAGCTGGTAACAGCTGATCATTGGGTCTGTCTGGTGGAAGATCCCCCATTGAATTGATATTGACGACCTCTTGGATAGGTCATCAATGTCATAGTAGTAGACAAACCCTTTAACCTTAGCGCAAATAACGTCCTACACACTTTTTATTTCATGAGCACTGGATCACAGTCAGATGCATTCTAGAGCCAAAATAATTGAAAATGAACATACAGTATTTATCATATGGCTATCAAATGGTTGAATATTATGTGCAATATGTTTACTAGATTTATGTTTTATGCTAGTAAATTACAAACTACTTTAGGTATCCTAAGAATTGCAGTTCTGCACCACACTTTGAAATTTCATCACATATTTTATACCAACCACTTTATTCCAGGACCGTGTTTCCTCTATTTTCATTGACAAATGACAGATCCCAATTTCATGAGCTTGAGTGCCATATTTTAAAGGGATATTTAAAAAACTTAGATAAACCTTAAAGGGTTATCCAGGCTTTTTTTTATAAAATCTGTGTGTGTATCTAGGCTGCATAATGCTAACAGTTTATAATTTACACCCTGTTAGCATTTTGCATGGTTACCTAGATATCACCATTCTGTGTGTGTGAAATGGCTGATCACCCCCGTCTAGAGATGTGTTGTTTTGGAGCCTGGTTGTAACATCACAAATGGCCGTCATGGCCTGAATCCAACAGGCCCTCCCCAGTCCCCAACACGCCTGCTCCAGTCTCCAGCATGCCCGCCCCAGTATCCAATATGAGCAACTCCACCTTCAGCGCGATTCATTCTTTACAGTGCTCGCTCTGGTACTGAAGCAATCCTCTCTACATCACTATTACAGCCGCTTCTCTGTGAAGACCGCTCTGTTTCAGTAGTGTGGTGTCTGACTGCGTTGTCATATTCACTGTGCCCACACTGTCACAGACACAGATCGGTCTTCTTCACAGAGGAGATGGCTGAGGCAGTAATACAGAGGATCCCTTCAGTGACAGTGTGACCACCGTGAAGAATAATAAATCATGATGAAGTTGAAGGGAGTCATATTGGAGACTGAGGCGGGCATGCTGGGGATGGGAGGCAGTAAGACTGTGGAGGGCCTGTGGGAGTCTGGGGCATAATATCCAGTTGTTACTTTACAACCAAGCTTCAACACTACACACCTCTAGAAGGGGGCTGAGCTGCTCCTCCACAGGCAAAATACTGACTTCTACAGTTGTGGCCAAAAGTATTGACACCCCTGCAATTCTGTCAGATAATGCTCAGTTTCTTCCTGAAAATGATTGCAATCACAAATTCTTTCGTATTATTATCTTCATTTAATTTGTCTTCAATGAAAAAACACAAAAAGAATTGTCCTAAAGCCAAATTGGATATAATTCCACACCAAATATAAAAAAGGGGGTGGACAAAAGTATTGGCACTGTTAGAAAAATCATGTGATGCTTCTCTAACTTGTGTAATTAGCAACACCTGTAACTTACCTGTGGCACCTAACAGGTGTTGGCAATAACTAAATCACACTTGCAGCCAGTTGACATGGATTAAAGTTGACTCGACCTCTGTTTCGTGTCCTTGTGTGTACCACATTGAGCATGGAGAAAGGAAGAAGACCAAAGAACTGTCTGAGGACTTGAGAAACCAAATTTTGAGGAAGCATGAGCAATCTCAAGGCTACAAGTCCATCTCCAAAGACCTGAATCTTCCTGTGTCTTCCGTGCGCAGTGTCATCAAGAATTTGAAAGCCCATGGCACTGTGGCTAACCTCCCTAGATGTGGACGGAAAAGAAAAATTAACGAGAGATTTCAATGCAAGATTGTGCGGATGGTGGATAAAAAACCTTGACTAACATCCAAACAAGTTCAAGCTGCCCTGCAGTCTGAGGGTACAACAGTGTCAACCCGTACTATCCATTGGCGTCTGAATGAAAAGGGACTGTATGGTAGGATACCCATAAAAAATCCAGGCTGGAGTTTGACAAAACTTACCTGAGAAAGCCTAAAACGTTTTGGAAGAATGTTCTCTAGTCAGATGAGACAAAAGTAGAGCTTTTTGGGCAAAGGCATAAACATAGATTTTACAGGAGAAAAAAAGAGGTATTCAAAGAAAAGAACACAGTCCCTACAGCAAACATGGCGGAGGTTCCCTGATGTTTTGGGGTTGCTTTGCTGCCTCTGGCACTGGACTGCTTGACCGTGTGCATGGCATTATGAAGTCTGAAGACTACCAACAAATTTTGCAGCATAATGTAGGGCCCAGTGTGAGAAAGCTGGGTCTCCCTCAGAGGTCATAGGTCTTCCAGCAGGACAATGACCAAAAACACACTTCAAAAAGCACTAGAAAATTGTTTGAGAGAAAGCACTGGAGACTTCTAAGGTGGCCTGCAATGAGTCCAGACCTGCTTGATTTCCATCAGAATATTTTTTGCCAACAACTGCAGTGTTGCCAATTTGTTCACATACAAAATGAGTGGCAAAAAGCCTGCTGCTGGTGGAAAGGGGAATAGGCGTGGTGGAAAGGGAAAAAAGTTTGTATTCGTGGGATACGTGGGAAAGCAAGAGCAACATCTGCTAAAGAAAGACCATCTTCCAGCCAAAGTAAGATGTCTACTTCTGTCCGTGGAGATTCTGATATGATCCCTTTCGTATGGACACGACTCAGACAACGATCAATATCAATTCTCGATTAGGCACAAAAAGAGCAGGCGCTTGAATGGATAGCAAGAGCTTTAGCAAGTGGGCTCACCTCCACCTCAACTTCTACATCCCAAATACACCAGTTCTCAGAGGTGTCACCCCAATCCCACTTGCTTCCACACAGCTCCCAAGTCTTCAGCCGCCCATCTGAGTATGGGGTAAGACAGATGGTTGAGTATGCATCATTCTTCACTCATACTATAGCCTGGGAATCAGAGGTCTGCTCCAAAGCTTTTGTGAGTCAAGATGAGGAAATTATCTGCACTGATGCCCAGAAGCTTTTGGAGTCGGATCCAGGCCCAGATAAAGAAGGTTCTGAGCAAGCATAATGTATACCCTCATTCATAAACTGTGAACTGCACCTTGGACATCTTGTGAGCCCTTCCGCATACGACTCCTCCTGTACTTCCTCCCCCTCCTCTAGTGCTACCACCTGACTCCGAATACTGTCTAAAGTGTGCTCCAGCATGTAAATGAAGGGAATAGTCATGCTGATAATGGCATCATCATCACTAAACATCTTCGTCGACATTTCAATACTGTACAGAATGGTGCATAGGTCCTTCATTTCAGACCACTCCAACTGTGTGATTTGCCCTACCTCTGGATCTCGTAGGCCCAGGTTATACGTCATGACGTATTGCACCAGGGCTTGTCAGTGCTGCCACAGATGCTGCAACATGTGCAGAGTTGAATTCCATTGTGTCGGCACATCGCATTTCAGCCAGTGAACTGGCAGGCCGAACGATTCTGTAGAGATGCAAGGCATTGAGCTGCGGGATGCAAACGGCGGAAGTGAGCACACAGCGACCGTGTCCTCTGCTGAAAACCATCTAGACCCGGATAGTGTGCAAAAATTGGCTGGACAACCAGGTTTAAGACGTGAGCCATGCAAGGCACGTGTGTCACATTGCCCCGGCGGAGGGCTGCACCCAGCATTGCAGCATTGTTGCACACGGCCTTCCCTTCCATTCTCAGTGGAGACAAGCATTGATGAAACACGGTCTCCACAGCTGACCACAAATCCTCAGCTGTGTGACTCACATTTCCCAGACATTTCAAGGTAAAGACCGCCTGATGCCGTTGAGCCCTGCTGCCATCATAGTAAGGAGGTGTGCAGGATTCCTTGTGCATTTCCTAGTTAGAACGCGGGTGGCATTACCAGACAGGCTTTGGGTGCAGGTGGAGGACCGAGACGAGGATGAGGAGGCAGAAGCAGTGGAGGAACTTGTACATACAGAGGATTGACGCACAACTCGTGGGGATGGCAAGACTTGGACAGCAGCCCCTTCTCCTGCTGTCTTCAAAGTTACCAAGTGCACAGTCACAGCCATGTAACACCCCTGTCCATGCTTACTGGGCCAAGTGTCTGTGGTGAAATGCACCCTGTCACACACAGAGTTTCTGAAGGAAGCAGTAATGTTGTGTGTGAGATGCCGGTGTAGCACAGGCACAGCTTTCTTGAGAAGTAGTGGCGACTGTGCATCTGGTACTGGGGCACTGCGACGGACATAATGTCTCAAAAATCCTCTGTGTACAACAAGCGGAGATGGAGCATTTCTGTAGCCAACAGCTTGCAGATGTGAAATTCAACCTCTTAGCTTTGTCATGGCTAGGAGGAAATGGTCTTTTACTTCTTCACATCTGAGGGACCGAGGGCTGGTTGCTGTGCTGAGACATGGTTGAGTAGGGTGTCCCCGGAAAACTGTTGGTCTGTGAGGAAGGTGCAGGCGGACATATTTTGTTGCCTTCATCCAAAGGTGGTGCTCTCGATGTCTGACAGCGCTCAACACCAGCAGGTGTTTCCACTTCCAAAAGAACTGATGACCTTCCAATCACACATGCTGTTGCAGTTAAAGAGGTGGAAGGTCCAAAAGCATGTGTGACTGCTGTCCCCACAGTCACAGAGGATGAAGAGGCCGTGGATGCACTTGTTGGGCCAGATGGTGGTTGGCCCAGCTCGCTAGGCTGCTTTGTAGCACAGTGAGCTTCCCACTGCGACTTTTGCTTCATATTCATGTGACGGTTCATGCATAAACTACTCAAACTATTGATTTTTTGGCCTCTACTTAGATTTTGGTGACAAATCTTACAGATAACATGGGGAGACAAAAGGCTTGTGGATTTTGGAATGTGCTGCATGAAAGTCACCTCACCAACCATTTTAAGCTTGCAACTGTGGGGCAATTGATGCCACTGAAGTGGTGTCTGGGGCCAAATTTTTGGAAAAAATGGAGACTCTTCTTGTAGTCCCCTAAATGTGACACAATGCTCAGCGTGTGCACGAGGCCTTACAGATGCTGAGGTAAAAAACACCAAATACTCATCACCTGCACAAGGCCTTACAGATACAGAAGTAAAAGTCACCAAATACTCATCTTGTGGAAGTGGCCTTACAGATGCTGAAGTAAAACGCACCAAATAATCATTATCTGAACGTGGCCTTACAGATACTGAAGTGAAACGCACCATATAATCATCATCTGAACATGGCCTTACAGATACTGAAGTAAAACGCACCAAATAATCATAATCTGAACATGTCCTTACAGATACTGAAGTGAAACTCACCAAATACTCATCTTCTAAACGTGGCCTTACAGATACTGAAGTGAAATGCACCAAATAATCATCATCTGAACATGGCCTTACAAATACTGAAGTTAAACTCACCAAATACTCATCGTGTGCATGATGCCTTACAACTACTGGAGTAAAAACTTGATTTTGGAAGGGCATGACATGCCTATATTTGTGTCTTCTCCCCTTTTACCCGTCTATCTCTTTTCTTTTCGCATTTTTATATGTACTTTTCACTTTTCCATATGTTTGTCGTATCTTCTGAGTAGTTTGTCACCTTTTGGACACTTTAGAAGGTGTTTTTTAAGTGTTTTCTATGTGTTGTATGTGTTTGTGTTGGCCTGCCATTGTTTTCAATGGGATACGACGGTGTTTGATGAACATTCGACGAACAAACGCCTAATTCGGCGAACCGAATCGAATTTGAACACTAGGGTGGTGGCTCATCTCTATTCACGATATGTCAGTGCACCAGAAGCTGCGTGGAGAATCTTTGCTCTTCCTAAGCATAAACAATCTCATGCCATTATTCGCCTAGCAGAACATATACCCAACTCTCAGCCACTATATTTTCATCAAGATGATACCATTGACAACATACAACAAAAACTACTTCAAAATTCAACACTCATGGCGTACTTTAACCTTAATAAGATCGGCCCTAATGCACATCAATATTATTACAAAGACATTCCAGAACACTAAATTTGGAAACATGGCATATGGGAACCCAGAAAGCAAAGAGGCCACACTGTAATAGGAAGAATGTATACAGTTATTCTGAAAGACCAAGAACGCTATTATTTATGTTTGTTGTTATTACATGTAAAATGAGCAACAACTTTTCAGAACCTTAAATCTGTCAATGGTATTACACATGAAACCTTTCAAGATGCTGCCTTAGCACTCAGATTATTAATGGATGATATTGTCTGGAGAAATACTATACTAGATGCCACCATTCTGAACATGCCTACACAACTTTGGGAGATGTTCGCTTACATCTGTGTTTTCAGATCACCTACAAATCCACTGGAATTGTGGAATAAATTTAAACAACATTTCTTACTTGTCACAGATACCACAACAACACTGAACTGTGCAACAATTGTGAAAGCTATGCTATGAAAGATGTTCAAGATGTGCTAATAATACATGGCAAGTCTTATTTGGATTTCAATTTACCGCACCCTGCAATATACGCCAGCCTCAAGAAGGCTATGATAAATACTTATGAATTAGCTACAGCTACTGAGATGAAAAAAACTGTTAATCCTGAGCAACTCTTGGCTTTTAATGCCATTTTGGACGCTCTACAAGACAACATGTTGACACCTAAGTGCTTCTTTGTTGATGGTCCGGGTGGCAGTGATAAAACCTACTTATACCATCTACTTATACATTATGTCAGAGGACAAAGACATGTGGTCTCACCTGCTGCCACTACAGGAATAGCTGCAAATTTGCTACCAGGAGGATGAACTATGCACTCTCTGTATGGCATTCCAATCTCAATCAATGAAACATCGGTTTCCAGGATTAAAACTGACACTAACGCTGCCAACAAGTTAAAAGATACAACACTTTTTATACTTGATGAGTGCACAATGGCACAAAACCTTTCTTTGAATGTCATTGATAGACTTCTATGTGATCTTATGACAACATATGTTGATGACAAAAATAATGATCCCTGTGCTGGTAAAGTTTTCATACTTGGAGATTTTCTACAATGCCTTCCTGTACTTACACATGCCACCAGAACTGAAATTGTGGATTGCTGTCTTAAATATTGTTAATTCTGGAAACACTTCACAAGACTCCCGCTATTCAACAACATGATATCCAGGGATCCAGAATACAGCGCTTAGTTACTTAAACTAGGAAATGGTCAGCTCTCAAACGAATACAACCTTGGAGAGGACGCTATTGAAATTCCTCCAGACATGCTGTACTCTGCCTGTTTAATCACGGACATATTTGACACAACCATTCATATTAATGTTAATGACAGTGAAAGTGTTATGTATGCAGCATCCCTTGCAATGCTCTGTCCAAAAAATGAAGATGTTCAACTTCTAAACTCTCAAATTATGGACTGAATGATGAGTGTCCAATATGTGTTATATACAAGATGATTCCGTGGATGGTGATGATGCTAATGAATGTGAACACTACCTACTCAAATTTTTAAATTCTCTTACACCATCTGGAATGCCACCACATCGCCTACAACTAAAAATAGGAACAATTGTCATGCTACTGCGAAATCTGAATACAAAAAAAGGATTATGTAACGGAACTCGGCTCATTGTAACATCCTTAAACCCACATACAGGCAAAAGTCATCACAGGATCAGCTGAAGGAGACTTTGTTTTTATTCCACGCATTGATTTGTGTCCTTCTGAAACTGGGTTAACATTCAAACTAGGAAGACGACAGTTTCCTGTTAAGCCAGCTTTCGCAATGACAATTAACAAGGCACAAGGACAGACTCTATATCAAGTGGGTATTTATCTACCTGAACCAGCCTTTGGTCATGGGCAGCTATATGTTGCTTTCTCCAGAGTCTATCAACGCTACCATGTCAAAGTAAAGGTTTTAGATACACCACTACAAGGACAGTTGTTACATGGTAGTGATAATGTGTTCACTATAAATGTAGTTTATAAAAATGTTTTAAATTAGTTTATGTCTTTAGTCATCTCAATAACATGCACATACTATTATATCACATAAATAGTGATTTACTTTTTTTACACACATCGACATGCCTCAGATACATACATACATAACACAACATACACATTGCTATATATATATATATATATATAGATAACATATCTTTTGCTACATTAATTTTGTGCTAAATATATATGTATATATATATATATATATATATATATACATATATATATACATATATATATATAATAGGGGAGCTATGTATCACAGACTTTAAAAAATTTGGTGATGGAAACTCACTTTTCTAACTACAGTGTCAAAGATGCCGAGACAAAATTTTGGGAAGCAAGGTGTGTAACAGTCCGCGCTGCTGAGTCCACAGGAAACACAAGGAATGCAAGATATATCTTGTAGCAGTATTATTCTTTATTTCCTACGCGTTTCGGTGCAGTTCCATGCACCTTCCTCAGGGATATTCCTGAGGAAGGTGCATGGAACTGTCCTGTGGACTCAGCAGCGCGGACTGTTACACACCTTGCTTCCCAAAATTTTGTGACGGTTTTTCCACGTGCGAGTGGTCGGTGGAGGTCCTGCAGCAGCTGATATTACTTTCATGGCTTCAAACCAGTTGTGGGTTACACAACTGGAATAGGTGAGTGGAATCTATATACACTACCCATACTGTCAGTGTCACTTTTAATAGGGCACTATTGCGCCTCTTGTTCCCCCATATTTTATTGATAAAGATGCTGAGAGACTTATTTGTCTTTTCACTGGGCTGGGTTTTTTGTGAGCAGCTGCAGAGATGGGCGGGACGGCTGTTCACCATATCTTCCCCTCCGGCTTTAATCGATATGGATAAAGACATTGCTACTTAGATATATATTCATAGATACTAAAATTTATACCTTAAAAAGTTGCAGATTTTATACATATATTATACATAGATATATGATAGATATTATATACTTTAAATCATTATATATTATTAGCACTTATATACATCACAGCTAAAAACATAGATATATCATTTTTTAATATGATAAAGATAGATTGTAGATATATAGACACATATAGATTGGGAAGACATTATAGATACAGACATATATAATTTACCCATACATACATAAATAATATATTTACACCAATCTCCCTAATACATAGAAATAGACTATAATAACAATTCTATGGATTGTCTTTCTGTTACTATTATGTGAAAGTAGGAGCTTTGCCATCATTTTTGACATGTTAATAAATTGTATCCTTTCACTTCCTTTGTGTTTTTTGGTTCACTTTGGGAACGGACAATCACACTCACATCAAACTGCACAAAATAATGTAACACCTCAAATTACAGCCACAACAGCTTACAAGAGACCACATAGGGTAAACAGACACACAGCACACAGGGGAGACACCACATAGCGAACATCGCTCAAGAAACACAACACCAGATACCAAAATACAGCACACAACAAGGAAGAGACAGTGCACAGGGGTGAAAGAGGTCAAATGACCCAACGTATAGAATGCAAAAATGCAGAGGGATGAGACAGAACAGATATGTTAGAATGCGCAAATGGTGTTAGACATGTCCGCTGGTCCTCTCAGCACCACTAAGCATACAAAGATGTTTATGTCACCGCACACACGATGCGATAGCATCAGGCCTATTTCTAGTAGCTTTATAACTGGCAGCCTTCTGATCGCATTTATTCAGTATGAGGCCAAGGCCTTACAGGAGTTATTTGAGTATTTGATATTTATCATATTTATGAAGGTTAGTTATCAATATCATATCTTGGGGAGCCAACACTCAGCACCACCACTGATCAGCTCGAATGGTGGCCAGATGTAAACAATGAATGGAACTGTGCATTACCAGCTCAATTCAATGTATACTGTCCAGCGCAGAGAAGTGAACATTAGTGAGGATCTATTTTTAGTATAACGGCAGTAATACATTACATAACACTAGTCCTGTATACCAATCAACAAATCTACTAAGCACAAACAGATCACAAAAATTACACATTAACGGGAATCTGTCACCAACTGAGAACATTATTATCTAGGAGCCTGATTCCAGTGATAAATCATTTACTGATCTGCTTGGTGCATTTTGATAAAATCACTGTTTTCTTTGCTGCAGAGCTCGCATTTCTCTGAATGCTGTACTGTGTATAAAGCACCCCTCAAAACCGTAATTAGTAGCTTTCTTTGTAAACTGTGCATTGTCAACAAGTCGCCAGTCAGTGGTGAAGTGGGGTTATGTAGCATCCCGCTAAGAGCGACTACTAAAGGGTACTGCACCCCTGACTGAAGGTGCCGTATGCTCTGTTTTAGTAATGAGTAGGATAAGCATGAAGCTCCAGCACCACATGCAATACCTAGTGAAAGTGTGGACCAATCAGACTGCCCGTTATTTGGGTAACCGGTGGGAGGTGAAGATAGGTTACAAAGCAAGTGGGGAAAGCAGCAAGGAGTTAGTTAGTTAGTTAGTTAATTGGTTCAGAAGAGTTGAAGGTCTTCTGAAGAGACCGTAACAGGAAGCAGCAGGACAGCAGAAGTGAAGCTAACAGGGAGGGCACCTTAACCTGGTGATCCAGAAGAGAAAGATGCCAAGACAGAAAAGGGTAACCAAATACCCTAGCCCAGTCCAAACCGGAGTACCGGCTCCGAAGTGGCTCAGCCGGCTGAATCCCTGAACCACAAACCCGGAGTGGTCGATGTCTTTTTAGGAGCACGATCCAACCGCCCTACAATTAGCACGGTCCCCACCAGAAGCGCTAGACTGAGTTGGGTTTTCCTTGGAGAGATAAGGGAATCCCATATATCTCGACGGGCCTGGTCTAACAAGCGGGATCTGTGCAGGGCAGCAGAGCAAGGGACAGAGAGCGTGATAGAGAAGGAACACCAGTGGAGCTTCAGAAGGACACTGCTCATTGCCAGAACCACCTGGTCCACTACTCTGCAAAGAGAACTGCATGACCTTGTATGCCTGCAGAATACTGGAGTAAAGTACCTGCTCAGAGTGAACAACGTGTCAGTGATTCCTTCCATGAACCGTGCTTTAATGTACCTTGCTCCACAGTGACTGTGCTGCCGTACTCCTCTGTTCATACACTGTGTTCCAAATTATTATGCAAATGTTCTTTTTCTCTGATTTTTCTAAATGGTTGGTGCAAATGACAGTCAATGTAATAAAAGTCATCACCCGTTAGAGTATACATCAAATTTTATTAAAGAAATCTTCCTATGATAACAGTATAATTTTTAAAATTAAAAAAAAACTCTAAAAGCACTGTTCCAAATTATTACGCACAATAGAGTTTCTAAACATTTGATATGTTTGAAAGAACTGAAAATGCTCATTTGTTGAATTTGCAGCATTAACAGGTCATATTCACTGAAATAAAAAGCTATTTAACTCCAAAACATCCTAACAGGCCAAGTTACATGTTAACATAGGAACCCTACATTGATATCACCTACACAATTCTAGCATCCATTGATATTGTGAGTTTCTGGAGAGTTTCTGCTGGTATTTCTTTGGATGATGTCAGGGTACCTTTACACGTGGCAACTTTCTAGGAATTTCACTGGCAACTTACTGGTTGCAGTGAAATCATGGACACATTGTTCTATCTTGTTGCTGTGTACAAATGGAACAATGTCTCCATGATTTCACTGCAACCAGTAAGTTGCCAGTGAAATTCCTAGAAAAGTTGCCGCGTGTAAAGGTACCTTCAGAATAGCCTCCCAGAGCTGCTGTTTTGATGTGAACTGCCTCACACCCTCATAGATCTTTTGCTTGATTATACTCCTAAGGTTCTCTATAGGGTTGAGGTCAGATGAAGATGGTGGCCACACCATGAGTTTATCTCCTTTTATGCCCATAGCAGCTAATGGCACAGAGGTATTCTTTGTAGCATGAGATGGTGCATTGACATGCATGAGGATGATTTTTCTCCTAAAGGCACGTTTTTGCTCTTTTGTACCATGGAAGAAAGCTCTCAGTTGGAAACTCTATATACGTTGCAGAGGTCATTTTCACACCTTCAGGAACCTTAAAGGGGCCTACCAGCTGTTTCCCAATGATTCCAGCCCAAAACATGACTCCTCCACCTCCTTGCTGACGTCGCAGCCTTGTTGGGACATGGTAGTATCTACCAACCATCCACTACTCTATTCATCTGGACCATCCAGGGTTGCTCACAATCATCAGTAAACAAGACTGTTTGAAAATTAGTCTTCATGTATATCTGGACCCACTGCAACTGTTTCTGCTTGTGAGCACTGTTTAGGGGTGGCCGAATAGTAGGTTTATGCACCACAGCAAGCCTTTGAAAGATCCTACACCTTGAGGTTCGAGGGACTCCAGAGGCACCAGCAGCTTCAAATATGTGTTTGCTAGTTTGTAAGGCCTTTTTAGCAGCTGCTCTCTTAATCTGATGAACTTGCCTGGCATAAATCTTCCTCATTCTGCCTTTATCTGCACGAACACATCTGTGCTCAGAATCAGCCACAAATCTCTTCACAATACGATAATCACGCTTAGGGTTCCATGCAATATCAAATGCTTTCATCCCTTGTCCAAGGCATTGCACTATTTGTTGCTTTTCGGCAGCAGAGACATCCATTTTCTTTCCCATGTTACTTGAAAACTGTGGCCTGCGTAATATTGTGGAACACCCAGTTTTCCTTTTATTGGGCTCACCTGCCAAACTAATTATCACAGATATCTGAGATTGATTTCAATGATCCAAAGAACCCTGAGACACAATACCATCAATGGGTTTCATTGAAAAAAAATTTAAATAAAACCCTATGACACTTAAAACCAATTTGCATAATAATTTGGAACACAGTGCACTTCCAGCACCCCAGGGACATCGCCCTACTGTAGAGGGCTACTACGTCTGGCTGCCGTCCATCACTCCGGAGGTTCCTGCAGTGCCGGTGCCATCACCAGGACCTACAGGTGGCGTCACGAACAAACATTGTTTTCATTTATTTTATTTTTCACTTTTTATTGTCTGCTCAAGGGCACGGACTTGGGCACCGACTCCCCGTACCAGTACACCCAAGATCTGAGTACTCCTTGTGGCTAGACATAATTTGACATCACGAACAGTATACAAACCAACCCGTGAAGTGGGTTTTGTGCGCCTTACATGACTTTATTGGCCATTTTGGAACTATGTTTATATACGGCACTAAAGAACTTTTCCTGCCATTTCTACTGGGCCAAGATGGCAGGTCCAGCAATGTAAAGGACAATGTGTTGGCACAGGGGCGTGCCTCAGCCCCTCGTCGTGGGAGGCCATGGCAGAGGCTTGAAACTGTTTGCCCGCCCTGATTGCCATCAAACAAACAAGGGGGTGGGCCAGAGACCTTAACCCGCCCATGGACTATAAAACAAAAGGAAGAGGGCGTGGCCGGGTCTTTAAGGTAAAGGCATATTAAGCATTCTACTATATTGAAGATTGGTCTAGAGGACTGTGTATTGACTGTTTTTGATGGCTGCCAGCCCTGACCTATGTTTCTGGAACTGTACTCATTGGACTCTGTCTGCCCTGACCTTTATCAGTGTACCCATGTTGATTTAACTCTGCTAGTCCTGTTCTTTATCTGTGGACCTATTGTGATTGAACTGGGTGAGCCCTGAACTTAATCTGTGTACCCAATATGATTGAATTGTGCCTGTCTTGACCTTTATCTGTGTACTTGTACTTATTGACTGCTGGCTACCTTGACCGTTATCTATGTACACATGCTGATTGGATTCTGCCTGCCTTGGACTTTAAGGGTACCATCACACTTGGCGACACACCAGCGATCCCGACAGCGATACAACCTGGTAGGGATTGCTTGGGAGATGTCAAACAGAGATCTCCCCAGTGATGCAACAACAATCCGGAGTGATATGGAGGTCATTGGGTACTTGTTTCTCAGACCTGTAGTGTTGAGGTCGTTGGTCGTTGTCCCTGTCAAACACACCGATGCATGCTGCCCAGCGGGACCCCAACGATCAAAAAATGGTCCAGGTGACTCTGACACGACCAGCGATCTCACAGCAGGGGCCTGGTCGCTGCTAAGTGTCAAACATAGCGAGATCGCTGGCGAGGTCACTGTTGCGTCACAAAATTTGTGATTTAGCAGTGATCTCGCTAGTGATCTCGCCTAGTGTGACGGGGGCTTTACTATGTTTGCGTACTCACTTTACCGGTCCTGAGCTTTATCTTTGTACCTGTGATGATTAGACTATGACTGCCCTGGATTTTATCTGTGTACCCATGCTGATTGAACTCCGCTTACCCTGACCTTTATCTGTGCACCCATGCTGATTAAATTCTGCCTGCCTTGACCTTTATCTGTGTACCAGTCATGATTGGACTCAGTCTGCCATGGACATTATCTGTGTACCAATACTGATTGAACTCTGCTTGCCATGACCTTTATCTGCATTCCCTTGATGATTGAACTCCGCCTGCCTTTACCTTTATCTGAGTACGCATGTTGGTTGAACTCTGCCTGCCCTTTATCTGTCTAACTGTGCTAAATGAACTCTACATGTCTCGATCTTGGATTTACCGACTCTGATTGTGGCATATTTCATACTTTTTGTGCTTCTCTTTCGAGACCATGTGCAAGTGACCAGCAGTTTACCTTTACATGCAAAATCCTTAGATTTCGTTATCTAGTTTAGCCCTCAGTTAAATCCGATAATCACACCATGGGTTCACCCCATGCCCTGAGGTTAGCTTGTGACATTGCCTCTTTGCGTTTAGGCAAGGTGTCATAAACATTTTTCTAGCAGACAAATGTATTCACAAGTTGTGCTAGATGTACAGAACAATTGTGATAATCCTGCGGCTGTTTTTTGCCTACATCACATTTGTTTTTCATTTTCACATTTAACAGACCATGCAAAGAAGAGCAAACACAAAGTGTGAAGATGTTTAAAGTTTACTGTTTCAGATGTTTTTCTGATAATTTTGCCTAAAAATATGAATTCTATATGAAACAGATGAAAAGTCTGAATGTTTCCATATCACAGACATTTATTATAAAAAAGAAAGCTTTTATTGGCTGGTGAGAGAACTGAACGCAGAGGCACGGACAATGGAAGAACTGTGACAAACAACCAGACAATGGTATTCTGGTCTTTTGTAGATGCGCTGAACTGACATTTTAGCATAGACGATTATAAATTCTCCATGCCAACAATGAAGTTTAATTACTCATTAAGTTAGAGAGCTGTGACAACAAAGAGATTCAAAGTAATTGCTCTGCTGACATTCATGCAGAAAATGTTTTCAAAACATAGACGATGTGGAAAATATTGCTCAAGGCCGGCATTATGGACGCCTTTTGGAAATCTAGAGCGAGAACCTTGATTGCAGCTGTTTCCACCATTTACTGCTGTAACCACCACCAGCTTAATATGCTTTTAACATTTGTGTATGTTATCTCTCCTGTGCTATATTGTGATATTGATATAAATGCTGTATGTTTTATATCCAGGCTTTAATTACATGTATTTTTTTTAATGATATCAGTTTTGTCATTTCATAATCTATGAATGTATAAAATATTATGTTACAGCTTAGTACAGTACAGGTCATGCAATTATCAGGATACGGCCACTCTCTGTTTCACAATGATACATTATTTATCCAGGCCATGTCATATCAGGGTCGGAGCTTGGCTTTTCCCTCGCTCAGGGCAAATATTCGGTTTGGCGTTCTACTTCCTTCCCAACCTTAGGCTTGAATTTACATTAGGTTTCCTTAACTATTAAAGATTTATGCAGAAAAAGCTTCATAGTACATCCATTGTACTATAATTGGTGAAATCTGAAGCAAAAATTAACACGTTAAGTTCTATTTACACAGGCACCCTAAAGTTTCTTATTTATAAATAGGTATAACCACCAATAGCCCCCACCTTATTGATATTGAACACATTTTCTAAGTAGATCTATTTCTAAAGGTGCTACTGACAGGAATTTCTAACCAGTCAGTAACAACTAAAGATGAGAGAACCCGAATGGTAAAATTTGGGGTTCGTACTGGACACCTAGTGTCTAGTATTGAACTTCAAACGCAGACACCTGAGCAGAAGGTGGTGTAACTGTTCGTGTTTGACAGCTGAATAAAGCTTTTTGAAAGGCTGCATCACAGAGAAGTAATGAGCTGTTCACCTAAGGACAGTTCCTGGGCCATCACATTGGCCAGCCTCAATGCGTCATTGGGTCTATATTTGACTCAGGGACGCAGTGTTCTCTGGTAGCTGACAATAGCTAATCCCCCCATATATTGTACACTTGAACCATTTAATGTCTTTTATAGTATGTTGCTTTAGCAGTAATATACAGTGTCTTTTGACCTCTAAATATGATGTGTATTTTGGCATCCAAAGAGTTTTCATTTTTGTCTCATTTGACCAGACTATATTCTCCCAGTATTTCAGTTTTTGAGCAAACTTTTGAGCAAACTTTAAATGCACTTGAACATGCATTTTGTTCAGCAATAGAGTCTTGCGTTTATCAAGGCCTTGGTGGTTGTGTGCATTACTTTTTGTTTTCTTTGAAACAATTGTACCTGCTGATTCCAGATCTTTTTATAGCTTTCCACAGAGGATCTTAAGGGGCCGTCACACGCGTCAATATCGCTGTCACTGTCGCTGCTGCACGTGACGTTGCAGCAATATTGACGCGTGTGACATAAATCGCTGGTTGATGGTTGCCAGGTTTTCGGACTGGACCAAAACCTGGCGATGGTCGCCCGGTGTACACGCAGCATCGCTGCGTGTGACACTGGGAGATGCGATCAGCCAGCCACCAGTGCTTCTCAGTTACCCTAGTTACCCCCTGTGTACCTTGGATACCAGCCGGTG
The DNA here is from genome assembly GCA_033576535.1 of Allobates femoralis. Lineage (NCBI taxonomy): Eukaryota > Metazoa > Chordata > Amphibia > Anura > Aromobatidae > Allobates > Allobates femoralis. Next base: position 167,915,945 of record JARQOC010000001.1, on the reverse strand, counting down.
AGAGGAGAAGGCTGGTAACCAAGGTATACATCGGGTTTCTAGTCAGCGCGTGCTGCCTAGTTACCCGCAGTTTACCCTGGATACCAGCCTGCAGATATCGTGGAAATGATATTTAAATCATTTCCACGAAGTCGCTGGTCCAATGATCGCTGGTGAGTTTGCCTGTGTGACAGCTCACCAGTGATCAGCCGTCAATGATCGCTGATGACATTGACGTGTGTCACGCCGGCTTTAAGCTCTTGGACAACTCTTCTGATAATTCTTTTCATCCCACTGTCTGAAATCTTGCAGGGAGCACCTGATGGGCCAGGTTTATGGTGAAATAATGTTCATTCCACTTTTGAATTATGGCCCCAACAGTGCTCACTGGAACCTTCAGTAGTTTAGAAACTCTTCTGTAGCCAATGCGATCAGTATTTTTTTCAAAAATATGATTGCGAAGATCTTGAGACATCTCACTGGTTTTATACATCATCACATGTTTCTTGTGTGGCATCTTGGTATTGAAACACCTTTTTATAGGCCATCAGTTGAACTAGCTGATATATTTCACTAAGTGGTAGGATTGTTTTATAATTATTCATGGATTTCAGCTGCATTTTTTACTTTCCTTGTCTTCTTGCACCTCTCTTTCTTAATATACTGAATACCTTTTTACTGAGTCAGTTTCCATTATTACACGTTAAACTAAGTTATGGACATCTATGGTTAGATTTATTTGCCTGTGTGTATTGGATGGGTTGTTACTGACATCTAATAAAAAATTAATGTCATTATCACTTTAAAAATATTTTTTCTTAGAAAATGGATGGCTAGTTCAATACTTGTTTCACCTGCTGTACATACCAGAACTAGGTAAGTATATCTTTGGAAGTAAGGACAGCTGTCTTCCCTCTGGAATAAAGCCTTATTTCCTCTTTAAATATGCCCATATACTTTAAAGAAGTTGCCCCCTTTAAAAACATTTTGGTCTCTGACCCAGTTTGTTGTAAAAAAACAAACCAACAAACAAACTGCGATTTGTTCATTATTCCCAATTCCAGCGTTGTGTCCGGTGTTGGCTGCAATACTTTCAATACATGGATAGCATAGCATTTAATCAATGAGCTCAGTGGGACAGTGCTCTATCCACATGAGCAAAACTGCTGAGCTAAGTAATTGACTGCCTTGCCTTCCACATGTTGTCCGCACCAAAGTGGATACCGCACAACAGGAGCAGTGGGAGACTCAGCGCTGGACTTGGGAAGTTGAGGAAAGCAACATTTTCTTTAATTTATCAAAAACTATGCCCAGGGACCAAGATTTTGTGATAGAGCCAAACCCTTTAATGTTATATGACCTTTTACAAACTCAAAACAGATTTTTCATTATAGACACATATACATTTGTACTATACCAGAATACTGTACTCAGCCAATCGGGTTACTTTCTGCTTATGACATATATAAGTTGAGAAATCGGTTGTCGTCTCTTAAAATATGAATAACTTTTCATAAAGGTCAAAAATATACAAGTTTTATACCATAAGCTCAGATTTCCCTTCAAAGATATGGGAAATAAATCTTTGATTTTTTTTACGGATATCCATAAAGCGTATAACCAACAAAAAAAAACGTGAAAACAGAAATAAAGGGAAAATAAAGCTGAATAGCAGTCCCTTGAGTTGTAAATGAGAATACTGCTGCTCTTTGAGCTTAACTTACTCTTTCTTCAGAAGGATAAAGCAATTAAACAGTATAATCCTTTTACAGCAAGAATTAATGGGTTTAGGTACATTGATTAGACTTCATTTTTCACTTGAGACTCTTGACTATTTCCCTGATCAGCAGATCTCTTTTTCTGACAAATATCACAAACTGCTTTGGTCTGAAGAAGATACTTGTAAAGTCTTAAAAGCTCCTTTATAAACTGGCAGATTAGTAATTCTCTGTAGAGTTCATTCAAAGGTATCATATACAAAAGATGTATTTTACGTCCTTATGCCGCGTCTTTGTAAGTCTTCATTCACGGACTGCGGAGTTAATACAAAAGTGAATTTGGCATTGTGATGCATTTTACGATGAATAATTCTCGTGCTTTTTTAATTATGCAATAGTTTGAGCAATCTGTCATCATTTTGTGTCTCACCAGTTAATTGTATGAGTTCTTCTAATAAACATTGTTGTTTGCAGATGGTATTAAGTCATACACAACACAGCTGTGATAAGCTCAATTTAATTACCCACAGTTTATGTGTATGGGGACAATACATACAGGCATTGGCGTCTTTTCTTTTGGAGGTTCCTCAATCATTGGATCTATATCTTCCTAACATGCTTGACATGTTGCCTAAGGATACCTACAGTATTTTTCCTCTTACGTATCTGCTGAAGGTGAATGGCAGTCAATTTCCTCAGATTCATTGATCTAGCAGTTGATTAAGCAGTTCAGCCACCTATGTCCATTTAATGATTCAACATCTTGAGCTCAGGTCGATATTTTTGTGTGTATCACTTCTAAATAGTAAGTCACCATTTAAAAAATGACTTGAGCATCAAAAACTGTATTTTGATTATCGTTGAGTTTGTAAGGTCAGTTGAGTTCAATAATGTAATTTTATATGTACAGTCCACATTAGACCAACAACATTTTTAAAGAGAAACTGTCGCTTCAATTTTTATTTTATAAATTAATAGTACACATGAAAATAAGCAACTTTGTAGTATATCTTATCAGAGAAATCTGCTTCTTTTTCCCTCCAGAACTGATCTTTCTCTCACATTTTATGGGTAAAATTTGTATACATTGAAGACAAAATTTCCCAATACTGAAATAGGAGATTTCAGTTGGTGCTCATAACATTCTAGGGTGGTGGAAGGGAAAGGAGGAAGAAGTTAGGCTGGCTTCACACTTGCAGATGCATCTGCAGCGTTTTGCAGATGCATCTGCAAGTATCAGCATGCAGACCGCGGCCGCGGTCTGAAAGCTCTCATTCATTCCTGTATGTGAAGCGTCCGCAGGCGGATGCCTGCTGACAGATCACACTCTCCCGCCCGCACCATGGACGCGACATCTCGCGTCCATGGTGCGGGCGGGAGAGTGTGATCTGTCAGCAGGCATCCGCCTGCGGATGCTTCACATACAGGAATGAATGAGAGCTTTCAGACCGCGGTGCGCCCTATTATAAACATAGGGGCCGCGGTCTGCATGCTGATACTTGCAGATGCATCTGCAAAACGCTGCAGATGCATCTGCAAGTGTGAAGGCAGCCTTAGAGGCAGACATAAACATTCTGTTGCAAGTTCTGCTAAAATGACAGTTATAGTTCTCCATAGAACTTAAAGGGTTTGAACCATGAATATTTGTACATTTTAATGAATAGAACTTGTAATAATAATAAGTTCCACAATTGGATGTTTTAAAAAATAATGTTCCTGTCCAGAGATATTCTTATAAATGTTCCCCTGTGTAATGGATGTGTCTGACCATGCAAGAACAGTTAGGATATGCCACAGCTCGTGAACAGGGGAGGAGTAAGAGAGTATACAGACATTACAGCTGGGGTCGCAGCTGATTGTTTCTGTGATGTGAAACAAGTTTTTTACCAGGCAATGGAGAGCATTCTGCCTGCCTGCTGAGGAGACTTATAGCTGCAATGCTCCTCTGGGAAAAATGCAAATTGACACTTTAGTGAGGAAGTAGATGAACTCTAGTGCCACCTAATAAAGATAGCACCTTAAAAGTCATAATTGACTCCTTAACAAGCCTTTTAATATGATTTAGGATTTGTGCCAGATTAGAACCCCAAACTGCAGACACTGCGTTTCGGGGTGACTGCCCCTCATCAATGTGCAGTGTGTGGGATTCTCATCTAGCTGTATGAGAGGCTAAGACGAGGTCTGAGTGAGCAGCTATTCTCCTTGTGAAGAGCATTCTACTAAGCCGGCAGGCAGAATGCTCTCCACAAGGAGAATAGCTGTTCCCCCAGACCTCATCCTAGCCCCTCATAAAGCCAGATCAGAATCCCACACACTGCACTAATGAGGAACAATCACCCCAAAGTGCAGTGTCTGCAGTTTGGGGTTCTGATCTGGCACAAATCCTAAGTCATATTAAATGACTTGTTAAAGAGTCAATTATGACTTTTAGGATTGCTACCTTCAATAGATGGCACTAGAGTTCATCTACTTCCTCATTGAAGTGACAATTTACCAGGCAATGAAATGTTTTTCCTTACAGAAAGATTCAGCTGTGATCTCCACCTGTAATGTCTGTATACTCTCTCTTAAAGAGAAAGTTAATTGCAAAATAGCATATTGGCTAATGAATGTTAATTGTTAGATGAGCCACCTTGACGCTGGTTACTGGGCTCACAATGCTATGGCCATCACATCAGCTAAGTGCTCATTGTTTCCTATGTACTCTGAAGCAGTTTTCTGCTATGCCTCAAGCTCCATTCAAACTAGTACTACACATAGCCATGCAATTAGCATTCATTAGCCAATATGCTATTTTGCTATTTCACATTTTTCTTGTGTCAGTGTGCAGCAGAATTTTCCCCTTTTTTTACTGTTGCCATAGTAACCGCTGTTGGTATGGACAGCGCTGAAACCTGCGCTATAGTAAAGTGGTAAACTGCAGGTCTCAGTGCTGTCATACAGTAAGCGGTGAGGTCACCATTGCCATAGCAACACCGGTTACTATGGCAACAGTGACCTCACCTATTACTATATGGCTAAATTTCCACATAGCGTTTTGGCTGCGTTTTGTGAGAATTTGTTTTTGGTGCAGAAACTGCACCAAGAACGGATCCTCACAAAACACAGCCTTGTGTGTATGAATGCTGCTGCTCTATTGACTCACCTTCCTGCACTTTCCCAGTGATCTCCATCGATGCCTTCATTCCCTGAGGTTGCAGTGTTTGGTGCCTCTATGACCCTGCGCATGTGACCTAGTGATGTCACTCAGTCACATGGTGCAGTGCCAGTTCCTCTCACAGTTTTTCACAGCATGAAAATATCGCTGGAGTTCACCATGGGAGTGCGGAAAGGTGATTAAATAGCGCTGCAGCCTTGTGGGTGTGATACATCCAGAATTTTATCTTCCTCAAGGCTGTATCTTCCCTTTTTCTCTGGTAGAGCCCCAGATTACATCAAGTCGAATCTGGCAAGAGGATTCATCCAGAAGTTTTCATCTCTGGCAGGAGCTGGCATCTTCTTTAAAAGAAAAAAGATCAAACTCTTCCTCATAGTGACTTCTGCAGCCATGGTTTGATGCATACATAGTGGTTGTCACTCCCAAAACCTTAATAGGTGAGCCCCCCATTGTTCATTCAAATGGAAAGGGGGAAGGGAAAGGCCGCTCCACCGCCCATTAACCTCCTGGATTCCTGCACCTGGTGTGGCAGCTTTGGCAACTGCCCAGGAAACAATGTGAAGTGGAAAACCATGGTGCTTGTCTTCTTAAAATTCTCTTTATTATTTGAAAATTATAAAATCATTCGGGTGCTAGCTGGGCGCTAGACGCGTTTCGGAAGAACAACTTCCTTAATCATTAGTTGTTCTTCCGAAACGTGTCTAGCGCCCAGCTAACACGACACTGAATGATTTTATAATTTTCAAATAATAAAGAGAATTTTAAGAAGACAAGCACCGGTGTTTTCCACTTCACATTGTTTCCTGGGCAGTTGCCAAAGCTGCCACACCAGGTGCAGGAATCCAGGAGGTTAATGGGCGGTGGAGCGGCCTTTCCCTTCCCCCTTTCCATTTGAATGAACAATGGGGGGCTCCCCTATTAAGGTTGCAGAAGTCACTACGAGGAAGAGGCAATGATCCGGTAGTAGAAAGGTGAATAAAACCGTGCTGTAGGGAATAACCACTGTAGAATGGATAGTAGTGAGTAATGGAGTGAATTTATTTTATGCATTTCGGAGCGCAAACTTGTTCCTTCTTCATATGTGAATTTCCTGAAGAAAACTACTGGATCATTGCCTCTTCTCCTGAAGAAATTCCTTTTGAGCCAGGTGATAGGGGAGTGTAAAGGGAGGTACTGTACCTCCAGCATCCCTGCACTATCCTCTTTCCTTTACACTGCAGACCACCAACATACTCATTGCTGTGGCCACCCTGTTCACTCCCCTGCTCCTTCTGTGGTTCCCACGCTCCAGGGCCTGCTAACGTCATTCAGGTCTCTGGTAACATCCTTCTGCATTTTTTTCTATCCACTCCTGGCTTTGGCTTACACATACTGTGTTACTGTGGTAAAATTTACCAGATGCTCAACTCAACACATGACCTGAGTGACTGCAGATTGCTCCCTGATAACTGCAAGTAATGTCAAAGCAGCTAGGTTTTCATGATGAGGTTGAACACAGTACTCTTTACTGTTCTGCCCATGACTGCAGAATATAAAGCAATGACTACAGCAAGAGATTTGGAGGGTCATAGAGAGGACTACAGTGGTCTTGGGAAAGACAGGACAGACTACAAGGGCAATGTTGAATACCAGACTGCATAACTCTTCTGTAGCAGATGAACGCCCACTTAACTTTTCACAGATCATTAGCAAACAATATTTTCATTTCAAAAATTAATTTGATCCCTTTTACAGCATCTATAATAATTGATGGGCGTGTTTGGAAATTATCTCCATTAATATGTTACATTGTGGAGCCCATCTAGAGCTCTAAAATGTCCAAACCCCATCAAGAAATTCATAGAATTTTTTGCTATCTTATTGATCTATTTCTTCTTCTTATGACTTTATATAGACTTCCTATATTGTAATTGTGCATAGTTGTTAGAGATGAGCAATTATTTATACTTATGTTGGTTTAGAAATTTGGTTTTGGGAAGCGTTGGTAAAACTGATATTAATAGTTTTAAAAGGAACCTAACATTTTCAAAAATACTATTTCCTAACAGATAATTATTGTACTGGAGCAGTTGCTACAGAGAGAAAATGAAATTATATTGACATGCCTCCAGCCGTGGGTCCGACCTCGGCTGGTAGGGAGGTCAGTACCCAGCACATGGTTCCATATGGTCTGCCCAGCCTGCCGTGCTCTCTCCAAGACAGTTTAATCATACAGCAATACCTCCTGTCTCCACGCTTGTGGCCTTCTCTGCTTGGAGTCTGCAGTGACTGAGGAGTACTTCCAGAAGCTCCCTTAGGCAATGCCCACCACATTTTACTGACATTTAAAGACCCAGTGCACCCTGACCTAGAAGTGCCTATTAGCCTATTGCTGATATATTCTGTGTATATAGGGCAACCGTCCTTTATGGGAGAAGCCTGAGCAACGTCTTTAGTCTCTTAGTGGTGTTGCATGTGTGGAGCCCACTGGGACAGGGTACTCGAATCCGGACCGGGGTATAACGGCGGTCTTGGTCAGGACCGTGTCCCGAGCCCACAAGTAATGGTTGGGAGTTATTTACAGGGGAGAAAGCCGTGACGCCACACATGGTATGTGGTCAGGGTGACCACCGCTGCTGCAGAACCTCCGGGGATGATGGATGGCAGCCTGTGATGTGACGGCTCTCCACGGGCAGAGCCTGGTCCCCGGGCAGTAGTGATGAAAACATTTTGTGAGGGAGAGCGGGGCTCAAGCGCAAGGATTACACAGACTCATGGTTTTGTAGTTTTCCAGGTCTTTTACTGCAGATGGTAATACAGCTGAGTACTGTCCACGGAGTCTGTACAGTGGCCGGGTTGCTCCCACTCTGGCCGGGTCCTTTGGCTCCCTGTTTCTGCGCTATGTCTGTGGCCCTGCTGCCACTTTAGCTAAGCTGCCGGCCCTGTCTCCCCTCACGGGTACCAACTTGCTAGGCAACTTGGGTCTTGTCCTGTGTTCCTTGACCCCGCTGTGTTGCTTCTCTGTGGTACAGTGAAGATGTGGGACCTTCACTAATCTGGTGTTCACTGTGCTGTAAGTTTCATGCATAGCCTCGGATCCGGTATCCGTTCTGTGCGCTCCTCTGGGGTGTGTTTGAGGGTAACTCGGTCTCCCAGGTGTGTTCCTCTCTGTTCTGTCTCCTTTCCTCAGACTCTGGTTTGGCCTGGAACTGGACAGTGGACCGTGGGTTGAGCCTAACGCAGCTCTTTTACACCCGGGCCCTTCTTTCTCAGTGCTGCTCTGCACTGAACTAACTGCCCACTTCCTCTCCACACCAGAATATATAGGGAAGCAGCTTTATCTCCCCTTTGGCCTGGAGGCGCTAGTGTAGTGTTGTGGGTTGTGTGGGAGTTAACCCTTTGTGGTGTTACTGTGGCACATGAACCTTGGGATGCCACACATGTGTTCAGGTCCCTTGCTTTGTACCTTGTGCTTTGTTTAGTCTCCGTACCTGTCACGCTTGGACTAAGGGGAATGTCCTGCTACCGTGTGTGACAGTGACGAATGGACCAACGATGTCCATCGCAACACAAAACAATGGACAGAAAGACACCCGGGTGGAGGACAAATGCAGAGGAGGGCCCTACTCATAGGGAACTGGAGAATGGTGATCTCCTGCACTAACCTGCAGCTGTTTTCCCTATGGTCCTTATACAAGTTCTTTCAACTCATCACCAAACAGGACACCTAGGTCTTCGCTGGCCCTGTTGTTAGTCCTCAATAGGGAATGGCCAGCAGGAACGCTAGTCCCAACCACTACAATACTGCAACAAGAGAGAAGGGGGAACAGATAGTGGAATAACAAGGCAGCTTCAGGCCTGCTGCCTAACAACTTGGCAGCAGACAGCTTAGCAGTAGTCAGCTCTCTAGAAAACCTCCTTCTTCTCAATAAATTTGGCTAGGAATGTTCAATCACCAGCAAAGAATGCTGGAATTACGTGATCATATAAAGGGGATGGATGTAATTACAAAGTGGCCACAGCTGGACAAGACTAGCTAGCTTGCTAGCAGCAGAGACTGACATTAACTCATCAACTGCCAAAGGAAAGAAACATGTTTAATATAAAGTCTTAATACAGACATGAGATGAGAAAGAGGTCCAAAACCAGTCAAGTCTCCTAGGTAAGAGAGACCATCGTGACAGTACCTTTACTTAAACTGTGACTCTTTGTAGTGCTGCTTTCTTTGTAGCCTGTTGCACCAGTTGACCTGCACCTGCCTCTTCAGAGTCTGCTATGCCAAGCCTGCTGCATTGCATCCATTTATACCAGAGAAATCGGAGCCAGTGCACACTTCAGGCCCTGGTCAAAAATAATGAGTCCAACCAGTAAATGCAAGTGCTAAATGTTCATTTTTACACTAGTTGAACATTAAAAGGGACCAGAACAATTTATGTAGGTTACAAACCAGGACAATTTTGGTGCTGTAAGGGACAGACAAGAGCTGAAGAGCACCTAAGCCCTTGCTGACATAGGTATATTTTATAATAAAGTGCAAAACATGACATAGTCTTATATAGTGGTTTGTACAATCAGGCATACAAAGTATTCAATATGAAGAAGGTCTTGAAACATGTCCAGGGTCTGCCCCAAACATGTGCTGCATACCCTTAGCCCTGTGTTTCTATGGGTGAGTGAATTAACAGAAAGGTCTGACAAAACACTTTATGGCACAATGTTGACTGCATTGTATCATTTTGCTGCTAATATGTTTACATTGATATATGCATATTGAATACTTTGTATGCCTGATTGTCCAAACCACTATATAAGACTATGTCATGTTTTGCATTGGTAAATTACTGATGTCAGTAATGGCCACTTTACACGTCCCAACATCGGTCCGATATTGGATACAACGCCGCGGGAGTGCGCTTTTTCTGGGCAGAATTCCAAGATCGCATAGGAGATGTTACACAGCGCGATATCGGCAGGCAACACAAATACGATGTGTACGCCCCCCTTGTACGGCCGACCCAGGAACGACCATTTAACATGGGAGAGAATAGGGGACGTTGTACTTCACATCGTTGTTGGGCTCTTACACGCCCGATCCGGCCACAACGCCCATCCAATATCGGCCCATGGAGAGCAGGCTCATTTGATCCCTCGTTTTGGCATCGTTCGTGCATCGTATTGGACATTTACACCATACAACGCACGAATGATATCGGGGCCAACGCACAACCACGTGACTTTGGTCGGAGTTGGACGCCGATATCGGGACGTGTAAAGTGGCCATAAGGGCTTAGGTGCTATGGAGGTCTTGACTGTCCCTCACAGCACCAAAATTGTCCTGGTTTGTAACCTATGTATATTGTTCTAGTCTCTTATTTATGTTCAACTAGTGTTAAAATAAACATTGAGCACTTGCATTCACTGGTTGGACCGATTACTTTTGACCAGGGCCTGAAGTATGCACTGGCTCCAATTTCTCTGGTATAAATATATGTATTGAGCTGCATCTTATGACCAAACATGTGCATAGTGATTCCCTGGATTCTTTTTGTTCTGCATTGCATCCTTTTCCATGAATCTGCCACGCCAATCTGTCTGCACCTTTACATCAGTGAGCCTGCTCCACACTTATACAATCCTGCGTTGGACTTGGCCACGGCTGGAATCTTCTGGCATCCATTGCTGTGTTATCCACCTCACAGCTTGCAAGCTCGGCTAATGGACTTCATTACCATTCTGGCTTGGCCGCTCTGTTGTGTACATGTCAATAAAGACTGACAATTATGAAGTCACTCTCCTGCTTAATCCTGCCCTAGGGGTCAGCTACTACAACTCCACCTGTGACCCAATGGGTTCACTATATTCGCTCACGTGAGCATTATATATATCCTCCTTGTAAATACTCGACTTTAGTCATTAGTACAGTGAGCATGATGTAATCGATCTCCGGCACTTTGACAGCATGTTTTGCACATGTACAGTCATGGTCAAAAGTATTAGCACCCTTAACATTTTTTACAAAATGAAGTATTTCTTCAAGATAAATATTACAATCGCACATATTTTCTCACTCACATGCTTATTTCCTTTGTTTGTCTTGGAACAACACAAAAAAACAAAACAAAAAAAGGAAAAAAAAAAGAAAATTGCTTAATAATTTTGTACAAAACACCAAAAACAAGGTAGACAAAATTGTTGGCAACCTGAACTTAACATGTTGTTGCACATCCTTTGGAGAAAATAACTGCACTCAATGGATTCCTATAACCATCAACTAGGTTCTTACTAGATATGAACAACCTTTTGAAGTTGGGGTTTGTTTTGCTGAACTGGCATATGTTCACCGAATAGATCGATGAACAGTTCACCGAACTTCTGAATCCTATTCCAATCAATGGGAGGCAAAATAAAGGGCCAAAAATACCTTCAAAGGGGCACAAAAGCTGAAAAACACAGTTCAAACCATTTTACAGTGGAGCCCTTCTGTTTTGGCACAGCCATTATCTTTCTACACTATTACTTAGCAAACTTCAGAGCTGCTGTCACTATGCTTTCGGGCACGCTCATGAATTTGAACCTCAGACATATTGACTGCTCTCCCCGATTGGTTAAAGACAGGCTTAGTCTCGCCCACCCTCTCTGCCGACATAATTGTTTAACAGCTTTCTCATCACTATCCGGGATAGACATGGCTGTTCTACACTGTAGTCTGCTGCCAGTCTCGGAGGGTCACAGAGAATATTCCTCCAGGCACATTCTCCTCCACCACCTGCCCCCTAGCACACTCCATCATGGCCACTGATGGAGAACTGAATGGAGGAATTAGGAGACAACCACCCCCTCCAGAAGAGATGGGAGGAACTTAGGCAACACGACATGCCCTTCAGGATCTATGGCCCCTCTGGGTTTGTATTCAGCTGGCTGCTAACGCAATATTTTCTCCAGATTGGCCTCCTGCTGCCAGTTTTCAAAATCATCTGTGGTGGCAACCTGACTTACGCCAACTGAGTTACGCCAACCTCTTCCTGCCATTCACCTTCATGAAGGTGACCTCCCCAACATATAGTGTGTGGAGTCTTTTGGGAAGATGGTCATGCAGCAGAGTGGACTGGTTGACGCACCTATAACCATTACCTTCTTTGGCTATGAATCCAAACCCCCTCTCCTAGATGAATGCCACCACCATGTCTTGGTTCCTTTGGTCATAAGAGTCATTGGCTTTAATTGGTTTTAGGCCCATGCAACCACTCTTGGGCGATGACATCCGCAAGCCTAATCCCTTCAAAAAAGAAGACAGGCCAGGGTGGTTCATGCTGAATAGAATTATTGCTTGTAGGGGTTAGGGATCCTCACTTGGCATTCTCCCAGTCGAAGGCCTCTGGCAGGGCTGCTACACAAGGCTGGGAAACAGTGCCTTCAGCCTCTACTACTTATTATCCTCCTCCTCATCATCCTTCTGGATTTGCGGATCCCCGTAGCTGCAGCACCGGCTACAGATGTAATAACACCATGCTGCAAGATCCTCCTGAGTATGACATCTCGTGTTCTCAGCTTGCATGGGGAATGGCTCAACTTTTTTCCGTGATCTCCTCAGAACCTCACCTGGCATGCAAGAGCAGCGCTGTATCCTGACCTCGCTGCATATGAGGTCCAATGCGGGTAGTGCAGTAGAGCTCCTGGTTACATATGTCTCCATGTCCTGTGCAGACTGCTTTGGTTCTGGTGCTGAAGCACCCTCTGCCCAGTGGTTATGAGGAAGATGATATCCTCCAGAGCTGGCATGTCTTGCAGTAGATTCATCACTTAGCCAAGCTGCATACTGCAGGCATACAGTAGCACAGTGTAGCTACGTTGTACTGCATTGCCAAGATGGCATTGGACTCTGCGGTGAACTATCTTTACTTTGCCGAGGGTCCAGCCTCTTCCGGTGCAGGACACAATCATTTACAGGATATTATTGTTGCTCAGGTCTTCATTATCCCCTCCATGGGGTGGGCTGCAGAACGCCCCTGACTTACAAATCCCAATACCATGCCATATGTAGCACCCGAGCTTGCAGTTGCGTGGAGTGATTATTGAAGCCTGACATATTTGGAGGAGAAATAAGTTGAATAAGGTTAGTGGACAGTAATGCACGGACAGGGTCCATTATTAATGATACAAATAAAACACTTGAGCAATGTTTGTATTCTAAATAATGGGATGAAAGAAATAAAGTGAATGCACATTTTCAAGAACCAATATCAATAGTACAGTATTTTATGAATGGGAAAAGATCTATAAGACCATGTATGTGATGCATATAATGGCCATATGCTATTTTTATATAAATTACTGTACATAAGTGTAGAAGAGATTGCCTCACACACTGTTAATCCTCTGCAATTATAAAGGTTTGCTCTCTAAAATAATAATAATATAATAATAAAAATAATAATAATAACAATAATACAAATAAAAAATATTCCAACATTTTTTTTTAAACATTAAGCACTCCTAAACAGATGTTTAAAAGACATTGTAAGGTTCCTAGACTTCACAGCTCCTGCCACAAATTCACACCCTGCAGGTGTCACTAAACACTAAACACTAGAAATCTACAGGAAGCTTAAAAAAATTTATTTCAAAGGTCCAAAAAATTCTACAGGTTTAAAGAAAACGGTAGACCCGATGGCTCCAAATTCTCCTAATCATATGGTTAGGTGTGTTCCTAGCCAGCAGGTATTCCAGTGAGCATTTTGGCCCCAAAAAATCAAGGAAAGTTTTAGGACCATTTTCAATTTCAAACTATTTTTCTGAACAAAGCTACGTTCGCCGATTTTTTTTTAGTAAATTGTTCCGGTTTCCGATCGCCAACTGAATTGTCAATGTTTGTACTGAATTTGAAATTGACAAACATGTTTGGGGAAAGTTCGCTCATCTCTAGTTCTTACACCTCTTAATTGGAATTTTGGACCACTCTACTTTTGCAAACTGCTCCAGGTCTCTCATATTTCAAGGGCACCTTCTCTCAACAGTAATTTTAAAATCTCTCCACAGATGTTCAATGGAATTTAGAACCAGACTCCATGCTGGCACTTCAGAACTCTCCAGCTCTTTAGTTCTTTCCATTCATGGATACTTCTTCAGGTATGCTTGGGGTCATTGTTCTGCTGGAAAACACATGACTTAGGATGTAAACCCAGCTTTCTGACATTGGGCACTAAATTGCAACCTAAAATCCTTGGTAATCTTCTGATTTCATGATGCCTTGCACACAGTCAGGGCACCCAGTGCCAGAGGGAACAAGACAACCCCAAAACATCTTTGAGCCTCCACCATATTTGACTGTAGGTACTGTGTTCTTTTCTACTTAGGCTTCATTCTGTTTTCAGTAAACAATCAAATGAGATGTTTTACCAAAAAGTTTTATTTTGGTCTCATTTGTCAGGAATACACTTTCCATAGGGATTTTTGGCTTACCTACATACGTTTTGGCCAACTGCAGTCTAGCTTTTGTATCTCTCTGTTTCAGCAGTGAGCTCCTCCTGGGTCTTCAGCCATAGTATTTCATTTCATTCAAATGTTGACAGATAATTCTTGCTTACACTGATGCAACCTGAGCCTGCAGGACAACATGAATTTCTTTGGAACTTCAATGGAGCTGCTTATCCACCATCATGACTATCCTGCATTCCAACCTTTTATCAATTTGTCTCAGTATTCTGTGTTCAGTAAGATTTGCAACAGTGCCCAATCTCTGCTATGGACTTGAAACCTTGAGATTTGTGAGATTTTTCAACAATTTTGGTTCTCAGGTCCTCAGACAGTTTTCTTCCCCTCTTTCTATTCTCCATGATCAGTGTGGCACACCCGGAAACATAATGCAAAGTTAAGTCAACATCTCCCCATTTTATCATGTGTGATTTTTATATTGCCCACACATGATATTTGCCACAGGTGAGTTTGAAAGAGCATCACATGCTTGAAACTAAGAAACTAAGTTGTTTACAAATACTTTTGGAAAGGTGCCAATGGTTTTGTCCAGACCATTTATAGGTTTTTGTGTGAAATTATCTCCAATTTGCCATTTTTCAGTTTTTTCTTTTGGTGTTGCTCCAATACACAAAAATGTAATATACAAGTGTATGACAAAATGTGTAATTACAATAATTTTCTAGTGGTAATACTTCATTTTTTGGAACAATTTCAAAAGTCAGCCATGACAGTATGTTGCAGAGCAGGCTGTCAATCAGAGTGCTGGGGAGTGAGTACAGCGTGCTCACTGAATATATTGTAATTTTATTAGCAGATTATACCTTTATATGCAGGTAAATAGTGGTTAGTAGTATTGGACATAAGAGGTTCTGTTTAATTTTCCAACCTGTGATTTCCTGAGTTTTACCAATAGTCTTCTATCCCTGGAGGATGTATCTACGTACCTAAAAAATTGCATATACGTAGACATGTTTATAAGACCGGTCTACCAGGAGTCTTTAAAATTGACCCAAATAACTTTGTCTCCCATTGAAACCATATACTGATTAAAGTTATCAAAAACAACTGAATTCTTAATTATGGTGAAGGTACTAATATGTAGGACCATTGTACATTTGAGTCATATATTTATTTGCTCTGTGTATTGTTCACTTGGTGCATATTTAAGCGTCGTAATAGTAAATAGGTTTGTATTAGTCTTTGTTCTTTAAATTCGGATCAATGTCAAATGTCACAGGTGAGGGAGGGCAGCGCATACTGTTGTTTATTGTGCATACAGCCTTCGGGATGTTCAGATAAAGGGATTAGTTTGATGTTTAAATGAGATTCACCTGTCATTGATTGATTGCTATGGCAAACATCCTAAAAAAGATGCTTGCCTACAGGAATGTGACCTGTACAATATTGTCTGTGCTGAAAGGTTTATGGTTCACATGCTAACCCATTTGCAACACATTGACTTGCTCAAGTGTGCACGGTCATGACAAAGACACCTTCAAAGGATATACAAGAATATTAAAAGGAAACTGTCACACGATTCATGCTGCTGAAATCTCAAGCAGCATGTATCAGAGCATGGTGCACAATTGCAACTAAGTAGGTATATTTTTCTTTTCAATGCTCTGGCATTTCAGAGAAAACATACTTTAAAGTGTAACCGCCATTTAAATTTTTATTTAATAATAATGTAGAGCAATTGATTTTAATAAACTTTCAAATATACTTTATTAATGAAATCTGATGGAAAACCATTCATAAACCTTCCACAAGGTGTCCCCCCACTACACTGTGTGTGAAGTAAACATATGTTCATTATCAGTCAGATAAGTCTTCACACTGAACATGGGGCATGTGACCATACAAGGGAAAGGGAGCATGGTCTACACTGCTGACTGCAGCTCATGAGGAAACAATGTATCAGATTACTTCAGTCTACAGCACAGTTGCTAAGCAATATCAGAATGTCAGGATCAATGCAAACTCCTCTTTCCTTGGCACAAGCTACTGATCTGTCATCTGGCTCCACACAGCTCAGTCAAGATCATCACTGTAGCACGGTCAGCTGTACTGGTCACCATAGCAATTGCATCACGTGACCAGATCTGGTCACTGATCGTGATGCATTGCTATGGTGACCAGATCAGCGATCTGCAGGTCTGGGTGTACGGTGACTTGCTGAGGTTATCTGAGGTCACAGTTCAGGTAAGCATGGTGACTTACCTGAACAGTGCCCTCAGGTGACCTCAGTAAGTCACTGCTCATCTTGACCTGCTCGCAGCTGGTTCATTCAGTGACTAGAACTGTGATGAGAATGCTGTATTCTTTATCACAGCTTCCATTCAACAAGACATCACAGAGGGTCTGAGGAGGTGTTTTTTTTTGTAAAATTTTTTTCTCTGTCTTGTGTCTTCTTTACTATTTAGTTGAAATTCTTAATGTCCGGGTCTAACATGGCTTGACATTAAGAATTTTGGGGTTAATGCCAGCTGATAATACAAAGCTGGCATTAACCCCTTATTATCCAGTGTGCCACCGCCACCAGGGCTGCTAGATGAGCCGGGTAAAGAACTTGGAAATGGCGCTACGATGAATGCACCATTTTCATGAGCAGCTGCGGACTGCTATTATTTAGCATAATGGTGCCTTAAAATGATGGACCCTCAGCCCGCTGAGAATACCAGCTCTCATCTGCCTAGTTTTACCTTGAATGGCAATTAAAAATAGGGCAGAGCCCTATGCATTGTTTTTGTGGAGACAAAAGAGGGTACAGGAAACGCTCCCCTGTGAAAAAACCTGGTGGTCTAGTGGGAAAGTGAGTGAGTGGTGTGGGTTAATATGCTCATCTTTTGAGGTTGTGCAGCTTGCACAACCTCAGTGTAGGGCCTGTGACACCGGAATATGAGCCGCTGTGTCTCTGGCTCAGCTTCTGCAGCTCCGCTCACAGTAAAGTCTCGTCTCCGGTCACATGATACTGCGCCTGGTTACAAGGGCAGAAGGGCAGAAGTAAGGTCAGCATAGGGGGATAATCGAAGAAAGCCAGGAGCAGTTCCAAACCACTCACCCACAGGTGGGATTACAATTACAGGATAAAAAGAAAAAGTATGCGGTTTTGAGGAGCGCTATGACAAAAAGGGGCAGAAGTTATCCAAAGTTTTTTAAAACACAAAGCTGTTATTGGATCTCTTTATGTGCCACAACATGTTTCAACAGCATTTGCTGTCTTCATCAGGTGTAATCTACCTGAGGAAGACAGCAAAGGTTGTTGAAACATGTTGTGGCACATAAAGAGATCCAATAACAGCTTTGTTTTAAAAAACTTTGGATCATTTCTGCCCCTTTTTGTCACAGCACTCCTCAAAACCGCATACTTTTTCTTTTTATCCTGCAAAAACAAGGAATAAAAGAGATTTGAATCCGGCTCAAACACGTGACATAAACTTATCTGTTAATAAAATTAATAAAGGTGCATCACAGAAAAATAAATGCACAGTGAACATGACCCATGTCAACGTGTTACAATTACTAAAGTGCTTTTGTGTTCGAAACGCATTGACATGGGTCACGTTCACTCTGCACTTATTTTTGTGTAATGCACCTTATTAACTTTATTAAAAGAAAAGTTGATGTCACGTGGTTGAGCCAGATTTGAATCTCTTCTATTTATTGATGTGGTTGTGGCTGGACTGACGTCCGAGCTTCACATGGGCAGGAGATTGGGACGGTGACCTGGGTATTATACTTTCTTGCTGAACAAAATCAATAATTGAATTAAAGGGAAGGAGAAAAACTGAAAGGAAAAAAGAAAAAAAAAAAAATATACTTGTGCTTATACCAGTCAAGTATTGTATGAAAATAAATTGGAATAAAATGCTATCATCCATTCTTTGGAACCAGAACATATTGTAACATTTGAGTCCTAATGTGATTCCAGTCAGTACATAGGAAGCTGTGAGGAAGGGTTGTCAAAAAGGGTCAGATACCAAGTGAGGATGTCACTGACTATGGCAATAGACAAAGACATATTCAGTAGTAATGAGGGAGCACTAAAAATGCTCGAGTGCTTGAACATCTTAAAATTTGCTTCAACAACTCATTTGTCCTCTCTGTTGGTTTTAGGGTGGTAAGTAGAGGAGAATGACAAATCAATTCCTAATTCTTAGTAATAGAGGTGTAATGATCTAGCGCATACCAAACGTTTATGGTTTGAAAAATGTATTTGTATCAGAATTATATTGTCAGAAATAAAATTTGACATAAATTTCAAAAATAAAAATGTAAAGTTTTTAAAAAATAAAATTAAAACTGTCCAGGCTCTTTTATTAGACCAATTAAAGTGCCAGTACTAATATCTAAACCAGGGTTATTCTTTCTTCTGCTTGTTGCAGTGAATCAAAAGCAACTTCAGGCTGGGATGATAAGTTGTACCTTGTATTATTATTGCTTGAAGACTACTTTCTATAACGTAAATAGATAGCGCCCATTAGTTTCATTTAATGGTAGTGTTACCTTATGTGCTTTACAGTGGCAGGACGAACCTTACCTTCACAGGGGTATCTATAGTGCTTGGTGTTGAGTTACTCTTCTGGGGTTTGGAGTCCTCGTTTTTTGCCTCTAGGCATCGCTGTTTCTTCCTCCTTAAATACACAGATAAAGTTGGATTTTGTAAGTTCCTGGTGCTAGAACATCCCAACAGGAAGGGAGGGGGGTTACCTTTTAAGTTGTGTGGTGCTGATTAAGATGTTCCGGAATTAAGTATTCGCTTTGTGTCTCCAAATATGACCCTGCTGCCTGGTTCTAGAGTACATATATCTGGTTAGTAATATATTGGGTTTTTCTCTTTTAGTCTATTTTTCTCTATCGGCTGGATGCTGTGTAATACTGAGGTGGGTTACCTTGTTGGTAATGCAAAGTGATGGATACACTTGCTTCTAGTATGTAATTCCACTTTTTGTGATTAGCTTGCAGAAAAACACTTAAACTACTCACTCGCTTGCAGTGACTAAGCGTTTTTCTGCAAGCTAATCGCAGGTTTAGGAGAAGTGATACCTATTTAACCGTGCATTGACTGAATGACTACAATAATTAATTAATTAGGACCATTATATATATCCACAGAAATCACAAAAAGCAATAATAAACAAGGTACAACTTATCATCCCAGCCTGAAGTCGCTTTTGATTCACTGCAACAAGCAGAAGAAAGAATAACCCTGGTTTAGATATTAGTACTGGCACTTTAATTGGTCTAATAAAAGAGCCTGGACAGTTTTAATTTTATTTAAAAAAAAATTTAATTTTTATTTTTGAAATTTATTTCAAATTTTATTTCTGACAATATAATTCTGATATAATTCTGATACAAATAAATTTTTCAAATCATAAAAGTTTGGTATGCGCTAGATCATTACACCTTCTCTATTACTAAAACTACACCTAGTGAAACAAGCAAGCACGGGTTTCACTCATTGATCCTCAGCAGCTACCACAACTACCCCTAGAGGGTCAGTTGACACCAATAGGTTAGCGCCAGTACCCCCAAATTATATACAACACTTTCCAGAATTTGGAGACAATTTGCACCCCCTGTCAGATACAATGTTCTGAGGAAATCCATGCAATCTTACCACATGATTGATAAACAACCTGGAAAGAGTTTCGCCATTAGGTAACCCTGATAATGGAACGAGGTGGACCTGTTTACTGAATCAGTCAACAACCACCCAAATAACAGTTTTCCCACCAGACAAAGGCAAATAAGTAATGAAATATGTGTACAAATAAGTCCACAATCTTTCTGTGGACTCATTCGGGTGGTATTGTAGCTCAGTGGTTAGCATTGCAGTCAAGCTGCTCTACAGTCTTGGGTTCAAATCTCACCAAGGACAACATCTGTAAGGAGTTCATATGTTCTCCCCGTGTTTGGTGAGTTTCCTTCTGGTTCTCCAGTTTCCTCCCACACACCAAAGACATACTGATAAGGAATTTAGCCCCAATCGGGACAGTGTTACCAATATATGTAAAATGTTGTGGAATTAATGGCACTATATAAATGAATAAATATCATATATATTTCTGTAATTGACAATGGAACCAATTCCCCAGCTGTCTGTCAATCACAGATAGTGTGTGCACCAGATTCACTAGCGGATGCAAAATCTTTAATATCATTTACATAGATGACCACCAACACAGCAATAGATTTGTGGGTAGCTGTTACTGCACGGTGACCACTCAAAACAGAATCATCAAATTACTGCAACAGACCTAATTTTGGGTATACAGGAACAAATTATTTGGACCTTGGAGTAAGTGGAAGGAGCTAATGACTGACCTTTGCACATCTCTATTTCCAGCTCTGAGGAAATGATAGAAACCACAATACCCTGAGTAAGAATGGAAGATGGAGGTTCTAGAGGAGAAGCAAAATCAAGGCTTTGTGACAAAGCATCAGCCATTGCGTTCTTATACTCCAGCCTGAAGGTGATAGAAAAATTGAATCTAGAGAAAAATAAGGACCATCTGACATTTTTTGGGGTCAACCATTTAGCTGATTCAATATAAGCTAAATTTTTATGATCTGTCATAATTGTGACTCGTTGAGTGGCTACCTCCAAAAATGTCTCCATTCTTCAAACGCTAATTTGACAGTGATCAACTCGTGATTCCCAACATCATAATTTCTTTCAGCAGACGAGAATTTCCTAGAGAAAAATGCACATGACTGTTTGGACAGAGTTTTGGGACCTTGAGATTACACAACCCCTACCTCAGTATCAGAAGCATCTACCTCCACAATTAATGGCATACAGAAATTGGTTTGCATTAAATCAAGAGTGGATATAAAACACTGTTTCAATTTATTAAAAGCCCCAACAGCATTTGGTGACCAAACCCTAAGATTCACCTCCTTATGTGTAAGATCAGTAAGAGGTTTGATGATTTGAAAATAACCCCTAATACATTTTCTGTAGTGACTGGTAAATCCCATTGCAGTATTTTAAGGTCCCAAGGTTGAACAATCAGAAATAATATAATTCATAAAGTTTTAAAAAACTGCTGGTACATTGATTAACTTAAAAAACATGACAAGATTTTCAGACCTCAGACATTAAAAACACATTCTTCCACCTATAACCCATTATAATCCTCTCTAAGATCAAGTTTAGAAAACTACTTAGCTCCTGTAAACTGACAGGTGTTCTGACTTGCCATTTGTCTCAGACCTACCACATTCTGGGTGGAGCTATTCATACTCTCCCATTCCAGCCATTCTCTGCTGGCTATATATCTGTGTGGATGACTGCTAAGGTGTTCAATTCTGCAGCATAAAAATCCATGAAACAAGGAGAAGTGTGGGTAATCCTGCACTGCTGACGATGTGCATGTGATTTATGTTTCCTCACTTGGGGTCTTTGTCTATCTCTGCATGTTTGTCTTATCTTTGTTTGTAGTGCTTTGCAAACTCCCCTCTGCTGCTTAAGGAGGTACATGACACAACCCAATGGCCTTTTAGGCAGACAGGTCCCGGTTGTTATTTTCTTGTTGTTCTGCTACTGATATTGTAAGGTTTTCAGTCTTTTTTGCTATATCTGTTGTTATGTTTGCATTTAGTGTATTTTGTCGGCCATCTTGTTTCCTGTCATGTGCATTGACTTTTGCCCTCAACCAATATGGAGTTCTCAGCTTGTCGTCGGCCATCTTGTTTCCTGTCCTGTGCATTGACTTTTGCCCTCAAACAATATGGAGTCCTCAGCTTGTCGTCGGCCATCTTGTTTCCTGTCCTGTGCATTGACTTTTGCCCTCAAACAATATGGAGTCCTCAGCTTTGATGTCCCTGCCCTGTTTCTTGCCAATTGCCCTTTTAATCAGTTTCAGATGATTAACCTGTGCTCCAGAATCAGGTCTGCAATCTGTCTGTGACTTGCTCTCTGAAGCCTGGATTCACTCTGCCTGGAATCATTTATGAACACAGAATCCTGTTTGCCAGCAAACATCTGACAGGGAAGTAATGAACTCTGAATGCTTTCCTTGAGACTTGTACTATGCTTTAATGCTCTGATGTCCTTGGTTGTTTTGCCTTGCACTCTGCAACTTACATTTACTTTATCCTGCTGATGCACTAACTTGTATGAAGCAATACAAGAGCTGCTTAAGAAGCGTATGTCTCATGTGTCTCATTATACCCATGCATTAGACTCTATATAGACTGTATCATATATGACAGATATTCTGGTCTGTGCAGTAGCCATTAGGGTGCTGTGTCATAAGAGATACTAGTCTATATTGTAAACAGTGGGGTGCATGTGCAGCAGCTGTGAGATAGGCTTTATTTTCCTGCATTGAATTATGCATAACAGCAGCAAACTGTCATTCATTGCATCAAAACACACTGAGTGGAGGTATCTTGATACCTAAATCCTATATACATTTGTGGCATAGAATATAAATATATAGTACATGAGCTACATACTGTTTTGATGGTCTTGTAGTTATTGGTGATACAGGTAGATGAGAATAGTACCCTGTTTTATACAGTGCACCTTGTGTTTTTTCACTTAGTTTTGTTGTTTACTGATTCAGTCCAACATTTATCTTTTTTGTGATGTGAGGTCCTATTTAATTCATACCGAGGACATTAAATGTTTGATTTAGACAGAAGAGAAACTACAAAAGAGATACTTCAACGCATCATCAGCTCGTATATTCACTTAGAAGAATGACTGGATATCTCAGATGGATAGATATATCATTTAGGTTCCTTTGGGGGTTGGAATTAAGAAACATTGATAGATGGCTTTTCCAGTAATCAGTTCACAGGTCACTCGAGGAGGGAATGGGAGGAATCTTACATGAAGAAATACAGATCTACAAAGAATTTAATTGTTTATTCAACTCAATTGTTATTATATTAGCATTACCATTCTCATGGTCCTGCAATCTGTGCAAATGTTCACAATGGGTTGATTCTTTGTTTTCTGTTACCATACTCATTGCTATGGATCCTTGTACTCAATAGCTCGTACTAAATATTGATTCTGATGAGACAGGACACATAATTTGTGAATATTTGCACCTGAATAAACCTGATTAAAGGAATCTCCAGGATCATCCCTGATTGGAAGTCTGTGTGTTAGTAATTACTATTCTCACCTGTAGTTTACTTGCGTGTAGGTTCTAATCAATCAGTATCTGCATCAATAATACCTCAATACACCCCTGTATTTTTTCTTGATTACTAGTTTTTGCTAGAATTTATAGTCCAGGATGTAATCTAGCCGGTTCCTCCAAATTCTCTCAAACCGATTTTTGATACAACAGGAAATTTTTGGAACATGGGAGAATCAACATCTCAACCAAATGTGTCCTGGCCAGAAGAGGCTGGGACAGTAAATATAATTTAATTCAGTGAGCACAGTGTAATCTGTTGGTTATATCATGTAATGCAGAGATTCCATAGCATAATAATCATAATGGTACAGTCACATGGGGCAATCTCTGCGGCGATGTTGTCGGCAACTTAGGGGTGTTGCTAAGTAGCGGCAACATTGCTCATGAGTTGCCGCGTGTGACAGGGCGATAATACGACGATAAGTTGCCTAAGCAACATCGCCAGGTTTCCCAACATGTTGGGAAACCTGGTGATGTTGCTCAAGCGATCTGCCTGCATCGCCCTGTGTGATGCCGCAACTGCGATATTGCCGGCAACTTCCTCCACAGACCCCCATGTTATGGATTGCTGCTGCGATAGTTGCCGGCAAGATCGCAGATGCGTTGTCGGCGATATTGCTGTGTGTCACACGACAATAGCAACCATGGCAGTGCACCAAAAAAGTGCACGCTCCCGTGAGTTGCCGGCAACATCGCCGTAGAGATCGCCCCGTGTGACGGTACCATTAAGATCTAGGGAAAAAAACAATGAATACTCATAGCTCAGCTAACCTACCCACTGTCCCCATATTGGACGCTCTTCTTATTGCAGCATGCACTGAAACCCCAGGTATCTTCACATTCATCTCCAGATGTCCATACACGTCCTAACCTAAAGTGTCCATCATAAGGTCACAACTCATATCCTGATTCCACAATGTCTCTGTGACCTTATTTGATACATGTGCAGAGGTGTCTTGGGCTTGGGCTGGACGTCTTGGCCTAACATATAGAGAGGTTCTAGGTTTCAGCATGTAGTGGCAGAAAGAGGAGGCAAAGAGAACCATACGGGGGAAGGGGGAAATACAGCAAAGGTGTCCAGGAGGTGAGCGGTGGGGTATTATTTATTTTTTTACCTCTTGTGGGCCCTTTGTGGTTTGGCAAAATTTTGCCAGAATTTTTCTAATTGAGAGAGATTTACAAAAAATATGCATTCTGGAGTATACAAATATTTGTAAAAGTTGAGTATGTCTCAGTTTTACAGTATAATTTATGCCTGCAAAGAAATATGATGTAAAGCTGCCATAGCAAATGACATTCCACATATGAAAGAGATCCTTATGAATATTGCTCCCTTGTGATCTTTCTCATTAGGGTTATCTACTCAAGTTTAGTACAGGTGAACTAACCTTTCTTTACTGCTTTGCAGTTGGAGCATTGCAGTGCTGACTTTTGATATAAAAGAAAATGGAAGATTCTAGTCTGGATCCTGCATAGAAAATAAGACTAGAACTGTCTGTCCTATATTGTAATGTCCAATTACTTGAGAAGCTGTTTTATTCCAATCCCCGTCCCTATCTGTGTGCATGCTTGTCTTTACATGTTAGTACTCACCTTTCTGGTTGATTTATACATTGTACTTGGTGTATATCATCATGCTCAGACATATGTATCCATATTACTCATTTCATCTGAATGCTAATGTCACCAGAACTTTTGGTTTTCTATTTTATTGTTATTTCTTTCCGTTGACAGCTCTCCGTGTCATTGGATTGAAGCATCTTTCATTGACTTGGTCCCTAGTATTTTGGAACTGCTTTAAATTAGACAGTTAGTAAAAAAATAAGGTAAAAGGTAAAACAGCCAAGGGGCAAATCCCTGGGCTTCTTGCAGGGAGACCAATTAATTCCTTACTGCAAAGGGTCCATGGTACCAATCAAGGAGCTCATTAGGTTCCATGCCCCAGGTTAGCCCTATAAAGCCACTAATACTGGAAAACATCCTGTAGGTGTTAAAGGGTAGGGCTGACTATGAGTGCAAGTATATTTTATGTAATTTCATATTCTTGTTATTAGACAATAACCTTTTTTGATAATTACACAACTGGTTAATATATAATTTGTTAGCCAAGTAAAGGAACTGACCTTTTTAATTGGTTAAATTAGCAAGGCAGCATTACACCTGAGCATAGATGGTAAGATATCATTACTGAAAGCATAGTCATGTTTGATAATACATCTCAGAATGCTCATCCGTTGTAAAGAAATCCCTTAGAGTTTCTGCAGTCTCCCTTTGTGAACAATAGATGGCGCTACGGTTTTAGGTTTTGAATCGGAGGACATTGCAGACATTTTATTGATTGTAACTCAGAGCTTATAATGGTGCTTAAAAATGTGATTTTATAATAGCTGGGAATTATAACATGTCTAATTATCGCTATCAAATGGGCTTGGTCCATTGAAAACGTAATCAGTACAATTCACACTACAGGTAATATGGATGCAGAATGCTATAGGAGCATTGCTATCAATATTACATTTTAATGGAATATTGTGCGCTGCATTCTTCTTGTTAAATGGCATAACTTATATTTATCCATTCACGCTGCGCAATTAACTGTAACAGAAGAGAATGATTATACATGCATTTTGCCACAATTATATGCAAAGAACAAAAAAAAAAATAAGTGTGAATTTTGTTGACAAAAATGCTAGGATATATAATGTAAATACACTGAGAAAAGTAAGACGTGAGAAAAACGTCTACTATTCTGCATAAGGGCTGGGAGAAATAAAATAGAGCACAGCAAGTAACAAGCACATATGTTCCATAATTATCGGCTTTCAGCATCAGCTGCACCTTCAATTAATGTGACAAAATATGAATAATTAGTTATTATACAATAAGACAAGACCACACATTTTCATAAAAGAAAATTAAGATCAGGTTTTCTTGAAATTCAGCTATTTAAGTGGATTCACACCATAGTTTTGGCAGTTCTCTTCTGACCGTATGTGACTTCATAGGAGGTGGCCACAGTGTCCCATAATAGTGGTCACAGCATGTTCCTTGCAGGGCTGGTGCCACAAAACAGTTGTGTACCACATGTTGTGGATATTTTTTCTTGGAGCAGAGCTTTTAGGGGAGAACATTCCTATGAGGTCAGGCAGATTTCATAATCTGTACAAGTGGCGCCCCACTGGGTAGGCCGCCATCAGAGGTACTGCACTCCTGCAATTAGGGAGCATTGTGTCTCTGCTCTCCAGGTGCTGGGATGGTGCAGTTGAGCCAAAAGCACACACAAACACACATCCCATAGTTCCCTGGGACGGTGGGAGGACCCAGATGGAGGACCCAGACTCAAAAGGGGACAGGGAAGTGTAGTCAGTAGAAAGCATAGAGAGGAGAGAACATCGAGAAAGGAGTGGAGTGGAAGTCAGGAGTGTAGGGGCGGTGTGGTGCCGACTCCTGCGGGCTGGAGCACGACCACGCTTGCCCGGGAGGGAAAGACCGAGAGGTGTGGTGAAAGAAGGGAGCCCTTGGGGTACGTAACGAGATGTAGACCCCCATATGCATGTATCTGGCAAGGCAGAGGGGCTGGTGGACGACACAGGGACCCGGCCCTGAACACGGCGCGGATGCTTCATGCCCGAACCATTGAACCGGAGGCCCCAGGCTTCTAACATGAGCTGTGGCCAAACACCTGACACAATTTGGGGAAGGTGGCTGAACTAGAGAGCAATGCCTTAAGAGTGGGTATAAATAAGCACTCGTGGCTGTTGGTACTTAAGCTCTGTGCTGCAGAGGTGCTAAGGAGCGGTAAAACAAGCTTTTAGCGTGAGAGGACCACCAGAGACAGAAACATTTAGAGAGAAGGAGAGGGACACCAACCAAGGCTGGACTGCACTAATCCGATTCTAGAGACAACGCTGAACCAGAAGTTGGCAAGGGATGAACCCAGCGGCCATGCTGAAACCACCAAGTAAAAGTAACAGAAATCCAGCTGTGGTGTGTGAGACTTTCTTTAGTGGCGACCACCGGCTGCAGAGGCCGTATGGAACATCGGGATACTGATGACCCAGTGAACATCTGCTAAGGTACAAACTGACTCCTACATCCCACTACCCTGGGGACTGCGCTCCACTTACGGGGAGCAGAACCATCCAAGCAGCTGGTCACTGTCCCCAGAGGTTCTGAAGCAGCGGCGGCCGGCCTGGCTGCATACTGCAGGTGGCGTCAGGAATACCCCTTTCCCTAGTAATCCCCGTCATCTACCCCGTTTATTAAAATGACACCGCCAGAGTCACGGGACAGGGTCTCTGTTGTGAATTCATTGGAGCTCCCTCCGGTGGTTGTTGCTGGTGATGCAGCTGACTGTGTTGGTTTCACAGGTGAGGGTGATAATTGGCAATCTGGTTCTTGGAGCATATAATAGTTTGAAGTGGATCAATCCTTGCCAGTTGTCTTTTGTCCCTGGAGGAGTTCACATCTCTCTGGTTTCTTCTGCTCTGTGGAGATCTTTGCAAGATAAGTG
The DNA here is from genome assembly GCA_033576535.1 of Allobates femoralis. Lineage (NCBI taxonomy): Eukaryota > Metazoa > Chordata > Amphibia > Anura > Aromobatidae > Allobates > Allobates femoralis. Next base: position 167,887,958 of record JARQOC010000001.1, on the reverse strand, counting down.
AATGGTTTTTTGATATTTTGTGGCACACTTTTGTGTGTTTAAGGTTATGCTTATTTTTTGTCTTATTCTGAGCTGTGGGTTTGCTAATTAGTTTCTATTTTTGTTTATCTGCTCTCAGATAGGAAATTTTCTTCCCGGGAATTTTACCATTCACTATTATCTGTTATTTCCAGTTCTGCTGGCATTTGATTCATAGAAGTCTGCTGATATAGAGTTCGCTGAGTCTTAGTGACTCAGGGTAATTTTTGTACTATCTGCTGTTGGTGGTTTTTGATAATGTTTTATACTGACCGCAATATTATTCTATCCTGTCTTTCCTATATAGCTAGTGTGGCCTCTTTTGCTAAACCTTATACTCTGCCTGTGTTTGTTTTTCCGTCTCTTGTTTCCCAGTTAATATCTGTGGGGGGCTTGCTATTCTTTTGGGTTGCTGCTCTGAGGCAAGATAGGTTTTCCTACATCCATCTTTAGGAGCAGTTAGTTCTCCGGCTGGGCAGAGGTGTCTAGGTCTGGTTAGTTACATCCCATGGTTACTTCTAGTTGCGGTGTGTAGTCAGGGATTGCGGTCAGTACAGTTACCAACGACTTCTACGGAATCTGAATGTACTCCTCAGTCATCAGTTCATAACAGGTCTCATCCCCATGTGTCCCCGTGAAAAGAAACGAGAAGTGACAGATGGCGATGACCCTCATGACACATGTGAGGCTGTAAGTTCAGGTCAGTAGACCTGTTACCAGTCCAGGCATTATGATCCGTATACAGATGGTGACAAATGTCCAACTGGACCTGGCTGTATGAATAGAAATGCGCAAATCCATGGAAATTCAAGTCCTGGGAGTTCAGCCAGACTTTTTATAAAGTTCTGTAGTGGACCCAAACTTGACCCGAACCTCATTGGAAGTCACTAAATGGGCAGCTTGGATCTTCACCAAAAATACAGCCAGCCATAAGAAAAGCACTTTCGGGGAAGGGAAGGTGGGGTTTATCATTTATTTTGGTACACACTACATCTAATAACTCTGACTTTACCACCAGTGTGAGTCATTCACACATTGCAAGTGACTTGCACTCGCACAAGTCACTCCAGTGGTTTTCGTATGTAAAGCACTTGAACTCCAATCCCAAACACTGAAAACTTTTGTAAAGTCTGCGTTTGGTACAGACACCGAACCATGATGTCCTGGTTTACTGCTCCCTACTGTTGGAATATGTTTAGTGCAACAACTCCATTCCTGTCTATGAGTGTCTAGTTGCTAGGTTGGTATGTTGTTAATAAAGTTAGAATTAAAAAAAAAACTCCCAGAACGTCACACAGGAACACCATGTTACTGTATTCTGATTCCTGTGTCTGTGAAAGGAACTACCTACAGATGCAGAGACACACAGAAATGGTTTTTTGCTGATCTACAAAGCTTATTATATGTTTCTAATTGTTGCTGAATAAACCAGCTTTTATTGTTACACGCTTGGAGAGTATCGTGAATAACCAACTGTCAACACCTACTTATAAAGCATGTGGTGGATCATAAGACTTTGATTTCTGTTCAATTCTCAAACATGTCAGTGAATGGGTCTGTGATGTAACAAACAGCATTTCTAGAAGAAAAGACCTGGGCCAACTACTCCTGCAAGGGCACTGAAATTAGGTTACCTGGAAGACATTTAAGCAATATACATCACTGTTCTAAAGACACAGAGTGTCTTAATCATTTCTAAACCTTTGAAACATTTACCAAAAGGTTTTAAACTTTAACTATATGAAAAGTGTGTAAACTGTCATTAACAAAGCAGTAGGAATCAAATAGTTTTATGCCTATCATGCTGGTTCATGCTTAGCATGGCTTTCCATTCCAAGCAAAATGGTTATAGACCCTCGTTCAGTTCCCACTATTTTTTTTTTTTTACTAATATTATTGTAGTATTGGATGGAGGGAATATGTGAAAAACCTAAATTTAGGGCACAAGGGATAGATCCTCCTCTATAGTATAGCAGTAGTAGTAACAGACATGGGGCCATATAATGACTGCTAGTATTTTTCCCATTTTCCTGTGAATACAATATAATGATAACTCTTGGGTAAAAGTGTTAATATTATCTGATATAATGGTTATGATGGTTATGGTGGTCTCCGCAAGGATTCCACACCAGGGCTAGGTCCTTCCCTGTAGGGATATCTGGCAAGTCCCATGTTTGAGACTCTTAATCGAGGCTCCACGGACTCGATTTGCATATTCAAATATGGCGCCATGGCGCGCGCCGCTATTCTGATTGGTCACTGTTGAACGCAGCGGCCAATCAGAATAGCGAGGCGTGCCATGGCGCCATATTTGAAATAAAATATGGTGCCATGGCTTGCACCGCTATTCTGATTGGTCGCTGCTGAACGCGGCGGCCAATCAGAATAACGGCGTGCGCCATGGCGCCATATTTGAAATACACTAAGCGCCACACATTGTATTTCAAATATGGCACCATGGCGCGCCACTATTCTGATTGGTTGCTGCTGAACGCGGCGGCCAATCAGAATAGCGGCGCACGCCATAGCGCCATATTTGAAAAACACTGTGCAGCACTCAGGATATTTTAAATATGGCGCCAAGGCGTGCGCCGAGTCTCTCGTTGGTCGCTGTAGCGGAATTCAAATCGGGCACCAAGCCGCCCTAATTCTCTGATTGGTCGCCACGCCGCTGATTGGTTGCCGCTCTCAGCAGCGACGAATCAGCAGATTCATATTTCCCGCCAAGCTGCGTCGCTTCGCTGATTGGTCGCTGCGGCCGCAGCAACTAATCAGAGAAGTAGTGAGGCTTGGCGCGCCGTTTAAATTCCGCGTCTCTCATTGGTTGCTACGGCGACCAATGAAAGACACGGCGCGTGGCTTGATATTTTGGCAGGCAATTTGAACTGCAGCTCTTAGTGTGACGCAGTTCACTCCTGTTTACAAGCCTGTCGGTTACTGTGACACAGTTTATTCCTGTCTACAAGGTCTGTCAGTCAGTGCGACTTCACTCCTGTCTACAAGCCTGTCAGTCAGTGTCACGAATTTCACTCCTGTCTATAAGGCTGTCAGTCAGTGTGATGCAGTTCACTCCTGTCTATAACACTGTCACTCAGTGTGAAGTCCTTCACTACTGTCTACAAGGCTGTCAGTCAGTGTGACAAACTTCACTACTATCTACAAGGCTATCAGTCAGTGTGACAAACTTCACTCCTGTCTACAAGGTATGTCAGTCAGTGTCACTCCTGTGTACAAGGCGTCAGTCATAGTGTGATGAACTTTACTGCTGTCTACAAGGTCTGTCAGTCAGTGTGACACAGTTTAGTCCTGTCTACAAGGCTGTCAGTCAGTGGGACGTCCTTCACTCCTGTCTACAAGGCTGTCAGTCAGTGTGCCGAAGTTCACTCCTGTCTATAACGCTGTCCGTCAGTGTGACGTCCTTCACTCCTGTCTGCAAGGTATGTCAGTCAGTGTGACGTCCTTCACTCCTGTCTACAAGGCTGTCAGTCAGTGTGTTGAAGTTCACTCCTGTTTTTAAGGCTGTCAGTCATATATACATATTCTATATATGTGTTAGAATCGGGTCACCATCTAGTATCAGATATTTGTGGTTCTTTCTTCACAAATGAGCCATGTTTTCCCCGCCCTAGCCCCAATATGGCGAGATATCAGGTTACACCTCATATAAAGCTCTATGGAAAAGAGAGGAGAGATGATTGGAAAGGAGCACACAACACAGTTAGAGACAAGCAGAGGAGGCAGATCATTCTGCATCTATGAGGATCTGGAATTAGATTCACAGCTACACAGCTCAGTTCTGCTCTATAATGGCTTTCATGCTGATGCTTGTGTTTCAGAGAAAAAAGGATATGAATCAATCTCTGTGTGTGCAGTGTATTGGAGACATCATGGCAGCTAGTCTCCACCCATTTACTCAGAAACAACTGAAGACCAGAGATAGAACCTGCTGAAAACTGGTGAAAAACACATGACATATCTACTATATAATTGCCGTAGCACGTTTTCTGTCGGACCCCGCACGTCGTGGCTATGTCACACTGTGACGTCACCACGCCGTGCGAGGCATTGCCCGCGTAGTGGGCATTGCGACCGCCGCTGTCATCCCGCCACTCGGCATGAGGGGCCCATTGCCTCCACCCTCTGGGGGGCCCCGTGCTGACACCAGCCGCCCGCCGTGCGCCCGGAGAGGAGGGAGGACGGAACTTCCTGTCCGGCAGCTCTGCCCGCCCCTCCTCTCCTCCTACAGCACACGCACGCCGGTGGCGGTGAGTCTGCACTCCCCCCGGCCCTCACATCTGTATGACAGCACCCCCCCCCTCCAGCCTCCGCTCTCCCCTCCAGCCTCCGTTCTCCTCTCCAGCCTCCCTTATGCCGTCCAGCCTCTGCCATCCAGCCTCCGCTCTCCCCTCCAGCCTATCCCCTCCAGCCTCCGCTCTCCCCTCCAGCCTCCGCTCTCCCCTCCAGCCTCCGCTCTCCCCTCCAGCCTCCGCTCTCCCCTCCAGCCTCCGCTCTCCCCTCCAGCCTCCGCTCTCCTTTCCAGCCTCCGCTCTCCCCTCCAGCCTCCGCTCTCCCCTCAGCCTCCGTCTCCCCTCCAGCCTCCGCTCTCCTCCAGCCTCGTCTCCTCCGCTCTGCCTCCAGCCTCGCTCTGCCTCCAGCCTCCGCTCTGCCCTCCAGCCTCCGCTCTGCCCTCCAGCCTCCGCTCTGACCTCAGCCTCCAGCCTTGACCTCCAGCCTCCGCTCTGACCTCCAGCCTCCGCTCTGACCTCCAGCCTCCTCTGCTCTCCCCTCCAGCTCCTCGCCTCTCCCTCCAGCTCTGCCCTCCAGCCTCCGCTCTGCCCTCAGCCTCTCTGCCTCCAGCCTCGCTCTCCCTCCAGCCTCCGCTCTCCCTCCAGCCTCCGCTCTCCCTCCAGCCTCGCCTCCTCCAGCCTCCGCTCTCCCCTCCAGCCTCGCTCTCCCTCCAGCCTCCGCTCTCCCCTCCAGCCTGCTCTCTCCAGCTCTCTCCTCCTCGCTCTGCCTCGCTCTCCCTCCACGCTCTCCTCTCTGCCTCCGCTCTGCCATCAGCCTCGCTCTGCCTCCAGCCTCGCTCTGCCTCCAGCCTCGCTCTGCCTCCAGCCTCCGCTCTCCCTCCAGCTCTGCTCCTCCAGCCTCGCTCTGCCTCAGCTCTCTCCCTCCAGCTCTGCCTCCAGCCTCTGCTCTGCCTCAGCTCTGCTCTCCCTCCAGCCTCGCTCTCCCTCCAGCCTCGCTCTCCCTCCAGCCTCCGCTCTCCCTCCAGCCTCGCTCTCCCTCCAGCCTCGCTCTCCTCCAGCCTCGCTCTCCCTCCAGCTTGCTCTCCCTCCAGCCTCGCTCTCCCTCCAGCCTCGCTCTCCCCTCCAGCCTCGCTCTCCCCTCCAGCCTCCGCTCTCCACCTCCTGCTCTCCTTCCAGCCCTGCCTCCAGCTCTCCCTCCAGCCTCCCTCCTCACCTCCAGCCTCGCTCTCCCTCCAGCGCCTTCCCTCCAGCCTCCGCTCTCCTCCAGCTCCGCTCTCCCTCCAGCTCCGCTCTCCCTCCAGCTCGCTCTCCCCTCCAGCTCCGCTCTCCTCCGCTCTGCTCCAGCCTCGCTCTGCCTCAGCCTCCGCTCTGCCTCCAGCCTCGCTCTGCCTCCAGCCTCGCTCTGCCCTCCAGCCTCCGCTCTGCCTCCAGCCTCGCTCGCCTCCAGCCTCGCCCTCCAGCCTCCGCTCTCCCCAGCCTCCGCTCGCCTCCCCTCGCTTGCTCCACTCCGCTCTCCTCCAGCCTCCGCTTCCCCTCAGCTCTCTCCCTCCAGCTCGCTTCCCTCCAGCCCGCTCTCCTCTCCAGCCTCGCTCTGCCTCCAGCCTCCTGCTCTGCCCTCCAGCCTCTGCTCTGCCCTCCAGCCTCTGCTCTGCCCTCCAGCCTCTGCTCTGCCCTCCAGCCTCTGCTCTGCCCTCCAGCCTCCCGCTCTGCCTCCAGCCTCCGCTCTGCCTTCCGCCTCCGCTCTGCCTTCCAGCCTCCCTCTCCCCTCCAGCCTCTCCCCTCCAGCCTCCGCTCTCCCCTCCAGCCTCCGCTCTCCCCTCCAGCCTCTGCTCTCCCCTCCAGCCTCCGTCTCCCCTCCAGCCTCTGCCCTAAAGCCTCTGCCCTCCAGCCTCTCCCCTCCAGCCTTTCCCCTCCAGCCTCCAGCCTATCCCCTCCAGCCTCCAGCCAATCCCCTCCCAGCCTCCGCTCTCCCTCCAGTCTCTGCCTCTCACTTCCAGCCTCCGCTGCTCTACCCTCCAGCCTCTGCCTCTCTCCTCCAGCCTCCGCACTCCTTCCAGCCTCCGCTCTGCCCTCCAGCCTCCGCCTCTCCCCTCCAGCCTCCGCTCTCCTCTCCACTGCCTCCGCTCTCCCTCCAGCCTCTGCCTCTCCCCTCCAGCCTCTGCTCTCCCTCCAGCCTCCGCTCTCCTCTCCAGCCTCTGCTCTGCCCTCCAGCCTCTGCTCTGCCCTCCAGCCTCTGCTCTGCCCTCCAGCCTCCACTCTGCCCTCCAGCCTCCGCTCTGCCCTCCAGCCTCTGCCCTCCAGCCTCCGCTCTGACCTCCAGCCTCCGCTCTGACCTCCAGCCTCTGCTCTGACCTCCAGCCTCTGCTCTCCCCTCCAGCCTCCGCTCTCCCCTCCAGCCTCCGCTCTCCCCCCCAGCCTCCGCTCTCCCCCTCAGCCTCCGCTCTCCTCTCCAGCCTCTGCTCTGCCCTCCAGCCTCTGCTCTGCCCTCCAGCCTCTGCTCTGCCCTCTCAGCCTCTGCTCTCCCCTCCAGCCTCCGCTCTCCCCTCCAGCCTCCGCTCTCCTTTCCAGCCTCCGCTCTCCTTTCCAGCCTCCGCTCTCCCCTCCAGCCTCCGCTCTCCCCTCCAGCCTCCGCTCTCCCCTCCAGCCTCTGCCCTCCAGCCTCCGCCCTGCACCTCCGCCTCACCGCTCTGCCCTCCAGCCTCGCTCTGCCTCCAGCTCTCCGCTCTCCCTCCAGCCTCCGCTCTCCCCTCCAGCCTCTACGCTCTCCCCTCCAGCCTCTGCCTTCCAGCCTCCGCTCTGCCCTCCAGCCTCCGCTCTGACCTCCAGCCTCCGCTCTGACCTCCAGCCTCCGCTCTGACCTCCAGCCTCCGCTCTGCCCTCCAGCCTCTCGCCTCTGCCCTCCAGCCTCTCGCTCTGCCCTCCAGCCTCCGCTCTGCCCTCCAGCCTCTGCCCTCCAGCCTCCGCTCTGCCCTCCAGCCTCCGCTCTGACCTCCAGCCTCCGCTCTGACCTCCAGCCTCCGCTCTGACCTCCAGCCTCCGCTCTGACCTCCAGCCTCCGCCTCTCCCCTCCAGCCTCCGCTCTCCCCTCCAGCCTCCGCTCTCCTCTCCAGCCTCTGCTCTGCCCTCCAGCCTCTGCTCTGCCCTCCAGCCTCTGCTCTGCCCTCCAGCCTCTGCTCTGCCCTCCAGCCTCTGCTCTGCCCTCCAGCCTCCGCTCTGCCTTCCAGCCTCCGCTCTGCCTTCCAGCCTCCGCTCTGCCTTCCAGCCTCCGCTCTCCCCTCCAGCCTCTCCCCTCCAGCCTCCGCTCTCCCCTCCAGCCTCCGCTCTCCCCTCCAGCCTCTGCTCTCCCCTCCAGCCTCCGTTCTCCCCTCCAGCCTCTGCCCTAAAGCCTCTGCCCTCCAGCCTCTCCCCTCCAGCCTTTCCCCTCCAGCCTCCAGCCAATCCCCTCCAGCCTCCAGCCAATCCCCTCCAGCCTCCGCTCTCCCCTCCAGTCTCTGCTCTCACTTCCAGCCTCCGCTCTACCCTCCAGCCTCTGCCCTCTCCTCCAGCCTCCGCACTCCCTTCCAGCCTCCGCTCTGCCCTCCAGCCTCCGCTCTGCCCTCCAGCCTCCGCTCTCCCCTCCAGCCTCCGCTCTCCCCTCCAGCCTCCGCTCTCCCCTCCAGCCTCCGCTCTCCCCTCCAGCCTCTCCCCTCCAGCCTCCGCTCTCCCCTCCAGCCTCTGCCCTCCAGCATCCACTCTCCCCTCCAGCCTTTCCCCTCCAGCCTCCCCTCTCCCCTCCAGCCTCTGCCCTCCAGCCTCTGCCCTCCAACCTCCGCTCTCCCCTTTAGCCTCTCCCCTCCAGCCTCCGCTCTCCCCTCCAGCCTCTGCCCTCCAGCCTCTGCCCTCCAGCCTCTGCCCTCCAGCCTCCGCTCTCCCCTCCAGCCTCTCCCCTCCAGCCTCCGCTCTGCCCTCCAGCCTCCGCTCTGCCCTCCAGCCTCCGCTCTGCCCTCCAGCTTCCGCTCTGCCCTCCAGCCTCCGCTCTGCCCTCCAGCCTCCGCTCTGCCCTCCAGCCTCCGCTCTCCCCTCCAGCCTCGCTCTGCCCTCCAGCCTCCGCTCTGCCCTCCAGCCTCTGCTCTGCCCTCCAGCCTCTGCTCTGCCCTCCAGCCTCTGCTCTGCCCTCCAGCCTCTGCTCTGCCCTCCAGCCTCTGCTATGCCCTCCAGCCTCTGCTCTGCCCTCCAGCCTCCGCTCTACCCTCCAGCCTCCGCTCTCCTCTCCAGCCTCCGCTCTCCTCTCCAGCCTCCGTTCTCCCCTCCAGCCTCTGCCCTAAAGCCTCTGCCCTCCAGCCTCTCCCCTCCAGCCTTTCCCCTCCAGCCTCTCCTTTCCAGCCTCCAGCCAATCCCCTCCAGCCTCCAGCCAATCCCCTCCAGCCTCCGCTCTCCCTTCCAGCCTCTGCTCTCCCTTCCAGCCTCCGCTCTCCCCTCCAGCCTCCGCTCTCCCCTCCAGCCTCTGCCCTCCCCTCCAGCCTCTGCCCTCCCCTCCAGCCTCTGCCCTCCCCTCCAGCCTCTGCCCTCCCCTCCAGCCTCCGCTCTCCCCTCCAGCCTCCGCTCTCCTCACACCTCCATATGCAATGTACAGTATCTACTATATAATTGCCGTAGGCACTTTCGTGTGGGTACCCGAAAAGACCGTGGCTATGTCACTCTGTGACGTCAGCACGGCGAAGCATTGGCCGCTACGCGGCCAATGCGAGTCGCTGGCCTGCGCGAGCAATGGCCGCGAGGCCATTGCTCGCGCAGGCTGAGGACGAGCAATGCGAGTCGCTGGCTTGCGCGAGCAATGGCCGCGAGGCCATTGCTCGCGCAGGCTGAGTACGAGCAATGGCCGCGAAGCGGCCATTGCGAGTCGCTGGCCGAAAATCGAACCAGAGGCTCGGCCTCAAAGTTAACGATTTACCGGTCAGGTAGCGCGAGCAATGGCCGCGAGGCCATTGCGAGTCGCTGCCTGAGCCGCGCTTCTAATTGGTCGGCGCCAGCGAGTCGTTACACTTGCGGCGCGCTTGCGGTAATCCTCATACAAAGTATAGTATTCTAGACACCCGATGCATTTGCATCGGGCTCACAGCTAGTGTGATATAATTACCCAAAATAGTATTATTCCTCTTGTGAGCATGGCCTATTCTGTGCTTATACCTAAACCTAAATACACCTGAATCCTGGATTGGCATCTACACCGACGCAACTACAGCCACAAAATTTTGCACAGTCGCACATCTGGACCCCGAGAGCGTCATAGGCTATGTTGTGAGGCGAAATTTTAACCCTGCGCGTTCCAGTTCACCAAACAATCTTGGCCCTGTCTGCATAATGGGGAAAAAGGGAAAGGAAACCTGTGGGAGGAAAATCGACAGCTGCCAGCTACAGCTACAAAATTTGGCACAGTCACACGTCTGGACCCCGAGAGCGTCATAGGCTATGTTGTGAGGCGAAATTTTAACCCTGCGCGTTCCAGTTCACCAAACAATCTTGGCCCTATCTACATAATGGGGAAAAAGTGAATGGAAAAGTGTTGGAGGAAAATCGACAGCTGTCAGCTATAGAGAAAAAATTTTGCACAGTCACACGTCTGGACCCCGGGAGCGTCATAGGCTATGTTGTGAGGCGAAATTTTAACCCCACGCATTCCAATACACCAAACAATTTTGCCCCTATCTACATAATTGGGAAAAAGTGACAGTTACCAGTTGACAGTTGTGAATGAGAGGGGCTTAATGATAGCACCAAAGACTAACAGCACATACCAGCATATAGTCACTAAGGTGGGGCCCCAACATGAGATATTCACCACACACGGAGACATGTATACACACCACAAGCACACAAAGAGTAACAGCAAGTGTATAGTCACTAAGGTGCAGCCCCAGCATTGGATACTCACCACGCACCCAAAGAGACACACACAACACAGAGACACACACACCCTCCAAGGGGACACACACACACTCTATAGCAACACATGCACTCACCACACAGGGACACACACACACCACAAAGAGACACACATAACACAGACACATACACTACACAGACCCCCCCCCATAGGGACACCCACACATAGCCACCCTATAGGGACACATGCACTCACCCCACAGGGACACACACACCACAAAGAGACACACACACACACACACACCACACAGACCCCCCCACACAGGGACACACACACATACACACCCTATAGGGACACATGCACTCACCCCTCAGGGACACACACACACCACAAAGAGACACACACAACACAGAGACACACACACCCCACACAGACACCCCCCCCACAGGGAAACATACATACCCTATAGGGACACATGCACTCACCCCACAGGGACACACACACACCACAAAGAGACACACACAATACAGATACACACACCACACAGACCCCCCACAGGGACACACACACATACACACCCTATAGGGACACATGCACTCACCCCACAGGGACACACACACCACAAAGAGACACACACAACAGAGACACACACCACACAGACCCCTCCACACAGGGACACACACATACACACCCTATAGGGGCACATGCACTCACCCCACAGGGACACACACACACCACAAAGAGACACACACAACAGAGACACACACCACACAGACTTCCCCCCCACAGAGACCCACACATACACACCCCAGGGACACACACATACACAGACAGACACAGATGTGCACAAATCACCTCACACAACTCGCCTCATACGTGTGCTATCTTTATTTTCCAACAGCCAATGTGCAACACATGTGCCATATAGGGAATTAAGGAAGATGTCAGTCACATGAGCTGTCTATTATGTGTATGTGTGAGGTAACATATAGTGCCCGGCCAGGGGGAGGGTTTACTGTTGGCTGGAGATTTATTAGGCTGCCTATAGCAATCAATCACAGCTCAGCTTCTATTTTCCTACAGGTCATTAATATGACATATTCAAATTCTATTTTGTTATAGCTAACAGCAGTTATTTATTAACCCGAGCGTAGCGGGTACTACAGCTAGTATATATATATATATATATATATTATATACAGTGCCTTGTGAAAGTATTTGGCCCCCTTGATCTTTTCAACATATTGCCACATTTCAGGCTTCAAACATAAAGATATAAATTATAATTTTTTTTGTGAAGAATCCACAACAAGTGAGACACAATCCTGAAGTGGAACGGAATTTATTGGATATTTTAAACTTTTTTAACAATAGCAATATTATTCGGCCCCTTTACTTTCAGTGCAGCAAACTCACGCCAGAAGTTCAGTGAGGCTCCCTGAATGATCCAATGTTGTCCTAAATGACTGGTAATGATAAATAGAATCCACCTGTGTGTAATCAAGTCTCCGCATAAATGCCCCTGCTCTGTGATATGTAAAACAAAAATGTAAGAGGAGCAAAATTGAATAATACCCGGTGGTGCAGTGGGGTTATATAAGTATGATGGGGGGGGGGTCTAGCCTCTCACCTTAAACGGTTGTGCAAACCCTGGTACCAGCGCTCAATGTCAGCAGAGAGCGTAGCTGTACCAGATCCCCCACTTCCTTGTAGGATCACGTGGTCCCAGTCCCCTGACTCTGTGCCTGACATCACGAGAGGTCCTGAAATCCTCTTCTCAGCATTAGAGGATCTCCAGCCAAGATACCCAGGATGGGGAAGCGGGCATTGCATAGAGATTTTCTTGGTTAATTTGGAGCGCTAAACTCAAGGAGGGAATAAATCACAAGGATAGAACACTTTATATCAAACCTGTTTATTTGTAAAAAGTGTCCAATTCGCGTTTTAATGGCAATTTGCCGTCTTCATCAGGTGGGGGCTCAAGGAGCACTGTGCAAGCGATCATATTGAACTGGAAGGAGTATCAGACCACTGCAAATCTACCAAGACGCGGTTGTCCCTCTAAACTTTCCTCTCGAACAAGGAGAAGACTGATTAGAGGTGCGGCCAAAAGGCCCATGATCACTCTGGATAAACTGCAGAGATCTACAGGAGGTGGGAGAGTCTGTCCATAGGACAATAATCAGTCGTGCACTGCACAAATTTGGCCTTTATGGAAGAGTGGCAAGAAGAAAGCCATTTCTCAAAGATGTCCATAAAAAGTCTCATTTGAAGTTTGCCACCAGCCACCAGGGAGACACACCAAACATGTGGAATAAAGTGCACTGGTGAGATGAAACCAAAATCAAACTTTTTGGCCACAATGCAAAACGATATCTTTGGCATACAAGCAACACAGCTCATCCCCCTCAAAACACCAACCCCACTGTCAAACATGGTGGTGGCAGCATCATGGTTTGGGCCTGCTTTTCTTCAGCAGGGACAGGGAAGATGGTTAAAATTGATGGGAAGATGGACTGAGCCAAATACAGGATCATTCTGGAAGAAAACCTGTTGGAGTCTGACACTTGTACGGAGATTTATCTTCTAACAAGACAATGATCCCAACATAAAGCAAAATCTACAATGGAATGGTTAAAACATAAACGTATCCAGGTGTTAGAATGGCCAAGTCAAAGTCCAGACACGAATCCATTTGAGAATCTGTGGAAAGAGCTGAAAACTGCTGTTCACAAACGCTCTCCATCCAATCTCACTGAACTCCAGCTGTTTTGCAAGGAAGAATGGGCAAGATTTCAGTCTCTCGATGTGCAAAACTGGTAGAGACATACCCCAAGCGACTTGCAACTGTAATCGCAGCAAAAGGTGGCGTTACAAAGTATTAACTCAAGGGGGCCAAATAATATTGCACGCCCCACTTTTCAGTTTTTTTATTTGTTAAAAAAGTTTCAAATATCCAATAAATTTCCTTCCACTTCACGATTGTGTCTCACTTGTTGTTCATTCTTCACAAAAAAATTAGAAAAGATATCTTTATGTTTGAAACCTGAAATGTGGCAAAAGGTTGAAAAGTTTAAGGGGGCCAAATACTTTCACAAGGCACTATATATACACATCCTGGTATATATGATCCCCCATCTTGGTATGTATGGTCCCCAGTCTAGTATATATGTCCCCATCCTAATATATATGGCCTCCATACTGGCCTTCATCTTGGTATACATAGACCCCATCCTGGTATATATGACATGCCCACTCCAGGGCCGGGGAAGACTCGGGAACCGGGCAGCAGTTTTTCTTCTTCACTTCTCGGTTCTTTTCACGGGGACAGACGGGTGCCAAGACCTGTCCCGTGATCCTGTCGGTGTCATTTTAATAAACGGGGATAGATGATCGGGGATGACTAGGGAAAGGGGTATTCATGACACTACCTGCAGTATGCGGCTAGGGCATTCGCCGCTGCTTCAGAATCTCTGGGGATGGTGATTGGCAGCTTGGATGGCTCCACTCCCTGCAGGGGGAGCACCATCCCCGGGGCAGTAGGATGGAGGAGTCAGTTTGTACCTTGGCAAATGTTCACTGGGTCATCAGTACCCCGATGTCTCATGAGGCCTCTGCGGCCGTTGGTCATCAATAAAGAAGGTCTCAAACACAACAGCTGCAATTCTGTTACTTTTACTTGGTGGTTTCAGCATGGCCACCTGGTACGTCCCTTGCCAACATCCGGTTCAGCATTGTCTCCAGAAACAGGTTAGTGCAGTCAAGCCTCAGTTGGTGTTCCTTCCTCTCTTATTAGGTGTTTATTTCTCTGGTGGCCTCTCTCTCCCACCACTATAAGGGGTAGTTCTCTTCTGAGGCAAGCTCTGCCCCCCAGGCTCTCAGCACCTCCGCAGCACAGAGCTCAGATACCGACAGCCACGGGTGCTTTTGTACCCCTCCCGGGCACTGCTCCCTAGTTCAGCCGCCTTCCCCAAGTTGTGTCGGGTGTTCAGCCATAGCTCCCGTTAGAAGCCTGCGGCCTCCGGTTAAATGGTTCAGGCATGAAACATCCACGCCGTGTTCAGGGCCGGGTTTCTGTGTCGTCCACCAGCCCGTCTGTCTCGACAGATACGAACATACAGAGATCTATGTCTCGTTCCGTACCCCAAGGGCTCCCTTCTTCCTCCACATCTCTTGGTCTTTCCCTGCTGGGTCGAGGGTGGTTATGCTCCAGCCCACGGGAGTCAGCACCACACTGCCCCTACACTCCCGACATCCACTCCACTCCTCTCATGATGGTCTCTCTCTTACTACTACCTTATTACACTTCCCTGTTACCCTTTTGGAGCCTGGGTCCTCCCTCTGGGTCCACCCACCATCCCAGGGATCTACGGGTTGTGTGTTTTTGTGTGTGTGTTTTGGCTCAACTGCACCATCCAGGCACCTGGAGAGCAGAGGCATAACACTCTCTAATCGCAGGAGTGCAGTACCTCTGGTAATGGCGTACTCGGTGGGGCACCACATATATGTCCCCATTCTGTTACATCTGTCCCCCATTCTGGTATATACACTGTATGTCCCCCATCCTGGTATATACACTGTGTCCAGAATTATTAGGCAAGTTGTATTTTAGAGGATTATTTTTTTATTGATCAATAACTATGTTCTCACTTCAAGTAATGTTTATTGAGTTTTCTTGATAATCAGTGTATTACAATGGGTTACAGCATTAAGTATTCATTTTAGTGTAATTAAAGTAGTATAATGTACAAAGTACACATTCTTTAACTAATAACTCTATATTGTTGATAAGTATGCTTGATATAATCATCAATAATCTTCGTTTACAGAACACAGTGAATAAGGTGATAACACAAACATTCTAACAAGAACATCTTACGGCTCATGTTACTAATAACATTCTACTAATAAGGAGTCTTTTGTAGCTTTTTGTTGCTTGAGTCTTATATTATAGCGCATATATCTAAAAGGTTCAAGGTCCCCTACTTGGTTGCTCAAATAAGTATTTAGTTTTATTTGAAAGTCTGCTACTGTCAGTTCAATGTCAATAGGGCTAGGTTAAATTAACTGAAAAGGTTGATGATGGAGTCTTGCCACGGATCCCATTTATGATGAAATTTTACTTGGGTGTTGTTTTTAATAGAGAAATGGTATTCCAGATTTTTGTGGAGTGATAGGGTTTCTAGAACATCTTGGATTTTTGGAGTGATGGTGCTTTTCCAGTTGGAAGCTATTAGTTTGTTTGCGATTAGAATAATATGTATAAATATGGGTCTATATTGTTTTGTAATTGTGTCAATGTTTAGTAATAATAATGTTAGTTCCGGTTTTAAAGTAATGCTCATATGAGTGATTGAGGGTATTAGTTTTTGTAGGTCTCTCCAGAATTCTCTGATTTTGGGACATGCCCAGAATATGTGTGTTATATTTCTGTTTGTTTACAGTGTCTCCAACATTCATTTGTAAGTTCTGGGTTCATTAAGTTTAATTTATGGGGGGTGAAATACCATCGGGTAAGCAGTTTATAAAACGTCTCAATCAATGATACACAAGGTATGTATTTATAGATGGAGGCCATTACTTTTTGAAGCTTTATTTCTATTGCGGTTTCTGTGATTTTTAGTTCTTTCTTCCATGAGTCCAATTGTTTAAAAGGCTTAAAGTCTTCATCGTCCTTAAATATTCTATAAATATTTTTGGTTTTCCATGTACTCTGGTTATTAATGTCCTTTAGGAGGTTAGCAATATTGCTTGGGAGGGAAAGTGGTGGGGATTGTTTCGAGAGTATTTTTTCCAGTAGTTTCCAAGTCTTTTTCTGTGTCTTTGGTAGGTTGAATTCGTTCACCAGGGTCTGGAAGGGCTTAAGGTTGTCTTTATCCATGATATCCTCTATGTTGTTGATGCCTGATGCTTTCCAGATTTTAAATTTTAGTCTAGGTGAAAATGCAGATAAGGTCTCAATCCTCATCCATTTTATTTGCTGCAAGTTGAAGTTTTTCCTAGAGGATGTCTCAAATTTTTTCCAGGTTGTTATGGAGTATTTGGTGATTTCTTCCTTTGGAAGTCGCTTTTTGGGGTTACATAAATGGGAGATCACCAAGTCTCGAACCACAGTATTTGTACAGTATGAGTCTTCTAGGCTTGCCCATGCTGGTTTGTTTTCTATAGTCCAGTACTTCTGGCTGTTCTTAATGAGGATAGCTTGGTGGTAGGCTAGTAGATTCGGTAGTCCTAAGCCCCCATTGAGCCTGTGTTTGTTGAGTATAGTTTGAGTGACTCTAGCTTTAGTTTTGCTCCATACAAATGAGTTTAGTTGAGTTTGTAGCTTTTGAAGAGTTTTCTTTTTGATTGGCAGTGGAATGGTTCTGAATATATATAGTAGTTTTGGAAGTTCTAGCATTTTGTATGCACTAATTCTACCCATCCAAGAAAGTTCTATTTTTGATAGGTGTTGTAAGTCTTTGTCAAGGACTTTGTATATTTCTGACATGTTTTGATCCATACATTTAAAAGATTGTATGGATCAAACATGTCAGAAATAACTATGTTCTCAATCAACCCAAAAGACTCATAAATATCAAAGCTTAATATTTTTGGAAGTTGGAGTGGAGTTTTTTTACATTTGGGTATCTTAGGAGGATATCTGTTTGTTCAGGTAACTATTACTGTGCAGAATTATCAGACAACTTAATAAAAACCTAATATATTCCCATCTCACTTGTTTATTTTCACCAGGTAAATTAATATAACTGCACAAAATTTAGAAAAAACATTTCTGACATGCAAAAACAAAACACAAAAAACTAGTGACCAATATATCCACCTTTCTTTATGATGACACTCAACAGCCTTCCATCCATAGATTCTGTCAGTTGCTTGATCTGTTTACGATCAACATTGCGTGCAGCAGCCACCACAGTCTCCCAGACACTGTTCCAAGAGGTGTACTGTTTTCCCTCCCTGTAGATCTCACATTTTATGAGGGACCACAGGTTCTCTATGGGGTTCAGATCAGGTGAACACGAGGGCCATGTCATTATTTTTTCTTCTTTTACTTTACTGGTCAGCCACACTGTGGAGTAGTTGGATGCATGTGATGGAGCATTGTCCTGCATGAAAATCAGGTTTTCTTGAATGATACCGACTTCTTCCTGTACCACTGCTTGAAGAACTATTATTTTCAAAAACATACCACACCACAAAACAATGTTCACTCTCATAGTCACTAATAGTTTACCATATTGGTGTGTATTTTATATAGGACAATATTAGTAACACTCCCCTAATTATATAACAAGTGGAAACCACTATGGAGTTATAGTTACATAAAATATTACCTTTATTTAGTTACAAATATAAAAGCAGACACTTAAACGTTTTATACAATGAAGTACAGTCAGGAGATTCCAACCAAGGGCTACAGGCAGGTAATCACTCAGTAGGTAAACACATACCCGGTGGTAGTGAATCAATTGCAAAAAATTGGCCCTATAATTATGTTGTACCGCAAGGCACATATCACTCACACATGTCATGCACAACGGTGTCAGCTTCGGTCACACAAGCAGAGTCCCGCCACGTAGCACGCCCCCTACGTCCGTTTCGCCGCTGCTTGTTCATGGGGACTGGTTCTACATTGTGATTTTACGCCTTTTTATATCTCCCCGCCGGCCTAATGCCACCTGTGCAGCGCAACATCACTTCAGCCGGAAAAGACACAGAGGGGAATCACAAACGTCAGGACATCTCCATGACGCTGAATCTGCGCATACGCGGTAATCCCATTTCTGGTTTCCACTGCTAGAGCGATGTAACTAATTGCAAAACACATAATCGGTGGCCATTTTGTAGAACATTATGACCATTATAAAAATAGATATTGAATTGGATCACTATAAGATTTGGGTGACATTCAAAAGGGCTGTCATTTTTAACATCGATAGGTACAGCAATTTCCATTCAAACTTCCATACTCCACATACACACCAGTTAAATATCATAGTTCTATAAATAAGAATAAATTGGTGATAAAAATATATAAAAGATATAACAAATATATATGCTATAATTCATGATTGTCATGTGAGATACATACAGTGGGGATTAACAAATTATTAAGACACAGACCAGCTGTGTTAAGTGAAAAAAACACACATTTTCTCCCATATACAATTATACATGGTGTGATATCCACACTACCCATACATAATGTTACATCCCCAGAAGTTGCTTTTTTTCAATGGAATTGCCCATCAATCCACTATCACATGGTATCAGCCAATTTCCTTCCATCTGATTAGATTTTCAATAAGATCCATTATTATATCTTCCATGGTATATGGTCCAAGGCAAGCTTTTTCTCCATAAAAGGTTCCAATATCATATTACATTATCAAGTTCTCCAGAAAAAAACTAAAATATACAAACAATAATTAAAATCCACAATATGACGCCAGGCACACACATGTGACATGTCAAGACTCGTATACAGCCTCAGCACAGGAGGAAAAATCCAAACGGCTCTCTATATAAAAGGGCCATAACTAATCGTTTCATTAAGCCCCTTTGGGGCAAGAGTCTCAAGTTTGACCATCCACCCACACTCCTCTTGTGCCAGTGTTTTGGCCAAATCAACCCCTGATGCCGCCCTGAGCTCGATCAATTCCTTTTAAAACCAAGCCTTTAGGATTATAATCGTGAAACAACCTGAAATGTTTGGGCAACGTTTTTGGTGTATTAATATCAATGACTTTAGCGGCCCCGTCAATGTCACGAACATGTTCACGTACTCTTATATGTAATTGCCGAGTGGTCAGACCAATGTATATCTTCCCACAAGGGCAAGTCGCGTGGTAAACAACATCGGTAGTGCTACAACTGATGTATTTTTTGATCTTATACCGTCTTTTCCCGAAAATAAGACCCCCCCCAAAAGTAAGACAGGGTAGGGGGAACGGGGGGGGGGGGGCCTGCTAATATAAGGCCCCCCGAAAGTAAGGCCGCCTGGGGAAGGGGGGGCGCTGGGGAATATAAGGCCGGTACCTGTCCTCTGGTGTGTCCAGGCTCCTCCAGTGTCCTGCAGCTGCAGCCGCTTTGGAGCAGATGGAGTTAATCACAGCCTAACTTGCTGTGTGCCCCTGCTCAACACTGCACAGCACGGCTCGAGCTCAGGACGTCGTCTGGCCGCGCCCGCTGGTTCCTGGGAGTCAATCGGAGCTCGAGCCGGGCTGTGCAGTGTTGAGCAGGGGCACACAGCAAGTTAGGCTGTGATTAACCCCATCTGCTCCAAAGTGGCTGCACCTGCAGGACACTGGAGGAGCCTGGACACACCAGGGGACAGCGAGGACAGCAGGGAGCTGGTAAGAAGCAGTGTGTGTATGTGTGTGTATGTATATGTATGTATATGTGTGTGTGTTTGTAAGTATATGTGTGTATGTGTATTTGCATGTGTGTGTGCGTGTGTATGTGTGTTTGTATGTGTGTGTATATGTGTTTGTATGTGTATGGGTGTGTGTGGATGGGAGGCTGCAGTGGCTGGAGCTGCCAATATAAGACCCCCCCGAAAGTAAGACAGGGGGCCACTTTTGGCCCCCAAAAAAATGTAAGACAGGGTCTTTCTTTCGGGAAAACACGGTATATTTAATCTCCTGGGACCGGAACTCTTTTGCACGTCTTATGTTTCTTTGAGTGCAAGCTAGACAGTCGCCACAAGGGAAACACCCTATTAGTGGTCTGCCAATGATGTGTTTTGCAATTAGTTACATTGCTCTAGCGGTGGAAACCAGAAATGGGATTACCGCGCATGCGCAGATACAGCGTCATGGAGAAGTCCTGACGTTTGTGATTCCCCTCTGCGTCTTTTCCCCGCGGAAGTGACGTTGGGCTGCACAAGTGACATTAGGCCGGCAGGGAGATATAAAAAGGCTTAAAATCACAATGTAGAACCAGTCCACGTGAACAACCGGCGACGAAGCGTACGTAGGGGGTGTGCTACGTGGCGGGGCTCTGTTTGGGTGACCGAGGCTGACACCGTTTTGCATGACTTGGTTGAGTGATATGTGCCTTGCAGTACAACATGATTATAGGGCAGATTTTTTGCAATTGATTCACTACCACTGGGTATATGATATCTGTGCCTAATGTGTTTACCTACTGAGTGATTACCTGCCTGTAGCCCTTGGTTGGAATCTCCTGACTGTACTTCATTGTATAAAACGTTTATGTGTCTGCTTTTATATTTGTAACTAAGTAAAGGTAATATTTTATGTAACTATATCTCCATAATGCTTTCCACTTGTTTAATTAATTAGGGGAGTGTTACTAATATTGTCCTATATATAATACACACCAATATAGTAAACTATTAGTGACCATGAGAGTGTACATTGTTTTGTGGTGTGGTATGTTTTTGAAAATTCTTATAGTGCTTAATTCTGTGTTATTCACAGCGTATTAAAAATCTATGGACTTTAGAGCACGTGAATCCACGTGGCTCAGCCAAATCAATGAAGTTTTCGGGGGAGATTCCAAGACGGTTCCTGATACTGGCAAAGGGACACACACACAGTCCATGTTGAGAAATTAAAGCAGCGGATGTACAGGAGGACTCGGCTCTGGTGGAATAGGGCCTTTCTGGAAAATTGTATCCAGAGGGGACTTTATTCCACGGGGTTTAAGGATCCAGGTATTCCCTTCCTTTGAAATCTAGGACGATTGGTTTAAGAAGAGTTGGGAGGAGCTGTCCAACAACTATTCATGGGATTTTATGGAATTGCTGTGTAAATTAAATGGCCAAACCATTGCTGAGATTGAGAAGGAGACCATACTAAAGGTGGATTCCACTTCTGACATGTTGGAAAAGATAAGTAAAGATTTAGAACAGGAGATGACAAAATGGGAGAAAGAGATACGGTCGACTAAAACCAAAAAATTTAAAAGAGATCAGACCGATCTCCAGAATAATGTGGTCTATAAATGGAGAAAAAGTAAACCACGAAAAGAAGGGTCTAGAACTAATTCAATAGTCTCAGTGGTATCAACGGATGGTTCAGAAAATAGGGCCAATAAAGGAAAGTTAGAAGAACCTGCACCCAAGCATCCCAACAACAAAACTTCTAATAAAAGAAAGAATAATTCCCCAGTGAACCTAGTGGATAGCAAAAGGAAACCCAACCAATTGGAGGTAATTAACCTGTCATCCCATCACCTTTCAGTTGCACAACTTGAGGTCTTGAAGTTTGGATTAAATTTCATTCCTAAAAATTGCTATGATCTTTTCACAGCCATGAAAGACTTGAATTTGCACGAAAAATGATTTTAAAGAAATTACATGACAGAACAGCGGAAAATGAGATTAGCCTGGTGAGGATAGAACAGGAGGCTCAACTTGATCTTGAAGACCTGAGTGATGATATACCTATGTCACCAGGTATGTTCCCTCCCAATGTGATTCCTAGATCTACCACGTTCCCCTCTTTGTCAACATGCCCACAGGTGGAGATCTTCACCAAATTGGTAACGGAAGACCTTAAAAAACTTTCCACATTTGGAGGGAGGGATAATCTCACACCTGTTCAAAGACGGGCGTTAAAAGAATTGAAAGATCTTCATGATGTGATAATTAGAAATGCTGACAAAGGGGGGAACGTGGTGGTATGGCCAAAAACTCTATATGAAAGAGAGGCCTATAAACAACTAAATAACAAAGAGACATATGAAAAAATGTCACATGATCCCACTTCAGGATTTATTGCTGAGTTACTGGTAATTTTACAACGTGCCCTTGACGATGGGGTGATTTCCAAAAAGGTATTTGAAGGACTGTTGATTGAAGATCCTAAGACACCTACTTTTTATCTTATACCCACGGTGCATAAGGACTTTAATAGTCCTCCTGGGCGCCCCATCGTCTCGGGTAACGGAGGTTTATGTGAACCTTCGTGCAGATTTATCGAGCATTACTTAAAGAAACTGGTTGTCACACTCCTGTCCTACGTGCGCGATAGTATTGATATACTAATTAAATTAGATGGGTTAATTCTGACTGACGAAATTTGGCTGGTGACAGCTGATGTCGAGTCCTTATATACCTGTATCGCGCACATGGATGGGATTGTAGCAGTTAATCTCTTCTTGGGAATGACCAGCTGGGAAGATAGTTTGTGTGCTCTGATTGAGGAACTGCTTGAGTATGTTCTAATTCACAATGTCTTCATTTTCAATGACCGAGTCTATGTGCAAAAACGGGGGACAGCTATGGGGGCAGCCTGTGCCCCATCATATGCCAATTTATTTTTGGGCAGTTGGGAGCGGTCGTTGTTCCACTCTAGATACGTTGTGGGTGTTGAGAGCATCCTGTGTTGGTATAGGTACATTGATGACCTGTTATTTATATGGCAGGGGGATAGATCTGATTTGGATTATTTCATAGATGCTCTCAACAAGAACAAATTAAACATCACGTTGACTTAGGCACACAAAAAATATATGACCTTTTTGGACATGGCTTTGGAGGTTGAGGAAGACGGCATAATTCCAACAGATGTGTATCGTAAGAGTACAGCCGTGAACTCCCTCCTCCATGCCACGTCAGCACATACAGAGAGTACAATTAAATCTATCCCAGCTGGTCAGTTCCTACGAGTGAGATGTATATGCTCGAGTGACACCAGATTTGAAAAACAAGCCGATGATCTGCGCGATAGGTTCGCATCCAGAGGATTCAGCAATCGCTGTGGGATATGTGAAGGCCAAAAAAATGAGGAGGGAACAATTGTTATTTCAACCCAAGATCAAGGCCACTGAATACGGTCAAATCAGATATATCTCAACTTTTAATTCCCATTGGTCGAACATTAAATTGATTCTCAGTAAGCATTGGTCAGTGTTATTTACTGACATCTTCCGACACAACCTATGCTAACCTCCCATAGAGGTAGGAATTTGCGAGATATTTTGAGTGCAAGCCATTACATCCCCAAAAGAATTAATTTCTTTGGGGAAAGGACAACTGGACCACTAATAGGGTGTTTCCCTTGTGGCGACTGTCTAGCTTGCACTCAAGGAAACATAAGACGTGCAAAAGAGTTCCGGTCCTCAGGAGATGAAATATATAACATCAAAAAATACATCAGTTGTAGCACTACCCATGTTATTTACCACGCAACTTCTCCTTCTGGGAAGATATACATTGGTCTGACCACTAGGCAATTACGTATAAGAGTACGTGAACATGTTCGTGACATTGAGGGGGCCGCTAAAGTCATTGATATTAATACACTAAAAACGTTGCCCAAATATTTCAGGTTGTTTCACGATTGTAATCCTAAAGGATTGGTTATAAAAGGAATTTATCGAGTTCAGGGCGGCATCAGGGGGTTGATTTGGCCAAAACACTGGCACAAGAGGAGTGTAGGTGGATAGTCAAACTTGAGACTCTTGCCCCAAAGGGGCTTAATGAAACGATTAGTTATGGCCCTTTTATATAGAGAGCCGTTTGGATTTTTCCTCCTGTGCTGAGGCTGTATACGAGTCTTGACATGTTACATGTGTGTGCCTGGCTTCATAATGTGATTTTAATTTTTGTTTGTATATTTTAGTTTTTTTCTGGAGAACTTGATAATGTAATATGATATTGAATCCTTTTATGGAAAAAACGCTTGCCTTGGAACATATACCATGGAACATATAATAATGGATCATATTGAAAATCTAATCAGATTGAAGAAAATCTGCTGATACCATGTGATAGTGGATTGATGGGCAATTCCATTGAAAAAAAGCAACTTGGGGGGATGTAACATTATGTATGGGTAGTGTGGATATCACACCATGTATAATTGTATATGGGAGAAAATGTGTGTTTTTTTCACTTAGCACAGCAGGTCTGTGTCTTAATAATTTTTGTTAATCACCATTGTATGCATCTCAGATGACAATCATGAATTATAACATATATATATATATATATATGTTATATCTTTTATAGATTCTTATCATCAATTTATTCTTATTTATAGAAGTCGTATGATATTTAACTGGTGTGTATGTGGAGTATGGACGTTTGAATGGACATTGCTGTACCTATTGATGTTTAACATGACAGCCCTTTTGAATGTCACCCAAATCTTACAGTGATCCAATTCAATATCTATTTTTATAATGGTCATGATGTTCTACAAAATGGCCGCCGATTATGTGTTTTGCAATTAGTTACATTGCTTTAGCGGTGGAAACCAGAAATGGGATTACCGCGCATGCGCAGATACAGCGTCATGGAGACGTCCTGACGTTTGTGATTCCCCTCTTCGTCTTTTCCGGCGGAAGTGACGTTGTGCTGCACAGGTGGCATTAAGCCGACGGGGAGATATAAAAAGGCTTAAAATCACAATGTAGAACCAGTCCACGTGAACAAGCGGCGGCGAAACGAACGTAGAGGGTGTGCTATGTGGCTGGACTTTGTTTGGGTGACCGAGGTTGACACCATTGTGCATGACATGTGTGAATGATATGTGCCTTGCGGTACAACATGATTATAGGGCCGATTTTTTTGCAATTGATTCACTACCACCGGGTATATGATATCTATGCCTAATGTGTTTACCTACGGAGTGATTACCTGCCTGTAGCCCTTGGTTGGAATCTCCTGACTGCAGTTCATTGTATAAAACGTTTATGTGTCTGCTTTTATATTTGTAACTAAATAAAGGTAATATTTTATGTATCTATAACTCCATAGTGGTTTCCACTTGTTTAACACTGCTTGAAGAAGTTGTCTTCCAGAAACTGGCAGTAGGTCTGGGAGTTGAGTTTCACTGCATCCTCAACCCGAAAAGGTCCCACAAGTTCATCTTTGATGATACCAGGCCATAACAGTACCCCACCTCCACCTTGCTGGCGTCTGAGTCAGAGTGGAGCTCTCTGCCCTTTACTGATCCAGCCTCTGGCCCATCCATCTGGCCCATCAAGAGTCACTCTCATTTCATCAGTCCATAAAACCTTTGAAAAATCAGTCTTAAAATATTTCTTCGCCCAGTCTTGACGTTTTATCTTGTTCAAGTGTGGTCGTTTTTCAGCCTTCCTTACCTTGGCCATGCTCCTGAGTATAGCACATCTTGTGATTTTTGATACTCCAGTAACGTTGCTGCTCTGAAATATAGCAAAATTGGTGGCAAATGGCATCTTGGCAGCTTCACGCTTGATTTTCCTTAATTCATTGGCAGTTATTTTACGCTTTTTTTGGCCAACACCCTTCTTGTGACCCTGTTGGTTATTTGCCATGAAACGCTTGACTGATGGGTGATCATGCTTCAAGGGGTTGGCAATTTTAAGACTGCTGCATCCCTTTGCAAGACATCTCACAATTTTGGACTTTTCAGAGCCCGTCAAATATCTCTTCTGACCCATTTTGCCTAAGGAAAGCCATTTGCCTAATAATTAATCACATCTTAAATAGGGAAATAGGGTGTTGATGTCATTACACCACACCCTTCCTGATTACAGAGATGCACATCATCTGATTTACTTAATTGGTACTTGGCTCTCAAGCCTATACAGTTTGGAGTAGGACAACATGTATAAAAAGTATCATGTGATCAAAAAACTAATTTGCCTAATAATTCTGCACATAGTGTATATATGTGCACCCTCCTTTTACCAAAAAAATCGGACAGCACTCCTTGTTGCAAACCATGCTTTTCTTTATTGGCCCATCAGGACTGAACGTTTCGGTTCCTCAAGAACCTTCTTCCAGCAGTCTGCTGGAAGAAGGTTCTTGAGGAACCGAAACGTTCAGTCCTGATGGGCCAATAAGAAAAGCATGGTTTGCAACAAGGAGTGCTGTCTGATTTTTTTGGTAACTGTATGCAGCTGAACACTGTTGGACTTTTGCACCCGAAGTGAACTGTTCCTAGTGCTGCTTTCAATTTTTTCTTATATTATGTGCACCCTCCTGATATATGTGTCCCCCATCCAGTTATATATACCAGGATGTGGGACATACAGTGTATATATGTGCCCCCTCGTTGAACATATCTCCCTCCATCCAGGTACATATAGCCCCCATCCGTGCACATAGCCCCCCATGCCTTACCGAGTTGTGAGGGTGCATGTGGTGGCTTCACAGATTCCCTCCCTATGGTAATTTTTTTTTTTTATTTGGATTTTAAGATGCATCCCCATTTTCCCCCCACTTTGGGGGAAATGAAAGTGCATCTTAAAATCTGAAAAATGCGGTATACAGTCAAGAAAGAGTTTCAGATGTTGAAATCCTGCTTATCTGACATGACAACATTTATTCACAATCCACATGCAATGGTGTATTTAATTCCATCATCTAATAATGTCTCAAAAGACTTTTAGCCTGGGATAAGAATATAAGGTGCAATACACATCATTATTACTTCAATACTTAGTGCACATGCAGCCAGGATCTCCAGAAGTCAAATAACCATGTAATACAGTCACGGTAAGAGTATATGCGGCATACGTTATCCTTGCGAAATTCAGCCCTCCTTTTATGCAATATATGCAATATGAATCAAATGACTCTGGTGTAGCATTTCTCAACATATCCAGTGCACATAAGGTTGATTTATTTGCTGGACAACTTTGCATCTCCAGCATTTCTAACCATATCCGACTGTGGCTGATTATTATGAAGGTAAATCAACTTATTTCCAATAACTACTCATGATCTGGAAAAACGTTTTCCCTTCAGAATTCCATGTGCTCACTCCGCTGACCACCAAAGTGGACTAAGGCTGGGGTCACATTTGCGTTCCAAAATTCAGATCCTGATCCGGTTTTTAGCTGTTAAAAAGCTCAAAACCAAATCAGGAACCGCAGCCCATAGGAGCCAAATATTTAAACCGGATTGCACTACATGCAATCCGGTTACCGCATCCGGATTTGCAGCCTGCGTGAAAAATCAGGCAGGCTGCAGTTTTCGGAGCGGTTTGCAATCCGCAGCAGGATTGCAATAATGGGCTCCCATGGGACCTCATGCGGCTGCCGCAAGGCGCATGTGAATGCCTGCGGCAGCCGTATGATTTGTTCATCCCTGCTGCCTCAGGGATGAACAAAGGGTTAAATGTTAACAATAGATGTGGGCAACATGTCTCTAGGGGGTGCCCCCCTCCGTAGAGACATGCTGTCCACACAGGTCGGCATGTGAGGGGTTAATATGTGCAATTATAGTATTGCTGGCTATTGTCGGCATTTACAATTTTATGGATGAAACCTGGCGGCTCCTCGCTGTGGAGGAGCTACAGTACGTAATCTTCGTACTGTATCAGCCGCTATCCATGGTCCTGAAAGCTTTAACATTAGGTTCTCTATCAGAGATGTAACTGAGCTAAAGAAGAAAACTTGGTTGGACTACATCGGACGGAAGAGGAATTTTTTTTTAATAAGGATGGAGTCTCTAAGTGTATTTTTTGTTTTATTTCTAATAAAATATTTTTTTCTGTGTGTTGTGTTTTTTTTTAAAATTCACTAGAAATTCATGACGGTCATGTCTAATATTGGCGTGACCCCATGAATTTCGGGCTTAGGGCCAGCTGATAACACAAAGCTGGCCCTAACCCCTTTATTACCCAGTGAGCCACGGTACCAGGGCCCTGGATGAGCTGGGTTCAGCGCCAGAAGATGGCGCTTCTTGAATGCGCCATTTTCTAGGGTGGATGCGGACTGCAATTCACAGCGGGGGGTGCCCAGAAAGCTTGGGCCTCCCTGCACTACGGATTCCAGCCCCCAGCTGCCTAGTTGTACCTGGCTGGACATAGAAACAGTGTGAAGCCCCACGCATTTTTTTTTTTAATTATTTCATAAAATAATAAAAAAAATGGTCTTCCTTCTATTTCTGTTTCCAGGCAGGTACAAATAGGCACTTGGAGTTTGGAGGCAGCCCGTTCCTGCCTGCTGTACCTGGCTGGACACAAAAATATGGAGAAGCCCATGTCAAATTTTTTTGGAAGCATTCATAAAAAAAATACATTTAGGGACTGCATCTTTATTAACCCTTTGAGGCCGGAGCGCAGCGGCATTGTAAGTGGGGTTAACTCAGGTCACCCGAGGACAGCTCAGGTGGCATGACCTGAGCTATCCTCGGATGACCTGAGTTAACCCCCCTTACAATGCCGCAGTGCTCCGGCCTTGAGGGGTCAATAAAGATGCAGTCCCTAAATGTATTTTTTTAATGAATTTTACCAAAAAAATTTAACGTCAGTTGTCATTCAGTCCGATGTAGACCAATCAGGTTTTCTTCTTTAGCTCAGCTACATCTCTGGTAGAGAATCTCTACCAGAGATGTAGCTGAGCTATGCAGCACCTGGCGTGGGAAAGTTCATGTGAGTTCATGCTGCATGAACTCACATGAACCTTTCCCTGACAGCACTGCGGCGTCTTCAAATGAACAGTTGATCTGCATCAGCTGATCATATGATATAACCAGTGGGAAAGCCAGCGTTGAGACTCCACCGCCGGCTTTCCTGCTCTGTACTGCGCTCTGCGCTCCCTGATGCCCTCTCATCACTCCTG
This sequence comes from Allobates femoralis, assembly GCA_033576535.1. Taxonomy (NCBI): domain Eukaryota; kingdom Metazoa; phylum Chordata; class Amphibia; order Anura; family Aromobatidae; genus Allobates; species Allobates femoralis. The sequence continues at coordinate 167,859,293 of JARQOC010000001.1, read as the reverse complement.
CCGCCTCCCCGCCTGATCCTATGTTAGGACCAGACCGGGGAAGCAGATCCAGGATACGGGGAGGGAGCAGGAAAGCCGGTGGTGAAGTCTTCTAACCGCCGCTGGCTTCCCCACTCTGGTCCTTCGCTCCCCGCTCCCTGGTGCTGTGCTCCCTGCCCGGTCCTAACTTAGGATCGGGATGGGAAGCAGTGTAGGGAGTGGAGGTAGCGGAGGATCTGGATGGGAGGCTGCGGGGGGCAGTGGATTGGGCTGAATGATTGTTTAAAAGCTGGCGGCTTTTTATCGCCAGCTTTTAAACAATCATGTCCCCATTTCAGCCTTCTCCTCTGCCCTCAGACCACTTTATAGGGTCCCTTTGGTGAACAAACCATTATCGAACATAACCTCGAACTGACAAATTTGAAGCTAATTGTTCGCATTCCTTGAATGACTCGAACACCGCTGAAAACAGCTCGAATTTGAGATTGATGAACCTTTCGAATTGAACATCGCTCATCTCTAGTGTTTAGTGCTGGTTTGCAAAGACCAGCAAAAAAAAAACAAATGGCCCAGTCCAGGTCCACAGACCGGTGGTTGGGGACCCCTGGTCTAAAGTGTTGTGGTCAGATGAATCCAAGTTTAATGAGAACCTGTCATCTACTTTATGCCCCAACCTATAACTTCCTGTCTCTGCATCATCCTAATCATCCCTGTCTTACCTAAATGTGAAGTATAAGTGTTGAAAAAAAGCTTTTTATAACTTACATTTTCCCCCCATTGTCTAACCTGTGGGCATTCTCTAAGGCTCCATGTCATCCTCACTTTGTTGTTAACATGTTCCGGTGGGTGTGATAATTAATTCAGAAGTACGGTCCCGCATTTGAAATCCATGGGTCTCCTTCCTGGTATGACACACGGCCACTCATAATTTCTGTTCCTGTGCTTTGTGGGGGATTATTGGGTGTAGTGGTTGGCTTCATAATGCGGAATGTCATAACTGATTGAGGCTTATATAAGGAAAGGACAGCGCCTCACAAGCTGGTAGCTTTACATCATCAATCCTTTATTCCATCCACCACGGCACAACGTTTCGGTTACAGAACCTTTTTCAAGTGCACACATTACACAGATACACCATGTGTTTTATAATACAAAACTCCACCCCCACTGATAAACAGCCAATCAATGGGGAGTGAAAGATAAACAAAGTTAAAAATCACCAACTACCTAGACATAGATCGACTATCTATATAGCAACAAAATGGTGTCACATGAACAAATCATACCGCATAATAATCTTACTCATCGGGCTATGCATAGTCCGGCCTTTACCGATAAGGAGACTCGCAGGGAACAACCAGTCATCGCAAGGCATCATCAATCGTCATAGTAACCGCTCGTCACACCGGTCTCCCACCAATCCGTACAATGTACTTCCGGGAAGCTTCTGCGCATGCGCCGGCGTCCGTCCTTGATTGGCTCGCACTCCTGTCAATCCTCACGCAGTGTTCACAACTTGTTCCGGCTAGCAGTGTCGGCGTCACCGCGTCACCACAATGCGAGTCATTTTATAATACGCTTTATGTCAGAATACCTTACATTATAACATACAGTCTACATACATATTGCATTACTAGCAAGGGCACGTTACTCTAATAGGAATATTCTAACAATAAAATGTATACCATCGCATTAACATTATAAACATGATTAACAGCCAATGCAGACATATCCTATAGCATAAGTAATTAGTCCAAAGTTGCAGTACTAAACCCCATTTATAATGCTATACAGACACAGACCATCTTTATATAGAACCCATTACCATCAAGATATAGGAACAGAATGTACATAGGGGACAGGTACCATTAACTTCTATGGGAAGAACACATGTATACCTAAATCGCTTAAGGGGATTAACCATTTCCTCCCATCTTTATTGCATAACAATGCAGTAACAAAAAGTACTCAGTGTAGAAAATTATAGCATAAATACCAGACCACTTAAGTACTCCAGTGAATTTTTATAATGTATCGGGTATCAACATTACTTAACCCCCATACATTACCCAATGATGGTCTTTTATAGAGACACAATCCCATCTTAACAGGTTCTATATAAATATCCAGCAAAACATGCCGTCCATAAAGATTGATAGTCATCCATCTAGATAAATCAAAGGTGATGTTAAAAACAAAATATAAAAACAATAATTACATGATGATAAGGAAGTAGAAACATCAACAAATACCGAGTAGACATCCCCGCTGATCGTACTCTACATTCATGCCTTTTGGGAACAGGGTATCCAGCTCAAAGATCCATTTTAATTCTTTCATCTTCAATTGGGCAACTCGGTTACCACCCCTCCTCAGGGGAGGTACATCGTCTATAACCCTGAACCTGAGTTGGTTAACCGTGTGGCCCATTGAATGAAAATGTCTGGGTACCGGCAGATCAATCAGACCAGTTCGGATAGTGATTTTGTGCTTCCCTATGCGGGCTTTAACCTCCATTGTTGTCTCCCCTACATAGAGAAGACCGCATGGACAACAAATTGTATAAATAACGTAGTCACTATTACAAGTGTACCTCCTTTTAATTTCATACTTCTTCCCTGATCGTGGATGAAAAAAATGCCGGCCCTTCAGAAGGTTACCACAACATGCACACCCCAAGCAGGGAAAATTCCCCAAACTTGGTGGCGCAAAAGTTCTTTGGATATCCCTCTTTGTGCTGCCAATATCGGCGTGAACTAAGTCATCTTTCAAGCTATGACCCCTCCTATAAGATATTAATGGGGGTGATTTAAACTCCTCAACCTCATCATGTCCCTTACCCAACAAAGGCCAATGTTTTTTAACAATATCCATAATTTTCCTACTGGACTTACAATATGTAGTCACAATAGGGATCCTCTTAGGGGGAGTCGTTTTTGATTTTACCTTTAACAATTCCTTTTGTTCAATATTCAATGCTTTTGTTTTGAAACGTACCAGGTCACTTTTTGGGTACCCTCTCCTTAGAAATCTATTAATCAACTCTTCCAATCTGCCCCCAATCCTAGAGTCATCGGCAACGATCCTACGTACCCTCAGCATTTGACTCCAAGGGAGTGACTCAACCATTTTCCTGGGATGCTCACTTGAGAAATGTAGCATACTATTTCTGTCAGTGCTCTTAATAAAGAGATCGGTTTTTAATATCCCATTGTCTTTGTACACTAAAGTGTCCAAAAATTGTATTTCTACAAGTGAGCATGTCATAGTGAATCAGACTCTGCCGTAAACCCAGATTGATTATGGGGAGCCGGAGGATTTTGTGGTTTCCTCGGTTTCCTGTTGTTTGGTCGTCTAGGTCCAGTTCTAGGTTTACCTGGCTGGTATCTTTTGATGTTGTGTCATTGTACACCTCAATTGAACACACAAGAGGTCTACATGCCGTCGATGTGACGCTCGCCGCCTCTGACATGTCGCCAAGCTGTTCTATATAAAGATGGTCTGTGTCAGTATAGCATTATAAATGGGGTTTAGTACTGCAACTTTGGACTAATTACTTATGCTATAGGATATGTCTGCATTGGCTGTTAATCATGTTTATAATGTTAATGCGATGGTATACATTTTATTGTTAGAATATTCCTATTAGAGTAACGTGCCCTTGCTAGTAATGCAATATGTATGTAGACTGTATGTTATAATGTAAGGTATTCTGACATAAAGCGTATTATAAAATGACTCGCATTGTGGTGACGCGGGTGACGCCGACACTGCTAGCCGGAACAAGTTGTGAACACTGCGTGAGGATTGACAGGAGTGCGAGCCAATCAAGGACGGACGCCGGCGCATGCGCAGAAGCTTCCCGGAAGTACATTGTACGGATTGGTGGGAGACCGGTGTGACGAGCGGTTACTATGACGATTGATGATGCCTTGCGATGACTGGTTGTTCCCTGCGAGTCTCCTTATCGGTAAAGGCCGGACTATGCATAGCCCGATGAGTAAGATTATTATGCGGTATGATTTGTTCATGTGACACCATTTTGTTGCTATATAGATAGTCGATCTATGTCTAGGTAGTTGGTGATTTTTAACTTTGTTTATCTTTCACTCCCCATTGATTGGCTGTTTATCAGTGGGGGTGGAGTTTTGTATTATAAAACACATGGTGTATCTGTGTAATGTGTGCACTTGAAAAAGGTTCTGTAACCGAAACGTTGTGCCGTGGTGGATGGAATAAAGGATTGATGATGTAAAGCTACCAGCTTGTGAGGCGCTGTCCTTTCCTTATATAAGTGTTGGTATCGCTGGGTGGATCTCCCTGGCCTGGACGTAGCGCCCGAATATGTGGAACCCAAAGGCTTCCTTTCCATGAGGTGCTGTGGATAATCCCCTATGTGTAATAACTGATTGAGGGTCTGAAGCTCAACTTCCACAGCTATCAGTAGGTATGAGTGTGCATATGCGTATTTGGAGTATGAATGTTTATCCATGTACAAAAGTGTATAGCTGTTAGTGTGTGTGACGGTGCCCTCATTCAGTAAAGGATGATACTGGTGTTAAGATATGGGGGCCCCAGTCACCTATAACTGATGAAGGGCTTCCTCCCCCACCACCAAAATCATCACTTACTCAATGAGGGCCCCCCACAAGAGTACATACAAGATTATAAGTACTCATACACAGTGTTCACATATGCACAATAAAAACAAACCAAAATATATATATATATATATATATACACACAAAAAAAACCCTTTCTTTCTACCTGATTTGCTAAGTGCAGGTAAAAAGGCTCCACTCAGTAAATCTGTCACCTGAAGCCCCCCCTCCCACTGTCTGCCCTTAAAGCAGAAAAGACAGAAGTCTATATGTGTGAGGGGGGACGGAAAGAATGAGGTGTTAAAGGGGAACTCGAGTGAGAGAAAACATTTTAGTACAGTTGCTGCCCTGCTACATGATGAAGCAGTGCTGTACGCTGCAGTTCTAGGATCTATAGATCTCTTATAATTCAATAAAATCATACCTGCTCCTTTGCTCTAGCCCCCACCTCAGGGAATCCAGACTTCTGCCTGTTACCTTGAATTATAAGCAAAAAGCAGGAGGTTTGTCATGGGCGTGGATGCTGTGAGCTGCAAGATCAGCCTACATTCACACCCCCTCACAATTCTGTATGGGGAGGGGTCATGGCAGGGGCGTGACCGCCGACTTATGTTCACACACATACAATCCAGCCCCTGATATACCATTCTATGTGACAGGGGGGTCAAGGCTTCAAATAGCAATCATGTAACCAAGCAGATACAAATACACACTGTGATCCTCTGCTGTATGATGATGCATAATGTGTACTGTTAATGTGAGGATACACAACATATATAATACATAACATACATGATAGACTGATTTACAGATGATAGATTAATATACGGACATGTGAGAGATACATAATGGAAAGATATTTTAAGCCCATATACAGTGTTGGCCAAAAGTATTGACACCCCTGCAATTCTGTCAGATAATACTCAGTTTCTTCCTGAAAATGATTGCAATCACAAATTCTTTCGTATTATTATCTTCATTTAATTTGTTTTCAATGAAAAAAACACAAAAAAATTGTCCTAAAGCCAAATTGGATATAGTTCCACACCAAACATAAAAAAGGGTGGACAAAAGTATTGGCACTGTTAGAAAAATCATGTGATGCTTCTCTAATTTGTGTAATTAACAGCACCTGTAATTTACCGATGGCACCTAACAGGTGTTGGCAATAACTAAACCACACTTGCCGCCAGTTGACATGGATTAAAGTTGACTCAACCTCTGTCCTGTGTCCTTGTGTGTACCACATTGAGCATGGAGAAAAGAAAGAAGACCAAAGAACTGTCTGAGGACTTGAGAAACCAAATTGTGAGGAAGCATGAGCAATCTCAAGGCTACAAGTCCATCTCCAAAGACCTGAATGTTCCTGTGTCTACCATGCGCAGTGTCATTAAGACGTTTAAAGCCCATAGCACTGTGGCTAACCTCCCTAGATGTGGACGGAAAAGAAAAATTGACAAGAGATTTCAACGCAAGATTGTGCGGATGGTGGATAAAGAACCTCGACTAACATCCAAACAAGTTCAAGCTGCCCTGCAGTTCGAGGGTACAGCAGCGTCAACCCGTACTATCCGTTGGCGTCTGAATGAAAAGGGACTGTATGGTAGGAGACCCAGGAAGACCCCACTTCTTACCCCGAGACATAAAAAAGCCAGGTAGGAGTTTGACAAAACTTACTTGAGAAAGCCTAAAACGTTTTGAAAGAATGTTCTCTCTTTTTGGGCAAAGGCATCAACATAGAGTTTACAGGAGAAAAAAAGAGGCATTCAAAGAAAAGAACACGGTCCCTACAGTCAAACATGGTGGAGGTTCCCTGATGTTTTGGGGTTGCTTTGCTGCCTCTGGCACTGGACTGCTTGACCGTGTGCATAGCATTATGAAGTCTGAAGACTGCCAACAAATTTTGCAGCATAATGTAGGGCCCAGTGTGAGAAAGCTGGGTCTCTCTCAGAGGTCATGGGTCTTCCAGCAGGACAATGACCCAAAACACACTTCAAAATGCACTATAAAATGGTTTGAGAGAAAGCACTGGAGACTTCTAAGATGGCCAGCAATGAGTCCAGACCTGAATCCCATAGAACACCTTTGTTGAGATCTAAAAATGGCAGTTTGGAGAAGGCACCCTTCAAATATCAGGGACCTGGAGCAGTTTGCCAAAAAAGAAAGGTCTAAAATTCCAGCAGAGCATTGTAAGAAACTCATTGATGGTTACTGGAAACGGTTGATCGCAGTTATTTTGGCTAACGGTTGTGCAACCAAGTATTAGGCTGAGGGTGCCAATACTTTTGCCTGTCCCATTTTTGGAGTTTTGTGTGAAATGATCAATGTCTTGCTTTTTGCTTCATTTTCTGTTGTGTTTTTTCATTGAAGACAAATTAAATGAAGATCATAATACCAAAGAATTTGTGATTGCAATCATTTTCAGGAAGAAACTGAGTATTATCTGACAGAATTGCAGGGGTGTCAATACTTTTGGCCAACACTGTATGTTTGCTGCACAGTATAAGGAACAGATAAAGGAATAAAGAAACTTTGGGGTTTATACGATGTCTAACAGATACTGCAGGCTTTGGATACCTTTGCTGTGTCTGTCACTGTGGAGTGATGATGAAGATGATGATCCATTGAAAGTTGCAGGGACAGAAATCGACCATGTTCCTATGGGGAAGGGGAGACCATGTAGAGCTGAATCAATCAATGTAATTATTTGCCTCTGCTTGTATCCTCACATTACCAGTACACATTATGCATCATCATACAGCAGAGGATCACAGCATGTATTTCGATCTGTTTTGTTGCATGATTGATATTTGAAGCCTTGGCCCCCTGTCACATAGAATGGTATATCAGGGGCTGGATTGTACATGTGTGAACATGGGGCTGGAGATCACGCCCCCTGCCATGCCTCCTCCCCATACAGAATTTTGAGGTGGTGTGAATGTAGGCTGATCTTGCAGCTCACAGCATCCACGCCCCTGACACACCTCCTTCTGTTTGCTTTTAGTTGAAGCTAACAGGCAGAAATCTGGATTCCCTGAGGTGGGGGCTAGAGCAAAGGAGCAGGTATGATTTTATCGATCTATAAGAGATCTATAGATCCTAGAACTTAAGTATGGCTCTGCTTCATCATGTAGCAGGGCAGGGACTGTACTAAAATGTTTTCTCTCACTAGAGTTCCCCTTTAAGAAACCACAGGTAGTTTTAATAAGGTAATACTTCAGTACTTAATATAGATGCCAGTACTACCTTAAACTGCTCACCAGTACAACATGACGTGTGCAGCATGACATCACTATTTCTTCTTTTGTTTGTTTTTCCTCACCTGTGGGCTTGTCTTTCTGCTGCAAGCCAAACCCCCTTCCCCTCCGTCTAATCTAGACGCTTCCAGGTTGGGGGTTTGGCTGCAGCCAGTAATCTAAGTTAAACATTGTTAGTTTCAGAATATCTTTGCCTACATCATACTGTTCTCATATAAGGTAGCATAAACCTGCTGATAGATTCCCTTTAATGCCTTCACCCCCAAGGCTTTTTTCAACTTCATGACCTGGCCATCTTTTTCAATTCTTATCAGTGTCACTGTATGAGTAAATAACTCTAGACAGCTTCAATGGATCCCCGTGATTCTGAGAATGTTTTTTGTGACATGTTATACTTCATTTTGGTGATATTTTATGCATTTATTTGCATTTATTTGTGAAAAAATTGGAAATTTGGCAAACATTTTGAAAATTTCACAATATTCAAGTTTTGATTTTTTTGTGCCTTAGACCATATAGTTATGTGACACAAAACAGTAAATAAATTAAATTTCCCACATGTCTACTTTACAGCAGTGCAATTTTTGAAACGTAATTTTTTGGTTAGGAAGTTTGGTTCAAAGTTCATCAGCAATTTCTAATTTTTCCAAGAAAATTTACAAAGCCACATTTTTTAGAAACCACATCACATTTAAAGTGACTTTGAGAGAGTTATGTGACAGAAAATACGCCAAAGTGACATCATTATAAAAACTGCACTCCTCAAACTGCTCAAAACCCCAATTAAAACCCCAATTAACCGTTCAGGTGCTTCACAGGAATTAAAGTAATGTGGAGGGAAAAAAATTAATATTTGTGTTTTATTTCAAATAAAGGATTTCTCTCTGTGTCTGTGTTTTTTTAACTCTTTCCTCACAGGATTGATAATTGGCAGGTCTTCTAGAGACTTGGATATTATCAATCTAGAGCCTAATGACCAGCAGTCAATACTCAGATGACATTAACCCCTTCTATCATGCTGATGCCACCGCACCGGGGCATCAGGAAGAGCTGGGTAAGGCGCCATGAATTGGCACTTCTAAAGAATGTGTCAATTTCTGGGGCAGCTGCGGGCTGCTATTGTTTAGACTGGGGGGGCAATAAATATGAACTTCCCCACAATGAAAATACCAGCCCCCAGCTGCCTAGTTTTTGCCTTGGCTGGCAATCTAAAATAGGGCAAATCTCATATCTTTTTCTTTTAATTATTTATTTAAATAATAAAAAAAAATAATGGGCTCCCCTGTATTGATTGCCAGTTGAGGTAAAGGCAGGCAGCTCGGGGTGGCAGCCCATAGCTGTCCACTTTAACTGCACTGAAAGTTAAAAATACAGGGAAGCCATATGTCATTTTTTTATTTATTTCATAGATACTATGATAGCAGGTTCATTTATACTTTCTTTTGCAAAACACATTTTTAACGTGATAGTAGCCAAGCCTAAAAAAAACGATATAAATCTGGTATCACTTTGATTGTACTGACCTGACAAATAAAGCCACCTTATCACTTATACCGCAAGGTGAATGGTATAAACATAGTAATAAAACCAATTCTGCAACTGCTGCTGATTAGCTTACATTGCCTCCCAAAGATCGCAGTAAGGTTAATGCTTATCCTGTGCTCTATGCTGACCGCTCACATCGTCGATTACTTGTATATCTCTGAAAAATGAGATTCAGACAAAATACCCAAGAGAAAATTCACTGTAATCAGGCAGAAGAAGTCACTTTGAGCTCCCATCTGACCTGTGATCCGGCGGTGTCCATCATTTTGCATGTCTTTTTAGTTAAGATGTAAAAGTGTGGTCAACCATAGTTTTATGCATCTTTTAAAAGAAGGACACCACTGAACAGAAGCCAAACCAAATCCAGAGTAACTCTGCTGCCTTGTTAGTGAAATAATTAATTGGGAGTTTCATCTGAATTATGCATTTTGGATATGTAGCTGGAAACCCGAATGCAACTGCTCAGTATAGAGCACAAGATAAATGTGAACTAATCCAAAATGTTTTGTGCCCAAATTGCCACCAATAGCATTGAACTCAACCCACAAAAACACAAGTCACCACTCAGTTCTGTCATCTGTTAACGGAAATATAAGGGGTTTCCACATTACTGATAGCACACAGGCTCTCAAAATGTGCTAAGGCTCTTCGCCCCTCAAAGAGACAACCAGCAAAATCAGTGCTTCCAAATCCTAATGCTCCCCTCCCCTTTGAGCCCCACAAAGTCTAAACCACAGTTAACTCCCACTTGTTTGGCACTGTTATAGTGAGGATGTCTGCTTAATTTATGGGGTGTGTTTCTCCAGAAGCACGAGATGGGCACAATGGACGAGCACTTCAATGCACTGGGCACCACAAGAGCTTATTTGCAATTTTTAATAATGCAAAATTCACTGCACTTGACTCTATAGGTATTTTCAATAGATAAAATCTTCACTACAGCCATAGTTTCTAAAATGTGGTAATTAAATGTGATGTGGGTCCTAAAAAATGGTTTTGTAAATTTTGAGTGAAAAATAAGAAATTACTGATAAACTTTGAACCCTTTTAATTTCCTAAAAGAAATTGTTTCAAAATTGTGCTGATGTAAAGTAGACATGTTGTAAATGTTATTAATTGACTATTTTGTGTGATTTAACTCTCTGGTTTAAGGGCATAAAAATTCAAAGTTTGAAAATTGTGAAATTTTGCCAAATTTCCAATTTTCACAAAAAATATCGTCCGAAATTTACCACTATCACGAAGTCAAATATGTCATAAAAACAAATCTCAGAATCACTGGGATCTGGTGAAGTATTCCAGATATGTCATAAAGTGACACTGGCCAGAATTGCAAAAAATGGCCATTAAGGAAGTTGAAAACAGGCCGGGGGTGAAGGAGTTAAAGGGGGAATTATTGGAATGTTTAAAATGTCTTAGAAGTGTAGACTTATTGGGGACTTTGGAAACTGGCCTGTGAGCTTTATAACAGTGGCTGAGCTTATTACAGAAAATATCAGTACTCTGAAAATGAACAGCTCTAAAGATATACGATGAAATAGAAGATTGCACTATGAACCCGCTATATCCCCAGACGCACCACCTCACTTCATGACAACTGTTCCGTGCTGCTGCGCATTATTTTGCTCTTCGTAATTGATTTTTTATTCATCGCTGGCACTAAAGTAGTCAAAATAAGTGTCTGAATATGATAAAGTGTTTGCAGATTTAGAGTTTAAACCAATATGAATAAACAACCTGAGATGTTTCTCTGCCATGCTTGAATTTCTCAGTCAGACCGGCGTGTATTTGCTAGAAGGTCACACGCTCTATGAAGATGTTTTGCTTTCTCTACCTCAGCTGCTTGTATTATTTTCAAGAAGACCTTTCGAGAGAGCGAAAGAGAATGTTAGGCAGGAGGTGAACAGAATTTTAAAATATCTTCCTGATGGATTCCTGTTGTCACAGTTCTGTGTGTCTGAAGGTAGCGACTCCTCTTGTCATACCATCAGCTAACACTTCTTTTTCACCTTTATAGTCGCCTTGCTATGTATTCCCTATTTGAAGTTGTGTTTGCATTGCAGCTAGTAGGCTTGTCGCTTTGGATTTATTCTAGAAGGCTGGGAAAAAAAATCATTTATTAGGTAGTTAAGAACCTTTTAGAAAATTAGTATTCACAAAGCGGTTTCATTTTGAGACAGAATCCAATAAATGTCTGACTTACTGTAAAGCTTTGATATCTCGGGCACACTGCCACTTATGTTATATGTAATCTTAAGATATATTTCAGTCCTGCTACAAGATGAATGTAAATTAGATCTGTACCTTCACAGGCTCGATCTGCTGATGCAGCAATACGCTAACTAAAGTTAGTGATAAATGAAGTGCGATAAATATGATTTTCTGTATATATTTTTCGTGAGATCCATTCTAGACAGTTGGATTTGTTTGGTCACTGCACCGGAGAACTAGATGATCAGACAATGATAAGAAAATTTATTTAATTGCTTCTAATTAATTTTCTAAAATTAACTAATTTTCCACAGCAATCAGAATCACAATAAAAAAAAGAAAAGAAAGAAGAACGGAGAACTACAGTTTTATTGATCAAACCCTTCGCAATCTCGGATATGTACATTTTCATTACAGGTTGCGAAGTGTACGGAGCAGAGTCAGGAGCTGGGCAGCATCTTCCTTTAATAGCAGTGATCAGAGGCATTGCATGCAACACAATTGCGGACAATCAAAGGGATACCATTGCAGCCTGGCGTCTACTGAAGGCAAAATGGCTGCCTTTTTAGTCCTCCTGTGACACACAGCCTTGGGCTGGACTTCAAAAGGGAATGTAAGTGAAAGTATAGACTGCAACACTTTGGAACCACAGTATGTATTATGAGCGATCAGAGGTTCAGGTACACTATGGGGACTGGAAAACAGAGTAATAATAAAAAACGGTAAAAGTTATTAAAATATATTATTTATTTTTTTTAAATTATATTTGAAATCACACCTATTGTCTCCGTTCAAAAATAAAAAATGTAACAATAAAAAATAAACATATTTGGTATGAACAATTAGGTAGATCAGGAACCAGTCACTGACTCTGACTGGAGCAGAATCCATGTATTCAGTTAAACATAAAGACTGTTAATCCACCCTTACCTAAAACTGGTCTTAGGCTAGGGTCAGACCTGTGTCTGCCCTCAGCCTGCCGGATCCGTTTAAAACTTAGACTCTGACAGGCTTAGCGCATAGCATTGCCAGCATGAAACGCTATGCGCCGCCTGCCTATGCATTGCTGTGGCAACCTCAAGCTTCACGCATCTGCTGGTTCCACACAGAACTCCCAGAAATGCACTATTGCAGAGCGCACAGGAAAGCGCTGCAAAACACGTTTCCTGTGTGCTCTGCAATAGCGCATATCCGGAAGTTCTGTGTGAAGCCGGCGGGTGAGTGAAGCATCAGGTTGCTATAGCAATGCATAGGCAGGCGGCGCATAGCATTTCATGCTGGCAATGCTATGCGCTAAGCGTGTCAGAGTCTAACTTTTAAACGTATCTGGGAGGCTGAGGGCAGACGCAGGTCTGACCCGAGCTGTACTTATTAAACCTATGTCAGACACACCTGGCAATTTTTCAAAGGACTGACTCACCGATTAATGTTCATTAAATATTTGTTCAACTTTCATTTCTTAAGTCTGGTGGCAAATAAGAAAAGAGACATGTTTAATTTTGTCATGTGTAATCCTTTGTTCTCATTCTCACAGGAGATGAGCTGCTGAATAAAGTGATATGACTGTAGCTTAGGTTCAGATTTGCGTTCGGCACTGCAGCATATGCCGCACACACCCATACGCAGTGCCAAATGCAAACATGTCTGCATGCGTTCACATGAAATGGAACTGTGAGTGTGCCCGGCCACCCAATCAGCGGCAGCGACCGGGAGTTGGAGACCAGCAGTGGAGATCTACTCCTTCCGACCACTGCCGCTGATCTCTTCCTCCCTGCCCCCGCTGCCACTGGTTTAAAATAGCTGGCGGGAAAGCCAGTGGTGAAAACACTTCACCTTCAACTTTCCCACGCCACTAATTCAAATGATCAGCTGATGTGGCAGCATGTTCATTTGAATTAGTGGGCAGGAAAGCCGACTTCATCGCCGGCTTTCCCTGATGCTGATCATTTGAATTAGCGGGGCGGGAAAGCCGGCGGTGAAGTGTATTCACCACTGGCTTTCCCGCTGGCTATTTTAAACCAGCGACACTGGCGGCGGCAGGGCGGAAGAAAGAAGAAGAAGAAAGAAGAAGAAGAAGAAGAGGAAAGAAGAGGAAAGAAGAAGAAGAAAGAAGAGGAAAGAAGAAGAAGAAGAGAACGACAGGAAAGGATGCACCTGCAGATGACCTCAGAGGAGGTCATCGTCCGCAGCGTCTGTGCGCTTGCCAGCAGAGGGCAATGCGCACAGATGCACTTCCATTCATTTTGTGTGTGTGGCGGTCTGCTTGCGCATAAAACAAGCACACAGCTATGCACAAAAATGCAACATTTTGTGTTCGGCATGCGCATAAATTATGCGCAGCCAAATGCAAACACAGCTGAGCGCAGGTGCACACAGGCACTATGTGTTCCTATGTTAAACATAGGAGCGCATTGTGCCTGTGCCTAGCTGCGCTCAGATACGCTTCGTTCACAGCGCACCTCGTGCCCAAATGTGAACCCAGCCTTACTCACCACTGCACACACAAGCAAGCTCAGCTGAACAGAGTGCACATGTGTATAGGGAGTTGATTTGAAACATAGCAATTTAAAGTAAGTGAAATCTTAAAGCGTAACCAAAATTTAAATTTTTCTTTCAAAAATCAATAGTCCACATGAAAATAAGTAACTTTATAATGTATTTTATCAGACAAATGTGCTTCTTTCCCTGCCAGAATTGATCAGTCTTTATCAAAATTATCACATCTGAGGTCAAATCTGTAATCAGTGAAGACTTTCTCATTACTGAGATAGGAGATGGCAGTTGTTACTGATGAGATTCTATGTAGATTGAGGGAGCCTCTAGTCTAGCTTCTCCCATCACTATAGAATCTTATGAATAGCAACTGTCATCTCCTATCTCAGTAATGAGAAGCTTACTTAGGAGAGGGGTAGGATAGTGGGACAAATATTGTGCATATTAATATTGTGCATGTTAACATCATTTGCGAGGGCCACATAGGTCTCTGAACAGCACTGAGCATTCTGATCTGACATTACGCACAAACAGTGCAGTCTTCTCCCTTGCTATGTCTACTGATCTAAACTGGCAAGAGAGAGTATGCTGTCATTGTTTGTATAGCACAATCACAATATGCATATATACAGCTGGAATAAGACCAGACAAATAAATGAGTATTGCTGATTATGCTTTTCTTCAGGGAATGGGTAGAGACTGCAACAGAGACAACAGCCCCTGCCCCCTGATGACATTTCATTTGATTATCCCATCACGTACTGGGATTCTCCAAAGAAGTGTCATTAGACAGGAAGTAGGAATAAAATACAATGGCAGTTAAATAGCATAGTTAGTGAACAGTAGGGAATTTTTAATGCAACCAAATTAGAAATTAGTATACAGGGTGGCTATTTATATAGATGCACCTAAATAAAATGGGAATGGTTGGTGATAGCATTTCTTCTGCGGTGTTGCTATCGGTGTCTAAAGAGTGGGAGAAGAGGGTTGCATTGACAATCCAACACAATGGGCAGCACTTTGAACACATTTTATAAATGGTCATAAACTTGTAAATAACTCATGAAAGAATAAAGTTACGTTAAAACCAAGCACACCATTGTTTTACTTATGAAATTCTCAATCAGTTTGATGTGTCACATAACCCTCTTCACATTGAAAAAAATAAAGTTTGATCCAAAATGTCCGACTTCAAAATGGCCGTCATGGTCACCATCCATCTGGAAAAGTTTTACCCCTCCCATATACTAATATGCCGGAGGGCAGGCATACATTGGCCAATGGGTGTACCAAGAGCCCCGGTTTTTAATAAAAAAGTGAGTATTGAGTTTTTTAGAAAGAAACGGATGTTTTAATTTTTTTCTCAAACCATTTGCTTGTTAGCATACACTTTTTGGTTAGACTGAGTGCAGCAGTGATTCTTTTGTTTCTTGTTGATCCAGCGACACAGCTTGCACCTCTCGCACAGTGTAACGAGTGCTTTGCAGTTTTTTCTAGTATATATATCAACCACCCAGCTGCAGATTGCACCCCCACCGAGCCCAGGTGCTCAGGGATCAGGATGAGGTCAGAGGGACCAGGGAGTCCGCGGACAAGGATCTGGCAGGGATGTCAGCGTAGGACCCTCCGGACCCCGGGGCCGCCGAGTAGTGGCCGGAGGGCAGGCATACATTGGCCAATGAGTGTACCAAGAGCCCCGGTTTTTAATAAAAAAGTGAGTATTGAGTTTTTTAGAAAGAAACGGATGTTTTAATTTTTTTTCTCAAACCATTTGCTTGTTAGCATACACTTTTTGGTTAGACTGAGTGCAGCAGTGATTCTTTTGTTCCTCCCATATACTAATGTACCACAAACAGGAAGTTGATATCACCAACCATTCACATTTTATTTAGGTGCATCCATATAAATTGCCCACCCTGTAGATTACGGTACTAAATAGATAGGGATTTAGGTTAAAATGTATTTCACCTTTGGACCATATATTTAATTTTTTTTGTTTGGAAAATGTGGGAGCTCTGCATATCTGAGTAGTCATGTGTATAAAGGCCTTTTTTCAAAAGGGTGGAAATACTTAAAATGTCCTATTTCTTTTACAATATAGGTGCACTTTAAAAGGGGATCTTTCTGCATATTTCCCATATTGAACTGGATACACAATGTAATTAATAGTGACTTCAGAGTGGAATAATTCTTTTTTCCTCTAAATTTTCCTCTCCATTGCCGAGATATTAGTAATGAAAGTATAACTACTTTACTAATGAGTTATACCCCTATAACTGATCTAACTGATCTAAAATGACAACTAGATGGGTGCAGCCTTGCTTAATGCAAGAGTAAAGCTGTGCCCATCTAGTTGGATTTTGGGCAGGAATATTTATATCACATAATTGCGGTCATGTGACTGCCATTCCCGACTCTGACACCAGAAAATTCTCACTCAGAGCATGCGATGTGAGGTTTAACAAGTCTGCTTTTACATAGAGTGACTGCAAACGTGTCATTTTTAACCGTTCATCCCTTTAGCTTTTCTTAAGTTCAAGTGATTGTTATCAGATATTTTTCACTGGAACATGTATGTGTTTCCCAATGACAATTAGACGGCAATGTGGCACCTCACTGGTCAGATTGCCACGGAGGGGCACTGCACCCAGACCAGAGTGTGTAGTATTCCTGTGACCAGGGGACTGGGATGTTAATAGGGGACCCTCACCACACTCATCCAAACACCTTAGATTAGGGGAACAATAGGTTAATTTGTTGCTAGGGAACCGGTCATGGTGGGTGGAGCTTAGATGGGTTGTGGAGAGCGGGAAAGTTAGTCAGTCAGAAGGTCGTTGGAGGCGAACCCTGCGAGAAGCGCAGTGGAGGGCACCTCACTACAGGTGGCCCAGAGAAAGAAGGGGATCCTAAGGTGATGAGCTTCACCCGAATCCGTGCCGGTACATCTCTCGAACGGAGGGATCCAGTCCAAACTGGAGGACCAGCTCTGAGGTAATGCGGGTGTTTATCACAGAGCCGCAGAACTGGATGGAACGCACTTCTTTAGAGGTCGCGGCAACCCTGGCATAAATCCCCTAAGGCTCCCAAATAGGGTCAAGGAGGCCCAGAGAGCGATAGACTGCAGGAGGAGGCCTGTGAGGGCAATAGACTACAGAAGGATCCGTGGGGACCGGCGGTGGGCTCTGTGTGCGGGAGCGCAAGGGAGGAAAGAGGGAGAGAGCAGTAAGGACTGATGAGAGGAAAAGTAGGCATATCACAGAGGGTCCCCAGTGAAATGTTCTAATCCCCTGGTGACTACCCAGGCCAGCAATACCCGTGGACTGTGTAAAGAATTGTTTGCTGCCAGAGTCACCAGTAAAACCCGGTTCAGAGACTAAGACTGTGTGGTGTGTTTATTGCCTGCGCCGGAGGAGCTATACTTCTGCTCGCAGAGACTGTCAGTCTGCATCTCCACCTAACGAGCCGCCTCCCTATGTGAGTTGTCCATTCCTCCATTACAGCCCCAGGGATCCCGCTCCACCTATGGGGAGTGTTACCAACTAGCTGCCTCATCACCGTCCCCAGAGGTCTGCAGCAGCGCCAGTACCGTTACCGGATACCATGGGTGGTGTCATGAATATTTTTTTAGTTTTTATTTTTCCCCTTTTTCAGTGACCACCAGGGCCACGGGCCTGGGCACAGGCCGCCCGTTATATCTCCGTGAACTACAACACCCGGGACTGAGTCCCCAAGGCTCTTGGGTCAGTCAGCAACACAACAGATAAATAACATGCACCTACCATTGGTTAGATTTCTCAGTATGTAAGATGTAAGGATGATGCTTTGATCTCCTGGTCTATCCTCCTGCATAACTAAAAAATGATTAGGTTAAAGCAAAAATAACTCACACTTTTCAAGTAAATTCCGAATAGGTGAAGTGGTAGCACAGCTGAGTTTAGCTGTGTCACATTACAAACTCTTCTCCTCTCATACCACTGTCAGCTTTCCTGTTTTGCCCTTTCCCCCAAAGAGACCTAATCTGAAAAGTGTGAGTGATCTTGTTATCTAATCTCCCTGTCGGAGATTGGACCTGTAGGTCAGAGAGAGATGTATCATTTCAACTCACTTATTATGAAACCTTATGTATTGTGGGTGTGTATTCTTTTTCTTCTGTGTTGGACAACTCATACAGGGAGAAGTACATGCTGCGCCAGGAAAATATGTTATAGCACCCACTTGGGCTTAAGAAAAGTTAATCCATTAGGTGCCAAATATTTTTACTTCTAATATTTCCACAATAGAAAAGCAAAATAAAAAAAAGCAAATAAACATTTTTTTCCGTTTTGCAGCCACTATTACAGTTTAACGTGAAAAATTTGGTGGAAAGTCCTATTGAAAGGTAAGGCTGGTTTCACATCACGTTTTTTGTGATCCGGGCCGATCCTATGAGAACCAGATAGGCCCGGATCACATTTCTGCCCAATAGTGTGCCCATGGGCCCAGATGGAGCCGGATGGCAGCTATCTGCTATCCGGTTTCCATGTGTCCGGGTGAATCCGGGAGGACTCGGATTTTTCACCCGGACACAAAAATGCTGCATGCACGATTTTTGTGTCCAGGGAGAAAAATCTCCCAAAACTGGATCCTCACAGATTCTCCCAGATCCGGGGCAATCCAGCGCTCCCTAACATGGGAGCCTATTGGGCCGGATTGCCCCGGTCTGAGAGGATCTGGGAACCGGACACCTGCGGCCGTACGCCGCTGTTGTTTCAGGACCGCGGATAGCTCCCCGCAAGCCGCGATCCTGATTCATCAGCAGCTTAGCTGCATGCGGCTGCACACCGGACCGGAGGGCATATTAGCCCTCCAGTTCTGTGTGCTGATCCGATCCGGGGCTGTTCGGTCAACAACGGACAGCCCCGGATTGGATCAAAACGTGGTGTGAAACCAGCCTCACTTTTCAGAATAATGAATTTTATTCTATAATTTAAGAGTTTTTTTTCCACTGCACTAGATGTCTCAGCTGGTTCTCTTTGTGCCTTTCTGCTTTTGATTTGCTCCATCTTCTTTCCCCTCCCCTCCTGCTGTGACATCACCGCTTATACTCGCCCTGCTCCATGTTAACCATGGAGCAGGGCAGGGAAAGGTGGTGACGTCACCGCAGGAGGAGGAGCAAAGTGGCCAGCACTGCAATAAGCTCTGTGTACTATGCAGCAGCAGGCGAGGGAGACAATGATTGGCATCAGGGAGGCGGCGGTGGGCGGATTAAACATACAGGGGGTGTGAAACTGCCCTTTGGCTCCAGCCACAAACCACCTCCTATTTGGCTCCACTATGTAAGTTTTCAAAGTGTATTATCTCGGGGTACAGGGGGGCTCAAGGGCTGGGGACCCCTTGCCTGGATGCAGCAGACATGCTGCATTCAGTGCTGTAATTAGATCACTATGTATGGTTGGTGACAGGTCCTCTTTAAAAACATGTAAAATACACTTCCTATATGTCAAAGGTTTTACACAACAATTCAAAAGGCAATGTTCACATCCTGGAAACTAGTGAGCACACCAATTTCTTGAAACCTTAATGGGGTTACCGGCAAACTTGAGTCTTATCTTGCATGCAGCCGCAGCACCACAGGACTGTACACTTAAAAGCAGCACTAAGTTTAATAAGTGGCACTATTAGCTCAGCAGTTAGAACTGAGCTAATAATCTTCCCCCAAGCCTTTGTGTAATGGTATACGTTACAGAAATGTACCGCTATTATTATTATTATTATTGCTAATATAATTATATTAAAGTGCCATTGATTGACATACGTAAAAGGGATTTATGTGCATTATGAGACAATAAAAACTGCAATAAACTTAAGCTTGCTGAAAGACAGAAATAAGGCTACAAAAGCTGGGGACGGGCAAGGAGACAGTAGACAGTCACTGAGACTGCAATTTTATTTGGCTGTGTGACGTAGATCAAAGCAAATTATTACAGTTGTTCATTTTCAGGGATAATAATATTCCTTGAATTTTACTGTTACAATTAAAATTCAAAGAATTCTGCAATTTATTTTTATAAAAAAAAAAACACTGAATATTTATTACGTTAAATAAACATAGAAAGCAGGTTGCATTTCAGGAACGTGGAGAGGGGAGACAGCATGCCTCACTACTTCTAAATTAGATCACAAATTTTCTGGCTGATAGTAGCATCTTAGTGCTCACCCAGAAGGCAGAGATCTGAACAAATTACATTTTTAATATCCAAGGTTCATTTAGCCATGCTGAGATCACACAGACGCAAATAAATTCACATACATGAATTTGTAGCAGCCCTACAGACGTTTACCAGAAGAAAAAGTTTAACAGCTGTGGCAGAATCTTTCTGTACCGGCATAAAATCCGCTATTATCCAGGGTGCCAGATGTGTTAAGAACAAAAACCGTACGCAACACCTTTCTGTTGTATTCTTTTCACTTTTATCCGTTCCATGGAGAGGACTTATTATTGGTTTTGGAAAGACTGTGAAGCAGTGTTCATGGACTTGAATAAATATCAGCACATCTTTGTATAGAACTGTATAAAACAGATCAAACCTGAAACATCATTCATCATTGTAAAAAGTTAGCTAAGTTTAGGTCACAAAAGTTCTTGATTTACTGCACATTTTTATCTTCTAACCTATTTTTTTTATAGATATTTATTTTTTTATTTTCTTTACAAAGGAGCAGTCATCTTGCCCGTTCTGCCATTCTTAGCCTTAAATACTCCAGATTAACCCATACATGTACATAGGTCCACTTGGCTCAGCCAAGCACTCCTGTGTTCTCCATGAGAGAGCCACTGCCAGACTCCTCGGCAGGTGGTGTAATGTCTGGATCTCCTACGATCTCTGCCTATGTCAATAGGTGGCATCATGCTTGCATTGAGGATGACATTGGGGGATGCAGGCGCAGTCCTGATAAACATTAGTAGATGTCATGTCTTATATGTTGTAATCAGCTGTCTGTTGTGCGGAGCCACATCATCTTTATACCACGAGAAAGTTGTTTCAAGCTGGCAGTTATCAGGGTGTTTTGGTTCTGGTCTGTACTGATGATATATTGCTGATTGATTTACCTTTTGATGCCTGTTGTTGGCTTGGGCCAACTTGACCCTTCATTTGTCTCACATTTCTGACTCTGACCCTGATCTCAAATTATTGATCTTCACAATTGCCTGACTTAATTTCTACATGTTGAGTCTGCCTTGCCTCAGCCGTGTTTGGTTTTCACCCAAGATGAACCTCCTCTGCCTTCTTGCTCCACTGGCATTAACTGTTGACCAAACCCAAGTTGCATAAGTTAAGATAACTTTGGGGTTTAAATGGTGAATACCAGGGTTCCCTTGGGACCTACTAAGCAGTGCAAAGTCTGTCTGTGAAAGCCCTATTAAGAGCTGACATGCTTTCACGTACAGACCACCATTACAGGTGGCTTATCTCTGGGGATTCAAAGCGATCAGTCACTAAAATGCAGCAGGACCGATTATTTTCTCCCCTGACATCACCTGTCATGTCTGTTCAAGCCAATATTAGTAGGTGGTATCTTGGGCACATTAGCAGTATCGCAAAGGTCCTTGCAAATTCTTATTCTTATACCTGTTATACCAAAGGAGGCATAAAACTGAGCTAAATTGCTTAAACAAGTGAACAAAATTTATTACACAGTTTAACATACCAGTGAGGTACAAAATATGACTGGTAGGTACATAAAACTGCAGACTAATATCATACAGCAGTCATAGTTTTGGTCAGGTAGGCAAGGGTGCAGCACTGGCCAGGTCATTCCATCTGCCCAAAGATGTTACAGTACTCAGAGATGCCAAACTCTGCTTCGGGTTAGTCCATCCTGTGCCCAGTCCAATGGAGTGGGGTTAGAGTTCTCTCACATGTGCTTTGGCCTAGTGTGCACTGGCTGGGCTCCAGCTCTGCTATGACTAAACTCTGAGCTAACAGCATTTATAGAGACGGGTGAACCCGAACTGTAAAGTTCGGGGTCCATAACGAACACGATGTGTTCAAGCACAGACCGTGAAAGCGGACTTCCCTGAGAAGTCCATGTTACAGTTCAAGTTCATGTTTTGTGAATGGCTGTAAAAATAAACAAAATAGTAATTAAACATCAGCTCATACTTACCGGGTCCCTGCGCTAGTACTTCTGGGGCTGCTAATTAACTTCTGTATTATTCACTGATGAGGGGTGCAAAAGCCAATCAGAGACGCTGTCACAGAGAGTGGGCATCTGTGATTGGTTGTTAAAATAACCTGTACACTAGAATGTATGGGCTGTTTGCAGGTGGCTACGGTTGTGGAGCCCACTGGGACGGGGTACTCGGTGCCAGACCGGGGTACTGCTGGGGAATGTCCGTGTCCCGGGCCCGCACAATAAAATGGGGGGTTATTTACAGGGGATTTGTCACTGTTGATGCCACAGACTATATGCGGCCAGTAATGGGGCCGCCGAAGCTGCAGAACCTCCGGGGATGATGGGATAGCAGCTTGGATAGCATAGTTCCTGTGGGCAGAACTGGGTTCCCCGGGGCAGTGGTAGTAGTAGTTAAAGTCTGTGAGGATAGTAATTGATGCTGCAGGAGAGTAGGGGTAGCAGTAGAGATGATGAGAGTAGAGGTAATCGCAGTATATGAGGGCAAGTGGGGCTTCAGTATAAGGATCACACACACTCACGGTTTCTGTTGTTTTCCAAATCTTTACTTGCAGATGGTAAATCACAATATTGCCCACGGAGTCTGTACCAGGTTGCTCTCACCCTGACCGGGTCCTTGGCTTCCTACTTAAGTGCTGTGTGTGGCCCTGCTGCTGCTTGTAGCTGTACTGCTGGCTCTGTCTCTGCTCATGGGTACCAATATGCTGGGCAACTTGAGTCCTCTGTGTCACTGACTCCTCCGTGTTGCTTTGCTATGGTGCTGTGAAGATGGTGGACCTTCACTATGCCGGTGTTTACTGTCCTGTCTGTCTCAGGCACAGCCTCAGATCCAGTATCCGTCTTAAGCGCATCCCCGGGGTCAAGTTTTTTTGGGGTAACTCTTTATCCCGGGTATGTTTCTCTGTTCCTCTGCCTCCTCTCCTCAGACCTCTCAGGACCTCCACTTCTATTTGACTCTGCTCCTGCTCCAGACTCAACTCCAACTAAACTGAACTAACTGTCACTCCTGCTCTGTGGTAAACAACTTTAGCTCCTCCCACTAGTGCAGGTGCCACCTAAGCTCCTCCCACTTTCTAGTGTAGTGTTGTGTGGGGAGTAAACCTGTGTTGATGTTTCTGTGGCACTTTAACCCTTGGGGTGCCACATTAGCCAATGACAGCATCTGTTATTCAATCAGCTTGTAGGACAAAGTACTGTGGGTCCGCGTTGCCACTTCAATTAATGGAGATAAAAACCTGCCACACGGGAATGTCTGGATTAAACAGGATTCTTCTTTAATAGTCCAACATGTTTCGGAGTTATCTCCCAACTCCTTCCTCAGGGAATGTCACATGTGACATTCCCTGAGGAAGGAGTTGGGAGATAACTCCGAAACATGTTGGACTATTAAAGAAGAATCCTGTTTAATCCAGACATTCCCGTGTGGCTGGTTTCTATCTCCATTAATTGAAGTGGCAGTGCGGACCCACGGTACTTTGTCCGACAAGCTGATTGAACCACGGTGATCTGTGGAAGTACGGTCCTGCAGCAAACCACTCACAGATGAGCGATCATTACCAGTTGTGGGTTTTCACAACTACATCAGGTGAGCAGCTCCCTTTTTACACATATTTCAGCCTTATAAAAGAAGGTATTACCCTATGTGCGCATTCTTGAATTGCTTTTAGAAGCATCTGTTATTGGCTGTTATGGCCCTCATCCATTGACTGACATCCTAGTAGTGGAAAAATATATGTATAAATAAAATAAGATGATTTAGAGCTTTGCTGTATTTTTGATTCTCAGTGTAGATAAAGCAGACAGCTATGTGCTGCAACCTTGAGCTGCCTGGCTTTACCTTGGCTGACAATCAAAATACAGGGAAGTCCTTTTTTTTTTAATTATTTCAATAAAGAATGAAAAAAATGTGTGGGATTTGCCTTATTTTTGATTGCCAGCCAAGATACAACTCAAGTAGCTGGGGGCTGGTATTCTCAGCGTAGTGAGGCTCATAGTTATTGGGTCCCCTCAGGCTAAAGAATAGCAGCCCACAGTCACTCCAGATATGGGCTCAGTCATTAGAAGCCCCAATTCCTAGTGTTTTACCCGGCTCTTCCCGATGCCCTGGTACGGTGCCATCTGCGTGACATAAGGGGTAATGAAAGCTTATGATTGACATCCTGTCATTAAGCAATAGATTGGCCTCTATGAGGCCCGCCCATTATCAATCCTGTTAGGAAATAGTTAAAAAAACACAGAGAAAAATCCTTTATTCGAAATAAATCACAGAAAAAAATCCTTTGTTTGAAATATATGAGACAGACAAACCTCATTTCCCTATTTATTATTACCCCACATGTACCCCTCCAATGATGATCCACAATGATGGACCCATGTTTAACATGGGGACGCACGGTGTATGCGGTCGGGTGCGGGTGGCTGTGCGTTCCCATTGCTCTCCATGTGTGATTTCTACGCATGCAGAGGCTTGCGTACAAATCATACATTCGCTTCCGCACCGAATCTGCAACATGTTGTGTACATGTTGCAAATTCTGTGTGGCCGTGAATGTTTGTTTTGTACGCAAGCCTCTGCATGCGTACAAATCACACATGGAGGGCAATGGGAACGCACGGCCATTTGCACCCGACCGCATACACCGTGCGTCCCCATGTTAAACATGGTGATGGGCGGTGTTTGCGGTCGGCTAGCGTTCGCCCGCCGCAGTACGCAGCGGCGGCGAACGCTAATGTGAAGCCAGCCTAATTACATCCCTACTAATCTCTTAATCTCTCAATAACCAGCCATGATATGGACTTGTCCAAAGCTTATCCCATGCATACCCCATACTCAGAATCTTGCTACCTCAAATGATAGGACACCGTTCTATTCCACAATCCAAACCTATTAAAGCAATCTCAAAATTACCCCCTTGATAAAAGCTTACAACATGTAATGACCCTTTTCGCACTACAGGACTACCCTCATAGAAGACCTCGTGGGCAGGTGTCTCTCTCCTGCACCAGCTGATGGCTGATGTTTATTTCACTTTCTATAGTTCATTCATATTTTATGCTATTATAACATTCATATCTTATGTATTAAATGCCTCTGAAGTTGATATGTTGCTCCTCTAAAATCAAGGGAGTATTTATCACCCCTGCCAACGATTAGCAATTTATCTCCTGCTAATAAGTGTTAAATGTTTATTGTGGAGAAAATCTATTTATTATTTGCTTTAAAATAAATAGTTGTAATAATATTAAAAGCATCGATAGCAGTGCCTGTGTCACTAATATTTTGGATGAATGTCTGACCCATCTTAGGTACATGTGAGTGGTTTTCATTGACTTGTGAGACCCTCATCAATCACTGGAACAAAAAAGCAAGAGGAACCTCCTTTGCTTGGGAGCACTGTAGTTGATACTGATCTTGTTACTTAAGGGTTAAATGGCCTGCAATTTTTTTTAATGATCATGGTGATTGCTGTAGAAGTGTGACCATAAAACACTGTGGTGACCATGATATAAATGGCATAATTCAGGAATTACCTCCCATTGGTAACACATATGTGTATTCTGCACAAAATGGTTTTAATTACTTTTCATGATTCTCAAGCTGTTATCTCTCCTATTTTCCTCTTATGCTACCGATCATCAATGCTTTTACCTGCTAGTTATTAAAATCACCATGGTAACAGCAGATGATCAAGTATGTTTGAAATTATTTTATTGTGTGCTAGTCCAACAATTAGAATGTCAATTAAGGAAAAAAACAGATCTATGGTCTCAAGGTCTTATTTTACTCTTATCCTTCAATTATTTCTAGCATCAATATGTTTTTCTTATTTTAAAGTGCACCATCATTCCAGGTAATTTTCAAATCACTGGGGCATATTCATCAAAGCTTTTACTCCAGAATTCTGAAATAAAAAGCTTTAAAAAGTAACACAGTGAAGCGCAATTTGAGGCCATGCTAAAATGTTGCCACTTTTGGCGTTCTCATGCTGACAAAGTGGGCAGAGCTGGGGTGTCATGGGGGTGGCAGCTGCCACTAGTTAAGTTGATGATGCACAGCGCACCACTATTACTCAAGCACAGACTGGAATAGGATTTGTGGTGAGAGTCACATGGAGGCGTACCCCACTTGTCACAGATGAACCTCCTTCATTAAGAGGCATATGCCTCAGGAGCCTCATACTCCACCACTCTGCTCATCAAGATTGGTGTGAAAATTGCTAGTCTTGATGAATGTGGGCCTTGGTGTGTATATTTGCATTGTTTTACCTATCTGCATAGGATTCAGTTCTTCCTAAGCCCAGGGAGATTGTAGCTTCTATGATATTCTCCAACACTAAGAATCTACAGTATGCACTTTGTCCTTCAACCTTACTTCTGATGAACTAGCAGAGTATGTTGATCAGTTTCTATCAGACAGCAGAAGTGGCAGTTTGTGCATAAATCCCTATTTCCTCCATCACTGGTGGTTCATACCATAATGGGCACTGTAGATAGAATTCCCGAACTTGTCCTCATTAGTGTTCCAAAATGTAATGACATCACAGGTGATACATCTGAAGGTTTCTTGACATTATGAATTTCCAGATGGCTGTATATAGGTATGAAGAAAGGCCCATGATAGCGGCGTGGTTCATAATTTTTAGCAAGATATCAGAGGGCATAATCCTTAAAGGGATTTCCATTACTTTTATACTGATAATTTCTTTGTGGTAAGAATTCAGTATTTGATGTGGATGCGATACCCAACACCCCCACCAATCAACTGTTCCTGGTGACATTAATTGTATAGTGGCTACACTGTGGCACTGATGATTTGGCCCTATTAAACCTAACTGCAATACCCATCCATGGCCACAATACAATTAATGAAGCTATGCTGTACTCTTTCACAATTGATAACATCTAGCCGCCATCAGGACTGCAAACAGCAGATCAGGGGGAAGTGTGCCAGATATTGCACCCCAACTGATCTGATCCTAGGAATAGGTCATTAATATAAAAGAAATACACATCCCCTTTATTCTGGCTAGCTACATATATAAATGATATATTTGTAACAGTTAGCTTTCCCATTATGATAAGTGTGCCTTGACAGCATTTTTAGGTATCTTAAACTCCATATACTCTTTTATGAATCCATATTTATTCACAACGAGCTTTAAAACAGAAACATACATATGTATCTCTTTTGCTACATGCCAAATTACCACAAGACCAGATTAAACCGCCATTCTATAAATCATCTTCCGTGCTCTACAAATACAGCACTTCCATGAATTATGAAAGAGTATTGGCAACAAGAGCTGAATCAAAATAAATTTCAATTGTATCAGCACAAAAAAAAATGAATTAAAATGACTCAGCTTTTCAAGTCGAAAAATAATATTCTCTGAGTTTGTACGTATTTTTTATTGTGAACTGATTTATAGTAATGGCATTTTGTTGTATTGTCTGAGTTCTTTTTACTTGAGAAGTTTATCCAAAATACATTATCGATGAATTGGATTTGACAGGAAAGTACATCAAATGAAGATGAAGATGTTTATATTTGGAGGGCGAGTAAAAAATGGGACACTTGGAAAATCCAATCCATGGCGGGACCATTAACATCACTCTTAAGAGTGACGGCGAGGAGTGCTAGTATTTCTTGTTTAAGTAGATGAGAATATAATCATTGTGTTTAACCCAGGTTGTAGCACGTGAGTAATCTGATGTCTTGTCATCTCCGCATGAGCCAAAGCTTAACTATATACAGAAGCTGCTAAAACTCAACCACTACTATCAGCGATTAAAGAAATCATGCAGCACTAATGCCTACATCACAATGCTTCTTCTATGTGCAGCACATACATCTGAAAGATGCTTCTGTCAGCTTGTCCTTGTGATGTGAGAAGAGTGCAGATCTTTGAAAATCCTATCTTCCCTTGATTCTCCAAAATGCCACTCACTTTGATTCAACTGGAATCTCAGATCTGGCCTATGGATTTCTACCATCATATTAATGGCATTATATCATATAATATTTTAAAGATGTACGGTTTAAATAGGACCTGTCACTATCATTTAGCTAAATACCTTGTAAAAAATGATTGTGCTTCCCTTCCATTTTGCCATTTTTTTAAATTTACACTGCTCATTACAGACATAGTCACACTTTTTCCATCTGAAGGACAGTATGTGAAATTTCTACTTGTTGTAAAAACTAGTCATTTCTTCAGAGTTTTTTTTTGGGAGCATTCCCTTTTATCCCGCCCTTTCAGGTATTACCAATCACA
Organism: Allobates femoralis; assembly: GCA_033576535.1. Lineage (NCBI taxonomy): Eukaryota > Metazoa > Chordata > Amphibia > Anura > Aromobatidae > Allobates > Allobates femoralis. Next base: position 167,830,758 of record JARQOC010000001.1, on the reverse strand, counting down.
TCTCCCAGCATAAAAAACTAACAGAATTTTGGATCAGCTGTTAAGCGCTGTGATTGACCCCTGGAGAAAACTTAAGAAACACTCAGTTCCACTACAAGCAGAGATTTCACATACTGTGCCCCAAAACCAATAAATGTGAAGATCTCTAATATAGTGATGCAGCACAAAACAAAAAAAGAGCAACAGAATCAGGGTAGCTGAAAGATTTCTAAAGTGTTCATCCCAATTTTTTAAAGAAAGTGACAGGGTCTCTTTAAAGCTAATTAGTGTTGTAACTATAGTTGGTTCATGGTTTTCAGTAATACCTTTGCATGGACCCTACAAAGACTCAAAAGGTCCTTTTTGTCCATTTGTGAATATCTATACTATTAAAGACATAAGATAGTTGGGGCCCCTTTTGTGGATTTTGTATTGGAGCCTACATGCTTCAATTTATACCACTGCACCCAAATATTGTTCTTAAATCAAAAAATAATCCATAGCAGTGGAGTCATTATAAACCCATTCATGAACTTTGACATACACATATGTCATGGTCAGGAAGGGGTTCCTGAACTTTGACGTATGGCTACATCATGGTGATAGTGTGTGGCACAGGAGTTCGGCTTACATGACAGCAAAGCCCTGACTGTAAAAGCAAGGATCGGTGCCTGCCCTGCCACTGTTTAACCCCCTAAATCAGGGTGGGGAACTCCAGTCCTCGAGGGCTGCAAACAGTTCAGGTTTTCACTATTTCCTTAGTATTGCACAGGGATTGGAATCATCACCAGTGCAAGTGATTATGTTATCACCTGTGCAAAACTAAGGAAATCCTGAAAACCTGCACTGATTGCGGCCCTCGAGGACTGGAGTTCCCCACCCCTGCCCTAAATCAAGTGATCCATGTTGATTGCAACGTTACAGAGGCGCCGTCTGATTGGCACCCCCACAACATAGCCGCAATGGGAAGATTGTTGCCATGGCAACCCGAGGTCACCATGATGACCTTCATGCCAGCCAGCTACAGCAAGTTTGTTAGACCGTGTCGGGAGCATGGTATAAGACGCTTCTGTTAGTTCAGCATGGACAGGTATAATGCATTGCTATGCTGGTGCATGGCAATGCATTGTGTTAATAATCTTAATAATGAAAGTTAAAGTCCTATAGCGTGATTAAGTAAAAAAGTAAAAGAAAAAAAGTTTAAAAATAATTGTCAAAATATGTATTTTTTAAAAAATCAGTCACAAAATAAAAAAAGAAAAACATTGTACCAATAAATACGTACTGTATATTTATGCAAAAACAAAAATAATCAAAAAAGTACATATAGTTGGTATTGTCACATCCAATAAACCCTAACCTATAAAACTGTCATGCTTTTTAACCCCTTCAGTGAACATACTAAAAAAAAATAGAAAAGTGGCAAAACACTATACTTTTGCTATAAAATAGTTTTTATTGTGCACAACCAACAAAACATAAAAACCTGTATTAATATGGTACTGTTGTAATCATAGTGACAGGAAGAATAAAGCTGTCTTATCACTTTAACTATGCGGTGAGTGAAAAAAAAAACACTCCAAAGTCGTCAATTGATGTTTTTGGTCATTCTGTTTTCTAAAAGTTTGAATAATAAGCAACCAAAACATATTATGTGCCTGAAAATCGTACCAAGAAACACATTAAATTGTCCCACAAAAAACAAAGCCTCACCTGACTTTTTCAGCAAAAATGTAGAAAAATTATTGTTCTCAAAAGATGGAAATGCAAAAACGTTTGTATGTAAAAATAAAAAGCATTTCTTCGTGTGTGATAGCAGTCAAACAAAAACTCATATAAATTTGGTATAATTTTTATTGCACTAAACTGAAAAGTAGTTAATCACTTATATTGCATGAGGAACAGTGTAAAAAAAAGAAATAAAATACATTTTTGACCTAATGTTGATTTGTTTATTCTTCCTCCTAAAGATCGCTGTAAGGTTTGCCTTAGACCAGGGTGAGACTACCGTTTTTAGCGGATGTCACTGACATCCGTTATAAACTTAGTCATTTTTTCAGCAGTTGACATCTGCTAAAAATGGTAGTCTGATCCTGGCCTTACACTTCTCCTGCTCAGTGCACTAAATGCTTACGCTGGGGTTTCTGTGTAAATCTCTGAAATATGTCATACAAAAGGAATCCCAGACTGAAGATTCCCTCTAAGGAAGCATATAAAGGCACTCTTTACCCTATCTATCCTATGATCTGGCAGTGTCGTTCTTTTTAGGCGTTTTTATGGGTGTGCACAAAAGCACGGTTGGCCACATGTTTGTGCTTGTCTGAATGGCCACACACTACTAAAAAGAGACCAAAGAGGTTTAGAGTAAGGCTAGGGTCACATTTGCATTATGACCCTAGCTTGACGGAACCGTTAAAAACTTAGAAATTTCCACCGCAGCGCATAGTATTAATGCTATGTGCTGCCAGCCAACAGAGACCCATAGTAACCCGCTGTTTACCTTAGCAGCCGGCTCCACACAAAGCCCCAGGATGTGCTCTTTACAACATCGCACAGGAAAACTCTTCAGGACACATTTCCTGTGTGCTGTTGTAAAGCACACATCCTGGGGCTTTGTGTGGAGGCGGCTGCTAAAGTAAACAGCAGGTTACTATGGGGCTCCGTTGTCTGGCAGCACATAGCTTTAATGCTATGCGCTGTGGCAGAAATTTCTAAGTAGTTAGTGCTTTCGTCAGGCTAGGGTCACAACACAAGTGTGACCCTAGCCTAACCCTGCTCTGCCTACCTCATTAGTGAATGGATCCGTCGATGCTTCATCTGAATCACATGTTTCAAATATTTAGACTGACACCTCAATGTAAGTGCTCAGTGTTAAGCAATGGATATATATAAACTGATCCAAAATCTTCTCCACCCCAAAATGCCATCAATAACTCATCCCACAAAAACAAGTGTCCCCTCAGGTCCATCACCTGTTAACAGAAATATACACTGTCTGAGTTACTGGAACAACTACATGCTTTTCAAGCAAAACAAATCTAGTGAAATCTATACTACTAAATCTAAATGACCCCCTCCCTCCTGATACTTGACATTAATGTAGTGAGGAGAGCCCACTTATTTTACAGGTGCGTGGCTCCAGAAGCCCAAGCTGGGCAGAATGTGTTTGGCACTACAATGGCATATTTGCAATTTTCACTCTGCAACTTCCACTGCGTGTTTGTTTCTAGAAAATGCCCGTATCGTAAAAATAGTCACCCACATGAATTCACAGAGGTGGTAAATTCTAGTAATGGATCACATGAGGAGAGTTTCGACTGTTTTGCCACATCAGGGGCTCGGCAAATGGAGTCCGTAATCTATTCTAGAAATATCTGTGCTGCAAAAGTCAAATTAGGCTCCTTTCCTCCCGACCCCTGCTGTGTGGCCAAACAGTACTGTACAGCCTTATATTTGGCAATGTCAAGTTTAGAATAAAAGTGTAATAAATTATGGGGCCTTTTTTATTTTTACCTGTTTTCCATTGTGAAAATCTGAGGCTAAAACAGTATTTTAGTTATTTAAAATGCTATTAATAGTTCTTCACTAGTGATGGGCGAATCCTAAATTACTCGGAATCGCTTGACTCTAGCGAGCCCGGAACTCGCTACTCGTTGCGAGTCTAGCGAGTCCAATGTTAATGAATGGGGAAGCGAGTAATAGCGAGTAGTGTGCGATTTACAAATCACAGATGTGTCTTGGAAGCTTCAACTAGGATTGCCATTGATTTGTATTGGACTCGTTTACTGTGCAAGTAATCGCTGGGAAACTCGCACAGATAAGAGTCCGGCTGTCTGCTCTGTGTGCTGGCTGCCGCAGCTCCAGGGTCCTAGAGCCCGCATGCTGCCTGATGTAGCAGAGCTGAGATTGTTCTCAGTCTGCTCATTCCCTGTGCATAGACATCTATATCTATGCAAAGGGATGTAGCAGAGAGGACATCGCGTTTTGGACTGTGTCGGACGGAAGAGGATTTTTTTAATTAAAGATGGAGTCCCTAATGGCTTTTTTTTTTTCTAATGAAAATTTTTCTCTGTGTTGTGTTTTTTTAACCCTTTATTGGAGATTCTTAGTGGCTGGGTCAAACGTGGCCTGACATTAAGAATCTCGGGCTTAATACCAGCTTGTATAACAAAGCTGGTATTAACCCCTTTATTACCCAGCGTGCCACCGCCACCAGGGCCGCTGGAAGAGCGGGGTTCAGCACCAGAGGATGGCGCTTCAATGAACGCGCCATCTTCTGGGGCGGCTGCGGCTGCAATTTGCAGTGGGGGTGCCCAGAAAGCTTAGGCATCCCTGCGCTGCGGATTCCAGCCCCCAGCTGCTTAGCTGTACCTGGCTAGACATAGAAATTGCGCAGAGCCCCACGCATTTTTTTTTATTATTTCATGAAATTCATGAAATAATAAAAAAAAAGGGCTCCCCTATATTCTTGTGTCTGGCCAGGTACAAATAGGCACCTGGGGGTTGGGGGCAGCCCGTCGCTGCCTGCTGGATCCGGCTGGTTCCAGAAATACGGCGAAGCCCATGTAATTTTTTTTCTGAAAAATCAAGTTGGGGGCTGGAATCCGCAGCGCAGGGAGGCCCAAGCTTTCTGGGCACCCCCGCTGCAAATTGCAGCCCGCAGCCGCCCCAGAAGATGGCGTGTTCATTGAAGCGCCATCCTCTGGCGCTGAACCCCGCTCTTCCAGCGGCCCTGGTGGCGGTGGCACGCTGGGTAATAAAGGGGTTAATACCAGCTTTGTTATACAAGCTGGTATTAAGCCCGAGATTCTTAATGTCAGGCCACGTTTGACCCAGCCACTAAGAATCTCCAATAAAGGGTTAAAAAAACACAACACAGAGAAAATTTTTTATTAGAAATAAAAAAAAAAGCCATTAGGGACTCCATCTTTAATTAAAAAAATCCTCTTCCGTCCGACGTAGTCCAAAACACGATGTCCTCTCTGCTACATCCCCTGTGCATAGATATAGATGTCTATGCACAGGGATGAGCAGACTGAGAACAATCTCAGCTCTGCTACATCATCTCTGTGAGCAGGCGGGCTCTAGGACCCTGGAGCTGCGGCAGCCTGTACAGAGCAGACAGCTGGACTCAGCTCGAAAAGTAACAGCAGTTACTTTGCGAATTTCCCTGCTATCACTGGCACAGTAGCCGAGTCTAATGCAAGTCAAAGGCAATCCTAGTTTTGTCAGCGTCTCTGACAAAACTAGGATTGATATTGATTTGCATTGGACTCGTTGCTGTGCGAGTAATCGCTGGGAAACTCGGAGTACCGAGTCCTGCGAGTCCCTTACTACTCGCCGAGTAACGAGTCCTAGCGAGTAGATTCACCCATCCCTATTCTTCACCACAAAATGGTATAAAATTCTGGTGTTAGTATTCTTACTGCATCACCAAATGTAGTCAAGGAGAGGATCATGGAGAGGTACGAGAGCGGGGAGGGGGTAATTAAAGAAAGAGTAACTAAGTGCCTCTGTCTTTTTTTTAATAAAATACATTTTCTCTGTGCTGTGTCTTTTTTAACTATTTATTTGAGATTCTTAATGGCCAGGTCTAACTTGGCCTGACATTAAGAATCTCAGGGCTTAATACCAGCTGGCAATACAAAGCTGGTTTTATCCCCTTATTACCCAATGTGTCACCACCACCAGTGCTGCTGGAAGAGCCTGCTAAAGCGCCTGGAAATGGGGCTTTTGATGAATACGCCATTTTCAGTGGTGCCTGCGGGCTGCTATTCTTAGCGTGGAGGGCCCTAAAACAATAGGAGAGAGCCAATAGCTGTCTTCTCTTCCATCAGCTTCAAATGTATCTTCTTCCTGTAGTTTCCAATACATTTGAAAGTGAATTTGGCATTTACAAAAGAATTTGAGGCACTGGATTGATTAATGTAAATTGACCTAGGTCAGCCTAATCCTTGCCCACGTGCTAGCTACTAGCCTGAAATAATGCATAGCCTCATAAATGTTTATGGGTGTACAGATCATTAAAGGGTGGTATGAAAGATGAAGGAATTTTAATCTAAATCCCTATTTATTTATTGCCGTAATCTGAACTCATTTCTAACATGGCGGCATTAAAAACTAAATTACCTCATGCAGGAACCTCCATTCTTATGGCTCTGCTTGGTGCTATCACAGAGCACAGAGCAGAAGCCATGAAAATGGAGAATTCAGATAAGATCTCACATGAGCTGTTTGAGCTCAACAAGGTGCCAGTATGAGAGTGTTATCATCTGTTTTTTTAACGCAGTGTAGGCCATGCCCCTGCAGACGGAGGTGACTGAGAATGAGCTTCATACACAACCTGCTGAGGACATCTTGTGGAAGGTTTTTTTTAAAGGTTTCCTTCCTGATTTCATTAATAAATTATATGTGAACGTTGATTATAATCACTTGCTCTACATTATTATTAAGTCAAAATTTAAATGACGGTAAGGCTACGTTCACACATTGCGTATTTTGCCGCGTTTTTTTACGCGCGCTTTTAAAAATACGCAATGTGCCTTTTGTCTGCCTGCAAAGTGAATGGGAAATTCACTTTGCAGTGCAGACATTGCGTAAAAATACGCAGTGCGTTTTCCGGGAGAAAACGCAGCTCCGTAAACAATTGATATGTCAATTGTTTACTTCTGCGTATTCTCACAGAGGGGAGGAAGAATCCGGCTTCCTCCTCCCCTCTGTGACAGCTGTGGCCGCCCATTAGATTTCACAGTGTATTAATACACACTGTGAAATCTAAATTAAACAAAAGCAAGTGTGTGAAAAATAAAAAAGAATCAATACTTCACCTCTCCGATGCCTTCTGCCGCTGTGCGATCCCCGGTTCTAAGGCAGATCTCTTCTGACAAGACCTGTGGTGACGTCAGAGGGGGGCGTTCCCGGGCACTCGCGGTCATGTGATACATATCACATGACCGTGAGCAGCCAATCAGCGATGGGACCGCCCCGGGAACGCCCCCCCCCCTCTGACGTCATCACAGGTCCTGTCAGAAGAGATCTCACTTGGAATCGGAGATCGCACAGCGGGAGAAGGCGTCGGAGAGGTGAAGTATTGATTCTTTTTTATTTTTCATTAACTTGCTTTTGTTTAATTTAGATTTCACAGTGTATATTAATACACTGTGAAGTCTAATGGGGCGGTCACACATGTCACAGAGGGGAGGAGGAAGCAGGATTCTTCCTCCCCTCTGTGACATCACTGCGCTTTCTGGGGGAAAGAAAGTGCAGTGTGTGAAAGCCCCTGCATATTTTGCTGCGCTTTTTTGCGCGGCCGAAAAACGCGGCAAAAAGCGCGGGCAAAAAAGATCAGCAAAATACACAAATGTGTGAACGTAGCCTTACACTTTAAGTATTCTAATCTTATCATAGTCATTTCTGTGCCATCATATGGTAACATTTAACTTACAATTAGAGATGAGCAGATCTGTGGAAGTACAGGTTCTTCGGGTTCAGCCAGACTTTATATAAATTTCTGTTCTGAACCCAAATTTGACCTGAACCTCATTGGACATCACTGATTGGGCAGTTCAGCTCCCCGTCAACATACAGCCAGCAGTAAACAAACCCAGGGGATCCTCTCTAGGGGATAGAGAGTTGTTGTTTTCATTTGTTTTTTTTAAACGCTACATATGATATCACTGATTTTACCTCCTGTGCGAGCCCGTCAAACATTGCAAGCACCTCGCACTAAGTTGAGCACCACATATACCCGAGCACAACGATGCTCACTCCAGTGATATACATAAGTAAAGTACCCAAACTCCCAACTTGAACACTGATTTTTTGGTAGAGTCTCTGTTCGGCACGAACACCGAACTTTAATGTCTGGGTCCTCTCATCTCTACTTACAATTTATCAGTTATAGTGAGCATTCACATTTTACTGTTAAAAATCTGAGAATAGGCACATCATATTGGGCTGCAAGTATGGCTAAACAGTGTGCTCTCTGCTGGATCTCATGTATTGATTGACTGTTTAGTAGTGTCACTCTGAGGTCCAGTAGAGAGCTACATGTAGTGTACTGTATTATTCTGTATTTAGATTGATTCAATGCAAATCCAATTATCCCTCCCCCTCCAGAATGCAATTGAGCTAAGCTGCCAAATTCAGATTTCAGAAGATCTACTCAAAATGAATTATTATCACAGATTACAATATTTTCAAGCTATAAAAGTGGTTATTCCTGAATTAAATCAGTGATCTAAATTTTTTAAACTTATGGTCCATTCTTAGAATAGGTCAGTGTGGATCAGCTCGCTATGATCAGCTCTAGCTCCTTCATTGTTTTGTAGGATTTTATACTAGTCCATACAGCACAAAAAATACTTTTAATAGCAGCTGTGCCAGAGATTGTTTGTCCCATTCAAATACACTATTTTCCTTCTTTTGAAATACGATGTACATTATGGCAAAGAAGATCAAAAAAGCTGTTTGAGACAAGTCGCACATTACTGAACATGGCAACACCACAACTCTAGCTTTCTCTAAGTATCACATCACATTTCTTCATCACGTAGTGTGTTGTCCGTATCGTAGCGCTGCTATCACACCTGCCAGGATCATTGCAGACCAGTAGCTATTTGCAAAGATAGAAACAGTTTCTGTCAATTTACCATCCCCTATGAGGAATGCTTCTACCTGTTGGCCAGACACATACGAAGTTCTCCAGATAAGCTCTTCAAGCACTATTTAGATGACTTAATAACAAGTTGCATGAAGTCAGAAAATAATATCATTCACATGGAGCTTCATAACTCATTTCATGAAACTCTGACATCTTTCATAAATCACCAGAGCTGCTTCTCTCAATGTCGAGCGACAGAGGGATGTTACAGTAAAAGTATGTGCCCTAGACATATCAATTTGTCCTCGCTAATATGCAGAGTTAGGGTTCAATTAGACAAGTGTATTTCTGGTCCATGTGTTAAACAGACTGCACAATTACAGCACATAGACTAATGCAAGACAAAGGGCAGCTCAGATGATCATTGTTACACACAAAGTAGTGGTCCATGTGTAAATATATTGTAGCATGTATTATTATGATGTAATTTTTGGATAAGACTTGCCCAAGAAACTCAGTGCGTTTGAATATGTGTCATATTTTTGTCATTTTTAATGTGTCATATTTTTTGGAAAATCCATAAAAAGGACATAATTTCAGAAAAACTCACCAAAAGCAGCCAAAAGGTGTGATATTGAATGCACTTAGCAGGACACAGCAGACCCCAGTGATAAAGGCAACACAGGTGCATAATACCGATGCAACAATCACTCTCAACATGCTATGATATGGGGGAGGTGATTGGTGGTATTTTATATGCACACAGATGAGGTTTACATAGGTCATCAGTCACACAAGCGCGTGTGAGGCAAAGTGTATGTATGCAGCCTATTGATCACACCCATGCTATTATTTCAGGTGGGCAGCCCAGCACTATATAGATGCACTATATAGGACAGATGCCCCAAAGGACAGGCCTTTTGGTTGCTTATGGTAAGTTTTTCTCATATTTTTTAGACCCTGAAAAGCAATACTCAATGGTTTGTGAGTTGCAAGCAGACAAATTAATTCAAAGGGGAGGGGTATAGCTTTAGGCAGTGCAGGGGTAGCAATCTCATCCTAGCCTTATGGTGCCGTCACACCTGGCCATCTGGCCAGCGATGTCGGAAGTGATGCGCGGGTGCCCGCTCGGTTCCGACATCGCTGGCCAGCTGTCACACAGCATCGCTGCGGCCGGCGACACCGCAGCGATGCGGGCGGTGACATCGCTCGCTGGGCTGGGCTCTGGCGATGTCACACGGCGCGATCCAGCCTTATCGCAGGTCGCCGGTTGACAGGTTTACGGTTCTTCCCGTAAACCTGTCGACCTGCGACCGGCGATAAAACGCGGTTGCGCCGCTCGTTTACACAGCGCGACGTCGCTAGCGACATCGCTGATAGGTCACTTTTTCGTGTGAAGCCACCATTAATGTGTAAGGGAGTTTAGAGGTTCCTCTGGCTCTTCTGTCATATAAGTAAACAACAGTGCCAAAAATAACACACATTAAACTGGGGCTTTTAAGTGAGTTATCTAAGACCAAGATATTGATGATCTTTAGAATCAATATAAGATATGTTGTGGTCCAAAAGCTCCACTGATCAGCTTTTACCAAGTTCGGAGGCCTCTTGAAGCTTCAGTTGTTGGCTGCTGGTCATTTCTGGCAATGTAGCCCATTTTCCAGGCCCTTCAATAGGAGCTGAGTAGATCAAAGATGGCCACTACACAATAGAAGATGCTGTGGTTTTCCTGAACTGTACACTGGTCCACCTCAGTAAGATGTATGGGACTGGTGTCATACCCCCACCAATCTTTAGATAGGTCATGAATAGGTTGTGTGCATATTCTGAAATCCAAAATGTTAATAATTTGACACATTGTTATCAGAAAATAAGATTTGTGGTAAATCACAAGTACTTCAGTAGCCCTAAAAAGATGAGTATAAAACTCTGAGGACTGCATCACATTCACTTCAAACTCTTTACTGCAAATAACACCATAGTAATGTGGGACCCCAGGGGTTAATGTGCCACAGTAACATCAACAAGGATTCACTCCCCACACAACACCTAACACTACACTAGCGCCTCTAGGCCAGAAGGGGGAGCTAAAGCAGCTCCCCTATATATTCTGGTGTAGAGAGGAAGTAGTTAGTTCAGTTCCTAAGAGAACTGAGGAAGAGGGACTGTGGTGTAGAGGAGCTGCCTTAGGCTTCTCCACAGCATGCTACTCAATTCCAGGCCTAGCTAGTGTCTAAGGAGAGGAATCAATAGAAACAGGAGAACACGTCTGGGAGATTGAGTTACCTCATAACTCGCCCCGGAGGAGCTCAAAGACCGGATACCGGATCCGAAAATGTGACACAAGCAGCACAGTAAACACCAGACTAGTGGAGGTTATAGATCTGCACTGTACGTCAGTGAAGCAACACGGCGGGGTCAGAAACACACAGAAAGACTCAAGTTGCCTAGCAAGAAGGTACCTGTGAGGAGACACAGGGCCATCAGCAGCCTAGCTAAAGCGGCAGCAGGGCCGCACACACTTTGCAGGAGTGGGAAGCCAAGGACCCGGTCAGGGTGGGAGCAACCCGGCCCCGGTACAGACTCCGTGGACAGTACTCTGCTAACAACAACTGCAGTAAAGTCTGTGTGATCCTTGTGCTCAAATCCTACATTCCCTCACAAGCAGCTATCACCTCTACCACCACCACCCCTATCCTGCAACATCCTTAGCATCATCTATAGACTTTCATCATCACTGCCCTGGGGAACCAGGCTCTACCCGCGGAGAGCCGTTACATCACTGGCTGCTAAACATCATCCCCTGAGGTTCTGCAGCAACGGTGGTCACCCTGACCACAACCCGTGGGTGGCGTCATGACTTACTCCCCTGTAAATACCCCCCAACCTTTATTGTGGGCTCGGGACACAGTCCGGACCAAGACCGCCGTGATACCCCGTGATACCCCCGGTCCGGTACCGAGTACCCCGTCCCAGTGAGTTCCACAGAAATATCAAAGTCACCTCAATATATATAGCTATGGGAAAACAGAAGTTGAAGATCTTCACTGTCACACACTATCTGAAAAGTTTTTTTGAATGCTTTCTAATTTTGTTTATCTCTATTGCTAAGTTGTGACTCACTACACCGATTCATCCAAAAATGGCTGGAGCATTCTTTGCTTATACTTTTATACATACAATGATATTCCCTCCTGGTTGGTAGTGTAAAACTATTTGATGTGATAAATGCAAGGCATTATGGGGAAGCCTGCCCAACCACCTCATAGGTCATGTGAGACTTCTCTGGCCATTCCAAACTTCTACTTTAGTATAATAGCAGAGGGCATTTTTTGGCAATTCTCTTAAATTTTATAGCAAATTGCTTGAATTCACTGAATTCAACAGATTTCCAGAGATTCAACACAATCGATTTGCTGATCTTTAGTCATCAAGATCAGAATTCTAGACAATCCCTTTAGGCTACATTCACACATAGTGCTTTTTTTTGCGTTTTTTTGCACTGGCGCTTTTACCAGCATTTTTTACCCGCGCAAGAAAACGCAAAAAAAGAAGCAGTGCTGTTCAGACAGAACGCTTTTTTATGGGCCGGGGCAGAAGTGATGTCACAGAGGGGAGGAAGAATCCTGCTTCCTCCTCCCCTCTGTGCCATGTCTGCCAGCCCCCATTTGATTTCGCAGTGTATTAATATACACTGCGAAATCAAAATTAAACAAAGCCAGAAGTATTAAAAATAATAAACATTTCATACTTACTTCTCTGCCGGCTTGTTTGCGCCATCCGGAGCTGTGCGAAGGCCATGTACTGATGAAAAAAGACCTGCCGTGATGTCAGAGGGGGCGTTCCCGGCGCTGATTGGCCACTCGCCAATGCCCTCTGATATCACCACAGGTCCTAGCAGGACCATTACAGCGGCGGCTCCTGGCTCCCGGACACCGGAACCCCCGCGGAGAGGTAAGTATTTAACTCTTTATTATTTTTAATACATTTGTCTTTATTTAACTTTGATTTTGCAGTGTATATTAATACATTGCAAAATCAAATGGACGGTCACAGGTGTCACACAGGGGAGGAGGAAGCAGGATTCTTCCTCCCCTCTGTGACGTCAGATGCAGCAGCGCCACCCTTATAGGAAAAAGTGCTGGCGCTGCTGCGTAAAGAATTGACAAGAAAGGCGCGGCGCGAAAATAAGTGCTGTCTGAACGGCAAAGTGAATTTTACATTCACTTTGCTGTCAGACAATACGCACCTGCGCATTTTTGAAAAGCGCTCTTAAAAAAGTCCTCAAAAATGCGCAGTGTGTGAACGTAGCCTTAAAGTTTTTATTTTGAAACGGTTTTGCTTTCAACCTATTAGCAGATCTGGTATGGTTTTTGACACATTATTTTTATACCTACTTCCACAATGAAGGAAAATGACTTTGTTACTATGACCATAGGCTCTCATCCTTCATTTTAGCTAATGAGTAGATTTAACAGCATGGTTTGTTGAGGCAAAATCTACCTAAGGAACTGTACTCAATGATATGGAACTCTCTCTGGCTAAAATGTCAACAGTTAGATTCATGAGTTCACCGTTCCCCTTCTATTCTCCTGCTTGCTGGGGGAATGGTTCCCTCCTGTTTGACAGTTCAGAGCAATGGCATTGTTGTATCTGAAGCTGGCAGAGCATCAGGTGAGCACAGAGACGTGTAGCTGTACGTTAGCATGAACGAGCAGCACACTCCAGCAATACAGCCAACTTCAGAGCAGCACTTTCAAGTTCTGTAGGAAAGAGCTTGTAAGCAATGTGCTCTTTGCCAACAGTGATAGACTTAGGCTGGTAACCTAGGCAATGGGTAGTTAACAATGAGAATAAAAATCCTTCCTTTCTTGAAAACTAAATTGAGTTTTAATAACAAGTACATTACAAAGTTGATTGATTATACAAGCACTTTGTAATTTTTAACATTTATTACAATGAGAAAAAAGCCTTTAAACTCTCAACAACTCAGTAGATGACAATAACTTTGATATTAATAAGTGTCATTCCTAACAATCACAAGGACAAATATTCAATGACCACAAACAGATTGATGATGAGTGACTTCGAAACATTCTTAGGTTTTTAAGTAGAATCCAGGCTCACCGGGGTGACTTCTATATAAGTGATAATTTATTCTTCAGAACACTAGTTGTGGACGGTTCTGTATTATCAAGCACCTGTGATGTTTGTACCTAAATGAAAATCACACTTAAGGCAATGGTGATGTGTGAGTCTAACAGGCAGCGTCATGTCCCATGTGAGAATTTGCGATGCGAAGAAATCTGCAGTGTTCCGTGTTTCCAAGGTAACAGATCCAACCTATAAATGCTATACAAAACAGACGAACGTAATCCATCCATCACTGTAATGTGTGGAGGAAGAGAATACAATTATAAATATAAATGTCTTTCCATCTGGTCTATGAAATCTGTCTATGAGATGGTCATGAGATTTGCTATGTACTGGGAAATTACAGTGCGAATAACATAAAGTAATGTATCAGAACAAGGGAAAACATTCTTTGTGCATTCATTGTGACATTATATTTCTTGTGAGTAGCAGAAATGCTTGAATTTATGCAAAATGAAAATATGTATTTCTATGGTGCCTGTACAGATGTAATGAAGAGGATTTATATGGACGTACATAAGCTGTGTATTCTGTGGCATATTGGCTGTTTTAGCTTAAACATGGTCCATTCATGTGAGTGCAGGTATATGTCACCTTGTTGAGGAGCTGGTTAGATATTCCTCTGTACTCACTTTCATTTTCATCATTTTTATTAACTGATATAAAGTTATTGGTAAGAAATTGACCATACTTTTTCATTTGTCAGTCATTGATCTAAAAAAATAAAAAAGATCAAAGTCTAAAGGCCCTGTCACATATAAGGAGGTCACTAACGAGATCGCTGTAGCGTCACAGATTTTGTGACGCAACAGCAATCCCATTAGCGGTCTCGTTATGTGTGACACGTACCAAGGATCTGGCCACCTGCTGTGAGATCATTGATCGTTACACACTGCTCTGGATCATTTCTACGTCGTTGTGCTCCTGCTGGGAGCGCTACATTGTTGTGTTTGACAGGGACAAAGACCAATGATCTCAATGCTACGCTATGGAGTGACAATTCCCAACGACCTCGGTATAATTCTGGATTGCTGGTGCGTCATTTTTCACATCGCTGGTGAGATACCTGTTTGACATCCTACAAGCGATGTGAAAAATTATGAACCAGCGATCTCTGCACATTGTTGTCATTATCGGGATTGCTGGTGCGTCGTTATGTGTGACTGGGCCACACTTACTTTAAAACATAATGGAGCCTTGACATCTTTGCCAGAGTCATAGTTATGTAAATAGCTGACTTCATTGATTTATATGGGACTGGTGGGGGTTCTATGTTGTTAAGCACTACTACTAGCATTTTCATTGTTTGAAGCTATTTGGTGCTCCCTCTCGTTTGTGGGACAATTACGAGTCAAGAGGTATGGTGGAGGCATGGCCTGTTTCTGTTGTTTGTAACAGCTAGCCCCTTGAAATATCTGTTTTCCTACAGTCTAAGAACAGAGGGCCTATTTTGGCGTGTGGCCTGCCCCCCATTCCTAGTAGGTGTCAGCCCCCAGATAGTATCTGCTTCTATTTAGTCTGAGGATAGTGAGTGTGATGGAGGCATGGCTTATTCCGTGATCTAGGGATGCAGGGAAGTAGATATTATCATGGGCTGGCAACTACTAGGAACAGGAGGCAGGCCACACCCTCACTAGGCCCCCTGTTTTCCGACTACAGGAAAACAGATATTATCATGGGATGGCAGCTATAAGCAGCAGAGTGTAGACTGTTGATATAACACCCCCAAACCACCACATAAACCATTCCCTTTTACCTTTCCTAGAAATTAAGACACAGCAAACTTGTTTCTTTGTTGGACGGGGCTGGCCACAGCTTTATTAATTCTCGTTTTAATAAAATACTGTTATTTCAACCGTAAAACCTTTTCTCAAAACCAACAACCTGAGTCGTATGTTCTACCGGACTCCCGGAAGACAAGTCCATCCTTAGCTCCATATTTTTTTCAACACCGCCAGCTGTGACTTGAAAACCATTTCTGAAAACCGAAAACCCGAAATGGTATGTACCACCGGACTCCTGGAGGACTCGTCCATCCTCAGCTCCATATTCTTTTCACAACCATTTGAATTTCATTCACTGTAACAAGAAAATACCGTCAACATACAGGAAACACAAGGTTAACAATCAGGGAGGGAGCGTTGGCAGCTCATCAGCAGGTACCAGAAAGAGTGATAAAATTACAGAAGACGCACTCTCTCAAAACTTTGGTAGATACCATTTCTTACATTTGAGGAGGGAGAGGAGAAATACCAGGAAACAGGAAGGGGAACAAAGCCAATGCACCATTAGCAACTTAATACCAGGGTGGGAACATGCCCCTTAATTAACACCTCTCAGGATGAACCAGCCCACTCAGCTTTATATACAACATAACCTCAGTAACATGGGGAACAGCAGCATTACATGAATTAACCCCTTACATTAATCAACAGTTCAGTATCCCTTCCCTATTTGGCTTGCTGTACTACAGGTCGTTAACGCTATGCGCTTCAGCAGAAAATTTCTACGTTTTCAGCGCAGGGGGAGATTAACAGTAGTGTGACCCTAGCCTACATGGCCAATTTGCAGCTCAAGAGCTCAACAAAATGCAAAACCCCACCTGCTTTAGAGGTAAAAATGGACCCAGTTGTACCAATGATATTTACACCCCTTCAATGTTCAATTCATGAGAAAATTATCACAAAAGAGATATGTAAATCTGGCTGGTAGTGAAGCAAGGTGCATTATTGCACTTGCAAAAAGCTGTTCAAGTGCACTGACACACCCAAAGTGCACTTCCAGACCAATTTTCATATGGCTTTTCTGCTAGATTTGACGCGCACCCAGGGCTCTGGTACTCGGCTCTCGGGCTACTTTCAGTCCGGGAAGTCACGGGTGGCCATCCCGAAGCCGTGGCAGTGGGGGTCAACTGAAATGGGGGAATATTTACAGTGGATTATGTACAAAGTTTTTGTCTTCGTGACGCCACCTGCTGAGTCTGGGGGGGATGCTCACCAGCGCCGCCACTGTCCCCGCAGGCGGGACTGGACCTCTGGGGCTGTGATGCTGTAAAGCAAACAGTTTGTAAATTGAAAGGATGCGGCATAGTCATAACTTCACTTCACCGGGTAACTTTTACTTGAACTTCTTCATTCAACTTTACAGTTCAGCAGTTAGTCAGATGGTATACTGGTGAATGCTCCAGGCTGCAATTGGGATTTCTGGCTGTAGATGGAACCCTCCTTTATGTTCCTTTCTTTTCCTTCTTTTCTGTTCCCAGTGTTGTGAAGCCTGACCTCTTATAGATGACCTGGCCTCCTGCTGCTTATTGTTCTGTCTCCTCTCCCTTTTTACCCGTCGGGTTAACCTTTTGCTGAATTCCGCAGCCGCCTACAGCGGTTCTGGTTTCCCTCTTGTGGGATCTTTGGGAGTCAGGGTCGTATTTACAATATCCCTGTTTAGCGGATTTTCTGTGAGCGTTAAAGGATCTCACAGGTGCGGGCTCCGGTACCCGGTTTACTTCCTATGGGGCAAACTCTTTCCGTTACTCACTCCCCCACACAAGTGAACTCTGCGTCTATGAGTTTCCTTGCTTTCTTTCTCTTTCTTTGGGATCTTTACTTTCTTGGGTCTCTCAGCCGAGATGGTTCCTTCAGGCTGGCTGCCTGGCTCCTTCCACACTCCCTCCTCTGACTCTCTTCTCCAACCGACTGTCTCTGAGCTCTCTGGTTCCCTCTAGAGGCTACTATTTATTCTCCCAGGGTTCCTCCCACCCACTATTCTAGCGTGTGAGTGTCAGCTCTAGGGCTCCAACTAATGACCATTGTCCCAATTGCAGTGGAGTACTACACCGCTTTTCTGGGTGCAGTACCCCTTTTGTGGCACCTACGTAGTGAGGCACCACAGATTTCTCATAACTAGCACACCAGATCTTAAAAAAAGGTATAATCTTTGTTGATAAGAACCTATACAGCTCGGGACTGCTCAATTTGGCCGGACATGCTGGATATTGGTTTCTAGGCCAAATCCTCACTGTTGGCAACACATTCTTGTCTAACCAGTGTTCAGAGTTTATCACAATTTCTATGCCTTTGTTTGTCCACTCGCTTTTTGTAATTGTACTTCAGTAACCATGGAAATATCTGAAAGATCTGAGATCATTGAAGCAGCAAACAAATTTTATTATGGAAGAAAATATTTCAGATCTTTCCTGAAATGCATAGTGACAATAAAACAAGTACAAAACAGCGGTGCTCTAAAGTCACATTTTGACAACATAGGGCAGGACACAGTATCAAAGTAGTATAACATGGCATAAGACTTGAAATGGGAACATATGGCAGCACACAGGGCTCCACAAGTCAGCCTAGACAGCAAGGCATTATGTGAATTTAATTCTTCCAGAAGACACATCTCCGCAGTATAAAACCACATACACGGAAAGAATATGTAGATGAGCTTGTGCATGCAGCATGGCAACTCACGTTAAGCAACAAGATTATTTCAGCAACTGAACCTATTTAATTTTATTAATACTAAAATTCTCATTAATAGTCTTCCTGTGTTCTACCCTCAATATGGGAATCAAAGATTTCTACTTTAATCTAAATCATATATGCATGTACTGAAAGAAACACAAAAAAAATAAAATTACACATCATGCTCTACATTGACCTTAATAGATAGAGGTCTTGTCACTTATATATGAGGGAGGAAAATGGTTAAGAATAAAGATCAACTCTGTTGGGAACTTTACTGCGTGAATGTACTGTATATTGTAAAACTGCATAATAATATAATGAATAATAATAATAATAATAATAATAATAAATTATGACTTCTGATTCTTGCACTGGCTGAGAGTGAGAGAGCAGGGCTTCACAGGGACCCCAGGAATAATCATCCCCTTATCGCCAGAAAGCCAATGAAAAAGGTGGCAGCTGGTGCAGGAGGAGATAAGAAGACCGCTCACCAGCAAATGGATCGATACATCCTCCGGAGCAGTGGCAAGCTGTAGGCGATGACTTAAGAACATGAAGTTCAGGAGAAAATAGAGATGGCAGAGACCAGTCTCAGGCCCGGCATGACCTCAACTCCTACAACAGTGTGTAGAGGGAGGAGATATCAGCACAAAGAAAGTAGGCTCATCCACTCTATCAGACTGTTAACTACAGCAGGTCCCAGCCACTCTAACCTTAGTGGATGGGCAGAGTCTGCATTCTCCAGCGATTCTGACTCTGTCTTCTCCCATATCACCAGCACCACCTATAGGGTAAAATTTGGTGATGCCTGGTGACAGATGCAGATGTCGATGGCGCAGACTCTGGTGACCCATATGGACACAAAGTAGATGTTTAGAAGCTAGCCCAGACTAATAGAAGAAGAAGGAAGTAGGAAAATTGGCTGCATGGTAGGCAGTGAGGAAGAGTGTCATAAGTGGGGTATGGAAAGATTCCCAATTAAGGATTATGCATACGGCGATAAAAACATTTAACATTCCAGCTCCATGTCAATCTGATGCAACTCAGGGATGCTGACCTTCTGCATGGATTATGGGGGTGTCCAAGGATGCAGAAAGCTTTGGAAAAAATAAGATAGCTCTTTAACAGTTTGTGAAATATAGATGTACTGCAATGCCTGCTCCCATTCACTATTGAGTGGGCAATGAGGAAATGCAGAGAGATGGAGGGGATCGCTTCTTGCCTTGTTCCACTGCATATGTCTCATAGTCAAGAGGCGTCTGCTAAGACATTGGCTGCAAGAGAAGGCCCCAATCAGAATGTTATAAAAGACCAAACCAATGCTTTGCTTCAATGGGAGTGGTTGGAGGTTTAGCATAACAAAGAAAGAGATTTAAAGCCAATATTTGGAAATTGGAAGGGTTGTCTGCTTAAACACTACTCGGGAGAGGAAATGAGTAACATAATGGCGCCTTTTGAATTGACTAAATGGTATGTGCTAGAAAACATCAGTGGAAGACTTGTAGTGGATCCTAATTTTATACGGACGGGCGAAGTTACTCAGGTTAAAAACCTAGCTGTCATAGGACCTCACTAGGTAACATACTATGACAAAATAATAGCAAGCTAATAGGGGAGACAAATGTATGGGCTCAGAAAAAGGATCCAATTTGAATGGTGGCAGTGAGAGGGAGGCTTATTCATGTTGTTGGGTGGGTGAGGGAAAGGTTTAAGCAGAGTTTTATGTACAAGTGCAATGTAAAAAGTAAGGGCATAAAAATCTTTATGTAAGGGCCCTTTCACATCAGCGTTTTTTTTCAAATCGCGGCAGATGCGGTGAAAAAACCGCATCTGCGGCGATTACCGCATACCGGCTGCACTTGCGGCACGGTTGCGGCGCGGTTGCGGTAAACGCCATACAAGGTATAGGCGGACTTGCGGCAGGTGCGGCAAGTGCGGTTTTGGCACTTTCGGCAGCCGCGGTTTTTATAACAAAGTAATGCTAATAACTATGGATGAGCAAACCCAAACTGCAACACCTAGTGTCCAATACTGAACCCTGAACATGGATTTCTAACTGTATGTCCAGCTCTGGTTCAAGTTTGTTCTGACAGTTATCTTTGTGTCTTCCATTTTCTAAGAATTGTCTGAACAGTTTCTGGCTTCTCATGAAGCGGCTTGCATATTGTACTGTTGCCGATCCCAGCATTGTGCAGGTTTACAATTTTGTAGTAATAGGGCTTCTTAAAGAAAACTAACAGGTCTATGAGAGCCAGAATTCTTGCTGGTTAGTAGGTGATCAATTGATTTGTTTCATGCAATAAAATGCAATTTAATTATTTAAAAGTCATGCAGTGTAATTTTCTGGATACTTCTTTTTTTAGATTCTGTCTCTCACAGTTAATAATACAATAATAATAATCTTTATTTATATAATGTGACGAAATGGACCCCTTCAATGTAGAACATATGATGATGTCTTATGTAGCCCAGACAGCATTGTATTTTGGTTTGCAAACTTGTAATGGCCAAGGAGAATTTTCTACAGTATTTCATAGATTACTGTGGTTTTAGTTAGCATGGTAATGTAATTATCTAACTTGTTTGTCATAGATGGCCAGAGAACTTAATTATGCTAATCGTCCATTGTATGTTACCCTGTGAATGTTGACTTTATGTAAATTGTCCCAGCCACTATTGCTTTAATGTCATGGTTTGCAGACTGAATGTCTCCTACTAACATTCCATTGTAAGGACTATATCAATCAGTATGTCGCTCTACCTTGCCAGGATTGCAATACTACTAAAAATACGTTAAATGAGGCTTGAGGTCCAGCCAATGAAAAGAAAGTGTTATTGCATCAATCGTGATGTTCCCAATATCCTGCAATGAGGGCTGGAGGTATATAAGGAGATGTGTTCATTAACCAGGGTTAGTTAGATTGAAGATTTGGATACGGCGGATAATCTAGGATCTTCGGATCCGATTGTCCAGCCATAAACCCAGCCTAGGCATTCTGGTGCTGACCAAAGGGGATTAGAACCCGGACTATAGAACCACAAGGACTTCAGCATGGGATTATCGGATTTGGCTGTGATAAAGACGGTATAAGGATAAGGAAGCAACCCAGGTTGGGACGATACAGTCACCTGGCTACAGACTTTGCTGTGCTATATTCTAATCCCTGGTGAGCGAGCGGAAGGGTGAGACTCTGTTGCCTGTTACATTATGTGTTGTGCTTGGTTATGCGTTATATGCTGTTAACTGTTTCGGGATCCAATAAAGCCTTAATATTGTGGTTCCCTCACCCTGTGTTATCTGAGCAGTGTTCCTCCCACGGTTAAGGTGCTCGGGCGTTCAGTTGGGGATGAGCCCTGGTCCACATTGTCTTTGTAAAGGCGGCTGAGCCAGCGGACGAGAGCACCCACTGACCCCCAGGTCTCCACATATAACACCAACATATTCCTCAGCATATTATAGGTAACAATTATATAAAAACAATACAATACAGTAATTAAAGTAGAGAATCAATGTAAAAAATACAATACAATAATTAAAGCAGAGAAAGAATGTAAAAAGTACAATACAGTAATTAAAGCACAGGAACAACGTAAAAAATACAATACATTAATTAAAGCAAAAATAACAGTGACCCTGCTCAAAAGAGCTTACAATTTACGAGATGGGGTTTACACAAAGTACAGGGGCTTATTACAATGATGGTCCAGGCATATTGAGGAAGAGGGGGATAGAAAAAATTACATGAATGGTTAGCATCCAATCTGTATAGCTTTTGGGTTTGGTGGAGTTTGAAGGAGAGTTCTGTAAAGAAAGATAGTGAATGGGCTATATACCGTATAAAGGACTTCTATTAGGGAGCATGGTAGCCCGCCTTAAAAAGATGTGTTTTGAGGGAGTGTCTGAAGCTGTGTAAATTGTGGATAGTCCTAATTTCTTGGGGTAGAGCATTCAAGAGAATTGGTGCAGCTCGGGAGAAGTCTTGGAGCTGGGAAATGGAGGTTCGGATTATTGCAGATGTTAGTCGAAGGTCATTTTTGGGACGTAAAGAATGAATAGGGTGATTGACAGAGAAGAGGGAAGAGATGTAGAGAGGTGCTGCACTGTGAAGAGCTTTGTGGGTGAGAAGAAGCAATTTGAATTGGATACTGTAGTGTATAGGCAGCCAGTGCAATGACTGCCACAGAGCTGAGTCATCTTAGTAACAGTTAGCTAGATAGGTGATCCTGGCTCCTGCATTAAGGATGGACTGGAGAGGGGTAAGTCTAGTGAGGGGGAGGCCAATTAATAGAAAATTGCAGTAGTTAAAGTGGGAATAGATCAGGGCCATGGTGAGGTTTTTTGTTGTTTCCATAATTGGAAAGGGGCGGACTCTAGAGATCTTCTACAGGTGCAAGCAACAAAAGCGGGTGGGAGATTGTATATGGGAGGTGAAGGAGAGATCAGTGTCAAACATAACACCCAGACTGCTTTCCTGCTTCCTAGGCGTTATCGTGGTGCCACACACTGAGAGAGAGATGTCAGATTTAGGAAGGTTAGTGGAGGGAGCAGAAGAAGTTTAGTTTTGGAAAGGTTGAATTTCAACTAGAGAGCGGACATGATGTTGGAAACTGCAGCTACACAGTCATTGGTGTTCTTTAGTACCACAGGGGTAAGGTCAGGGGCTGAAGTGTATAATTGTTTGTCATCAGCAAAGATATGGTACTGGAAGACAAATCTGCTGATGGTCTGTCCAATAGGGACTGTGTAGTGTGAGAAGAGAAGAGGGCCAAGGACTGAACCCTGAGGGATCTCAATAGTGAGAGGAATAGGCGAGGAAGAAGAGCCAGCGAATGATACTCTGAAAGAGTGGTCAGAAAGATAGGACGAGAACCAGGAGAGAGCAGTGTCATTTATGCCAATGGAGTGCAGCATAGCCAGTAGGAGATGGTGGTAAACAGTGTCCAAAGCTTCAGAGAGGTCAAGAAGAATAAGCAGAGAGTGGTAACCATTAAGTTTTGCTGGCAGAAGGTCATTGGTCACTTTGATGAAGGCAGTTTCTGTAGAGTGTAGGGAGCGAAAACCAGACTGTAATGGATCTAGAAGAGAGTGAGTGGAGACGTAACGGGTGAGGCTGGAGTAGACCAGGCGCTCCAAGAGTTTAGAAATGAAGGGAAGGTTGTAGACTGGTCTGTAGTTATTTGTGCAGGATGGGTTGAGGGATGTTTTTTTTTAATAATGGGTTAATGATAGAGTGTTTGAAGGAGGAGGGGAGGATACCAGAAGAGAGAGAGATTGAAGATTTTGGTTAGGTGAGTAGTGACGACCGATGAGAGGGAGTGGAGTAGGTGTGAGGGAATGGGGTCAGTGGTGCATGTAGTGGGATGAGAGGAAGAGAGGAGCCTGGAGACTTGGAGAATGGGAATAGCAGCGCTTGGAGGTCAGGAGCTGATTTCCTGGCAGATGTTGTCTATTTTCTCCATAAAGTAAGAAGCCAGATCATCAGCACCGAGGTCAGTGATGGGGACCTGCACTTTAGGACTGAGGAGGAAGTGAAAGGTGTCAAAGAGTTTTTTGGATTGTTGGATAGTTAAGAGATCAGAGTGGTGAAGTAAGTCTGTTTGGCAAGGTGAAGGGCAAAGTTGTAGGTTTTTAACATGAATTTATAATGGATAAAGTTTTCTGGTGAGACGCTTTTCCTCTATAGATTTCCAGGGACAATGTGCTGTCGGTCCGCGCTGCCACAAATGACTTGAAGTCCAAACTTCACTCTATAAGTTTATGGGATTCATGCAACGTCTTTCGGAGCCTGCTAAGCTCCTTCATCAGGGAGTTTATGAGGTTATAGACATATCATATTTATATATACTTAGTAAAGGTATACACCTTCATCACATGATCATGACGTTCAGTAGGAGTGTACAATTACGTCAGAGGAAGGATTTTTTTTACACTTTGTTTCAGGCTCATTCGGTTGATAAAAGTTAAAGCACATTAAGATTGGATCAAATACATATACATCTTTTCTAGTTTTATTAGTTTTCCTCTATAGGCATTCAGCACTCCTAGAGCATCGCTGGAGGAATCAAGTTTGCAATGTGAGCCAAGGCTGTTTTATTCGATGTTGGGGAGGTTCTGAGGGTGAGAGGCACTACTTGGTCCAATGTCCTTCGGAAAGTGTCATTGTAGTGAGTCACAGCCAGATTCGAACTGGACATTGAAGAGATTGGGCAAAGTAATGAGTGTAGATAGTCTGTGAGTGTATGAGAGTTAATGTCCTGAAGATTTCTGAATGTATGATAGGTAGGCGTGTGCTGTGGTGGGCAAGAGTTTGTGAGTGTGAAGGAGAGAATGTTGTGATTAGAGAGAGAAAGAGGTGAATTATCTAAGGAGGAGGTTGAATAGAACTGGCTAAAGACCAGGTCAAGGGTGTTAACATCTTTGTGTGTCTCAGAGGTTGAGAGCTGTGAGAGGTCAAGACAGGAGGTTAGAGATAGAAGTTGGGATGCCGATGAGGAGATGGAGCTATTTATGGGGATGTTAAAGTTTCCCAGAATAAGGGTTGGTATTTCTGAGGACATGAAGTGCGTCAGCCAAGCAGAGAAATGATCGAGGGACTGGGTGGATGAAGCTGGGGGGTAGTATACCACCACTACTCTGATGGGGAGAGGATGGAAGTGCCCAATGATGTGGACCTCAAAAGAAGGATATGAGAGTGATGGAGCTGGGGGGATGACCTGGAAAGTACATTGTTGGGACAGGAATAGGACAACTCCACCACCATGTCTTTTCCCAGATGTCAGAGAATGGGAGAAATGTAAGCCGCCATCCGACTTAGCAGCAAGGGAAGCAGTGTCTGAATTCTGGATCCAGGTTTCAGTGAGAGCCAGCAGATTATGTGAGTTGGTAAGAAAGTAATTGTGAATGAAGGGAAGCTTGTTGCATACAGACCATGGATTCCAGAGCACACAGTTAAAAGAGGGAGATGAAGGTGTGCAGGTAATGTTAATAAGGTTAGTAGGGTTTCTAAGTGAGGTGGGGGAGGGGTTGAAGTTGGCAGAGGGCGGACCAGGGTTGGGAGAGATATCACCTGACAGGAGCAGTAGCAAAAAGAGAAAGAGCAAATAGTTTTTGTTTTTGTGACATGGATTATGATGCAAAAATTTGAAATATGATGGACTGAGATTCTTCAGTAAACTGAAGATAGCATGGGAACTGTACATAGGATAGGGAAGGAGAGAGGGGCTGATGGGATGAGTGGCTGGATGGGGTGGTGAAAGTGGGTGGCAAAAGCACATAGGAAAGCAACAATGAAATAAAGGACATGGTAAAGATTAATAGTGAAAAGAATTATACACATTGTTTTCAGTGACTTTCTTTCCTGTTACCTTCTAGTCAAATCCAGTCAATTCTGGTCAATTTCTGGTCTATTTCATTTCATGACACTTAGTGAGACACTTATTTGAGACACAAAAGCAGACATATCTGACGCAGACTAGTATCACAAGATATATTCAAGAAAGTGAATTCAGGTGTGGAACAAAGGGGAGGGAAGTGGACTCTTTTAAGCCATTACCAATCCAGGCTCAACTAAATGGTGGCTCACATGCAGATTAAACAAAGAGTCATAAACAGGGGTGCGTGGGAGGGAGGCCAGTGGAATAGATGGATAATTACATTCATAATACAATGGGATATTTTGCAGTATGAAAAATAGATCAGTGAGATTGAGTTGAGAGCAGGATTCATATCACACAGCAATATTGATGGAAAAACACAGGTCAGTTGAAGTGTACCAATGATAAAACTTACAGACCTCTCCTTTCTTTGTAGGTAGGAAAACTTGTAAAATCGGCAGTTTATAAAATACTTATTTACCCCACTGTATGAAAAAAAACAGATAGTACTTATACATGAAACACTTAGGCTGGCTTCACACCATGGTGTGATTCGGTCCGGGGCTGTCCGGGATGACCCAGACAGCCCCGGACCAGGTCAGCACACGCAACCGGAGGGCTAAATGTGCCCTCCTGTCCTGTGTGCAGCCGGATGCTGCTAATTGCAGCCGCAGCTGTTGATTTTTCAAGATCGGTGCTAGCATGGAGGTAGCCGCGGTCCTGATACAACAGCGGCATGCAGCCGCCAGTGTCTGGTTCCCGGATCCTCCCAGTCTGGGGCAATCCGGCCCCATAGGCTCCCATGTTAGGGAGCACCAGATTGCCCCGATTCCGGGAGAATCCGGCCGAATCCGGGATCCAGCAAATTGGGGAGATTTTTCTCCCCGGACAAAAAAATGATGCAAGCATCATTTTTGTGTCCGGAGAGAATAATCCGTATTTCCCTGGATTGTCCCGGAGTGATGAAACCGGATGGCAGAGAGCTGCCATCCGGCTCCATCTGGCCCCATAGGCTGCTATGGGGCCAAAAACAGGTCCGGGTCTGTCTGGTTTACACCGGACAGCCCCGGATCAAAAAAAACTTGGTGTGAAGCCAGCCTAGCTTGTAAATGTCCTCTACTGGAAATAGATGAGAATTTAAGTTCATCTAAACTTAGACATTAAAGCATTTGAATGGCATGAATAAAAGAGATTGCAATCAGTAAAAAATGCTGGGTGCAGTAAGTGGTACTGGTTAAAAAAAGAAAAGGTAGGATAATTAGGCCACATGCACACGTAGACTATTTGTTGAGTATTTACCTCAGTATTTGTAAGCCATAACCAGGAGGGGAAAAGTATAATAGAAATAAATGTTCCACTTCTTCATTTTTTACTCACTCTTAGGCCTTTTTCACACATACCAATACGTTTTTTTTAGCACTTAGAAAAACTGATCAGTTTTTCTAATGGTACCAAATAGTGTCCCCTGTGGTTTTGAACGTTTTTGGGACGTTTTTGGACTTAGTAATTTTTTCATTAAAAACGCATATGTGTTAACGCAGGTGCCTATATGTGCCATGCGTTTTTTTACAGCACCCAAAAAACGCTGCATGCAGTATTTTTTGGAAAGGTGAAAAAAAACGCATGGGTTATTAAAAAACGCAGCTACACTTAAGTGCACCATGCGTTAACGCTTGTGCGTTTTTTATTAACAGCTAAAAAACTCAGAGAATTCCAAAAATGATAGTATGTGTGAACAAGGCCTTAGTTTTATCTTACAAATACTGATGTAAAAATACTCAGCATGTGCACGTGGCCTTACCTTTTCCTATTTGGAGCGGGGTCCCCATTCATTCATCTCTAATATTTGTAGTCCCTGAGTGTTTGCTGTTTTTATGAGGTTATAAGTTGAGGTTCTGCACTCCAATGTTTGATGGTATTGTCAATTGTTTTGCACACAGAAATATTTGTGCGTTATTGTTGAGGTCCCTGGTGTTAGGCAGCTGTGCTCATTACAGCCATATGACAAAACAAGGCTAGGAGTGAAGGAGCATAACATTGCATGGTATTGACCTTAAGTAAGAAATTGAAGCTCATATAGCAAAATGTACTGTATAAAGTGAACTAGATAGAAGAATCAATAAAGGATGAAGCCAAGTGATCGATCGGTGAGTCCTTTAATAAAGTTAGGAAGTGTTTAAATTGATTGATATTTCAAAGTGAAATATTACACGTGAAGTATAAGGGAAGAGATGAAAAGGAAGCTAATTAAATATTATTTTTCAAAAGTAGAGATGAGCAGATCAAGTCACATTTGAATTTGTCCATATGTCTTTTTCCAGGAAGTTTGATTTGCAGATAAGTTATTATCTGTTAATTTAATGTTCTTTATTATTCTCTGGAATCTCTCAAGACACCAATGGATAATAAATATAAGATGTAAAAAGTAAAAAAAAATATTTATCCTCACCTCACCACTCATCTCTCCAGTAACTCCCTGCCCTCTGTCTGGTTCTTTGAGCCTCTATCATGTTGCATCTGTGATCCTGTGTCCACTTTAGGCCTCGGCTTTTAGCTAGTAACAGGCTCCGGAGTTAACTATGCTTGCACAGTGACCTTTTGGGCCTGTGGACAGAAGGTGCAGTCTGTATGTGGCGAGTAGGTCCTGGAGCAAGTTTAGTGAACTTCAGTGTCTGCTCAGGACTCAAAGCCGATGCTTAGAGTTAACAGCGGGCTGGAAATATGGTACCATATAAGAATGGAAGACTGGCCAGTGGACAAAGCACAGCAAAATGAAAAAAGTAAAATAAAAAAAACATACCTCAACTTTTCTACCATCTCTGCTGCACCCTGCCCGAAGTACAGTTCTCCATGCCCCCACCGTGTCACATCTCACTGCCCTGTGTTCAATTTAGGTAATGGCTTGAAGCTTTGAATATGCAACAGAGGTCTATCATGCATAATCACCTTTGGGGCCTGGGGCCTGCTTGTGGCCGGAATCCCAGACTTATGGTGGGTTTACACGCTGCAATATCGTTTCGATATCGCAACTCAATGGCGCGGGAGACGCGCAATTAGTGCACGTTCCTCCCGCATCGCATTGAATGTTTACACGCTGCGATATCGGAATACAACGTCCGTGCGATGTCTCCGCCTCCCAACCCAGGATCGCATAGTTAACATGGGAGTGAATGGGTGACGTTGAACATCGCATCGTAGTTGGGCTGTCACACAGCACGATCCGGCTTCAATCGCTATGCAATATCGGGGCATTGAATAGCACGCTCATTCAATCCCCGATATCGCATTGACATCGTTCCTGCATCGTATTGGACGTTCACACCATACAACGCAGGAACGATTTCGCCTCCGACGATTGAACCACGTGACTTTTGTTTGAAATTGTACTACGATATCGCGACGTGTAAACCCGCCATTAGAGTCAACACCAAGGTGAAGATGTGAGGCAATGGAGGCATAGGAGACCTGACAGTGGGCAGTAAGCAAGGGATGGGGGATGAATAGAGAGCTGAGCAGCAAGATATTTGTTTTTTAATCTTTTGCCAGCCATCTTCTGTTCAACAAGATGTTGATATCAAATAGTTGTCATTTTGCTCAATTTATGTGCAGCAAATTGCAAAAAGTAGGTATTCTCCAGAATGTTTTTTTTGTAACATTTTTGTGAAATTCAATTCTACTTGAATAAGCTTAGCCATCTCTAATTAAAAAGTGATGATTAGAAGAGCATTGCAATTAGCAATTGGATAGTGCTATGATCATTACACTCTATAGCAAAAAATGTGTCCACTATTCCGAAGTGAGGTTTGAGCTTTTAGTCACACCTGATGCAAAAATGTAGATAAAATTATACACAGAACCATGTAAAATAAATTGGCAAACATTGGTAATAGTATGGGTTGTATAGCTTAAAGAGGACCTGTCACTCCCCCCCATGTTGCATGGCAATCCAAATGCAGCACTGAATGCAGCATGTCTGCTGCATTCAGGGAAGGGGTCCCCCATGTGTCTGTGTGCTGTGTACCCCAAGATATAGCCTTTGTAAAACTTACAGTTAGAAGCCATGGAGTCAGTCACTGTGGCTGGAGGGAGCTCGATTGACTGTGACTATTCCCTACCCCTCTTCCTCTGGGTGCCGCCTCCTATTGTGCAGTTTATGCTTTGTCAGGGTAGGAATCTGGAGCTCATGTCAGGACAAATGATTTACATGCTGTGAGAGACAGAGAGGACGAGAGGAAGAGGGCAGAGCCAGTACAGCAGAAGCAGCACAGAGAGGCAGTGGGGGATGGAATGGCCACCCTCAATCAAGCTCCCTCCAGCCACAGTGACTGCCTCCATGGCTTCTAACTGTACGTTTTACAAAGGCTATATCTCGGGGTACACAGCACACAGACACATGGGGGGTCCCTTCCCTGAATGCAGCAGACATACTGCTTTCAGTGCTGTATTTAGATTGCCATGCAGCAGGAGGGTGACAGGTCCTCTTTAACATTTAATGTGGCAATGTTTATAGAATGCCACTTGTGCCACAAGTTGGTTTATGACATTTCTGAAAAGTTAAATTTTGTCTGGTCAGCTGAGCCATGAAGTGATGTGAACTTGCTGAAAATGGTTGCTGTAAAATATTTCCATGGAGGTTTAGTGCTATTAGATTGTTTTAGTATAGACCAGTCCATTTCTCATCATCAAGCACAATATTAATTCTACAACATATATATTTTAGACAATTTTATGAATTTAGCTTTGTGGCAACAGTTCGTAAAAGGTACCGTACTTTTTGTTTTAACATGACTTGCCACACTGTAAAAAATGAACTCCAAAGAAACATTGATGAAATGGGGTCAAGGGAACGTTATTTGTCTGCACAGATCTCTGATCTCATCATTGATTCATATTAAGGATGACTTAGCACACTGAATTTGAGCCAGACTATTCCGTCCAATATCAATGCTTTCCATCACAAATGCTTTTCGATTAAATAAGCACAAATTCCCACAGACATACTACAAATCTTGAAAAATCTTTCAGTACGTCACTGTGATTGTAAGTGATTGATGACTGTGGTCGCATCTAGATGACCAATTTGTCATGTGATAATTGGTTTTAATACATTGAAGGAGGACATAAATTAGAATGGTCGTTATTACAGTAAAACTCTGATGTTATATCACAAAGCCCCTTGGTTGGAATGAGCAGCTGTTATTCGATACAAACAGATGGCATTGGTACAGCAGGGTGATGGAGCAGAGTTGAAATAATTGTAACAAATAGAGATGAGGGAATAAAGTTGAGTGGAATTGAATTGTACGCAAATTGTACAAAAATCTGCATTCATCAAAATACGGATTATTTGTAATACACTTATGTTCAGATTTAGCTGACCGTCATTTTTCTAAACCATAAAAGGCCACCAAAATGTTAATAAAAAATGTACTCTACGCCAACTGTTTGGTTCTCTTGGCATCTTTGGATTGGCATCGGCAGTACTGAAATCCTTGTGGCTTTGGTTGCTACACCACAAAGTCTGTGCTTTCTGGGCCCAGGAGGGTTCAGCAACAGCAAAAGATGCAAAGTACGCTGTTGTCACACTGCACTAGAACCTTCTACTGCAACATCTGCTTTTTTCATCAAGCGTCTGCGTATTTACTCGGTGGGCGGTACTGAAGATGTCAGGACCAGAAGCTCTGGACAGTGCAGGCTCTATCCATTCACTAATGTTAGAGTGGCTGGCAACTGCAGTACTTTTCAGTCTGACAGAATAGGTGTTTTAACTGTCCAGCTGAAGTCATCAGTACCTTGATCAGCCTATTATAAAGCACCACACCCTACTAAACCTGCCAACTTGCTGCTGGAAACCAACAAATATAATCTGGTGATTTCCTGGCTCAGTCCTGTCTGTTTTGACTCTTGTTATAATTGCTTCTGTGTTGAGATCAAGGGTCAGTAGGTGCTATCATCCGTTGGCCTTTAGAAAGACCACCCAGGGCTCATCCCATTGAACACCCATACTAATTTCCTGTGGCAAAACACTACTCAGACAACAGAGCGTGAAGGTACCGTGCTCTTGTAATACTTTATTGGGTCATTAACAGTCAACAGCATATAGTGCAGTTCCCAGCAAGAACACAAGACTTTGCATCACACTTAAAAAAATACAAAATAAAGTTCATCCATCTATTCAGCCAGGAGGTCAATGTCCAGGCAAAACATTGTAGTCAAAAACTTGGATCATCCCATCAATACTGGCAGGACAAACATGTCAGTGGAGGTGGCTAGTATGCTTCTTAATAGGAAGATGCCAAATGTTCATGCAAGCAGTTTGTGATGCAAATTACACATGTCTGGAATGGTGGCCAGAAAAAGGTAAAGAAGTCTCAACTTCAATATCAACATAAGAAGTGTCAGCTCAAGGTTGCAACAAAGTATGAAAAGTGGACAGTAGAAGATTGGAAATGGGTGATTTGGAGATGAAAGTCAATAAACTGGGCTCTGTGGGTGCAAATGGGTCTGGAAGAAACATGGTAAATGGGGCTAATGCATCAAGAAATGGAAGGAACTGTCAAGTATGGTTGAGGAAGCCTGATGAGATGCGGTTGTTTCCCAGCCAAAGGCGTTGGATACTTGACCATGATCGATGGTGATCTCAATGCTGAGCTATTTGTGAGTATCCTACAAGATGAATTACTTGGTACACTTCAGTATTAAGAGTAGATTGTGTTTCAACTGAACAGCTACTTAAAGCATACAGCAAGATTGGTGAAGAAATAGTTCAATGAAAATTAAGTAGAGGTCCTGAATTGGTCTCCACTGTCCTCAAACCTTCACTGAATTAAACACTTTTGGGTAGAGGTGAAGTAAAAGCTGTATACATACCCAAATGAGTCAACCAGTATGCCCCAACATTTGGAATGTGTAACTGGGATTAGATTTCAGTTGAGACATGCATGAATCTGATTGAGAGCATGCCCAGAAGAATGCATACAGTGTTGAAAACCAAAGCTGGATTTGAAAAATACTAACCAAATAATAAAAATGAAAATTAAAATTTTTTAAGGAGCCAAACAGTAACAATGCAGTGACATGACAGAAATCTGCACAACTAATAATATGCTAAATAATTGCAAGTCAAATTTAAATTTGTGATAGCCAAGAAGATCATCTATAAAATGGAAGTGGTCTCACACTCAAAGCTGTACTGGATGGTGAGATATGGAGTCTGAAAGTCAAATGTTCAAAATAATGTTATCCTTTTGCTCATCGATGTACTTTATGCAGAAGGGAGGAGGAGTGAGGAACAGGGAGAGGGAGACAAAAACAGATTGTGCTGTGCTAACAAATCTTTAAAAGAAGAACAAATAAGGATACTTTACTCATTCTTCAGCCATGCCTTAAATCGGTGTAAATTCTGGTGGGAAACGCATTGCAATATTAAGCTTTCATTTCTCCATTGAGTGGTGCTGCACACAACTCTCTCAGATGTGCGACCTAACTTACAGTTTACACTTACCTACAGGTAGCAGAATCTCATAGGTACAGCCTATTTTCTTCCATCCTGAGTTAAATGAAAAACATGGATCTAACACTCCCAAATCAATAAATTATAATCTATGCTGGTGATAATATGTTTTCAAGACAGAAACCCTCTAAGAGACAGATCACGCAGGGGAAAAAATTGGTAATAATACTAGCCTTAAGGTATATACAGTTGTGGCCTAAAGTATTGACACCCCTGCAATTCTGTCAGATAATACTCAGTTTCTTCCTGAACATGATTGCAATCACAAATTCTTTGGTATTATTATCTTCATTTAATTTGTCTTCAGTGAAAAAACACAAAAAGAATTGTCCTAAAGCCAAATTGGATATAATTTCACACCAAACATAAAAAAGGGGTGGACAAAAGTATTGACACTGTTAGAAAAATCACGTGATGCTTCTCTAATTTGTGTAATTAACAGCACCTGTAACGTACCTGTGGCACCTAACAGGTGTTGGCAATAACTAAATCACTCTTGCAGCCAATTGACATGGATTAAAGTTGACTCAACCTCTGTCCTGTGTCCTTGTGTGTACCACATTGAGCATGGAGAAAAGAAAGAAGACCAAAGAACTGTCTGAGGACTTGAGAAACCAAATTGTGAGGAGGCATGAGCAATCTCAAGGCTACAAGTCCATCTCCAAAGACCTGAATGTTCCTGTGTCTACCGTGCGCAGTGTCATCAAGAAGTTTAAAGCCCATGCCAGTGTGGCTAACCTCCCTAGATGTGGACGGAAAAGAAAAATTGACGAGAGATTTGTGCGGATGGTGGATAAAGAACCTCGACTAACATCCAAACAAGTTCAAGCTGCCCTGCAGTCCTAGGGTACAACAGTGTCAACCCGTACTAGCCGTCGGCATCTGAATTAAAAGGGACTGTATGGTAGGATACCCATGCAGACCCCACTTCTTACCCCGAGACATAAAAAAGTCAGGCTGGAGTTTGCCAAAACTTACCCAAGAAAGCCTAAAACATTTTGGAAGAATGTTGTCTGGTCAGATGAGACAAAAGTAGAGCTTTTTGGGCAAAGGCATCAACATAGAGTTTACAGGAGAAAAAAAAAAGCATTCAAAGAAAAGAACACAGTCCCTACAGTCAAACATGGCGGAGGTTCCCTGATGTTTTGGGTTGCTTTGCTGCCTCTGGCGCTGGACTGCTTGACCGTGTGCATGGCATTATGAAGTCTGAAGACTACCAACAAAATTTGCAGCATAATGTAGGGCCCAGTGTGAGAAAGCTGGGTCTCCCTCAGAGGTCATGGGTCTTCCAGCAGGACAATGACCCAAAACACACTTCAAAAAGCACTAGAAAATGGTTTGAGAGAAAGCATTGGAGACTTCTAAGGTGGCCAGCAATGAGTCCAGACCTGAATCCCATAGAACACCTGTGGAGAGATCTAAAAATGGCAGTTTGGAGAAGGCACCCTTCAACCTGGAGCAGTTTGCCAAAGAAGAATGGTCTAAAATTCCAGCAGAGCCCCCCTCACGATGGCGTTTAAATACTCAATTGCTGACTGACCAGTCTAATGTTTCCATGTTAGATTCCTACCTCAAAGAATTCTTCGGTAATAATGATCTACCAGAGACTCAGCCAGACGTGTTGTGGTTCACACACAAGGCAGTTATGCGGGGCCATTTACTTAAAATTGCAGCCATCCAGAAGCGTAAATACACTCAGACGTTAAAGGACGCTTTGTCTGAGATTGCGCGATTGGAATCTCAGCACAAACACGCCCCTACTGCGGCCTTGCTTTCAGATCTCAATAAGGCTCGTCTGGCGGTCCGGCAGTTACTGCTTCGCTCCACAACCAATGCACTGCGGAAAACCAGGGCTAACTATTATGCCATGGGGGATCGTGCGGGTGCCCTGTTAGCCAGGCGTGTCAAGAAAGGAGAGTTGCAGGCGAGGATTCCCTTTATTACTAGACCAGACTCGTCAAAAATCTATAATCCTATCCAAATTGCTAACGAATTCGCTTCTTACTATTCTGATCTTTACAATCT
This sequence comes from Allobates femoralis, assembly GCA_033576535.1. Classification (NCBI taxonomy): domain Eukaryota; kingdom Metazoa; phylum Chordata; class Amphibia; order Anura; family Aromobatidae; genus Allobates; species Allobates femoralis. The sequence goes on along the minus strand of JARQOC010000001.1, from coordinate 167,795,651 downwards.
GCGAGAAGATTCCTCGGTGCCCCAGCGATCTCCTGATGATATCTCTGCCTTCTTGGAAAGAGCAGCCCTTCCTAGCATTACCCCTGAGCAGCTCTCCTCACTAAACTCCCCAATTTTACTCTCTGAACTTTCCCAAATCATTAAAGAATCTAAAAAATCCTCAGCTCCCGGCCCGGATGGGTTTTCTTTTCCTTATTATGCCCAGTTTTTTCCTGTCCTTGGTCCATATCTGTTACGTCTTTTTGATCACTGGGCTCACTCTGGCTGTATCAGGCGGGAGGGGTTGGAGGCTTCGATAGCCACCCTTCCTAAACCTGGCAAACCTCCAACCACACCTTCCAACTTCCGCCCCATAGCTTTACTTAACGCAGATGTAAAAATTTATGCCAAACTATGGGCCAACCGTCTCCTTACAGTGCTGCCCTCTCTCATTCATCCCGATCAGGTGGGATTTGTTCTGGGTAGGCAGACGAGGGATGGCACGAGACGTTTGATAAATCTGTTGGATGTGGTGGAGAGGGGCAGCTCCCCAGTGCATTCCTTTCACTTGATGCAGAGAAGGCGTTTGATCGGGTGCACTGGGGGTATTTGGAGAGGACCTTAAGCAAATTTGGTTTCGACGGCATCATTGCACGAGCCATTATGGCCCTGTACTCTAACCCAAGCGCCTCAGTTCGGGCTTCTGGCTTCCAGTCCCGAACTTTCTTAATTTCTAATGGAACGCGACAAGGCTGCCCCCTCTCGCCACTAATCTTTGCATTGATCATGGAACCTCTCGCTGCTGTTGCTCGCCAGTCACCAGACATTAAGGGGATACGGGTTGGTCCTACCGAATATAAGATTAGTCTGTATGCAGATGATGTGGTCTTTACCTGCTCCGACCCTCAGCATTCTTTAAGTGCGATCTCAGATCTTCTTCGAGATTTCTCAGCGGTTTCCTATTATAAGCTCAATATATCTAAATCAACTCTCTTTCCTCTTTTCCTCCCCTTGTCACTTCAAATCAATATTCAAACTACTTATCAGTATATGTGGTCCCCCGTAGGGTTCTCTTACTTGGGTATTAAACTGACACGCCTGGCTGACCTGGTACGTATTAACTGTGAGACGCTTGCTGCGGACCTTCGGGCTGCTATTGGGAAATTCTCTGAGTCTGCGCTTTCATGGATGGCTCGCATACAGGTAGTCAAGATGATGTTATTACCGAAACTAATATACCTATTCAGGTGCTTGCCCCTCCACATCCCATCGAGACGTCTTTCGATGTTTCAATCCATTATAGACGCCTTCATCTGGAGTAACAAGCCGCATAGAATTAAGAGGAGGTGGATGGTACTCCCTTATTCCAGGGGTGGATTGGGTGCTCCTATGCTGGTAGCTTACTACAGAGCGGCTATGTTGGAGCCCCTCAAGTTATGGTGGGATGGGGTCTCCGACATTCCTTGGTTAAGGATTGAATCTCATTTTGCCCCAGGTGGCTCCCTCAGGCGTCTACTGGAGGCCTCCCTCCTACATTCTGACATACCTGGGAGTATTTTATCTACCATGTCTGCCGCTATTAAAATATGGGCGTTCGTCTGCCCGGTTGTTTTTCCGCACATGGCACGCTATGTCTCACTGGACGCCTTGAGGGACGCCATCGAGGGTATTTCTTTGCTTCCCTGGAAGCAAGCTGGAATAAAGTATATTGTGGACTTGTTTGGCCCATCTGGGGTCCTCCCTTTTTCAGTTCTCCAGACCCGGTTCTCTCTCCCGGACTCGGTCTACTTCTCATACATACAATTTCACAGTTTTCTACGTAAAATACATATATTTAAGGACCCCCCAACTATTGCAGATTCTCCTGGTCAAAAATATTTTAAACCCAATACCACTATCTCACATGGAGTGTCGGTTCTGTATAACTCCTTGCTGCTCCATGGGGTACAACATAAACTCCCCTGTATGGATTCATGGGAGTCTGCACTCTCTTTCACTGCTTCGGGAGATGATTGGGCCTTTGCACTATCTCACCCGTCAAAATTTTCCTCATGTGTGGGCCACATGGAGCAAGCTAGGAAAGTACTTTTGCAGTGGTATATGACGCCGGAGAAATTGGTCAGGCTTCGTTTGGCTACCTCTTCCTCATGTTGGAAAGGCTGTGGTGCCTCTGGAACCCTAGCACACGTCTGGTGGGAATGTCCTATAATTAATGCTTTTTGGCATCAGGTTGAGGCAATTCTAAGGGAGGTGACCCACTTACCTTTCACTCTAACAAGCCCAATGGCTCTTCTGGGCATCTCATTGGTGGACCTCCCCTCTCCTCTGCTGCCTATTATTTCAATTGTATTGATTGCCGCCAGACAATGTATAGCTGCCCATTGGAAAGCCCCTACTGCTCCTTCTAGATCAGAATTGATTAATAAATTGAACATTCATTTCTGTTATGAGTCCCTTACAGCCACCTCCCTGTCAAAACGGAATAGGATCCTCTCATGGTGGGACCCCTGGACTTCCTCTTCTTTAGCCTCTGATATCCCGCCATATCTTCTACAGTGACCTTTGATTTGCTGGATTTGTTTAACTCTGGTTTTTTTGTTCTTCATATATATGGAATTTCACATTTTATTGCATATGTTAGCCTCTGCCCCCCCCCTACTTCCCCCTCCCTTATCTTTCCCTTTGTCTTCCCCCGGTTCTATCTTTGTAATGTTCTTGTACTCTGCCTAGATTAAGGCAGGTTTATGTATGTTATGTTTTAAACAAATAAAAATTTTAATGGTTAAAAAAAAAAAAAAAAAAAAAAAAAAAAAATTCCAGCAGAGCATTGTAAGAAACTCATTGATGGTTACCGGAAGCGGTTGATCGCAGTTATTTTGGCTAAAGGTTGTGCAAACAAGTATTAGGCTGAGGGTGCCAATACTTTTGTCTGGCCCATTTTTGGCGTTTTGTGTGAAATGATCAATGTTTTGCTTTTTGCTTCATTCTCTTTTGTGTTTTTTCATTGAATACAAATTAAATGAAGATAATAATACCAAAGAATTTGTGATTGCAATCATTTTCAGGAAGAAACTGAGTATTATCTGACAGAATTGCAGGGGTGTCAATACTTTTGGCCACAACTGTATCTTAGACTTTTAGTCTCAATTCCCCAGCCCATCTCTTCCTCCCCGGCCTGACTCTATTTTACATCACCTGTCACATTTACTATAACATCTAAGACTGTTGTTTTTTTTTTGTTTGTTTCATTTGCTTATGTATATATGTATGTGTCTTCAGAAATTGTGTCATTACCAGCCTGACGAAGGGACCACAGTGTCCCGGAAGTTTGCTACGTTTACCATCTTTTCAGTTAGCCATTAAAAGGTATCAACCACTGAGGACTCTCAGATTCTAATATTTTTCTATCTACTGGCTAACACAGTACAAACATTTTTTTAGCTACCGTATTTTTCGCTTTATAAGACGCACCTGATTATAAGACGCACCCACAATATTGGTTAAGGAAAAGAGAAAAAAAACTTTTTTAATGTTAAATGAAGTTCGTCTTATAATGCCAGTGTCCGTCTTACAGATCACTGTCCCCTGGCGCTGGCACACTGTCCCCTGGCTGGCACACTGTCCCCTGGCGCTGGCACACTGTCCCCTGGCGCTGGCACACTGTCCCCTGGCTGGCACACTGTCCCCTGGCTGGCACACTGTCCCCTGGCACTGGCACACTGTCCCCTGGCTGGCACACTGTCTCCTGGCGCTGGCACACTGTCCCCTGGCGCTGGCACACTGTCCCCTGGCGCTGGCACACTGTCTCCTGGCGCTGGCACACTGTCCCCTGGCGCTGGCACACTGTCCCCTGGCGCTGGCACACTGTCCCCTGGCGCTGGCACACTGTCCCCTGGTGCTGGCACACTGTCCCCTGGCTGGCACACTGTCTCCTGGCGCTGGTACACTGTCCCCTGACTGGCACACTGTCCCCTGGCGCTGGCACACTGTCCCCTGGCGCTGGCACACTGTCCTCTGGCGCTGGCACACTGTCTCCTGGCTGGCACACTGTCTCCTGGCGCTGGCACACTGTCCCCTGACTGGCACACTGTCCCCTGGCGCTGGCACACTGTCCCCTGGCGCTGGCACACTGTCCTGCGCACACTGTCCCTGGCGCTGGCACACTGTCCCCTGGCGGCCTTGGGCACACTGTCCCCTGGCTGGCACACTGTCCCCTGGCGCTGGCACACTGTCCCCTGGCGCTGGCACACTGTCCCCTGGCGCTGGCACACTGTCCCCTGGCTGGCACACTGTCCCCTGGCGCTGGCACACTGTTCCCTGGCTGGCACACTGTCCCCTGGCGCTGGCACACTGTCCCCTGGCGCTGGCACACTGTCCCCTGGCTGGCACACTGTCCCTGCCTGGCACACTGTCCCCTGGAGCTGGCACACTGTCCCCCTGGCACACTTCCCCTGAGCAGGCACATCGTTCCCTGGGCGCCACACTTCTGCACAACGGCAGATGGTGATCCTGTGTCTCCACTGTTGCTTCTGACCGCGCAGTGGACCGCCATGTTTTTGGCAGGCTTCATTCAGTAACAGTAGAGGCTTCAACAAAATGGCCGCCGCCATAGTGGAGACAGGCGGCCAACTGAGGTTTCTACCTCTACCGGCCAGCTGCTGCACAAAAAACATGGCGGGGCCCACCAAACGCTGCAGCCGGCAGAACTCCGTTGCTCCGGTCCTGCAGCTGTGCCCCCCAGCCACCGGAAGCTGCTGCTAAGCCGCTGCACCCCTCACCACCCCTCCGCCGGTAATATTTAATTTTTTTTTTTTTAAAAGATTCGCTTTTTAAGACGCACCCCCATTCTCCCCCCCCAGTTTGGGGGAACAAAAGTGCGTCTTAAAAAGCGAAAAATACGGTAATTCATTGTATTCATGTTTTCTTTACATTTTATACAGCTTCTCAACTTTTTAGATATGAGGTTGGGCTTTGATTCTATAATGAAAAGCAAGTATTGATGTGAACACATGAAACATAAAAAATATTGTGAGGTGTCCTTCACATAATTGTACGTATCTAATATACAATTCGCCCTAACGCACTTCCGTAAGTTTCGGCACTGTTTCCGTCGTAGTGTCCGCGGGCGCGCGAAGCGCACGCGACTGACTCGCAAAGCCTAACTCGCAATGGCGTTGCGGGTCCTTGCAGAATAGGCGCCACTGACTCGCAAAGCCTCACTCGCAAAGCCTCACTCGTAATGGCGTTGCGAGTCCTTGCAGAATAGGCGCCAGTGACTCGCAAAGCCTCTCTCGCATTTGAGTTCACATGCGTTTTTTCAGCCCCACTTGCGTTTTTTTCCCACAGCCCACAGAAAGTGGTCAGCAAGAATGAAATATTTTTTCCAATAGCACACCCCAACATCCCCCCCACCTTGGTCAACAAGAAAATACAAAAAAAAAAAAAAACAACAGCACCCCCCCCCCCTGGTCGAACCAAAAACACAAAAAAATTTTTTGGTGTTTTTTTTTTTTTTTTTTTGGTCATTTGGTGAAAAAGTGACTAAGTCCAAAAACGCTTTTGGAGCTTTCACACACACACAAGGGACATTTTTTAGCACTCTTAAAAAAACGCATGTGGTTTTTTTCCTGCTAAAAAAAACGCAAATTGTGTGTGAACAATGCCTGTATTATATATGTGATTATATAGGAATTATCAGTATTATATATATATAATATATGTGATTATATATGAATTATCAGTATTATCTATGTGATTATGTATGAATTAGTGAGTCGCGCCTATTCTGCAAGGACTCGCAACGCCATTGCGAGTGAGGCTTTGTGAGTCAGTGGCGCCTATTCTGCAAGGACTCGCAATGGCTCGCAATGCCCGCTGCGCGGGCAATGTTTCACAGGTTGCGTGGGCGCCGCGCGCCCACGGCCACAACAATGGAAACAGCGCCAAAACTTACGGAAGTGCGTTAGGGGAATTATATATTAGATTATCAGTATTATCTATGTGATTATGTATGAATTAGTGAGTCGCGCCTATTCTGCAAGGACTCGCAACGCCATTGCGAGTGAGGCTTTGTGAGTCAGTGGCGCCTATTCTGCAAGGACTCGCAATGGCTCGCAATGCCCGCTGCGCGGGCAATGTTTCACAGGTTGCGTGGGCGCCGCGCGCCCACGGCCACAACAATGGAAACAGCGCCGAAACTTACGGAAGTGCGTTAGGGGAATTATATATTAGATTATCAGTATTATCTATGTGATTATGTATGAATTAGTGAGTCGCGCCTATTCTGCAAGGACTCGCAACGCCATTGCGAGTGAGGCTTTGCGAGTCAGGACTCGCAACAGTCGCTTCGCGGCCATTGCGAGTGAGGCTTTGCCAGTCAGTGGCGCCTATTCTGCAAGGACTCGCAACTAGGGATGGGCGAGTCTACTCGCTAGGACTCGGGACTCGGCGATTCTGAAGGTACTCGCAGGACTCGTTACTCGGCGAATCTCCCAGCTTGGACTCGCACAGTGACGAGTCCAATGGAATTCAATGGCAATAAGCTTGACTCGTCACAGATACCCGCTGTCAGCAGCGAGTCTGAGCGAGTCTACGATTCCGAGTCCTACGAGTCTACGAATCCGAGTCCTGTATACTGTATTCGGGATTCGGACTGTGGAATACAGAATCTGTTATGTTGCGAGTCAGCACAGCGTGCGTGTTAGGTCAGAAAACTTGTGAAGATAGCCAATCATAGTCAGTAATGGCATAGCAAAGTTGGTTGTGTCAGGACTATGATTGGCTGCTGTCCATCGTCATGCCTATGTCATCTATGACAGGCAAGGCAGTATATAAGGCTTGTCCCCGCCATTTTGGGCACATTCCTGAGACGATCTGACCTAGTATAGGGAGAGAGAGATATATGCTGGAGCAGATCAGGGATTGTCAGTGTAGGGAAGATTCCTTATATTAACCCAAAAAGCTCTTCTGAGAGCTAGGAGGAGGACGGAGTAGTGCTGTGTAGGCAGGCAGGCAGGGAGGGAAGGAAGGAGAAGCCTTAGTGCACACAGGACGGACCTCATAGCTTAGCTTACTCACTCAGCTTTGCTAACAGCTGCAGTCAGAGGCTTAGCTGAGGTGCTGTTTCATTTTTGTTTTTGCACCAGATCGATTTTTGTTCCTAATAAGCCATAGAGCGTTATTTTTTCTGTGGCAGACCAGTGCGTTGCTGCTAGCACGTACTCCACCTTAGGGAGTGTAGTATGCGGTTTCACTGCCAAGTGTGACAGCGCACACTTACCCCGCCAGCAAGTGACGCATTCAGCTAACCTAACCACATCTCGGTGGCTGTGCGCACTTGAAACTAATTTTTTTAGGGAGTGTAGTGTGCGGCTTCACTGCCAAGTGTGACAGCGCACACTTACCCCGCCAGCAAGTGACGCATTCAGCTAACCTAACCACATCTCGGTGGCTGTGCGCACTTCAAACCAATTTTTTTAGGGAGTGTAGTGTGCGGTTTCACTGCCAAGTGTGAGAGCGCACACTTACCCCGCCAGCAAGTGACGCATTCAGCTAACCTAACCACATCTCGGTGGCTGTGCGCACTTGAAACTAATTTTTTTAGGGAGTGTAGTGTGCGGCTTCACTGCCAAGTGTGACAGCGCACACTTACCCCGCCAGCAAGTGACGCATTCAGCTAACCTAACCACATCTCGGTGGCTGTGCGCACTTCAAACTAATTTTTTTAGGGAGTGTAGTGTGCGGCTTCACTGCCAAGTGTGACAGCGCACACTTACCCCGCCAGCAAGTGACGCATTCAGCTAACCTAACCACATCTCGGTGGCTGTGCGCACTTGAAACTAATTTTTTTAGGGAGTGTAGTGTGCGGCTTCACTGCCAAGTGTGACAGCGCACACTTACCCCGCCAGCAAGTGACGCATTCAGCTAACCTAACCACATCTCGGTGGCTGTGCGCACTTGAAACTAATTTTTTTAGGGAGTGTAGTGTGCGGCTTCACTGCCAAGTGTGACAGCGCACACTTACCCCGCCAGCAAGTGACGCATTCAGCTAACCTAACCACATCTCGGTGGCTGTGCGCACTTGAAACTAATTTTTTTAGGGAGTGTAGTGTGCGGCTTCACTGCCAAGTGTGACAGCGCACACTTACCCCGCCAGCAAGTGACGCATTCAGCTAACCTAACCACATCTGGGTGGCTGTGCGCACTTGAAACTAATTTTTTTAGGGAGTGTAGTGTGCGGCTTCACTGCCAAGTGTGACAGCGCACACTTACCCCGCCAGCAAGTGACGCATTCAGCTAACCTAACCACATCTCGGTGGCTGTGCGCACTTGAAACTAATTTTTTTAGGGAGTGTAGTGTGCGGCTTCACTGCCAAGTGTGACAGCGCACACTTACCCCGCCAGCAAGTGACGCATTCAGCTAACCTAACCACATCTCGGTGGCTGTGCGCACTTCAAACCAATTTTTTTAGGGAGTGTAGTGTGCGGTTTCACTGCCAAGTGTGAGAGCGCACACTTACCCCGCCAGCAAGTGACGCATTCAGCTAACCTAACCACATCTGGGTGGCTGTGCGCACTTGAAACTAATTTTTTTAGGGAGTGTAGTGTGCGGCTTCACTGCCAAGTGTGACAGCGCACACTTACCCCGCCAGCAAGTGACGCATTCAGCTAACCTAACCACATCTCGGTGGCTGTGCGCACTTGAAACTAATTTTTTTAGGGAGTGTAGTGTGCGGCTTCACTGCCAAGTGTGACAGCGCACACTTACCCCGCCAGCAAGTGACGCATTCAGCTAACCTAACCACATCTCGGTGGCTGTGCGCACTTGAAACTAATTTTTTTAGGGAGTGTAGTGTGCGGCTTCACTGCCAAGTGTGACAGCGCACACTTACCCCGCCAGCAAGTGACGCATTCAGCTAACCTAACCACATCTGGGTGGCTGTGCGCACTTGAAACTAATTTTTTTAGGGAGTGTAGTGTGCGGCTTCACTGCCAAGTGTGACAGCGCACACTTACCCCGCCAGCAAGTGACGCATTCAGCTAACCTAACCACATCTCGGTGGCTGTGCGCACTTGAAACTAATTTTTTTAGGGAGTGTAGTGTGCGGCTTCACTGCCAAGTGTGACAGCGCACACTTACCCCGCCAGCAAGTGACGCATTCAGCTAACCTAACCACATCTCGGTGGCTGTGCGCACTTGAAACTAATTTTTTTAGGGAGTGTAGTGTGCGGCTTCACTGCCAAGTGTGACAGCGCACACTTACCCCGCCAGCAAGTGACGCATTCAGCTAACCTAACCACATCTGGGTGGCTGTGCGCACTTGAAACTAATTTTTTTAGGGAGTGTAGTGTGCGGCTTCACTGCCAAGTGTGACAGCGCACACTTACCCCGCCAGCAAGTGACGCATTCAGCTAACCTAACCACATCTCGGTGGCTGTGCGCACTTGAAACTAATTTTTTTAGGGAGTGTAGTGTGCGGCTTCACTGCCAAGTGTGACAGCGCACACTTACCCCGCCAGCAAGTGACGCATTCAGCTAACCTAACCACATCTCGGTGGCTGTGCGCACTTCAAACCAATTTTTTTAGGGAGTGTAGTGTGCGGTTTCACTGCCAAGTGTGAGAGCGCACACTTACCCCGCCAGCAAGTGACGCATTCAGCTAACCTAACCACATCTGGGTGGCTGTGCGCACTTGAAACTAATTTTTTTAGGGAGTGTAGTGTGCGGCTTCACTGCCAAGTGTGACAGCGCACACTTACCCCGCCAGCAAGTGACGCATTCAGCTAACCTAACCACATCTCGGTGGCTGTGCGCACTTGAAACTAATTTTTTTAGGGAGTGTAGTGTGCGCTTCACTGCCAAGTGTGAGAGCGCACACTTACCCCGCCAGCAAGTGACGCATTCAGCTAACCTAACCACATCTGGGTGGCTGTGCGCACTTGAAACTAATTTTTTTAGGGAGTGTAGTGTGCGGCTTCACTGCCAAGTGTGACAGCGCACACTTACCCCGCCAGCAAGTGACGCATTCAGCTAACCTAACCACATCTCGGTGGCTGTGCGCACTTGAAACTAATTTTTTTAGGGAGTGTAGTGTGCGGCTTCACTGCCAAGTGTGCGCGCGCACACTTACCCCGCCAGCAAGTGACGCATACAGCAACACCTAACTCCAACTTGGTGACTGTGCATTCATCTACAATGTCTCAAAAAAAAACAATTACCAAAAAGGATGTTGCAAAGGGACAGGGACGAGCTCGTGGCCGCAGCAGTCTTGCCCAAGAAGGCACTGGTACAAGTACACAGCCTAGGATTGATAGAACGTCCTTTTTTCTACCTAGAAATCCCAGTACTCAAAGAAAACGTGTGTTGAGGCCGGATGAGCATGACAAGATAACATCTTGGATGGCTCAGACGCCCTCGACCACTGGTTCTTGCAGTACGCAATCATCCGTGGCAAGACATTCTAGTGTCGCTACAGACAATGCAGCGCCATCCAATCCTCAAAGTCGTCATATTGCCTCAACCCATCGGCAGCCAGAGGAAAATTTGAATATGGACCTTGGTCACTCGGATGACTTATTCGGTTCTTATCAAGGGGTTTCTTTGTCACTGCCTGACGAGATACTTGAAGTAGACGAAATGTCTACTCATGGCCAAAGTTTGGAAGTAGCGCGTCCTGAGGAAAGACACTTTCACGAAATGCAAACAGTATCTCAGGAGGTGGATGATGATGAGGATGATGAGACACACATCTCATCTGGCCAGCCTGCTCAGTCAGTTTATCCAGAATCCTTTGAACTGGAAGGGGTGGATGATGACACCACAGATCCTACCTGGATTGCTGAATTGCATAGCCAAGAGAGCAGCCAGGAGGACGAAAGTGGCTATGTACCACTGGCAAAATCACAAAGGCGTACTGTCTCCAGAACACAAACTGTGAGAACAGTTGCCCAAATAGCGTCAACTGTGGCACAAACTGTGCCAACTGTTGCACAAACTGCAAACACAGTTGCCCAAAATGTGTCCACAGTTGGTGTTGAACAGAGTCATCCTCCTCTTCCTCCAATTAAAAATAAAGGACGAACAGCCAGTGTGTGGAAATTTTTTAAGGATAGCCCAACATTACCAAATATGGTTATCTGTAAGATGTGCCAGGCAAGGCTTAGCAGAGGCACGGTAAAAGGAAACCAGAGCACCAGCAGTATGCGCAAGCATATGTCTCTTAAGCACCCAATTCAGTGGGCACCCTATCAGGGTTCAAAATCAGTGCCTTCTGATCCAAACACTTCCAGGCCACCTCAGATACATCCTTCACCAGCAAGTGTTCAGGCTTCAGCTCCTGCTCAAGCGTACTCCTCCCAAGGTGCTTTACAAGACAGACATGACAGTAGTCAATCCTCTTGTCAGTCTGGTCCAAACGTGCAGTTGTCAGTGCCACAGCTGTATGAAAGACAGCGGAAGTTCCAACCGACACACCCATATTCCCAAAAAGTGACAGCGAAAATAGCCAAGTTGTTAGCTGTGGAAATGCTGCCGTTTAGGCTTGTGGGTACAGAGTCTTTTCGGGAGTTGATGGCTGAGGCAGCACCACGATACTCTGTACCCAGCCGTACTTTTTCTCACGTAGTGCCGTTCCCGCCTTACACCAGCACGTGGTTAACAACTTAAAACGTGCTTTAACAAATGCTGTCACCGCCAAAGTCCACCTAACTACGGACACGTGGACAAGTAGTTGTGGACAGGGCAGATACATTTCACTAACGGCTCACTGGATCAACCTGGTGGAGAGTGTCCCAACTTCTAAAACTGTACCATCTGACATACTTCCAACTCCACGAATAGCGGCCCAACATCATTCCGGGTGTCTGCCTCCTCATATATGTCCAGTGCCCAATCTGCTTCTGCCACTTCCTTGTCCACTGCTGAGCCTCAAGCACCATCACGTCCGAGTTGGGAGCTTTGCAGTACTGCTTCTGCAAGGCGACAACAGGCTCTTCTGAAGCTTATCTGCCTAGGTGACACACGTCACACTGCAACAGAGTTGTGGAAAGGTCTCAAGCAACAGACCGATGAGTGGCTGGCCCCACTGGAACTACAACCAGGTCTAGTTGTGAGCGATAATGGTGCAAACCTTGTGGCGGCAATAAAGCACGGTAAACTTGTACATGTGCCTTGCATGGCTCATGTCCTGAACCTGGTAGTTCAGAAATTCCTCAAAATATACCCAGAGTTATCTGAGCTACTGGATAAGGTGAGGCGAATTTGCGCCCACTTTAGACATTCGTCCACAGCAGCTGCAAGTCTTTCTGCCCTTCAAATCCAATTTAACTTGCCGAAACACAGGCTAATTTGCGACATGCCTACGCGATGGAACTCCACCTTCCATATGCTGGCAAGGTTTAATGAGCAGCAGAAGGCAATAGCGGAATTTCAGCTGCAACATGCCCGTCAACCTGGAAGTCATACCACACTCATCGGTACTTTCGAGTGGGTCTGGATCGCTGACCTTTGCGAGTTGCTGGATAACTTCGAATACTGTACCAAACTCGTCAGTGGGGATCAGTCGATTATAAGTCTCACCATCCCCATGCTCTGCCTGCTCCAAGAATCCCTATTGAATCTCAAAACAGATGCTTTGAGAGCACAGCGGATGGCTATGGAGCCAGAATTGAACATCGCTGATCCTAGCCACCCTAGCCAATATCAGCAGGCTACATTGGTTCAGGAAGATGTTGATGAGGGTGATGATGAAGAAGATTTATTTTTCTCTGGTACTGATGTGAACCCTGATGGGACTCCCAACCCTACGTTTATGTCGGTACAGCATGGGTGGGCTGAAGAGGAGGAGGCGGACACCGATTTAGAGGCCACGACGCGTAGTGATCTTCATTCTGTTGTAACCGAGGAGATGAGTCTTTGCAGCTTAGCACACATGGCTGAAGTAATGTGTCAATGTGTCTCCAAAGATCCACGCGTCATACACATCTATGACAGCGACCTCTACTGGTTGTCAACGTTTTTGGACCCACGGTACAAAGACAAATTTCAGTCGCTGCTGTCGCACTCATCCAGGGGCTTAACGATGGATCATGTAAAGAGGGTTCTTCTTGATATTTTGCTGGCAATATCACCGTCTGAATCCGCTATACATCGAAGAACCAGCTCTTTCCAACAGCAGCCTTTGGTTGGGACACAAACGCCATCAATGACAAGAAGAGGTGGGGGTAAGATGTCCGCCAACTGGGCGATGTTCAACAGACCTTCCAATCAAGAACGTAATTTGACTACGGTGACCTTGAGTAGGAGACAACAATTGTCCAACATGGTGCAGCAGTATCTCAGTGACAGTACCAGCTTCCTAACCGACCCTTCTGTACCCTTTAATTACTGGGTTTCCAAGCTGCACACTTGGACTGAGCTGTCATTGTATGCCTTGGAGGTGCTGGCATGCCCAGCTGCTAGTGTGACATCAGAGCGTGTTTTCAGTGCCGCTGGGGGTATAGTCACTGATAGAAGGTCCCGCCTCACCACAGAAAATGCCGACAGGCTCACTCTAATTAAATTCAACAAGGATTGGATATCATCACAGTTCCTAAGCCCTCCTGACGACAGTACACAATCCTAGATTAACCTAATCATAATTTATATGATTGGGATATTGCGCTGTTAACAATATGCCCATTTTGGACAGGAATTAATGACAAGTCCCGTAGCTCTGTTGATTTCATTCGGCACCCAGTCCAAGCAATAATATGCTATGGGCCAAGCGCCCTGCTTTATGTAAAAAAAATATGTTATTAAGCCCTTTGGGCTAATTTTTTGAGGCACCAAGCCTACGACTGCATAGTTGGCCTTGCTTCTTCTATGCTCCGAGTCCAAGCAATAATATGCAATGGGCCAAGCGCCCTGCTTTATTTAAAAATATACTTTATTAAGCCCTTTGGGCTAATTTTTTGAGGCACCAAGCCTACGACTGCATAGTTGGCCTTGCTTCTTCTATGCTCCGAGTCCAAGCAATAATATGCAATGGGCCAAGCGCCCTGCTTTATGTAAAAAAATACGTTATTAAGCCCTTTGGGCTAATTTTTTGAGGCACCAAGCCTACGACTGCATAGTTGGCCTTGCTTCTTCTATGCTCCGAGTCCAAGCAATAATATGCAATGGGCCAAGGGCCCTGCTTTATTTAAAAATATACTTTATTAAGCCCTTTGGGCTAATTTTTTGAGGCACCAAGCCTACGACTGCATAGTTGGCCTTGCTTCTTCTATGCTCCGAGTCCAAGCAATAATATGCAATGGGCCAAGCGCCCTGCTTTATTTAAAAATATACTTTATTAAGCCCTTTGGGCTAATTTTTTGAGGCACCAAGCCTACCACTGCATAGTTGGCCTTGCTTCTTCTATGCTCCTAGTCCAAGCAATAATATGCAATGGCCAAGCGCCCTGCTTTATTTAAAAATATACTTTATTAAGCCCTTTGGGCTAATTTTTTGAGGCACCAAGCCTACGACTGCATAGTTGGCCTTGCTTCTTCTATGCTCCGAGTCCAAGCAATAATATGCAATGGGCCAAGCGCCCTGCTTTATGTAAAAAAATACGTTAATTAAGCCCTTTGGGCTAATTTTTTGAGCCACACAGGCTAACAAGCTTATCATGGTTTGGGAGACACCCTGGCTAACAAGCTTTGTATGGCCCTTAGACCTACATGTATACCAAAAATGGGAAACAGGCCCTTGGGCTAATTTTTTCAGGCACCAATCCTATGCCTGCATCGTGGGCGTTGCTTGGACTATCATCCTGCTGGAGCCTGTTGAAGGGTCCCACTGTACGCTCCATACAAAACGCGTAGACGCGATGTGTAGCATGTAGACGTCCCAGCCTCTCACATGTGTGTTCATAGTCTTGTTGCCATAGCGAGGCATAAAGTAACCCCACAAACACAGGCACTGTTTGTCATCAACAGTTGTATGTGGAGTCATGATTTGACACTTAGTAACCAAGGTGACTTCATGCGCCATGCGGGCCGTAAAGTACTTGCTAATGATGCTCTCTCCCCTGTCCACCACGCCAACTGTCTCGGGTAATCCTTGACTCCTCCCTCTCCTTCAAGCCCCACATCTAGTCCCTAACCAAGTCCCTGTGACTCCAACTCAAAAATATTTAACCAATTCGGTCGTTCCTCAATCCTGACACTGCTGAAACACTCATAAATGCCCTCATCATCTCCCGCCTTGACTACTGCAACCTCCTTCGCATAGGTCTCCCTGCCAACTCTCTTGCAACTCTCCAATCTATACTAAACTCTCCTGCCCGGCTAATCCATCTGTCCTCACGCTACTCCCCTACATACCCCCTCTGCCAAGCCGTTCACTGGCCCCTACGGCCCACAGAGAGCTCACTTTAAAACACTGACCATGACATTCAAAGCCTTACACAACCTATCCCCACCATACATCTCCGACATGATCTCCCGATACCATCCCTCACGCAACCTGCGTTCATCCCAAGAAGTTGTCCTACAGTCCACCCTCATCTCCTCTTCCCACAACCGCATACAGGATTTTTCCCGGTCATCCGCCATGCTATGGAACTCCCTGCCCCACCTCATCAGTCAGTCGCCTACCCTCTGAACCTTAAAGATACTTATAAAGACTCACCTCTTCCGACAGGCCTACAACCTGCCATGAGACCCCCTACACGCCCCACGACCGACACCTTCCCCACCCTATTGTATCCCCACCCACCCCTCGTAGAATGTGAGCCCACGCGTACAGGGTCCTCTACTATTGTACCTGTATGACCTTATTGTCTATGTTTATTGTACTTGTCCTTCTCTACCTTTTCCTCATGTACAGCGCCATGGAACCTATGGCCGCTATATAAATAAATAATTATAATAATTATGATGACTTGAAGCCCAACCAAAAAAAAAACTCCACATTCATTCCTGAAAAAAAGACAGACACAAAGCTTGTTTTTAAAACGGTGTTTAAAAAAAAAAAATGGCAGCACTGTTTGGACATTCCAACAAATACTACCTTTAATTAAGGTAACTACATCCAAAAAAATAAATGGAGCCCTACAGGTCCTGGTAGCTGGGCTGTCCGTCCTGCAAAAGGTCAAGGGCCCCACGGATGGCCTGGCCGAACCCTTCAGGGTGGATCATCTGAATAGGTCTAGGGAACGGTGGTAGGTCCCTGTTCGCTGGCCACTGGCAGTGAGGCAAAGCCCTGTGGGTGGGACTTGGCTGTCCCGTGTTGTGGGCCTGCCCAGCCTGGTAGAGTTTATTTTCCAGCCATCCAAATACTGGAACACATCACCGGGGTCGTTTCCTGGCTGACAGGCTTCCAGCACTATCTGTAATGCTGACCTTGCCCGCAGTAGCCTGTCAAATGGAATATTATCCATGAATGGTATAATACTGCGGGCAAAGTCAGCATTACTTTGTTACACACTTAATTGTGCAGACCCCGGGATGGGACCATAAGCTGGGCCTGCCGCTGGTGGTGCTGGCCCTGCCGCTGGTGGTGGCGGTGGTGGTGCTGGCCCTGCCGCTGTGGTGGCGGTGGTGGTGCTGGCCCTGCCGCTGGTGGTGGCGGTGGTGGTGCTGGCCCTGCCGCTGGTGGGGGCGGTGGTGGTGCGGACCCTGCCGCTGGTGGCGGTGGTGTGGTGGTGTGGCGGGGACGGCGGTGGTGGTGTTGATGGGCCTGCCGCTGGTGGCGGCGGTGGTGGTGCTGGCCCGGCCGCTGGTGGCGGCGGTGGTGGTGCTGGCCCTGGCGATGCTGGTGGTGGTGGTGGTGGTGGCGGCGGCGGCGACGGCGGTGGTGGTGGTGGCGCCGGCCGTGGTGGTGGTGGTGGGTGTTCTCCACGCCGCCTTCTGTTTGGCGGTGGAGGGTTCACAGCACGCCGCCCTCTGTAGTAAGCTTCTCTGTGGGTAAAGTAAAAAAAAATTTGGTGAATGCATTGCATTTGGAAACAAAAACATAGGTCAAACATTAAGTTGCACGCTTTTTAGACTCTGTGTATCTGTGTATTATTAATCAGATATTTGTTATTATTATGAAAGAATAACCAACTGTACATAACATAAAGGAATACGTGACTTTCTTTGCTAATTCCATACTAATACATAATCTTTCACCCCCTGATTAAACACCCACCCCCCCCCATCCCATCTAATCTAGACAATCGATAACACCAATGGTTCACATGAAAAAAAAAAGTCCCCCTGACTTCACTTTTTACTTGACATACTTAATTCACAAAACGTTTAGCTTATATCATCTATATAAAGCAGGGAAGGGGTTGAAAGGTATACAATATATATATATATAATCTATTTATATAATCGGGAGTTTGAAATTCCGGCACTGTAGCCTAATCCCAAACTCCTTAGCGTCACTGCGAGCGGAGACGCGTATGCGCCTTCGCGAGCCGCAGACGCTTAACTCACACAGCCGCTATAGCGTTTTCTCGAGCGGCCTCGCGCCCTCCGCTCACAGCAAGACCTGCGCCCCTCACAGCGCCCAATCCGCCCCGGCATGCTGGCATTTGTACTTCCCCCGTCTGTGCACCCACAGGTCTTAGCAGATCACTGATGCTGACAGCGGGGGGGGACAACACAGACAATCAAATCAGGAGGAGGTCAGTGTCAGGAGGAGAATGACAGACGCCCGCCGGGGCCTGTGACACTGCAGAGGTCACAGCGGGGCTGTGTGTGCGGACAACGGGGAGGCCGGGGGCTACGGACGTACCGGACACGTCCTCTGCTCCTGGAGATGTGCCGCGGTTCCGCGCTCGCAGCGTATCTGACGCTGGAGCTGCGCTCACCACGCCCACACCACGCCCTCTGCCAAACAACCCACACCTCTCACTAACCTCCTGCAGCTAACCACACCCCATGTTTACCTTTGCCATAATGTCATTTAGCTGCGGCCGCTATCTTTAATAAGGTCAGAAATTATGGCAGTAATCGGATCTCTGCTCCCTCTAGCACGCCCCAACACTGTAGCACCATCTATTAACCCTATTCTCATCACCTATATACTCTGCTACCCACAGAGCCGTCTTTATACTCTGCTACCTCAGACCCGCCTGTATACTCTGCTACCTCAGACCCGCCTGTATACTCTGCTACCCACAGACCCGCCTGTATACTCTGCTACCCACAGAGACCCTGTATACTCTGCTACCTCAGACCCGCCTGTATACTCTGCTACCCACAGACCCGCCTGTATACTCTGCTACCTCAGACCCGCCTGTATACTCTGCTACCCACAGACCCGCCTGTATACTCTGCTACCCACAGAGACGCCTGTATACTCTGCTACCTCAGACCCGCCTGTATACTCTGCTACCCACAGACCCGCCTGTATACTCTGCTACCTCAGACCCGCCTGTATACTCTGCTACCTCAGACCCGCCTGTATACTCTGCTACCCACAGAGACGCCTGTATACTCTGCTACCTCAGACCCACCTGTATACTCTGCTACCCACAGACCCGCCTGTATACTCTGCTACCTCAGACCCGCCTGTATACTCTGCTACCCACAGACCCGCCTGTATACTCTGCTACCCACAGAGACGCCTGTATACTCTGCTACCTCAGACCCGCCTGTATACTCTGCTACCCACAGACCCGCCTGTATACTCTGCTACCTCAGACCCGCCTGTATACTCTGCTACCTCAGACCCGCCTGTATACTCTGCTACCCCAGACCCGCCTGTATACTCTGCTACCCACAGAGACGCCTGTATACTCTGCTACCTCAGACCCGCCTGTATACTCTGCTACCTCAGACCCGCCTGTATACTCTGCTACCTCAGACCCGCCTGTATACTCTGCTACCCACAGACCCGCCTGTATACTCTGCTACCCACAGAGACGCCTGTATACTCTGCTACCTCAGACCCGCCTGTATACTCTGCTACCCACAGACCCGCCTGTATACTCTGCTACCTCAGACCCGCCTGTATACTCTGCTACCCACAGACCCGCCTGTATACTCTGCTACCCACAGAGACGCCTGTATACTCTGCTACCTCAGACCCGCCTGTATACTCTGCTACCCACAGACCCGCCTGTATACTCTGCTACCTCAGACCCGCCTGTATACTCTGCTACCCACAGACCCGCCTGTATACTCTGCTACCCACAGAGACGCCTGTATACTCTGCTACCTCAGACCCGCCTGTATACTCTGCTACCCACAGACCCGCCTGTATACTCTGCTACCTCAGACCCGCCTGTATACTCTGCTACCTCAGACCCGCCTGTATACTCTGCTACCCCAGACCCGCCTGTATACTCTGCTACCCACAGAGACGCCTGTATACTCTGCTACCTCAGACCCGCCTGTATACTCTGCTACCTCAGACCCGCCTGTATACTCTGCTACCCACAGACCCGCCTGTATACTCTGCTACCCACAGACCCGCCTGTATACTCTGCTACCCACAGAGACGCCTGTATACTCTGCTACCTCAGACCCGCCTGTATACTCTGCTACCCACAGACCCGCCTGTATACTCTGCTACCTCAGACCCGCCTGTATACTCTGCTACCCACAGACCCGCCTGTATACTCTGCTACCCACAGAGACGCCTGTATACTCTGCTACCTCAGACCCGCCTGTATACTCTGCTACCCACAGACCCGCCTGTATACTCTGCTACCCACAGAGACGCCTGTATACTCTGCTACCTCAGACCCGCCTGTATACTCTGCTACCCACAGACCCGCCTGTATACTCTGCTACCCACAGAGCCACGTGTATACTCTGCTACCCACAGACCCGAAATGGAACCTAATGTATATATTAATAAATAATACAAAATGTACACAACAGTGCTGCAGACACATACCTTGGCATACGGGCCACCGGGTGAAGGAAGGACAGCCGGTCATAAAAATGGTAGTGGTTGGGCAATGGAGCGGCTCCCGGTTGTCTCTCAGAGTACTGCCGGTACTGCTTCTTATGCTGGTCCCGGCAGCTCCTCCACCGTTTTTTAAGATGGTCAACTGTGAAATGATTTGAAACCGGCTTTAGAGATGTGTAATATTTGAAACAACAAAAGTATGTGTACAAATCAACAATAACATTTTATTCATTTTGTGTGTGTAATGTGTATACAAGGCACAGTGACACGACAGTGTGGAACATCATCAACAGCATTACGGACATTGAGCTCACGTGGCCACAATCACAAATGAGGCAGGACACATGTCAACGCATAGAGAATGTAATAGTGCGGGCACCAGACTCTGGTCATTAGTGGTATTTATATACACCCAACCCCTTGGCCGAAAGAGCCAGGAGGATCAGACATTAAACTCATTGTACTGTTGTGACCCCATCCAAATATAGGCAACTATGCGGTGGAGCATGATAACACATTCAGGGTCCTGTATACCCTGCTATGGGGGCCCTGTATTCCCACTGCTGGGGGCCCTGTAAACCCACTGGGCCACTGTCTACCCACTGCTGGGGGCCCTGTATACCCACTGCTGGGGGGCCTGTACACACACTGAGGGCCCTGTATACAGGGACTGACTGGCACCCTACAGTTTGGGTCGCAACCCTCCCTCACTGGCCCGACACAGGTGAGGACGGGGTGTGGGGGGGGGGGTGATGACTGGCGGCCGCCTCACAGTCACCGCAGCTCCCGCATTATCCTATGGCTCGCTCCCAGCCGCAGCCTCGCCTCCTCACAGCCGCTCGCTAACAGTCGCAGCCGCACGCCACTCACAGACGCTCACTCCCGGACGCAGCCGCGTGCTGATGACATCATCGCGCGGCCAGGAGCTTCCGTTTCCGCCTGCTGCTTCAGGGACATGCGGATTATTCATGCTCCTGCAGCCGCATGACCCGTGGCACCTGGGCCAGTCCGCCCCTGCCTGTATACCACAATATGGGGGCATGTATACCCAGCTGGGGGCCTGTATACTCTGCAGGGGGAGGTGTATACTCTGCTGGGGGGCTGTCTACCAGTGATAGCCGCTGTATACCAGGATGGCGGTGAATATGTTTTCATAGTTTTTCGGGGCAAAAATAGGGGGGTCGGCTTATACACGGGTCGGCTTATACACGAGTATATATACAGTAAATGCAATATATAACGTGTAAACTCATTTAACTTACTTAGATTGCTCTGTTCCTCATGGTCACTCCGATGGAACGCAGGGAACATCTCTTGGGCGATCTCTCTCCAGGCTGTATTAATTAGGGTCGTATCCCCATACTCAGGATCTGTAGGGAGCCATAGAAATGGACGAGCCTCCACAAGTGCAATAAGACGCAGCGTGTTCACCATGCCACGTCCTGCTGCCATGATTGCACTGATGAATGGATCGCTCTGTGTGTGCGCCTGTCAGCGCGACTCGCTTCCTGTTTCCTTAAACCATGGTGTGTGCTGGAGAATCCCTTCCCTCGCATCATCGGCTACAAGCCTCAAAATAAGAGAAAAACCAGCGAGTTTGGACTCGCACACTTTCAGAGACACATCAGCGAGTTGTAAATGTCATTATTCGCTATTACTCGGGTCCCTATTCATTAACATTGGACTCGCTGGACTCGCAACGAGTCCCGAGTCCTTGACTCGGACTCGTTGGGGTCTTGCGATTCCGAGTCTTTTCGGACTCGCCCATCTCTACTCGCAACGGCTCGCAATGCCCGCTGCGCGGGCAATGCTTCACAGGTTGCGTGGGCGCCGCGCGCCCACGGCCACAACAACGGAAACAGCGTCGAAACTTACGGAAGTGCGTTAGGGGAATTATATATTAGATTATCAGTATTATCTATGTGATTATGTATGAATTAGTGAGTCGCACCTATTCTGCAAGGACTCGCAACGGCCGCTTGGCCGCCATTGCGAGTGAGGCATTGCGAGTGAGTCGCGCCTATTCTGCAAGGACTCGCAACGGCTGCTTCGCGGGCATTGCGAGTGAGCCATTGTGAGTCAGTGGCGCCTATTCTGCAATGACTCGCAACGCCCACTTCGCGGCCATTGCGAGTGAGTCGCGTGGGCGCTGCGCGCCCACGAACAAAGCCACGGAAGTAGCGCCGTGTGCGATGGAAGTCGCTACGACAATTATATAATAGATACTGATAATCCCACGCGACTCACTCGCAATGCCCGTGAAGCGGGCGTTGCGAGTCGTTGCAGCAGCCCGAGCAATACCCTATACACAGATTCTAGAATCCCAATGCAATCGCATCAGGCTCACAGCTAGTATTGAATAAAAATATAAATGCAACACTTTTGTTTTTGCTCCCTTTTTTCATGAGGGGTTATCAGATCTTTTTCTAAGTACACAAAATGTATTTTTCTCCAAAATATTGTTTACAAATGTGACTAAATCTGTGTTAGGCTGGGGTCAGATGGCAATACAACACAGAAGACACTTGCACTGCAATGCACAGAGTCGTTGAAAGCTCCCCTCACCTGACTATGACAGCTATTAAGCTTTCATGCTCGGGTTAGTGGAGACCTCGACCTCACAAATGCAGCATATCAAGATGCTGATAGACACCATGATTATTGCACAGGTGTGGCTTTGACTGACCATAAAAAAAGGCAACTCTAAAATCTGCAGTCCATATTGCAGATTTTACCTAGTCACAAGTAGAACACCAAGATGCCCCTACGTGCGCAAGCGTTTCGGCTTAATTACTGTTTTTTATTATTTACTTCAATAAAGAAACTTTTATGATGCAATAGATACAGCTTGTATTTCTGATTTTTAAACTTTTTTTCTGTATGCATAATACAGTTCCATGATATTTTAGGATACAAATTTGTTTTTTTATATGAATTTATTATTATTATAGTATCCTTCTGTAAGTTTTATCTCTGATTTTATGTCCTTACACTAATAGTGGACAACCCCTTTTTAGCTTAGATTGTCCTGCATATGTAGGGTTTATAGTAGCTTAAATTATGAATGCATAGAAAATTTGTTGTTTTGTTGCTGAAATCAAAACCTTGCTTTTCCATTGCTTTATTAGGAGTTAATAACTTCCTCTCTGTTATAGCCTTGACCCATTGAAAAGTCCGTAATAAATCTTACATGATGGGTAACTATGTATATGGAAGTTTTTGGCTGAAAAACCAACATTTAAAAACTACTTCTTATGGCCACTTTACACGCGGCTACATTTCTAGCTTATCCATAGGTAACTTACTGGCTGCAGTGAAATCATGGAGACATGGTTCTATCTTGTTGCTATGTACAAATGGAATAAGTCCGTTTGGTTTGAGAGAAAGCATTGGAGACTTCTAAGGTGACCAGCAATGAGTCCAGACCTGAATCCCATAGAACACCTGTGGAGAGATCTAAAAATGGCAGTTTGGAGAAGGCACCCTTCAACCTGGAGCAGTTTGCCAAAGAAAAATGGTCTAAAATTCCAGCAGAGCATTGTAAGAAACTCATGGATGGTTACCGGAAGCGGTTGATCGCAGTTATTTTGGCTAAAGGTTGTGCAACCAAGTATTAGGCTGAGGGTGCCAATACTTTTGTCCGGCCCATTTTTGGAGTTTTCTGTGAAATGATCAATGTTTTGCTTTTTGCTTTATTCTCTTTTGTGTTTTTTCATTGAATACAAATTAAATGAAGATAATAATACCAAAGAATTTGTGATTGCAATCATTTTCAGGAAGAAACTGAGTATTATCTGACAGAATTGCAGGGGTGTCAATACTTTTGGCCACAACTGTATCTCAAGTACCACCTCTACGCCGATGACACCCAAATCTACTTGTCCGGCCCCGACATCACCTCCCTACTCTCCAAAATCCCACAATGCCTTTCCGCCATCTCATCCTTTTTCTCTGCTCGCTTCCTTAAACTCAACATGGACAAAACTGAATTCATAGTCTTCCCCCCAAGAAATTCTCCCCCACTTCCCAACCTATCCATCTGTGTAAATGACTGTGCCCTCTCCCCAGTCTCCCAAGCCAAGTGCCTCGGGGTAATCCTTGACTCCTCCCTATCCTTCAAGCTCCACATCGAAGCCATCTCCACATCCCTCCGGCTCCAGCTTAGAAACATCTCACGGATCCGCTCCTTCCTTACCCACGACACCGCTACAACACTTATTCATGCCCTCATCATCTCCCGCCTTGACTACTGCAACCTCCTTCTCACTGGCCTCCCATCCAACTCCCTCACACCTCTCCAATCTATCCTCAATTCCGCTGCCCGACTAATCCATCTGTCCCCCTGCTACTCCCCTGTCTCCCCCCTCTGCCAAGCCCTTCACTGGCTCTCCGCCTCCAAGAGATCTCAGTTAAAAACACTAACCATGGCATACAAAGCGATACACAACCTGTCCCCACCATACATCTCCGCCCTGGTCTCCCAATACCTACCCTCACGCAACCTCCGTTCCTCCCAAGAACTCCTCCTCTGCTCCCCCCTCATCTCCTCCTCGCACAACCGCGTTCAGGACTTCGCCCGGGCATCTGCCTTACTCTGGAACTCCCTGCCCCAACACGTCAGACACTCTCCGACCCTGAGAAGCTTCAAGTGTCACCTGAAAACTCACCTATTCCGCCAAGCCTACAACCTGCCATGAGACCCAGGCGACCGCCCCGTAACTGACACTCCCCCAGCCTACTGTATCCCCACCCGCCCCTCGTAGACTGTTAGCCCTTGTGGACAGGGTCCCCTCCCCTCCTGTACCTATATGTCCTGATTGTCTAGAGTTATTGTAATTGTGCTTGTCTCCCCTATCCTCATGTGAAGCGCCATGGAACCTAATGACGCTATGTAAATAAATAATAATAATAATAACAACTGACCACCAGGATTTAGTGCTATGCAGCAGGTGATTGACGTGTGCAGGATGGCATCTCTAATTTTTTTTTTATTACTCCCCTGTGGGCTTGACTTTTAGCTGTAAGCTGAACCCCCTCCCCTTTCATCAAAGCAAAATGAAAGGCTGGATGAGAGGAAGGGTGGGTTTGGCGTACAGCAGAAAGACAAGCCCACAGGGGAGTAATAAAAAAAAATAGTGATGTCATGCTGCACATGTCAATCACCTGCTCTATAGCACTAAATTCTGGTGGTTGGTTCCCTTTAACACTTAACTTTATGTGGAACATGAGGAAAGAATACACTGATTTCTCAACTATACTGTACTAATTGGTTACAGTTCAAACCTTTATGAAGTTGTCTGTTTAACTGAAATCTTCACCTACCCAAATTATTTAAAACATATAATTATCACAGTTTAAAAATACAAGAGAATTTCACATGAATGACAGTAGGAATAATTACACAAAATAGAGACTGGCAGGAACAGATGTTAAAAACATTATGTTCTTGCTAAAGGTTTATTATACCATGCTATGCAAATATACATCTGCTCTCCATCAGAAATACGGTCACCTGAAAGAACAGGCTTGAAGTGGTTTAAAATAAATGTTTGTCATTTTCTCTTCAAGACATGAATGAAAAAATATGTATATTTTATCCACATCCACAATATATATTTTTAGCCATATTACTTGCTCAATATTAAACAATACAATTTATTATTATTATTATTATTATTAATAATAATAATAATTATAATAATAATAATAATAATAATAATAATTATAATAATAATAATAATCATAATAATTTTAGCCCATTTTTTTCACGCTCCACAAGAGTCATGATCTTTAACGTGGCTCCTCTGGAAAACTGATTGCCCTATCCTGGTAGCCAACCACCAATCTCTTCCCATCTGCTGAAAATGACAGTGAGACATATGATAAGGTAAAAAATGTTTGTACCGTGTTAGCCAGTAGATAAAAAAATATGTATTGGAATCTGAGAGTCCTCAGGGGTTGATATCTTTTAATGGCTAACTGAAAAGATGGTAAGAAAAAGCAAAGCAAGCTTTCGAGACAGCTCAGGTCTCTTCTTCAGGCTAAATAATGACACACTCTTAGCAAACACATATATATATACATATGCAGGGCTGATTAAGCAGGGCATAGTGGTCTGTGTTGGGAGAGGGTAGATGAAAATCATCTGACCAATAAAAACTAGAGTTCCTAGATAACACGTGTTTATTGTTCTTTGACTAGTGGTCCAAGAATTGAAATTTCCTTAATTGATGTAAAAAGACATAAATCCATTGCTCTGAGTGCGTTAAAGGTCAACATTAGTTTATATTCCCAGACTTTTCTGTTTCTTTGAGAATGAATCTAAAAGAAAATCTTTCGGAGGGGGGTGCAGAGGTAGAGTGGGGGTGAATCAGCAGATTTTCATGGGTCCACGGAAAGTTGCAGCAAAGCCAGGAGCTTTGAGGGCGGTCACGCAAGCGCCCGGTGGGCACCACCATTTTTATGTCACAGCATGCATTGCCAAGCTGCAATACATGCTCTAGTGTCTGGACTTCAAGAAAATGACTGCAGATCATGATCTGCGCATGTGCCGCCTCCACGGCCATATTCTTGAAGTCAAGATACTAGAGCATTGCAGCCCAGCAATGCACGCTCTGACTTAATAATGGCGATCCCCACCTGGCACTGCTGTGACCCCCTCCTGCAGCTCCTGGCTTTGCCCCAACCCTCCGTGGACCCGAGAAAGCCGGCTAATGCTCCCCCGCTTCAACTCTGCACCCCGCCTCCGAAAGATTTTCTTTTAGATTCAGATTTTAAGATGCAGCCCCATTTTCCTGCCAATTTGGGGGATATAAAGGTGCGTCTCATAATCTGAAAAATATGGTATATGGTTTAGAGCATATTGGATGCAGTTGAGTTGTATGTTTGGGCATTGGGAGTAGAAAAGAGAAAATACATTTGAGTGGAATTAAATTCTTGAGTTTTACAAAAATCTACATTCACGAAAATGCAGATGTTTTGTAATTCCCTTCTGCACAATTCAGCCAAATGGCAGCTGCCATTTTTCTCAACCATTATGGACCAACAAAAAGTAAAAAAGAAAATGTATATTCTCTTGTCACCAGTCACCTGTTTGGCCTGTCCGCTACTCACCAACACCTGTCTGTTTCTCGCCACATCTTCTCATTTTTACTGTGTGTGTTGAAACATTCTGTCGTTTCACACTATGCTAGACTTCTGGTTCTCATGGCACTCAGTTGAGTTTAGGTTAGGTCTGTAGGAGGTCAAGGAGCCTGTCATGACACTATTGACTTCCTAATTGACTGGGCAAAGCCCTCACAGATGCCATGGCACTCAGGAGTGCAGCACTGTGCTAGGACCACAGATTTCAATATGCAAAAATATAAAGAATTAAGTAGCACTCACTATCCTAAAATGTATCCCTTATTGAGTCCTTTAAAACATAGACAGAGAATGGGATGCATGCAGGACGATGTCCGTTTCACATCTACATACGCTTCAACGGGTCATACTGAAGCACAAGTAGACATGAAACAGCTGCCATTTTTCACACATCTTGCTCTAACCCTATCTTTTATAGGACTGATTAAAAGATACATTTTGGGATGGTGAGTGCACCTTTATTCTTTATATTTATGCACAGTTAAGGACATCACAAGTTAAGCATCATGATATTTTATTGTCTCAGTGCAAGCTTGGGTCACCATAAGTCGGTATTTAGGTGGTACCTGAAAAAATTAATTTCAATTTATGTACGTCAAAATATTTCAATATGACTGGTGGGAGACTAAAAGTGGCAGCAAAGATCTTACGCATGATGATGAGTAGTAGAGGAGTTGAAGAGGTGAATGGAGGATGAGTGTAGGGATTCTTCCTATTTTTCACATAGCACGTTTATTATGCTCTGGGGTCTGGATAGATCCCAAAGTATAATAAGGGACATTGAATTTACAGGTATCAACTTCTCCACAATAAAATAATGAAATAATTGTAGGGATATCATTTCTGATCATGTACTATCCACAGGATGAATACAGTGTGAATAGCATTAACTTTATAATGCATATATAAAATGTATACTGTGGTAAAGCTATTCAGCTTTCATTTAAAAAAAAATTGAATGAAAGAAAACATATAGATATCGTGCTTGTACATTAACTTCCCCATACAATTTTCCTTTAAGCATTTATTATTCTGCACAGCCCGGTTGTCATTTAATCTTATGTTTTAATGAAAATTTCTAATTAGTTCCATTTGTGGTGCATGGTTTCCAGTGCAACAAGATGAAGATTATACGCAGTAAATAAAATATGACTGCCAGACAGCTCTGCCGTTGAACTACCCTAGCAAAATATATCACATTTTCTAATTTATAACACGCTAAACTGTAAAACTTATTAGAAGACCAGTAAAAATGTAAATGTGTAATAGCAAAATTATAAAAAAAGCAAAGACTTAAATTTTCTATTAGCACATTTAAGCACAGGCAGTAGGCTTAAGGAGGGAATATTGATGGTCTTATTTGCATAGTGGCAATGGATTTCTTAGAAGTGCAATATACTATGAACTATGCGAGTGATTAACTGGCTATAGAATGCTAAGCTGATGTCCAAGTGGCATATTTTTAGTTCAATATTAGCCTTCTTTTCATATTTCTGTTAGTCTTCATAGCTCAACTATTTGTTATATTTAATCTCAGAACTTACTAAACACATTTTTAAAGAAATCTAAAGAAAATCTATCATGCGTCTATTTCCCTCGAAGTACCAGAGATCCATGGTTTAAATACAGACTAGCTATTGGCAACTGGAATTAAATTGTATGCAAAAATTTTCAATGCTCTATTAAAGGCGGTTTACTTAAATTATATTTATTTAGCCCATAAATTGCCAAAATTTAAAAAAACAGAGATTCACTCTAACCTCTGATTTACCTCCGACTGTCTGCCTAATAATTGTTTGCAGGCTGCAATAGTATTGTCAAAATGTGACAGAAATCACTGCTGCAACTAGCTCTATGGCTTGGAAGTCTATAAACAGAACATTTTTTTAAACTCCCTTTAAACCTTTGTTGGGAACATTAGACCTTGGATTGTCTTAAAGGGGATTAGTTGCTTCTGGGCAAGGATCATTTATTGAACCACTGTCTCAGTATTTGGATTAGAATTCTCACCACTCTTTCCAGTGTAATTTTCCGCGGATGTTAAGGCCTTCATGTAGATACTAAACTCTTCCACTTCATTAAATCGAGCAAATCGTCAACCATTGATGTAGAAAGCTTTTTATACTAGGATTCAATGTTCAAATAAATTATGTGCTCTTGACAAACTGCTTCACAGCAGTGGAAAACAAGAGGAATACATAACATTTACAGCTATGATGCTGGCTATCGTCAATTCTCACGACAAACTGTGATACAAAGGAGTCTGGAAGTCCAGGGGCAAGACTGGAGTAAACAAGTCACCATCAAGGGTAAAATTGTAGCAGAAAAGCAACACCACTATTCAGCACCAATGCCTAATAATGCCTTCTGTTTCTACTACCCGGGAGTGACATATGTTAGGCTAGGGTCACACTTGCATCAGCCCTTATAGCTAGTGATGGGCGAATCCTAAATTACTCGGACTCGCTTGACTCTACCGAGTCCGAGCCCGGGACTCGCTACTCGTTGCGAGTCTAGCGAGTCCAATGTTAATGAATGGGGAAGCGAATAATAGCGAGTAATGTGTGATTTAAAAATCGCAGATGTGTGTCGGAAAGCGCTCGCATTGCCGTGTCGGAAGCCCCACTGGCAACTGTATTTTGCTGCTGTCTCCGAGGCCAAAGTCGCATGTGTTGGAGGCGAGGCAAGCGACTTTCTGCAGCAAACCACATGCTTTGTGCAAACAGGAAATAAGCCGACTCGAGCTTCCTGGCTGGACGCGCATAAAGTCACAGCGAGGAAGCATGGCTCCTGTCGACACCCTGCAATTAATTGCTCTGGTGGAGGCTCGGCCCCTGCTTTGGCTGCCCACTGACCCTGCATATGGGGATAATGTCCAGCGGACTACGGCCTGGAGGGAGATCGCACAGAGCGTTTTCCCAACGTTTCATCGTTGTGGCCATGATGTGCAGAGCAATATGGGTGAGTTAAATGTGTTCACACGTTATATTGCATTTACCGTATATAGTCGTGTATAAGCCGACCCGTGTATAAGCCGACCCCCCTACTTTAGCCCCAAAAAAGTGGGAAACCATATTGACCGCCATTCTTGTATACAGCGGCTATCACTGTTAGACATCCCCCCAGCAGAGTATACAGCTCCACCTGCAGAGTATACAGGCCCCCCCAGTGTGTATATATGCCACCGATATTAGGGTATACAGCCCCCCCGTGGGTACACAGGTCCCCAGCACTGGCTATACATGGCCCCCAGTGATTATACAGGGCCCTCATAGTAGGGTCTACAGCCCCCCCGTGGGTATACAAGACCACAGCAGTGGGTATACAGGGCCCCGTGGGTATACAGGGCCCCCGTGGGCATACAGGGCCCCCATAGTAGGGTATACAGGGCCCTCAATGTGTTATAATGCGCCGTTGCATGGTTGCCTATATTTGGATGGGTTCACAATAGTACACTTAGTTTAAGGGCTGTTCCTCCTGGCTCTGAAGGCCAGGGGGTTGGGTGTATATAAATACCACTAATGAGCGGAGTCTGGTGCCCGCACTATTACATTCTCTATGCATTGACATGTGCCCTGCCCCATTTGTGATTGTGGCCACGTGAGCTCAATGTCCGTAATGCTGTTGATGATGTTCCACACTGTCGTTTCCATGTGCCTTGTATACACATTTCACACACAACATGATTAAAATGTTATTGTTGATTTGTACACATACTTTTAGTGTTTCAAATGTTAAAGAGGTCTAAACCCGGTTTGAAATCATTTCACAGTTGACCACATTATGAAGCGCTGGAGGAGCTGCCGCGACCAATTTAAGCGGCAACACCGGAGGATCCTGGAGGGGGGCCCGGAAGCTGGTCACGGGATAATATATTGCCACTATGAACGGCTGTCATTTCTGGAACCGGTGGCCCGTATGCCAAGGTATGTGTCTGCCGCACTGTTGTTTACTATTATTGTTATTATTATTTTTTAATATAGCGCCATTAGGTTCCATGGCACTTTACATGAGGATAAGGGTTAACGACAAAAAACAGTCCATGAAGACAATCAGGTCATACAGGTACAAGAGGAGAGGACCCTGTCCACGAGGGCACACAATGTACGTATGAAGCTCTATAATGAGTGTGCTGGTTTACATACCCACACAGGGGTTTGTTTCTGCCATGGTGCAACACAATTCTATCACCTTTGGCAATGATCCAGGACATACACATTTATAGTCACATTGTGACGTTTGGACAAATAAGCAATGTTCTGCAGGGTGGTCAGACACAATGTTCCGTGACCTCACAATTAGCTATTATTGTTGGCATGTTTGTGGAACAAAGCCATGTTCTTCCCTCCAATGGCCTCTAAGGTCTGTGGCCCTGTCTGGTTTGCCTGTCATAAGCCTCAGTTGTATCAGTTCCTAATGGCCTCGACTTGCATAAGGGCCACATACATCCCTACACATTTAGTTGTGGGTGTTTTTTTCGGCAAAATAACGTTGCAAGGATATACCCCTTTTGCACTAAACTGTTTGTACACCATCCCAGATTGCTGACACATTCACACACATTTCAGAACATACCCTGTATCACTACAAATATGTGTGGTTCAGTTTTCCCATGGGTTTATTTGGGGCTGCAAGGTGATGGTGTAGATATTAGGGCCCACATGTGAATTGTACTTTTTTTGTCGTTAACTCATGGCCACATTACGAATCCTCCGGAAAACATAGCGTATTAATGCTGTATTAAATCAAACTAAAGAGGGCCATATTTTAAGTGCAACAGCCTTTTATGTCCAAGGTCCTTTAGGAAACCCGAGGTTTGTCCTTGCTGTTCCCGTTTTTTGGTTCGGCTCCGTTGGAGTAACTAAAACTGTCCATCTGTGCATACCACCTTGTTTGGCACCAACGATGTGTGACCTGCTGCTCAAAGACAACCCCATACTCTATGTCCATTACAGTCGTTTCAAATCCCAAGCCATCTGTTTGTTGTGTTTTATTTACCAAGACATTCCTGATTAGCATACATGGCAGCAACAAGGAGTGTAGGCCACTAACGGCAAATGCTCATGTGTCACCTATGCTGCAGGACTCCATTTCCTGTCTTGCTCACCTGCCCTATAGATCTGGGTTATGTGCATTGAGACCAAGGCCGTCCACACTGTGTGTTTTTGTGTCCATCTGATGGCAAAGAACCCTGAATAATGTGTTTGCCTCACAGTGTCAGGCTATAGCTTTGTCCACATAAAGTTTCCACAAAAAGTCAAAACATTAGTTGTGGCCACTAATATGTCTTCAAGTGACTACATAGCTGTCCTGCCTAAGTCATGGCACAGTGTAATAGTGCAGACTAATTTTAAAATTTGTAATGTAATGGCAAAAAATCGTGGAGCAACAGTACCCACACATACAATATAGTTTGAGGCATGAGCCAAAAATGTCATTAATTTATTTGCTGCAATTCCATCTTAAGGGCAACAATGAAAAGACACAGAATACACAGATACACTGAGTCAAAAAAGCGTGCACATGTTATGTTTGGCCTATGGTTTTGTTTCCAAAGGCAACCCATTCACCAAATGTTTTTTATATTTACCCACAGAGCTGCTCACTTTCGGAGGCGGCGTTGGAACCCGCCACCACAGCTGCCTGAGGAGGGGAGGGAGGCCCCTCAACCCCCACCAGATGAGGAGGAGGGAGTAGCACCACCACCACCACCGCCACCACCACCACCACCGCCGCCACCACCACCACCACCGCCACCACCACCACCACCACCACCACCACCGCCGCCACCACCACCACCACCTTTGGGGCCGCAGATACAAGAAGAGGAGGATGAAGGGCCACACCAGCGCCCTCCAGTGCCGACTGCCAGCAGCAGTGTGGGGAGTCACTGGAACCCCAGCAGCCCTGCTCTGATCCCGGGGGCACCACAAGACCGCAGAGGACAGTGTAGTGCTGACTTTGCCCGCAGTCTCATACCGTTCTTGGATGACATTCCATTCGAGAGAAGACTGCGGGCATGGTCAGCAATACACATTGTCCTCGATGCGTGTAGGCCCCCAAACCATCCTGGGCAGGTGTTTGATTTTTTGGAGGAGTGGCGGCTCAGCAGATCTAACATCCTGGACAGGGCCACACCCCGGGACAGGTATGTTGCGACCCAGAGGTGGTGTCCAAGAATCAGTGGCCTACCAAGCCAAGGCCAACCGGCCCAGATGCCCCAGCCTACAGGCTTCCAACCACTGGGTGAGGTACTGCATGGGGCCCTGGACCTACTCAACGACCAGGGTGATGGTGCCACGTTACAGCCAAGGCCGGAGGATGCGGCAACCTTCCACCAGCTGTAGACCCCTTCTTTTTTTTTTGTTTATTTTTTGTTCCTGTGCATTGCACAATTTCTTTGTTATGTTATTATTTTTTTTTACTAAGTTTAAACCCCAAAAAAAAAAAAAAAAAAAAAAAAAAAATTCTGACATCTTTGCCATTATGGCGAAATAATACCCAGTTGACAAAAACTGCTTTGTGTCTGTCTTTTTTGAGGGAATGGATGTGTAGGTTTTTTTTGTGGGTGGGCTTAAAGTCATCATCATTAGCAAGTACTTTACGGCCCGCATGGCGCATGAAGGCACCTTGGTTATTATGTGGAAAATCATGACTGCACATACAAATGTTGCTTACAAATAAATAGTGCCTGTGTTTGTGGGGGGGTGACTTAATGACTCGGTATGGCAACAACACTGGGAACACAGATGCGATAGGCTGGGACGTCTACTTGCAACAGAGCGCGTCTACGCGTTATCTCCGTAGCGTACAGTGGGACCCTTCGCCATGCTCCAGCAGGATCTTAGTACAAGCCACGTTTTCGATGCAGGCATAGGCCTGTTGCCACAAAAAATTAGCCCAAGGGGCGAGATCAACTCTATTTGGAAGTTGAGGAGGGCGCGTGGCCCATACTATTTGCTTGTCCTGTGAGCATAGTACAAGCAACGTATTCGATGCAGGTATAGGCTTGTAGCCTCAAAAAATTAGCCCAAGGGGCGAGATCAACTGTATTTGGAAGTTGAGGAGGGCGCGTGGCCCATACTATTTGCTTGTCCTGAGAGCATAGTACAAGCAACGTATTCGATGCAGGTATAGGCTTGTAGCCTCAAAAAATTAGCCCAAGGGGCGAGATCAACTCTATTTGGAAGTTGAGGAGGGCGCGTGGCCCATACTATTTGCTTGTCCTGTGAGCATAGTACAAGCAACGTATTCGATGCAGGTATAGGCTTGTAGCCTCAAAAAATTAGCCCAAGGGGCGAGATCAACTCTATTTGGAAGTTGAGGAGGGCGCGTGGCCCATACTATTTGCTTGTCCTGAGAGCATAGTACAAGCAACGTATTCGATGCAGGTATAGGCTTGTTGCCACAAAAAATTAGCCCAAGGGGCGAGATCAACTCTATTTGGAAGTTGAGGAGGGCGCGTGGCCCATACTATTTGCTTGTCCTGTGAGCATAGTACAAGCAACGTATTCGATGCAGGTATAGGCTTGTAGCCTCAAAAAATTAGCCCAAGGGGCGAGATCAACTGTATTTGGAAGTTGAGGAGGGCGCGTGGCCCATACTATTTGCTTGTCCTGAGAGCATAGTACAAGCAACGTATTCGATGCAGGTATAGGCTTGTAGCCTCAAAAAATTAGCCCAAGGGGCGAGATCAACTCTATTTGGAAGTTGAGGAGGGCGCGTGGCCCATACTATTTGCTTGTCCTGTGAGCATAGTACAAGCAACGTATTCGATGCAGGTATAGGCTTGTAGCCTCAAAAAATTAGCCCAAGGGGCGAGATCAACATTTTTAAAATTTATGCAAGGCACTTGAGCCAAACTATGTTTTATTTCAGTTTGAGAAATGCCCACAATGCAGGCATAGGCTTGTTGCCTTAAAAAATTCAGCCAAGAGACTGTTTTGGATTGTCTGACATAATTCAACGGTCAAAAAACATCACAAGTGCATGCATTATTAAAGTAACATTACTGACACTGATTGTGTAGTTTTGTTGTCATGCAGCAAGTGTAGCAGGAACATTATTTATCCAATCTTCTTAGCAGAGGGACATTGTTTATCCTTTGTGTAAGAAGAGGACATAATGTTTAAACCGCACTGAGCCAAACGTAACAAATTTGAAAATGTCCCTCTAGGTTTGGGTACTCTCGTCTGAAGGGGTTAAGAACTTTGATGATATCCAGTCCTTGTTAAACTTAATGAGAGTGAGTCTGTCGGCATTTTCTGTAGTCAGCCGTGACCTTCTATCAGTGACAATTCCCCCAGCGGCACTAAAAACACGCTCTGATGTCACACTAGCAGCTGGGCAGGCCAGCAACTCCAAGGCATACAAAGACAGCTCAGTCCAAGCGTGAAGCTTGGAAACCCAGTAATTAAAGGGTACAGAGGGGTCGGTTAAGAAGCTGGTAGTGTCACACACATACTCGTTCAACATGTTTGACAATGTTTGTCTCCTAGACAAGGGGACCGTAGGCACAATCCGTTGCAGATTGGAAGGTCTGTTGAACATCGCCCAGTTGGTGGACATCTTACCACCACCTCTTCTTGACAATGTGGCAGTTTGTGTTCGAACCAAAGGCTGCTGTGGCAAAGAGCTGCTTGTTCGTGGTATAGCGGAGTCAGATGGTGAAATTGACATTAAATTGTCAACCACCACACTTTTGAAATAATCCATCGTTAAGCCCCTTGGTGACTGCAACAGCAGCGATGGAAACTTGTCTTTGTAGCGTGGGTCAAGGAATGTTGACAACCAGTAGAGGTCGCTGTCATAGATGTTAATGACGCGTGGATCCTGGGACAGACATTGAGACATGAAGTCAGACATGTGTGCTAGGCTACAAAGACTCATGTCTTCTGTGTCACCAGACTGATGAACAATAGGCATCATGGTCTCAAAATCGGTCTCCGCCTCCTGCTCTTCAGCCCACCCATGCTGTACCGACATAAAACTGGGGTTGGGAGTTCCATCAGGGTGCACCTCAGTACCATGGAGAAATAAATCGTCTTCATCTTCCTCATCACTGTTTTGTTCTGCAGCCAATGTTGCCGGCTGAAATTGGCTTTGCTGGCTCTGATCCTGGATGTTAAAATGTGGATCCATAGCCCTCTGCTGTGCCCTCAATGATTCTGTTTTAAGATTCAGGAGAGAATCTGTAAGCAAACACAGCATGGGGATGGTGAGACTAATAATGGACTCATCACCGCTGACCAGTTTTGTGCAGTAATCGAAGTTCTCTAGAACCTCGCAAAGGTCAGCGATCCAGACCCACTCCATCGTACCAATGTGTCTTGTATTACTTCCTGGGTGACGGGCATGTTGCAGCTGATATTCCGCTATAGCCCTCTGCTGCTCATTGAACCTAGCCAACATATGGAATGTAGAATTCCATCGTGTGGGCATGTCGCAAATTAATCTGTGTTTGGGCAAATTAAATTGCTGTTGAAGGGCAGATAGATTTGCAAGTGCCGTTGATGAATGTCGGAAATGTCCGCAATTTCTACGCACCTTCTCTAGTAGATCAGATAACTCTGGGTAATTTTTCAAGAATTTCTGAACTACAAGATTCAGTACGTGAGCCATGCAAGGCACGTGTTGAAGTTTACCGAGCTTTATTGCTGCAACAAGGTTTCGTCCGTTATCACTGACAACAAGACCTGGTTGTAGTTGCAGTGGGGCCAGCCACTCATCTGTCTGTTGTTTAACACCTTTCCACAGCTCGTTTGCAGTGTGAGGTGTGTCACCTAGACAGATGAGCTTAAGAAGAGCCTGTTGTCGCCTGGCTGATGCAGTACTGCAAAGCTCCCAACTTTGACGTGATGTGGCGGACAAATCAGCAGTGGTCAAGGAAGTTGAAGACGCACATTGTGTTGTAGAAGTATATGAGGACGCGGACACCCGGAATGATGCTGTGCCCGCTATTCGTGGAGTTGGTAGGATCGCAGATATTCCACTATTACACTTTGGGACACTCTCGACAAGGTTGATCCAGTGAGCTGTCAGGGATATGTATCTGCCCTGTCCACAAGTACTTGTCCAGGTATCAGTTGTCAGGTGAACTTTTCCGCTCACAGCATTTGTCAGTGCACGCTTCAAGTTGTTAACCACGTCCAGATGTAGCGCGGGTATGGCAGTACGTGAAAAAAAATTGCGACTGGGGACAGTGTATCGTGGTGCTGCCACAGCCAACAACTCCCTAAAAGCCTCAGTATCAACAAGCCTAAATGGCAGCATTTCTACAGCTAACAGCTTAGAAATTTGCGCTGTCATTTGTCGAGAAAAAGGGTGTGTGGATGGGTGCTTCCGCTGCCTCTCATACAGCTGTGGAACAGACAACTGGACATTTGGCGCAGACTCACAAGTCACTTGACTACTGTCATATCTCTGGTCTAACGCAGCTTGTGGTGAGATCGTATGAGTAGGAGCTGCTGCATGAACAGTAGATGGTGAAGGACGATTCTGAAGTGGCATAACGGTGTTGAGGTCAGAAGGCCCTGATGTCGAACCCTGATGGGCCAACCACTGACTTGGGTGCTTAAGAGTCATGTGTTTTCGCATACTGCTCGTGCTCAAGTTTACTTTGCCCTGGCCTCTGCTCAGCCTGGCATAGCAGATGTTACATATAACCACATTTGGTACTGATGGGCTATCTTTGAAAAATTTCCAGACAATGGATGTTCGTCCTTTAGGTTGTGGTGTAGGAACTGAAGGATGAGTCTGGCCAACACAAACTGTAGACACATTTTGGCCAACTGTTCTTAAAGTTGGGGCAACAGTTGGTACAGTTTGTGCAACAGTTGACACAATTTGGGCTACTGTTGTCACAGCTTGGATTCGGGATAAAGGAGTAAGCCTGGGTGCTTTAGGCGGTGGTAAATAACCACTTTCCTCCTCCTGGCTGCTCTGTTGGCTCTGCATGTCAAGTGTCCAGGTTGGATCAGTGGTCTCATCATCCACCCCCTCCTCCTCAAAGTCATCTGGATAACGTGACTGGTCAGGCTGGCCAGATGAGATGTGTGTCTCATCATCATCATCATCCTCCACCTCCTGAGACGGTCTATGGCTTTGTTGAAAGGGACGTTCTTCAGGACGAGGTGAATCCAAACTTTGTCCATAGATGGAATGTACGTCTGGTTCAAGTATCTGTTCAGGCAGTGACAAAGAAAGGTCCGGTTGTCTGAATGGCTGATAAGAACCAAATAAATCTTCCGAATGCCCAAGTTCACGGTCTAAATTTTCCTCCGTCTGGCGATGGCTTGAGGAAATAGGAAGATTTTGTGGATTAGATGACCCCGCTTTGTCAGTAGCGGCACTTGAATATGGTGTCAAGGATGATTGTGTGCTGCCAGAACCCGTGGTTGAGGTCTTGTCAGCCATCCAAGATGTTATTTGGTCTTGATCTTCCGGCCTCAAGACACGTTTCGGTTGAGTACTGGGAAATTTAGACAGCAGGAAGGTGGATCGATCAATCCTTGTCTGTCTACTTCTACCAGTGCCTTGTTGTTCACGACTGCTAGGGCCCCGACCTCGTCCCTGTCCCTTTGCAGACTGGTTTTTGGGAATCTGGTGTTTTTGGGACATTGTTGACAAATGCACAGCCACCGAGATGGAGTTAGGTGTTGATGCAGGCGTCACTTACTGGCGGGTTAAGTGTGTGCTACCACTTGGCAGTGAAGCACTACACTATTCCCTTAAAAAATTAGAAAGTGCGCACAGCCACCGAGATGGAGTTTGGTGTAGCTGCAGGCGTCACTTACTGGCGGGTTAAGTGTGTGCTACCACTTGGCAGTGAAGCACTACACTATTCCCTGAAAAAATTAGAAAGTGCGCACAGCCACCGAGATGGAGTTTGGTGTTGCTGCAGGCGTCACTTACTGGCGGGTTAAGTGTGTGCTACCACTTGGCAGTGAAGCACTACACTATTCCCTGAAAAAATTAGAAAGTGCGCACAGCCACCGAGATGGAGTTTGGTGTTGCTGCAGGCGTCACTTACTGGCGGGTTAAGTGTGTGCTACCACTTGGCAGTGAAGCACTACACTATTCCCTGAAAAAATTAGAAAGTGCGCACAGCCACCGAGATGGAGTTTGGTGTTGCTGCAGGCGTCACTTACTGGCGGGTTAAGTGTGTGCTACCACTTGGCAGTGAAGCACTACACTATTCCCTGAAAAAATTAGAAAGTGCGCACAGCCACCGAGATGGAGTTTGGTGTTGCTGCAGGCGTCACTTACTGGCGGGTTAAGTGTGTGCTACCACTTGGCAGTGAAGCACTACACTATTCCCTGAAAAAATTAGAAAGTGCGCACAGCCACCGAGATGGAGTTTGGTGTTGCTGCAGGCGTCACTTACTGGCGGGTTAAGTGTGTGCTACCACTTGGCAGTGAAGCACTACACTATTCCCTGAAAAAATTAGAAAGTGCGCACAGCCACCGAGATGGAGTTTGGTGTTGCTGCAGGCGTCACTTACTGGCGGGTTAAGTGTGTGCTACCACTTGGCAGTGAAGCACTACACTATTCCCTGAAAAAATTAGAAAGTGCGCACAGCCACCGAGATGGAGTTTGGTGTTGCTGCAGGCGTCACTTACTGGCGGGTTAAGTGTGTGCTACCACTTGGCAGTGAAGCACTACACTATTCCCTGAAAAAATTAGAAAGTGCGCACAGCCACCGAGATGGAGTTTGGTGTTGCTGCAGGCGTCACTTACTGGCGGGTTAAGTGTGTGCTACCACTTGGCAGTGAAGCACTACACTATTCCCTGAAAAAATTAGAAAGTGCGCACAGCCACCGAGATGGAGTTTGGTGTTGCTGCAGGCGTCACTTACTGGCGGGTTAAGTGTGTGCTACCACTTGGCAGTGAAGCACTACACTATTCCCTGAAAAAATTAGAAAGTGCGCACAGCCACCGAGATGGAGTTTGGTGTTGCTGCAGGCGTCACTTACTGGCGGGTTAAGTGTGTGCTACCACTTGGCAGTGAAGCACTACACTATTCCCTGAAAAAATTAGAAAGTGCGCACAGCCACCGAGATGGAGTTTGGTGTTGCTGCAGGCGTCACTTACTGGCGGGTTAAGTGTGTGCTACCACTTGGCAGTGAAGCACTACACTATTCCCTGAAAAAATTAGAAAGTGCGCACAGCCACCGAGATGGAGTTTGGTGTTGCTGCAGGCGTCACTTACTGGCGGGTTAAGTGTGTGCTAACACTTGGCAGTGAAGCAGCACACTATTCCCTGAAAAAAATTATTAAGTGCGCACAATTAGTCGCAGAAGTAGGTGGCGTACGTGCTATTTGCAGCTAGGAGAGCAGCAACGCACTGTTCTGCCACAGACAAAATAACGCTGAAGGGGTTTTTAGGACCCAAAATCTATCAGCTGGCAAAAAATTGTAAATAGTACCTCAGCTAAGCCTCTCACTTCAGCTATTAGAACAGCTGAGTGAGTAAGCGAAGCTATGAGGTCGCTCCTGTGAACACTATAAAGGCTGCAGCTCCCTGCTTCCCTGCCTGCCTAAAGTGTCACAGTACACAGTACTCCTCTGTCCTCCTGCTAGCTCTCACAAGAGCTGTTTGGGGTTAATATAAGGAATCTTGAAGTTCCCTACACTCACTGACAATCCCTATGATCTGCTCCAGAATCTACCTCACCCTGTTCTAGCTCAGATCTTCAGAGAAATGTGCTCAAAATGGCGGTGGCAAGGCTTATATACAGCCTTGCCTGTCATCGATGACATAGCCATCACGATGGACAGAAGCCAATCATAGTAATGCCACAAGAAGAGGGCTGTGGCATTACTGAATAAGATTGGCTAACATCCTTGTCCATCTTCACAAGTTTGTCTGACCTAACACGCTAGGCTGTCTCGGAAGATTTGTCGGAACATAACAGATTCTGTATTCGCGAGTCCCGAATACAGAATACAGGACTCGGATTCGTAGACTCGCTAGGATTCGCTAGGAGTCGCTACGACTCGCTCGGAATCGCTACTTACAGCGGGTATCCGTGAAGCGGTGCCATTCTCTAAACGATTTGGGGGAGATTCAAGCTACATAGCGATGTGATAGAGCGAGTCTCGCTAGTAAAACTAGGATTCCCATTTAATTGCATTGGACTCGCTACTTTGCGAGTCCTCGCTGGGAAACTCGCCGAGTAGCGAGTCCTGCGAGTCCCTTACTACTCGCCGAGTAACGAGTCCTAGCGAGTAGATTCGCCCATCACTACTTATAGCTGACGCAAGCGCTAACAACTTAGAAATTTAGAAATGCGGTTACTGAATCTTTAGAGCTTGCAATATCGTGATACAGACACTTGAGTGAGTACAACTTCGCAAACCAAAGAGGAGAGATTCTCTGAATGTTTATTTGCCCTCTGGTATAGCCTATTTTACCAAAGCAAGTTGCCACCACAATTAATCAGCTGTTGCCCTTAGCAACGCCCCCCAAAGTTTCCAGTTAGCTCAAATTGAGCCATGTAGTCTGGCATAAGATAATAAGAGCAATGTCTTGCAGTGAAAATAGTACCCTGATGAAGAAGGCCGCCAGTCTTTGAAACATGGTGGATAACGCTGAACCATTGTCATATTGCTGGTGCCGCTAGCTACGCTAAGCTCCGACCACTCCCATCACCTGATCGCACGAACAGACAGTAACGTCACGTCCTCCCGACAGAACACTGAGCACGTGTCACTGTGCGACAGCTGGCCAGGGCACACAGGTGTCAGCATTCTCCAAAGTACAGGAGATGGCATTAACAGGCAGAGGCACAATGGGAGTTCGGAGGGACAGACCCAGTGGTGTAACTAGAGTCTGGCGGGCCCCGGTGCTAAACATAGACCTGTGCTCCACCCGCATGTTGCTCAAATGTATGGGCCTCATGTAATGTTCTAAATCCTTTAAAGACTCACAAATTGACCCCTCTCCCCTTCATTATGTATTAATGTCCTTCCTTCTGCTATATATGGTCCTCCTCCTGGAATATGGAGCTTATCGTGGTATATATGTCCCCCATTCTGGTTT
Source organism: Allobates femoralis (assembly GCA_033576535.1). Taxonomy (NCBI): domain Eukaryota; kingdom Metazoa; phylum Chordata; class Amphibia; order Anura; family Aromobatidae; genus Allobates; species Allobates femoralis. The sequence goes on along the minus strand of JARQOC010000001.1, from coordinate 167,753,609 downwards.
ATGTGGTCAGCCTCCTCCCGTCACCATAGTCGTCCAATTATTACAATGCATCCCCCTATTCTCCATATATTACAATGTATCCCTCTATGTATTATAATGCATTCCATAGTCCTCCATTCATAAGGTAGACACTATAGTCATTCAATGTTATAATGAATCCCCATTATTCTCCATATCGTATACTGTAGCCTCACCATCAACAGCATTGGAGATGCAAAAAGGGTCTGGGACTGGCAGTCACAACACTAGCTGGTGGATCAACAGTTCAATCCCAAATCTGTCATACAGCTCTTAAATTGCAATAGCTGAATTGTACACTACTGGCTTTGTGGGGGAAATGTGAAAATGGGCTCTGTGGCGGCACTCTTACAATTTTGGTTTCGTGGGGGAACTTTAAAACCAGTCTCTGTGGGGACAATCTTAAATTTAAAATTTTAATTATTTACTTCCTATATAGCCATAATTGATAACATGACATAACTTCTTTAAGTAATTACAGAACCAAATAAAAAAAAAAAGTCTGGATGAATCCAATTAACAGAAACATTCACCAGTACGCTCATCCCTATTCTTAACCACTGACCAAAACTCCTCCCATCTTAGCGGAAGGCCTAAAATCTATGGACCAAAGTGGAAAAACTGGTTATTCCTGTTTTCATCAAATGACCAATAGCATCAAAGAAGTTCCAACCCTGGACCTACTGTTTCAATACTCTGCAGATGTACACCCATGAGGGCACAGAGCTCTTCCCCGCTGTGGTGCTTTAAAATAATTAAATAAATAAATAATAAGCTAAAATTTATATGAAAGCTAGATTCTAAATAGCAGCTGTTCCAGAATCATGTAATCCTGTAGGACATCATATTTCAGCAGTTTTATTTATCTCTGTTTCAGAGTTTTGTATTTTATTTTCTTTGTCTAAGAATTGTGAAATGAACTCTAACCGAAGGCATCAGGCTGTTGTTGCCCAGTGTGAAAATACATCACAGTCTTTGCCACCTGCTCGCAGACCTGCCACTGCAACAAGGTTAAATGATATTGACATTTAGTTAAAGCTGTCAGAACATGGAAAATAACGCTCCCAGAGTAGATTGCATGCTAATAGGTTTTTTTAATCTCTGAAATAAAAGAATGAAAGTAGTTTATGTTTTCATATCTCTGATCTATAACATCTTTCTTTTCTTTAATAATTTGCAAATGTTTATGCAAAAGTGCATATGTTCAGCCAATCCACAACTCAAATCAATTGTGAGGCAGCATAATGGTTCTGTACATTATGTATATCTTGCATAACACAGCACCCCTACACTCCCTCATACGTAAAATGCGTCCTTTAGGCTAGTGTCAGACCTGCGTCTGTCCTGAGCCTGAGGGTCCCTTAAAAAACTTAGAAATTCTCAGGCTGAGTGCATAGCGTTACTGACATGTAACACTATGCGCCACCTGTCTATGTATCCCTAAGGCAACCTGAAGCTTCGCGCCGCTGGCAGCTCCACACACAAGCCCCGGATTTTGCAGAGCGCACAGGAAAACACTGCAAACCGAGTTTCCTGTGCGTCCTGCAATAGCGCATATCCGGGGCTTGTGTGCTGAGCTGCCAGCAGGGCGAAGCTACAGGTTGCCTTAGGGATACATAGACAGGCGGCGCATAGTGTTACATGATGCTGTGCACTTAGCCTTAGAATTTCTAAGTTTTTGATGGAATCTTCAGGCTCAGGGCAGACGCAGGTCTGACCCTAGCCTCCGTTGTCTTTTTTTGAGTCATTATTAAACATTTAATTTAGTTAAAGTACTGTTTCCATAAAAAATACAAGTTCTATACAGGTTTCAGAGATTAGGCCATACCAAACTTAAGAGTGACACCCCATCTTCTGTTGGGGTCTTTCTGAGTTTGGTTAGTAAATTGGTGAGCCTGTCATGTGGGGTACACACTCGTGTAGTGCTGGACCTGCCCGCCATACTTGGCGTAACTAATAGGCCACTGTTCAGACACGGTACATATAGTCATGCAGTGTTAACTGGCCCACTGCACCTAATAGGCTGCTGTTAAGATACTATGTATGTGTCTCACTTAGGCTAGGGTCAGACTTGTGTCATGCATTTAATAAATGCATGCGCTATTTTCATGTGCAAATCTTGAAAAACGCATACGTTAAAAAACCCATAGGCTCCAATGCAAAATACACAATGCAAAAGAGCAATGCGTTTGACGCTATGCATTTTTGCAAGTGCACCAAAAAACACGGTCTGCAGTATGGTAACATATATGTACCATGCGTTAACTCATGCATTAACGCATGCACTAAAAATGAAAAAACATGGCATGAAAATGAAATGGCAATGGGAAAAACAGGATCCATTAATGCATCCTTCTAATGGATGCAAGCTTCCAAATGTGACCCTAGCCTTATCTGTATGACATACTCCCTATGCAGCTTTATTAGAGTGCATTATGTAAGCAGCTGCTCCCCTCTATTGAAAGGTTGTGAGCGGTTGCTCCATATGCATGATTCACCAGCACTAGTCCCAGCTCCTACTCGGGGAAATTCCTTGCACCCAGCTTGTGCATTCCAGGATTAGATTGGCCATTGGTGATTCCTTTATACAAGTGTATTGTAAAAAAAGATAAGGTAACTTTTTTTGGTTTAGCTATTGCGAGTGTAGACAAGGACTTGCAAAATTGAGGACCCTTGACAATTTGGGTTGCAGGCTTCCATATTTTGGCCAAAATACCAACTAATACCTCACATTTTCATGCACATTTTATCATTTTTGCAGGGTGTATTGGAGCTCTGTGGGTTTGGTTCATATATTCGTTGAGTCTGTCATGTAGGGTATACACTCGTGTAGTGTTTAACCTTCCCAACATACTCGGCGTAAATAATTGGCCACTGTTCAGACATGGTGTATATAGTCATGCAGTGATAAATGGCCCACCGCACCTGGTGCAACTAATAGGCTGCTGTTCAGACACTTCATTAGAGTGCATAATGTGAGTAGCTTCTCACCTCTATTAAAAGCTTGTTAGCGTTTGGTGCATCTGCATAAATCACCAGTGCTGCCCCCAGCTCCTACTTGTGGTAGTTCCTTGCATCTAGCTTGTGTATTGCAGGATTAGATTGGCCATTGGCGATTCCTGTGTTTAGCTTCACACAGCCTGCTCACATAGCACATGCTTCTTCATCATACTAAGCTCTAAGGCTGGCTTCACACCACGGTTTGTTCCTGTCTGTGGGGATCCTATTTTTGCAGCACCACATGGAGAGGAATGGACAGGAATGGATTTGCTGAACTGGATGGCAACTATGACACCGGATCCTGTTTTTTGCAGGATTCCTTTTTGTGAGGAGGGCTGGGAGGAGCTGTAGTTCCTGAGCCAGCAATGTAGGGGAAAGGGGGAAGAGGCGAGACAGAGAGATACAGAACAACAAAGGGTTAACACAGACAGCAATGCAAGAGGGTTAAAACATAGATGGGGTAATAAAGGGTTAATACAGAGATAGGGAGAAAAGCAGGGAATCAAAGAGTTAATTGCTGGGACTGAATGGGTTAAAAGAAGCAGAACAGCAGGAGGGGGAGGAGATATTCAGATGCTGTCTGTCCTGTTCTAGGGTGGCTTGCAGATAGAACGGGGGAGGCACAGGCTTGAATAGGACAGTACCGGGCTGGGAGTGAGGGAGCAGCCAGGCATCAGAGTGTTAAAATTTCCTTCTGAGCATGCTGAGTTCACTAAACTGGAATCATTTCCTGGATCCATTTTTTTACAGGATCTGGCTCCATAGACCACCATATTATGAAATAATTGGTCCGTTTTTTTCACCAGAGCCCAAAATCGTTGCTGTCTCCAATTTTGGGGACAGTAAAAAACAGGACACAAACGGATTCTGAACTGAATACACAAAACCAGATGGTTTTATGACCAATCCAGCACCATAGGGATACATCTGAGGCAAAAACTGATCCTGTTCTGTCCTTTTCAAAATGGACAGAATAGGATGCCAAAAAACGTGGTGTGAAGCCAGCCTGAGAGACACACCATGTTCTGTTCTGCAGGATGAAATGCCCTTTCCTGGATATGAGTTAGTTAAAAGACCTGGAGTGAAGAGAGAATCCATCCCTCTTCTATTCCTACAGATTCCTCAAAATAAAAGCCCTAAGGCTAGGGTCACACATAAGCCCTTGGTCCGTTTTTGGCTTCATTTTTGGCATTTTTTTTTTCTAAGTCCAAAAACTGATAGAAAAATGGATTGGATGTAATAAACACCCTGTCCGTTTTTTTCTGCACTTAAAAACATTGCTATGTCCGTTTTTGAGCCAAAAATATTGCTAGCAACGTTTTTGGGGTCCGTTTTTCCAAAAAAAAAAAAAATTTTTAACATGGGCCCTATGGAAAAACGGATCCGTTTTTTTTGAGAATTTTGGTCAAAAAATGACTAAGTCCAAAAACGTTCAGGGGTGTAGGAGGCTCAAAAAGCACCCAAAAAAAAACCGGATTGCTCATGGAAATCACTTCCAAAAACGGATTTCTATGTGTGACCCCAGCCTTAGAGGGATTCTGAACACATTCTGGGGGACACATAGCGCCCTTCATATATAACACAGGTCACTGGCTCCCAACGTAGATGTAACCTAAATGTTTGAGTGTTATGGTGCACTATGGGCCCCACTTTGTCTAAAACCATCCTTGCCCATAACTTGTGGTTTATTCGACCTGTTCCTGCATGGTCAGACACATACATTAAACAAGGGCACATTTATAACAATATCTTGAGACAGGAACACATCCAATTGTGGAACTTATTTTTATTCTAAGATTTATTGAATAAAATGTACAATTATTAGTGGCACGTCCCCTTTTAAGGATAAAAAGGTCTCTATAGTCTAACTTCTATGATACAATGGTTGTTCATTGATACTTGTAGTCCTCCAGTGCAGCTTAACAAAAAATGTCCTAATTATTATCTCGATATTCTTAGAGATAAGTAACGTCTAATACCATAGTGCAGCGACCTCATGCTTGAAAAATCCAAAAATTATTCATAATATTATTTTCAAAGCATGTCAATTTATTTAATATTCTGTTGAGCGCCTTATATCATGTGCTTTAAATATTTCATGATGGTTGTAAATGATTTTATTTTTATCCGTCCACACCCATTGAACCACAGAGTTGTCTGTTCATGCTGCTCTGTATTATATCCTACAAATCCACCTAATGACATAAGATAACGTATGAGGCAGAATGTTTGTTCTGCATTTTATGTTACTTTAAATAAATGTCTACAGTGAATCCAATGGTTGTAAATAGTGGCCTGCAGAGGTAGTTTAATTAGGGAATGTCGTTAAGAGAACCATTCTTGAATTAAAGGCTTTACGTGAACTGTACATTTATTAGTTATACTGCCAGCACATTGCAGACCTGTTTTATTATGCATCTTGAATCCTCATAGTTGGTGTGTAATTTACCAATCTGACTTCCTTAGGGGGTGATTAGAAAATTGCTATGCTGTAGCATATCTCCGCTACAAAGTGAAGAAGACCTCCCTAATCCTTATTTGCACATAAACGTATCAATTCCATTAGTAAACCATAGAAAATCTAAACTCTAATCTAGAACGTGACATTGTTTGTAAAAATAATGATGTTTAAAGAAACAAAGTGGATTTTGCGGTGACATTATGATATCCCATACAAACATGAGATTAAAAAAGATTTATTCAAGTTGTGGAACACCTCTCAGCCGCCGTAAAATACTGTCAGGCTTTTAAATTGAAAATATATGGGGATAGTGTAGAGATCTGCATTGTGATCTGCAGGGAATAGTTCTCCATTCTTTCATTCAACCTTGTCCTATCTTATGTCTGTCCTCACTTTTGTAGTTTTATCTGGTGTATTCTATCTCTATTAAACAAATACCCAGGCCTGTTTTCCATTTGTAGCTATGTTTGCTCTGAGCCATTCATTTTCTTTTTATCTCCCAGTTTTCCTTTACTGCAATGTTCTGTTTTCTTATGTCTTGTGCATCATTGCAGCCATCTCAGAATGCATAATTTCGCACATACCTTTCTTTACTCTCTCACCTTCATCATTCAGCTCAAGTGTTTGTGCGCCTAATTCCACATTTTTATCTTGTGTCATTTAATTTCTTGCGGCCGCTCCACTTTAAAGTAAAACATCTTATTTCTAATAAGTCAGGGCATCGAAAAAACTGCATTAGCAATGTAATGAAAGCACAATCAAGATGATACATTGCTTCACATTTACACCACTGTGTAGTACTAGAGCTCTTTGTTTATAAGGCAGGTATAAAAGTTATTGTAATGTCGGGCATTACTGTCTGTTTTACTGTTTACTATTCAGCATTGAGCAAACTATCAAGTGACTTATAAAATATACAACAGTTAATCAGGATGAAGCTGAATCAAATTGGACGTCTTTAATAGAAGTAAATAAATTGGTGACCATCTCTGTAAGGCTAGGGTCACACTAGCGCTGTAGCATCCGCTAAACGGATGCATTTTTTTCACCTAACAATGTATATTAACGGGTGCGTTAATGCACCCCATGACTCCAAAACATTTAACGCATGGTAACGCATGTCCAAATTGGTTTGCGTTTGTCACGATGCATCTTTTGTAGCGGACATTGTACCATGGACTGCATCGTTTTATGGGCCGTTGGGTGAAACGTGACTGTGACGGATGCATTCATTTATCATTGGAGTCAATGAGAAATGCAGAAAGATGAGGTCCAGCTTCCAGAGGTAATGCAGGAAAATTCTTTCTTGCATTAAGATCATCGCCAGAAAAACACCTCTCAAAAGAGGACTTTGCTTCCGCAATACACCGTGTGGAATAGAATGTTCTTAAAATGGAGGACAATATACGGTAATCTCTTTTAAACAGAAGAAGTTCTTAAGAGACTCTAAGGCTGGTTTCACACTGCAGTTTTTTCCCTGATCAGGTTCCATCTGGATTGTGTGCCAAAACCAGGCATGTCTCCAAAACTCAGAACAGGTGTCAATCTTTCAATTATAATTTTTCTCTGCAAATTCCTCTCCTGGTTCCTCTCCTGGGTTTGGCTCAAAAACCTAATGGAAAATGATCAGGGAACAAACTGCAGTGTGAAACCAGCCTTAGGACTATTCTGAGAACAAGGTATTTAATTGGGTAGATACTCCATCTCCCAAACGTACCCCCAAACTTAATTTGAAAAAACATCCACACAAAAAGGGGGAAAAAGCCCATGTAGACCATTAATTAGCTTTGTACCTTCTGATAACTCTTCATCTGGTGATTCAGATAATAGTGCTTCTCCTGTCTCTAATAATTTGAATCCGGTTTTTAATGACCCTACCACCCTGCATAGATCAATAATGCAGGAGGGGCAGGAAACACTAGAAGTCCTTATTCAATCATCACACGAGGAAGGAAAGTCAATGCATAATGTCTGATGTCAATGTTATTTCTGACGTTCACAATTTGTCTACCAAAGTTTTGACTAAAGAGCAGCTCAAAGTGTTATCCTATGGTCTTAATTTCGTTCCAACCAATAAATTTAATCTATTCATTACTTTGATGGATGTCAACAGGTTTGTCAGAAACCTCACTGTCAGGAAACATTTCTGTAATGACACCAGTCATGCTATTATTTCTCAGTAACCTGTTGACATCAATAAATATAGGTCATTGAATTTCAAGTCACAATGTACTCTATTGTTGATGGAGGAACTTGACTCTGAACAAATGGAAATAAACATGGTGACTAATACACCTTATTTCATGGTTAAAAATCCTTTTTTCTACCCTATTGAGTCCCGTGCGCAATGCATGGATCAGTTCCAAGTCTGTATTGAGTGGGATCTTAACGAGTTAAACAACTCTATTGACTTTACATCGGTCAAACAAAATCTCAGTGGGGCTGAGAGAAAGGCTTGAACTAGGGAATATGCATGATTTGGTCATAGGTATGTCATAGGTATGTCGGACAAGGGAGGAGTTGATGTGGTTTTAGAGGCTAAAGGCCCAGTTACACACACAGATAATTGTGCAGAGATTGTTCGCAGATCTCTGGTTGCAGTGAAATCATTTGTTCTATTTTGTGGCCGTGAACAATGAGTCCATGATTTCACTGCAACCAGAGATCTGCGAACAATCTCTGCACAATTATCTGTGTGTGTAAACCGGCCTTAATACTAATTGTGCTCAAATGGAAACCATGCTTAATGTTACTAAAATCTATACCAAAATGGAAAAAAGTCAATTCTGAGCTAACTCAGAAAATTATCAGCAGGGGCTCCTCACTAGGTTTTCTAAGTAAATAGCAATGTGATTATCTCGTTGTTGCAAGTCCAATGGCTCCTATCATGCACGGGCTTCCAAAAATACACAAAGGGGTGAATGAGCCTCCCATGAGGCCGATTGTCTTGGGAATCGGCTCATACATTGAGCACTTGGGCAAGTGGATTATTTACTCCAGCTACTCACACAGTGTACTCCAGGCTACCTTAGAGACACGAGCGATGTTCTTGAGCAATTTGCTGATCTTATGTGGTATGATTGCTACACATGGATCAGCAGCGATGTAGTCTCTATACCTCTATTCCCATTAATGTGGCAGTAACTGCACTACAATTCCACTTTCATAAACATAGTGATTACACTTTGGAGCTGCAGGATTTTATTAACCTAACTGTGTCATTTTTAATGTCTAACAACTTTTTCTTCTATAACTCAAAATATTATGCCCAACACCATGGCGTCGCGATAGGCACACAAGTCTCTCCTTCTGGGGAAAATTTAGTAATGGCATACTGGGAAGAGATTGTTTTGTTTTCAACAACCCTTATTCTGCATATATTCAGTGTTACAAGAGGTATATTGATGACCAGTAATTTATCTGGTGAGGACCTGCCAGTTTGATTGATGGTTTTACAGAGTAACTTAATACTAACAATCTAAATTTAAGTTTTACCATAAACCACCATCATGAGTCTGTCATTTTTTTGTATTTACGATTAATTGGCAAACCTGCTCAGGTCGTTCATTATATACCGCAAACCCACTGCCGGCAACACTTTGCTTCATGCCAAAAGTTGCCATCCTTTTCATACCATCAAAGCGGTTCCTGTGGGAGATCTTACCAGGGTCCTTAGAAATTGCAGTGACTCAACTTCTAGCCAGCGTGAGTCCCGATTAAGCGCGCCCACAGAATCGTTCACAATAAAGATCATCGGGATCTTATTAAACCCAAATCTGCTAGGTGTAACATCAGTGAGGAAAATTGCAGTACCAATCCTAAATTAGTCATTTCAGTTCAGTTTAGCCCATACTTTGGTCAGATTAAAAAAATTATTAATAAAAATCTCTCCATTTTAAATGAATATTCTATATTGGCTGATATATTGTCTCCAGGCTGTCATATTGTCACTAAGAAAGCCCCCTCTCTTGCTAACATACTCTCACCTAGTTTTGTTAATCCCACCAAAAAAACCTCATACATGGTTACACTACACAGGGGTTTTTAAAGTGCGGTGCTTGCAGCTGCCACACTTGCAGTTTAGCTATTAAGTGTACCTAATTTGTTTTGGAATTTTAACAACACCAAATCTTTTCCTATTAAACAATATATGAACTGCAATTCTTAGGCTGCCTTCACATTGCGGGTCACATCCGATCCGAGGCTGTCCGTGAAAACCGGACAGCCCCGGACCGGATTTTGGCCCCATAGTGTTCTATGGGGCCGGATAGAAGCCGGATGGCAGCTCTCTGCCATCCAGGTTCTATCTGTCCGGGACAATCCGGGAGAATTCAAAATTCTCCCACGGACACAAAAACGCTGCTTGCAGTGTTTTTGTGTCCGAGAAGAGAATATCTCCTCTAATTGGCAATTACCGGATTGCCCCGGATTGCCCCGGAGTGGCCCAGATCCTCCCGGATATAAGGCAATCCGGTGCTCCCTACCATGCATAGGAGCCTATGGGGCCGGATTGCCCCGGTCCAGGAGGATCCGGGAACCGGACACCTGTGGCTGCACGCCGCTGTTGTTTCAGGACCGTGGCTAGCTCCATGCCAACCGCGGTCCTGATTCATCAGTGGCGGCAGCTGCGTGTGGCCCTCCGGTTCTGTGTGCTGATCCGATCCAGGGCTGTCAGGTTCACCCTGACAGTCTTGATTCGGATCTGACCTGCAATGTGAAGCCGGCCTAAGAACCTTGGGTATTGTGTTAAATGTTCCATTTGTAACTTATGTTACATTGGATGCACCACACAAAAATTAAAGGTGTGGATTAATGAACGTGTTAGCAATGCATTAAATTATAATTTGCCTTTGAACTGCAACACCAGAAATGCTTCAGCAGCATCAAAGCATTTTGCAGCAATACATAATGGTAATATCAATTTCACGACTGTATTTGAAATTGAAAAACTAAACACATCACCGAGGGGCGGGGACATTAAGCGCCATTTGCTTACGAGATAAATTTATTGGCTATTTGTATTGGGAACCAGACATCCTCATGGTCTCAATCTACGTCGTCACGTCATGTTCCATTACTGATAATAATTTTGAAGTAAGGTGATTCCCTGTAGGGTATATATAAAAAACAAACATGCGGCGCCAATCTCAGCGCGTTACCAATGTAACTCTCTGGTGCCCTTTTAATGAAGTTTTATGCACTCACCTCTTGCCATAAAACTTCAAGCATATGGTTTTTTCCAAAGCCTCCTCACACTTTGGATATTTATCCGGGTCTGCTGCTTGCCTTGAATTGATCCTGTGTTGTATCCTGCCACGGATTCCCACAGGCATAAAGGTTCAATAGGAGGTTATCCAATTCTATGGTGGCCGCGCTCCCCGTGGTAATGATTTTAAGAACTTCTTGTCCACAAAAATTTTTATTACTTAAAACGTGAGAATATAAAAAGCTGATACAACGCGTTTCGGCAGAGACAACCATCTTCCTCAGGTATCTAAGTAAAAATACATTTGACACTTTGCTTTATAGGTAAAAGATAATTACAGCTTGCTAGATAATGACATGAGGGTGTGGGTATAACCACACCTGTCCAATCAGTCTCATTGTCCGCTTCAGCTATAGTGCTTCATTACATAGTAAATAGCGAGTCGCCTTAGCAGCGCGAAGCATTGGCCGCGAAGCGGCCATTGCGAGTCAGAGACTCGCTCTTCTAGAATCCCGATGCATGTGCATCGGGCACCCAGCTAGTTGATAATAATTTTGTATAACTTGTTAAATCTGCATTTTTAAAACAATTTCTTATATATTTATTATTGTTTATTAAAACTGTAGTTGTTGCTCCAGTTTTATTTTCCATTTTTTGATTCATTTGTATATTATGGTCATTTTAATTTAATTTAATATTTGTCTTCTGTGTGTGTTCTCTTATGAGAATAAATTTCTATGCATATATTTATGTGCATTTCAAGGCGGCTCTGCAACAATGGGTGTTTCTTATTCTAATTTTTAGTCGCTAATGATTGGTAATTGAACTTTGTGGTGTTCCACACCACCCATGTTATAAGAGGCCAGCTTTGATGCACATTGACATGCTTGACAAAAGACTTTAATTACGAAACACGTTGCTTGTGCAGTGCCCCCTGCCTTGCTTTGTGCCTGTTTGTCCTGTTCAGATTGTGCGTTTTTATGGGATCGATGTTGTGGATAAAATAAATAATTTTCCTGCATTACTTCTGGAAGCTGGATCTCATCTTTCTTCGTACTCAATTGGTGTTACCAGGACACTGGTCCATGCATGCCAGCCAGTAATGGTGGGCTGATTCCTTCTACCTTCCGTTAATGGGAAATGCAACAGTAACGCATGGCACATATGAATGCTGTTTTGTCTGGATGCGTTAGGTTGCTTTCACACTGGCGGTTTTGCCCAGATCCGGTGGATCCAGACAAAAAAATGCATCTGCCGTAAGTGCCGCCTACCGGCGGCACTTGTGGCAAACTGCATGCATTGTCTATGGGGCTTGCTGTAAGTGTGCGGCAGATGCCGCAAGTGCGGTTTCGGCAGTTGCTGCAGATGCGGCAGAGAAAAAAACTGCGGTTAGCGGGAATTTTTTTTCGTGGCAGATGCGTTTTTTTGTCCGGATTCGCCGGATCCGGGCAAAACTGCCACTGTGAAAGCACCCTTAATGTGTTTTTCAAACAAGAAATGCACATTAAGCCATGTCACAGGTCACGTGATGTCCCCATGTGACTAAACGTTGCTGGAAAACCAGGAAGTCAGCTACTGCAGCGTGGTGAGAGACCCCTAGGTGGTTTTGCTTGCTCTACAAAGTATGTATACATGTAAATCTTGTTTATTATCAATGTGATATAAATTTTGTAATTAATTAGTACATATTAACAACGTATGTTTGTGTGTGTCTTCCACAGATGACTGATAATGAGCTTTCCATTGCTAAGACCCTGTCTGACTCCTCCTGCTCCAATGCTTCCGTAAGTTCAGTATTTTGATATGTACCATTGTTTTTGTATGTGTTTCATATGTTTGGGTCATGTTAGTATGTTCTGCAACCATGCTCCAGGTATGCAGGCGTACATGCATAGATGATTGTGTTATATTTGCTACATGCTGCAAACAAGAATTTTTTGCATGTGAATGTATGTATTAGTAATGTACACATGTGTTTCTTCCTTTGTCAGAAGACTGCAACGTCCTGTAGTACCAGTGATTCTGCAGAGACTCGAGTAAGTTTGATCTTGTAACGCAATATACGACTCATGTGTATACTGTTGTTGTTGACATAACACTGATAGTTAAAGACCATTTCAGATAACATATTATGCCCATATGGCCTAACTAGTGTGAATGTTGTCATGGTCTCAATGGGTTGGTTTGTTATGTACACTGAGGAAAATGTCCACGACACTTTGAGCCCATACGTGTACAACAACACAATTGTCATACATTATGTGATTCCACAACATGTTTGAATGCATTACATGTGGCATGGCCATGTGGCATAACTGTTAACTTTCAGACTAGTAGTCCACTGCTGCTTCCTAATTGCCTTGGGTTGTCCCTGGAGACCCAAACATCCACAGTCTAATCAGGAAGTTTGTGGGATGTCTGACTGTCGTTCATTCACCACCAACATGTGGCCATGTCATGCATGCTTGATAACAGGGGTGCATTATTGTGACCACTGTCGTCTTGTACCTTGTGTTCAATGTTCATTTGTCAAAATTGCACTCTCATTAGGACAATGTAGCACAACAAAGGTTAAGTTTGCCACAGGATGAGGGGGAATACAGAGGTCACAGATACACCACATGTCCCCATACACACCAACCAGTGGGCTGGGGATGGACAGCACAAATATGAAGGACACCACACACATCACTGTGATTAGGTTTGTGTCACAGTACATATTGAGTGTAATAATGTTGGAGGATGATGTATGTCACACATAGTGTATGTATTTTCCCTAATTTGTCACCTGACACATAGTGGTTGGCTGTGATGAGGTGCACTTATGCTACTGGTAATGTTTATACTTTGTGATAGTGCTTTAAATGTGTCACATAAAGACACAGTGTGGCCCACCTACAGCGTAATATATGTAGTGATTTATCTGATTTCTTATTGAAATTCTGCTGTTGTGGTAACTCCAGGGGTCTCAGATCAAATGTACTTACACCAACTACTATTTCTTGTGCTGGTTGCCATCCTGAAAGGAGTAATATGTAGGTTCTGTCACATAGGAAAATTTGATGGATGTGTGATTTTGTGCATTGATGATTTAGGTGTGTAATTTTGTTTAAGTTAATTAACTGTGTGGTGTTTTGTTTGTCCCATTCTACCCAAGCACAAGAAGTCTTACCATCCCACAAAGGGAAAAGAAGCAAGCAACCACACACCCGAGTGGCCGCACACACACGAAGCAAGGTAATTAGGCCATTGGCATTTGTTCTCCTCCCCAGGGTCCATGTGTGTCATTGTGATGTTGTTTTTTCGCAAATCCTGACCAGATGTTTCCTGTATAATACATGTTCAGGTGAAAGAAGCATCCAAGACCCGGGAGAAGTCATCTGCCCATAAAAGGACACAAGAGAAGAAGAACATCCCTTTGGCAATAAGCCTCATCTTTACTGTTGCCAATGTATTTAAATTAGGTATGCCAATGATTGGTATAGCATAAAAAAACTTAAATATGCAGTTACTGTTGGTCTGGATAAAAACTAGCAGTTGACTATAGGTACTGTGCTTTTCAATAACTAGCAAACATTGTCCCTAATCTGTTCATTAACCTCATGTCATTGTGGTCTATTAGGCCACATCCAAAAAGTCCAAAAAGCACATAGTGATAGTTGATGAAAATGTCAAAATCGATAATGAGGTCCTCATCAACTTGGTCCAACCCTACAAATCAATCTGGGATCAAGGTGGTAGCAGACATCAAGATGTGGTGAAGAATCGGAAACTGTGGACTTCAATTATACATCATCTAATTCCAATTTATAAATCCATGCCGGTGGAAAGACAGCAGGAATTAGGTAATGTTTGGAGATCCACAAACAATGTTTGTTTTTGGATATTCATGTTGTATCTTACCACTGCCATTTAGTATTATGTTAGGTCCATATAGTGATGTTTCTGTTCATCTTACAGATAGGGCTGTCCATGTCAGATGATATTCCATAAGAGACCGGTTTGTCTGTGATTTTAAAGAAAATTAAAAATATCATAGTGGTGTGGCAGCAAAGCTCCCAAAATTTTATAAACATTACAAACAACTAATGTTTTTGCAAAAAAATAATTGAAGGGCGTTATGTAAGTGCAAACAAAGTATTATCCATTGCTACTGTTGTTGGTTTTCCCTTTCATATTAATTGTAACTGATTGTATTTTATTTTTTAGGACATTCTGTAGTACACTAGCACCACCTCCAGATCACTGTGGTAGTGGTGGTGAAGGACCCAGTGACATGGCAACACCAGCTGAAATCAGCCAGTATGATGAGCCCCATAATGATGCACAAGCCTCTAGGCTGCAAGAGAACATCATTCTAGATGTCAGTGTCCCTGTCGCATCACAACCCAGACCACCATGTACAAGAAGACGGAACATTGGGAAAGATGACAGAGATGTACTACTACTTGATGGGCTACACCGTCTGGAGACAAATTGTAAGCTAGAAAAATGAGAGTTTCAACATCAGATAGACGAATTGAAGTCAAAAGACTCAATTCATGGTAGTAACGAGTTGCAACTGCTCATGGCATCTTATGTGCCACTTCTTACTACCATAGATCCTGACTGGCGAATTGAATTCAGAGAGAAACTTAACTGCCTAATAGGAGAATACACCTCCAAAAAATCCAGACAGGCAACATTAGGTACTGGCGAACAAACACATGATGAATAAGTACCAATGTGAGACGTACCTAGGATTGATCGTTGCAATGACGTGTGTGTTCCAGATGTTTGATGTCATTATGTTGCCTGTGGGAATTTGTTTACTTTTGGCCAATTATTAGATCTTTTAGTTTTAGGTTTCACAAAATAATGGCCAGCGAGCCTTTGTTTTCTGTAAATTGTTTTTTTACATTCATAACAGAAAAGTGTGACAGCATGTGATCAACCTATGTGTTTATTTTATATTAAAATTTTGTCTCTACTATTTGTAACATAAGTATCTTTCTACATAATGTTGTACACTAACTACCTTCTGCAACATACCTAGATCCTGAAGAGGTAGACATTTTCCAGACAATGCAGTACACATATGCTGAGAAATGGTCTTTTAAGGTGATGGTTTAATGTGTATGCTGCATAAGGACGTACATTATGTTCAAACATAATTTATATAAGTAATTACAAATAAACACTACAGATATCCAATGAGGCACTATCACCATCAATACCAGTTGAAACAATAATTGAAACCTGTTTATGACTTCATAAAAACCACATAGTACTAACTACAAAGACATATCAGACTACAGGTGTGTCTATGTTTTTGGAGTCTTACTGTAAACCAACACACATTCATGGTGTTCATCCTTTATACATTAGTGTCTAAACCTATGACAAATATGAATTGGTTTACCCAGTCGAAATACATATGTTGTGGTTCCAGGTAACACATTAGTGAAAGAACAGAAATATAATTCAAAATGTAGTTGAAAAAGACATTTAAACCCAATAGTATTGGCCATGATCAAAGGACGTATGACACAAGCGAAATGGATCTATTTACAGTACGTTTTATTTTGTGAACACATATTGGACAAATTATAAGTGCAGCCCATTGCATTAGTATCATGGGCAAAATAAAATTACAAATTCGTTTTAATTTCCAAGAACAGTATTGACATTTTCAGGCAGAAATTGGCCCACTAAGGATGCATAAATTAAATGTGTCAAACATGACCCTTTTGGACAAAAAAAAAAAATAAAGTCACTATAAGGATTACATGACAATAGTCGATGGATACAATATATTTATTTTAAATGGTTTGGATAAGAAAGGGAAAGTAACTTTAGCAAAAGGTTGTGATTGTAATGATACAAGTAGGCCAGATAATGAGAAAAGGTGCGGCCCAAAATCAAACATGTGGTGCTCCCATGGGAATCTCACCTTCTTCAGTTAAGAAATATGCTGCAAATTGATTACGTACTGCCATTGCTCCATGAGGTGCACGCACATCGGCATCCTGAATACTTATGAGTGATGAATCCCAATCATAGGGATCAACAAAGACGGGATCATGTCAGCACACCAAATTATGTAGACACACACGCTTTAACAACACTATCCACATTTTTGGGATGTAATTGGATGCATGTTAGCACAACATGCCATTTGGAAGCCAAAATACCAAATACACATTCAACATATTGTCTTGCACGACTTAAACAAGTAGTAAAGTTACGACGGGTGGAGGTTAATGTGCGACTTGCATATGGCTTCATTAAATTGATGCTGAGTTCGAAGGCTTGATCTGCAACAATGACATAGGGCATGTATGAGCCATTAGTTCCTGGTAATGGGCATGGTAGTGGTATGTTGAATCGGTTATTGCACAGGGCTTTCCCCATATTACTGTCTTTGAACACGCGGGAATCGTTTTTACGCCCATAAGCACTTATGTCAATGGCAACAAATTTACATTGCACATCGGCAATGGCCATGAGCACAATAGGAAAAAAATTGTTACAATTATAAAAATTTGACCCACTATTGAGTGGCTTCTTTATGCGTATATGCTTGCCATCTAGCACACCTATGCAGATGGGAAAATTGGACACAAGTGGAAACCTCGACACATTTTCAATCCACACCTCTGGTGTTGGTTGGGCAAAAACCAGGGGCTGCAACTTGGACCATATGACATCACAGGTCTCATGTACAATATACCAAATTGTGGATCGGTCAATGCGGAACTGATAATTCAAAGATGCATAACTTTCTCCCGTAGCCAGGAACCTGCAACGACAAAGGGAAAATATTCAAATTTACATTCAGGCATACATCAGATGAATGAGGGTTTTTGTATGAGGCACATGATTATGTAGACTGTGTGTGGTTGTTAACAGGTAACATCATAGATTATCACATACCTCAGGGTGGCCACTAATCTTTATGCTGGTAAAATACTTGGCCAACATCTGGTATCCTGGTGGACCAGGGCCATATCTAGGGAAATCAGGTGGGGCATGGGCCCCGGGCACAGCAGGCAGGGGGGCGCTGTCGGGCCTCCTGCTGCAGCACTCAAAGTGTGTCCCCACCGGTCATGTGTTACGCCCCCCCGCAGAGTGAGACAGCTGTTCTCTGCTCCCACGGTCAGCTGACCACGGGAGCAGATAATCTGAGCGCCGCCTCCTGTAATCCAAAGTACAGACATCTAACGCCTGTACTCTGGAAGCACTGCAGCGCTCTGATACCCGGCATTTCTGAGTCAGAGAGCCGTCAGCAGCGTGATCACCTGATGTGATTACGCTGCTGATGGCTCTCTGGCTCTTCAGCCATGTGCTGTGCAGAGGCGTCAGGATGCGGAATATTGCTCCACAAAGGAGCTGAAGAGAAGACTCTACTGAAAATTAAAGTAATTAGGGAAAGGAGAGAGGTGGAGTGTATGGGAACTGTGTTGAGCAAATGGGGGGGATAGAGGATGGGGGCTGTATGAGGATCAAATGGGGATAGAAGATGAGGTCTTTATATGGAGCAAATGGAGATAGAGGAAGTAGCTGTATAAGGAGCAAATTGGAGAGGGTAGAGGATGGGGGCTGTATGAGGAGCAAATGGAGGAGGGTAGAGGATGGGGGCTGTATGAGTAGCAAATGGGGAGGGTAGAGGATGAGGGCTGTATGAGGAGCAAGTGGGGGGATAAAGAGAATGGGGGCTGTACGAGAAGCAAATCGAGGGGAGAGGATGGGGATTTATGAGGAGCAAACAAGGGGGGTATGAGGAGCAAATGGGGGAGTGTATGTGGACACAGCATGGAGCGCAAATGGGGGGTATTTGATAACAGAGAATACGGAGCGAAGGGTTGATGGGTATGGACCCAGTATGGAGAAGACAGTATGGAAAGCAAGGGGGTAAAATTGAGGATCCAGTATAAATAGTGAGGGGGAGATGGCTGCGGAACAGTATGTGGGATGAGGGGAGATGTGTGTGGATACAGTATAAGGAGTGAGGGAGGGATGACGTCTGCAGCACAGTATTTGGAGTGAGGGAGATCTGGGTGCACACAATATAAGGAGTGAGGGGGATGGCTGCAGCACAGTATATGCAGTGAGGGGAGGATCGGTGTAGACACAGTATAAGGAGTGAGGGGGCGATGGCTGCCGACACAGTATGTGGAGTGAGGAGGGGATGAAGTAATGAAGAAACAGTAGGGAATGAGAAAAATGTAAGGGGGCACAGAATAGAGACTGAGCAGGTGTGGGATTGTACGTGTGGCGTGCCACTGGTCAGGCATCACAAGTGGGGTACTGCACCCAAAGATGAGCGTGTGATTACCCCTGTCGCAAGTAGAATGCAGAATACTGTGGAAGGATTTGAACCCAACACACACCCACCCATGCAACCGGGGGGAGGTAGGTCCCAAAAAAGAGAGTCGGAGAGTGGAAAGTGTGAGAGGAGCAAGGTAGAACGCACGGGGAGTCTACAGGAGTGTCTTCCCCGAGGAATGACGTAGAACGGGAGTTTACCCAACAGAGAAAGAGGGCTTCAAAAGAGGGCTAGAGAAAGAAGTTGCCCAGACAGAAAGGTCCTGACTTATTCACCCAGAGTACACGGGTCTGACAACGCGGCCTGGAGTGTTCACCCTCCGACCATATTCGTCCCGGCTCCGAATACATTCTCAGGGTGTTTTTTTCCCCTGGATGTACCACTGCTCAAGAAGCAGACCACGTGAAGAGAGAGAAGGGACAGGATAAGGGTAGATCCAAGAAGGTACCGCCTGAGACTTCCACAGATTCTGCATTCTGCTGCGACGACCCAGCTGTCCATCCTGAGGGTAGTACTGTGAGCTGTATCACCATCTTGATCAGTCTTCTTTTACAAATAAAGTACCTGGAAGAGTGAATTGCTTCTGTGTATCTGTCCTGTTTTCATTGACTTTTTTTCTCAACGGTCTGCACCATCCTGGCAACAGGTAACACTGCCCCGGTGGCTTAGCTCTACCTGTAGGGAGCTGCTCTACCCTAGCCGCAATACCACTACCCTCCAGAGGACTGTGGTGGTGCTGGTGTCTAGTCACCAGGTGCTACATATGGAAAGGGGGCAGCATTCGGGGACAATGTGAGGCCACAGCCAGGAGGGGACAGTATGTCGAGGAGGGGGGAGTAAGATGAGGGCGAATAGTATAAACAATGGGCAGTGTAGTGAAGCTGAAGAGTGAAGAGGTCAGTGTGAAGAGGTGGCCCAGTATGAAAAGCAAAGGGTAATGTGATGAGGAGGCAGTGTGATGAGGGGGCAGTGTGGAGGGCATGTGCCATAAGAGAGACAGTGTGTAAATCATATTTTGTGCAGGGAACAGAGAGGAGGAGCAATTATTAATTCCGGGGCAGCATAGAGCAGATATTTTTAATCAGGAAAATGTTGGTCATTCCCCTATCTTTAAGGATATCATGCCGGGATGTGCTGCAGAGGAGAAGATGTACGTCTCCAGAGATGAGCTGTGGATGTGAACAGTCATCATGGTGTCTGGACAAGATGAAGAAAAGAAAAAGACGACCTCGATAACAAAGTCATCTATAAGGTACGTGGATGTAAATGATTATTTGTGATAATGACTAATTGTCATTAGTGCTGTGGCTCTTGTATGCTTTTATTGACGGCTGGTGAAAACTCCCAATATCTCCTTACCATTATTAAGGATGTAGTAGGAGTTGTAGGTTCATGCAGCACAAATGTGTATGGGTCTGACCTGACATTACAATTGTTTTACCATGCACTGATGGTGACTCTGATGAGGAATTTTAGAGCTAATGAGGGTTGTGATTTATGTACTGATGTGAGTTCTATTTATGTATTTCTGTATCTCTGATGGGTCTGGTGATATATTTCTGTGCTGATGAAGGTTTTGACATAGTGTTTGTGAACTGATGGTGGTTCTGGTGATGTATGTCTGTACCCATGGTGGTCCTGGTAATGTATTTCTGTACCTCTGGTGGGTCTGGTGATGAATTTCTGTACTGATTAAGGTTTTGACATAGTGTTTCTGTACCTAGGGTGGTTATTGCGATGTATTTCTGTACGTCTGGTGGGGCTGGTGATATATTTCTGTACTGATGAGGGTTTTGACTTTGTATTTCTGTACTGATGGGGTTATTTGAATGTGTTTCTGTAACTCTGGTGGGTCTGTTTATGGACTTTTGTGTTGGTAATTGTTCTGATCCTGTACACATGTAACAATCCATAACTGGTAAGCTTTCTTGATACCTGGCTTTGTTAATAAAGCGTTGTGCTGTTTGATAAGTTAAGGGTTTTTGTTAGAAAAAGCATTAAAGGGATTGTCCCAAACTTGTGACTTCAGACTTCTCGATCAATGAAAATGAATTGAGTGAGGCTGGACACATCTGGTTAGAATGTGACCAGAAGTATATAAATCACATACTGGTGCTCACATGACCGTCCAATCTTGCCATTGGCACGGGAGAATCCTGACAGTGTGCAGTGCACGCGCTGTGAGAATTCAGAGGCTGCCGTCACCTAGAGGGACTACAGACTCATCTCACACCTGGAAAAGCCCTTTAATTATAACATTAACCACCTTAGTCCATGCCTAACAACATCTACTATATAGTCTTCTAATCGTGTCTGGCTGACGCCGAAATTGCGCGCCAGCGCTCATTGGCTGATGCCAGCCGCGGCAACCAGTGAGCGCTGCATATGAAAAAAGCCACGCACATTCAAAATGAGAAGATTATATAGTAGCTGTAGATTGGCGACAGCAACACATAGGTGTCGTTATCGCCAGGCTACATGCGTATGCCGCGGCAACTGCTAACCGCCGCCTTCCTCCTTGCCTCCCTCCTCGCCTCCCTCCTCGCCTCCTGCTGTTCTCACCCGTCTTACAGTGGTCATGTGACAGGGCGGGCTAATGTGATGTCACACAGCCCGCCCTGTCACATGGCTTTCTGGGCTTAACTTATTCTTCCTCACTTCTACCACCCTCGCAGAGCTCTCCCGCCAGTTCCTTGATCTCCCACGGTGGGGCACGCGTATACGTTCCCGGATTTAAGAGGAGACCTGTCACTCCCTCGACGTCGGTACTCGGGCCGTTACCGCTGCGGTCTTGGATCTATTGTGGTCCTGAGGGGTGAGGTACCTTGTGGTGCTGTAAGATACCTGTTTAGTGATGGGCCTGCAGCTCGTCGGTCGGCAGCCGGAGATAAACGTCTGACTGCTTCGACTACCCGCACTGCCGATGCTTCCCCAACATGACCAGTCGGCTCCAACCAGTCCTGGCCTGTTGCCCTCTGTCCTGGTTCCCCCCCTTGAAGGATGGGGTTCCTCTCTGCAGAGTTGCTGTCAGGCTAGTCCTCACTGACTGCCTTCCCAGCACTGTCTGAGGTAAAACTCTCCTAACTTCCTGGTTTTCTCACTCTAGCCTAGGCTTCAGCCTCTTTTGGGACCTACTAAATAACCAGTCCCCCACTATGCTAAGGTGGCCTAGTCCTGTGTATGTGTAACTTGAGACTCCACAGGTTAAACCCTGAACTGACAACTTACAGAGATACCACAGTTATTATCAGAGTGTAATACCTCTGTGTGGCGCCTAACCAGAGGGGCGCCACACACAGTAATCAGGTTTTCTGTTAGTGCCACACAAACACATTACTATTAAAGTGCAATACTACAAAGTTGAAAATGTAAATATTTTTAAAATGTAAATACCCCCTTGGTGAAATACACCCGTCCGCGGGTGTTAAAACCAAACCGGGTGTGAGTTAACATTTTTATTAACAGGTTAACCGGGTAACTTTCAAACATGTATAAACCATAAAACTTTTACGTTCACTAATATTCTTCCCTTGCCGGAGATTCACTTCTTGTAACGTTGCAATAATATTTACTATAATCTAGTCCTTATCGGTCCAACAGGGACCAGGTAACACGTCTCTGATTAATGTTCATAAGGAGCTGCAAGAAAACAACAGGGCAGTGGAAGAAAACACATATAAAGGAATAGTTAGCATTTTTGGCAATGCAATACCGGGTCAGACTCTTAACTTTTCAACTTTGCTGACCCGGATTGCGAACCACCGCGGGGACCTGCGTGGCGCTCATACGTTATCACATCCCCACGGTACAGGTCCCGGTCCGGGTGGCCCTGGGAACTGCAGATAGAGCCACTCTCCTCTCTCCAGCCGCAGCAAACAACGCTGGTACCGCAACCCTCCATTGCTCTCGGGGCCCGGCCTCCTCCATACCACCGACGGCTCATTCCTCCTCCAGATTCGCCTCTTCCTCCCCGACACTGACCTGGCCCCTCATGTTTCGAACCGGCTCCTCCTCAGTCAGCTCGGGCTCCTCCGGGAACTGGATGAAGTCCTCCACCTCGATGATATCCTCCTCTCCGGGCTCCACAGATAGTATGGCAACGGGTTCCAGTGTCTCAGCAACCGGGACTGCCATTGCCTCACAGCAGCACACAGGTAACGGATCCAAAGCCTGACCAGGTGTCTCGTTTTGGCTTCCGGCCGCATCCTGCTCAGTTTTCATAGTCCCGAACTGGTGTGGGCTGGCGCTCGACCCTTGGTTGCTTGATAGCAAGGAGGGCGGGGAGACATTTTGGTGCCTCTTGGATGGCCCATGTATGCTGAGGGGCCGAGGCACGCCCCTGGGCCAACACATAATTCTTTTACATCTTTTGGCCCGCCCACTACGAAGATCCTATAGGCGAGCCTTTCAGGCTTTTCCGGAGCCTGCCACTACCTTCGTCACTCCTTGGCAGAGTGGGGAGTTGGGGCCAATTTCCCGCTCTTTTCTCTTGCTGTAGTGACGCAGGTGTAATTTGCGAGACGATGTAATGGCGGCTCTATTTGTAATCCACAGTACACAGTCAATAAAGTTCCACCAGGCTGGTTCTATCCTGTTCGTGATGCCAGAAAATAATGCGCCAGGGCTAGGGGTACTCGGACACTGGGGCTGTTGATTCTTAGATGGGGATTCACGGGTGGTCGGGATCTTGGTTCCGTGCCCTGGTTATCATTTGTTAGATGTTGAGGAGGGAATATTTACAAGCAAACGTGACGCCACCTGTAGTTCCCGGTAATATGGTACCGGCGCCACATTTATTATCAGTGTGTAATACCTCTCTGTGGCGCCTAGCCAGAGGGTCGCCACACCCTCACTGAGGATTTTTTTATTTTTACTTTTACTGTGGAGGAACGGGAGCCAGGAGGAGCGGGGGGCCACAGGGAGCGGAGTATCGCCATATACCATAGAGCTGCTATACATGTACTATAATGTACCTCTATATACCATAGCTCTGCTATACATGTACTGTAATGTACCACCATACCATAGATATATCATAGTGCTGTTATACATGTACTATAATGTAAAGCCATATACCATAGCGCTGCTATACATGTACTGTAATGTACAGCCACATACTATAGTGCTACAATACATGTGCTGTAATGTACCGGCCATATACCATAGCACTGCTATACATGTACTATAATGTACCGCCATATACTATAGTGCTGCTATACATGTACTATAATGTACCGCCATATACCATAGCGCTGCTATACATGTACTGTAATGTACCACCATATACTATAGTGCTGCTATACAAGTGCTGTAATGTACCACCATATACCGTAGCACTGCTATACTTGTACTGTATTGTACCGCCATATACTATAGCACTGCTATTCATGTGCTGTAATGTACCGCCATATACTATAGTGCTGCTATACATGTACTGTAAGGTACCGCCATATACTATAGTGCTGCTATACATGTGCTGTAATGTACCGCCATATACCATAGCACTGCTATACATGTACTGTAATGTACCGCCATATACCATAGCACTGCTATACATGTACTGTAATGTACCGCCATATACTATAGTGCTGCTATACTTGTGCTGTAATGTACCGCCATATACCATAGCGCTGCTATACATGTACTATAATGTACCGCCATATACCATAGCGCTGCTATAAATGTACTGTAATGTACCACCATATACTATAATGCTGCTATACAAGTGCTGTAATGTACCGCCATATACTATAGTGCTGCTATACATGTGCTGTAATGTACCGCCATATACAATAGCACTGCTATTCATGTGCTGTAATGTACCGCCATATACTATAGTGCTGCTATACATGTACTGTAATGTACCGCCATATACTATAGTGCTGCTATACATGTGCGTTATATACTGCCATATACTATAATGCTGCTATACATGTACTGTAATGTACCGCCATATACTATAGTGTTGCTATACATGTACTATAATGTATCATCATATACTATAGTGCTGCTATACATGTGCTGTAATGTACCGCCATATACCATAGCACTGCTATTCATGTGCTGTAATGTACCGCCATATGCTATAGTGCTGCTATACATGTACTGTAATGTACCGCTATATATTATAGTGCTGCTATACATGTGCGTTATATACCGCCATATACTATAATGCTGCTATACATGTACTGTAATGTACCGCCATATATCATAGTGCTGCTCTACATGTGCTGTAATGTACCGCCATACGCTATAGTGCTGCTATTCATGTGCTGTAATGTACCGCCATATACCATAGTGCTGCTCTACATGTACTATAAAGTACCATCATATACTATAGTGCTGCTATACATTTACTGTAATGTACCGCCATATACTATAGTGCTGCTACACATGTGCTGTAATGTACCGCCATACGCTATAGTGCTGCTATTCATGTGCTGTAATGTACCGCCATATACCATAGTGCTGCTCTACATGTACTGTAATGTACCGCCATATACCATAGCGCTGATATACATGTGCTGTAATGTACCGCCATATACCATAGCACTGCTATACATGTAGTGTAATGTACCGCCATATACCATAGCGCTGCAGTTGGGGATGAGCCCTGGTCCACGTTGTCTTTGTAAAGGCGGCTGGGCCAGCGGAAGAGAGCACCCACTGACCCCCGGGTCTCCACACGCCCTATTTAACCAATCGGCTTTCACTGCTGCTGTCAGAGAGGTGAAAGCTGATTGGTTGCTGTGCAGGCAACCCGGCAATTTCAAACACCGCTGCTGAGACAGCTGCAGTGTTGAATATGCCGGTAAATGCTGTCGGTGGGGCTGAAGTTTGCACAGCGGGATTACTCAGCATGAGTAGCACTCACAGCACACTCACATGCATACAGCCATGCACACACACCCACATACACCATGATCGCACCACACTCGTGCAAAAAACACACAGCACTCGCATCACTGTCATGCATCAAAAACACTCCATTTTTTATGCATTTAAAGGGGATGTCCATAACCTAGTTAATGTAGAAATCCTAATTAATATTTAGATGTTGACATGAAATTAACCTAACAGTTAATTTACCACTTTGGAACAAATGTGCCACAGGTATTAGGCTTGCTTTTAGGTATATTCAGTCCTCTCAATGAGAATATGTCATTCATTTTTTTTTGTAGCTTTACTTTTTGAGAAAATGTACAGTTGCCCACACATGAATTAGGGATTTTTTCTTGACAGGGAAATTAATTGTAGAATCAAACATGTTATATAAGGTAAGTGACAAATACTTAAATACTTAAAAAATAAAATACACATTTATATAAGTATTAAGGTATTGGTTAAAAATATATAACTGACCATCTGTGATTCTACACTGACTCTTTGGCAGTGTGTTCTACAGAAATGTAAGGCAATGTAGTAGATCATTTGGCTTTGACTACATCTACAGAAAATTTCCAGCACTGACCATGGAGAAGCTATAAGAAGGTATTTTTGATGGCTCTGAAATATCCATACTTCAAAGATTCATTGAAGATGTGGAGGCAGATGCATGGTCTTTTTTCACTTTGGTTGTACAGAATATTCTTGGGAACTATAAATCATAGAAAGAATGCTATCTTCTTTCCATCACCTTGGCTATACAATGTGTATCAAGGTGTATTATCTCGACTGCCACTTGGATTGTTTCCCAGAAAACCTTGGTGACCTAAGTGAAGAGCAGGGTGAAAGATTCCACCAAGATTTAAAAACTGCATCAGGAAATGCTCCTCATAGAAGCCCATTATAACAACCGGATTGCATGTAATGCAATCCGGTTACCGCATCCGGCTCTGCAGCCTGCGTGAAAAATCACCAAGGCTGCAGTTTTCGGAGCGGTTCTATCATCTGCAATGTGGTAACCGCATTGCTCAGGATGTGTAATCCTGAGCAATGCGGTTACCGTATACTTTGCTTATCCCGGCTGCCGCCGAGATAATCAAAGTGTTAACACTGTTAAAACAGCTTAAATATTAATAATATTTGTGGCCATCATGGGCAGCACACAGCCATAGATCTACTGTAAATGCGTACAGGACCTCGGACAGCACACGTACTATACATACATTACGTATAGTATGTGCGCACCTGACAGGGGAGCCGCGGCTTCATTCAGAAAATTGTACAGAGCCGACAGGAGGCGGCTTACTGTACATGAGTTATTAACACATTACATGCCTACCAGAGTGGGCAGCATGTTTCTGGGGGGTGGGCACCCCCTAGAAACATGATGGCCACAATTATTATTAACTAGCTGTGAGCCCGATGCGATTGCATCGGGATTCTAGAATGTGTGTATAGTTTACTGAGTATACTTGAAATATGGCAGCATAGTGGCAGCTGCTATTCCGATTGTTCGGCGCGCTGAAGGCGGCGACCAATCAGAATAGCGATGTGCTGTATGGCGCTATACTTCAAATAGATGGAATATGTAGAGTAAATAAAATAAAATAAATAAAAATATAAATAGATAGATAGATAGATAGATAAAAACAGATAGATATAGATAGATAGATAGATAGATAGATAAAAACAGATAGATATAGATAGATAGATAGATAGATAGATAGATAGATAGATAAAAACAGATAGATATAGATAGATAGAGAGATAGATAGATAGATAGATACATAGATAGATAGATACATAGATAGATACATAGATAGATAGATAGATAGATAGATAGATAGAGAGATAGATAGATAGATAGATAGATAGATAGATAGATAGATAGATAGATAGATAGATAGATAGATAGATAGAAAAAGAAACATAGATAGATAGATAGAAATAGATAGATAGATAGATAGATAGATAGATACATAGATAGATAGATAGATAGAAAAAGAAACATAGATAGATAGATAGAAATAGATAGATAGATAGAAAAAGATACATAGATAGATAGATAGATAGATAGATAGAAAAAGAAACATAGATAGATAGATAGAATAGATAGATAGATAGATAGATAGATAGATAATAGATAGATAAATAGATAGATAATATAGGATAGATATATAGAAAAGATAATAGAATAGATAGATAGATAGATAGATAGATAGAAGATAGATAGATAGATAGATAGATAGATAGAAAAGATACATAGATATATAGATAGATACAATGAAAAAAAGTTATGAGCAGCGTCTCTTTTACAGCAGATATGCTGGGTGCTTTTCAGTCCCTGTGATGGGGATCAACCATCACCTTCATAATACTTGCAAAAAATGAGGCTGCAGCACACAATTTGGAGTGTTTTCTTTGCCTTTATTGGCATATAGGCATGGTGAGGCGACGTTTCGGTCCTCTGACCTTCTTCCAGCAGTCACTTAGGGCAAATGCTGGGAATTTTATACATCCTCCAATATCAATTCTTATTAATCAATTTACAGTGCTATTAGTGTTTCTTCATACATAAACAGTTTCTCTTTATAATGAAATCAATGCAGTAGTTTTTACACTTTCATACATGGTTACTTATCTTATTAAAACAATAAAATTCTCTCTACTTACAGTTATATTTTCACATAGATCAATTGCAGCTCAGGTGCCCGCTTGATTGTTATTAATTGTTAGATGATTATAGCAATATGTGTTGCTCTCCATGTGCGGTCCTTCCCTGACCGCGCGCCGCCATTACGGCGTTGTTTACCAACTACTGCGCCTGCGCGTATGCGAGACGCTTCCCTAGTTACATCTTATTGCCGGAAGCGATTCCATCGCCATATTGGGGATCTCGCGCATGCGCTGTGGCATCCAGCGTTTGTTTGTGCGCGTCTTTATACATTCCCTTCCTGTGCCTACATATTTCATCAAGGTGTTTCCAAATCACATTATAACGTTACCAAAATTCATTTATATGTGTGTTATATGCTAAATATATATTATAAGTGTCATTATTCTATAAAATTCTACCTCTAACTCTAGAGTGTGATTTAAAGTGACGGTGCATTTTTGTGATGTGGATCATTATCCATTTGATTATTGTTTTTTATTTCTTATTTTTTGTTGCTGTGCATTCTAATCTTTTGCCTCACAAATACATGTGCTAGAGCTTTCCACACTCAGTATTTTATACCCAGAATTTATTACATGGGTCACCGTATACCAATTACACTATGGCTATTCATATTTACATTGGGTAACCTGTTGAAAGTGCATCCCATCCTGGGTTGTAGCACTCCCCTGTCAGTACAGTGTTCAGGGAGATCTCTCTCAATTCACACTACCTGCCCAAGGTAAAAACAGGAATTTCCCATCTTTTTACTTATTATTTTTTTAGCCATTAGTGTTGGTTTATAACCATATATTTATTGCTGAGGCAAAAAGAAAAAATAGAAGTCTTTATTTTAAGCGATTGTTTTTTATTTTTTATTTTTTATTTTCCATTTGTTTTCCATGATTATAAAGTGCATTATAAGTGCTTCCTCAGTGCTTTAGTTAAGTGCATAAATAGTGCAAATATATTATTAATTATCTATAAAAAATCAATTATCATATTTATTGAAAGAAAAATAAGTTTTCTTTGTGTAAAAGGAAGGGAATGTTTTTCATAAGTTAAATTGCGCTTTGTCCGTGTAGTTGGTTCTTAAGTGTGTCAGATTAGCGGGCACCCGATATGCAAGTGCTCCATCTTCTATAAAATCCTCCTATATAACAGAAAAAAGAAGATAAATATATGAATAAAAACAATTATAAGAAACCATGAGTCAGGCCGTTGCATGATATATCATAACTACAGTGCTACATTACATTCAGTGATTGTGCATTAAAGTGACTAAAAACCACAAATACTTAAATGAGAACCAATTTTTTAAAGGGCTGTGTGCAATTTAAAATCTACGTTGAGTCCCTCTGGTTTCAAAGTTTGCAACCTGTGGATCCACTCCAATTCCTTGGTTTTCAGTAAACCTACTCTATCTCCACCTCTTCTGGGCATTGGCACAGTGTCTATTAGCCTAAATTTCAAATCTTTCTCCTTATGGTTTGCCTCCGCACAAACAAACGCTGGATGCCACAGCGCATGCGCGAGATCCCCAATATGGCGATGGAATCGCTTCCGGCAATAAGATGTAACTAGGGAAGCGTCTCGCATACGCGCAGGCGCAGTAGTTGGTAAACAACGCCGTAATGGCGGCGCGCGGTCAGGGAAGGACCGCACATGGAGAGCAACACATATTGCTATAATCATCTAACAATTAATAACAATCAAGCGGGCACCTGAGCTGCAATTGATCTATGTGAAAATATAACTGTAAGTAGAGAGAATTTTATTGTTTTAATAAGATAAGTAACCATGTATGAAAGTGTAAAAACTACTGCATTGATTTCATTATAAAGAGAAACTGTTTATGTATGAAGAAACACTAATAGCACTGTAAATTGATTAATAAGAATTGATATTGGAGGATGTATAAAATTCCCAGCATTTGCCCTAAGTGACTGCTGGAAGAAGGTCAGAGGACCGAAACGTCGCCTCACCATGCCTATATGCCAATAAAGGCAAAGAAAACACTCCAAATTGTGTGCTGCAGCCTCATTTTTTGCAAGTATTATGAAGGTGATGGTTGATCCCCATCACAGGGACTGAAAAGCACCCAGCATATCTGCTGTAAAAGAGACGCTGCTCATAACCTTTTTTCATTGTATTTATATCTATATGAGATTGAGCGTTTCTTCAATATGGAACCAGGCAAAGGCTTTTACACAGAAGACGATGAGATTGAAACAACACTTTTTGTAAAAGCCACTGACAAAAATAAACTCCTCCATTATACTAGTGGTCATCCAAGTAGCCTAAAAAAGGCTATTCCACTTGGACAAATGATCAGAGTAAACCGGATTGTAAGTAACGAGCAAGAAAGGGAGGTAGAAATAGACAAATTAATCGAAAAATTTAAAAACAGAGGGTACCCTAACAAAGTACTGCAACAACAAAAAAGAAATTTGGCGAACAGGGAGATTAAAGGAGGCACAAGAGGGAAGAAAGACAAACTAAAGAGAGTCCCTCTAGTACTAACATATGGGGAAGAAACAAAGAGCATAGTAGGCATTGTCCAAAAACATTGGACAATGTTAAAGAAATGCTTACCCCAGATTGAAGAGTACAAAAATCCCCCCCTAATATCATATAGAAAAGGGAAAAATGTCAAAGATTTATTGGTCAGGTCTGACATTGGCACAATGAAAAGAGAAAGACAGATCACATTAACTAGAGAAAAAAGAACAGGATGCTATCCCTGTATCAGTTGTATAAACTGCTCCTTCATGATCAAAGGCAACAAATTCACCCATCCCAAAACAGGTAAAGAGTACAAAATTGAACATTTTTTAACATGTAACTCAGATCATGTTATTTATCTTCTTGAATGCCCTTGTCATTTATTGTATGTAGGAGAAACCACCCTAGATTTTAAAGTAAGAATTACGCACCACCGTTACACGATACGAAAAAAGATTATGAATTTACCAGTGTCAAAACATTTTGCGGAGGCAAACCATAAGGAGAAAGATTTGAAATTTAGGCTAATAGACACTGTGCCAATGCCCAGAAGAGGTGGAGATAGAGTAGGTTTACTGAAAACCAAGGAATTGGAGTGGATCCACAGGTTGCAAACTTTGAAACCAGAGGGACTCAACGTAGATTTTAAATTGCACACAGCCCTTTAAAAAATTGGTTCTCATTTAAGTATTTGTGGTTTTTAGTCACTTTAATGCACAATCACTGAATGTAATGTAGCACTGTAGTTATGATATATCATGCAACGGCCTGACTCATGGTTTCTTATAATTGTTTTTATTCATATATTTATCTTCTTTTTTCTGTTATATAGGAGGATTTTATAGAAGATGGAGCACTTGCATATCGGGTGCCCGCTAATCTGACACACTTAAGAACCAACTACACGGACAAAGCGCAATTTAACTTATGAAAAACATTCCCTTCCTTTTACACAAAGAAAACTTATTTTTCTTTCATAAATATGATAATTGATTTTTTATAGATAATTAATAATATATTTGCACTATTTATGCACTTAACTAAAGCACTGAGGAAGCACTTATAATGCACTTTATAATCATGGAAAACAAATGGAAAATAAAAAATAAAAAATAAAAAACAATCGCTTAAAATAAAGACTTCTATTTTTTCTTTTTGCCTCAGCAATAAATATATGGTTATAAACCAACACTAATGGCTAAAAAAATAATAAGTAAAAAGATGGGAAATTCCTGTTTTTACCTTGGGCAGGTAGTGTGAATTGAGAGAGATCTCCCTGAACACTGTACTGACAGGGGAGTGCTACAACCCAGGATGGGATGCACTTTCAACAGGTTACCCAATGTAAATATGAATAGCCATAGTGTAATTGGTATACGGTGACCCATGTAATAAATTCTGGGTATAAAATACTGAGTGTGGAAAGCTCTAGCACATGTATTTGTGAGGCAAAAGATTAGAATGCACAGCAACAAAAAATAAGAAATAAAAAACAATAATCAAATGGATAATGATCCACATCACAAAAATGCACCGTCACTTTAAATCACACTCTAGAGTTAGAGGTAGAATTTTATAGAATAATGACACTTATAATATATATTTAGCATATAACACACATATAAATGAATTTTGGTAACGTTATAATGTGATTTGGAAACACCTTGATGAAATATGTAGGCACAGGAAGGGAATGTATAAAGACGCGCACAAACAAACGCTGGATGCCACAGCGCATGCGCGAGATCCCCAATATGGCGATGGAATCGCTTCCGGCAATAAGATGTAACTAGGGAAGCGTCTCGCATACGCGCAGGCGCAGTAGTTGGTAAACAACGCCGTAATGGCGGCGCGCGGTCAGGGAAGGACCGCACATGGAGAGCAACACATATTGCTATAATCATCTAACAATTAATAACAATCAAGCGGGCACCTGAGCTGCAATTGATCTATGTGAAAATATAACTGTAAGTAGAGAGAATTTTATTGTTTTAATAAGATAAGTAACCATGTATGAAAGTGTAAAAACTACTGCATTGATTTCATTATAAAGAGAAACTGTTTATGTATGAAGAAACACTAATAGCACTGTAAATTGATTAATAAGAATTGATATTGGAGGATGTATAAAATTCCCAGCATTTGCCCTAAGTGACTGCTGGAAGAAGGTCAGAGGACCGAAACGTCGCCTCACCATGCCTATATGCCAATAAAGGCAAAGAAAACACTCCAAATTGTGTGCTGCAGCCTCATTTTTTGCAAGTATATAGATAGATAGATATATAGATAGATAGATAGATCAAAACAAATAGATAGATAGATAGATATAGATAGATAGATAGATATAGATAGATAGATAGGTAGATAGAAATAGATAGATAGATACATAGATATATAGATAGATAGATAGAAAAAGATACATAGATACATAGATAGATAGATAGATAGATAGATAGATAAATAGATAGACAGATAGATAGATAGATAGAAAAAGATACATAGATACATAGATAGATAGATAGATAGATAGATAGATAGATAGAAAAATATACATAGATAGATAGATAGATAGATAGATAGATAGATAGAAAAAGATACATAGATATATAGATAGATAGATAGATAGATAGATAGAAAAAGATACATAGATAGATAGATAGATAGATAGAAAGAAATAGATAGATAGAAAGAAATAGATAGATAAAAAAAGATAGATAGATATAGATAGATAGATATATAGAAATAGATAGATAGATAGATAGATAGAGAGATAGATAGAGAGATAGATAGAGAGATAGATATATAGATAGATAGAAAAAGATACATAGATATATAGATAGATAGATAGATATAAATAGATAGATAGATAGATAGATAGATAGATAGATAGAAAAAGGCGCTTTCGGACTTTCAAATTTACCACTAAAAGTGAGGCGCGATTTAGATTGGTCAGCGGCAGCACACAGCTACCAATCAGAATCGCGCCTCACTTCCCATAGACATACATTACCGGCGTGTCGGCAAATTTATGGCCGGGTCCCTGGTTCTCTTTTGCGGCCATAAAATCGCGGACACACTGCTATGTATGTCTATGGGAAGTGAGGCGCGATTCTGATTGGTCGCTGTGTGCTGCCGCGAACCAATCAGAATCGCGGCTCACTTCCCATAGACATATATTAGCGGCGTGTCGGCAAATTTATGGCCGGGTCCCTGGTTCTCTTTTGCGGCCATAAAATCGCGGACACACTGCTATGTATGTCTATGGGAAGTGAGGCGCGATTCTGATTGGTCGCTGTGTGCTTCCGCTGTCCAATCACAATCGCGCCTCACTTTTAGCGGTAAATTTGAAAGTCCAAATTTCAAATTTACCGCTAAAAGTGAGGCGCGATTCTGATTGGTCCGCGGCAGCACACAGCGACCAATCAGAATCGCGCCTCACTTCCCATAGACATACATAGCGGTGTGTCCGCGATTTTATGGCCGCAAAAGAGAACCAGGGACCCGGCCATAAATTTGGCGACACGCCGCTAATGTATGTCTATGGGAAGTGAGGCGCGATTCTGATTGGCTGGCGGCAGTAGACCGCGACCAATCAGAAGAGCGCCTCACTTCTCATAGACATAGAATGGAGGATTTTTCGTCCATTCTATGGCAATGAGAAGAGAAGAGGAGGTCGGAGCGGAAGATGGCGGAAAGAAGAGAGAAGACCCCCGGGGCCGGACGAAGAGGACGCCTGGCCGGACAGAGGACTTGTGGATCGGACAGACGGAGGATGAGATGAAGAAGAAGACATGTAAGTGATCGACGGCGGCGGTGGGTTAGGGGACGACAAGGGCTTAGGGTGTAGCGCCTTAGGGGGTAGCGACAGCGGCGGGGGACAGCGACGGGGGCTTAGGAGGCGGCGGGGCTTAGGGGGTATCGGCGGGGGGTAGGGGCTTATGGGGTAGGGGCTGCGGGGCAGCGCCGGGGGCTTAGGAGGCGGCGGGGCTTAGGGGGTATCGGCGGGGGTAGGGGCTTAGGGGGTAGGGGCTTAGGGGCTGGGGCTTATTCGGCGGGGGTAGCGCCGGGGCTTAGGAGGCGGCGGGGCTTAGGGGGTATCAGCGGGGGGTAGGGGCTTAGGGGGTAGGGGCTTAGGGGCTGCGGGGCTTAGTCAGCGGGGGTAGCGCCGGGGGCTTAGGAGGCGGCGGGGCTTAGGGGGTATCAGCGGGGGGTAGGGGCTTAGGGGCTGCGGGGCTTAGAGGATAGGGCTTAGGGGGTATCGACAGGGGCTTAGGGGGCTGCGGGCCTTAGAGGATAGGGCTTAGGGTTAGGAGGCGGGGGTAGGGGCTTAGGGGCGGTGGGGTAGGGGCTTAGGGGCACCAGCGGGCTTAGGGGTAGGGGCAGCGGGGTAGGGGCTTAGGGGCGCCAGCGGGCTTAGGGGGTAGGGGCAGCGGGGTAGGGGCTTAGGGGCGCCAGCGGGCTTAGGGGGTAGGGGCTTAGGGTCGGCGGTGTAGGGGCTTAGGGGCGCCAGCGGGCTTAGGGGGTAGGGGCTTAGGGGCAGCGGGGTAGGGGCTTAGGGGCGGCGGGGTTTAGGGGATAGCGTCGGCAGGGGTTTAGTATGCGGCGGGGTTAGGAAGCAGGCTTAGGGGGTAGGGGCTTAGGGGCTGCGGGGCTTAGTCAGCGGGGGGTAGCGCCGGGGCTTAGGAGGCGGCGGGGCTTAGGGGGTATCAGCGGGGGTAGGGGCTTAGAGGCTGCGGGGCTTAGAGGATAGGGCTTAGGGGGTATCGGCGGGGGCTTAGGGGGCTGCGGTCCTTAGAGGATAGGGCTTAGGCTTAGGAGGCGGGGGTAGGGGCTTAGGGGCGGTGGGGTAGGGGTTTAGGGGCGCCAGCGGGCTTAGGGGGTAGGGGCAGCGGGGGTAGGGGCTTAGGGGTGCCAGCGGGCTTAGGGGGTAGGGGCTTAGGGTCGGCGGGGTAGGGCTTAGGGGCGCCAGCAGGCTTAGGGGGTAGGGGCTTAGGGGCGGCGGGGTAGGGGCTTAGGGGCGGCGGGGTTTAGGGGATAGCGTCGGCGGGGGTTTAGTATGCGGCGGGGTTAGGAAGCAGGCTTAGGGGGTAGGGGCTTAGGGTCGGCGGGGTAGGGGCTTAGGGGCGGCAGCGGGCTTAGGGGGTAGGGGCTTAGGGGCGGCGTGGTAGGGGCTTAGGGGCGGCAGCGGGCTTAGGGGGTAGGGGCTTAGAGGCGGCAGGTTAGGGGCTTAGGGGCGGCGGGGTTTAGGGAATAACGGCAGCGGCGTTGGGGGGGTTTAGTATGCGGCGGGGTTAACAGGCGGGCTTAGGGGGTAGGGGCTTAGGGGCAGCGGGGTAGGGGCTTAGGGGCGGCAGCGGGCTTACAGGGTAGGGGCTTAGGGGTGGCGGGGTAGGGGCTTAGGGGCGGCAGCGGGCTTAGGGGGTAGGGGCTTAGGGGTGGCGGGGTTTAGGGAATAGCGGCACTGGGGCCGGGGGTTTAGTATGCGGCGGGGCTTAGGGGGTAGGGGCGGCGGGGCGGCGGGGTTTAGGGAATAGTGGCAGCGGCGGGGCTTAGGGGGTAGGGGCTTAGGTGGCGGGGGTTTAGTATGCGGCGGGGCTTAGGGGCGGCAGGGTTTAGGGGATAGCGCCAGCGGCATGGGGCTGTAGTATACCATAGCAGTGTACACTACAGCCCCATGGAGGCGGGCTTAGGGGGTAGGGGCTTAGGCGGCGGGGTTTAGTATGCGGCGGGGCTTAGGGGCGGCGGGGTTTAGGGGATAGCGCCAGCGGCATGGGGCTGTAGTATACCATAGCGGTGTACACTACAGCCCCATGCTGTGGCTTTGTTCGCGGGGCAAAGACTCGCAATGCCCGCTTTGCGGGCATTGCTTCGCGAGTCCGCAACGACTCGCAATGCCCTGGAGAAAGTGCAAAGCTACGCGAACAAAGCCACAGGAAGTAGCGCCGGTCGCGACGGAAGTCAGCTACGGCAATTATATAATAGATATTTAAGCTGTTTCAACAAATTTTACAGTTTGCTCATCCCTGCAGGGATGAGTAAACTGTACGGTAACTGCATTGCTCAGGATTACACATCCGGAGCAATCCGGTTACCGGATAGTGGCTTCAGCCACACATTTTTCATGAAAAATGTGTGTCAAGCTAATTGCGTTCACCACATCCGGATCTGGATGCGGTGAACGCAATTCTCTTTTAAAGTGTGACCCTAGCCTGATTCAAATGTTTTGGCAAATCATATTAAACAACATTTACCATTAACAAGGTGTCATAAAAATGAACACATTAAAAATCACTGGGATGTTTTGCAGCGTTCCAGAGTTATTATTTCATAAAGTCACATTGGTCAGAATTGTGAAATATGGACTGGTCAGGAAGGAGAAAATAAGTTTGGGGTATTGGGTTAAAATATTTAGCAAAATGTGTTAGTTTATTAAACAAAGAAATTAGTGCCTGAGATATTTAAATTTTAAATCTGCCTACTGCTACTGTGGGCGCTATAAAGTGTTAGTTAGATAGATAGTGAGCGAATCTCAAGTTAGATAGACAGATAGGTTTAGGGAGTAGGGACTAGTTCGAATCTCAGCCCTTTTGAGGGCTACTTCAGACAAGTAGGGAGTAGGGATTAGTTGTAAATATCAGCCTTTTTGAGGGCTACTTCATAGAAGTAGGGACTAGTTATAATATCAGCCCTTTTGAAGAGATTAGAGCAATTCCTTGCAGTTTTTGCCAGGCAGGTGTGTGCCAGTGCTGTGCAAGTGTTTTTCACAGCATCTTGCCAAATTTATCTCAGGCAATCCTTTAGGGCAGGTAGTGTAGCCCATCTGTAAAGTAAGCTACACCGCCTGTCTATCCAGTAGCCAATCTTTTATTTCAGCTAGTCCAGGCAATTTTTTTGGGCTAGTAGCAGTGTCTGGTAGTCAGCGGTGTAGCCCATTTGTGAACCAAGCTACACCGCCTGTCTATCCAGTAGCCAATTTTTTACTGCTGCTAGTCCAGGCAATTTTTTTGGGCTAGTAGCAGTGTCTAGTATACAGTGGTGTAGCCCATTTGTGAACCTAGCTACACCGCCTGTCTAGTTCAGACTAATTTTTAACTGCACCTAGCCCAGGTAATAGTTTGGGTCTAGTACCACTGTTTCTCACTCTTATCAAAGACACTATAATGTAACAGAGTCAAAGTATAAGTGCATCATACAAATGGCCCCAAATAATTTATAGTTCTATACACTCACGTTCTGTGTCATAAAATGGATTGATAATCCCTTTCTATTTATTCCTGTTCTGCATTGCTCCCAGGTCCCTATGTAGAGCAATAGGCATTAGAACGGTTTTAAAGAAGTCAATTAAGGAATAAAAAGTGCACACTAACCTCCTATGTGGTTTTAAATGGGTAGGAGATACATTCCTAAATCCTGTCAGGAGTTGCTTCTAAAGTTGCCTAGTAGCAGGTTGATCCTAAATTTGCCTCCTTAGTCACCTAGTAATAGGTAATCTCAGTCTCATTACTTCTTATTACTTATATCATTGAGCTATATGTTATCAAAAAGTAAATTGTCTTATGTGAGTTCCTGATATGTCTCAGTCTCAATCAGCAGGAATGTAATAACAGTTCTCCCTCCTCTTTTTTCTAAAGGTACCTGGTGAAGGAACAGTAGTTTCCTTTAACAAAGTCACCCTGAAAGTGTTGATAGTTCAATCTATATAGTAATACTATTACATGGCACTTTTATCTATAGACCAGCGATGTCCAGCTTGCAATGGGTTAAGTTGCTTGTCAGGGGCTTTCCAATGCTGTAGAGCAGTGCTGCCCCCTCCTTCTCTGTGTAGTGAGTGGCCGCCGCTGTCCAAGTTTCTATTACACCCCACCCAGGACTTTCCCCTGGCCGCCGCCTACCAGGAAGTGCGACGTGGCAGGTGTCCGGTCCAAGGGTGCGTTCCACAAACTGCGCATGCGCCTGATGAGCGGTACGCGCATGCGCAGTGCAGACGGTGGTCCTCAAGCAAAGCTTGCGTTCCACCATCTGCGTTTCACACCGCGCATGCGCGGTATTACTGTCTGCCCTGTTAGTTTGTATGTATGGCGCTGATGGCGCTGCAGGGAGAGAATGTTCATATGAACCATCTCCCCTGTTGGAACTAATATATTTTTAGTGCGGTCACCTTATGGGTCCCTATATAAGCGTGTATTAAGTAGAGGTTCTCTTTTTACTGTAAGAACCTAATAGGTCCCAGTTTTAATAAATATTATTAGGCAGACGTTTTTCTATTTACTATGAGAACGTTTAATGGGGTTATTTTGGGGTTTGTGTGCCTATCCATAGGTCTTATAAAAGGTCCCCTGGACTACCCAGGTGAATCAAGAACCCCATTCTTGTCTATTTCTTTGGGTAACAATATTTTGGAATTTTAATGTCATTCAAGGCACTTGAAGAGTTTCTGGTGATACTATGCCTCACTATCGGAGGTGTGTGCACTTTTTGTGAAGCTATGCCACTATTCTATACATTGGAAAAAGTCTAAACCAGTTTGACTACTGTTTTACTACATTTGGGAGTGTTATTTGTTTTATCAAGGTCAGTTAGAGAATATATATTTCCTTCAGTTACTATATACGCCCCTGCCCTTTTGGGCTGTTTAAAGGGTGGCTTGTTTTCAGCCGTATTCTATCATAGGGTGGGTTACCCTAAAGTGATGTTGGGTTATAAGAAACAAGTATAGAGCTGGGATTTGTTCAGTCCGTCAGGTGATACCGTTTGTAGACGGTGTATCCACCTACGCTCCTTTTGAAGGACCAGTCTGTCCCAATCACCGCCTGTGCTTGGAGGGGGGATTACTTCAATTGCTTGGAAGGACAAACATTCCGTATTGCTTTCATGTTCTTCTCGGAGATGTCTTGCAATAGAGGTGTCCCTTTTGTTGCGGACATCCCCTATATGTCCTCCTATCCTCCTTCATAGTTCCCAAATGGTTTTCCCCACATAGTCTAGGCCACATATGCAACTGCAAAGATATATTACCCCACTGGTCTTGTAATTGGCAAAGTGTCGAATTGTAAAGGTTCTTACGAGATTTCTACTCAGGAATGTTTTGCCAGTTCTGATGTATTTGCAGGCTACACATCTCCCACATTTAAATGTTCCGGTCTCCCTTCTGTCAAGCCAAGTTCCCTTTGGTTTGGGGGGATTATATGTAATGTGGACTAGCTGGTCTCTTAAGTTCCGACCTCGTCTAAAAGTAATAGACGGATGATCCGTAATCAGTTCTTTAAGGTCTGGATCAGCTGTCAGAATCCTCCAATGTTTCTCCAAGATGTCTCTTACTTCCCTGGATCTGGTGTAAAAATTCCCAATTATCCTCAGGATGTTTGTGTCAGTTCTAGTTCTAGTTTTTAAGATATCTACCCTGGGTCTTTTTTCCGCTTCTATGTATGCTCTATTCAGAAGGTGCTGAGGGCATCCCCTTTCCCTAAATCTCTCCTGTAAATCCTTTGCCTGTTTGTAAAAGTTATGGTCCATTGTGCAGTTTCTTTTAATCCTAAGGTACTGACCTTTAGGAATCTTCTGTTTTATTTGTCGCCATATGTATGATGCACTTATACTTTGACTCTGTTACATTATAGTGTCTTTGATAAGAGAGAGAAAAACCAAATAAACCAGAAGGGACCGATAACAGCATACTATACAGTCGCTGGTGGGTCTATAATTGTTACCATATACCCAAACTTAAAGACTTGATAGAAAATACCCTAATTGCACACTGGGTGTTGTAATAATAAACGAAACACACACATACTAAGGGGAAATAAGGGTTCTATATTCTTGATTTATGGTTTCTCCTCTGACACATAATATATACACTTTTCAGATAAAGTGAACCCTTTAAACAAATAAATCCTGATAACCATTGCTCAACGAGGACCACCACATAAAAGCGGTCTATCCAGTACTACGAACCAGGGTTATCATATCGAGACTAACTACATCACATATGATATAAGAAGAGATCCAAATAGAAGTGCCCCTGATGAGCCTCCTGTGAAACAATAGAGGCAAAACGCGTAGGGTGGGATTATACCACATTGGTAGATCATGCATCGTGTAGACCATACCATACCACTGATTTAGGACATGTGACGAGGGGGTATGAGCAGACCACATGACTACGTTAGGAAAACGCTGAGTCTACCTACTAAGATAATTGGTACTGAGGGAGAGTGCTGTTGGCTGTATCTTGGAGACGGAATGTGTCCATGAACACCTAAGGCAACAACTCCAACACAACACTGAATAAACAGGGATAGGTACTGTTTTGACATCACCCTCTTTACAAACCTAATAAGTGGAATTTGTCTTTTACCTTTACTATCTTTCTGGAAGGAGGGTATTGTTATTGTTGTAAAGTTTCACAATCACTTTAAACACTAATCCACATCGGATATTTAAAAAAACTAAAATAAAAGCATAAAATTGCAAAACGAGTTTTTCCAATCTTTATTTAATATAGTATTTAAATGGAAAGACCTAAACCAATAATCGGTGAACCTTTAATGTTTGGAGGTCCTAAGGGTGAGGGGCACTACTTGATCCAGGGTGCTTCTGAGAACATCATTGTAGTGATTCACAGCTAGATCAGGACAGAAGAAAGAGGAGATTATGGACAGTGATGAGTGTAGAGAGTCTGTGAGTGTATGAGAGGCTTAATGGCCTGTAGATTTCTGGATATGTGATAGATAGGAGTTTGCTGTGGTGGGCGAGGGTTTATGAGTGTGAAGGAGAGAATGTTGTGACCAGAGAGAGGAAGAGCCGAGTTATATAGGGAGGGGGTTGAAAAGAGCCAAGTAAAGACCAGGTCAAGGGTGTTACCTTGTGTGTCTCAGAGGTTAAAAGCTATGAGAGGCCAAGAGAGGTGTTTAGAGATAAGAGATGGGATGCAGATGGGGAGGTGAGGCTGTTTATGGATGTTGAAGTCTCTCAGAATAAGGGTTGGTAATTATGAGGACATGAAGTGCCGCAGCCATGGAGAAAAATGGTTGAGGAAGTGGGTGGATGACCTGGGGGGTGGTATACAACTGCTACTTTGAGGGGCAGGGGATGGAAGAGCCTGATGGTGTGGACCTCAAAAGAAAGGAATGAGAGAGATGTAGCTGGGGGGATGACCTGGAAAGTACATTGTGAGGATAGGAGTAAGCCGACTCCATCACCATGTCTATTCCCAGGTCTCGGAGAAATGTAAACTGCCATGCGAAATAGCAGCAAGGGAAGTAGTGTCTGAATCCTGTATGCAGGTTTCAGTGAAGACCAGCAGATTAAGAGAGTTAGTGAGAAAGTAATTGTGGATGGAGGGAAGCTTGCTGCATACAGACTGTGGATTCCAGAGTGTGCAATTAAAAGAGGGAGATGAAGGTGTGCAGGAAAAGTTAATAAGGTTAGTAGGTTTTCTATGTGAGGTGGGGAAGGGGTTGAAGTTGGCAGTGGGTGCACAAGGATTGGGAGAGATATCACCTGACAGGAGCAGCAGCAAAAAGAAAAAATACAAATAATTTTTGGATTTGTGACATGGATTATAATGCAATTCTCTGGAATATGATGGACTGAGATTATTCAGTAAACTGAAGATAGCATTGAAACTGTACATAGGGGAGGGAAGGAGACAGAGGCTGATGTGAATGAGTGGTGATGGAGGAGGTATGGGGCGGTAAAAGTGGATGGCAAATGCACATAGGAAAAGAAACAATGAAATAAAAGACATCGCAAAGATTGAAAGTGAAAAGAATTATATATATTGTTTTCAGTGGTTTCAATCCCATTACCTTCCATTCAAAGCCAGTCAATTCCAAACAATTTCTGGTCTATTTCATTTTTTGACACTTAAGAGACACTTATTTGAGGCACAAAAGCACAGGGGCGGAACTACACTGGTGCAGCCGGTGCAGCTGCACCAGGGCCCCGACCAGTTAGGGGGCCCCTTCAAGCCTGGAGGGGCCCCCCAGCCGACCCCCACAAGCCGCCGTCACCAGGCGGGAGAGCGCGGCTCTCAGCGCGGCTCTCAGCGCGGCTCTCCCAGCCGACCCCCACAAGCCGCCGTTGCCAGTCGGGAGAGCGCGGCTCTCAGCGCGGCTCTCCCAGCCGACCCCCACAAGCTGCCGTCACCAGGCGGGAGAGCGCGGCTCTCCCAGCAGGACCAGGCGGGAGAGCGCGGCTCTCCCAGAAGCAGCGGTAAGAGAGCTCTCTCCCAGCTCTCCCCCCCCGGTCCACACCTGCACCAGGGCCCCCGGGGGTGACGGTCCGCCCCTGCAAAAGCAGACACGTCTGTAGCAGACTTGTAGCTTGTAAGATATACCTAAAAAAGTGAATTCAGGTGTGGAACAAGGGGGAGAGAACTGGACTCCATTAACCCATTACCAATCAAGCCTGAGCCAATTGGTGGCTCACAAGCAGATAAAACAAAGCATCATAAACAGGGGTATGTGGGAGGGCAGTAGAAAGGACAATTACATTCATAATAGAATGGGATATTTTGCAGCATGAAAAATACGTCAGTTTAGCAGGAGAGCTGGGTACATAAGAATAGAATCGCACGTACCACAGATATTTTGCAGCATGAAAAATACATCAGTTCAGCAGGATTGCTGGATGCATGAGAATACAATCACACGTACCACAGATATTTGCAGCTTGAAAAAACATCAGCTCAGCAGGAGAGCTGGGTGCATGAAAATAGAATCACATGTGAAGACCACTATATCTGCATAGATGAACTATAATTTTTTAATGTATTATCATTTTTTCTAGCTTTGGTTTTATTTGGTACGATCCGATTAAATTAACACCTATATATTTCTTGGTAGCTAATCATACTTGGTTACCCTGTAATATAACAATAGCAGGTGTGGTGATGTGACCCCTGGCCGGGTGCATCACATGACTGATCGCCTTAGGATCCAGTTCAGATCAGCCTATTTTGCT
The DNA here is from genome assembly GCA_033576535.1 of Allobates femoralis. Lineage (NCBI taxonomy): Eukaryota > Metazoa > Chordata > Amphibia > Anura > Aromobatidae > Allobates > Allobates femoralis. Next base: position 167,709,607 of record JARQOC010000001.1, on the reverse strand, counting down.
GTGTGTGTGTTGTGTTAAACATGGGATCCGGTGCACAATGGGTTGGTTCATGAGCCAAATGAGTGGCTGTGAGTGGCTGATGAGACCAATGAGTGACCAAAGGAAAGTAAAGGGTGCTGATTGCTGACAGCCCAGGTGGGTGTGTCAGGTGGGTGTGGTAAGCAGGCCTTAACGTGCCAGGTGAGTGAGAGTGAGAAGTTCAGTTTGGTTTGTGAGAGAGACCCAGCCAGTGTGGGTGTGAGATCGGAGGCGTTCCGTCCCGTTGGGACGAGAGGGAGGCTTGGCCTGCTGCATGCGGGAGGCACCTCTCCCTCCGATGGTGTGTGTGAACTTGTGGCCAGATGCAGAGGTGAAGAGGGCTCCTGGAGTGTGGAACCGAGGCTGATCCTGGTGGGTGCTCGACTCAGGTGTGGGCACATTTGTCGACCTGGAGGCCTGCCACAGGATGGAGGTTTAGTGGCAGCTGTCGGGCCTAAACACATGGTGAGGAGGCCTTGGTGACGCTCAGTGTCCCCGGTGACTCAGGTTTGCCAATCCCTGTTATGGACCCAGGGGAGCCGCAGTCCATGGATGTTGTAGGATGGGCTGTGAGCGTGTGTGAGAACGTATGTGATCCATGGATGTGTTAGGATGGATCACATGCGGTGTGGAAGGTATCGGACAGGCTGGATCCCGTACCATACCGGGTGGTGTGAGACCACATAAGGCTTGAGAGCCAGACGGTCGTAGCCGCTATTGGGACTGACCAGGGGTCGTGATATGATCCTGTTGATCTTGGAGGAATGTGTGTGAAGGCTGTCCACAGTGTAGCAGCCCGTGTGAGACCTGTGTGAAAAGGGCTGTACCCGGATCCTGGGAGTGGGGTTTGGGTTGGTACTAAGTGTTATGTAAATAGTTAGGCGGCTGGAACCGCCATTGGGACCCACAGGGCCTGGTGATAGATAGTTATGGTAAATGTAGGTGTTCTATAATATATGTAATATAACATGTAATGTGACGTGTTTCTCTAATGTATGTGAAATGTACTATGGGTTATACATGCTACCCAGGTTATGATATGTATGTGAGAAATAAATGGGTTTTAATTTGTTAAATTATAAGCACGTGTTGCTGTCATTATGCAGCAAGCGAGTTCCCGGGTGGCTACCTCACATAGGGTATAGTGGACATATTATAGTCATATTTTAAAAATAGTGCTATATATATATATATATATATATATATATATATATATATATATTACACACATTTATATGTATATACTATATAATCATCTAAGGTTGTCTGTCTGTCACGGAAATCGCGCGCCAGCGCTCATTGGTCGCCGCCGGCCGCGACAACCAATGAGCGCAGCGTGTGCTAAGCAGCCACGCGCATTAGCAATGCGGGATTGCCGTGACAGCACTACATTCACATGGTGGGCGGGAAAGCCGACTTTACTGTTGGCTTTCCTGCCCCGTGATGTCACAGAGGGGAGGAGGAATCCTGGTTCCTCCTCCCTCTGTGACATGCATGACTGCCCCCATTTGATTTTGCAGTGTATTAATATACACTGCGAAATCAGAGTTAACTAAAGGCAAATGTATTAAAAATAATAAAGAATACTAACTTACCCTCCGACGGGTGTCCGGGGGCCGGGAGCTGCAGCAAGAATTGACCTGCTAGGACCTGTCGTGATGTCAGTGACTCAGAGGGGCGTTCCAACACTGATTGGCCGCTCACGGTCATATGATACATATCGCATGTCCGCGAGCAGCCAATGAGCGTTAGGAACTCCCCTCTGAGTCACTCTGACATCACGATAGGTCCTAGCAGGTGAATTCTTGGGCTCCCAGACACCCGAACACCCGTCGGAGGGTAAGTATTTATTCTTTATTATTTTTCATACATTTGCCTTTAATTAACTCTGATTTCCCAGTGTATATATTAATACACTGCAAAATCAAATGGGGGCAGTCATGCATGTCACAGAGGTAGGAGGAACCAGGATTCTTCCTCCCCTCTGTGACATCACATGGGAGAAAACGCAGGTGCTGCTGCGTAAAGAATTAACATGTCAATTCTTTACGCAGCAGCGTTTTCTTCCATAAAAGTGCTGCATATTTTTACGCAGTGTCTGAACGGCAAAGTGAATTTCCCATTCACATTGCTGGCAGACACAAGGCACATTGCGTATTTTTGAAAAGCGCTCGCAAAAAAGCGCACAAAAATACACAGTGTTTGAACATAGCCTAAGGTTGCTTTCACACTTTTTTTTTTAAAATGCGGCAGTTGCGGTAAAAAAAAACGCATCTGCTGCATTTTCCGCCTAATGCCCACTCTTGTGGCGCACTTGCGGTGCACTTGCGGCAAGCCCCATGCATTGTTTATGGGGCTTGCAGTAAGTGTGCAGCAGGTGTGGCAATTGCGGTTCCGGTAGTTGCGGCCACGAAAAAAAATGCAGCTGACCACGTTTTTTTTCACAGCTGCAACCGCCGCAACTACCAAAACCGCAATTGCTGCACCTGCTGCACACTTACCGCAAGCCCCATAGACAATGCATGGGGCTTACCGTAAGCGTGCAGCAAGAGCGTTTTTTTTACCGCAACTGCCGCATTTTTCAAAAAACCTCAATGTGAAAGCAGCCTATTACATACTTACAGGACCCCTGATGATGTCACAATCATGGCTGGAGCAAGGTCACATAACTGTGACATCACCAGAGGTCTTTAAACTAAATGCATACAGCACCAGGAGCCAGGTACTGCAGACCACTTACATCCACACACCCTACACTCAGCCCTGCACTCAGATCACAGTCAGCCCTGCACTCAGGTCACACTCAGCCCTGCACTCAGGTCACACTCAGCTCTGCACTCGGGTCACACTCAGCCCTGCACTCGGGTCACACTCAGCCCTGCACTCGGGTCACACTCAGCCCTGCACTCGGGTCACACTCAGCCCTGCACTCGGGTCACACTCAGCCCTGCACTTGGGTCACACTCAACCCTGCACTCGGGTCACACTCAGCCCTGCACTCGGGTCACACTCACCCTGCACTCATCTCACTCTCACCCTGCACTCATCTCACACTTAGCACTAAACTCATCCTGCACTCACATCACACTCAGCCCTGCACTCACGTCACACTCAGCCCTGCACTCACGTCACACTCTGCCCTGCATTCACGTCACACTCTGCCCTGCACTCATGTCACACTCTGCACTGCACTCACGTCACACTCTGCCCTGCACTCCCCTCACACTCACCCTGCACTCATCTCACTCTCACCCTGCACTCATCTCACACTTAGCACTAAACTCATCCTGCGCTCATGTCACACACTGCCCTGCACTCACGTCACACTCTGCCCTGCACTCACGTCACACTCTCACTGCACTCACATGCACCCTGCACTCATGTCACACTCTGTCCTGCACTCACGTCACACTTAGCTCTGCACTCACGTCACACTCACCTTGCACTCACCTCACACTTAGCCCTACACTCACCTTGCACTCACGTCACACTGTCTCTCTATCACAAAACCCGTGTCGCTGATTGTTGGCGGCTGGCTGGGCGTGACCAATCAGCGACGCTGGATTTCTGATACAGCGAAACAGATACAGTCCGCCCGGTCTCCCGGCCACCCTCCACTCGGTCTCCTTCCCGCTGCTCACCCGCTCCACGCTCCCTCCCGGCCTCCACTCCATGCACCATCTGCCCGCTGCTCACCCCGCCATTCTTCTTCTTCTTTTCGTGGCATAGACTCCAGAAATTCAAAGGCCGCGGGGGTGGGGGTGGAGCTACCAAAGGGGGCGTTGTAATGGCCATGTAAAAGGGCACGCCCACCACTTCAGGGCTATGCGCTTGGACACGCCTATTATGATGCCCCCTGTTATCTCCACCCCCCGAGGCCTTGGAATTGTTGACGTCTATGCTGGAGGAAGAAGAAGACATGCTAGAGTGAGAGGCGGCTGGACAGAAGCTTGGAGCGGGTGAGAACTGAGAGGGGCCACTGCCGCACACCCGCACCGCCGCGCACCCAAATATTCTAGAATACCCACTGCGTTAGAATCGGGCCACCGCCTAGTATATATGTAAAAAAATACATATTATATATATATATATATATATATATATATATATATATATATATATATAGATACAGTACAGACCAAAAGTTTGGACACACCTTCTCATTCAAAGATTTTCTGTACTTTCATGACTATGAAAATTGTAGATTCCCACTTAAGGCATCAAAACTATGAATTAACACATGTGGAATTACATACTTAACAAAGAAGTGTGAAACAACTGAAAATATGTCTTATATTCTAGGATCTACAAAGTAGCCACCTTTTGCTTTGATTACTGCTTTGCACACTCTTGGCATTCTCTTGATGAGCTTCAAAGCAGCAAAGCACCCCCACACCATCACAGCTCCTCTTCCATGCTTCACGGTGGGAACCAGGCATGTAGAGTCCATCCGTTTACCTTTTCTGCGTCTCACAAACACACGGTGGTTGGAACCAAAGATCTCAAATTTGGACTCATCAGACCAAAACACAGATTCCCACTGGTCTAATGTCCATTTCTTGTGTTCTTTAACCCAAACAAGTCTCTTCTGCTTGTTGCCTGTACTTAGCAGTGGTTTCCTAGCAGCTATTTTACCATGAAGGCCTGCTGCACAAAGTCTCCTCTTAACAGTTGTTGTAGAGATGTGTCTGTTGCTAGAACTCCGTGTGGCATTGACCTGGTCTCTAATCTGAGCTGCTGTTAACCTGCGATTTCTGAGGCTGGTGACTCGGATGAACTTATCCTCCACAGCAGAGGTGACTCTTGGTCTTCCTTTCCTGAAACGGTCCTCATGTGAGCCAGTTTCTTTGTAACACTTGATGGTTTTTGCAACTGCACTTGGGGACACTTTCAAAGTTTTACCAATTTTTGGGACTGACTGACCTTCATTTCTTAAAGTAATGATGGCCACTCGTTTTTCTTTACTTAGCTGCTTTTTTCTTGCCATAATACAAAGTCTAACAGTCTATTCAGTAGGACTATCAGCTGTGTATCCACCAGACTTCTGCACAGCACAACTGATGGTCCCAACCCAATTTATAAGGCAAGAAATCCCACTTCTTAAACCTGACAGGGCACACCTGTGAAGTGAAAATCATTTCCGGTGATTACCTCTTGAAGCTCATCAAGAGAATGCCAAGAGTGTGCAAAGCAGTTATCAAAGCAAAAGGTGGCTTCTTTGAAGAATCTAGAATATAAGACATATTTTCAACTGTTTCACACTTTTTTGTTAAGTATATAATTCCACATGTGTTAATTCATAGTTTTGAAGTCTTCAGTGTGAATCTACAATTTTCATAGACATGAAAATACAGAAAAATCTTTGAATGAGAAGGTGTGTCCAAACTTTTGGTCTGTACTGTATATATATGTGTAAAATTAACTATGGGTATTATGGGTATAAAATGATAGTCTTACAATATTTCTTCTTGAATGGCACTATTGGGTCATTCCATGTCAAGTGATCCAAAAATGAATATTTTTTTTCCCTGACGTCCTCAGATTTTTTAAATTTTTTTTCTATATGAAGAACAACTTTAGTTAATTACAAAAAAAAGTTTTGAATTTTTTTCTTTATCAGTTAATTTTTTACAGATTTTTAAAGTTTTTAAAAAGTGCGAATTTTGGCCTGGTATGGCTTTACATTTTCTATCATATCTCGGGCTAGAAATAAGATAGAGAAACAAAATAAACACCAATCTACTCAGAACTGTGCAGGCTTTCACCAGATATGCCACAAGAGGATCTTTGTTAATATTTTACCCATGTGATCGCAAGCGCAAAACTTTAAAACGCATTTACGAAACATTGGCGCGCTTTAAATATTTCAAAATCTGCCCATGTGTCTACTTTGCTCTTAGCCACATCTGTACCAAATTTCAAGTTGGGATCGCGATGGGATCATATTTTAAAATATTTTAATATTAATAGCGTCAATGGGTCATTCTATATCAAGTGATCTAAATATGAATATTTTTTTTTACCTGACGTCTTTAGATTTTTTTAATTCTTTTTCTTTATGAAGTACAACTTTAGTTAATTACAAATTAAAAGTTTAGAATTTTTTTCTTCATCAGTTAATTTTTTACAGATTTTTAAAGTTTAAAAAAAGGGTGAATTTTGGCCTGGTACGACTTTACATTTTTTTTATCTCAGGCTAGAAATAAGATAATGAAGTGGGAGAGGCATCATTTTACTCAGAACGGTAACAGCTTTCATTTGATATGTTACAAGACTATGTTTTTTTATATCAAATTCAAACTATTGATGGGCAATTGTGAAAAAATGACTGATTGTGTTCTTGGTTATATTTGTGCAGAGATTCAACTTGGGACCTGTCAAATGTATATATTTTTTATTTTATGGTTGTATGAGTTATCACAACTTATTGAATAAAACATTTATATGCAACAAAAAAGAAACACAAAAAACAAATCCCATAAGTGCCAGGATAAATACATCTTAATCATCAGAACACAACGCTCAGCATTTTCAACTTGAATGTATTGAACAAACCAAAAGAAGAAAGGTGATCATATCCTCAAGTTTGATTAAACAAGATTAAAAGAACCAAAAATATTAACCCCTATTTATACATATAAATTTGTTTTCTATTCTATCACTAAACATGTGATTTATGAAGTGTTTAATAAGAATAGTACAGTAGTTAAATCATCGTTCTATAAATTATGAACTAATCAAACAATTAATAGTATGTTTTTAAAGTGGCATTTTTTCAATTTGTCCCTTCTAGTGGGTGAAATGTAATCTTGTCCATAAACGCTTACTAGCAATCGCCATTTCCTTGTGTGTCACAGTATGTACGGCCTGTCACGGTGTTAGGCTCCGCCTGAGTTAATATCTGATTTTTGTGCACTTTTAAAATGTCTGGCTTTCTTGGATACACAAAGGATGGCGCTGGACCAGAAGGATGCAATAAAGTCAATTCTACTTCTTCATTTTCACAATCTTTGGAGAGTACAGTAGCCAGCCACCAGCGCCAATCATATTCATATTTTTTCAAAAGGATTGCAACAGTGTCTATGATAAAATGCTGTTTCTTGAGAAGTAGCAGCCATTCCTGTGTGGGAAAAATACAGTTAATATTAAGTAAGGAAGATAGGTAATAAAAATAAAGATTTACAGTACACTTGAGATAGAACTGTATTACTATAAAGTGAGTTTTAGGGCTAGCGCGCACAGTTTTTTCTGTCTGCAGATACACGCTGCAGTTTTGGCAGCTTGTTTTTCTACCAGGTTTTTACCACATATGCGTTAGTTTTTTTAATCGCTAGTGAAAAAAATGGCAGCTTTTTTTATATAAATGATAAATGCTGCATTTATTGCAGCGATTAAAAAGTAGTTCAAGCAGTGATTTACTCACTCTTGAGTGTTTCCAAAAAACACTGCATGTGGTGAACCCCATAGAAATCAATGGGGCTGTTTTTCTGAATGATGATCCCTAAGAATAGCACTGTGTGTATTGGCCCTTAATAATAAAAGCATTAAACTATTAATATATTTACTCACCCATATTTTAGTACACAGCCTTAATGGCTTTGTACAGACTACTGTTTGTTCAGGAGTGAAGATGTCCAGACATGTCAGGACATGAAAGGTCTGAACGAGCTGTCTTACTTCCTGAATGCAGTGGGTAGACACTTAACATGATTGACAGAGCTGCTGGCCTATCATCTGCTGTGCATTCACTGTCTATCCCTGTGCTTTCTCAGGTTGAGCCCTAACAAAGCTTTTTCCTATATGTCCTCTCCTGCTTCTAAGCTGTAACATATCAAAGTAATGTCTAAAAAGAATGGATTTGATAAATATAGACCCCACGCTTTTAGACCACAGGTTGAACAGATCTGAATTCAAGATTTTTGAATTGACACTATAATAGTTAAATATTTTAAAATATGATACCATCACGATCCCAACTTGAAATTTGGTACAGATGTAGCTAAGAGCATAAAAGACACATGGGCAGTTTTGGAAAATTTTTATTAAAACGTTTTTTTGGAAATGCGTTTCAAAATGTTGCGTTTGTGTTCGCTTGGGTAAAAAATTAAAATGAACAAATATACTCTTGTGACATATCTGGTGAAAGCCTGGACAGTTCTGAGTAGAATGGTGTTTATTTTGTTTCTCTATCTTATTTCTAGCCCAAGATAAAAAAATGTAAAGTCATACCAGACCAAAATTCACACTTTTTTTAAACTTTAAAAATCTGTAAAAAATTAACTGATGAAGAAAAAAATTCTGAACTTTTAATTTGTAATTAACTAAAGTAGTACTTCATAAAGGAAAAAAAATAAAAAAAAATCTAAAGACGTCAGGTAAAAAAAAATATTCATATTTAGATCACTTGATATGGAATGACCCATTGACACAATTAATAGTAAAATATTTTAAAATATGATCCCATCACGATCCCAACTTGAAATTTGGTACAGATGTGGATAAGAGCAAAGCAGACACATGGGCAGTTTTTGAAATATTTAAAGCGCGCCGATTTTTTGGAAATGCGTTTTAAAGTTTTGCGCTTGCGATCACATGGGTAAAATATTAACAAAGATCCTCTTGTGACATACCTGGTGAAAGCCTGTATAGTTCTGAGTAGAATGGTGTTTATTTTGTCTCTCTATCTTATTCCTAGCCTTAGTTATGAGGAGAAACGTAAAGGCAGGCAACAGCGACATTCTCACTTTTTCCGAACTTTGAAAATCATTTTAAAAAAAAATAAATTTTTAAAAAAATTTTTCTCTTCACATTTTGCATTGTCTGACATGCTATTATCAAATAACAAAATCTCAAAAGAATTAAAAATATAGAGGTAATAATCATTGGTTCACTTGACATGGAATGACCCTATTATCCTTCTGTGGTAGTGCAGCCAATTGATAGATATAACTGCCTGTTCAAAGTATTGTAAATTTTGAAGTTTTTCTCTTACATGCCCTTACTAAGTGCTGCTTAATCCTGTGATTTTTATAGTGCAAATTTCACTTTTTCCTATCCTACCGCTTTTGTAATTATAGATGAATAAAATTTATATACTTTCATACATATAGGGTTGTTGATCGTTTTTAGTTCTCTTTGTTCTTAAATAAGTAGCAATTGCCTATAATCCATTATTTTTTATGAAAATGTTTTGTAGGGATTAAACCATGTGATAATCTATTTTCATTGCACTTGGTATACCTGTATATAAATGTGTGCAAAATTTGGTGTTCTGTATACTATATACAGTATGAGCTGGAGTATGATCCACATTGGTCGTGATATGCAGTGAGGTCAGAATCCAGTGCTTTTCTTGCATGCCTGAAGAGGTCAGCTGTTTCGTATGCCAGCTGTGACAAGCAGAGGATAGAGTCATGATCCTGAAGCATGCCTGGCATTATTAAACCTGCAGCTGGTGGATCGGCAAATCCAGGAGGATGAGATGATGTAGAAGTGAAAGAAGCTCCTGTTTCCCTGCTTTGTGTAGCACCCCTACCAGAGGCCTTCAACTAGGAGAATGCCATATGGGGACCACTATCTCCTCCCGGCAAGTGTCCTTATAAGCATGAAGCACCCAGGCCCATCTCATTTCTGGAAGAAATTAGGCTCGTGGATACCATTGCTAAAGAGTGGCAACATTCTTCCAAAAGCGAAGGGTTTAGGTTTACAGGTGAAGACGGGACTGTTGACAGATGCTATTTAAACAGACCCACCCTGCTGTGTGACCATCTTCCTTCATGACTCTGCACCCTCTATGTTGGGGAGGTGGTCATCTTCATTAAGTTGGGTCCAAGACTAGCAGCAGGCAGGCCACCATTAAGACGATAGAGGATACCGGGCCAGGCCTTATCTTGTGAGCCCTACAGGCCATTTTGCTGAATTTGTGAGGATTTTGGCAAATGACAATTTTTGAAAAATTCAAGTAGAATTCAAGTCCATTCAAATTTATTCGCTGATCTGTAACGGATAAGCTAAATCAATGCAATGTGGAAAGAGTCATGAAATGCTTAGTTGTGTATAAATGAGTAATCTATATACAATATTGTTATAGAGGATTTTAATTGAAACCTAATTTGGCAGGACTGAAAACATAGGTCCCCTATTAATCATAAAAACAATGCCAGAATTCTGGTGTCAAATTTTTGCAAAGTTTCAACATTTTTACTCAGGTTTAGGCCAATTCTATAAAATAATTTAAAGTGATAAATGAATCATAATTTATGCCTCAAAGGTGGTGTAAATTGCGACTGAAAATAAATCCAGTTCCTGACTGAAGTTCATTCCTGAAGTTGGCACCCACTTGATGAAAGATGTGCCAAGTTCAATAAAAAGGGCACCCCCCTTAATTAATCTTGTGCACTATACTCTATTGCACTCTTTATCAAGCCTGGCATACCAAGCGCCAGTCTTCATGAATCACGGCCATAGTGCTAATGGCTGAGCACTTGTACCTACGCAGATTTACAAGAGGAGCTTGCTTAATATTTTCAATGACTTTTGTTAAATGCTAAATCCATGCTACCTGTAATAAGTAATCTAATGCTGCCAAAAAAAAACTCCATGACAACTGCTGGCATTTAGACTTTGGCATTTAGTACAGTTTTGTTTTTTCCTTCATTCTTAGAAATGTCAAAAAAAAGATTGTATATTGTGGGAACATTTTTAAAATGAAGTGTTGGAAAGAGATGTCTTTATGAGAGTATTTCATGTATTTTAGGTGGACTTTCAGATTTTTACACTACAGAAAGAATATTAATGTGTCCCTGGAGGTAGCCGAAAGTAGTTCTAGCCTTACACTTTCAAGTGGCTGATTTATGAACCCAGAGGTGCACTCAATATAGGAATGTGCATTTCTGGGTAATAAAAATGCAATAATATATAAATTATTCAATTGTATGATGAACAGTAGTTTAGAATAAATGTACATTCTCAGCCACTTCCAAAAACCTACAAAAAGTTCCACATCAAGAATGTTCTCAGTATGTAAACTTTGTATTAAGTTACTGAACTGCAATAGAAATGTTTAGTTTTTGTCCACATTTTGCATTTGATAAGTTACTGATAATGCCTGTATATACTGGTGACTAGTGATGAGTGAGTGTAATTGTTACTATTCATTACTCGCGCAGATAGCACGGTATTCGCGATACTCGTTACTCGGTGAAAAACACAAGATGCCAGCACAGCCGGAAATTGCAAAAAAATATATATGTGTATCTATGTAGAGTAGGACCACTCTATCTGAGACATTCCTTGGCGTGGAGGAATGGCTCAAGAGATTATTTCGGTAATCTTTTGCAAAATGTCTCTATTTGTATGCAATATGGTAGTGACAGGTGTACTTACACATTTATTTTTTCAGCAATTTTTGACTGTGCTGGATCCCCATTTTCTCTCGTTACTCGGTGAGTATCACTGGTACTCGTGAGTAATGTGTTGATCGTGAATGATCTGACACATATTGCCAGCTCCCTTCAGTACACAAAGGGAGTCAACACCCCAGTGAGACCAGACTGAATGTTAGGGTCTCTTTGGGGGCACAGCAAGGAATTTTATGCAGTGAAAACTCAAAAATGCTCGCCCTCCTGCCCTGCCCCGGAAAGACTCATTTTATAGCCTGATAAGTGTGGGCAGAACCTATCACTGATTGACTAGCATTGGACAAGTACACGAGTATTACAAAGTACTCGTTACAAGTATAGCGATAGCGAATATTTTGCTACTCGCTCATCACTACTGGTGACTTATATAGAGGGGATTAGACAGTGTCTACATTTTTTAAACATGTATATAATAATAATTCATATTTTAAAAATTATTTTCAATCAATAAACAGACACAAAAAATATCTGACAGGAATCTCCTAATAGAATGAAGCAAGTGTGAACAAGTGCAAAGTGCTGTGACTGCAATAAATACAAGATTATATAGCAGGATATAGGTTCTCCCCAGTGACTGTTTTTATCACACCCAGGGAGATGGTTTCGTCACATAAACTAAATCAGTGTTAGGAAGTTAAGAGGTTAAAACTTAACATTTAATCGATTATTCTAAAAGACTAGATTGTCTCACAAACTATACATATAAATTATAACAGTGCCCAAGTGTCACACTATTAAAAAGCTCCGTTACCATACTAGGAGCTATTTCTCATTTGAAGGTTTTATCCATAGAGCTCAGTCTGCCCTTCATCATAATTCACCTCCAAACCTTTATGCTAGTTACATATATGCTGGTGTCATCTCTTACACCCCACAATAACTTGCATACATCCCTGCATATGAAAATCAAACAAAGCCCACTTCCCCTTTGTATAGGAAAGGTCTCACCGGCTTCTTTTCGTCAGAGCAGGTTTCACTTAGAGTTACTTCCTTCCAGGAGGTCCTTCTGCTAATGACAGCCTGATTTGGAACTCTCAAAGTAATCTATATATCACCACCATGTTCCACTCCCTACGCGTTTCGGACTTATAATCCTCATCAGGGGATGTGTGGCTTGGTTTTCAGTGGGGTCCTAATGACAGGTGCCCCTTATGATGGTATATGCCTCTGTGAACAAGACATTAAATATTATTCCCTCTTAGTTATGCCATTTGGTGCAAAGCACCACGATCTACATATATAGTACCAGTCCCCCTTGGGTGCTACAGCCCCTGGGTACTCACCCAGAATAGCTCGGTGGTCTGAATGTGGAGGACGCCGCCGCGGCCATATCGCAGCTTTTATGGCCGTATTTCCCGGTCACCCGGCGTCCCCCGCCCCCGGAAATGACGCGCGTATCCTCCCGCAAAGTCATTTACTAGGAGAAATAGGTTCTGGTAAAGAACCTGCCTCTTCTGATGACCTCATAGTCCGGGGGAGGAATCAATGAGCCCTAGATTCCACCCACTACTGAAAACGGACCGGGAATGAGGTGTGGAATGCATGCTTGCGTTCCACAGAAGCGCCGGACCGGAAATGACGTTGCGGGACGATACGTGCGTCATTTCCGGGGGCGGGGGACGCCGGGTGACCGTGAAATACGGCCATAAAAGCTGCAGGATGGCCGCGGCGGCGTCCTCCACATTCAGACCACCGAGCTATGCTGGGTGAGTACCCAGGGGGCTGTAGCACCCAAGGGGGACTGGTACTATATATGTAGATCGTGGTGCTTTGCACCAAATGGCATAACTAAGAGGGAATAATATCTAATGTCTTGTTCACAGAGGCATATACCATCATAAGGGGCACCTGTCATTAGGACCCCACTGAAAACCAAGCCACACATCCCCTGATGAGGATTATAAGTCCGAAACGCGTAGGGAGTGGAACATGGTGGTGATATATAGATTACTTTGAGAGTCCCAAATCAGGCTGTCATTAGCAGAAGGACCTCCTGGAAGGAAGTAACTCTAAGTGAAACCTGCTCTGACGAAAAGAAGCCGGTGAGACCTTTCCTATACAAAGGGAAGTGGGCTTTGTTTGATTTTCATATGCAGGGATGTATGCAAGTTATTGTGGGGTGTAAGAGATGACACCAGCATATATGTAACTAGTATAAAGGTTTGGAGGTGAATTATGATGAAGGGCAGACTGAGCTCTATGGATAAAACCTTCAAATGAGAAATAGCTCCTAGTATGGTAACGGAGCTTTTTAATAGTGTGACACTTGGGCACTGTTATAATTTATATGTATAGTTTGTGAGACAATCTAGTCTTTTAGAATAATCGATTAAATGTTAAGTTTTAACCTCTTAACTTCCTAACACTGATTTAGTTTATGCAATAAATACAAGCTAACATCCTGTGTGCCAAAATGTATACATACACTAAATATATGAAATCTAAACTGCATTACTACTAATTATAAAAGAGGTACTTAAAAAAGTTTTTTTTTAAATATTTCACCACTGGAGTGGTATCTCAAATGTCTCTTCTCTGCCTGTAGTAAAATACTTGTTGGCTGCCATCTTCTGATGTTCCTAGTGCTGTTTGGTTATCTTGTGATCACAGCTTCTGAGTGACTTGAAGTCACGGCTAAAAGTCCAATGGGGCCATTGTACTGGTTATGAGGAGCTGTGGAGGCCACTATACCATATATAAGGGGCTGTGGTTGCCATTATACTGGGTATAAAGGGTTGTGGGTGCCATCATACTGTTTGGGGGCTATGGGGAAGCATTTAAATATATGGGAAGCTGTGGTAAGTATCATACTTTATGAGGGACTGCATTCCCTCTGGCATGATGATTTTATCTTACTGCAAACAATAAAAATTGGATTTTAAAAGATAAAGAAGAAAGCCTGGTGCTGGAATAATTTCCTTCTTGTTCTATGACTTTGGTGGATCCAGTCACTACATTCCTGGCACCTGTGTTTGTCCTGCATTCCAGTGAGGCACTATTCCTTTCCCCCTTTTCCTGTTTGCAACATATGTCTCCATCCTGGTATATTTTCAACATACTGATATACAGTTAGGGCCAGAAATATTTGGACAGTGACACAATTTTCGCGAGTTGGGCTCTGCATGCCACCACATTGGATTTGAATTGAAACCTCTACAACAGAATTCAAGTGCAGATTGTAACGTTTAATTTGAAGGGTTGAACAAAAATATCTAAACACTCCACATTTTAGGAGGTCAAAAGTAATTGGACAAATAAACATAACCCAAACAAAATATTTTTATTTTCAATATTTTATTGCGAATCCTTTGGAGGCAATCACTGCCTTAAGTCTGGAACCCATGGACATCACCAAATGCTGGGTTTCCGCCTTCTTAATGCTTTGCCAGGCCTTTACAGCCACAGCCTTCAGGTCTTGCTTGTTTGTGGGTCTTTCCGTCTTAAGTCTGGATTTCAGCAAGTGAAATGCATGCTCAATTGGGTTAAGATCTGGTGATTGACTTGGCCATTGCAGAATGTTCCACTTTTTTGCACTCATGAACTCCTAGGTAGCTTTGGCTGTATGCTTGGGGTCATTGTCCATCTGTACTATGAAGCGCCGTCCAATCAACTTTGCAGCATTTGGCTGAATCTGGGCTGAAAGTATATCCCAAAACACTTCACAATTAATCCGGCTACTCTTGTCTGCTGTTATGTCATCAATAAACACAAGTGACCCAGTGCCATTGAAAGCCATGCATGCCCATGCCATCACGTTGCCTCCACCATGTCTTACAGAGGATGTTGTGTGCCTTGGATCATGTGCCGTTACCTTTCTTCTCCAAACTTTTTTCTTCCCATCATTCTGGTACAGGTTGATCTTTGTCTCATCTGTCCATAGAATACTTTTCCAGAACTGAGCTGGCTTCTTGAGGTGTTTTTCAGCAAATTTAACTCTGGCCTGTCTATTTTTGGAATTGATGAATGGTTTGCATCTAGATGTGAACCCTTTGTATTTACTGTCATGGAGTCTTCTCTTTACTGTTGACTTAGAGACAAATACACCTACTTCACTGAGAGTGTTCTGGACTTCAGTTGATGTTTGTGAACGGGTTCTTCTTCACCAAATAAAGTATGCGGCGATCATCCACCACTGTTGTCATCCGTGGATGCCCAGGCCTTTTAGAGTTCCCAAGCTCACCAGTCAATTCCTTTTTTCTCAGAATGTACCCAACTGTTGATTTTGCTACTCCAAGCATGTCTGCTATCTCTCTGATGGATTTTTTCTTTTTTTTTCAGCCTCAGGATGTTCTGCTTCACCTCAATTGAGAGTTCCTTTGACCGCATGTTGTCTGGTCACAGCAACAGCTTCCAAATGCAAAACCACACACCTGGAATCCACCCCTGACCTTTTAACTACTTCATTGATTACAGGTTAACGAGGGAGACGCCTTCAGAGTTAATTGCAGCCCTTAGAGTCCATTGTACAATTACTTTTGGTCCCTTGAAAAAGAGGAGGCTATGCATTACAGAGCTATGATTCCTAAACCCTTTCTCCGATTTGGATGTGGAAACTCTCATATTGCAGCTGGGAGTGTGCACTTTCAGCCCATATTATATATATAATTGTATTTCTGAACATGTTTTTGTAAACAGCTAAAATAACAAAACTTGTGTCACTGTCCAAATATTTCTGGCCCTAACTGTATATATCCTCCATCCTGGTAAGGTAAATGTTCCTCATCCCAGTATATATTAACCATATCCTGATATATGTCCCTCATATGTGTATATATGTTCCATTCTGGTATATGGCCTATATCCTGGTATATTGCCCCTATCCTGGTATATCTGCCCTATCTTGGTATATAGCACATATCATGGTGTATGTGCCTCATCCTGGTATATTACCCATATCCATGTTTATGGACTCAATCCTGGTATATGGACCCCATCAAGGTGTATAGTCCCCCATCCTGCTATATGGTCCATATTCTAGTATATGTTCTCCATCCTGTTATATGTGCTCCATCCTGGTATATGGCCCATATACTGGTATATGTGCCCCATCCGAACAATCAACAACCAGCAACCTCCTGGGTCTTATAACCGAGTTAAGTGAACTAGATCGGAAGTGGCATATTCATTACATGAACTAATTGCATCATAGGGTTATCTTATAGGGCCACTATATAAGGGCAGCCTAATGTATGGTCCCACAACCCCAAGCAACTATTCAAAACTTTTAACTCTCTACTCCGTCCCCTGCACATCCTCCCTCTCCCCTCATCTCTGCAGACGACTTTGCCACCTTTTTCAAACAGAAGATCGACAAAATCAGAGAAAGCTTTGATCCGCTGTCCCCTCGGCCCCCCCCTCTATCGCCCAACCCCCTATTCCAAAGGAAGTTTCTCCCCATGAAAGAAGATCACCTCTACTCCCTTCTAGCGCGATCACACTTAAACACCTGCGCCCTCAACCCACTCCCCTCCCACCTCATCTCTAACTTCACCACAGTCCTCATCCCTGCCCTAAACCATCTCTTCAACATATCACTTACTACTTGTGTCTTCCCCTCATCCTTCAAACATGCCCTAATCACGCCCATCCTGAAAAAAACATCCCTCGACCCTGCAGCAGTCTCCAACTATCGCCCCATATCTCTTCTCTCCTTCGCCTCAAAATTACTTGAACAACAAGTCTATTCGAACTGTCCTCCCGCCTCTCCTTCTTCTCTCTCTTTGACCGCCTATAATTAGGTTTCTGAACCCACCATTCCACCGAAACAGACCTAGCCAAAGTCACCAACGACCTATTGAGCACCAAGGGCAAGCAAAACTACTCTGTCCTCCTACTTCTCGACCTTGTTGCCGCCTTCGACACTATCGACCATGCCCTCCTACTTCAAATTCTAGAATCTCTTGGCATCACTGACCTGCTCGCTTCCTAAAACTAAACATGGACAAAACTGAGTTCATCGTCTTCCCCCCAAGTTGCTCTCCCCCCCCGCCCGACCTATCCATCAATGTTAATGACTGCTCACTCTCAACCCTCCCCCACGCCAAATGCCTCGGGGTAATCCTCGACTCTTCCCTCTCCTTCAAACCCCACATCCAAGCCCTCGCCACCGCCTGCCGACTCCAGCTCAAAAACATTACTGGAATCCGCACTTTCCTTGATCATAACACTGCTAAAACACTTTTCCGCTTTCTCATCACCTCCCACCTCGCCTACTGCAATCTCCTGCTCACCGGCCTCCCTGCTACTTCCCTCGCACCTCTCCAAACCATCCTCAATTCCGCTTCCCGACTCATCCACCTATCTCCCCGCTACTCTACTGTCTCCCCCCTCTGCCAAGCCCTTCACTGGCTCCCTACTTCTCAGAGATCCCGGTTCAAAACCCTAACTATGACATTCAAGGCCATGCACAACCTATCCCCTCCATACATTTCCAACCTGGTCTCCCGATACCTCCCCTCACGCAATCTGTGCTCCTCTCAAGAACTCCTCCTCTTCTCCCCTCTCATTTCCTCCTCCCGCAACCACATACAAGATTTCTCTTGTGCATCCACCATACTCTGGAACTCTCTCCTCCACCACATCAAGCACTCCCATAACCTGGGAACCTTCAAGAAAAACCAGAAGACACACCTCTTCCTTCAAGCCTACAACCCACACTGAGACCTAATCTGCCGCACCATCTCACCCTCACCTCTCCCCCTCCTACTGTCTCCCCACCCACGCCTTATAGACTGTGAGCCCTCATGGACAGGTTCCCCTGCCCTACTGTACTTGTATGATTTGACTGTGTTCATTTTACGTTCTTGTCCTCATCTTCCCCTATACATGTAAAGCACCAAGGAACTAATGGTGCTGTATAAACAAACAAAAATAAATAATAAATAACTAAATAAATAAACCTATTGCTAGGTAGTGGTCATCTTAGGAATAGTTCATGCATAATTTTTCTGTTGGTTGCATTTAGGTGTATCTCCCTTTGTTTGTCAAATCATTTGTCCTGTGAAGATTTTAATATTTGTACAATAAAGATGTTTATATTTTATCTTATTTAAATTATGGGATCACTCTATAACTCTTCTAAAAAAAATATCCCAATCTCTGATGATCCCCCAAAGCACCATCAAATCAATTATCATCAGATGGAAAGAACATTGTAACACATCATACCTGCCAAAAGAGGG
Organism: Allobates femoralis; assembly: GCA_033576535.1. NCBI lineage: Eukaryota > Metazoa > Chordata > Amphibia > Anura > Aromobatidae > Allobates > Allobates femoralis. The sequence continues at coordinate 167,690,988 of JARQOC010000001.1, read as the reverse complement.
CCACCCACCAAAACGCTCAGAAAGGAAAGGAGAGCATTAATCAGAGAGGCAGCACAGAGACCAAATGTAACCATGAAGGAGCTGCAGAGTTCCAAGGCAGAGACCAGAGTATCTATCCATATGACAACAATAATTCTTTTACTCTATAGAGGTGTCCTTTATGGAAGAGTGGCGAGAATAAAGCCTTTACTTACAGTCAAAACATGTAAGGCTCATTTTGTGTTTGCCAAAAAAGTGGGAGACTCTCCCAATGTATGGAGGAATGTGCTCTGCTCAGATTATAACACCATCCTCTCTGTTAATTATGATGGTGGCTGTAGAGATTTCTTTGTTGGCAGCAGGGACAGGAAAAATGATTTGAGTCAAGGGGAAGATGGATAGTGCAAAATACAGGAATATACTTGAGAAAAACCTCAGTCTGTCAGTGATTTGACAATGGGACGGAGGTTCACCTTCAAACAAGACAATTACTTAAAGCATACTGCTAAAGCAGCAGCTGAATGGTTTAAAGTAAAACATGTAAATGTTTTTGAGTGGCCTAGTTAAAGCCCAGAACTTAAAGAAGACTTGTTGCCAGGTTTTTTATCTAATATCTCCCATTACACTCCTGCACATGCACACTTCTTTCTGCTCTGCTTACAGAAGAGTAAAGTACTGTAATGTGCAGAATGCCCACACATGCACACTACAATACTTTGCTCTGCCCTCAGCAGGACAGAGAGAAGTGCACATGCAGAAGAGAACAATTGAAGACATTTTATGGATGATGTAGGATGCGTCTTCCACATGAATCAGGGAAGGAGGATGGTGATCGTGTGAAGAGAGGAGGCACTAAATGAGGAACAGCATAGCCTACATAAGTGAGTCTATAAAAAAAAAAAGGTATTTTATATGTTATAAAAATCGGCCTTGGGATTTATTTACTGCAGTGCAGAATGCTGTAATTAAAGGGCTTACTGGTGGTGCTTGCAGTGAATAGGGGGAAAACCTGATGACAGGTACAATTTAATCCAATTGAGACTCGGGGGTCAGACTTGAAGATTGCTGTTTACTAGAGCTAGAGGAGACCATCTAATGTGAAGGAGCTGGAGCAGTTTTACCTCATGTAATGGGCAAAAATCCCAGTGGCAAGTTGTTAAAAGTTCAAAGAGATATATCAAAAGTGACTTGCAGGTGTACTTGCCGCAAAAGGAGCTTCTACAAAGTAGTACTTGGAGGGGTGAATGGTTATGCACACTGAAGTTTTCAGTTATTTTGTCCTATTTGTTGTTTTCTTAACAATAAAAAGAAAGCCAAACGTTTACAGTTGTAGGCATGTTCTATACATGAGCAGATGCAAATCTTCAAAAAAAAACTGTGAAATTCCAAGTAAGGCTGCTTTCACATAGCGATTTTCTTCCATCCGTGGCCGTCCGAGGTAAATCAGACAGCCACGGATCCGATTTGGCCCCTTTGTTGTCTTATGGGGGTCGGATCGGATCGGATTTGGCCTACTTTCTACCCGATTTTGTGGGATCTGTTTTTTGTCCAATTTTTTGCTGTACCCAAAATCGGAGACTGCTCCGATTTTGGGCACAGAAAAAAATCGGATCCTACAAAATCGGATGGCAATTAGGACAAATCCGATCAGATCCTCGGCCTTTAATATGGGGGCCTATGATTGTGGGTCCGAGGAAACAGCTGATCGTCCCTCGGACCCGATTTTAGTGTACTGAGCATGCTCAGTACACTAAAATTGCTCCTAACCATCTAATTTCACTTCTGCAATGTGCAATGTATAATATACATTGCAGAGGTGAAATTATGTAAAAGAAGGAGTTAAAAATAAAAAATCTGTATGCTCACCAGTCCGCGATCTACCGTTGCCTCCCAGGAAGGTCCGGGTGCTTATAGGACCTGCCGTGATGTCACAACCTGGCAGCGTAATTAGGTCACATGACCGCAGTTACCGCAGTAACTGCGGTCATATGACCCGATCAGCTTATCGGGTTGTGACTTCACCGCAGGTCCTATAAGCACCCGAACCTTGCTGGGAGGCAGCGGTGGATCCCGGATAGGTGAACATGCAGGTTTTTTTTATTTTTAACTCTTTCTTTTTACTAAATTTCACTTCTGCAATCTATATTATACATTACGGAAGTGAAAGTGTCCTTTCCCGTCCATGGGTCATAAAAAAAGTAGGATCCCACTGACAGGAAAAAAAACGTTATGTGAAAGCAGCCTCATAAGGTAGCAAAACAAAATAAATGCCAAGAGGGTGAATACTTTCGCAAGGCACTGTATGTGAGGTTAACCTAACATTACAATTGATCTCAATACTAAGCATCGTTCTTGTAGTCATATATTTACTATGGTTCTGGTGCTGAATTTATGTACTCATGATAGTACTGGTGCTTTATTCATGTGCTTATTCATTGATGATGAATTTGAAACTAGTGGTGAATACATCATCAGACCAATTAGCACTACATGAATACATCACCAGAGACATCAGTAGTAAATGAATACAATACTAGAACTATCATCACTAAATTAATACATCACTAGAAGCAATATCAGAACACTAATGTAGCACCAAAACCACCATCAGTACATAAACACGTCACCAGACCATCAGTACAGGAATATGGCACCAGAACAGCCATTTGTTTTTTTGCAAACTGTATTTTGTTGCATGATGAACACATACCATCAGACATGTTCCTTTGTCTGTAATATGCTCTGTTTAGTTTCAATTAGGGTATTCATCAAATGCTGGATACATTTATTGAAACCAAATGGCCCAAATGATAGTGAAGTTATATTAGTTCCATAGCATTCCTTGGGTTTGACATTTAACATATAGGAATGTATTTGAACCTGGTATTATGTAAATGATCTACAAGTGATATCTATATGTAACTAAAATTTCACCTTCTCCCCTGTTAAACCATATCCTTAAGGTACAACATATACTTTTGCTGGTATTTTATGGTGAAAAATGTAACAATTTTAGTAAAAATGGTCATCAAAGCTTGATACTTGATCCATATGGGTGGGGGTGAAGGGATGCATAAGGGGTTCTGTTACCTTACTCTCTGATACAATCATTTGTAGGGTGACATTGGCCTCTCCTACCTAGGGCACCGTAATACTTTGCCCCAGCCTTGCTGCCATCAAGCCTTTGGGATTTGCATTAATTCTTCTTTGACAAACTAATAGTGGTAGAATCAAATACCGTAATCTGATAAGCAATGAAGTCTGCAGATGGACTACCTTTTATTCACTATCCCATATTAAAATTAGCTAGATTAGGCTTATTAAGCACATTTGTGTTGAAAATAGGTCACATATTTTACTGTTTATTCATGTTGTTCTTTTTTTACAATCTAGAGCTTAGTGGCACAGCAGGTGAGGTTGCCTTCTTGCATATTATTTGCAGTTTTCTCTACCCTGTCGAAGAACACATTAGCAGATTAAAAGGCATCCTATGGAAATGACTGTTTATTTTATTGTGCATACCATGTATACAAATTAGTTACTGAAATCCAGTGGCGTATTGCGAATATAAACTCACAGCGATGTGTTACATGTAGGTGTTATGTAAAATAGAGACAGTTTCTTCAGATTCCTGTTATCCTGAGAAACATGCACATATGTCCTACAAATTTGTGAACATTTAACCATTTTACAATGTTTCAGAATCTTATGGAAATAATGCTATGTCTCTTTTAGTGTCACTATCAGCACTAATTTACAAGATTTACCAGAATTCCAGGGTATTGCATCAGAAACAATGTTCTAAATCCAAAAACTATTTGCTCTTTCTCTTTTTACTGCTGATCCTGTCAGGTGATATCTCTCCCCAACCTCACATAGAAACCCTACAAACCTCATTAACATTGCTTGCACACCTTCATCTGTCTCTTTTAATTGCGCTCTCTGGAATCCACAATCTGTATGCAACAAGTTTCCCTTTATCCACGACTACTTTCTCACTAACTTTCTAAATCTGCTGGCTCCCACTGAAACCTGGATCCAGGACTCAGACATGGTTTCCCCAGCCGCTATTTCTCATGGCAGCTTACATTTCCCTAATTCCCCGAGACCTCGGAACATACATAGTGGTGGAGTTGGCTTACTCATGTCCCCACAATGTACTTTTCAGGTCATCCCCCCAGCTCCATCACTCTCATTCCCTTTTTTTGAAGTCCATACCATTAGGCTTTTCCATCCCCTCCCCCTCAGAGTAGCAGTTGTATACCGTCCCCCAGGGTCACCCAACCAGTTCCTCGACCATTTCTCCATGGCTGCCGCACTTTATGTCCTCAGAATTACCAACCCTTATTCTGGGAGACTTCAACATCCCCATAAACAACCCCATCTCCCATCTGCATCCCAGCTACTATCTCTAGCCACCTCTCTTGGCCTCTCACAGTTCTCAACGTTTGGGACACACAAAGATGGTAACACCCTTGACCTGGTCTTTACCTGGCTCTGTTCAACTTCTTCCTTAAATACCTCTGCCTCTCTCTGACCACAACATTATCTCCTTCATGCTCACAGATCCTTGCCCACCCCACCATACTTCTACCTATCACACATTCAGAAACCTTCAGGCCATTAACCCTCAAACACTCACAGACTCTCTACACTTATAACTGTCCCCAGTCTCCTCCTTCTCCTGTCCCGATATGTCAATAAATCACTATAACGACACTTGCAGAAGCAACCTGGACCATCAAAACTTCCAAACACAGAGTAAAACAGTCCTGGCTCACATAACAAATTTACTTCCTCCTGCAATGCTCTAGGAGGGCTGAACGCCTGTGGAGAAAAACTCTCAAACCAAAAAACTTTATGCACTATAAATTTATGCTATGTACCGTATATACTCGCGTATAAGCCGAGTTTTTCAGCCCAAAAATTGGGCTGAAAAGTCTCCCCTCGGCTTATACGCGAGTATATATGGGACCCTCTCACTTTTTGGCGCCCCCACCTCAGGATGCCCCCCCCCGCACGCAGCGCTGCGCTCATACATTACCAGCCTGTCAGCTGTCATCCTCCGGTGGCGGATCGCGGCTCCCGGCTCCGGCTTCCATCTTCTTCTGTGTCTTCCTGCATGTCACATGACCGGCCGGCGTCGCGATGACGTCATCGCGATGAGCCCCGGTCACAATGCAGGAAGACACAGAAGAAGATGGAAGCTGGAGCCGGGAGCCGCGATCCGCCACCGGAGGATGACAGCTGACAGGCTGGTAATGTATGAGCGCAGCACTGCGTGCGGGGGGGGGGGGGGGCATCCTGAGGTGGGGGCGCCAAAAAGTGAGGGGGCCTGGGGCTGCTGTATACTACCCCTGGGGCTGCTGTAAATACCCCTGGGACTGCTGTGTACTACCCCTGGGGCTGCTGTATACACCCCTGGGGCTGCTGTATATACCCCTGGGGCTGCTGTGTACTACCCCTGGGGCTGCTGTGTACTACCCCTGGGGCTGCTGTGTATTACCCCTGGGGCTGCTGTGTACTACCCCTGGGGCTGCTGTGTATTACCCCTGGGGCTGCTGTGTATTACCCCTGGGGCTGCTGTGTACTACCCCTGGGGCTGCTGTGTATTACCCCTGGGGCTGCTGTGTACTACCCCTGGGGCTGCTGTGTATACCCCTGGGGCTGCTGTGTATACCCCTGGGGCTGCTGTGTACTACCCCTGGGGCTGCTGTGTACTACCCCTGGGGCTGCTGTGTACTACCCCTGGGGCTGCTGTGTATACCCCTGGGGCTGCTGTGTATACCCCTGGGGCTGCTGTGTACACCCCTGGGGCTGCTGTGTACTACCCCTGGGGCTGCTGTGTATACCCCTGGGGCTGCTGTGTACACCCCTGGGGCTGCTGTGTACACCCCTGGGGCTGCTGTGTACACCCCTGGGGCTGCTGTGTACACCCCTGGGGCTGCTGTGTATAACCCTGGGGCTGATGTGTACACCCCTGGGGCTGATGTGTATACCCCTGGGGCTGCTGTGTATACCCCTGGGGCTGCTGTATATACCTCTGGGGCTGCTGTGTACTACCTAAGGGATGCTGTATACCACTGGGGCTGCTGTATATACTGCTGGGGCCTGCATACCACTGGGGAGGCTGCTGTATACTACCACTGGGGGGGCCTGTATACCACACTGTTGGGGGCTGTATACCTGTGCTGGGGTCCACCCTCGGCTTATACACGAGTCAATAGGTTTTCCCAGGTTTTGGGGGCAAAAGTAGGGGGGTCGGCTTATACACGGGTCGGCTTATACACGAGTATATACGGTAAATAAATAAATATTATATATATTATTATTTATGCTAATAACCTTTAACTCTGCCCTCTACTTCGCCAAACAGACATACTTCACCGCCCTGATCTCCTCACTATCCAACAACAAAAAGAAACTCTCTGACACCTTTCACTCTCTCCTCATTTCTAAAGTGCAGGCCCCTATCACTGACCTCTGTGCTGATGATCTGGCTTCTTCGTATCCTATGAGTACTCGGGAGTAGCGAGTAATCCAATTACTTTTGCAGTGTATCTATAGATACACTGCGAAAGTACCCTAAAAGTGAATAAAAGTTGTTAAAAATAATAAAATTACATACTCACCTGTCCGACGCCTGCACCGGGACCGTGACAGAAGACCTGCGATCACCGGACAAGGACCTGTGACTTCCAGCCAATCAGATGCCCGGTAGCGATCTGGCCAATCAGATGGTGACACTTCACAACCACGTGATCGCTAGCGGCCACCTGATTGACTAGACTGCAAGGTCCTGGCAGTACACCTAGGACCTTGCAATCTGGCCAATGAGGTGGCCACTAGCGATCACATGGTTGTGACGTGTCGCCATCTGATTGGCCAGATCGCTACCGGCCATCTGATTGGCGGGAAGTCACAGGTCTTTGTCCGGTGATCGCAGGTCTTCCGGGGCAGTCCCGGTGCAGGCGTCGGACAGGTGAGTATGTAATTTTATTATTTTTAACAACTTTTATTCACTTTTCGGGTACTTTCGCAGTGTATCTATAGATACACTGCGAAAGTAATCAGACTTGCTATACCGATTACCGGGACCTACTCGTTGCGAGTATAGCGAGTCCGAATAGTGCGGTACTCGCTCATCCATAGTAGCAAACTGTGGATTCCATTCTTCAACAGTAGAAGGCCTAAAAAAACTAAAAAACTCATACCTCACGGCTGACCTGTCAGCTGCCTCTTCTGCTCATTGCTCCTTCTCCTCTCCTGTTGTATCTCTGGCACAGTGGTTTTTTTTTGTGTGCGGACCTGAAGGTCATTGCATGTGTGTAGTGACCTCTGTGGCCTGCTCATAGACTGTAGTCCTGGCCTAGATTGAATACTGGGCTGTTGGTATGGTGCAGTGTAGGTGCGGAGATTCCAACAGCAGCCAGAGTGCAGTGAAAGTAGTCAGTGAGATGATTTTCTCATTAAGGTGAGTATAATTTTTTTTTTAACGTTAAAAAGAAAACAAAAACCTCTTGCCAACCTCTTCAGGCTATGCCCGCTGCTTAATTCTCTTGTGTGTTGTCCGTTTTTTTTTGTGTCACGTCTCCGGACCAACATTTACTCTGGCCAGGGCTTCTGGGCATAAACAGTCACTGCACAAGTGCAGGGGCCTCCAGGGTCCACTTATGTCCAGACATCCTTGACTACAATGAACAATGAGCCAGAGATGTGGTGCGAAAGAAGCACACGAGAGTTGGACAACAGGCAATCAGCAAGCCAATTTGGCCAGAAAGGTGAGTAGTCTTGTAACTATGATTTCATTTTACATCCTACATTTATTATGCTCTCAGGTCTGGAGCGACTCCAAAGCGTAATGGGAAACATTAAATTCACATGGAATAACTTTGTTTTGAGTTGAATTTCTGCATGATTTGGCAAATTTTAATTTGCCAGATCTGCTCATATGTCATGCCTAGCAGTGAATGCAGGCAGCACAAATCCTTAGTTAAGGGATGACATTCCCCAAGGCTAGTGTCTGTGTTACCTATGTACATATGCAAAAACTAACACACCTAACCAAAACTCAATTAATAAACCGCACATGCTACGAAAGAATTTAGCCAGTTAGATATTAGGAGCTATTACTTGTGTAAGGCTGCTTTCACATCAGCGGTAAACGCTGATCGCGGCAGTTGCGGTGAAAAAAACGCAACTGCCGCGATTACCGCATAGCGGCTGCACTTGCGGTTCACTTGCGGCAAGCCCCATACAATGTCTATGGGGCTTGCGGCAGGTGCGGCAAGTGCGGTATCGGCACTTGCGGCAGATGCGGCCACGAAAAAACCGCGGCATACCGCGTTTTTTTCGCGGCTGCACCTGCCGCACACTTACCGCAAGCCCCATAGACATTGTGTGGCTGTTATGCGGTAATTGCAGCAGTTGCGTTTTTTTCACCGCAACTGCTGCGATCAGCGTTTACCACTGATGTGAAAGGGGCCTAACATTATCATTTTGCAATCCTTTCTGACTTTTTTTTTATAACAATTTTAACTAGTTACTTACCAGTTAGATTTTGAGAATTTATCGTACATGCACTTTTAAAGGCTCATCATTTTTTTCTCATTCAAATATTAGCTTCAATTACAGGGAATATCAAGCCTCCTGGCTTCATGATAGAGCTGACTGGGTCTACTATGACCAATAGTTGTGTTTTGTGTCTGTTCGACAGCCACTCAACAGGTAGTACCATAGCTATGTTGGCTACTGGCATTACTGTGATTGGCAGGTCGCATTGAGTCAGCAGATTCTACATAAGACCTTTGGCCATGATACTCGGCACCCTGCAGTTCAGAGAGAGTTAATCTAGGAGGAGAGCTTTGATTGAAGCAATCATATAGAATGGGATTTTTGCCTTACAGTCCATCTGTAGGCATACTACTGCCACAACCTTAAAACAAAAGCCCTTTTCAGGTCTAAATACTACTAAAATCCTTGTTACCTGCATTCATTTTAGGGATAGTTGGTGGAGGAAGGATAGTTTTATATTAGAGACATTGTTTATTGCCTTACATTCTTTCCATGAATATACTGCTTACTCTAGTAAAACCACTGTTACCTGCATTAATTGTAGGGTTAGTTGGTGGAGGAGGGATAGTTTTGGATTACAGACATTGTTTATTGCCTTACCTTCTTTTCATGAATATACTGCGTACTCTACTAAATCCACTGTTACCTGTATTCAGTGTGGGGGTCGTTGGTGGAGGAGGGATAGTTTTGGATTAGAGACATAGTTTGTTGCCTTACATTCTTTCCATGAATATACTGCTTACTCTAGTAAAACCACTGTTACCTGCATTAATTGTAGGGTTAGTTGGTGGAGGAGGGATAGTTTTGGATTACAGACATTGTTTATTGCCTTACCTTCTTTTCATGAATATACTGCGTACTCTACTAAATCCACTGTTACCTGTATTCAGTGTGGGGGTCGTTGGTGGAGGAGGGATAGTTTTGGATTAGAGACATAGTTTGTTGCCTTACATTCTTTCCATGAATATACTGCTTATTCTAGTAAAACCACTGTTACCTGCATTAATTGTAGGGATAGTTGGTGGAGGAGGGATAGTTTTGGATTAGAGATGTGGCTTATTGCCTTACATTCTTTCCATGAATATACTGCTTACTCTAATAAAACCACTGTTACCTGCATTCAAAGTGGGGGTCGTTGGTGGAGGAGGGATAGTTTTAGATTAGAGGCATATAGATAGTGTTTATTTCCTTACATTCCATCTATACTTATACTGCTGCTGAAAAATAAAAGCAAAAGTCATTTTCCCTATTAATATTGGAATATTTGCAGGCATAAATAGTATCTACCTAATTTATGAGGAATGGGGAATGGACAAGCTGCTGAGGGTGCATGCAGTCATACACTAGTGTGACTCCAGCCTAACTGTAACAGTAAGTTCTCTCTAATCTGTATACACAAGTGCTGCTTCAGCATTGTGCATACAGCGATAAAAATGATTACATTTACTTTAATTTACATGATTATATTTAATTCGTAGAGTAAATATAGAGAAAAATCAGGTGAGTGAATCGCAAACATTTCTTCTACACAGTATGAGTTATTTGAGCTACATTCACCACAGGAAATAACGTGTTGAATAGGCTTACTTGTAAGTATTATAAAGCACAATGCCATAAGAATTACATATTAATCAAAAATCCAAAGTAACTATTTAAATTCGTAACAACTTAAAGTTGGGGTTTTTAGTTACAAAATGAGTAAAATAGAAACTTTCCAAAATAAAAATGATGCTATCATCCATTATCAGGAATGTAACCTTAGCTCACCTGTTGTTCTTCACTTCTTAGTGGCCTGATATGACTCTAGTTATCACATGAGGAATACTTATAATCTCTTTGGAATACACTAAGTCTTGAAATCCTTGGTTTTGCTCTATTTCAAGACACAATAGCTTATTTGACACATAACAGAGGCAGCTTTACAAACATGCATTATATTTAAGATCAAAAGCAAGAAATAAATGGAATTCTGCAATGACCAATTAAGAGCGGCTGTCAGCCCGGCGCGTTTTGTGGTCTGAAGCAGCAAAGAATATAGTTGAAATCTTCTCTGACAGTTTACCAGCTCTTAATTCTGGACAGAGGATAAAGCTAACTCAAGTAGAAAAGCTTCAGGGATCTAGTGAGACACATCCACGAAGATAATCTCTACATCCTTCTTTTAAAATGTAATGCAGCAGATAATCTGTTTTGACGTACAAACGCTGTGTGAGGAGGGAGCCTCTATAAATCTACCTTTCAGCTATTATGAATCTTCAAGCTCTTCTACTCCACACAGAAAGATATATGAGGTTCTAACGTTGTCTATCAGGGGATATTCATGACCAGAGACATTTGTATCAACTCAAAGACACGTTCGTTCCTTAAAAGAATGGTCCTGTCATGGTGGAACATTTACCATTGCTACTGGGGATTTCACCTTGTCATCCCTTGTACACATACACAAGGTTCATTTTAAACCAATTTAACATTTTTAATGCCGTTAGGCCTGATTACCTACTAAAACAATATCTTTTCCCATTTTTTATGGTATATAAATCCAACATCTAAATGACATTTCTCCTTACATCTGTTGCATACAGTTAAAATACCGGGCTATATTTAAGCCAAACTGTGATCAGAGTGTATCATGATAACATTTAAAGGGGTTTTAAACACTTAAACATGATGGCCTATACTTATGAGATGTCATTAAAATTAAATTGACTCTCACTACCCTCTCCCCAATCAGCTGTTGGCCTCTTTTATGTTTAATAACAAACATTCAGCAATACAAATTTCATAGCTACAAGTGAATTAAAATATCATCAAAAAGTTTTTTTTTTCATAAAGTGAAACGCATATGTTATATAGAGTCATTGAGGAGTGATCTATTTCAAGTGTCTTTTTCTGTTAATGTTGATGATTATGGCTTACAGCCAATGAAGACCCAAATCCTACTCCACACTGATGAGGGGCAACATCTTGAAACAGCTGTCTGTGGATGGATACCTGGCCTTGGTATTCCCTTGTCATATCTCTAAGCTTGTAAAAGAGCTGGATATTGACTAAAAGGGCCACTTAATATGGTGGTTATGTTCTCCGCAAGGAGCCACCCCTTGGCTGGGTCCTTCCCTGGAAGGATATCTGGCTAGTCCTGTGTTTGAGAGTCCTAACCAAGGCTCCACAGACTCTATTTGCATATTCATAATGAAAACCCAAAGGTCATTATCTCAGAAAATTAAAGTATGGGGGATAAAAGGTTGAAAACCGCTCTGCCGTATTCCACAAGACATCAAAGGATAAATGTAATATTGATTTATTACTTAACATGTTTCAAGGCACCCTAGAACACCCTGAAACATGGCAATATGATATTGATTTGTTCTGAGGAAGGGGCCAGGGAGCCCTGAAGCACGTTGAATAATAATTCAATTTTATATTCATCCTTTGATGTCTTGTTGGATATGGCAGCGTAGTTTATAACCCTTCATCCTCCCTACTCTATATGCCCCATGCTGGGGACGGCAGCAGCCATTATATGCTTTAATAGTGGTTGTTCTCTCACAACCACACAAGATGAAGCCTGTGATACCTATTTGGGTAACATTTTATCTCTCAGACCCTTTATCCTCCCTACTTTAATTTTTTGACCTTTGAGTTTTCATTGACTGTAAGCCATAATCATCAACATTTACAGAAATAAACACTTGATATAGACCTCTCTGTGTGTAATGACTCTATTTATTATATGCGTTTCACTTTTTGGATTGAATTACTGAAATAAATTAACTTTTTTTTATGAAATTCTAATTCATTAAGATGCACCTGTAGATTACAGTAGAGATATTGATTGTAGTATAATACCTAATTTATATGCAATTGTGGTGCCCCACATGGTCAGGCGTCACAAAGAGGTATTGCACCCATAAAAGAGGTGTAATTGCCCCAGCTGCAGGTGGACCCTAGGATGGTGGGTGGGACCCATTCCCAGCACTCCCACATTAGTATAGTGGTGGGAGGTTACCCGGGAGGGGATATAGTCACCTCTAGGGGGATCAAGGATGTCTTCGAGAGAAGTCCAGCTGGAGGAGGAGGAGAGGTGTTAGGAAAGTTGGAAAGAGTGTGGAACGAGGCGGAAGGATTACCCGGACAGTTTAAAGCCGATCCGGAGGGAAGAAGAAGGGATCTTGAGGAGATCCTGAAAGAGGGCGCCCGACACGAGAAGTCTGGGCCCTAGGAGAAAGGGAGATCCTCAGAGTGGAGCAACCATACTCCAGGGGATTCTCCAGTTCACCACGGGAACGCCGGGCCCGAGGATCCGGCCAGAGTTCATCTTTGCAGTCGGCAACCGGCTGCTGTGGCTTTTTTATCAGCCGCAGCACCTTGCCAGATGGAGCGGTCTGCCTGCTTCCTCACCACGAGGGAGAGGACCCCAATACTACCTACAAGGAGCTATTGGGTATAGGCCCATCCTACGTGGGGAAGAAAGGACACTGGTTCATCAACTAAGGTACACCACGGGTTCCAGCATACCACCTGGGATCCACTTGCAGCCACCCATAGAGCTACCTGTTATTATAACATCCTGCTGATCTGTGAACTGTGTCTGATGCTGCTACAAGTTGCCAGTAAAGTACCCGGGAGAAAGTGACTTTGTCTGGGGGTGTTTTCCTACATCAACCTGTTCCCTTCCAGGAACGCTGCCCCGGAGGAACAGCCCTACCTGTAGGGGGCTTTGCCAACTCAGCCGCACCACCATCTACCTCTGGCAGACTGTGGCGGCGCTGGTGACCCATCACCAGGTACTACAGGCGGCGTCACGTGAACTAAATACTAAAAACTGTAATCCCCTGTAAATACATCCCTTTTTGACGTGTCACCCAGGCCACTGGATCAGGAGCTGCCACCTGTGACATCCCCGTGAAAACAGCCACCGAGCCTGATACCCGAGTACCCCAGGGCCTGGGGCTCGACACAATAAGATAATAGGACGATGGATAAACCGCAAACAGAGCAAGCCAAAAAAAGAACAAGAAAGGTGATCAGATATCCATAGAAAATAATAGAAAAATATTAAATCTTTATTAGTATTACATAAAAAAGGAAAAGTGTTTAAATGGGGTCTACAAAAAACACAAAAACGGGGCCCACATTCCAAAAATTGCTAACAAAAAGCTGTGCAAAAATCCAGCTAGGCAGATATACAGGTGAATAAGGGAACCAACTTGTCTTAAAATGCCGAAGTAAGGAGATATAACTGTATGGGTAATACCTATATGTGTGAGAATCAGTATGTGTTATATGGTGCCCAAAATAATCTAATAATCTAATAACGCTAGATAATATAAATTATATAATGTACAAGGACCATGTTGGTGTAAGGACCTAAAATGTGCTTTGAGAGTAGCGATGTACTTGAATGTACAATGTGCAGCTTCACTGTGCTATAACTTATACCAATGTGCAGCAGTGCTATGAAATGTATAGGAAAAAAGTATTGTTTACCATAACCAAAACTTACAAATTGGACAGGTATACAAAACCAAAGATAATAGAAAAAACTGAAGGCCGGCTCAACAGGACTGGATATTCCTTTTCTTTATTTTCCTTTTATTTTTCAAAAGAAAATGTAGTGCATACAAAAGAAAAATTTACATGGTCGACGTGACCCAGTCAACGTGTTTCGACGGTACTAAGCAGTCTTAGGCTAGGGTCACATTTGCGGTTGCTTTATCAAATCCGGATCCGGATTTGACCATTAAGAATGGTCAAAATTGGATCCGGATCCGCAGCCATAGGTTGCAATAGAAAGACTGGATTGCACTTAATGCAATCCGGTTACCGCATCCGGTTTTGCAGCCTGCGGTAAAAATCATGCAGGTTGCATTTTTCGGAGCAGTTGAAAAACAGGATCCATTTTTTATAATGGCCGCCTATGGCAACCGGATCCGGTACCGCAAGGTACATGAATGTACCTTGCGGTACCGGATCTGGTTGTTGGTGCCACAATGTTTTCTTATTGCAGATCTGTATCCATTTCTGGATCCAGATCTGCAATGTGATGCCAAATGTGATGGCACACTGTAATACCGGATCCGGTAATGGATGCGGTTACCGGATTGTGCCTTCCAAATGTGACCCCGGCCTTACTCATGATAGAAACCCAAAATCTAAAGATAGCCTAAAAATCAAAAGTCTCACCAGCGAAGTAACCTAGTATGATCAGTGTGGATCAATATGGAGTGGCAGACTTTACCTAATGAGGCACTTTAGGCTAGGATCCCATTTGTGGCAAAAAATTCAGATCTTGATCAGGAACCGCAGCCCATAGGAGGCCATTATTATAACCGGATTGCACTACATGCAATCTGGTTACCGCATCCGGAATTGCAGCCTGCGTGAAAAATCATGCAGGCTGCAGTTTTCGGAGCAGTATCTCTACCGCAGCAGAATTGCTATAATGGGCTCCAACGGGCTGCATATGTGAATGCCTACAGCAGCCGTATGCTTTATTCATCCCTGCTGCCGCAGGGATGAACAAAGGGTTAAAATTAATAATCCATGTGGGCAACATGTCTCCAGGGGGTGCCCACCCTCCCTAGAGACATGCTGTCCACACAGGTGGGCATGTGAGGGGTTAGTATGTGGACTTAAAGTATAGCCGGCTATTGTCAGCATTTACAATGAATGAAGGGGGTGGCTCCTCACTCTGGAGGAGATACAGTACATAATATACAGCAGAAATTGGAGGCACCTGCCCCTCCCCTATGAAGTCTGCACACAGAGCTGCCTGCCACACACCCTTACAAGGTGAGATTTTCCTTTGCTCTCCCGCACCCTACCCAGAGGTATGTACACACTGGCAGGTTTTTAACGTAGCATCTAGGGACAGAGTTAGGACTGTCTCTACCAGGGCTTACCGTGGAGTTGGTGAGGCAGCTTATTATACGTTTTTTGCAAAAACATATAAACCAAAAGGCCCTGTTTTTGTCACGGCACTTGCCATTTACATTTTTTACAGCAGAGCGCCTTTTTGTGTGACATTTATACGGTTTTTGCATTGGTTTTTTCATGTTTTTGGTGGGGATTGGTCGCAGTTCACACTGCTGCTTCCAATGTGTGCAGACTCAAATTCTTTGGCTTCATAATATACGTACTGTATCTGCAGCTATCCAGGGCCGTGAAAGCTTTAACATTAGGTCTATGGGCAGCACACCGCCATAGACCTAATGTTAAAGCTTTCAGGATACAGCTGATATTAGTGGCTTTGGCTGATTTTAGTCTAATGTGTATAATGGTCTTAACGGGGTATTCTCAAGTTGTCTCTAGAGCAGTTCAGAGCAATGAAATCTCATTAAGATATATAGCTTTACTTCCTGGTTTCTATCAAGGCGGTGTTTCCTCCTTGTGTGACAGTTCTGGTAAATAAAACTTTAGTTTTAGAAGAACTTTAAAGCTCAGCACAAATTCTGCTATAATACATTCAGCTTTCACTAGTTTGTTCTAAGTGTACATTGTTATCCTATGTTAGGCAGTGACCAGTGTGATATGTGAGGGTCGCTATGTGTCTCCCAGAAACCCTCTAAGGGTGCCATTACACTTGCCGACGTTCCAGCGATCTCGACAACGATACGACCAGAGAGGGATCGCTGGAACGTCGCTATGTGGTCACTGGTGCGATGTCAAACAGTCAGATCTACTCAACGATGCAGCAACGATACGGCGACCCGTATAACGACCTCGGCGGACCCTGTCACACAGCAGCTAGTCTGACGACTCAGACCTATGTGGCTGACTTCTGAGCTGCCAACGAGGTCGTTGTTAAGGCGTCAAACACACCGATGCATGCTAACCAAAAAATGGTCCAGGACATTCAGACGTGATGTCACAGCAGGGGCCTGGTCACTGCTACATGTCAAACATGGCGAGAACGCTGGTGAGGTCGCTGTTGCATCATGGGAGGAGGTTGCAGAGGGAGCGGGAGGTCACCTGGTCCCGCTCATAAGTGTAATGTAATAGGCACTGTATTCCCCTGTCCATCAGTGGCGGGGGGAGCGGATTTCTGGTGAATCCCTGTAGTCACCGCTGCGTCCTCCGGTCTTCCTGCTTGTGCCGGTATGTGACTGGCGCAGCAGTGATATCATTGCTTTGTTGGTCACATGACGCCGTGTGGAATATAAAAACATAATGTCTTTATTTTATTAATACAAGATTTGAATAGGTTATAAGTGATGGAAGAAAGATAAGTATAAAGGTATATCTCATTTAATGCATCACATTTATGTACATTATAACTTCATTTCACAGATCCTGATTATAAAGAAAAAAATGGTTAGTTTAAATTAAAATCTCATGGTATATTCAGTAAAAAACATTTCTCTTATATATAAGTATAAAAATATGCTGTGGAAGTTGTGTGCCCCACAACTGGTGTAAAGGCATGAAGGCTGCTGCAGGATCCACACTCCACCCGCTCAGGGGTGTCCGAACCAGATACAAGGAAGAAAAGACTGAGCTTCCTGGATCCGTGCTGCCGGTGAAATGAGTTGGAAAAATCAAAGTTTACAGTGCAATGATGGTTTTACTTACTTTCGGAGTCACATGTAGGTTCCTCCCTCAAGGAACCACCATTTTTGCATCCTCCAAAAATAACACACAGCCTATAGTCCTCCATATTGTATAATGCATCTCTATATATAATGCACAGCCCATAGTCCTTCATTTAGCATAATACACTTCCCATAATCATTCATATAGTATAATTGACCCGCCCCAAGGCCGTGGGTTACTTGGTCCCAGGCGTTGATTTACTGGGATGTCACGGGACCTGTTGCCCACTCCTGTGACCCTGGTGGTCACTGAAAAGGGGGAACAGTCAATAAAAATGATAAAAATAGTGACTCGTGATGCCAACTACGGCTCCAGTTAGATTACTGGCGCTGTGGGACAAACCTCCGGGATGATGGTGAAGCAGCAAGCTGGTTTCGCTCCCCGTAGGCAGAGCAGGATCCCTGGGGCAGTAGTGGATGATGGACGTTATGGAACAGTTTATGGAGGGAGAAGGATCAGGGGCCTCAATAACATTCACACACACATGGTTGTTGGTTCGTACCTTTATTGATGTTGCTGTTCAAGGTTAAGTCCAGGGTATAGTCCGGGTAGGCTAGGAGCAGTTCACGATCTCCACAACTGATGAGTTATTAGGCCTCCCTTTTATGCTGTGTGTGTGCTTTGGTCCTGGGTTGTCTGAAGCTAAGCCCTGACCTTCTCCCGTAGTCCTCAATTGTATGGCAGGCTGTGAGAGGTCTGCTGTGGGCACCGCTGTATCAACTGCTCTCCCGGGCTCTGCTAGGTGGCTGTGCCCCAAGTGCTGCACCAGGAGACTTGAAGCCTCCCTGGTCTCTAGTCTTTACTGCTGGGCTGATTGAAACTGTGCAGTCTAGGACTTCGGTGTCCAGGCTGTCGACGTAGCTCTTCTGGGGCGAACCGGTTTGACTCCACTCCACCTGGCTAACTTGCCTTGCCTCCAACCCTCAATCTTGGGTGCCTCACACTGGCTAGGCTTCCCCTCTGGCATGGGCCTAGCACAGCACCATTCACCAGGTGTCTTCCTCAGTACTGCTCCGTACTGAACTACCTAACTCCTCCTCCAGGCCTGAATTTATAGGGGACCTTGCCTGAAGTCAGCAAGCAGAGCTCCCCCTTCAGGTCTGTGGTGGAAGGTGTTGTGTGTAAGTTTACCTGATGTGGAAATCCTTCCCTGCTCCAGGTGTTCCTGTGGCAACCGAACCGTGGAGTGGGGTGCCACATAAATTCACCCCCATAGTTCTCCATATAATATAAGGCACAGTCCATAGATCTTCATACAGTATTAGGCACAGCCCATAGTCATCTATATAGTACACTGCCTTATAGAAGTTATGTTGCTTATTTATGTTATGTAAATAAAAGTTCATAAGCTGATGTTAAATTCATCCATTGGTTGTCTAAATTACTCTTTTGAAAGCTGAAACCCTCCGAAATTTGGTTTAGGTTAAGAAAATAAATTGGCATCAATTTTGAAATATTGATCATTTAATGAACACAGAATGGTTAGATTTTAGCAAGACAAAAGATTTGTCACCTGGTCATATAATGCACCCAATCCTAGTTTACATCCTCACCTGTGCTCAGTAAATGATCGGTTAATTAGTGGGAGTGTCTAAAAAGAGACCCAGCACCCCAGACCTTCACTTGAACTGCAACTTGAGCTCTTACAACATGCCAAAAATCCACCCTGCGACCAAAGCCTTGATTATCAAGAGGCTGAAGACCAGATCCACTGCAGAGGTGGCTGGCACCTTTAATGTGTCTCAACTTCATGTACAAAGAATGAAAAAAAAATTTGAAGAGACTGGAGATGTGTTTGATAAGCCGACGTCCAGCAGACCCCACAAGACAACTGCTCAGGAGGAATGTTTGTTGGTTAGAAAATACAAAGCAAGCCCCTCTTCCACTTCAGCAGAGCTCCAACAGGCCTGGTCACCTCAAGTTCCTGTGTCAACTTGAACAATTTGTAGGATTCTGTCTCGAAATGGCCTCCATGGACAAATCAGTGCCGAGAAGTGAAATATAAGAAAGAGTTAAAAATAAAAAATCATTATGCTCACCTATCCTCGATCCAGCGCTGCCTCCCAGCAAGGTCCATGTGCTTACAGGACCTGTGATGATGTCACAGAGCATCATCGAGTCTCATGACCGCAGTTACCGCGGTAACTGCGATCATGTGACCTGATGATGTTCTGTGACATCATCACAGGTCCTGTAAGCACACAGACCTTGCTGGGAGGCAGCGCTGGATCGAGGATAGGTGTGCATAATGATTTTTTATTTTTAACTCTTTCTTTTACTTAATTACACTTCTGCAATGTATATTATATGTATATGTATATTATACATTGCAGAAGTGTAATAAGAAGGGTGGGAGCAATTTTAGTGTACTGAGCATGCTCAGTACACCAAAATCGGGTCCGAGGAACGATCTGCTGTTTCCTCGGTCCCTGCTCCATAGGATGCTAGAGGAATACGGATCGGATCGGATTTGGCCAATTTGCCATCCGATTTTGTGGGATCCAATTTTTTTGTGGAGCCCAAAATTGGAGCAGTCTCCGATTTTGGGTCCAGCAAAAAATCAGACACAAATCGGATCTCGGATCCTACAAAATCGGATGCTAATTTGGACAAATCCGATCCGATCCGACTCCCATAGGATAACATGGGGACCAAATCAGATCTGTGGCTGTTATGTGAAAGCACCCTAAGGAGCAAGAGGAGAGATGTCAAAAACTAACCTAACTAAGGTAAGAGTGCAGTGGTAGACAAAAACCCAACGTGAGTAAACATATAACAATAGCACTAATGAATGAAGCAGAAATAATGAATGCAAGCAATGGAAACCTATTACCAATGTAATAGTTAACAGAAGTAAGGTGAAGGAAAGACAAAGAAGACAACACAGAGTAAAAACCAAACAGGTCTCTGTCAAACAGCAAGCAAAATTTCAAGCAGAAAAACTGGATCTCCTTAGTGGCAGTTCAAACAGAAATATAGGCAGCACTAAATGCTGAAACAGTAAAGTTTTTATAACTTACCCCATAAGATGTGATTGAAAAAACACAATGAGCAAATAATGACACCTGTGACCGCACTTGCACCTACTTCTTATACTCCCACAAACTAAGGACAAGAACCTTCTTTCGTTTGCAGAATAAATGGAGAGGAAGCACACAATAGGGTCTTATCCGATATAATCAGTCAATTATAAGTATGGTCGCACTCACCTTGTCGGGTTGTGTGTGACACAAGCACTAATAAACCAGACAACTGGATCCTGTCGAACTCAGCAATCAGCCAGAAGAGTTGTGTAAATCATATGCGTCGATATAGGAATCCGGCCTGCAGACTGCGCTGTTTGAAGATTTTAATTCTTAAACTCCTGAGGAAGAGTACAGTGGGTACACGAAACGCATCGAGTCTGTGGAGGAATAAAGATCTTTGTCTTAAAATCCGAGGTCCTTGGAGTGATTTTCTTGGCCAAATCTTCGAACAGCGTGGTCTGCAGGTCGGACAACACATATGATTTTCCAATAGCAGTGTCATTCCAAGAGGCCTTTACTGCCCAGCATCTAACCTTTGATTAGTAGTCCTCAACTCTACAACATCCTTGTACCAGCTTATGGATTTTCAATTCAACTACTGCGACCCTGTAAGAATCATCATAAGTGAGGCCAAGAGCTGCGAAAAATGCTTCAGGAGGAAAATGGAGAGTTCTCAGGCAACAAAAATGATTAGGTCTGCGGTTCCACACATAGCAAGGACAAAACAACGCTAACTCATTGACTCTCAACCACAGAAGAGACAGCACAAATGCAAAACTACAACTTACATGAAGAAACAAAAAATTAGAGATTACTTCAATCCTAAATGTTAAAGTCTGTCATTTAAAAAATTAGAAATTCCAATATATGGGGATTCAGTTGTTGAGACCCTTACCAATCAAAAGAAGGAGCAGAACCTCTTGGCAGAGTACTTTTTTCCTCCAATTCTAAAATTGGAGTTCTAAAGCTATTTGTCCACTGTGTGCTTATGCTGTGTGTGTTTTTTTTGCTGCGTTTCTGCACCAAAGACTCAGCACTCACAGCTTTGTAATAAAACTCTATGTAATTTTCCAAAGTCTGTGCCCACATGTGCATTTTTGGGTACTGCGTATTTGTGGTACCCCTCTGGCGGGAGGTCCTGCACCACACACAGAAAGTGTGGTGTCTCCGTAGTCATGGATGAGGAGGAAACTCAGAGTCTGCACACAAGCATGCTCATAAGACACCTTAGTACAGGGAACTGTAATTCAGTAGGTCTTAGGGGGGTGGAGCTTAGAAGAGTGGGAGACATGAAGTGACAGTGACACACAGGTCAGTCTGATGGTGACAGAAGAGGAGAAAAGACGGATGCTGGGGACCCTGCAGCAGTGACAGAAGGGCACTTCTAAAGAGAGGGGTGACCCATAGGGATGGGCGAGTCTACTCGCTAGGACTCGGGACTCGGCGATTCTGAAGGTACTCGCAGGACTCGTTACTCGGCGAATCTCCCAGCTTGGACTCGCACAGTGACGAGTCCAATGGAATTCAATGTCAATAAGCTTGACTCTTCACAGATACCCGCTGTCAGCAGCGAGTCTGAGCGAGTCTACGATTCCGAGTCCTACGAGTCTACGATTCCGAGTCCTGTATACTGTATTCGGGAGTCGGACTCTCGAATACAGAATCTGTTATGTTCCGAGTCAGCACAGCGTGCGTGTTAGGTCAGAAAACTTGTGAAGATAGCCAATCATAGTCAGTAATGGCATAGCAAAGTTGGTTGTGTCAGGACTATGATTGGCTGCTGTCCATCGTGATGCCTATGTCATCTATGACAGGCAAGGCAGTATATAAGGCTTGTCCCCGCCATTTTGGCCACATTCATGAGACGATCTGACCTAGTATAGGGAGAGAGAGATATATGCTGGAGCAGATCAGGGATTGTCAGTGTAGGGAAGATTCCTTATATTAACCCAAAAAGCTCTTCTGAGAGCTAGGAGGAGGACGGAGTAGTGCTGTGTAGGCAGGCAGGCAGGGAGGGAAGGAAGGAGAAGCCTTAGAGTGCACACAGGACGGACCTCATAGCTTAGCTTACTCACTCAGCTTTGCTAACAGCTGCAGTCAGAGGCTTAGCTGAGGTGCTGTTTCCTTTTTGTTTTTGCACCAGATCGATTTTTGTTCCTAATAAGCCATAGAGCGTTATTTTTTCTGTGGCAGACCAGTGCGTTGCTGCTAGCACGTACACCACCTTAGGGAGTGTAGTGTGCGGCTTCACTGCCAAGTGTGAGCGCGCACACTTACCCCGCCAGCAAGTGACGCATTCAGCAACACCTAACCACATCTCGGTGGCTGTGCACACTTCAAACTAATTTTTTTAGGTAGTGTAGTGTGCGGCTTCACTGCCAAGTGTGAGCGCGCACACTTACCCCGCCAGCAAGTGACGCATTCAGCAACACCTAACCACATCTCGGTGGCTGTGCGCACTTGAAACTAATTTTTTAGGGAGTGTAGTGTGCGGCTTCACTGCCAAGTGTGAGCGCGCACACTTACCCCGCCAGCAAGTGACGCATTCAGCAACACCTAACCACATCTCGGTGGCTGTGCGCACTTCAAACCAATTTTTTTAGGGAGTGTAGTGTGCAGCTTCACTGCCAAGTGTGAGCGCGCACACTTACCCCGCCAGCAAGTGACGCATTCAGCAACACCTAACCACATCTCGGTGGCTGTGCGCACTTGAAACTAATTTTTTTAGGGAGTGTAGTGTGCGGCTTCACTGCCAAGTGTGAGCGCGCACACTTACCCCGCCAGCAAGTGACGCATTCAGCAACACCTAACCACATCTCGGTGGCTGTGCGCACTTCAAACCAATTTTTTTAGGGAGTGTAGTGTGCGGCTTCACTGCCAAGTGTGAGCGCGCACACTTACCCCGCCAGCAAGTGACGCATTCAGCAACACCTAACCACATCTCGGTGGCTGTGCGCACTTCAAACAATTTTTTTAGGGAGTGTAGTGTGCGGCTTCACTGCCAAGTGTGAGCGCGCACACTTACCCCGCCAGCAAGTGACGCATTCAGCAACACCTAACCACATCTCGGTGGCTGTGCGCACTTGAAACAATTTTTTTAGGGAGTGTAGTGTGCGGCTTCACTGCCAAGTGTGAGCGCGCACACTTACCCCGCCAGCAAGTGACGCATTCAGCAACACCTAACCACATCTCGGTGGCTGTGCGCACTTCAAACCAATTTTTTTAGGGAGTGTAGTGTGCGGCTTCACTGCCAAGTGTGAGCGCGCACACTTACCCCGCCAGCAAGTGACGCATTCAGCAACACCTAACCACATCTCGGTGGCTGTGCGCACTTCAAACCAATTTTTTTAGGGAGTGTAGTGTGCGGCTTCACTGCCAAGTGTGAGCGCGCACACTTACCCCGCCAGCAAGTGACGCATTCAGCACACCTAACCACATCTCGGTGGCTGTGCGCACTTCAAACCAATTTTTTTAGGGAGTGTAGTGTGCGGCTTCACTGCCAAGTGTGAGCGCGCACACTTACCCCGCCAGCAAGTGACGCATTCAGCAACACCTAACCACATCTCGGTGGCTGTGCGCACTTCAAACCAATTTTTTTAGGGAGTGTAGTGTGCGGCTTCACTGCCAAGTGTGAGCGCGCACACTTACCCCGCCAGCAAGTGACGCATTCAGCAACACCTAACCACATCTCGGTGGCTGTGCGCACTTCAAACCAATTTTTTTAGGGAGTGTAGTGTGCGGCTTCACTGCCAAGTGTGAGCGCGCACACTTACCCCGCCAGCAAGTGACGCATTCAGCAACACCTAACCACATCTCGGTGGCTGTGCGCACTTAAACAATTTTTTTAGGGAGTGTAGTGTGCGGCTTCACTGCCAAGTGTGAGCGCGCACACTTACCCCGCCAGCAAGTGACGCATTCAGCAACACCTAACCACATCTGGTGGCTGTGCGCACTTCAAACTAATTTTTTTAGGGAGTGTAGTGTGCGGCTTCACTGCCAAGTGTGAGCGCGCACACTTACCCCGCCAGCAAGTGACGCATTCAGCAACACCTAACCACATCTCGGTGGCTGTGCGCACTTGAAACTAATTTTTTTAGGGAGTGTAGTGTGCGGCTTCACTGCAAAGTGTGAGCGCGCACACTTACCCCGCCAGCAAGTGACGCATTCAGCAACACCTAACCACATCTCGGTGGCTGTGCGCACTTGAAACTAATTTTTTTAGGAGTGTAGTGTGCGGCTTCACTGCCAAGTGTGAGCGCGCACACTTACCCCGCCAGCAAGTGACGCATACAGCAACACCTAACTCCAACTCGGTGACTGTGCATTCGTCAACAATGTCTCAAAAAAAAAACAATTAACAAAAAGGATGTTGCAAAGGGACAGGGACGAGGTCGTGGCCGCAGCAGTCTTGCCCAAGAAGGCACTGGTACAAGTACACAGCCTAGGATTGATAGAACGTCCTTTTTTCTACCTAGAAATCCCAGTACTCAAAGAAAACGTGTGTTGAGGCCGGATGAGCATGACAAGATAACATCTTGGATGGCTCAGACGCCCTCGACCACTGGTTCTTGCAGTACGCAATCATCCGTGGCAAGACATTCTAGTGTCGCTACAGACAATGCAGCGCCATCCAATCCTCAAAGTCTTCATATTGCCTCAACCCATCGGCAGCCAGAGGAAAATTTGGATATGGACCTTGGTCACTCGGATGACTTATTCGGTTCTTATCAAGGGGTTTCTTTGTCACTGCCTGACGAGATACTTGAAGTAGACGAAATGTCTACTCATGGCCAAAGTTTGGAAGTACCGCGTCCTGAAGAAAGACACTTTCACGAAATGCAAACAGTATCTCAGGAGGTGGATGATGATGAGGATGATGAGACACACATCTCATCTGGCCAGCCTGCTCAGTCAGTTTATCCAGAATCCTTTGAACTGGAAGGGGTGGATGATGACACCACAGATCCTACCTGGATTGCTGAATTGCATAGCCAAGAGAGCAGCCAGGAGGACGAAAGTGGCTATGTACCACTGGCAAAATCACAAAGGCGTACTGTCTCCAGAACACAAACTGTGAGAACAGTTGCCCAAATAGCGTCAACTGTGGCACAAACTGTGCCAACTGTTGCACAAACTGCAAACACAGTTGCCCAAAATGTGTCCACAGTTGGTGTTGAACAGAGTCATCCTCCTCTTCCTCCAATTAAAAATAAAGGACGAACAGCCAGTGTGTGGCAATTTTTTAAGGATAGCCCAACAGTACCAAATATGGTTATCTGTAAGATGTGCCAGGCAAGGCTTAGCAGAGGCACGGTAAAAGGAAACCAGAGCACCAGCAGTATGCGCAAGCATATGTCTCTTAAGCACCCAATTCAGTGGGCACCCTATCAGGGTTCAAAATCAGTGCCTTCTGATCCAAACACTTCCAGGCCACCTCAGATCCATCCTTCACCAGCAAGTGTTCAGGCTTCAGCTCCTGCTCAAGCGTACTCCTCCCAAGGTGCTTTACAAGACAGACATGACAGTAGTCAATCCTCTTGTCAGTCTGGTCCAAACGTGCATTGTCTGTGCCATCAGCTGTATGAAAGACAGGGGAAGTTCCAACCGACACACCATATTCCAAAAAGTGACTGCGAAAATAGCCAAGTTGTTACTGTGGAAATGCTGACCGTTTAGCTTGTGGGTAAGAGTCTTTTCGGAGTTGATGGCTGAGGCAGCACCACGATCTCTGTACCAGCCGCTACTTTTTCTCACGTAGTGCGTTCCCGCCTTACACCAGCACGTGTTAACAACTTAAAACGTGTTAACAAATGCTGTCACCGCAAAAGTCCACCTAACAACGGACACGTGGACAATAGTTTGTGGACAGGGCAGATCCTTTCACTAACGGCTCACTGGATCAACCTGGTGGAGAGTGTCCCAACTTCTAAAACTGTACCATCTGACATACTACCAACTCCACGAATAGCGGGCCCAACATCATTCCGGGTGTCTGCCTCCTCATATATGTCCAGTGCCCAATCGGCTTCTGCCACTTCCTTGTCCACTGCTGAGCCTCACGCACCATCACGTCCGAGTTGGGAGCTTTGCAGTACTGCTTCTGCAAGGCGACAACAGGCTCTTCTGAAGCTTATCTGCCTAGGTGACACACGTCACACTGCAACAGAGTTGTGGAAAGGTCTCAAGCAACAGACCGATGAGTGGCTGGCCCCACTGGAACTACAACCAGGTCTAGTTGTGAGCGATAATGGTGCAAACCTTGTGGCGGCAATAAAGCACGGTAAACTTGTACATGTGCCTTGCATGGCTCACGTCCTGAACCTGGTAGTTCAGAAATTCCTCAAAATATACCCAGAGTTATCTGAGCTACTGGATAAGGTGAGGCGAATTTGCGCCCACTTTAGACATTCGTCCACAGCAGCTGCAAGTCTTTCAGCCCTTCAAATCCAATTTAACTTGCCGAAACACAGGCTAATTTGCGACATGCCTACGCGATGGAACTCCACCTTCCATATGCTGGCAAGGTTTAATGAGCAGCAGAAGGCAATAGCGGAATTTCAGCTGCAACATGCCCGTCAACCTGGAAGTCATACCACACACATCAGTACTTTCGAGTGGGTCTGGATCGCTGACCTTTGCGAGTTGCTGGATAACTTCGAATACTGTACCAAACTTGTCAGTGGGGATCAGTCGATTATAAGTCTCACCATCCCCATGCTCTGCCTGCTCCAAGAATCCCTAATGAATCTCAAAACAGATGCTTTGAGAGCACAGCGGATGGCTATGGAGCCAGAATTGAACATCGCTGATCCTAGCCACCCAAGCCAATATCAGCAGGCTACATTGGTTCAGGAAGATGGTGATGAGGGTGATTATGAAGAAGATTTATTTTTCTCTGGTACTGATGTGAACCCTGATGGGACTCCCAACCCTACGTTTATGTCGGTACAGCATGGGTGGGCTGAAGAGGAGGAGGCGGACACCGATTTAGAGGCCACGACGCGTAGTGATCTTCATTCTGTTGTAACCGAGGAGATGAGTCTTTGCAGCTTAGCACACATGGCTGAAGTAATGTGTCAATGTGTCTCCAAAGATCCACGCGTCATACACATCTATGACAGCGACCTCTACTGGTTGTCAACGTTTTTGGACCCACGGTACAAAGACAAATTTCAGTCGCTGCTGTCGCACTCATCCAGGGGCTTAACGATGGATCATGTAAAGAGGGTTCTTCTTGATATTTTGCTGGCAATATCACCGTCTGAATCCGCTATACATCGAAGAACCAGCTCTTTCCAACAGCAGCCTTTGGTTGGGACACAAACGCCATCAATGACAAGAAGAGGTGGGGGTAAGATGTCCGCCAACTGGGCGATGTTCAACAGACCTTCCAATCAAGAACGGAATTTGCCTACGGTGACCTTGAGTAGGAGACAACAATTGTCCAACATGGTGCAGCAGTATCTCAGTGACAGTACCAGCTTCCTAACCGACCCTTCTGTACCCTTTAATTACTGGGTTTCCAAGCTGCACACTTGGACTGAGCTGTCATTGTATGCCTTGGAGGTGCTGGCATGCCCAGCTGCTAGTGTGACATCAGAGCGTGTTTTCAGTGCCGCTGGGGGTATAGTCACTGATAGAAGGTCCCGCCTCACCACAGAAAATGCCGACAGGCTCACTCTAATTAAATTCAACAAGGATTGGATATCATCACAGTTCCTAAGCCCTCCTGACGACAGTACACAATCCTAGATTAACCTAATCATAATTTATATGATTGGGATATTGCGCTGTTAACAATATGCCCATTTTGGACAGGAATTAATGACATGTCCCTTAGCTCTGTTGATTTCATTCGGCACCCAGTCCAAGCAATAATATGCTATGGGCCAAGCGCCCTGCTTTATGTAAAAAAATACTTTATTAAGCCTTTGGGCTAATTTTTTGAGGCACCAAGCCTAGGCCTGCATAGTTGGCCTTGCTTGTTCTATGCTCCTAGTCCAAGCAATAATATGCTATGGGCCAAGCGCCCTGCTTTATTTAAAAATAGACTTTATTAAGCCCTTTGGGCTATTTTTGAAATTTTTTTGTAGCCCTGGCAAAATTTCATGGCCAGGCCTGCATTATACAAAATGAATAGCCCTTGGGCTAATTTTGAGCCACCAGGCGCTTATATGGTTGAGACACCCTGGCTAACAAGCTTTTCATGGCCCTTAGGCCTGCATTTATACAAAAAATGGGAAACAGCCCTTGGGCTAATTTTTTGAGCCACACAGGCTAACAAGCTTATCATGGTTTGGGAGACACCCTGGCTAACAAGCTTTTCATGGCCCTTAGGCCTGCATTTATACAAAATGGAAACACCCTGGCTAATTTTTTGAGCCACCAGCTAACAAGCTTATCATGGTTTGGGAGAACCCTGGCTAACAAGCTTATGCCCTTGGCCTGCATATACAAATGGAACAGCCCCTTGGGCTAACTTTTTGAGCCACCCAGGCTAACAAGCTTATCATGGTTTGGGAGACACCCTGGCTAACAAGCTTTTTATGGCCCTTAGGCCTACATTTATACAAAAAAAATGGCAAACAGCCCCTTGGGCTAATTTTTGAGCCACACAGGCTAACAAGCTTATCATGGTTTGGGAGACACCCTGGCTAACAAGCTTTTATGGCCCTTAGGCCTGCATTATACAAAAATGGGAAACAGCCCCTTGGGCTAATTTTTTGAGCCACACAGGCTAACAAGCTTATCATGGTTTGGGAGACACCCTGGCTAACAAGCTTTTTATGGCCCTTAGGCCTACATTTATACAAAAAATGGAAACAGCCCCTTGGGCTAATTTTTTGAGCCACCCAGGCTAACAAGCTTATCATGGTTTGGGAGACACCCTGGCTAACAAGCTTTTTATGGCCCTTAGGCCTACATTTATACAAAAAATGGCAAACAGCCCCTTGGGCTAATTTTTTGAGCCACACAGGCTAACAAGCTTATCATGGTTTGGGAGACACCCTGGCTAACAAGCTTTTCATGGCCCTTAGGCCTACATTTATACCAAAAATGGCAAACAGCCCCTTGGGCTAATTTTTCGAGGCACCAATCCTATGCCTGCATCGTGGGCGTTGCTTGGACTATCATCCTGCTGGAGCCTGGTGAAGGGTCCCACTGTACGCTCCATACAAAACGCGTAGACGCGATGTGTAGCATGTAGACGTCCCAGCCTCTCACATGTGTGTTCATAGTCTTGTTGCCATAGCGAGGCATAAAGTAACCCCCCAAACACAGGCACTGTTTGTCAGCAACAGTTGTATGTGGAATCATGATTTACACTTAGTAACCAAGGTGACTTCATGCGCCATGCGGGCCGTAAAGTACTTGCTAATGATGCTCTCTCCCCTGTCCCCCACGCCAAATGTCTCGGGGTAATCCTTGACTCCTCCCTCTCCTTCAAGCCCCACCTGTAGTCCCTAACCAAGTCCCTGTGACTCCAACTCAAAAATATTTAACCAATTCGGTCGTTCCTCAATCCTGACACTGCTGAAACACTCATAAATGCCCTCATCATCTCCCGCCTTGACTACTGCAACCTCCTTCGCATAGGTCTCCCTGCCAACTCTATTGCACCTCTCCAATCTATACTAAACTCTGCTGCCCGACTAATCCATCTGTCCTCACGCTACTCCCCTGCCTACCCCCTCTGCCAAGCCCTTCACTGGCCCCTCCGCCCCACAGAGAGCTCACTTTAAAACACTGACCATTACATTCAAAGCCTTACACAACCGATCCCCACCATACATCTCCGACATGATCTCCCGATACCATCCCTCACGCAACCTGCGTTCATCCCAAGAACTTGTCCTACAGTCCACCCTCATCTCCTCTTCCCACAACCGCATACAGGATTTCTCCCGGTCATCCGCCATGCTCTGGAACTCCCTGCCCCACCTCATCAGTCAGTCGCCTACCCTGTGAACCTTCAAGAGACACCTAAAGACTCACCTCTTCCGACAGGCCTACAACCTGCCATGAGACCCCGCTACACGCCCCACGACCGACACCTTCCCCACCCTATTGTATCCCCACCCACCCCTCGTAGAATGTGAGCCCACGCTACAGGGTCCTCTACTCTTGTACCTGTATGACCTTATTGTCTATGTTTATTGTACTTGTCCTTGTCTACCTTTTCCTCATGTAAAGCGCCATGGAACCTATCGGCGCTATATAAATAAATAATAATTATAATAATTATGATGACTTGAAGCCCACCCACAAAAAAAACTACACATTCATTCCTTGAAAAAAGACAGACACAAAGCTGTTTTTTAAAACTGTGTTTCAAAAAAAAAATGGCAGAACTGGTTGGACATTCCAAAAAATACAACCTCTTAAAATTAAAGTAGTAACCAACAAATGGAGCCCTACAGGTCCTGGTAGGTGGGCTGTGCGTCTTCCAAAAGGTCAAGGGCCCCACGTATGGCCTGGCCGAACCCTTCAGGGTGGATCCTCTCCACAGGTGTACGGAACGGTGGTAGGTCCCTGTTAGCTGGCCACTGGGAGTGAGGCAAAGGCGGTATAGCCCTGTGGGGTGGCACATGGATGTCCCGTGTTGTGGCCCTGCCCAGCCTGTTAGAGGCCGATATTTTCCACCCATCCAAATATTGGAAAACATCACCTGGGTCATTAGTGGGCTGACAGGCTTCAAGCACTATCTGTAATGCTGACCTTGCCCGCAGTAGCCTGTCAAATGGAATATTATCCATGAATGGTATAATACTGCGGGCAAAGTCAGCATTACTCTGATGAAGACTTAAATGAGGTGACCCGGGATCGGACCATAAGCTGGGCCTGCCGCTGGTGGTGGCGGTGGTGGTGCTGGCCCTGCCGCTGGTGGCGGCGGTGGTGCTGCTGGCCCTGCCGCTGGTGGCGGTGGTGGTGGTGGGGCGACGGCGACGGCGGTGGTGGTGTTGATGGCCCTGCCGCTGGTGGCGGCGGTGGTGGTGCTGGCCCGGCCGCTGGTGGCGGCGGTGGTGGTGCTGGCCCTGGCGCTGCTGGCGGCGATGGTGGTGGTGGTGGGGGCACGGTGGTGGGTGGTGGTGGTCGGTTTTCTCCACGCCGCCTTCTGTTTGGCGGTGGAGGGTTAACAGCACGCCGCCCTCTGTAGTAAGCTTCTCTGTGGGTAAAGTAAAAAAAAATTTGGTGAATGCATTGCATTTGGAAACAAAAACATAGGTCAAACATTAAGTTGTACGCTTTTTAGACTCTGTGTATCTGTGTATTCTTAATCAGATATTTGTTATTATTATGAAATAATAACCAACTGTACATAACATAAAGGAATACGTGACTTTCTTTGCTAATTCCATACTAATACATAATTTTTCCCCCCATGATTACCACCCACCCCCCCCCATCCCATCTAATCTTGACGATCAATAACACCAATGGTTCACATGAAAAAAAAAAGTCCCCCTGACTTCACTTTTAACTTGACATACTTAATTAACAAAACTTTTAGCTTATATCATCTATATAAAGCAGGGAAGGGGTTGAAAGGTATACAATATATATATATAATTATTTATATAATCGGGAGTTTGAAATTCCGGCACTGTAGCCGAATCCCAAACTCCTTAGCGTCACTGCGAGCGGAGACGCGTATGCGCCTTCGCGAGCCGCAGACGCTTAACTCACACAGCCGCTATAGCGTTTTCTCGAGCGGCCTCGCGCCCTCCGCTCACAGCAAGACCTGCGCCCCTCACAGCGCCCCATCCGCCCCGGCATGCTGGCATTTGTACTTCCCCCGTCTGTGCACCCACAGGTCTTAGCAGATCACTAATGCTGACAGCGGGGGGGGACAACACAGACAATCAAATCAGGAGGAGGTCAGTGTCAGGAGGAGATGACAGCCGCCCGCCGGGGCCTGTGACACTGCAGAGGTCACAGCGGGGCTGTGTGTGCGGACAACGGGGAGGCCGGGGGCTACGGACGTACCGAACACGTCCTCTTCTCCTGGAGATGTGCCGCGGGTCCGCGCTCGCAGCGTATCTGACGCAGGAGCCGCGCTCACCCCGCCCACACCATGCCCTCTGCCAAACAACCCCACACTCTCACTAACCTCCTGCAGCTAATCACACCCCATGTTTACCTTTGCCATGATGTCATTCAGCTGCGGCCGCTATCTTTAATAAGGTCAGTAATGATGGCAGTAATCGGATCTCTGCTCCCTCTAGCACGCCCCAACACTGTAGCACCATCTATTAACCCTATTCTCATCACCTATATACTCTGCTACCCACTGAGCCGCCTGTATACTCTGCTACCCACAGACCCGCCTGTATACTCTGCTACCCACAGAGCCGTCTTTATACTGTGCTACCTCAGACCCGCCTGTATACTCTGCTACCCACAGAGCCGTCTTTATACTCTGCTACCTCAGACCCGCCTGTATACTCTGCTACCCACAGACCCGCCTGTATACTCTGCTACCCACAGACCCGCCTGTATACTCTGCTACCCACAGAGCCGTCTTTATACTCTGCTACCTCAGACCCGCCTGTATACTCTGCTACCCACAGAGCCGCCTGTATACTCTGCTACCTCAGACCCGCCTGTATACTCTGCTACCCACAGACCCGCCTGTATACTCTGCTACCCACAGAGCCGTCTTTATACTCTGCTACCTCAGACCCGCCTGTATACTCTGCTACCCACAGAGCCGCCTGTATACTCTGCTACCTCAGACCCGCCTGTATACTCTGCTACCCACAGACCCGCCTGTATACTCTGCTACCCACAGAGCCGCCTGTATACTCTGCTACCTCAGACCCGCCTGTATACTCTGCTACCCACAGACCCGCCTGTATACTCTGCTACCCACAGAGCCGTCTTTATACTCTGCTACCTCAGACCCGCCTGTATACTCTGCTACCAACAGAGCCGTCTTTATACTCTGCTACCTCAGACCCACCTGTATACTCTGCTACCTCAGACCCGCCTGTATACTCTGCTACCCACAGACCCGCCTGTATACTCTGCTACCTCAGACCCGCCTGTATACTCTGCTACCCACAGAGCCACGTGTATACTCTGCTACCCACAGAGCCGAATTGGAACCTAATGTATATATTAATAAATAATACTAAATGTACACAACAGTGCTGCAGACACATACCTTGGCATACGGGCCACCGGGTGAAGGAAGGACAGCCGGTCGTAAAAATGGTAGTGGTTCAGCAATGGAGCGGCTCCCGGTTCTCTCTCTGAGTACTGCCGGTACTGCTTCTTATGCTGGTCCCGGCAGCTCCTCCACCGTTTTTTAAGATGGTCAACTGTGAAATGATTTCAAACCGGGTTTAGAGATGTGTAATATTTGAAACAACAAAAGTATGTGTACAAATCAACAATAACATTTTATTCATTTTGTGTGTGTAATGTGTATACAAGGCACAGTGACACGACAGTGTGGAACATCATCAACAGCATTACGGACATTGAGCTCACGTGGCCACAATCACAAATGAGGCAGGACACATGTCAACGCATAGAGAATGTAATAGTGCGGGCACCAGACTCTGGTCATTAGTGGTATTTATATACACCCAACCCCTTGGCCGAAAGAGCCAGGAGGATCAGACCTTAAACTAAGTGTACTGTTGTGACCCCATCCAAATATAGGCAACTATGCGGTGGAGCATGATAACACATTCAGGGTCCTGTATACCCTGCTATGGGGGCCCTGTATTCCCACTGCTGGGGGCCCTGTAAACCCACTGGGCCACTGTCTACCCACTGCTGGGAGCCCTGTATACCCACTGCTGGGGGGGCCTGTACACACACTGAGGGCCCTGTATACAGGGACTGACTGGCACCCTACAGTTTGGGTCGCAACCCTCCCTCACCGGCCCGACACAGGTGAGGACGGGGGGTGGGGGGGGGGTGATGACTGGCGGCCGCCTCACAGTCACCGCAGCTCCCGCATTCTCCTATGGCTCGCTCCCAGCCGCAGCCTCATGCTCCTCACAGCCGCTCGCTAACAGTCGCAGCCGCACGCCACTCACAGACGCTCACTCCCGGACGCAGCCGCGCGCTGATGACGTCATCGCGCGGCCAGGAGCTTCCGTTTCCGCCTGCTGCTTCAGGGACATGCGGATTATTCATGCTCCTGCAGCCGCATGACCCGTGGCACCTGGGCCAGTCCGCCCCTGCCTGTATACCACAATATGGGGGCATGTATACCCATCTGGGGGCCTGTATACTCTGCAGGGGGAGGTGTATACTCTGCTGGGGGGCTGTCTACCAGTGATAGCTGCTGTATACCAGGATGGCGGTCAATATGTTTTCACAGTTTTTGGGGGCAAAAATAGGGGGGTCGGCTTATACACGGGTCGGCTTATACACGAGTATATATACAGTAAATGCAATATATAACGTGTGAACTCATTTAACTTACTTAGATTGCTCTGTTCCTCATGGTCACTCCGATGGAACGCAGGGAACATCTCTTGGGCGATCTCTCTCCAGGCTGTATTAATTTGGGTCGTATCCCCATAGTCAGGATCTGTAGGGAGCCATAGAAATGGACGAGCCTCCACAAGTGCAATAAGACGCAGTGTGTTCACCGTGCCACGGCCTGCTGCCATGATTGCAATGATGAATGGATTGCTCTGTGTGTGCGCCTGTCAGCGCGACTCGTTTCCTGTTTCCTTAAAGCATGGTGTGTGCTGGAGAATCGCTTCCCTCGCATCATCGGCTCCAAGCCTCAAAATAAGAGAAAAACCAGCGAGTTTGGACTCGCACACTTTCAGAGACACATCAGCGAGTTGTAAATGTCATTATTCGCTATTACTCGGTTCCCTATTCATTAACATTGGACTTGCTGGACTCGCAACGAGTCCCGAGTCCTTGACTCGGACTCGTTGGGGTCTTGCGATTCCGAGTCTTTTAGGACTCGCCCATCTCTAGTGACCCAGACAAAGAACTGGGACACTCCCGGTCTGGTTGGAGCCGTCTGGAGTCCCCAGATCAACACCGGTATTCTGGAGCCGAGGCGGTTTGATTAGGTTTATCCCAAACTGCAGACCAGCACGTTGTGGGCCCTCATAAAGGAGCCACGACACCCATCAAGGAGCCTAACCTCTGCGCCAAAGCTAGGTCCAAGACGTAACAAGGTCTTAAGGCAACAGAGCTGGGGACCAGTAACCAGACTCTAGTAAGGGAGAGAAGCGACCGGGAAAGTAACCGGAGGGACATCTCTGACAGACTCTGCAAAACCTCCTAAATCCGCAGCTACAACCCCCGGTGAATCCGACTGTACCGTGTACCTTATCCACATGGTACCAGTAAAGAACTGTTTGTGCTAATCAGGTCTCTGGCATCAATTATTCGTCGCCTCTACAGCACCAAAGAGCCAAGGACTACAACTCCTCTCATTCTTTCTGCTGTCCTGAGGTAACGCTCCGCCTGTGGGGATCTGTACAACCAAATCTGCTTCACCATCACCTCAGCAGCCGGCTGCAGCGCTGATAACCACATTACCGGTACCACAGGTGGCGTCACATTTTCCTATCCCTAGTTCCCCCTCATCCCCATCAGCCATTGAGTGCCCAGGGCACGGAACTGGGACCCGACCAGCCGTAATCCCCACCGAAGCCACCGTCCCGGTATCTGAGTACCCCCTTCCCTGCCGGCCTGATTCATATTTGTTGCAGAAATCTGCGTTTTTTTAATATCCCTGCAATTGTCTTGCTCCTTTTTGGGCTGAGTTTTCCCCATAGACTCCATTATAACCCCTCCAAAAAAGCACCACAAACAGATGGTATTCCCACAGTCCATTTGTGGTGCTTTTTTCCTGCAATATCCAAAAAACGCTCCAATAATCACCCTCCCTGGCAATCCAATTGCGATTCTCAGTGATCCCCAGGGTCTCTTCCTCCGTGCAGTGGCTGCAGTTGTCTTTATCTTTCTGCCAGATCCTGCGCACCGTGTGACAGGTTGAGTCAAATGGTGCAAAGGTCCAGGGAGATAGATAGAGACAGCTGCAGCTGCTACACGGAGAAAGAATCACCATGGATCACTGTAGAGGGTGAGGCAAGAGCGAACCCAGATGACACTCTGTAGGAGTGAGAGGGGACCACACTGGCTATATTAGCTAACACTCTACAGAAGAAAGAGATTTACCCAGTGACTGAATATAGCAAATGACAAACTGTCCTCTATTCGGAACCGCTGATCTCTGTTGGCCTGGGTACTAACCACCCAATGAATAAGATATGAATATTCATTGCA
This sequence comes from Allobates femoralis, assembly GCA_033576535.1. NCBI lineage: Eukaryota > Metazoa > Chordata > Amphibia > Anura > Aromobatidae > Allobates > Allobates femoralis. The sequence goes on along the minus strand of JARQOC010000001.1, from coordinate 167,654,536 downwards.
TTCTATAACTGCAGGAGGGCTATGTGGCAAAAAAATGATATTAGCCTATTTTCTGTTGCCTCAGCAGTGTGGGAAAAGGTGCCTGGCAGTTCTCTATTTTGCAAACTACAAATCAGCTCATAAAGTGCTCGAAACCGCAAATTTTAGTAAATTCGACTCAAATTTTTGCCTCCACCAATTTATCCGCTCATCTCTTCTTCTGACTTAGACTTTAGCTTAACTGACTTTGAAACTTTTATTTTTTGTTGTTGTTTATTAAGACTAACCTCAAATTTTGCGACTTAATGTAACATGAATTATTCTTTGCAAAAGACAAAGTTATAAAATATTTTCAATGTTAGTATTAATCTTACTTTCCATTTGTCACAGCTGCTTTAACAGCCTTGTCATGTCTTCAATCATCATCCAATATCCTTCAATCAAATAATTCGATAGAAAATGTACGGCTGGCAATTGCATAAATAGGGTAATGGCCGAAATGAGAACATCTAGAACATTTAGAGAAGAAGCTGCTATAAAACTCATTTACTACAAGTTCTCTAACACATATATACCAAGAAGTGCTGCAAAGTTCACCACTTACATATTAATATTGACAAAGACAATGAGCCACTTACTGCAGCAACTTTCACTTAAATCATTAACTCTGATTTACTGCAGGCAAGGAAATCTTTTTTGCAAGATCTGTAGTGTCCTCACATTCTCATTTAATAGCAAGTGTTTGTAATGCAATATTTCACTGTAATAGACAAATTGCTGCAAAAAGTAGCAAGTGCACACAGAAAATGTATTAAAAAGAGAGATGCATGCCAACTCAATTTAAAATATATATAATGCCTATATTTTCTAAGCTCTTCTCTTAGTAACCAATAAAACAGTCTTTGGATCACAAATAGAAAGGGCTGCTTTTATGGATAGTTTAATTCAGGACATCACCATTAAGGAATTCATTACATCACTCAATCAGTAATTCCCAGTGTAAACTTCAAACAGAGCTGTAAATTATTGGAAGGGAGCTAAAAAGTCAGAATTCACCTACATGTATCAACAGTAGAAATTAAAGACATTTAAGGATGGCGCATTAAAAAATCCATCATAAACAATTTAAGTGGTCTTCAAAAGCAATGTAACTAGAGTCCGATGTGCCCAGGGGCGAAATTTTGACCCGGTCGCCATCCTGGTATATATGGTCCTCTTCCTGGTATACTGTTTATGGTCCTCATCCCGGTATATATGCCCCAATCCTGGGACTAAGTACCAGGCTGAATACAATATATACCAGGATGAGGACCTCCTGATGAGATAGAGATAGAGATAGAGAGAAATATGTGTATATATACTGCATATATACATATATCTGCTATATGATCTCTTAATCGTGTCTGTCTGACGCCGAAATCGCACGCCAGCGCTCATTGGCTGCCGCTAGCAGCGGCAACCAATGAGTGCCGCGTATGCAAAAAGCCAAGTGCATTCAAAATTAGACGATTATATAGTAGCTGTAACTTGGCGACAGCGATGCATAGGCGTCGCTATCGCCAGGCTACATGTGTACGGCAATGGTACCCGTCACCCCCACCTCGCCTCCCCCTCACTTCCCCTCACCTTCCGCTGTTCTCACTTGTCTTCTCCCTCTGTACAGCAGTCATGTGACAGGGGGGGCTGATGTGACATCGCCCGCCCTGTCACATGACCACTGTACACAGTACGACTCTGTAGCTGAGAACAGAGGTGGGCGAGGGGGATCCTACCCCCCCACTTCCATCCTGCCCCCCCGGCTCCATCCTGCCCCCCCGCCTCCATCCTGCCCCCCCCCTCCATCCTGACCTGCTTGCTCCATCCTGCCCCCCAGCTCCATCCTGCCCTCTCCCCGCTCCATCATGCCCCCCTGGCTCCATCCTGCCCCCCCCGCTCCATCCTGCCCCCTGGATCCATCCTGCCCCCCGCTCTCTCCATCCTGCCCCCCACCTCCAACCTGCCCCCCGCCTCCAACCTGCCCCACTAGCGCCATCCTGCCCTGCTCGCGCCATCCTGCCCCGCTCACGCCATCCTGACCCAGTTGCTCGATCCTGCATCCTGCCCCGCTTGCTCCATCCTGCCCTGCTTGCTCCATCCTGCCCCCCCGCCTCCATCCTGTAATGTACTGCCATATACTATAGCGCTGCTATACATGTACTGTAATGTAACGCCATATACTATAGCATTGCTATACATATATTGTAATGTACCGCCATATACTATAGTGCTGCTATACATGTACTGTAATGTACCACCCTATACTATAACACTGCTATACATGTACTGTAATGTACCGCCATATACCATAGCCCTGCTATACATGTACTGTAATGTACCACCATATACTATAGTGCTGCTATACATGTATAACAGCACTATAGTATATGAAGGTACATTACAGTACAAGTACTAAAATGTACCGTCATATACCATAGTGCTGCTATACATGTACTGTAATGAATCTCCATATACTATAGTGCTGCTATACAAGTACTGTAATGTACCACCATATACCATAGCACTCATATATATATATATATATATATATATATATATAGTTCACTCACGTTGACTGAACAAGTTCTGTCAGTCACAGTATGTCAACTACATACATATTCTAGAATACCCGATGCCTTACAATCGGGCCACCATCTAGTATATATTATATATAAATATATATATATACACACATACATACACACAGATACCCACAATCTTGCTATACATAGTCTTTCTCCTGGTGTACTGTGTATGGTCCTCATCATGGTATATATGTCCCTATCCTGTTGACTATATATAGATAAATACTAAGGTCCTCATCCTCATCCCAGTATATATCAACATGAATATCAAAGATGCTTTATTGGCAGGACTAAATACACAATAGTGTTGCCAAAGCAAGTGTACAAAAGGGAATAGAGATAGGAACTGTGGGGATGTTGGGTTGGGGCTGTAGGGAAGGTGGATGGGGCAGATCCAGGGTGGGGGCTATAGAAGTCCATGGCATAGAAAAAGTGGATGGGGGGGATGGGGCAGATCCAGTGTGGGGGCTATAGAAGTCCATAGTATATATATAGTATATATACACTAGTATAGGGATGAGGGCCTCCAAGTCTGTCTGTCTGTCTAAATAATCAAAAAACAAAAACAGCACAACTGTTATTTGACGGGTGCAAGGTCCCCCTACCATACAGATGACATAGATCCAAGAAAAAATGGAGGCAGCACTTCCTTCAATTCAGTTATATGGGCTTTATTCCCAGGACAGCGACGTTTCGACCTGATGGTCTTTCTCAAGCAGTGTCCAGTGCTTGAGAAAGACCATCAGGTCAAAACGTCGCTGCCCTGGGAATAAAGCCCATATAACTGAATTGAAGAAAGTGCTGCCTCCATTTTTTCTTGTATCTATCTGTCTATCTATCCCTATCCATCTATTTACATAGCCACCATCTTGGTATACACAGTCCTCCTCCTGATTAATATATATATTAGACTAGGGACCTATTCTGTGGCAACAGGAGATTCTAGAACATGTGAGATTACATATTAGTTTAATTATGCTATTAATATTTTAGGTTACTAAATGCAAAGAAAGACAAGATGCATATAAAACTGTACAACAACAGATGAATTGTTTAAAATGCAAACATCAAGATAGGTATACACTATCGTTCAAAAGTTTGGGGTCAGTTAGAAATGTTCTTATTTTTTAAAGAAAAGCACATTTTTTTTCAATGAAGCTAACATTAAATGAATCAGAAATACACTCTATTCATTGCTAATGTGGTAAATGACTATTCTAGCTGCATACATCTGGTTTTTAATGCAATATCTAAAGTATATAGGTGTATAGAGGCCCATTTACAACAACCACCACTCCAGTGTTTTAATGGTACATTGTGTTTGATAACTGTGTTGGAAGGCTAATGCATGTTTCGAAAACCCAAGATAACCCTTGTACAAGTGGGTTAGCACAGCTGAAAATGGTTTGGCTGATTAGAGAAGCTATAAAATGACCTTCCTTTGAGCTAGTTGAGAATCTGGAGCATTACTCTATTGTTCTATGAAACTCTCAAAATGGCCAGAAGAAGAGAACTTTCATGTGAAACTTGACAGTCTATTCTTGTACTTAGAAATAAAGGCTATTCTATGCGAGAAATTGCCAATAAACTGAAGATTTCCTACAACGGTGTGTACTACTCCCTTCAGAGGTGAGCACAAACAGGCTCTAACCAGAGTAGAAAGAGATGTGGGAGGCCCCGTTACACAACTGAGCAACAAGACAAGTACATTAGAGTCTATGGTTTGAGAAGTCGACACCTCACAGCTCCTCAACTAGCAGCTTCATTAATTAGTAGCCACAAAATGCCACTGTCAATGTCTACGGTGAAGAAGCGACTCTGGGATGCTATTTATCCCTCATTTTCATAATGACCCACTATATATATTTTTTGGTTTCAAGGGGGTTTTTATTTCTTCCATGTTTTTTACTTGTTTGTGCAGTTCTGCCTTCTATTGAAACTGGAAGTGTTTGATTTGGACTATCTTCCATATTCCTCCCCCATACTTGTAGCCTTGGCTATAGGATCAGAGGTGGTTTGTCAACATTTGCCCTCCTCAGTTAATATTGGGGTAAGATTTTTGTTGGGATTGTAGTAGTGGGATTCATTTACCTAATAAGGTGAACGCATTTATGAATCCTTTTCTCTATTTTTCTAGCTTTATAGCTTATCTTGATCCTCCGGATGCCGAATTATTGATGCTCCTCCGTGCTAGTTCTGAGAGATTTTTCTATTATGAATAACGAGATAATATATATATTATGTATAATGCATGACAATGCAAGAATTTTTAGTCTACACAATATTTGCCAAATTTTTTATTTTTTTGAGATTTTTTTGATTTTTGTGTTGGATACTGTGAGGATATAACATCAATTTCCTCCAGATGACTAAACTCATAATTTTTTAGTGTGAATACTTATTATAGTTATGTATTAATTATTAACTGCTGATTCTCTATGTTTATAGGCAAATTGCTACAAATTCTCCTTTCTTCTGATGAACCTCACTCAAATAGACGAGGCGAAACGCATCAAATGTGGAGATACTAGAAGCAATTTCTTCTCCGGAATACAGACGTTCCACACAGACAGTCGGGAAGGCTATCCATTAGAGGACTACATTTCCTAAGTTAAGTCCTACCATTGGAAAAGACTGCATCATTTCTTTTTTCCAAAACTGTTGACCCACTTTTCTAAAGGGAGGGAAACTCCTAAGGAAAGCCGACACTGAATGGGGGCACCCAAAAAAAGTAAGGTGTAAAAACCTCCATTGTAAGGTAGGGACCAGTTATTGAGGGATAGTGTGAAATCTGTCAATTATATGGCTGTGTTGTACCGGAGAAGTAATTTTTAAGATTTGATGTTTTGTCTGTATTTGTGAATCGGTTCTTTACCGTTTTAGAGTTTCAATAAAAATTCTTTGATTTTATAAAAAAAAGTTGGTAATTAATATATTCTTTCTAAAAGACTCTGGGATACTGGCCTTCAGGGCAGAGTGACAAAGAAAAAGCCATATCTGAGACTGGCTAATAAAAGGAAAAGATTAATATGGGCAAAAGAACATAGACATTGGAAAGAGGAAGATTGGAAAAAAGCTTTATGGACTGATGAATCAAAGGTGTTTGGATCACACAGAAGAACATTTGTGAGACACAGAACTGAAAAGATGCTGGAAGACTGCCTGACGCCATCTGTTAAGCATGGTGGGGGTAATGTGATGGTCTGGGTGCTGGTAAAGTGGGAGATTTGTACAAGGTAAAATAAATTTTGAATAAGGAAGGCTATCACTCCATTTTGCAATGCCATGCCATACTGTAATTGCTGCAAAGGGAGCATTTTTTGACGAAAGCAAAGTTTTAAGCAGAAAATTATTATTTCAAATAAAAATCATTATGGGTAGGGTCACATTGGAAATCTAAATTGCATTCACCGCATCCGGATCCGGATGCGGTGAATGCAATGCCGGTCACACACATTTTTTCTCAAAAATGTGTGCATAATACCGCACTGCGGTCACCGGATGGCTCAGGATGTGTAATCCTGAGCCATCCGGTAACTGCATAGGTTGCGGTTCCCGATCGGCAAAGTTAATAAAGATTTAATTTGAGTACAGAACTGACTGTTAGAGGTCTGTAGGGGGGCTTAGACCCCTCTACAGACCGGGCGGCCACTTCTATAGTGTTCTTCTCCAATTTTCCCTATGGCACGGGCTGATCTGAGCTCCGTGCATGTTATCAAAATATCCCCCTCCCCCTATCACTATACAGGGGTGCATACACCCCTCTAGTACAGTACTGCTTTATTTATGTTATGAACACCAAGACTTGTCCCAATCGCAACATAAGTATATATTTACATGTTCCGTAGGCAGAGTCCACTGATGTCCATGGGCGGGGCTGTGTGCAGAAGCCTCCGCCCGCTCCTTCTTGATGCCCGCCCCCTCTGGCCGTAATCCAGTGTTGTGGGGGTGGCCGAGTCGTTAAAGGGGCGTGGCTAACCGCGGCACATGGTTAGCCACGCCCCTTTAACGACTCGGCCACCCCCACAACACTGGATTACGGCCAGAGGGGGCGGGCATCAAGAAGGAGCGGGCGGAGGCTTCTGCACACAGCCCCGCCCATGGACATCAGTGGACTCTGCCTACGGAACATGTAAATATATACTTATGTTGCGATTGGGACAAGTCTTGGTGTTCATAACATAAATAAAGCAGTACTGTACTAGAGGGGTGTATGCACCCCTGTATAGTGATAGGGGGAGGGGGGATATTTTGATAACATGCACGGAGCTCAGATCAGCCCGTGCCATAGGGAAAATTGGAGAAGAACACTATAGAAGTGGCCGCCCGGTCTGTAGGGGGGTCTAAGCCCCCCTACAGACCTCTAACAGTCAGTTCTGTACTCAAATTAAATCTTTATTAACTTTGCCGATCGGGAACCGCAACCTATGCAGTTACCGGATGGCTCAGGATTACACATCCTGAGCCATCCGGTGACCGCAGTGCGGTCCCAGAAACGCTGCGAAAACTGCTGCCTGCATGTTTTTAAACGCAGGCAGCAGTGCCGGATCCGGCCACCGGATGGCTTGTGAAGCCATCCGGTGTTTTGCATTGGATCCTATGGGGAGCGTTTCCTGGTCCGGTTTTGAGCTTTTTGGAAGCTCAAAACCGGATCAGGATTTTGTTCCAAAAACGGAAATGTGACCCTGGCCTATTTCTAACCTTGTCAACGTCTGAACTATATTTTCTATTCATTTTTTAACTCATTTGATAAATAAAAGTATGAGCTTTCATGGAAAACATAAAATTGTCTGGGTGACCCCAAACTTTTGAACGGTATGAAAAAGAGGAAGAATGCCCGTATTGATTTAAAACAGTATTCCAATGGTACTGATTATGTGTGTGACTAATATGTATGTTATAAAAGGCAATGTTATCCAAATGGTATTGGTTATGTGTGTGAGTTCAAATCTGGCAAACGGAATGTTTTGCTGTATTAATATAGCAGCTGTTACATCCTGAGCGCTACTGCACTTCAGCTAGTGTAGTAATATGGCAGGCGCGTTAGCTATGATCTGATGGTAGATGCTAGACTGTATGTGCTCTCTCCATGTCTGACGTGACTTACATCATGTGATAGGGTTGTTGTTGAGGGGTGGTCGAAGGCCGGCATTGCATGATTTCTAGTGGACAGGCAGAAATGTCACCATGCCCACCAAAGAAGCCTTTTACACCCATCAATGAAGGTGGTCACACCTACTGAATGTATGATGTCCTTTGAGGTGGGCATGACTGTGTTAGTTAGTGGGCATGGCGGTGTAGCTTATGCAAGGGGGTTGTGAAAGATGCTATAAAATACATCTAACCAGAGTGGACTGATTTGATAAAGAGCTCTACACAGGTATACCTGGTAATGGCTATAACTCAATTGATGACACAGACTTGGTCTTCAAAAGAATAGCTCCAATGTTTATTGTTGTACGAGCTTATATACAATGACAAATATGATGAACATGCATTATAGACAGTTTTGAGATGATTAATTAGTGACCTTTAAGAAAGTTACAGAAGATAAGAACGGTACACTCTGGCTTACATATAGCTTGGTGGTCTTATCTGAAAACAAGAACTAAGGCAAAAATGTACTGAGTTGTGCTCATCTTCACTGAACAAACTGTTACATAGCTAGTTAGTCAGAATAGATATGATAAACTAAAAATGGCCTCTTTAGATACAATATGGCGGAAGCTACATAGTACCTATAATATCGTCTTTAACAGTCCCCTCTTTTTATCATCTCTATTCTTGACCTATCCCTGCCTACCCCTAGGTCTGCAGAGCCCGCCCTACTACACAATACGCAAGGCTACTTCCTACGCATATTATGGAGCGCGATCATTCAGGAAGACCCTGTTAGCCGGCCTATTCCATCCTCAACACCCCCTAACCTAAAGATTAGTATATTGAGTAATTTGAGGGGTCTAAAATAAGTAAAAAATGAAATGATATATTTAGACTGTGGGATATCCATGATATTGAACGTTTCACACAATGTTGTAGTTCTCATTTTCTTGTATCTTTGGTGGTGGAGGTGAATTCAGAGGATTTCCACAATAAGTGCAGTTTGAATGTTCCACCAAAGTCTTTTTGTTGCACAGCACACACTTGCGTCCTGGGGTAGTAACATAAGTCAGGAGCACTTGTGTACGCAGTGCTTCAGTATCTTTATCTTTATAGTTTTTCATTTTGTTTTTACCTGAAAAACATTTGTCGTTAGTTCTTAGAATTTTCTTCACAAGCATCACAAATAACTTTACCAGTATAACAATAACCAGTATTATAGATGCTCCCTGGATTACAAAATAAATTATCCCAGATATCCATCCATCTACACCCATAAAGAGATTATTCAACCTGGAGAATGACAAACCTGTAAGATCCAACAACACCTTCCTGTCTCTTTCATATGTTACCTTCACACCTTTTCACATACTTTTTATCCTTCCCTACTCCTCTATCAACGCCTGCCAAGTGAACTGATCAGCTCGTAATCAGTTCCCATTATTTTTCAAAACCCAACTCGAACCTTCTATCGACTTTCCTAAATCAACCTTCATTTGCTTCCTGCCTATTGTTGTGGTGGATCTTCGTCCCATTGTGAGTTTCCCTGCTTGGCTACCTTTTTCTGCTGCAACCCTCCTTTTCCCACTGCTTAAAGGGAACCAACCACCTCAGATGACGACTATAAGCAGTTAATACATGTCCCTGCACCCTACCTACACCGTTCCAGCTATGTTTTTGCTAAGAATATTGATAAATGCAAACCGAAAGAAACACTTTATAAACTTACATTCCTGCGTACTTGAGGGCGTCTCCCTCGGGCTCTCGTACTAGAGGGCTGTGTCTCCAGCAGCTTGACTGGCTTCTCCAGCCCTCCCTCTTACTTTGCAGAACGTCACATAAAGGGACGGGAGCTGCCTTGCGTGCCCGCCCACTGATACATAACATCACGCCCTCTCACTTTGTAAGAGTCTGGACGCGTCATGAAAGGGGCGTGGCTAAATCGCGGCGAGCCCCGCCCCTTTCAATGACGCGATTTAGCCACGCCCCTTTCATGACGCGTCCAGACTCTTACAAAGTGAGAGGGCGTGATGTTATGTATCAGTGGGCGGGCACGCAAGGCAGCTCCCGTCCCTTCATGTGACGTCCTGCAAAGTAAGAGGGAGGGCTGGAGAAGCCAGTCAAGCTGCTGGAGACACAGCCCTCTAGTACGAGAGCCCGAGGGAGACGCCCTCAAGTACGCAGGAATGTAAGTTTATAAAGTGTTTCTTTCGGTTTGCATTTATCAATATTCTTAGCAAAAACATAGCTGGAACGGTGTAGGTAGGGTGCAGGGACATGTATTAACTGCTTATAGTCGTCATCTGAGGTGGTTGGTTCCCTTTAAGTTCACCTTCTGCTGTTCTGGAAAGGAAAGTATTGAAGAAAAACAAGAGTAAAGAACAATACTCCCCTAAGGTTATCTCTTTAGTCTCTGTGAACCTTCTTGCAGCGGGATGCATGGATCCAGATAGTTATGGACCTTCAAATCTGGGTTGCAAGCTTTCCTCACAGACTGTGACCATGTTTTAGGGAGTGTGCACCTTCCAAGGAGGAGAAATCTAGATTGGAACTGAAAACACATTTGTGAGTTTGGTGCAATACATTTTGTAAAGCAGTTTGTACTGATATATTTAAAGCGCTATGGAATTATTGGCGCCATACAAATGAATAAAATTATTATAACAATATTTAAAGCTCCTACATATGCTGTCATATCAGAGTGTAATGTCTGTAACTGCTAAGGAAAATACAATCCTGTCTTTGGTGGTTCCCCAAATAGTATCTCATATGCACATAACCCAGTATTTTGTTTGGCGTCACCTACAGAATACAATATATAATAATTTCTTTCAACAGTTCGGGCAGTGGCCTTGGCAGTAGGCCATGCTTCTGGCTATCCAGAGAATAGGTCTATGCAGACCAACACATACTCATAGGCGCCTACCTTTGGAAGCTGAACAAAGTCAATCTGCATTGGCTGAAATGGGTAGAGTAGCCTTGGCGCACACTTTCGTCTCAACCGCTATTCCCACTTTATGGCATGCACAGACCACACAACCGTGTATATACTTAGCAGCAGCATAGTGGAACCAAGGTGCTACCTAGTGTTGTTTCTATTGGATCCTCTTCTCGGACATCTTCATGTTTTCATTCTTCTTTCTTCCGTTTAGAGGCCTGTGCTTGCAGGCACCCTAGGAGTTCAGCGTCCACCCTCCCAGAGACATACATAGTGTACATCCCTATCGGGAGAGGGAGCAGGGCTGCAGCTTTAGCTGCCCTGCCAGCATGGTCAATTCCTTCGGCTTCCTTGGTGCGCTCCTTTGAGTGAGCTTGCACTTTAACTATAGCAACCTTTTGGGGTAACTCAAGTGCTCTAAGGAGTTGAGCCTCTGAGTCTGCGTTCTTAATGGGTTTCCCTGAAGATTCCACAAACTATCTGCTTTTCCATACAGGCTGTAATCATGGCAAATACCAAAAGCGTAACGGTTATCAACAAAAATGCTCCCCAAGCCCCTCCACCATAATACAAGCCTCTGTCAGAGCCTTTAGTTCAGTCTGTAATGTGGATTGGGGTCTCTTGTACATTTGCTAATGGCTGTGTTTCAATGTTTATTAGTTCAAAACAATTGTGTTCAATTAAATTTGTCAAGTCATCATTAGTATCACGTAATAAATGTTTCTGTGTCAATACTCCTTTTGCATATCCCTCTAATTCACAGCATTAAATTAATAAATTTGCAATTCCTAGTGCTGGGACAGAGAGAATGTCATTCTTCAGCATGTCATTTCATAGGGTTTGTTCTTATTGCATTCTGCCAACACATTATATAGTGGCTGCATTTTCTTTGATGCTGAAGAAATCCACTCCCTGCAGTAACCCACCAGCCCTAAGAAGGTGCTTAATACTCTTTCAGTGGTAGGTTGTTTTGCTTTACTGATTGCGTTCTTTCTGTCAGCTGTGATGTGTTTTGACTGAGTAGAGATGCAATAATCAAGTCAAAAATTACTTCAGTCTATGAACATATAACTTATTCTTCCCCAATTTGCATCTCTCCTCAAACAAAAACCCCAACAGAGACAGTGTTACCTGTAAACAAGCTGGTCTGTCTGGTGTGCATGATCAACTGTACTTGTTCATTTTCTGGGTGCAAATAAAGATGTAGGTACAGGTGATGGTGTAGCTGCCTTATTTTGGTCTATTTATATCCAGATTAATTGTTACCATTATCTATAATCTATAAGGGGATTGTGGCGTTCAGAAGCCCAGATCCAGGACTTTACCTGGTACCTGGTACCTGTATCTGTGCCTCTGAATCCACTGGTTATTCACACGGATGAATTGCCTCCAACAGGCCATATTAAAACAACCCAATTTACCCATCTAGGCATTTCCCACTTTTCTCTCTTTTTTCCTAACATTTTTGCTGCGTCATTAACTGCCCCCGATTCTCTGCTACCACTCTGAACTAGTAGTCCTCTAGCCTGTCATCCAAACCAGTAACCAGCACTGGTTTCCCCAGTAACTGTCAAAGGTCGCTAACCCTGTCTTCAGTAGTCTGGCATCCCAAACTAGACCTTTTACTATTTCGTCCTCTAGCTTGTCATCCAAACCAGCGTCCTGGTTTCCCCAGCAACTGTCAAAGGTTGCTAACCCTGTCTTCAGTATCCTGGCATCCCAAACTAGACCTTCATGAGTTCACCTACCCCCAGCTTGTCAATAAAGAAACCCAAAAAAAACCCAAACCATCAACCTGGTTTCCCAAGCTGAACTTCTCTCTCCTGAGCAGTCAATGCAAACTCAATTTCCTGATTATTCTAATTGTTGAGAACACTTGACTAAGCAAGTAGAAAAAAATAAAACATACAATGATGAATAATTATATAATAACTAGCTGTGAGCCCGATGCAAATGCATAGGGATTCTAGAACGTGGCAATATTATTTGCATTAATAGCATTATTATTACCATTAATAGCATAATTATTAGCATTAATAGCATAATTATTAACATTAATAGCATAATTATTAGCATTAATAGCATTAATAGCAATATTAATTGCATTAATACCATTATGATTACCATTAATAGCATAATTATTAGCATTAATAGCATAAATATTAGCATTAATAGCATAATTATTAGCATTAATAGTATTAATATTAGCATTAATAGCATAATTATTAGCATTAATAGCATAAATATTAGCAATAATAGCATAATTATTAACATTAATAGCATTAATAATAGCATTAATAGCAATATTATTTGCATTAATAGCATTATTATTACCATTAATAGCATAATTATTAGCATTAATAGCATAATTATTAACATTAATAGCATAATTATTAGCATTAATAGCATTAATAGCAATATTATTTGCATTAATACCATTATGATTACCATAAATAGCATAATTATTAGCATTAATAGCATAAATATTAGCATTAATAGCATAATTATTAGCATTAATAGTATAAATATTAGCATTAATAGCATAATTATTAGCATTAATAGCATAAATATTAGCATTAATAGCAATATTATTTGCATTAATAGCATTATTTATTACCATTAATAGCATAATTATTAGCATGAATAGCATAATTATTAACATTAATAGCATAATTATTAGCATTAATAGCATTAATAGCAAATTATTTGCATTAAGACCATTATGATTACCATTAATAGCATAATTATTAGCATTAATAGCATAAATATTAGCATTAATAGAATAATTATTAGCATTAATAGTATTAATATTAGCATTAATAGCATAATTATTAGCATTAATAGCATAAATATTAGCATTAATAGCATAATTATTAACATTAATAGCATTAATAATAGCATTAATAGCAATATTATTTGCATTAATAGCATTATTATTACCAATAATAGCATAATTATTAGCATTAATAGCATAATTATTAACATTAATAGCATAATTATTAGCATTAATAGCATTAATAGCAATATTATTTGCATTAATACCATTATGATTACCATAAATAGCATAATTATTAGCATTAATAGCATAAATATTAGCATTAATAGCATAATTATTAGCATTAATAGTATAATATTATTAGCATTAATAGCATAATTATTAGCATTAATAGCATAATTATTAGCATTAATAGCATAATTATTTGCATTAATAGCATAATTATTTACCATTAATAGCATAATTATTAGCATAATAGCATAATTATTTAAATTAATAGCATTATTATTAGCATTAATAGCATTATATAGCAATATTATTTGCATTAAATACATTATAGATTACCATTAATAGCAAATTATTGCATTAATAGCATAATATTAGCATTAATAGCATAATTATTAGCATTAATAGCTATTAATATTAGCATTAATAGCATAATTATTAGCATTAATAGCATAAATATTAGCATTAATAGCATAATTATTACATTAATAGCATTAATATATAACATTAATAGCATATATTATTAGCATTAATAGCATTATTATTTAACATTAATAGCATAATTATTGCATTAATAGCATTAATTATTAACATTAATAGCATATATTAATTATTAGCATTTTAGCATTAATAGCAATATTATTTGCATTAATAGCCATTAATGAATTATCATTAATCAATGATTACCATTATAGCATAATTATTAGCATTAATAGCATAAATATTAGCATTAATAGCATAATTATTAGCATTAATAGCATAAATATTAGCATTAATAGCATAATTATTAGCATTAATAGCATAAATATTAGCATTAATAGCAATATTATTTGCATTAATAGCATTATTATTACCATTAATAGCATAAATATTAGCATGAATAGCATAATTATTAATATTAATAGCATTAATAATAGCATTAATAGCAATATTATTTGCATTAATAGCATTCTTATTACCATTAATAGCCTAATTATTAGCATTAATAGCATAATAATTAGCATTAATAGCATTAATAATAGAATTAATAGCAATATTATTTGCATTAATAGCATTATTATTACCATTAATACCATAATTATTAGCATTAATAGCATAATTATTAGCATTAATAACATAAATATTAGCATTAATAGCATAATTATTAGCATTAATAGCATTATTATTAGCAGTAATAGCATTATTAATAGCATTAATAAAATTAATAATACAATTAATAGCATTTATTTATTTTTTTTATTATTATTTTTTATTTAATTATTTATTATTTTTATTTATTTTTTGTATTATTTTTTAATTATTTTTAATTTTTTTTTTTATTATTAAATTTATTATTTATTTAAAGTGAGCCTAAGGCTGAGACCCAGTTCTCCTTCAGGTCCGCTGAAAGGGCTGATATTATTAGCATATATTTAATTTTTTTATTATTATTTTTATTGAATTATTTATTATTTTTAATTTATTTTTTTATTATTTTTTAATTATTTTTTAATTATTTTTTTTATTATTAAATTTATTATTTAGGCTGAGACCCAGTTCTCTTTCAGGTCTGCTGAAAGGGCTGATATAATTAGCATATATTTAATTTTTTTATTATTATTTTTATTGAATTATTTATTATTTTTAATTTATTTTTTTATTACTTTTTTAATTATTTTTTAAGTATTTTTTTTATTATTAAATTTATTATTTAGGCTGAGACCCAGTTCTCTTTCAGGTCCGCTGAAAGGGCTGATATAATTAGCATATATTTAATTTTTTTATTATTATTTTTATTGAATTATGTATTATTTTTAATTTATTTTTTTTATTATTTTTTAATTATTTTTTAATTATTTTTTTTATTATTAAATTTATTATTTAGGCTGAGACCCAGTTCTCTTTCAGGTCCGCTGAAAGGGCTGATATAATTAGCATATATTTAATTTTTTTATTATTATTTTTATTGAATTATTTATTATTTTTTATTTATTTTTTTATTATTTTTTAATTATTTTTTAATTATTTGTTTTATTATTAAATTTATTATTTAGGCTGAGACCCAGTTCTCTTTGAGGTCCGTTTATTTTTTATTTATTTTTTTATTATTTTTTAATGATTTTTTAATGATTTTTTTTATTATTAAATTAATTTGTTCCCATTGAAATACATTAGCGGTGTGTCGGCGATTTTATGGCCGCCGACCTGGTTCTATTTGTCGGCCCTAAAATCGCGGACACACCGCTAATGCATGTCTATGGGCAGTGAGCTCGAGAGAGCGACCAATCAGAAATCGGGCTGACTGCCCATAGAGATGCATTAGCGGTGTGTCCGCGATTTTAGGGCCGACAAATAGAACCAGGTGGCCGGCCATAAAATCGGCGAGACACCGCTAATGTATGTCAATGGGAAATGAGGGCCTCTTCTGATTGGCTGAGGGCAGTAGACAGCGACCAATCAGAAGAGCCCCTCACATCTCATTGACATAGAATGGTGGATTTGTCGTCCATTCTATGTTAATGATAAGTGAAGAGGACGTCGGAGCTGGAAGTTGGCGGAAAGAAGACAGAAGATCCCCGGGGCCGGACGAAGAGGCGGAGATGGCGGAAAGAAGAGAGAAGACCCCCGGGGCCGGAGGAAGAGGACGCCTGGCCGGACGGAGGACTTGTGGATCGGACGGACGATCAGATGACTAAGAAGGCATGTAAGTGATCGACGGGGACGTTAGGTTAGGGGACGGCGAGGGCTTCGGGTGTAGGGCTTTTGGTGTTAGCGACAGCGGCGGGGGAAAGCGACGGGAGCTTAGGAGGCGGCGGGGCTTAGGGGGTTAGGTGCGGCGGACGTAGACTTAGGGGGTAGGGGCTTAGGTGCGGCGGGGCTTAGGGTGTAGGGGCTTAGGTGCAGCGGGGCTTAGGGGGTAGGGGCTTAGGTGCGGCGGGGCTTAGAGGGTGCGGCGGGGTTTAGGGGGTAGGGGCTTAGGTGCGGCGGGGCTTAGGGGGCAGGGGGGGGTAGGGGTTTAGGTGCGGATTCGGGGGTAGGGGGTTAGGTGCGGCTTAGGGGGTAGGGGCTTGCGGCAGAGGGTAGTGGCTGCGGTGGGGTAGTGGCTTAGGGGGGTAGGGGCTTCGGCGGCGGGGGTAGTGGCTTAGGGGTTTGGTGCGGCAGAATGTAGTGGCTGCGGCGGGGTAGTGGGTTAGGGCGGCAGGGGGTAGGGGCTTGCGGCAGAGGGTAGTGGCTGCGGCGGGGTAGTGGCTTAGGGTGGCAGGGGGTAGTTGCTTCGGCGGCGGGGTAGGTTAGGGCGGCAGGGGGTAGGGGCTTGCGGCAGAGGGTAGTGGCTGCGGCGGGGTAGTGGCTTAGGGGGGTAGGGGCTTCGGCGGTGGGGTAGTGGCTGCGGCGGGGTAGTGGGTTAGGGCGGCAGGGGGTAGGGGCTTCGGCGGCGGGGTAGTGGCTTGGCGGCAGGGGGTAGGGGCTTCGGCGGCGGGGTAGTGGCTTAGGGGTTAGGTGCGGCAGAGGGTAGTGGCTGCGGCGGTAGGGGGTTCGGCGGCGGGGTAGTGGCTTAGGGGTTAGGTGCAGCAGAGGGTCGTGGCTGCGGCGGTAGGGGCTTCGGCGGCGAGGTAGTGGCTTAGGGGTTAGGTGCGGCAGAGGGTAGGGGCTTGCGGCAGAGGGTAGTGGTTAGGGGCGGCAGAGGGGTAGTGGCTGCGGCGGGGTAGTGGCTTAGGGCGGCAGGGGGTAGGGGCTTGCGGCAGAGGGTAGTGGCTGCGGCGGGGTAGTGGCTTAGGGTGGCAGGGGGTAGGGGCTTGCGGCAGAGGGTAGTGGCTGCGGCGGGGTAGTGGCTTAGGGCGGCAGGGGGTAGGGGGTTCGGCGGCGGGGTAGTGGCTTAGGGGTTAGGTGCGGCAGAGGGGAGGCTTAGGGCGGCAGGGGGTAGGGGCTTCGGCGGTGGGGTAGTGGGTTAGGGGTTAGGTGCGGCAGAGGGTAGTGGCTGCGGCGGGGTAGTGGCTTAGGGCGGCAGGGGGTAGGGGCTTCGGCGGTGGGGTAGTGGCTTAGGGGTTAGGTGCGGCAGAGGGTAGTGGCTGCGGCGGGGTAGTGGCTTAGGGCGGCAGGGGGTAGGGGCTTGCGGCAGAGGGTAGTGGCAGCGGCGGGGTAGTGGCTTAGGGCGGCAGGGGGTAGGGGCTTGCGGCAGAGGGTACTGGCTGCGGCGGGGTAGTGGCTTAGGGCGGCAGGGGGTAGGGGCTTCGGCGGCGGGGTAGTGGCTTAGGGGTTAGGTGCGGCAGAGGGTACTGGCTGCGGCGGGGTAGTGTCTTAGGGCGGCAGGGGGTAGGGGCTTGCGGCAGAGGGTAGTGGCAGTGGCGGGGTAGTGGCTTAGGGCGGCGGGGGGTAGGGGCTTGCGGCAGAGGGTAGTGGCTGCGGCGGGGTAGTGGCTTAGGGCGGCAGGGGGTAGGGGCTTCGGCGGCGGGTTAGGGGGCTTCGGCGGCGGGGTAGTGGCTTAGGGCGGCAGGGGGTAGGGGCTTCGCGGGCGGGGGTAGTGGCTAGTGGCTTAGGGCGGCAGGGGGTAGGGGCTTCGGCGGCGGGGTAGTGGCTTAGGGGTTAGGTGCGGCAGAGGGTATTGGCTGCGGCGGTAGGGGGTTCGGCGGCGGGGTAGTGGCTTAGGGGTTAGGTGCGGCAGAGAGTCGTGGCTGCGGCGGTAGGGGCTTCGGCGGCGGGGTAGTGGCTTAGGGGTTAGGTGCGGCAGAGGGTAGGGGCTTGCGGCAGAGGGTAGTGGTTAGGTGCGGCAGAGGGTAGTGGCTGCGGCGGGGTAGTGGCTTAGGGCGGCAGGGGGTAGGGGCTTGCGGCAGAGGGTAGTGGCTGCGGCGGGGTAGTGGCTTAGGGCGGCAGGGGGTAGGGGCTTGCGGCAGAGGGTAGTGGCTGCGGCGGGGTAGTGGCTTAGGGCGGCAGGGGGTAGGGCGTTTGGCGGCGGGGTAGTGGCTTAGGGGTTAGATGCAGCAGAGGGTAGGCTTAGGGCGGCAGGGGGTAGGGGCTTCGGCGGCGGGGTAGTGGGTTAGGGGTTAGGTGCGGCAGAGGGTAGTGGCAGCGGCGGGTAGTGGCTTAGGGCGGCAGGGGGTAGGGGCTTGCGGCAGAGGGTAGTGGCTGCGGCGGGGTAGTGGCTTAGGGCGGCAGGGGGTAGGGGCTTCGGCGGCGGGGTAGTGGCTTAGGGGTTAGGTGCGGCAGAGGGTAGTGGCTGCGGCGGGGTAGTGGCTTAGGGCGGCAGGGGGTAGGGGCTTGCGGCAGAGGGTAGTGGCAGCGGCGGGGTAGTGGCTTAGGGCGGCAGGGGGTAGGGGCTTGCGGCAGAGGGTAGTGGCTGCGGCGGGGTAGTGGCTTAGGGCGGCAGGGGGTAGGGGCTTCGGCGGCGGGGTAGTGGCTTAGGGTTAGGTGCGGCAGAGGGTAGTGGCAGCGGCGGGGTAGTGGCTTAGGGCGGCAGGGGGTAGGGGCTTGCGGCAGAGGGTAGTGGCTGCGGCGGGGTAGTGGCTTAGGGCGGCAGGGGGTAGGGGCTTCGGCGGCGGGGTAGTGGCTTAGGGGTTAGGTGCGGCAGAGGGTAGTGGCTGCGGCGGGGTAGTGGCTTAGGGCGGCAGGGGGTAGGGGCTTGCGGCAGAGGGTAGTGGCAGCGGCGGGGTAGTGGCTTAGGGCGGCAGGGGGTAGGGGCTTGCGGCAGAGGGTAGTGGCAGCGGCGGGGTAGTGGCTTAGGGCGGCAGGGGGTAGGGGCTTCGGCGGCGGGTTAGGGGGCTTCGGCGGCGGGGTAGTGGCTTAGGGCGGCAGGGGGTAGGGGCTTCAGCAGCGGGGTAGTGGCTAGTGGCTTAGGGCGGCAGGGGGTAGGGGCTTCGGCGGGACTTAGGGGGTAGGGGTAGTGGCTTAGGACGGCAGGGGGTAGGGGTGTTTTAGAGCATGGCGCTGTAGTGTACAGCGCGATGGTATACTACAGTCCCATGGGCATACGCGTGTCGGACCTTAAGCGCCAGCGGACATTGCGAGTCGTTGGCGCTTAGGTTTAGGGGCGGACAGGCGTATGGGCATGGGACTGTAGTATACTATAGCGGTGTACACTACAGTCGTATGCGCTTCTGTGGCTTGGTTAGCGGTGGGTGGCAGCGACTCGCAATGCCCGCTTTGCGGGCATTGCTTCGCGAGGCTGCAACGACTCGCAATGCCCGCTTTGCAGGCATTGCTTCGGGAGTCGCCGTGGCCGCTACGCGGCCACGGACAGAGTCCAGGAGAAAGAAACAGCTCGCTAACCAAGCCACCGGAAGTTGCGCCCCTCCGACGGAAGTCAGTTACGGCAATTATATAATAGATAATTTTCTACGGGAAAAAACATACAATGCAATCCCAAAAAAACAATTGTCATGTATATCAGAATTATCTGTAGCAGACACTTCTATTCCTGAATCCACCCCTTCCTCTGTGTATCTGTAATTATGTATTACCTTTTTGCACTTATAATTTACACTTTTTCTGAATCAACTTTGTACAAGAACACAACATCACTGTGGCACATCAAACAATTTACATAAACAAAGACATGAGGGCATAATAATATTAGACAGTTTGCCGATGGTCACCCAATCACAATGCAAACATTACAATTAGCATTATATTCTTAATCTCCATCCAGTTTCAGAAGTCTGACTCAAAATAACTTATAATAATTAGTAGCTTAGTAGTAAAATCTATTCCAACATACCGTAGAGTATATCAGTTATCAGTACCAACTGTGACGTTGTCCCTCCAGCTTAATCCACTCCCTTCCCTGCTGCTGTGACTGTAACCTTCACACAAACATTCTAAATTCCACTGACTGGCTGTATCATAAACAATATTCATAAAGGAAAAACAAAGCAGTGATTTTAGTACAATGCAGGTTAATATTTCAATGGCTGTTGACAAAGATCAGTACTGTTTCTATATTTTCACATATATTTAATTAGGAAAACCTGTCCATTTGGACTTTAACTTAACTTAATTTTGAGTTAATTTTGGAAATACTTTGGTTAATTTTCTGCTGTCATACAAGGCACAATTCTTATCCGATCTTTGTGAAAACATGCGTCTGTCTTACAGCAGATCATTCAACACAATTGCTCAGCATACAGCTTTCACCAAAAAAACAAGGACAGGACAAGCCCGTCTGCAAGTTTTCTGATCTTTCTGCATAGTTTCACAACATTAACAGAACATTTGGTTTCAGCTCAATCAAAGAGTTTCATACCAATCACTTTCTTTCACACACTCTTTTTCCAAATGCGTACCTTTAAAAAGCTAGTGATATGAAAATGCAGTCACAAGAAAAGCAAGTCCCTGAACTGCCCGTGGACAAATCAGGTTGCCATCTGTAACTATCTGTTCAATGCTCTCTATTGCTGGGACAGAATGGGCATTGATCCTTACTTCAAAATACCTTGTACCTGCTATTCGAGTGTATCCTGCATTCCATCCTAGAGGATCTAATAAAGATGGCAGTACGGTTAATAATGAAATCAATGGGTCAGAGCTGCCGGGTTCCCAATGGAACAGCAAGCTACAAACACAATCAGAGCAAAATGACATAATACTGTACGGAGAAAGGGAGGAGTGGGTGTGACGTATGAAGAAGGAGGGAGGGAGGAAAGAAGGGAGGGAGAAGTGGTGCAAAGCTTGTTCAGAGTATGAAGAGAATGGGAGTTGTAGTCTCCTGTTTCCCTATTAGTTCTGGCAAGATTTTAAAATCAAAGTAGTACCGTAAAGAGAGAAAGTGATAGAATTAGTAGATTAGTAAAGTTAAAGTTTGTTACAAGCACCAAGAATATATGAGTGGTTAGAAAAGATTAGTTTTGACAATTAACGTATGCAGACAAACACAACAACACTGTGAAGTATGACAAGACAACACAGGATACAATACAGATAAGCAAAGAAGTGACAAGACTTAAGCAGACAAGACAAGACAACACAGGACAAGATTAAGAACAAATAACAAAAAACAAATACCGTATATACTCGTGTATAAGCCGACTTTTTCAGCCCAAAAATTGGGCTGAAAAGTCCCCCCTTCGGCTTATACACAAGTCATATACAGTGTGGTGTGGTGGGGGCTGTGTCCGGGCACTGCAGGAGGCAGGAGGAGGTGGGGGAGGCTGCAGAATGAGCGGCACGTCACGTGGTGCCGCTCATTAATTATGCATGGGGAGCAGCGCATAGTACATTGCTGCTCTCCTGCACCGTATAGCCTCCCCCGCCCCCCTATGTATACAGAGGCCCCCCCCAGCAGTGATCCATCTCACCCCTCAGTCTCCAGGCACCCGGGTCCTCCAGCTGCTGCGTCTGCGTGCCCCGGGGCTTCCAATACCGGCGTCCTCCCCGCTCTTCCTGTTTGAATGCGATCATGTGACCCGTGCGGGGGGGGAGCTCTGTATACATAGGGTGGGGGCCTCTGTATACATGGGGGGGCCCTCTGTATACATGGAGGGCCTCTGTATACATGGGGGGGCACCTCTGTATACATGGGGGGGTCTTTTTATACATGGGGGGGCCTCTGCATACATGGGGGCAGTGAGACAGCAGGGGAGCTGTATACCACTGCTGGGGCTGTATACCACTGCTGGGGCTGTATACCACTGCCGAGGGGCCTGTATACCACTGCTGGGACTGTATACCACTGCTGGAACTGTATACCACTGCTGGGGCTGTATACCACTGCTGGGACTGTATACCACTGCTGGGACTGTATACCACTGCCGAGGGGCCTGTATACCACTGCCGAGGGGCCTGTATACCACTGCTGGGACTGTATACCACTGCTGGGGCTGTATATCACTGCTGGGGCTGTATAGCACTGCCGAGGGGCCTGTATACCACTGCTGGGTCTGTATACCACTGCTGGGGCTGTATAGCACTGCCGAGGGGCCTGTATACCACTGCTGGGTCTGTATACCACTGCTGGGTCTGTATACCACTGCTGGGACTGTATACCACTGCTGGGGCTGTATAGCACTGCCGAGGGGCCTGTATACCACTGCTGGGTCTGTATACCACTGCTGGGTCTGTATACCACTGATGGGGCTGTATACCACTGCCGAGGGGCCTGTATACCACTGCTGGGTCTGTATACCACTGCTGGGTCTGTATACCACTGCTGGGGATGTATACCACTGCCAAGGGGACTGTATACCACTGCTGGGACTGTATACCACTGCTGGGGCTGTATAGCACTGCCGAGGGGCCTGTATACCACTGCTGGGTCTGTATACCACTGCTGGGTCTGTATACCCGTCCTGGGGGCTGTATACCACTGATGAGGGGCCTCTATACCACTGATGAGGGGCCTGTAAACCACTAATGAGGGGCCTGTATACCACTGCTGGGGACTGTATATCAGTGATGGCGGCAACTGTATACTAGTTATGCCCACTATATACCAGTGATGGCTGCTATATACAGGGATGGTGTTCTATATACCAGTGATAGGGGGCTTTATAACAGGACGGTGGTCTGCTGCATTGGTAGTGTACTGTATCTATTTAAAATACAATGACAAATATGATGAACATGCATTATAGACAGTTTTGAGATGATTAATTAGTGACCTTTAAGAAAGTTACAGAAGATAAGAACGGTACACTCTGGCTTACATATAGCTTGGTGGTCTTATCTGAAAACAAGGACAAAGGCAAAAATGTGCTGAGTTATGCTCATCTTCACTGAACAAACTGTTACATAGCCAGTTAGTCAGAATAGATATGATAAACTAAAAATGACTTCTTTAGATACAATATGGCGGAAGCTACATAGTACCTATAATATCGTCTTTAACAGGGTCTAGGCCCCCCTCAATCCCCACACCCGTGGATCTTACTCCCAGACCCCTGCTAAGCTTCTAATAAGTTCATGGTCACATCTCTTCCTAAAGCCATATGGCCACCGCTACACCCGGTCCACTACTGCGCATAACCAGGTGTACAGGTGTACATTCACGTCAGTTACTACACGTGAGCATGAAAAGATTTATTTTTACAATCTGGCCAATCTGGAGATACCTGGGTCTGCCTGAGCTACAGCCCGTGTCCTCTAGATGGTGCTATTTTGGGAAAAACTTACAGACAGACTTAGGCTAGGGTCACATTGCGTCATGACCCTATCCTGACGCAAGTGCTAAATACTTAGAAATTTCCGCCGCAGCGCATAGCATTAACACTATGCGCTGGCAGGCAACAGAGCCCCATAGAAACCTGCTGTTTACCTTGCCAATCGGCCACACACAAAGCTCCAGGAAGTGCGCTTTAGCTGAGCACACAGGAAACGCGGTCTGCAGCGTTTTCCCGTGCACTGTCCAAAAGCGCACATCAGGGAGCTCTATGTGGAGCCGGCTGCTAAGGTAAACATTGGGTTTCTATGGGGCTCCATTGCCTAGCAGTGCATAGTGTTAATGCTATGCACTGCGGCTTAAAATTCTAAGTATTTAGCGGTTACGTCAGGATAGGGTCATGACGCAAGTGTGACCCTAGCCTAAGGCTTCCTCAGAATCGTCCTCAGAAGCTCTTCCAGCTGGTACAGGCTCTGGGGTCGGCGGGCCCCTGTACCCCCATTCTCAGTCGCAACCCCTGTAATCATGATCATTACGCCCATGGTCTTCAGTACATTTTTTTTCTCAAAATTTGAATGATTTTTCTGCACTTTATAAGGGGAAATGCTTTACTTCTAAGGGTGCTTTCACATTACAATTTTTTTCCTGTCCGTGGGATCCTACTTTTTGTAGGATCCCACAGACAGGAATGGACACCACAGGGGGTGACCTATTCTGTGTCCGGGTCCATGATTATCACGGATCCGGACACAGAAAGCACTGTGCGGAGTAATTTCACTTCTGCAATGTATATATACATTGCAGAAGTGAAATTTAAGTAAAATCAAGCGTTAGAAATAAAAAAAAAATCAATCCTCACCTGTCCAGCGGATCCAGCGCCGTCGGCATCTAGATCCGGATGCTGAAAGGATCTGGCTGGGCGGGGCTACCCGCTCAGTGTCTTCGGTCACATGACCGGTTACCACGGTAACCGGTCATGTGACTGGGACGTCAGGCCAGGTCCTGTACATTCAGAGATGCCGACGGCGCAGGATCGCTGGACAGGTGAGGATCGATGTGTTGTTTATTTTTAACACTTGATTTTACTTAAGTTTCAATTCCACAATGTATATATAAATTGCGGAAGTGAAATTAGCTGGAGAGGAACTGTTTTAGTGTACTGAGCATGCTCAGTACATTAAAATTGGGTCAGAGAAAGCATCAGCTGTTTACTCGGACCGTGCTCCATAAGCCCCCATGTTATGGGCCACGGATCATGTTGAATCTGATTGTGTCCGATTTTATCCGCTGTGCCCAAAATCGGAGCAGTCTCCGACTTTGGGTACAGCCAAAAATCGGACCAAAATGGATCAAGCAACAATCGGATACCACTAAGGGCAAATCCGATCTGTGCCCATAGGCTAACATGGGGGCCAAATCGGATCCGTGGCTGTCCGTTTTGCAATGGACAGCCACGGATCCCAAAAAATCGTAATGTGAAACCACCCTAATTTAAATGTAGTCTGGAACCTGGAACTTGAAATATGCATTGAAACAAGTTTTATTTTAGATAATCCTACTGTTTTAACAATTTGACCATCAATTACGTAAGACTTATGTCAGAAGTTTACATACATTGCATTTGTTGTTCTGGAGACTTCTACAGAGTAAGCATATTTAGAATATGAAAAATTACCTATTTATGGCCAATAAGAAATATTTAGGGCTTAAACTCGATCTGAGAAAAACCTATATATGAAAAGAGTCTTTCAGCCAATAATTAGAATATAAAATGTTTTTACTTTATTGGAATACTCAGATAAAATACATTTTTATACATATAGCAAAGTATATTCACAATGATTGTGCTCAATAGTTACAAGAGACCTGTGATCCCACCGTTTATTTACAAGAAAGAGGAATATTATATTTTCATACAACAGTATAATTTTATTTCCATTGTTCATACATTAAATATCATATAGGTGTATTTTAAAACAAGGGGACAGAGGAATATATTCCTGAACTGTACATATTGTTCCCCAGGAGACCATCCAATATTTTGCTTATCGTGACATGTGCACTGTTAGCATCAATTTCAATAAAATTTCTGTATGTGTGTGTGTGTCTTATTTATAATGTAATCAATATGATCACTATAAAGTGCATAAATATATAAAGTGCCAAGGTGCAAAAATAAAAAAAGTCTTTGTGCTGAAATGTGAAAAAATCGTGGAAAGGTGATGTGTGCGCTCTCACTGAACTAGCACAGCAGAGATGGTGTAGTGGTAATTCTCTGCAACAAGATATTACCCACAGGGCTGTTACAGGTTCAAACCACCTTAAAGCCACATAAAAAACTAAGCATTAATTTCAATAAAATGTGTAAGTGTCTTATTTATAATATAAGCAATATGATCACTATAAAGTGCCAATCTGCAAAAATAAAATAAAAAATTCTTTGTGCTGAAATGTGAAAAATTAGAAATAAAAATAAAAAATCTAATATTAATGGTCTCCAAGTAGGACAAAATTTTTTTTTTCTATTACAATGATATACTCTGGCACATAGATTGATTTCCAATGATCTCCCTCACCTGTAATCAGGTTGTATATAAACTTTCAAGGGAGACACTTTTTGGTTAGAATTGTAGCACTAGGCTACTCCTAGTGTCCAGTGCCAAGGTGCATCTTGCATAGGAAAACACCTATTGAACAAGGCAACACGGTATCTATTATATAATTGCCGTAACTGACTTCCGTCGGAGCGGCGCAACTTCCGGTGGCTTGGTTAGCGAGCTGTTTCTTATCCTGGACTCTGTCCGCGGCCACGGCGACTCCCAAAGCAATGCCCGCAAAGCGGGCATTGCGAGCCGTTGCAGTCTCGCGAAGCAATGCCCGCGAAGCGGGCATTGCGAGTCGCTGGCACCCACCGCTAACCAAGCCACAGAAGCCCATACGACTGTAGTGTACAGCGCGATGGTATACTACAGTCCCATGCCCATACGCCTGTCCGCCCCTAAACCTAAGCGCCAACGACTCGCAATGTCCGCTGGCGCTTAAGGGCCGACACGCGTATGCCCATGGGACTGTAGTATACCATCGCGCTGTACACAACAGCGCCATGCTCTAAAACACCCCTACCCCCTAAGTCCCGCCGAAGCCCCTACCCCCTGCCGCCCTAAGCCACTACCCCGCCGCCGCCGAAGCCCCTACCCCCTGCCGCCCTAAGGTACTACCCCGCCGCCGAAGCCCCTACTCCCTGCCGCCCTAAGCCACTACCCCGCCACAGCCACTACCCTCTGCCGCACCTAACCCTAAGCCACTACCCCGCCGCCGAAGCCCCTACCCCCTGCCGCCCTAACCCACTACCCCGCCGCAGCCACTTCCCTCTGCCGCACCTAACCCCTAAGCCACTACCCCGCTACCCTGCCACTACCCCGCTGCCGAAGCCCCTACCCCCTGCCGCCCTAAGCCACTACCCCGCCGCAGCCACTACCCTCTGCCGCAAGCCCCTACCCCCTGCCGCCCTAAGCCACTACCCCGCCGCAGCCACTACCCTCTGCCGCACCTAACCCCTCAGCCACTACCCCGCCGCCGAAGCCCCTACACCCTGCCGCCCTAACCCACTACCCCGCCGCAGCCACTACCCTCTGCCGCAAGCCCCTACCCCCTGCCGCCCTAACCCACTACCCCGCCGCAGCCACTACCCTCTGCCGCACCTAACCCCTAAGCCACTACCCCGCCGCCGAAGCCCCTACACCCTGCCGCCCTAACCCACTACCCCGCCGCAGCCACTACCCTCTTCCGCACCTAACCCCTAAGCCACTACCCCGCCGCCGAAGCCCCTACCCCCTGCCGACCTAAGCCACTACCCCGCCGCAGCCACTACCCTCTGCCGCAAGCCCCTACCCCCTGCCGCCCTAACCCACTACCCCGCCGCAGCCACTACCCTCTGCCGCACCTAACCCCTAAGCCACTACCCCGCCGCAGCCCCTAAGCCACTACCCCGCCGCCGAAGCCCCTACACCCTGCCGCCCTAACCCACTACCCCCGCCGCAGCCACTACCCTCTTCCGCACCTAACCCCTAAGCCACTACCCCGCCGCCAAAGCCCCTACCCCCTGCCGCCCTAACCCACTACCCCGCCGCAGCCACTACCCTCTGCCGCACCTAACCCCCTACCCCCGAAGTCGCACCTAACCCCCTACCCCCGAAGCCGCACCTAAACCACTACCCCCGACGCCGCACCTAAGCCATTACCCCGCCGCAGCCACTACCCTCTGCCACAAGCCCCTACCCCCTAAGCCGCACCTAACCCCCTACCCCCGAAGCCGCACCTAAACCCCTACCCCCCCACCCCCTAAGCCCCGCCGCACCTAAGCCCCTATCCCCTAAGCCCCGCCGCCTCCTAAGCTCACGCCGCTAACACCTAACGCCCTACACCCGAAGCCCCCGCCGTCCCCTAACCTAACGCCCCCGTCGATCACTTACATGCCTTTTTAGTCATCTGATCGTCCGTCCGATCCACAAGTCCTTCGTCCGACCAGCCGTCCTCTTCCTCCGGCCCCGGGGGTCTTCTCTCTTCTTTCCGCCATCTCCGCCTCTTCGTCCGGCCCCGGGGATCTTCTGTCTTCTTTCCGCCAACTTCCAGCTCCGACGTCCTCTTCACTTATCATTAACATAGAATGGACGACAAATCCACCATTCTAAGTCAATGAGATGTGAGGGGCTCTTCTGATTGGTCGCTGTCTACTGCCCTCAGCCAATCAGAAGAGGCCCTCATTTCCTATTGACATACATTAGCGGTGTCTCGCCGATTTTATGGCCGGCCACCTGGTTCTATTTGTCGGCCCTAAAATCGCGGACACACACCGCTAATGCATCTCTATGGGCAGTCAGCCCAATTTCTGATTGGTCGCTCTCTCGAGCTCACTTCCCATAGACATGCATTAGCGGTGTGTCCGCGATTTTAGGGCCGACAAATAGAACCAGGTCGGCGGCCATAAAATCGCCGACACACCGCTAATGTATTTCAATGGGAACAAATTAATTTAATAATAAAAAAAATAATTAAAAAATCATTAAAAAATAATAAAAAAATAAATAAAAAATAAACGGACCTCAAAGAGAACTGGGTCTCAGCCTAAATAATAAATGTAATAATAAAAAAAATAATTAAAAAATAATTAAAATATAATAAAAAAATAAATTAAAAATAATAAATAATTCAATAAAAATAATAATAAAAAAATTAAATATATGCTAATTATATCAGCCCTTTCAGCGGACCTGAAAGAGAACTGGGTCTCAGCCTAAATAATAAATTTAATAATAAAAAAAATAATAAAAAAATAATTAAAAAATATAAAAAAATAAATTAAAAATAATAAATAATTCAATAAAAATAATAATAAAAAAATTAAATATATGCTAATTATATCAGCCCTTTCAGCGGACCTGAAAGAGAACTGGGTCTCAGCCTAAATAATAAATTTAATAATAAAAAAAATAATTAAAAAATAATTAAAAAATAATAAAAAAATAAATTAAAAATAATAAATAATTCAATAAAAATAATAATAAAAAAATTAAATATATGCTAATTATATCAGCCCTTTCAGCGGACCTGAAAGAGAACTGGGTCTCAGCCTAAATAATAAATTTAATAATAAAAAAAATAATTAAAAAATAATAAAAAAATAAATTAAAAATAATAAATAATTCAATAAAAATAATAATAAAAAAATTAAATATATGCTAATTATATCAGCCCTTTCAGCGGACCTGAAAGAGAACTGGGTCTCAGCCTAAATAATACATTTAATAATAAAAAAATAATTAAAAAAATAATTAAAAAATAATAAAAAAATAAATTAAAAATAATAAATAATTCAATAAAAATAATAATAAAAAAATTAAATATATGCTAATTAGATCAGCCCTTTCAGCGGACCTGAAAGAGAACTGGGTCTCAGCCTAAATAATAAACTTAATAATAAAAAAAATAATTAAAAAATAATTAAAAAATAATAAAAAAATAAATTTAAAATAATAAATAATTCAATAAAAATAATAATAAAAAAATTAAATATATGCTAATTATATCAGCCTTTTCAGCGGACCTGAAAGAGAACTGGGTCTCAGCCTAAATAATAAATTTTAATAATAAAAAAAATAATAAAAAAATAATTAAAAAATAATAAAAAAATAAATTAAAAATAATAAATAATTAAATAAAAATAATAATAAAAAAATTAAATATATGCTAATTATATCACCCCTTTCAGCGGACCTGAAAGAGAACTGGGTCTCAGCCTAAATAATAAATTTAATAATAAAAAAAATAATTAAAAAATAATTAAAAATAATAAAAAAATAAATTAAAAATAATAAATAATTCAATAAAAATAATAATAAAAAAATTAAATATATGCTAATTATATCACCCCTTTCAGCGGACCTGAAAGAGAACTGGGTCTCAGCCTAAATAATAAATGTAATAATAAAAAAAAATAATAAAAAAATAATTAAAAAATAATAAAAAAAGAAATTAAAAATAATAAATAATTCAATAAAAATAATAATAAAAAAATTAAATATATGCTAATTATATCACCCCTTTCAGCGGACCTGAAAGAGAACTGGGTCTCAGCCTAAATAATAAATTTAAAAATAAAAAAAAATATTAAAAAATAATTAAAAAATAATAAAAAAATAAATTAAAAATAATAAATAATTCAATAAAAATAATAATAAAAAAATTAAATATATGCTAATTATATCAGCCCTTTCAGCGGACCTGAAAGAGAACTGGGTCTCAGCCTAAATAATAAATTTAATAATAAAAAAAATAATTAAAAAATAATAAAAAAATAATAAAAAAATAAATAAAAAATAATAAATAATAAATAAAAATAATAATAAAAAAAATAAATATATGGTAATAATATCAGCCCTTTCAGCGGACCTGAAAGAGAACTGGGTCTCTGCCTCAGGCTCACTTTAAATAAATAATAAATTTAATAATAAAAAAAATAAATAAAAAATAATAAAAAAATTATAAAAAAATAAATAAAAAATAATAAATAATTAAATAAAAAATAATAATAAAAAAAATAAATAAATGCTATTAATTGTATTATTAATTTTATTAATGCTATTAATAATGCTATTACTGCTAATAATAATGCTATTAATGCTAATAATTATGCTATTAATGCTAATATTTATGTTATTAATGCTAATAATTATGCTATTAATGCTAATAATTATGGTATGAATGGTAATAATAATGCTATTAATGCAAATAATATTGCTATTAATTCTATTATTAATGCTATTAATGGTAATTATTATGCTATTAATGCTAATAATTAGGCTATTAATGCTAATAAGAATGCTATTAATGCAAATAATATTGCTATTAATGCTATTATTAATGCTATTAATATTAATAATTATGCTATTCATGCTAATAATTATGCTATTAATGGTAATAATAATGCTATTAATGCAAATAATATTATTAATGCTAATATTTATGCTATTAATGCTAATAATTATGCTATTAATGCTAATATTTATACTATTAATGCTAATAATTATGCTATTAATGCTAATATTTATGCTATTAATGCTAATAATTATGCTATTAATGGTAATCATAATGGTATTAATGCAAATAATATTGCTATTAATGCTATTAATGCTAATAATTATGCTTTTAATGTTAATAATTATGCTATTAATGCTAATAATTATGCTATTAATGCTAATAATAATGCTATTAATGCAAATAATATTGCTATTAATGCTATTAATGTTAATAATTATGCTATTAATGCTAATATTTATGCTATTAATTCTAATAATTATGCTATTAATGCTAATATTTATACTATTAATGCTAATATTTATGCTATTAATGCTAATATTTATGCTATTAATGGTAATCATAATGGTATTAATGCAAATAATATTGCTATTAATGCTATTAATGCAAATAATTATGCTATTAATGTTAATAATTATGCTATTAATGCTAATAATTATGCTATTAATGGTAATAATAATGCTATTAATGCAAATAATATTGCTATTAATGCTATTATTACTGCTATTAATGTTAATAATTATGCTATTAATGCTAATAATTATGCTATTAATGGTAATAATAATGCTATTAATGCAAATAATATTGCTATTAATGCTATTAATGCTAATAATTATGCTATTACTGCTAATAATAATGCTATTAATGCTAATAATTATGCTATTAATGCTAATATTAATGCTAATAATGCTAATAATAATCATATTAACGCTATTAATAATGCTATTAAGGGTAATAATCATGCTATTTATGATATTCAAAATGCTATTAATGCTAATAATATTGCTATTAATGCTCTTTATGCTCATAGTAATGCTATTAATACGATTATTTATGCTATTAATTCTATGATTTATGCTATTAATGCTATTAATAATGCTATTAATGCTATTAATGCTATTAATAATGCTATTCATGCTATTAATAATACTATTAATGCTATTAATGCTAATATAATGCTATTAATTTATTATTAATGCTATTAATGCTATAATAATGCTATTAATGCTAATAATAATGCTATTACTGCTAATAATAATGCTATTTATACTAATAATTATGCTATAATGCTAATATTAATGCTAATAATGCTAATAATAATCATATTAACGCTATTAATAATGCTATTAAGGCTAATAATCATGATATTTATGATATTAAAATGCTATTAATGCTAATAATATTGCTATTAATGCTCTTTATGCTCATAGTGATGCTATTAATGCGATTATTTATGCTATTAATTCTATTATTTAGGCTATTAATGCTATTAATAATGGTAGTAATGCTATTAATAATGCTATTAATGCTATTAATGCTATTAATAATGCTATTCATGCTATTAATAATACTATTAATGCTATTAATGATAATATTAATGCTATTAATTGTATTATTAATGCTATTAATGCTATTAATAATGCTATTACTGCTAATAATAATGCTATTACTGCTAATAATAATGCTATTAATGCTAATAATTATGCTAGTAATGCTAATATTAATGCTAATAATGCTAATAATAATCATATTAACGCTATTAATAATGCTATTAAGGCTAATAATCATTCTATTTATGTTATTCAAAATTCTATTAATGCTAATAATATTGCTATTAATGCTCTGTATGCTAATACTCATGCTATTAATGCGATTATTCATGCTATTAATTCTATTATTTAGGCTATTAATGCTATTAATAATGCTATTAATGTTATTAATAATGCTAGTAGCCTCCCTGGCGGTCTGTTTAGGTCTAGAATTTTTTGCTAAAAGCGGGCTACCCGCGTTCGTGGCAGATGCGGTAAAAAAACCGCATCTGCCGCACTTGCCGCATAGCTGCCGCACTTGCGCCGCACTTGCGGTGCGGTTGCGGCGCGGTAGCGGTAATCTGCATAGTAAAGGGAACCAACCACCTCGGATGACCCTCATACACTGTTAATATGTGCCCCTGCAGCCTAGTAAACCATTAGCAGCACTGTTTTTGTGTGAAAAGTGGCTGCAGTAGAAGTGAGATAATGATTTTATACACTTACATGCCTGCGTACTTGAGGGCGTCTCCCTGTGTGTGCTGGCACTTGTGGGCTGTGCTCATCATGTCTGCTCTCCCCCTCCCTTATGCACGCCCCCTCTCAGCCTGCTATAGTGATGTGAGGCTGATTGCGTCATAAAGGGGCGGGGCTAAATCGCGGCATCCCGGTAGCCCCGCCCCTTTATGACGCAATCAGCCTCACATCACTATAGCAGGCTGAGAGGGGGCGTGCATAAGGGAGGGGAGAGCAGGCATGATGAGCACAGCCCACAAGTGCCAGCACACACAGGGAGACGCCCTCAAGTACGCAGGCATGTAAGTGTATAAAATCATTATCTCACTTCTACTGCAGCCACTTTTCACACAAAAACAGTGCTGCTAATGGTTTACTAGGCTGCAGGGGCACATATTAACAGTGTATGAGGGTCATCCGAGGTGGTTGGTTCATATGCAGATTACCGCAACCGCGCCGCAACCGCGCCGCAAGTGCGGCGCAAGTGCGGCAAGTGCGGCAAGTGCGGCAGATGCGGCAGATGCGGTTTTCTCACCGTATCTGCCGCGAACGCGGGTAAGCCCGAGCCTGACTCGGGGTTAACGCTTCTGGTAGTGAATGTTAACCCCGAGTCAGGCTCGGGAATAACGCTAGGAAGGTTAATGCTATTCATGCTAATATTAATGCTATTAATGCTATTAAGGCTAATAATCATGCTATTAATCCTATTAATAATGCTATTTTTAATTCTATTAATGCTATTAATAATTTTATTAATGCTAATAATGGTATTACTCCTCATAATAATGCTATTAACACTATTATTAATGCTATTTATGGTAATAATGCTATTAATACTAATAACAATACTATTATTAGTACTATTATTGCTATTAATAATGCTATTAATGCTAATAATAATGCTGTTAATGCTAATAATTATGCTATTAATGGTAATAATAATGCTATTAATGCAAATAATATTGCCACGTTCTAGAATCCCGATGCATTTGCATCGGGCTCACAGCTAGTAATACATAAGAAGATTATTCCAAGCTTCCACACTTACAATACACAAGGGGGATATTCACTTATCACGGTCCTTATTGTTAGCTCACCCTTAACGCGTTTCGTATCCCTACTTCTTCAGAAGGGTCTTCTGAAGAAGTAAGGATACGAAACGCCCTCCTCCTATGTTGCCCTCAGCAAGAGACCTGCTGGGCTAGAACCCCGACGCGGCGTTTCGCTGCATAAGCCTGGTAGCTGCAGCTTCCTCAAGGGGGAGTGTTGTGTGCTCTATGTCAGCCCTCATTCGTCCCCCTATATATGGTCATAACGAGCGAGGCCCGTACAGCACCTGTGTGTGCGCGTCATCCTCAGTCGCCGCGCGCCGGAAGTGACGCTCCAGTCAACGTGACGGCCGGCCGTGACGAGCACGCGGCGCCATGGGACGCGTCACCATGGTACCCACGCATGCGCGTCAGGCTCGGCCGTCCTGGAAAGCGTCACCCCGCGCGCTGGTGTGAGGAGAGCGGGATGGACGAGGAGCCTAAGAGCCCGGTGGTAACTGTTAATTAAATATGGGGGATCATAGAGGAGACACGGAGCGACACATCATTGGAAAAGAAAATTAAAAACAAACAATTTGCACCTTAGTTAACTATAATGGAAAAAATGAATAGTCCTCAATCTTCTAAATATATAGTCTTCCGAGGGAAGATGAGTAGTTTTATGGCATCAGTTCAAAGAGTCACACAAATCTAGAAAGTCCCTAATTAAGGACAAAAAACCAGATCCCATGACTTGAAGATAATCCGAGGTCCAGTATGGTCCCTTTTGTATCGAAATTGGTGCCAATGTGGATGAGAGTATTCAACGTCCATAGGTCAAGAAAAAAGAAGGTGACTGAAATAAAGAATTAAAAACAATTTTAAGTTTTTAATTCTTTATTTCAGTCACCTTCTTTTTTCTTGACCTATGGACGTTGAATACTCTCATCCACATTGGCACCAATTTCGATACAAAAGGGACCATACTGGACCTCGGATTATCTTCAAGTCATGGGATCTGGTTTTTTGTCCTTAATTAGGGACTTTCTAGATTTGTGTGACTCTTTGAACTGATGCCATAAAACTACTCATCTTCCCTCGCGAAGACTATATATTTAGAGGATTGAGGACTATTCATTTTTTCCATTATAGTTAACTAAGGTGCAAATTGTTTGTTTTTAATTTTCTTTTCCAATGATGTGTCGCTCCGTGTCTCCTCTATGATCCCCCATATTTAATTAACAGTTACCACCGGGCTCTTAGGCTCCTCGTCCATCCCGCTCTCCTCACACCAGCGCGCGGGGTGACGCTTTCCAGGACGGCCGAGCCTGACGCGCATGCGTGGGTACCATGGTGACGCGTCCCATGGCGCCGCGTGCGCGTCACGGCCGGCCGTCACGTTGACTGGAGCGTCACTTCCGGCGCGCGGCGACTGAGGATGACGCGCACACACAGGTGCTGTACGGGCCTCGCTCGTTATGACCATATATAGGGGGACGAATGAGGGCTGACATAGAGCACACAACACTCCCCCTTGAGGAAGCTGCAGCTACCAGGCTTATGCAGCGAAACGCCGCGTCGGGGTTCTAGCCCAGCAGGTCTCTTGCTGAGGGCAACATACTTGGATCTAACATGGGTATGCACAGGTCTTTATTGATGGGACCCCTCCTTGTACTTCGATCATGACAAAAGCGTTTGAGCATGTTCATTCTAAGGATTTATGTATAGTCTATATACTTGTTGCACTTGCACTTTATTTGGATGTAATCATGTTCACTGTAACTACGCCTTTGTCATTTATATGGTAATGACCCTTTTGGGGTTTTTTTTTACCTTTGTACTTGTGGGACTTTTCTATTACTGTGAGATTATGCCTATCCGTTGATGTATTATTATATTTCACTGCCCTTGCTTGAACCTGATGGGCCTGTTGTATATGCCTTTCTTGCCACCTTATCATTTTTAATGACGTTTTCCAATAAAATTTGACTTTTTGCATAGTACTTTTTGTTCTTTTGTGTTGAAAATGCTAATTTGAGTACCTTTATGCATACGGCAGAACCCTTTCCCACTTGCACTGACATGTGGCGGGCTCTGCCTCACTTATATAAGCCTATTTGGGCGCTGTTTCTAATCATTGTCTTTTCTGTGTTCCACACAGCCACACCCAGGGCATCCATGACTTTTAGAGCACGTGATCAAGCGTGGATGAGACTATTGGACGACGTCTTCCAAAAGGAGGGCACAAACACAGGTGCAGCAGATGGTGACCAGCTTCTCAGCTCTTTGACTGTGAGATACAAGGATCTCTTACGTAAGAGAACTCGTACATGGTGGAACAAAGCTTTCCTAGCCAAGTACTTGGAGAAGGACCTGATCCCCCGAGGTTTGAGGGTACAAGTTTTTCCCTCTTATGAGATTCTAGATGAGGATTTTAAATCCCAGTGGGAGTCGTTCTGCAATGAGTGCTCCAAAGGCTTCATACAATTACTGAGAGATCAGAATGCGACCTCTTTAGCCCAGATGGAGAAGGATCTTGAGGGCTTGGAAGAGCTGATTAAAGTAAAGAGCACAGTGGACCAATGGAAGAAATTCAATGATGAGGTAGAAAGGGATACCATAAAATGGGAGAAAGAGGTCAGAGAGTTCAAAACAAAGAAGTTAATTAGGGACCATCAGGATTCCATCAATAATAGGGTATACAGATGGAAGAATAAGCCACCAAGGGGTAGACCACCAAAATACCCGAAAAAAACCAGATGACCCCAAACCTGAACAACCTAAACCAAAGGTGCCTGGAGAAGTACCAGGACCCTCAGACCTCCCTCCCCCTAGATCCCCCTCTATTCAATCTCAAACGTCTGGA
Source organism: Allobates femoralis (assembly GCA_033576535.1). Taxonomy (NCBI): domain Eukaryota; kingdom Metazoa; phylum Chordata; class Amphibia; order Anura; family Aromobatidae; genus Allobates; species Allobates femoralis. The sequence continues at coordinate 167,617,302 of JARQOC010000001.1, read as the reverse complement.
GATGAGAGTTCAGCTGCTGAGTCGGCGGGAGCCAGCGACTGGGAACCAGGTTCTGGGATGTCTACCAGGAGCGGGAAACCACGTGGTCAGATGGGCGGTCGCTCTCCACCACCGAATGCCAAACGTAACAGACACCACCTGCAGGTAATTAACTTGTCTACACATACTCTAACTGACTCACAACTGTCTCTACTCTCCAGAGGTTTAACTTTTTGTCCCACAAATTCCTACAATTATTTTTCAGCTTTAAAAGATCTTCACCTTTTTCTAAGAAAGATAGTCCTGAAGCGGTTGCATTTTAAAAGATCAGACTTAACCCTTGATCTCACTGTTGAAAAGGAAACATTGGAAGCTTTGGAGGAACTCATTGAGGAACAAACACTCGACACCGCAGGTGCGTTCCCAAAACAACTATTACCACGGTCCACAAAATTCCCCTCTCTCTCCCTTTGCCCCGCCGTTGCAGTGTTCCTGAAGGTAGTAGCTGATGAACTCAGGAAGATTCCAGGCGGGAGGAGATTTGACAACCTGACTAGGAAGGAAAGGGAGGCCCTAGAAGAATTAAACAAACTAGAAGGGGTGGTTTTTAAACCAGCAGATAAAGGGGGGAATATTGTGGTCTGGCCGGTCCCAATGTACGAAAGGGAAGCCCTGCGACAATTAAGAGACAAACTAACCTATCAAAAACTGGATAGTAATCCTTCAACCTCCTTCCAGGGGGAGTTGAAGTTGATTCTAAACAGGGCCCGGGATCAAGGTATCCTATCTAAGAGGGAGATGGAAGGGTTGTTAGTGCTTTGCCCAAAGGTACCCACCTTCTACTTGTTGCCCAAGGTCCACAAGAATGCCCTCAGTCCTCCGGGGCGCCCCATAGTGTCTGGCATTGACGGTTTATGTGAGCCCATCTGCAAATTTATTGATCATTACCTTAAGCCACTGGTGGAGCTACTTCCGTCATTTGCCAGAGACACTACGGGCGTCCTGAACCGGATTGATGGCATTTTTGTGGACCAGGGGACCCTTTTGGCAACTATTGACGTCGAATCGCTGTACACCTGCATCAGCCATGAGGACGGTCTGAGAGCGGTGCGCTTCTTCATGGAGGCTGGAGGTCGGGGTGGCGCCATGGGAGATCTCATTTTGGAGCTGCTCCGCTTCGCCCTGACACACAACTTTTTCGTTTTTAAGGACGTCGTCTATCTCCAGAAGAAAGGAACCGCGATGGGTGCGGCCTGTGCGCCCTCATACGCCAACCTCTTCCTTGGTTTTTGGGAGCGTGACATCTTTGGCGATGAGGACGTATCAGGCTGCGCCCAAGCGCAAGCTTGGATTAGATATATAGACGACGTCCTTATTGTGTGGCAGGGCTCGGCGGAGCAGTTCTCCTCCTTTGTGGATCAGCTGAATCAGAACGACATGAATATCAGGCTGACCCATAGGGTGAGTAAAGAGAAAATAGATTTTCTAGATATCGAGATCTCCCTGGATGACATGGGTCGTGTACGGACGGATGTCTTCCGCAAGGAGACATCGGTGAATGCGCTGCTCCATGCAGCCTCCGGGCATCACCCTTCAACAATACGCGCCATCCCGACCGGCCAGTTCCTCCGTATGAGGCGCATCTGCTCGACAGACTCTGGCTTTGAGCGGCAGGCTAGTGATCTTAAACAGCGGTTCGACGTCAGGGGATACAGTAAGCGGAGTATAAAGGCTGGGTACCGGAGGGCAAAGAACACTTCTAGAGACGCGTTGTTGAGATACAACCCAAAAAGGGAGGGAGGAGATCCACCTGTAAGGTTCATTGGAACCTACAATCAGGAATGGTCCTTGATGCAGGCGATTTTTCAACGCCACTGGGCCATCCTGAAAAGCGATAACATCCTCTCTCAATGCATCTCTGAACGCCCGCTAATGACAGCTAGGAGATCTAGAAATTTGAGAGACTGGCTAGTTCATAGCCACTACATACCACCTAAAATTAACACCTTTGGGAGTTCAGGCCCCGCCATGGGCTCTTTCCCCTGTGGCCATTGTGTGGCGTGCCCCAATGTCCAGAGGATTCGCACTTTCGAATCCTCTGACGAGAAGAAGCAGTATATCATCAGGCAGCGTGTATCTTGCGGCTCCACGCACGTCATTTATTACGCGACGTGTGGGTGCCGGAAGATATACGTTGGCTTGACTTCCCGAGAATTCCGTAAGAGAATACGTGAACACCTTAGTGACATAGAAGGGGCCCGAAATTCACAGGATGGCAGCAAATTACGGACCTTGCCACGACATTTTTGGCAGGTCCATAATTGTGATTCATCCAGCTTGAAATTTAGGGGAATAGACATGGTGAGGGCAGGAAATCGAGGGGGTAATCTTAAAAAAAGCCTCGCCCAAATGGAGGCAAAATGGATAGTAACCTTAGATACCCTCAGCCCCAGAGGGATTAACGAGTCCTTGTCTTTCAAGTCATACCTGTGAGACTGGTTATCTTTCTTGCACGCATTTTTGCATCTGTGTTTCCTTTGTGCATATACTCTTTCCATCATTTTGGGAAAGATTTTAATTGTTTTTAATTCTTTATTTCAGTCACCTTCTTTTTTCTTGACCTATGGACGTTGAATACTCTCATCCACATTGGCACCAATTTCGATACAAAAGGGACCATACTGGACCTCGGATTATCTTCAAGTCATGGGATCTGGTTTTTTGTCCTTAATTAGGGACTTTCTAGATTTGTGTGACTCTTTGAACTGATGCCATAAAACTACTCATCTTCCCTCGGGAAGACTATATATTTAGAGGATTGAGGACTATTCATTTTTTCCATTATAGTTAACTAAGGTGCAAATTGTTTGTTTTTAATTTTCTTTTCCAATGATGTGTCGCTCCGTGTCTCCTCTATGATCCCCCATATTTAATTAACAGTTACCACCGGGCTCTTAGGCTCCTCGTCCATCCCGCTCTCCTCACACCAGCGCGCGGGGTGACGCTTTCCAGGACGGCCGAGCCTGACGCGCATGCGTGGGTACCATGGTGACGCGTCCCATGGCGCCGCGTGCGCGTCACGGCCGGCCGTCACGTTGACTGGAGCGTCACTTCCGGCGCGCGGCGACTGAGGATGACGCGCACACACAGGTGCTGTACGGGCCTCGCTCGTTATGACCATATATAGGGGGACGAATGAGGGCTGACATAGAGCACACAACACTCCCCCTTGAGGAAGCTGCAGCTACCAGGCTTATGCAGCGAAACGCCGCGTCGGGGTTCTAGCCCAGCAGGTCTCTTGCTGAGGGCAACATACTTGGATCTAACATGGGTATGCACAGGTCTTTATTGATGGGACCCTTCCTTGTACTTCGATCATGACAAAAGCGTTTGAGCATGTTCATTCTAAGGATTTATGTATAGTCTATATACTTGTTGCACTTGCACTTTATTTGGATGTAATCATGTTCACTGTAACTACGCCTTTGTCATTTATATGGTAATGACCCTTTTGGGGTTTTTTTTACCTTTGTACTTGTGGGACTTTTCTATTACTGTGAGATTATGCCTATCCGTTGATGTATTATTATATTTCACTGCCCTTGCTTGAACCTGATGGGCCTGTTGTATATGCCTTTCTTGCCACCTTATCATTTTTAATGACGTTTTCCAATAAAATTTGACTTTTTGCATAGTACTTTTTGTTCTTTTGTGTTGAAAAGGATCCAAACTGATGCCTGCAATCGGATGTCAAATAGACATCTGATTCTGATATTTTGCAGGATCAGTTTGGATCCTCTCCCTCTCTCCTCTCCCTGCTCCTCCTTTCACCTTGTCCCCCTCCTCTCTCCCTCCTGTCACCTCGCTTCTCTCTCCGTCTTGTCACCTTTCTCCCTTCCACTCTCAGCTCCCTCTTTGTCCCCTCTTTGTCCCTCTCTTTGTCCCCTCTTTCTCCCCTCTTTCTCCCCCTCTTTGTCCCCCTCTTTGTTCCCCTTTTCCAGACCTTAAAAAATAAAAAAAAATCTTATTCTCACCCATCCTCGAGTCCCCCGGCGCTTCCAGCTGTTGTCTTCTGACCCACAAGACCTGGCGTGATGTCAGTCACATGACCGGTAACCGGTCATGTGACTGTGACATCACTCCAGGTCCTATAAGCATTGAGCGCTGGAGGCATCGCTGGATCGCGGGATAGGTGAGAATAAAGTTTTTTTATTTTTAACCCTTTCTTTTCACTAGATGTCACTTGTGTACAGTATGAATATACATTGCAGAAGTGATATTAGATGGCACAGAGTGATTTTAGTGTACTGAGCATGCTCAGTACACTAAAATCGGGTCCGAGGAATGATCAGCTGTTTCCACGGACCCACGCTCCATAGGCCCCATGTTATTTGGCGCGGATCAGGTCTGATCCAACTTGGTCCGATTTGACCCGCTGTGCCCAAAATCGCAGCAGTCTGCGATTTTGGACACAGCTAAAAATCGGACAGAATCGAATCCGACAAAAATCGGATGCCATTAAGGGCAAATCCGATCCAATCTGTGCCCATAGACTAACATGGGGGCCAAATCGGATCCGTGGCTGTCCGTTTTACAACGGACAGCCACGGATCCCAGAAAAACGCTGTGTGAAAGCACCCTTATGTGTTAACTCTCCAGTCATTTTCTGCCGCTTCAACACCTTTATCTCAGCCTCCCTAAGATGTCAAAGCATAAGAATTTTTTGGGAATTAAAAACCTTGTACCAAAATACGCAATAGAATCCTGTTCATATTATTGCATTGTTTCAGGATTTTTTTTTCAGCATTTTTGGTGCAAATATGAAACCTTACAGAAAGACAAAGAGTTGAAGCAATTTTATTTTCTTGTTAAACTAACATTAAGTTTAGTGTGTCTTAAAGAGAAAATACACACATAACAGTAAAATATTTGCAATGTAGATGCCAGCACAAACTGTAAAAGGACTGGTTATAAAAAACGAATTCTGAATTGGCAGAGGTCATTTTGCTTGTATTCTTTTAAGCAGCTGCCTAGCACCCTGAAAATGAAATTGGTGGAGGCCCACAAAGCAGGAAAAGCCAATAAAAAGATAACTAACTGTTTTTAAGTTGCCCTTTCCTCAGTTTGAAATTTGATTAAGAAATGGCAGTTAATAGAAACAGTGGAGGTCAAGATAAGGTCTGCAAGACCAAGCACAATTTCTGTAAGAGCTGCTAGTGGAATTGCTAGAAAGGCAAATCAGAAGCCCCACTTGACTGCAAAAGACATTCAGGAAGACTCAGCAGACTCTGGAATTATGGTACATTGTTCTATGCTGCAGAGACATCTGCACTAATATGACCTCCATGGAAGAGTCATCAGAAAAAACCTTTCCTGCCTCCTCACCATAATATTAACCCCTTCCCGACCTTTCACGCTGTACAGCGTCATGGGTTTCGGTGTCTTCCTGACCCATGACGTTGTGCAACGTCATGGGGGATTGGGGTCCCACAGCACCGGTGACCGGGGCTGGTGAAATGTCACCAAAGCTGCGGGGTCATAAGGACCTATACTTTAGCCCGGGGGGTGGCTTTCCCCCTCCATGGCTAAAATCGCTCTAATTGACAGTTGAAAGTGAAACTGCAATCAGAGTGATTCACCCCTCCAGACCTGATTGGAGCTCTCCAATCAGGTGTGGAGGGGTGGGTCAGCGGGTTCCCTCCCCCTCCTCAGCTCCCTCCCACTCCGGTGCTCATCAGTTCCCCCATTCCTTCACTCTGCTCCCCAACCTTCAGTCCCGTGTCCCTCCCCATCTATTCCCCGGCAGGTGCAGCCTCCTCAGCCCCCTCCTATTCCCATCACCCCCCACTGTCCCGCCCCCCCAACTCCAGTCCCGTGTCCCCCACTCACCTCTCTTCTGGGAGGCTGCACCCGCTGATCAGCCCCCTCTGCTCACCGCTGTGGCGCCCCTCCTCCTCTTCCGGGCTCCTCCTCCTGACCCGAGGAATGAGTGAGGTAAGGATGAATGAACGGATGGATGGGTGCATGGATGGGTGCATGGATGGGTGGATAAGTGGATGGGTGCATGGGTGGATGGATGGGTGCATGGGTGCATGGATGGATGCATGGGTGTATGGATTGATGGATGGATGCATGGATGGGTGCATTTGTGCATGGGTGGATGAATGTGGCACCTCTCCGGGGATTGCCACAGGATCCACGGGCACAGGGAAAGATATACACCTTGGTACACACAACACTTCCACCCCAGGCCTGAAGGGGAGCTCGACTTGCTGCCTTAAGCAAGATCCCCTATAAAAGATCCAGACCTGGGGATGAGCCAGTTAGTGTCAGTCAGACAGTTGACAGGGGCAGTCAGAGAGTGACAGTTGAAGAAGAGACTGACAGGAGCTGTGTGGAGAGGGACAGAGGCAAGTGAAGAAAATTAGGAAACTACAGAAAAGGGGGCATCACTAATTGCCCTTTAGTCCACCTGGACACCAGAGTCCAAGGCTGTTATTATTTCAGATATAACAGAGAAAACCCGGAGAGACCAGGAGGATTTAATCCCCATGGAGCTGAGGAGACCAAGACCCCAAACCTGACCAAACATAGGATCAGGGATAGGGATGGGCGAATCCTAAATTACTTGGAATCGCTAGACTCTGACGAGTCTGAGTCCAGGACTTGCTACTCGTTGCGAGTCTAGCGATTCCAATGTAAATGAATGGGGAAGCGAGTTATTGCAGCGATTCCTCTGCTGCCAGGCCCTATAAGGGGTCTGGCAGCAGAGGAAAAACCTGCAATTCCCCATTTTATTCTTTTAAAGCCAGCGGCAAAAAGCCGCTAGCTTTTAAAGAATAGTAAAAAAAAAAATTGAACCGGGGAGCAGGAGCAGGGACGCAGGACTCAGGCGGGAAGCCGGTGGTGAAATTTGCTCACTGCCACTTCCTCCTCTGAGTCCTGACCAGAGGTGGGCTTGAGGGGGGGGATGAGTGCAAATTTTTTTCTGAAAAAAATCATAAAACAATATAAATAAAAGTAACTGCATCTTTATTGACCCCTGGACCATGGTCGAGGGGTTAATAAAGATGCAATCCCTTTTTTAGGATTGTTTTATTGATTTTTTCAGAAAAAAAAATTACGTGGGCTTTGCCGTATTTCTGTAACCAGCCGGATCCAGCAGGCAGCGACGGGCTGCCCCCAACCCCCAGGTGCCTATTTGTACCTGGCCGGACACAAGAATATAGGGGAGCCCCCTTTTTTTTATTATTTCATGAATTTCATGAAATAATAAAAAAAACAATGCGTGGGGCTACGCGCAATTTCTATGTCCAGCCAGGTACAGCTAAGTAGCTGGGGGCTGGAATTGCAGCGCAGGGAGGCCCAAGCTTTCTGGGCACCCCCCGCTGCAAATTGCAGCCCGCAGCCGCGCCAAAAGATGGGGCGTTCATTGAAGCGCCATCTTCTGGCGCTGAACCCCGCTCTTCCAGTGGCCCTGGTGCCGAGTGGCTCACTGGGTAATAAAGGGGTTAATACCAGCTTTGTATTATCAGCTGGCCCTAAGCCCGAAATTTATGGCGGTCACGTCAATATTAGACATGACCGCCATGAATTTCCAGTAATCAATAGAAAAAAAAACACAACACCGAGAAAAATAATTTTATTAGAAATAAAACAGAACACTTAGGGACTCCATCTTTATTTAAAAAATCCTCTTCCGTCCGACATAGCCCAAAACGCAATCTCAGCTCTGCTACCTCCCTGTCTATGCTTGGACACACAGGGATGTAGCAGAGCTGAGAACTGACTAAACAGTCAGGGTTCAGCTCAGGTCATTATGACCTGAGCTGAACCCTGCTGTCAGCCTGACTCTCTCTGCCTCCGGGGATTCCAGAGCGGTGACGGAAGTTAATTTATTCACTGCTCTGTCACCGCTCGGGAATCTCCAGAGACAGAAGCAGAGAGGTGGGAAGCGAGTCTGCGGCCGGCGGTGGCGGGGGCAGCGGTAAGTAGCCGGCCGGTCCGGTGCACTCACACCCCCCCCCCCAACCCATCCCTGGTCAGGACTCAGAGGAGGAAGCGGTATTAAGGCAAAGAAAGAGTTAATGATATTTGGTTCTAATTTGCTGAAGACAATTCAAACTCCATCTTGAATGTATTGATGTATTTCTCCATAATTCTCCTTGTCTCTTTAAGATTTATGCTGACCAGTCTGTGCTTATTACATTTGACTTTTCTTATAGATTAATGTTTCCTACGAACTTCCTCTTTCTTGCTCATGCCCATTGTTCCTTCCAGACGTGGTTGAGCGGAAAGAGGAAGTCTGAACTCTGCAGCGAGAAATTGGGGAATTAACCAGATGTCTGAACTCTGATTAATCTTTGATTAATAAAGAAATGATTTAACGTTATTCTAAAAAGGAAATCTGCTGGCACATGCAATATTTTGCAATATCCCTCCCCCTTGTAACGTCCCTCTGAGAAAAAAGTATAAGAAGCTTGTATTGCTTGCTTAATAAAGGTTATTGGTAATTTTACTTTGACCTGGTGTGTCAAGTGTATTTTTACTCGGTGGTCCGGACACACCAGATAACCATCCAATTTGGCAGCAGACACATTAAGAGGTTAAGCCCACCCGAGAGGTGTGAGGCTCTCCATTTCAGTGGCGCCCAAACGTGGGGCTAGGACGAGACGTCCAGGGGACGACAGCCACAACTGAACCTTCATTCCCCGGACGGACCAGACACGAGGGGTAGACCTGCAGGCTACAATGAGGTAAGAAAATTATTTATCTTACCTAAGACCCTCCTGTAACTCCGTGCAGGGATGGAGATAGCTGGCTGTCAGACTCGGACATAGATGACCGGATCTGAGAAGTCCTAGCCCGTGTACCCGTCGAGGTTTCCTTAATTGTCTGCTTATCTGTGTATATGTTATTCATGTTCCTGTCATTCTTGTAAGTTTCAGTTTGCTAGGGCATGGAGAGACGGGCTGAGCGGGGGGGTTCTCCTGGACTGTCAGCCCCTGGTGAGGCTGATAGTATACATATATGTAACAATATAGGCACTACTGGTTCCAGCCTCTGATACGGCTGATGACACAAGGGTTTCCCACCAAGACCGCGTGCGCAAGTTGAGGGCAGAGTGTTGATGTCAGGACTCAGAGGAGGAAGTGGCAGTGAGCAAATTTCACCGCCGGCTTCCCCGCCTGAGTCCTGCGTCCCTGCTCCTGCTCCCCCCGACTCCGGGTCCTAACTTAGGATCGGGTGGGGAGGCTGCGGGGGGGGGGGGCGGAGGGATGATGGACTCGTTACTGTGCGAGTAATTAGCTTGGAAACTCGCAGAGTACCGAGTCCTGCGATTCAACTATTACTAGCAGAGTAACGAGTCCTAGCGAGTAGATTCGCCCATCCCTAATCACACTAACTTATTCCTTTTTATTATTTTATTTTCACCCTTTTATTGACCACCGGGTCTAGAACCACCCAGCCCATGGTGAGTCACAACCTCCAATTATATAATAGAGGATTGTCATGATTATTTACCTTACTTTAGGTCTCGCAGTTATTCAGTCTGCTCTGACTCTTGGTTGTTCCACCCGTTACAAAGTTGACCTTGTTCATTGTAGTTCAGGTTGATATTTGTAAGCCACGTGTCAGGTCTATAAGGGTGGCTCGAGGAGGTAGTTGTGGCCGGGGATTGTTCCTCAGATGCCCCGTCCACCTGTATAGAATTGGGGATTGTGTTTGCTGGTTTGAGGGACCAGGCTGGATGCGATGTTTGGTGTTGTGTGGGTCTTATGTTGGAGCGGCTGCACACTATTGGTACACAGACATGTAGTCTCATACTAGCACGGTATCTTCTACATTTGGTTCATCTATCGGACTACCTCTGTTTCTTGGTTCTGGAGAATTGCCAAGGAATACTGTTACTATGGTGGGGGATACAATCCTGTAACTTCAGTCCAAGCTTTGGTGACTTTGGCACTTCACATAGAAGCACTCAACAGTACGGACCGAGGGGGCATAAGGGGTTGCCCACAGTAATAGCGAAGAGTAATATGCTTGCAGTCGCTTCTGAGTAGGCTGGTGGATTACTGCCATCCGTTACCTGCTCTCCTGCATCACAGTGGGTCAGAGGCCTAGCCGACCATAGGCCCACAAACAGCCACTAGTTTAGGGGCCATTATCATAGAACACCACATGTAGACACATCTTCCTCTGTATCCTCTGGCAACAGTCTCTCCGATATTATAGGTCCACACTTCGACACCAGGTCTAGCATCACAGTCCTACAGAAGAACGTATTTATCACCCTCAATGGATCCTTGTCTTCCACCCACAGGGATTCGCCACAAGTGATGCCGGCTCGGGTACTCAGCTCTCAGGCTTTTTCTGGGATGTCATGGGTGGCTGCCCGAGGCCGTGGCCCTGTGATCAAATAAAAAGAAATGGGGGTTTGTTGAAATAAAGTATGTACAATGTCGTGACACCACCTGCAGTACCTTGTGATGGTCACCATCGCCGCTACAGTCCTCTGGTGGTCGTTGGATTGTGGCAATGATGGTATGGTCCCCGCAGGCAGGACCGGACTGCCGGGGCAGCAATGCTGTAAGGCAAACAGTTTATGCGGGAAAAGATGCAGCAGAATTGGAGCTTCACTTCACCGGGTACTTTACTGAAAGCTTCTCCAAAGTCATTACAGTTCAGCAAGATGTTACAATGGGGATGCTGCAAGTGGAGCTTCTGGCTGATAGATGGATCCCTCCTTGTGTGCCTTTCTTATTCCTTTTCTTGCCCCCCAGTGGCAGTGAAGTTGACTTTTAAAGATTGTCTGACCTCCTGCTGCTTTTTCTAGTCTCCTCTCCCTTGTACCATCAGGTGAACCTTTACTGTCCTTCGCAGGATCCAACTGCAGAACTGATTCCCCTCTTGTGGGCTCTTTGGGAGTCGGGCTGTATATGTAATATCCCCGCTCATCGGATTTTCTGGGGCTATATGTAAGGATTCAATTTCTTTTCTTTCAGGGATTTTCCCTCAGATACACTTGTATTATGTGATGTTGTACTTTCTCTGATTATTCATGTGGTGGGATATGTGACAAATAATGATTTTGCACAGTCTGACTATAGAACGCTATGATCCATACCCTCCTGGGAGCTAGTTGAGATGTTTTAGATGGTTAATGAATCCTCTAGCACCTTTTATTACATTTGGGTGAAGTAAACAGATTCCTTAATACTGAGTTCACAGTAACCTGCACTATAGTGTAAGCACTTTTTTCCTCACTATATGGATTTGTATTACAGTTTATGTAGTTGATGTTGTACGACCTGTTTATAGAAATAGGGACATATCCCTATTTTCTACTGTATGAATCATCTGTCTTTGATCCTGATGTAGAATGAATAAATCTATTTGCAAATACTCAATCTTTCTCCAGTTTTAAAATACTATTCTAGTGTGTGGGTTAACTCAGGGTCCGATCTAGTGACCATAGTTCCAATTGCAGTGGGTGACTACACCGCTTTTCTGGGTGTAGTACCCCTTTTGTGACACCTACATGGTGGGGCGCCACACTACCTTCGTCTCACATCTGTCATCGTTGTTGGCTGTTCACCCAGGCTTATGCTAATCATCCTCATGTAGACCTTTGTGGTAGAACGTTGCCCATCCTGTCATGAACTGGCTCCAGTTGCCTCCCATACATGTGTCTGGCTGCTTTTTAAAGTTTCATGCTTTCTCACTGTCAGACTACTTCTTAGGATAACAAGTTAAGCTATGGGTTGAACTAGATGACTCAAAGTCCACCTTAAAAACAAAAAAATGTGCACCCATTAACTGCAGTCCAAGGTATTGAACATTGACCTCTGAACAATTACACACTGAACTAAGATGGAGTCTTCCCTAACCTAGAATTACTTGTGGATCAGTAATCCCTAAGAATCTAGGCTTAAGGGGAAGTTAACTGATCCCGCAACTTTACTGCTTGCCCTATGGTAGGTAGTTGTATATAGTACATAAGCTTGTTCATCATCATTAGGCCTTCATAACATGCTTTTAAGGAATGGGGGGGGGGGGGGGGGGGGGGGGGGGGGGTGTCACATGGCCACATAACAGGATGACAATTGCATTGTAATGCACGGAGTGGCTGGAGGCTCCACTGACCTGAGCATGACAGCTGCACAGTAATTCATGAAGCTGTCATGCTCTGGTCCGGGCAGTCGGTGGCCACTCCCATGTGTTACAGTGCAGCTTTGTTGTCAACGTTATGTAAGAGGGTGAAGGTGTTAACTTTCCTCTTACCTATAAGAATGTGACGTTCATGTGCCATGTGTCTCTGTATACAATTAATAATGTTCAATTATGTATTTAGCCCTCCAGCTGCCAAGGTAAGGTCTGCTCCCCTGCCCCCTAAGAGTATGGTATTTATTAGCAAGTGTTATATTTCTTGGGGAAAGGGCTTTAATAAAATGGTTTGCAGTGGATCTGAGAGTCCGGAGAGTCCCAACTGATGAAGACCATGAACAGGAAACATATCGATTAGAAATTCAGTAGGACCAGTTGGTCAACCCCAGGATTTGGGCCTTGAATGTGGTATGTTTGGGGGGCGCGGGTATGGGTGATACATGAAGCGAGTGTGCCCCTGGTGTGGTGCTGGTCTCCTGCCTCTGGCAAGTACCCGGACAGAGGCTGTCCCCTCTGCTGATGGTTTGGTGAACCTTGTCATAGACTCGGCTAACGGCTCGTCATTGCGCAAGCGGAGAAGGAACCTTTGTCTGGTGATTCCCTATGATATTTTGGATGTGTCCCCGCGAGAGGGGTAGGAGCTGCAGTAGACTATTAATTCATGTAGAGTCATGGTGATGTCAGGGGAGAGGGGAGCAGCCTGTGACAAATTATGCAATCGAGTAGTCAACCATGGAACGTTCAAGACATGTGCTGGGTTTCCTGAGACAGTTTTAGTAAAACTAACTCCATTGACTGTCTGATTTGACCCTCAATAAGGATGGAGAGCATTGGAGAGCTGGCCAAGGATGGCTCAGGAGTTTGGGCTGCTTTGGCCACGGTTCCACTACTGCTGGCACCTCAGTTATACAGCTGTCTGATCCTGGCCTAACAACAACGTCACTACATTTCATGACACTATGCTTTACACTAGCACATAACATTTCTTATACTCCATACAACTAATACATGTGGTGCCTCTGCAAACTGGTAACCACTAGATGGCGCAGCAGCTGGGACTGGTAAATCGGTTACCCCAATCACACACCCAATCCCAAGTTTAGGTACTTTATGTCCAGGAATGGGATAGCAGGAGGAGCCAGGCGGAGGGTGGAAAGCATAAAGTTAGGAGAGGAGAGGGGGAGCGAGTTAGTTGGAAGAGGAGAAGCCGAGACCAACCCTGACAAAGCTAGACCAGTCAGATGGAGAGACTAGACGACCAGACAGGACCGAGTGTACCCCGGACCTGTTGGCCTGTACCACTATGAGGCTTAGCCCAGGTCCAAGGCTGTAAACCGAGGTGAAAGACAGGAGTCTAAGGTGTGCTCAAGTCAGTGGGGGACTGGGCTGGCACCAGAGTGCCAGCTCTGCAGAAGTGGCCAGGAGGCTTTATGCCCCAACCATGAATCCCCAGTAACACATGCTGGCACTAATGCTAATCTATACTGAACACTTTGTCTTATACATCTTTGCGTTCATGATATGTTCTTTTATGCAAGATTGAAGCAAACATGTGCCTTATCCTTCCTAGGCAGATATAATGGCTGCAAAATCTTGCAGAAAGGAATAGATCATGAACAAAGATCTAGTATATAAAGCCACTGTGGCGCCCCTGCGTCCAGGAGGCCACAAAGGGAACTGCAGCCAGGCAGGTAGGACATTGTTGAACAACAACACCCTCACAGCCCACACAACCCTCGTGTCAGAGAGGTTACATCCAGCCCTGAGATTAGAACTATATGAGATCGGAGGGGTGGTGGATTCAGAGGAGTGGGTTGGGCACACCAGAGGTCAGGTGACTGACAGTATATAGTGAGGGGGAGGAGTGAAGGAAGTTAGTAGGCTCAAGGTGCCGAACAGCAAAGACCAAAGAGTAGGCCACAGTGAGCTGAGATATAAAGACTGAAGGACAATCACGCTCTGAGTGCACAGCTAGGAGCGCAGAATCCGTACTGAGCCAGTGTGAGCCAGAGGGGAGAGAAAGCCCATCCGATGCCAATGCCACCAGGAGTGTGACAGACCGAGAGAGACGGTGGAACCCGTGCCCTAGACAGCAGCAGAAGCCACTGACTGCAGGTGGAGAAGCCCTCCTATCATACCAGAAGGAACAGAGAGAAGGAGCCTGGTAGAGCCTCGTGCTGAGGACTACTGGAGGCTGGGCTAAAGTAGAGTGACGGCTCTAAAATGGGGACCGTAGTTCACCCGGCATCCCCAGACAACATGACAAGGGGTCAGAGTTCCAGATTGAGATCCCTAACCCAAAGGACAGGCAGCTCAGTGACGTACTAGGACTCACAGAAGCCCGAGTCACTGCCATACTGTCCAGCGTTCACACACCAACCCGTATAGACTGAGACCGTAACAGCCGGAAAGGGACACTACAGACTGCGTGAGGGGTCACAGGGAGGGAGAGGCCTGGCTGCAGAAGAGAAGGGAACCCGGAAAGGGAGAAAGCACCCGTGTGTTGAGAACTGTAACTGTGCTGTAAGAACTGCAAATGACTTGTAACCTGCTGAGAGAGAACAACTAAGAGTAAAGCTTTGGAAAACCCTGAATTGCCTCTCTTGTCTGCCTCTACCTGTACACCATCTTCCCTCATACAGATCCAGCCTGTCAGCACCAGCCAGGAGGAGAGATCCCTGCAGCCTGAAAAGCAAGTGTGCTACAACTACACACCATAGACTTAACTCTTACTGCCCCGGGGACACAGTTCTTCCCACTGGAACTATACCATCTTTGCTGCCACTCCATCACCCCCGGAGGTTCTGCAGCAGCAGCGGCACCACTACTGGCCCCACCAAGTGGGTGGCGTCACCCGTTACAAATCCCCTTGTAAATATTCCCCTTTATTGCCGAGCCAGGGACACGGTCCAGACCAAGCCACCTGTGACTTCCCCAGTACCGTCCGGTACAGAGTACCCCAGTCCCGTGGGGCCCGACACCATGTTTACTGTAGATTACACCAATTACTACTAATTAACAGCAATAACCTTAATAGGCCAAAGGGACTTTTGGGGCCCCCTAGGCTCAAGGGTCTATTTGCATCCCCTGTCCCTATAGTAGTTACACCCCTGTTTCTACACATCTAGGCCACACATTAGGTGGTGCTTCTGCAATGTGTAATATTACCCTTATCCCATTTTTATATTGTAGTTTACATTGTGTATAAAAATGTATTTATATATAGGTTTGTAGTTTAGGCTCTTCTTGACCACTCAGGTTTAGATAAAAAGACTATTGGCCCATTGGCTAGTCACCATATCTATAGGTTTATAGCCACAATTATCTGCACCACCTAAGGGATTAAAATTGGAGCCATCAGATCTAGCATCAGACTGAATTAGTTGTGGGTATATACAGCCAACACCAGCAGTGTAGAAAGCGGGCTTTTCTAGATCACCAGACTACCAGTGCCCAAGAGGAATGTTAACCCAGTGCCTCTACTTTTTGTAGTATTGAGCCATCCTGTGACTACAGTAAAAGTACAGTAACAACTATTAATGCAAACATTTATTAAATTTACCAATTGACAAATCATGTTATGACAGACCCTTGCCGAGCAGGTCACATCCAACCATTTTTTACTCCGTAAAAGCTCAGGAAGCCATTTTCCTGTGGACTAGTCCTTGACAGGGGGCAATGGAACATCAGTTGGGGGATTTTGTGTGTCGGTGATTTTCATGTCACGGCAGTACAGCACAGGTTCTTTCCCAGGCCAAGCCGGTATGACCACACGTGGATTTCCTTATGAGGTTGCACAGTCGCAGTGATGGTCTCCTCAATTTCAGTGGCTTCACTCCAATTTTCTTTCTCCGTGTTTAGACTGGATCCACCATATTCAGCTGTCAGGGAAAACTGACTCTTGGCAATTTTAGACATCAAATCACCGGTTTCTACAGAGACGGTAGCGGACACCTTCCAGTTGTGCTCGATGCTAGACATCTTCTCCTTCTCATACCCGATCTTCTTGGTGATGCTCTTCTTCCACTCAACAGGGGTCTGTGAAGTATTGCTGAGGGTCTTGATGCACGACCATTCACCGTAAGCAGACCCTTTACCAATGGCTAAACCCCCTGGGAGAAAGGGGATGACGTTGGGATGGAAGGAGAAGGTCTGTGAATTTTCATTAATGGAAAAGTCAGTGCTCCTCACATATTGGACCCCCCACTTGTCATGAGGCTTCACAAAGTAATAATAATCAGCAATACCGAAATAATAGAGTCCATTCTTACAGCTGGGGTGCAGAGGATATTCTACACTGTCATTATCCTCACACATGTTGGTGGTTTTACGGTAGACGCCTCGGCCCAGATAGACGATATAGTAGTGACCAAATGCTGTCAGGTAGTGGTCTCCTTTTTGGCAGTTCTTGTGCAGAGGGTAGACTATGGCGTCTTCATCCGTTGTCATGTTTTTCACCCGGCGATATTCTTTTCCCTTGATTATGTAGAACAGGTTGTCTTTTGTAGCCAAGTAATGATCTCCACCTCTACATGAAGGATGCAGGCTGAGGACCTCCAGATCTTCTCCTTTGTGGAAGTTGGTCGATCTCATGTAGCAGCCAAGATCTGAGCGGACAACGTAATAATATTTGTCCACACCGCAGAAGTCCACCCCCTTGGAAAGGCTCCGGGGGACTATTTTTCCACTCATGATTGCGATTCTGAAAGAAATGAAACAATTAAATGTTACTGGTAGTATGACAACTTGATTTGTTTCAATCTAGTTCAAGATTCTTTTTACATTTCACTTTAGTTAACAACCCTGGGTAAATCTACACCAAAAGAATTGACGCATTGTATTGCTAATAAAAATTATGGATCTCTTATAGCTACATATTGTAACATCTCATTCATATGCTTTGATAGAGTTCATTAGAGCAAAGGCGGAGTATTCATCATTGATACTGTATACGAGCATACAAATTTTAGTGTCAGAGGCCCTTCTTTGTTTGTCGTACTGCATTAATACAGAGCAATGTGTTATTTTGGGCTCTGTTATTTCTTAGAGTTATATGATCTTGATTTGTACCCAAGTGACCACTGTGATATTTGCTTGGAACATACAAACTGACAATTTGACAACGCAGTCAATATACCAAAATACTGCTACTTTTCAAATAAGTAGTGTTGATGTGGCACCCCAGTGATGTTTCCTCCTTCACAGAGGGGTGATGTCATGCCTGAAAGCAGGAGGAGATCCCCACACTAAGTAACCACTAGTGATGGGCGAATCCTAAATTACTCGGAATTGCTTGACTCTAGCGAGTCCGAGCACAGGACTCACTACTCGTTGCGAGTCTAGCGAGTCCAATGTTAATGAATGGGGAAGCGAGTAATAGCGAGTAGTGTGAGATTTACAAATCGCAGATGTGTCTCGGAAGCTTCAGCCTGAAGCAATCCTAGTTTTGTCATTTATTTGCATTGGACTCATTTACTTTGCAACTGTAATCGCTGGGAAACTCAGATAAGAGTCCTGTCTTCTGTGTGCTGGCTGCCAGCTCCAGGGTCCTAGAGCCTGCCTGCTGCCTGATGTAGCAGAGCTGAGATTGTTCTCAGTCTGCTCATTCCCTGTGCATATACATCTATATCTATGCACAGGGATGAGCAGTGAGGACATTGCGTTTTGGACTGCGTCGGACGGAAGGGGATTTTTTTAATTAAAGATGGAGTCTCTAATGGCTTTTTTTTTTTATTTCTAATAAAAAAATTTCTCTGTGTTGTGTTTTTTTTAAAACAATTTAATAGAAATACATGGCGGTCATGTCTAATATTGGCGTGACCGCCATAAATTTCGGGCTTAGGGCCAGCTGATAATACAAAGCTGGCCCTAACCTCTATTACCCAGCGTGCCACCGCCACCAGGGTCGCTGGAAGAGCGGGGTTCAGCGCCAGAGGATGGCGCTTCAATGAACGCGCCATCTTCTGGGGCGGCTGCGGGCTGCAATTTGCAGCGGGGGGTGCCCAGAAAGCTTGGGCATCCCTGCGCTGCGGATTCCAGCCCCCAGCTGCTTAGCTGTACCTGGCTAGACATAGAAATTGCGCGGAGCCCCACGCATTTTTTTGACTCCGACTCAGAGGAGACTCCGACTCAGAGGAGACTCCGACAGACTCATTAAATAAAAAAAATGCGTGGGGCTCCGCGCAATTTCTATGTCTAGCCAGGTACAGCTAAGCAGCTGGGGGCTGGAATCCGCAGCGCAGGGATGCCCAAGCTTTCTGGGCACCCCCCGCTGCAAATTGCAGCCCGCAGCCGCCCCAGAAGATGGCGCGTTCATTGAAGCGCCATCCTCTGGCGCTGAACCCCGCTCTTCCAGCGGCCCTGGTGGCAGTGGCACGCTGGGTAATAAAGGGGTTAATACCAGCTTTGTTATACAAGCTGGTATTAAGCCCGAGATTCTTAATGTCAGGCCACGTTTGACCCAGCCACTAAGAATCTCCAATAAAGGGTTAAAAAAAACACAACACAAAAATTTTTTTATTTGAAATAAAAAAAAAAAAAAGCCATTAGGGACTCCATCTTTAATTAAAAAAATCATCTTCTGTCCAACGTAGTCCAAAACGCGATGTCCTCTCTGCTACATCCCCTGTGCATAAATATAGATGTCTATGCACAGGGAATGAGCAGACTGAGAACAATCTCAGCACTGCTACATCATCTCTGTGAGCAGGCGGGCTCTAGGACCCTGGAGCTGCACAGAGAAGACAGCTGGACTTGGCTCGCAAAGAAACAGCAGTTACTTTGCGAGTTTCACTGCTATCACTGGCACAGTAGCCAAGTCTAATGCAAACAATGGCAATCCTAGTTTAGTCAGCGTTTGACAAAACTAGGATTGATATTGATTTGCATTGGACTCGTGCGAGTAATCACTGGGAAACTCGCAGAGTACCGAGTCCTGCGAGTCCCTTACTACTCGCCGAGTAACGAGTCCTAGCGAGTAGATTCGCCCATCCCTAGTAACCACTAGCATTCACACACCAGTCCTGACTCGAGGCCTGAAGGGAGCTCTAGACCCAACTTCAGGGGAGCAGCCCTGTTTGACACGGAGGAGGGGTTAGAGGTGAATGTCTGAGGAGAGGAAAAGGAGAGAGTTGAAGATGTGTAGGAGAAAGCTCTGGGGAGTGGAGCTGCGAGTGAGCTCACCCCAGAGAGGCGCTACAGAGGACGCCAGAGTTCTGGGCTGTGTGGGTACTGTACATCTATTCAACCGAATCTGGAAGGCAGGAGGCTGCAAGCCTCCTGGCCGCACTGAAGACCTGGTGGCACAACAGAGTGGCGAGAGCCCAGAGCCAACTCCAGCCTGGCAATACCCACAATATTCTTGTGTGGTCTACCATACGGAGTAAGAACAAACAAGTGGGAAGAGGGCTGAAGCATAGCTTACATGCAGCAGGGACCCAAAGAGTGCAGCAAGAAGGCCTCTAATCTTACCTGGCAAGGTGAATCTCCAAATGCTTCCAGGCTGACTGGACCCTTCCAAAACCTGTCACCAGGTGGTGTCACGAAAAGATCATCAATACCCCCTGCATATAACCCCCATCATTGCATGGCCAGAGCCACAGCCACCATGACCTCCTAAAGAATCAGAAGGCCCGGTTATTGAGCACCCCCCCCCAGCCCTTGTGGCTGACGCATTGACTTAAATATCTAAAAGAAATAATTGCCTGAATATACATTTATTTACGTGTAACTGAGATTACAGAATATGGCCATTTCTGGATTATTGATGAATCACATTTATAAACATTAACCAGCCATAATGCCTAAACAATAAAGGCATTATAAGAGTTAGTAGAATCACCATACAGAAGAGACATGGAGACCTCCTAGAATATCTGCACTATCAGATAATTATCTGATCAGATGCCATTTCTAGCTCCTTGGTGAACCTGTATTCATATGACATTCAAATTCAGTGTCGATTTCACACTGAGCTCTTGTCTGGAATATCAGAAAAGCTACAATTAAGACAAGTGATGTAGTCATCTCTTTGGTGATGTGAGTAAGTACATAAACTTTTGTATGTTGATTATAGAAATTGTGTATGCAATATGTACTGTCTTTAACTTCGACTTTATTAGCCTTTTAATAAAATTACTTGATTACCTTCAAGTCAAATCCAAGCCTGTCAAATATTGGCAAAACATATGGAAGAAAACAAACCCACCCGAACACAGCACACTACGGCGCCAGTTAATCAAGATAAATATTCTAAAGCTTTGGAGATGCACCTTGAAATGCAAAATTGGTGCAACACAACATTGGAAAAAAAAAAAAAAAAAAAAATTGTTGCTTGCCTTTCTCCAACCAGTTCAGCCAGGTCCAATATGCTAAATGACTTAACAGTATTTACACAAGAAAATCCCATAACAGACAATATTATCAGTGATAAAAACTCAATTAAATGTCACCTGCTTAACCCAACAGGAAGTACGGCATTGTCAAAAAAAACAAAAAAAAAAACCACTAAATTGACAAATCCCCGGGCCTGGATGGGATACACCCTAGAGTGCTGCAGGAATTAAATAATGGTCTGACAGTACTTAATATCTAAAGATTCCATAACAGGGCCTGTACCACAGGACTGGCATATAGCAAATGTGGTGCCAATATTCAAAAAGGGGACAAAAACTGAACTTGGAATTTATACCTCTACTGTGTGTAAAATCCTAGAGGGTTTTCTAAGATGCTATACTGGAGTATCCGAAGAAAAATAACCTCATGACCCAATGTCAACATGATTTTACAAGGGACTGTTCCTGTCAAACTAATCTGATAAGCTTCTATGAAGAAGTAAGTTCTGGACCGGACCAAAGTAATGCAGTGGATGTGGTGTATATGGACTTTTCAAAAGCTTTTGATATGGTGCCACACAAGGTTGATACATAAAATGAGAGCAATGGGGATAGGGGAAAATATGTGTAAGTGGGTTAAGAACTGGCTTAGTGATAGGAAACAAAGGTGGTCATTAATGGAACACTCAGAATGGGTCACAGTTAAGAGTGGGTACCACAGGGGTCAGTGTTGGGCCCGCTTCTTAATATATTTATTAATGACCTTGTAGGGGGCATACAGAGTAGAATCTTAATATTTGCAGATGACACTAAACTCTGCAGGGTAATTAATATAGAGGACAATTTTACATTACAGAAGGATTTATGTAAACTACAAGCTTGGGCTGATAAATGCAAATGAGCTTTAATGGGATAAATGTAAGGTCATGCACTTGGCAGAGGAAACAGGTATAAATATTTTCTTATTTGTAAAACACTGGCAATACTACCACTGAAAAAGACCTGGTGTATGGATAGATGACAAACTCACATTTAGTGGCCAGTGTCAGGCAGCTGCTGCAAAGGCAAATAAAATAATGGGATGCATTAAAAGAGGCATAGATGCTCATGAGGAGAACATAATTTTACCTCTGTACAAGTCACTAGTGCAACCACACTTAGAATACTATGTACAATTCTGGTCTCCGGTGTACAAGAAAGACATAGCGGATCTAGAGCAGGTCCAAAGAAATGCGACCAAAGCCATTAGAGGACTGAGGGGTCTGCAATACCAAGACAGGTTATTAAACTTGGGGTTATTTAGCTTGGAAAAACAAAGCCTTAGGCGATCTTATAATGTATAAATTAGGGATGGGCGAGTACCTTACTATTCGTAATCGCTATACCCGCAAACGAGTAGGTAGCGGTACTCTCTACACGTTGCGAGTATAGCGATTCCGAGTACTTTTGCAGTGTACAATAGATACAGGACTTTTGCAGTGTAATAGAGGAAAAGTGGTTAAAAAAAAACGGATACTCACCTTAACCGATGGCTGTACGGGACCGGCCGATGCACATCTATTCATGGAAAAGGACCCTTCACTCTCTCAGCCAATCAGATGGCTGGGAGAGATCTGGCCAGACGCCGCCACGTCACAATGATGTGATCCATCTGGCCAATCAGTGGCTGCTAGCGATCACGTGATTGTGATGCGGCATCTGATTCACTCTCTCAGCCAAAGGTCCTTTCCATGAATAGATGTGCATCGGCGGGTCCGTACAGCCGTCAGTTAAGGTGAAAATCCAATTTTTTATTTTAACCACTTTCCACTGTATCTATTGATACACTGCAAAGACTCGGTACTTGCTCATCGAGTAGAGAGTAAACGAATTACCACTACTATTCGCGAGTTCAGAAAGTAAGAGTATACTCGCCCATCCTAGTATAAATATATGAGGGGACCAACTTCTGTGACCAACTTCTGAACTTACGGTTGCAGTGAAATCATGGAACACATTGTTTCCATTTGTACACATCAATGAGAGAACAATGTGTCCATGATTCACTGCAACAGTAAGTTTGTTCAGAAGTTAGACACAGAGGTTGTTTGTGTAAAGCGCCTTAGGCTATGGGTGAACTAGATGGACTTAAAGTCTTCCTTCAACCTTAAAAACTTACTATGTTACCAACGGCAAACTCATGGCCACCAAACACGCTTTCAACCCATTATGCAAGTCTGCCTCAAAATATTAGAGGGAGTTCTCAAAAGTGAACATTGCTCCAGTCCCATGAACACTAATCCCCAACCAGATTGCTGCAGAGCACTACATCAACCACAACACTGCACCAACTGCTGGGAGAGATCCAACAGCAGCCAAAGCCTCCATCACCTCTCCATCCTGCAGCAACTACACTCCAACAGAAGTTGTCCCGCTTATCCATGTTATGTAAATATAAAAGCTTATAACCAGATATTAAATTCATCCATTGATTGTATAAAATTACTCTTTGAAAGCTGAAATCCTCCGAAATTTGGTTTAGGTTAAGAAAATAAATTGGCATCAATGCTAAAATATTGATCATTTAATGGACACAGAATGGACAGATTTTAGCAAAACAAAAGTTGTCGCCTGGTCATATAACGCACCCAATCCTAGTTTACATACTCACCTGTGCTCCATAAGTGATTGGTTAGTGGGTGTGTATAAAAAGAAACCCAGCACCCCAGACCTTCACTTTAACTGCAGCTTGAGCTCTGACCACACGCCAAAAATCCACCCTGCGACTAAAGCCTTGATCATCAAGAGGCTGAAGACCAGATCCACTGCAGAGGTGACTGGCACCTTTAATGTGTGTGTCAAGGACAAAGAATTAAAAAGAAATATATTTGAAGAGACTGGAGATGTGATTGACAAGCCAAGGTCCAGCAGAACCTGCAAAACAACTGCTCAGGAGCAACGTTTGTTGGTTAGAAAATCCAAAGCAAGCCCCTCTTCCACTACTGCAGAGCTCCAACAGGCCTGGTCACCAAGTGTCAACTAGAACAGTTTGTAGGATTCTGTCTGAAAATGGCCTCCATGGTTGAATCAGTGCCCAGAAGTCAGCACTAAAAAGACAAATAAAAAAAAAATAAATAAATAAAAGTGTGGCATTTGTAAAGTCCCACAGATGCTAAACAGATGGACGCTGGAAAAGTGGCAGAAGGTAGATTTCTCTAATGAATCTTCAGTAGAAGAACACCACAGCCGCCGCAAATACTGCAAATATCAATAGCCTAAAATATCAAGAAGTATTAACTACCTTTCACATTCCAAATCATAGAAGGGGTCAAATTCTGCAGCAGGATGATGCGCCATCTCATACATCCATCTCTACAAAAAAAGATCAAGGTGCTCAAAGACTGGCCAGCCCAGTCACCAGACATAAGCATCATTGAGTATGTTTGGGGTAGGATAAAAGGAAGCTTGGAAGACAAAACCAAAGAATGTAGATTAACTCTGGGAGGCATGTAAGACTGCATTCTTTGCTATTCCTGATGACTAAATTGTATGAATCATTGTTGAACCGCATGGATGCCGTCCTTCATGCTCATGGAAGTCACACAAAATATTAAATATGACTAACACCACAACTTCATTCACAATGTTATGCAACATATAATTTGTATTTTAAGATTTGTTTGAAAAATAGAATTATTCTTACCGTTAATTCGGTTTCTAGGAAACCTTCCACGACAGCATAGGAGGTAGCCTCGCCACGCCCTAATGGGGACAGGAACACAGAGGTTAAAAGGCCTCTCCCACCTCCCATTAGCCAGTGTCTTACAACGAACCCAGAACGCATAAGAAACAAGCATAAAATCCATAAACCAGGAAATTAGGGAGGGAAATAAGTGCTGTCGTGGAAAACCGAATTAACGGTAAGAATAATTCTATTTTCTCTAGTCACTTTCCACGACAGCATAGGAGGAATGCCCACGAATCCTTACCTAGGGAGGGACAACAGCTTGCAGGACCTTCCGGCCAAAGGCCAAGTCCCTGCCAGCCATCACATCCAACAGATAGTGTTTGGTGAAGGTATGTAGTGAAGACCATGTACCTGCTTTGCAGAGCTGCTCTGGAGAAGCCCCAGCACGCTCAGCCCAGGAGACCGAAGTGGCCCGGGTAGAATGGGCTGTAAAACCAGTAGGAGCCGAGAGGCCCTGACCGAGATAGGCATCTGTGATGGCCTTCTTTATCCAATTGGCGATAGTGCCTTTAGCCACCTTCCGGCCCTTGTTGCGACCAAAATGCTGAATGAACAAATTCTGGTCGATACGCCAGGGAGCCGTGACCTCTAGGTAGTGCAACACCAGGTGACGGACATCCAGAGAGTGAAACTCCACCTCCTTCGCAGATCTAGGATGTTGACAGAAGGATGGTAGAACGATTCACTGAGATCGATGGAACTCCGATACCACTTTCGGCAAAAAGGACGGATCCAACTGAAAAACAATGCTGTCATCCCGCACCGTCAGATAGGGCTCACGTATGGACAAAGCCTGAAGTTCACCAATTCTCCTCGCTGAAGTAATAGCCACCAGGAAAGTTTGTGAGACAAGGACCTCATGGAGCAATCCGTCAGAGGCTCATAAGGAGAGCGAGTCAGGCCCGTAAGCACAATATTCAGATCCCACGAGGGGGGAGACACTCCTCCGAAAGGGACACCATCTTGAAGCCGCCCCCATGAATCGTTTGACCCAACGATGATCAGCCAGTCTCACAAACACAGAACTCAGGGCTGCAACTTGGACCTTAAGGGTGCTAGGTTTAAGTCCCAGATCCAAACCCTGCTGCAAAAAGTCCAAAATCTGAGAAATATTCGGAGCAAAAGGGTCTGGAACCCAGGCCCCACACCAGGAGGAGAACTTCTTCCAAATCTTATTGTAGATGGAATTAGTGACCGGCTTACGGCAATCTTGCGATAACTTGATCGGAAAGGCCCTGGGCTTTCAGCACTCGGGCCTCAGAAGCCAGGGAGCCAAACTGAGGCGTTGCGGAGCAGGATGGAAGAAAGGACCTTGTGAGAGGAGGCTCGGGTCTTCCCCCAGACGCACAGGACCGTCCACCTGGAGAGACCCGACCAGATTGAACCAGCTTCTCTTTGGCCAGAGAGGGGCAATTATCATAGTAGGAACCCTTTCGTCCCTGATCTTCCTCAGAGCCCGGGCTAGTAGAGGGAGCGGAGGAAATTCGTAGGCCAGATGAAACGGCCAAGCGTGGGAGAAGGCATCCATCCCGATTGCCCCGTCCTTGGGGTTGAGGGAGAAGAATGTTCCTACCTTGCAATTGAGTCCTGAGGCGAATAAATCCACCTCCGGGACTCCCCAGCGTGCCACCAGGCTGCAAAAACTGCCTGGTAGAGACTCCACTCCCCGTGGATGGAGATCTTTGTGGCTTAAATAATCCCCTGAGAGTTCAAGTCTCCCTTGAGATGGACCGCCGAGACAGTAGAGACCTCTCGGCCCAGAGGAAGATCACTTTCAGGGCGCGAAACCGGGTGCTGCCTTGATGACGAAGATGGGCCACCGTGGTCACATTGTCCGAATACACCAACACATGTGACCCCCGGACCAGATCTTGCGCAGCCAGAAGAGCTTCTTCTACCGCTTTGAGTTCGCAGAAGTTGGAGGACCGAGAGCTTATCAGAGGACCCCAGATACCCTGAAACGGGGACCCCGATACCACCGCCCCCCAGCCCCGCTGGCTGGCATCCGTCGTCACAGTAACAAGAGGAGTCAGAGCAAGAGACTCCGTTGGCCAGATTCAAAGGGGACAACCTACACCTGAGGGAGGACACTACCCTCCCCGACAAGCAAACTCTCTTGTTGAGGGAGGAGGGGAGACGATTCCAATGCAACAGAATGTGGTCCTGAAAGCACCTGGAATGCACCTGGGCCCACATGACTGAAGGGATGTATGCAGTCAGACCCCAGGACCGACATGGACTCCCGGAGAGTCGGGGAACGTTGAGCTCTCAGGGAAGAGATTCGACATAAGGGACGTCTTGTGATCTTCCGGAAGAAAGGACATTTGTCGGTCCCAGTCCAGAAGCACCCCCAGGAATCTCCTGACTGAGGAGGGGAGAAGCTGAGACTTCAGTAGATTTGGGAGCCACCCCAACGACTGAAGTACACACAATACCCTGTCCACATCTGACCTGAGGACCTCCGCCGAAGGCACGACCAGAAGGAGGTCGTCCAAATAAGGTATCAGACAGACATCTTGTAACCTTAGGAAGGCCACCACCTCTCCCATGATTTTGGTAAAAATCCGAGGAGCAGAGGAGATGCCGAAAGGTAGAACATCGAACTGGAAGTGGTGCATTTTCCCCTTGTAAGACACCGCAAACCGTAGGTATTTCCTGTGCCGAGGAAGAATAGGCACATGGAAATACGCATCCTTCAAATCTATGGTGGCCATCTGGAAGTGGGACCCTATCAAGGGGATCACTGACCTGATACTCCATTTTGAATCTTCAGTAGCGAACATAACGGTTGAGCTGCTTCAGATTGATTATAATCCAAGAAGCCCCCCAAAGGCTTCTTCACCATGAAGAGCCGGGAGTAATGTCCGCTGCTGCATTCCGACTCCGGAACTCTGGAGATGACATTGGAAGCCAACAGGTCCAGCAGGTTGGAAAACAGGAGATCCCGAGATCCCTGTGAGGGCAGGGTAGTGACCCGAAGACCTGGAGGGGGAGGAGACAAACTATCAAGAGACCTTCCGCCAAGATGTTGAGCACCCACTGGCAGTTGGTAATATCGCGCCAGCGGGGGAGAAAGGCAGATAGCCGTCCCCCCACCCGCACCGAGTCACTGTTTGTCCTGTTGAGGACGCTGTTGGGGAGGAACGAAGATGTTCCTCCCTCTACCTTTCAGGTAGGCCCAACGACCCCCCTTCCCCTTACCTCTGGGCTGGGAGGCCTGAGGCACCTGGGGACGAAAAAAAGATTTTTTCCCCCATACGGTGTTCAGGAAGCGCCTTCTTATCGGAGGCCTTTTCCAATATGTCATCCAGGGCAGGCCCAAAAACCAAATCCCCCTTAAAGGGAATGGAACAAAGGCGCATTTTAGATGTGGAATCCCCCGCCCACATCTTTAACCATAGAGCCCGCTAAGCTGAATTGGAGAGTACGGATGTACGGGCAGCCATGTGTACTGATTCCGCCGAGGCGTCAGCCAAAAATCCAGGAGCCTTTTTCAGTAAAGGCAAGGATTCTAGAAGCTCCTCCCGGGAGATACCCTGGGAGATATGGCACTCAAGCTGATCTAGCCACCTGAGGATTGAACGGGAAACGCCGGTGGAAGCGATCTTTGCCTGTAAGGTAGATGATCCTTTCCACGAGCGCTTCATCAGCCCCTCAATTTTCCTATCCATCTGATCCTTCAGCTGGGACGTATCCTCGAAAGGGAGGGCAGTCTTTTTAGCCACCCGAGTGACCTGGACATCCACCTTGGGAACATCCAAGAAAATGGGGTGTCCTCCAGGGGAAACCTATTCCTCCAACCGCCTTTAACCCTCTTCTCCGGAATCTCCCACTCCTGAACAATGAGATCCTGAATGTTAGGATGGACAGGAAATCCCACCGGCTTGACCGGACGAAGCCCAGAAAACAATCAAATTCTAGAAAAAATAATGGGGTGTGACTATCCACAAATAATAATCTCCAAAGAGTGCACATTAAAATTAATTCTTTATTTAGTCATTACTAAAAGCAGTCAATAGTGTGTAAACCTACACCTGTATCTAGTAAAACAAAGGATGAACAGTTGTAGGGGAAGAGGCCTATATCTCTATCCTTATCCTACCAACTGTCCCTGCCTGACTACGGAGATTTAGACATTACATAACTGGTGTCCCCGTTCCACGGCGGCTCAACCTGAGTGTCCCTATATCCTCACTCGGGGCAAATAGCTACCGGTAGAGTACCTATCTGTTTTTACTTTAGTGTACTGAAATGAGAGCCTAGGTCAAACTCCAGTGCTCTCCCTACGTGTGTGTGCAGCGTGAATGTAGACGATTTAGAGGAGTGTTCTGCCCGGTGTTAATAACAGCCCAGTGTGACAGATCTCAAGGTAGGGTACCATCTATCCCTTAGTTCCTCCTCAAATCACAGGCATATATGTATACACACACACACACAACCACACTCCTATCCTGCTCAAATAGTGGGCAGTAACGCAGGTTCAGTAACTATCACAAGTAGATAGGTTGGTAACCCATTCAAGCAGGTTTAGAAATTATCATTTCACTTATCTGATGTTACAGATGTTCTGTCAGTTCCAGTCTCAGTCATACAGCGTACGACCTCTCGACACATTTCTGCCCGCTAATGTTGCTGGGCATCCTCAGGAGCGACTGTGCTGTGTTAGTTACCAGGTGGTTCCATACAAGTCACCCGGGGCGCTGTAAGAGGTGGTATGGTAACCTCCCCTCTTCTCATTGGTGTCAGCAGCACCAGGCGCCTCCAGGAACCCCCTTATATACCTGGTGTCCTTTCATTAGTGACGACAGGTGTCCCAGCCTGTTTCCCTGCCTTAGAATCGCTACTTCCGGTTCCGCGACGCGAACTGGAAGTGCGTCATTCAAAGCCATAGGACGACCACAGTGGTGCTTGCGTTCCACAGGCTGTGCCGGCGACTTCCGGTGTGCGTTCCACACACCGGAAGCGCGTCATCCGAAGCTCAGATGCGGCCCGCCCCTCAGAACACTGGGCAAAACAGGACAGTGCAGCAGTAAAATACTGCCCACATTTCCTGTGCACCCAGAAAGGGGGCTGGATGGGAAACATGTATGGGGGAACTTGGTTCCACCACAAGGACCTCCACATTAATGCAGAGTCCAGGGTGAAAACCCAACCTGCGGATATCAGTACAATGGACCCAGATGCATATATAATGTAATATTGCCTACAGAGTGGAGGACCGGCTCCTCCTCCAAACCCATAGTGCTACGGACTGCACTAATAAGCTCAGCCAAATCCTCTGAGGAGAACAGAAATCTGCTAGAGTCAGGTGGCCTGGAGGAAGAACCATCATCCCAATTATCCGAGCCCGAGTCTAACTGGCCTTCAGAGTCAGACGGGTCCTGCTGCAGTCTCCTTTTTTGGAGACGGAGGAGCCGGGACCGGGGTGGGAGCAGCCGTAGGCAGGGAAGCCAAAGAGGCCTGAATCTCATGCTTCACCATGGAGCGCAATTCCTGCACTAAGGAGGGGTGTTCAGCCCGAACCACATGATCCGTACACTCCTGGCATAGTTTATCCCAGGGGGAAGAAAACTTATTGCAGACTGGGCAACGCTTCCCACCGGGCTTTTTAACAGCTGGCTTCTCTCCCTGTAAAATATAGAGAGGGCGCCATAAGAATCTGCCTGCAGACAGGCATACGGACCCCCCCCACCCCCCCACCCCCCCCGTGGCACAGACTCACTGTGGCTGGGGTAGAGCTGGTCTCAGCAGCTGGATCAGCCATCCTGCAATAGAGGTGCTCACCTGAACTGCCGACTTCAGGGCAGCTTAAATGACTTAAGCCTGCCCCACCGCTCCAATCATTGTGCCCCCCCCCCCCCCATCCCCCTTGCAGGGTCCGGAGCAGGCCACAGCATCGCCTGGCGTGCACTGCACGCTGTCATTCCGGCTCCGACCGCCGGAACTGCCGTCATCGGGGAGCACAGGAACCGGACAGCGTGAGCAGGGGGGAAGCCGGCGGGCTCAGGGCACACCGAGAGGCAGCCGGCGGGGCTCCCCCACCCCGCATCACCTCCGCAGAGGATCCGGAGGAGTGGAGGACGGTCCTGCCGCAAAAAACAAGCACAAAGCCCGCGGCAGGAGCCGCAGCATCAACCAACACTGCCCGGCTAACATCATATCCAGGTATGCAGCAGTCGCCGGCCCCACAGCATAGGAGAACACAAAAACCTCTCCATGCCCCATGGGGACAGGAAAGACACTGGCTAATGGGAGGTGGGAGGGGCCTTTTAACCTCTCTTGTGTTCCTGTCCCCATTAGGGCGTGGTGAAGCTACCTCCTATGCTGTCGTGGAAGGTGACTAGAGAAATCAACATTACTTTGTGGGCGACAACTTTTGTCTTGCCAAAATCTGACCATTCTGTGGTCATTAAATGATCAAAATTTTAGCCATGGCCGGCCCCAGATTTTTTTGGGCCCATACTACCACATTCAGATGATCTAGATCCTTGCAGAGCAGGATGGGAGGCACTGGGAGCTCCATAAAGGCTGCATAAGCAGTTTCTTCTAGGACATAGATTTTAGTCATGTGATCAGTCACATGACTGGTACTGGTAGGTCCTTCAGCCTCCATTCAGCTCCCAGTAAGCTCGCTCTCCTGTTTACCATCACATAGATCAGTGCAGAGCAGGAGGAGAGAGGAGAGCGGGCAGCTGTGTGATCAGGCCTCCTGCTTCCGCTCACAGACAGCTGTGGGCCCTCTCACAGGGCCCTGGCATCTGCCCAGGTATACTGGATGATGGCTCCAGACCTGATTCAGCATTGATGCCAATTTATTATCTTAAACGGATCCTGTCACCTCCAGAACGCCTCCTAAACTAGCAAAACATGTCCCTGCAGCATCCCATCAGTAATCTCACTCCTTTTGTCTCCTAAAAGCCTCCTGTGAAAGTGCATAAAAACATTTTAATACTCACTCATTAGTGATTATATTTAGCAGGGGCTATATTCTTTAGTCATCAGGGCGGGCTGTTTTGCAGGCTCCAGGATCCAGCCCCTCTGTGTGCTCTGCTTGTGCAGGCATTACCCTCCCCCCTCTATCACTCACAGAATGCAAATCATTAGTCCTGCCTTCAAGCTCCACATCACAGCAGCACAGAGGGTGGATCCTGGAGCCTGCAAAACAGCTCGCCCTGGTGACTAAAGAATATAGCCCCTGCTAAATATAATCACTAATGAGTATTAAAATGTTTTTATGCACTTTCACAGGAGGCTTTTAGGAGACAAAATGAGTGTGAGATTAGTGATGGGATGCTGCAGGGACATGTTTTGTTAGCTTAGGAGGCGTTTGAGGTGACAGGATCCCTTTAACCTAAACTACATTTCAGAGGATTTCTGCTTTCAAAAGAGTCATTTATACAACCAATGGATGAATTTAACGTCAGGTTATAAGCTTTTATTTACAGAACATGGATCAACGACATAACGTCTGTCAGGGAGTGTATGACTGCATCTAAGGAGCCTCATTTCCTATGGGGTCAGATAGAACATACATGAGTCATGTTACATGACCCTGTGTAGTGATTGCCAATATAATAACACCTGAACAGAAGCAACACAATTCTGAAGCTGCAGTAGATCCGTGTATAGGGCTCAGCCCAGAATTGTATATTTTGGTTGGACATGGAGGATTGAAACAAATGTTAGGCCTCATTCACATGTCCGTGCCCCTGGCACTCAAGCAGTACGTGCCGACACATGGCGGAGGCACGGACATATGGGGACACACGATCCGTTATGGACCCATGCAGACGTCCGTGATTCCACACGGCGACTTGTCAGTTATTCTGCGGAGCCACAGACATCATTTATGTCCAAATGTCCTGCACACGGATGTTCACACTGACATCCGTGTGCACGGACCACGGACAAAAGGAAAAAAGCTTCCAAATAAAGAATTTTATTCTCACCTTGCTCCAGTGCTGACAGTTCCTCTCACTTCTGGTGCCGCTCATTAGGGCTTATGAATATTCACTTCACTGAGCCCTAGAGCGGCCCGGAAAAGGAACTGTCAGCGCTGGAGGGAGGAGAGTATGCGCTGACATCTAGAATAGGGTGAGAATGCGCATATAGGGTCTTATCCTTAGGAGACAGGATTATTAAGGTGGAATCTAGGAACTGCTCACCTGATAGGGTTGTGTAGCACAACCGGCGTGATCACTGAGAACACAGCTGCTCCAAGGACCGTACTTCCACAGGTCACTGTGGTCACGATAAGTTTCTGCAGGACAAAGTACCTCATGGTCCGAGCTGCTGTCTTCGTATGATGGAAAAAACAACAGACACCGGTATGTCTGGATATGGTAGTAGCGAGTTTATTTTCCAACACGTTTGAGTCGTATCCCAAACTCCTTCCTCAGGGACCACTAAGTATACGGTGACAGGCTGTCTGTGCGCTATCCGTGGATGCACGGATAGCACACATCGTGTCACACGGCCGTGACACATGTGTCTATGCCCCACCCCCAAACGGCCTTGTTCCACACGTCCATGGTAACATGGCTGCATACTCATGTCCGGAGGAGCTGCGTGTTGGACGCGACTCCTCCAAACCAGAGTGAAGCCGTGGATGCCCACACCCACCATGTGCGGCTTCTCCCTGCAGTCACCTATGGCAGCCACTTCAACTCCGCAGCATGAAATGAACATGCTGCTGAGGAGTGGAACGGCGGCAACCCGCACTGCAGCTCCATACACGCTGTAGGCGGGTTAAGCATAGGGAGGATGGGATTTCTTACAATCCCATCCACTATGCTTATACTGTACTATGCAGTGTTTTGGATGCAGCAGCAAGACGCCTGCGTCAAACGCTGCGTATACTGACCGTGAGCACACACCCTTAAGGCGGCGTCACGCATCAATATTGTGAGACATCGCTGAAAAGTGATGCATCAGCGATGTCGCTCGTGATATCACAAGTGCGTTGTGCTGTGTGACAGCGCGACACAACTGCGATTTATCGCTGGTTGCAGGTTAACGAGGATGAATGTAAACCTGTCAATCTGCAACCAGCAATTAGGCTGGATCGCATTGTCTGACACCGCAATAGCGATGTTGGTGGTGATCCAGCCTATACTGCAGCTTACTGCGGATTGCTCACTGGGTTGATCCCAGCTCAACGAGCGATGGCTTCGCCCACATCACTGCCGAGTCACCGGCAACATGTTGCCGTGTGACACCAAGGCTGCGATGTCGGAAGCGAGTGTGCACCCGCGCATCCCTTCCAACATCGCAGCCTTCATTGACACGTGTGATGCCGCCTTTAGACTCCTTAGGAGGTCTAGAACCTGTAAGGTTTATCACCATCACATGGAAGCAGAGGGGAAGGTGGGGAGGGGGGTGGGTGGGAGTAATATGTCGGGGGAAGAGCAGGGGACTGACGAAGCCAATGTAACACCAACAATGCTAATTATAATGAGGGATTGAAAGCAGCATCTAAATGGTTAACTGAAGCAGTCAGATCTCTCCATCCACTGCTGATTAAAGACAACTCACAGCTGTGGAAAAGTTTATAAACCGAAGCAAAAAATGTACAACACACTAAAGGTACCTTCACATGTGGCAACATTGCCGGCAACTCAGGGGAGCGTGCACTTTTTTGGCAGTTTTCCAAGATTGCTTTGGAGATGTCACACACAGATATCTGGCAACTCAGCTACGATGTTGAAAGCAACTTTCTCCGGCAGCCCAGCGTCCGATACAAATCATTGAAGTGATTAGGGGAAGTTGCTTTCAACATTGCTATTGTGGTGTCACACAGCAATGCTAGCAGATTGCCTGGTTTCCCAGCATGTTGAGAAACCTGGCAAATTAAATCTAGCAATTTATTGCCATTGAATTACCCTGTTACATGTTGCAACTCACTAGCAAGGTTGCGTCAACTTCGCCACGCCCCTGAGTTACCGGTAATATTGCCGTGTGTGACGGTACCTTTAAGGTACCGTTACACAGATATCTGCACACATTGCTTGCAACTCACTATGGTGTAACAGTACCTTTAGGCTATGTATCACACAGGGTGGTTTTGCTCCCACCAAAAGCACAGCAAATCCTGTATAGGTTTCTAGGATCTGGATCCCTTGGCAGAAGACTTCCTGCATTCTTTGCACAGTTTTTGCCACAGACTGCAGCATTAAACCCCCCCCGAAATAATTGATGCTCGTTCTTTACCAACAGCAGCAAACCCTGGGGTGTTTCCACTTTCTGCAGAGAGCAAAAACTAATGGTGGGTTTACACGTCACGATATCAGCATCCAACTCCGATCCAACACCGACCAAAAGTCACGTGGTTCGGGAGTTGGACCCGATATCGTTCGCAGCGTTGTACGGTTTGAATGTATAATGCGATGCTGGAACGATGCCAAAACGATATCAGGGTTGAATGAGCGTGCTATTCAACCGCCTGATATCGATAGCCGTTGCAGCCGCATCGTCCCGTGTGACAGCCCAACTACGATGTGTACGCCCACGTCACCCATTCACTCACATGTTAAATGGTCGTTCCTGGGTTGGGGGGCGTACACATTTTCGGGACGTTGTATCCCGATATCGGGCTCTGTAAACCAGCGATGCGATAGCTGGAAATGCGCGCTCAAAAACCACGCTCCCGCGTCATTGGTCCCGATATCGGGACGTGTAAACCCACCATAAGGCGTGTTGACAGCTGTTCCCTAATAGGCCTCCTTCACACATCCATGCCTCCGACACACGTACAGTCCACATCACACATGATCCCGTATGGCCCCCTTAATATGTCCATAATTTCGCACAGACCATGTCTCCTTGTGGAGCAGATGCGTCTGTGCTCCACATGGCGACATGTCAGTTTTTTGGCAGAAGAATGGACCACTTTCGGGCAAAAACATCCATGCACAGGTGTCAGTGGGCATAGACCACAGTCAAAAGAACAAGCTTAAAAATAAAGGATTTCATACTCTCCTCCTCCCAATGCTGCCAGCTCCTCACTTCTGATGCCACTCATTAGGCTCATGAATAGTCTACACTGAGCCTGACAGACTAGTGAGAAGAGCAGCAGCACTGGAGGGAGGAGTGTATGTGAGGACAGGCTGTCCATCTGCTATCCACAGATAGCACACATATCTAGCACATCCGTGACAGATGTTACAAGCTTCACCCACAAACAACCTTGTCCCACACATCCATGGGTTCACAGAGGTGAAAAACAGCCCATACACATTGGAGTTTCCAGCAAAACCTAACAGGTACAAGTTGGCAAACATTTGCATAAAACCAATGGTAAAAAAAAAAAAAAAAAAAAAATTATATATGCAGCATGTGCACATAGCTTAAGGCTAAGTGCATTTTTACTTTCCAGCAAAACCTGTGTTTTAGGCCAGTTTCACACATCTGTGTCAGCACAGACGTGTGGAACAAGGCCATTTGGGGGCAGGGCATGCACACATGTCACAGACATATGACATGTGTGCAGTCCATGTGCTATCCATGGGGCCATGGATAGCACACAGCCTGTCACCCGCATACTTACTCCCTCCAGCACCACTGCTCCTCTCTTCTGATCCACTCTTGGGCTCAGTGAAGTGAATATTCATGAGCCTAATAACAGCACCAGAAGTGAGAGGAGCAGACACTGCTGGAGGGAGGGGAGTATGAAATTGTTTATTTTCAGTTCTTACACTTTTGTCCATGCACACAGATGTCAGTGTGAACATCCATGTTCAGGACATTCAGACATAAACAGTCCATGGCTCCATATAGCCAGACTTGTCACCATGTGGAGCACACAGACACAGTCCATGCAGAATCAGACATCTGCATGGGTCTACAGGGGAACATGTGTCCCCATATGTCCATGCCTCCAGCATGTGTCAGCAATAACTGCACAGATATGTGAATGAGGCCTTAGGGAAAGGCTGTCCACACATTGGTTGATTCATTGTAGAAACTGACACCTGCTCAGGTTTCACTGCATTTGGAAAATAATGGGAAATAAATAAAAAATATGCAGCAAATCTACCAAGGAATCTAGAGATACTAGAAACCTGTACAGGATTTGCTGTGCTTTTGACTGCAGCAAAAACATCCTGTGTGCACAGAGCCTTATGCTGGTTGCTTTTTTTTTTTTTTAACCTGGGGATGTAATAAGACAAAACCAAGGGCTAAATATCATCTACTTACCAGCCTTTGAGCCCAAAATATCAACAGCCAACCCTTGCTGCTGCACTGTCCTTCACCCTTCTTATACTGCTGCCTTCCCCTCCCCCCTCCCCCATTGGCTGACATATGGAGCCTTCTGATTGGCTGATGTCAAGATTATCTATAGAGCCAGTTTCACACGTCCGTGGAAACCACGGACGTGTGAGGCCTCATTCACATGTCCATGCCTCCGGCACGTTTGCGATCCTGCTGACACATGTTCCCCTATGGTCCTGTGCCCGCTACCATTTTTCGCACGGACTGTGTCTCCGTGTGGAGCAGATGCGTGTCCGTGTGCTCCACACTGCAACATGTCCGTTTTTTTGCGGAGGCACGGACCGCTTTTGCGGTGAAATGACCATGCACACGGATGTCATCCGTGTGACATCTGTGTGCACAGACCGTGGACAAAAGTGACAAACCTAAAAATAAAGAATTTCATACTCACCTCCCCCCAGCGCTGACAGCTTCTCTCACTTCCGGTGCCGCTCATTAGGCTCATGAATATTCACTTCACTGAGCCCAAGAGCGGACCGGAAGTGAGAGGAGCAGCGGTGCTGGGGGCAGGTGAGTATGCGGTGACAGCCTGTCCGTGTGCTATCCACGGCCCCACGGATAGCACACGGACAGCACCCATTCAGTCACACGGCCGTGACACATGGGTCTACGCCCCACCCCCAAACGGCCTTGCTTCACATGTCCGTGGTGTCACGGATGTGTGAAAGAGGCCTGAGACAAGGCCGTTTGGGGGCGGGGCGGAGATCCATGTGTCACGGGCATGTGACAACGTGTGCTGTCCGTGTGCTATCCACAGATAGCACACAGACAGCCTGTCCTCACATAGTAACCTCCCTCCAGCGCTGCTGCTCCTCTCACTTCCAGTCAGCTGTCAGGCTCAGTGACATGAATATTCATGAGCCTAATGAGCGGCACTGGAAGTGAGAGGAACTGTCAGCGCTGGAGGGAGGGGAGTATGAAATTCTTTATTTTTAGGCTTGTGCCTTTAGTCCATGGTCTGTGCCCACGAATGGCATCTGTGTGCATGGACGTTTTTGTCCAAAAGCGGTCCGTGCCTCCGCAAAAAAACGGACATGTCTCTGTGTGGAGCACACGGACACGCATCTTCTCCACACGGGGACACGGTCCGTGCTGAATAATGGACGTCTGAAGGGGGTGATAGAGGATCATATGTCTTCATATGTCCGTGTCTCTGGCATCTGTCAGCATGGACACATATGTCCCGGAGGTACAAATGTGTGAAACAGACCTTGGTCTATTGACTCTATAATTGTTGGGTGCAGTCACGGTGCTAATGGCTTTTCCTATGGCCTCTTTCACACATCCGTGTCTCTGGCATATATGTGGTCCGACACATGCTGGAAGCACGTGTGGCACCCCAGAGTCTGGTTGCCACAAAGACAACGTTCCTTTGTTTATAGTATTTATTCTCAAGGCCGCTTTACACGTCGCAATATCGTTCCAATATTGCATACGATTTCATGGGAGCGCGCACGTTTTTGGCATTTGTCCAAGATCGCATAGGAGATATTACACAGGGAGATATCGGCAGGCAACGCAACTACGATGTCGTACGCCCCTCTTGCACACTGCGTCTGAGCAACTCAAGGAACGACCAATTAACATTGGAGTGAATTGGGGAAGTTGCGCTCCAAATCGTAGTTGCGCTGTCACACAGCACGACCATGCCACATCGCATAGCCAATATTGCACGGTTGAACAGCATGCACAATTCATAAACGATATCGTAGTTGCAGTCGCGTTGCCCATTTACACGACACAACTCACGAACGATATTAACTGCAACATCCCTACCACATGACTTTTTATCGTAGTTGCGTTGCAATATCATGACATGTAAAGTGGCCTTTAGCTGCATAATAAAGAATGTTGCAACAATAA
This sequence comes from Allobates femoralis, assembly GCA_033576535.1. Taxonomy (NCBI): domain Eukaryota; kingdom Metazoa; phylum Chordata; class Amphibia; order Anura; family Aromobatidae; genus Allobates; species Allobates femoralis. The sequence continues at coordinate 167,578,962 of JARQOC010000001.1, read as the reverse complement.
AAAAATGTAAAATGACGTGATGAAAAGGTGCTGAGCGAACGGGCGCAAGTGTTCTTTGAAATCATTTGCACAGATGTCTATTTCAATATTCTATGCAATGTTACTTCCCTTATTGGGGCGGCACGGTGGCTCAGTGGTTAGCACTGTACAGTGGCTCAGTGGTTAGCACTGTATGGAAGCTCAGTGGTTAGCAGTGTATGGTGGGCACTGTACGGTGGCTCAGTGGTTAGCACTGTATGATGGCTCAGTGATTTGCACTGTATGGAGGCTCAGTGGTTAGCACTGTATGGTGGCTCAGTGGTTAGCACTGTACAGTGGCTCAGTGGTTAGCACTGTATGATGGCTCAGTGGTTAGCACTGTATGGTGGCTCAGTGGTTAGCACTGTATGGTGGCTCAGTGGTTAGCACTGTACAGTGGCTCAGTGGTTAGCACTGCATGATGGTTCAGTGGTTAGCACTGTATGTTGGCTCAGTGGTTAGCACTGTATGGTGGCTCAGTGGTTAGCACTGTACAGTGGCTCAGTGGTTAGCACTGTATGATGGCTCAGTGGTTAGCACTGTATGGTGGTTCAGTGGTTAGCACTGTATGGTGGCTCAGTGGTTAACTCTGTATGGTGGCTCATTGGTTAGCACTGTATGGTGGTTCAGTGATTAGCACTGTATGGTGTTATAGTAGTTAGCACTGTATGGTGGCTCAGTGGTTAGCACTGTATGGTGGCTCAGTGATTAGCACTGTACAATGACTCAGTAGTTAGCACTGTACGGTGGCTCAGTGCTTAGCACTGTATAGTGGCTCAGTGGTGAGCACTGTATGGTGGCTCAGTGGTTAGCACTGTACAGTGGCTCAGTGGTTAGCACTGTATGATGGCTCAGTGGTTAGCACTGTATGGTGGCTCAGTGGTTAGCACTGTATGGTGGCTCAGTGGTTAGCACTGTACAGTGGCTCAGTGGTTAGCACTGCATGATGGTTCAGTGGTTAGCACTGTATGTTGGCTCAGTGGTTAGCACTGTATGGTGGCTCAGTGGTTAGCACTGTACAGTGGCTCAGTGGTTAGCACTGTATGATGGCTCAGTGGTTAGCACTGTATGGTGGTTCAGTGATTAGCACTGTATGGTGTTATAGTAGTTAGCACTGTATGGTGGCTCAGTGGTTAGCACTGTATGGTGGCTCAGTGATTAGCACTGTACAATGACTCAGTAGTTAGCACTGTACGGTGGCTCAGTGCTTAGCACTGTATAGTGGCTCAGTGGTGAGCACTGTATGGTGGCTCTGTGGTTAGCACTGTATGGTGGCTCAGTGATTAGCACTGTATGGTAGCTCTGTGTTTAGCACTGTACAGTGGCTCAGTGGTTAGCACTGTATGATGGCTCAGTGGTTAGCACTGTATGGGTGGTTCAGTGGTGTTAGCACTGTATGGGGGTGGCTCAGTGGTTAGCACTGTATTGCAGTGTAGCACGTATAGTGGTCATGGTTAGCACTGTATGGTGGTTCAGTGGTTAGCACTGTATTGGTCGTTCAGATGGTTAATGTCACTGTATGGTGGCTCAGTGGTTAGCACTGTATGGTGGTCAGTGGTTAGCACTGTATGTGGTCAGTGTTAGCACTGTATGGTGGCTCAGTGATTAGCACTGTATGGTGTTTCAGTAGGTTAGCACTGTAGGTGGCTCAGTGTTAGCACTGTATGGTGGTTCAGTGGTTAGCACTGTATGGTGGTTCAGTGTTAGCACATGTATGGTGGCTCATGGTTAGCACTGTATGGTGGCTCAGTGGTTAGCACTGTATAGTGGCTCAGTGGTTAGCACTGTATGGGTGGCTCAGTGGTTAGCACTGTATGGTGGTTCAGTGTTAGCACTGTATGCTGGTCTCAGTGTTAGCACAGTATGGTGGTCAGTGTTTAGCACTGTATGGTGGCTCAGTGATTAGCACTGTATGGTGGCTCAGTGTTAGCACTGTATGGTGGATCAGTGATTAGCACTGTATGGTGGTCAGTGGTTAGCACTGTATGGTGGCTCAGTGGTTACACTGTATGGTGGTCAGTGAGTTAGCACTGTATGGTGCTCAGATGGTTAGCACTGTATGGTGGCTCAGTGGTTAGCACTGTAAGTGGCTCAGTGGTTAGCACTGTATGGTGGTCGTGGTTGGGGGTTTTGCTCAGTGGTTAGCACTGTATGGTAGGCTCAGTGTTAGCACTGTCATGGCTAGTGTTAGCACTGTATGTGGCTCAGTGGTTAGCACTGTATGGTGGCTCAGTGGTTAGCACTGTATGGTGGCTCAGTGGTTAGCACTGTATGGTGCTCAGTGGTTAGCACTGTACGTGGCTCAGTGGTTAGCACTGTATGTGGCTCAGTGGTTAGCACTGTATGGTGGCTCAGTGGTTAGCACTGTATGGTGGCTCAGTGGTTAGCACTGTACAGTGGCTCAGTGGTTAGCACTGTATGATGGCTCAGTGGTTAGCACTGTATGGTAGTTCAGTGGTTAGCACTGTATGGTGGCTCAATGATTAGCACTGAATGGTGGTGTCAGTGGTTAGCACTGTAATGGTGGCTCAGTGATTTGCACTGTATGGTGGCTCAGTGATTAGCACTGTATGGTGTTCAGTAGTTAGCACTGTATGGTGGCTCAGTGGTTAGCACTGTATGGTGGCTCAGTGATTAGCACTGTCCGATGAATAGTAGTTAGCACTGTACGGTGGCTCAGTGGTTAGCACTGTATAGTGGCTCAGTGGTTAGCACTGTATGGTGGCTCTAGTGGTTAGCACTGTGTGGTGGCTCAGTGGTGAGCACTGTATAGTAGCTCAGTGGTTAGCACTGTATCATTGGCTCATGTGGTTAGCACTGTATCCCCCCCCCCCCCCCCCCCCCCCCCCCCCCCCCCCCCCCCCCCCCCCCCCCCCAGTGTTTAGCACTGTAGGGGTTTCAGTGTTAGCACTGTATGGTGGTCAGTGGTTAGCACTGTATGTGGCTCAGTGTTAGCACTGTAGGTGGTCAGTGGTTAGCACTGTATGGTGGCTCAGTGGTTAGCACTGTATGGTGGTCAGTGGTTAGCACTGTATGGTGGCTCATGGTTAGCACTGTATGTGGTCAGTGGTTAGCACTGTATGTGGCTGTGTTAGCACTGTATGGTGCATGGTTAGCACTGTATGGTGGCTCAGTGTTAGCACTGTATGGTGGCTCAGTGTTAGCACTGTATGGTGGCTCAGTGTTAGCACTGTATGGTGGTCATGTTAGCATGTATGGTTTCAGTATTAGCACTGTATGGTGGCTCAGTGGTTAGCATGTATGGTGGCTCAGTGGTTAGCACTGTATGGTGGCTCAGTGGTTAGCACTGTATGTGGCTCAGTGTTAGCACTGTATGGTGCTCAGTGGTTAGCACTGTATGGTGCTCAGTGTTAGCACTGTATGGTGCTCAGTGGTTAGCACTGTAGGTGGCTCAGTGTTAGCACTGTTACGTGGCTCAGTGGTTAGCACTGTATGGTGGCTCAATGGTTAGCACTGTATGGTGGCTCAGTGGTTAGCACTGTAGGTGGCTCAGTGTTAGCACTGTAGTGGCTCAGTGGTTAGCACTGTATGGTGGCTCAGTGGTTAGCACTGTATGTGGTTCAGTGGTTAGCACTGTATGGTGGCTCAGTGGTTAGCACTGTATGGTGGCTTCAGTGGTTAGCACTGTATGGTGGTTCAGTGTTAGCACTAGTGGCTCATGGTTAGCACTGTAGGTGGTTCAGTGGTTAGCACTGTATGGTGGTCAGTGATTAGCACTGTATGGTGGCTCATTGGTTAGCACTGTATGGTGCTCAGTGATTAGCACTGTATGGTTTGAGTAGTGTAGCACTGTATGGTGGCTCAGTGGTTAGCACTGTATGGTGCTTCAGTGGTTAGCACTGTATGGTGTCTGTTACACTGTATGTGCTCATGGTTAGCACTGTATGTATGTTAGCACTGTATGGTTGTCAGTGGTTAGCACTGTATGGTGGCTCAGTGGTTAGCACTGTATGATGGCTCAGTGGTTAGCACTGTATGGTGGCTCATGGTTAGCACTGTATGTGGTTCAGTGGTTAGCACTGTATGGTGGCTCAGTGGTTAGCACTGTATGTGGCTCATTGGTTAGCACTGTATGGTGGCTCAGTGATTAGCACTGTATGTGTTTCAGTAGTTAGCACTGTATGGTGGCTCAGTGATTAGCACTGTACGATGACTCAGTAGTTAGCACTGTACGGTGGCTCAGTGGTTAGCACTGTATGGTGGTCAGTGGTTAGCACTGTATGGTGGCTCAGTATTAGCACTGTATGGTGGCTCAGTGGTTAGCACTGTATGTGGCTCAGTGATTAGCACTGTATGTGGTTCAGTGGTTAGCACTGTATGGTTGCTCAGTGGTTAGCACTGTATGGTGGCTCAGTGGTTAGCACTGTACGTGGCTCAGTGGTTAGCACTGTATGTGGTCATGGTTAGCACTGTATGGTGCTCATGGTTAGCACTGTATGGTGGCTCTGTGGTTAGCACTGTATGGTGGCTCATGGTTAGCACTGTATGGTGGTTCAGTGGTTAGCACTGTATGGTGCTCAGTGGTTAGCACTGTATGGTGGCTCAGTGGTTAGCACTGAAATGTGGCTCAGTGGTTAGCACTGTATGATGCTCAGTGGTTAGCACTGTATGGTGGTTCAGTGGTTAGCACTGTATGGTGGCTCAGTGGTTAGCACTGTATGGTGGTCAGTGGTTAGCACTGTAGTGGCTCAGTGTTACACTGTATGGTGGCTCATTGGTTAGCACTGTATGGTAGCTCAGTTTTAGCACTGTATGGTGTTAGTAGGTTAGCACTGTATGGTGGCTCAGTGGTTAGCACTGTATGGTGTTCAGTGGTTAGCACTGTACAGTGGTCAGTGTTAGCACTGTATGGTGGCTCAGTGGTTAGCACTGTATACAGTGGTTCAGTGTTAGCACTGTATGGTAGCTCAGTGGTTAGCACTGTATGTGGCTCAGTGTTAGCACTGTATGGTGTTGAGTGTTAGCACTGTATGGTGGCTCAATGGTTAGCACTGTATGGTGGTCAGTGTTAGCACTGTAGGTGGTCCAGTGATTAGCACTGTAGGTGGCTCATTGTTAGCACTGTAATGGTGCTCAGTGATTAGCACTGTATGTTGTTTAATGTAGTATCTGTATGGTGGCTCAGTGGTTAGCACTGTATGGTTGTTCAGTGGTTAGCACTGTATGTGTTCAGTGGTTAGCACTGTATGGTGGCTCAGTGGTTAGCACTGTATGGTGTTGTTTAGTGGTTGCACTGTAACTGTTGTTGCTCAGTGGTTAGCAACTGTATGGTGGCTCAGTGGTTAGCACTATATGATGGCTCAGTGGTTAGCACTGTATGGTGGCTCAGTAGTGGCTCATGGTTAGCACTGTATGGTGGTTGTGGTTAGCCTGTAAGTGTATGTTAGCCTATGTAGTGGTTAGCGTATGGTGGCTAGTGGTTACACTGTAGTGGTCATGGTTAGCACTGTATGTGGCTCAGTGGTTAGCACTGTATGATGGCTCAGTGGTTAGCACTGTATGGTGGTTCAGTGGTTAGCACTGTATGGTGCTCATGGTTAGACTGTAGGTGGGTCAGTGGTTAGCACTGTATGGTGGCTCAGTGATTAGCACTGTAGGTGGTCATTGTTAGCACTGTATGGTGGTCAGGATTACACTGTATGGTGTTTCAGTAGTTAGCACTGTATGGTTGCTCAGTGGTTAGCTCTGTATGGTGGCTCAATGATTAGTGGTGTCAGTGGTTAGCACTGTATGTGATGTTAGCACTGTATGGTGTCAGTGGTTAGCACTGTAGGCTCAGTGGTTAGCACTGTAGTGCTCATGTTAGCACGTTGGTTCAGTGTTAGCACTTAGTGTAGTGTTAGCACTGAGGTGCTCAGTGTACATTATGGTGGCTCATTAGCACTGTAGTGCTCAGTGTTAGCACTGTATGGTTGTAGGTACACTGTATGTGGTCAGTGGTTAGCACTGTATGGTGCTCAGTGGTTACCTGTATGGTGTTCATGGTTAGCATGTATGGTGGCTCAGTGTAGCACTTATGTGGTCAGTGTTACACTGAGTGCTCAGTTTACACTGAGTGCTCAGTAGCACGTATTAGTGTGATATGTTCAGATCATTCATTAGACTGATGTCAGTTCACTGTATTGTCAGTGAGCATAGTCAGATACACTGTCTATCATATTAGCCTGTATGCTCATGGTCACTGTATGTGGCTAGTGGTTAGCACTGTATGGTGGCTCTGTGGTTTACGTATGGTGGCTCAGGTTAGCACTGTATGTGCTCATGGTTACACTTTACATGCTCATGGTTGCACTGTATGATGGCTCAGTGGTTGCACTGTATGGTGCTCAGTGGTTAGCACTGTATGTGGCTCAGTGGTTAGCCTGTACAGTGGCTCAGTGGTTAGCACTGTAGTGGCTCAGTGGTTAGCACTGTATGGTGGCTAGTGGTTAGCACTGTATGGTGATCAGTGGTTAGCACTGTATGGTGGTTGCACGTATGGTTCAGTGTTAGCACTGTATGGTGGCTCAGTGGTTAGCACTGTAAGTGGCTCAGTGTTAGCACTGTAGTGGCTCAGTGGTTATCACTGTATGGTGTCAGGGTTAGCACTGTATGGTGGCTCAGGGTTAGCACTGTATGGTGGTGGTTAGCACTGTATGGCTAGTGTAGCTTATGGTTCAGTGTTAGCACTGTATGGTGTTCAGTAGTTAGCACTGTATGGTTGCTCATGGTTAGCACTGTATGGTGGGTCAGTGTTAGCACTGTAGAAGACTAGTGTTAGCACTGTAGTGGCTCAGTGTTAGCACTGTAGTGCTAGTGGTAGCACTGTTGTGGCTTGTGGTTAGCACTGTATGTGGTATTGTTAGCACTGTATGGTGGCTCATGGTTAGCACTGTATGGTGTTCAGTGGTTAGCACTGTATGGTGGTTTCAGTGGTTACCATGTATGGTGGCTCAGTGGTTAGCACTGTACAGTGGTCAGTGTTTGCACTGTATGATGGCTCAGTGGTTAGCACTGTATGGTGGTTCATGTTTGCCGTATGGTGGCTCATGGTTAGCACTGTACAGTGACTCAGTGGTTAGCACTGTATGATGGCTCAGTGGTTAGCACTGTATGGTGGTTCAGTGGTTAGCACTATGGTTACACTGTATGATAGCACTGTAGTAGGCATCGTGGTGCATCAGTGGTATACTGTGGTGCTCATGTAGTGTATGGGTTAGCACTGTATGGTGCTCAGTGTCACTGATGGTGGCTCAGTGGTTAGCACTGATGTGGTGTGGTACATGTAGCGTTATGGTAGCTTATGGTGCTCATGGTTGCTCAGTAGTTGCACTGGTAGATGTTGGCTCAGTGTTAGCACTGTAGTGGTCAGTGTTAGCACTGTATGATGGCTCATGGTTAGCACTGTAGTGGTGTGGTTACAGTGTGTGACTGTAGGTGGTTACATGTTATGGTGTCATGGTTGCAGGGTTTGAGCCAGTTGGTTGCTCATGATTACATGTTGGTGGCTCATGTAGGTGGTGCTCAATGTTATTGCACTGTATGGTGTTAGTGGTAGCACATGTTGTGTGACTCTATGGTTAGCATCTGGTGTTCCTAATGGTTGCACTGTATGTAGCATGTATGGTTAGTGGTTAGCATGGTATGTGCTGTATGACTGTCAGTGTACATGTTGTGCTTCGGTGTTCACTGTAGGGCATGATTGCATGTTGGTGTTAGCGAGACTGTTGGTGGTTCAGTGATTAGCACTGTATGGTGTTTAGTAGTTAGCACTGTATGGTGGCTCAGTGGTTAGCACTGTATGTGTCAGTGTTCACTGTATGTTTGCTCAGTGTATTGCACTGTAGTGGCTATGTGTAGCACTGTACGGTGGCTCGTGGTTAGCACTGTATGGGCTCAGTGGTTAGCACTGTATGGTGGCTCAGTGGTTAGCACTGTATGTGGCTCGTGGTTAGCACTGTATGGTGGCTCATGGTTAGCACTGTAGTGGTCAGTGGTTAGCACTGTATGTGCTCAGTGGTTAGCACTGTATGGTGGTCAGTGGTAGCACTGTATGTGGCTCATGTTAGCACTGTAGGTGGGTCAGTGGTTAGCACTGTATGGTGGCTCAGTGTTACACTGTATGGTGGCTCATGTTAGCATGATGGTGCTCAGTATTAGCACTGTATGTGTTAGTGGTAGCACTGTATGTGGCTCATGGTTAGCACTGTATGGTGTTTCAGTGGTTAGCACTGTATGTGGTTCAGTGTAGCACTGTATGGTGGTTCAGTGGTTAGCACTGTATGGTGGTCAGTGTTAGCACTGTAGGTGGTCAGTGGTTAGCACTGTATGGTGGCTCAGTGTTACACTGTATGGTGTCATGGTTAGCACTGTATGGTGTCAGTGATTAGCACTGTATGGTGTTGAGTAGTTAGCACTGATGGTCTCAGTGGTTAGCACTGTATGTGTGCTCAGTATTAGCACTGTAGTGCTCAGTGTTAGCACTGTAAGGTGGCTCAGTGGTTAGCACTGTAAGTGGCTCAGTGTTAGCACTGTATATGGTCATGGTTAGCACTGTATGGTGGCTAAGTGTTAGACTGTACAGTGTGTTCAGTGGTTAGCACTGTATGTCAGTGGTAGCATAGTGGCTCAGTGTTAGCACTGTAAGTGGCTCAGTGGTTAGCACTGTATGGCAATGTGCTACTGTAGTGCATGTTAGCACTGTATGTGCTCATGTTGCATGTTGGTGGTCAGATGTTAGCACTGTATGGTGGATTTCACTGTATGGGTTCATGTTAGCACTGTATTGGTGTCTCATGATTAGCACTGTATGGTGTTCAGTGTTACACTGTATTAGTGGCTCAGTGGTTAGCACTGTATGGTGGCTCAGTGGTTAGCACTGTACGTGGTCAGTGGTTAGATTAGTCATGGTGCCGTTGGACTCAATGGTTTAGCACTGTATGGTGGTCAGTGGTTAGCACGTATGGTGGCTCAGTGATTACCACTGTATGGTGGCTCATGGTTAGCATGTATGGTGCTCAGTGGTTTAGCTGTATGGTGTTAGTTAGTAGCACTGTATTGGCTAGGTTGCACTGTATGTGTCAGTGGTTAGCACTGTATGGTGGTTCAGGTTATGCACTGTACGGTGGTTCAGTGGTTAGCACTGTATGGTGGGTTACATTGTGGCTCATGTATGGTGGCTCTGTGGTTAGCACTGTATGGTGGCTCATTGGTTAGCACTGTATGGTGGTTCAGTGGTTAGCACTGTACAGTGGCTCAGTGGTTAGCACTGTATGGTGGCTCAATGGTTAGCACTGTATGGTGGTTTAGTGGTTAGCACCGTATGGTGGCTCAGTGGTTAGCACTGTATGGTGGCTCTGTGGTTAGCACTGTATGGTGGCTCATTGGTTAGCACTGTATGGTGGTTCAGTGGTTAGCACTGTACAGTGGCTCAGTGGTTAGCACTGTATGGTGGCTCAATGGTTAGCACTGTATGGTGGGTCAGTGGTTAGCACTGTATGGTGGCTCGGTGATTAGAACTGTATTTTTTTTTTTTTTTTTTTTAAGTTTTTAAGGTTGAAGGAAGACTTTAAGTCCATCTAGTTCAACCAATAGCCTAACATGTTGATCCAGAGGAAGGCAAAAAAAACCATGTGGCAACACTGAGCTCCACATTGGGGGAAAAAAATTCCTTCCTGACTCCAGATACGGCAATCAGACTAATTCCCTGGATCAACGCCCTATCAAAGAATCTAGTATGTATAACTGATAATATTATAGTTTTCAAGAAAGGCATCCAGGCCCTTCTTAAATGTTAGTAGTGACTCACTCATTACAACATCATGTAGCAGAGAGTTCCATAATCTCACTGCTCTTACAGTAAAGAATCCGCCTCTGTGATTATGATTAAACCTTCTTTCCTCCAGACGTAGAGGATGCCCCCTTGTCCCAGTCTCAGGCCTAAGAGTAAAGAGATCATTAGAAAGGTCTCTGTACTGTCCCCTCATATATTTATACATTATTATAAGATCACCCCTAAGCCTTCGTTTTTCCAAGCTAAATAACCCCAAGTTTAATAACCTGTCTTGGTATTGCAGACCCCTTAGTCCTCTAATGACTTTTGTCGCTCTTCTCTGGACCCGCTCTAGTTCAGCTATGTCTTTCCTATACATCGGAGACCAGAATTGTACACAGTATTCTAAGTGTGGTCGCACTAGTGACTTGTATAGAGGTAAAATTATGTTCTCCTCATGAGCATCTATGCCTCTTTTAATGCATCCCATTATTTTATTTGCCTTTGCAGCAGCTGCCTGACACTGGCCACTAAATGTGAGTTTGTCATCTACCCATACACCCAGGTCTTTTTCAGTGACAGTTTTGCCCAGTGTTTTACAATTAAGCACATAATTATACCTTTTGTTTCCTCTGCCCAAGTGCATGACTTTACATTTATCCCCATTAAAGCGCATTTGCCAATTAGCAGCCCAAGCTTCTAGTTTACATAAATCCTCCTGTAATATAAAATTGTCCTCCTCTGTATTGATTACCCTGCAGAGTTTAGTGTCATCTGCAAATATTGAGATTCTACTCCGTATGCCCCCTACAAGGTCCTTAATAAATATATTAAATAGAAGCGGGCCCAACACTGACCCCTGTGGTACCCCACTGTTAACTGTGACCCATTCTGAGTGTGTTCCATTAATGACCACCCTTTGTTTCCTATCACTAAGCCAGTTCTTAACCCACTTACACATATTTTCCCCTATCCCCATTGCCCTCATTTTATGTATCAACCTTTTGTGTGGCACCGTATCAAAAGCTTTTGAAAAGTCCATATACACCACATCCACTGCATTTCGTTGGTCCAGTCCAGAACTTACTTCTTCATAGAAGCTTATCAGATTAGTTTGACAGGAACGGTCCCTCGTAAAACCATGTTGATAATGGGTCATGAGGTTATTTTTCTTCAGATACTCCAGTATAGTATCTCTTAGAAAACCCTCTAGTATTTTACCCACAGTAGAGGTTAAGTTTACTGGCCTATAATTTCCAAGTTCAGTTTTTGTCCCCTTTTTGAATATTGGCCCCACATTTGCTATACGCCAGTCCTGTAGTATAGACCCTGTTATTATGGAATCTTTAAATATTAAAAATAATGGTCTATCTATGACAGTACTTAATTCCTGCAGCACTCTGGGGTGTATCCCATCCGGGCCCGGGGATTTGTCAATTTTAGTGATTTTTAGACGATGCCGTACTTCCTCTTGGGTTAAGCAGGTGACATTTAATTGAGACTTTTTGTTATCACTGATCATATTGTCTGTCATGGGATTTTCTTGTGTAAATACTGTTGAAAAAAAGTAATTTAGCATATTGGCTTTTTCCTCATCCTCATCCACCATTTCACCCAGACTATTTTTAAAGGGGCCAACACCATCATTTTTTAGTTTCTTACTATTTATGTAGTTAAAAAATATTTTGGGATTCTTTTTACTTTCTCTGGCAATGAGTCTCTCTGCCTCAATCTTTGCTGCCTTGATTTGCTTTTTACAAATGTTATTTAATTTTCTGTATTTATTTAATAATGCTTCATCACTACCTACTTGCTTTAATTCCCTAAATGCTTTCTTTTTGTCACATATTGCACCTCTTACCGCTTTATTTAGCCATAGTGGTTTCCTCCTATTTCTAGCATGCTTATTTCCATAGGGTATATATTGTGCACAGGTCCTATTCAGGATGCTAATAAACATCTCCCATTTGTGTTGTGTACTTTTATGTCTCAGGACATCGTCCCAATTCATTGCACTAAGATCATCTCTCAACTGTTGGAAATTTGCCTTCCTGAAGTTTAGTGTCCTTGTAGCCCCTCTACTACACGCCTTAGTAAAGGATACTTGAAAGCTTATTAAGTTATGATCACTATTACCCAATTGACCTCCAACCGGTATATTTGATATGCGGTCCGGCCTGTTGGTTAATATTAGGTCCAGCAGTGCCCCCTTCTTGTTGGGTCCTGAACCAGTTGTGAAAGGTAATTGTCTCTCATAGTTTTCAAAAACTTATTACCTTTGCTGGAACTGCAGGTTTCTGATCCCCAATGTATTTCAGGGTAGTTGAAGTCCCCATAATAATGACTTCTCCCTGAGTCGCTGCTTCATCTATTTGCTTTATGAGGATATTCTCCTCCCCTTCCATTATTGTTGGGGACTTATAACAAACCCCTATCAGTAATTTATTATTTTTTCCCCTCCCCTTATCTCCACCCACAGGGACTCTACATTTCCATTAGATTCACCTATATTATCACGCAGGATGGGTTTTAAGGATGATTTTACGTATAAACATACACCTCCTCCTCGCCTATTTGTACGGTCATTTCTGAACAGACAATAGCCCTGTAAATTAACAGCCCAGTCATGGCTCTCGTCCAGCCAAGTCTCCGAAATCCCCACCATGTCATAATTATTTTCCAACAAAATCAATTCTAATTCCTCCATTTTGTTGGTGAGGCTTCTGGCATTAGTGAACATGCACTTTATGCATCTCTCTTTATCTCTATTCCTTCCTACTAGATTGACTGTTCTAACCCCACCCCCATGCCACCCCCAATTTTATTACTTGTGCCCAGGTTACTATTTACACTATCTTCCCCTCCTATACAATGAATACCCTGCCCCCAAATCCCTAGTTTAAACACTCCTCCAACCTTCTAGGCATTTTCTACCCCAGCACAGCTGCACCCTCCCCATTGAGGTGCAGACCGTCCCTAGCATAGAACCTGTAGCCAACAGAGAAGTCGGCCCAGTTCTCCAGGAAGCCAAACCCCTCCTTCCTACACCAATTCCTGAGCCACTTATTTATCTCCCTAATCTCCCTTTGCCTCTCTGGTGTGGCACGTGGTACAGGCAGTATTTCAGAGAATACTACTTTGGAGGTCCTTGCCTTAAGCTTGCAGCCTAATTCCCTGAAATCATCTTTAAGGACCTTCCACCTACCTCTAACTTTGTCATTTGTGCCAATGTGCACCATGACCGCTGGGTCCTCACCAGCCCCTCCCAGTAATCTGTCAACCCGATCAGCGATGTGCCTGACTCGAGCGCCAGGTAGGCAGCACACTGTTCAATGATCCCTGTCTTTGTGACAGATTGCCCTATCTATTCCCCTAATAATTGAGTCCCCCACTACCAGCACCTGTCTGGCCTGTCCTTCTCTCCTGTTTTCCCCCTTACTGGAGCAGCCACTCCTCTGGCTTTCAGAGGTCATGCCCTGCTGCAGCAGTGCTGTACCTGAACTCACACCCCCTCATCTGCCAACATAGCAAATTTATTGGGGTGTGCCAGATCAGGGCTAGCCTCCCTGGCACCCTTCCCTCTACCCCGCCTTCTAACTGTCACCCAGCTAGCTACCTCATGGTCCTGCAGCTCCATATTACCATCTCCCCCACATCTATCCCATTGAGCAGCTGTTCAGTGAGCAGCAGACTCCTTTCCATATTTTCTATGGATCTCAGCGTTGTCAGTTGTTCATTTAGATCTAGTATTTGGGCTTCCAAATGCACAACGTACTCACATCTCACACAGCAGTATGCACCCTCGACCGGCTGGTCAAGGAATGCATACATGTGGCAAGATGTACACTGGATGGCATTGCCAATCATGGAGCTCATTTCCTAATGGGGATTGCACCAGACAGAAATGATAAGTAAAAAGAAATGCAAAGTATTAATAAAATACAACCAGCAATTCAGTAAGTCCTCCCTTCCAAACTCCCTTAATCCAAAGTCACTGAATCACAAGTCACACACTTACTTCTGTCGCACTTGCGCTCTGTCACACGTAGCTCGTCACACTCGCTAGAAAATCAGATATAAAGAGGTTTTTTGTTTTTTTTTCCCTTAGCAGAAAATCAGCCTACAGCTCAGTGTACTTCCAAAGGACTGGAAGCCCCAACCAGCTGCTTCTTATAAACCCTTAATTATGCACCCCACCCTTAATTAACCCCTTGTAAGTATAGCTACACCACAGGTTTTAAGTGCAAAGTAGTTAACCCTTTAACTTACAGGTAGTAAAACAAGAGAATATAAACTTGTAGAGAGAAAAGAAAGTTAAAAAAGCCCAATAAAATTAAAAATGTAAAAAAAAAAAAAAAAGTCAGCAATTCACACAGGTATTTGTTGCAGGATTCCCAAACACCTCCTCACTGAATCACAAGTCACACACTTACTCTGTCGCACTTGCGCTCTGTCACACGTAGCTCGTCACACTCGCTAGAAAATCAGATATAAAGAGGTTTTTTTTTTTTTTTTCCCTTAGCAGAAAATCAGCCTACAGCTCAGTGTACTTCCAAAGGACTGGAAGCCCCAACCAGCTGCTTCTTATAAACCCTTAATTATGCACCCCCACCCTTAATTAACCCCTTGTAAGTATAGCTACACCACAGGTTTTAAGTGCAAAGTAGTTAACCCTTTAACTTACAGGTAGTAAAATAAGAGACTATAAACTTGTAGAGAGAAAAGAAAGTTAAAAAAGCCCAATAAAATTAAAAAGGTAAAAAAAAAAAAAAAAACAGTCAGCAATTCACACAGGTATTTGTTGCAGGATTCCCAAACACCTCCTCACTGAATCACAAGTCACACACTTACTTCTGTCGCACTTGCGCTCTGTCACACGTACTCGTCACACTCGCTAGTGTTAAGATTTATTTTCCTAGTATAATAGCACGTCTCTCTTGGTTACACTGTTGTTTTCATGTTAGCATGTATCAGTGCTCATGTCAGCATGTATGGTGCTTTTTACACTGTATGTGGTCTGTGTTAGCACTGTTGTGGCTCATTGTTAGCACTGTATGGTGTTCTGTTCACTTATGTGGTAGTTAGCCACTTATGGTGCTCATGGTACACTACTCTCAGTGTTACACTGTATATGGCTCAGTGGTAGCACTGTAGGTGGTTCAGTGTTAGCACTGTATGTGGCTCAATGGTTAGCACTGTATAGGGTCAGTGTTAGCACTGTACAGGTGGCTCAGTGATTAGCACTGTAATGTAGGACATTGGTTACACTGTATGTAGCTCATGATTAGCACTGTATGGGTTTAATAGTAATGTAATGTGGTCAGTGGTTAGCACTGTATGGTGTCAGTGATTAGCACGTAGTGTCAGTGCATTAGCACTTACGTGCCATGTTTGCACTGTATAGTGTCAGTGTTAGCACTGTATGATGACTCAGTGTTAGCACTGTATGTGGTCAGTGGTTAGCACTGTATGGTGCTCAGTGTAGCACTTACATGCTCATGGTTAGCACTGTATGGTGTCAGTGTTAGCACTGTACGTGGCTCAGTGGTTAGCACTGTATGTGGCTCAGTGGTTAGCACTGTATGTGGCTCAGTGGTTAGCACTGTATGGTGGCTCATGGTTAGCATTGTATGGTGGCTCAGTGGTTAGCACTGTATGTGGCTCAGTGGTTAGCACTGTATGGTGCTCAGTGGTTAGCACTGTACAGTGGCTCAGTGGTTAGCACTGTATGATGGCTCAGTGGTTAGCACTGATGTATGAGTGGTCTCAGTGGTTAGCACATCTGTCATGTTGGTGCTCATGGTTAGCACTGTATGGTGGTCAGTGGTTAGCACTGTATGGTGGCTCAGTGATTAGCACTGTATGGTGGCAATTGGTTAGCACTGTATGGTGGCTCAGTGTTAGCACTGTATGGTGGTTCAGTGGTTAGCACTGTATGGTGGCTCATGGTTAGCACTGTATGGTGCTCAGTGATTAGCATGTAGTTTAGACTGTATGTAGTTAGCACTGTAGTGCTCAGTGAGTTAGCACTGTATGAGTGGCTCAGTGGTTAGCACTGTATGGTGGTCAGTGGTTAGCACTGTATGGTGGCTCAGTGGTTAGCACTGTAATGGTGGCTCAGTGGTTAGCACTGTATGGTAGCTCAGTGGTTAGCACTGTAATGTGGCTCAGTGGTTAGCACTGTATGATGGCTCAGTGGTTGCACTGTATGTGGCTCATGGTTAGCACTGTATGGTGGCTCAGTGGTTAGCACTGTATGTGGCTCAGTGGTTAGCACTGTATGTGGCTCCGTGGTTAGCACTGTATGGTGGTTCAATGGTTAGCACTGTATGGTGGTTCAGTGGTTAGCACTGTATGGTGGCTCAGTGGTTAGCACTGTATGGTGGCTCAGTGGTTAGCACTGTACAGTGGCTCAGTGGTTAGCACTGTATGATGGCTCAGTGGTTATCACTGTATGGTGGTTCAGTGGTTAGCATTGTATGGTGGCTCAATGGTTAGCACTGTATGGTGGGTCAGTGGTTAGCACTGTATGGTGGCTCAGTGATTAGCACTGTATGGTAGCTCATTGGTTAGCAATGTATGGTGGCTCAGTGATTAGCACTGTATGGTGTTTCAGTAGTTAGCACTGTATGGTTGCTCAGTGGTTAGCACTGTATGGTGGCTCAGTGATTAGCACTGTATGAAGACTCAGTAGTTAGCACTGTACGATGGCTCAGTGGTTAGCACTGTATAGTGGCTCAGTGGTTAGCACTGTATGGTGGCTCTGTGGTTAGCACTGTATGGTGGCTCTGTGGTTAGCACTGTATGGTGGCTCATTGGTTAGCACTGTATGGTAGTTCAGTGGTTAGCACTGTATGGTGGCTTAGTGGTTAGCACTGTATGGTGGCTCAGTGGTTAGCACTGTACAGTGGCTCAGTGGTTTGCACTGCATGATGGCTCAGTGGTTAGCACTGTATGGTGGTTCATTGGTTAGCACTGTATGGTGGCTCAATGGTTAGCACTGTATGGTGGGTCAGTGGTTAGCACTGTATGGTGGCTCAGTGATTAGCACTGTATGGTGGCTCATTGGTTAGCATTGTATGGTAGCTCAGTTGATAGCACTGTATGGTGGCTCAGTGGTTAGCACTGTACGGTGGCTCAGTGGTAAGCACTGTATGGAGGCTCAGGGGTTAGCACTGTATGGTGGCTCAGGGGTTAGCACTGTATGGTGGCTCAGTGGTTAGCACTGTATGGTGGCTCAGGGGTTAGCACTGTACAGTGGCTCAGTGGTTAGCACTTTATGGTGGCTCAGTGGTTAGCACTGTATGGTGGCTCAGTGATTAGCACTGTACGATGATTCAGTAGTTAGCACTCTACGGTGGCTCAGTGGTTAGCACTGTATAGTGGCTCAGTGGTTAGCACTACACTGAGACTCAGTGGTTAGCACTGTATGGTGACTCAGTGGTTAGCACTGTATGGTGGATCAGTGGTCAGCACTGTACACTGGCTGACCAGGGTGGATTTGATTTAAATCTAACTGATTTAAATCACGATTTAAATCACTAGTCAGTAAGGCTTGATTTAAATCAGTGATTTAAATCAAAGTTTCTACGTAAACTTGCTACTTTAACATGCAAGTAGATGAAGATTTTTAGAATCACTTTTTATATTACTTTTTTCTCTCCCAGTTTAATGGGTTAATCATTCATATTTGGACACCACTGTTCTGTTGTACTTAGGAAGGAGAAAAATAATCCTGACCTTAATAATATTTTAAATAGATTTATTCAACTGAAACAATAACAACATTACAGCATACATTATTTGCTTAAACAAACATCCATGTTTGTTAACTAATTTGGCTAAACAAAATATATATATATTTTAAGAAACTTAGACTGTCAGCCCAGCCGACACATGAAAAACTTAAATACTACTGTCCCTGCTGTCCTCTGTAGCTCACTTCATCACTCACTCATCATCTTCATAATCATCTTCTTCTTTGTTCCTATTCATAATCTGGAAAAGAAAAACAAGCTTTCCTGCTTTATTGGGTCCCAACCGATTTCTCAATTTAGAATGAATGAGTCCAAAGGAAGAGAATATTCTTTCAACGCCTGCAGAAGAAGCTACTGCTGTTAAAAGGGAAATCATTACTTGAACAGTCTCTAAATCCAAGCGCTTAAGTGACTTCCACCAGTTTACTGGTGTGACCTTCCTTAAAATATCTTCAGCAAACATATATTTCTTGAATGGTTCCCCCTTAGCTCTGAAGTTTATTATAGTTGGCATTAAAGATGGATGATTCCTATATACCCATGTCATAGCTAACTCCTCTTCCTCAGCACTTAGGTTTTGATCCTGATATTGGATATTGACAATATTTGCCAAAAAATGAGCTGGAGTCAGTGCTCGTCCCATTTGTTTGTTTACTGCTTGTAATTTAATTCTGTCCATGTGTAGTTCTGTTTTTAAGTGTTCACTCAGTTCCTTCCAAATTTTAACAGCATCCGCAATAAAACAGCTATTTTTCTGTATTTTGTTTAAAGCTTGAGAGATGGGTTTCAGGAAGCTCAGCTTATGTTCAACATTTCTCTTAAGCCCATTGTTGAGGATTTTGGCCGTGACAGTGCCATCTATTTTATCTCGATTTTCTTCACAAAGTGTCATCAGAATAGGCCAGTTTTTGATATACTGCTCAAAACAGTCCACCACAGAGTTCCATCTAACATCTTGTGGGAGCGTTAGCTTGGTTCCACCCATCCTTTTCAGAGCTGCTGCAGCAAAATGATTATTACGGAAGTATTTAGCAATTTCAACAACATTAGCCTTTATTTCTGGAACACTTAAGTCTTTGGCTAAGAGGTGCAGCAAATGAGCACTGCAACCATATGTTATTAGCAGCTTTGTATTCCCTCCCTGCTCTTCTAAATCTCTTCTCATCTTGGATACGTTTGCAGCATTGTCAGTGACCAAACTGCGTACTAGACATTTGAATTTTTGTTCACATGTCGTTATAGCTTTTACTGCCACTTCTTGTAAGTATTCTGCTGTGTGTGCATTTCCTGACGTATCAGTTGTTTGTGCAAGGAAGACTTTACCTTCTTCTGTTGTTATACAAGCACATACAATAGGATCATTGTGGACATTACTCCACCCATCAATACTTAGGTTAAGAATTTTACCCTCCAGAGCTTTTGCACATTGCTCCATTTCTCTGTCATACACTTGATCAGCAGTTTCCCTGCAACATCAGCTCTGCTGGGTGGACTGTATCCTGGTCTCAGTGACTGAACCATATTAAGAAAATGTGGGTTCTCAGTCAGACGGAAAGAAGAGTTTGTTGCATAAATAAACTGGGCAATTTTTTCATCAATCAACTCTTTTTCTAATCTGCTAGTTCTTATCACAAACCTATCTATGGTGGTTCCAGGAGGTAAAGGTTTTTTCTTCCCTTTTGGGTGATGGTGATATGTGGCTGTGGGTGTCTGATGACGCTGCTGCTACTGCTAATGAAGCACTATCCTGGATGGATAACTCTGAAACTGTAGAACAGGATGATGGTGATCTTGGAGGTGGATAGTTTCCAGAATCCATGAATTCCCCTAAACAAAAAAAGTCAAATGCTGTTATTTTATTGTTTATTATACAATTTCTGCTTATTGTACACAACACATCACTGCCCCTGCCCCAAAAGGAATATTTGTTTTTCTTCATAACTGTACCAAATGACAGTAACATGCAGTAATAATAAGAAATATAATTTTTCTCACATATGACAGTTCAGTCTTTAGAAATAGGATTCAATAAAAATGTTTACCAACCTGAAGATCCTGCCTGTTCAGAAGTGTTTCTTTGGTCATCTTCATCACTGCACTTCTCATGATGTTGCCTCATTCGCGCCACCAGGCCTTGCATCTCTTTGTTGCATCGTTTGCATTTTGCACGCATGCCTGCCTTATCGATAGGCGAAGGAGCTTCATTAAAATATTCCCAAACTGGGTCTCTATTACGGCCTGCTGCCCTTATAAGGAAAGAATGTAGTAAACCTCAGATCGTACACACAAAGAGATCCAGACTTGTCTGTCTGTGGCTATGCTGCAGTATTGTGCTCAAAGTTTCACTTTCATTTTCTTGTCTGCTTGCCCTTCCTCCTCCTCACACTTAGATTCACATTCTTCTTGTGTTGTGCAGATCTATTCCACTCCAAACAATCAGAAACATATTGTCTAACTTCTTGGACTTGGCACTGAAGGGGTTGATTCTGTATTCATAGGTTTGTAGAAGAATAGGATCAAGGTCTTTTTCTCAACTCTGTTCATGTTGTAACATTTTTGCCGTGAAGAAGAGGCTGGGACCTCTGCGGAGTCAAATTCAGTTTTGAGAACTGCGTAAGTAAAGCGAGCGTCTGTGATAATATAGGAAGAAACTGCCCACTAATCCTACAGAAACCTCTGGAAGAGCATGGCATTGTGAATGTTACACATATACAGCCTTTATTCTACTGAGTTAAACAACTCAGCTTTATCTCATGATGGAAGAACCTTTGGATGGTAAAATATTTTCCTCAAAAAGCAGTTTATTGAAAAAAATCCGTTTTAAATAAAAAAAATCCGATTTAAATAAAAAAAATCCGATTTTTTTGATTTTTTTAAAAAAAACATTGATTTTTATCCACCCTGACTGGCTCATGTGGTTAGCACTGTATGGTGGCTCAGTGGTTTTCACTGTATGGTGGCTCAGTGGGTAACACTACAGTCTTGTAGCGCTGGGGTCCTGGCTTCAAACCCCACCAAAGACAACATCTGTAAAGGTACCGTTACATGCCGCCATATCACCGGCAAGATGACTGGCAATGCCTGAATTTGGTGATGTGGAAACCACATCACCTGTGCGTAGTGACGTGTGACTGGGAGATTCTACGGCGAGAAATCACCGGTGGAGCGGTGCCTGATCGCCCTGCACTGCAGTGAAATCAGGCGATACCCATCAGGCGATTTCAGCGGATCCTGGCATGTCACAGAGCGATAGCGATGTACTCAGAGATCCTGAAATCATTCCCGTAGGCGTGCTTGGATGTGTTTTTTTGTTGGGTGATACTGCATTCCGATTGGCTGGCCGTGTACGAGACGCTTTATTAAATGACCCATGCCTTCACGCAAGGCTGACCAATGGGAACGCAGTTCTGTTCACCAATAGCAGTGATAGGGGCGTGGTGAAACACACTCTAGCAAGCCCCTATCACAACAGTATGACAACATTGCTGCTACGATGGTGGTGTGTGACGCTGCGATGTGTGAAGGGAAGATCGCTTCCTGTCTTATGCAGTCGATTTCCAGAACGCAGGTTCGCCGAAGATCGCACACGAGATCGTTACAAGTGACAGGGCGACGGTGATCACAAAAAATTGCCCGAAATGTGTGCGCTCACGTCAAATCGCCAGCGATATGGAAGCCATATGGCGGCGTGTGACAGTACCTTAAGGAGTTTGTATGTTCTCCCCGTGTTTTTGTGGCTTTCTCCCACACTCCATAGACTGATAGGATGTTTAGATTGTGAGCCTCGATGGGGACAGTGTTGTAAATGTATGTAAAGTGCTGTGGAATTAATAGCGCTATATAAAAGAAGAAATATTAAATTACTAGCTGTACTACCCGGCTACGCTCAGGTTAATAAATAACTGATGTTAGCTATAACAAAATAGAATTTGAATATGTCATATTAATGACCTGTAAGAAAATAGAAGCTGAGCTGTGATTGGTTGCTATAGACAGCCTAATAAATCTCCAGCCAACAGTTAACCCTCCCCCCGGCCGGGCAGTATATGCTACCTCACACATACACATAATAGACAGCTCATGTGACTGACATCTGCCTTAATTCCCTATATTGCACATGTGTTGCACATTGGCTGTTTTTAATGAGATGTTTATGTTTGGAAATTAAAAATAGCAGACATTTGAGATGAGTTGTGTGAGGTGATTTGTGCACATCTGTGTCTGTATAGTGTGTGTGTCCCTATAGGGTGTGTATGTGTGTGTGTCCCTGTGGGGGGAGGTCTGTGTGGTGTGTGTGTATCTGTGTTGTGTGTGTATCTCTTTGTGGTGTGTGTGTCCATGTGGGGTGAGTGCATATGTCCCTATAGGGTGTGTATGTGTGTGTGTCCGTGTGGGGGGTGTCTGTGTTGTGTGTGTCTCTTTGTGGTTGTGTGGGTGAATGTGTCCCTGTGGGGTGAGTGCATATGTACCTATAGGGTGTATATGTATGTGTGCCCCTGTGGTGGGGGTGTCTGTGTGGGGTGTGTGTGTCTCTGTGTTTTGTGTGTCTCATCTCTGTGTTGTGTGTGTCTGTGTTGTGTGTGTCTCTTTGTGGTGGGTGTGTGTGTGTCCCTGTGGGGGGGGTCTGTGTGGTGTGTGTGTGTGTCTCTTTGTGGTGTGTGTGTGTCCCTGTGGGGTGAGTGCATGTGTCCCTATAGGGTGGCTGTGTGTGTGTGTCCGTGTGGGGGGTCTGTGTGGTGTTTGTGTGTCTCTTTGTTGTGTGTGTCTCTTTGTGGTGTGTGTGTGTCCCTGAGGGGTGAGTGCATGTGTCCCTATATGGTGGCTGTGTGTGTGTGTCCCTGTGGGGGGGTCTGTGTGGTGTGTGTGTGTCTGTGGTGTGTGTGTCTCTTTGTGGTGTGTGTGTCCCTATAGGGTGTGTACGTGTGTGTGTCCCTGTGGGGGGGTCTGTGTGGTGTGTGTTTCTGTGTTGTATGTGTCTCTTTGTGGTGGGTGTGTGTGTGTCCCTGTGGGCGGGGTCTATGTGGTGTGTGTCTGTGTTGTGTGTGTCTCTTTGTGATGTGTGCGTGTCCCTGTGGGGTGAGTGTATGTGTCCCTATAGGGTGGCTGTGGGTGTGTGTCCCTGTGGGGGGGGTCTGTGTGGTGTGTGTCTCTGTTTTATGTGTCTCTTTGTGGTGTATGTGTGTCCCTGTGGGGTGAGTGCATGTGTCGCTATAGGGTGTGTGTGTCCCCGTGGGGGAGTTGTGTGACTCTGTGTTGTGTGTCTCTTTGTGGTGTGTGTTTCCCTGTGGGGTGAGTGCATGTGCCGCTATAGGGTGTGTGTGTGTGTACGTGGGGGGGGTTGTGTGTCTTTGTGTTGTGTGTCTCTTTGTGGTGTGTGTGTGTTTGTTTGGGTGCGTGGTGAGTTCCAATGTTGGGGCCGCACCTTAGCGACTATACACTTGCTGTTACTCTTTGTGTGCGGGTGGTGTGTATACATGTCCCCGTGCGTGGTGAATATCCCATGTTGGGGCTCCACCTTAATGACTATATGCTGGTATGTGCTGTTAGTCTTTGGCGCTATCATTAAGCCCCTCTCATTCACAACTGTCAACTGGTAAAATTGGCAAAATTGTTTGATTGGGTCCAGACGTGTGAATGTGCAAAATTTTGGCAGCTGTAGATTTTCCTCCAACACTTTTCCATTCACTTTTCCCCCCATTAAGTAAATAGGGGCAAAATTGTTTGGTGAACTGGAACGCGCAGGGTTAAAATTTCACCTCACAACATAGTCTATGATGCTTTCGGGGTCCAGATGTGTGACTGTGCAAAATTTTGTGGCTGTAGTTGCGACGGTGTAGATGCCAATCCTGGATATACGCACACACACATACATACACACACACATTCAGCTTTATATATTAGATATTAGATTATCTAATCAAATAAAGTTTGTTTAAAAAAAATGCAATAAAACGGATAAACAGGATTGTATCTTCTCCAAAAGTGAATAAATAAAATCAGATTGAAAACAAATGACTTCAGCGAAAAACCATGAAAACTCGACAGATTTCAGAGAAGAACAAAACAGGAGATTTTTCTTTACATTTCACAATTCTTTGCTCTAAAATAAATGAAAATAAAAATGTAACCAGTTTGGTGTCCACAATCGCACTGACCTGGAGGATCGTATCACCGGGACGTTTTATTACATATTGAACAATGTAAAAACTAAACCCAATGTAAAATGTAAAATAAAGCTTTTATAAATAAAAAATACATAAAAAACTAAACCCAAAACACAATGTGGAACTGCAGGATTTTTTCTCCCATTTTCTCGCACTTTGGTAAAATGAAAGGCGACATCAAACCTGCGACTCGTCCAGCAAAACTGAGTCCTCATACGACGACTCGGGCTAAAGCCTCATTCACACATCCATGACACCACAGACGCGTGATACAAGGCCGTTTGGGGTGGGGCGTGCACACATGTGTCACGGATATGTGACACAATCGGTGCGGTCCACGGATAGCACACAAACAGCCTGTCACCTGCATGCTCACCTCCCTCTAGCGCCGCTGCTCCTCTTTCTTCCGGTCCGCTCTTGGGCTCAGTGAAGTGAATATTCATGAGCCTAATGAGTGGCACTGGAAGTGAGAGGAGAAGACACCGCTGGAGCGAGGGGAGTATGAAATTCTTTATGTTCAGGCTTTTTGGTTTTTATCCATGGTCCGTGCACACGGATGTCACAATGTGAACATCCGTGTGCAGGACGTTTGGACGTAAATGCGGTCCGTGGCTCTGCATAAAAATGGACAAGTCGCCGTGCGGAGCACATGGACACGCATGTGCGCCACACGGAGACACGGCCCGTGCGGAAACACGGACATGTGCATGGGTCTATAGGGGATCGTGTGTCCCCGTATGTCAGTGCCTCTGGCATGTGTCCGCACGGACCGCACACGTACCAGAGGCACGGACATGTGAATGAGGCCTTAGAAGAAGAGAAAATTAAAAATAAAAGAGCAAAAACGAAAAATGGTGTCATCTCACAGAGTGCTGTTGTCTGCAGCAGATGGCGCTGTTCACATGTAACCAATGTCTGAACATGAGACCGCACCCAACAATCGTCCAATCAGCTGCAGAGCTCAGGCCGGCTTCAGACTGCTTGTCTGATCCGATCCGTAGCTGTCCGCTTGAGGCAGACAGCCGCGGACCGGATCAGCACACAAGACTGGGGGGTTATTATGCCCTCCAATCCTGTGTGGAGCGCACGCAGCTGCAGCCGCTGACAGGTCAGGACCGCGGCGCACGCGGTCCTCACCTATCAGCAGTGGGAACTGCGTGCGCTCCACACAGGATTGGAGGGCAT
This sequence comes from Allobates femoralis, assembly GCA_033576535.1. Taxonomy (NCBI): domain Eukaryota; kingdom Metazoa; phylum Chordata; class Amphibia; order Anura; family Aromobatidae; genus Allobates; species Allobates femoralis. The sequence continues at coordinate 167,554,066 of JARQOC010000001.1, read as the reverse complement.
AATAACCCCCCAGTCTTGTGTGCTGATCCGGTCCGCGGCTGTCTGCCTCAAGCGGACAGCTACGGATCGGATCAGACACGCAGTCTGAAGCCGGCCTCAGTGACAATCTGCAGATGATCTTTAGATCAGCCAATCAGATTGCTGCATATATCAGCCAATGAGGAGCAGCGGTATAAGAAGGGTGGGGCAGTAGAGATGTGATGTGACTAGCAGGTGCAGGGATAGGAGGAAGGTGTGATCTCTGGAGCTGGTGAGGAGATCCCATGGACTGTTTTATGATTGTTGTTTCTAGCAAGAAAAATCATTAGAAAATTACTTCTTTAACCCTTTCCTGACAAGGCTAGTTTTCTTTACCCCCCCCCATAACTTATATTTTTCGTGCGTGTGCAAATTTATGTATAAATATACAGAGGCCTGCACCTCCCCAATGGTATACAGAGGTCCCCTGCCTCCGCATTGATCTTGCCCTCTGATGTCCGCAGGCACCTGGGGTCCTTCATCCACTCTCCTCGCTGTATGCTGGTGGGTTCTACATGTGACTGCTGGGCGCAGTGATGTCACCCCTGCTGTGCTGCGCTCAGCAACCCTGGCATGCAGTGAGGAGAGTGGATGGAGGACCCTGGGTGCCTGCGGACATCGGAGGGTGAGATCAATGTGGAGTCAGGGGGGACCCTGTATACTGCCCTCCACCCCCCCCCCCCCCAAAAAAAAACCTTTGTCATAGATGAGCGATAGCTTTTTGCTGGACAGTGGGTAGATTGAGGGATCCCCCCTCACTACTTCTGCAGGTCAATAGTGCATTTTCCCTTTAGCAGTAGCTTCTTAATGGATCTTCACTGCTCCCTGTCATTAATATGGTGATGTCCTGATGAATTAGCTCTTAAAGGGGTTGTCCAGTCTGCAGAGTCATCATTTTAGAACGATCACTTCCACCCCCCCCCCCCCCCCCCCCGTGTCTGCTCTGTGCGTTGAGGATTTTCTGGTTTCTAAACTGGGACTGGATCAGTTATACGGTATACATCTTCCTGATAAGAACCTGACTACTGGGCGCAGCCTCACTCAATACCAGTGTATGGTACAATGCCATGCATATTAGTTGTGCCCGCTCCATACATTTGTATTGAGTGAGGTTGTGCCCAGTAGTCAGTTCTGGCCAGGAACATGTATATCGCATAATGGCAGTCCATTCCCGGCTTTGAAAACCAGAGCATCAGTGCTGGTTAAGGGAGGGTTAATAAGTCTGCAGACAGACTGCAGGATTATCACTTTTAGACCAAACAACTCCTTTAAATGCTAATACTTTTACATACAGCTTATCAAATGCAAGGGCGTCATGATGGATTAGATGCAGTAGCTATGTGTAGCACTGATGTTTTTCCAGTGCATCTAAGCATATTAATGGAACGGTGCTGCTGTACCCAGGTTTCTGACCTGCCTAGCTAGTGTACCCAAGTTAGTGATGCTGAGTGAAGCTAAGACTCTGAATTGGGTTGGGGCTTAGTCCAAAGATGGCTGTTACTGCACAAAACTGAATGTGAGGAAATAATAATAATGTTTATCAAGTCGTAAATCAGCCTTTAAGGGGGTTGTCCGGACGTGTGTGTGTGTGTGTGTGTGTGGCCTCCGTCCCTCTCTGGGGTGCTCCACATCGGGTCAGTGTCCCTTGGTCCTGGGCCTAGCTTTGCCCAGCAACCAGGTCTTTCCAGCACCTACTCTAGGCTGATTCACTGGACTTCCTGCCTCTTTCACTGCTCAGAGCAGACTAACTGACTCCTCCCCTCAGGCCTGGATCTTTTATAGGGGATCTGGCTTAAGGCAGCCAGTAGAGCTCCCCATCTAGGTCTGGAGTGGTAGATGTTGCGTGCTGTGGGTACCAAGGTGTAAATCCCTCTTTGCACCTGATGGGTCCTGTGGCAATCCCCCAGCAGTGATGCTACAGGAGTCACAAGGGTCGTGACCTGGTCCTATGGCCTGGGCATCAGTTGAAAAAGGGGATGTATACAGGGGAGGTTGTGGTGACGCCACCTGTAGTATGTGGTTAGGGTGACCACCATCCCCAGCAGGTCTACAGCAGTGGTGATGAGGGGCAGTGGTAGATGGTAAGCCCTCCTCAGGTAGGGCTTGGTGTCCCCGGGGCAGGTGTAGTGTAAGGGGCTGCATACTCTGGATTTTGCTCCTTCTCTGCAGCTTACTCCAGCCAGCACACAAGGGACAGCAGGGCTGTGGCGTGACTGCAGCGGTGCAGCAAGGAACAGTCTCAGGCGCTTTTGAGCTTACCAGGTACTTTACTGTTTCAAAGTTGTTTAGCAGCTGGTTAGTTTCCAGTTCAGTCTTGGTTCTTACAAATTGGCACTGCTCAGGGCACCTGGATTCTACTGCAGCTCAGATGGTTTCTCCATGTTACTTCCCTCAAAGTACCTTTGAGGCCCTGCTTGTCTCACTGTCCTCTCACAGGTTCGGTCTGGCCATCATGGGCTATTTAGTGATGCTTCCCTCTGCTTTAGGGTACCTCTACACGTCGCAACATTACATGTAATTTCACTTGCAACTTGCTGGTTGCAGTGAAATCATGGACACATTGTTACATTTGTACACAGCAACAAAATGGAACAATGTGTTCATGATTTCACTGCAACCAGTAAGTTGAAAGTGAAATTGCATGCAATGTTGCGACGTGCAAAGGTACCCTTAGGGTCACTAGCTCTACTACGATGGCTGCATTCCTACTCCATGACAGTAGGTAGGTCGCGGGTCATAAAGTCCCTGCACCACACCAGTGTTTTGTGATTGGGGTCTTAGAGTCTCCCCAGTCACCTCTACAGAGCCAGCTGTCTTGGCCTAGCCCTTCAGTGACCCAGGTATAGTGTGGGCTCACTAGGGTCCCCTCAGTCGCTCTGGGTGTTTTCTGCTTTGCAGTGTTTCTTCCCTTGCCTCTCTAGAGCAGGCTTTCCCCCTTTGGAATTCTGCCTCCAAGGTTCTGTGTCCTTCAGGGAACCTCTTCTCCTGGGAATGTGTACCTCCAACTTAGTGTTCCCGTGTTTTACTCCGGTTCCTCCACCAACTTGTCTAATTCAGTCCTACTCTCCACCCTGACTTCTCTAAACTCCTGCCACCCCTTGCCCTACATCGTCAGTGGCTTAGGATCGGGGTGTGTCTTAGTCAACAGTCTTACCTCATCTGGCTGCAGTTCACCCTGTGGCTGTCCTGGTCCAAGGGGCGCCACTCTCTGCTCGTCTCTCACCCTCTGAAGCAGGTGATGTGCATATTGGATGCAGCCTCGGCTCTTTGGCTCTCTGGATCACTGCTTCTGGGGTCCACACAAGTGGCCAGTGTACCTGAATCCACCAGGCTCCAGCTTCAGCCCTCAGGATATAAAGTGCCTGAGCAGCCCATGGAGCTGGGTCCCTGTTGCAGCGTGGTGTTCTGCAGAGAGCTCCTACTCGCTCCCTTCTCCTCTCCCTATTAAAATGCATAGTGGTGCTTTGAATGAAGAGGTTTTTGAAATACTGAAGATCTTTTGTCATCTGTTCCTGAGCCCTTCATATGACCCCTCTGTGTTTAAAGAAATTGTGGAGACACAGCACCCTCCTTCTCGTGGCATTATAATCACTGTAGGGATAATACAACTTGTGGCAGCCAAACCACAGGGGAAGCACATGCTAAAAATTGTATACACTTTACTGTCTTTGGTCATCTCTATATAATATAATAGTGAGTGGCTCCTCCCACTTCCGTCTGAATGTCGGCCTATGTTACCTCCACCAGTGCCATATTTCCACACCCAAGTGATGGGTATGGTAGCCATCGCCCCTGCCGCTGATAAGCTGGGACCAATTTGCAGGACCTGTGGTGATTGTCATGATCATGGGTGAAGCCAGGTCACATGATCATGACATCACCACAGGATCTTGAGCAGAACAGATGGAGCGAGGGAGTGAAAAGAGGGTAAAGGAGAGACCACACAGGGCGAAGAGACTAATGCTGTCCCAGTGCCATAGAGCCTGCCCAATCATGATGTCACCGCCCACTCGATGTGATGGCATCAGGCTTCCCTCTAGTGTATTCACATTGAAGTCTTTCATAGTTTCATGTAGAATGATTTGATCTCCTATAACTTGATGTCTTTTTGTTTCTTTCAGAACCATGAGTGGAAAAATTGTCCCCAAGCACCTGGCCAAGGGGGTGGACTTCTGTGGTGTATACAAATATTATTACATTGTCCGCTCTGATCTTGGCTGCTACATGAGATCGACCAACTTCCACAAAGGAGAAGATCTGGAGGTCTTCAGCCTGCATCCCTCATGTAGAGGGGGAGATCACTACTTGGCTTATAAAGACGACCTGTTCTACATAATCAAGGGAGATCAATATCGTCGGGTGAAAAACATGACAACAGATGAAGAATCTATAGTCTACCCCCTACATAAGAACTGCCAAGGAGGAGACCACTACCTGTCGGCTTTTGATTACTTCTATATCATCCATCAGAGCCGAGGCGTCTACCATAAAACCAGGAACATGTGTGAGGATACAGACAGTATAGATCATCCTCTGCACTCCAACTGTAAGGATGGACTCTACTATTTTGGTATTGCTGATTACTATTACTTTGTGAAGCCTCATGATGAGTGGGGGATCCAATATTTAAGAAGCACTAACTTCAACACCAATGACAATTCAGAGACCTTCTCTTTCCATCCCAGCGTCATCCCCTTTCTTCCAGGGGGTTTGGGCATCAGTAAGGGGTCTGCTTACGGTGAATGGGCATGCATCAAGACCATCAGCAATGATTCAGAGACCCCTCTTGAGTGGAAGAAGAGCATCACCAAGAAGATCGGGTATGAGAAGGAGAAGATGTCTAGTATTGAGCACAACTGGAAGGTGTCCTCTACCGTCTCTGTAGAAAGCGGTGGTTTGTCGTCTTTAATTGCCAAGGGTCAGTTCTCCCTGACAGCTGAATATGGTGGATCCAGTCTCAATACAGAAAAAGAAAGTTGGAGCGAAGCCACTGAAATTGAGGAGACCATCGCCGTGACTCTGCAACCTCATAAGAAAATCTACGTCTGGTCATACCAGCTTGGCCTGGGGAAAGAGCCTGTTCTGCACTGCCGTGACATGAAGATATTGGATACATCTAATCCCCCAACTGATGTCCCATTACCCCCTGCTAAGGTCTAGTTGGACAATTACTTCCTGAGATCTTGTAGAGCATAAACTGTTGGGTGGGATTGGTATACTAAGGGCTGTGTCTCAATTACGAGATCTGTCAGTTGGTAAATCAATAAAGAAATCATGTTTAGAGCAACAGTTGTCGTGTTTGTTTGGTTTTTTTTTTGGGCAAAATCGCTAAAACTTGGGATTTTTATTAGAGGTAACTATCCCCTGGGACTTGGTGGCAGGACTGGGACATCACACGACTCCTAGGCACAGACGGCTTCATACTGTAGGGCAGGGGCAAACCATTTTTCTGCCGGGGATCACAATCCTTCAGGGGCCATACAAAATTACCACCTTGAAAATTACCTGCTTATTTGGTTAACCAAAATCAACTCGTCCCATTCCCCATTGTGGTGGCTGGAGCTGGTTCTTTGGTGATATTGGTCATGTTGCTTCTTAACTGCTTTTCCAGGTTTGCTAGAGCCCTAGACATTGCAGGAGAGCCTGGGGGCATCTCACTGGGGAGGCTGAAGCTGGGGCAGAGGGGTTACTGAAGGGCAGACGGGCGTCAAAACACATCTCCCAGCCTGAGCACTGGGGTCCCCAGGAGTCTGCCCAGGGGCCGCGAAATGTCAGAGGGCTGGAGTTGTCAGGTGCACAAGGGACTGGGGTACTCGGACCTCAGGCGCTTGGGTACAGCAATGTCACGGGTGGTCGGTGTCCGAGTCCATGCCCTTGGTGACAATAAAAAGGGGTATAAAGTTAATAGAGGTCGTGACGCCACCTGTAGATCCAGTGATTGCACCTGCGCTGCTGCAGACCTCCGGGGGGGAGATGGATGGCAGCAAGGTTTTGTAGCTCCCTACAGGCAGGTGCAGGGTCCCCCCAGTGTAGTGTGGTGACAGGAATAGGGCAGCACAGTCTCTACTGTGAGACTGGCATGTCAGTTCACCAGGAAGGAAACAGGCACTTGCTTGCTCTGGACGGGTCTTTATTCCAGTAATCTGCAGTTTACAGGGTATTTAGTTGTTACAGCCAGGGTAGCTGACCGGGTGGTCCTGGCAGTGGGCAATGTCTGTCCAAAGCTCCAGCTATGTCCCTTCCTTTTCTCTTCCACTATCCTACCTCCTGCGCACTCCTTCTTCCTCGCACTGCCCTGCACAAATCCCACTTGTGAACCAGGCCTGAGTGATATGGGACACCCTCTTCTCGCTCTTGGGCACCAACCTGGTTTATATGCTTATGGTGGGAACCATGCATAGGTCGGGCAGATCATGCTCCTAAGAAGCTGTCAATCACACCAATATCTGCGGCTCAGGGATGGACCTCTGCACCACTTTGGACTGGGCCAGGGTGTTCAGTCACCTCTGTCTGCCCATCTGTCTGGGTCACCACTTTGCAGACACCCTCCCCGTTATTCTCCTCTGTTCGCTCTTTCTCCCGCTCTCTTCCCACTCACTATATCACTATATACCCTAGCTCTCCTCCTACTGGGACCAGTTACCCTGGTAACAGGGGGCCAATTAGACTGTGTGTTACAAAGTCCTGTGTGTCAACTTCCATCAGGGTGTCCACCTATCCTGATAGGGTGACCAGAACCTGTCCTGACCAACTTGGACATCCAAGTGATGGGTGACCGCTGGTGGTATTGCTGATGGTGACGCAACCTTACTGCAGCCTGATGGCTATATGCTGCTGATCAGGCTCACTTTCAGGACCTTTGATGTCACAGTTGGAGCCAGGAGCATGTGACTGACATTACCAGTCAGGTGCTGAAGCCTACACACCCCATTTACCCTCTTACCCTGCAATAGCCTTCAGAATGAGGAACTGCACGAGTTCTCATGCCGCCACACAAGTGGCAACAGGAGAGGGGATGCCTGCTGCCGCCAGTGCCACAGAGCCTGCCCCGATTGTGATGTCACCTTCCACTTGGTGCAGATGTAAGTGTGTATATGTATATAATTTTCATTCATGTGTCTGGGGCCAAGGGCTTGGGGTACTTCTATCTCGGGCGTTCTGGTACAGGGATGTCACAGGTGGTTGGTGCCCGAATCCATGCCCTTGAGCAGACAATGAAAAGGGGGGGGGGAAAGTCGTTTGACACCACCTGTAGGTCCGGTGATGGGCGGCAAAAAGATGTCATAGCCCTCTACAGGTAGGGCTGAGTCCCTGGGGTGTTGAAAGTAGCAATAGTGGAATAGGGCAGTATAGTCACTGTGGAGCAAAGCAGGTAAACCAGTTCTCTGAGAAGCACAGACACATTGCTCACTCTGAACTGGTATTTTACTCCAGTAATCTGCAGGGCTACAGGGTAATGCAGTTCTCTTTGCCAGAACCACCCGGTCCACTACTCTGCAATGAGCAGTGTCCCTCTGAAGCTCCGCTGATGTTCCTTTTCTATCACTTTCTCTGTCCTTTTCTGTGGTGCCCTGCACAAACCCACTTCTTGAACCAGGCCCATCGAGTGATATGGGAACCCTTTTATCTCCAAAAGAAACCCAACCCAGTCTAGTGCTTCTGGTGGAGACCGTGCTTGGTTTAGGAGGGGGAAGTTGTATTGTGCTCCTAAAAAGCTATCAACCACGCTGGTAATTTGCGGTTCATGGATGGATGACTGGGCCAGGTTATCTGGTTTTCCTTGATCTGCCCCTTTCTCTTCTGGGTCACCAGGTTTAGGTGTCCTCCCCAGTGGCGTAGCAACGGTTTGTGGCGCCCGGGGCGGTCGAAAAATTTGGAAGTTGATAATCCGGAAGTATACATAGTATACACTGTCTGCCCCTATATACAAGAATATAACTATTATACTAAAACACAAAGAGAAGGGGTGCAATTGGGGGTAAGTATTGGGCCAAATGGCCACTCACCTATTGGGGTTGTCACTGTGCACCGCCACCTCTGCACAACCCTAGTGTATGGCAACAAGCAGGACTCAAGGAGGGCCTGGGGCCGGAGCAATTTTTGCCGCTGTACTGTGGAGTTCATAGTGTAATATAAATGCAAAAAACTTCATTCTTAATATTATCTCACAATACCGGGATCTGAGGATCTTCTATTTCGAGGTCAGGGGCTCTCTGATGCCGTGTTGCTGTCTGCCTCGCTGTCGTCCTCTTTTGACACTGCAGTGCGGTGGATAAGAGAGCATTAACTGGTTAATAATGAGAAGTATGGAGTGTACTAACTGAGCCATAAACCCTCCCCATACCAGTAAGATTACTATATGGATTTTAGTATTAGGGTACGGACACACTGGCGTGAAACTCTGAGTGCGATGTGTGATTTTCTCGAATTGCAATCAATCTCTGAGAGCACATTGGCGAGTGTCGGACGCTTTTTTCTTATCCAGATTCAGGATGAGAAAAAAGTTGCAACACGCTGCGACAGTATGTGATTCCCGCACGAGACTCACCAATGCAAGGCTATGGGTCCGACAAAATCACTGACCACACACTGACCATCCGAGAGGCATCTTTTTTTTTTTACTGATACATTCTCATTCTGTAGCTGAGACAACTGTAAATGTTCCTGTAAATGATTCTACAGTAATAGTTGCTGAGGAAAAAACAGATTGCACACGGATGTAATCTGAGAGAAATGTCGGACACTCGCACAGCAGTTGCCAAATGGACCAAAAAACGGATGTCACTCATCCGACTCTCCTGGATGAGAAACAGACCGATTTTAAGGCGGCGGGAGACAGTGTACCACCCCGTCCTCAGCTCCGTGCTGTGCACAGTGTACCACCAAGTCCCCAGCTCCGTGCTGTGCACAGTGTACCACCATGTCCTCAGCTCCGTGCTATGCACAGACAATATACGGTACACTGTCTGTGCACAGCACGAAGATGAAGACATGGTGGTACACTGTCTGTGCACAGCACGGAGCTGAGGACATGGTGGTACACTGTCTGTGCACAGCACGGAGCTGAGGACATGGTGGTACACTGTCTGTGCACAGCATGGAGCTGAGGATATGGTGGTACACTGTCTGTGCACAGCACAGAGCTGAGGACATCCCAGAAGAGGCACAATAACCACAGACAGGCGGCAGGAGAACATTGAGCCCGCCCAGGAGAACTACAACTCCCAGCACCCAACACACTGCCCAGAAACCATATAGTAATGCCAGAACAGGCAGGAGAACTACAATTCACAGCATGCCACACCCTTCCAACACAGGAAGGTGGAGGCTGCCGCATGGAGGAAGAGACACCTGGTACAGCTGCCATTATCACCACACACAGCCCCACTCCTCCTGCGCACCCGTCCTCCTCTCCTCTGTCCCTCCTGCACCCCCGTCCTCCTCTCCTCCTGCACCGTCCTCCTCTGTCCTCCTGCTGCTCCTGTCGTCCTGCATCCCCGTCCTCCTGCATCCCCGTCCTCCTCCACCCCTGTCGTCGTCTCATCTGTCTGTCCTGCTGCTCCTCTGTCCCTCCTGCACCCCCGTCCTCCTGCACCCCCGTCCTCCTGAACCCCGTCCTCCTCTCCTCTGTCCCTCAAGCTGCTCATCTTCTCCTCTGTCCCCCTGTTCCTGTCCTTCTGCCCCTCCTGTCCTCTTCTCCCCTGCTCTGCTCCCCTGTTAATGTCCTCCTGCCCCCCTATCCTCTTCTCCTCTGCCCCCCTGTTCCTGTGCTTCTGCCCACCCTGTCCTCTTCTCCTCTGCCCCCCTGTTCCTGTGCTTCTGCCCACCCTGTCCTCTTCTCCTCTGCCCCCCTGTTCCTCTGCTTCTGCCCCCCCTGTCCTCTTCTCCTCTGCCCCCCTGTTCCTCTGCTTCTGCCCCCCCTGTCCTCTTCTCCTCTGCCCCCCCTGTCCTCTTCTCCTTTGTCCCCCTGTTCCTGTGCTTCTGCCCCCCCCCCCGTCCTCTGCCCCCCCTGTCCTCTACTCCTCTGCTCTGTTCCCCTCTTAATGTCCTCCTGCCCCCCTGTCCTCTTCTCCTCTGCCCCCTGCAGAGTTTTCCTCACCTCTCCGGGTCCATGGGGGGGCCGACTGAGTGGAGGAGCCGCCAGCACCGCAGCTGCATCCACCGCACCGCCACAGCACTTGGAGCCATCACGGGACAGGAAGCAGCAGAGCTCCCAGCGGCTTCCTGTCAGCGTGATGATCGCTCTCAGCGCTGGGGGGCCAGCCGGGAGCGGGCGGCAAGCCGGCGGCGACACCCTCCCTCCCCCACAAAGACTCCAGTTTTCATATGAAACCTGGGGGAGGGAGGTAAAGAAGAAGAAAAAAAAAAAAAACGCTCGCACTCCCCTGCCTTACAAATGCAGCCCTGCTGCCGCCCTCACACACACTGCCGCCAGGGGCGCACCGCCCCCCCACGCTACGCCACTGGTCCTCCCTCTGAGCTCCTTCTCTGCTGTTCTCTTTACTGTGCTGTTCTTTCTCTCCAACTTCTGCACTCGTCTCTGTTCTGCAACAACTCACTTGTTCCTCTTTCCCCACTCACTTTATTCCCTAGCTCTCCTCCCACCAGGATCAGTTACCCTAGTAACGGGCATCTGATTCGTCCCCTATCACTGTGTGTGGTGCTGGAGCTTCAGGCTTCTACTACTTTTTACCAGAACAAAGCATACTGCACCTTCTCTTAGGGGTGCAGTACCCTTTTGTAGCACACTGACTAGCGGGCTGCTACATGTGTATCGGTGACAAATGAGTTACATAGCTGAGTCTACCCCTTGGCCTATATCATAACAGATGGCACCTTAACAGGCCACTAGATGAGGGTACATTCAGCAGGCTCATTACGACCTTCAGCCTTGTCCTTTTTCTGCCCAGCGCTGAAGGTTGGCACATTAATTGTAAATGACACACACCACCACCACCCCACCAATGTGTGTATATATACATTGCGGAAATGAAATTTAAGTAAAATCAAGTGTTAATGAAGAAAAAATCGATCCTCTCCTGTCCAGCGATCCGTCGGCATCTCCAGATGTACAGGACCTGGCATGTTGTCAACCGGTCATGTGACCGATGACGCTGAGTGGGTAGCCCCGCCCAGCCAGGTCCTTTCAGCATCTGGAGCTAGATGCCGACAGCGGTGGATTGCTGGACAGGTGAGGATCGATTTACCTCAATTTCGCAATGTGTATATATACATTGCAGAAGTGAAATTACTCCACACAGCTCATTCTGTGTCCGGATCCGTGATAATCACGGACCTAGACACAAATAGGTCACCCCCTGTGGTGTCCATTCCTGTCCGTGGGATCCTACAAAGTCGGATCCCATGGACAGGAAAAAATCATAATGTGAAAGCAGCCTTAAAGGGGATGTCAACAGGCTTATGTAATCTGATTAAAAAGAAGTAAACAAACATTCTTGAAATCTTTGTCAACTTTGCAGGCAATTACTTTGAAGATTGCATGCTGTCAGTTTGTTTTAGCATCTGTATCTTATCATTGCTCACACAGCAGCATGTGAGCACAAGACAGCAAACTCCCTGCTGTAACTTTTATTCATTTATATAGCGCTATTAATTCCATAATTAGCAGCTCCTCACTGTCTATAGACATTGCAATTACAGAATGAATCCAGACCAGTGGATATGACTAGATCAAAACCAATGAAGAGATTCATGCAAGTTAAATATTACGTTCTTATTAAAACAGGTTAAAAATGATGTTGACTGGAACCTCCTAAAGACACTATACATAGCCTGGAACAGTGCAGCATATAGAAGTACTGAGGGAAGTCTCCTCCAGAATAACTCTAAGGCAAATCAATGTTTAAAACGGCTTCAGGGGAAAATAAACTTGTGACAAAGATCACCTGGTCCATTACAGTTCAGTGTCCTCCACCCCAATGCACGTTTCACCACAGCTTCGGGAAGAAACCGTGATGAAACGTGTATCAGGGAGGAGGGACACGCGTTACTATGAACTATACCTTAATGTAATCAAAATTATAAGTTGATATACTTGAGTTTAATTATGGAGATGCTTTTTGAGGCATTAAAGTCTGAGGGGGATGCTTTCCTCAGTACTAACATTGCACTTTAATTCTTTGCATTGCTTTACAGGCATTGCGTAATAAAGTGTTTTCCTATTTAAACTTTTTTCCAATTTTTTTTTGCATGAGTCTCTAATCATACATGCACTGGAATGGATGTGTTAGTCATTATCAAGCGTCATGCGCTTTCATATTTTTGGACTGATGTGGCAGCTCTGGGTCAAAGTGTCAGTGTCATAACTGCCCCTGGGTGGTGGTGTCACCAGAGAGCAACAACGGGTATTCTCATTAGGCAACACACCAACACCTCCAGGGCAAAAGGGGAGACCAAGCTCAGGTTCAGGGTGAGCTTCCCTATATATTCTGGTCTGGGAGGAGCCAATGCAGTTCAGTTCCTGGGAGGACTGTGAAGATGACCTGGATGTAAAGGAGCTGTGCTAAGCTCATCTCAAGGTCCACTGACTAACACCAGGCCTAAGGCTAGGGTCTGAGGAGAGAAGCAAGAACACACCTGGGAGGCTAAGTGGGGACTCCAAATTCTGCAGCTACACTGTACCAGAGACACAGCAACGTAGAGAGTTCAGAGACACTGACACCCGGGAACAGGGTCGAGGAAAGGACTCGAGTTGCCTGTCATACTGGGTAACCTCACAGGAAGAGACATGGCGGCAGCCTAGCTTATGAAACTGCAGGAGCCAAACTAAAAGTGCAGTAAGGGAGCCGAGGACCCGGCCCAGTGAGAATAACCCAAGTTGCTCTCAAGACTCTGTGGACAGCTTTTACATCTGCTCCAGTAAAGGACTGAGAAAACTACAAAACTGTGAGTCTGTCTGTTACTTGTGCCCGTTGTCCTGCATCCCCCACACAGATTATTTACCCTGCCCTGGGGATTGGCTTTACCAGTGGAGAGCCGTTCCATCATCCCCAGAGGTTCTGCAGCAGCGGAGGTCCCCATTGACCACATACCACAGGTTATGACAACCTCCCCTGTACATATTCCCTTTTACAACTGACGCCCAGGCCACAGGATCGGGTCACGACCTCAGTGACTCCCTAGTGACAGCAGCAGCGATCCGGTTCCAGAGTACCCCATGGCCTGGGGGCGCCTCACTGATATACAGTACATTGTACATACAGAGCCTGGTGTGGGCGGGAGCAGCTCTCTATCTATAGACATTATATATAGAGCCTGGTGTGGGCGGGGCAGTTCTGTCTATAGACATTGTACATACAGAGCCTGGTGTGGGCGGGAGCAGCTCTCTATCTATAGACATTATATATAGAGCCTGATGTGGGCGGGGGCAGTTCTGTCTATAGACATTGTACATACAGAGCCTGGTGTGGATGGGAGCAGCTCTCTGTCTATAGACATTGTACATACAGAGCCTGGTGTGGATGGGAGCAGCTCTCTGTCTATAGACATTGTACATACAGAGCCTGGCTTCGGTGGGAGATTTCTTAGCTACGCTGCATGGATAAATCCAAGGCTGGCTTCACACCACGGTTTTTGTCTGTCAGGTTAGATCCTGTTTTTTGCAGGATCCACTAGACAGAACCTGACAGGACAGAACGAGCACAAAATATGGCCAAATATGCCCTCCGATCCCGTTTTTTGCAGGATTTGTTTTCTGCCGCTGTCCATGGTCCGGAAGCCTGCCCATGTCTGCTGTCCAAGATGCTGAATTCACAACCTGTGCATGAAGTACTGCTGTCCATGGTGCTGAAAGTTGGGCAGCAAGGATTTCTGAGCATAACCTGCAAATGTGAGATAAATGCGCATAGGGTCTTATCCTTTTTTAAAAGCTTATATCGGTGTAAATTAAGAACTGCTCACCTGATTCGGTTGTGTCACCCACAACCGGTATAGTCGCCTGTAAGATAGCTTATAGGATGGCTGCTGCAGGGCCGCACCTTCACGATAACCGTGGAGACAGGAATGCTGTAATGGGACCATGGGCAGCGCGGGCATTCCGGCATTTGGTCCCATTACAGGATTTCTGAGCATGCACTGCTGAAAAAATCTGATCCGGGATACGATCCGATTTTTTTTTTCCCGTATCTGGCGCCCATAGACTCCCATTTTATTGGCGCCGGATCGCCCAGGATTTGTTTCTGTCCGGTTTTGTCCGATTTTTGCACCAGAGACAAAAAATGATGCAGGCCCTGGTTTTGGGGACGGGGAAAAACGGACAAAATCGAATCAGGCACAAAATACAGAAAACCGGATGGCCAAATAGGACCAATCTGGCACCATAGGAATACATGATAGGCAAAACTGGATCAGGTTGTGTCTAGGTTCAAACTGGACACAACCTGATGCTGAAAACTGTGGTGTGAAGCCGGATTAAACTGTCAACCGCTGCACCAAGTAAACTAAGTGATACATTGGATTCAGGTTGCCTTTGCCTGCAATACATGATGCTCTCAGATGAGGTAACAAAAACCCAGCTGAAAGATTCAGTTTAAACCATTTACGACCAAGGATGTAATAGTATGTCTATGGTTGTGTCCTGCCCTGAGCTTGCATCGTTTTTTTTGTGCTTTTCAGTACACTATACAGTAAAATAAATGATTTCATTCAAAAGTGCAACTCATCCCGCCAAAAACAAACAAGCCTTGTATGTCTATATTGACGGAGAAATAAAGTTATGGCTTTTGGAAGAAAAGTAAAAAATGAAAACCAGAATCGTCCAGGGGTGAAGGGGTTAAAATGCTACAAGACACAACTTGTCCCGATGGTAGACATCTATCCACGGCAGCAGGACAGAACTTGTATTTATTTTCCGAGTTTCTCCTTACAGGAGATCTGGGGACCATCGAGAGCTGCAGAGAAATGAGCCACCCTGGGACACATTATCCAGGTATATACCTGTGAGTGTATAGGGTCGCCTTGGAGGGGTTAGGCGCCATTACATTCACAATTTGGGTGCCAACCTCCAGGCCTGCGTAGGAAACATAAGGCCAGGCTGAGGGTCATAATTAGCCTGGGGTATTTGCACTTTTCTGTAGCTTAATTCCTCCCCTAACCCTTGCCAAAAACTAACCACCTCAACTATAGCCCAGAATGACCTCCGCAAAAAACACCAGATGGTTGCACAGAACGGTTCACCCCTTCCCCTGCAGAGCTCGGCTGCTGCACTCAGTGATTTGGAGTCCAAGCAATACAAGAGATCTTTTTAAAAAGGATGTCCAGTACTACACAACCCCCCTCTATGGTAAAACCGTGCAGAGAAACTATGCAACTAGTCCCCACCCTGACTAGTGCCATTGCTGGGTTGCCACTGGACAAGGCATTACTGTGGATGACCTAAATAGAGCCATGGCTTAGCGGCACAGGGTGCCTGAGGGATCTCTAGGTCTGTCTATTGCCATGGTGCATTGTCTTTAGGTACCATATATTTTTGCCCTGCAGTCTTACACATGAGTCGCCCACCGGGACCGTGGGGTACTCGGAACCGGGCCCTCTCGTCGTTGACTGGGAGCTGAAGGGTGTCACGGTGATGCGACCCGGCTCCGTGGTCCTGGGCAAGTCAATAAAAGGGGGAAAAAATAAACGGGAATAAAGTTTTTAATAAGAGACCGGGATGCCACCTGTGGCTGTAGCCACCGCTGCAGTCAGGACCTCTGGGGATGGTGAGAGTTGTTGCCAGGATAATGCGCCCTCCATGGGTAGAGCTGGTCCCCAGGGCTTCCGTGTAGATAATGTGCTTGGAAAGAAAGAAAACTGTCAGTGTTCTCGAGCAGCCTCCACCTGCCAGCTCGCACCAGCAATCAGCCCCGTCTCGGGTACACAATTAAGAGTCACACACAGTTCTGAGCTTTTACTGGGTTTTTACTTTCTACTCCGCAGTTCGTACACTACACAGTCAGTACACTAGTGGCTCCAGTCACAGATTAGCAGCTGGGACGGCTCGTCAGCAGCACACCCTCTCTGGTTCCTTTCGGGTCTCTGCTCTCGGTCCTGTGCACTGTCCAGCAGTCATGGGCTTTTGGTGGGGCACCCTTCCAGGCCTCCTACTCCTCGTTCGACAGTCTTCCCTACTTTGTGTCGGGGGTTGGGTCCGGGACATAAAGACCCCGCACCCCACCACAATTCATGGTTGGGACATATAGCTTCCCTGCCACTTCAACAGAGTCGGCTCTCTGGGTCCAGCCCGGTCCTCAGTGTCCCCACTGCCTCGGACACACCGGGGACCCCTTATTGCTTCCCTCGGTATGCAGCCTGGGACCCAGGCTAGCCATATTGTGGCACAGGCCGCCGGGTCCGAATTCTTCCTGTCTGGTGCCTCAGTTGACTAGGCTGCCGGATGTCTCTCTCTAGGTGTTCTCTCAACTACTTTCTCCTTTTTTTCTCACGGTGTTCCTGGGTTTTGTTTCTGTTTCTCCACCCCTTACCGGGCTCTTTTCCTAGCTCTCCACCCTCCACTTAGCTCCTCCTGCTATCCCTTGCCTGACATGAAGTAACTAGGACTAGGGATCAGGAGATGTGTTGGGTGTTTGTGCGGGGAGACCAATTTACTAGTCCCAGCTGCTATACCACTTAGTGGCGACCGGTCCGCAGGGGCACCACTCACACTCCATGGTTGACTGCACCTCCTCCCCTGTAACAACCTCCAATTATATAATACAGGATTGTCCTGATTATTTACCTCACTTCAGGTCTCGCTTGGTTATTCCACCCGTTACAAATTTGACCTTGTTCATTGTAGTTCAGGTTGATATTTCTAAACCACGTGTAAGGGTGGCTTGATGAGGTAGCTGCACACGGGGATTGTTCCTTGGATGCCCCGTCCACCTGTATAGAATTGGGGATTTTGTGTTTGCTGGTTTGAGGGACCAGGCTGGATGCAAGGTTTGGTGTTGTGCGGGTCTTATGTTGGAGCTGCTGCACGTCGGTCATGGCTCGAGTAACTTGGGGCCTTCTAGCTCTGAAGACAAAGACTGAGGCAAACAGTTGTCCTTCTGGTTAACCTTTAGTTCAACC
Organism: Allobates femoralis; assembly: GCA_033576535.1. NCBI lineage: Eukaryota > Metazoa > Chordata > Amphibia > Anura > Aromobatidae > Allobates > Allobates femoralis. The sequence continues at coordinate 167,536,978 of JARQOC010000001.1, read as the reverse complement.
GTTCCAACTTTTTACAAATAAGACAGCGAGCACAGCTCTTCATCACACTTTTGGTACACAGACATGAAGTCTCATACTAGCACGGTATCTTCTACATTTGGTTCATCTCCTATCGGAGTACCTCTTTGTTTCTTGGTTCTGGAGTATTGCCAAGGAATACTGTTACTACGGTTTGGGATACAATCCTGTAACTCCAGTCCAAGCTTCGGTGACTTTGGCACTTCACCTAGAGGCACTAGGCAGTACGGACCGAAGGGGGATAAGGGGTTTCCCACAGTAATAGCGAAGAGCAATATGCTTGCAGTCACTTCTGAGTTAGATGGTGAACTACTGCCATCCATTAGCTGCTCTCCTGTACCACAGTGGGTCAGAGGCCTAGTCAACCATAGGCCCACAAACAGCCACTAGTTTAGGGGCCATATCATAGAATAACACACACAGACACATCTTCCTCTGTACCCTCTGGCAACAGTCTCTCTGATATTATAGGTCCATACTTCAACACCAGGCCTAGTATCACGGTCCTACACAAAACATCTTTATCACCGTCAATGGAACCTTGTCTTCCCACCCACATCGAGTCACCACAAGTGATGGCGGCGAGGGCTACCTTCATCTCACATCTGTTATTGTTGTGGGCTTTTCACCCATGCCTATGCTAATCATGCTCATGTAGACCTTTCTGTGGTAGACGTTGCCTGTTCCGCCATGAACTGGGTCCAGTTGCCACCTATACATGTGTCTGGCTGCTTGTTACGGTTTCACGCTTTCTCACTGTCAGTAGACTATTTCTTAAGATAAAATGTTAGGCAATGGGTTTGTGGCGCCTCTCCGGGTAAACCGCCACCAGAGGTACTGTACTTCTAAAGTAGTGATAAGGAGTGTAGTGGCTCTGTTCTCCAGGTGCTGGGATGGTACGGTTAAGCACAAAAACAGTACGCAACATGACTAGGGATGGGCGAATCCTAAATTACTCGGAATCGCTAGACTTTGACGAGTCTGAGTCCAGGACTCGCTACTTGTTGCGAGTCTAGCGATTTCAATGTAAATTAATGGGAAGCGAGTATTGCAGAGATTCCTCTGCTGCCAGACCCTATAAGGGGTCTGGCAGCAGAGCAAAAACCTGCAATTCCCCATTTTATTCTTTTAAAGCCAGCGGCAAAAAGCCGCTGACTTTTAAAGAATAGTAAAAAAAAATTGATACGGGGGAGCAGGAGCAGGGACGCAGGACTTAGGCAGGGAAGCCGGTGGTGAAATTTGCTCACTGACGCTTCCTCCTCTGAGTCCTGACCAGGGGTGGGCTTGGGGGGGGGGTGAGTGCACCGGACCGGCCGGCTACTTACCGCTGCCTCCGCCGCGGCGGCCGCAGACTCGCTCCCCGCCTCTCTGCTTCTGTCTCCGGAGATTCCCGAGCGGTGACAGAGCAGTGAATAAATTAACTTCCGTCACTGCTCGGGAATCTCCGGAGGCAGAGAAAGTCAGGCTGACAGCAGGGTTCAGCTCAGGTCATAATGACCTGAGCTGAACCCTGACTGTTTAGTCAGTTCTCAGCTCTGCTACATCCCTGTGTGTCTAAGCACAGGGATGTAGCAGAGCTGAGATTGCGCTTTGGACTTTGTCGGACGGAAGAGGATTTTTTAAATGAAGACGGAGTCCCTAATTGTGTTCTGCTTTATTTCTAATAAAATTATTTTTCTCGGTGTTGCATTTTTTTTTCTATTGATTACTAGAAATTCATGGCGGTCATGTCTAATATTGGCGTGACCGCCATAAATTTCGGGATTAGGGCCAGCTGATAATACAAAGCTGGCCCTAACCCCTTTATTACCCAGTGAGCCACCCGGCACCAGGGCCACTGCAAGAGCGGGGTTCAGCACCAGAAGATGGCGCTTCAATGAACGCGCCATCTTCTGGGGCGGCTGCGGGCTGCAATTTGGCTGGACATAGAATTTGTGCGGAGCCCCACGCATTTTTTTTTATTATTTCATGAAATTCATGAAATAATAAAAAAGGGGGCTCCCTTATATTCTTGTGTCCGGCCAGGTACAAATAGGCACCTGGGGGTTGGGGGCAGCCTGTTGCTGCCTGCTGGATCTGGCTAGTTACAGAAATACAGCGAAGCCCACATCAATTTTTTTTCTGAAAAAACCATAAAACAATATAAATAAAAGTAACTGCATCTTTATTAACCCCTGTACCATGGTCGAGGGTTTAATAAAGATGCAGTCCCTTTTTTAGGATTGTTTTATTGATTTTTTAGAAAAAAAAATTACGTGGGCTTCGCTGTATTTTTGTAACCAGCCGGATCCAGCAGGCAGCGACGGGCTGCCCCCAACCCCCAGGTGCCTATTTGTACCTGGCCGGACACAAGAATATAGAGGAGCCCCCTTTTTGCATTATTTCATGAATTTCATGAAATAATAAAAAAAAAAATGCGTGGGGCTCCGCGCAATTTCTATGTCCAGCCAGGTACAGCTAAGCAGCTGGGGGCTGGAATCCGCAGCGCAGGGAGGCCCAAGCTTTCTGGGCACCCTCCGCTGCAAATTGCAGCCCGCAGCCGCCCCAGAAGATGGCGCGTTCATTGAAGTGCCATCTTCTGGCGCTGAACCCCGCTCTTCCAGTGGCCCTGGTGCCGGGTGGCTCACTGGGTAATAAAAGGGTTAGGGCCAGCTTTGTATTATCAGCTGGCCCTAAGCCCTAAATTTATGGCGGTCACGCCAATATTAGACATGACCGCCATGAATTTCCAGTAATCAATAGAAAAAAAAAAACACAACACCGAGAAAAATAATTTTATTAGAAATAAAACAGAACACAATTATGGACTCCATCTTTATTTAAAAAATCCTCTTCCGTCCGACGTAGTCCAAAACGCAATCTCAGCTCTGCTACATCCCTGTCTGTGCTTAGACACACAGGGATGTAGCAGAGCTGAGAACAGACTAAACAGTCAGGGTTCAGCTCAGGTCATTATGACCTGAGCTGAACCCTGCTGTCAGCCCGACTCTCTCTGCCTCCGGAGATTCCCGAGCGGTGACGGAAGTTAATTTATTCACTGCTCTGTCACCGCGAGTCTGCGGCCAGCGGCGACGGAGGCAGCGGTAAGTAGCCCACCCCTTTTCAGGACTCAGAGGAGGAAGCGGCAGTGAGCAAAATTCAACGCCGGCTTCCCAGCCTGAGTCCTGCGTCCCTGCTCCTGCTCCCCCCGCCCGGTCCTAACTTAGGATCGGGTGGGGGGGTTGGAGGGATGATGGACTCGTTACTGTGTGAGTAATAGCCTGGAAACTCGCAGAGTACCGAGTCCTGCGATTCCACTATTACTCGCAGAGTAACGAGTCCTAGCGAAAAGATTCGCCCATTCCTAATCAGGGACCCACGGAAAGGATAGGGAATCCAAAAGCAAGGTCCTTATTGTTCAGTTGTGGAGTTGTAGCCTGAGAGAGAAAGAAGAAGCGGCAGGTTTAGCTTAAGGCAGAACTGACCTTAATTATCACAGACAATAGAAGAGGAGGCCTCACAACTTTCTAAGGTGGATGTCCAAAACTGCACCGGTCACCTGGTTACGCTCCTGGACCATACCTGCTACCCAACATCAGTAAAAAGGTACTGAAACAGAGACTATTGTGTGTGTGTGCCTGATTCACCGCCGCCATCTGGAGAACTTACACAGAGCCAAGGACTACTACTCCCCTCATCCACCCCACTGCCCTGAGGTAAGAGCTTCACCTGTGGGGAGCTGGAATACCAAAGCTGCACCACCGTCACCTCAGCGGCCGGCTGCAGCACTGGTAACCACATTACCAGGTACCACAGGTGACGTCATGCATAATAATTCCCCATCCCAAATAGTTTTCCCCTCCGCCATTGAGTGTCCAGGGACCCAACCAGCCGTGATCCCCACTGAAGTACCAACCTGCCCCGGTATCTGAGTACTCCCTACCCTGTCGATCGACTCAGATGGGTGCATGGATGGTGTGGAGTCCCGGGGGTCAAAGGGTGCTCTCGTCCGCTGGCCCAGCCGCCTTTACAAAGACAACGTGGACCAGGGCTCATCCCCAACTGAATGCCCAAGCTCCTTAACCGTGGGCGGAACACTACTCAGACAACACAGGGTGAGGGAATCACAATATTAAGGCTATATTGGATCCCCAAACAGTTAACAGCATAAAACGCATAACCAGAAAAACACAAAAATGTAACAGGCAACAGAGTCTCACCCTTCCGCTGGCTCACAGGGTTTAGAATGTAGCAAAGCAAAGTCTGTAGTAGGGATGAGCGAGTCCTAAATTACTCGGAATCGCTAGACTCGCACGAGTCCGAGCCCAGGACTCGGTACTCGTGGCGAGTCTAGCGAGTCCAATGTTAATGAATAGGGAATAGGGATTCGCGAGTCCCTAATAGAGAATACAGGACTCGGAATCGCAGACTCGCTAGGATTCGGACTCTCAGATTGCCATTCACTTGCATTGGACTCAGGGCTGGCTGGAGCCTCTTCCCCTGGGTGGCAGCCTTGAGAGCCGGGGGTTGCTGTCAGGTGCGGGCAGCCTTGAGAACCGGGGGGGGGGGGTTGGGGGTGCTGTCAGGTCCGGGCGGCCTTGAGAACCGGGGGGGGGGGGGTGCTGTCAGGTCCGGGCAGCCTTGAGAACCGGGGGGGGGGGGTGCTGTCAGGTCCGGGCAGCCTTGAGAACCGGGGGGGGGGGGGTGCTGTCAGGTCCGGGCAGCCTTGAGAACCGGGGGGGGGTGCTGTCAAAGCTGACCTTACCTCCTCCTGTCGCAAACTCGCTGGACTCGGGAATCGGCGAGTATTCGCTAAAAGACTCGCCGATTCCCGAGTCCAGCGAGTCCCTTAAGAATCGCCGAGTAACGAGTCCTAGCGAGTAGACTCGCTCATCCCTAGTCTGTAGCCAGGTGACTGTATCGTCCCAACCTGGGTTGCTTCCTTATTCTTGTCTTGCTAACCGGACCCAAAGATCCTAGATTAGCTGCCTGTATCCAATCTTCAATCTTCAATCCAGTGAACCTCTAGCCGGGACCGAAATCCCTAGACTGAGGTCACTAGACAGAATCTAACTAACCTGGTTAATGAACACATCTCCTTATATACCTTCAGCCCTCATTGCAGGATATTGGGAATGTCATGATTGGTGCAATAACAATGTCTTTTCATTGGCTAGACCTCAAACCTCATTTAACATATTTTTAGTAGTATTGTAATCCAGCCATGGAGAGCCAAATGCTGATTGATATAGCACCTAGCAGTGAGACAATGGAATGTTAGTATGAGACATTGAGTCTGCAATCAATGACACTTAAACAATAGTAACTGCGGCCATGTACATAGAGTCAGGGATCCACAAGGTAACATACAATGGACGATTAGCATAATTAAGTTCTCTGGCCTTCAATGACAAACAAGTTAGATAATTACATTACCATGCTAAACTTAAACCACAGTAATCTATGAAAATACTGTAGGAAATTCTCCTTGGCCATTACAAGTTTGCAGAGCAAGATTCAATACGGTCTGGGTTACATAAGAAATCATCATATGTTCTATATTGACGGAGTCCATTTCGTCACAGATGGGTGAATGGATGGGTGCTTGGATGGGTGCATGCATGGATGGATGGGTGCATGGGTGGATAGATGGGTGCATGGGTGCATGGATGGATGCATGGGTGCATGGATGGGTGGATGGGTGCATGGATGGGTGCATGGATGGATGGGTGCATGGGTGGATGGATGGTGCATGGGTGCATGGAGGGGTGCATGAATGGGTGCATGGTTGCATGGATGGGTGCATGGGTGCGTGGATGGATGGGTGCATGGGTGGACAGATGGGTGCATGGATGGGTGCATGAATGGGTGCATGGGTGCATGGACGGATGGATGGACAGGTGCATGGGTGGATGGATGGGAGCATAGGTGGATGGATGGGTGCATAAGTGGATGGATGGGTGGATGGATGGATGCCTGGGTGGATGGATGTGTGCAGCAAGGGATTAAGTGTCCATTTGTTGTAGTTTCTGGGGTCATAACCATGGTGCACTGTATGACAGATCATTGCCATACAGTGCACCATGACTCTGACCCCAGAGACTACAAAAAGAGGACACTTGATCGCTTACTGCAGTCTCTGTATGTAGTAGAGGCGATCAAGCGTCGTGGGACCATCATTGTGGACTACGTCGGACGGTATGGAGTAATAAAGATGGAGTCTCAATTTGTGTTTGTATTTTTTTTTTCTACTAAAAGTATTTTTCTCTGAGTGGTGTATTTTATTTACTATTTACTAGAGATTCCTAATGGCTGGGTCTAACATTGGCCCGACAATATGAATTTCGGGCTTAGTGCCAGCTGCCAATAAAAAAGCTGGCATTAATCCCCTTTATTACCAAGTTTGCCACCAGCATTAGGGCAACTGGAAGAGTCTGGGTACAGCTCCAGCTACAGCTTCAATGAATGTACCATTTTCTGTGGTGGCTGTGGGCTGCAATTTGCAGCATGGGGGGCCAAGAATGCTTGGGCCTCTCCATGCAGAGGATTCCAGCCCCCAGCTGCCTAGTTGTACCTGGCTGGACCAAAAATATGGCGGAGCCCCGTGTCATTTTTTTTAATGAAATTAGGCCTATAAATGAAAAAAATGGGCTTTGCTGTATTTTTGGTTGCCAGCCAGGTACAACGAGGCAGCTGGGGGTGGGTGGCAGTCTGTAGCTGCCAAGTTGCTCCTGGCTGCACTAAAAATATGGCACAGCCCCATGTAATGTTTTTTTCTGAAATTGGGTCTATAAATAAAAAAAATGGGCTTCGCTATATTTTTGGTTGCCAGCCAGGTACAACTGGGCAGTTGGGTGGCTGGAATCCTCAGCGTGGAGATACCCAAACATGACCCCACACGCTGCAAATTGCAACCCACAGCCACCCCAGACAATAGCACATTCTTTAGAGGCGCCATTTTCTGGTGCTGCACCCCAACTCTTCCAGTTGCCCTTGTGCTGGTGGGAATGCTGGTGGCACACATGGGCTCTCCATATGCGACATGGTGTCCGCTAACAATTTCAATGGAAAATTAGCTCCAATTGTTAGCGGACCACAAGACGCGATTGGAGAGCCACTGTGTGGCTGAACATTGGAGCTCCCCCACAAGTGACCTTATTTTGGAAACTAGACCCCCCCAATGAACTTATCTAAATGCATAGTGTGCACTTTGAACACCCAGGTCCTTCACAAATTAATCCATATAAAGGAAAAAAGATTTTTGTGAAAAAAAGGTACTTTTTCATTTTTACGAATCAATTTGTAAAGCACCTGGGGCTTCAAAGTGCTCACTATGCATCTAGATAAGTTCCGTGAGGGGACTAGTTTCCAAAATGGGGTCACTTGTGGGGGAGCGGAGCTCCAATGTTTAGGCACACAGGGGCTCTCCATACGCGACATGGAGCTCTCCATACGCGAATTGGAATTGTTAGCGGACACCATGCTTATGGAGAACCCCGTGTGCCTAAACATTAGAGCTCCCCCACAAGTGACCCCATTTTGGAAACTAAACCCCCCAGGGATCTTATCTAGATGCATAGTGAGCATTTTGAACTCCCAGATGCTTCATAAAATGATCCGTAAAAATGAAAAAGTACTTTTTTTCACAAAAAAAAAATATTTTTTCATTTTTACGGATCAAATTGTGAAGCACCTGGGGGTTCAAAGTGCTCACGATGCATCTAGATAAGTTCTTTGTGGGGTCTAGTTTCCAAAATGGGGTCACTTGTTGGGGAGCTCCAATGCTTAGGCACACGGGGGCTCTCCATATGCAACAAGCTGTCTGCTAACAATTGGAGCAAATTTTCCATTCAAATCGTTAGCGGACACCATGTCATGTATGGAGAGCCCCTGTGTGCCTAAACATTGGAGATCCCCCACAAGTGACCCCATTTTGGAAACTGGACCCCCCAAGGAATTTATCTAGATGCATAGTGAGCACTTTGAACAACTTGGTGTTTCACAAATTGATCCGTAAAAATGAAAAAGTACCTTCTTTTTACAAAAATGTTATTTCAGCCTCAATTTTTTCATTTTCCCATGGGCAACGGGATAAAATGGATCCTAAAATTTGTCGTGCAATTTCACCTGAGAACACCAATACCTCATATGTGGTCATAAACCACTGTTTGGGCGCATGGCAGAGCTCGGAATGGAAGGAGCGCCATTTGACTTTTTGAATAGAAAATTAGCTCTAAAAGTCAAATAGTGCTCCTTCCCTTCCGAGCCCTGCCGTGTGCCCAAACAGTAGTTTATGAGTACCGTATATACTCGAGTATAAGCCGACTTTTTCAGCCCTTTTTTTGGGCTTAAAAAGTCCCCATCGGCTTATACTCGAGTCAGTAAGTTTGTCTGCCGGTGGATGCATACTTCCACATTGCGCATCCCCTCCTGCCGCTTCCCTCTGTCCTCCTTTCAGTTTGTGCTCACTCCCAGGAACCCCCGCTGCTTCCCTGTGGTTACCGGACCGGTATCATCTGTCACTTGCCGCCAGATCCCTCCGCCGCTTGCCTCCGTCGGCGAAATGTAGCTGCAGCCTGATCGCTGCACTCGGATCCCTCCTCCACTTGACTCTGTTCTCTAAGTGTAGTAGCAGCTGATCGCTGCACTCCGATCCCTCCGCCGCTTGCCTCCGTCCTCCAAATGTAGTTGCAGCCTGATTGCTGCACTGAGATCCCTCTGCCCCAGTGTTTCCCTGCACAGTGCACACGGCCAGAAAGCTCCTTTGTCCGGAGCCACTCTGATTACTGTACTCTGATAGTACAGTACTGTTAAACAAAAGGTGAGGCATTATTACAGTATAATACAGCAGAATAGGGAGGGAAAGGAGTGATAGTGCAGGGGATAGGATGAGCTGGAAGCTTAGGGAAAGATGAATACAGTAGATAAGGGTGAGAGATGGAGTCTCAGGGAAAGTAGGGTACAATAATAATATTGCAGGGTATAGGATGAGCTGGAAGCTTAGGGAAAGATGAACACAGTAGATAAGGGGAGAGATGGAGTCTCAGGGAAAGTAGGGTACAATAATAATATTGCAGGGTATAGGATTAGCTGGAAGCTTAGGGAAAGATGAACACAGTAGATAAGGGGAGAGATGGAGTCTCAGGGAAAGTAGGGTACAATAATAATATTGCAGGGTATAGGATTAGCTGGAAGCTTAGGGAAAGATGAACACAGTAGATAAGGGGAGAGATGGAGTCTCAGGGAAAGTAGGGTACAATAATAATATTGCAGGGTACAGGATTAGCTGGATGCTTAGGGAAAGATGAATACTGAGGCAAAGTTGTATAGATTATGGGTCCCATGGTAATGATTTTAAGGACCCTTTTACATCAGCATTCCTGTCCGGATCCAACAGATCCTGACAGAAAACCCCATCCGCCGCAATTGCCGCCTAACGGCCGTACTTGCTTCATTCTCCATGCATTGTCTATGGGTCTTGCAGCAAGTGCGGTATTGCCGTGATCCGGCAGTTGCGGCCTCGAAAAAAAATGCAGCTGTCCACGTTTTTTTCATGGCCGCAACTGCCACAAGTGCTGGATCATGGCGATACCGCACTTGCCGCAAGACCCATAGACAATGCATGGGGCTTGCCGCAAGTGTGGCCATTAGACGTCAGATGCAGTTTTCTGTCCGGATCGGCCGAATCCTAACAGAAACGCTAGTGTGAAAGGCCCCTAAGGCTGGTTTCACACTAGCGTTTGCATCCACATGCGTGTGGCATGCAGACGCAAACGCAGTGCAAACGGATACATTCTGACGTGAACGCAGCAGTGATTGTCCTCATGCATTCACATAGTATGCCATGCTAAATGTGCCCGACCACCTGGCACAGCTCCGCCTCAGAAGTAGATTTTTTGGATCTGAAGATCCTACTAAAAAACGGTAAGATCTCTACTGCACTCTTCAGAAAAAGCACTGCCACCAACAGTGTCCTACATTTTGGGAGTTTCCATCCTACCCACCTAAAAAAAGCTATCCCTAAGGGGCAATTTTTGCGTGTTAAGCGCAATTGCACAGAGAATGAAACATTTCTACGGGAGTCTCGGGCCCTGACATCCAGGTTCCGGGACCGTGGTTACCCACGTAAAGTGGTCTCACATGCTTTTCAATCAGCAGCAATTCAGGACAGGACATCTCTCCTCCAGTCCACTCCTAAGAGAGATCTAAAGGGGCTGAATGTAATAACAACATTCAACAACCAGTGGGGGGATATTAGGGGTCTGCTAAAAAAGAATTGGTCGGTGTTGACCATGGACCCTAAGACTGCAGAACTTTTACCCCCCAACCCACGTTTGGTTGCTAGACGGGCTAGAAACCTACGTGACTCGCTGTCCAATAGCCACTTTATGCGACCCACGATTCCCTTAGGGAGAGGGGTTAGATTGATTGGTACCTATCCATGTGGGAATTGCAATGTTTGCCCCCACATGGTGGCTTCCGACCATGTGGATCTCCCGATTTTTCCTGGACGAATTGAGACCAAATTCTAAGCCAATTGTCGCACTAAAAATGTGGTATATGTGCTAATTTGTGGATGCCCTAAAATTTATGTGGGGGAAACCACACAGGAGGCAAGAAAACGCCTCCAGGGACACTTTTCAAACATTGCCTGTGCCGAAGCACATAGAGAAGCAAATAAACCCCTGACCTCAGTTGCCCGTCACTTTTTGGAGGTGCACAACTCTTCTTTGAGGGGCATAAGAGTTATCATAGTTGACAAAGCAAACTTTACAGTAAGAGGGGGCAAAGTAACCAATGAACTTCTCAGGAAGGAGACTCGGTGGATTTTCAATCTGAAGAGTATGTCCCCCGAGGGCCTCAATGAAGAATTCCACTTTAAAGGTTTTTATAAAGTGAGATAGGGTAATATTTTGGATTGATGGTTCTTCTCCTTATCCCTTCTTTCTCAGATAATGGATGGCTACCTCCGTCACTATGGTCCATCGTGAGAAGATCGTTTGTCTGTCTACATCGAAATTGGACTTTGTCCCTTGAAGAGTGCGTCCCCCGTCCTTGTATGGATTTACCTTATAAACTACAACTCTGGAGATCAGAACCTAAATGAGTGTCTTCCAGCGAGTGATTGGATTGAGCCAACATATATTTATATGCTATGTTTAATTATGTTATTCAATTTGTTTGCCTATAACTAATCCTGTTATTATTTTTTAGGTACTCCTTTACAAAATCTCCTAACTATTCAATCTATGGGCACCTTTGGGTAACTGTTCCCCTTGTCAATACCTTGTACTATGCATTTTTAGCATAGTACTTCTTTAGACCGGCCGGTCTTGCGCATGCTCTCTGCTAGGTTAGGTTCCCTAGCAACAACATCAACAAATGTTGTTGTTGAAATGTCCGGAACGTCCTTTCCGGTTACGTCCTATTGGCTGGATGCGTCGCTATGTTATCATCATAGCTGCACCCCGGAACGTCACTTCCGGCAACGCCTCTTTGTTTCCGGCGGAAAAAAGCCGGCTCCATTACAGCTCGGGGCATATTTAAGGCTGCAGCAGCAGCAGATTAATGCGCTCCTGCCCCTTTGATGAAGCCGCCGTAAGGACGGCGATACGCGTCGGGTGACACGGGCCTTACATCCCGTAGCCTCAGCAGGTGGACACACTTTCACGGGATCTGATCGGATCTGCCAATACTCAGGTTGTATTTATCTTATCCTTTCTTTATTCCACAGGTCAGATTCCCCTGCCTTGCCTGTTCATATTCCGGTTCCCTCTCTCCAGGGAATCTTTCAACCAAACTGCTCCATTCCTTTATTTGGGGGAATTTGAGTAACCATTCAGGCATTTAAGCAGGGTCTGGCTAGTTATCCACTAATTAAACATTGCTATATACACCTTGTATTGGCGATCCATTCCGTAAATTATATCATACATATTGTGAGCCTTACGGGGTTAGGGGAACCAGTCAGCTCATTTTTCTCTTCTGAAATTGCTGCAATTGTTCATTTCTCCTAGAATTGGGTTACCCCAATACCCCTATAAACAGCTCCATTGTCCACACTGCACATGTATTTGATATGTGATTTTTCACTATCCTAATTGTAATTTGGCTACGGTTGGTCTGCAATTTTTTGTGGTTGCACAAAATTTTAATTGTTTTTAAATATAATTGTATGCACTTGTCTGTAATGGAAATCTAAATAAATTGATTGTAATTTTTCACCATTTTTCTGGCCGGATCCCAGTTGTTTATACACGGTACTTTTCCTTTGTTTACATATTTAATATATCTGTGTAACTGGTGATCCCACCATGGTGACACCCATACTTTAAAAGGTTCAGGAAGCGGAGATTAGTGGCGGCCAGGAGGCAGACATCAGCGGCGGCAAGAAAGAGCTGATCTCCTGCTTTGCCGCCGCTGATCTTCTCCTCCCGAAATTTTCAGTAGCTGCGGCATTTCCCACCCTAGACTTATACTCGAGTCAATAAGTTTTCCCTGTTTTTTGTAGCAAAATTGGGGTCCTCGGCTTATACTCGAGTCGGCTTATACTCGAGTATATATGGTAGTTTATGACCACATATGAGGTATCGGTGTACTCAGGAGAAATTGCCCAAGAAATTTTAGGATCCATTTTATCCTGTTCCCCATGTGAAAATAAAAAATTGAGGCTAAAAGAACATTTTTGTTGGAAAAATTAAAATGTCAATTTTTTCCTTCCACGTTTGTTTAGTTCCTATGAAGCACCTGAAAGGTTAATAATCTTCTTGAATGTAGTTTTGAGTAGCTTGAGGGGTGCAGGTTTTGGAATGGTGTCACTTTTGGGGACTTCAAATGTGATGTGGTCACTAAAAAAATGGTTTTGTAAATTTTGCTGGAAAAATGAGAAATTGCTGATGAACTTTGAACCCTTATAACTTCTTAACAAATTTTTTTTTTTTTCCAAAATTGTGCTGATGTGAAGTAGACATTTTGGAAATGTTGTTTATTAACTATTTTGTGTCACATAACTCTCTTGTTTAACAGAATAAAAATCCAAAATTTGAAAATTTAAAATTTTTTAACATTTTTGCCAAATTTTTTATTTTTTCACAATTAAACACAAACATTATTAACCTAAATTTACCATTACATGAAGCCCAATATGTCATGAGAAAAACTGTCTCAGAATCGTTAGGATCCGTTGAAGCGTTCCAGAGTTATTACCTCATAAAGGGACACTGGTCAGAATTGCAAAAAAATGGCCAGGTCCTTAGGGTCAAAATAGGCTGGGTCATGAAGGGGTTAAGCATCAGAAGTTTGTTGAAAGAATATTTCAACATTTCAACATTTCAAACAGGCATTTTTGGAAACAAGAATTTAAAATAGAACTTTTTGGCCACAGAGATCAAAGGTATGTGTGGAGAACAAAGAGCGCAGAACTTCAGGAAAAGAATATCTCGCCCACCATGAAGCATGGGGGTGGATCAGCCATGCTTTGGGGTTTGTGTTGCAGCCAGTGATATGGAACATTTAATGAGTAAATGGAAGAATGAATTTAATGAAATTTCAACAAATTCTTGATGATCCTAAACACAAGTCAAAAGCCTTAATAGACAACCTGAAAACGTGAAAGCTAGAGGTTTTACAATGGCCCTTATAGTCCCCTGATCTGAATATCATTAAAAATGTGTGCGTAGACCTCAAAAGAGTGCAAGCAAGACCACCCAGGAATCTCACAAATTTTTAAAACTTTTCTAATGAAGATTAAATAAAAATCCCTCAAACAAGAACTGAAAATCACATGTGACATGGCAGGAAATCAGAATAAACTTTTCCCGTTATATTTCCCATTTAAGGTATAGTAAGATTACAATAATTATTGAAATTTGCCAAATGCCAGAATAATGAGGGAAAGAATGTTTTAAGGCATTTTTATTACTTTCTGCAAAATCACAAATTTACATATACTAAGATTATTATGCCTTTAACCTCTTCATGACCCGGGAATTTTTCGTTTTTCATTTTCGGTTTTTGCTCCCCTGCTTCCAAGAGCCATAACTTTTTTATTTTTCCGTCAATATAAACATATGATGGCTTGTTTTTTGCGGGACGAGTTGTACTTTCATATGCAATCATTTATTTTACCATATAGTTTACAGGGAAATTGCAAAAAAAGTCTAAATGCAGTGAAATTGCAAAAAAAGTGCAATGACATGTTTGTTTTTTCGGTATTTTAGTCGCCATGCTCACCATATGGTAAAACCGACTTGACGGGGTGATGCCTCACTTCGGTACGAGTTCGTAGACACCCAACATGTATACCTTTACTGGTATCTAGGTGGTGAAAAAAAATTCAGAAGTTTGAAAAAAAAAACAAAAACTGACTTTCTGCCCCATGTTCTGTGATCCGTAACGTTCTCATTTTTCAGGATCTGGGGCTGGGTGATGGTTTATTTTTGGCGTCTTGAGCTAACGTTTCTAATGTTACCATTTTTGGGGGATCCGCAGTTTTGATTGCCCATTATTGCATTTTATAGCAATGTTGCGGAGACCAAAAAAACTGAATTTTGGCGTTTGGACCATTTTTTCCGTTACGGAGTTTACGGCTCTCTTTAACGGATTTAATACAATGATAGATCGGGCGATTCTGAACGCGTCAATACCAAACATTTGTATTTTTTTTTAAATAATTTTATTGTGATTGGGGGTAAAGGAGGGTGATTTGAACTTTTATATATTATTTTTTTTTAACAAGTTTTTAAAAACTTTTTTTTCATTCATTCTTATTTTTACACTGTCTCTTAAAGAGGCACCTTGCTGCACAGTCTGATCGCTTCTGGGAGATACAGATGAGCTGCAGCTCATCTGTGTCTCCCAGAATCGCGGACCTGTTGTGGTTGCAGCGCCTGCCAACCACAACATGGAACTGCGCTCTGACAGCATCCGGGGCTCCGCGCCAGAGCTCACATCAAACACCCCTTACCGGAATAATAATTATAATAACCCGAAGCATACTGCCAAACTGGTTACAAAGTGGCTTAAGTATAAGAAAGTCAATGTTTTGGAGTGGCCATCACAAAGCCCTGATATCAATCCTATTGAAAATTTATGAGCAAAGCTGAAAAGCAGGTGTTAGCAAGGTGACCTACAACCATGGCTCAGTTACACCAGTACACCAGAGGAATGGACCCAAATTCCTGCCAACTATTGTGAGACGCTTGTGGAAGGATATCCAAAATGTTTGACCAAAGTCATATAGTTTAAGGGCAATGGTACCAAATACTAATGAAATGTATGCAAACTTGGGACTTTGCAGAAAGTAATAAAAATATCTTAGGCTAGGGTCACACATGAGCCCTGGATCCGCTAAAAGCATTTCTGTCTGTATTGAGTTATCCTCTTCTATTCCCTGTGCTATTCTGCCTTATGTTCTTTTTGGCAGAAAATAAGGGTCCGGATGGGATCCTAGGCAAAGTTGGAGTCTCATAGACAGATAGGTAAAGCATAGAAATACACAAAACAGACATTTCCCTTTCCCTGGCCTCCTAATCATTGTTATTTGTCAAGGTCAAAATGACCCAAATAATGTCCATATTTAAGCCAAATTGCAAAATCCTGTTTATCTGGTTTGTCAAACATTATTAATTATCTCAACCTTTTAATCAGGCCAGAAGCCCTCACTTCTTGTGCAATCTCTTATGCAGGCCCAGTGCACCTGGGCAAGTGCCGGGGCCCGACTATCGGGGCCCGACTGCTTGGAGGGGGCCCACCCGGCCCCTGAGGCTAGGGTCACACTTCCTTTGTGACCCTAGCCTGACGCAAGTATTGTCTGCTGCAGCGCAGAGCATTTAATGCTATGCGCTGCCAGCAATGGAGCCCATAGAAACCCACTGTTTACATGGCCAACCAGTGGTTGGCAAGGTAAACAGTGGGTTTCTTTGGGCTCCAGTGCATAGCATTAAATGCTATGCGCTGCAGCCAAAAATACTTGTGTCAGGCTAGGGTCACAACGCAAGTGTGACCCTAGTCTCAGGGGCCCCTGAGCACTGCCCCCACAGCCAGGGCCATATCCAGGGGGCAGCTGGGGAGTCATTTGCAGGGACATCATGTGGAGCCTCCTGCAGCGCCGGAGTTCTCCATCCTCCCCCACACCCTACTGTGGGAGCCAACAGAGCCGCACACTGTGCTGACAGGTCCTGTGATGATGTCAATGGAGGGGAAGAGTCAGGGGTCACATGATCAGCTCCTCAGTGTATGCAGGACTCTGCTGTGCTGGTCATCATGATGCTGGATTAGGTGAAGTTTATGTGTGGGGTCAGGAGGGATTTACAATGTGAATGTAGCAGAGACGAGTGTGCACTAGGTCTATGGAACGGAGCCGAGTGGGTACTAGGTGTATGGAGCGGAGCCGAGTGGGTACTAGGTGTATGGAGCAGAGCCATGTGTGTGTGTGTGTGTGTACGAAGCAGAGCCGAGAGAGTACAAGGTGTACGGAGCAGAGCTGTGTGTGTACGAGGGGTATGGAGCGGAGCCAAGTGGGTACTAGGTGTATGGAGCGGAGCCGTGTGTGCATACGAGGGGTATGGAGCGGAGCCGAGTGTGTACTAGGTGTATGGAGCATAGCCGAGTGTATAAGAGGTGTACAGAGCAGAGCCGCATGAGTACGAGGTTTATGGAGCGGAGCCACGTGTATACAAGGTGTATGGAGCGGAGCTGTATCTGTACGAGGTGTACAGAGTGGAGCTGAGAGTGTATGGGGTGTACGGAGCGGAGCCGCGTGTGTACGAGGTGTACGGAGCGGAGCCACGTGTGTACAAGGTGTATGAAGCGGAGCTGTATCTGTACGAGGTGTACGGAGCGGAGCGGTGTGTGTACGAGGTGTACGGAGCGGAACTGCATGTGTACGAGGTGTACAGAGCGGAGCTGTATCTGGATGAGGTGTACGGAGTGGAACGCATGCGTACGAGGTGTATGGAGCGGAGCCGCGTCCATACGAGGTATGTGTACCAGTAGTAGCCCCCTGCGGATTCCTCTCCTGGTCCTATAGTCCCAGCTGCCTTTGCCAGCAGCATTCTTCTCCAGAGTCTCTTCTGCCGCTGTCTGCATTCTGCAGCTCAGCATGGCGGGGCACGATGTTGTCATGACTGTGCTGATATGTGCAGAGCAGCAGAGCAAATGTTGAGGAGACCGGAGCAGCGAGAAGAGAGGTGAGGAGAAAGAGAGATCTGGATGGTCAGACACTCTGCTTGGCTGCGGTGCCATCTATATGGCAGTGCGGCTCCATTGAGCTGCTTGCATTATTTGTACGCTTTAGGATGCTTGCGTATATACCAAGCATCCTCAGATGCACAAAAATGCAACATGTTGCATTTGAAGGGTACTTTTAAAAAGTGCAAGGGAAGGCAAATGCATTTTAGCCCACTCCTAACAATGTGTAATATACTCACTGTCAGAAACAGCTCTTGCTGGTTTCAGCAGTCACTGTTCCTGTAAGGCTGCCTTCACATAGGCGTTTTTTGGAAAATGCATCAGTTGCGGTAAAAAAACGCATCTGCCGCATTTTCCCCCTAGCGGCTGCACTTGCTACATGTTTGCGGCAAGCCCCAAGCATTGTCTCTGGGGCTTGCGTTAAGTGTTCGGCAAGTGCGGTTCTGGCAGCAAAGAAAGCGCCGCTGACCGCGTTTTTTTTTCGCGGCCACAACTGCCGGAACCGCACTTGTCGCACCTGCCGCACACTTACCGCAAGCCCCATAGACAATGCATGGGGCTTGCTGCGAGCGAGAAGCAAGTGCGGCCGCTAGGCGGAAAATGCGGCAGATGCGGGTTTTTTACCCCAACAGCCGCATCTTTCACAAAACGCCTATGTGAAAAGGCCCTAAGTGTAAAAATCGCATATGGATGATTGGTCACTTGGTCACATGACGTCTACTCAGACCACGGGGGGGGGCGCCAAGCTGAACTCTTGCCCCGGGTGCCAGAAAACCTTGATACACCTCCGCCCACAGCAGCAGCCGCTGATCTCAGACAGCTTGTCATGTAGTGAGATCTGCAGCTGCTCTATTTCCTGTATCTCCGCACACACAGGAAATAGAGCATCAGCAGCTGCAGCTCACGCTCATTACAGGCTGAGAGTCTGAGAGGTCAGCTGCCGGTGTGGGAGCAGTGCTCAGGGGCTCCCCGATGTTGGGGGAAGCGCTCAGGGGCCCCCCCAGTGTGGGGGCAGCGCTCAGGGGCCCCCGAGGGTGAGGTGTGGGGGAAGCACTCAGGGGGCCCTGTCAGGGTCAAATTACATCAGGGGGAGACAGCGTGCAGGGGGAAGACAGGCACAGGAAGGAGACACAGCGGACAGGGGAGCGGACAGGCGCAGGGGGAAGATAGGTGGAGACAGGTGCAGTGGAGAGACACAGTGTGCAGGGGGAGATAGGTGCGCAGGGGGGACACAGTGCACAGGAAGGAAATAGGTGTAGGGGAGAAACACAGCTCACAGGGAGGGGAACAAGCACAGGTAAGAGACAGGCTCAAGGGAGAGACAGCGCACAGGGGAGAGAGACTGCACAGAGAGAGTAAAGACTGCACAAGGGGAGAGAGATGCACAGAGAGGGGAGAGACAGTGCAGAGGATGGGAAAGACAGTATTCGGGGGGGGGAGAGACAGCATGGTAGGGATTAAATTTGTGAAGGATATATGAGACTTTTTCGCCTGGGGCCCACAGAAACCTGGAGCCGGCCCTGCTCATATGCAACGTGTGAATTTATTTTTGTATACTTTGAAACACTATATAAGAACCCTGTTACAATAAACAGTGTGACTCTCTCATGTAAAGACCTGGACTCTGTGTCTTTGCATCTCCAGAGATTCCAGTACACTGGTGTAAATCCCAGCTGAATATCAGCACTACCTGAGAGGATACATATTCTCGTCTCTAACAAGGTAACTATATAAATCATCTCAACAGAGAATGCAGTGCTATCCAGCATTGCCAAATTCTCTGTTTGTCCACCAATGCTTGGCCTCCTGACGGACCTAAGTCTCTTGGGGGAGAGGAGGGGGCAAACATGTAATGAGACCATGATTTAAGACCTCATCCACAAACAGAAGTACATTTTTTTCTCTAGTCCATGTTCACATTATGTGCTGCACTGATTTTGGGATCTCGTCTTTTTTCATTATAGATACATTTCTACCAGGTCCTTTGTGACCTACAATATTACCATTAGTGCATATGGATGCTTATTTTGACAATGCAAGTTATATCCTGAAAGGCAGTTCTGTTTTTGTTCCTGATATTGTTATACATGTAAAGACAGTTAAGTCCAGGAATATTTGGACAGTGACCGTTTCTTCTTGATTTGGGCTCTGCACGCCAATATTCTTTTACTTAAAAGTAAACAACTGAGATATAGTTGAAGTGTGGACTTTCAGGCTTAATTAAAGGGGTTGAACAAAAATATCCTGTGAAAAATTAAGGAATTGCAACCATTATTCTACAAAACCTCCGCATTTTCATTTTCAAAGTAATTGGACAAATTTACTTTACCATGAATATATGAAAATGTTCATTTGTAATAGTTTGCAGAGAATCCTTTGTAGACACTAACTGCCAGAAGTTTAGAAGCCATGGACATCCACAAATGCTGGATTTACACTTTTGTGATGCTGTGCCAGGTTTTACTGCAGGTGACTTCAGTTGTGGACCTTTTTGCCTTAAGTTTTGTCTAATACATGTCAAATGCATACTCAATGGGGTTGAGATATGATGATTGACTCGACAATGGAGAAATATTCCAATGCTTTGCCTTAAAAAGCCCTGGCTTGCTTTTGCTCTATGTTTTGGGTCAATGTCCATCTGTATTGTGAAACACCATTCAATCAAACCATTCATCCAGCTGCTTGTTTTAAGTCACATCATCAATAAACTCTTGTGACCCAAAGCCATTGGAAGCCATGCATGCCACACTGCCTCCACTCACAGAGTATGTTGTGTGCTTTGGATCATGCAACATTCCAAGAATTCTCTATACTTTCTTCTTCCCATCACTCTAGTAGAGGTTGATATTAGTATCATCTATCAAAAGTATGCTTTCACATGAGACCATGATTTAAGACCTCATCCACAAACAGAAGTACATTTTTTTCTCTAGTCCATGTTCACATTATGTGCTGCACTGATTTTGGATCTCGTCTTTTTTCATTATAGATACATTTCTACCAGGTCCTTTGTGACCTACAATATTACCATTAGTGCATATGGATGCTTATTTTGACAATGCAAGTTATATCCTGAAAGGCAGTTCTGTTTTTGTCCTGATATTGTTATACATGTAAAGACAGTTAAGTCCAGGAATATTTGGACAGTGACCGTTTCTTCTTGATTTGGGCTCTGCACGCCAATATTCTTTTACTTAAAAGTAAACAACTGAGATATAGTTGAAGTGTGGACTTTCAGGCTTAATTAAAGGGGTTGAACAAAAATATCCTGTGAAAAATTAAGGAATTGCAACCATTATTCTACAAAACCTCCGCATTTTCATTTTCAAAGTAATTGGACAAATTTACTTTACCATGAATATATGAAAATGTTCATTTGTAATAGTTTGCAGAGAATCCTTGTAGACACTAACTGCCAGAAGTTTAGAAGCCATGGACATCCACAAATGCTGGATTTACACTTTTGTGATGCTGTGCCAGGTTTTACTGCAGGTGACTTCAGTTGTGGACCTTTTTGCCTTAAGTTTTGTCTAATACATGTCAAATGCATACTCAATGGGTTGAGATATGATGATTGACTCGATAATGAGAAATATTCCAATGCTTTGCCTTAAAAAGCCTGGCTTGCTTTTGCTCTATGTTTTGGGTCAATGTCCATCTGTATTGTGAAACACCATTCAATCAAACCATTCATCCAGCTGCTTGTTTTAAGTCACATCATCAATAAACTCTTGTGACCCAAAGCCATTGGAAGCCATGCATGCCACACTGCCTCCACTCCACAGAGTATGTTGTGTGTTTTGGATCATGCAACATTCCAAGAATTCTCTATACTTTCTTCTTCCCATCACTCTAGTAGAGGTTGATATTAGTATCATCTATCAAAAGTATGCTTTCACAAAACTGGGCTGGCTTCTTTATATTTTTTTGGCAAAGTTTAATCTGACCTTTCTATTTTTTAAGCAGATTAATGTTTTGCACCTTGTGTTGAACCCTCTGTTTTTGCTCTTACGAAGTTTTCTCTTTATGGTAGACTTACCGTAAATACTGAAACACCTAGTTCCTGGGGTGCGTTCTTCACTTGAGTGGATGTTGTGAAGGGGTTTTTATGCAGCATGGAAAGGATTTTGTGATCATTCACCACTGTTGTCTTCCATAGACATCCAGGTCTTTTTAAATTCCCAAACTCACCAGTGAGCTATTTTTTTTGCAGAATGTACCTAACTGTTGATTTGGCCACTCATAACAATTATATTATCTTTCTGATGGAGTTCATATTTTTTCAGGCTAATGATCTATTTCTCTTCCATTGAGAGCTCTTTTAGCTGCATGTTATGGGCTCACAGAAACAGCTTCCAAATTCAAATACCACACCTGAAATAAGCTCCAGACCTTTTACCTGCTTAGTTGATGAGAGATTAACAAGGAAATAACCCATGCAAACTATTAAACAGATTGTTAGATAATTGTCTGATTACTTTTGGTCTTTTGAAAAAGAGGCAACAGCATATTAAAGAGCTGTAGTTCCTAAACCCTGACTCCAATTGGGATTTGAATACTCTTATATTAAAGCCAAGAGTCTGTATTTTAAGCCAATATTGATCATGTAACTGTATCTTAAATATGTCTTGTTAAATAGCTGAAATGACAAAACCCTCTGTCACTGTCCAAATATTTCTGGACCTAATTGTATATACAGTATCTTTAGCAACTGTTATAAGATACAATATGGTTGAGTGATTTTTTTTTTTATTCCTATAGTTTAGCATCTTTACTAATCTTAGTGGGATTAAAGATGGAGGACGCCATCTCTTGTGTTGCCTATTACAGTGCCAACATCCAGGGCTAAGCAGTACCAGAATTAGGGCTCTGTCTTATCAGTGCACACCTTTCCCTCAAACAGACACATTTTTGGAAAGTGCACATTTTTTTGTGTATATTATTCTGTTTCTTATTTTAATGAACACCAATACACGCACATTGATTTTATCTATATCCAAGGACATAATTGCTTCTAGTTAAGCTATACTACTACAACAACAGAAGTAATACTGAAGCATACTACTCCATTTGATTCATTGACTGCTGTACAACAGCTCAGGTCTTGCCTCCTAAAACTCTGATCTAAATGTGCCTTGAAGTGTCACTGGCTGATTTTATAACATCCCCGGAGGGAATGCATCATGTACTCAAATTTCAATTATAATTTAAATGCTCATCCTTCTCTGCAGTAATTGGTACACTTGCTTTACCTAATAGAAGATTTTGAATCTAATTGACTTCAGATTTATTATACAAATGTCAAAGCAAAACTTTTCTATAATAACCTATTATCCTTATTGTTCTAGTTCAGCGCACCTACAGGAACACACTGATAATAATCTTCACAGTAATGAAGGATAGAAAGTTAATCACAAGGCTCTTGAATGCCCACCTTGACATTTCTCTAGCAATAGTTGTTAAATTTGTGTCATTAGTTTATTCTATAACATGTATTTCAGCTAAATATCTCACATAAAAGCATTATTTTCTAACCTTTTGCTATCTATGATCTTTAGATAAAAACAAAACAAAAAACAAAATGTTCTGACCCTCCATACTGTAAAGTTCTAAAGATCATTAATCTTAAAGTCATGGATATAAACCTTTGATGTTAAAGACACACTATTTGTTTTGTTACACATTTGAGAGACATTTATTTAGTTACTTTTGTATATATTTAATTATCTCTACACATCACTTCTTCAATTCTTTCTTTTGTTTAGTGCAGTAATGTCAGATGGCATTAAGGTTTCCATTGATGAAGAATGGCCCCACTATCTTTGTACCCCATATACCACACCATTCCATCAATGTTTGTGTTCCAACAGTCTTGGAGGGATCTATCCACTGTGGGTTAGTGTCAGACCAATAGCGGTGGTTTTGTTTGTTAACTTCACCATTCACAAAAAAGTTTGCCTCATCAGTCATCTGAAGGTAATTGTCTATGTTGTGAAGATACGAGATGTGCAGCATCTGAAACAATGGATACTGGAAGCCTGTGCTAGCATTTCTTCTGCTGTGTTGCTATCAGTGTGTCAAGAGTGGAGAAAGAGGGTTGTATTGACAATGCAACACAATGGGCAGCACTTTGATCACATTTTATAAGTGGTCATAAACTTGTAAATAACTCATGAAATGATAAAGTTATGTTAAAACTAAGCACACCATTGTTTTTCTTATAAAAGTCTCAATATGTTTAATTTGTCACATGACCCTCTTCCCATTGAAAAGATAAAGTTGGATCCAAAATGGCCTACTTAAAATTGACCTTTCCATCTGGAAAAGTTTACCCCCTCCCATATACTACTGTGCCACAACCATGAAGATGATATCACCAACCATTCCATTTTATTTAGGTGCATCCATATAAATGGACCACCCAGTATATATGTATATATGCATATGTATATATAGTACGGGTTGACACTGTCGTACCCTTGGACTGCAGGGCAGCTTGAACTTGTTTGGATGTTAGGCGAGGTTCTTTATCCACCATCAGCACAATCTTGCGTTGAAATCTCTCATCAATTTTTCTTTTCTGTCCACATCTAGGGAGGTTAGCCACAGTGCCATGGGCTTTAAACATCTTGATGACACTGCGCATGGTAGACACAGGAACATTCAGGTCTTTGGAGATGGACTTGTAGCCTTGAGATTGCTCATGCTTCCTCACAATTTGGTTTCTCAAGTCCTCAGACAGTTCTTTGGTCTTCTTTCTTTTCTCCATGCTCAATGTGGTACACACAAGGACACAGGACAGAGGTTGAGTCAACTTGAATTCATGTCAACTGGCTGCAAGTGTGATTTAGTTATTGCCAATACCTGCTAGGTGCCACAGGTAAGTTACAGGTGCTGTTAATTACACAAATTAGAGAAGCATCACATGATTTTTCTAACAGTGCCAATACTTTTGTCCACCCCTTTTTTATGTTTGATGTGGAATTATATCCAATTTGGCTTTAGGACAATTCTTTTTGTGTTTTTTCATTGAAGACAAATTAAATGAAGATAATAATACCAAAGAATTTGTGATTGCAATCATTTTCAGGAAGAAACTGAGTATTATCTGGCAAAATTGCAGGGGTGTCAATACTTTTGGCCACAACTGTATAGCAGCATATATATATATGCAGCTCTGGCAAAAATTAAGAAACTACTGCATAATTCTCAGTTTCTCTGATTTTTCTCTTTCTAGGTATGTTTTTGAGTAAAATGTACATGTTCTTTTATTCTATAAACTACTGGTAACATGTCTCCAAAATGCAAAGCTAAACATTTTGTATTATTTGTAGTAAACGCGAAATCTGCTGCTTGACCTTGTTGTAATGGACTGCCATCTTTGAAATTTTAAGGATGGAGGCAACAATACGCTCACTGTATCCTTCTGCTAGTAAAGTCAAAATTGGGCCCTTCTTTTCCTCACTCAGGACTTTGCTTTTCAACTCCTTAGGCATGGTTAAAAGTTATTTTTTCATTCAAATTACTTTTGGGCTATTCCTAGCACTTGCTTTGCCATCCAGCTTGTCCTTTATTAAATAATATTTGGTTCAGGTGATCCCCTAATCAGAAGCACATTAAGTGGAATGAGGTGTACTTTGGTTGACATTCAACTGACACTGGAAAGGAATGGCTGTGAGACATGTAGAGTTAGGGTACCTTTACACGCGGCTACATTTTTGGGTGGCTACAGGTAACTTACTGGTTGCAGTGAAATCATGGAGACAAGGTTCTATCTTGTTGCTGTGTACAAATGGAATAATCTCTCCATGATTTCACTGCAACCAGTAAGTTACCTGTAGCCACCCAAGAAATGTAGCCGCGTGTAAAGGTACCCATAGGGATTTTTAGAAAACTGGGCAGTGGTCTCTTAATTTTTGCCAGAGCTGTATATGAAATGTATCCACAATAAATCTTCTTTTGCCTTTTTGAAGATTTCCCTCTGGTATATCAGGTAAGTTAAATATACAAACATCATTTTTCTTCTCCTGGTATGCTGTGACTTGTGAATTCTTGAAGTTATCATTACATAAAACAACCATTACTTATATTTATAGTTGCTTGTTTATTGCATTGCATTTACCATTTGTTAAATTGTTTAAGGAGGTAATATTACAATTAAAATTCCATTTTCTTGTTGATGAAGAGTAACAAGCGTGGTAAAATCACAGTCTAGATAACAAGAAACTTGTAATTTTACATGCTGTGAACATTTATTATACAAGCAAGCTGTCATTACATGTACTCTAAACACATGTGAGAGTTACTTACTTACATTATACCAGTAGAAATTATCTTTTTGTTTTAACTTTGAAGTAGGTGTTTAATTTCATTGAAATGTAGCTACAGAAATGGCAAGATAGAAATGTACACTGTTATAGAAAGCTTTAAATTGTGTGCCCAAAACTAGTACATAAAGTTAATTGTTTACAAAGTTGTTGGCATTACTTTCCCTAAATGATAATGTATTCTGCCAAGAAAATGTTACAGCTCTTCATTTCTGTATTTTCTTCCTCTATATCATTTGCTACTAGATTAATAATTATATACTTGTATTCCGTGGCCTTTTAATAGGCAGTAGAGATAGTGGTTTTACATAACATATCCAGTGGTAGTGTCAACAAGTTTAGTGCTTTGAAACGAAAGAGACCAAAAAATGCTTTAGTAACCCAGATTAAATCACCTGAATGTCCACGCTAAGCAAGTGCAATACAAAAAGTTTATTTAATAAATGGTGATACAGACAGGCGACAGTCAAAGACAATGATGTAGGACAGTGTAAGGAGGGGGAGGTGGGAGACTAAAAACAGGAGATGCAGAGGACGGTGTACCCTCACCCTGGTTGCAAAGGATAGTAAAGTGCCTGTGCTTAAATATAGACCGCTTGGGAGCAGCGTTGAACGCTGCTAATAGCTATCAAGTTGCCCTAGTGGTCAGAGAGCTGCAGGCAAATCATCTAGCGCTTACCCATGGGTGTGTAAATGGGGGTCCGGTGCAATCCTGCCTCCGTCTCAGGAGCCCCGACACGTGTTTCGCGTCCGGCTTTTTCAAGGGGCGAGTGGTGCAGAGTGCTCTAAGTGACTGGCTTATATGGGCACCGACTAACAGCTGCAGCTTATTGGCTACATGACACACCTCCTCACCGGGTGTGGAGCGGCGGGGAAGACTCTCCTGGGTGCACTGTGGTCGGGAGAAACTTCCCATGACGTCACATCCACAGTGCATCCATTTTGGAGGTCCCTGTCACCGCCCGCTTCCGGTGGCTCAGTGCGCATGCGCACGCCGCTAGCCGCCATTTTGGATAGGGGCAGAATTACTCTTTTCCCTTTCACCCTTTCCACTACGACACTCCTAAAGCTATACTATTTAGTAAAATCTATCACCATCGATAGGGGCAGTAGTGGAAGGGCCATTGGCGATAATGGACCAGGGGCAATCGGAGAGAATACCAAAATTTAGAAAATGTTACACAGAACAGTATGACAATATGAAATAAAAAATCAACAGTATAAAGAGTGCATAGAAGGGGAAGAAGGAAGAGGGAGAGAGAAGAGAAGGTAGGGGGCCGAAGGCACACTCCAATAGAAAATGTCCGAATGATACATCTCCATAATCCTCCTCCATATCCACTCTTGGTGTGTCCACTCTCTGTGGTTCTCATCGATATCCCGCAGACCATATTGCATCGCCAAATTACGTCCACATCCAAGCTGTAGGTCGGTCCCATAAAATGCCAGTTCAAAAGAAGTGCAAAACTAAAGTGAACAAGTAAAAAGAGCAAAGTTAAAAAACTGACTAGCCTTGATTTGAGGTATAGAGTAGCCATAGAAGTCCAATAGTGAGCAAATATATATGCAGGGTACATAGGTCCCCAACAGGGCGAGAGGGTTCCAGAGAATGGTAACAAAGGGGCGGTATCGATAGACCCTGAACAATGGCAGCAGAAAACACCCAGGAGAATCATGATGTATATAAGGTAGTAAAAAATACTACCAATATGGGGACAGGGGATAGACCCAGAAAAACCAAATCCAAATAAAAATAATAATAATAAAAATAATAATAATAATAATAATAAAAGGACCAGCAGGGCACCACCATGTGTGTGTCCAAAGGTACGTCTTTGGGAGCTTAAAGAAAGGGGGCGAAGCTTAATCTTTCGTTGAGGCCAGCAGGTGTCATTGTGCCCAAAGTCACAATCCACCTGCACTCAAGTTTCGCAAGTTCTCTGCTCACATCCCCACCACGAATGCCTAGATTAAGCCTGTCAATTCCGCAGACTCGAAGAGTCTCCGGATTGCAGTCGTGGAATTTTTTGAAATGTCGGGGGATTGTGCGGAGAGTTGTTGCGTCCTCAACGTCCGCCGCCGCAATAATGTCCCTCTCATGCTCCCTAATGCGTCGCCTAAACTCACGGGTGGTGAGGCCCACATAAGTAAGGCCGCAACCACACGTGGCATGGTACAAAACACAGGTGGTGTTGCAGGTAATGTATTTTCTGATGTCAAATTCCCTGCTACCGTCGTGATTCCTGAACCTTCTGGTGCGATAAATACTGCTCCTGCAGGATAGGCAAGAGCCACAGGGATAGCAACCCACAAGTGGGCGCCCCGTATTAAACGGGGCAAGTGGATTTTTTATGTAGTGGCTGTGTACCAGCCTATCCCTGAGGCTCCTACCCCTCCTTGCTGTCATCAGTGGTCTGTCAGGGATGAGTGGGGCCAGAGACTGATCAGTTTTTAAGACACCCCAGTGACGTGCAAGAATACCCCTAACCTCTGGCCACTGGTTACAATAAGTTGAAATAAATCTCAGGACAGGGGGGGTTATCTGCACTAGACACATTGGCGGGTTTATTAGCTAGGAGATCGCGGCATAATGTCTTTTTAGCCCGTTGGTAGCCTGCTTTAATACTTCTCCTGCTATAGCCTCACTCCATGAATCTATCCCTCATCTCTGCCGCCCGTTCGTCAAACATCCCCTCATCAGAACACACACGCCGTAGCCTCAAAAATTGGCCCATGGGGATAGCTCTGATCGTAGCGGGTGTATACGAGGAAGTTGCATGCAGGAGGGAGTTCACAGAGGTGTTTTTCTGTATAAGTCAGTAATGACTTCACCATCATCCCGGACTTTGACCTTGATGTCCAGAAAGTCTATCTCGTCAACCGCCCATTTGTATGTTAGTTTAACATTGAGACTGTTTGAGTTCAGAGATTAAATAAATTCCTCGAGTTCGGGGACGGCTCCACTCCAGACGACCAGGATGTCGTCAATGTAGCGGAGCCAGCACAGCGCATGGGGGGCGGTGGCCTGCCCCCCGCCGAACACCCCCGCCTCCCAGTGACCCAGGAAGAGGTTGGCATACGACGGGGCGCAGGCCGCCCCCATCGCTGTGCCGCGCCGCTGAAGGTAGAACCGATCCCCGAACACGAAAAAGTTATGGGTTAGCACATACTCCAGGAGTTCTAAGATGAGACTCTTTAAAGATGGATCCCAATTCGACATCCCAAGAAAATAATCTGCCGCCTCTAAGCCATCAGCATGTCCGATGCAGGTGTAGAGGGACTCCACGTCGATCGCCACCAGCAATACCCCCCTATCCAGGAACACAACATCAAGTCTCCGCAGGACGTCCGAGGTGTCTCTGACATAGGAGGGCAAAGTCTCCACTAGGGGATGTAAATAATACTCGATAAATTTGCATGTCACATCACATAGCCCTCCTATGCCAGAGACAATCGGACGCCCCGGGGGGTTCTCTGGATTTTTATGTATTTTGGGTAGTAAATAAAAGGTGGGTATTACCGGTTCTTCGACTAGGAGTCCCTCCATCACCTTCCTAAGAATAATGCCCCGCTCAAGTGCTCCCTCCAAGATGGACCTAAGATCCACCGAGAATCGTTGACAGGGGTTGGAGGGTAGTAGTTCATAGTACTCGCGATTTCTCAGCTGTCGCATCGCCTCCCGCTCATACATCTCCGTCGGCCAGACCACCACGTTCCCCCCCTTATCTGCCGGTTTAACAACCACACCACTAAGTTCACCAATCTGTTTTAGGGCCTGTCTTTGTATATGGGATAGGTTATCCCTTTTAGGTCGTATATTAAGAGCTCTCAGGTCCTGGCAGACTAGTTTATTGAATATCTCTATTTGTGGGCAGAGTGAAAAAGAGGGGAACGTGGTAGATCTGGGGTAGATGCATTTAGGGAACGTACCTGCGGCAGCTGATGTCATGTCATCCTCCAACTCCTCCAAGTCCCCGATGGCCTCCGCCTCCACCTCGGAGAGCACTGTGTCGGCATTATTTCTCTTTGAATGTAGCCTACGTAAAACCAGTTTCCTGAGGAACAGGTGGAGGTCCTTAATCACTGTAAAACAGTCAAAATTCTGGTTAGGTACGAATGTCAACCCCAATTTAAGAACCTCGCATTGGGCGGGTGTCAGATTATGTTTGGAGAGATTAATTACCTCCAAATTCCCACCCTTGCCTCTCCTGTTTGGTTGCTTCGGAGATGCTGGTGTTCGTTTACTGGTGTCTTTATCACCCTTTGCTGCTTCAGCTCTAGTTAATGGTTTGGGTCATTCCATGTCAAGTGAACCAATGATTATTACCTCTATATTTTTAATTCTTTTGAGATTTTGTTATTTGATAATAGCATGTCAGACAATGCAAAATGTGAAGAGAAAAATTTTTTAAAAAATTTATTTTTTTTTTTAAATGATTTTCAAAGTTCGGAAAAAGTGCGAATTTCGCTGTTGCCTGCCTTTACGTTTCTCCTCATAACTCAGGCTAGGAATAAGATAGAGAGACAAAATAAACACCATTCTACTCAGAACTATACAGGCTTTCATCAGATATGTCACAAGAGGATCTTTGTTAATATTTTACCCATGTGATCGCAAGCGCAAAACTTTAAAACGTATTTCCGAAAAATCGGCGCGCTTTAAATATTTAAAAAACTTCCCATGTGTTTGCTTTGCTCTTAGCCACATCTGTACCAAATTTCAAGTTGGGATCGCAATGGGATCATATTTTAACATATTTTACTATTAATAGCGTCAATGGGTCATTCCATATCAAGTGATCTAAATATGAATATTTTTTTTTACCTGACGTCTTTAGATTTTTTTTTTTTTTTACCTTTATGAAGTACTACTTTAGTTAATTACAAATTAAAAGCTTGGAATTTTTTTCTTCATCAGTTAATTTTTTACAGATTTTTAAAGTTTAAAAAAAGGGTGAATTTTGGCCTGGTATGACTTTACATTTTTTTATCTCGGGCTAGAAATAAGATAGAGAAACAAAATAAACACCATTCTACTCAGAACTGTCCAGGCTTTCACCAGATATGTCACAAGAGTATATTTGTTAATTTTAATTTTTTACCCATGCGAATGCAAACGCAACATTTTGAAACGCATTTCCGAAAAAACGTTTTAATAAAAATTTTCCAAAACTGCCCATGTGTCTTTTGTGCTCTTAGCCACATCTGTACCAAATTTCAAGTTGGGATCGTGATGGGATCATATTTTAAAATATTTAACTATGGTTAATCTCATTTTTATTAAATTTTGAAAAAAACATATGAAAGACATACATTCAATCTTTTAACAAAATCTTGAGACATATAAAATATACAAAAAGAGAATTCACAAAGTTATTAGTAACTTTAAGATAAGCTGCAAATTTACTTTTGCGCTTATCTCTGGTGCAATATATACTACAATCTAAATATAATTCCAAACACTCACGTATACAACCTTTCTCAGGGTTTTGAGATGTTCTGATGTCAAGGGGACAAGCAGCCCCAGCAGAATGATTTTTATTACTTGGCCCCTTCTAACAGGTTGACCACGTAAGTGGGTCATTACCCGTTGAGGCCTAGTTGGAATAGTCTATCGACTGGTGTACCGGAAAGGAAGGCCAAAATATTAATGATCTACTCACAGCTCAGAGTTTCCGATACCTGTCTAATGTTCCCTAGAATTCTGAAGGTATAGGTGTAGAAAGGAAATACCTAGACTGAATGTATCAGATGGGAAGAAAAGAGAGATAGAAAAGAAGAGAGAGAGAAGAGAAACAAAAACCATTAGAAAAAGTTATACTGGGAAAGAAAAGCCACGTAAGAAAAAAAGAAAAAAAGGAGGGGGGGGGGGACGGGTGAGGTATGGGAAGGAGAAAGGGTACTCATCCCACTGGCTCCCCATCAGCCAGAGGTCGAGCCATATTATCTGTGCTGGAAAAGATACTCCTAAATTCTGCAGAGTCATGAAAAAGAATCCATTCAACCCAAATCCCTAAGAATTTGTTCCGAGATCCCGACGCATCAGCTGCGAGCTCCTCCATTTGATATATGTCCATCAATTCTTTGAACCAATCAAGTAGAGATGGAGCCCGGCTTGATTTCCAGAATCTCGGGATCACAGCACGAGCAGCTGAGATGCAAAAGCGGAGAATATCCCTCTTCTGTAGCCCAATAGGACCTGGAAAAATGGATAACATTGCTGATTCTGGGCAGCATTCGGCTTGTTTACCTGTTATCCGGGCGTATGCATTGAAAACCTCAGACCAGAACCGCCGGATTTCCCCACAACTCCACCAAATGTGTATCATTGTACCCTTCTCTTCCCCACAGCGCCAGCAGGTGTCAGGGGTTCCAGGGAACATGTTACGGAGTGTCGTCGGGCACAAGTACCATCTAGTGAGCAGCTTATAGCTTCTTTCTTGTGCAGAACAAGCGCTAGCTAGTGAGTGAGAAAATATAAAGCATTTCTGCCAATTAGCTTCTGAAATGCTACACCCCAATTCCCTCTCCCAAGAACGTTGGAAGTAAAGGGTGCCCTGCTCTCTCATGGACCCTAAGGCCTGGTATAGAACTGATAATTTGCGCCTCGGTGGAGCCTCCAGTTGGAATAACCTCTCCAATACGTTGGGCGTCAATCTTACCCTGCAAGAGTGGTCAGCTGAATATAAGTATGCTCTGTATTGGAGAAATTCGAATCACTTAAGAGGTCTCGTAGGTTCTTTGAGTTGTAGCTCTGCCATCGGGGGCAAACCACCACTGGACAGAGTCTGTCCTACTCGGGTGTCATCCACAATCCGCCAACATAAAAATCTCTGCCTGTCAAATCTGGGTGGGAAAGATGGGTTGGAAAAAACGGGAGTCAAAGGGCTAAGACTGTCGTTTAAGCGGAGGGTTTTCGTCACTAGGTGCCATACCTTCAAGGTGTTTCTGGTCATGTCTGTCAAAGGTACTAGGTCTGTGGAGTCTTTAGGGGAAATCCAAAGCAGGTGTTTCAGCGGAATCCCAAACCCTCTTGATCCACCCCTACCCATTTCTTGGAGGACGCATGATAATGCCAATCTAGAGCTCTAACAAGAGAGGAAGCCACAAAGTACGCTCGTATGTTGGGTAGTCCAACCCCTCCTCTGGTCTTGGGCAAGGATAGGATATTCATTCGCAATCTGGACCTCTTGCCCCCCCAGACAAATCTAAGGATCATAGATTGCATTTTGGAGAGGAAGCCTCTATCCAATAGAACAGGAACTGTCTGAAAAGTATATAAGAGTCGGGGCAAGACATCCATCTTGACTATGTTTATTCTCCCGAACCAGGATAGCTTTAATTGTCTATAGGAGGTAAATGCCGATTCCGCGTTAGTCAAAAGGGGTTGATAATTTAAATTGAATATTTGTTTAAGATCTTTTGGTATAAGGACTCCCAAGTACTTAATGGCTTCTACTTTCCATTTAAATGGGAGCTGTTTAGATAGATGAGAAACCAATTCTCCAGGCAAAGAAATATTGAGTGCCTCGGTTTTGGAGCAATTCACTTTAAAGTTGCTCAATTGTCCGAACCGGTCAAACTCCATTAAGACCGAAGGGATGGAGACCAGGGGCTGGGAGATGTAAAGTAGCAGGTCATCTGCAAATAAGGCTAATTTGTGATGACTCTGTCCCAGCTTGACCCATGGACGCATTCATTGGACCTAAGTGCAAAATATTTAACTATTATAGTGTCAATTCAAAAATCACCAAGAACACAATCAGTCATTTTTTCATAATTGCCCGTCAATAGTTTGAATTTGATATAAAGAAACATAGTCTTGTAACATCTCAAATGAAAGCTGTTACCGTTCTGAGTAAAATGATGCCTCTCCCACTTCACTATCTTATTTCTAGCCTGAGATAAAAAAATGTAAAGTCATACCAGGCCAAAATTCACCCTTTTTTTAAACTTTAAAAATCTGTAAAAAATTAACTGATGAAGAAAAAAATTCTAAACTTTTAATTTGTAATTAACTAAAGTAGTACTTCATAAAGGAAAAAAAAAAAAAAAATCTAAAGACGTCAGGTAAAAAAAAATATTCATATTTAGATCACTTGATATGGAATGACCCATTGACGCTGTTACTAGTAAAATATGTTAAAATATGATTCCATCGCGATCCCAACTTGAAATTTGGTACAGATGTGGCTAAGAGCAAATCAGACACATGGGCAGTTTTTTAAATATTTAAAGCGCGCCGATTTTTCGGAAATGCGTTTTAAAGTTGTGCGCTTGCGATCACATGGGTAAAATATTAACAAAGATCCTCTTGTGACATATCTGGTGAAAGCCTGCACAGTTCTGAGTAGATTGGTGTTTATTTTGTTTCTCTATCTTATTTCTAGCCTGAGATATGATAGAAAATGTAAAGCCATACCAGGCCAAAATTCGCACTTTTTTAAAACTTTAAAAATCTGTAAAAAATTAACTGATAAAGAAAAAAATTCAAAACTTTTTTTTTTGTAATTAGATAAAGTTGTTCTTCATATAGAAAAAAAATTTAAAAAATCTGAGAACGTCAGGGAAAAAAAATATTCATTTTTGGATCACTTGACATGGAATGACCCGTTTTGGGATCGCCCCGGACTCTGACGGTTCCTCATCTAATGAGGACAGTGATGAGGCGGTGACTATTTCCGGTACAGTGTTGGTTGGTGGTTTGGGAATATCTGGCTTTCCTGGTCTCTTTATATTTCTCCACCGATAAACACGGTTGTTCTTGAAGTCAGCTACATCTCTTTGATATTTCTTTGTTTTTGCGGCGACTATCTCCTTCTCCCACTTGGAGAATTCTTTCTCAATGTTATTATTAAATTGACCAAGTGCCTCAGGTGACAGCTCGTCCGCTAGTTTGACTCTCACAGTCTCAATTTCTTTTTCGATTTCCTCAATCGCCCTGCAATAGGTCCATGAACCCAAGAGAGCAGTTGGTCGCCAGGGATTCCCAATCGTTTTTAAAGTCATCATCAATCACGCTAAATGAAGGGAAAACCTGAATTCTGAGACCTCTGGGTACCAGACCTTTGTCTGTATATCTCTGCATAAAGGCCCTGTTCCACCAGAGACGGGTCCTTCGGTGCAGTAGGGCCTTTATATTGCTCACAAGTACATGGCTAACTCGTACGTCAGCTGGTGGCACCACTCCTCCTCCCTCAGTACCGAACACTTTGTCCAAGTGTGATAGCCACGCTTTTTCGCGGGCCTTATAGAGGCTACGGCGTGTGTGTTCTGATGAGGGGATGTTTGACGAACGGGCGGCAGAGATGAGGGATAGATTCATGGAGCGAGGCTATAGCAGGAGAAGTATTAAAGCAGGCTACCAACGGGCTAAAAAGACATTACGCCGCGATCTCCTAGCTAATAAACCCGCCAATGTGTCTAGTGCAGATAACCCCCCTGTCCTGAGATTTATTTCAACTTATTGTAACCAGTGGCCAGAGGTTAGGGGTATTCTTGCACGTCACTGGGGTGTCTTAAAAACTGATCAGTCTCTGGCCCCACTCATCCCTGACAGACCACTGATGACAGCAAGGAGGGGTAGGAGCCTCAGGGATAGGCTGGTACACAGCCACTACATAAAAAAGCCACTTGCCCCGTTTAATACGGGGCGCCCACTTGTGGGTTGCTATCCCTGTGTACCTGCAACACCACCTGTGTTGTGTACCATGCCACGTGTGGTTGCGGCCTTACTTATGTGGGCCTCACCACCCGTGAGTTTAGGCGACGCATTAGGGAGCATGAGAGGGACATTATTGCGGCGGCGGACGTTGAGGACGCAACAACTCTCCGCACAATCCCCCGACATTTCAAAAAATTCCACGACTGCAATCCGGAGACTCTTCGAGTCTGCTGAATTGACAGGCTTAATCTAGGCATTCGTGGTGGGGATGTGAGCAGAGAACTTGCGAAACTTGAGTGCAGGTGGATTGTGACTTTAGGCACAATGACACCTGCTGGCCTCAACGAAAGATTAAGCTTCGCCCCCTTTCTTTAAGCTCCCAAAGACGTACCTTTGGGCACACACATGGTGGTGCCCTGCTGGTCCTTTTATTATTATTATTATTATTTTTATTATTATTATTTTTATTTGGATTTGGTTTTTCTGGGTCTATCCCCTGTCCCCATATTGGTAGTATTTTTTACTACCTTATATACATCATGATTCTCCTGGGTGTTTTCTGCTGCCATTGTTCAGGGTCTATCGATACCGCCCCTTTGTTACCATTCTCTGGAACCCTCTCGCCTTGTTGGGGACCTATGTACCCTGCATATATATTTGCTCACTATTGGACTTCTATGGCTACTCTATACCTCAAATCAAGGCTAGTCAGTTTTTTAACTTTGCTCTTTTTACTTGTTCACTTTAGTTTTGCACTTCTTTTGAACTGGCATTTTATGGGACCGACCTACAGCTTGGATGTGGACGTAATTTGGCGATGCAATATGGTCTGCGGGATATCGATGAGAACCACAGAGAGTGGACACACCAAGAGTGGATATGGAGGAGGATTATGGAGATGTATCATTCGGACATTTTCTATTGGAGTGTGCCTTCGGCCCCCTACCTTCTCTTCTCTCTCCCTCTTCCTTCTTCCCCTTCTATGCACTCTTTATACTGTTGATTTTTTATTTCATATTGTCATACTGTTCTGTGTAACATTTTCTAAATTTTGGTATTCTCTCCGATTGCCCCTGGTCCATTATCGCCAATGGCCCTTCCACTACTGCCCCTATCGATGGTGATAGATTTTACTAAATAGTATAGCTTTAGGAGTGTGGTAGTGGAAAGGGTGAAAGGGAAAAGAGTAATTCTGCCCCTATCCAAAATGGCGGCTAGCGGCGTGCGCATGCGCACTGAGCCACCGGAAGCGGACGGTGACGGGGACCTCCAAAATGGATGCACTGTGGATGTGACGTCATGGGAAGTTTTTCCCGACCACAGTGCACCCAGGAGAGTCTTCACCGCCGCTCCACACCCGGTGAGGAGGTGTGTCATGCAGCCAATAAGCTGCAGCTGTTAGTCGGTGCCCAAATAAGCCAGTCACTTAGAGCACTCTGCACCACTCGCCCCTTGAAAAAGCCGGACGCGAAACACGTGTCGGGGCTCCTGAGACGGAGGCAGGATTGCACCGGACCCCCATTTACACACCCATGGGTAAGCGCTAGATGATTTGCCTGCAGCTCTCTGACCACTAGGGCAACTTGATAGCTATTAACAGCGTTCAACGCTGCTCCTGAGCTGTCTATATTTAAGCACAGGCACTTTACTATCCTTTGCAACCAGGGTGAGGGTACACCGTCCTCTGCATCTCCTGTTTTTAGTCGCCCACCTCCCCCTCCTTACACTGTCCTACATCATTGTCTTTGACTGTCGCCTGTCTGTATCACCATTTATTAAATAAACTTTTTGTATTGCACTTGCTTAGCGTGGACATTCAGGTGATTTAATCTGGGTTACTAAAGCATTTTTTGGTCTCTTTCGTTTTATAGCTTTGAATTGATGTGTGCCCAGTATTATGATTGTTCCTGGTCTTTTATACAGTTATATTTATAATGACAGTAAAGTAAATAACACGGCAACTCACCGCTATCCGAGTAATCTTCAAATCTTTATTCCATGCGAGTTAGACACGGAAGACAAGCAAGGGAGGGAGGGGGTGCAGAGACTTGGTGACGGCTTGCCGTTTCGCAGCGCGACTCGCTGCTTCCACGGACCAAACTAGTCTGACTTGGTGACTGCTTGCCGTTTCGCAGCGCG
This sequence comes from Allobates femoralis, assembly GCA_033576535.1. Classification (NCBI taxonomy): domain Eukaryota; kingdom Metazoa; phylum Chordata; class Amphibia; order Anura; family Aromobatidae; genus Allobates; species Allobates femoralis. Next base: position 167,499,661 of record JARQOC010000001.1, on the reverse strand, counting down.
ACTCGCTGCTTCCACGGACCAAACTAGTCAGACTAGTTTGGTCCGTGGAAGCAGCGAGTCGCGCTGCGAAACGGCAAGCCGTCACCAAGTCTCTGCACCCCCTCCCTCCCTTGCTTGTCTTCCGTGTCTAACTCGCATGGAATAAAGATTTGAAGATTACTCGGATAGCGGTGAGTTGCCGTGTTATTTACTTTACTGTCATTGCGATTTGGACTGTCCTCGTTATTACACGAGCACCGCCGCTGCGAGTCGCTCACTCCCTCGGACGTAGTGCATAGCACCGGCGTTGCGAGTCGCTCACTCTGTCGGATGTAGTGCATGAAGGAACGGACTGACTGTGCCTCGCTATACCTCTTTACTATTGTCAGTTATATTTATAAGTTTAGTGCTTTGGATTCCTGTTCACGCTATCAGAAATATTTGGTCGTGATCTTCTGACCCCTCAAATTTCCAGATCGGGTTCTACTATTAGCTGTAGAAAACATGGTACTTTGACTCATGGGTTTTATGGCTGTAGTCTCTTAACGAAAATACATTTTTGTGTGTAATATGTCTGTGAGACCCAGGCTCACCGAGGTCTGGATGAATGAGACATCAAGAGTCTCATTGTGTGTGTTTCCCTACATCAATTTCTGCAATCACGCTTTCTCCAGCGGTGCTCCAGGCGGGCTGAATGTCTGTAGGGAAAATCAAAACTGGCCGAAGATTTCATTCATTATAACTTTATGCTGAAAATATACAACTCTGCCCTCCACTTTTCCAAACAAGCTTACTTCAACATGCTGATCACATCACTAGATCCTAAATGACTGTTTGACACTTTTCACTCCTTCTTTGGTTCAAGAGTATAGGCCCCAAAGACCAACCTCAGCACTGACAACTTGGCCAACTATTTTAAAGAAAATATTGACCACATAGAACAGGAAATTTCCTCTCAACCTCCTAATATAATCAATTCTTTCCCATCCTGCACTGCAACTGACTCCCTTTCCATCTTTGATCCAGTTACAGAGGAAGAAGTTACCTGGCTCCTTGCATCTTCTTGCCCTACTACTTGCACCAGTGGCCCTATTCAATCACAACTCCTTCAATGCCTTTCCCCAGCTGTCACCACTCATCTATCTAAAATACTTAATGTCTCCCTCTAATGTGGTGTCTTCCCCTCCCCCTTCAAACACATCAGTATACACCTATTACTTAAAAAAATTCTTGTCCAGAATTGTGCTGCTAACTACAGACCTGTCTCTAATCTCCCCTTCATCTTTAAACTTCTGTAATGCTTGGTCCACTCCCATCTGATCCACTATTTCTCAGACAATTCTTTTTGTGATCCTCTACAATCTAGTTTCCGCTCCTTACACTTTACTGAAATAACCCTTACTAATGTCTTTATTGATCTACTGACAGCTAAATCTAATGGTCACTACTCCCTGCTGATTCTCCAGGATCTCCCCAATGCATTTGATACTGTGGATCACCAGCTCCTCCTCTTTATGCTCCACTCTATTGGGCTCAAGGACACTGCTTTCTCCTGGTTCTCCCTCTACCTCTCTGACCTCTCTTTCAGTGTATCTTTTGCCAGCTCCTCTTCTTCTCATGGTTGGTGTACCTCAGGCTTCAGTCCTAGGTCCCCTTCTCTTCTCTCTATACAATGCTACTACTGAACAAACCAATCAGTAGATTCAGTTTTCAGTACCATCTCTATGATGGCATCACTCAATTATACATCTCTTCCCCTGACATCACCCCTGCATTAGTACAAAATACCAGTGATTGTCTGTCTGCTGTCTCTAACATGTCTCTACCTTAAACTGAATCTGTTTAAAAGTGAACTTCTCATGTTTCCTCCCTCTGTTAACATTCCTAAACCGAACATTGCCATTTCTGTGTGTGGTTCTACCATTACTCCCCAGCAGTACACCAGCTGTCTTGGGGTTATATTTGACTGCGATCTCTCGTTCACCCCCACATCCAACCACTCGCTTGCCCTTGTCATCTACACCTCTAAAACATCTCTAGAATTAAACTTTTTTTTACTGTTGAGTCTGCAAAAACTCTGTTGAACTTGTTCATCCTCATCTTGATTATTGCAATTTACTACTAATCGATCTTCTGTTTAACAAACTGTCCCCTCCCCAATCCATCTTTAATGAAGCAGCCAGGATCATATTCCTCTCCCACAGCTTCACCAAAGATTCTTCCCTGTCTCAGTCATTGCACTGGTTGCCCATCCGCTACAGAGTACAATAAATAATTAATAATTTCACCTAAAAAGTCCTCCACAGTTCTGCACCACTTTACGTCTCCACCATCATCTCTATCTATCTCCCTACCTGAGACCTCCATTCTGTTAATGAGCTAAGACTGACATCCTCAATAATCTGAACCTTCCACTTCCATCTCTAAGACTTTTCGAGAGCTGCACCAGTTCTCTGGAATGTACTACCAAGAACAATTCGATTAAATCACAATACTCACAGTTTTAAACGTGTCCTAAAAATACATTTGTGTAGACTAGCCTATCACTTCACCTTATTTATCTAAATATTCCCATTCTGCCCTTTACAATATCTTCTTCCAAATCTGGTCCCTTGCATCATCTGTATGCACACCCTCCATGCACTTAATAGCACTATACTTGTACAGATCCTCACTGGTGATCAGTTCATGCAGCATTTTGTGAAACCCCTATTTATTATATTGATGACTGGCCATATATGATGCCACTTTTTACCATTTACCTTTTTGTGCCTCCCCTAATTCCTCATGGATTGTAAACTTGTAAACAGGAACCCCACTAATCTTGGTATCTGTTGCATTTTTGTTACTCTGTATTGCCTCAAATTGTCTGTACATGTCCTCTCTGAATTGTAAAGTGCTGCATAATGTTTGGTGCTATGTAGTCAAAAATTATTATTATTATATTATTTTTTCTGCATTAGGGTTTTAATTATGGTAAATGTAACTTACTTTTGAATATGGAAATAGTTTGTAATTTAGCTGACATTTTATAATCAGTATACAGATGGTCGCTCGACACAAGTAAAATAATGGAAACATGAGGTAAAATATAATAAATTAATTCTACCAGAACAGTCATGTGCTGCGGCGATCAGATGTTCCCTGGTATATTGTCCATGTGTGAGTTACTGGATGATCATGTTTGCTGAGTAATTGGACAATCTGTTAGAGAGGGAAAGCCTTGAATAATTGGATTATCTGTTGAGAAAAGTGAAGACGTGAATAACTGGACAATCTGTTAGAATGAGAACTTCAGAATAAGTGAACAATCTGTTAGGAATAAGATAAAGAACTGTAATAAGTGTTCAATATAATGGAAATGCTATTAAACTGTATTTACAATAACTATACTTCACACAATTGCCAATTCAATGTATGAATTGTGTGAAATTATCCCTAAGTATCGACATTAAAATGTCTCAATTTAAGCAACATTTGTAGCAAAAAGACAATCTACTATAAATGGGATTATTATTATAAAGTCTGTTGCAGCCTAAGGCTGGTTTCACATTGCGTTTTAGTTAAATCCGATGCTCTCCGATGAAAATCGGACAGCATCGGATCCGAATCAGCCCCATGTTATCCAACGGGGATCGGATCGGATCACATTTCCGATTCTGTCAGATTTTTTGCAGGAGCAAAAATCGTAGACTGCTGCGATTTTGTCTCCTGAACAAAATCGGAGAGAATAGGATCGGAAGCGAATCGGATGGCAATTATGCCAAATCCGATCCAATCAGATGACTTTAACATGGGGCCCTATGGAGCAGGGTCCGAGGAAACATCTGATGTCTCCTTGGACCCGATTTTAGTGTACTGAGAATGCTCAGTACATGCTCAGTACACTAAAACTATTTTGTGCCGCCTAATTTAACTTCTGCAATGTATGTACAAACATTGCGGAAGTTAAATATAACTAAATCAAGTATTTAAAATAAAAAAATCTTTTTTTCTCAGCTGCCAGCACTCCCCGGCGTCTCCATCAGCTTCCCGCTCGGTAACAGGACCTGTGATGATGTCACAACCCGATCAGCTGATCGGGTCACATGAGCAGTTACCGCTGCAACCACTCATGTCACCCAATGACACTTCCGACATCATTGCAGGTCCTGTAAAACCGATCGGGAGCTCTATGGAGACGCCGGGGGAGCGCTGGCAGATGAGAATAAAGATTTTTTTATGTTGGAATGACAGGAGGAGCTGGGAGAAGAGGACAGGAGAGTAGAGAACAGGGGGGACAGCAGGGGGAAAACAGGGTGACAGCAGGGGGAAAACAGGGGTCAGCAGGGGGACAGCAGGGGACAACAGGGGGACAACAGGGTGACAGCAGGGGACAACTGGGGGACAGGTGGTAGTGAGCGCTGGAGCCCTAACACTCATCAATTAATTTTAAAGTTTTGTAAATTAGAGGTGTCTAATGCAGGGATCCTCTAGGGCCCTACAGCAGCATAACACAGGGCTTAGTAGTTTCTTTATAACTAAGCCCTTCGTAGCCAGCTCCAGTGCCAAGGAAAAAAAATCTAAAAATTTCCCTAAAAAAAACCTGTGTTGGCCTATGACCAGTGATTTCCTTCGGTTTCCCCTAAAAAGGGTATTTTTTTCTCTAACCAGTGATTGCCTAATTCATTAGTTTATACTAAAAAGGCTGTTGGCGTCTAATCAGTGATTGACAAATCCTTCAGTTTCCCCTAAAAGGCATTTTTGCCTCTAACCAGTAATTGCCAAATCCTTCACTTTTCCCTAAAAAAAGTTTTTTCTTACCTCTAACCAGTGATTGCCAAATTCTTCACTTTGTACTAAAAGGTTGTGTTTGGACCCAAACAAGTGCTTTCTAAATCAGTGTGCATAAAATATGAGTGGAAAATCCTGAGGTTGTGGTGGAAAGCAGAAGGGAAAAAGGGTTGTTGGAAAGGCGAGTAAGTTTGGTGTTCAAGGTATATGTCGGGTAGGTGCTACTGCTAATGTTACTGAATGCTATACTGACCAAACATTGACTTGTCGGATTCCAAGTGTGATGACAACTTCTGTTACTAGACATCTTACTCCAGTCTCTTTGTTTGCCAGCAACAGAGCGATACGAGTTTTGGATGAGGCCCAGAAAGAGCTTTTGCAACAGATCCTGGGAAGCGCTGCATCACGTTTCATGTCCTCCGGTTCCTCCACCTCAAAATCACAAATGGTACAGTCCTCAGAGGTGGTGCCCCATTTACCCATGTGTCATCCCATGTTAGAACTCTCCAATTGCTTAACTGATTGTGGGGAAACACATTCTATTTCAGGGGCATCAAAGGTCTACTTCAATGATTCACAGACTCCAGAGAAGGAAAGCATCTGCACAGAAGCCCAAAATCTTTTGGCGTTGGATCCGGGACAGATGAAGTAGGGTCCCAGCAGAATCCAGACCCTCGTCACTAGATGTAAACCCTCGGGTATGGAGGTGATGATGATGATGAGACTCAGATACCTGAGGAACATCCGCACTGTACTGTGCATTCAGGGTAGGAAGAGGAGGAAGGTGACTCTCATGGCGAGGAGTGGGACAACAGAGAAGATGATGTTGAGGTTCGAGATCCCACTTGGAATCAACCCAAAGTCACACAGCTGAGTAGCTCAGCAGAAGAGTAACTATGTAACTGTGGCAGTTGTTGTCCAACAGTTGTACAGCCGCAGAACCTCCACTTGTTTATTACCTTGTCGATGCGAGTGACAGCTTCTTTATGTTATGTTCTGTTCTGTTATGAAAGTTGACATGCCTATTTGTTTTGACCGATCTGAGACACCACTTGTTTGTCAACCCAGCATAACATCTCCACCTGCACTTCCCTCACAGAGGAGCATTTTGTAAGGCACACCCTACTCCACCCTCTCTCAGCACAGTATCCAGTCCTTGTTCCCACAGTTATAGTCATGGAAAAGATTATTTCCTCCAACACATCTCAAAGCAAAGAGCTTCAACTTCACAATCTCCATTTTGTTGACTACAGAAATGCTGCCTTTCTGCCTGGTGGATACAGACCATTTGCAAAAGCTGATGACCATCGCAGCCCCCCAGTATCAGTTGCCCATTTGCCATTATTTCTCAAAGAAAGCTGTGCCTGCTCTACATCAGCATGTCACAGACATCATCACTTGTGCCTTGAGAAACTCTGTGTGTGACAGGGTGAATATCCCCTATGACGCCTGGATGATAAACATGGCCAGGGGTGTTACATCTCACTCACAGGGCAATTTCAAATTCGGCACAAACATTGCAGATTCAGTTCGGGATTTGAAACACTAACAATATACAAAAAAGTAAAATGTGGCATAGTTCATTAACTGCTTGAATTTAAGTGATGCTTCTTTTCTACCTTCTGACACTGTAGAATAGTGGGTATAATGTGTTTGATGAGGGGAGGGGGTGGGGAGAGGTCAGAATAGAGTTGGACTCAATTTTTTTCATGACATTTTCTGTGTGGATGCATCAATTAGGTTTCATAAAATATCCACAAATTGAAGACACAAGGGCTTGTGTCAGTGGCTGGCTTGTTTCAGTTTCCCATAAAAAGTCTGTGTTTGGCCTCTATGGCTGGGGTCACAGTTGACATGAGTTTTTTTAGTGACTTTAAAAAACACATGCGTTTTGTCATGTCAGCATGAGTTTTTTAAAGTGTGTGATGGCTCCCTGCGTTTTTGGCTGCGTTTTTAAATCCGCACCAAAAAATAGTGCATGTACTATTTTTTGGTGCGTTTTGAAAAACGCATGCGTTTTTGTAGAAAACGCATGCGTTTTTATAACATGGGCCCCTATGGAAAACGCATGCAAAAACGCATGTACAATTAGTACCATTTAGTGGCATTCAAAAACACATGCGTTTTCCATAGGAGCCCATGTTAAAAAACGCATGTGTTTTCTAAAACGTATGCGTTTTTTTAACATGGGCTCCTATGGAAAACGCATGCGTTTTTGGATGGTACTAATTGTACATGCGTTTTTGCATGCGTTTCCCATAGGGCACCATATTAAAAAACGCACGCGTTTTTGGAAATGCACCAAAAACGCATGGTACTGTCACACATGTGTTTTTGCTATTAGGGCATGCGTTTTTTAACATGGGGGCCTATGGGTGCGTTTTTACATGCGTTTTTGAAAACGAGGTCTCCAAAAACGCTTGTGAAAAATGCAACTGTGACCCTAGCCTAACTAGTGATTGTCAAATACCTCAGTCTGTACTAAAAAGCCATTTTATGCCTTATCTCCATCACTTTTTTTGCCTCTAAGCAGTGAATGCCAAATCCTTCAGTTTCTACTAAAATGATAATTTCTTGCCTCAAACAGTGATTGCAAAATCCTTCAGTTTCCCCTAAAGAGGCTGTTTGGTCACTAACCAGTGATTGCCAAATCCTTCAGTTTGTACTAAGAAGGGATATTTTTTTTTTACCTCAAAGCAGTGATTGCAAAATCCAGCAGTTTCTCCTAAAAAGCCTGTGATTGACCTCTAACCAGTGATTGTCAAATCCTTCAGTTTCTTCTATAAAGGTCATTTGGTCCTCTAACCAGTGATTGCCAAATTCCTTAGTTTGTACTAAAAAGCCTTTTTTGCCTTAACACAGCAATTGCAAATCCTTCAGTTTCCCCCAATATGGCTGTGTTTGGCCTCTAACCAATGAGTGCCAAATCCTTAATTTTGTACTAAAAAGGCTGTTGGCTTCTAATCAGTGATTGACAAATCCTTCAGTTTCCCCTAAAAGGCATGTTTTGCATCTAACCAATAATTGCCAAATTCTTCACTTTCTCCTAAAAAGATTTTTTTTTACCTCTAACCAGTGATTACCAAATTCTTCATTTTGTAGTAAAAGGTTGTGTTTGGCCTCAAAGAAGTGCTTTCTAAATCAGTGTACATAAAACATGAGTGAAGCTGCAGGGGAAAAGGGTGGTTGGAAAGGGGAGTAAGCTTGGTGTTCAAGGTGTACGTCAGGTAGGTGCTACTGCTAATGTTACTGAATGCTGTATTGACCAAACATTGACTTGTCGGATCCCAAGTGAGGTGACAACTTCTATTACTAGACATTCTACTCCAGTCTCTTTGTTTGCCAGCAGCAGAGCGATACGAGTTTTTGATGAGACCCAGAAATAGCTTTTGCAACAGTTCCTGTGAAGCGCTGCATCAAGTTTCATGTCCTCCTGTTCATCCACCTTAAAATCACAATTGGTACAGTTCTCAGAGGTAGTGCCCCATTTATCCATGTGTCATCCCATGTTAGAACTCTCCAACCACTCAACTGATTGTGGGGAAACACATTCTATTTCATGGGCATCAAAGGTCTGCTCCAATGATTCACAGACTCCAGAGGAGAAAAGCATCTGCGCAGAAGCCCAAAATCTTTTGGCGTTGGATCCGAGACAGATGAAGTAGGGTCCCAGCAGAATCCAGACCATTGTCACCAAACGTAAACCCCCAGGGGTGGAAGGTGTTGCATGTAGTAGGTACCTACTACAGTTGTCTGAGGCAGCAAGGGTTGCCTAGCTTGGGCCTTTTTTGACATTGCACAAGATGACCCAACTCACGTTATTTGCAAAGTTTGTAAAAGGAACTTCAGTAGAGGCAAAAAAACAACAATTTGATTACTAAATGCATGAACTGCCACATGGCCATGCCCCCAGCATTAATCTAGGAATATTACTGTGCTAAAACTGTGTCTAGTGGGCTTCACTGAACATTGTCCACCACATCATGCGCACCTGCTGATTCTTTCTCCTTTGTCACCATGGCAAGTGTTGTTCAACAGATGTCCAGCCGCAGAACCTCCACTTGTTTATTTCCTTGTCGATGCGAGTCAAAGTCCCTTATCTGTTATGAAAGTTGACATGCCTTACTGCACACCTGTAATCCTGACTACATTGGGAGGCTTGGGCTGTTGGATCACTTGAGCTTGTGAGTTCTGTTCTGCTCTGTGCTATGTGGATCAGGTGTCTACTGTCCTCATCAATATGGTGACTTTGAGCCAGCTGCTTGGAGACACTAAATTAAATGAGGGTTGTTGTGCCTGGTCAAAAAAAAATAAACCAATTTAAACCATGAAAGAGCACTTGCCTAAAATATAGCACTTATGCATAGCCAGAATGGAGTAGACTGAGCAACACAGTGAAACTCTGTCCTTACTGCTGGGTGCTGTGGTGCACATCTGTAATCCTGACTACATTGGAAGGCTTGGGTTGTTGGATCACTTGAGCTTGTGAGTTCTGTTCTGCTCTGTGCTATGTGGATCAGGTGTCTACTGTCCTCATCAATATGGTGACTTTGAGCCAGCTGCTTGGAGACACTAAATTAAATGAGGGTTGTTGTGCCTGGTCAAAAAAAAAAAAAAAAAAATATGCCTATTGGTTTTGACCGATCTGAGACAACACTTGTTTGTGAACCCACCATAATATCTTCACCTGAACTTCCTTACAGAGGAGCATTTTGTAGGGTATACCCTACTCCACCCTCTCTCAGCACAACATACAGTCGGTCCCACAGTTATGATCATGGAAAAGATTATTTCCTTTATAAATCCTAAAGCAAAAAGCTTGAACTTCACCATCACCATTTTGTTGGCTACAGAAATGCTGCCTTTCTGCCTGGTGGATACAGACCATTTCCCAAAGCTGATGACCGTTGCAGCCACCCAGTATCAGTTGTCCACTTCTAAAAGAAAGCTGTGCCTGCACTACATCAGCATGTCACAAACATCATCACCCGTGCCTTGAGAAACTCTGTGTGTGACAGGGTGAATATTCCCTACTCATGCCTGGATGATAAACATGGCCAGCGGTGTTACATCTCACTCACTGGGAACGGGGTGACTCTGGAAATTTCTGGGACAGGCAGGGAAGGAGCTCTTCCCCAAGTGTTGAAATCCCAAAAAATGTGGGAACAAACCTCTGCATGTACCTCTTCATCCACTGCTTATGCCTCCTCCACCTCTTCCAGGGCTTCCAACTGCGCCCTCAATCTCTCCCTTAATGTTGCAACAGTTCAGACAGAGTCTACCCCACCTTCGTACTGCACTAACAGGGCTCACCGCAATCAGGCATTGTTGAAATTAAAATGCTTTGGAGATGCTAATCCTGGAGCCAGGGATATCCTTGCATGCTAACAGTGTCAACCTGGTGACGGCAAACTTACACACATCCTTTGCATGGCTCACATCCATAACCTGGTTGTCAAGCAATTGCTACGCCAGTATCTCAACCTGGATGAGATGCTGAACAAAATACAGTTGCCCTATGTTCACTTCTGCTGTTCTCACCCTATGGCTTATCGGCTAGTATTGCTATGGAGGTATTTCAGACAACAGGTTACCTGTTTTATATGCAATGTGCCAACATGGTGGAATTCCACTCTGCACATATTGCAATGACTGTGGTAACAGCGACAAGTCCTAGCGCAGTATGTGTGTACAGTGATTCAAAGTTAGGCAAATGTGGTGTAATGACGCTTGCAGAGTGGGCACAGATCAATGACCTCTGCACCCTTCTACACAGTTTTGAAATAGCTACTAAGATGGTTAGTGTCCACAATGCCATCATCAGCATCACTATTCTGGTCAACTACATGCTGGAGCAAAATTTCAAAAGTGTGCAGGATGTGGTGGTGGTACCAGAGGAAGAGGAGGAGAAGAAAAGGGAGGATGCAGAAAGTATATTAATATCTCAAAGGTACAGACTATTGTTACATAGCCAGGTGGCATGGCAGGGTGGAATAGAGCAACAGAGGGGGGCTCATAGTACCCGAAAAAGTGGTAGTGAAGGTGCAGGAGCCAAGAAACAAATGAAGTTGAACGAGGATGAAGAGGTGATAGGCACATAACAGTCAGCAAATGAGAAAGAAATGATCCTCCTCTCTGTTGTCCAAGGTTGGCAAGAGAGGACTGAGGAAGGAAACTCAATTTTTACACCAACACAACAAGGATTTAGACCTTATGGATGCATCAGACACATGACAGACTATCTGCAACATGATGCTCGTATCATTAGGATTCAAATTAGTGATGACTACAGGGTTGCCTCACTCTTGGATCCATGGTATAAGAGAATATTTAGCCAGATGCTCCAGCCTTGGACAGGGACATACGCATGCTAGAGTATCAAAAAAAGTTGGTAGACAATTTTAGGACTGGTTTTACCCAACACATCAGTGAGGATCACAGTACACACCTCAGATCTACTCTTCCAACTCAGGGGACGTTGGGTCGTCAGCGTAAAACATTAACAGCAGCAGTTTAACTGTCAGAAGCAATTTTTGGGAGTCATTTGACCAATTTTTTAAACTTACCCGTCCACGAGAAGAACCGAGTACAAGTCACATAGTGAAGGACTGGAGAGGATGGTACAGAAGTGGCTAGAGCTCAACATCCACTTCATCAGAGGGGTTTGGACGTTTTTGCATTTTAGGCTTAAAAAAATGGAGGATTGGCCTGAGCTCATCAATCATTCCTTGGAGGTTTTTTCATGTTCGGGATCCAGTATTCTCTCAGAACATGTCTTTAGCACTGCTGGTGGTGTCCTAACATGTAAAGGCATCTGGCTGTCCCTTGGAAGTGTAGTCTGCCTAACTTTCGTCAAAAGAACAAATCATGGATCTCCAAAAACTTTCCACCCTAGTGCAAGACTAGGCAGAGTAGGTGATGTTGTACTTTTCAGCATGCTGCATTCATCTCACCATTATACAATTTATATTCTGTGTCAATTGATGCCACTTTGGTGGTAGCTGACCCAATTTTCTTGAAATGTGGAGACTCTTATTGGGTGTCTCATTCTTGTCTGAATTTAGCAGCGCTTTGTGAGTACGATGCTTACATATGTCACCAATGAATGTTTAGTCTTAAAATGCTAAGCCAGGCCATGTTCCAGTCCCTGGACCATGCATGTGTGGCGCACTGCTCACGAAGGTAGTCACAGCCTTCCCTACTGCACAGCTGGGTTTCCACAGCAGGTACCTACTACATGCAACACCTTCCACCCCAGCACAGTAGGGGGAGCTAGACTCACTGACTTTAGGGGAGATCCCCTATAAATACTGCTGCTGGGGGATGAGTTAGAGTGTGCAGACGCTAGGAGAGCTGCAAAGATGTCCTGGTGCTTGGTGCCGCAGTTAGGCCCGAACCAGTGACCCGGAGTGGCCCTTCTACATTCAGCCAAGCCTAGGAGTGGTGACAGAAGGCAAGGAGCTTAGCCAAGGGAGCAGAGGAACTAGTGGAAGTTTGCCCAAGACTTACCAGATTCCGGGGATTCGTACGTGCAGGATCACTCTAGGACTGCAGAGGACCCGGCACACTGTGAAGATTTTAGTCACCCAGTCCCCCTGCGTACCCAGCAAAAGGGAGCCAGACACCGTAGTGTGGAATTACACCATAGTGATCAAAGAGGGTAACCCGTGGACCGCGCAGGAGGAGAGAGAGAGAACCAGAGAAAGCGAGGAGGCCAGTCGTGTTGCATATAGACAGGGCTTCAATGACAGCAGGGAACCTGAGGAGGCCTTATACCCACTGGAGTGAAGACTCACTGTGCACCTGGTCACCCAACAGTGCTCTGGACATCTTTACCTGTGAATACCACCAGTAAAACGGTAAAAGAGACTTTCTTCAGCGTGTGTGCATCATTCCTCCAGCCTCCATATAGACTGCCCCACTGCTTCTTCCCTGGCCTCAAGTCCCACTCCAGTCTTCCCCTTTGCTCTATGCTGCCCCGGAGGCCCAGCTCCGCCTATAGGGAGCTTTGCAATCCTTGCCACAATACCCTCGCCCTCCAGAGGACTTTGGCGGGCTGGTGACCCCTCACCAGGTACTACAGGTGGTGTCACAAGACAACAAACTCTTATCCCCTGTACATAACCCCTCTTTGAAGTGTCACCCAGGCCACGGGCTTAGGCACCGCCACCCGTGACATCCCCATGAACCCCTCTGAGCCTGATACCCGAGTACCCCACGGGCCTGGGGTTCGACACATGCAAGCTGCACCATTATACAATTTTTATTCTGTGCCAATTGATGCCACTTTGGTGGTATTTGGCCTTAATTTTTTAAAGTGTCGAGACTCTTCTTGGAGGTCTTCTTCTAGTTTGTTTTCTGAATTTAGCAGGGCTCTGTGAGTATGATGCCTACAGGGGTCACTTATCCCACTTTTACTAGTGAATGTTTAACCTTCAAATGCTAGGCCAGGCCCTGTTCCAGACCCTGTGCCTTGCCTGAAGGCTGTGCCATTATACAGATTTTATTCTGGGGCAATTGATGCCACATTGGTGGTAACTGACTTTAATTTTTTGAAATGTGCAGACTCTTCTTGGGGTGTCTTTGTTGTGTATTGCACGAATTTAGCAGGGCTCTCTGAGCATCATGCCTACACATGTCACTCATCTCCCTGTTCCTATTCAATGTTGAAGCTTGAAATACTGGTCCATGCCTTGTCCCATGCATCCATAATGCACAATGATGAAAATTTAATTCTGGGGAATAGATGGCACTTTTCATGGTGTCTGTCCTAAATTTGAGCTGTTTTGGCATCTTTTGTGCCCCTTTGAAGGTGTTTTCTAGGCCCTTAATTTTGCCTACCACTGATTTTAATGGGGTTCAGAAGATCAGCGAACTGTTCGCCGATCTTTTCGGTGAACATATGCCTGTTCGGCAAACCAAGCTCAACCCGAACTTCAAAAGGTTTGCTCATCTCTAGTGCTGCATCCTACTGCTTCTGTCTATTAAAATGTTTGTAGCTCACTCTGAAAGAGGAAGCTTTGAATGTCAATAAGGTGGCTATGAAGCAAGATTTTAGAAAGGGTGATACTACACAGCCCAGCCCCATCCCAACTTTTTAGCCTACAATGGTTGAGGAACAGGAGGTGGAGGATGAGGAGGAAGAGGACTTTTTTTTTCTGTGATACAGAGGGGGCTACCAAACCCAGCTTGCTATCTGGCCAGCATGGATAACCTTAGGAGAAAGGAGGAAACACATCTAGTCTTTATCCTGTTGGGGACACTGAAAGGTTGCCTCTTTGTAGTCTGGCAGACTAGGCACAGTTCATGTCCTGCTGCTTTTCCCAAGACTCTCACGTGATCCAAATTTTGGCCACCACCAAATATTGCTAGTACACCTTTCTCGACCTAACTGTACAAAGAGAAGTTTCCTTATCTCATTCTGGTGACAGAAAGGTGTTCTAGAATGCAAAAATATCAGAGTGCAATTGTAGAACAGTTGCTCAAAAGATTACCCTCAGACAACACTGGCAGTTCAGGTACCACCTCTTTGCATCAACAAGGCTTACAGACAAGAGACATGTGATTCACCCAGGGTATGGGGACTCGGGTATCTGGGCCTTCTGCTTGGTAGTGATGTCACTGGTGGCCTGCCCAGATTCATGGCCCTGGGGTCTTACTTAAAAATGGGGGTAGTTGGTGTTGGATTGAAGATAAAAGTTTAGAAAGTTTATCGTGACGCCACCTGCAGATCCTGGTGAAAGAACTCCGGCGTTGCTTCAGTCCTCCGGAGGGTGATGGTACAGCAGCCAAGATGGTATAGCTCTCTGCAGGCGGAGCTGGCCCTCCGGGGCAAGGATGCACATGTAGGGATAAAGGTGCAGATGATGGAGGTTGCAGTTTCAGCGCAGAGTCTCGGGAAGTCTCCCATGGTATGCTTTCCCGGATCTACCCATTGTCCTGCTGCTACTGCCTGTCCTCGGGTAGCCTGCTTAATACCAGGCCGTTGAGGTGCTCTGACAATCCCGGCTTCCACTCTCTCACTCTCCTGCTCTGAAATCAAACCTCAGTGGGTTAACCTGGTGAGACTGAGCCCGCCAGACTGGGTGTCGAGGCTGGTAAACAGATCCATGACCTCTGGTGTTCTTGGCGCAGGGGATGGACTCCCTGACCATCTTCGGAACCGGTACTCTGGTGTATGTAGACTAGGGTTCCCTCACTGTGTATGGACGCTTGAAGGGTCCCCTCCTTCAGTCTGGGCTGCATGTTCTCCTTTCAGACACCCTCCCTGAAAGTCTCCTTTTCTCACTTGGAGGCTCACCGTTTCCCGTCTTTCCTCAGTGCCATCTAGAACTCACTGTGTGTCCTCCCCTTAGCTCCCCCCAGGGTACGGGCCCAAAACCATCTATTCTAGGTGGGTTTGTGGGAGTGCTGGGTTGGGATCTCCCACAGACATCTGCCTTCCACTGTGACAGGGGTTACTGCACACTCATTTATGGGTGCAGTACCCCAATTGTGGCGCCTGACCAGGTGGGGCCCACACATGCACAGCAGGTGCACCACTAGCAAGGGCAGAATGTTCAAAACATGGGATATTTTCATGAAAATGGTATATCCCCAAGGGACAGCTGTGCAGGGAGCTCTGTGAAGGAGGGAGAAGTTGACCCACATGGTGAAGAAAACATACCAGCGTCATTCCTGATTCTTCAGTGCACAATAACTATTGGTGTCCGAGTTGGACAATTAGCATGACCTCTCCTTGTTCGCCTTGGAGGTGCTGGCCAGGCGTGCTTCTAGTGTTTTGTCTGAGCAGGTATTTAGTGCTGCCAAGGCAATCGTAACAGATAGGCCCACAAGCTTGTCATCGGCAAATACAGACAGGCAGACTATACTAAAACCGAATGATGGTGGGGACATCAGCCCACCGGATGACACCTACCAAACTTAGTCACCCAAAATGTCCAGTTTTGTAAGTTCGCTTACATTGACCCCTTCCCATCTAACCCCCTTTGATTTAATTTTAACCCATCCTACACCTCCTCCTTCTGCACCATGGCCTTTATGCTCATTCATGTACAGTATACCCCACAGAGGTAAAAAAAACTTAGTGCCTTTGGACATTAGCCCTACCACTGTAGGAGTCACACTCCTAGAGAAAGGTAGAACAATGTTTATAAGACCCTCCTTGTGCTCTCTTCCAGTGTGTATCACACAGCTCCCAGCAGGCAGCATGCAGCTTGGCAACGTCCATCACTCCAGAGTAGCACCTTCTGTTCAGATAGCTAGGCCAGGAATGAAGTTAAATCACCAGCAAGGAATGCTAGAACGTGTGACCAAATAAATGAGATGGGCGTGATCACAAAGTAGCCACACATGGAAAGAGAACTAAGGAGCTTGCTACCAACATAAACTGACATTAACTCCAACACTGCCAAAGGATAGAAACACATTTAAAATGAAGTCTCAATACAGAAATGAGACACAGGTCCCAAACATGTCACAGACTCATGACACTTGCATTGTGGAACGGCACCACAGTCATGCTCTGTCTAACGAGGTTCTTCATCCAAGCTCTTTACTAGTGGCTATGATCGTGCAATATGCTCCACAGATCTGTTCAGGTCGCAGCCTTACACATATTGGAACATGGTCACTGCAAGGCTCAGTCATTTAGCTGAGCTCTGTACCAGTGCCAGTCACCTGCATAATAAACTCCACATATTTCATCTTTCTCTGGGCTATATCCTCTAACTACTTGGACACACAAAAACCTGAAAGAGATACTCTGTCTGGTTGTGTAGTTGCCAGAAGACGTCCTTGGCTTGTGCAGAGTGGTCAATGACACTTCTGTCCCTTTCCCTGGGGAAGGCTGCTTCAATCCACAATGAGGCTTTGACATTTTTTTGACATGGCTTTCAGGCCTGAGAGACTGTTTTCCCTATTTGGGGGTTAAATTTAATGAAAATGATTAAAAAAATGTTTGGGGTCAGGAAGGATCAATCCTCATTATAGTAATGCTAAATTTCATTAACCCTGCTGTTCTGTTCCCATGTACTACACACTTGTATTGCTCCTGGGTTACTATGACCCGGTTTATTAAATCTTGATTTTAGATACTCTAACTCAATTATTTTGATACCTTTTGCTTAATAGACTGTATGGGAACATGTTTGGAAATAAAAAAAAAGAAAAATGAAATTGAAATCAATTTTTTTTGTTAGAAAAAACTTAGTAATAAGCAAAACGAAAAATAGCAAACTACACATGTGTGGTAAAAAAAACAAACCAAAACAAGCAAATCAAACATTTTTTTAAAAACAATTAAAGATCAATAAACATTTCAATTTGAACATATTCACGTGGTAATATTACTTTATGTATTCTTGCATGAAGAACAATAAACATGGGCTTTGCATAAGAATTTTTGGCATCCAGAACATGCAATACTTGTTTTATTATCACAAGAATAAGGGCAATAACTGCACCTTTTTCTTTTTATTCTTGAAGCACCGCTGGTAGAGCCCATGGGGGTAGAAGTGGTTGTGGAGGCCATGGTTTCACTTTCCTGAGCATGTTGCTGGATGCTCTGTACAAGGTCTGCTGTTCCTTCCGTTCTGGGTGTTACCTTTCTTTCCTCAATATATGGTCTAACCAGTGCTTTTCCAAGTTCTTCTATAAAGAGTCTTCGTTTATGGAGTTTGTTTGTATTCCAATTCAGGTTGCTTTCCCTCCACAACACAAAAGTATTTTATGCCGACAAATCCAGAATGTTGGAAAACAGAATCATAAGCCACCGATTTGTATATCTTTTGCAGGTATATGTACTAATGAGCTGATCTAATGTGTCTACACCACCTTTAGTTGCATTATAGTCCAAGATCATGTTAGGTTTTTTATCTTCCCGGGTACTTACTGCATTATCATGGTGGTTCGTACTCATTAGTATTACTTGTTTATTTTTTTTTGGAACATACGCAACAGACTTAATTAGCAAAAAAAAATCATTTGGAGGCCTTTAGAGCTCAGCTTTACAAAATAAGGCCCTCTTACACAGCGCGTTCTGCGCAGTCCGTTCTGCACAGAATATACACGTGTAGTGCACACCTAGTGATCTCTCTGCATGTGCTCTACATTTTAGTATAGACTGCGCACCAAAAATAATCAATATAAAGCCATTTTTATGGTACGCAGATCTCAATGCATACACCCGGCAGATCGTGTGCACGACCCCATTGAAATAATTTAGGAAATAAATAAATTGATATACAATAGTAGATGCAATAAATAGACCCAACTGAGGTTATAACTCCTTTATTTCACTGAAAATATGGCCTCACAGCTGTAAAAAATGATGCCGGGTCACTATGACCTGAACACGAGAAGTGTACAAATCGGAGTGTAGCTAAAAGTAAACACAAAAAAAACCCCACACACATAGATAGGTCCCCCAAATGAGGAAAAGTCAAGTAACCTCAAGTTTTAGAAACTTATAAAAAAATATCTACAGGGCCACAAAAATTGTCTACAGGTCACTATGACCCGAACAGAACAGCAGGGTTAAGATAGTGCAGACATATTTCTTAGCACTTTACAGTGCTGGTTGGGACAGGAGAAGTGTACGAATACAAGAATAGTAAAAAGTATTCGGCATGGATATGCTAAACCCAACAATTTCATTATTTGCCCCTCACTAGTGACACGCCCACCCGGCCGTGGGGTACTCGGAAGCAGGCCGGGTCAATCCTCTTCTGGGGAAGTAATGGGGCTGTGACCCACTCCATGACCCTGGCAGTGTTGTTAAATGGAGAAATAGTGTATATGGGATTATGTGACTCCACCTGTGGTATTCGGCTATATAGGGCTGACACTGCAGTTCGGGACCATTGGGGCAGTTGATGACGCGGCAAAGATGAGATAGTTCCCCACAGGTGGAGCAGGGCCACAGGGCAAATAATTCAGTCAAAAAGAGCTGTAGTGATCGTTGGGGTGCAGGGTCACAGATGCAGGGAAAGAACCGGAGAACCCAGGGTTGTAGTTTCTGTTACCTTTACTTGGTGGTTGCAGATGTTGTCCGGGGCACTTATTACAGATGGTAATAGAGATCTGGGGGCCTCGAAGCAATTGGATGAACCACCACACCAGGGGAATTCATAGGCTTCCCTTTTGCCCTCTCCCTTTTGGTCCTTGCTGCCTAAAGCTATGCAGGCAGCTTGGGCCTTTTTAAGGTGCTGCTCCACTCCTGGCGGCTCCAGGCTCTAATCTGCTGCTGTGCCGCCAGGTATTTGGTGTGGCCAGAAGACTTGCAGTCTTCTGCCCTCCGGACTCAGCTGCTGGGTCTTCAGTACCCCACAACTCAAGACTCCCGTGTCCTTTTCTCTGGTGCTCAGCTCCGGGATGAGCTCTTTCACAGCTCAATTTCCCCTCAGAGCTCTCCTTGACATCTCTCCTGTCTTTCCCCTCAGACCATCTCCAACGGTTAACTTACACTGACTGAACTCCCACTTCCTGTTTGCCTCCTCGTCTATAACTGGTCCAACTGTCTTTCTACTGTGCACTTCCTTCTGCTCCCCTGAAACTGGGTTAGAGCTGCCCCTTCAGGCTCAGAGCAGGAAAAGTGTTGGATGCTGAGTATTACCTAGCATCAGGACCCCTTTTTGCTTCCAGGCATGACATCACCCCCTGTTAGGGAGGTAATGCCACTGTGGCGACCGGACCCTGGTGTGCCTCATTTCCCCCTAGTTAACTTCAGTACATCCCGACTGAGGAAACATTTAAAAAACAGGTATTAACGTCAGACAGAGCAGTGCATCACTTCCGGTCACGTGGACTTGCGTGTATCGTCACTTCCGGTGACACGGTATGCAGGGAGCAGCATATAATGCGGGCTGGGATAGTGCCATGTATCCGCTGAAGTGACCACAGGTCTTGACCAGGTCACAAAACACGTTGGGGTCCTTCTGCCCGGTCTCTACGTTTTGTGTGCCTTGCTCTGGGATGTCCTCAGCGAACTCTGGTAACATGCTTTACCCATGAATTTAGGACTATGCCCTATTACTGCCTATGGTAATGAGTCTATGTGATTCCTGTTAAGCACTTGTACTTTGTTATATAATAAATGTGAACCCAATTGATGTAAATTGTAACTTGCTGTGAGCAATGTGATCTGCCATTGTTACTTGGTATATCACAGTCTGTAAACCTGGAAATAGTTCAATAATATGCTAGGATCCAGACCTGTAAACTGTGATTTTTATGGGTATCTCCTATGTAAATGTATATCAGTTATTTAGCTGTAGACATCCAGCATATGTCACTTTACACCCTCTTTCTAGTCCATGATCCTCGTATTAAAACAATAAAATTGTGTAGTAATGCAAAATTGAAAGCTTTAACTCTTTTTTCTCTCTGTATTATAGACTTGTTTAGTAGCTTCATGAAATGGAATCCCTTTTCGGGCTTTTCACTTTCATTTATATGGAAATACTGTATTTAATTATTCAAAAACTGGACAAGGCCTCGAACACTCGGCCAGGTGTTCCAAGTGGTCTTCGTACGTCTTGGAGTAGACGATGACGTCGTCCAGGTACAGCAAAGACTTTTGAAAGTTTTTATGTCCCAGGCAGCACTGCTTAACCACTGGAACATTCCCGTGCGTTGCAGAGCCCAAATGGAATGCAGTTTAACTCATAGAGCACCATCGGTGTTGTAAATGCGGTCTTCTCTCTGTCCGCCTCTGCTACGGGAACGTGTCAATACCCATTGGTGAGATCTAAAGTGGAGAAACAGCAGATTTTTAAGGCAGCTAAGGACTCCTAAATGCTGGATAATGGGAATACGTCCTTATGTGTAATGCAGTTAATCTGCCTGTAATCAACACACATTGTCATTGTGCCATCCTTTTTATTTACCAAGACTAATGGAGCCGCCCAGGGGCTACAACTATCTTTGATCACCCCAGCCCCCTTTATCTCCCGTAAAATTCTCTTGGCACATTGATAGTAAGCTGGAGGCACCTCTCATTAATGGGCGGATGGTCTCTTGTGGGAGATATGGTGTTTGACCCCTTTTACCTGTCCAAAGTCAAGTGGGTGTTTATAAAAAACTGTTCATACTCTCGTAATGCCCAGTAAACTCCGTGCTTTTGGTGTAAAGGGGTGTAATTAGTGCCTACATGTAGCTTCTGACACCAATTCTCTAGCTGCTCTTTGGTGCCATTGTCCTCCGCCTGGCTGGACAGAATCAAGAGTTCCACTGCTTTTATGGCGTTGTTACTGACAGTGAACAGTTTAAGAATGGTAGCATACCGGGGCAGGTTGACCTCATCCTCCCAAAAATTCAAGATGCGCATTGTACTCTCCCCGTTGCGGACATCAACTACCCCCCTGGCTGTCAGGATGGTGGGCCTACTCTCAATACATGGGTTCTACCAGGGCCTGGTGATCCTGCCCTCTGAGGCCTATTGCTGCCCGACACCAGATTAACATTTCAATCCTTGGAGGTATCGGATCATTTACTCTTATACTGCTGACTTTCTCCACCAGACAACTCCACCTGCTGCCTCTGCATCAGAGCCCTGATTTCCTTCTGCATTATTCACTGCTTATCGGAACTGGAAGTTTCGGCTACCTGTTGTAATAGAACAATAATCTCTGCAAGACAATTTCTATCCATTGGTACCTAAGGTCATCATTGGATTACATTCCGACGATCAATGTCTACAACAATTAAACCTTGAGATTTTAACTCTACTCAGCCAACCTTTACGGTCACCTTTTGTACCTCCACTTGTGGTAGAGGTTGACCATTGCTGGAATTATTGTCAAGTCATCATCTGGGCCAGGATCAAGTCAGAGTCAGCCTAATAACGCTTATAAAGGATATGTGGCATCATTGTCACCTGGGATCCAGTGTCCAGTTAAGAGTTCAGTGTAATGCCATCAATCAAGACTGGTCATATGCTGGAAGAGAAAATGGCGCCAACGTAGGGTGTTGCCCATGACAATTTGGATTAACAAATAGATTGGCTTGCTCACCTCATATGGTTGTGAAAGCCACAACCACTACATAACCTAATGTCGTCCTCATGACAAATCCTGACGGATTGAGCAGTCTTCCAAGATAAATTTAGTGCATCAAGAGCAAAAAATTGGAATCTACGATCGCGCTACCGTCCAGTCAATCACATAGATTAATGATTGTGATATTTTATCTTCAATGCGTTTATGGCTCCCTGCCTCTTCATCAGGAAAAACAGATGTACATCTGTGATTTTTCCTGATGAAGAGCCAGGGAACCTTAAAACGCGTTAAAAATAAAACTCACAATCATTAATTTATGTAGTTGACTGGATGGTAGCGCAGTCGTACATTCAATTTTGTTCTCTTGATGCCCTAAATCAATTATGACTGGGAGGACTGGTCATCCCCCTACATTTCTTGTCTCACCATCTCTGTGGGCCTGATCATCTTATGCCTAAGGGTGGCCCTCTGCTCCAGGGGTTGCTCGTTTAAAGGACAGTATCTTGCCAGATGCCCTGCTCTGTCACAGCAGTGGCAAATCGGTTGTCCAGCTGCATCATAATGATCGTTTTCTCTTCCCCAGATGGTGGGATTCGTTCTGTCGTTGCTATAGGACATCATCTGGACTGGAGGCCAGCTGGATCTTTTCCTTTTGGGGAAGCAGCTTGCATGGACTGCACGGTTTTGGTTAGCGCAGCCACACTTTTGGTCAGCTCCTGAATCTAGGCACGTAGATCTGCAGAGGAGCTATCATCACAGGCCTGTTCATCAGCTCCCAAAGGTGCTGGAGAAAAGGGTGCTGCCTCCTAGTGGTAGGTGATAGCAGAGCGCTGGGTGGATGCAGTGCCGCCTGGGGTTGCCTCTCGCAGCACCCGAATGGCCCGATCTTTAAACTGTGCCAAGTGTTATGAACGGCAACTGAGGAGTAACATGTGGTGTTCACAGGAGAGGTTGGAAACTAATACTGGTCGTGGAAACCTGACTAACCCACACAACCACAAGTAGCCATAGAGTGCACTACGATGCCCTATAGCGCCTCAGCACAGCCGGAAGACTAATTAAAGGGATCCTGTCACCCCCAAAACACCTTTAAAGCTATTAAAACCTGTCCCTACAGCATATTAACACTTTCCCTACACTCTTTTTAGCTCCTAAATGCAGTAAATGATATTGCATAAAAACGTTTTATAAGTACCTGCTTAGTGATGATAATGAGTGACTATGCTATTCATAGTCACTCATCAAGACTGCCCCTCTGCTTCATAGCACGCCTGAATAGGCGTGATCTACATCCAGGATTCAAAATCGCGCGTCCCTTCTGTGCCCTGTGTCGTAGGAGGCTGCAGTGTGGCTTGTGACGCGATCCGCGTCATTCCCGGCGCCCTGTGACGTATTTACAGCGGCGCCGCGCTGTGAGCTTCAAAATGCGCACTGCGCATGCGCATTGGGCATGCGCAGTGCACATTTTGAAGCTCACAGCGCGGCGCCGCTGTAAATACGTCACAGGGCGCCGGGAATGACGCGGATCGCGTCACAAGCCACACTGCAGCCTCCTACGACACAGGGCACAGAAGGGACGCGCGATTTTGAATCCTGGATGTAGATCACGCCTATTCAGGCGTGCTATGAAGCAGAGGGGCAGTCTTGATGAGTGACTATGAATAGCATAGTCACTCATTATCATCACTAAGCAGGTACTTATAAAACGTTTTTATGCAATATCATTTACTGCATTTAGGAGCTAAAAAGAGTGTAGGGAAAGTGTTAATATGCTGTAGGGACAGGTTTTAATAGCTTTAAAGGTGTTTTGGGGTGACAGGATCCCTTTAAACCTAAAGACGGAAACAGGAAATACCTGACTGCCTGGGAGCAGACCGCAAAGGAATAGCAAGCCCCCCACAAATACTGACGGTTAGTGGAGATGAAAAACAATACACAGGCAGAAAATAGATACAAGCAAAGAGAGGCCCAACTATAACTAAATAGAGAAAGACAGGACAGATTACCTACGCGACCAGCAGCAAAACCCTATAAAAAAAAACAACTGCTGGATGTGCAAAAAATCTGAGCCCACTAAACCAGCAAGACTCCTGTGAACAATTCCAAAGTCAGTAAAACTGACATTAAACAAAACTGGGAACTACAGACAGGTAATGGAATGGTTAATGGACTAGGGAGAAATTCCTCCCTAACTGAATGCAGGGAAAAAACGACACTTATACAGACAAATAAACAAATTCTACACTCAGAGCAGAAACATGAGTAATTCAGATACAAAAGGCACATTACAAATGAGCCACAGATTTGCAGAAAAACAACCATTCACTTATCTGTAAGGGATTCAGCAAGGACCAGGAGAAGACAGGAGGCAAGCAGTCACCTCATAAACAATTAATTTCCATAGAAAAAGACGACACTCACCAGAATTGTGCAACGGTGCTACTTTTATTCCAGGTTAGTGGTGATACATGGTGTGGGGAGGGAGTAGTCATGAACAATGGACCACTGGCAAAGAGCCGGCCAAATCAGCAAACTTAAATATCCCAGTCCAAACCAACCCTCCAGTCATTATCAGATTCAGGTGATACATCTCTCACAGACAGGGTAGATGCATCACCAGTCTCAACCACACGAGGTAGCTCCAAACCAGAAATTCCATGCAAGGAATCCACAACAGTACCTTCCCCACGAGGAGGGGTCACCGAACCCTCACCAAAGCCCCCAGGCTTAGCAGGATGAGCCAGATGAAAGGCGTGAACCAACTCATCGGCATGGACATCGGAGGCCAAAACCCATGAATTATCCTCCTGACCATACCCCTTCCACTTAACGAGATACTGGAGATTACGTCTTGAGAGGCAGGAATCCAAAATTTGCTTGACCGGATACTCCAAATCCCCATTAACCAACACCGAATCTGGAGGAGCAGCAGAGGGGAACACCGGCTCCAAATGCCACTTCAACAAAGACTTGTGAAACACATTGTCAATTCGAAAGGACGCAGGAAGCGCCAACCTGAACGAGACAGGGTTAACAACCTCAGAAATTCGATAAGGACCAATAAACCGCGGTTTAAATTTGGGAGAGAAAACCCGCATAGGAATATGCCGAGACGACAACCAAACCAAATTGCCAACTCTAAACTGGGGACCAACACACCGCCCACGATTAACAAACCGCTGAGCATTCTCCTGAGACAGAAACAAGTTGCCCACAACCTGAACCCAAATCTGCCGCATCCTCTCAACTATGGAATCAACACCTTGCCCAGATGAAAATCGAGAATGGAAACCGAAAGTACAAAAGAAGGGTTAAACCAAGGTAGCAGAACTAGCCCGATTATTAAGCGCAAACTCGGATAGGGGCAAAAAGGCAACCCAGTCACCCTGGTCAGCCGACATAAAATATCTAAAATACGTCTCTAAAGTCTGGTTAGTTCTCTCCGCTTGACCATTAGACTGAGGATTACACGCAGAAGAAAAGGGCAGCTCAATACCCAGCTGAGCACAAAAGGCCCTCCAAAACCTGGAAACAAACTGGGCCCCCTGTCAGACATAATATTTTCTGGAATGTCATGCAACCAAATGACACGCTGGAAAAACAGCAGAACCAACTCCGAAGAAGACGGCAACTTAGGCAAAGGAACTAGATGAACCATCTTGGAAAACCGATCACAAACAACCCAGACAACAGTCATACTCTGGGAAACAGAAATGAAATTCATAGAAATATGAGTCCAAGGTCTGTCCGGCACAGGCAAGGGTAACAACAACCCACTAGAATGGAACAAGAAGCCTTAGACCGTGAACACGTCGCACAGGACTGCACAAAGGCCCAAATATCACGCGACAATGAAGGCCACCAAAAGGTCCGGCTGACCAAATCCCTGGAACCAAAAATACCAGGGTGACCCGCCAAGACAGAACAATAAATTTCAGAAATAACCCTAGTAACCCATCCGGCAGGCACAAACAATTTCCCCTCAGGACATCTCTCAGGTTTATTTGCCTGAATCCATTGAAGAGCAAACCTCAAACTAGGAGAAATAGACTACCCCCTCTTTAAGGATGCCACCAGGTTCAGAAGGTCTCAAAGGAATCAGCCGCAAAGCTCCAAGAGAGGGCATCAGCCTTCACATTCTTAGAACCAGGGAGGTAGGAAACTACAAAATCAAAGCATGTAAAAAAACAAAGACCACCAAGCCTGTCTAGGATTCAATGTCTTGGCAGACTCGAGATAAACCAGATTTTTGTGATCGATTAAGACCACGATACGATGTTTAGCTCCCTCCAACCAGTGACGCCACTCTTCAAAAGCCCACTTCACCGCCAACAATTCCCGATTGCCCACATCATAATTACGTTCAGCAGGGGAAAATTTACAGGAAAAGAATGCACAAGGTCTCAACTTGGAACTGACAGAATCTCTCTGAGGCTGTGGTCACAGTACCATTTTTCACATGCATTTTTGGAGACCTGCGTTTTCAAAAACGCATGTAAAAAACGCACCCATAGGCCCCCATGTTAAAAAACGCATGCCCTAATAGCCAAAAAGCATGTGTGACTGTCCCATGCTTTTTTGGAGCATATCCAAAAACGCATGCGTTTTTTAATAAGGGGCCTTATGGAAAACGCATGCAAAAACGCATGTACAATTAGTGCCATTCAAAAACGCATGCGTTTCCCATAGGAGACCATGTTAAAAAAAAAACGCATGCGTTTCCGGAAACGCATGCGTTTTTTTAACATGGGCTCCTGTGGGAAACGCATGCGTTTTTGAATGGCACTAAAAGGTACTGATTGTACATGTGTTTTTGCATGCGTTTCCCATAGGAACCCATGTTATAAAAACGCATGCGTTTTCTACAAAAACGCATGCGTTTTTCAAAACGCTCAGAAAAATACTACAAGCACTATTTTTATGTGCAGATTCAAAAACGCACCCAAAAACGCAGGGAGCCATCAGAGACCTTAAAAAACTCATGCTGACATGAAAAACGCATGTAAAAAAGCATGCGTTTTTAAAAGGCACTAAAAAAACTGTGACCACAGCCTGAGACAACACTGCCCCTGCTCCAATCTCAAATGGCATCAATCTCCACCTGAAAAGGAAAAGAAACATCAGGTTGCCGTAACAAAAGAGCAGAAGTAAACCGTCGTTTGAGTCCTAAAAGGCGTAAATAGCCGCAGGAGACCAATTCTCCACATCAGCTCCTTTCTTGGTCAAATCAGTCAGCGGTTTAACCACACTAGAAAAATTTGCAATAAACTTATGATAAAAATTAGCAAAACCCAAAAATTTCTGAATGCCTTTCACACATGCGGGCTGAACCCAATTATAAATAGCCTGTACTTTAACAGGATCCATCTCCACGGAGGAAGGAGACAATATAAATCTCAAAAAAGAAATCTTTTGGACGCCAAAGAGACACTTAGACCTCTTGACGTACAGAGCATTATCCCGAAGGATCTGAAACACCGTCCGGACCTGCTCAACATGAGAATCCCAACTGTCAGAGAAAATCAAAATATCATCCAGATAGACAATGAGAAACTTATGGATAAAGGTCAGAAAAATCTCATGCATAAAAGACTGGAAAACAGATGGCGCATTTGTCAATCCAAGAGGCATAATAAGATATTCAAAATGACCCTCAGGTGTACTGAAAGCTATTTTCCATTCATGACCCTGCTTAATACGAGTAAGATTGTATGCCCCTATGAGGTCAATTTTAGTAAACCGCATGGCCTCCTTGATTCTAGAGAACAAATCCGAAATCAGGGGCAATGGGTATTGAAACTTAACCGTGATCTTAATCAAATGGCGATAATAAATACAAGGTCTCAAGGATCCGTCTTTCTTAGCAACAAAAAGAAACCAGCTCTCAACAGCGAGGACGAAGGTTGAATATAGCCCTTCTCTAACGAGTCCTTAATGTAATTCCGCATGGCATCATGATCAGGCACAGACAGATTAAAAAGTCGACCCTTAGGGCATTTACAGCCAGGAATTAAATCAATAGCACAATCACAGTCCCTATGTGGAGGCAGACAAAGGGACTTAGGTTCGTCAAAAACATCCCAAAAGTCAGACAAAAACTCAGGGATCTCTAAAGCAAAAGGGGAAACAGACAATAAGGGAATGTCACCATGCACACCCTGACAACCCCAAGTAGTTACCGACATAGATTTCCAATCCAAAACAGGATTATACTCTTGCAGCCATGGAAATCCCAAAACAACCACATCATGAAAATTATTCAAAGCCAAAAATCTGCGCTCTTCCTGATGAACGGGTGCAACCCGTATGGTCAACTGAGCCCAAAATTGAGGCTTATTAACAGCCAGGGACGTGGCATCAATACCCCTCAACGGAATAGGGGAACACAAAGGCTGCTGATTCAACCAGAGCTAGGGTGGGTGAGGGACTCGGACACCGGGGCTACTGTGTGGAGAGTCACGGATGGTCGGGACCCGGTGCCGTGCCCTGGCGATCAATTATACCAGATGTTGATGGTAAACGGTGGGGGTTAAAGGGGTTATTTACAGGGGAACGTGACGCCACCTGTAGTGTCCGGTAAGGTGGTACCGGCGCTGCCAGCTGGCCGCTGAGGTGATGGAGGGGGCAGCAAAGTGTGGTACAGCTCCCCACAGATGGAGCTTTACCTCAGGGCAGCTATTGTAGTGAGACGGTGAGGGAGGACAGTGATGGTAATGGTGGTGCAGTTCTTACCCCATCTGCTGATGATGTTGATGATGTTAAGTCCTCTGAGCTGCGGCAGGAAGAATAACAGAAACAGTTCCAGTTTAACTCTGCTTTACTTGGTACCGACTGATGGCATAACAAGACAAGGTACAATTTGGTTTCTGGGTGCTGTTACCAACTCAGGGTTTTTTTTATGGAGTCTCTAGATGTTCTCTCTTAGTCTTTCAGGGTCTATTACTTTCTTTCTAGTTCTTTCAGTCTTTACCACCTTTGAAGAGCTCCCCCGCCAGTCCTACAGTCTGTGTCTAGGAGATAAGGTCTGTTCACTACCCGGTCTAGATAGGATAACCCGAGTGCCAAAGGCTTCCTTCCAGCACCGCAGTAAATGTCTGTCCCTTTTAATTTTTCCTAGTGTCCTGAACCAGTTATTCAGTCCTGAGGAGAGAGGTACCTTTGTGGCGCTGTCAGCAACCCGTTTCTGTTGGGCCTACAGCTCGTCGGCTTTGCAGTCAGGGCTGAACTCCTGGCTGCCTCGGTTGTCCATGTCACCGGTGTCCCCTCAACATGACCAGCTGGCTCCTACCAGTCTTGGCCTGTTGCCATCTGTCCTGGGCCCCCACATAGAAAAGGGGTACCCTCCACTCAGCTGGGCTGCCAGGCCTGACCACTCTGTCTGCCTTCCCAGCACCGACTGAGGTAAATTCTCAACTGTCACTCTACTCTATCCTAAGCTCCGCCCCCACCTGTGGAACCTACCATATTACCAGTTCCCCCTACTCTAAGTGGTGCGGTCCTAAGTGAGTGCTAAAACTAGACTCCATAAGATTTAATCCTAAACCAGCAACTTACAAAATACCATTACACAGAAATAATAAATGCAATACTATTCTGTGGCGCCTAGTCACAGGGGCGCTACACTGCAACGGAAAACCGTTGGCATATCTTTGGAATCTCCTCACCATTTATTTTCTATATGTGTTATTACCTGTATGTGTGCTTTTAAACAATAAAGGTTAATTATTTTTGGACAGTAACTCCTGAGTAATTTCTACTAAGTAAACAGGTGAAGTGGAGTGTCCGATTATTGTCCAATTATTGCCCTATAGCTGAGTGGGATAGTGATGTATTAATCATGAAGCTCATACATGTTTTGCAGGCAATTTACTGGTGGAACATATTCATAATATAATAGTGGCTGCAGAGTGGAAAAAAACATTTATTTTTTAATTTTACCTCCCGGTAGCAGTAATATCAGCAATCAAAGTATTTGACACTTAATGAGTTTACTTTTTAAAAATTTTAATGGGTGTTATCAGACAGTTTTCCAGTTTTCACTGTGGTTGTGTATGTCTTCTCCACGTGTGATGCTGTTCATCCATAGGCTAACACCCAGCATTAAATGAACACAAGCCCACCTTAGCTTATAGCACGTTTCATAGTGTGGAACCAAAAATACTATGAAGCTCCATGTAATTTTTTTTAAATAATTTTAAGAAATAGTTAATAAAAAGGGCTACACTGTATTTTTTATTACCAACCAGATAAAACTAGGCACCTGGCAGTTGGTGGCAGCTCGTTGTACCTGTGCTGGTGACCAAAATTACAGCAGAGCCCCATGTCATCAGCGCAAAATACTCCCAAAATCTGTGCTAAGCAAGTATGCACTGTGTGAACACTGCTGCATATTTGCAGCATATTTAGGAGCTAACATTGAGGTATTCGTGGAATTTCTGCGTATTTCCAGCATGGCTACAAGAAAGTTACCTCTTCCACTCAAGAAAGACTTGTGCCTTATTTTATTCTGTGAAAAGGTTAATAAAGCTGTATGTTAGGGATGGGCGAATCTACTCGTTACTACTCGGTACTCGCCGAGTAGTAAGGGATTCGCCCGACTTGTTACACTGCGAGTAATCTCAGGGATTACTCGCAGTCAGTAACGAGTCCGCAGGGAGTGAAGGAAGAGAGGGGGGAGAAATGCTCCTTACCTCTCTTCAGGCTTCTGCTATGTGCTGTGTGCTGGGCTCTGGGACTTGCGGGCTGCGGCAGCTCCAGGGTCCTAGAGCCCGCCTACACAGAGATGTAGCAGAGCTGAGATAGTTCTCAGCCTGCTCACTCCCTGTGCATAGATATGTATATGTATGCACAGGGTTGTGGCAGTGAAGATGTCGTTTTTGGACTACGTCGGACGGAAGAGGATTTTTGGAGTAAAGATGGAGTCTCTAATGTCTTTTTTGTTTTATTTTTAATAAAAAAATTTTCTCTGTGTTGTGTTTTTTTTTTATATTGAGTACTGGAAATTCATGGCGGTCATGTCTAATATTGGCGTAACCGCCATAAATTTCGGGCTTAGGGCCAGCTGATAATACAAAGCTGGCCCTAACCTCTTTATTATCCAGCGTGCCAATGCCACCAGGGCCGCTGGAAGAGCGCTGCGGATTCCAGCCCCCAGCTGCTTAGCTGTACCTGGCTAGACATAGAAATTGCGCGGAGCCCCACGCATTTTTTTTTTTATTATTTCATGAAATTCATGAAATAATAAAAAAAAGGGCTCGCCTATATTCTTGTGTCCGGCCAGGTACAAATAGGCACCTGGGGGTTGGGGGCAGCGATCCGGCTGGTTACAAAAATACGGCGAAGCCCACGTAATTTTTTTTTTTGAAAAATCTATAAAACAATCCTAAAAAAGGATTGCATCTTTACTAACCCCTCGACCATGGTGGAGGGGTTAATAAAGAGGCAGTACCTTTTTTAGGATTGTTTTATGGATTTTTCAGAAAAATTTCACGTGGGCTTCGCCGTATTTTTGGAACCAGCCAGATCCAGCAGGCAGCGACGGGCTGCCCCCAACCCCCAGGTGCCTATTTGTACCTGGCCGGACACAAGAATATAGGCGAGCCCCCTTTTTTTATTATTTCATGAATTTCATGAAATAATTAAAAAAAAAATGCGTGGGGCTCCGCGCAATTTCTATGTCTAGCCAGGTACAGCTAAGCAGCTGGGGGCTGGAATCCGCAGCGCAGGGAGGCCCAAGCTGTCTGGGCACCCCCCGCTGCAAATTGCAGCCCGCAGCCGCCCCAGAAGATGGCGCGTTCATTGAAGCGCCATCTTTTGGCGCTGAACCCCGCTCTTCCAGTGGCCCTGGTGGCAATGGCTCACTGGGTAATTAAGGGGTTAGGGCCAGCTTTGTATTATCAGCTGGCCCTAAGCCCGAAATTTATGGCGGTCACGCCAATATTAGACATGACCGCCATGAATTTCCAGTAATCAATATAAAAAAAAAAACACAGAGAAAATTTTTTATTAAAAATAAAACAAAAAAGCCATTAGGGACTCCATCTTTATTTTAAAAATCCTCTTCCGTCCGACGTAGTCCAAAACGCAATCTCAGCTCTGCTACTTCCCTGTCTGTGCTTAGACAGACAGGGATGTAGCAGAGCTGAGAACTGACTAAACAGTCAGGGTTCAGCTCAGGGCATTAGGACCTGAGCTGAACTCTGCTGTCAGCCAGACTCGCTCTGCTCCGGAGATTCCCGAGCAGTGACGCAAGTTAATTTATTCACTGCTCTTGTCACCATTCGGGAATCTCCGGAAACAGAAGCAGAGAGACTCGGGGAGCGAGTCTGCGGCTGAGGCGGCAGCGGCGGCGGAGGCAGGGGTAAGTAGCCGGCCGGGCCGTTGCACCCCCCCTCTCCCCCCTCACCCCCCCTGACCCCCCTTCCCCCCTCCCCCCTTCAATCTTTTTTTTAATTTTTTATTATTCTTTAAAAGCCAGCGGCTTTTTGCTGCTGGCTTTAAAAGAATAACATGGGGATTTGCAGGTTTTTCCTCTGCTGCCAGACCCCTTATAGGGTCCGGCAGCAGAGGAATCGCTGCAATACTCGCCTCCCCATTCATTTACATTGGACTCGCTAGACTCGCAACGAGTAGCGAGTCCTGGACTCAGACTCGTTACAGTCTAGCGAGTCCGAGTAATTTAGGATTCGCCCATCTCTACTGTATGTGCATATGCTTATATTGTGGGGGACCTGAACATGGGCAGTATGAATGGTTTCAAACCACAGCTTTATTATAATCAATGTTTAAAGTCCCCATCTGCTTTTGCTGCTGGTGCGGGCATTAAACTCTTATTACCTAGTCTGCAACCATCACCAGGGCAGCTGGAAGAGAATGGTATCCTCCAGTTTTGGCATCCCTCATGGAGGCATCAATGCTGGAGTGGCCATGGGCTGCAATGTTTGGACATGCAAGACGCTTAGGCTGCTCCACACTGAGAACTTCAGCCCCAATTGCCTGAGATACCTTGGCTGCCAATCAAAAATACAGCGAAGCACAAGCCCATTTTTTTATTTTTTTTCCAAGTAATCTGATGTCACTTTGGTTGCCATACTGGCAACCAAGCACAGACACCAATGGAGAGGGTGGGTGGGGCTAAATCTAACTTTAACAATCAAGAGGGGGGAGGAAGTGATGTTCATAAGCAGACCCAAAAGCATGGTGACAGCAACTTTGTACCTTGGTAAGTAATACTTTAGGAAGTTAATGTCTGTGCAAAAACAACGGGGTTCCACTGTAAAATGCTTTGAGCTGTGTTTGGTAGCTTTTGTGCCCCTTTGAAAGTGTTTTCTATGCCCTTGATTTTACCTCCAATTAATTTAAATGGAGTTCGGAAGTTCAGCAAACTATTTGCCAAACAATTCAGCGAACATATGCCTGTTCGGCGAACAGAGCCAAACTCGAACATCAAAAGGTTTGCTCACTATTTCAGTGTGAGTCATATTGAGAGCCCAATCCTGCTGAAAAGTAATTGTGAGGTTCCGAAGTACAGCACACATTAGTGTAGTATCATGTCGCATACTTAGACAACTACTGCTTTAAGTTATGGCGAGGTCATGTTCCTTTTCTGTTGTGTTATTGCCTGCTTATGATTGGTCAACATTATGCAGGGAGAAGAAGTACACACCCCTAGTGAAAACTGTCTAAAAACATTCATTTAGAGTAAAAGAAAGTTATCTCATTAGGCGTAAAATACTTTGATTGCAACAGAATAGCAAAATAAAATAGAACAAACAAAAAATGTTTCATTCCACTCAGCAGCTACTATTATATTTTGTGTTTAGTTATGCATGAATAATATGGTGAAAGGTCCTCTTTAATGAATCCACCATGTCTTAAAAGTGCTGTATGTGCCACTGAAGTAAGACTTCTGGCATAAGGCACAGCACAGCTCATTCTGTATTAGACAAGCTGAGGGGTAACGCCTCCATTGCACCCCAGCTCTGCCCATTTTAGTAGAGTTGGGCAAAACTGTTGTGAAAACTTAAGTCTCAAACTTTTTGTGCAGAATAGAGTTTATCAAACATTTTGCGACTTTGCTGAATCAGGGCTATAGTCTTTTATATTATTGGATTTATTATATAGGTCAATAATTACATATGCATCTATTTTAAATACATTTAAAATACATTTCTTTTTAATGGGGTTTCCCAGCAAATGACATTTCTCAACTATCCACTGGATATGATTAGTATTGATAATACTTGTTGTAGGCACAAAACTTACATGCACAGAGTTTTCACACAATCACTTGTGTACATGTCTATGGGATATTGTACAGAGATCCTATATATTTCTTTGGTGATGCATTTCTGTATGTTATCACGTTTATGTGGACACAGAGTGAGTTAATTCCTTGCAAATGGATTGTAAAGTTGTAGTTTTTACATGATGACATGATGCTCATAAAATATTGTTTCATGTGATCATTGCAGCCACCAAGACTTAATATCATATCTACAAATTACCGTAGCTTTTTTCTAAGTTCAGTTCATGAATAAAAGCTTTATATGGTACAAATTTTAACCAAACTGTTGAGAACTTTGTACCATATAATTTAATAACTCCCTATGTGTTTGATTATATTTCAAGTTTCAAACTTATCTTTATTGTAAAACTCAAATATTATTATAAAATCAATTTGTACTCCCATCCGCATCAATTTGTATTTGTGCTTGTGTTATTATAAACAGAACTGATGTTGCAGTAATGCCAAATGCAGTATTTCATGTCTGGCAACCTAAGGGCTTGTTTGCTGCAAAATAATCATCAATGGAGAATAACGTTTAATTCTTATTTTAGTTTATTCTCTTAAATTTGAAATGCAATATATCTACAAGCGATTTCATTCACTTCCCAGAAATGTTTGTAACTCTGTTGTATCTGAAAAGAAATAAACACGATTTTATGGTTACATAAATCACTGTAGATAGAAACATTTATCACTGTAATGTTCTAGTGTCTGGTTACTGTGTTTGTTGTATTATGGTCAGGGGTAAAGGCGTTTTCTTTCCCTGTGGGAATTCCTATTCCTATAGTAAAATTCTGAATTGCTGCTGGATTATACTAAACACCTGCCTCTTCTCATACATTGAAGGCAGGGCATGATATTGAATCATCAGGTTTGGAGTACAGCATGCTTGCATATAGAAACAATCCACTTTATCTGATCCAGGGGAGCTCTCTTATCCCTGTCCTTGTGGATCATTGGTAAATCAAGCCTCAAGTTAAAGAAACACTGCCATCAATATTTTTATCCTCAGCAGTAATTTTGACCAGGGTACCCAATGTTTTACATGCCTCTGTATAATCATCAACAAAATTCCTATACCTGTCAACTGGAATTTCAGAATATTCTTCTTTTTCTACTCTACTCTACTCTACTCTACTCTACTCTACTCTACTCTACTCTACGTCTCTCAAATTTGAGGGGTGCCTACTTCACCCTTTTTCACACCACTGTAAGTATATAAAAATCATCTTTTACACTTGAAATAATTTTGCCCTTACAGACCTAATATATTTACTAAACAATCCAAAACGTCTTCAATACTAAACATATATTCTAGCTAGTGACTCACCCAGGGTATGAGGACTCGGGTATCTGGGCCCTCTGCTTTGGTAGGGATGCTACTGGTGGCATGCCCAGACCCGTGGCCCTGGGGTCTTACTAAAAAAAGGGGTAATTGGTGTTGGAATGGAGATAAAAGTTTATAAAGTTTATCGTGACGCCACCCACAGATCCTGGTGAAAGAGCACCAGCGCTGCTCCAGTCCTCCGGAGGGTGTTGGTACAGCAGCCGAGATGGTATAGGTCCCTGCAGGTGGCGCTGGCCCTCCGGGGCAGGGATGCACCTGTAGGGATAAAGGTGCAGATGATGGAGGTAGTAGTTGCAGCGCAGCAGTAAATAAGCACACAGAGACTCAGTCACTCTACCTAGGTACTTTGCTGGAATGATGCAGATGATTATACAGTTCACAGTGGCAAAGCAGTGTTTTTCAGGCCGGGCAGTCACAGTGGGCTGCAGAGTCTCTGGAAGTCTCCCATGGTATGCCATCTTGGATCTAACCCATGTCCTGCTGCTAGTGCCTGTCCTGGGGTAGCCTGTTTAATACCAGGCCCGTTGAGGTGCTCTGACGATCCCAGCTGCCACTCTCTCCCTCTCCTGCTCTGGGATTCAACCCCGATTGGTTAACCTGGTGTGACTGATCCCGCCAGACAGGGTGTCGGGGCCGGTAAACGGACCCACGACCTCTGGTGTTCTCGGCGCAGGGGCTGGACTCCCTGACTGTGTTCGGAAGCGGTGCTTCGGTAAAGTGGACCAGGGTTCCCTCCCTGAATATGGATGCTCGGGGAAGTCCCTTCCTTCCGTCTGGGCTGCCTGTTGTCTCTCTCCAGGCCCCCTCCCTGGAAGTCTCATTTTCTCACTTGGAGGCTCTCCGTTCTCTGTCTTTCCTCAGTGCATTCTAGAACTCACTGTGTGTCCTCCCTCCTCCCCTAACTCCCCCCCTAGGGTAGGGGCCCAAAACCATCTATTCTAGGTGGGTGTGTGGGAGTGCTAGGATGGGAGCCTCCCACAGACATCTGCCTTCCACTGTGACAGGGGTTACTGCAAACTCATTTATGGGTGCAGTCCCCCTATTGTGATGCCTGACCAGGTGGGGCGCCACACTAGCACAAATATTATGATACTATATGCAACAACACAATTATGCAAAACACCCACAATAACTGATAATTATTTCTCATCCATGTTATGTAAACATACATACACACTATATTAATTAATTACAACCATCCCTGACATTAAGGCTTAACAGACAGCAAAGGGATTCAATAAAGGGTTAACACAGCAATACAGGGGTTAACATACAGTATAGCAATGCATGAGTAAGCAAAGGGTTAATACAGAGAAAAAGTAAGCAAGATGGAAAGCAAGGGTGAACGAGGAGAGAACAGCAGGGCGACGCAGAGGGTTAATATTGATACTATGGCATTTTGGCGCTGCAGATATCACAGACACTGGTGAGGGATCTTCAGTCTGCCAAGGGAGCTTAAACTCATGAAATAGGCTTCAATATAAATGATGGTACCCTGAAAATAATGTGACTAAAGGGACATATTAAAACAAGGTGTGTCCACTAATTAGCATCACAGGTGTCTACAATTTTGTAATCAGTCAGTGGGCCTGTATATAGGGCTACACATACTCACTGTGCTGTTTGGTGACATGGTGTTTCCACATTCAACATGGATCAGAGGAAGTGAAGGGAAGAGTTGTCTCAGGAAATTAGAAAGAAAATTATAGACAAGCATGATACAGGTAGAAGTTATAAGACCATATTCAAACAGGTTGATGTTCCTGTGACTACAGTTTTACATATTATTCAGAAATTGAGATCCATGGGACTGTAGCCTACCTCCCTGGACATAGCCGCAGGAGGAAAATTGATGACAAATCAAAGGCACGGATGGTAACAATAGAGCCCAAGAAAAAATCTAAAGAGATTAAAGGTAGGGAT
The DNA here is from genome assembly GCA_033576535.1 of Allobates femoralis. Classification (NCBI taxonomy): domain Eukaryota; kingdom Metazoa; phylum Chordata; class Amphibia; order Anura; family Aromobatidae; genus Allobates; species Allobates femoralis. Next base: position 167,462,352 of record JARQOC010000001.1, on the reverse strand, counting down.
GGGCGAGTCTACTCGCTAGGACTCGTTACTCTGCGAGTAGTAAGGGACTCGCAGGACTCGGTACTCTGCGAGTTTCCCAGCGATTACTCGCACAGTAACGAGTCCAATGCAAATCAATGGCAATCCTAGTTTTGTCAGAGACTCTGACAAAACTAGGATTGCCATTGACTTGCATTGGACTCGTTACTGTGCAAGTAATCGCAGGGAAACTCGCACAGTAACGAGTCCAGCTGTCTGCTCTGTGCCGGGCCCGGGTCCCGCGGGCTGCTGCAGCTCCAGGGTCCTAGAGCCCGCCTGCTCTCCCTGTGTACAGACATGAATGTCTGTGCACAGAGATGATGTAGCAGAGCTGAGATTGTTCTCAGTCTGCTCACTCCCTGTGCATAGACATCTATATCTATGCACAGGGATGTAGCAGAGAGGACATCGCGTTTTGGACTACGTCGGACAGAAGAGGATTTTTTTAAATAAAGATGGAGTCCCCAATATTGGAGTCCCTAATAATATGTCTAATATTGGCGTGACCGCCATAAATTTCGGGCTTAGGGCCAGCTGATAATACAAAGCTGGCCTTAACCTCATTATTACCCAGTGAGCCACCCGCCACCAGGGCCACTGGAAGAGTGGGGTTTAGCACCAGAGGATGGCGCTTCAATGAATGCGCCATCTTCTGGGGCGGCTGTGGGCTGCAATTTGCAGCGGGGGGTGCCCAGAAAGCTTGGGCCTCCCTGCGCTGCGGATTCCAGCCCCCAGCTGCTTAGCTGTACCTGGCTAGACATAGAAATTGCGCAGAGCCCCACGCATTTTTTTTTTATTATTTCATGAAATTCATGAAATAATAAAAAAAAAAGGGCTCCCCTATATTCTTGTGTCCGGCCAGGTACAAATAGGCACCTGGGGGTTGGGGGCAGCCCGTCGCTGCCTGCTGGATCTGGCTGGTTCCAGAAATACGACGAAGCCCACGTCATTTTTTTTCTGAAAAATCAATAAAACAATCCTAAAAAAGGGACTGCATCTTTATTAACCCCTCGCCCATGGTCCAGGGGTTAATAAAGATGCAGTCCCTTTTATTTATATTGTTTTATGGATTTGTCATGAATTTCATGGAATAATAAAAAAAAAATGCGTTTCCCGCAATTTTTATGTCTAGCCAGGTACAGCTAAGCAGCTGGGGGCTGGAATCCGCAGCGCAGGAAGGCCCAAGCTTTCTGGGCACCCCCCGCTGCAAATTGCAGCCCGCAGCTGCCCCAGAAGATGGCGCATTCATTGAAGTGCCATCCTCTGGCGCTGAACCCCGCTCTTCCAGTGGCCCTGGTGGCGGGTGGCTCACTGGGTAATAATGAGGTTAAGGCCAGCTTTGTATTATCAGCTGGCCCTAAGCCCGAAATTTATGGCGGTCATGCCAATATTAGACATGACCGCCATGAATTTCTATTAAATTGTTTTAAAAAAAACACAACACAGAGAAATTTTTTTTATTAGAAATAAAAAAAAAAGCCATTCGGGACTCCATCTTTAATTAAAAAAAATCCTCTTCCGTCCGACGTAGTCCTAAACACAATCTCAGCTCTGCTACTTCCCTGTCTGTGCTTAGACAGACAGGGATGTAGCAGAGCTGAGAACTGACTAAACAGTCAGGGTTCAGCTCAGGTCATTATGACCTGAGCTGAACTCTGCTGTCAGCCAGACTCGCTCTGCTGCTGGCGATTCCTGAGCAGTGACGGAAGTTAATTTATTCACTGCTTCTGTCAGTGTTCGAGAATCTCCGGAAAAAGCAGCAGAGACTCGGGGAGCGAGTCTGCAGCCGGCGCCGGCGGAGGCAGCGGTAAGTAGCCGGCCGGTCCGGTGCACCCCCCGCTGGCTTTAAAAGAATAACATGGGGATTTGCAGGTTTTTCCTCTGCTGCCAGACCCTTTATAGGGTCCGGCAGCAGAGGAATCGCTGCAATACTCGCCTTCCCATTAATTAACATTGGAATTGCTAGACTCGCAAGGAGTAGCGAGTCCTGGACTCAGACTCGTCAGAGTCTAGCGATTCCGAGTAGTTTAGGATTCGCCCATCACTAATTAAAGGTGAACTTCAAGCTCAAGGAACATGAGTGTCAGATCACACCATTCGTCGTTGTTTAAGCCAAAGTGTACTTCATGGGAGATGACCAAGGAGGACACCATTGTTGAAAAAAAATCATGAAAAAAACAGACTGGAATTTGCCAAACTACATGTTGACAAGGCTGTGTTTGGCCTGTAACCAATGATTCTGTAATCTTTCAGTTTCCCCTAAAAAGGCTGTGTTTGGCCTGTAACCTGTGAATCTCCAATCCTTCAGTTTCCCCTAAAAATACATTTTTTTGCCTGTAGCCTGTGACTCTCAAATTCTTCAGTTCCCCTATAAATGCTCTGTTTGGCCTGTAACGTGATTCTCAAATCCTTCAGTTCGCCTACAAAGGCTTAAGGTCCAGTTACACACACAGATAATTGTGCAGAGATTGTTCACAGATCTCTGGTTGCAGTGAACTCATGGACACATTGTTCCATTTGTACATGGCAACAAAATGGAACAATGTGTCTATGATTTCACTGCAACCAGAGATCTGCAAACAATCTCTGCACAATTATCTGTGTGTGTAACTGGGCCTTAAGATTGGCCTCAAACAAGTGCTTTCCAAATCTGTGTGCATTATGGTACCTTTACACGCGGCAACATTTCTAGGGTGTCAACAGGTAACTTACTGGCTGCAGTGAAATCATGGAGACATGATTCCATTTGTACACAGCAACAAGGTAGAACCATGTCTCCATGATTTCACTGCAGCCAGTAAGTTACCTGTTGACACCCTAGAAATGTTGCCGCGTGTAAAGGTACCATAAGAGATGAGAGGGAAATCCCGAGGTCGTAGTGGAAAGGGGAAGAGGAAAAAGTTTGTTGTAAAGGGGAGTAGGCTTGGTGTTGAAGGTGTATGTCGGGTAGGTGCTACTGCTAATGTTATTGAAAACTGTAGAAACAAAACATTTACTCGTCATCATATAACAAGTGAAGTGACAACTTCTGTTACTGGACAGCCTACTCCAGTCTCTTTGTTTGCCAGCAGCAGAGCAGAGCAATATGAGTTGTGGATGAGGCCTAGATTTTGCTACAGGTCATGGAAACCGCTGCATCAAGTGGCCTGTCCTACTGTTCCTCCACCTCAACATCTCAAACATTACAGTCCTCAGAGGTTACGCCCTTATTACCCTTGTGTGACCCCGTGTCACACTCACAACAAGTCTCCAATCGCACAATTGATTGTGTGGAAACACAGATGGATGTTTCTGCAGAGATGTTCATACATTCCATTCCATGAGCATCAGAATACTGCTCCAAACATACTCCAGAGAAGGAGAGCATCAGCACTGATGCCCAACATCTTTTGCAGTTGCATCCGGGGACAGAGGATGTATAGTCCCAACAGAATCCAGACCCTTGTCACCAGACGTTAACCCCGGGGGTGGAGGTTATGACGATGATGATGATGAGACTCAGACACCTGAGGAACACCCAAACTGTACTGTGCATTCAGGGCAGCAAGTAAAGGAGGGTGCCTCGCATGTCGATGAGTTGGACAACAGAAAGGATGATGATGAGGTTCTTGATTGACATGGAATGAACCCAGAGTAATGCAAATGAGTAGCTAAGCAGAGGAGGAGGAAGACAAGGAGGTAAGGTTGCATGATCCCGCACAGAGACTGAGGACTGCAAGCACAACAAGTGCTGCATCCTCAGCTACAACTCTGCCTCTGGACAGCAGGGGTGAACATGGCAAGTATGCGTTTTTTTGGTATAGCGCATGAATCCAGCATCCAGGCACAGATTATCCTTTTGGTAATGCTTCTTTATTTGACAAATGTGGCTCTCACAACATGTTTTGGCAGGTCAGGGCCTTCATCAGGTGTATTACCATATTCACCATTGATATCCCTCTGGGAGCGGTAGGAGGTGCAGCTTACAGCGCTGAAGCATAGAGAGTGAAGGACCTGCAATGACGTCACTCCTACGTGGCCGGCCAAGCCTGAACGCCGGAGGATCATGCGATGTGCGATTACACACCGGCGACCCACACTGTGGTTGTGCAGTGCTGCACAACTAAGAAAAGTGAATGATCTCATAACCCCCTCCCCCAAAAACTCCCCATTAGACCACCAGGTACACACAAGAGCACTTCTCTGTATGTTTTTATATTTCTCGACAGCAGTGGTCACGGATCCGCAGTTGTCTGAGGTGAGCCTAGACTGGGCCTTTTTTCACATTGCAAAAGATGACCCAACTCACATTATTTGCAACATTTGTAAACAAAAATTGAATGGAGGCAAAAATCTCATGAACTGCCACACGGCTCATCAGCATGCGATAATCTGGGAAAATTCTGTGTTAAAACTATTCTTAGTGGCCCTTACCATCACCGAACACTGTCCGCAGCATCACATGCATCTTCTGCTTTCTCCTCCTCTGTCAGCTTGCATGTATTGTCTAACAGATGTCCGGCCACAGGACTTCTACTTGTTTACCAGCTAAAACTGGGAAGACTGACAGACCCTCAGCTTTTATGAAAGTGGACATGCCTTGTGGTTTTGACCAATTTGAGACACAGAGCAAACCACTTGTTCGTGAACCCACCAGAACATCTCCACCTGTACCTCCTTCACAGTGCAGCAGTTTGTGGGCTGTACCCTACTTCACTCTCAGCATAGCAGCCAGTCCCACAGTTGTGGCCATGGAATTATTTCTTCCTACTCATCTCAAAGCAAAGAGCTTAAACTTCAATATCTCCCATTTGTTGGTCATGGAAATACTGCCTGGTGGATACTGATGGTTTCTGAAAGCTGATGACTATCGCAGTCCCCCAGTATCAGTTGCCAAGATTTTACTACTTCCCAAATCAAGCTGTGCCTGCGCTACATCAGCATGTCGCAGACAACATCTCCCGTTCCTTAAGAAACTCTGTGTGTGACAGGGTGCATATCACCACTGACACCTGGAGGAGTAAACATTTCCAGGGGCGTTACATTTCCCCCACTGGTCACTAGGTAACTCTGGTGGCTGTTGGGCAATGCGTGGAAGGGGCTACTCCCCAAGTCTTGACATCCCCAAGACTTTTGGGATAAACTTCTGCCTGTACCTCTTCTTCCACTGCTTCTGCCCGATTCACCTCCTCTAGGGTCACCAGCTCTGTCCTCGACTTCTCCCTTAATATTACAATAGTTCAGACAGAATTCCCCCATCCATACTGCACTGCAGGGTCTCTGCCATCAGGTAGTGTTTAAATTAAAATGCCTTGGAGATCTGAGTCACTCACCGGAAGAGTTATGGACAGCTATGCATGCCGAGTTTGACCAATAGCTTTCTCTGTTAAACCTTAAACCAGGGAAGGCCATGTGCGATAATGGTGTGGACCTGGTGGTGGACCTATGCCAGGGAAAACCTACACACATGCTTTGCATGGCTCACATCCTCAATCAGGTTGTCCAGTAATTCCTATGCCACTATCCCGACCTGGATTAGCTGCTGCACAAGGCACGGTCATTGTGTCCTCACTTCTGCCGTTCTTACACTGTGGCTCATCAACTAGCTTCGCTACAGATATATTTTGAACAGCCCGTTAACCATTTGATATGCTATATGCCCACACAGTGGAATTCCATTCTGCATGTGTAGCAGTGACTGTGGCAGCAGCGACAAGCCCTGTCACAGTATGTAATGATGTGTACAGTGACTCAACGTGGGCTTAATGTGGTGCAGGTGATGCTTGCAGAGTGGGCATAGATCAAGAACCTCTGTACCCTTCTGCACAGTTTTGAAATGGCTACTAAGGTTGTTAGCACTAACGATGCCTTCATCAGGATCACTATTCCGCTCATCTACATGCTGGAGCAAACTTTGCAAGGTTGTGGGATGAAGGTGTGGTACCGCAAGAAGAGGATGTGGAAAGAAGATCAAGCTCTTAAAGGTCCTGACTTTCATCACACAGCCAGGTGGCATGCCAGGGTGGAGTAGAGCGACAGAGAGGAGCTCATGGTACCAGACAAACTGGGGTGGGGATGCAAAATCTGACAAACAAATGGAGGAAGATGAGTGAGGCGGTCGACAGGGTATGGGGTACTCGGGTACCGGGGCTGATGGTGGCTTTGATGGGGGGATCACGGCTGGTCGATCCCTGGTCCCGTGACCTGGACCTTCAATGGCGGAAAACGGTTAGGGATAAGTGGATTGTTAACGTGACGCCACCTGTGGTATCTGATAACGGGTATACCAGCGCTGCAGCCGGCCGCTAAGGTGATGGTGGGTGCAGCAGAGTGTGGAACAGCTCCCCACAGGTGGAGCTTTACCTCCAGGCAGCGGGGATGGATGAGGGGAGTAGTAGTTAAGTCTTTGCTGACACAGCGGTGAATTGCGGTGGTTAGACAGGCACACATACACACAGGGATTGTTGTTTCGGTACCTTTTACTGGTGACAGAGTAACAGATACAGTCCAGAGTATTAACCAGGTCCCCGCTGCAACTTGAGACTTCCAACTTAGAAAGTTATGAGGCCTCCTCTGTCTCTGTGCTCTGTGGTGTGGGATGAGTCCTGCCTGAGCCTGAACCCACTGCTTCTTCTCCCTCTGGGCTTTGTCCTCAACTTGCAATGAGGTCCTTCTGCGGGGTCCCTGTTTCTCCTATGGCCCCTGATCCTGTGCTTGGTCAGTTTAGTGTCTCTTACTCACTCTCCTCAGGGCTGAAGTACTCCTGAGTCTTCTGGGCTTTTGTTGCAGCTCTGAATGCTGGCAGCATCGAACTCCAGTGTCTGGGTGTACTAAAGGGCTGTAGAACACGGTTCCCTTTCTTAGTTCCCTGATTTTCCACTTGCCTTCAACCCTTTCCATAGGGTGCACACAGCGGTCAGTGGTCCCTGGTCCTGGGCCTGGATCTCCCCCAGCGACCAGTTCCTCCATCTCCTCTCTCTTCCCTCACAGGAACTGAACTGAAACTACAGGGACTAACTAACTCCTACCCTTAGGCCTGGATGTTCTTAAAGGGGAACTGTCTTAAAGCAGCCAGTAGGGCTCCCCCTTCAGGTCTGGGGTGGAAGGTGGTGTGTGCTGTGCTAACCAAGGTGCAATTCCCTCCTTGCACCGGTGCAACCTGTGGCAGTCCCCCGCAGGGCTTCCACATGAGGATGAAGAGGTGATTGGCATAGAATAGTCAAGAGATGAGGAAGAAATGATTACATTTTCTGTTTTCTGAGGTTGGCAGGAGAGAATGGAGGAAGCAAGCGGGAATGTTATCTCACCGCCACCAATCACCAATGTCAAACACATGACTCCTTGTCTGTTTTCTAAATTTAGCAGGGCTATGTAAGCACCATACATATACCTGAAGCTTGAAATACTGGGCCAGGCCTTGTGCCATGTATGCATAATGCACAATGATGAAAATTGTAACTTTTGGAAATAGATGATACTTTTTCTGATGTCTGTCCACAATTTGAGCTTTGTTTTGGCAGCTTTTGTGCCACTTTTAAGGTGTTTTGTAGACCCTTGATTTTGCCTCCCATTGTTTTCACTGGGGTTCGGAAGTTCGGTGACCTGTTCGCCAAACTGTTCGTCGAATGGTGCAAGTTCGACAAACCAAACTTAATTTGAGCTACCAAAGGTTCGCTCATCTCTAGTTTTTGATATGGACTCAAACTGTAAAGTTGACCCATCCCTAGCCATTAATGCCTCTGACACTGACAGTGATGAAGAAGAGCCTCCATTCCTATATTACTCCCACATCTACTCATCCTCCAGTGACGAAGAAACTCCACAGAGATGCTACAGGACAAGAAAAGAGCCAGAGCTTAGTGTAAGTGACTCCCAGCCCTGCACTAGTGCTAGTGAGCCCAAACTCAGCATTAGTGCTAGGGACTAGTGACATCCATCTCAGCACTAGCGACCCCATATGGACCCCAACTACTGAAGAATTTGCAACACAGATTCCTGATTTTATTCCCTAATCAGGAATCCAGTTTGAAACTTCAAACCTGACAGAAATGTACTTATTCAAAGTCTTTTTCTCTGAGAAGTTTGTAAATCTCATGGTGGTGCAAACAAATTTGTACACTCTACAATATTTCACTCAAAATGCACTTCATCCAAGTGTAGCTGGAGTACTGTAGGCACAGTAAAAATTGTGAAGTAATGGAGTATGTTTCTTCACATGGGGTAATGAAGAAGCCAAGAATTCGCCAATATTGTAGTGTTGATAATTAATATTACACTCCAGGATTCCCATGGTTATGGCCATAAACATTTTGAAGCCATCCACAAAGTTCTACATTTCAAGGGCAATTCAGAATGTCCTTTCCGAGATGAACCAAAGTTTGACTGACTTTCAAAATTCGGCCACTCATCAAACACTTCAGCAACATGTTTTCTGAGGTGTACATTTCCCAAAGGGAAATGTGCATGGATGAATCTCTAATCCACTTCAAGTGGAGGTTGTAGTTTTGGCAGTACCTGCCTTGTAAGAGGCCCAGATACAGCATCAAACTCAATGAACTGTGAGAGTTCCTCGGGGTAAACTCACAAGTTTAGAATTTATGAATGAAAAGATACATGGATCCAACCCCTGAAATGCCCAACTGCTCTTGGGGTGAGTGGAAAAATTATGTGGGATTTGGTGCACCCATTGCTGGACAAAGGTTATCACCTATTGGTTGATAACATTTATACCAGCACCCACTCTCTGCCAGAGCAACCATAGGTTGTGGTACTGTGCGTACAAATCAGTGGTGCCTTCCTTAGTCGCTAATTGGGCAGCTGGTCAGAAATGATGAGAGCAGAGTCCAATGTAGTGACAACATGCTTGTGGTCAAGTACAAGAAAACAGGAATGTCCTTTCTTGACCTCAATAAATGGTCTCGGCACTGCTGCCATCATTGTTTGATGTAGCTCTGCACTGGTCTGCAAACTAGACTGTGCAATGGGGTACAGCAAACACATGGGGGAATTCATCTCTCTGCCATGTGGAAGGCTATGTTATGGTACAAGAATCTGGCTGTGCACATCGAACAGTTGGCACTGTACAATGCTTTTGTTCTCTAACAATGTTCAGGCCAGACTAGTGTCTTCTTTCAGTTCCAGGAGGTAATGATTAAGTCACTGATGTTTGGAAGAGAGGAAACAGCAGGCCCAGTACCTCTGGAACTGAGGTTGCCCATATAATACCAGGGCAACATTTCCCTGGTGTGGTTCCTCTAACAGCCAAAAAAGGAATGCCACAAAAAAGATGTGGGTTGTGCTACAAATGAGGGAAATGAAAGAAAAATGTCCTGACAAACCTGGACTTTTTTAAAGTCTACCACACATACAAGGGCTAAATTCACTCATGCCAACCTGGCATTCCCCACACAACCCATACACACCAACCCGACTTGCACAACACAACTCACACACATCAACCTGACATAAACTGCATAACCTACACATGGTAATATGACATACAATACACAACTCACACCCACCAACCTGACGCACACTACACAACTCACAAACCAACCTGACATAGTCACAATACACACCATCCTGATGTACACTACACAACTCACACATACCAACCTGATGTACTCTACACAACACACACCAACCTGACATACTTTACACAACTCAAACACAACAAACTTACATACATTACACAACTCATACATACCAACCTTACGTACTCCACACAATACGCTCCAAACTGACATACACTAAACAATTCACACACACCAACCTGACGTACACTACACAACTCACATACACCATGCTATCAAATTCATATAACAGGTTCCAGCTCAAAAAAGTCACACCTTCTCTTCCGAGCCCTGTATACCCAAACATTGTTGTACCACCACATTTGGGACATTAACATACTAAGGAGAGATTGCCCAATACATTTTGGAGTCCATTTTATCCTGTTGCCTTTTTAAAAAAGAAAAATACTTTTTTTCCCACAATGTTCTTTTAGCCTCAATTTTCTCATTTTCACAAGGGAACAGGGTAAAATGGATCCCAAAATTTGGTGGAATGCTGATACCTCATATGCGGCAGAAAACAATGTTTGGGCAGATGGCTGGGAAAAGAAGAAGCGCCATAAGACTTTTTGAACAGAAAATTGTCTGGAATCATTAGCTGTCACCATGTCATGTTTGGTGAGCCCCTGATGTGGTTAAGCAGTGGAAACCCCCTTCAAATGAAATTATTAAAAATTAGACCCACCCCCCTCAATGAAGTCATATAGATGTGTGGTGAACACTTTGAACCCCAATGTGTTTCATACATTGAGCTGTGGAAAATAATAATTTATTTTCCACAAATGTTCTTTACCCTTAATTTTTTAATTTTCATGGCACAATGTTATAAAATTCAGTGAAGCACCTGGGTTTGCAAAGTGCTCACCACACATTTAAATAAATTCCTTGGGGGGGGTCTATCGTATACAATGCGGTTACTTTTTAGAGTTTCACTGTTTAGGCAAATTAGGGGTTCTCCAAATGTGACTTGGTGTCAACAATTCTGCTAGTTTTCCATTCAAAAAGTTAAATGGTCCTCCTTCCCTTCTGAGCCCTGCTGTGAGCCCAAACAGTGGTTTTCTGTGGGGTATCAGCCTACTCAGAACAAATTTTCCAACAAATTTTGATGCCATTTTTAACACCACTCTGGGACTTCTAGAAAATAGTCAATATTTAAAAACCTTTTTATTGTCTGTGAAGTAAATGTTACATTTTAGGTCTTATTATTTATTCTTCACCTAAGTCACTGGAATTTGCTGTGTATGTTCGTAATTTTTATCTTGTTGTGTTTCTATGAAGGAAAATTTGATGCTAAAGTTTAATTTTTGTGGGGAAAAAATTTTTTTTTTTTCATTTTCACGGCTAAATGTATGAAGCACCTGGGGTTTCAAAGTGCTCAGCATACATGTAGATACATTTCTTGGGGTGTCTAGTTTTGAAAATTGGTTCAATTGTATGGGAATTCCACTGTTTAGGCACATCAGGGGCTCTTCACATGCAACATGGTGTGCTAACAGTTCCAGACAATTTTGCATTCAAAAAGCCAAGTAGAGCTTTTTGCCTTCCAAGGCCTTCCATGCACACAAGCAGTAATATTTCACAACATATGGCTACCACTGCACTCAGAGCAAATTGCCCAACATATGTAGGGGTTTATTTTATCCTTCTGACCCTGTGAAAATGAAAAAAATGAGGCTAAAAGAACATTTTTGTGGAAAAACATATTTTTTCATTTTCACGGCTCAACGTTATAAAATTCTGTGAAGCACCTGTTGGTTCAAAGTGCTCACCACACATCTAGAAAAAATCCTTGGGGGGTTTAGTTTCTAAAATGGGGTCACTTTTTTTTCCACTGTTTAAGTGCATCAGGCGCTCTCCATATGTAAAGAGGGGAGAGAAAGAATTTCTGTAAAGGAGGAGCACAACTGTGTACAGTGAAAAAGATTCAATTTATTTATTTAAGAGTGTCGAGACAGAAAAAAATGGAGCCAATTGCTAAAATCATTTAAAAACAATGTTTACCAAGGACCTGATTGTCATATAACACAAGTGAGACAGGTTATTGACAAAGGGCAATGTGTATAGTTAATACATAATTGGGTAAGTATGTACAGGAGCAGGTGTGGGCTCAAATATAAAGGGAGTTGTACATAGACGTATGTCTTAAACTCCCATCAGGCAATGATCATATGCAGCATTAGTGGTATTATACCCAAAGACCCTGGCAGAGTAAGGTTATATGCAGTAGGCTAGCATCAATATTAAGACCTGCTTGTTAGCTTAGTATAATTTAACCACAAAACCATCAATATCCCTGCCAGTTCCTGAATGAAGCACAACACAATAGTATCAGAAGCCATTTCCCAATACCCTAACACTACTAGATACAGAGGTGCCCTGTCAGGGCATATGGAGAATCAGCAAGGCCCAACGCGTATCGCCACATCATGGATTCGTCAGGAGCTGGTGCCTTTTTAGACAGGTCCAGTGTTTATAGTCTAATCCTTTATTACAGGATAATTACCTACTCCAGTTTGCTTGTCCTGTGCCCTCCACCACCGCCATGTCGGAAACGTCATTCCAGACATGCGTGGTAGGCGGGGAGGAGCTAAGGACCGAGAACCGAAGGTCAAGTGCACTTGCACCACGGTTGCTAAGATGTGCTTGCAGTACATTGCAAGCCAAAAGGATAGTATAGTGTGGGCTGCTCTATAAACCACTCAAAACAAAACATTGCAGGGGCAAGTCAAGAGGGGAGGCCAATGAAGTTACCAGGGGACATGGAATTATGGAGCTCTAGTAGTTATATCTGCCGGTTGTCTACTCTTTTTGCACAACACCAAGGGAAGTCTGAAATATCAAATAAGAGCTTGATGGTTTTTTACCCCTAGGGCCAAAGGCCAGAGCGAATACATGTGATGGAGGAGGCGGCAAGTAACCACCATGATTCCAAATGGGATTTGTTACCCTCTATGATGTAAAATACGCATAGGGGGAGGGGAAACTAGCAATGTGGCTTGCAAATAATTGAAGATTTCCCCCGAGGACCTATCTGGCTAGAAAAATGTGGGCCTCTGAGGACACAAAGGTGCACTAAGTGCTATTCCTCCCACAATATCCACATGACCACATGTTGTGATGTAGCCCAATTCCAGCTATGTAATCCCCTATGACCCCTTTCAACCGCCCAGCAACGTTATTATGGGCAGCGATGAGGGTATACCCAATTATGGCAGTAGTAAGTAGTGTTGTCCTATTTCCAATTGTCCAACAATGTTATTATTGACAATGGATAGGGGTACCAAAAAAGTCAAGATCATCAGAAGTCACACCTTTATCAGATGAGTCAATGAAGAAAGGGCTGGCCAGCCGGAAAGAATATAGTGGATCCCGTTAGGGAAAGTGTTTACCAGAGTACCCAGAGTGGTGCCCTATGCCACTGAGCAGAGAAAGAGAGATCTTTAGTAAAAATAGGCCCTTACCCCATAAAATTTAAATCCCCCCTGAACACACACTTTGGTAATGTAGAGATGTATTATGGTTTATCAAATCGTGCAGAAACCTAAGCAGAGGTGGGCAAACCAAGAGCCCATATCGCTGATGATGTATTTGTTATAAACCCCATTGTCATGTACTCCCAAAAGGAATTCACCAGACTACATTGAATATGTTTTGGGTTATAAAAAATACGGTTTGGGATATAAAAAATCCATAATCCCCATGAGAGACTAGGCATGCTTCAAAGAAAGTCATGACCCATCTCACAAACGGAATGATCATAGTTCTTAACACCGAAGTTCATGCAAAATCCCCACTACATTATAAACTCCCATGCGGTGCTGCTGCGAGGAACCCCTCAGCACTTGTGTGCGCCAGACAAACATCCCCAGTGTGGGAATTTCACAGTACTGAGGTTATGAAGGATTCCCAACCACGATTCAGTGCTGAAGAATCACTATTCCATAATTGCTAAAATTAACTTTCATGGAGTGGGTGCTGGCCCCCAAAATGTGATGGGTCCACCTGGCACTATGGTCATAGTAATATAAAGGAATGAAGCTTTAAGTATGTTGAACTGAGGGTGGTAACCAAACGATCCCTGACCCGGATGCCCTCTTGTGTAGTTGGGATCCATGATCAGTTGGAAAAATTCACCTGCACTAACAGTCATGGGAAACAGGGTAAAGTAAGGATAAACAAGGAGCTATCAATGCTAAATAAATTTAATTGTGGGTCTATATGAATAAAACATGGGACCTAAGCAGGCTCTACCCACCTACTCCTGGGCGGAGGCAATTCAAAATTGTGTCCATGAAACCTGCCCAAGTGCACCTATGTCGGTGCCTTTGCACAGTTCTAGTGAGTCCAATTAACATTCTAGTAGAATCTATCCAGGTGGTCCAAAGGTGTCGCTCTCCATATGCGACATGTGTCAGATAAGGATTCCAGATAATTTTCAATTCAAAATGTGAAATGGCACTCCTTCCCTTCTGAGCCCTGCCGTGCACTGTAACAGTGGCTTTCCACCACATCTGGAATGTCAGCATACTCGGGACAAATTGCTCAACAAATAATGTGGTCCCTTTTATCTTTGTGCCCTTTTAAAGATAAAAAAGAGGTTAAAAGAATATTTTTTGTGAGAAAAAAGTATTTTTTTCATTTTCAAAGCTCAACATATGAAGCACCTGGGGGTTCAAAGTCCTCACCATACATCTAGATAAATTCCTAGGGGGGTGCCTAATTTCCAAAATGGGGTCTTTTGTGGGGGGTTCTACTGTTCAGGCACATCAGTGGCTCTCCAAATGTGACATGGTGTCAGTTAATGATTCCATACAATTTTCCATTCAAAAGGTCAAATGCGGTGCTTCATTTCCAAGCCCTAACGTGTGACCAAGCAATGTTTTTTCACCATATATGGGATATTGTCATACTTAAAAGAAATTGCTCAACAAACTGTATCCGATCCGATCCGACCCCCATAGGATAACACGGGGGGCAAATAGGATCAGTGGCTATCCGATTTACATTGGACAGCCACGGATGGAAGAAAATCGCAATGTGAAAGCAGCCTTAGGCTGGCTTCACACTGCAGTTTTTTTACCGATCAGTGTCCATTCAGTTTGTGTGCCAAAACCCAAAGAGGAACCAGGAGAGGAACTTGCAGAGAAAAAGTATAATTGAAAGATTGACACCTGTTCTGAGTTTTGGAGACACTCCTGGTTTTGGCACACAAACTGAATGGACACAGATCAGTGAAAAAACTGCAGTGTGAAGTAACCCTAACCCTTAGCCAGAAAAATCAATGTGAATGCTTATGTCCCAAAAAAATGAGAAAAGTATTTGAGGAGCGATACCTTTATTGGCTTACCAAAGAAATTATATTTGGAATCTTTCAGAGCTCAAAAGGCTCCTTCATTAGGCTACATTACAAGTAAGCTTGCAAATATAATTTCTCTGGTTAGCCAATAAAGGTACCATTCTTCGAATACTTTTCTCATTTTTTGGGGGAAATAAGAATTTACATCAATATCTTAAACGGTAAATGTATTGCAGATACACATGCAGCACCCCTGCGGTTCGATCACCACAGTGGTACTGCATCTATCCAATAGTGTGGGATTGTCTCTACACTAAGCTGCAAGTAAAGGTGACTGGTAAGAACTGCAACCCCTATGTCTGTGTACTCTTTCCTGCGACTCTCTGCATCAACAACTACTACCACCATCATCCACATCACCACCTTTACTATACTCCAGGGGCCCGCTCCGTCTGAGGGGAGTGCTCCATCAAGCTGCCTTTTTTTAATGACTGGTTGCTGCCACAACTTCCAGGGAAGTACAACGTGATATCCCCTGAACTGTTGAGCCCTGGAGAGTCGAGTACCCTAGTGCCATGATCGCTGCAATCGTTTCTGGCATCACAAACAGGATCCAAAACCCCGTTAAACCAGGTACTGTGTATCAAAGTTTGTATGTACATGAACTGTTTAATGCTGGCCGCCATACTATAGAACCATGTGGTGGGGTGGGGGTATCTTGCACCCTCCCATCGTGTGAAGCGCCAGCAATCAGCGCTAAAAGTTATGCCAACCCCCACTATTGACAGTTAAGCAAAATGATGCATCCATCAGCCGGGATGCTCCATCCCCTGTTGGCAAACCATAACCGAAAGCGAGGACCTCCCACACGAAGGAGATGGTCATAGGCAGAGCGGCGCATGCAGGAGGCAGGAGAGAGAATGCATGCAGCTGGGCCCACATGATGGCGGGAGAACAGGAGTGGAGGCGTATTGACTGGGGAGAAGGACTGGCCGAGGCAAAACAGAATCATCCAGAGGGAACCACGCCTTGGCTGCACTACTACCTACGATGCCCTCTGCACCTGAGACTGAACCCAAAGCATCTCCAGAACAGGTAGGACCACAGTGTGTCCCGGTGTGTCTTGTAGCAGCCCAACCAGTATTAACGACCTTGACAGTAGCCCAATCCTGGACTATAGTTCCCACCAAAGATGCAGATTGAATAGACATGTTGTTGAGAAAGGGAATTTTGCCCCGCGCTACTCTAATAGACACTAAGTTGTTCCAGCCGATAATCTCTGCGGTCCACCCTGGACAAGCAGTTGTGGTAGACCAGAACCTGAGTCGCCCGTCAACTCCAGTAAACCCTGGAATCTGTAGGATGGAATAACTCTGCCACATTAGGAGAGGATGACTTTGGTAACTCATGGGAGGAGGAGATTGTTGAGCCCGGCCAGGCTGATCCAGTTTGCCTCTTAGAAACTGTACAGTAGGCTGCAAGGGGGCGCAATGCCTGGATGCCCCACACAAAGCTGACTACCCGCCAAGAGGCCCGGGAAAGATCCAAAACACGTGCCCTGATGCGGTCTCTAAAAACATAACCCGCAACCATGTAGCCACAGGGACTGTGATCGAGCTTAGCCAACACAAGGGCTTTGGCTTTATAAAAGATGATGACTTTGAAAGAGATATTTATTTGTTCCAGAAGGATGTACTCCCGAAAGATGGTAATAAACAACAGCGCAATCTATATGCCACTGACATTGGGGAATATAACAAATCTGGGAAAGGGGGAAGGGAAAATGCTCACCCCTCCTTCAACTGTAATCCAGGTCGGGTGTTCAACAGCGGCCGTTCCCTGCCGGAGTAAACCAAGTAAAAAGTGGGAGCTGGCGCCCGTATCCAATGATAAGAAATGTCAGCCTCTGGATGCTTTAATTCATGTTGTGAGTTTTGCCGATATAAAGTTTCTTATCATTGGATACGGGTGCCAGCTCCTACTTTTTCATTGGGGAATATGCTGTACTTTGGGCTAATATGGGATGCTTCGGAAGTGAAGTGAAAAGAAGTGACCGCTGGTCTGCTCCTGAATTAGACCCAAAGTATTCACTGATCTCAGGGAGACCAGTTCAAGAAAACACTGCGGGCAGCCGGCTAAAGCGCTCAACACAGTGAATTCCTAGGCCCATTGCCCCCTGGGAATTTTGAATATGCAAATTGAGTCTGTGGAGCCTCGTTTACGAGTCTCAACACAGGACTAGCCAGATCTTCCTCTAGTGAAGGACCTAGCCATGAAAACCACCATATTAAGTGGCACTTTGAGTCAATATCCAGCTCTTTACAAGCTTAAAGATATGACAAGGGAATACCAAGGCCAGGTATCCATCCACAGACAGCTGTTTCGGGGTGTTGCCCCTCATCAGTGTGGAGTAGGATTCTGGCTAGGTGGGAGCAATGCCTAGTAGTGAATACTTTGGATTATTGAGGATGTCAGTCTTAGCTCATTAACAGAATGGAGGTCTCAGGTAGGGAGATAGATAGAGATGATGGAGGAGACGTAAAGTGGTGCAGAACTGTGGAGGACTTTTTAGGTGAAATTATTAATTATTTATTGTACTCTGTAGCGGATGGGCAACCAGTGCAATGACTGAGACAGGGAAGAAGCTTTGGTGAAGCTGTTGGAGAGGAATATGATCTTGGCTGCTTCATTAAAGATGGATTGGGAAGGGGACAGTTTGTTAAACAGAAGATCGATTACTAGTAAATTGCAATAATCAAGATGAGAATGAACAAGTTCAACAGAGTTTTTGCAGACTCAAAAGTAAAAAAAAGTTTAATTCTAGAGATGTTTTAGAGGTGTAGATGACAAGAGCAAGCGAGCCACTGACATTGGGGAATATGACAAATTCGGGAAAGGGGGAAGGGAAAATGCTCACCCCTCCTTCAACTGTGATCCAGGTCGGGTGCTCAACAGCGGCCGTCCCCCGCCGGAGTAAACCAAGGAAAAAGTGGGAGGAGGCGCCCTTATCCAATGATAAGAAATGTCGGCCTCTGGATGCTTTAATTCATGTTGTGAGTTTTGCCGAAATAAAGTTTCTTATCATTGGATAGGGGTGCCAGCTCCTACTTTTTCATTGGGGAATGTGCTGTACTTTGGGCTAATATGGGATGGTTCGGAAGTGAAGTGAAAAGAAGTGACCGCTGGTCTGCTCCTGAATTAGACCCGACATACGCAAGAGCCAGACAATGATGATGTCAGCACTACCAGCACCTGGGGTTTGGGACAATGCATCTCATCAGACGCGCGTATTCGGTCCTACCATAGCCTGCTGGTGCAGCAACACCCAAGTAGGTCAGAATTAGACTTGTCTTACAACATGCGTATGAACCGGTATAGCCACTGAGCTATGCAGGTGACCGTGAGCTCGGCCAACTCTAGCCACTGCTATGACTCACTGCAATGTATTTGTTGAGTGTCCTCAAACTCCACCAGTATCACCTACTGGCAATGTCTGCAGCATAGTAAGTAGTTAGTCTATGACTGAACTGTGAAAGATTGCAGAAGTTTCACTGTTGTGCTAATATTAGCATTTACTGTGGTTGAGTGTGTATTGTTAGATAATGTAAAAGGTTAATAAAGAAGTTTAGCTGGCCCAGCTAGACAGTTAGGATAATATATATAGTAAGAAAATAAGTAGCCCAGCTAGGCCTTAGGATGCTTATGTTCATGTTAATGTTTACACAATTAATTACCAGTTAGGTTGTTTCAATAAGCTAATAAAGGACAATTGGGCTACAGGAACATGTAGTGACCTGGACATTATCCTGTAAATACGGTAGTTGCACATCTTAAGGTGCTTTCTTATTGGTTTTCAGACCAGGATGTTAAGGTGCACTTTGGAGCCGTTGCACTTTACAAAGGCTGTTGCACTACAAAAATTATACCACTAAACCCAGACCTCAAAAACCGTCAATATGGTCTCTGTGCCCTGTGTCCATCCTCAGGGACAAAGTTGAAAGGTGGTTTGGGGCGGTAACCCACCAATTGCACTTGAAAAACTGTGATGTGACTTAATGCACTGGCGTCGTT
The DNA here is from genome assembly GCA_033576535.1 of Allobates femoralis. Classification (NCBI taxonomy): domain Eukaryota; kingdom Metazoa; phylum Chordata; class Amphibia; order Anura; family Aromobatidae; genus Allobates; species Allobates femoralis. Next base: position 167,443,416 of record JARQOC010000001.1, on the reverse strand, counting down.
GCAAGGCTGCTGACTTTTTTATATGTTGCTGATTTTTTGCACTTTTGGTATTTTTGTATTTTAAAACTTTTCTACTTTGTAATGTTCAAAAAATATTCCTCCCATAAAGGAAAGATATTATTTGTTACTATGCAAAAGAACATTTTTGTATGTCCTTATCATTACCGCCTTGTAAGTTTTGTCTTAAAGCCCGCGCATGTACTGTGGTTAACATGGGGGAAATATGGCTCCCCTGTGGTTTAGTCGCCACAGTGGTACTTCACAATAGGTGTAGTATCATGGTCTCAAGTAAGATGGGGAAACTTTGCTGAGACCACCAACACACACCCAACACTCTCCAAACTCCTGGCCACGGAGATTCTGGGAGGAAGAGGCTCAATGTTAGGGAAGTCCCCATCTGGTGGCTGGAGGGAGGAGCTAAGTTGATGGGTGGGAAGTTAGTTGAAGAGAGAGGAAAGCATGTAAGCAAGATGGAGTGAGTTGTAGGGAACTCAGGCAGCTGGGGAGAGAGCGGGACCCGGGCAATGGGGTAGGCTGCTAATATCCAGGTCTGGGGACCAGAATCTGCAGCTGGCTGGATGGCCAAGCAGAGGAACGAGTTGCAGAGCGGTACTGGCCCCAATTTGGTGTGGGATCTTCAGGATCAGCTGAGAAACTGGAGGTCACTGAACTTCACGTGCAGTGACCGCCAAGGTGTACTCTCCCAGGCGAAGGAGAGTGAAAAGGACTTACAAGGCAGTCGCTCACAGGACCTGTAGTCACTGGCTGTGGGACACTAACGATGAAAGGAGTAACAGAGTGTCAGACAGGGCAGCAAGGAAAGGGCTTTTACTCCGTGTCTCAGCAAAAGTGAACCCAAACTACCTGTGAGCTGGTCCAGCTGCAACCTTGGAGAATAGAGTACCCCTGCTAGGTTATCTCTGCATTAAACTGCAAATAAAGGTGACCGGTAAGAATTGCAACCCCTGTGTTTGTCTACTCTTTCCTATGCCTCTCTGCATTAACAACTACTACCAGCATAATTACATATCACCATCTTTACTATACCACAGGGACCCTCTCCATCTGAGGGGAGTGCTAGATCAAGCTGTGATCTCTGAGACTTAGGTTTGCACAGTGATGCTGCACTGTATGACAATGATCTGCCATACAGTGCATCATGACTATGACACCAGAGACTGCAAAAAGAGGACACTTGATCCCTTTCTGCAGTCTCTGGATGTAGCAGAGGCGATCGAGCGTCGTGGGACCTTCGTTGTGGACTACGTCAGAGGTGATCAAGCATCGTGGGATCTTCGTTGTGGACTACGTCGGATCTTTTTATAATAAAGATGGAGTTTGAATTTTGTTTGTGTTTTTTTCAAATAAAAAGATTTTTCTCTGTGTGGTGTATTTTTTGACTATTTACTTAGAGATTTCTAATGGCTGGGTCTAATATTGGCCTGGCATTATGACTCTCAGGCTTAGTGCCAGCTGCCAATAAGAAAGCTGGCATTAACCCCTTTATTACCCAGTTTGCCACCGGCACCAGGGCAACTGGAAGAGTCTGGGTACAGTGCCAGAAAATGTAGCTTCAATGAATGTTGCCTAGTTGTACCTGGCTGGACCAAAAATATAGCGGAGCCCGACGACAATTTTTTTTCTAGAATTAGTTCTAGAAATAAAAAAAAAAGGGCTTTGCTGTATTTTTGGTTGCCAGCCAGGTACAACGAGGCAGCTGGGGGCTGTAGGCCATTCGTAGCTGTCAAGTTGCACCTGGCTGGACCAAAAATATGGCGGAGCTCCACGTCACTTTTTTTTCAAAAATCCGTTCTACAAATAAATAAAAGGCATTCGCTGTATTTTTATAAACATAAAAGGGTGGGGGACAAGAGGCGCAATAGTGCCCTATCACTAGTGACACTGATGGTAATGGGGTGTGCTGAGAAGCCACTCACCTGGTGCAGTTGTGATCCCCACAACTGGATTGAAGGCGTTTAGGAAATATTATTCCAAGCTGCTGCAGGACCTCCACCGACCACTGAACAGTGGTTTAATCCAGAAAGATGATGGGAGTGTATGTGTGCAACGGTCCGCGCTGCTCCAGGGCTTAAAAAACTCACCAAAGAGACAGTCAGATTTCCATCCTTTATTCTCCTCCTACTACGCGTTTCGGCACCTAGCCTGGCACCTTCATCAGGATATTACATCAAACAGTAACAGTGGGGTTTTTATAGCCTTAAACTTACAAAAAACAGGGTGTTGTCTGTGTACCTGTGATGTCATTTGCATCATCAAAATGGGAGGATCTCCTCATTTTCCCGCTCTTTTTATAAAAAGCTTAACCAGTATCTAAAATCAAGTTGAATGTACATTCTATTCATAAAAAGATGACTTAAATGTCCCTGATAAAGAATTTTTAAAAATAATACATGAAATTGCAAAAATCAGCGATCAAAATATCTTCCTGATGAAAAAATATGAAAAAAACTTTTCACATTACTTCATATGGGGTTAGAACCTGAGACTTCCACATCAGTGAGTATATATCCAGGTGATTAGTGGTATACACCACCTGCTCTTTAGATGTCAAAGTTCTGGATATAAGGGATAAAATACTGGAAGAATAGATCATTGCAGATAAAAATCCCATAAATAGACTAGTAAAACCGTAAGAGAAAATAAAAAATAATAAAAAATAAAGAATAATAATAAAAAAAGGTCATAAATATTTAAGGAATTGGCATTAATACATAAAAGAATTTTTTTAAAAGAATTTTTATTAATGTATTAAAGTATTAAAAATGAAGAACATATGTATTACTGTATCGCAAACTAAAAAAAGGGTGGTGTATATAAAACAGTTAAATAATCCGTATAGAATCAAAATCCCTATGTAAAAACTTTTTTTGTAAAGAGAAAAAATATATGAGGAAGAGGATTATGGAGAAAAATAATCCCACTATTGCAACTGGGGAGTAGCTGATGAGTAAAAAAAAAACAAAAAAAACAGGGATTTATCAAGCAGGCGCCTCAGGTTCTATTCCCATTCAGAACAATTGGTTTATGGTATTTCATAATGATATGAAAAATAATTAAATACAATTAAAAACAACTATTGGAGAAAAATGTGTTAGAAATATGGCATAATCCTTCCAAACATTATATGGGCTGAGAGGTGGCTCAACAGAAAAAACGTTTGGATCATTATATATTGACACCCCAGGTTCTATTCCCAATTGGGGCACATAATAGAAAAAGGGAGGGAGGGGAAGGCTATAACTGATAAATTTGACTGTATCTACAAGAGGTTCAGCATCTTTCAGAAATATCCTTATGATGTAATAAAAAATGATGAATTTTAAACCTGCAATCTGCAGAGAAGACACAAGAAGGCGCTCTATGGGTCATTACATTGCAGGATCCCAAAGGAGAATCCCATGGAAAACAAGTATAATGAAATAAGTGTATTACAAAGCTCTCACCACAAGAGTTGCGAAATAGCATTCCTTATAACAGAAATTAGGAGCAGCTGATCCATATTAATAAAGATAAAGTAAATAAAATAATAATATCCTTGAATATGTGTATATGTGATAAGTAAATAAATATGTGCAGTCAAGATGTATAAAAACAATTTATAGTGAATGAAATAAAAAATTGATAAAAATAGGTATGAATAAGTTAATATAGTATTATAAGAATAAAATGGTGAGAAATCTTCATAATAAATCTATAAAAAGAATTAATAAAGTGAATTATATATGATTATCTTCCTCTCTGCTAAAATGAATTGGGTATGAACCCAAAAGACTGTATTCTTCAACTAAACCACAAGATGGCGCTCAATTTGGTACCCAGTATAACTTCTGGAGTCAGTTTCCATGGACACAGGCATAGAGAACTGTGTGCTGCAAATTTCCGCCTCCAGGGGCAGCAAAAAGCAGTTCTTGTTGCTAAAATGTGAATCATTGTGAAATGTGAAAGGAAGAAGTTCAGATATCTAATGTGCATCTATATTAAATAAATAATGATAGAATAAATAAATAAATAACCAATGAATTAATAAAAGTGAATTAATAAAAGTGAATATATAATGGAGAAAAACTCCTAAAATAGATCATTACATGCTGTGAAGACAAAGCTGTGGTTCTATGAAGAAAATATGGTTAAAATCATCCTGCTGAGATCTTACAATGTGTATGGCGTTCCCATATACATAGGAAAAGGGAGCAAAAATACATATTAACAGGGAAACTATATCAGCTCTGTAATTAAGTTCAACCCTTTTGGTTTTAAGGTATTAAGGCTGTATATCCAAAACTTCTCTTTCTTTTTGAGTACCTCAAACCTATTATTAGTCTCAGCTGGGACATGGTCTATTGGAGTGATCTTGACCAATGTTGGATCCCTATTATGATATTTATCAAAATGATAAGATATACCATGTAGTTTGAATCCGTGTTTTATATTCGATCTATGTTTATTCAATCTCTCATGGAGTGGTCTAATGGTTCGCCCTACATATTGTAGTGTGCAGGGGCATTCTAACAGATAGATGACATGGTCGGTAATGCAATTCATGTTATGTTTTAGTAAGAATGTTTTATTCGTTGATGATGAATTAAACGAGGACACTTTTTGTATATTTTTGCAGCACAGACATTTTTTTCTTCCACACTTTGAGGTGGTTTTTCCTATTTTAGCAGGTCGTATTGTGGGTTTATGCTGTGCAAGGCGGCTCGGAGCTATTATACTTTTTATATTTGGGGCTCTTCTGAAAGTTATGCGAGGTTTCTCAGGTATTATCGTTTTTAATATGGGGTCATTCTTTAGGATGTGCCAAGGTGAATTAAGGCAATTTTTTATAGCTTCATGATTCTTGTTGTACGTGGTGATGAAATTGAACATGTGTTTATTCTGTGTTGTTTCTTTCAGCTTGGGGGTTAGTAAAGTTTCCTGGCTCATCCTCCCACAGGATTTTTTGGGCGGTTTTGACCAGTTTCCTCGGATACTTTCTATCCAGAAACCTCTTACTTAATATTTCAGATTGAATTAGATAATCATCCAGATTGGAGCAATTTTTCTTAATGCGCCTAAATTGCCCTGCTGGTATGTTTCTCAACCATTTGGCATAGTGTCCACTCTCGTAGTTAATATAGGAGTTCCTGTCTGTAGATTTAAAAAACGTTTTTGTACAGATAATAGAATTCTCTACAAAAATTGTTAGATCCAAAAAATTGACAGTTTTGTCATTTACAGTCGGTTCAAAACCTAGTCCCCAATCATTCTGCAAAATAGACATGATAAATTTGTTCACATCACAGAAATCTGTGTCCCAAATGAAAAAGATGTCGTCTATAAACCTCTTGTAGATAATTATACCTTCCTTGAAAACATCATTCAACATATACATTTTTTCAAACAACCCCATGAACAGGTTCGCATATGAACATGCGACCTTTGACCCATCGCTGTTCCGTGTCTTTGATGGTACATTTCACCATTGAAAGTAAAAAAATTATTGTGCAGAATGAATTTTACACCATCTAGGATAAATTCCATCATTGAGCTATCCATCTGTAAATCCTGCTTTAGAAAGAATTCCACACACAGCAATCCTGTTGCATGACTAATGTTGGTATACAATGATGCTACGTCAAGGGTCATTAAGAAAAATTGCTCCAATCTGGATGATTATCTAATGCAATCTGAAATATTAAGTAAGAGGTTTCTGGATAGAAAACCGCCCAAAAATCCTGTGAGAGGATGAGCCAGGAAACTTTACTAACCCCCAAGCTGAAAGAAACAACACAGAATAAACACATGTTCAATTTCATCACCACGTACAACAAGAATCATGAAGCTATAAAAAATTGCCTTAATTCACCTTGGCACATCCTAAAGAATGACCCCATATTAAAAACGATAATACCTGAGAAACCTTGCATAACTTTCAGAAGAGCCCCAAATATAAAAAGTATAATAGCTCCGAGCCGCCTTGCACAGCATAAACCCACAATACGACCTGCTAAAATAGGAAAAACCACCTCAAAGTGTGGAAGAAAAAAATGTCTGTGCTGCAAAAATATACAAAAAGTGTCCTCGTTTAATTCATCATCAACGAATAAAACATTCTTACTAAAACATAACATGAATTGCATTACCGACCATGTCATCTATCTGTTAGAATGCCCCTGCACACTACAATATGTAGGGCGAACCATTAGACCACTCCATGAGAGATTGAATAAACATAGATCGAATATAAAACACGGATTCAAACTACATGGTATATCTTATCATTTTGATAAATATCATAATAGGGATCCAACATTGGTCAAGATCACTCCAATAGACCATGTCCCAGCTGAGACTAATAATAGGTTTGAGGTACTCAAAAAGAAAGAGAAGTTTTGGATATACAGCCTTAATACCTTAAAACCAAAAGGGTTGAACTTAATTACAGAGCTGATATAGTTTCCCTGTTAATATGTATTTTTGCTCCCTTTTCCTATGTATATGGGAACGCCATACACATTGTAAGATCTCAGCAGGATGATTTTAACCATATTTTCTTCATAGAACCACAGCTTTGTCTTCACAGCATGTAATGATCTATTTTAGGAGTTTTTCTCCATTATATATTCACTTTTATTAATTCACTTTTATTAATTCATTGGTTATTTATTTATTTATTCTATCATTATTTATTTAATATAGATGCACATTAGATATCTGAACTTCTTCCTTTCACATTTCACAATGATTCACATTTTAGCAACAAGAACTGCTTTTTGCTGCCCCTGGAGGCGGAAATTTGCAGCACACAGTTCTCTATGCCTGTGTCCATGGAAACTGACTCCAGAAGTTATACTGGGTACCAAATTGAGCGCCATCTTGTGGTTTAGTTGAAGAATACAGTCTTTTGGGTTCATACCCAATTCATTTTAGCAGAGAGGAAGATAATCATATATAATTCACTTTATTAATTCTTTTTATAGATTTATTATGAAGATTTCTCACCATTTTATTCTTATAATACTACCGTATATACTCGTGTATAAGCCGACCCGTGTATAAGCTGACCCCCCCTACTTTTGCCCCCAAAACTTGGGAAAACCTATTGACTCGTGTATAAGCCTAGGGTGGACCCCAGCACAGGTATACAGCCCCCAGCAGTGTGGTATACAGGCCTCCCCAGTGGTAGTATACAGCAGCCTTCCCAGTAGTAGTATACAGCAGCCTCCCCAGTGGTAGTATACAGCAGCCTCCCCAGTGGTATATACTGCATCCCTAAAGGTATAAACAGCAGACCCCAGAGGCATACAGCAGGCCCCAGAGGCATACACAGCGGGCCCCAGAGGCATATACAGCAGGCCCCAGAGGCATATACAGCAGGCCCCAGAGGTATATACAGCAGGCCCCAGAGGCATATACATCAGGCCCCAGGGTATATACAGCAGGCCCCAGGGTATATATAGCAGGCCCCAGGGTATATACAGCTGGCCCCAGGGTATATACAGCTGGCCCCAGGGTGTATACAGCAGGCCCCAGGGTATATACAGCTGGCCACAGAGGTATACAGCAGGCCCCAGAGGTATACAGCAGGCCCCAGAGTATATACAGCAGGCCCCAGGGTATATACAGCAGGCCCCAGGGTATATACAGCTGGCCCCAAGGTATATACAGCTGGCCCCAGGGTATATACAGCTGGCCCCAGGGTATATACAGCAGGCCCCAGGGTATATACAGCAGGCCCCAGGGTATATACAGCAGGCCCCAGAGGTATACAGCAGGCCCCAAGGTATATACAGCAGGCCCCAGAGGTATACAGCAGGCCCCAGGGTATATACAGCAAGCCCCAGAGGTATACAGCAGGCCCCAGAGGTATACAGCAGGCCCCAGAGGTATACAGCAGGCCGCAGAGGTATACAGCAGGCCCCAGAGGTATACAGCAGGCCCCAGGGTATATACAGCTGGCCCCAGGGTATATACCGCTGGCCCCAGGGTATATACAGCAGGCCCGAGGTATACAACAGGCCCCAAGGTATATACAGCAGGCCCCAGAGGTATACAGCTGGCCCCAGAGGTATACAGCAGGCCCCAGAGGTATACAGCAGGCCCCAGGGTATATACAGCTGGCCCCAGGGTATATACCGCTGGCCCCAGGGTATATACAGCAGGCCCGAGGTATACAACAGGCCCCAAGGTATATACAGCAGGCCCCAGAGGTATACAGCTGGCCCCAGAGGTATACAGCAGGCCCCAGAGGTATACAGCAGGCCCCAGGGTATATACAGCAGGCCCCAGAGGTATACAGCAGGCCCCAGAGGTATACAGCAGGCCCCAGAGGTATACAGCAGGCCCCAGGGTATATACAACTGGCCCCAGAGGTATACAGCAGGCCCCAGAGGTATACAGCAGGCCCCTGAGTATATACAGCAGCCCCAGAGGTATACAGCAGGCCCCAGTGGCAGTCGCCCCCCCATCATGGGAAGAAGCCCCCCACACTTTGCAGAGCCCCCCCGCTGCTTTATCTTACCATCCGGGGTCTTCGCCGCGGGTCCTGCGCGCTGTGTTCCCAGTCTCATGTGACCCGGCGGTCGCAGTGGAATGACGTCATCGCGCCGGGTCACGTGAGACCTGAACACAGCGCGCAGGACCCGCGGCGAAGACCCCGGATGGTAAGATAAAGCAGCGGGGGGGCTCTGCAAAGTGTGGGGGGCTCTTTCCATGATGGGGGGGCTAGTGCCATTGGGGGCTGCTGTATACACTGGGGGGCTGTATGCACGGCTCAACCTGCCACTGTGATGGGCGGGGGGAGCCGTGCATATCTAATGAGCGGCCCCACGTGACGGGCCGCTCACTCATCAGCCCCCCCCGCCACCTCCAGCCTCCCCAGCACCTGCAAAAAAATTCCATATACCGTATAGACCCGTGTATAAGTTGAGGGGGTGACTTTTCAGCCCAATTTTTGGGCTGAAAAACTCGGCTTATACACGAGTATATACGGTATATTAACTTATTCATACCTATTTTTATCAATTTTTTATTTCATTCACTATAAATTGTTTTTATACATCTTGACTGCACATATTTATTTACTTATCACATATACACATATTCAAGGATATTATTATTTTATTTACTTTATCTTTATTAATATGGATCAGCTGCTCCTAATTTCTGTTATAAGGAATGCTATTTCGCAACTCTTGTGGTGAGAGCTTTGTAATACACTTATTTCATTATACTTGTTTTCCATGGGATTTTCCTTTGGGATCCTGCAATGTAATGACCCATAGAGCGCCTTCTTGTGTCTGCTCTGCAGATTGCAGGTTTAAAATTCATCATTTTTTATATTACATCATAAGGATATTTCTGAAAGATGCTGAGCCTCTTGTAGATACAGCCAAATTTATCAGTTATAGCCTTCCCCTCCCTCCCTTTTTCTATTATGTGCCCCAATTGGGAATAGAACCTGGGGTGTCAATATATAATGATCCAAACGTTTTTTCTGTTGAGCCACCTCTCAGCCAATATAATGTTTGGAAGGATTATGCCATATTTCTAACACATTTTTCTCTGATAGTTGTTTTTAATTGTATTTAATTATTTTTTATATCATTATGAAATAACATAAACCAATTGTTCTGAATGGGAATAGAACCTGAGGCGCCTGCTTGATAAATCCCTGTTTTTTTTGTTTTTTTTTTTACTCATCAGCTACTCCCTAGTTGTAATAGTGGGATTGTTTTTCTCCATAATCCTCTTCCTCATATATTTTTTCTCTTTACAAAAAAGTTTTTACATAGGGATTTTGATTCTATACGGATTATTTAACTGTTTTATATTCACCACCCTTTTTTTAATTTGCGATACAGTAATACATATGTTCTCCATTTTTAATACTTTAATATATTAATAAAAATTCTTTTTAAAAAATTCTTTTATGTATTAATGCCAATTCCTTAAATATTTATGACCATTTTTTCATTATTATTCTTTATTTTTTATTATTTTTTAATTTCTCTTACGGTTTTACTAGTCTATTTATGGGATTTTTATTTGCAATAATCTATTTTTCCAGTATTTTATCCCTTATATCCAGAATTTTGATATCTAAAGAGCGGGTGGTGTATACCACTAATCACCTGGATATATACTCACTGATGTGGAAGTCTCAGGTTCTAACCCCATATGAAGTAATGTGAAAAAAAATTTTTCATATTTTTTCATCAGGAAGATATTTTGATCGCTGATTTTTGCAATTTCATGTATTATTTTTAAAAATTCTTTATCAGGGACATTTAAGTCATCTTTTTATGAATAGAATGTACATTCAACTTGATTTTAGATACTGGTTAAGCTTTTTATAAAAAGAGCGGGAAAATGAGGAGATCCTCCCATTTTGATGATGCAAATGACATCACAGGTACACAGACAACACCCTGTTTTTTGTAAGTTTAAGGCTATAAAAACACCACTGTTACTGTTTGATGTAATATCCCTGATGAAGGTGCCAGGCTAGGTGCCGAAACGCGTAGTAGGAGGAGAATAAAGGATGGAAATCTGACTGTCTCTTTGGTGAGTTTTTTAAGCCCTGGAGCAGCGTGGACCGTTGCACACCTACACTCCCATCAACTTGGCAGCTGGGGGGCTGGAACCCTCAGCATGGAGAGACCCAAACATTGTGGGCCCCCCATGCTGCAAATTGCAACCCACAGCCACCCCAGAAAATAGCGCATTCATTAGAGTGTCATTTTCTGGTACTGTACCCAAACTCTTATAGTTGCCCTTGTGCTGGTGGCACACAGGTTCTCTATACGCGATGTGGTGTCCGCTAACAATGTCAATGGAAAATTAGCTCCAATTGTTAGTGGACACCATGTCTAGGCATGTTTAGGCACACAGGGGTTCTCCAAATGCGACATAGTGTCCGCTAACTATTTGAGCTGATTTTCCATTGAAATTGTTAGCGGACACCATGTCGCGTTTGGAGAGCCAGTATGTGCCTAAACATTGGAGCTCCCCCACAAGTGACCCCATTTTGGAAACTAGACCCCCCAGGGAACATATCTAGATGCATAGTGAGCACTTTGAACCCCCAGGTGCTTCACAAATTAATCAGTAAAAATGAAAAAAGGAAATTTTTGTTAAAAAAAAAGTACTATTTCATCTTTACGGATCAAATTGTGAAGCACCTGGGGTTCAAAGTACTCATTATGCATCTAGATACGTTCCTTGGGGGGTCTAGTTTCCAAAATGGGGTCACTTGTGGGGGAGCTCCAATGTTTAGGCACACAGGGGCTCTCCAAACGTGACATAGTGTCACCCACAAGTCACCCCATTTTGGAAACTAGACCCCCAAGGGAACGTATCTGGATGCATAGTGAGCAATTTGAACCCCCATGTGCTTCACAAATTGATCCGTAAAAATGAAAAAGTATTTTTTTTTTACAAATATTTTCTTTAGCCTAAATTTTTTCATTTTCACATGGGCAACAGGATAAAATGCATCTTAAAATTTGTTGGGCGATTTCTCCTGAGTATATCGATATCTCATATGTGGTCATAAAGCACTGTTTTGGCACACGGCAGGGCTCAGAAGAGAAGGAGCAGCATTTCACTTTTTGAATGGAAAATTAGCTCCAAAAGTCAAATTGCGCTCCTTCCCTTCTGAGCCCTGCTGTGCGCCCAAACAGTGCTTTATGACCACATATGAGGTATCGGTGTACTCAGGAGAAATTGCCCAACAAATTTTAGGATCCAATTTATCCTGCTGCCCATGTGAAAATAAAAGAATTGAGGCTAAAAGAAAATTTTTGTTAGAAAAATGAAATTTTTTCCTTCCACGTTGCTTTAGTTCCTGTGAAGCACCTGAAGTGTTAATAATCTTCTTGAATGTATTTTTGAGTCCTTGAGGGGTGCAGTTTTTGGAATGGTGTCACTTTTTGGTGTTTTCTGTGATTTGCACCCCTCAAAGGGACTTCAAATGTGATGTAGTCACTAAAAAATAAGATCTTGTAAATTTTGCTGAAAAAATGAAAAATTGCTGATGAACTTTGAACCCTTAGAACTTGCTGATGTAAAGTTGACATGTGGGAAATGTTATTTATTAACTCTTTTGTGTCACATAACTCTCTGGTTTAGCAGAATAAAAATTCAAAATTTGAAAAATGCGAAATTTTCTAAATTTTTGCCAAATTGTTTATTTTTTCACAAATAAACACAAAAATTATCGACCTAAATTTAATACTAACATGTAGCCCAATATGTCACAAAAAATTATCTCAGAATCGCTAGGATCCGTTGAAGCGTTCCAGAGTTATAACCTCATAAAGGGACACTGGTCAGAATTGACAAAAATGCCAAGGTATTTAGGGTCAAAATAGGCTGGGTCATAAAGGGGTTAACATATACTGCTCTATGTGTAAATATATCATATTATAAATATTGCACACACTCATATATACACATCTCTACCACCGATGTAATCCCTCTTATGCTGTCTCTCCCTCCTTACACTGTAACTCACCTTCTATGTGCTGTCTCTCCCCACCGTGTGCTCTACCCCCATGTGCTGTCTCCCACCACATGTGCTGTCTCTCCCACTCCATGATTTCCCCCTGTGCACAGTCTCTCCCATCCTTTGCCTGTCACCCCATGCACTCTCTCCCCTCTCTGTATGTCTCCACGTGTGTGCAGTCTCTCTCCACAATGCGCTGCCTCTCTCTCTCCCCTGTTTGCTCTCTCTCCCCCCATTCGCTCTCTCCCCCCATTCGCTCTCTCTTCCTCCGTTGGCTCTCTCTATCCCTCCGTTCACTCTCTCCCTTGTGCCTGTCCCCACCTGTGTGTGGTGCCTTTGCCCTACACCTTTCTCTCTATGTGTGTTGTGTCTCTCCCCTGCACCCATTTCCCCATGTGCGTTGTGTCTTTCCACTGCAATCATTTCCCCCCTGTTTGTTGTGTCTCTCCCCTGCACCCATTTACCCCCTGTGCGTTGTGTCTCTCCCCTGCACTTATTTCACCCCTGTGCGCTGTCTCTCTCACCCGCACCCATTTCCCCCTGTGCGCTGTGTCTCTCCCCTGCACCCATTTCCCCCCTGTGCACTGTGTCTCTCCCCTGTACCCATTTCCCCCTGTGCACTGTGTCTGTGTCCTGAACCTGTCTCCCCACTAAGCGCTGCCTACTTATCCCCTTACAGGAGGCCCCCGGGCACTGTGTGATTTGCTCATGAGAGGGGGCCCATGGGCACTGTGTGATTTATCCCCACAGTGGGCCTCTGGGCACTGTGTGATGTACCCTGAGGGGGCCCCTGTGTGATTTTCCCCCGACAGGTTATTAAGGTACAACATGCAGTTGAACCTTTCCACTAGAACTTGTGGAATGTGCTTTCCACATTCAAACAGCTCCATTACTTTTGTTCAGCTCCTTTTATGCAGACATTGAATTCATTCAAGTGTAATGTAATGTCTGTGAAAAAACATACCTTTATCAAACCTTCTCACATCCTCCAGCTCTGGTTAATGCTGGTCTTTTACGACACGAAAGGCTTTGATTGTATTAATGCAGTTCACAAAACTCTCAGCACTTTTCTACTACTCAGCCACCTGACACTGGATTGAAGTGGGTTGTTTTTGTATGCTTGGAATTGCTTTAATGTCAATCCAAAGTGAACTAGCAGACAATTCACAATTTTAACTACTGTTGTCATCACAGTGCATAGTTCAGAATTTTGACATCTTTGTACAGAGATATTCTTGTTATATAATGTTGTGCAATTCAAAAACAGCATGGCCAATCTTGTTTTCAAATATTCTTTGGAATCGTTTTGCCTTCTCAACAGTTGTACGCAGGTCTCCAATGCCTCGGGGACAAGTGGCAAGTTTGAGCTCACAGTCTCTTTGCCTTGGCAGACTCTGTATTTTAAACATACTTTCCTTTGATGCAGAAAGGGTAATGTTAGTTTTGCTGCTAGCAGCATTAATTAACTCCCCTCATGTGCTTCTAGTTGGAGTCCACACCCATCACAATTAAAAAGTCCCTTGTACCATCAGAGGGTTACAGAGAATCCACATTCCCTTACTAGGCACAAAGGAGAAAGGTTGCTCTGTAGTCTTGCTGCTGTTGCTTAAAGGGAACCTGTCACCTCCTAAAAGCCACCTAACCTATCAATACATATCCCTGGACCTTCCAATCAGCATTATAACCATCCCTCTCTGTGCTATATTCTTACTTTCAAAGCTTAAATAAACACTTTGATACTTACTCATTAGGATGATAATGAAGTGGGGCAATATGCAATTGTCCCCAGGGCGTGTTGTTTTGCAGCCTCCAGGATCCAGCCTCTCTGTGCTGCTTTGCTTGTGTAGGCTCTGCTCCTCCTCCTCTCCTCCTCTGGCACTCACAGCATGCAAATCATTTGTCCTGCCTTCAGCTCTACATCACAGCAGCACAGACAGAGAGTCTGGATCCTGGAGGCTGCAAAATAACACGCACTGGGGACTATTGCATATAGTCCTCACTTCTTTATCGTTCTAATGAGTAAGTATCAAAGTGTTTATTTCAACTTTGAAAGGCAGCATTTAGCAGAGAGAGGGATGGTTATAATGCTAATAGGAAGGTGCAGGGACGTGTATTGATAGGTTAGGTGGCTTTTAGGAGGTGACAGGTTCCCTTTAACCTTTGTTGTTTGTGACACCCTTTCTGAAAATACACTGTGTGCAGAATTATTAGGCAAGTTGTATTGTAGTGGATTGTTTTTATTATTGATCAACAACTATGTTCTCAATCACCCCAGAACACTCAAATATCAAAGCTTAATATTTTTGGAAGTTGGAGTGGGTTTTTCTTTAGATTTGGCTATCTTAGGAGGATATCTATTTGTGCAGGTAACTATTACTATGAAGAATTATTGGGCAACTTAATAAAAACCAAATATATTCCCATCTCACTTGTTTATTTTCACCAGGTAAACCAATATAACTGCACAAAATTTAGAAATAAACATTTCTGACATGCAAAACAAAACCCCAAAAAATTAGTGACCAATATAGCCACCTTTCTTTATGATGACACTCAACAGCCTTCCATCCATTTATTCTGTCAGTTGCTTGATCTGTTTATGATCAACATTGCGTGCAGCAGCCACCACGGCCTCCCAGACACTGTTCCGGGAGGTGTACTGTTTTCCATCCCTGTAGATTTCACATTTCATGAGGGACCACATGTTCTCTATGGGGTTTAGATCAGGTGAACAAGGTGCCATGTCATTATTTTTTCTTCTTTTAGACCTTTACTGGCCAGGACACACTGGGGAGTAGTTGGATGCATGTGATGGAGCATTGTCCTGCATGAAAATCATGTTTTTCTTGAACGATACCGACATCTTCCTGTACCTCTGCCTGAAGAAGTTGTCTTCCAGAAACTGGCAGTAGGTCCGGGAGTTTAGCTTCATTCCATCCTCAACCCCAAAAAGGTCCCACAAGTTCATCTTTGAGGATACCAGTCCATACCAGTACCCCATCTCCACCTTGCTAGCATCTGAGTCGGAATGGAGCTCTCTGCCCTTTACTGATGCAGCCTCTGACCCATCCATCTGGCCATCGAGTCAGTCTCATTTCATCAGTCCATAAAACCTTTGAAGAATCAGTATTAAGATATTTCTAGGCCAAGTCTTGACATTTTGTCTTATGTTTCTTGTTCAAAGCTGGTCGTTTTTCAGCCCTTTTTACCTTGGCCATGTCCCTGAGTATAGCACACCTTGTGCTTTTTGATACTCCAGTAATGTTGCAGCTCCGAAATATTGCAAAACTGGTGAAAATGGCATCTTGGCAGCTTCACGGTTGATTTTCCTCAATTCATGGGCAGTTATTTTGCACTTTTTTTGCCCAACACGCTTCTTGCAACCCTGTTATCTATTTGCCAATGAAACACTTGATTGTTCGGTGATCACGCTTCAAATGTTTGGCAATTTCAAGACTGCTGCATCCCTCTGCAAGACATCTCACAATTTTGGACTTTTCAAAGCCCCTCAAATGTCTCTTCTGACGCATTTGCTAAAGGAAAGGAAAATGCCTAATAATTAAGCACACCTTACATAGAGTGTTGATGTCATTAGACATTACAGAGATGCACATGACCTGATTTCTTTAATAGGTAGTTGGCTCTCAAGCCTATACAGCTTGGAGTAGGACACATGTATAAAAAGTATCATGTGATCAAAATACTCATTTGCCTAATAATTCTGCAAACACAGTGTAGTTGGTGTTATATTCTTTTAGTGTACCCCCCTGTTTGTATATTCTTTTTCATGTTTTATTAGTGCACCAGTGGGACTGACATCTCACTATTGACGGTGAGGTCAGGGCTAGTAAGGGAATAGGTATCCTGTTCAGCGACAGGGTGAAAGAACCCATATAGGGATGACAGGGATCTTAGGGTTCAGCCTCAGGTGAGTGCAGGAGATGTCCCATTCCCCAATCTCTATCCTCAGGGCCAACCTTTGTTATTGTGTTCTTGTTGCTCCCTTGCTTGTGGCGGTGCACGTTGGAGGTTTCCCTGGTATCTGGAGGAACCTAGGTAGTTATGATGTGATATTATAGCAAGCCTCAGCCTTTTCTGAGACATTTTGGCTCAGGCCGCAGCTTTTGCAAACTCGTTGTAGACCCTCACAGATGAGTTTTCAGGTATGCAATCATAGATAGTGCACCAGTTGTAGCAAATTGGGGGTTTTCTGGTCTCGGCTCTAACCCAGCGGAACTACAAGTTATCATTCCTGACAAGTTTTCTGGGTGAATAGACAAATTTGTTGTCTTCAAGGAGACCTGTAAATTGTAGTTCAGGTTCTGTCCACATTCCTCAGGAAGTGACATTCCTCAGGAAGTAACTAACAGCAAGTGGGGATTATAGTCTCCCTTCTTAAGGGGGATCCCCAGTCCTGGGCCTTTTCTCTGCTAACCAATTCTCCATCTTTTTGATCAGTGGATGATTTTTTTGTCGCTTTGGCCTTGGTGAATGGTTATCCTGATGAAGTCTCCCTAGCTGATTCTAAATTCCATAGGTTTAGCCAACTGAGGAGCACTGTTCAGAGTTTTGGAGATGGGCCACTGACCCTGCCCTATGGAATCATTTCTGTCTTGGGTTGTCAGCTAGGCTTCAGAAATCTATGGATTAGTATACTACTCTAGAGTAGCAATTTAACCCCCTTTACGGGACGATTTTGTCTCTCAGGGCAAAAGTTGCAACTTCTGGCTGATGCCTCGGTTGTCAGTCCTTCAAGGGGATTTTCTTTTCCTAAAAACACATGCATGGTATTATACATTCAGGTCTGGACCTGTGTGTGAATGAGTACATATGGATGTCTAGTCCACTAAAGCCATCAAGTGAAAGTGTTTCTGGGGCTTTGGGCTCTAGGTTTGTATGTCTGTATTGTGCAATGAACGTCATTATCCCTTCAGCAGTTCGACTAGTGCTACCCCCAGTACTTTATACCCATGACATTTTTCACAGGTCATGGCTCAGGAGATGTATTGTGACTCAATTGCCAATGTTTGTTCCAACATTACTAAGCTGCACAGGTTATAACCTTGAGTGGCAGCTGGTAAAGGAAGTGAACACAGGTAGTTTGCGGCATTCTTTCTGTAGGTGTTATCTAGTGAATCTGGCCTTGAGGGGCCATAGGTCTCTTATTAAAGGGGTGGTACTGTCATGCATGTCTCCAGTGCCTGGGAGATTAATGGCAAGTTTGAGCTCAGAGTCTCTTTGCTTTTGGAGACTCTGAATTTAAAACATATTTCCTTTATTTTAAAGCTGCAAAGGTTAGTATCAGTTTTACTGCTAGCAACATTGATTAGCTCTTCTCATGTGCTTCTGGTTGGTGTTCACACAAATCCCCTTTAAATAGTCCCTTGTACTTGCAGAGGTTGCAGGATATAGAGAATCCACACACACCTTAGTAGCCACATAGAAGGAAGGATGCTCCAGAGTTTTGCTGGTGCTGCTGCTTTACCTTTTTTGTTGGTGATACCCTTTCTGGGAAAAGTTGGTGTTAAATCCTTTTGGTGTATTTCCCTGTTTGTGTAACTTTTTCTGTGTTTTATTGGTGCAGCTGTGGGACTAACACTCTTGCCGGCCATTTCACTAGTGAGGGTGAAGTCAGGGCTAGCAACAGGCTGGGTATCCTGCTCGGCAACTAGGAGAAAGACAGGGAGCTTAGGAGTCAGCCTCACTGTCGGGGCCCACTATTGTTATTGTGCCCGGTGTTCCCTATTTTATAGCAGTGCACGTCAGGGGTTCCTCGGTATTTGGAGCAAACCAGGTAGTCACCGTGTGACACCAATGTGAGGGTTTTTATCAGAAGCAATTTTAGAATATTTTGACAGTTGCCATTAAGATTTTTAGCCATGTCCAAGTATTCCACAGTGCCTCAGTCCTTCTTGTACTCCAAAAGAATTGCAAAACTTTATCACACCTGAAAAATAAGTGAAATCCCTGATGTCCAAGTTTTTGTCAATTATGACGCCAGCCTAGTTATTTGTTTTCCTGCCACAATTTGTACATAAGTTATTACAGGAAAAACCTAACATATCCACGGGTCACCAGCTGGCACACAAATTTTAATTTAATTATTTTAAGAAGAAGCAAAATCCGGGCACTAGCAACAAACAGGCGTAGTGGTATTTAAAGCCATCTGACTGTGGGTGTTGCTCTATCCAAAGGGTTATAGCTGTATCATTTGAAAAAGAAAGTAAGGATGGCACTCACCGAAACTTCAATCGTGCAAGGTTTTTTATTCCATGTTACAGGAATACAGGGTTATAGGCAGTGCGGGGAGGGGAGTATTGCAGGGGGGACAACGTGCGCACCATTTCGCGTGCTACCGCTTCAACGGGTCCAATAATGGTCAGTGATGTCAGTTCCTCTCCTTATACAAATGGATCATAAAGACGTCACTGATCAAAAGTTAAAACAAACTGCCAGAAATGCCAAAGAGAGTGAATTTCTCTTCACTTGCAATTTGCTGGTTGCAGTGAAATCATGGACACATTGTTCCATGTGTACATGGCAACAAAATAGAACAATGTGTCTATGATTTCACTGTAACCAGCAAATTGCCAGTGAAATTGCACGCAATATTACTGCATGTGACGGTACCTTTAATCATTCACCGCTAAGCTGAACAAATAATTTGATTGTTATATATTAGTTATGCTCTTTACCGTGTATATTACTCACAATAAACACATTTGTCATAATATGACAACAACAAGAACATCTGGTCAATTTACACATCCCTGTAATTTATTATTACATTATCTAAATACATAATCATGAATAATATGTGTCACAAAACTTCCGGTGCTTATGTTGTTATTCCACAATGCACTGCGGCACCATTGTGGGATAACGACACAAGTGACACAAGTGAAAGTGATACCACCGCTACCGTACAGTAGCCGTGGCTCATCTCCCGCTGCACTGTTGGCGTGTGATTTAAATCCCGCTTTGCTGATTGGACGCCGCGATCGGCTTGGCGGGGGATTTGAATCCTGCGCCGCTTAGCCAATGAGCGGCGCAGGATTCAAATCCCCCACCAAAGCCAGCGGCAGCTCAGCCAATCAGAGGTGCCACCGACATTGGCTGGGGATTTGAATCCCACGCCGCTTAGCCAATCAGCGGCGCAGGATTCAAATCTCCCACCAAAGCCGGCGGCCGCTCTGACAATCATGCGCCAACAGTGCTGATAGCGCATGATTTAAATCCCGCTTTGCTGATCGGTCGCCACAGTCAGCGGTGATCAATCAGTGAAACAGCGCGCGGTTTGGCGGGGAATTTGAATCATTGACTGAGCGGCGCGGGATTCAAATCCTCCGCCAAATCCTGTGCGGCACTGCTCATTGGCTCAGCAACCTGCCAATCAACTGAGCATTATTGGTGGCCAGGTTTAAATCTCCCACCAATACCGCGCTGCTCAGCTAATTGGTTGCGCACTGCCCAGCACTCGACCAATCAGCTGAGCGGTATTGGCGGCCACGTTTAAATCTCCCGCCAATACCGCGCCCCTCAGCTGATTGGTCACATGCCAGGTAGCTCTCGACCAATCAGCTAATCTGCGCGAGATTTAAAGCTGGCTCAGCTCAGTGGTTAGCACTGTATGGTGGCTCAGTGGTTAGCACTGTATATGGTAGCTCAGTGTTTAGGTGGCTCAGTGGTTAGCATGGAATGGGGGCTCAGTGTTTAGCACTGTATGATGGCTCAGTGGTTAGCACTGTATGGTGGCTCAGTGGTTAGCACTGTATATGGTGGCTCAGTGGTTAGCATTGTATAGTGGCTCAGTGGTTAGCACTGTATGGTGGCTCAGTGGTTAGCACTGTATGGTGGCTCAGTGGTTAGCACTGTATATGGTGGCTCAGTGGTTAGCACTGTATATGGTGGCTCAGTGTTTAGGTGGTTCAGTGGTTAGCATGGAATAGTGGCTGAGTGGTTAGCACTGTATATGGTGGCTCAGTGGTTAGCAATGTATGGTGACTCTGTGGTTAGAACTGTGCAGTGGCTCAGTGGTTAGAACTGTGTGGTGGCTCTGTGGTTAGCACTGTGTGGTGGCTCAGTGCTTAGCACTGTATATGGTGGCTCAGTGGTTAGCACTGTATATGGTGGCTCAGTGGTTAGCACAGTGGCTCAATAGTCAGCACTGTATGGTAGCATAGTGGTTAGCATTGTATTGTGGCTCAGTGGTTAGCACTGTATATGGTGGCTCAGTGGTTAGCAATGTACAGTGGCTCCATGCTTAGCACTGTACGGTGGTTCAGTGGTTTGAACTGTGTGCGATGGCTCAGTGGTTAGCACTGTGCGGTGGCTCAGTGGTAAGCACTGTATGTGGCTCAGTGGTTAGCACTGTATATGGTGCCTCAGTAGTTAGCACTGTACAGTGGCTCAGTGGTCTGCACTCTACAGTGTCTTAGTGGTTAGCAATGTATGGTGGCTCCATGCTTAGCACTGTACGGTGGTTCAGTGGTTTGAACTGTGTGAAGTAGCTCATTGGTTAGCACTGTGCTGTGGCTCAGTGGTAAGCACTGTATGGTGGCTCAGTGGTTAGCACTATATATGGTGCATCAGTAGTTAGCACTTTACAGTGGCTCAGTGGTCTGCACTCTACAGTAGCTTAGTGGTTAGCACTGTATGGTGGCTAAGTGGTGAGCATTGTATGGTGGCTAAGTGATGGGGCTGAGAGCACACAGAGTGGAGAGATGGCACAAGTTAGACAGAGTGCACAGGGGAAGAGACAGCACAGACAGGAGAGAGTGCTAAAAGGGACACAGGCACAAAGACTGCCCTGCAATAGCATCGGGCCTATTTCTAGTCCTACTATATAATTGCCTTATTGCATCTTTCTTTCTGTAACGGAAATTCTGCATCGCTGATTGACAACTCCGCGACCAATCAGCAACGCAGGATTTCCATTGCAGAGAGACAGCACTTCACTTCAAATAGCGGGCGGGAAGCCGGCAGTGAAGTCGGCTTTCCCGCTGGCTACTTGAAGTGTCCGTCCTTTCAACCCCCCTTTGTCACCCCTCGCCGCACTATGAATTCTCAGCTCCTCTACCCACGTTGTTACTCCCTCCCCATACTGCGGTGTCACATCTTCCATGATATCCTGCGTCTCTCCCTCTATGCGATTGAGCATGTTAGGCCATTACTGCATGAGACTCTTCCCACAGTGGAAGCTTCCGCTCATCAATATGCA
Organism: Allobates femoralis; assembly: GCA_033576535.1. Taxonomy (NCBI): domain Eukaryota; kingdom Metazoa; phylum Chordata; class Amphibia; order Anura; family Aromobatidae; genus Allobates; species Allobates femoralis. The sequence goes on along the minus strand of JARQOC010000001.1, from coordinate 167,421,685 downwards.
TAAATCACGTCAGTGGGTATCCCATGGCTTATGCATATTGATAAGTAGGCGCTTCCACTGCGGGAGGACTCATGCAGTGATGGCCTGACATTCTCAATCGCACAGAGGGAGAGACACAGGATATCATGGAAGATGTGACACAGCCACAGCTGAACTGGTCAGGTGGCATTTTAGTGTTTATTATAGGAGTGCAGCTCAATCTATAACAGCACAGATATCACAATGCGCAAACAACACAGCATGAGCTCTGCTACATCTAAATATATACATGGCAACTGTTGGAAGGCTGGGATCAGTATATAAGTGTAGATGTAGCACAGTTGAGTTTCACATAGCAGAGCTGAAACGGTTTGTGTATCATTCATAGTTTGTTATTGAAGTGCAGGTCAATCTATTGCAGTACATACAGACATCACAATGCACAAAAAAAACAGCACCGGCTCTGCCATATCCTACTATATAATTGTCTAATTGCGTCTTTCTGTTTGTAGTGGAAATCTGTGGTGACAGGAGGAGCGGTGACAGGAGGAGAGACGGAGGATCAGTGACAGGAGAAGTGGTGACAGGAGTAGCGGTGACAGGAGGAGCGATGGACGAGCGGTGACAGGAGGAGAGACAGAGGAGCGGTGACAGGAGGAGCGGTGACAGGAGGAGCGGGAACAGGAGGAGTGGGGACAGGAGGAGAGATGGAGGAGTGGGGACAGGAGGAGTAGTGACAGGAGGAGAGATGGAGGAGCAGGGACAAGAGGAGCGGTGACAGGAGGAGTGGTGTTCACTCACGTTGACTTAACAAGTTCTGTCAGTTACAGTATGTAAACTACATACATGTTCTAGAATACCCGATGCATTAGAATCGGGCCACCATCTAGTCTTTAATAAAAGCAGACCTGGGTGCAAACCCTATAGTATGTGAATAGATCTGGCTGTCAATAGAAAGATTGTTAAACATGACAATAACAAGAACATCTGGTCAATTTAAACATCCCTGTAAATTAGAACATTATTCTCAATAATTATATATGTTGTTTGAACATTTACTTTAATAAAAGCAGAATCGGGTGCAAATCCTATAGTGTGTGAATAGAACTGGCTGTCAATAGAAAGATTGTTAAACAAAATGACAAGTATGCTTACAGAAAAAAACTTCACATCCAGTTTATCATTTAATCCGAGAGCATCTTGTGCATTTGTGGAGATAATCCAGCCAGCTTCTGTACATAATAATGTATAATGGGTATCACCCCCACGGGAAGATGGAAAAACTCTTTCTATTCCTGCAAAAGTTAGTACATCGGAATTATTATCGTAACAATCTTTTACGTGTTTTGTATTAATCGGGGGGGGGGGAGCTTTTACGGGAGCTTATTGAGTTAAGATGCTCACAGAACAAGTGCCGGGCCCTGAGCAGCTAGGGGGACCCACTGACCATCAGGGATATGCAGCCCCGATGGTCACCTGGCCATCAAGAAAAGGGAGCTCGGACAAGAGGGACCCATCAGGAGCACTCAGCCAGCGGATGAGTGCTCTCACAGATCTGCCAGTGCACATGGCTAATTTGCATGCGGCACAAACTAGCCATGTGCTGGCTCCAGGGAGCAGGGGAGCTTCCTTCTTCTCTGCTGACTGCAGCAGCATGCATGATGAATCATCTCCCTGTGACCTCATCACGCTGATGCAGCCATACAGGAAGGAAGCACAGACTGGAGGAAACATCTGAGGAGGACACAGCCACGGGGGAGCAGAAGTAAGGTAAGTAAGATTAATTATTTTTTTTACTGTGTGCAGCACAATGGGGATTATATATATCAAGATGTGGCTAGTGGACAGATGTAGCAGGAGAACAACCATATTATACATTATCTGGAGGCTGTTCTGGGCTGTGGAGGCTGGTTCTGGGCTGTGAAGGCTGCTGTGGGCTATAGAGGTTGCTTCTGGGCTATGGAGGTTGCTTCTGGGCTATAGAGGCTGCTTCTGGGCTATAGAGGCTGCTTATGGGCTGTGGATGCTGCTTCAGGACTGTGGAGGCTGCTTCTGGACTATATGGAAGTTGCTGCAGGCTGTGGAGGCTGAAGGCTGCTGCGGGCTATGGAGACTGTACTGAGCTACCTGGAGGCTACTGCAGGCTGTGAAGGCTGTTCTGGACTATAGAGGCTGTTCTGGGCTATAGAGGCTGCTTCTGGGCTATGGAGGCTGTTGCTGGACTATATTGAGGCTGCTGCAGGCTATGGAGGCTGTTCTGGGCTATAGAGGCTGCTGCTGGGCTATATAGGCTGTGCTAGGCTATATGAATGCAGTTCTGGGTTATAGAGGTTGCTTCTGGGTTGTGGAGGCTGCCGCTGGGCTATATTGAGGCTGCTGCTGGGCTATGGAGGCTCTGCTGTATATATAATATGGAGGCTGTGCGGTATATTATTTGGAGGCTGTGATGCGTATATAAAATGGAGGCTGTGATTTATATATAAAATGGAGGCTGTGCTGTATATATTATTTGGAGGCTGTTCTGGGATATATATATATATATATATATATATTTATCCAGAGACTGTTTGTGTACTGTATATAGCATTTGGATGTTGTGCTTTATATATAATACGGAGGCTGTGCTTTGCTGTATATACAGTATAATATGAAGGTTCTGCTTGGCAATATTTATTATTTGGAGGCTGTGCTGGACTGTATATATTATTTGGAGGCTGTAGCTGGGCTGCCACTGCCTCCAAATAATATATACAGCCCAGCAAAGCCTCTAAATATATACAACCCGCAGCCTCTCACAGCCAAGCAGCTTCAATATTATATATACTGTCTAGCCCAGCATCCTCAATATTTTATATATGCAGCCCTGCACAGGCTCAATATTATATATACAGCCCACCCAGGAACCTCTATATTATATATCCAAAGCCCGCAGCTTTTATATTAAATTCATGAATCGTGGTATGTGTTAAAGGGGTCAATGGAGGCTGTTTTGCCTGGGGCCCAAAAAAACCTGGAGCTGTCCCTGGTAATATACGATTTCAATAAGATATAGCTGTCACCTATTTTTAATGAAGTCCCTGAAATATAGTATTTACACCAGAGGCAGTTGTGATATTTGAAATTACCAATCACAGGTGTTGAAGACAGCCAGGTTTTTTTTTTAGACATACACTACCATTCAAAGGTTTGGGGTCATTTAGCAATTCTTATTTTTGAAGGAAAAGCTAATTTTTTTTTCAATGAAGCTAACATTAAATGAAACAGAAATACACTGTATACATTGTTAATGTGGTAAATGACTATTCTAGCTGCAAAAATCTGGTTTTTAATGCAATATCTACAGTACATAGGGGTATAGAGGCCCATTTCCAACAACCACCACTCCAGTATTTTAATAGTACATTGTCTTTGTTAGGCGGCCGTCACACGGTGAGATATCTTTAGCGATATTGTAAGCGATCACGTGCACGCACAATCGCTTACAATATCGCTCACATCGCTGGTGAGATGTCACACAGACAGACTCACCAGCGATGTGGAGCAGCGATCTCGCTCGTTACTATGGTACACATCGGGTAACTAGGCGCCGCGCGTCGCTTAGTTACCCGACGTGTACCATAGTTACCATCTCCCAGCATAGGCGCGGTCGCTGGGAGATGGATCATCGTGGTGTCATACACCACGATGATGCAGATCGTTGCATCGTTCATCGCTAGATCTGAGAACCGAACCTCAGATCAGCGATGTCACGATCAAGCGATTTACCATCGTAAATCGCTTGATTACATGCAACGATATCTTGCCCGATATCGCTTAAGCGATCAAAAAGGAGGTCGCTTAAACGATATCGGGCAAGATATCGTTCCGTGTGACGGCCCCCTTAACTGTGTAAGAAGGCTAATGAATGTTTAGAAAACCCTTGCACAAGTATTTTAGTACAGCTGAAAATGGTTTGGCTGATTAGAGAAGCTATAAAATTGACCTTGTTTTGAGCTAGTTGACAATCTGGAGCATTACATTTGTTTGTTCTATGAAACTCTCAAAATGGTCAGAAAAAGAGAACTTTCATGTGAAGCTCAACTGTCTATTCTTGATCTTAGAAATGAAGGTTATTCTATGAGAGAAATTGCCAAGAAACTGAAGATTTCCTATAATGATGTGTACTACTCCCTTCAGAGGAGAGCACAAACAGGCTCTAACCAGAATAGAAAGAGAAGTGGGAGGCCCCGCTGCACACCTGAGCAACAAGACAAGTACATTAAAGTTTCTAGTTTTAGAAAACGACATCTCACAGCCCCTCATCTGGAAGCTTCATTAAATAGTACCCACTCAAAGGTCTGCAATACAGTACTTGTGCAAAGGGAGCATTCTTTGACGAAAGCAATGTTTGAAGGAGAGAATTATTATTTCAAATAAAAATCATTTTTTATAACCTTGTCAATGTCTGGACAATATATTATATTTTCATTTTGCAACTTATTTGATAAATAAAAGTATGAATTTTCATGGAAAACACAAAATTGTCTGGGTGACCCCAAACTTTTGAAAGTTAGTGTAGGTTTTAAACATTTGTGTACCAGTATTTCCCTTAGAATTTTACTACAGCGCTATGCTACAACTGAAGGGGCAATGGGTAATTTTCCCAGTGCTCTATTTCCCCAATCACATGCCAATGTTTAAAAATGGAGGAACGAATAGCATCAAACATTAAACTATATTTAAAATTAAGGAAAAACCATTTATTAGTGACAGATTGAGATGTTTTGTTACTAATGTCAGGGCTCTATCCCGTGCGGATTTTAATACCGACTTCGGATAGCTTCTATTTTGTAGAGCACTTTCCAAGTCGTCCACTTGCAAGTTATAGGTATCAATATTGTTATTAATCCTCTTATAGCACAGAAATTGGTTAAAGGGGAAGGCCAACTTAGTATGTAATGGGTGAGCGCTATTGAAACGTAAGTATGCATTGGTAGCCATAGGTTTTTATAAACTGATCGTTGAATCTTACCATCTACTATGCTTAATATTACATTAAGGAATTCCAAAACGTTACCCGTCAACATTGAAGTGGAATACATATTAAATTGATTTTGACTGTCCAAATATTGAACAAATTCAGAGAACTCTGACTCATTCCCATTCCAAATAATTAGAACATTGTCCACATAATTAATATAATATTTTATGTATTTTAAGAAAAGGTTTTTTAACGAATATACCAAATTTTCTTCTAACCCTGATAAGAAGAGGTTAGCGAGGGTACAAGTGACAGATGTACCCATCGCTGTACCCTCGTGTTGTAGATACCATGACTGTAGTAATATGAATGCATTATGATTAAGTATAAACTGCAAAGAGTTGCAAATACAATCAATAATATTAGTTTCAATTGAAACTGTCTCTAGAATTTTTTTGGTGACGTTGACTTACTGAAACTGAGGGATCCTCGTATAGAGGCTCTCAACATCTATTGAGGCCAATTTATAGTCATCCTGCCATTCAATATGGTATAAGGTATCTATTAAATCATTAGTATCCCATACATATGATGGAATTCTCTTCAAGAAAGGACTCTACAAATAAGAAGGAAAAGAAGCGCACATAGAGTAATACCTTCGGGTTTGATGGTCACACGGACTCCCAAAATACAGACTCACCTGGTCTGCTTGTGAATGGTCACAACTCCCTTGGACAAGCACGTATGGTGGCAGCAGGCTCCCGGCAAAAAGTAAGGATCCACTTGGAGAAATTAGAACCGGATGGGTAGAAGCCGCGCTGACCACAATTAGAGTAACAGAGTAACACACACACTCTGTTTATTCAGCCTATGCATTTCGTGGCAAACAGGCCACTTCATCAGGGCATCAAGATGTGGAATCTTGATGCCCTGATGAAGTGGCCTGTTTGCCACGAAATGCGTAGGCTGAATAAACAGAGTGTGTGTGTTACTCTGTTACTCTTATTGTGGTCAGCGCGGCTTCTATCCATCCGGTTCTAATTTCTCCAAGTGGATCCTTCAAGAAAGGATGCAGATACCAATATAGGTATCTGGATAAGGGCTCAGTAAGAGACCCTGACCCAGATATGATTAGTCTGCCTGGAGGATTGAATTCATTTTTATGAATTTTTGGGAGATAGTACCAGTGCGGTTTTACCAGGTGCTCAGGAAACAATTTCTCTGTTGCTGATTTTGAAATTAGTATTCACATGATGTTTCAAGAGAAAACATCATTTATTCTTGTAACTAAAAGTAAGGTAACTAGATAAGAGTTTATAAGTTGTGGTGTTACTTAATTGTTGTAAAGATTAGTAACATAGTCATCACAATTTAGCAAAACTATGCTGCCTCCTTTATCTGCTTTCGTTGCGATTGTATGCTGCTATTTTTTCATTATATTCAAAGCAGAAAGTTCAGTTTTTGTTAAATTTTGTGGAGTGCTAGGATAAATGAGAGCACATAAATACCTTTCTACCAACTCTTGGAATAAATCAATATTATTACCTTGTGCTAATGGTGGCATATATGTAGATATAAGGCCCCCTTGAAAAGGGGGTCTCACTGTTGAAATTGCACTATTTCCTGGGATCATGCTGTCACTTATACACAAAAATTGTTCCACATCAGAATGTTAATGTAAATTGGGACTTTCATTAGCAAAAATTCCCAATATACCTATAGAAACAGAAAACCAGAATTGTCAGGAGTGTTAGAATTTTTTGTATTTTTTTTTCATTTGCAAAGTTCTTATATAGATGTATCTTCCTGACAGATCTAAACAAATCCGCTTTGAAGTCCATAAAGTCAAACTTTTGAGGCACGCAACAGTTCAAACCTTTTTGGAGAACAGATATCATAATCGGTGTCAAGTCTTCATTTGACAAATTCATGATCTTTAAGGTGGAATCACTTAGTCCCTCCATGACACCTGTTTGCGCTTTCCTGGTGTTGGAATATTTATGTTTCCCTCGCCCTCCGCAAATCCTGCGCCTAAAGAGGCAGACTCAGACATATGTCCTTTTTCAGAAGATTTCTTTGCTGGGGGGAGCCTCTACAGTGCTTGAAATAGATTCTACTTCTGAATCCATGGACGATGGTAAGGCGGACTTTAATTTATGAATGTGATTCGGTGTCTTGCCACTCGCAGCTAAACTCCTGCACCCGGTATACGGCTCCCGGATCCGATTTTATGCCAGATCTGGGGCAATCTGGCACCAAAGACGCCCATGTTAGGGGGCGCCGGACCGCGCCGGATCCGGGAGGATCCGATTTTGTCCGATTTGTCCCCGGACACAAAAATGTTGCTTGCAACATTTTTATGTCTGAGAGAAAAATCTGAATTGTCCCGGATCCTCTCGGACAGATGGAAATCAGATGGCAAATAGCTGCCATCCGGCTACAGCCGGCCCCATAGGAATGCTATGGGGCCGAAACCGGATCCGGGGCTGTCCGGTTCAGCCCTGGATCCCGATAACTGTGGTGTGAAACCGGCCTTAGATTTTAATGATTGCACAGTCCAGAACAGACGCCTTTCTTTTTCTGCCAAGTTGGTAATTTTCATTTCCAAACTCTTGGTTGTCAGGACAGAGTTAATATCCTCCACGTTGCATTCCTCAAAGAAATCCTCTGCATCCTCCCTGCTATTAACCGTTGCAGTGTTTGATTGCACGGTGCCCCACTGGAGAAAGACATCAAGGTCATGACGGCGAAAGCCGGCTTCACAAACGTATCTGCTCCACCTTAAATTGCTGTGCTCTGTGGTAAGGGAGTAAATAATTACTTTAAGAACAAGGAAAATCTGGGCACTAGTAACAAACAGGTGTTCCTTGATGTAAAATTAAGCATAGTAGATGGTAAGATTCAACGATCAGTTTATAAAAAACCTATGGCTACCAATGCATACTAACATTTCAATAGTGCTCACCCATTACATACTAAATTGTCCTTCCCCTATAGCCAATTTGTGCGGTATAAGAGGATTAATAACAACATTGATTCCTATAACTTGCAAGCGGATGACTTGGAAAGTGCTCTACAACATAGAGGCTATCCGAGGTCGGTACTAAAATCTGCACGGGATAGGGTCACATGACATTAGTAGAAAAAAATCTAAATCTCACACTAATAAATGTTTTTTTTTTCTTTTTGAGTATGGTTCAATGTTTGATGCTATTCGTTCCTTCATTTTAAACATTGGCGTGTGATTGGGGGGGATAGAGAACTGGGTAAATTACCCATTGCCCCTCCAGTAGTAACATATCGCTGTAGTAAATGTTTAGGGGATATATTGGTACACAAATGTTTAAAACCTATTTCTAAAAAGAACCTGGCTGTCTTTAACACCTGTGATTGGTAATTTCAAATATCACAACTGCCCCTGGTGTAAATACCATATTTCAGGGACTTCGTTAAAAATAGGCGACAAATATTACTTAGTGAAATCGTATATTACCTGTAAAACAAACTGGTTGGTTTACATAGTCTTCTAACCCTGCTGGAGATTTTACATTGGAAAAACTGTCAGAAATCTTTTTGTCAGCTTCCGTGGGCATTTTAGCTCAATAAACTACGGTAAAGGCTCCCCCAATTAATACAACACATAAAAGAATGTAACGATAATAATCCCGATGTACTAACCTTTGCAGGAATAGAAAGAGTTTTTCCATCTTCATGTGGGGGTGATACCCATAATACATTATTATGTACAGAAGCTGGCTGGATTATCTCCACAAATGCACAAGATGCTCTCGGATTAAATGATAAACTGATTGTGAAGTTTTTTCTGTAAGCATACTTGTCATTTTGTTTAACAATCTTTCTATTGACAGCCAGTTCTATTCACACACTATCGGATTCGCACCCGATTTTGCTTTTATTAAAGTAAATGTTCAAACAACATATATAATTATTGAGAATAATGTTCTAATTTACAGGGATGTTTAAATTGACCAGATGCAAGGCAGGGCTGTGAAGGGAGGGAGCGCCATTTTTGAATGGAAAATTAGCTCCAAGTGTTAGTGAATACCCTGTTGCGTATGGAGAGCCCCTGTGTGCCTAAACATTGGAGCTCTCCCACAAGTGACCCCATTTTGGAAACTAGACCCTCTAAAAAAGTTATCTAGATGCATAGTGAGTACTTTGAACCCTCAGGGGCTTCACAAATTGATCCATGAAAACAAAAAGTACTTTTTTTCACAAACATTTTCTATTAACCTTAATTTTTTCATTTTAACATGGGCAACAGGATAAAATAGATCCCAAAATTTATTGGGCAATTTCTCTTGAGTACACCAATACCTCATATGTGGTCATAAACCACTGTTTGGGCATGCGGCAGGGCTCAGAAGGGAAGGAGCGCCCTTTGACTTTTGAAGCTAATTTTCCATTTAAAAAGTCAAATAGCGCTCTTTCCCTTCCAAGTCCCGGCCGTGCACCCAAACAGTGGTTTATAACCGCATATGAGGAATCAGTGTACTCAGGAGAAATTGCCCAACAAATTTTAGGATCCATTTTATCCTGCTGCCCATGTGAAAATGAAGAAATTGAGGCTAAAAGAAAATATTAGTGAAAAAAAAGTACTTTTTCATATTTACAGATCAATTTGTGAAGCACCTGGGGTTGAAAGTGCTCACTATGCATCTAGATAAGTTCCTCGGGGGTCTAGTTTCCAAAATTGGGTCACTTGTGGGGGAGCTCCAATGTTTAGGTACACAGGGGCTCTCCATAAGCAGCATGGTGTCCGCTAACAATTAGAGCTAATTTTCCATTCAAATTCTTAGCAGACACCATGTCGCTTATGGAGAGCCCCTGTGTGCCACCAGCATTGCCATCAGCACAAGGGCAACTGGAAGAGTCAGGGTACAGCACCAGAAAATGTTGTCTCTAATGAATGCGCCATTTTGTAGCGTGGCTGTGGGTTGCAATTCGCAGCGTGGGGGCCCACAACATTTGGGTCTCTGCATGCTGAGGATTCCAGCCCCCCAGCTGCCAATTTGTTCCTGGCTGGCAACCAAAAATACGGCAAAACTTCATGTCATTTTATTTGTAGAATTAATGTAAAAAAAATGATGTGGGACTCCGCCATATTTTTGGTCCAGCCAGGCACAACTAGGCAGCTGGGGGCTGGAATCCTCAGCATGGAGAGGCCCAAGCATTCTGTACCCCCCATGCTGGCAATTGCAACCCGCAGCCACCCTAGAAAATGGCGCATTAATTGAAGCGCCATTTTCTGGAGCTATACCTAGACTCTTCCAGTTGCGCTGGTGCTGGTGGCAAACTGGGTAATAATGGGGTTAATGCCAGCTTTTTTATTGGCAGTTGGCACTAAGCCCAAAATTCATAATGTCAGGCCAGTGTTAGACCCGGCCATTAGGAATCTGTAGTAAAAAGTAAAAAAAACACACCACAGAGAGAAAAATCTTTTTATTAGAAAAAAAACACAATCAAAATTTAGGCTCCATCTTTATTATTATCAGACATAGTCCAAAACGAAGGTCCCACGACATTCGATCACCTCTGCTACATCCAGAGACTCAATACTATGTCCCTTTAAAAAATCGCATTCCTCAAAAATGTTACATATCACCAGAATGGGTATACACCTCCCACCCTTAGGAAAGATTACACATAAAGATTTTCAGAATAACAATCAATCTTAATTATATATCACTAGCTGTGAGCCCGATGCAAATGCATCGGGTGTCTAGAATATTTTTTTTTTTTTTTAGATTTTCAAATAATAATCCAATATAGTAGATAGAAATTTTTTATTTTATTATTTATTTTGTTTTGTTTTTTTACTATTTTTATTATTATTAAATGTATTTATTATTTGTTATTTTAAGAAAATTTATTTGTATTAAAATTATTTTATTTTATTTAAAAACCGCATCTGCGGCGCGGTTGCGGTAATCCCCATAGAAAGTATAGGGGGACTTGCGGCAGGTGCGGCAAAACCGCACTTGCCGCACCTGCCGCAAGTCCCCCTATACTTTCTATGGGGATTACCGCAACCGCGCCGCAAGTGCTCGCACTCAGCCAGCGACTCGCAATGCGGCGCGGTTGCGGTAATCCTTATGGGGATTACCGCAACCGCGCCGCAAGTGCTCGCACTCAGCCAGCGACTCGCAATGCGGCGCGGTTGCGGTAATCCTTATGGGGATTACCGCAACCGCGCCGCAAGTGCTCGCACTCAGCCAGCGACTCGCTGCCGCACCTGCCGCAAGTCCCCCTATACTTTCTATGGGGATTACCGCAACCGCGCCGCAAGTGTAGCGACTCGCAATGGCCTCGCGGCCATTGCTCGCGCTACACAGCGACTCGCAATAGATCCCCATTGAAAGTATAGGGGGAGTTGCGGCAGATGCGGCAGCTGAGGTAGCGACTCGCAATGGCCTCGCGGCCATTGCTCGCGCTACCTCAGCGGTAAATTGCTAACTTTGTAGCCGGGCCTCTGGTTCTATTTTTGGCCAGCGACTCGCAATGGCCGCTTCGCGGCCATTGCTCGCGCGTGGTGACGTCACAGCGTGACATAGCCACGGCGTTTTCGGGGTCCGACACGATTTTGCCTACGGCAATTATATAGTAGATAATAAAAGCAATAACTTTAAAATCAGAGCATTCCCTTCGGGGGATGCACAAGAAACAACACCCCAGACTATTCAGTATGTAATATATAGTATGTAATACAACAACCGCAAAATTCTCAACAGTAGTGGGTCTTAAATTAATATAGCAATTGACCTAACTCGGAAGAAGGGCCCGGAAGAAGAAGGGAAGCGAAACGGTCGTAGGGGAGGAGGGAGCGCAAGCACGCACTGACATCTCAGCCTGGAATGTATGAGGCACAACCGTGCCATCTTTGTCTTGTAGTGATTGTTATGGTGGCTGTGTAGATAGATACAGAGATTGTTCCACAGCTCTCATAGAGTCTATTTTGGCTGGATCAAGACGTACTAGGCGTCACTTTAGTGATTGAGAAAGTATATAGCTGAAGTGTTTATTGTCATGGTGTCTTGGTCAGCATATATGGGATAGATGGTAATGAAATTTGCACAGTAGAGTTAGGTCAATTGCTATATTAATTTAAGACCCACTACTGTTGAGAATTTTGTGGTTGTTGTATTACATACTATATATTACATACTGAATAGTCTGTGGTGTTGTTTCTTGTGCATCCCCCCGGAGGGAATGCTCTGATTTTAAAGTTATTGCTTTTATTATGATATATAATAAAGATTGATTGTTATTCTGAAAATCTTTATGTGTAATCTTTCCTAAGGGTGGGAGGTGTATACCCATTCTGGTGATATACATCTAGAGACTGCAGCAAGGGATCAAGTGTCCTCTTGTTGCTGTCTCTGGTGTCATAGTGATGGTGCACTGTATGGCAGATTATTGCCATACAGTGCACCTTCACTGACACCAGAGACTACAACAAGGGATCATGTGTCCCCTTGTTGTAGTCTCTAGTGTCATAGCGATAGTGCACTATATGGCAGATCATTGCCATACAGTGCACCATTACTATAACACCAGACTACAACAAGAGAACACTTGATCCCTTGCTTTAGTCTGCTGTCAATGATGGTGCACTGTATGGCAATGATCTGCCATACAGTGCACTACCGTATCACCGAGACCCCAGAGACTACAACAAGGGATCAAGTGTTCTTTTGTTGTAGTTTCTGGGGTCATACTGATAGTGCACTGTATGGCAGTCATCTGCCGTACAGTGCACTATCACTATGACCCCAGAGACTACAAGAGGATACTTGATCCCTTGTTGTAGTCTCTGTTTTCATAGTGATGGTGCACTGTATGGCAAATTATTGCCATACAGTGCACCATCACTGTGAAAAATCTAAGCGCCAGAGATCACATGATCTCTGAGGCTTGGGTCAGGTGACCCAATGTTGCCATGGCAACGTCACGTTACCATGGTGATCAGTTCATTGCCAATCACCACCGGGGAGAGGTAAGTGACCCTGCACTCCCTCTCCCCAGACCCTAAGTGCTGTGATCATTTGGCAGCAAATAATAGATCTGCGCCCCCTGCTTCTCTGCAGCCGATGTCCCTGCATAGATATCGGCCTGCAGAGAAGAAATATAACACTGGGGCACAGTGGTCTTCTGTGCCCAGCTGTCAGATCGCTTCTCTGCAGCCAATCTGCATGCAGGGACATCGGCTGCAGAGAAGGATCGGTCAGTGGGGCATAGTGATCACATAGCGGATTGCTGCCCTTGCTATCAGATCCTTCTCTGCAGCCTGATCGCCTTGCAGAGAGATCGGCTGCAGAGAAGAAGTGGGCGTAAACAGGCGTCGGTCAGGCACAATGCCCTACACCGCTGCCATGATGTTCCACATGATGGGGAGTTATCATCAGATCACTCCCCATCAGTGTGGATGGGCTATTCCCGCCCCCTCCACGGTCCAGACTATGGAAGGGGCTGTGGAAGCCTCTTCCTTAGGTGGAGACAGAATCACGGTGATTGACTGTTCATTGCCATTCACCGCGTTCCTGGGGCGGGGTGGGGAATCCACCCCCCGACCTCAAGCTCCGGTGATCTGCGATAGGAATCACAGAGCACTGGGGCCTGATGGCAGTTACTGTGGCAACGGTGCCGCGGTAACCTCCATGACGTTGCACAACGTCATGGGTCAGGAACGCACCAAAACCCATGACATTTGTGTAACGTCAAGAGTCGGGAAGGGGTTAAAGGCTTCTACAACCTCTGACAAGGTGTGCTGCTGTCTGTTTTTTGGATTATCTTACATAGGCACTGTTACCCTGAAGGCCCATTAAAGGCTTCTACAATCTCTGACAAGGTGTGCTGCAGTCCGTTTTTTGGATTATTTTACATAGCGCACTGTTACCCTGAAGGCCCATTAAAAGATTCTACAACCTCTGACAAGGTGTGCTGCAATCTGGTTTTTAGATTATCTTACATAGCAAAGAAAAGGTTTGCTAGAATTGATTTGCACCCATTGCAGTTGCTGTGCTGCTCAAGTTTTGTATTAGTGGCATAATAGCTATTTATTAAGGTGATTTAGTGGTTTCCACTTCTGACTTGCAATGTGTTCTCTCCATGTTTCAATGAGTTTCCTCCCGTACGCCAAAGACATACTGATAGGAAATTAAGTTTTTGAGCTCCAATGAGGACAGTGTTTGCAATGTCTGGAAAGCACTTCAACTCTACCTAAGTAGGAAAAATACATAATTATTATAGGTCTCAGTAAACCCCTACCCTTTCCATTACATTTTGATTTTTCACAGATACAGGTTTATGAACATGTCGATTGTAGGGTATTCCTGGGTTTCTTGGGCCTGCTGAATGTTCCTGTTTTCACCATCTTGATGCTGCTGTGAAAATGAGCTGCATGCTGACCTTCACAAAGGATGGTGAGGGAAAGCACTGTCCCGGTGAAATGAAAATAATATTACAGAGTGACAAAGGAGGTCATACTGAGCATACGTCAAAATTAACAACCAACACATTCTCAGTAGAGCAGGGACTGGTCCAGCCCTTAAAATGGACATCACTGATGATGCCTTTTTTCAAGGTGGAGACAGCAGTGACCATAGCCTTTACCCCTTAAGTCTTGTTTGAGTATCCCAGCATGCACTGGGAATTCTCAAATTAATTATTATCCATAAATAGAAATAGCAGAAAGAGCGGCACTCAGGTGGATGAAGTGCAGTTGCAGCTTTATTAATTATAGATCCATGAGGTGAACAAGCAGGGAGGGAAGGAGGTGCAGGACGACGGTGACCGTTTCACGCCGACTGGCGCTTCTACAGGTCCACAATACCAAATAGAAATAGGTGTATACAAAAGGAAATAAAGTGGTTAGAGAGCATGGTGCAGAAATAATGGTGAATTTTAATTATTAGAAAAGAAATTAGATTATTACAATACATACTGTAGTCATTTAAAATTAAAATCAATAATAGTTTTGGTCCAGCCCTTTAAACAATAAAGGGAAATATAAAAAAAATTACAAAGTTTATAAAAGATAAAAAAGATTACATTTTGAGTCACTCTCACCTTTTGCACATTAAGTATATTTGAAAAAGTATTTTCAGCATCCAAAAAAGTAAAGTCTAGAAAAATGCAAAATTATTTAAGGTAAATTACAAAAGGTAAATTACATAAGGTAAGGTGTAAATGACATAAGGTAACTCCTAAAAATGAAAAGCCGTTGATATGCCATAATTGCAGTTTTTCAGCCACCGAACCTCTTCTAAAGCACAATGAAAGGGACTGAAAACCTCGTAAGGTTGAAAAAGGAAGCAGTATGAACATTTTTGATCCATATTTTAGTGCATTTTCCAGCCATTAACATAAGAAGATATGGGTAAAAAAAATGCAACAAATAGGTAACAAAAACATGTTGCATTTATGGGTACGTATTTCTGACACAATATGAGCATTTGGTGCAGAAAATTTCAGCACCAAATATACAGCGTGGGCACTTAGCCCAACTTGTCCTTCTATGCTGATGGAAAAGTAAAAGTAATGGCTTGTGGAGGAGGGGAGAAAAAAAAATGAAATCATAGCAACAAAATTTTAATGTGTTAAGGGGTTAAACATTCAGTGGACTGGTCAAAATAGCTGCACGGTAAGGTGTTCCTGACAGTGACATAGTATCCTTCTGCATTCCTGGCTTTAATGTATGGCGGCTATACATTAAAGTCGTGTATGCTGGAGGATACTATGTCACTGTCAGGAACACCTTACCATGCAGCTATTTTGACACTGTTATCAGTGATCTGAACACACACCTCTGATAACACACAAAAGCTACTTTTTCTTCCGTGAAAAAAGTGGTTATATCTTTGACTTTACATTCTTAACAATATTAAAACACCTTGTATGTGTTTTCTTCTATCCTTTCCCTTTATTTTTTATCTTGCATTTTTTCACGGGATGAAATAATAATGAATAATGAATGACATTCTCTTACTTTTATATTTGATAAAGGTGACTTACTTGTACTACTTATATTCAGATCTCACAGATCTATTATTTGCCCATACATTGATTGGTAACAATAAAAATTACATATTAAAAGTAAAATGTTTACCCCTTACCAACATAAGTATTTTGTCAGTTGCCTCTGTATGGAGCAAGCTCAGGATCTGAGTCTAAAGATACCGTCACGCTCTGCAATATTGCATGCAATTTCACTGGCAATTTGCTGGTTGCAGTGAAATCATGGACACATTGTTTTCTTTGTACACAGCAACAAGATAGAACAATGTGTCCATGATTTTACTGCAACCAGCAAATTGCCAGTGAAATTGCCTAGCAATGTTGCCGCGTGTGACGGTACCTTAAGGGGTACTTCACACACAGCAACATTGCTAATGATGTCACTAAAACGTCACAGGATTTGTGAAGTAACAGCGTCCTCGCTATGTGTGACAATTAACAGCGATCAGGCCCCCACTGTGAGATCTCTGATCATTACAAATCGTTCAGGACCATTTTTTGGTTGTTGCGCCCATGCTGGGTGGTGTTCATCGCGGTGTTTGACAGGGACAACGACTAACGATCTCAATACTACACCCGAGAGTGACAGCGTCCCAACGACTGCCGTATCGTTGCTGCGTCGTTGGTGAGATCTGACTGCTTGACATCTCACCAGCGACCACATAGCGACGTACCAGCGATCCATGCCAAATCGTGGTCCTGATCACTGGAAAGTTGCAACGTGTAAAAGGATCCTTAACTATACCAAGCAGATAAAATCTGTAACACATAGTTGGCATCTGTTTGTGACTACAGCAGCTGGACCTCATTCCAATTGCTGGCTGTTAAACCACTTAATTACCATTGTCAGGCTCTTAGCGTGGCTTCAGACTTGCGTTCGCCTCCGCAGCGTCTTGCGGACGGCGAAAGCAAGCCAAGCGCAAGCACTGCCCCTCCCTATGTTTAACATGGGGACGCACGGTGATGCACTCAGCTGCGTATGTGAGTGTGCCCTCATAGACTTCCGTGTGTGATTTGTACGCATGAGGATGCTTGCATACAAATCATACATTCTCGTCCACACCATGAACGCGACATGTTGCGTTCATGGTGCCAACTAGAATGTATGATTTTTACGCAAGCATCCGCATGCCTACAAATCACACACAGAAGTCTATCAGTGCGCACGCTTATCCGCAGCCGAGCGCATGACCGTGCATCTCCATGTTAAACATAGGGATGGGCAGTGCTTGCGCTCAGCTTGCTTTCGCCATCCACAAGACGCTGTGGAGGCGAACGCAAGTCTGAAGCCACCCTTAGAGCAGCATTCAAATGATGTCAGTGGCAGTGCACACGGTCTTCAGTTTCCAGTGGACCACCATGACATGACACAATTGCTAATAACATATTGGTTATCATGTCAGCTGAAGACCCCCCTCATCTCCATCTTTGTCATCCTTTGAAACCCAGCCTGTGGATGGACTTCAGAGGAGAATGTCTCTTTCGGGCCATTCCATGTCAAGTGAACCACTGATTATTAACTCTATATTTTCAATTCTTTTGAGATTTTGTTATTTGATAATAGCATGTCAGACAATGCAAAATGTGAAGAAAACATATTTTTTTTAAAAATTTATTTTTAAAAAAAATGATTTTCAAAGTTCGAAAAAAGTGCGAATTTTGGTGTTGCCTGCCATTACATTTCTCCTCATAACTCAGGCTAGAAATAAGATAGAGAGACAAAATAAACACCATTCTACTCAGAATTGTCCAGGCTTTCACCAGATATGTCACAAGAGGATCTTTGTTAATATTTTACCCATGCGATCGCAAACGCAAAATTTTAAAATTCATTTACGAAAATCGGCATCATTTAAATATTTCAATAACTGGCCATATGTCTGCTGTGCTCTTAGCCACATCTGTGCCAAATTTCAAGTTGGGATCGCAATAGGATCATATTTTAAAATATTTTACTATTAATAGCGTCAATGGGTCATTCCTTATCAAGTGATATAAATATGAATATTTTTTTTTACCTGACGTCTTTAGATTTTTTTTATTTTTTTTCTATTTGAAGTACTACTTTAGTTAATTACAAATTAAAAGTTTTGAATTTTTTTCTTAATCAGTACATTTTTTACAGATATTTAAAGTTTTAAAAAAGTGCGAATTTTGGCCTGGTATGGCTTTACATTTTTTTTTATCTCGGGCTAGAAATAAGATAATGAAGCAGGAGAGGCATCATTTTACGGTAACAGCTTTCATTTGATATGTCACAAGACTATATTTGTTTATATTTTATTTGGGAAAAATCAAATTCAAAATTTTGATGCGCAATTGTGAAATAAATGTTAGTTTGAAAATTGTGAAAAAATGCCTGTATGTTACTTGTGTTCTTGGTTATATTTGTGCAGAGATTCAACTTGGGACCTGTCAAATGTATATATTTTTTATTTTATGGTTGTATGAGTTATTACAACTTATTGAATAAAAATTCAATAAGTTGTTATAACTCATACAACCATAAAATAAAAAATATATAAATTTGACAGGTCCCAAGTTGAATCTCTGCACAAATATACATTTACATGCAACAAAAAAGAAACACAAAAAACAAATCCCGTAAGTGCCAGGATAAATACATCTTAATCATCAGAACACAATGCTCAGCATTTTCAACCTGAATGCATTGAACAAACCAAAAGAAATAAGGTGATCATATCCTCCAGTGTGATTACCATACATAAGATTAAAAGAACCAAAAATGTTAACCTCTATTTATACATGTAAATTTGTTTTCTATTATATCACTAAACATGTCATTTATTAAGTGTTTAATAAGAATAGTACAGTAGTTAAATCATCATTCTATAAAACATGAACTAATCAAACAATTAATAGTACGTTTTTAAAGTGGCCTTTTATCATCAATTTGTCTTTTTTTAGTGGGTGAAATGTAATCTTGTCCATAAGCGCTTACTAGCAATCGCCATTTCCTTTTGTGTCACAGTATGTACGGCCTGTCACTGTGTTCGGCTCCACCTGAGTTATTATCTGACTTTTGTGGTCTTTTAAAATGTCTGGCTTTCTTGGATTCACAAATTATGTCGCTGGACCAGAAGGATGCAATAAAGTCAATTCTACTTCTTCATTTTCACAGTCTTTGGAGAGTACAGTAGCCAGCCACCAGCGCCAACCATATTCACAGGTCACATAGCCAGTTATGTCATCCATTGCCAATCTTGTGCCGCCTTCTACCAATTCATGGACTTCACTGTCTTTACTGAATGAAAACATCCTTGTTTTTATTTCTGTTTCACTACATGGAATGAAAGTGTGGTATTGCTGAGTCCCTTTGATGGGTTCTGCTTCCTGTAACCGATGTTTTAACAAACTCTCCTCCTCTTCGTAGTCCTGGTTTGTACAATATTCAATACAATATTGTTCATTCTCAGGTTGAGCCCTAACAAAGGTTTCTCCTATATGTCCTCTCCTGCTTCTAAGCTGTAACATATCAAAATAATACAGTAATGTCTAAAAATCATGGATTATTTGGTGAATATAGACCCCACACTTTTAGACCACAGGCTGAACAGATCTGAATTCAAGATTTTCGAATTGACAGTATAATAGTTAAATATTTTAAAATATGATCCCATCGCGATCCCAACTTGAAATTTGGTACAGATGTGGCTAAGAGCATAGCAGACACATGGGCAGTTTTGGAAAATTTTAAATTATGCCACTTTTTCGGAAATGTGTTTTAAAATGTTGAGTTTATGATCGCATGGGTAAAAAATTAACAAAGATACTCTTGTTACATATCTGGTGAAAGCCTTGACAGTTCTGAGTAGAATGTTGTTTATTTTGTTTCTCTATCTTATTTCTAACGCGAGATATGATAGAAAATGTAAAGCCATACCAGGCCAAAATTCACGCTTTTTTAAACCTTTAAAAATCTGTAAAAAATTAACTGATAAAGAAAAAAATTCCAAACTTTTTATTAATAATTAAAGTTGCACTTCATATAGAACACTTCATAAATGTCATGTTTAGTGATATAATAGAAAACAAATTTACATGTATAAATAGGGGTTAACATTTTTGGTTCTTTTAATCTTGTTTAATCAAACTTGAGGATATGATCACCTTTTTTCTTTTGGTTTGTTCAATGCATTCAGGTTGAAAATGCTGAGCGTTGTATTCTGATGATTAAGATATATTTATCCTGGCATTTACAGGATTTGTGTTTTTTGTTGCATTTAAATGTTTTATTCAATAAGTTGTAATAACTCATACAACCATAAAATAAAAAATATATAAATTTGGCAGGTCCCAAGTTGAATCTCTGCACAAATATAATTAAGAACACAAGTAACACACAGGTATTTTTTCACAACTGTGCATCAAAATTTTGAATTTGATTTTTCCCAAACAAAATATAAAAAAACATAGTCTTGTGACATATCAAATGAAAGCTGTTACTGTTCTGAGTAAAATGATGCCTCTCCCGCTTCATTATCTTATTTCTAGCCCGAGATAAAAAAAATGTAAAGCCATACCAGGCCAAAATTCGCACTTTTTTAAACTTTAAATATCTGTAAAAAATTAACTGATTAAGAAAAAATCTAAAGACGTCAGGTAAAAAAAAATATTCATATTTAGATCACTTGATATGGAATGACTGATTGACGCTATTAATAGTAAAATATTTTAAAATTT
The DNA here is from genome assembly GCA_033576535.1 of Allobates femoralis. Taxonomy (NCBI): domain Eukaryota; kingdom Metazoa; phylum Chordata; class Amphibia; order Anura; family Aromobatidae; genus Allobates; species Allobates femoralis. The sequence continues at coordinate 167,401,005 of JARQOC010000001.1, read as the reverse complement.
GATCCCATCGTGATCCCAACTTGAAATTTGGTACAGATGTGGCTAACAGCACAGCGACATATGGGCAGTTTTTGAAATATTTAAATTATGCCAATTTTTTGTAAATGCGTTTCAGAATTTTGCGTTTGCGATTGCATGGGTAAAATATTAACTAAGATCCTTGTGACATATCTGGTGAAAGCCTGTACAATTCTGAGTACAACGGTGTTTATTTTGTCTCTCTATCTTATTTCTAGCCCGAGATATGATAGAAAAGGTAAAGTCATGCCAGGCCAAAATTCGCACTTTTTTAAAACTTTAAAAATCTGTAAAAAATTAACTGATGAAGAAAAAAATTCAAAACTTTTTTTTGTAATTAACTAAAGTTGTACTTCATATAGAAAAAAAATTAAAAAAATCTGAAGACGTCAGGGAAAAAAAATATTCATTTTTGGATCACTTGACATGGAATGACCCTTTCAGCAGATACTGTTTTACTTTGGCATTGCATTAAAAAGTATAAGTGATTAAACGATTACAGGCTCAAGACTTCTAGAGTCCTACTAAAAATATTTAAAAAACTACACTATTTTTTGCTTTATAAGACGCACCGGATTATAAAAGGCATCCTAAAATTTGGAGGCAGAAATTAGGAGAAAAAATGTATTTAAAATATGTGGTCCATCCTATAATCTGGTGCATCTCATGTGCAGTGTAGCTTACCTTGGGGTGGAAGCACGGTGCTGGTGGTGGAGCAAAAGAGTCACAGCAGGCAGTGTCACAGCAGGCAGTGGTGGTGGGAGCGGTGGCTTCAGGGTTGTGGACAGGAGGCAGAGTGGATGTCGGAAGTAGAGCAATGCCAAAATCTTCATCTGTGCATGCGCCGCCTCCGTAGCCATTTTCTTGAAGTTCATCCGGTAGAGGCAGCACAGGCACAGATCGAGCCCTCAGCTCTCTGAGATCTTTACCTATGCCATATCGGCCTCCACAGCCATTTGCTAGAGCTTGGATGTATCACTGCCCATCGAACACAGCCGCACACGCCGAAAACCGTGACATCCCTAGCTCCAGGCTTGGAAGCTTTGACCCACTATGGACATCTTCGGGTACCTCCACTCAACTACCGCCGGAACCTCCAGTAAGGAAGATTCGGATTATAAGATGCAACCCCATTCCCCCCCCCCCCCCAATTTGGGTGGACAAAGTGAGTCATAATCTGAAAAATATGGTATATACAAATTACAATTGCCCACCTTTTCCACCATTTAAAATAAAGAAATTAAAAAAATATACACACATAATTTCAACTGCAGTGTCCTTAACAATCCAATCTATAAAGACAAATTAACTGGAATTAGAAAAAAAACAGTGGATTTGCATTTTTCATTAGCCTTAACAAAGCCTAAAAATGCAATAAGAGACGGTATTGTCATATTGACTTCACAATATAACAATATATAAACAATATCAATAAAATCTTCAGCTCATCATATGAAATCACCATAATAGGATTGACCTGGACAATCACTTACTTGATGTGCATTCTCTGTGACCCACTTCATCTTTAACCTGATGAAGCTTCTTCTTGCAACGATACACATGGAGTCTATTATGATGACTTTATCACCCTTCTCTCTTGGATGCTTACCTTTTATTTTTTCCCAGAGGTTTTGAACATTACTAGAGATGAGTGGACCAAGCTTTACAGTTCAGTGATCTTGTCGAAAACAGACGTTACATAAAAATCAGTGTTCGAGTTTAATTTTCTGGGAGAAAATACTTCATTTTCTGGAACAATTTCCAGGGTGCCAACACTTTCGACCATGATTGTAGACTTCTGTATTAAGATGCTACATATTACAATTTAGGTCTATGTCTTGCTAAATATAGATAGTCATTTAGTATTTATATACTATCTTAATAATATTAGTAATTATATAGGATATAATTTGTCTTGCAATCTGGACAGGGTAGTTCATTATTTATGTGACAGTAAGGGCCAGCAATGATTAGATATAAGTTTATGCAGCTGATATGGGTCTGCAGTGGCAGCATCAGATGCTACATGGTGGAGAATTAGGCTGAAGTAGACAATGAAATGTGGGGCAGCTGAGGGCCAACAATGGCAGCCCTGGCAGTAGCTGTACTTCAGAATAAATGAAATTATGGGCAAGGAGTAAATGATGATTTAAGCATGGACAATCAATACTGTAGCAGAACCATTTAGATAGCCAGACTGACAAGTACATGTTATAAACATATTTAAGCAGAAAGATACCTTATATCTAGTAAAACCCAGCTCAATTGTATCATACAAAATCATGGAATGCTGACTGCATACAGGATATATAAAAAATCATATAAAAATAAAACTGTACAAATGCAATAGAATTCAAATTTTTATTAATAGAATTTTTTTTTGAAAAAACATATACATACAAAACACATAATTACAAAAATACCAATAAATGGGTAGGCAGTAGTTAACTGTCTGTGAACAACAAACAGGTTTGGGTCCTAAAAATACTATGTGTCAAAAAAGTGCCTCATGCTTAATCCACCACATAATTGCTTCCTTGTATGACCATTAATGATACATTAAGGAAATGCATGGAGGAATCGCCCCGCGCGCTCACCCACGCATGTGCACTGCCTCCACAGTAACACTTTGTGGCAGTTTAGCGGTATTACATCATATCACGGCAGAAAGGAGCAGGGACCTTGAGTACATTAATAGAAGAAAAACAAAAGAAAAGAAGGGTATAATATCAATATCAATATCAATATGATTTTATATATATCCTGTATGCAGTCAGCACTCCATGATTTTGTAGAATACAATTGATGTGGGTATTACTAGATATAAGGTATCTTTCTGTCAGCTTACAGACTATGAACAACAGAAGGTCTATAGGTGGCGGAGAGTGACAACACCTAAGGAGAAAAAATGTACAGAATCTGTATCCTCACAGGCCTTCTCTAGTGGGCAGTCTACAGTGGGATTTTCACCCATGACAACTCGTTTTGGGAAGAAACGGAATGGAAATTATCACCAACCAAATAGTAAAAAACAAGCAGCTGTTTCTGTCCCTGAGACATCAAGAGAAATTAAACTTTCTACTCACCACTTCTCTGAGGTGGAATTATCTTTATTGTCTAAAGGTTTTATATTTTCTCCGAGCTCACATTTTGATGTTTTCTTAGCAGCAAAAGATTTTAACATCTTCACCAGAACCTTGATGTTGAAGAGGTGGTTTCATAAAGATGTTTCATAACATGACTCTGATATTCCTTCAGCACATGTGGCTCTTGAAGCTCTTGAAAAATTGGCTTCAGAACATGAGCTGTCTACACTAGATAAAGTACCTTCGTGTATACGCACACGATCGGCACGTTTCAAACATTTCTCCGCATGCCCTAATGTTGATCTTTTTGTCCAGTTGGTCTCAAAGGAGTTTTCACAAATTCTGACTGGGATCTACTCTATCTAAAAAGATTGATTCTTTACAGGTAGTGGAGGGATCCCTGCTGAAAACATATTACGTAGAAGCATTATATACTAGCATTCATCATCAGGACGGTCTTAGTGCTGTTGAGTTTTTTCTCTCCATGACATCTAAACCTAAGGAGGAGGTCGGGTTTGCTTTACAATTACTGGATTTTGCACTTAAGCATAATTTCTTCTTTTTTGGGGGGGTCCCTCTACTTACAGCTCCAGGGAACAGCAATGGGTGCGACTTTTGTCCCATCATATGCCATCTTGTTCCTGGGGCTGTGGGAGAGGGACCTCTTCATGTCTGCTCGGATGTCATCGATGGACCTTGTTTTCTTTTGGATGCGGTACATCGATGACATCTTTTTGATCTGACATGGGAGTGTGGAAGACCTAGACCTCTTCTTTAAGGAAATGAATGTAAATAATTTGAATACCCATTTAACATACAAATACGATAGAAAGAAAATTGATTTTTTGGATGTCATGGTGAGGAGGGACTCATCAGGGATTTTGCAGATGGATCTTTTTCATAAGAATACTGCAAAAAACTCAGTGTTGCATGCGACATCTTCACATCCCCCTTCATGTGGTGAATTCAGTACCAGTAGGTCAATTCCTTTGTATTAGACGGATATGTTGTTCTGATGAAGATTTTGAACTCAGGGCTCTGGAACTCAAAACGAGATTTTTGAATCGTGGTTGTAGCAAAAGAGCAGTGAAGAGGGCCTACAATAGGGAAAGGAACTGCAATAGGCAGGATCTGTTGCATTCCACACGAAAGAAGGGGAACAGAAAGTCAGAATGGTTACACAATACCATTCTAACTGGAGTAAAATGGTGGAAGGCATGGTCAAAAATTGGTCATTACTTTCAATGGACCCCATATTGAAACAATATGTCCCGGTGGTAGCGGCTCGGAGGGCGAGAAACATGAAGGACATTTTGGTCCAGAATCGCTATGACAAGAAAGATCAAAGTTTCCTGCCCTCGCGGTAGGAGATGGGGGTGCAGACCTTGTGGTGATTGTGTGGCCTGCCCTAATGTAGAAAAAGCCCTTCAGTTTTCATCTTCAGATGGTCTTAAAAATTCAAAATGACACAACACATAGATTGTTCGACAAGGGCAGTTGTATATTATGCAACATGCCCTTGTTCGAGAATCTATGTGGGATTGACCACCAGACCCCTGAAGGTGAGGGTAAGAGAACATGTCCTTAATATTATATCAGCAGAGAAAGAAAAGGACATTAGTGTCCTACACACGATCCCTAAACATTTCAAGCTATAACATAATTATGATCCATCTGGTTTCAAAGTTCGGGGTATAGACCGAATAGTGTTGGGGGTACGTAGTGGTAAAATCAGTCAGCTTCTTGCTCAGTGTGAAACCAAATGGATATGGACCCCAAACACCATACAACCAAATGGACTTAATGAAAATATCAGCTTTACTCCCTTCCTTTGAAAAAATTTGTCCGAGATATGCTTTTGCACATCTTGTTTTTATTGTTTTTCTTGCACCATTATGTATATATTTTATATTAATTTTTTTATATTTATGTTTATTTTTTTATCTTTTTTAGCGTTATTTGTATATATCTGCTTGATGTTTTGGATGCTGGGTTATACTTGGATCTCGAGGAGTATGGCCATTTTACAGAATTTGGAGGAGTGTTATCCGAAGATCTGGGAAGATCTGTGGACACTCTGAGGAATTCAAAATTTTTTGGATGTTTAGTGTTTATATAATTTATTGTTTTATTTTATGGGGTATGGCTTATAGTATCATTTATGTATACACATTATTAGGCTATGTATAATATGTATTTAATTGTATTATCTCCTGGATTAAGTCACAGGAGATCTTAGTTTATTAATCACATATTGGTGATGGTAATTTTTTCTCCTTTACTATTATTAGTAATGGAGTCTTACAGTCATGGCCAAAGGTATTGACACCCCTGCTATTCTGTCAGATAATACTCAGTTTCTTCCTGAAAATGATTGCAATCACAAATTCTTTGGTATTATTATCTTCATTTAATTTGTCTTCAATGAAAAAACACAAAAAGAATTGTCCTAAAGCCAAATTGGATATAATTCCACACCAAACATAAAAAAGGGGGTGGACAAAAGTTCCAGTTGACATGGATTAAAGTTGACTCAACCGCTGTCCTGTATCCTTGTGTGTACCACATTTAGCATGGAGAAAAGAAAGAAGACCAAAGAACTGTATGAGGACTTGAGAAACCAAATTGTGAGGAAGCATGAGCAATCTCAAGGCTACAAGTCCACCTCCAAAGACCTGAATGTTCCTGTGTCTACAGTGCGTGGTGTCATCAAGAAGTTTAAAGCCCATGGCACTGTGGCTAACCTCCCTAGATGTGGACGGAAAAGAAAAATTGACAAGAGATTTCAATGCAAGATTGTGCGGATGTGGATAGAGAGCCTCGACTAACATTCAAACAAGTTCAAGCTGCCCTGCAGTCCGAGGGTACATCAGTGTCAACCCGTACTATCTGTCGGCGTCTGAATGAAAAGGGACTGTATGGTAGGAGACCCAGGAAGACTCCACTTCTTGCCCCGAGACATAAAAAAGCCAGGCTGGAGTTTGCCAAAACTTACCTGAGAAAGCCTAAATTGTTTTGGAAGAATGTTCTCTCTTTTTGGGCAAAGGCATTAACACAGAGTTTACAGGAGATAAAAAGAGACATTCAAAGAAAAGAACACGGTCCCTACAGTCAAACATGGCGGAGATTCCCTGATGTTTTGGGGTTGCTTTGCTGCCTCTGGCACTGGACTGCTTGACCGTGTGCATGGCATTATGAAGTCTGAAGACTACCAAAAATTTTGCAGCATAATGTAGGGCCCAGTGTGAGAAAGCTGGGTCTCCCTCAGAGGTCATGGGTCTTCCAGCAGGACAATGACCCAAAATACACTTCAAAAAGCACTAGAAAATGGTTTGAGAGAAAGCACTGGAGACATCTAAGGTGGCCAGCAATGAGTCCAGACCTGAATCCCATAAAATACCTGCGGAGAAATCTAAAAATGGCAGTTTGGAGAAGGCACCATTCAAAAATCAGGGACCTGGAGCAGTTTGCCAAAGAAGAATGGTCTAAAATTTCAGCAGAGCATTGTAAGAAACTCATTGATGGTTACCGGAAGCGGTTGATCACAGTTATTTTAGCTAAAGGTTGTGCAACCAAGTATTAGGCTGAGGGTGCCAATAATTTTGTCTTGCCCATTTTTGAGTTTTGTGTGAAATTATCAATGTTTTGCTTTTTGCTTCATTCCCTTTTGTGTTTTTTCATTGAAGACAAATTAAATGAAGATAATAATACCAAATAATTTGTGATTGCAATCATTTTTAGGAAGAAACTGAGCATTATCTGACAGAATTGCAGGGGTGTCAATACTTTTGGCCATGACTGTATAATTCATTATATTTTACACATGTTTGGTATTGATATTATACCCTTGTTTTCTTCAATTAATGTTTGAGTCTCGAGGTTCCTTCTCCTTTCTGACATGGTATGATGTAATACCGCTGAACTGCCGCAAAGTGTTACTGTGGAGGCAGTGCACATGCGTGGGTGGGCGCGCGGGGCGATTCCTCCATGCGTTACTAAGGACGCTTTCGTGGTGACGACGGCAACTTCCGCCTTCGGGCGGATGTTGTCCCTCGTTTCCATGACGGCGTCTGACACAATGGTGGAATTTAGCCCCAGTGTGCATACTCCTGCGCATGCGCCGAAATTGCCTCCATGCAAGGTGACGGGAATACCCGGTTCACCTGATAAGGATGACGTAGACCGGAAATCCATATTTGGACATAGTGGGCGGTGTACTAAGATCAACACGCAGTTAGGTTAATCCACGGCAAGTCTGAGCGGCAAACCACAAGGTTATCATCAAGCGTTCTGATTGGGCTATACACATTATATAATGGTGCCTCATCTGATGTGTATCCACCCCCGGAAGAAGGCTTGTAGCCGAAACGTGCAGGTAGGGACAATCCCTGACTGTATGTACACTTTTCAGGTAATGGCATGTTGCAATTATTTAGGCTATGGTGTGTTTTAAAGACTGCTCTCATGAAGGACTCTTTTTGAATAGGCTTTCTCTTTGTATGCCATTTGGCAAATATGGATTGTTGTCTCTATTTCCTTAATGTATCTGGTCATACAACGAAGCAATTATGTGGTGGATTAAGCACAAGGCACTTTTTTGACACATAGTATTTTTAGCTCCCAAACCTGTTAGTTGATCACAGACAGTTAACCACTCGCTACCCATTTATTGGTATTTTTGTAATTATGTGTTTTGTAACACGTGTAAGTACATGTTATGGCCAATTTAGTAATTGGAATCAAATGTCAGTGATTAAAACTATAAGCTTGGGTGTGATAATGTCAGCGGCCATGCTGAATGCCTTCACTGACAGTACATTAGTGACTGGACATAACAAAGTGCACAAAGTAAAGTTTAATTTCTTTCAACTGGTCCAATCTTTAGAGCTAAAAGTCCATGGGATCAGAGCTAAGGATAGCTGCTGGAGAAAGGACAATGTGCAGGTACTACTGAATCTGACATTTTGTGTGACGCATCTCTGTTTCCTGATGTTCATTAGTTTGCTGCCCCACCAGAAAAACAAACTGGCCCCTCATTTCATATATATTGTGATTAGTGGTTCCGTTGCTGCTTAGGTTATTTGCAAAATTGTTAATTTTGTGAAAGAAAATTTCACTTACAGAGTTAAAAGAATTTGAAATTGCTAAATATAATCAATTTTACCTATTCTGACAATTGTTCTCTATCTGATTTGCCCTGCACAGGGGAGGTACAAGCAAGGAAGTGATGCCTCTGCAGGGACTAAAATATAGTAACTTGGTCATACATGCTGTTTGCAACTGTCCTCTGTTTAAAAGCTTCATTCATAAGGGGGCACAGATATGATACATCAATTCCCTGCCCTCAATTTATTTTTAACAATTTTGGAAAAACCATAACATTTTGTGGCACAAAATTTGCAGTTATAGTCATGTTAGGCCCCTTTCACATCAGCAGCTGCCGCGATTACCGCATAACGGCCGCACTTGCGGTTCACTTGCAGCAAGCCCCATACAATGTCTATGGGGCTTGCCATAAGTGTGCGGCAGGTGCGGCAAGTGCGGTTTCGGCACTTGCAGCAGGTGCGGCTGCTAAAAAACCCGCGGTATGCCATGGTTTTTTCGCGGCCGCACCTACCGCAAGTGCCGAAACCACACTTGCCGCACCTGCCGCAAGCCCCATAGACATTGTATGGGGCTTGCCGCAGGTGAACCGCAAGTGCGGCCGTTATGCGGTAATCGCGGCAGTTGCGGTTTTCTCACCAAACAGGTTACAGATGGTACAGTCTTTCGGGTCTTTCTGGCTTGAGTAGTAACCAGGGAACGGGGATGACTCACTTAGGACCCTTGGTTGTGTGCTTGCCGTTCCTTTCTAGTCCCTCACTGCGCTCTCTCCTGTCTCCCTTGAAGCGCTCCCACGTGCAGAGCCTCAAGCCAGCTCCCACGAATCTATCTGTGGAGGACTCTTCTCCGAGTTCCCCAGACCCTATATGGTGCCTTTTTAAGGATGCGGTAGGTGTTCGGCCGCAACTTCCTCTAGAAGCTCAGGCTTCCAGTTCGATGGCTCGGGTTTAGACTCCTGCGCCATGCTCAGAGCTGGTCCTCTGTTCTGGGACAGATCCCTCCGGTCAGTAGACATACTGGCTCTGGATTTGGCCCCACCGCACTACCTGGTGCTCCTAGGATCTCCCTCTGCCCCGACGGCTTCTCCGCCGTCCTGCAGTCCTCACTCCTAATGGAGCTCTCTAATCACTCTTCTCACTGACTGCTCTGCCTAACTGCCTCAACCTCCAACCCACACACTTTTCTACCCTTCTGAGCTCCTCCCATGGGACTGGGTCCTCCCTGCAGCGGGACCACCCACGGTCCCCTGCTCTAGGGTGTGTGTGTGAATAAGTGTTGTGAGGGTTCCTTATGCGACATCCCAATTCCCTAGCCACAGGAATACTACACATATGTGGGTGCAGTACCCCTATATGGCGTCCCGACCAGTCTGGCTGTGCTGTAATCTGTTGTCCATTATTTTTCCAATTTTACCAAGTATAAACCATAATCTCCATAATGTCATTGTATGTCACCTGTACATCCATATTCCAAGCATATTTTTTTATTTATTATAATGTAATTTTTACTTAATTATATTTTAGAGCAATCCTCGTGCTTCTCCCCACTCCAAGAATTGTTTAGTTTCATTGCAGATAAGTAAATTAAAGGGTTATCCACTATTTGAACAACCCCTTCTCATTTCCCAGGTTAGCAACCTCTAAAATAAAAAAGCTTATACTCAGAAGAAGCTGCAGCTTTCACTTCCTTTTGATTATTTATATGTTTGGATAGTGAAGTCAGTGCTGATTGTCCACTATAGTCGCATGATGTAAGAATCTCACATGAGCACCAGGAGAGTGTGTGCCGACATCTTTGAATTATTGCCAGCATGGGAGGTGAGTATCAGCTTTATTATTTTAACAGGGGCAAACATGGGGAATTAGAAGGGGTTGTCCAAGTATTGGATAATGATATGTGTTAAACTAAACAATATCCTACCTACTGAGCATAAAAATTCCTTATTCCCCTAAATGATTTGCTCTACTAGCACTTTAAAAAAATGTTTAATGGTTCCACATATGCCTTGCATTGGTGGCCCAGATCTGGATATACAGATCAGAGTTAGACTTATATTATCTGAACCTGCTTATACCGATGGGTTTGGCCGATAGTCCAATCTGTATGGGGTCACTGGGCAAATGATGGACAGGAGAGATGTTGATCAGGGATGTCCGATTTTAGACTGCCAATTGCATTGCTCTCTCTTACATATGCCACTGATTGAAATGTATATCGGCAGTTTTCTCAAAGAGAATACAAGAGTGCTTGGGCGATTAAGCGCTCACGTGAATGGGAGAGTCAGCTGAGATGGCTGTTGGATGAATGACCTATCAGCTAACATCCTTCAAGTGTGTATTGAGAGCTTAAGACCTTTTAATGTTATGCTTGCCAGGTTAACTCAAATCCCAATCTTTGGGATCTTGCTGCTGTTGACTACAGTGATCAACAAAAGAAGGCCAATTCTTGGACAGATTTATGGCTCAGGTTATTTCCATGCTGGGATTAAGTTAATGCTTAGCTTCATTTTGGGATTAGTAAATTAGTTTTAGGTGGGACCAAACTTTATTATCATGTACATGGAAACACACATCCTTGAAAATGCAGCAAAAAAGCAGAAAAGAACAAAGCAAAACCTGTGTTTTGGAAGCAGCCTTTTTACTTCCAAGACATCAGTATTCGGCTGCAGGGACGCAGGGAAAGAATGCCGTTAAAATGCAATGTCAGAACATAGCCTAAGTGTTAACCATTGAGACCCTCTTCAGGTTGGAGCTAATCTTGCTAACCTCAACTGTAAAGACACATGTGTTGGTGCAATTTTGTTTTGTTCTCAATATCTGTGTGGTATATCTGTTAAAACTCCAAAATCCAAAAATGCTGAATCAAACAAATTAGTGTAAAAAATCAATGACAGAATGCTGGATTTTAGATGGTCCATGAGATCTGCAAGACTGCAACATGAGGCCCTAAATACAAAGAAGAAGTACTTTTTTAGTGACTGTACCTGATCACATGTCACAAGTTACATTAAGCTCTTTGGACCAACAAGAAATTTCCTATTCCAAAATGCTCTAAAAATTACTTGCTAGAGACAGGGAAATTTAACTCCCAGTGAGGCATCATTTTCTTACAAATAATATTACCTAGTGATATATAAAAGAACTAGATGGTGGCATAATTCTAATGCATCGGGTATTTTAGTATACCTTGTAAACAGGAGTGAACTGCGTCACACTGACAGACAGCCTTATAGACAGGAGTGAAGTTCGTCACACTGACTGACAGCCTTGTAGACAGGAGTGAAGTGCGTCACACTGACTGACATCCTTGTAGACAGGAGTAAAGTTCGTGACACTAACTGACAGCCTTATAAACAGGAGTTAACTGCGTCACACTGACTGACAGCCTTGTAGACAGGAGTGAAGTGTGTCACACTGACTGACAGCCTTATATACAGGAGTGAAGTTCGTCACACTGACTGACAGCCTTGTAGACAGAAGTGAACTGCGTCACACTGACTGATAGCCTTGTAGACAGGACTGAACTGCGTCATGCTGACTGACAGCCTTGTATACAGGAGTGAAGTTTGTGACACTGACTGACAGCCTTGTAGACAGGATTGAACTGCGTCACGCTGACTGACAGCCTTGCAGACAGGAGTGAAGTGCGTCACACTGACTGACAGCCTTGTAGACAGGAGTGAACTGCGTCACACTTATTGACAGCCTTGTAGACAGGAGTGAAGTTCGTGACACTGACTGACAGCCTTGTAGACAGAAGTGAAGGACGTCACACTGACTGACAGCCTTGTAGACAGGTGTGAAGTTCGTGACACTGACAGCCTTGTAGACATGAGTGAACTGCATCACACTGACTGACAGACCTTGTAGACAGGAGTAAACTGCGTCACATTTACAGACCTTATAGACAGGAGTGAGGATGAGGAGGCTGTGAGGATGGAGGCTGTGAGGATGGAGGAGGCTGTGAGGATGGAGGAGACTGTGAGGATGGGGAGGCTGTGAGGATGCTGTGAAGATGGGAGAGGATGTGAGGATAGGAGAGGCTGCAAGGATAGAGGAGGCTGAGGGGATGGAGGAGGCTGTGAGGATGGGGAGGCTGTGAGGATGGGGAGGCTGCGAGGATGGAGGAGGCTGTGAGGATGGAGGAGGCTGAAGGGATGGGGAGGTTGTGAGGATGGGGAGGTTGTGAGGATGGGGAGGCTGTGAGGATGGGGGAGGCTGTGAGGATAGGGGAGGCTCTGAGGATAGGGGAGGCTCTGAGGATAGGGGAGGCTGTGAGGATAGGGGAGGCTGTGAGGATGGGGAGGCTGTGTGGATGGAGATGGCTGTGAGGAGCCCGCACGCTGTGGGGACACCCACTGCTGCTCCATTTCACTGTTTTCCAGGAGGGGATGGAGGAGGCTGTGAGGATGGGGAGACTGTGAGGATGGAGGAGGCTGTGAATATGGAGGCGGCTGAGGGGATGGAGTAGGCTGTGAGGACTGAGGAGGCTGTGAGGATGGAGCAGGCTGTGAGGATGGGGAGGCTGAGGGGATGGAGGAGGCTGTGAGGATGGAGGAGGCTGTGAGGATGGGGAGGCTGTGAGGATGGAGGAGGCTGTGGGGATGGGGAGGCTGAGGGGATGGAGGAGGCTGTGAGGATTGAGGAAGCTGAGAGAATGGAGGAGGCTGTGAGGATGGAGGAGGCTGAGGGGATGGAGTAGGCTGTGAGGACTGAGGATGCTGTGAGGATGAGCAGGCTGTGAGGATGGGGAGGCTGAGGGGATGGAGGAGGCAGTGAGGTGCCCGCACGCTGTGAGGACACTCACCTCCATTCCATTCCGTTGTCTTCCTGGAGGGGATGTACTTAGTACACTTATTACACTGTACTCAGTGTATTTGAAATATGGCGCCATGGCGCATGCCGCTCCTTTGATTAGTCACCGCGTTCAGCACACACCAATCAGAATAGCGGCGCGCACCATGGTGCCATATTTAAAATTATTTTAAAAGTACTTTAGATATGGCTGAGGGGTTGGAGGAGGCTGTGAGGATGGAGGAGACTGAGGGGATGGAGGTAGTTGTGAGGATGGAGAGCCTGTGAGGATGGGAAGGTTGTGAGGATGGGGAGGCTGAGGTGATGAAGGAGGCTGAGGGGATGGAGGAGCCATGAGGGTGGAGGAGGCTGAGGGGATGGAGGAGGTTGAGAAGATGGAGGAGGCTGTGAGGATGGGGAGACTGTGAGGATGTAGGAGGCTGTGAGAATGGGGAGGCTGAGGCGATTGGGGGCTGAGAGGATAGGGAGGCTGTGACGATCAGGAGGCTGTGAGGATGGGGAGTCTGTGAGGATAGGGGAGGCTGTGAGGATAGGGGAGGCTGTGAGGATAGGGGAGGCTGTGAGGATGGGGAGGCTGTGAGGATGGAGGAGGCTGTGAGGAGCCTGCACGCTGTTGGGACACTCACCGCTGCTCCATTCCACTGTTTTCCTGGAGGGGATGGAGGAGGCTGTGAGGATGGGGAGGCTGAGGGGATGGAGGAAGCTGTGAGGATAGGGAAGCTGAGGGGATGGAGGAGGCTGTGAGGACTGAAGAGGCTGAGAGAATGGAGGAGGCTGCAAGAATTAGGAGGCTGAGGTGTTGGAGGAGGCTGTGAGGATGGAGGAGGCTGATGGGATGGGGAGGCTGTGAGGATGGGGAGCTTGTGAGGATGGGGAGGCTGAGCGGATGGAGGAGGCTGAGGGGATGGAGGAGGCCGTGAGGTTAGAGGAGGCTGAGGGGATGGAGGAGGCTGAGGGGATGGGGAGGCTGTGAGGATGGGGAGGGTGTGAGGATGGAGGAGGCTGAGGGGATGGAGGAGGCTGTGAGGACTGAGGAGGCTGTAAGGATGGAGGAGGCTGTGAGGATGGCTGAGGGGTTGGAGGAGGCTGTGAGGATGGAGGAGACTGAGGGGATGGAGGAAGTTGTGAGGATGGGGAGCCTGTGAGGATGGGGAGGTTGTGAGGTTAGGGGAGGTAGTGATGATAGGGGAGGCTGTGAGGATGGGGAGGCTGTGAGGATGGAGGAGGCAGAGGGGATGGAGGAGGCTGAGGGGATGGCGAGGCTGTGAGGATGGGGAGGCTGTAAGGATGGAGGAGGCTGTGAGGATGGGGAGGCTGTGAGGATGGAGGAGGCTGTGAGGATGGGGAGGCTGAGGGGATGGAGGAGGCTGTGAGGATGAAAGAGGCTGTGAGGATGGGGAGGCTTAGGGGATGAAGGAGGCTGTGAGGATGGAGGAGGCTGAGGGGATGGAGGAGGCTGTGAGGACTGAGGAGGCTGTAAGGATGGAGGAGGCTGTGAGGATGGGGAGGCTGAGGGGATGGAGGAGGCTGTGAGGACTGAGGAGGCTGTGAGGATGGAGCAGGCTGTGAGGATGGGGAGGCTGAAGGGATGGAGGAGGCAGTGAGGAGCCCGCACGCTGTGGGGACACTCACCGCCGCTCCATTCCGTTGTCTTCCTGGAGGGGATGTACTTAGTACACTCATTACACTGTACTCAGTGTATTTGAAATATGGCGGCATGGCGCATGCCGCTCCTTTGATTAGTCGCCGCGTTCAGCACAGACCAATCAGAATAGCGCGCGCGCCATGGAGCCATATTTAAAATTATTTTACAAGTACTTTAGATATGGCTGAGGGGTTGGAGGAGGCTGTGAGGATGGAGGAGACTGAGGGATGGAGGTAGTTGTGAGGATGGGGACCCTGTGAGGATGGGGAGGTTGTGAGGATGGGGAGGCTGAGGGGATGAAGGAGGCTGAGGGGATGGAGGAGGCCGTGAGGGTGGAGGAGGCTGAGAATATGGAGGAGGCTGTGAGGATGGGGAGCTATGAGGATGTAGGAGGCTGTAAGGATGGGGAGGCTGTGAGGATGGAGGAGGCTGTGGGGAGCCCGCTCGCTGTGGGGGCACTCACCGCTGCTCCATTCCGCTGTTTTCCTGGAGGGGATGGAGGAGGCTGAGAGGATGGGGAGGCTGAGGGGATGGAGGAAGCTGTGAGGATGGGGAAGCTGAGGGGATGAGGAGGCTGTGAGGACTGAAGAGGCTGAGAGAATGGAGGAGGCTGAAAGGATCAGAAGGCTGAGGGGTTGGGGAGGCTGTGAGGATGGAGGAGGCTGATGGGATGGGGAAGCTGTGAGGATGGGGAGCTTGTGAGGAAGGGGAGGCTGAGCGGATGAAGGAGGCTGAGGGATGGAGGGCCATGAGGTTGGAGGAGGCTGAGGGGATGGAGGAGGCTGAGGGGATGGAGGAAGTTGTGAGGATGGGGAGCCTGTGAGGATGGGGAGGTTGTGAGGTTAGGGGAGGTAGTGATGATAGGGGAGGCTGTGAGGATGGGGAGGCTGTGAGGATGGAGGAGGTGGAGGGGATGGAGGAGGCTGAGGGGATGGCGAGGCTGTGAGGATGGGGAGGCTGTAAGGATGGAGGAGGCTGTGAGGATGGGGAGGCTGTGAGGATGGAGGAGGCTGTGAGGATGGGGAGGCTGAGGGGATGGAGGAGGCTGTGAGGATGAAAGAGGCTGTGAGGATGGGGAGGCTTAGGGGATGAAGGAGGCTGTGAGGATGGAGGAGGCTGAGGGATGGAGGAGGCTGTGAGGACTGAGGAGGCTGTAAGGATGGAGGAGGCTGTGAGGATGGGGAGGCTGAGGGGATGGAGGAGGCTGTGAGGACTGAGGAGGCTGTGAGGATGGAGCAGGCTGTGAGGATGGGGAGGCTGAAGGGATGGAGGAGGCAGTGAGGAGCCCGCACGCTGTGGGGACACTCACCGCCGCTCCATTCCATTGTCTTCCTGGAGGGGATGTACTTAGTACACTCATTACACTGTACTCAGTGTATTTGAAATATGGCGGCATGGCGCATGCCGCTCCTTTGATTAGTCGCCGCGTTCAGCACAGACCAATCAGAATAGCGGCGCGCGCCATGGAGCCATATTTAAAATTATTTTACAAGTACTTTAGATATGGCTGAGGGGTTGGAGGAGGCTGTGAGGATGGAGGAGACTGAGGGGATGGAGGTAGTTGTGAGGATGGGGACCCTGTGAGGATGGGGAGGTTTGTGAGGATGGGGAGGCTGAGGGATGAAGGAGGCTGAGGGGATGGAGGAGGCCGTGAGGGTGGAGGAGGCTGAGAAGATGGAGGAGGCTGTGAGGATGGGGAGGCTATGAGGATGTAGGAGGCTGTAAGGATGGGGAGGCTGTGAGGATGGAGGAGGCTGTGGGGAGCCCGCTCGCTGTGGGGACACTCACCGCTGCTCCATTCCGCTGTTTTCCTGGAGGGGATGGAGGAGGCTGAGAGGATGGGGAGGCTGAGGGGATGGAGGAAGCTGTGAGGATGGGGAAGCTGAGGGGATGGAGGAGGCTGTGAGGACTGAAGAGGCTGAGAGAATGGAGGAGGCTGAAAGGATCAGAAGGCTGAGGGGTTGGGGAGGCTGTGAGGATGGAGGAGGCTGATGGGATGGGGAAGCTGTGAGGATGGGGAGCTTGTGAGGAAGGGGAGGCTGAGCGGATGAAGGAGGCTGAGGGGATGGAGGAGGCCATGAGGTTGGAGGAGGCTGAGGGGATGGAGGAGGCTGAGGGGATGGGGAGGCTGTGAGGGTGGGGAGGCTGTGAGGATGGAGGAGGCTGAGGGGATGGACGAGGCTGTGAGGACTGAGGAGGCTGTAAGGATGGAGGAGGCTGTGAGAATGGCTGAGGGGTTGGAGGAGGCTGTGAGGATGGAGGAGACTGAGGGGATGGAGGAAGATGTGAGGATGGGTAGCCTGTGAGGATGGGGAGTTTGTGAGTATACGGGAGGTAGTGATGATAGGGGAGGTTGTGAGGATGGGGAGGCTGTGAGGATGGAGGAGGTGGAGGGGATGGAGGAGGCTGAGGGGATGGCGAGGCTGTGAGGATGGGGAGGCTGTAAGGATGGAGGAGGCTGTGAGGATGGGGAGGCTGTGAGGATGGAGGAGGCTGTGAGGATGGGGAGGCTGAGGGGATGGAGGTGGCTGTCAGGACTGAGGAGGCTGTAAGGATGGAGGAGGCTGTGAGGATGGGGAGGCTGAGGGGATGGAGGAGGCTGTGAGGATGGAAGAGGCTGTGAGGATGGGAAGGCTGAGGGGATGGAGGAGGCTGTGAGGATGGAGGAGGCTGAGGGGATGGAGGAGGCTGTGAGGACTGAGGAGGCTGTAAGGATGGAGAAGGCTGTGAGGATGGGGAGGCTGAGGGGATAGAGGAGGCTGTGAGGATGGAGGAGGCTGTGAGGATGGGGAGGCTGAGGGGATGGAGGAGGTTGTGCGATGGAGGAGGCTAAGGAGATGGAGGAGGCAGTGAGGACTGAGGAAGCTGAGAGAATGGAGGAGGCTGTGAGGATGGAGGAGGCTGAGGGGATGGAGTAGGCTGTGAGGACTGAGTAGTCTGTGAGGATGGAGCAGGCTGTGAGGATGGGGAGGCTGAGGGGATGGAGGAGGCAGTGAGGAGCCCGCACGCTGTGGGGACACTCACCGCCGCTCCATTCCGTTGTCTTCCTGGAGGGGATGTACTTAGTACACTCATTACACTGTACTCAGTGTATTTGAAATATGGCGCCATGGCGCACGTCGCTCCTTTGATTAGTCGCGGCATTCAGCGCAGATCAATCAGAATAGCGGCGCGCGCCATGGCGCCATATGTAAAATTATTTTAAAAGTACTTTAGATATGGCGCCTTGGCGCGTGGTGCTCCTCAGATTGGTCAGCCGCGGCGACCAATGAGAGACGCGGTATTCAAACTGCGCACCAAGCCCCGCTACTTCTCTTATTGCTCGCCACGGCCGCGGCGATCAATCAGAAAAGTACCGCGGCTTGGCGCTCGGTTTGAATGCCGCACGGGGCACTACCGCTGCGAGCAGCCGGGTGATAACCGGCTGTCGCCGTTCATCTCCCGGCTGGCTCACCGCGGACCTCTGTGCGGCAGGTGGCCAAGGCTGGGGTACTGCTGCACAGAGGTCAGTGGCTCGCCAGCCGTGAGATGACCGGCTGATGCCGGTCATCTCCCGGATGGCTCATGCACGCTGTGGCCACCGTCGGGAGATCCCGCTGATCTCTTGACGATTGCCGCGGCCGGATGCGTGTATCTCGGTGACAGCGGCGCCGGATTTCAGCTTGGCGCGAATTTTTAATGCGTGTGGCTGTTTGGCATACTCCTCGCTCAATGGTGGCCACCAATGAGCGCCCTGGCTCTGGCGCGCGATTTCGGCGTCAGACAGACACTATTAGGAGATTATATAGCAGATTTCAATGCGATAAATACCCAGGACCCCTAGGGTTGCACCTGCACTTCCCCACACATAGAAAGGGTTGCCTCTTGGCTTGAATAATCTAAAAAGTAAATAAAAATATAAAGAGTTACCTAATATAATTAGAAGTTGGTATTCCCTCTTTATATTGCTAGTAGATGTAGATAGACAGAGGCAGTACTGCAGACAAATGGTTAATGATAGAACATCAGTATTGCTGTGGATTCCTTATTTCCTTTCTATGTCTTAATATTTTAAATACCTTCTCTTTTGGGGCCTATGTCAGTCTTCCTGGTGTGATGTGGCATTATAATAATGCATTGGTTTCGGATACTGTGCTAACATTAAAATCTTCCTACAAGATTCAATAGTGTGGATTTTTAGGTGATTCCTCAATGAAGACAATCAGGTCCCTCCCAAAAATCAGAATATAATCGCCTTCTATTTAGCAAACGAATGGCCACTTAGTTGTAAATAGTTTAGCATTACTTCGTAGTTTTCCCCATGTAGGCAAGTGGATGCAGTGGATGGTGTCCTGTGCTTCTCTGTAACGCTAATAGAAGTGTCAGAGCAAAGGAACCTTGGTGATACACGTTAACCGCGGCGGTCTCCGCATGCTCTGGCTGCCAGTGGTGCTGGAGTCCAAGTCTCACGAGGGTGCGGCCGAGTTAGTGACGCCACGTGAACTCAATGCAGAAGTACAGGGGCAAAAAACAAAGTGACGCGTTTCAAAAGCTTGTACACGGCTTTCTTCATCAGGGAATTATGCTAATGCTAATTCCCTGAAGAATAAAGCCGTGAACAAGCTTTCGAATGCATCACTTTGTTTTTTGCCTGCTGCGGGCCTCCGTACTCCCGCATCGAGTTCATGTGACATCACTAAGTCGGCCCCACTCTCACGAGACTTTGGTTTCCAGCACCGCTGTCAGCCGGAGCGTGCGGAGACCGCCGCGGTTAATGTGTATTGCCTCCCTGTTGTACTGTTCCTTCACTCTGACACTTCTATTAGTGTTACAGAGGAGCGCAGGACACCATCCACTGCATCCACTTGCCCACACAGGGAAAACTACAAAGTAAGTACTAGACTATTTACAACTAAGTAGGCATTCGTTTGCTAAATTGAAGGCGATTATACTCTGATTTTTGGGAGGGACC
Organism: Allobates femoralis; assembly: GCA_033576535.1. NCBI lineage: Eukaryota > Metazoa > Chordata > Amphibia > Anura > Aromobatidae > Allobates > Allobates femoralis. The sequence goes on along the minus strand of JARQOC010000001.1, from coordinate 167,381,388 downwards.
TGATTGTCTTCATTGAGGAGTCACCTAAAAGCCCACACTATTTTAATCTTGTAGGAAGATTTTAATGTTAGCACAGTATCCGAAACCAACGCATTATTATAGTGCCACATCACATCAGGAAGACTGACATAGGCCCCAAAAGAGAAGGTATTTAACATATTAAGACATAGAAAGGAAATGAGGAATCCACAGCAATACCGATGTTCTACCATTAACCATTTGTCTGCAGTACTGCCTCTGTCTGCCTACAACTACTAGAAAATAAAGAGGAAATACCAACTTCTAATTATATCAGATAACTCTTTACATTTTATTTTACTTTTTAGATTATTCAAACTAAGGGGCCATACCTTCTATGTGTGGGGAAGTGCAGGTGAACCCTAGGAATCCCAGGTATTTAGCACTTTGAAATGCTTTTATATATCACTTGGTTTCTTCCTTTGAGATTTTGACAGTATCTCAATTTTCAGTGCAGCTTTACCGCTTTTGGGAACTGATTTAGTTGACCGCAGGTGTTTTTTTACTTTAAAAAATATTACCTGTTGTATAGAAAGAAAATTATGCTTCAAGAAATTATAACTACAAACTTAAAAAATCCTGCAGATTAGAAGTGTAGTCACTGCTCCAAGAAACCGTTTAAAAGCAACTATCACTTTTTTGTTTGGTATAACAGATTAAAGGACATCACAGCAGCGAACCAGATCAGATTATCCTGACACACAAACCCATCAAAAGCTGTTAGGCTGCCTTCACATTTGCGTATGGGAAGGCAGCGTATTGCTGCGTTCCCATACGCAGTCAAACGCATGCGCACTGCGTTCCTATGTTTAACATAGGAACGCATGGTGCCTGCGTTTGCTGCGTTCGGGTGCGGATGCGGACGATATCTGCTGCTTCCGGTGTCCAGCATCCGCACCCGGGACGCAGCATGTTGGGTTTTTTTGTGCGTTTGGGGAGCTTGGACAATCAGCAAGCGTCCCCAAGCGCACAAAAAATGCATTGGCTTCAATGGGTCCGCAGTGTCCTCTGCATGACACCGCAGGAGAACGCTGCGGACCCATTGAAAAATCTCCCGGTGGCCGCCGGTGATGTCACAGGAGCTCACCGACGGCCACCGGGAGATCAGCTGACCCTCTGCTGTCCTCCTCCTCCCTGCCGCCTGTAATCTCCTAGCGATGTCGGCGGGGAGAACAGCTGATCTGAGAGCTGTTTGAATCTTCCCGCGCCGACATCTCCTCTCAGTGTCGGCGCGGGAAGATTCAAACAGCTGTAAAAGATCAGCTTTTCTCCCCGCCGACAGTCCCGGAGCTTACCGGCGGCCGGGGGGGCGGAGATCTCCGGCGCTGATCTCCACCCCCGGCCCGCCCCCAGACAGCGCCGATTGGCTGCCGGGCTCCATAGTGATGTGTCCGCAGGCGGACATTATCCGCTGCGGACACATCATTTGGACCCTGCTTTTGACAGCGTTTGTGTCTGCATGCCATCAGCATGCAGACACAAACGCTAATGTGAAGCCAGCCTTAATAAGGCATGGTGTCCTGAATAGAACCTGGGATAAATTGCACTAAGGATACGTGCACATTCTTTTAGATTCCATCATACCTTCTCAGTTTTTGAAGCAGAAGAGGCTTCAGTAATACGCAGGCAGTGTTCTACCAGAAGCGTCTTTTCTGAAGTATTATTAGAAGCTTCCAAAAGAATTGGCTGGTCATTTTCTTGAGCTGTTTCATAGCTTTTGAATCCTGAAATGGTTAAAAGAAGTGACAAAAGATGGTGCATACGGATAGCAAGTCTCTTTGACGTTGCTGTGCATACGTTCATTTTTGGGGCATCTTTTATCACTATTTCACGTGTTTTCCAGGTGCAATTTGCATGAAACAGAAGCCATGTGGATATATCCTAAATCTAGATACTACAGCTGGATATTGGCCCACCCACAGAGATGCTCATTGAATGAGCTAACTCCTGCCACCATTATACATATGGAGAGGAGTGACCATGGTTTATGTAATCTTGGAAAAGAATACAAAACCAGAGAAAAATATGATTCCATCACATTATACTCAGTTTGCTTCTTGGAAATAATCCCAAGAGCAACACATTCTTCCACATTGTTTTGTAGAGCAAGTTTAAATTCCAGAGTGAGATTAATAGGGATCGGGTTGCTTGTAATTGTAGTAAAGTTGTTAAGAGGCTTGTGTTTCTTAATTAATATGACAAACATTGCTGGTCTGGATTTTTCTTCCGAACTGGCGTAAAAGGTTTTATGGACACTTTACACGTCCCGATATCGGCGTCCAACTTCGATAAAAAGTCACATGGTTCGTGCGTTGGCCCCGATATCGTTCGTGCGTTGTATGGTGTAAATGTCCAATACGATGCAAGAACGATGCCAGAACAATATCGGGGAAGAAATGAGCATACTCTCCAATGGCCCGATATTGGATGGACGATCTGGCAGGATCGTGCTGTGTGACAGCCCAACAACGATTTGGAGTACAACTTCCCCTATTCTCTCCCATGTTAAATGGTCGTTCCTGGGTCGCCCGTACAAGGGGGCGCACACATCGCAGTTGCGTTGCCTGCCGATATTGCGCTGTGTAACATCTCCTATGCGATCTTGGAATTCTGCCCAAAAATTGTGCGCTCCCACGTCGTTGTATCCAACATCGGACTGATGTTGGGACGTGTAAAGTGGCCATTAGTCTTGATGAATTGGCCCCAAAGTGTGTATTTTGTCTCTTGAAGCTAATGGGTAAATTTCAGTGGGGTAATTTGAAGCTCATGAGCCACGAAGCAAAAGCTCCAATTTGGCCCCCAATTATTGAAAATCTTTAATACCAATAGGTTTTTGTCTGTAGGCTAAAGGGACTTTTGGGACCCCTAGGCTCCAGGGCCCGGTTGCAATTGCAACCCTTGCACCTGTTGTAGTTATGCCCATGGTTATAAACTTAAACACTGGAGTTTAGACATACAGTATTTTTCGCACTATAAGGCGCACCGGATTATAAGGCGCACCCTCAAAAAATGACTTTTAAGCCATCTTGGTCCATATATAAGGTGCACCGGATTATAAGGCGCACCATATTACCATAAAAAAAAAAAAAAAGCTCAGACTTTAAGTCAAACTATATTCAACTTTTTAACAATAACTCTCAACTTGCCAATACAAGTACATTTACTTTTCAGTTCATTCATCCAGCAAAAATCCATCAAATTCTTCATCTTCAGTATCGGAGTGTAACAGTTGTGCGATTTCGGCATCAAGCATGCTTGGGTCCCCCTCATCATTATCTGAGTCGGTCTCGTTGCCGATGCTTAGCTCTTCAGTGATGATTCCAGCTTTCCTGAAAGCTTGGATGATACTGGAGACTGATACCTTCTTCCAGGCATCCACGATCCACTTGCACATAGTGCCATAGCTCGCCCGGCGTTGCCTGCCCGTGTTGGTGAATGTGTGGTCACCTTCTGTCATCCACTGCTCCCATGCAGCTCGCAATTTAACTTTAAATGACCTGTTGACGCCTATATCTAGTGGCTGGAGCTCTTTGGTTAATCCACCTGGAATGACGGCAAGCTCAGAATTAGTTTTCTTCACTTGGGCTTTGACATTATTGGTCACATGGGCGCTCATAGAGTCATAGACCAATAGGGATGGGGATCTGTGAAAAAAGCCATCCGGTCTCTTGACATAGACCTCCCTCAGCCACTCACTCATCATCTCCTCGTCCATCCAGCCTTTTGGGTTAGCCTTGATGATGACACCAGCAGGAAAATTTTCTTTTGGGATAGTCTTCCTCTTGAAAATGACCATGGGTGGTAGTTTATGGCCATTAGCCTGACAGGCGAGAACTACAGTGAAAGATGACTTCTCGTTTCCTGTAGTGCGTATAGATACCGTACTGGTCCCTGTTTTCTCAACAGTACGTTTTACAGGGATGTCAAAAGTGAGGGGGACCTCATCCATGTTAGTGATGTCTTCTGGTTGGATATTCTTTTCATTTATTTTGGTTATACAGTAGGTGCGGAAAAGGGCCAGTTTCTCTTCATAATCCTTTGGCAGTTGCTGGCAGACAGTAGTTCTGGCGCGGATGGAGAGATTACGTCTTTTCATAAAACGAAAGCACCATGAAGGACTTCCTTGAAAGTCGGTGATCTCCATGTCGCGTGCTAACGCTATGGCTTTGAGTCGAATAGAGACAGTGGAGATGCTTCTAGCTGCGTTTCTCTGTTCGATAACCCACTCTTCTATTTTGTCCTCCAAATGTGGCCATCTTGCTTTGTTTCCTCTGAAACTCAGTTTGGTCTTCTTTACCTGGCGTAGGGCATCTTCTTGTTTCCTCCACTTACGCACCATAGATTCATTAATGTTGAATTCTCTCGCAGTTGCTCTATTTCCATGCTCTTCTGCATGACGTACAGCTTTAAGCTTAAAATCTGCATCATAAGCATGTCTCTTAACAGGAGGCATTTTTGGGGTAGTAGATATGCTGAAACACAGATATTCCACGGGGCTCCTGTGGACAGAGCTGTATGTAGCACCGCAAGGACTCCGGGGGACCAGGTTCTGTAGTGCTGTGGAGATAACAGAAGGAGAGCTTCTGTATACAAGTGCACACAACCAATTGCAGGTGAAAAAGTTTACGGTACGGTACATTTCTTGGTGAAAAGACAACAAAACCTTGATGTACAGTACCTCTGTAGCCCCCCTTCCATCCTCCAATATCCCTCTGTAGCCCCCCATCACCCTCCAGTATCCCTGTGTAGCCTCCCATCACCCTCCAGCATCCCTGTGTAGCCTCCCATCACCCTCCAGCATCCCTCTGTAGCCTCCCATCACCCTCCAGCATCCCTCTGTAGCACCCCACCACCCTCCAGTATCCCTGTGTAGCCTCCCATCACCCTCCAGCATCCCTCTGTAGCACCCCACCACCCTCCAGTATCCCTGTGTAGCCTCCCATCACCCTCCAGCATCCCTCTGTAGCCTCCCATCACCCTCCAGTATCCCTATGTAGCCTCCCACCACCCTCCAGCATCCCTCTGTAGCACCCCACCACCCTCCAGTATCCCTGTGTAGCCTCCCATCACCCTCCAGCATCCCTCTGTAGCCTCCCATCACCCTCCAGCATCCCTCTGTAGCACCCCACCACCCTCCAGTATCCCTGTGTAGCCTCCCATCACCCTCCAGCATCCCTCTGTAGCCTCCCATCACCCTCCAGCATCCCTCTGTAGCCTCCCATCACCCTCCAGCATCCCTCTGTAGCACCCCACCACCCTCCAGTATCCCTGTGTAGCCTCCCATCACCCTCCAGCATCCCTCTGTAGCACCCCACCACCCTCCACTATCCCTGTGTAGCCTCCCATCACTCTCCAGCATCCCTCTGTAGCCTCCCATCACCCTCCAGCATCCCTCTGTAGCACCCCACCACCCTCCAGTATCCCTGTATAGCCTCCCATCACCCTCCAGCATCCCTCTGTAGCACCCCACCACCCTCCAGTATCCCTCTGTAGCCTCCCATCACCCTCCAGCATCCCTCTGTAGCTCCCCACCACCCTCCAGTATCCCTGTGTAGCCTCCCATCACCCTCCAGCACCCCACACAGTCAGACACACACACACACACATACACACACACACACACTCAGACACACACACACACACACACACAAACTGATTTTTACTTTTTATACCGGTACTTTTGCTTACTGTACTGTGTGGCAAGGCACTCTCAGCGCTGGAACCCTCAGCAAATCACAGCGCTGGAGCCCACAGCCAATCACAGCGCTGGAGCCCACAGCCAATCACAGCGCTGGAGCCCACAGCCAATCACAGCGCTGGAGCCCTCAGCCAATCAGAGGCTATGGGCTGACGTCAGCTGGCCTCGGATTGGCTCAAGGCTCCTGGGCGGAGCTGTGATTGGCTGATGGGCTCCTGGACTGTGAGCCCGCGCGATACAGCGGCGGCACCGGACACCAGACAGCGGGGACGGCGGCTGGTGATCGCGTCCCCGCACAGTGATGCGAGGCAGGCACCGGCACCAGCATGATTGGCGGGGATGGCGGCTGGTGATCGCGTCCCCGCACAGTGATGCGAGGCAGGCACCGGCACCAGCATGGATAGCGGGGACAGCGGCTGGTGAACGCGCCCCTGCACAGCGATGCCAGGCAGGCACCAGACAAAGGGGGATGGCGGGGACGGAGGATATTGCGGCACAAAGGTATGCCTTATTTTCTGGGGGGTGACAAATATTTGCAGGCAAATGCACCCCCTTAGCACTCTTTATATACTTTGTACCTAAATTTTCCTGGGAAAAATCCGTATATAAGGCGCACTGCACTATAAGGCGCACCTTTGATTTCTGGGAAAATCTTAGTCTTTTAGGTGCGCCTTATAGTGCGGAAAATACGGTACTTTTAAAGCTTTATTTACCTGTATAGAGTTATTATGAAAATCTCTCTCTATTGTGCCTTACTTGACACTTGACCTAGCAGTGACTTAATTCCTTAAAATTGTTTGAAATTCAGAATTACATTGACGTCTCTTTAATATGTGTTTTTACAGTACAAGAGAACCACTGATCCACGTCCTCTCCCCTGAAAAATACAGCAGATCTCTTATTACTTTGTGTTTACTGCAATTCTAGACTTGTTGTCATCTTCATGGTTCTTCTACTTTTCTCTGCGTCTTGAGGTTTTCAAGTGATTTAAATTTTGTGCTGAATATTATTTGATTTCATGCACTGCCCACAACTACGTCACATTAAGTTTAATGAGGCAACATTCCCATCAAACTTTGTAGCAGAAATGATTATTTCTAAAGCAACTTGCTACAGATTCAGAATTTTAAATACATGTTGAGATCATTGAGACAGCTACTTTGCTGTTTTATTGCTACCAAGGCAGTCTGTTTTAATGGAAACTTTTCACTTTGTGTGCTTCATGACATAACCCTTTATGAAACCTCTGAAAATCTTATGATGAAATTTTAATGTGGATAGTTTTCAGGATCCAAGATGATGTGAGAGAGCCCTTGACAGGGCTATAGTACAAAAATTCCGACAGAAGAGATTTATGCACACTTTCGGAAAAAATGTTAAAATGGATGCATTTGATAACTGACCTGAGTGAGTCACTTTTTTTATTTTGTGTCTAAAAGGACTTTAATGATTTTAACATTTATCTATTACATTTTTTGTGTTTGATCTATTATTAACAACCACAATCCTCAGAGAGGAGAACATTAGTTATGTTTTATATAGAAGACAGTTTTCTGTTTTTCTCCCTTTTTCTCAGTCTTATGTTCTCAAGCACTGAGATAAGATATCCTACTGGGAGCTATCACGAGGAAGTAATATATTTCATGTGGTATCCTTACCATTTGTTTTAATAAAACTTTTATCTTGTTTTCGCTTACAAAGATAACCTAATCATAACGAATGAGCTGTTAGCGGCGATAATGCGGTACAATTGATTTGATCAAACCTGAGTTTTATAGCTAAGAAAGAGTTAAAGCATTGGTGCTTTATAAAAATTGTATTCTGCACTTGCACTGAGCGGTTGATGAGAGATAATGAAATGAGGCCACACTTATATCCTAAATAGCCGGAAACCAAGGGAGATGCTTACAGTGAAACACGGTGCACAGTAGCATAATCAAAGTGTTTCATAGCTGCACAATTTGAAACATGCAGATATCTGGCAATTTTTAAAAAAGGATATATCATCTTTCAGGCAGAGAATTTTCATTAGAGATAGGCTTTCCTCTATGCAGCTAAAGATTCACAGCTAATTACTTCATGGGATTTTTTAGAGCAAAACACTTCGTAGTCGAGTTTATTTTAAGCTTACAGATCTGAATTTGAAGCATACAGAGAATATATATTCAATCAGGCCACTCGACAAGGGCCAAGGGGTTGCAGTTATTCTCACAACTTGCTGTAAACCATTGGGCAAACCCCAAAGTGTTGAGGTTAGTCTAACAATTGCTGTTAATAAAAGATCAAACAGAAAGGCTACACTCCTCTTCCCAATTTAGCAACATATCCATTTGTTACGATACTGGTGGAACGCTGACTGGAATCTGATGGCTGAAGGGCAGAGGTGTATCTAGGTTTTCTGGCACCCAGGGCAAGAGTTCGGTTGCCCTTCCCCAGTAGTCTCAGGAGACATCATGTGACCAATCATCCATATGCGATTTTTACACTTACAGGTACAGTGACTGATGGAACAAGCAAAAGCCGTTTCTGGCAGTGAGTATATTACACGTTGTTGGGAGTGGGCTAAGGTGTTTAATGTTATAATAAAAGGTCTTGTCCAGGTTTGAGATGAAAGTTAGGTGACTGCAGGTCTCCGAATTCTCATGGCGTGTGCACTGCACACTTTCAGGATTCTCCCATGTCAATGGTAAGATTGGACGGTCATGTGAACACAAGTATGCGATTTATATACTTCTGGCCACATTTTGACTAGACATGTCTGGCCTCGCTCAATTCATTTCATTGATAGAAGCCTCGTATGTCTAGTCAGCACATGACTGCATGTATGTAAATTGCATACTTTTGGTTCTGTGACTTTCCACTTTCACCGCTGGCACCAGACAATCCTGACAGCAGGCAGTGTGCGCTCTGTGAGAATTCAGAAGTCTGCAGTCACATAGAGACACATAGAGTGACTGCAGACTCATCACAAGCTTGGGACAACCCCTTTAATGCTTCTAACAAATACATACATAGAACCCTTAACTTGTTAATGCACAACACTTTATTAACATAGCCATGTATCAAGAAAGCTTACAAGTTATGGATTGTTAGATGTTTACAGGATCAGAACAATTAACAAAAAACGTCATCACCAGACCCACTAGAGGAAATGAAATACATCCATATAACCCCCATCAGGACAGAAATACATCACCAGACCCATCAGAGGTACAGAAATACATTCATATTACCCCCATCAGAACAGAAATACAAAGTTAAAACCCTCATCAGTACAGAAATATATCACCAGACCCACCAGAGGTAGAGAAATACATAAACAGAACCCCCATCATTACAGAAATCACAACCCTCATCAGTACCAAAATTCAACATCAGAACCAATTGTAATGTAAAACAATTGTAATGTCAGGTCAGACCCATACACATTTGTACTGCATGAACCTACAACTCCTACTACATCATTAGCAATGGTTATGACATACTGGGAGCGTCACCAGCCGTCAATAAAAACATATAGGAACCACAACACTGATGAGAATTACTAATTATCACAAATAATCATTTACATCTGGGTACCTAATAGATGACCTTGTCTCTGATCAGGGTTGTCTTTTCAGTTTCTTCATCTTGTCCAGACACCATAAAGACTTTTCACATCCACAGCTTGCCTGATTTCCATATTCTTCGATCCTCTACAGCACATCCTGGCACAATACCCTTAAAAATAGCAGAATGATCAACATTTTCCTGAGTAAAAATATCTGCCCTACACTGACCCGGAATAAATAATTGCTCATTCTCACTGTTCCCTATACAAAATATAATTAATACACTGTCCCTCTTCTGGTGCATGCCCTCCACACTGCCCCCTCACCACCCTGCCCTCTCCTTTCCATACTGGGCTCCCTGGTCACACTATCCTCTACACTGTATCCTCCTATACTGCCCACGGTTTATACTGTTCTCCCTCATCAAACTCCCCAAACTCGACATACTGTCCCTGCATGCTGCCCCCTCTCCATACAGCTCCATACATGCTCAGTCTCTATTTTGTGCCCCTTTACATTTTTCCACCTATTGAAGCCCCTTGATTCCCCTTTCTTTACAGCCATAAAGTGTGATGCCAACAAAAGTGCCCCTAAACACTGTATGATGCTCCACAGTGAATTCCTCCATATGCACAGTATATTGACCCTACTGTAAGCCCCTCAACTACACTGACACAGTATGTTCTCCAACTGTGACCCCCATACAGCCCACCATACAATATAATGGACCTACATCCAGTATGATGGTCTCTACACCTCTTCACGCTGTATAATGGTACCCAACACAAACCACAAACAGCCCTGCATAAAGTATAAAGGCTCCTCACACCCCTCCAAATATTATCATGCCCCCCAAAGAGCACTCAATATATTATAATGGCTTCCATATAGTATAATTGACTCCATATATTATAATACATCATCCATAGTTCTCCACATAGTATAATGCACCCATAACCCTCCATATATTATAATGCATCCCCATAGTCCTCCATATAGTATAATGGGCCCCCATAGTCCTCCATATCATATATTGCTCCCTATAGCCTTCCTTATAGTAGAATGCACCCTCATAGTCCCTCCATATAGTACAATGAACCCCAATAGTCCTCCATATAGTATAGTGCACCCCAAGAGTACTCCATATAGTATATAGCACCCCCATTGTCCTTCTATATTATATTGCACATTATCGTGTGTACTCACTGATTAAAAAATAAAAAAGTAAATACTCACCTCTCTTCTCGCTGCTCCAGTCTCCACAGCTCTGCACATCTCAGTACAGCGGAGCTCAATGATGACATCATCGTGCCCTGCCATGCTGAGCTGCAGAGGGCAGAAAGCGGCGGCCGGGAGAAGAATGCTGCCGGCAGAGTCGGCTGGGAGTATACAAGTGGGAGCGGCATTCTTGGGGGGCTACCACTGGTACTCACCCCTCGTACGCACACGGCTCGATATGCCCCGTACACACTAGGCTCCACTCCGTACACCTCATACACACTCAGCTCCACTCTGTACACCTCTTACACACTCTGCTCTGCTCCGTACACCTCATACACCCTGGGCTCCGCTCCATACAACTCGTACATGCTTGGCTCCGCTTCGTACACCTTGTACACACTCGACTCTGCTCTATACACCTTGCATACATGCGGCCCCGCAGTGTGTACACCTTGTACACACTCAGTTCTGTTCCGTACACCTCATACACACACGGCTCCGCTCTGTACACCCCGTACACACTCGGCTCTGCTCCGTACACCTCGAACACACTCGGCTTCGCTCCGTACACCTCAAAGAGAAATGGCTCTGCTCTGTACACCTCGTACACCCGGCTCCACTCCGTACACCCCATACACATGCAGCTCAGCTCCGTACACCTCGCACACACACGGATCCACTCTGTACACCTCATACACACTCGACTCTGCTCCATACACCTCGTACACACGACTCTGCTCCGTACGTCTCGTACACACTCAGCTCTGCTCCATATGCCCCGTACACACGTGGCTCCGCTCTTACACCTCATACACACTCAGCTCTGCTCAGTACATCTCGTACACATGTGGCTCCGCTCCGTACACCTAGTACACACTTGGTTCTGCTCCATACACCCTGTACACACTCAGCTCTGCTCCATACACCTTGCACACAGAGCTACACTCCGTACACCTTGCACACATGGCTCCACTCCGTACACCTAGTACACTCTTGGCTCCATTCCATACACCTAGTAGACACACAGCTCTGCTACATACACCTAGTACACTCTCAGCACTGCTACATCCATACTGTAAATCCCTCCCAACCCCACACATAACCTTCACCTCATCCATCACCATGACAACCAGCATGGTGGTGTCCTGCATACACTGAGGAGCTGATCATGTAACCCCTGACTCCTCCCCTCCATTGACATCATCACAGGTTATGTAAGCACAGAGTGTGCTGCTGTGTAGGACAGAAAAGAAAGCCGGCTTACACTGTGGGGAAGTGGGCACAGCAGCAGGAGGCACCCCCTACCTGCTGCACCCGGAGCAGATGCCCCTCCAGCCTCCCCCTAGATACGCCATTGCTGAAGGGCACTAGTAGGGAACAGCAGACAGTAGTAGAAGTCCTAGGATGTAGGAATGTATAGATACAAGAGGGGTAGGGGACAAGAGGAGCAATAGTGCCCTATCACCAGCGACACTAAGATATGAAGGTGGTGCTATGAATCCACTCACCTGGTTCAGTTGTGGTACCCACAACTCGTTTGAAGGGCATCAACAAATAAGCTGCTGCAGGACCTCCACCGACCACTCGCACGTGGAAACATCCAGAGACAAAAATGGGATTGAAGAGGTGTATCACGGTCCGCACTGCTATATCCAAAGAAGACACTCACATGGAAGGCAGGATTTCACAAGCAGTTTCTTTCCTTTATTCCAACACGTTTCGGTGCACAACCTGGCACCTTCCTCAGGGATATTCCTGAGGGGTATATCCCTGAGGAAGGTGCCAGGTTGTGCACCGAAATGCGTTGGATTAAAGGAAAGAAACTGCTTGTGAAATCCTGCCTTCCATGTGAGTGTCTTCTTTGGATATAGCAGCGCGGACCTTGTTACACCTCTTCAATCACATTTTTTTCTTAGGATGTAGGAATGGATGTCTGGAGAAACAATCTGGATTAGGTGAGAGCAAACTGGGCAAAAACTTCCCTGAGCTGGAGACGGAAGCTAGATTAAAGTAGACACAATACTAAAGCACTGAATGAAATTCACATGTGTATACAGCTCATTACAGGGAATGCTATCAAAGTTAAGTGCATATGTTGAAGCTGTAAATATGTTCTGTTTTGTTTAACGCAACAACGTAACCCAGTAACCATTAAGCATACCATGCCTACAGGACATAGGCTTCTTTCACATTGCATTTTTTTCCTATCCGCGGGGATCCTATTTTTTGCAGGACCCCACGAAAAGGAAAGGATGACGCCTCTGAATGCTATTTCTATGTCTGGGTCAATGATTTGCACAGATACGGACACAGAAAAGCCAGAGCCTGCAAAGCGCAGGCAAGTGGGGCCCTTTCACTCCCACAATGTATAAACATATATTGTGGAAGTGAAGGAATGGTTAAAAATTAAAAAACAATACATACTCACCTCTCTGGCGTATGTCCCACAATGCACGCCATCTATCCCGAGCTTAAGGACCTGATGAGGCAGGGCTACCCGATCAGCTGATCGGTCACATGACCGCATCAGCTGAGCAGTTTAAATCTCCTGTCCGCCGATCAGTTTTGGCAGACTCACAATTTAAACCGCTCAGCTAATGCGGTCATGTGACCGATCAGCTGAACAGGTAGCCCCGTCCTGCCAGGTCCTTAAGCTCAGGATAGATGGCGCGCATCGAAGGACACACGCCGGAGGGGTGAGAATATTTTTTTTTATTTTTAACACTTGCTTTAGTTAATTTTACTTCTGCAATGTATGTATATACATTGCAGAAGTAAAATTAAACACGAGCAGAGCAGTTTTGGTGAACTGAGCATGCTCAGTATACTAAAATTCGGGTCCGGGAAATGATCCAATGTTTTCCCAGACCTGTGCTGTATAGGCCACCATGTTAATTGCCGGGGACCGGGTCGGATCCGATTCTGTCCGATTTGGTCTGCTGTGTCCAAAATCGGAGCAGTCTCCGATTTTGTGTACAGCAAAATATTGGACAGAATCGGATCAGTGACAAATCGGACGGCAATACAGCACCAATCTGTACTCATAGGAATACATGGGGGCCAAATCGGATCTGTGGCTGTCCGTTTGACAACGGAGAGCCACGGATTGCAAAAAATAATGCAATGAGAAACCAGCCTTACTGTATGAACTTTTGCATATTCTTGAACATTTATCTTTAAAAATGGACCAATATGCCACTGGACTGGATGTGGTAAAGACTATGGTGTATATAATTCTCATCAGCCAACGGTTGAAGAACTAAGTGCCGTAGTGACTGTTTTTCTACATTTTTGTGGTTTTTGTAATTTTTGTTTTTTGAGGCTCTGTACACCTTATTTACTGTCATTGTTGTTTCTTGTGAGTATGTAAAAAAGTGTTTCCTCAGTCCAGGAATACTGAATTACACTAGGGGGGAATATGGCACCCCAGAGTCTGGTTGCCACGACGGCCTTGCCTCCTTAGGGGGTAAGGTCCAGCTTGGAAGCAAATTAGGGTATCCACACCAGGTAACCCACAGCACACAACACCTTCCTGACTCCAAACTAGGAGGGGGAGCTCTAACTCGGGTTCAGGGGTTTGTCAGTGCAGTTGCTGGGAGGACTGTGAAGAGGACCTGAATGCCTTTTTGGCAGAATTGCCCAAAGGAAGACTCTCCTCAGTTCAAGACATATAAAAGCCCGCGTAGAGTTTCCAAGAAAACACAGCTAGACCTAATATTAACTGACAGGCTGTACCACATATCAAAAGTACAGGTTGGGGGTCATTTGGGTAATAGTGATCACAATATAATACATTTTCATGTATCCTTTAGTAAGCTGTATAGTAGAGGGGTTACAAGGACACTAACTAAACTTCAGGAAGGCAAATTTTCAATGGTTGAGAGATGATCTTAAACTGGGACATAAAAAGTACACAAAGCAAATGGGAGACATTTATTAGCATCTGAATAGGACCTGTGCACTATATATCCTATGGGAAAAAACATGCTAGAAATAGGAGGAAACCACTATGGCTAAAAAAAGTTAAAGGGAACAATAGGTGACAAAAAGAATAGAGGACTGCCAGACTATGAGAAATAAGATTCTCTGGTCTGATGAGATGAAGAAAGAACTTTTTGGTAATAATTCTAAGAGTTAAGTGTTGAGAAAACTATGCACTACTCATGGCAGCATCATGCTATGGGGTGTTTCTCAGCTGCAGGGACAGGATGGCGTGTTGCAATTGAAGGGCACATGAATGTGGCCAAGTACAGACATATCCTGAATGAAAACCTCTTCCAAGGTGCTTTGGACACCAGACTTGGCAAAAGGTTCACCGTCCAACAAGACAATGATCCTAAGCACACAGCTAAAATAACAAAAAATAACAAAATCTGCTTTTACCCACAGTGCGAGCTGATCAAACACTGGGTCAAGCACAAGCGTACACGAGCACAATCATTGTCACTCCAGTGATTTGGATATATAACTCCTACCGCAAATAGCTCCTCTACTACTGAATTTTTGTGAAAAAACAGCTATTCATTGTAGACATGAAATAGAAGCGTGGCTAGGGTTGTATTTATTGCTGGTGATTTAAAGGCTCACATATTGTTGTAGTAACTATTACAATTTTACTGTACCAGAAGTGTTATCATTGACCCTTAGAGAAAACATTAAGGGAAACTTAATGTAGCAAAAGGTATTCAATACATGATATGTTCTAAAAAATGCATTAGGAAAAGTAAAAAAATAATCTTTTCTAAATTAGTGATAAATGCTTTTCTACTTTAGGAAAGAAAACCTGGAGTCAGCTGAACTTGGGCTCTTTACTTTCTTACTATTGTGACATTTCTGTGAGGCTTCCTGCTTCTGAGCTGAGAAAATGTCATAGCAAAAAATACTGAAGCATCAGAATTAATGTTTTTGAGCTACAGCAACTCTCCACCAAATTGCAATTAAAATTCATACTAAAATACCATATGTAGCCAAACATGTTACAAATAAAAAATATTGGTTTACCGAGCAACAAACAATCACAAAGCTTCTTCAATGGAAATTAAGGAAATAGTTATAGGTTTCAGACATTTACAAAACAAAATAATTTTTCTTTAACCTTTTGAAGAATTTTTTATATCACTAAAATGTAAATAAAATGTAAGTTTATTAGCATCTTAATAGTAATGATCTGGAAAATCATATTGCTAAGTAATTATTACTGAAAAGAAAGTAGGAGAACAGAAAGCGCAATAGGGTTTAATCTGATCTTACCCAGATTATGAGCTAAGATATGAGTCTCTCACCTAGTATGTTTGTGTAGGATACAACCACCATGAAAGCCTTTATTAGATATAGATGCTAGTGCAACTCCGTGAATTAGAATTTCATGAAAAAGATTATTTTATTCACTAATTCAATACAAAAAGTGAATCGCATATAATATATAGTCATTACAAACAGAGTGATCTATTTCAAGTGTTTATTTGTGTAACTGTTGATGATTAGGACTTACAGCTAATGAAAACCCAAAGGTCATTTTCTCAGAAAATTAAAGTAGGGAGGATGAAGGGTTAAAAAACGTGCTGCAGTATTCTACAAGACATCAAAGGATGAATGTAATATTGATTTATTTGTCAACGTGTTTCAGGGCTCCCAGAAACACCCTGAAGAATGGCAATATGATATTGATTTTTGATGATATTCTAATCATTGAGATGCACTAGTAGCTGCTGCAGTCATCATATCACAGATACATGTATACCAGTAGGGAGAGGGTTAAAGCACTACACTGCTATCTTCATAAAAACAGTAAAGATGGATTCTTCTTCAACATTTGAGATTTTATTTCAGCACGTTTCGGAGAACATCTCTGTCATCAGGAAAATATTACATTACTGTGTTGTTTTCCTGCTGAAAGAGATGTTCTCCGAAACGTGCTGAAATAAAATCTCAAATGTAGAAGAAGAATCCATCACTACTCTTTTTCTGAACATAGCAGTGCATGCTTTAATCCTCTTGCTACTGACATATAAGTAATTTTTTTGCAGCATTTTGAATGATTTCCAATGACTAATCCTTTTGTTTGGTGGGGACTTTAGCCACTGCCAGAGATGATTGGCGTATCTCTCATAGAGAACAGTAGAGTGTTGGAAGAGTTGATCTCCTTTGGATAGTATAGTCAGGGTGAAAAATGTTTGCACCGCGTTAGCAAGTAGATAGAAAAATATTAAAATCTGAGAGTCCTCAGTGGTTGATACCTTTCAATGGCGAACTGAAAAGATGGTAAACATGGCAAGCTTTCGGGACACTGTGGCCCCTTCGTCAGGCTGTGTCATTATTATATAGCCTGATGAAGGGGCCATAGTGTCCCAAAAACTTGCCATGTTTACCATCTTTTCAGTTAGCCATTAAAAGGTATCAACCACTGAGGACTCTCAGATTTTAATAGTCCGGGTGGTAACACTCTTTGGTGGACTCTTTGAGCAATGTAATTAGGACAGTGTATGGTTGGCAATCTGTATGATACATGTACTGGGGCATAAAAGCTGATGTTATTAGTACACAGCATGATTCTATTATTTGAGCACTGTATACTAGGTTTTGAAGGCATGTTGTGTTGGTATAGTAATATTTTAACACGTAGCTATGAACTATTTTGTAGCTCTAATGGATTGCTGTAACAAGTAGAGGATCAACACCATGTTTTCACTGATGGAAAGCAAAGATCTTGATTTAACCCTGTATGTAAGTCAGAGCAACGAAAATCTTAGAAAGATGAATAAACACCATTTATACATTTTAACACTTTTTAATAACCCTTTGATTCTACTTGGTTTATTATTATTGTGCCACACAGCTCATGGCTTTATTATCAACCCTTTGGCCATTTTAGATTAATTGAAAGATAGGCATTCACAAATGTAGTGCTTCCATCCTAAAGAGACTTTTATATAATCACATATAATTGCTTGTTACGCTTAATTGCCCCTTAAGCTTAATTATTTACAATTTAATTACAGGTGATATTCTCTGCTCCCTGAAGCATTGACTATTAACACCATTAACCAATCCATTAACCGCCTGCTACAAATAGGGCCATATTTCCACCAGAATTATTGTTAGAGTTCCTTAAAAACCTCTTGCTGCTTTCCATCTTGTATTTAGTGCCTGCTAAATGCATATAGAGCTACTGTTAAATATTAGACCCTTAAAGGTAGAATATGTTTTCATAACTCACAAAGACCTTCAAAGTTGAGGAATCAATATTCTTGTGCATTCCCGATATGGTACCAGAAATTGTGAAGTATTTTGTTAGACTCCATAACCTTAAAATAGACTTTATGACCATTGATCTAGAATTTTAAAATGGGTGAAAGGTGCTGTATGTTTCTTAAATCTAGAGCTGGGAAATGTTCTACTAGAAACCATGACTGTAACAAGTCTTATAGACAAGAAACAGATAGTGTTTGTAAAGTAATGTATACTTGGAACACTGAAACAAGATGCATTACACAACGGAAATTCTACATTTGATTAACAGCTGGGAAATATGTTCTAAACGCAAGGACGCGGTAGATATTTGTGTATTAAAGGGAACTTGCTATATCGGAAATCGCGATTTACCTGCAAAACACAACTACAAAACCCAGCAGCACCAGAATCTTGAAAATATGAAAAAAAGGATTTATGAACACTAGTGATGTGCGAGTAGTTTATTATTCAGGTTTCGGAGAAGTCTAATCGAATACTTTCTACTATTTGGATATTCGTCCCGAATAGTGAACATAATGCAAGTCAATGGGGGAACCCGGATATTTGTCTGGGGAATTTTATACACAAATAGTATCTGTGCAAAAGATGTCTCATACAAATATCTGAGCAGGTCAGTGTTTGTAAGACCTCTTGTACACAGACAACTATGCAGGAAGCTGTACAATGCACATAGTCCCCTGTGGCTCTATACTGCAGAGTAGCAAGGATTCTATATGCCACCACATGATGGTATCCAGGACACTAGGGACTGTTATCACAGGCATTTTACATGTTTCAAAGGAAGGTTGTTGTTATATAGGAGGCACCTGATTTATGAAGAGGCCCATGCCACTTAATGAATCAAGTTCATCTTGCAAGTGGCATGTGGCTCCAAACAGAAATCTTACTCCAGTCAGGAACTGGGTAAGATTTCTGTTGTAAGATGCTTGATCATAAATTAGATGGTAGTTACAGTCGCACCCTTTCTGCTCCATGTTTGCTTTCTATAACCAGTTTGGTATACAGAGGCATAAAGAGTTACAGTAGGTAATCTAACAGACCCTAAAGCCCCTGTCACACGGGGCGACATCGCCGCCCATTACAGAGGTGACGTGGGGCGTGGTCTATCTGCGGCGACATCGCCCCCACGTCGCCTCATGTAATGGGGCGATGTCGGCGGTGGCGTGCGATCGCCTGGTTTCAGAGCAGTGCTCTGAAACCAGGAAACATCATGGGCGATGTGCACACACCGCCCCATGTAACCGGGCGCCGGCGACCTGTCAGGCGATGGGAGCCATAGGCTCCCATTGTCCTGCATCGCTGCTGGGGTTTCCAGACACCCCGGCGGCGATGCCGCCTGACAGCTCGCCTGCACGGGACTGGAAGTGTTGCCCCGTGTAAACGGGGGACGGCGACACTGGCGGGGCGCCAAAAACGTGCACGCACCCGCCAGTTGCAGCCGACCTCCCCAGCCCTGACACCTGGTGTGACGGGGGCTTAACAGATAGCAGGTAACTCAATCAATTTATATTACACAAGGGCCAGATTCATCAACATTTTTATGCCAGAATTATGGTGTACAATCTTTTAAAAGTCACATAATTTTGGCACTACTTGATCCTCTGATAAAATTAAGCTACTTGTGGTGTTGTCACACACAGCTCTTCCAAAGTAGGTGGAACTGGAGTAGTACGGGGATATGACGGAATGGCAGTGTTGGCTACACTATCTTCAGCAGGAACTGTACTAAGATTAGAGAGTAGGTGCACACATAGATGTGCAATACTTCAATGATGGTCCTGATTTATGTAGAGGTGTATCCTTGCCTCTTCATTAATTAAAAGCATATGATCTCATCACTTCTCCTAATTAAAACCAGAGCCAACAACACCTTTCTTGTTGAATCAGGCCCAAAGTTTTCAATTCTATTTTGAAGACATGTGCCAGCATTGCTCCTCTTTATTACTATATGTTTATAACTCTAAATCTAGTTCTAAAAAAATACATTAAGTAGCATTTTAACATGTTTCGCTAAAAAACACTGGTTTCATTAGTGGAAAATGGGAAAGTTTAGTATTCTTAAATACTACAATATCCAGATAATGTTAATAGAACTGCATTTACAGAGTAGTAAAACAGAAGTACTAGTTTGCCTAAGTGGCAAAATTGTACTCAAAAGTGGTACACCATGGTTTCATAATAGTTTAGGATTGCCTTTACTCTGCCTCACTACAACCTAAAGGTCATGTGCATGAGGGTTTTATTTTCCTGTATTTCTTTGCTCATAGATAATATGCAGAATAGCATTATGAAAATGCAAACTGTTATCTATTCACAGCAAAAAAATAAGTGCTGCCACATGTCCGTGACATATACAGTACAAAAGGGCCCTGATTCTTTTCTCCCAGTTGTTTTATGAAGAATTTCACAGTTTATTATAGTAAAAATGGCTTATCATAACCTTCTAAAGTGTTATTATTTTTCAATCAGAGTCTACAATATTGTATCTTTTTCTATACCGGCAGCATCTTTTGTCCAGTAACCTTGTTTTCCTTGGAGAAAGGCTGAGCAAGCTTCTTTAAAGTGTCAATTTTAAAGAACAGCATACTATGTTTTTATTTACAGAGAAATGATCATCTTCTCCATTGCTATTCAGCATGCTGGATTCAGTCTTAAGTCTAGACCTAAGCTCTGTCAATAATAAACATTTCCTGGCATCTATAGTGTGAGGATAAAAGCAGTGTTGTCAGTAATCTCATTTTACAGATATAAATCTAAGAATTGGACACATTGTTCTCTGCACACAGAACAACCTGTGCTGTTTAATTCAAATATCCTGCGGCTGGAGGAATCGGCCAATATTTTAAATTAACATGATGATTACTCAAAACCATTCACAGCCAGGTCCATGTCTACCAAACAGTCTTTATAAGCCTATCCTTACAACTTGACACTTTGTGATGAATGTGCTTGTCTTGCAGTTATATTACGTAATCTCGTTGCTAGTTGTTGCGGCTGCCCCATCCAGCCCTCCTCGGTAACTGGTTCCATAACACAATTCCGCCCATGAATCTTATATTATTTTATCTAATTGGCAATGTAGAAAAGGAAAGTTCAAAATCAGTGGCTAGGATTGTTCAGTTGTCAATCTATTTAATAAGAAACTTATTTTCTTATTGGACGCGAAAAATATTGATGGCCATAAAG
Source organism: Allobates femoralis (assembly GCA_033576535.1). Classification (NCBI taxonomy): domain Eukaryota; kingdom Metazoa; phylum Chordata; class Amphibia; order Anura; family Aromobatidae; genus Allobates; species Allobates femoralis. The sequence continues at coordinate 167,360,463 of JARQOC010000001.1, read as the reverse complement.
TAGGCATTTAAGCGGAAAAAAAAAGAAAGAGTAGAAACTACAGAGCATGAAGATGTAATTGACTAGTAAAGGGTGATGACAGGTCTTCTATAAATGAAAAGGGAAGAATCTGGGCACTAGAGGGCTGGATTTAATTTTAGGCTGGTCTCCACTCTCTGCAGGTGTTGCACAAGTCTGAGCAGAGCTTTAGTCAAATATTTAGAAGAAAAGACGGCACTCACCATTGATAGAAGGTTTCTTTAATCCATTCATTCTGCTTTGTTGGGAGCATGAATCGAGACCTATTAAGTATTAAGGAATGCTCATTTATAGAGAATTCTTTCAATCCATTTCTTTTTTAGAAAGTGTAGGTTACATACGTTTAAGTGGTGGGGAGGGAGGTGCGGGGAAGCCTAACCAGGCGAAACATGCGCCCGTCGTCCTCCCCCACCTCCCTCCCCACCACTTAAACGTATGTAACCTACACTTTTAAGAAAGAAATGGATTAAAAGAATTCTTCTATACATGAGCAGTCCTTAATACTTAATAGGTCTCGATTCATGCTCCTCAAACCAAAGCAGAATGAATTAGTGGCTGGCTGCAAGATTACCAAAGGGTGTTTCAGAGAAAATATAGTTGGGAACTATAGGCAAAAAAAGAATAGTTCTGCCTAAGTGGATCCAACAGGATGGGATTCTTTTTGTATAATTTTGTGGCATGTTAACAAAGTCATCATTGTTTTCTTTTTACATTATATTACAATAGTGAGTGGCTTCCAAGTAGTATTCTGCGAAAGAATTTTAACAATTTTGTTACTTTTGAAGTCTGAAGCATTTAAAAGAAGCTCAAAGTGATTGAACATAGGCACAGCAAGTTGTTTTGATAATGCTGTCCAAATGTTCATTCTTAGTAAGTTGTTAAGCGCTTTTTCTAATACGTTTTGGAGAGAACCTGCCTGAAAGAGACATCATAAGCACAACCTTAAAAAAATACTTTTTACACCAGGATTTAGTGCTATGCAGCAGGTGATAGACGTGGCAGCATGACATCACCATTTTATCTAATTGGCAATGTAGAAAAGGAAAGTTCAAAATCAGTGGCTAGGATTGTTCAGTTGTCAATTTAATAAAAAACGTATTTGCATATTGGGCTCAGAAAGTATTGATGGGCTGTGGTCTTGTCCATTGGCTACAAGCCAACCTTCACTCCTTCTCTTCTAGCCTTTCATTTTACTTTCACTATCAAGTTGCTAGAGCATAGTGAAAGTAAAATGAAAGTCTGGATGAGAGGGAGAGGGCTTCAGCTTTCAGCTTACAGACAAGCCCACCGGGAAGTAATAAAACAATAGTGATGTCATGTTGCACATATCAATCACCTGCTGCATAGCACTAAATCCTGGTGATTGGCTCCCTTTCACATATTCTCTTTCAGTGTAAAGATTTGGGTAGATTATGAATCCTAGCTGTAAATTTCCCATAGTCCCATCTTAAAGCCCAAGACGGATTGCTCTAAATTCATGACACTTTGTCTTTATACCGTGAAGAAGCTAATAATATAACAACAATAAGTGAGAAAGGATAACCACTTCCAATGAGAAAGGATGACCAAAATGTGTTAGAAAAATAGACATATCACTTTAAGAAGAAACAAAAAGTCTTGCTACATATTAATGTGAATAGTTGAATGCCCCTCTTACATGCACTTCAAGTATTATAATTGCAACAAATTAAAATTACACAAGCAAATGAACGAAATGAATAAGTGTGTCAGGCACTGTCATTTATTTAGTTTACATCTGTAGTGAATTGTGGAGACACATAGAAGGTTAAAGAAGCCAATTATTATTAAGAAGATCCTCAGGTTTCACATACAATGGCATACAATTAGGACAAGACTTCCCACTTGCTTTTATATCGCCATGTTATGATGTGTAATCTCATCACAAATCATGTTAATGATTCTGCACGTATAACCAGCAATTCCCACAAGTATTAATCTAAGGGATATGCCAATATTAAGGCTCTAGAACTCATTTGGATTCCATTATGATTAGAGAAATGTTTTCCTTGCTTCATAATCAGTGCTTCCCATTTCTTAATTTAATGTCACTTGTCCTCCTAATTTCCATAATTTCTAGTTCTGGAATTCTCAATTGTCATTACTTATGCAATACAGACTAATAAATATGAAATAATTGACACATTAATAACATATACTAATTGGAGATGATATGTATAGAAAATAGTACAGCTCTTCAATCTGTTGCACTTGAAAGAATGATTAAAAAAAATCCTGGTAATCATCCTCTAGGTGGCAAGTTATACTATGTATTTTCATTGTATGTATGCCCACACTGTATTAAACCATGTGAGGAAATAAACATATATGTTAAAAATATAAATAAACATATAAACATATAAATGTTTCTATTTCATATCTGACATATCTGTTTGCGTACATTTTAGCAGAGCAATGTCTAAGGGTACCGTCACAAGTGGCGACAGTACTGCCGATTTGTTAGGCGATGCAGGGGCGTGGCCTATCGGCACCGATATTGCCCCTGCATCGCTAATGTAATTAGGCGATGGAGAAACCTTTTACTGGTCGCCTGGTTTTAGAGCAGTGCTCTGAAACTAGGCGGCCGATCTGGGGCAATGTGTACACATCGCCCCATGTAAACGGCCGCCGGGCGCCTCCGAAGAACGAGGTGCAAAACGACGTAGGGGAGAAGGGACCCCAGTTAAGCACAGCGGTCAGGATCAGGTTACATTTAACACCTATGGGGTTGTTTGGACTAGAATAGAGCCAATGGAACTGGCTAATGCTGAAGCCTGGTTGGTGATACCATACGTTAAATACCTCGTGAGAGTGTGTATCATGGTAGCACCGATTCTTGGCGTCCATTACTTTTGGTTTCCCTCATACATTGATCAATACCACAACCGTGCCACTTGAGATAATCGTAATATACATTTTTGCATTAAGAATGTACATAAATTGAATTTATACTAGTATATATACTCTGTGGTTGTATTCGTGGATCCCTAAGGGGAATGCTCTGATTTTTAATAATTTTATGGATTTTTTTATGAATTAAATAAAATTTGGAATAATTTTATTCTGAACATTTTCATATTCATAGAAAGGATCCTTTCTGTTGTACTATAGAGAGAATGTGCAGGTAAATGAGCAGTCACTTGCTTACAGTCATAAGGACGGTGCAGGGAGCGGTTACAGTCACCTCTCAATGTACGGTAAGCATGCTGTAAGAACTGCCTGGCACATTGATTGACAGCCGGCTCCGCAGCATTTGTATGCAAAGCAGGCTGTCAATCAAAATGATGGGAGTGATCACATTGCACTCACTTTGTAGTGAATGGTGACTTTAAAAGCCCCCTACACCACTACAATAACTTGGGAGCAAAGGTCTGCAGGGTGGTAGGAAGTGGAGCCATACTGGGAACTGTCAAATAGAATAAAGCCATGCTAGAGGTGTCAAGGACAGTGAGGCTGGGGCCCATCAAGTAGAGTGAAGCCAGGCTGGGGACTGAAAAAAGAGAGTGAAGTAACTGCTGGGAGCTGTCAAAGATGGTGAAGCCCTATGATAAGTACTGGTAAGGAAAATGTAGGTATGCTATGGGCTGGAAATAATAATAATACATTTTATTTGTACGGTGCCAACATATTCCTCAGCACTGTTCAATTAAGCGCGGGGCAATGTACTGACAATAACAACAATTTAAAGTAATACATAGTTCAACAATAAGACCCATTCCTCCCAGAGAGGACATTTCATCACTAATGTTAGCATAAAGTAATACAGAAAATGGGATATTTACTTTGATATTGCCATACCTACTCTAATAATAATAATCTGTTTGTAGCATAACCACAGATAGTGCCTCCCTGGACTTTGGAGCCCTAATTATAATTAGAGATGAGCCACCACCCTAGTGTTCGAATTCGATTTGGTTCGCTGAATTGGGCGTTTGATCGTCAAAAGTTCGTTGAATGTTCGTCGAACACCGTCAAATCCCATTAAAAACAATGGCAGCCAAACACAAACACATACAAACACATAGGAAACACATAGAAAACACATAGAAAACACCTTCTAAAGTGTCCAAAAGGTGACAAACTACTCAGAACAAACTACTCAGATACAACAAACACATGGAAAAGTGAAAAGTACATATAAAAATGCAAAAAGAAAAGAGATAGATGAGTAAAAGGGGAGGAGACACAGATATAGGCATGTCATGCCCTTCCAAAATAGTTTTTACTACAGTAGTTGTAAGGCATCGTGCACACGATGGGTAGTTGTTGAGTTTTACTTCAGTATCAGTAAGGCCACATCAAGAAGATGAGTATTTGGTGCGTTTTATTCAGTATCTGAAGGCATGTGCAGATAATGATTATTTGGTGCGTTTCACTTCAATAATGTAAAGCCACGTCCAGAAGATGACTATTTGTAAGTTTCACTTCAGTATCTGTAAGGCCATGTTCAGATGATGATTATTTGGTGGATTTCACTTCAGTATCTGTAAGGCCATGTGCAGATGATGATTATTTGGTGCGTCTCACTTCAATATCTGTAAGGCCTTGTGCAGGCAATGAGTATTTGGTGCGGTTTTTTAACGCAGCATCTGGAAGGCCTCGTGCACACGCTGAGTATTGTGTCACATTTAGTGGACTACAACAAGAGTCTCCATTTTTCCCAAAAATTTGGGCCCAGGCACCACTTCAGTGGCATCAATTGCCCCACAGTTGCAAGCTGAAAATGATTGGTGAGGTGACTTTCATGCAGCACATTCCAAAATCCACAAGCCTTTAGTCTCCCCATGTTATCTGTAAGATTTGTCACAAAAATGTAAGTAGCGGCCAAAAAATCTGGGTAACTATGAAGACAGCAGGAGAAGGGGCTGCTGTCCAAGTCTTGCCATCCCCACGGGTTGTGCGTCAATTCTCTGCATGTAGAAGTTCCTCCACTGCTTCTACCTCCTCAACCTCGTCTCGGTCCTCCACCTGCACCCAAAGCCTGTCTGTAATGCCACCCGCATTCTAACTGCACTCAAGGAATCCTGCACACCTCCTTACTATGATGGCAGCAGGGCTCAACGGCATCAGGCGGTCTTTATCTTGAAATGTATGGGAAATGTGAGTCACACAGCTGAGGGTTTGTGGTCTGCTGTGGAGACCGAATTTCATCAATGCTTGTGTCCACTGAACCTGCAACCAGGGAAGGCCGTGTGCGACAATGCTGCAATGCTGGGTGCAGCTCCCATGCCGGGGCAATGTGACACACGTGCCTTGCATGGCTCACGTCTTAAACCTGGTTGTCCAGCAAATTTTTGCATACTATCTGTCCCTAGATGGTCTTCAGCAGAGGACACTGTTGCTGTGTGCTCACTTCCACCATTCGCATCCCGTAGCTCAACGCCTTGCATCTCTACAGTAGTCGTTCTGCCGCCAGTTTACCAGCTGAAATGTGATGTGCCGACACAATGGAATTCAACTCTGCACATGTTGCAGCAACTGTGGCAGCACAGACGAGCCCTGGTGCAATACATCATGACGTATAACCTGGCCTTACGAGATCCAGAGGTGGGGCAAATTACACTGCTGGAGTCGTCTGAAATGAAGGAACTATGCACCATTCTGTACAGTATTGAAATGTTGACGAAGATGTTTAGTGATGATTATGCCATTATCAGCATGACTATTATCATCATTTACATGCTGGAGCACACTTTAAACAGTATTCAGAGTCAGGGGTGGCACTAGAGAAGGGGGAGGAAGTACAACAGGAGTCGTATGCAGAAGGGCTCACAAGATCTCCAAGGTGCAGTTGACACTTTATGAATGAGGGTCTACATTATGCTTGCTCAGAACCTTCTTTATCTGGGCCTGGATCCGACTCCAAAAGCTTCTGTGGATCGAAGCATTATTGAACATATACTAGAACTGCCGAAATTCAAGCAAATTGTTCTAATTCGGCTTATGACTCGAACACCGCCAAAAACAGCTCGAATTTGAGATTGGCGAACAATTCGAATCGAACATCGCTCATCTCTAATTATAATACTTATACTTATTCTACCTCTTAAGATAATTAGTAAATTTATAATTTCTACATATTTACCACTATACCTTTAGACTATAATATGCATATCATAGGGCGTTAATAACTGTTCTTTTATTCACTATAGATAGTGCACACCTTTTATTACTGAATCCATAAGCTTAATAGGAGTCTTCCAGGTGATTTTGTACCACTTGCTGCAAAGATAAACAACCTCTTTCACGCAGTATATACACACATTAACATAGTCAAATGTAGATGTATGTATATTTTCAAACATACAGCATATAAATCCATATATTCTTAAAGATTTTTCTTTATTTCTCACAGCATCCATGAGCACTAGAGATCCTTCAGTTCATATTCCATTTTAGGAATATTCCTAGATTCAAAACTGGTATTTTCACAATTTCTCATTTTCCTCCTGTCTTTGTCCATACTTTTTACCTAATGTCCTTACATTATTATTAATATTATTTATTTATATAGCACCATTAATTCCATGGTGCTGTACATGAGAGGGGTTACATACAAAATTATATATATAGTTTACACTAAACAAATTAACATTGATAGACTGGTACAGAGGGGAGAGGACCCTGCCCTTGCGGACTAACATTCTACAGGATAATAGAAAGAGACAGAAGGTCGGGGTTGTGGCAGCCCTGGTAGTGGTGAGGTGACAGCTCTGGATGTGGTGGTGAGGCGGCAGCTCTGGTGGTGATAAGGCGGCAGCTCTGGTGGTGGTGGTGAGGTGGCAGCTCTGCTGGTGGTGGTGAGGCGGCAGCTCTGGTGGTAGTGGTGAGGCGGAGAAAGATCATTACATATCACTTTTTTTATATATCACTTGACATGTCCGCTTATTATGACTTCACTTACTTCTTGATATTTTATACTTGAAAACAAAATATTTTTCTTTATTTGTAACATATAAAGTATGTATTCAATATATGATAGAAATGTAAAACTATTCAAACTGTATGTACTGATTTGTTCTTTTAATTTTTTTTTTGCTTTTGTTAAATATACATGTAGTTCCAATACCTTGAAAAAGGCAGAAGGTGCTGCTGAAACGTTGACTGTTGGTCACTTAAAAAAAGCTGCAATAAAGTGGAATTTTTTCCTGCAATTTATTGACTCTCTCTTCCACTTTTCGTTTTTGTGCTCCAGAGTTTCATTGATTATTTTATTACATAGTTCAACAGTTATAAAAAGGGGTGATGGTCCTGCTCGCAATCTTACAATCTACAAGGAAATAGGGGAACACTGTAGATATGACATGCTTGTAGGGTCTGGTCCAACCATCATTATGATAAATTGGGATTTTCCACATGTGACCAGTACTGTCTATATACACTTACGTGCTGTTGGTTTTATGGAATGTGTGGAGACAGACAAATAGGAAGGAGCAGGTTGTAAATAATATTTAGTAGGATAGGTCAGGGGTTAGGGGAGAGGGGAGAGTTTGGTTAGTGAGTTGAGGTGAGAGGCCTGTATAACAAGATGTGCTTTAAAGGCATACTTAAAAACATTGGGGTTAGATGTTAGTCACAGCATTTGGGGTAGTGCATTCCAGAGCAATGGCACATCCCAAGAGAAGTCTTGGAGACGGAGATGTGAGGTTGAAATTATGGGTGATATTAGAATGAGATCAGTTGCAAACGGACGGGATGGTTAGGGTGATAGACAGAGATGAGGGATTAGATATATTGGGGGGAGGGGAACAGGATGGCTTTGTGGGTGAGAGAGATAAGTTTATATTGTATTATGTAGCAGATTGGCAATCAGTGCAATGACTGGCATAAAGTGGAGGCATTGTTTAAGTGACTGGATATAAAAATAACCATGGCTGCTGCATTTAGGATAGATTAGAGAGGAGAAAGTTTGGTTGGAGAAAGACCATTCGGAAAGGAGTTGCAGTAGTCCAGACGAATATGAATGAGAGAGATAGAAAGTGTTTTTGTAGTTTCAAAGGTAAGAAATGGTCAATTTCTGGATTTGTTTTGGAGGTGCAGGAAACGTGCAATTGAGTGATTGGATATAGGGGATGAAGGAAGTTCAGTGTCAAATATGGCATTATCCACACACCTGCACTTCAGTATTTAGCGTTTCTCGCGCTAAATACTTAGATTCTGGCAGAGAAGCGCAGGTGCGTGGATGTGTTTCAACCAGAGCTGGGGTGCGTGAGGTACTCGGTCACCGGGGCTTCTGTGTGGGATGTCACGGGTGGTCGGTATCCCCGGTGCCGTGCCCTGGCGAACAACTATACCAGGTGTTGATGGTAAAACGGTGGGGGTGAAAGGGGTTATTTACAGGGGAACGTGACGCCACCTGTAGAGTCCGGTAAGGTGGTACCGGCGCTGCCAGCCGGCCGCTGAGGTGATGGAGGGGGCAGCAGTGTGTGGTACAGCTCCCCACAGGTGGAGCTTTACCTCAGGGCAGCTATGATGGTGGTGAGACGGTGAGGGAGGGCAGTGATGGTAAATGGTGGTGCAGTTCTTACCCCTCTGCTGTAGATGTTGATGATGTTCAGTCCTCTGAGCTGCGGCAGGAAGAATAACAGAAACCAATTCTTGTTTAACTTTGCTTTACTCGGTACCGGCTGATGGCATAACAATACACGGTACAGTTTGGTTTAGGGTGCTGTTACCAACTCAGGATTTCTCTTAAGGAGTCTTTAGATGTTCCTTCTCTGTCTTTCAGGGTTTCTATTCTCTTTCTAGATCTTTCTGTCTTTCCCACCTTGGAAGAGCTCACCCGCCAGTCCTGCAGTCTGTGTCTAGTAGGCTTAAATTGACTATTACCGGTCCAAATGGGAACAGCAGGAACGCACAAGTTTCCCACCTGACACCGGGTTTCAGTCTTTCCTCACTAGTGTAGGACCGTCTTTTGGGCATGAGGGGTGAGGTACCTTGTGGTGCTGTCAGCAACCCGGTCTGGTTGGGCCTGCAGCTCGTCGGCTTCGCAGTCAGGGATGAACTCCTGGCTGCCTCGGTATCCGTGTCACCTGTGAACCCTCAACATGACCAGCTGGTTCCTACCAGTCTAGGTCCGTTGCCATCTGTCCTGGGCCCCCACATATAGTTGGGGTACCCTCCACTCAGCTCAGGCTGCCAGGCGTGACCACACTGTCTGCCTTCCCAACGCCGTCTGAGGTAAATTCTTAACTGTGACTCTGCTCTATCCTAAGCTCCGCCCACCACCTGTGGAACCTACCATAAAGTCAGTTTCCCCTACACTAAGTGGTGTGGTCCTAGGTGAGTGCTAAAAATAGACTCCATAAGCATTAAATCGTAACCTGGCAACTTACAAGTAAAAACACATTTTATATTCAAGTGTAATACCATTCTGTGGCGCATACCTGCAGGGGCGCCACACACCCCCTTGGTGAAACACACCCGTCCGCGGGTGTCAAACCAAACCTGAAATACAAAAATGCATTTTACATATAACATTGAACATTTAACAGGTATTAACAATAAGATTGCTTCTTTTCTTCCCTTGCGGGAGGCTCACTGCTTATAACGTTGCATCAAACTTTGACTATAGTCTAGTCCATACTGGCCCAACTGGGACCAGGTAACAAGTTCTTTGGTTACTGTCCATCAAGTGCTGAAAAGGAAAAAGAAATAGTGCAATTCCAGAAAAATATGCATTTTAAACAATTCTGCTCACACTTTGAACAGTGCAATACCGGGTTAACTCTTTATTACTCAACTTACTGACCCGGTTTGCAAACCTCCCACTGAGACCTGCGTGGCGTTTATTTATCCCCACAATACAGGTCCCGGTCCAGGTGACCCTGGGGAACTGCAGATAGATGGACTCTCCTCTCTCCAACCGTTGCTGCTGATGCTGGTACCGCGACCCTCCATAGCTCGCGGGGCCCGGCCTCCTCCGTACCACCGGCTCCTCCTCCGTCAGCTCGGGCTCCTTCAGGAACTGGATGAAGTCCTCCGCCTCGGTGATATCCTCCTTTCCGGGCTCCACAAGGGGTGCATAAACCGGTCCCAGGGAATCAGCAGCTGGGACTGCCATTGCCTCACAGCCGGTTACAGGTAACAGGTCCGGAGCCTGACCAGGTATATTGAGTCCGCTCCCGGCCGCATCCTGCTTAGTTCTTATAGTCCATAACCAGTGTGGGCTGGCGCTCGACCCGCCCCCTTGGTTGATTGAGAGCAATGGGGGCGGGGAGACTTTCTGACGCCTCTTAAATGGCCCAAGTATGCTGAGGGGCCGAGGCACACCCCTAGGCCGGCACATTGTTGTTTCTGCACTTTTAAGCCCGCCACAAAGTTCTAATGGGCAAGTCCTTCGGGCTTTTCCGGAGCCCGCCACTGCCTTCGTCACTCCTCGGCAGAGCGAAGGGGGCGGGGCTTATCTTCCCGCTCTTTCTCCTGCTGCAGTGACGCAGTTTGAATTTTGTGAGGCGATGTAATGGCGGCTCGGCACAGTTCTTATAATCCACACAGTTAAACAGTAATAAAGTTCTTAAGGCACACTTCACCTGGTAGGTACCAGGCTGGCTCGTCCTGTTCGTGACGCCAATTTGTTTCAACCAGAGCTGGGGTGCGTGAGGTACTCGGTCACCGGGGCTTCTGTGTGGGATGTCACGGGTGGTCGGTATCCCCGGTGCCGTGCCCTGGCGAACAACTATACCAGGTGTTGATGGTAAAACGGTGGGGGTGAAAGGGGTTATTTACAGGGGAACGTGACGCCACCTGTAGAGTCCGGTAAGGTGGTACCGGCGCTGCCAGCCGGCCGCTGAGGTGATGGAGGGGGCAGCAGTGTGTGGTACAGCTCCCCACAGGTGGAGCTTTACCTCAGGGCAGCTATGATGGTGGTGAGACGGGGGAGGGAGGGCAGTGATGGTAAATGGTGGTGCAGTTCTTACCCCTCTGCTGTAGATGTTGATGATGTTCAGTCCTCTGAGCTGCGGCAGGAAGAATAACAGAAACCAATTCTTGTTTAACTTTGCTTTACTCGGTACCGGCTGATGGCATAACAATACACGGTACAGTTTGGTTTAGGGTGCTGTTACCAACTCAGGATTTCTCTTAAGGAGTCTTTAGATGTTCCTTCTCTGTCTTTCAGGGTTTCTATTCTCTTTCTAGATCTTTCTGTCTTTCCCACCTTGGAAGAGCTCACCCGCCAGTCCTGCAGTCTGTGTCTAGTAGGCTTAAATTGACTATTACCGGTCCAAATGGGAACAGCAGGAACGCACAAGTTTCCCACCTGACACCGGGTTTCAGTCTTTCCTCACTAGTGTAGGACCGTCTTTTGGGCATGAGGGGTGAGGTACCTTGTGGTGCTGTCAGCAACCCGGTCTGGTTGGGCCTGCAGCTCGTCGGCTTCGCAGTCAGGGATGAACTCCTGGCTGCCTCGGTATCCGTGTCACCTGTGAACCCTCAACATGACCAGCTGGTTCCTACCAGTCTAGGTCCGTTGCCATCTGTCCTGGGCCCCCACATATAGTTGGGGTACCCTCCACTCAGCTCAGGCTGCCAGGCGTGACCACACTGTCTGCCTTCCCAACGCCGTCTGAGGTAAATTCTTAACTGTGACTCTGCTCTATCCTAAGCTCCGCCCACCACCTGTGGAACCTACCATAAAGTCAGTTTCCCCTACACTAAGTGGTGTGGTCCTAGGTGAGTGCTAAAAATAGACTCCATAAGCATTAAATCGTAACCTGGCAACTTACAAGTAAAAACACATTTTATATTCAAGTGTAATACCATTCTGTGGCGCATACCTGCAGGGGCGCCACAGATGCGGCCGCTTCTAGCAGATGCTGTCCCTGGTTACCCGATGTGTATCGTGGTAACCAGTTCAGACAGCAGCCTGCATAGTCACCCCTTATCCCAGGGGCACAGGGAAACGCTGCTTGCAGCGTTTCCCTGTGCGCTCGCAATAAGCGGTGACTATGCAGGCTGCTGTAGGAACTGGTTACCACGATACACATAGGGTAACCAGGGACAGCATCTGCTAGAAGTGGCCGCATCCACGCACCTGCACTTCTCTGCCAGAATCTAAGTATTTAGCCCAAGAAGCGCTAAATACTGAAGTGCAGGTGTGTGGACAATGCCTATGACACCAAGGCAAAAAGCCTGCTGCTTGGAAGTTATGATTGAATTACCGAAAGAAAGGTTTAGTCTACGTTCTCACATTGCGTATTTTTTGCGATTTTTTCTGCAGTTAAGCTTTTTTATGCGGTTACGCAGCAAATAGAGCAACTGTTTTCACACATTGCACTTTTATGCACTTTTTTCTGCGCACTTTTCCTGAGCTTATTTTAACATGTGGGCAAAGGGAAAAGCATGCAGAAAAGTGCAAAAAGAATTGACATGTCTATTCTTTTTATGCACGCGCTTTTGCAGTGAAAGCGCATGCGTAAAAAAACACGCAAAAGCGCAACATGCGAACGCAATTCAGTAAAACTCATAGGTTTTGCTGGACTGTGTTTCCATAATTGCGTTTCACTGCATTTAAGTGAGCGTAAAAAAGCGCCGCGTAGATGCAGGTGTGAACGTAGCCTTAAAGTATTCCTAAAAGATATGTCATTTCAAGCAAAGGAATTACCTCTAAAATATAACTTTTATTATTGTAATCTAAAAACTGTACAGATGTGTCATAATATACAAACAAGCAAACAACACTCATGAAAGAGGAGAGGGGTGTAAGCTATGACCCTGTTCACTCCTTGTTCTTTCCCTGCCTTGCAATGGAGTTTTATACACCTAAAATCCCTGGTGTCCCCGTACTACGACGGCTAGCCCTATTGACCCTAATCTGATATTTACAAGGGCCAATCAGCAAACCACACTCAAACGCCCCCCTGGTCCAGCAAAAAATAGTGGGGTGAGAAAAGGTGTCCCCCTGAGTATGGGCCTATCCCATATACACGTAGTGATTCAAAAAAAATCCTGATATACTCAGGCTATGGTATATGCCCATTAATACAATAAATCATACCTCAGTGGATCCACGACACTAGCGTGTTCCTAGAGTGGTGCGGTTGATCTAATAGTCTGGTCAAGTGAATATTTACTTAAATTGCATTCATGTCCCCATCAACAATCCACAAAACTTGGAGCACCTAAAAGGCAGTCTAATGATTGATGCTGTCAGTTAAGCACATTATAAGTGGTAGATGTCAGCAATACAGGATATAACCCGGTCCAGAGGACACCTTAATGCAATAGCCCACCTAACAATTCTTGCAGATCGAGTGGCTGAAATGGGGCAGGTCAAGATAGATACACTTTACATAATATCACATGTACTTATCTCATTCCTGACAGTCAAAACACCTGGCTCCCCTAACAACCCTATACAGTCTCCGCAACTGTCGCTGAACTGAATACCTGGCCTTGCTATCTCTGAACTAAGACTACACATGGATCAGAGTGGTTGAACACTAGTTAACCTAGCTAACTACTAAAGAAACACACCAGGGAACCAAACAGAGAGGAAAGGGAGGTACACTTTGCTTATGAGGATCCAAATAGCAATCCAACAGAAAGTCCTAGATGCACTGCTGAGCTAGGAAGCAACCTCTAACACCTGACAAGCTATCACCAGCAGTGCATCCTGGAAGTCAAGGGGTATAAATAGACAGCTGAAGATAAGAGATCAGCTGGGTCCTAGTGACCTCCAGCTCTCACTAAGTGAGAAATGCCTCTTAAAGAGACAGAGACATATTTTAGGATTTTGGCTGTTTGGCCAGACACTGTGGCATTCTGCAAGTGGCCTCTACAGACTCATCTGTACCTCCTGACACACCCATGACAGTCGGCCCAAGCACTGCAGTCTGTGCGAAACAGCTTTGGGGCAAGTCGAAATGTTCCCCACCCCTGCTGTACAGTATTATGCAGTGTTTTCCAACTTTTGACTTTTCACCTTGTATGAAACTTGCATCACTTGCTGTATGTTCTTGATAGAGCAAAATGGAAAGTCATAAGTAGGTGGCTGCAGAATGTAGTTTAGTTATTACGCTTACATGTGTCTTGTAGGATACACAATTTCAATTTTTTACCTCATTCTACTTAACCAGGTATTACTACTTTTTCAATCGATGAACGGAAAAAGTAGTTTGAAGAAACAATTAAGTGTATGTATTGTAAAGTAATAAATAAATGTATGGATAAGAGAAATGATACAGCTAAATTTTTTAGAATTGTAGCTTTTATTATATTTTTTCCCAAAGTACCTTGACGTTGCTATTTAGCAAAGACGTTGTTATAGTGTTAAGTCACTGCATATGCCACGCGAGTGTATGTTTTTATCTTTTATAGTATCCATATGACGTGCATTCGATCAGTATGCAATGTGTTTTTAACATCAGAATATTCTATGTACATACTTGTTCATTCTCATAAATAATAAAGAAATCCTATTAAAAAAACAGATAAATAGATAGAATAGACAGATATAAATATCCTGCAGCTATACAATGTAAAAACCCTACATATTATAAACTTGCAACCTTTAGTGTCTTTGATATGGCATTATAGGGTATTTAGTCTTGTTTAACCCAATAGATAAATAATAAAAAAAAATATGTGAGCTTCACCTTATTTTTGCTAACCATGAAAGGTAAAGCAAATAGCTGTGGGCTTATATTATGAAGCTGGTAAGGTCCATGGTTATTGAGCCCTTCCCAGCCTAAAAATACCTACCATCTACCACCCCCAAAGTGGCGCATCACAATACATTTTCACCTTAGCTCTTCCTGATTGCACTGTTGTAATGGTTTGTGGTTTGTAGTGTCAGCTGACATCAACCCCTTTTGTTAGTAATAGAGAGGTGTCTCTTAGTGTTTCTCATTACTTACCCAGTGAGTAAAAAGAACATACACACAAAAATAGTTTATTAAAAAAAAAAACCTCCCCTTCTCTTTCCCTCGTTCACTAATTTAATAAAAAAAATACTCATGCAGTTCCAATGTAATCCAAGGAATTCAACATAGTTTCAGGGAACAAGATTGAAAAGACATAAAAAGAGAGAAAAAGACACTGTCCCTCATTCACCAATTTATCAGAAAAAGGTTCCCAGGTACAGACATAATCCAGCGGTCCCTACAATGTTCCTCCACCATGGAGATCAAAGACTATGTAGCCTCAGTACAAGACTCCATAGGCTTTGAGCAGCAGTTACTCCCAGCAAACGTGTTGCTCCATACTCCCAGTGACTCTGATGAGTACTTCCATCAGAAAAGTCATCACTTATCAGAGCCAGAAGTGACTACTGCTCAAAACCTATAGATCCTCTTTCTGAGGCTCCATAGCCTTTGACCTTCGTAATGGAGTAATGTGGGAGCCACTGGACTACGTTTAACTGGGAACATTTTTCTGATAAATTGAATGAGGGAAGACTCATGTTATATTTCTCTATTGTATGTTTTTCAGGTTTCTATCTCTGGATTATGTCAAATTTCTTGGACTACATCTGATTCCTTGAACTTCATTTGACCTGCATGCTTTTTTTTCATATATTGGTGAATCAGGGAAAAAGTAGTGTTTTTTTTTTTTTAAATAAGCTACCGTATATACTGGAGTATAAGCCGACTTTTTCAGCCCTTTTTTTGGGCTGAAAAAGTCCCCATCGGCTTATACTCGAGTCAGTAAGTTTGTCTGCCGGTGATGCTACTTCCACATTGCGCACCCCTCCTGCCACTTCCTCTGTCCTCCTTCAGTTGTGCTCACTCCCAGGAACCCCCGCTGCTTCCCTGGGTTACTGACCGTATCATCTGTCCACTTGCCGCCAGATCCCTCCGCTGCCTCCGTCGCCAAATGTAGCTGCAGCCTGATCGCTGCACTCGGATCCCTCCGCCACTTGGCTCCTGTCTCTAAGTGTATAGCAGCTGATCGCTGCACTCAGATCCCTCCGCCGCTTGCCTCTGTCTCCAAATATAGTTGCAGCCTGATTGCTGCACTCAGATCCCTCCGCCCAGTGTTTCCCTGCACAGTGCACACGGCAGAAAGCCTCCTTTGTCCAGCCACTCTGATTACTGTACTCTGATAGTACAGTACTGTTAAACAAAAGGTGGGGCATTATTACAGTATAATACAGCAGAATAGGGAGGGAAATAAGTGATAGTGCAGGGATAGATGAGCTGGAAGCTTAGGGAAAGATGAATACAGTAATAAGGAGAGATGAGTCTCAGGAAAGTAGGTACAATTATAATATTGCAGGTATAGGATTAGCTTAGCTTAGGAAGATAAACGTAGATAAGGGAGAGATGGAGTCTCAGGGAAAGTAGGGTACAATTAAATATTGCAGGGTATAGGATAGCTGGAAGCTTAGGGAAAGATGAACACAGTAGATAAGGGGAGAGATGGAGTCTCAGAGAAAGTAGGGTACAATAATAATATTGCAGGGTATAGGATAGCTGGAAGCTTAGGGAAAGATGAACACAGTAGATAAGGGGAGAGATGGAGTCTCAGGAAAGTAGGGTACAATAATAATATTGCAGGGTATAGGATTAGCTGGAAGCTTAGGGAAAGATGAACACAGTAGATAAGGGGAGAGATGGAGTCTCAGGGAAAGTAGGGTACAATAATAATATTGCAGGGTATAGGATTAGCTGGAATGCTTAGGGAAAGATGAATACTGAGGCAAAGTTGTATAGATTAGGGGTCCCATGGTAATGATTTTAAGGACCCTTTTACATCAGCATTCCTGTCCGATCCAACAGATCCTGACAGAAAACCCCATCTGCCGCAATTGCCGCCTAACGGCCGTACTTGCTTCATTCTCCATGCATTGTCTATGGGTCTTGCAGCAAGTGCGGTATTGCCGTGATCCGGCAGTTGCGGCTGCAAAAAAATGCAGCTGTCCACGTTTTTTTCATGGCCGCAACTGCCACAAGTGCTGGATCATGGCAATACCGCACTTGCCGCAAGACCCATAGACAATGCATGGGGCTTGCCGCAAGTGTGGCTATTAGACGTCAGATGCAGTTTTCTGTCCGGATCGGCCGAATCCGAACAGAAACGCTAGTGTGAAAGGCCCCTAAGGCTGGTTTCACACTAGCGTTTGCATTCCACATGCGTCTGGCATGCAGATGCAAACGCAGTGCAAACGGATACATTCTGATGTGAATGCAGCAATGATTGTCCTCATGCGTTCACATAGTATCTCATGCTAAATGTGCCCGACCACCCAATCAGAGCTGTCGGCGGCCAGGAAGCGGAGATTAGCGGCGGCCAGGAGGGCAGACATCAGCGGCGGCAAGAAAGAGCTGAATCTCCTTGCTTGATCTCCTCCTCCCGAAATTTTCAGTAGCTGCGGCATTTCCCACCCTAGGCTTATACTCGAGTCAATAAGTTTCCCTGTTTTTTGTAGCAAAATTGGGGTCCTCGGCTTATACTCGGGTCGCTTATACTCGAGTATATACGGTATTTCTGTGTGTGTAGTCTGTTTACCTACTGGATTAGTAATGGGGCATCTGATAGACACATCCCCATTACTATCACAAAGACTTGACCCCAGTTGACACTACTCAGCTGACATCAACCCCACAAACCATTTCCCCAATTGCCAAAGCACCAACTAATCTTGAGAAGCCAAGGCAAAGTGCCAGAATTGGCACATCTATTTTGATGCGCCACTCTTGGGTGGTTGATGGCTGGTATATGTAAACTAGTAAGAGCCCAATAGTGATGAGTCTTCCCAGCTTGAAAATATCAGCCCAGAGCTGTCTGGTTTATCTTGCTGGTTCTCAAAAATGGATGGGACTCCATTTTTCATTTTATTTCTATTATTTATTTATAAGTAGTTAAAAAAGACGGGATCCCACAGTTTTTTTCCATTTTTTATATATTAAATCATAAAAAGCTGTACTATAAGCTCACACTAAGGAATGATTTTATTATATGTTCGTAGCTGTGAAATTATATATCTGCAGGCTAGTTATCTATCTGTCTATTTATCTATCCTGTATCTATCTGAATAAAATTGGTGCGAGTGCAATTCGACATTTCATTGGATTTCACTTGCCGTGATTAATCACAAATACCGTAGGAGCAAGGCCTGCGGGCAAAATCAATGAATGGCCAATGATGGGTACAAAAGTCTAAAGTTCTGAAGAATCCTTATTACATAATCAGTCTATTTACACAGGCTACCGAGCACCTGATGAGCAAATAAAACACTTGTTCATTGTGTGAAATCATCTTTTGCAAAATACAAAATCATTGATCTCAGCAATGGATTTATCTGTATAATGGGGCCTTTTGCTCACTGAGTAAACTATTGCAAATCGCCAAGTATGTTTGTATATCATTTAATGGTGTTTGCTATGAAAACAGAGTATCTAACTACTGAAGATTGTAAAGGTTTACCCATTGATCTTCAATTAAAACTGCCAGCCTGTACCTGATAATACAAAGAGTACCCTGGCACACCGCTGTAGAGTAGGACACAGAAAAATGGAGGTTTCCAATTGCAGAAAAACGCGTTATTTATTTATCACACAAAAAAAAGCAATTGTCAACTGACATAAAGCTTTTAAAGCCTTCATCAGGGATCTAATCTGTTTTTTTTCTAGGTAAGAGCAGCAGCTGAGTAAGGCTAGGGTCAGGCTTGGTTTTGGACCCACTTTCCAGGCAGCGCTAATATTGGACAGCGTTAATGGCAAGTGCTGCTTGGAAATGGGACCCCATAGAAACCCGTTGTGTACCTTAGTTGCAGCCGCACACAGAGCTGCAGGAGGTGCGCTTTAGCTGAGCGCACAGGAAACGCTGCAGGTAATGTGTTCCTGTGCGCAGAGGAAAAGAGGCCGTCCTGCAGCTCTGTGTGCGGCTGCAACTAAGGTACACAACGGGTTTCTATGGGGCCCAAAACCAATTCTGACCCTAGCCTAACAAAACAATTGCAAGTCGTGGTTTATGGGGTTATTACCCAGTAAATGAGATTCTCAAATTACTGGCAAGGAAACAAAGCTCAAGGGTAAGTATATAATGGAGTGAACCTCCAGGGTAAACCTTATCTGGCTTGGAGCTGGTGTCTGACAACATTCACACTTTTACTTTTTGTACATAAACTGGGTAATAACCCCATAAACCATGACTTGCGATTGTTTTGTTACTCAGCTGCTGCTCTTACCTAGAAAAAAACAGATTAGATCCCTGATGAAGGCTTTAAAAGCCGAAACATCGGATGAAATCTGTTTTTTTGTGTGTATGGTAAATAAACATGTTTTTCTGCAATTTTTAACCTCAGGTTTTCTGTGCACTATTCTACAGCGGTGTGCCAATGTATTCTTTGTACTGTCAAGATTAAATTTACCTGAGCACCCTAAAAGTGATTGAGCCAGACTTTATACATATTATGCCCTGCAAATGGTCTCTTACTGGATTGGGATTAAGTTCTTGTCCCTCGTCAAGACCCCAGTGAAAAGTGGGGAACTTCATACAGAATCTATGTATGTGAAGTGTTATTATTCTGCAATACTAAAAACTAATTAACTGTCATGAAATTACTTGCTCACTCCTGGTAATGGATTAACACTATTGATTCAGCAGCGTCTTTGGACATGTAGTAACTTTGAAAAGTGAGCTGCAGAAAACATGGCTTTAGTGGCAAATGCCAAAACTGGGACACCTCAAAAACATACCTCTTACAATACATTTTTAATAATAAAAGTAGTTTTAGGCTGGTATAAATGTCTCCTCTATGTCTTAGTAACTTGTGTAACTTGTGACCCTAAGTTCACAGTCTATATTACAAAATTAGTTTTATCACTCTAATAATATACCTCATCTTATCAACAAACGTGTCTTATACACATGGACAGAAGGAATAAGCTAGTAACAGATAAAAGCGCTGACACGCAAAGTTCAAGACCGAGAGCTGAAATTTTGAAATGAAAAGACCATGGGTAAATTCTGATATAGAACAGGATTTCAGGAGAGTACATACAATGGTCAAAAGGTGACAAATGAAGAGTCGAATAAAAGAGCAGGGTCAGTTCAGATGTCACCGTCAGAAGAATGAAGGGCAAAATCCAAAAGAAACGTCTACAGGACATAACAGTAATAAGGTAGTTATCAAAGCCTTGGATGACTGAGTTTCTTTTACAAAGCAGAAAAATCTTTAACAGTATATAAACATCAAATGGATTCTCCTTGCATATACTGTATAGAAATTATTGTTATTATAACAATATCATTGTAAGAATAATCCATTTAGAGATTTAGTAAATATATTAACCTAAATCTATAAATCTGAAAATGTGTGTTTATATTCGTGATGAGTGAGCATGCTTGCCTTTGCTCGATACTCGACCAAGCATTCGGGGGTGCTCGGGTGCACTCATTACTCGTTATAGTATTGAGGATGCTCGGATTGGTTGTTCTTGAACAAACTGACACAAAGAGCCATCTCCCTTCAGTGAATGATTGGAGCCGGAACTCCAGTGAGAGCCGCTTGCAATCTGATTGGCTCTCACAACGTGTTTGAATGTGATGTGTAAACCCTTTCTCCTCTGGAAATGCTCTGTTAATGTCTCGCTATATACGGGCGGATAGCCAGACTGCCCAATTATTGACTTCCATTATACTCATTACTTGAGCCCGTCAGAGCATGCAACCTGTTCGACTCGAGTAAAGAGCATGGTAGTGCTCACTCAATCCCTACTGCATGCACATATACAGTATATATATATATATATATATATATAGATAGATAGATAGATATGTGGCGCCCTAAATCCACAGGTACCCACAGGCCTTCCTAGAACACAGATGAACATCCACAGCATGTACACCAGTACAACCAACACCTTCCACCCCAGCACAGTAGGGGGAGCTCAACTTGCTGCCCTTAGGCAAGATCCCCTATAAATACTGATGCTGGGGAAGAGTTAGTCAGAGTGTGCAGACGCTAGGAGAGCTGCGAATCCGTCCTGGTGATCAGTGCTGTGTTAGACCCGAATAGCCCAGAAAACTTGGGCATCCCTGCGCTGCGGATTCCAGCCCCCAGCTGCTTAGCTGTACCTGGCTAGACATAGAAATTGCGCGGAGCCCCATGCATTTTTTTTTAATTATTTCATGAAATTCTGAGATTCTGACTCTGACTCTGACTCTGAGACTCTGACTCTGAGACTCTGACCCTGAGACTCTGACTCTGAGACTCTGAGACTCTGAGTCTGACTCTGAGACTCTGACTCTGAGACTCTGACTCTGAGACTCTGAGACTCTGACTCTGAGACTCTGAGACTCTGACTCTGAGGCTCTGACTCTGAGACTCTGACTCTGAGACTCTGACTCTGAGACTCTGACTCTGAGACTCTGACTCTGAGACTCTGAGACTTTGAGTCTGACTCTGAGACTCTGATTCTGAGACTCTGACTCTGAGACTCTGACTCTGAGACTCTGACTCTGAGTCAGACTCTGACTCTGACTCTGAGACTCTGACTCTGAAACTCTGACTCTGAGACTCTGACTCTGAGACTCTGACTCTGAAATTCATGAAATAATAAAAAAAAAATGCGTGGGGCGCCGCGCAATTTCTATGTCTAGCCAGGTACAGCTAAGCAGCTGCGGGCTGGAATCCACAGCGCAGGGATGCCCAAGCTTTCTGGGCACCCCCCGCTGCAAATTGCAGCCCGCAGCCGCCCCAGAAGATGGCGCGTTCATTGAAGCACCATCCTCTGGCACTGAACCCCGCTCTTCCAGCGGCCCTGGTGGCGGTGGCACGCTGGGTAATAAAGGTGTTAATACCAGCTTTGTTATACAAGCTGG
Organism: Allobates femoralis; assembly: GCA_033576535.1. Classification (NCBI taxonomy): domain Eukaryota; kingdom Metazoa; phylum Chordata; class Amphibia; order Anura; family Aromobatidae; genus Allobates; species Allobates femoralis. The sequence continues at coordinate 167,338,656 of JARQOC010000001.1, read as the reverse complement.
TATTAAGCCCGAGATTCTTAATGTCAGGCCACGTTTGACCCAGCCACTAAGAATCTCCAATAAAGGGTTAAAAAAACACAGAGAAAATGTTTATTTGAAATAAAAAAAAAAAGCCATTAGGGACTCCATCTTTAATTAAAAAATCCTCTTCCGTCCGACGTAGTCCAAAACGCGATGTCCTCTCTGCTACATCCCCTGTGCATAGATATAGATGTCTATGCACAGGGAATGAGCAGACTGAGAACAATCTCAGCACTGCTACATCATCTCTGTGAGCAGACGGGCTCTAGGACCCTGGAGCTGCACAGAGAAGACAGCTGGACTCGGCTCGCAATGTAACAGCAGTTATTTGCGAGTTTCCCTGCTATCACTGGCACAGTAGCCGAGTCTAATGCAAACAATGGCAATCCTAGTTTTGTCAGCGTTTGTCATTGATTTGCATTGGACTCGTGCGAGTAAACGCTGGGAAACTCGCAGAGTACCGAGTCCTGCGAGTCCCTTACTACTCGCCGAGTAACGAGTCCTAGCGAGTAGATTCGCCCATCCCTACTTACACCCAATTGCTGTGGAGATTCAACTGTGTTTCCTGGTAACCTGACAGAGTTCCGGACTTTTACCTGCTATACCATCAGAAAAAGGTAAAAAGACATTCAACAGCATGTGTGTGCGTTCTTCACTCCCTGTTCCCGTTACCCGCAGAGACTATACTGTTAATCCACAACCTGGCCAAACCCCTGCTCCATTCCTCACAATCATCACTGTCTTGGAGGTTTAGCTCTACATGTAGGGAGCTACTCCACCTTAGCCGCAATACTACCACCCTCCGGAGGACTGTGGCGGCGCTGGGGTTTAGTCACCAGGTACTACAGGTGGCATCACGAGACAAAGACTCTAACCCTTTGTAAATACTAAAACAACCCCTTCTTGTGGGCTGTCCCCCGGGGTCATGGATCTGGGCAGGCCACCTGTGATATCCCCACCAAAGCAGAGGGCCCAGACATCCGAGTTCCCATACCCTGGGTTGCTACAGATAGATAGATACATACAAAATGTTGCAGCATTCCAATGACGATGTTCTGAAGTTGATTTATTCCAGCATCAGGGGTACATATAGCAAATGGGTGCAGGTAATAAAGTCACTTTTATGAACTTTACAAATACACTTTTTTAACACAAAGGGATGGCTAGAAATGTCTAAGAATGGTACAGGGACAGGTCTTCAGAGACTGGGGGCTAATTTTTAGGGGTCAGGTTCCCTTTAACAGCTCAATGTCTATAGATATTTTACATTGAAAGCCTGGTGTGTGCGGGGCAGCTTTGTCAGCTCTGCTGCATTACTAAATCTAACAATTCTGTGTCAGAAGCACCGCACCCAGTAAACTAAGTGATAACTGCATATTTGGATTTATAATAGTTTATAATGCACTTGAGTGCCTGGGTTAATACAGAAAACAATTAAAATCTGAGCATCTTCAGTGGTTGATAAATTTTAATAGCTAACTGAAAATCTGCAAGCTTTCAAGACAACTCAGTTCTCTTCTTCAGGTTAGTATGGGATAAAGAGGACCTCTCATCCCCCTGGTGATTTCCAAACAGAAAGCACCACTGAATGCAGGGTGTCTGCTGCATTCAGGGAAGGGGTCTCCCATGTTTCTACCACCCCTGTAAGCTGCAAAAACCACTTTAAAATGTGTAGAGATAACGGGTCCGGAGGTACTTATCTGACTATGAAGTCCTCTCTGTTTAGAGGGTCCTCCCGCCCCCTGCCTCTTATACTGCCTCCTGCCTGTGATGTCAACACCGGAGCCTGTCCTGCTGATGCATACAGCATAATCTGGAGCAGGGCAGGCTCCGGCGCTGACATCACAGGAAGGAGGCGGAACAGAGAGGCAGGGGGCGGGAGGACCCTGTGTGAACAGCGAGGACTCCATAATCAGTAAGTCTCTCTGGACTCGTTATCTCTACACTTTCTAAACTTAGTTTTACAATAGAGTTTGGATATTGAATACTGGAGACAAACCAATAATAATACATTTCCAAGTAGCCAAAGAATTATAAGAAAACAACGATAGTATACAGAAGCAATACAGAAAGATACCCCATAAGGTAAGGGGCTGATAATCATAAAAATACAAATAAAAAATTAAAGAACCTGAGGTTAAATCAAGTGGTGACATAATATATCTTTCTAGGACTCCTCACATAGACTGAAGAGTATTGACCCACCAAAGAACGGTGTCCAAGTCATATAAGAAGAAACACCATACTAGCAATAACGCTAATTTTAAAGAATTATATAAAGAATTAATAAATTTGTACAAAAAATATTATTGTATCTATGACTTTATGAATTTATAATAATTTTTAATAATAATTTTTTAATAAACATTCGGTTGATGGCAAAGGACAAGGTATAGTGAGTTAATTAGTAGGGCTATTGTTAAGCCATTGAAAATAGGTTTGTGTTGCGCTGGGCCCTTAGAAGTATAAAATATATTAAATTTTAAGGGGGGATCAGCACGGTATTCCCCTCGCAGCTTTCTAGCAGCAACACCATGTTAGTGATAACTAAAGACTAGCTCCAGTGTATAACCCAAAAATGTAATTATCTCCATATTTCTATCAAGCTTCCTTGCTTGTTGGACACTGCATTAAAGAAGCACTCACATGAAAATTGTTATCCTAATATATTGCAATCTTCATATTATATAGCACTGTGCACTTAAAATTGCTCATATGATCCTTTTACCCAGTTAATAGACAATTAATATAGTCAGTTTTCCTCTAGGTCTATGACATATTGTAATTAAAAACATGCTAACTGAAGCCTTCTAAGCTCTATGCTGAATCTCTTCCAACCATATGAGTCATCATTAGAACTACAAATCTTGGTTACTTAAAACACTTTGTAGTTCTAATGATGAGTCATGCTGAGAAAGAGACTTCCTGTTTCTACATAGAGCTTAAAATTAGGGATGAGCGAGTCCTAAATTACTCGGAATCGCTAGACCCGCACGAGTCCGAGCCCAGGACTCGCTACTCGCTGCGAGTCTAGCGAGTCCAATGTTAATGAATAGGGAACCGAGTAATAACGAATAATGGTATTTCCAAATCGCTGATGTGTCTCTGAAAGTGTGCGAGTCCAAACTCGCAGGTTTTTCTCTTATTTGGAGCCGATGATGGGAGGGGGAAGCGATTCTCGGGCACACACCATGCTGTAAAAGCAAACAGGAAACGACTCGCTCTGAGAGACGCACACACAGAGCAATCCATTCCCCAGAGCTACGGTATCATGGCCGGCCGTGTCAGTGTGAACACGCTGCGATTGATTCCTCTGGTGGAGGCTCGGCCACTGCTATGGCTCCCAACAGACCCTGACTATGGGGATAACATCATGAGGACTACTGCCTGGAGAGAGATCGCCCAAGTGATGTTCCCTGCGTTCCATCTGAGTGGCCATGATGAACAGAGCAATATGAGTAAGTTAAATGAGTTCACCCGTTATATATTGGATTTACTGTATATATACTCGTGTATAAACCGACCCTTGTATAAACCGACCCCCCTATTTTTGCCCCCAAAAACTGTGAAAACATATTGACCGCCATCCTGGTATACAGCGGCTATCACTGGTAGACAGCCCCCCAGCAGAGTATACAGCTCCCCCTGCAGAGTATACAGGCCCCCAGATGGGTATCCATGCCCCCATATTATGGTATACAGGCAGGGGCGGACTGGCCCAGGTGCCTGGGGGGCAATTGCCCCCCAGGCCGGTGTATTTTCCCCTATTTTGGGCCGCCTGGACCATGAAAAGGGCTGCCGCCCGCACGGCTCATGCGGCTGCAGGAGCATGAAGCAGCGCATGACCCCGAAGCAGCAGCCGGAACCGCAAGCTCCTCGCCGCGCGATGACGTCATCAGCGCGCGGCTGCGGCCGGGAGTGAGCGGCTGTGAGGAGCGCGAGGCTGCGGCTGGGAGCGAGCCCTAGGAGACTGCGGGAGCTGCGGTGACTGTGAGGCGGCCGCCTGTCATCACCCCCCCCCACCCCCGTCCTCACCTGTGTCGGACCGGTGAGGGAGGGCTGGCACCCAAACTGTAGGGTTCCAGTCAGTCCCTGTATACAGGGCCCTCAGTGGGTCTACAGCCCCCCCAGCAGTGGGTATACAGGGCCCCCAGCAGTGGGTATACAGGGCCCTCGTGGGTATACAGGCCCCCCATAGCAGGGTATACAGGACCCTCAATGTGTTATCATGCGTCGTCGCATAGTTGCCTATATTTGGATGGGGTCACAACAGTACACTTAGTTTAAGAGCTGGTGCTCCTGGCTCTTACGGCCAGGGGGTTGGGTGTATATTAATACCACTAATGAGCAGAGTCTGGTGCCCGCACTATTACCTTCTCGATGCGTCGACATGTGACCTGCCTCATTTGTGATAGTGTCCACGTGAGCTCAATGTCCGTAATGCTGTTGATGATGTTCCACACTGTCGTGTCACTGTGCCTTGTATACACATTACACACACAACATGAATAAAATGTTATTGTTGATTTGTACACAAACTTTTGGTGTTTCAAATATTACACGTCTAAACCCGGTTTGAAATCATTTCACAGTTGACCATCTTCAAAAACGTTGGAGGAGCTGCCGCGATCAACATCGCAAACAATATCGCCAGATCGCAGAGGGGGACCCGGGAGCAGCTCCAGAGCTGATATACAAACACTATGACCGGCTGTCCTTCCTTGGACCGGTGGCCCGTATGCCAAGGTATGTGTCTGCAGCACTGTTCTCTACTATTATTATAATTTATTTATATAGCGCCATTAGGTCTCATGGCACTTTACATGAGGATAATGGTTAACTACAAAAAACAGTAAAGGAAGACAATCAGGTCGTACAGGTACAAGAGGAGAGGACCCTGTCCACGAGGGCACACAGTGTACGTATGAAGCTCTATAATGAGTATGCTGGTTTACATACCCACACTGGGGTTTGTTTCTGCCATGGTGCAACAGATTTCTATTACCTTTGGCAGTGATCCAGGACATACACATTTATATTCACATTGTGACGTTGGGACAAATAAGCAGGGTGGGCAGACACAATGTTCCGTGACCTCACAATTAGCTCTTATTGTTGGCATGTTTGTGGAACAAAGCCATGTTCTTCCCTGCAATGGCCTCTAAGGTGTGTGGCCTTGTCTGGTTTGCCTGTCGTAAGCATCATTTGTATGTGTTCCTAATGGCCTCCCTCCACTTGCATAAGGGCCAAATACATCCCTACACGTTTAATTGTGGGTGTTTTTTAGGCTAAATAACGTTGTAAGGATATACCCCTTTTGCACTAAACTGTTTGTACACCATCCCTGATTGTTTACACAGTCATACACATTTCAGGACATACCCTGTATCACTACAAATATGTGTGGGTGAGTTTGGCCATGGGTATATTTGTGGCTGCAAGGTGATGGTGTAGATATTAGGATCCACATGTGAATTTAATTGTTTTGTTGTTAACTGATGGCTACATTAAGAATCCTTCGAAAAACATAGTCTATTAATGCTGTATAAAATTAAACTTAAGGGGGCCATATTTTCAGTGCAACAGCCTTTTATGTACAAGGTCCTTTAGGAAACAAGAAGTTTGCCCTTGCTGTTCGCGGCTTTGTGTTCGGCCCCGTTGGAATAATTGTAAAACTGTCCATCTGGGAATACCACCTTGTTTGGCACCAACGATGTGTGACCTGCTGATCAAAAACACCCCCATACTCTATGTCCATTACAGTCGTTTCAAAATCCAAGCCATATGTTTTGTGGGGTTTATTTACCAAGACATTCCTGATTAGCATACATGGCAGCAACAAGGAGTGTAGGCCACTAACGCCGAATGCTCATGTGTCACCTATGCTGCATGACTACATTTACTGTCTTGCTCACCTGCCCTATAGATCTGGGTTATGTGCTTTGAAACCAAGGCCGCCCACACTGCGTCTTTTACTGTCCATCTGATGGTAAGCAACCCTGAAGAATGTGTTTGCCTCTAAGTGTCAGGCTATAGCTTTGTCCACATAAAGTTACAACAAAAAGTAAATGCTATACTTGTGGCCACTAATATGTCTTCAAGTGCCTAAATAGCTGTCCTGCCTAAGGCAGGGCACAGTGTAATTGGGCAGACAAATGGTTAAATTTCAAATGTAATGTCAAAAAATCGAGGACCAACACTACCCACACATAGAATATTGGTTGAGGCATGAGCCAAAATGTCCTAATTTATTGGCTGCAATTCAATCTTAAGGTCAACAATGAAAAGACAGAATACACAGATATGGGAGCCATGGACGAGGGTTGAGAAAGAAGTGGATGGAGATAGTGGCTGAATAGTCATTATTATATATATTGTATTATATTAAATATTATATTATATATATATATTGTATACGTTTGAACCCCTTCACTGGTTTATATAGCTGATGTAACCTAAAAGTTTGGTAAATTAAGTATGTCAAGTTAAAAGTGAAGTCAGGTGGACGTTTTTTTGTCATGTGAAACATTGGTGTTATTGATCGTCTAGATTACATGGGATGGGGGGGGGGTTAATAATGTGTGGAAAAATTATGTATTATTATGGAATTAGCAAACCAAGTGACGTATTCCTTTATGTTATGTAGAGTTGGTTATTCTTTAATAATAATAAAAAATATCTGATTCAGAACACACTGATACACAGTCAAAAAAGCGTGCAACTTAATGTTTGACCTATGTTTTTGTTTATAAATGCAATGCATTCACCAAACTTTTTTGGCCTTTACCCACAGAGAGGTTCACTACCGCAGGCGCCGTGCACCACAACAGCTGCCTGAACAGGCGAGGGAGGCCCCAGAAGCCCCGGAAGTGGAGGACCAAGGCCAAGCTGGTGGAATACCACCACCGCCGCCGCCACCAGCTCCAACACCACCACCGCCGCCGCCACCAGCACAAACACCACCACCACCGCCGCCACCAGCAACAACACCACCACCACCACCGCCGCCACCAACACCACCACCGCCGCCACCAGCACCAACCCCAGCTTTGGGGCATGTCCGGCCGCCAGAGGAGGTTGTTGCAGGGCCAGAAAATCGTGCACAAAGTAATGCTGACTTTGCCCGCAGTCTCCTACCGTTCTTGGATGACATTCCATTCGAGAGACGACTGCGGGCATGGTCAGCCATACATATTGTCATCGATGCATGTCGGCCTCCAAACCACCCTGGCCAGGTCTTTTCATATTTGGAGGGGTGGCAGCAATCTGGTGCAAACATTCTGGACAGGCAGACACCACGGCGGGACAGCTATGTGGCAACCCAGAGGCCGTACCAACCTTTCAGGCCAACCCACATGCACCTCCCAACCCAAGGCCATTTAGAGAGACCTGCCCAGGTGACCCAACCTACAGGGTTAGAAGCAGTGGGGGAGGCTATCCATGGGGCCCTGGACCTCCTCCATGACCAGGGTGATGGTGGTGGTGTAGAGGCTACCCCACACAATCGTCCCACCTACCACCAGCTGTAGGTTCAACTTTTTTTTTTTTTGTTTGTTAATGTAAATAGTGCATGTTTGCACTTTTTACATCTTTATTTCTGTTTTTTCGGTTGCTTTTGGAAAGCTTAAAAAAAAAAAAAAAAAAAAAAAATCTGACATCTTTGCCATTAAGGCATAATAATACAGATTTTAAAAAAAAATGCTTTGTGTCTGTCTTTTTTCAGGGAATGGATGTGCAGGTTGTTTTGTGGGTGGCCTTAAAGTCATCATCATTAGCAAGTACTTTACGGCCTGCATGACGCATGAGGGCACCTTGGTTAGGACGTGTAAAATCATTACTGCACATAGCAATGTTGCTAACAAAGAAATAGTACCTGTGTTTGGGGGGGGTTACTTAATGACTCGGTATGTTAACAACACTAGGAACACAGATGCGAGAGGCTGGGACGTCTACTTGCAACACAAAACGTCTATGCGTTATCTCCGTAGCGTAGAGTGGGACCCTTCGCCAGGCTACAGCAGGATCATAGTACAAGCAACGTCTTCGATGCAGGCATAGGCTTGTTGCCTCAAACAATTAGCCCAAGGGGCTGTTTGGCATTTTGGGTATAAATGCAGGCCTAAGGGCCATGATCAGCTTGTTAGGCTGGGTGTTTCCAAAAATTAGCCCAAGGGGCTGTTTGGCATTTTTAGTGTAAATGCAGGCCTAAGGGCCATGATAAGACTCTTAGGCTGGGTTTTCCAAAAATTAGCCCAAGGGGCTGTTTTGCATTTTGGGTATAAATGCAGGCCTAAGGGCCATGATCAGCTTGTTAGCCAGGGTGGCTCAAAAAATTAGCCCAAGGGGCTGTTTGGCATTTTGAGTGTAAATGCAGGCCTAAGGGCCATGATAAGCTTGTTAGCCTGGGTGGCTCCAAAAATTAGCCCAAGGGGCTGTTTGGCATTTTTAGTGTAAATGCAGGCCTAAGGGCCATGATCAGCTTGTTAGGCTGGGTGTTTCCAAAAATTAGCCCAAGGGGCTGTTTGGCATTTTTAGTGTAAATGCAGGCCTAAGGGCCATGATAAGCCTCTTAGGCTGGGTGTTTCCAAAAATTAGCCCAAGGGGCTGTTTTGCATTTTGGGTATAAATGCAGGCCTAAGGGCCATGATCAGCTTGTTAGCCAGGGTGGCTCAAAAAATTAGCCCAAGGGGCTGTTTGGCATTTTGAGTGTAAATGCAGGCCTAAGGGCCATGATAAGCTTGTTAGCCTGGGTGGCTCCAAAAATTAGCCCAAGGGGCTGTTTGGCATTTTTAGTGTAAATGCAGGCCTAAGGGCCATGATCAGCTTGTTAGGCTGGGTGTTTCCAAAAATTAGCCCAAGGGGCTGTTTGGCATTTTTAGTGTAAATGCAGGCCTAAGGGCCATGATAAGCCTCTTAGGCTGGGTGTTTCCAAAAATTAGCCCAAGGGGCTGTTTTGCATTTTGGGTATAAATGCAGGCCTAAGGACCATGATCAGCTTGTTAGCCAGGGTGGCTCAAAAAATTAGCCCAAGGGGCTGTTTGGCATTTTGAGTGTAAATGCAGGCCTAAGGGCCATGATAAGCTTGTTAGCCTGGGTGGCTCCAAAAATTAGCCCAAGGGGCTGTTTGGCATTTTTAGTGTAAATGCAGGCCTAAGGGCCATGATCAGCTTGTTAGGCTGGGTGTTTCCAAAAATTAGCCCAAGGGGCTGTTTGGCATTTTTAGTGTAAATGCAGGCCTAAGGGCCATGATAAGCCTCTTAGGCTGGGTGTTTCCAAAAATTAGCCCAAGGGGCTGTTTTGCATTTTGGGTATAAATGCAGGCCTAAGGGCCATGATCAGCTTGTTAGCCAGGGTGGCTCAAAAAATTAGCCCAAGGGGCTGTTTGGCATTTTGAGTGTAAATGCAGGCCTAAGGGCCATGATAAGCTTGTTAGCCTGGGTGGCTCCAAAAATTAGCCCAAGGGGCTGTTTGGCATTTTTAGTGTAAATGCAGGCCTAAGGGCCATGATCAGCTTGTTAGGCTGGGTGTTTCCAAAAATTAGCCCAAGGGGCTGTTTGGCATTTTTAGTGTAAATGCAGGCCTAAGGGCCATGATAAGCCTCTTAGGCTGGGTGTTTCCAAAAATTAGCCCAAGGGGCTGTTTTGCATTTTGGGTATAAATGCAGGCCTAAGGGCCATGATCAGCTTGTTAGCCAGGGTGGCTCAAAAAATTAGCCCAAGGGGCTGTTTGGCATTTTGAGTGTAAATGCAGGCCTAAGGGCCATGATAAGCTTGTTAGCCTGGGTGGCTCCAAAAATTAGCCCAAGGGGCTGTTTGGCATTTTTAGTGTAAATGCAGGCCTAAGGGCCATGATCAGCTTGTTAGGCTGGGTGTTTCCAAAAATTAGCCCAAGGGGCTGTTTGGCAATTTTAGTGTAAATGCAGGCCTAAGGGCCATGATAAGCCTCTTAGGCTGGGTGTTTCCAAAAATTAGCCCAAGGGGCTGTTTTGCATTTTGGGTATAAATGCAGGCCTAAGGGCCATGATCAGCTTGTTAGCCAGGGTGGCTCAAAAAATTAGCCCAAGGGGCTTTTAAATGTTTGCAAACAGAAAATAAAGGTTGATTCCTGGTGAAAAGGTGTTGTGATGGTTAATGAAACCGAAGTTAAGGTGTAGTGTTGGTTTAAGATGAAGCAGCCTCATTACCAGGTTGCAGGAACATGGTTACGCAAATCGTTACTGGTCTTGTACATACTGCTTGTACCAAAAAGACACAATATAATACAATGATTAATTATATCATATTGATTGAACGTGGCACTTCAGCTCTGAGTACTGTCGTCTTCAGGGCTCAAGAAGTCTTGTGAAATCCAGTTCCTATTAAACTTAATTAGAGTAAGCCTGTCTGCATTCTCTGGAGTAAGACGTGTCCTGGTATCAGTTATGATACCCCCAGCGGCACTGAAAACCCGCTCTGATGTCACACTAGCTGCAGGGCATGCCAGCACCTCCAAGGCATACAACGAGAGCTCTGTCCAAGTGTGGAGCTTGGAGACCCAGTAATTAAACGGGACTGCGGCATCAGTCAGGAAGCAGGTACTGTCACTTAAGTATTCTTGTACCATGTTGGTAAGTTTCTGTCTCCGAGAGATGGTTACTGGAGCAACATGGCGCTGCAGGTTCGATGGCTTATTGAACATAGCCCACTTTGCGGACATCTTTCCAGCATCTCTTCTGGACAGCGTGGATGATTGTGCCCCGACCAAAGGCTGCTGTTGCACAGAGTTGCTAACCATGGGCAGAGTGTTGTCTGACGGTGATATTCGAAGCATATTATCCACAAGAACCCTCTTGAAATAGTCAATTGTCAAGCCACGTGGTGACTGAAACAGCAGCGAGGTGAATTTATCTTTATAACGTGGGTCCAGAAAGGTGGCCAACCAGTAGAGGTCGTTGTGCAATATGTTAACCACTCGTGGGTCTTCTAGCAGACAAGTCAACATGAAGTGAGCCATGTGTCCTAAGCTGCATAGAGTCATGTCTTCAGTGTCCTCAGAACGATGTTCAATACCCATTGTATCCGCAAAGTCTGTCTCCGCCTCCTCCTCTCCAGGCCACCCATGGTGGACAGACACAAAGCTGGGGTTGTGAGTACCATCTGGGTTGACATCGGCACCAACAAAAAATAAATCCTCTTCATCGTCTTGCTCCTGTTCCTCCTCAGGAGCCATTGTTGCCTGGTCATACTGGCTTTGCTGGCTAGGTACTGCGCTGTTTAAATCTGGCTCCATAGCCATCTGCTGGGCTCTCAATGCTTCATTTTTCTGATTAATGAGGGATTCTTTAAGCAGACACAGCATGGGTACAGTGACACTGATGATGGACTGATCACCGCTCACCAGTTTTGTGCAGTAGTCAAAATTATCAAGAACCTCAGATGTGTCAGCGATCCACACCCACTCCATTGTACTAATATGTCGTGGCTGACTGCCGGTCTGACGGGCATGTTGCAACTGATACTCGGATATTGCCCTCTGCTGCTCATTGATCCTCGATAACATATGGAATGTAGAGTTCCATCGTGTCGGCATGTCACAAATGAGTCTGTGGTTGGGCAAATTCAATTGCTTTTGAAGCAATGAAAGTTTTCCAACCGCTGTTGACGAATGACGAAAATGTGCACAAACTCGACGCACCTTCTCCAGTAGGTGAGATAGCTCTGGGTATGTACGCAGGAATTTCTGCACTACTAGATTCAGCACGTGAGCCATGCAAGGCACGTGAACAAGGTTTCCGAGCTTTAGTGCAGCCACTAGGTTACGACCATTGTCGCTCACCACGAGACCGGTCTGGAGTTGGAGTGGGGATAGCCACTCATCTGTCTGTTGCTTCAGACCTTTCAACAGCTCTACTGCAGTGTGCGGTGTGTGACCTAAACAGATCAGCTTCAGCAGAGCCTGTTGGCGTCTTGCTGAAGCACTGCAGCAAACCTCCCAACTTGGCCGTGATGTTGAGGGCAATTGAGGATTGGTCGAGGAAGCGGAAGATGGGGTAGTGGACATATAGGATGATGCAGAGACCCTGAATGAGGTTGTGCCAGCTATCCGTGGCGTGGGTAGGATGTTTGATGTAACACTAACATCGTTTGGCACACTCTCCACAACGTTGATCCAATGCGCGGTGAGCGAGATGTACCGGCCCTGTCCTGAACTGCTTGTCCACGTGTCCGTAGTAAGGTGTACTTTCCCGGTTACAGCGTTGGTGAGGGCACGCTTGAGGTTGTTAATGACATGCTCATGTAACGCGGGGACGGCACAACGTGAAAAGTAGTGGCGGCTTGGAACCGAGTAGCGTGGTACTGCCACAGCCAAAAGCTCACGGAAAGAGTCTGTACCCACAAGCCTAAACGGCAACATCTCGACTGCTAACAACTTAGCTATCTGGGCATTTATTTTTTTGGCTAATGGGTGGGAAGAGTGGTATTTCTGCTTCCTTTCGTACAGCTGTGTCACTGATAACTGTAAGGATGTTGCTGACCGAGAACTGTCTGCACTCGTGTTCAGTCTCTCTGCAACCGCTGCTTGTGATGAGTACATATCAGCTGGACCAGCTTCAGCAACACTTGATTGTGACGGACGTATCTGAGTTACCGTCGCAGTCTTTGGGTCAGATGACACTGTTGTGGAAGGCTGCACTTTTGACCACTGAATAGGGTGCTGACCAGCCATGTGCTTCCGCATACTGCTGGTGCTCTGGTTTCCTTTCCCGTGGCCTCTGCTCAGCCTTGCATGGCAGATGGTACAGATGACCACATTTTCTTGAGAAGGCCCATCTTTAAAAAATTTCCACACAGTGGCTGACCGACCTCTAGGCTTGACTGTACTCCCTGAGGGATTACTGAGGCCCACATTTGAGACATTTTGTCCAACAGTTGACAAATTTTGAGCCACAGTGGACACATTTTGGGCAACAGTGGTGACTCTTTCAGTTCTGGTGGGAGGAGTAGGCCTTGGTGCCTTTGTTGGTGGGACATACACACTTTCTTCCTCCGTGCTGCTCTGCTGGCTCTGCATCGCAACATTCCACGTGGGATCAGTTGTCTCATCATCAACCCCTTCCTCTTCTAAATCTTCCCGATAACAAGATAGATTTTGCTCCCCAGATGACAAGTGTGTCACTGTCTCATCATCATCATCCTCCAACTCCTGAGACGGTCTAAGACTTTGCTGAAAGACACGTTCATGTGGCCGGGGTGTCTCTAAAACTTGTCCATGAATGGACAATTCTTCGTCAAGTATCTCATCTACTACGGAGTCTGGCAAACCGGATTCATGTAAAGGATTATATGTACCAAATAAGTCATCTGAGTGACCCATGTCTGTGTCAACATTTTCATGGGGCTGCTGTTGGTCTGAGGAACTGTGAAGAGGTTGTGGATTAGATGACCCAGCATGGTATGTACCAACAGTAGACACAGTGCTCAAGGAACCTTGAGTGCTGCAAGAACCTGTTGTTGAGGTCTTGTCTGCCAGCCAAGACGTTAGATGCTGTTCTTCTTCTGGCCTCAATACTCGTTTACTTTCCTGACGGGGAAAGTTAGACAGGAGGAACGATCGATCAATCCTCGTCTGTCTGCCCGAACTGGTGGATAGTTGGCCACGACTACCAATGCCTGTACCTCTTCCCTGTCCCTTAGCAAGACTTTTTTTGGGATTTGGTTTTTTGTGTGACATTTTATAATTTCTGGTGGCTTTCTGGGGGCTTGTAAAACAAGTAGCAGGTACTATTTCGTGAAAGGTACACACTAGAGGCTAAGATATTTTAAGACAGATGGAAGGTACCGTGCGAGCTGCAGGCAGGACACCGTACAGCAACGCACTGGCACAGGAAAAAATTGTTTAGTACGCACAACCAGGCACACTTAGGCTGCGGTGCTGGCTGCGTGCAAGTTTACAAGTACCGTGCGAGCTGCAGGCAGGACACCGTACAGCAACGCACTGGCACAGGAAAAAATTGTTTAGTACGCACAACCAGGCACACTTAGGCTGCGGTGCTGGCTGCGTGCAAGTTTACAAGTACCGTGCGAGCTGCAGGCAGGACACCGTACAGCAACGCACTGGCACAGGAAAAAATTGTTTAGTACGCAGAACCAGGCACACTTAGGCTGCGGTGCTGGCTGCGTGCAAGTTTACAAGTACCGTGCGAGCTGCAGGCAGGACACCGTACAGCAACGCACTGGCACAGGAAAAAATTGTTTAGTACGCACAACCAGGCACACTTAGGCTGCGGTGCTGGCTGCGTGCAAGTTTACAAGTACCGTGCGAGCTGCAGGCAGGACACCGTACAGCAACGCACTGGCACAGGAAAAAATTGTTTAGTACGCACAACCAGGCACTGTTAGGCTGCGGTGCTGGCTGCGTGCAAGTTTACAAGTACCGTGCGAGCTGCAGGCAGGACACCGTACAGCTACGCACTGGCACAGGAAAAAATTGTTTAGTACGCAGAACCAGGCACACTTAGGCTGCGGTGCTGGCTGCGTGCAAGTTTACAAGTACCGTGCGAGCTGCAGGCAGGACACCGTACAGCTACGCACTGGCACAGGAAAAAATTGTTTAGTACGCAGAACCAGGCACACTTAGGCTGCGGTGCTGGCTGCGTGCAAGTTTACAAGTACCGTGCGAGCTGCAGGCAGGACACCGTACAGCAACGCACTGGCACAGGAAAAAATTGTTTAGTACGCAGAACCAGGCACACTTAGGCTGCGGTGCTGGCTGCGTGTAAGTTTACAAGTACCGTGCGAGCTGCAGGCAGGACACCGTACAGCTACGCACTGGCACAGGAAAAAATTGTTTAGTACGCAGAACCAGGCACACTTAGGCTGCGGTGCTGGCTGCGTGCAAGTTTACAAGTACCGTGCGAGCTGCAGGCAGGACACCGTACAGCAACGCACTGGCACAGGAAAAAATTGTTTAGTACGCAGAACCAGGCACACTTAGGCTGCGGTGCTGGCTGCGTGCAAGTTTACAAGTACCGTGCGAGCTGCAGGCAGGACACCGTACAGCAACGCACTGGCACAGGAAAAAATTGTTTAGTACGCACAACCAGGCACACTTAGGCTGCGGTGCTGGCTGCGTGCAAGTTTACAAGTACCGTGCGAGCTGCAGGCAGGACACCGTACAGCAACGCACTGGCATAGGAAAAAATTGTTTAGTACGCACAACCAGGCACACTTAGGCTGCGGTGCTGGCTGCGTGCAAGTTTACAAGTACCGTGCGAGCTGCAGGCAGGACACCGTACAGCAACGCACTGGCACAGGAAAAAATTGTTTAGTACGCAGAACCAGGCACTATTAGGCTGCGGTGCTGGCTGCGTAAAATGTTACAAGTACCGTGCGAGCTGCAGGCAGGACACCGTACAGCAACGCACTGGCACAGGAAAAAATTGTTTAGTACGCACAACCAGGCACACTTAGGCTGCGGTGCTGGCTGCGTGCAAGTTTACAAGTACCGTGCGAGCTGCAGGCAGGACACCGTACAGCAACGCACTGGCACAGGAAATTTTTTGTGGAAAAATGGCACCAAAATTATTTGGTAGACTAGTGCCAAAAATAAGAAAAAGTTAGGATTACAGCTCTGCGGAAAGCTGGGTGAACTAAGCTATGAGGATGGTGCTGGATTCACTGTAAGGCTGCTCCTATCTCCCTTCCTTCAGTCCTGTACAGCAATCCTCCGTCCTGGTAGTTCTGAAAAGAACTTTTGGGTTATGTGTGAGGAATCTTGACTCCTACACTCCGTCCTGTTAGTTCTGAAAAGAACTTTTGGGTTATATGTGACTCCTACACTGCCTAACTGTCCCTAGATCTGCTCCAAGTCTCCCTGCACTAGGTCAGCTCTTCTCAGCAATGTGCCCAAAATGGCGGGGGCAAGCCTTATATACTGCCTTGCCTGTCATAGATGACATAGGCATCACGATGGACAGCAGCCAATCATAGTCCTGACACAACCAAAGCTGCTATGGCATTACTGACTATGATTGGCTATCTTCACAAGTTTTCTGACCTAACACGCAATGCTGACTAGTAACATAAAAGATTCTGGATTCGCGAGTCCCGAATAGAGAATACAGGACTCGGAATCGCAGACTCGCTAGGATTCGGACTCGTAGACTCGCTCAGACTCGCTGCTGTTTGGGGAGATTCAAGCTATATAGCGATGTGATAGAGCGAGTCTAGCGAGTCTAGCGAGTGAGATAAAGTAAACTCTGACAAAACTAAGGTTGCCATTGACTTGCATTGGACTCGTTACTGAGCGAGTATTCGCTAAAAGACTCGCCGATTACCGAGTCCAGCGAGTCCCTTAAGAATCGCCGAGTAACGAGTCCTAGCGAGTAGACTCGCTCATCCCTACTTAAAATGATTCAGCTAGCCTGTTTTTAATCACATGATGTCATAAACCTAGTGTTACCTAAAACCTAGTTTATGCTTAGAAAGGCAACATGAGCAATTGTAAGTGAATAGTGCCATATAACATAATGATTACAATTTATTAAAGGATAAAAACTTGATGGGAGTGCTTCTATAAATATGTATAACACTAAAAACCTTAGAAACTTCTGCTCATTCCCTGAAGTTTTTGGACTGAAGAAGAATTCTTTTTGTGCAAATCAGAGATTTTCTGATTTTACTTGTGTAATCTTCCCATATGTATCAACTATATATGAGAAGATATAATGAAACTCTATAGTGTTGAACTAGACACCACAAGCGGGTTGTCTGGTTGAACATACTTTGAGGCATTGCATTGTTATACCGTTTATACTCGTGTATAAGCCGAGTTTTTCAGCCCAAAATTTGGGCTGAAAAGTCTCCCCCTCGGCTTATACACGGGTCAATACGGTAGTCTCTGCGTGGTGGGGGCTGTGGAGGCTGGAGGAGGCGGGGGGAGGCTGCTGTATGAGCGGCCCCGTCTCGTGGGGCCGCTCATTATATATGCACTGCTTCCCCTGTCAATCAGCGGCAGGGGGAAGCAGTTCATATATGCCCCCCAAAAGCTGGCACTGTCCCCCCTTGTAAGGGCCCCCCCCCCGCTGCTTATATATTACCATCCCGGTCTTCTGATCAGCGCCGCTCCTCGGTGCTGCTTCTTCATCCTCCCGTCCGCGCTGCATCCGGGATCTCCGGCCGTCGCAGGCATATGACATCATCACGCGACGGCCGGAGATCCCGGATTCAGCGAGGATGGGAGGATGAAGAAGCAGCACCGAGGAGCAGCGCTGATCAGAACACCGGGATGGTAAGAGAAGCAGCAGGGGGTGGGGGGCGTAAGGGGGGCGAGTGCCAGCATTTTGGGGCTGCTGGGTACCCCCTGGGGGCTGTTGGTACCCCCAGGGGGCTGTTGGGTACCCCCAGGGGGCTGTTGGTACCCCCAGGGGGCTGTTGGGTACCCCCAGGGGGCTGTTGGTACCCCAGGGGGCTGCTGGGTACCCCCAGGGGGCTGTTGGTACCCCCAGGGGGCTACTGGGTACCCCTGGGGGCTGCTGTATATACTGCTGAGGCCTGTATACCACTGGGGCTGCTGTATATACCACTGGGGCTGCTGTATATACCACTGGGGCTGCTGTATATACCACTGGGGCTGCTGTATATACTGGTGGGGTCTGTATATACCACTGGGGTTGCTGTATATACTACTGGAGCCTGTATATGCCACTGGGGAGGCTGCTGTATACTACCATTGGGGGGCCTGTATACCACACTGCTGGGGGCTGTACACCTGTGCTGGGGTCCACCCTCGGCTTATACACGAGTCAATAGGTTTTCCCAGGTTTTGGGGCAAAAGTAGGGGGGTCGGCTTATACACGGGTCGGCTTATACACGAGTATATACGGTATGTGGATATGAATGTAGAGTAGAAATTTAATACAGAGAACAGCTAAACTATACATTACTGCCTCTGATCTTCATGAACAAAACTTCATTATTTTATCTCAAAACACCTCCAGAATTAATTTTCATGACTTTATTAATAAATATAGCATATAATTTAAAGTCCAGGGTTATGAGTAACTATTCCGGTTTCTGATTTGTCCAATCTAAATTTCAGAGCATGAATATATTTTACATTGCACGGAGAACATTTAATCATTTAGATTGTTAGGTAATACACAGAATTACCTGCTTACATATTAGTTTGGTTCACAGAAATGTGAAAATGTCTTAAAAAAAATTCTGGTTTTCTAATAACCGTTTTTTTCACTTAGGGACAACTCCTACAGATTGCTCTATTAGGGCTTGTTGAGATAATAGAGGTGACTCCTAAATAGGTTCTTTATTACTTTGAGAGTTGTATGAAAAAAAAGACTCTGTACAGTAGACTTACTGTGTGTCCACTGAAATAAAAGGAAATTTGTTAATTTTACATGAAAC
This sequence comes from Allobates femoralis, assembly GCA_033576535.1. NCBI lineage: Eukaryota > Metazoa > Chordata > Amphibia > Anura > Aromobatidae > Allobates > Allobates femoralis. The sequence goes on along the minus strand of JARQOC010000001.1, from coordinate 167,320,234 downwards.
ACTATATTGCCTTTGTAGTGGACAGTCGGAAGAATGGACCTCCTGTAAGGACTTTTACTATGGAAGACTGCAAATCTGAAAAGGGGCTGATCATTCTGCTTATATGAACTTTTACAATTATATATACTGGGCCTGATTCATTAAGACTGGCATTTTGCACATTCGTCTAAAAAATATGATAATCTTTATTATATAGCTCCATCATATTCCACAGCACTTAATAATTCAGAGGTTCATATACAGTCATAAGTAACAGTCATAAAAACTACAAAAATTTAAGCAAAAATAATGATGATCCTGATCATAAGAGCTTACAATCTACAATGGGGTGATACAAAGTACAGGTGCTTATTTTCAATGATGGTCTAGCCATCTTGAAGAAATGGGGAATACATAAAAGCCGCATAAGCCGTCACAAGCCAATTTTTTTGAGCTTTTGGGTTTAGTGGAGTTTGATGAAGAGTTATGTACTGAAGAAAAAGTGAATTGGCTATATATAAATTACTTAGATTAGCGAGCATGACAGGCCGCCCTAAAATGAGTTGTTTTTATGGAGTACCTAAAACTGTGTAAATTGTGGATAGTCCTGATTTTTTGGAGCAGAGCATTCTGGAAAATTGGTGCAGCCCGGGAGCAGTCTTGTGGAGCCAGGAGTGGGAGGTACATATTAGTGTGGATTTTAGTTGAAAGTCACTTGCGAACCATAAATAACGGGTTGGGTGATAGACAAAGATGAGGGAGGAGATGTAGGGGGTGCCAGACTGATAAGGGCTTTGTGGGTAAAAACAAACAATTTAAATAGGATCCTCTAATGTATGGGCAGCCAGAGCAATGACTGTCTGAGTGCGGAAGCATCCCAGTAATAATTAGCTAGGTACCAAGAGGCTACACAAGAGACATATCATGAAGGGTAGCAACAGTGAGCTGTCTTAAAGGAAATCTGTAAGCAGTTGTTTGCTATCTCATCTGAGACAGGCATGTTGTAGGCAAATAAATTCTGAATCCTATTGTGTTTAGCTTAGATTACTGGGTGCAGCCGTTGTCAGACAATCGATACATTTTATTCTAGCCATGCACCGGAGCTAAAATGCTCACTAGTGATGAGCGAGTATGCTCGGCGCTACTCGGTACTCGCACAAGTATCTCGGTACTCGGGGTGCTCGGCGAGCACCGAATACTGCCGAGATGCTCGGACCGCTCGGTAATAAATAGCGATCTGAGACACGTACACTGCTACCTTCAGTGCGCACAGTGAGCTGGCACCATACAGGGAGCAGATTAATTGATAGGATCCCTCTGGGGGCCACAGCAAGGTGTGATATACTGCGGCGATTTGAAAAAGCCCACCCTCCCGCCCTTTTCCGGAATTACTCGTTTTATAACTGGAAGTCTGTGGGCGGAGCCTGTCACTCATTGACTTACATTGGGCTCGGTGCTCTGGCCGAGTACAAGAGTATCTTGAGATACTCGGCCAGAGCACCGAGCACCCGAGCATTTTAGTGCTCGCTCATCACTAATGCTCACTCATACCAGGCTCTAAATAGAGATTTTACATTGAAAGTTAGGTGTTAATCAGAGAAGGGGGTGTGTTGGACTTCTATGCACGTGACAAAGTAGTCCAGTAATGGTAATCACCAGGTGATAAAGCCATTAATTTATGTAAGTAATAGCATACAGACTGAAAAGAAAGGCATAGTTGATTTTTCGTTAACCCATTCTGAATGTCGTCCTCTACTTGCATAGTGAAAACCTGCTGACAGATTCACTTTAAGACCTTCAAAACCTTATTGTTGCAAACATAATGAAAGCATTGGTTTCAGAAGAATTTCTAAACTACTGAATGTACCAGTGAGTACTGGGGGGGAAGTGGGGGGAAGCGTGTTTCCTCCAGCCTCATCCTCCTCTGCCAAAGTGAGGATCTGGGGGAGGAAAGTCTGACGAGGTGAGGAGCAGGGGGGGAGGGTTGAGGGATTCAGCGTCTACCACTCACCGGCCTACATCATGCTATCTTCCGCGGCCCGCCACCTGGTTCCCAGATCCCGCTGTTATAGCAGCAGCTGTGGCCGCAATAAAATGATACGTGGCCACAATCATTGCAGGGGGCGACCCTGAATATGGGACATACCACCGGATGCCTCCTTGTCACCTGGGCAAGTCCGCCCATGACTGTTGGGGGTCATAATCCAAAAGTGTAAAGCTCATCGTTTCACCAAAAAATGGCTACAACCAGTTGAATCACACTAGAACTGAGAAGAGTGAACAGAATTATCAAAAGAGCTGTTCAAGAAACAAGAACCACCAGTAACTTTTTATTAAATGTAACATCATTGTTAAAGAACTGATAAAGCTTGCCAGTCTTCCAAAAAGATTCCTTTTTTGTTTGTCAGAGGAGGGCATCAACTTTCCCTGGCAGAAATAACCCCATTCCATCTTTGGCTAAAATATCAGCAAGCACTGCCAATTAGCTTCCTCGGTTCTAGATAAATTAAATTGGCTACTTAGTACAAAGAATGATTTTAATTTACTCCCATCTACGGTAGTATGTCTGAAACGAGATGAATACCTCTCTTTCCAGGACATGAGCTTGAGTTTAGGGCAGATCGCACTAAAGATATCTATTGAAAGCCAATTAGGGATTACTGATCAGAAAATCGATCTTGAACTCTGTACGAGTGATCTCCAGGCTCTAGTTGCTTTAATTGTGTCAGACGTAGGGCTACGTTTTCTATTATAAAATAAAAATGACGTAATAAATATAGTGGGGGTATAGGTACTCATGTAAGGTTTTTCTATGCCGACCCAAGAATGAGCATCTTGTGTCTCCCACTATCTCATACTGCTCTTAACCATTATTGCAAGGTAATAGGCTTTCAAATTGGGTATCCCCAAGTTCCCCTCTCCTCCTACGTTTTTCCAAAGTTGTCCTGGCATTTCTGGGAGTTTTACCACTCCAAATAAATTTAGACATCTGTGTCTGTAGGATTTGTAATAATTTTTTTAAATAAAAATTAGGATTGATCTAAATATGTAGAGAATTTTTGGCAAAATAACCATTTTGTAGGAGGTAATCCGCCCCGACCAAGAAATTTCAAGCTTGGACAAAAAAGACAAAACCTCTGTAATTTTTTAAAATATCTCAGACATATTTATCTCTACTATGTTATTCAAAGGGTTGGTGATTAGTATACCCAGATATGAGAATTCAGAGGTTGTCGACTAAAGGAAACATTCCTCTTTCAATGTCTAAGGAGGTCCTTATCTATGTTATAGGGTAAGACCTGAGTCTTGCGAATGTTCAATTTATAAAAGGATTGGCAGAAAATGTTTTTGTTACGTCTAAAAGTTACATCATGAGTTTACATTTAGTTATATCTTTTAATAACAAAAAGTTACTTGACGTAAGGGGAAAAGCATTGGAGGTAGATTGTGAAACATTATGCGATCACTTTACCAGTATTCCTCTAGAGACCTTTATTCCTCCATCCCTTATGTTTCACTGATAGAATCACAATACAAAATTTTTACTAAATGGTATTATACCCCTCAGAAACTGCACTTGATAGACTCCCGAAACAGCAAGAACTGCTGGAGAGATTGCGGTTATACGGGAACCATAAAGCATGTTTCTGGTCCTGTCCAGGAATAAGGCAAATCTGGCTAGAGGTTCAAATGCTGATTAATCTGGTTATGATTGCTTTAACTATGGAACTTGTTTTGCTCTTGATAGGATTAAAAGATTTTCCAAGAAATAAAAGGCCTTTGATCTTACACATTCTTCTGACAGCAAAACACCTCATTGCCACTTTATGAGGGATAGGGCATCTCCTTCGATTGAAATGCTGATGGATAAACTTGCGATGCATAACCTCTATGAATATATATTCGCTATCAGAAACCATACCCAGCACAAGTACTTAGACAAATGGACTCCTTGGGTGTCTAGATATGCACCATTTCTAAATCTTAGTAACAATGAATGAGTCTTGAGACATGTCTAAATAGATTTGTTAAGCAATTAAACAAGGAAATATCCTATTTTATTACCTTACTATCTTGATAATTATTACTTTATTAAACTGATGCCATGTGAGAGACTTGTATATACTTATGATCTTTTCGATTGATGTGAAGACTTGCCATGTTATTGTACATAGTTATAGTTGATTTGTTATTCTATCCCGTCTTTCCCTTTTTGTCATCTTGAGCGTTTGTCTTTGTCTACCCTTTCCTTACCCCTTAGTTCACACAAATTTGTTACCAGAAATCGAAAGTCTCTTGCTTTATATTCTTGAAAAATGTGTAATTATTATGATACTTCCTACTACATTCTTTGTTTTTAATTTGTTCATCAATAAAAAAGATTTAAACAGAAACAAGAACCACCTATGGAGAGCAGCGTATATCCCAAAATCAAACGATACTTGTCTTATAAATAAAAAATATAGTTATTGATCCATGTTAAAATCCAAATAGAAAAAATAGTTGAATATGTACAGAGGTACAGAGCAAGGCATAGAGGTAACTTTATCAAAGCAACATGTTTCTGACCTCCATGGTCCTTAGTCACTGTTTGAAATTTTGAGTTTCAAGCAGTGATTAAAAACCATAGAGGTCCAAAACATGCTGCCTTGATGTAATTCCCTTTGTGGTTTGCTCTGTACCACTGTACATATTTTGTCCCGGACCCCTTTAGAATATATGCTGTTCTACCCTTGAGTCCTCTAAGGCTGGCTTCACACTGCAGTTTGTTCACTGATCAGTGTCCATCAGGTTTGTGTGCCAAAACCAGGAGTGTCTCCAAAACTCAGAACAGGTGTCAATCTTTTAATTCTGGTATTTTGGACGAAGTACCTTAATGTCCGCGCTGCTGCCAGAGAGGAAAATACACCAACGACACTGGGACGTCTGAGTACTGGAAGTACAGTCCCTGCAGCAGCTGCATTGTTCGAGCGATTACGCTGGTTGTGTGCTACACAACCTGACCAGGTGAGCAAATCTGATTTTTTCACATTTACCTGCCTATAAAGGATAAGACCCTATGTGCGCATTCTCAACCCTCTAGATAATCTTTTAATTCTAGTTTTTCTCTGCAAGTTCCTCTCCTGGTTCCTCTCCTGGGTTTGGCACACAAACCTGATGCAACCTGATCAGGGAAAAAACTGCAGTGTGAAACCAGCCTTACTGTGCACTGGACAGGTGAGCTGACTTTGCTTTCGTTTTGTATACCGCCTGTGGAGAGCTACTAAAAACCTGGAATCAGCAGGTATAATTTTTTCGAAGAAAACAAAAAGTAAAGAGTTCATTGCTGAACAAAAAGCATGTTCAAGCACATTAAAGGTTTGCCCTACAACATTTAGACAAGCCTATGAAATACTGTGAAAATATAATCTGGTCAAATGAGATTGAGATTTAATTTTTTTGGATTCCATAATACACACAATGTTTGGAGGCAAAGTGGTATGGGGTATCAAACCCAAACAACCATACCAACAGTGAAGTTTTAAGGTGGTAACATCATGGTGTGAGGCTGTTTATCAGCAAATAGCACCATCAAACTTCATATAATTGAATGCTTACACAAATATACCGAGGCATTCAAGATAAAGATCCACTGCCAAGATGATAAAGATGAAACAAGGGTGGACATTTCAGCAAGACAATGATCTCAAACACACAGCAAAAGAAACTGTCAATTGGTTTTGGATAAAGAAAATAAAGAAATAAACAAAATAAAGATGTTAGACTGCAATCACCTGACTTGAATGTGATAGCAAATGTATGGGAGGGACTAAACCTCAGAATTCATGGAATAATAACATGGGATTTTAAAGGGAACCTGTCAGCTAGTTTATGCCTCCCCAGCTATCATTGTCTGTACCTGCAGCTTCATAATACTATTCTAATCATCCCTGTCTGAGCTCATAGTGTAATGTGAAAGGTGAAAAAAAGCATTTATACACTTACATTTCCTTATGTAATGAGGCAGTCAGTCCCCAACTTGGAGGACGGAAACTGTTTGGCAGGTTAATGGTTAACATTTCAGCCCTGTGCTAGAACATGTTGGGAGACCTGATGTGATGTCACAACAATGTGACTACAATAGGCGGAGCTAAGTTCTCATAGAACATAATACTTTTGCTGGCTTAGCTCCACCCACCTTGGTCACATGATCGTTACATCACACAGGTCCTTTAGCTATCCAAGTTAAAAGTGAGTTAACTATTATACTGCCAGACAGTTCCCCTCCTCCAAGGTGGGGACTGAAATGTAAGTGTATAAATGCTTTTCTTTCACCTTTCACATTACACTATGAGCTCAGACAGGGATGATTACACTGGTATTATAAAGCTGCAGCTACAGACAGTGATAGCTGGAGGGGCATAAACCACCTGACAGGTTCCCTTTAAGGATTTGAAGTGTTTGTGTGGAAGAATGGTCCAAAATCACACCTAAGCAATATGTGCGACTAGTTTATCCATATAGGATGCGCCTTAGAGTACCTTTACACGTCGCAACATTGCATGTAATTTCACTTGCAATTTGCTGGTTGCAGTGAAATCATGGACACATTGTTCTATTTTGTTGCCGTGTACAAATGAAACAATGTGTCCATGATTTCACTGCAACCAGCAAATTGCAAGTGAAATTACATACAATGTTGCGACGTGTAAAGGCACCCTTACAGCCGTCATCACCAACAAAGGCTTTGTACAAATAATACATTTCAATAACTGTTTCCCTGTGTCATTTCTCATTATAACACATCACAAAATTTATGGTGATCTCTTTTTTATATTTCCTTGTCCGTGTAAACTGGATGAGATGTTACTGTCATCTGGTTATAGTGAGAATTTCATCAGCAATAAATAATAAATACAGACAGTGTCCAAGTATAGAGAGACAGGTCACATGGATTTCTTTGCTCTGCCAACATGCAATGTTTCGACCCTCTTGGGTGTTTATTAAGCACTAGTTGTAGTACCCGGCTGCGCCCGGGTTAATAAATAACTGATGTTAGCTATAACAAAATAGAATTTGAATGTCATATTAATGACCTGCAAGAAAATAGAAGCTGAGCTGTGATTGGTTGCTATAGGCAGCCTAATAAATCTCCAGCCAACAGTAAACCCTCCCCCTGGCCGGGCAGTATACGTTACCTCACATATACACATAATAGACAGCTCATGTGACTGACATCTGCCTTAATTCCCTATATGGCACATGTGTTGCACATTGGCTGTTTTTAAGCAGAAGTTTATGTTTGGAAATTAAAGATAGCACACCTGTGCACATCTGTGTCTGTGTGGTGTGTGTGTCCCTGGAGTGTGTGTGTGTGTGTCCCTGTGGGATGAGTGCATGTGTCCCTATAGGGTGTGTATGTGTGTGTCCCTGTGGGGTGTCTGTGTGGTGTGTGTCTCTTTGTGGTGTGTGTTCCTGTGGGGTGAGTGCAAATGTCCCTATAGGGTGTGTATGTGTGTGTGTGTCCCTGTGGGGGGGTCTGTGTGGTGTGTGTGTCTCTGTTGTGTGTCTCTTTGTGGTTGTGGTGTGTCCCTGTGGGGTGAGTGCATGTGTCCCTATAGGGTGTGTGTGTGTGTGTGTCCCTGTGGGGGGGGTCTGTGGGGTGTGTGTGTCTGTGTTGTGTGTGTCTCTTTGTGGTGTGTGTCTCCCTGTGGGGTGAGTGCATGTGTTGCTATAGGGTGTGTGTGTCCCCGTGGGGGTGGGGGTTTGTCTCTGTGTTGTGTGTGTCTCTTTGTGGTGTGTGTTTGTTTGGAAGCATGGTGAGTAACCAATGTTGGGGCTGCACCTTAGAAACTATACACTTGCTGTTACTCTTTGTGTGCATGTGGTGTGTATACATGTCCCCATGTGTGGTGAATATCTCATGTTGGGGCCCCACCTTAGTGACTATATGCTGGTATGTGCTGTTAGTCTTTGGCGCTATCATTAAGCCCCTCTCATTCACAACTGTCAACTGGTAACTGTCACTTTCTTTCCATTATGTAGATAGGGGCAAAATTGTTTGGTGAATTGGAATGCGCGGGGTTAAAATTTCGCCTCACAACATAGACTATGACGCTCCAGGGTCCAGACATGTGACTGTGCAAAATTTTGTGGTTATGGCTGACAGCTGTCGATTTTCCTCCAACACTTTTCCATTCACTTTTTCCCCATTATGTAGATAGCGGCAAAATTGTTTTGGTGAACTGGAACGCGTAGGGTTAAAATTTCGCCTCACAACATAGCCTATGACGCTCTCGGGGTCAGACGTGTGGCTGTGCAAAATTTTGTGGCTGTAGTTGTGACGGTGTAGATGCCAAACCCAGATATACATACATACATACATACACACATACATACACACATACACACACACATTCAGCTTTATATATTAGATGTGAGAAATTCATGTCAATAGCACCTTTAGAAAAATATTTGGTGACGTGTTCAATACTTATTTCACCCGCTGTATATTTTTATTTTCTTGGTCTTTTTGGCAGTAAGAACAGGGACTCACATTGATTTGAAAATAAAGAGTGTGCTTATCCCTGCATTGAGGATACTTTTTTGACGTGTAAAGTACTACCAGTCTAGTAATTATCATGGATTATCATGGAGGACAAAGTTATACTTCTGTACTAATTCAATTTTGTGTGTACAGCATTTGTTAGAACACCAAAAAGCTAAAGATTATGACTTTTTAAAACTAAAAACATAATAAATTCTGATAGTCCTCAGTGGTTTTAATGGCTAAGTGAAAAGATGGTAATAAATAGCAAGCTTTCGAGACTACTTGGTTATCAAAAGCTTGTTATTTATTGTCATCTATTCAGTTAGTATCCTGCTAAATGCAAATGGTATTTGTAAGTGGCCAAATTTGGTGAGTTTTTATCTATTCACTTAGCCATTAAAAGGTATCAACCACTAAGGACTAACAGATTTTATTATTTTTCTATCTACCAGCTAACACGGTACAAACATATTTTACCTTTTTAAAACTATACTCTCATTTGTTATCTAATAAGCATAATGTATATAACAGAATAGTTCAGCATAGTTCAATTAGGGTGCGGGCATTAAAAATGAGTCGGAATTGCTTTTGTAGAGTGGATAACACATTTTCCATTTTATCACTGAAATGACAATAAAAACCTATTCGCTAAGTAAAGGACTAATGATGGGAGCTTGTCACCTTGAGATAACACTTAGCTGCAGTATAAATCTAGAGAAGGTGATTTTACTCTGTTCATTTGCAGTGACAGTAGTGTGTGGAAAACAAATGAGTCTAATTGCATTTGTAAAATTTTACACCTTTTCTCTGGTCATTGTTTATAACACTTTCTTCAATTTGTCAATGTAGCATATATAATTAACAAGGTACGTAGAAAATAGAATACAGATATTCATTTTTTACTTCCTGATGGTAAATAATTGGCTACTGATTGATTTGAATTAAGTTGCAAATTTCAAATTCAATGATGTTAGAATTAGAATGACTTCAGAGTTTCTCCAGAATAAATACTATTACATATTTGTGGAATAGGAATGACACTGTAAAATCTATTATAAAATTCTGCCTGAAATTCTGTAGAATATTGTTTTTCTTTTTTGTTTTATGGTTGTGTGCATAAATATATTTTGAATATAAACGGCTTGATGGCAGCTGGTTGCCAGCCTTCGATGAGCAATATTACCAGATGGGGACGGATAGGACCTTGATGATTTTTTATGTGAAAGAAAAAATTAACTATTGGGGGAGATTTACTACATTAAAGGAGTGGTTGAAGCCAAAGTTTAATTTAATTCTAAATCTGTCTACACATCAGTTTAATCTATCTGTTTAAAGAGGTTATCCAGTTTTTTTGTATAATTTATATGTATATCTAGGCTGCAAAATGTTGACAGTTTGTAATTTAAACCCTGTCAACATTTTGCATTATTACCGAGATATCACTATTTTGCATCTGCAGGAGAGTGACCACAGGTGTGTTTGTTTTAGAGTTTGCGTGTAAATGCATAAGTGTTCATTTACGCCCAGTGTCCTACAAACATGTTTATGACTCCTACAGACTCCCCGGCCCCAATAGTCTCAGTATGCTCGGCCACCCCATGACTCCTACAGACCTTCCCCAGTCCCAAGCATGTCCGCCCCATAGCCCCCAATATGACCACCCACCCCATTGCACACATCAGTCACCTCCTCCTTTGGCACAGTGTACTGAATCTGCAGCTTTGTGAAGGAGATGACTGTTCAGTGCACAGAGCTGCGGATGTGGCACACTGTGTAAGAGGAGGATATGAGCTCTGTATGCAATGCAGTGTGTGCTCACCTCCCATGTGGCCACGATGTCAGTGGAGCATCCTCTTCTCTCCCGCAGCTGCCCACTGTGTCCCATTCTGTGTCCCTCTCTGTCAGTGGAGTCAATGCTCTTTCAATCTGTATCTCCTGCAGCACAGAGCAGGGCACAGAGTGGGGCACAGAGTGGAGCACACTGTGAGCGGCTGCAAGAGAGAGGATGACCAGCTCCACTGACAGCAAGGCCACAGGGGAGGAAGTGAGCACACATCACATTGCATACAGTGTTCATTTCCTCCTTTGAAACAGTGTGCTGAATGAGCAGTTCAGTGCACTCAGCGGTCATCTCCTTCACACAGCTGTGGATTCAGCACACTGTGCCAGAGGAGGAGGTGATCAATATGTACAATGGGGGTGGGTAGTAATATTGGAGACTGAGGGGCTGCCATGCTTGGGACTGGGGAGGGTCTGCAGGAGTCTGAGTGTGGCTGGGTATACTAAGACTGGGGGGTGGGCCTGTAGGAGCCAGGGGGTGGCCAGGTATGTTGATGCTTGGGGGGTGGGCCTGTAGGAGTCTGGGGGTGGCCGGGCATGCTGAGAAGAGGGCTGGCCTTTAGTAGTCTGGTGGTGGCAGCATATACTGAGACTGGTAGAGAGGGCCCGTAAGTCAGAGGAATGTGTGTGAGAGACTGGGCGTAAATGACTAGTTATGCATTTATCTGCAAGCTCCAAAATAAACATAGCCCTTGGTCGGTATCCTGCAGATGCAAAATAGTGATATCTAGGTAACACAGCAAAATGTTGACAAGGTGTAAATTACAAACTGTAAACATTTTGCTGCCTAGATACACATATAAATTATACAGAAAGCCTGAACAACCCTTTTAATGTAATAATTGAATCACTTTTCTAATATTTTATTATTGCTATTATTATTATTATTATTATTATTCAGTGGCCTTGAGGTCAATCTCGAGCCATGATGACTTAATGGATAAACATTCTGTAGGAAGACTGATATTGTCGAAGCCCAGATAGGTCCATCGGGGTCTCCTCTACCATTTTCTTGATAGTGTCAAGCAGTGGCGTAACTAGAGTCTGATGGTCCCCGATGCAACATTTTGACTGGGCTCCCCCCCGCGCACACGTTGGTCAGATGAATGGGCCCCATTTAACGTTCTAAATTCTATAAAGACTTATGAATCAACCCCTCTCTCCTTTCATTATGTATTAATGTTCCTCATCCTGCCCTAAATGGTCCTCCTCCAGAAATATAGCCCTTATCCTGGTATACATGTCACTATCCTGGTATATATAGTCTTCCAGTTATTATAATGTCTCCCCATATTCCTCCATAAATTACAATGTACCCCCATAGTCCTCTATGTATTACTGTATAATGCATCCCTTAGTCCTACATTCATAAGGTAGCCCCTATAGTCATCTAATTATTATTATGCATTTATCATAGTGCTCCATATAGTATAATGCACTCCATAGCGTAAGCCTCCCTCCTCCATCACAAGCCTCTTGCAGCAGCATCCCTCCTCACCTTCAGGCTTGGCCATGAAAGATTTGCATATTATGGTGCTATTTTGCTTCCCATTGCTGTGCCAGTCTCCTGTAAATGTGTGTAAAATAGTTGTGCGTGAGGATGAATTTTGTACGTGTGGAATCCCACTGGTCGGGAAGCCACGGAGGGGTACTGCACCCACAAAATAGTGTGTAGTATTCCTGTGGCTGAGGAGTTGGGATGCTGCATAAAGGACCCTCATTACACGCATCCACACACACCCTAGGCAGGGGACCGTGGGTGGACCCACTATGTGAGGAAGCAGTCCCATGGGAGGAGTGACAGGGTAAAAAAGAGTGTGGGTGGGAGGAGTGTTGGACAGTTAGTGAGTGGAAGAGCACTATTGGGGAGAGAGGAGTAGATGACGGAGGTGCCATCAAGGCTGAAGGGGATCCTAGAGGCACCGGGTGTTGTACCATGTCCGGATTCGGGCGGACGCAATTACCGATTGGAGGGGTTCAGTCCCGGAACAGAGGAACGGCTCCATGAGCCGTGTGGGTGTTCCCCCCGAGCCGCCAAACCGGAGGTCAGAGTTTCCGACACCCGGCGCACCCAGGAAAAGGCACCATATAGGATCCTGAGGGCTTGGAGAGGAGGCACTCAGCTAGAGAGGATCCGAGGGAGCTGGATTCAGACTATGCGTGCGGAGGCGCTGAGGAGACAGGAGAGAGCACAGGAAGGGATCGGACAGGAACAGCAGGCATTCCACCGAGGGACCCGAGTGCAGCATCTTAACTTCCAGCAACTACCCAGGCAGGCAGACCCGAAAAGACTGTTTAAAGAACTGCCAGTAAACCCGTTGCAAGTTAGAAACTATGTGGTGTACTCCATTAAACTGCGCCTGAGGAGTCGCCGACCTGTTCCACAGCTCCCACCATCCACTACTGCCCTGGGGATCCCGCTCCACCTACGGGAAGCAAATCCACCTTGTTGCTTCACCATCACTCAGGAGGTCTGTCCCGCAGCGCCGGTAACCTAACCGTCATGAAACACTATTTTTATTGATTGTTCCCCTTTTCAGCAACTACCAGAGCCAGAGGACTGAGCAACAGGCCCTGTGACATCCCCAACTATATCAACACCCGGAATTGGGTACCCCACGGCCCTGGGGCAATTCATACGCTTCACCACAGAATCAGCATCTGTCCCTGTATTTTCCAGGAAGACTTTGCAGGCATTTAATCCATGGTGTGGGATATTGCTGTAGAGAAATTCCACATCCATGGTGGCGAGGATGGTTCTTTCTGGTAGAGGATCTATTGCTGATAGTTTATTCAATAGGTCAGTTGTGTCCTGAATGCAGCTGGGTGTCTCTTTTATTAGGGGTTTGAGAACACCCTCTATCAGTCCAGAAATTTGTTCGGTGAGGGTGCCCGCACATGAAATGATTGGTCTTCCTGGATTTCCTGCTTTGTGAATTTTGGAAGCATGTAGAATGTGCTTGTTCTTGGACTTTCTGGTATCAGGTCATCAGTTCTTAAGGATATTTCAAGTAGACAAGAGACCAGCTGGTTTAATTTCTTGTAATAGTCCTGTTTTTGGTCACACTCCAATTTCTTGTAGTAGTGTGTGTCCATCAGTTGACTGTTTGCTTCCTTCAGGTAGTCTGATTTGTTTTATCATGACTATTGCAACCACCCTTGTCTGCAGGTTTAATGATGATTTCTTTGTTGGTTTCAAAAGCTGTATGGTAATTCTCTCCTGGGCATTGATGTTGTATGGTTGCCTCTTGTATGTATCTAAGATAGAGATTGATTGCTTGAGAAAGGATACCATATTCGAAACATCACCATGCCATTGGGCAATAAAGAGTCCACATTCACTAATTTTTTGGTGCTGTTTTTTTATTTTTTAATACTTTATGTATACTGCTCAAAAAAATAAAGGGAACATTTATCAACACAATGTAATGTTGAAGTGTTCCCTTTATTTTTTCAGCAGCAGATATACAGTATATGTATAAAGAAAAGTAAATAAAGCCAGCTCACTGTAATATCCGGAGTCTGTGACAATCCAGACCGAGCTTCAAATCCCTTTGCATGGAGATAGCAAGGATTAGAGAAGTTCCTATGACAAATGTGAACAAGGTCAAGCAAGGAATCCAGGTGTTGGTTCTTTTCATTTAAAATGTAACTTTTATTGTAAGTGGTAAAAAGGGTCACATCTCCACACTTCCCCAGCCTATGCTCCACCAGAAAGTCGAAGTCCTGAAGGGGCAGGAACCACCTAGAGACCCTAGCATTGTGTCCCCTCTTTTCCCTAAGCAATCTCAATGGGTATGGTCTGACACCAATTTAAACTTCCTGCTCAGTAAGTAATACCTCAGGGTATCTACGGCCCACTTTATGGCTAGACACTCCTTCTCCACTACTGCATAGTTCTTCTCACAGGATGAAAGTTTCCGGCTCAGGTAGAGAATGGGATGCTCTTCCCCATTTATCTCTTGGGAGAGTATGCCTCCAAACCCCACCTCCGAAGCGTCTGTCTGAACCACAAACTTCTTTGTAAAGTCTGGTGCGACCAGGACCGGCTGTTTGCACAGTGATAGCTTCAACAGTTGGAATGCAGCCTCTGTTTCCTCTGTTCATTTTACCATGGTAGATCTGGTGCCTTTTAGGAGATCTGTCAGTGGCGTGGCCATCATGGCAAAATTTGGGATAAACCGCTGGTAGTATTCCACCAAGCCTAGGAATGCTCTCACTTGCTTCTTGGTGAGCGGTTGCAGCCAGGTCTGGACTCCAGGTCTCCACTCCACTCCATTGCCTCCACTTTCTTGACTTGTGGCTTTATCTCACCTCTCCAGATGACATAGATCAAGTATTTGGTCTCCTCCTTCCAAATGGCACCTTTCCTGGGATTTATAGTAAATCTCACCTTCCTAAGAGCATCCAAAATGGCCTGAAATTTAGGAAGATGACTAACCCAGTCTGAACTAGAGACTACGACGTCATCAAGGTAGGCGGCTGCATACTTCTTGTGGGGGGCTAGGACCTGATCCATAGCTCTTTGGAAGGTGGCTGGGGCCCCATGGAGTCCGAACAGCATCCGGGTGTACTGAAAACATCCATTTGGTGTTGAAGAAGTGGTTTTCTCCTTAGCCGTCTGGGACATGGGGATCTGCCAATAACCCTCCGTTAAGTCAAGAGTCGTGATGTATCTCGCTGGTCCATGCCTCTTGATGAGTTCACCGACGCGGGGCATCGGGTATGCATCACACTATGACACCTCATTCAGCCGACGGTAGTCGTTAGAGAATCGCAAATCCTAGTTGGGTTTTGGCACAAGAACAATAGGGCTCGACCATACACTCTTCGATTCCTCTATGACCCCGAGGTCTAACATCCTCTTCATCTCGGCCGCGATCACCTCCCAGCATGCTTCCAGAATCCAATATGACTTAAGATGCATTCTCACCTGTGGATCCGTGAGCACCTTGTGCTCTATCACCTGAGTATGCCCTGGCAATTCCGAAAACAGATCCCGGTTCCGCTGTAGTAGTTCACGACACTGTTGCTTCTGGGCTGGCGATAGGGTCTCCGCAATAGTGCCTTCCTCCACCCTGCCTTCAGGAGCTGCCTCCAAGCAAGAAGTTTCCGCAGGTTCCCGGTCCCAGTATGGCTTGAGCAAGTTCACATGGTATACTTGATACGCCTCTCTGCGGCCAGGCTGGTGGACTTTATGATTAACGTCATTGATTTTTTACACCACCTCGTATGGCCCTTGCCATCTGGCCAGGAACTTGCTTTCGACGGTGGGTATTAGCACCAACACACGGTCCTCGGGCTGGAACTTGTTTAGTCTTGCCGAACGGTTATACACCCTAGCCTGGGCTTCTTGTCCCAGAGGAGATGTTCCTTCACAATGGGCATCACCTGTTACATTCTTTCCTGTAGCTGGGTGGCATTTTCAATGATGCTCCAGTGCAGCATGACTTCATCCTCCCAGGTTTCCTTGGCGATGTCGAGGAGACCTTTTGGATGTCACCCATATAGAAGCTCGAACGGCGAGAAGCCCGTGGAGGCTTGCGGAACTTTTCTGATGGAGAAAAGTAGGAATGGGAGCAGGTAGTCCCATTCTCGCCTGTCTTTTTCCACTACTTTTCTGAACATCACCTTTAAGATCTTGTTGAAGCGTTCCATCAGACCATCCGACTGCGGGTGACAAACCGAGGTCCGAATCTGGGCAATCTGGTGGACTCTACAAAGCTCCTTCATTACTTTGCTGATGAAGGGGGTTACCTAGTTGGGCAGAATCTTCTGTGGCAGCCCTGTTTGTGCAAAGATATGGATCAGCTATCGGGCTATGTTTTTGCTGGACGAGTTCCTTAGGGATACTGCTTCGGGGTACTGAGTCGCATAGTCCATGATCACCAGGATGTATTGGTGACCTCGAGCAGACTTTACTAAGGGACCCACCAGGTCCATGGCAATCCTCTCAAATGGAACCTCTATCACCGGTAGTGGAACTAAGGGGCTTCGGAAGTGGGGCGGGGGAGCAGTTATTTGGCAGGTGGGGCAGGACCTACAATAAATGAGAATTTCCCGGTAACACCCCGGCCAGTAAAATCTCCTCAAAATCCTCTCCTCCATTTTCTCGACCCCTAGGTGTCTCCCCAGAACATGTGAGTTAGCCATATCTAACACTCTCCTGTATGGCATCAGCACTAACAGCTGTTCTACTGTCTCACAGCCCCTTAGTTTAGCCACCTGGTATAGCAACTCCCCCTGCTGCGAAATGGGGGAATCTGGTATCGGCCCCCGGCTCTTGGGCAACACCATTACATACAGTACCCTGGTCAAATGCCCGAACTTGAGCAATCCGAAAGTCTTCTCCGGCTACGTCTAACTCAGGTACATCCTCCATTTCAGTCTCCACCCTGCCATCATCGCCAGCGAGGACACACAGAGGAAACTCCTTCCCTTGAGGCTTTGTCGGGACTTCTTCTCCAAGGACCTGATTTCCACGCACGTTACTAAGTCCAGTTCCCCTCCCACACAAGTCCCAAAACAAGGGAAAGTCATGGCCCAGTATAACGAGATGTATCAGGTCCTTGACCACCCTGACCTCATGGATTCGAGCACTGCAGTCTGTTTCCAGGGTCACTCTGGCCACTGGAATGTTCTTGGCGTCCCCATGTATACAGTGGACACCCACGGTTCTGGCCAAGATCAGCTGATGTGGTAAGGTAGCACTAATCAATGTCACCAGACTTCCGGAGTCCAACAGTCACAGGACCCTGACTCCGTCCACAAACATGGCACACACCTGAAGTCCCTCCCTGGATTGTCCGTCCACACTATAGACCGGATAGGTATAATAAGAGCACTGTCTGCCCAGGCTGCAGTCCATCAGCTCAGGGAACATAGGGCACCTAGCGGATATGTGCCCAGGGTTATGACACTGCCAACATATCACCTCCATCCTAGCAGACTTGGCTGGCCTATCAGTGGAACTGGGACGCCCCCCGGGTGCGGCTTTAGCCCCCTTATGTGGTGTTACTGCCCCCCTTTGGGTGCCCAATGGGGAGTGTACATTAGGTCCAGTTTTTCCAGGGACTGTTCCACCAACTGGTACCTTTCTACCAAGATCACAAGGTCATCAGTGTTCCGAGGGTCTCCATGGGCAACCCAGGTCTGTACCGGCCGGGTAGGGAATGAGTAAACCTGTTCATCATCACCCTTCCACCATCTGGGCAGGAGTGGCAGACTCAGACTGCAGCCATTTCTGGACTAGATGTAATAAGTCAAACATCTGTGAGTGAGGGGGTTTGTCGCCCGCTTATGCCCAGTAGTGTACTCTTTGCACTCTGACCAACATAGACACTCCATAGTGCGCCAATATCTCTGCCTTCAATTCTTCAATTTAGGGTACTCCTGTGCATCCTGAAGTGCCAGGTCATAGTAGGTCTTCTGGGGTTCACTGGTTAAATAGGGAGCCAGCATCTCCACCCACTGCTGAGGTGGCACCTTCTCCTGCTCCGCTACCCTCTAAAATACAGTCAATAATGCCTTAACATCATCCCCTTGGGTCATCTTTTGCATTGCCCGCCTAACGGCCTTCCTGACGTGTGAGTCATCAGTTGACCCTGGGGGTGAGGTGGACGCTCTGGCCTGGATGGCGTCAACAAGAAGCTGTATCTGCTGCTGCTGCTCTTGGTGGTGTTGCTGCTCTGCTTTCTGCTGCAACTGGTTCTGTTGTAGCAACAACTTGGTCATTTCCTGGTGCTGCTGTTGCATGCTCTGCTGGCTCTGCACATGTTGTTAGTGCTGCTGCTAGCTCTGCAGCAGGTGTTTGAGGAGCTCCTCCATGCTGCCAAGCTTCTCTAGCTGCACCAAAAGGAGAAACAGGAGGGGCGCTCCAATGGGTAATACCCGATGGTCTTTAAAGGGGGAAGGGGGTAGATTTACACTAACCTTTCCTGGTTGTACTGCCCGTACAACCAGGATTTCCAGCCTGTGGTGTATTACTGCTCACCAATCAGAGCCCAGCACTTCCTGGATGGCCGGATCACGTGACTGTGACATCATCCAAGGTCCTTCAGTCTTCTGCTCCCAGCGGTCTCTTCCTATGTAGGACTGCAACTATTCCTGTTTCTTGAAGCAGATACACGGGTTTCTGGGGAGCGCTGCCTACATCCTCCACCAAGTGTGGCAAAACGACTCGCTCGGCTGCAGTCAGAAGTAGACAAAGGTATGGTGTTCGGCTGCAGGTTTATTGGTACAGCATAAACCCAGCAGACATTGCCACAACACAACGTAGCCTCACTGGCTTGAAAGGTAAAACAAAACAAAAACCATAATGGTGGTTATGCCATGACTATGTGGAGTGGGCATGGCTGTGTGGAGTGGGCGGGGCTAATGCCACATATACACACACATACATACACAGACTCAGATTTATATATAGATATATGACATGATTTACCTTGATTAAAAATACTACTTTTCTTTTCATATCCCGTTTTGTTGGCAGATAGTTTGTGTTATTAAACATAAGAACTAGCTAAAACCAACCCTCAATGTAGCAGCACATTTATAAAAATCCAACACTTACAAATCTTAAAACAAAACACAAAGTTATCTAACATACATAGATATATAAATTGACTAAATGGTAATCAAAACAAGGTATGAAATATTGCCCATAAGAGTGCCACCAATTTTGTCCGGCCTGTTGTGGCGGTATTGTGTGAAATTATGTCCTATATGCATTTTTTTCTCTCCTTTTTGTGCTGTTCCAAAGCACCCAAAGGAAATATACCATTGCATAACAAAACATATTTATATCTTTGCTTTAATTATTTTTATTACATGAGATATCTTTTTTTCTTTTTCCCCCTAACCACTTTGTACTATGATCCAAGGTATAACTTACGTCATCTTGTCATTTTCACAATAATATTACAAGTTTGGACTCTTCAAATTGCAATAATTGTAAATTGCAACATAATGAAAAAACAACATTGTGTTTAATATAAGATGTTCTTAGTTGGTTCTACCTTCTGTAGGCTAGTAGAGTTTATGTTCTACCCGTGCAGGAAAAACAGATTATTTACTAGTACTGAAAAAAGACATTAAGTGCCCATAATATAAGTATAGAACTTTGTATAATCTAGCAATAAAGTCCCACTGGGGCAATCATAAAATGCACTTGTGACCAAGATGGTTGAAAGTAGTTTTCTGTAACATTGGCATCATTGCAGCCTGAATGAACAGGTCATCTCATCTCATTCAGGCTCTATGATTGCTTATCTTTTTCTTGTAAAGCTACTGAATCAATTTTTTGGATGCATTCTATCTGAAAGCGCTACAGTATCATCTCAAATATTGAATTCTAGCTTATATTCAGTTTAAACACATCAAATAGTTCCACAATTTCTCTAAACAAGATCTCCGTAGCAATATGACATTGAAGAAGTAAAAAGATCTTTTAATCCAAACAATTTGACCTACTTAAAATGCTATATAGAATATGGGGAAAAAATTTGACTTTCTATTTTTGTATTTTATAAGAAACATTTTTCTCACAAGCATAAATGCTGTATAAAAATATGTCTACAGTGGGGGAAATAAATATTTGATTCCTTGCTGATTTTGTAAGTTTGCCCACTGACAAAGATATGAACAGTCTATAATTTTAAGGGTAGGTTAATTTTAACAATGAGAGCTTGGCTGGACACAAAAATACGGCGAAGCCCACGCCAAAATTTTTGGGAATAATTCATAAAACAATAACCCTGCTGGAGGGGTTAATAAAGATGTAGTTCCTTATTTTTGGATTTATTAATGGATTTTCCCAAAACGTTTGGCGTGGGTTTCGCCGTATTTTTGTGTCTGGCTGGGTACAGCAGGCAGGAACGGGCTGCCCCCAACCCCCAGGTGCCTATTAGTACCTGGCCGGAAACAGAAATAAAAGGAATCCCTTTTTTTTTATTATTTCATGAATTTCATGAAATAATAAAAAAAAATGCCTGGGGCTTCGCGCAATTTCTATGTCCAGCCAGGTACAACTAGACAGCTGGGGGCTGGAATCCGCAGCGCAGGGAGGCCCAAGCTTTCTGGGCTACCCCCCGCTGCGAATTGCAGTCCGCAGCCACCTCAGAAGATGGCATGTTTAGAGGACCGCCATCTTCTGGCGCGGTAGATCCAACTCATACAGAGCTGGCCCTAAGCCCAAAATTCATCAGGTCACGCCAATATTAGATATGACCGCCGTGAATTTCTATTAATGTATTTTTAAAAAAAAAAACACACCGAGAAATTTTTTTTTTATTAGCAATAAAACAAAAAAATACAATTTGAGACTCCATCTTTATTCCAAAATAATCCTCTTCCGTCCGCCGTAGTCCAATGCAGGGTTCTTCTTTAGCTCTGCTACATCTCTGGTAGAGAACCTCTACCAGAGATGTAGCGGAGCTGTGCACCCTGGCATGGGAAATTCATGTGAGTTCATGCAGGGAAGCATGAACTCACATGAACCCTGCCAGCATCGCTACTTCAAATGAATAGCTGACTCATTTGAAAATACCGACGGGAAAGCCGGCTACAGCAGAGATCAACTTGTTCTGGCAGCAGTGACTTGCTCATGACAGCAGGATCCTCCACTCCCCCTGCCACCTCCCCACCCGATCCTGAGTTAGGAGCGGGCAGGGAGGGGCAGAGGGAGCGGGAGCGCAGAACAGGTGGAGAAAGTCGCCGAAGAAGTCTTCTCACCTGCAGCTTCCCCACCTGAGTCCTCCTCTCCCCGTTCCCTGCTGCTCGCTCCCCGCCCATTCCTAACTCAGGATCGTGTGGGGAGGTGGTGGGGAGAGCGGAGGATCCTGCTGTCAGGCTGTGGGGAAGCGAGTAGGGGGCTACATCATTGTTTAAAACCCAGCGTTAAAAAGCAGCCGGGTTTTAAACAATCATGTAGGGAATACTGCCTTTTCCTCTGCCGCCAGAACTCTATATAGGGTCCAGCAGCTGAGAAATTACTCACATTTCCCATTGACTTAAATGCTACTCGTTACTTAGCGAGTAATCGCAAGGATACTCGCAGAGTAATGAGTAGCCCGAGTACTGTACTATTCGGCGAGTACTGAATAGTAACGAGTATACTCGCTCATCCCTAACTATAATGTAAAGCTGCCTCTTACATTTGTATAATGTTTAGAAGTAACTGCTTCCTACCAGTTACCACTCCCACAGGGGTCAATACATCACTCCTGAGTGAGCCGCCCTCCCCCCTCCCTCTCTGAAAGCTTTAGTGCCATCCAACACTTCCTCATTCCTCCTTTAATCACATAGGTGTGATGTTACAACAGGTCATATCAACACAGGTCTTTCCTCCTGCTCTCTAAATAGAAAGCGATCTCTAGACTCCCAGGATTTTATGTGACATCACACCTACATGATTGTAGAAGGAATGAGGAAGTTTCAGATGGCACTGAAGCTTTCTAAGAGGGAGGAGGGAGAGCTGCTCCAAAAGGCATGACATATTGTCCCCGCTGGGAGGGGTGACGGATAAGCAACAGTTAATGAATAACTTATTTATATTAATTTTAAACATTGTACAAGTGTTAGGGTGATTTCACATCTGCGATTTTACAAATCTGGCAGAAATCTGCAGTTTTTGCAAAAACGCAATGCGGCAGACTGGCTGCACAGTTACGCCCAGGTTGTTCTTGTGCAAATGCATTGTAAAGGGACCTACACACATGTGCGGAGACTTGCTGTTTTGACAGTTATCCAGCAATTCCAGCACCTGTTGCTAGCAGCAATTTTTATCCAGCGCCAGAAGTGCGGGATTGTGGTGAAAAAACTAGTCTCTCCACATGTCCAGAGGTCACTGTACAATGCATTAAGCACAAGCACAACCTTGCCACAAGTGTGGCACATCTGCTTTTTGCAAAAAAAGTGGAATTCCACCGGATTTGCAAAACAGCAGATCAGGCAATTCTGAAGTTCAAAAGTTCAGGTTTTCCTTTTCTGCCGGAATTGTAAATAATGCAGATGTGAAAGCACCTTAACAGGCAGATTAACATTATGGTATAGGAGTGCAAGAACTGTACAAAAAAAATTATCTCCCCGAAATTTCCCTTTCAGCATCTAGAAATTGAGACATTTAAAAAAAAATTTACTTAAATGTACTTGAATTCTCAATAACATAGGAGGAAGAGAAGAGTACAGATCCTCATTTTCCATTTGCAAAGATGCATAGATTGTACAAAAGTTTCAGTAAAGCAAGAAGTCAATTATATCTATTCTGAACAGAACTCATAAGTGGATGAAACACCACCCGCAGCAGAACATATATGGTAAAAGTAAATTCTTAATGGGGTGAAAATGAGACCAGCCAGTCTGCTGCTTTCATTTGAATTAT
Organism: Allobates femoralis; assembly: GCA_033576535.1. Taxonomy (NCBI): domain Eukaryota; kingdom Metazoa; phylum Chordata; class Amphibia; order Anura; family Aromobatidae; genus Allobates; species Allobates femoralis. Next base: position 167,297,507 of record JARQOC010000001.1, on the reverse strand, counting down.
TTTATCTTTCACAAAAGAAACATTAAATCACTGTCTAAATAAAAAAGGGAAATAATGTTCTATTCCTATTGTGTGCCTCAAGCTTGAACTTTCTTTTAATGTTCTTTTATTTTTACTTCTTTTGTTATTGGCAAATTCATTATACATATAGAAGCTTTAGAGAAGCATTTTCAGATTTTCAAAAACAAAATTGTTCTGTGTAGATGTTCATTGATGATATTTATAATTAACTGAGAAGATATAATCTGTAATTTTGTAAATCTGACATCTGAGTTTAAGCATAAAGTAATAATAATAAATTAAAAATCTCTCTATGAAGCAAGATGGGAGATGTGATTATAACTAATGTAAAGGAGAAATTGACATTCCAATGAGTGATGCTGCTCATTTGTTCTCATGTTAAGTCGGTGGCCAAACATTTATAAATTGATGGCCTATAACTAGAGATGTGTGGACCCATGGTTGTTCAAGTTCAGCTAGTTTGGCCAGACTTTCAACATAAAATTTAGGTTCGGGAACTGGTTCTAACCTGAACCTGACCCTGGAATCCGGACCCCAAGTCAATGGTGACCCGAACTTGTGTGTTGAAAAGTGGCTGTAAAATGGTTGTAGTAAATGCTTGGGGGATGCAAAAGAAAGAAAAATGGGAGTAAGGCTAGGGTCAGACTTACGTCTTGCACTAGCCTGGCACATCTAGCAGAAACTTGGAAAATTTCTGCCTCTGCGCGTAGCGTTCCCACGGGTAACGCTATGTGCTGCCTGGCCATTGATCTCTATTGCAACCAGACATTTACTGTAGCCTCCGGCTCTACAGAGATTTCCAGGATGTGCGCTTTTGATGAGCGAACAGGAAACACAGACTGCAACCCTAGCCTAAGAGCATGCCAAGTATCCTGCAATCATATGTGGATAAGAAAATTACTTGCAGGAAAATGAAAAGTTGGAAATTATTGTTATTTTATTATTATTATTATTATTATTATTATTATTATTATTATTATTTATTTATATAGCGCCATTATATTCCATGGAGCTTTACATGCTAAAAGGGGCAGACTAGGACAAGTAACATAGTAACAATACAAGTAACAATAAATGTGGACAATTCGGTCGTACAGATACAAGAGGGGAGAAATCCTGTCCGCGAGGGCTCACAGTCTATGAGGGGCGGGTGGGGATACAGTGGGAGGGGAAGTTCCAGTCGTGAGGCGGTGTGGTGGACCGGGACTTATTGCAGGTGGTAGGCTTGGTGGAAGAGGTGGGTCTTCAGGCTTCTTTTGAAGGTTCCCAGGGTAGGAGAATGTCTGATGTGTTGGGGCAGTGAGTTCCAGAGTATGGGTGAAGCACGGGAGAAATCCTGTATGCAGTTGTGCGAAGAGGAGATGTGGGGGGAGTAGAGGAGGAGCTCTTGGAGTATCGCAGGTTGTGTGAGGGTAGGTATCGGGAGACCATGTCAGAGATGTATGGATGGGACAGGTTGTGGATGGCTTTGTATGTCATGGTAAATGTTTTAAACTGGGATCTCTGGGAAGTAGGGAGCCAGTGAAGGGCTTGGCAGAGGGGGGAGACAGGGGAGTAGCGGGGGAACAGATCGATTAGCCGGGCAGCGGAGTTCAGGATAGATTGGAGAGGTGCAAGGGAGGTATTGGGGAGGCCGGTGAGCAGGAGGTTGCAGTAGTCGAGGCGAGAGATGATGAGAGCGTGAATAAGGGTTTTAGCAGTGTCGTGGTCAAGGAAAGTGTGGATCCTATAGATGTTTTTGAGCTGGAGTTGGCAGGAGGTGGCGAGGGCCTGGATGTGGGGCTTGAAGGAGAGGGAAGAGTCAAGGATAACCCCGAGGCACTTGGCTTGGGGCACTGGGGAGAGAGAGCATGAAATGTAACTGCAGCTAGTTTGCTTCAACATTTATATACCCATGTTTGTGTGTTTTTCATATCTTTGTTTGAAATTTGAAAAACAAAAATTAAATGATAAAAAGGAATCACATAGAATGCATAATGCCTTAAAGGACCATGTACTTACTTTTTTGGTGTTTTCTGCAAACAATTTTAATTACAATGTTGTGCATTTTTCATACCTTATTTTGAAATATTAACAAGGCTACAAGCTAGCCAAAACATGTTGCCTGAAGACATGATAAACTGATCTGTGTGTTTTTGCGTGCTAAGAAACCTCTTTTTACCTGGATACCAATAAATGGAATTTTTATAAAGAACTCACGGTGCAATTTTCCTCAACTCGCTGGACAATTCTTGGAAGTTATTTGGAAATAAATTTGTTATGTATTTTTAATTTCCTCCATATGCTTTGCACAAGGTCCTAAAAGGCCCGGGTTATGTGAAAGTGTATATTTCATTCTGGGGTTAACTGCATTACTGTTATATAGAGTATATTTATAAAAATGAAGGTACTTTGGAGATAATTTGTCCAATTCATGAGAGCCAATTAGTCACGGCAAGGCAATCTTTCTTTGAAGACCCCAAGCCTAATATTTATCAAACATGCCTCTCATAAATTGGCAAATCTGTGCACCAAGTATCTTCAATTTTATGAGCATATTTTATATAGCAGTAATGCAATTAAAATATCATATTTTCAACTTTGCATTTATATTGCCTGCATTTTTTTGTCATGCATCAGTATCCTTCGAAATCCTGAAGCATCCTGATCAGACATGCGTCCCTATTCTTAAAATAGGGACGCATGGACATCAGGTGGCATCACGTTTTCGACAGATGCAGACAAGTGCGTTGTTTTGAGCAAACCCCTGCATGCATAATGTTGGGATTTTGTGTCGCAGTAAATATCCTTATGTGTCCAGATGTGGCACAATGTGTCAAAATGACGCATTGATATAAATGGTGACGTATGCGGCCCCGAATGGATGTGACCAAGCTGGATCAGTACTCAACACTAAGCATGCCCAGATGACTTCCAGCCTAAAGATATCTCCCTCTCTTGCTCTCCAGACTGATGAAACTGTAATCTCCTGGACAAAGTCTAATTTCTATTACAAAACACAATGATGAAAATGCCTACAAAACCCATATAACTGCATAGTTTTTTTGCCTGATCCTGTACCTGATCAGGCAAAAAGAACGCTGTGGTGCAATGTGTTTTTACGTGCTTCAGAATATGTAGATGCACCCATTTGCGCCCTGATCAGGACCAAATGCAAGTGTGAAACTAGCCTTAGGTTAGGGTCAGATTAATGTTAAAGGGGCTTTGTGTTTAAAACATAGCACTGTGTTAAGGCTACCATAACTTACTACCATGGTAGCGCCATGTTAACGCTGCCAGTGCTTACCTATGGTGACGCGGCCCGTAGCGCCGCGCTCAAACACCAGCATCTGAATGAAATCTCAAGCTTTTTCCTAATGCGAAAAAAGACGTTTTTGAAAGCATCTTTTCTCGCGTTAGGAAAAAGCGTGAGATTTCAGATGCCGGCGTTTGAGCCGCGCTAGGGGCCACGTCACCATAGGTAAACATTGGCAGCATTAACGCAGCGCTACCATGGCGGTAGCACTATGTTAATGCTGCCAAAACCTATGTTTTAAACGCAAAGCCCCTTTAATGTTAATCTGACTCTAGTCACATTTGCGTCATGACCCTAGCCTGACGGAAGCGCTAAAAACTTAGAAATTTCAGCCTCAACGCATAGCGTTAACGGCAGGTAACGCTATATGCTGCGAGGCTATTGCGCCCTATGACAACCTGATGTTTACCTTGGCAACCGGCTCCATTCAAAGCTCCCGGATATATGGTTTTGGACAGCGCACAGGAAACGCGGTCTGCAGCATTTTCCTGTGCGCCGTCTAAAAGCGCATATCCTGCAGCTTTGAATGGAGCTGGTTGCTGAGGCTGAAATTTCTAAATTTTTAAAGCTTCCTTCAGGCTAGGGTCATGACGCAAATGTGACCATAGCCTTACAGAGTGCTTTTATTTGTATGTTCTGCAGTTATAGCAGCTTGTACCTGTTCACACTTGCTTTATTATGTTTGATGTGCTGGTGAGCCTTTTGTATATTGTGTAGACCTCATGTGATGTCATGACTTCATCACAATGCTAGAGATGTTAATGATGCCTTTGAAGAGAATGGTCTGCTGAATGTACATATCAAGATGACCGATACAGAGTAGGGCTACCTATCATAGATTTGATGAGTATTAATTATTTAATTTTTTTAAAACCCTTTCCAGTTTTTTATAATAGAGAAAAATTACTACGGTTATTGTATTCATTGTATTTGAATTAGACAAAGGTACATTTTTAGTAAGGGCTGCTTTACACACACCAACTTCTGTGACCAACTTCTGAACAGATCTCTGGTTGCAGTGAAATCATGGACACATTGTTCCATTCGTACACAGCCACAAAATGGAGCAATGTGTCCATGATTTCACTGCAACCAGAGATCTGTTCAGAAGTTGTCCACAGAAGTTGGTGTGTGTAAAGCGGCCCTAAAATTTGAGGCAATTTCGATTTGCCATGAACTAATTCACTCATCTTTAGTATTTAATTGGACATACTCTTAAAAATGTATATATAGCCTAGAAGCTAACTTTTACGTTCTGTATGGAGCACTATGGCACCCCTGATATATTACATGGGATACTTTTAACAAAAACAAAGATACATTTTGAAAACTTGTTAAAACAGATTTAGATTATAACAGATTAAAACAGATTTTATTATATTACATTTATTACATTAAAGATATATTAAAACAGATTTAGAAAAGGTGTCATGGTGCATTATAAACTTGATAAATAATTTCATTCTTCATTGCTACCTAGCAAAGTAAATGTTCAGACACATTTTAACAGAAAAGAAAGCAATATACCGTATATACTCGTGTATAAGCCGAGTTTTTCAGCCCAAAAATTGGGCTGAAAAGTCCCCCCCTCGGCTTATACACGAGTCATATGGTATTCAGTGGGGGGGGGGGGGCTGTGACCGGGGGCTGGAGGAGGCAGGAGGGGGCCGCGGTGACCGCAGGCGGTCACGTGGGGCCGCCTCATTAGTGCAATGAATATGCACGGCATCCCCCCGCCCATCAGCGGCAGGGGGATGCCGTGCATATTGCACTGCACAGCCCCCCTCCTTAATATGGGTCCCCCAGCAGAAATAAACAGCCCCCCCTCCTTATCACGTCCCCCCCAGGCTGCGGCAGCTGTGAAAATAACAAACACTTTATACATCACCTTCCGACGCAGCTCCTCCGGTCCCGGCTCCTCCGCTCGCTGGCGTCTTCTTCCTTCTGGTGCCGGTGTCATGTGACCGGGCGCAGGAGATGACGTCATTTCCTGCGCGCGGTCACAGAAGCCGACACAAGAAGAAGAAGACGCCAGCGAGCGGAGGAGCCGGGACCGGAGGAGCTGCGTCGGAAGGTGATGTATAAAGTGTTTGTTATTTTCACAGCTGCCGCAGCCTGGGGGGGACGTGATAAGGAGGGGGGGGGCTGTTTATTTCTGCTGGGGGACCCATAATAAGGAGGGGGGCTGTTTACTACCACTGGGGCTGTTTACTACCACTGGGGCTGCATATACTACCACTGGGGCTGTATATACTACCACTGGGGCTGCATATACTACCACTGGGGCTGCATATACTACCACTGGGGCTGTTTACTACCACTGGGGCTGCATATACTACCACTGGGGCTGTTTACTACCACTGGGGCTGTTTACTACCACTGGGGCTGTTTACTACCACTGGGGCTGCATATACTACCACTGGGGCTGTATATACTACCACTGGGGCTGCATATACTACCACTGGGGCTGTTTACTACCACTGGGGCTGCATATACTACCACTGGGGCTGCATATACTACCACTGGGGCTGTTTACTACCACTGGGGCTGCATATACTACCACTGGGGCTGCATATACTACCACTGGGGCTGTTTACTACCACTGGGGCTGCATATACTACCACTGGGGCTGTTTACTACCACTGGGGCTGCATATACTACCACTGGGGCTGTTTACTACCACTGGGGCTGCATATACTACCACTGGGGCTGCATATACTACCACTGGGGCTGCATATACTACCACTGGGGCTGCATATACTACCACTGGGGCTGTTTACTACCACTGGGGCTGTTTACTACCACTGGGGCTGCATATACTACCACTGGGGCTGTTTACTACCACTGGGGCTGCATATACTACCACTGGGGCTGTTTACTACCACTGGGGCTGTTTACTACCACTGGGGCTGTTTACTACCACTGGGGCTGCATATACTACCACTGGGGCTGTTTACTACCACTGGGGCTGCATATACTACCACTGGGGCTGCATATACTACCACTGGGGCTGCATATACTACCACTGGGGCTGTTTACTACCACTGGGGCTGCATATACTACCACTGGGGCTGTTTACTACCACTGGGGCTGCATATACTACCACTGGGGCTGTATATACTACCACTGGGGCTGCATATACTACCACTGGGGCTGTTTACTACCACTGGGGCTGCATATACTACCACTGGGGCTGTATATACTACCACTGGGGCTGCATATACTACCACTGGGGCTGTATATACTACTGGGGCTGCATGTATACTACCACTGGGGCTGCTGCTGTATACTACCACTGAGGCTGCTGTATATACCTCTGGGGCTGCTATATACCACACTGCTGGGGCTGTATACCTGTGCTGGGGTCCACCCTCGGCTTATACACGAGTCAATAGATTTTCCCAGGTTTTGGGGGCAAAAGTAGGGGGTCGGCTTATACACGGGTCGGCTTATACACGAGTATATACGGTATGTATAGTTTTGAAATTCTGATTTTATAATATTTAAATATAAATGTTCTCTCACAAAAGTACAATCTTACTGCTCTTGCACTTCGTGAACTAATGTTACTTCCAAAATAATAATTTTGCCTACAAATTGCTTTAAAAGGCTTTGCCATTCATCATAATTCTCAAATGACATTCTGTATTTCGCTAAATCGTATCGCCTTTCTGCTGGTTTGACCCCCAAATTACCACTAATGGATTTTTAGCTTTTCTAAATAACACAAAGACGAACCACTTGATAATTCTGAAAGGTCTACTTTTCAATGTTTCACAAAGCTGTTGAGTAAACAAGGCTTCACCACTTTATTTTGTGAGTAGTTTATTTCTTAGTGATTCTTTGAAAAGTTCAGATAAGATGAAACTTTTATGCCATGTACATTTCTTGGAAGAACATGCAAATTGTCACTTTAGTGGGAAGTGAGCAACTCTTATGACCTAGGATTTGTGCCAGATCAGAATCCCAAACTGCAGATGCTGCGTTTTGGGGTGATTGCCCCTCATCAGTGCAGTGTGTGGGAATTCTGAACTGGCTGTATGACAGACTGAGACGAGGTATGGGGAACTGGCTTTCTATCTTATGGAGAGGAATCTGCCTGCCACCACAAGGCCGCCTTGTGGCAGCAGGCAGATTCCTCTCCACCTTGTAAGAACATGGCGCACATACAGGGGTTGGACAAAATAATGGAAACACCTGGAAAAATCAACCAAGTTAGTTTAAAATGGTGTAGGTCCACCTTTTGTGGCGATTACAGCCTCAATTCTCCGAGGTATGGATTCATACAAGGTGATATCATTGACCTGGTGGATCTCCACAAAATAGCACCCCAGATCATCACAGACCCTCCGCCATGTTCGGAGAAGGCAGTCTGGATGGAATGCTTCTTTCGGCTCTCTCCAAATGTACACTCGGCCGGAGGTCAGAAAATGGGGTAAACGATGATTCATCTGAGAATATCACATGTTTCCACTGCTCGAGGGACCAATTCTGGAGGTTTCTACACCACTTTAAACGCTTAGAAACATTTGTCATTGAGACCAGCGGTTTTCTATTTGCAGCTCTTCCGTAGAATCCAGATTTGTGCACCTCCCGATGAACAGTTTTCGTAGAAACTGGGTTCTGTAGGTGTTCACTGAGCTCAGCAGTGATTTTCAGAGCCGTGGTCTTGCGATCCTCTCTCACAATTCGCTTTAGAGTCCGACGGTCTCTCTCAGACAACTTCGACTTTCGGCCGGACCTGTGCTTTGCTGCGGACGTTTTTCCTTCTCTTTCAAACGCAGTCATTACTTTGGAGACAGAACCTCTTGACACGCCAAGCATTCGGGCACTTTCTGTTACACTAGCGCCTGCCATACGAGCACCAACAATTTGGCCTTTTTGAAAATCCGAAAGGGCTGCCATTGGTATCATGTTCTCATTAATGTTCTTACAATTCGGCAAAACAAACAGTTAATTTACATACACATATCATTTAACACAAATAATTAACTACAAAACATTAACATGTGTCACGGTTTGCATGTTTATAACTTGTCCGAAGATTATGATGCCAAAACGTTAGGTATTTCCATTATTTTGTCCAACCCCTGTACTTCACCACATTTACATAGGGAACATTTAAATTGCTGTTATATGATGTTCATAGTTTGTTTTCTTTAATATGAATTTTAAAAGTATTTTTTTCAAACATATATATTTTAGTTTGAAGATTTTCTGATTATTAAAGAACAATTTATAAAGCAATCTTAAAACAAAGGGCAGGGGAGGAATTCATCTAGATTAGAATATCATACAGCAGTCTTGTACTTATAGTCTGCTGTAGAATTGTGTGCTTAATTTTACTGAGGCACATACCCATTAATAAAAATGGCACATCTTTTAGACTGTCTGGTGTTCAGAGAATAATACCTATGTGTCATGATGACTATGGATACATGATGAACTGGGGCATCTGGTCTGCCTATCAAGATAGGGAGCGCTGAACTATTCCTATCACAGGGGTACTCCTGACGGTTGAGATGCCCAAGTCTCCTATCCTGGCCATACTATTGTCCAGCCCTGAGCTGATTCTAAATCCTCCTCTCCCTGCAGCAGGGGAGTAATGAAACCCACAAATAAGGACAGACAAAGGAAAATATATAACTCAGTTACAAAGCATGCACACACAAAGGTAAAGACAGTAAGAATACCAAGAGGAAAAACTAGAGCAGGAATGCAGCAAAAGAACAACAGGGAAGAACTACAACAACTGCACCAGGCATATAGCAGAACTTTATCCAGAACATCTGAGACACCACACCTCACAGACCAACAAAACATAAAATATAGCTGCTATGGATCAATAGATTCCTCCAGCGTAAATAGGAGGGGGAGCCGCTTTGATAGACCTCCCCACAACATATGATAAGAAGAGCAACCAGACCAGCAGAGAATAACTCTTGCTAGCCTGCTTATGAATCAGCGCACAGCCAGTTGATGCCTGAGTATACCTGTGTTGATTTCAGACACCAGAGAAACCATTGGCCAGAGTGTCAGAATCTGCAATCTGAACAGAGCCCAACGCCATCATGACAGTGGGTGAAGTTTGGCAAAACTCTGTGTGACACTATGGCACCTTTGACCTTCAACAAATTTCAGCTACAATATTTTCTGGAGTATATTATAGTAAATTTGTGATGTGGAGGCAACCACACCACCTTTTTCTAAGCCTTGAAAGCTTGTTTTGTTTTCCAAGAAGTGCTAGGGTACATATTCACAGAATTTTGCACAAATGCAATTTACCATGATGATGATAGTTGGCATACACAGGAGATGATCATTTGTGCTGTGCAGAGCCGTGCATCAGCATAAGCAATAAGATAGTGGCATCTTAAAGTCTTTTAACCCCTTCACAACCCATGATGTACATGTACGTCATGGATCAGCTCTCTCATTTTGATGTGAGCGTCGGCGGTGAGCTCACATAATTTCCCCGACATCTCAGCTTATATCATCAGCTGAAATGTGGGGCTAACATCACCAATCGGATCCGCAAATGATTCATTGATTGTATCATGAATTCAAAGATATACTTCCCTATAATGAAAGACAAGATGCTACCACCTACCTTTGGTAGATGCGCAGAGAATCACAGATGTGCAATACAGTTCCATTGTTACTAAGATAAAAGTTATCCATGCTATTGACTGGTTCTGGCACCAGTGGTGGAACTGCACCAAATGACAAGTTATCACCTATCCTGTGGATAGAAGATCACTTATTTCATTAGAAAAAAACTCCATTAAGTATTAGACTTTTGGTTACATATATCACATTTACTAGAATTTGGTCCTTCTAACTCTGGATGATAACCCTATTACATTTGTGCTTGTTATTCTCATTGAACTAAAGAAAGCAATACCTATTAAATGACAGCTTACATATGAGTGATTAGCCTCTTATAGCAAAATTGAGTTCAGCAAATATATTTTTTATATAGAAAGCAAATTTTAAGCCAGACTAATAATATTAGATTCTTCTAAGGGTGGAGGCACACTGGCATTTACCTCGCGCGAGTCTAATGCGTGACAAACGCTCATTCAACTCGGACCTGTATCTTTCAGTGATACAGGTCACATTAATGCGAGTTTCACGCATTACACTCGCTTTGCGAGGGCAATGCGATTACAATCGCAGCATGCTGCGTATGTGTGCGTTTCCTACGCGCGTACGGCCAATGAAAGTCTATGGCGGCGTATTTTTCTCGCATGAAGGCAGCACACCATGCGATAATCGCAGCCGTGTGCTGTCAAAATCACTGGCCCCCCGCAGTCTCCATACAGTTTCAATAATGTTTCATTGCTGTGACAGCAGCAGTGAAGCATTATTGTATGTCTAATTTATTATTTATTGCAAAGATACACTTATCAGCTTCATTTTACAAGTTTTTACAATGTCGGCTGTTCAGTTCATTCATTCAGCACTGTGCTACCGAGGGGGTTTTAAACCAGTGATTAAGGGGTTAATCAGATGCTGGTGTCATGACACCATCTGTCCAGGGGTTGTCCTCCACCCCTGGATTCATGGTGACATGACATCATGTGTCTGAATGGGTTAATTTTTCTGTCAAACAAGTTTCATTTAGTGTCGGGTGTAGAGAAGTGAGGACTTCAGCACCATGGACAGCTCCTTACAAATCACGGCTCCCGACATTAAATGAAACTTGTTTGACAGAAAAATTAACCCATTCAGACACATGATGTCATGTCACCATGAATCCATGAATGAATGAACTGAACAGCCGACATTGTAAAAACTTGTAAAATGAAGCTGATAAGTGTATCTTTGCAATAAATAAGTAATTAGACATACAATAATGCTTCACTGCTGCTGTCACAGCAATGAAACATTATTGTACCTGTATGGGGATAGCAGGAATGCTGTTCCATGGTCCATCAAGACCATGGACAGCAGAGAAAAAAAACAGCAAACACGCACTCACACCTCACACTCGCACCACATACACTTACATACAGCCAGGCACACTCACCACACGCACCACACTCGGACCACACTAGCACCAAACACGCACAGCACTCGCATCACTGTCATGCATCAAAAACGCGGCGTTTTTGATGCATGATAGTGTGCCTCCACCCTAATAATGTGAATAGTTTGTTAAAGGAACACATTGTTGTTTCACATATCTAAAAGGGAAAAAGAAAAATCATTAGTCTGTGGCAATAGCATTTTGTGTGTCAGAAGTGTTGATGTTTTGCAAAGATAGGTTGTCACATTTTATGCACTTCATTAAATGAGAGAAAACCTAGTAAATGGTAAAATACATTTCTTTTGGAGAATCTTTGTATAATCGTGTACAGTTTTATGATTTCCATGCTATGACCTTGGACAAAAATAACATTATTACATAACAGTTGAAGCTAAAATTAATTAACACTTCGTAGAGAACCTTGGGTTCCTGGAGATTATGCAATGAATGCATTTGCAGCTATTATTTCTGTTAGACATGTTTGGACACATGCAACATCCCATGATTGCTTGAACGTAATAGATGAGAAAAATACACATGTCCTTGGTAAACTGCAAAGAATATTAACAAAAATGCTTCACTATCCTCATAACAATAGCCTAATTACTAATACAGAAAACTAAAATCATATGTAAACCCATCTCCTAATTGGGTAAATTTGAATATTAAAAATCACAGTAATACAAAACAGTAATCACATGATAAAGCTCAAATAGAAAATAATTAAAACAAAGCATTTAATAATAAAAAAAAATAGTAATTTTTGATAGTGTTTAAAGAGAACATTTTACCAGTCTGAGCATACTAAAACAGCCACAACATGGAATAATGGCTGCAGAGCTGAGGAAATTGTATTTTTTTATTTTCCTTTCAACTGCAGACATATTACCCTGCAAAGTGTAGGCTAAAATTTAAGTAAAATTCAACTGATTTATCTCTGGAAGTGTGTATGTCTTCCCCTCCATGAGGTTGACCAGTCATAAGCAGGTAACATTATTCAGGGGAGAAATGAACATGGCCTGCTCTTCCCACTGATCTGTGCAGCTGCTATGTAAAGGTTCAGCAAAGCTGAACTATGTATCATTACAAACACTTTCAAATCTCATTTCTCAGTGCTATCACTTCTCACACCCCCTTATTGACTGTTATGAAATGATACATGGAAGTCTTTGTAATTATATGCTGCATAACTCAGCTCTATTCTATCTCTACACCGTAGCTGTTGGCATTGGTGAAAAGAAGAGGGCCTGTTCTTTTCTCTCTGCATGAAGATACCCACTTATAATTAGTCAAGCATATGAGTGGAAGAAGTAGTTGCCACCAAAGATAAATCTCCAGATGAATTATGCAGAAATTTGCAAGCCTTGCTGAGGGAAGCAAGGAGTGCTTTAATGTTCAATAAGTTAGATAAGTACATAGTTAAATACAATATCACATTTTAACACAAAAGCATAGCAAATTAACATTTGGTGTCTTCTTTAACTTTGTCCATTGTTTACTTACAATTTGTGTACTGTTCATTCCCATTTATAATGTATTCCATGAACAATAGTAGGTGTGTATTTTGTAGCATGTAATTAAATCTTCAACAGCCATTTGAGGGTGAATATATGTGCTCTGGATGTTACAATATTGATTATTTGGAGGCCAAGGTAATGGATCTAAATATGTATCTTGTGAAGCCCAGAAGCATTGCAAACCTGGAGTGAAGATTAGAGCTCGCTGAGCATGCTCTGACCAGGACCAGTCATATAAAGGTGGGTGGAAGTTGGGAAGCTCAGCAACCCTTAAGTACTAACTGGGTAGCACTTAGAAGAGTAGGGGAAATGTGTCAGGGAGCTTAGTCCTAATCTGGTGCCACCCAGTAAATATGCCGGTTTGACTGAAATTAGGTTTATAAATCCAGGACTAGGATGAATACAGCAGGGCATTGTTCCTAGCAACCAGAAACATAAATGGTGTAGTAAGGAGAGATTTAGGATTACAGCCAATGTCAGAGAGATGTTGGTGATAGGAAAATCTATAATTAGGTGGATAGACAGGGTCATCTGTTGCGAAGACCGTTAATGCCAACTAATGCGTTGTCCACTGACAGCTTGAGTTCAACATATTGCAGATCAGATAGACAGATTGCTGGGTAGAGCTCGGGAAAACCTGTGGCCATGGTATATACTCCTACCAAAGACAAAGTCAGAGGGAGATAGAAGTTCCTTAAAAATGAATACAGGGCCTTAGGAGAGAAGCTGAAATCAAAGACTTTCAGGTAGTGTTTTCAGAAATACTACTGATGCCATGAGCGTCACTCATGCAAAAGGAAGATGGATAAATAAATTGCTTAGAAAATCATGCGGAAAGGAAGGGCTTGGATTCAAGACCTAACAAATCTGTTGGTTACAGGCTCTACAGTAGGGAAAAGCAATGCATCAAAATGGAGGGAGCAACTGTGCTAGGGAAAAAAATTAGTCAGAAGAAGGAGCTTTTAACTAGAAACTAGGAAGAGAGAGTAGGTATACAAAAAGGGATCAATAAAGATTTAGAGGTGGCTGAAATGTGCAAGGAAAGTAGAGAGTATTAATAGTGATAAATGTGCTAATAATATTAAATGTCTGATGGTGGATGCAAGAAGTTGTGCAATAACATTCATAAATGCATGATTCTTATGACAGCCAAAGACTATGATGTGATGAGCATTAGAGAAACTTGTCTGGATGAAAGCCATAACTTGGCGAAAAATGTAGGGGTTAAACTACAATCAGAAAGGACAGGAAAGACAAAATCGGGGGGGTTATATTTTTTCATTAAATCTAATTTAAAACATGCGAACATTAATTATAATATTGAGGGAGCTGCAAAAAGCCTGAAGAGCCTGTATTGGTAAACGTACATGTAAATGGCAATTATGCCAAGTTTCTAATTAAAATTTGTTTAGTCTATAGAGATGAGCCACCACCCCGGTGTTCGAATTCGATTCGGTTCGCCGAATTGGGCATTCGTTCGTCGAATGTTCGTCGAATGTTTGTCGAACACCGTTGGATCCCATTGAAAACAAAGGCAGGCCGACACAAACACATACAAACACATAGAAAACACATAGAAAACACCTTCTAAAGTGTCCAAAAGGTGACAAACTACTGTATATACTCGTGTATAAGCCGACCCGTGTATAAGCCGACCCCCCTACTTTTGCCCCCAAATCCTGGGAAAACCTATTGACTCGTGTATAAGCCGAGGGTGGACCCCAACACAGCTATACAGCCCCCAGCAGTGTGGTATACAGGCCCCCCAATGGTAGTATACAGCAGCCTCCCCAGTGGCATATACAGGCCCCAGTAGTATATACAGCAACCCCAGTGGTATACAGCAGCCTCCCCGTGGTATATACAGACCCCACCAGTATATACAGCAGCCTCAGTGGTATATACAGCAGCCCCAGTGGTATATACAGCAGCCCCAGTGGTATACAGGCCCCAGCAGTATATACAGCAGCCCTGGGGGTATACAGCAGCCTCCAGGGGTTATACAGCACCCCCCAGGGGTTATACAGCAGCCCCCAGGGGTTATACAGCAGCCCCCAGGGTTAATACAGCGGCCCCCAGAGGTAATACAGCGGCCCCCAGGGGGTAATACAGCGGCCCCCAGGGGTAATACAGCGGCCCCCAGGGGTATACAGCGGCCCCCTAGGGGTACCCAGCATCCCCCAGGGGGTACCCAGCAGCCCCCTGGGGGTACCCAGCAGCCCCCAAATGCTGGCACTCACCCCCCCTCCTGCTTATCTTACCATCCCGGTCTTCTGCTCAGCGCCGCTCCTCGGTGCTCCGTTCTTCATGCTCCGTCCTCGCTGCATCCGGGATCTCCGGCCGTCGCACGATGACGTCATATGCCTGCGACGGCCGGGGATCCCGGATGTAGCTGGACGGGAGGATGAAGAACGGATCACCGAGGAGCGGCGCTGAGCAGAAGACCGGGATGGTAATATAAGCAGCGGGGGGGGGCCCTTACAAGGAGGGGGGGTGAGTGCCAGCATTTGGGGGCATATATGAACTGCTTCCCCCTGCCGCTGATTGACAGGGGGAAGCAGTGCATATATAATGAGCGGCCCCACGTGACGGGGCCGCTCATACAGCAGCCTCCCCCCGCCTCCTCCAGCCTCCACAGCCCCCACCAACCGCATTGACTCGTATATAAGCCGAGGGGGAGACTTTTCAGCCCAAATTTTGGGCTGAAAAACTCGGCTTATACACGAGTATATACGGTACTCAGAAGATACAACAAACATATGGAACAGTGAAAAGTACATATAAAAATGCAAAAAGAAAAGAGATAGACGAGTAAAATGGGGTGGAGACACAGATATAGGCATGTCATGCCCTTCCAAAATCAGTTTTTATTCCAGTAGTTGTAAGGCATCATGCACACGATGAGTATTTGGTGAGTTTAATTTCAGTATTTGTAAGGCCATATTCAGATGATGATTATTCGGTGCGTTTCACTTCAGTATCTGTAAGGCCACGTTCAGAAGATGAGTATTTGGTGAGTTTTACTTAAGTATCTGTAAGGCCATATTCAGATGATGATTATTTGGTGAGTTTTAGTTTACTATCTTTAAGGCCACATCCAGAAGATGAGTATTTGGTGAGTTTTACTTCAGTATCTGTAAGGCCACGTTCAGAAGATGAGTATTTGGTGAGTTTTACTTCACTATCTTTAAGGCCACATCCAGAAGATGAGTATTTGGTGAGTTTTACTTCTGTATCTGTAAGGCCTCATGCAGGCGATGAGTATTTGGTGTTTTTTACCTCAGCATCTGTAAGGCCTCGTGCACACTCTGAGAATTGTGTCACATTTAAGGGACTACAACAAGAGTCTCCCTTTTTTTCCAAAAAATTGGGCCCAGACACCACTTCAGTGGCATCAATTGCCCCACAGTTTCAAGCTTAAAATGAGTGAGGTGACTTTCATGCAGCACATTCCAAAATCCACAAGCCTTTAGTCTCCCCATGTTATCTGTAAGATTTGTCACCAAAATCTAAGTAGAGGCCAAAAAAATCAATAGTTTGAGTAGTTCATGCATGAACCGTCACATGGATATGAAGCAAAAGTCACAGTGGGAAGCACCACTGTTCTACAATGCGGCCTAGCGGACTGGGCCAACCAACGTCTGGCCCATCAAGTGCATCCGCTGCCACTTCATCCTCTGTGACTGTGGGGACAGCAGTCACACATGCTTTTGGACGCAGACCTTCCACCTCTTTACCCGCAACAGCCAGTGTGATTGGAATGTCTTCAGTTCTTTTGGAAGTGGAAACACCTGCTGGTGTTGAGCGCTGTCAGACATCAAGAGCACCACCTTTGGATGAAGACAACATAATATGTCCGCCTGCACCTTCCTCACAGACCAACAGTTTTCCAAGGACACCCTACTCAACTGTGTCTCAGCACAGCAGCCAGCCCTCGGTCCCTCAGATGTGGACAAGTAAAGGACCATTTCCTCCTAGCCATGACAAAGCTAAGAGGTTGAATTTCACCATCTGCAAGCTGTTGGCTACAGAAATGCTCCGTCTCCGCCTGTTGTACACAGAGGATTTTTGAGACCTTGTGTCCGTCGCAGTGCCCCAGTACCAGATGCCTAGTCGCCACTACTTCTTAAGAAAGCTGTGGCTGCGCTACACCGGCATGTCGCACACAACATCACCGCTTCCTTGAGAAACTCTGTGTGTGACAGGGTGCATTTCACCACAGACACTTGGACCAGAAAGCATGGACAGGGGCGTTGCATGGTGGTGACTGTGCACTGGGTAACTATGAAGACAGCAGGAGAAGGGGCTGCTGTCCAAGTCTTGCCATCCCACGAGTTGTGCGTCAATCCTCTGTATGTACACGTTCCTCCACTGCTTCTGCCTCCTCAACCTCGTCTCGGTCCTCCACCTGCACCCAAAGCCTGTCTGGTAATGCCACCCGTGTTCTAACTGCGTACAAGAAATCCTGCTCACCTCCTTACTATGATGGCAGCAGGGCTCAACGGCATCAGGTGGTCTTTACCTTGAAATGTCTGGGAAATGTGAGTCACACAGCTGAGGATTTGTGGTCAGCTGTGGGACCGAGTTTCATCAGTGCTTGTCTCCACTGAACCTGCAGCCAGGGAAGGCCGTGTTGACAATGCTGCAATGCTGGGTGCAGCCCTCCACTGGGGCAATGTGACACGTGCCTTGCATGGCTCACGTCTTAAACCTGTTTTTGCACACTATCCAGGCCTAGATAGTCTTCAGCAGAGGGCACGGTCGCTGTGTGCTCACTTCCGCCATTCGCATCCCGCAGCTCAATGCCTTGCATCTCTACGGAAGTCGTTCGGCCTGCCAGTTCACTGGCTGAAATGCGATGTGCCGACACAATGGAATTCAACTCTGCACATGTTGCAGCAACTGTGGCAGCACCGACGAGCCCTGGTGCAATACGTCATGATGTATAACCTGGGCCTACGAGATCCAGAGGTGGGGCAAATCACACAGCTGGAGTGGTCTGAAATGAAGGACCTATGCACCATTCTGTACAGTATTGAAATGTCGATGAAGATGTTTAGTGATGATGATGCCATTATCAGCATGACTATTCCTGTTATTTACATGCTGGAGCACACTTTAAACAGTATTCGGAGTCAGGTGGTGGCACTACAGGAGGGGGAGGAAGTACAGGAGGAGTCGTATGCAGAAGGGCTCACAAGATCTCCAAGGTGCAGTTCACAGTTTATGAATGAGGGTCTACATTATGCTTGGTCAGAACCTTCTTTATCTGGGCCTGGATCCGACTCCAAAAGCTTCTGGGTATCAGTGCAGATAATATCCTCGTCTTGACTCACAAAAGCTTTGGAGCAGACATCTGATTCCCAGGCTATAGTATGAGTGAAGAGCGATGCATACTCAACCATCTGTCTTACCCCATACTCAGATGGGTGGCTTGAGACTTGGGAGCTGTGCGGAAGCAAGTGGGATTGGGGTGACACCTCTGAGGACTGGTGTATTTGTGATGTAGAAGTTGAGGTGAAGGAGAGCTCACTTGCTGAAGCGCTTGCTATCTATTCAATTGCCTGCTCTTTTTGTGCCTCATCGAGAATTGGTGTTGATCGTCGTCTGAGTTGTGTCCGTACAAAAGGGATCATATCAGAATCTCCATGGAAAGAAGTAGACATCTTACTTTGGCTGGAAGACGGTCTTTCTTCAGCAGATGTTACTCTTGGTTTCCCATGTACCCCACAGACACAAACTTTTTTCCCTTTCCACCACGCCTATTCCCCCTTCCACCAGCAGCAGGCCTTTTGCCACTCATTTTGTATGTGAACAAATTGGCAACTCTGCAGTTGTTGGCAAAAAATATTCTGAAGGAAATCGAGCAGAGCTGAGTGGCCAGACAGTGGTACTAGGCACAAAAAATTATGTTTGATAGGTGCAGTTAAAAATTAGTATAATGAACTACACTCAAGGGGTACTTGGTTGTATTACATGTGGCCTACACTACAGTTTTTTATGGACACTGCTTTTAGGCAAAAAACTGACAGGTTTGCTAGGTGCAGTTAAAAATTAGTAGAATGAACTACACTCAAAGTGTACTTGGTTGTATTACACGTGGCCTACAGTAATGTTTTTTGTGGACACTGCTTTTAGGCAAAAACTGACAGGTTTGCTAGGTACAGTTAATAATTAGTAGAATGAACTACACTGAAGGTGTATTTGGTTGTATTACACATGGCCTACAGTAATGTTTTTTGTGGACACTGCTTTTAGGCAAAATCTGACAGGTTTGCTAGGTGCAGTAAAAAATTTGTAAAAGAAACTACACAGTCGGTGTAGCTTCTCTCACAAGTGGGCTACACCACTGTGGGACACTACTAGTCTGCTACTAGCCCAAACATAGTGTCTGGACCAGCTGCAGCAAAAAAAATGCCAATTAAGGCTAGGGTCACATATAAGCCTTTGGTCCGTTTTTGGCTTCATTTTTGGCATTTTTTTTTTCTAAGTCCAAAAACTGATAGAAAAACGGATTAGATGTAATAAACACCCTATCCGTTTTTTTCTGCACCTAAAAACATTGCTATGTCCGTTTTTGAGCCAAAAACGTTGCTAGCAACGTTTTTGGAGTCCGTTTTAAAAAAAAAAAAAAAATTTAACATGGGCCCTATGGAAAAACGAATCCGTTTTTTCAAGAATTTTGGTCAAATAATGACTAAGTCCACAACAAACGTTCAGGGGTGCAGGAGGCTCAAAAATCAGCCAAAAAAAACTGATTGGTCATGGAAATCACTTCCAAAAACAGATTGCTATGTGTGACCTCAACTTAAGACAGATGGTGTAGCTTTCTTCACAGCAGTGCTACACTACCTGCCCTAATGGATTCAAAGAGCTATACTACTGTGGCCAGATGCCGTAAGAAAGACTTGCTCAGCACTGTCTCACACCTGAACACCCCTGCCTGGCAAAAACTATTAGAGACTGCTCTAACCTAGCCCTCAAAAGGGCTGCAATTAAAACTAGTCCTTGCTTCTATGAAGTAGCCTTGAAAATGGCTGATAGACTACTAGTCCCTAGTCCCTATACCTAATTGCTACTCCTATAAAGCAGCCCTAAAAAGGGCAGATATTACTAAGATTTGCACCCTCCCTCCAGTCCTTACTCCCTAAACCTATCTATCTAACTTTGTATTCGCTCACTAGCTGACTGAGAGAACACAATTTAGAGTTTGCACTGTTTAGCGCGCACACATAGCAGCAGTGGTGGCGTCTAACACCCTGCAGCAGCTATCAGCAAAATGGTGGCAATCGTTAAAATGCCTGAATCTTATAGGGCTAGGACATGTGACAGACATAGCCAATGATGACCTTGGTTGTGTGAAAAAATGCACTTTCCATCCTGTTCATATGATTGGACCCCATGACCAGCTCCCAGGAAGATGCCGCTCAGCGTTGGGATCTGGGTTCCTCGCTCTCCACACCGTATCTCTCCTACATGCTCTAACCGAGGTTTGCGGGGACGCGCAACCCCAGTCGATGAGTTATAACTTGGCCACTTATTAACCCCCTAGTCTACCAGGTCCAGCTCATGTGTGCTTCCTGTCTTTATCTCTTGCAAACACCACACAAAGGACAAGGGGGCACTCATTATGTAAGGAGTAAAGGTGATTCTGGGAGTTTAATAAGAAAGGGTTTTTTACAATTAGAGTAGTCAGGTTGTGAAATGCCCTACTGTAAGAGGTTATAAAGGCAAACATAATAAAAGCATTTAAAAAGGGCTAGATGCTTTTCTCATTACAAATGTTATTGTGGGTTATAAACCATTTAGCAATAGAACATGTATAACTGGTGGGGGATGGTTGAACTTTATGAACCTGTGTCTTTTTTCAACTGGTATAACTATATATCTGTGTACTATTTAACTGTATATTAAGCTTTACAAACTAATATCTTCATAATGTATAGCAGAATGAAAAAAGACTGATATATTTTACTCAGCTCTGCAACCACTTTTCATTGTTTAGCCAGTATAACATGCTCAAACTGGTAAAAGGTCCACTTAAATAATTTATTCATTCAATTCACTTTGTTCAATGACTTCATGGTGATGATATGATCAATTAAAAGCCAGAAGATAGCCAATAAGTTGTCTTGTGAAATATAAAACTTTAATCTTGTCACAAATGTGAGGGATATTAATACAATGCACATCAAAATCTCATAAACAAGATCATAAATCAAACTTAGTTGTACCAAATTCAGAAGTGGCTAATTTTTATGGACTTACTAATATTCACAAGAGAATCTACTGATGTCATATCTCCAATTTGTGGGAGCCAAAGATATAGGCAGAGATACACCGCTATCAAAGCACCTGACTTTCAATTCATCAAGAACAGTGGTTTTCTCATCAGTCTTGATGATGGACTGTGTAAGATGTTCCTAATTCCTGCAGAAGGGCATGCTTTTTCATGATTCTGGACCATCTAACAAGTGGCATGTGCCTCTGTGCCATGCTAGCAATCTTAAAACCAGTATATTAATGAAGTAAGAGTTTGCTCATAAGGAACGCACATAGATTGCCATGCAATAAATAAGTTGTGGGCGGCATTATGATCCTACTGTAGCCCAATCATGCACAAGATCCAACCATCTCTGCCCATTATAGCATAGCTAGAAGAGATTAGCAAACCTTTTGAAGTTCAGGTTTGGTTTAGTTTGCCGAATTGGCATATGTTCGCCGATCAGTTTCATCCACAGTTTGCTGAACTTCCAAACCCCATTTGCACAACAGCAGCCAAAGCATCTCAAATTAGGGACAGACAAAAGGAAAAGTGCCATCTAATCCCCAGAGTTAATTTCTTTTTTCATTGTGCATTATGGATCCATGGGACAAAGCCTAGCCCAGTATTTCAAGCTTCAGGATCAGGAACAGAGAGATATGTGACTGGTATAGGCATGGTGCTCAGTGAGCCCACCTACTTTTACAAAAGACACAACAAAGACATTCCAATAACAGTCACCACATTTCAAAAACTTATGGCCAGAAACCACCAAAGTAGCATCAATTGACCCAGAATAAGAATGTTATAATGGTGCAGCCTATAGGCATGGTACAGGTTCTTGAACAGGGCATGGCCAAACATTTCAAGGTTAAACATTGTTTAGCTACAGGGAGTTGAGTGACACATGTAAGCATTGTGCTCACAGAGCACAGCTAAATTGACGAAACAGACAAGAACGAGACCCCAAGAAGAATGTCCACAATTCAAACAATTAGGGTCAGATATCACCAAAGTGGCATCAATTGACCCAGAATAAAATTGTAGAATGGCGAGATGAATGCTGCACACTGATAAGTACAATATCACCCAGTCTACTACTGGGGTGTAAATTTCATGGAGATCCATGACTGGTTCATCTTTATGAAAGTTAGGTTGTCTACACTTTCAGGGAATAGCCTGATGCGGTTAACCATCAGGATACCTCCAGCAGCGCTGAAAACACTTTCTAAGAGAACGCTGGCTGCCGAGCATGACAAAACCTTCAAGGGATGATTCATGAGCTCAATCTATTCCTCTGTTTTCGAAGCCCAACATGCAAAATGGTCCAAACTCACCCTGATGGCGTGGATATTTAGCTCTATATACATTTGCACAATACTATGTATCAGACTTGTACTTTGTTCTGCCAGTGGATGGGCTGGTTTAAAAAATTGGTCAAATGACTCCCAGAGATTGCTTTGGATAGTTAAAATGCTGCTGCTAAAGTTTCTATGCTGACGACTCGATGTCCCCCAGGTTGGAAGTGTAGATCTGCGATGCATACTGTGTCCCTCACTACTGTGTTTTGGAAAACCAGTCCTAAGATTGTCTACAAGTTTTTTCGGTACTCCAGCATTCCCGTGTAACTGTCCAAGGCAGTAAGCATGTGGCTAAATTTACTCTTGTACCATGGATCCAACAGTGTGCAACCCAGTAGTCATCGCTAATTCGAATCCTAATGACACGGGCTTCATGTTGCAGACAGTGCAGCATGAAGATCTTGTTGTGTGGGTGCTGGAGTAAAAATCAAGCTACTTTCCTCTGTCCTGTCCCGTCAACCTCAGACAACATAAATGGGAATAATTTCTTCCTCATCTCTGGACTGTTAATTTGCCCATCACCTCTTCATCCTCATCCTCCTCCATTTGTCCCTCCGCTCCTGCACCTTCACTACCAGTTTGTCTGGTAGCATGAACCCCACTCTGTCACTCTACTCTACCCTGCCATGCCACTCGGCTGTGTGACAAGAGTCCGGACCTTTGACATATCCTCTCCACATCCTGCTCTTATTCTTTCTTGTTTTCCTCTGGTACTACCACCTCATCCCGTAGACTTTTCAAAGTTTGCTCCAGCATGTAGATAACCGGAATGGTGATGCTGATGACATCATCAGAGCATACCATCTTAGTAGCCTTTTCAAAATTGTGCAGAATGGCTCACTATGAGTCATTGTACGCGTCATTACATACTGCGCCAGGCCTTCTTGCTGCTTATGCTGCCATAGAACTCCCCATCGCGGTGCCCCTGAGCTGGTGGAAGTACTTACCGCCAAATGTGAAGGCATTCTTGGTCTGACCAAGCTCAGCTCAGGGGGACCGCGATGGGGAGTTCTATGGCCCCATCTTATGCAAATCTGCTCCTGGGCTGGTGGGAGGAAACCGTTGTCTTTGGAGACAGCCCACAGATCGACACCGATAAGGTGGTGCTGTGGGTTCGCTTCATAGATGATGTCTTTATAGTGTGGAGAGGGAATGAAAAGGACTTTGGTGGCATGGTAGAGACTCTGAACCATAACACCGTGGGCTTACACTTCACATCAGAGGTTAATAAGGACAAACTCCCCTTCCTGGATGTTCTGATCGAAAGAACGGAGGAAGGGAATCTCAGGACGAGTGCATACTGTAAAGAGACCGCAACAAACTCGTTACTAAATGGGAAAGTGGCCACCCTAAGAGCCATAAAAAGGGTATCCCTAAGAGCCAGATGATTCGCATGAGGAGAAACTGCTCACATGAAGAGCAGTTCAAATCTCAGGTGAAGGATCTAAAGCTGAGATTGAAGGAGAGAGGATACCCGGACAGGGTGGTAAAGAAGGCCTGGAAAGAGGTGAAAGACCTAGACAGATCAAAACTGCTTGCGACCAAGCCTGAACCATCTAGGACTGAGGGTGGGGATGAGGAACGTCTGATTGCAACTTACACCAGCGGGTCAGAGAAGGTAAGGGAGATTTTGCCCAAACACTGGCAGATTTTAAGGATGGATCCTGTTCTCTGTCCATATCTCCCAACCACCCTAAGGTGACTTATTGTAAAGCTAGGTCCCTTAGAGACAGATTGGTGCACAGGCACTACACTGCTCCTGGTACGTGGCTAAGAAGCAACCTGAAAGGATGTTTCAAGTGCAGTAACTGTGCTGAATGTGGCTCTATAGTCACAGCAAAAAATTTCACTAACAATGTAAGTGGAAGAAATTATGACATCAGATCCTTCATAAATTGTAAGACCAAAGGTGTGGTATATAGAGCCCAGTGCCCATGCAACTTGGAGTATGTAGGAAAGACAAAGAGGGAACTGAGACGGAGGGTATGGGAGCACAAGAGGGACATAAAAAAGGAATATGACACCCCCCTGGCTCGTCATGTCAACGCGGTACATGGAGGAGATGAAGACTGCGTCCGATTTATAGGCATTGACTACATACCCCCCCAAGTACGAGGCGGAGACTGGGACTCCATGATTCTAAGAAAAGAAAGTTTCTGGATTTTCACCTTCAATATGGTGGCGCCGTTTGGTCTCAATGAGACCCTGTCCTTCTCCCCCTTCCCATGAGTTATCAGGGAAGGGAAATCTAGGAGGGAGAGTCATCGCTGAGTGGGGGCACCGTTCTTCTTAGTGCCGACCTCCGCTGGTAGGTAGGGAAAGTGGGAAGAATAGGGACAGAACTACAGTGGTATGAGGCTGTACTGTACCTTATAACTGTTCTCCTTTCACTTTTCCACCTTTCCTCTTTTGCTAGTGCTGAGCATACCTATCTGTCCCCGCTGGTGTGATGAGCAATGCAGACTGTCCCTTTGCATCTAAATGATGCTGACTACCTATATGCTATGACTAGCTTAGGAGAGAATAAGGCCAATGTAAATATGAATGAATATGATCAGATCAGATGTGATGTTTAACCCCTTCACCCACTTGGGTACTGATACACCCATCGCATGTAATGTGTGTATCCTCCCCTAACAGTGACATCATCCTATGTATGGTGTACATTGTGGGGGACTCCGCCTCCTGTGGGGAGGTCTTGAATCTCTGTGATCCTCCCTACTTAGTACTAGGCAGGAAGTGGTCTGTGGAACACAAGTTTGAGTTCTACATGATACAGGAACAGGAAGTGACACATCACTTCCGGTCACGTGACTCACTACTAGGCAGGAAGTGATAGGTGGAACACAAGCTTGTGTTCCACAGGTTACAGGAACAGGAAGTGACACATTGTGATGTCACTTCCGGTCACGTGACACGCCATGTGACCGCCCGAGCATGATCAAACCAGCATTTCCAGGCGGCGGCGGCGTGATCCAGCTGCACAACCTTGAGGGGGCCAGACTGGGTAAGTGAAGACCCTAAGTACTAGACCATGCAGCATCAGAGCTGCACATAGGTTACTGTGAACAATGATGGTACTGCAACTGATATTCACTGTCTATTACAGACACCATCGCCATCATCTGCACAGGGATGTGTATTTTTGAACACTAATCCCTATATGTGTACCATGACTCCCCTGAAGAAGAGGGATCTGAAACGCGTCAGGATGGAACGTATCAGATGACATGGTGGCTATATGACATTCACTGAGCCCTGAGCAGCCTGGAAAACACTAGCAGAAGGTTATCCGGAGCTATATGGACTCGTATACATGGGTACAGGTGGACGCAGCTGGGTGAGATTGCTCCCTATAGGAGTATACAAGCTGTTTTTTCACTAATGCATGTGGCTTGGTTTACCTAATGGGATTGTTTGTTCTGATGACTACATGCTAGGGGAAACTCAAAACCGAAAAACAGGCACCTGCCAGTGTCCCTAGGGTATTTGGACGGGACCTAGCTTGGGTACCTGTGAACCCTGGTAATAAGAGGGGTTCAGTTTAGCACTACACTGACTTGCACAGTTACGTATGCGCACTTTTTTGTTTTGTTTGGTCTAGACAACTATGTCTTTTTAATATAGAGCTAGTAAAATTTAAGTTTTAACTTCTCAGTTTTTCTATGCTATTGGATCACCAGGTTGGCACTGTTATTGCACACGGCCTTCCCTGACTCCAGTTTTAGTGGAGACAGCCATTGCTGAATCTCGGCTTGCATAGCTGTCCACAACTCTTAAGCTGTGTGACTCACATCTCCAAGGCATTTTCATTTCAACACTGCCTGATGGCAGGGAGCCCTGACAGGACAGGATTGAGGTAGGGCATATTCTGTCTGGTCTGTTGGAACATTAAAGAAAAGGTCGAGGGCACAGCTGGAGGCCCTAGAAGAGGTGGAGGAGGCAAAGGCACTGGATGAAGAGTTACTTCCAGATGGTTTACCCAAAAGTATTGGGTATTTGAAGACTTAAGGAGTAGCCCCTTCGCCACCTGGCCCCAAAGCTACCAGAGTCACCCAGTGTTCAGTGAATGAGATGTAACTCCCAAGGTCATGTTTGCTTGTTCAGGTGTCAGTGGTGACATACACCCTGTCACACACAGAGTTTCTCAAGGAATGGTGATGTTGACTGCAACATGCTGGTGTAGTACAGGTACAGATTTCTTGTAAATGTAATTGCAACTAGGCAACTGATACTAAGGGGCTGTGACAGCCATCAACTGGAAACCATCTGTATCCACAAGCTGGAAAGGCAGCATTTCTGTGGCCAACAAATGGGAGATGGTGAAGTTCAATCTCTTTGCTTTGGGATGTTTGAAGAAATAAACTTTTCTGTGTCCACAACTGCAGGACTGAGGATGGGCTGCTGTGCTTAGAGAGGGTGGAGTAGGGTGTACCTGACAAACTGCTGCACTGTGAGGTAGGTGCAGGCATAGATATTATAGTGTAGTGGGTTGATAAATAAGTGGTTTGCTCAGTGTCTGAAACCAATCAAAACCAGCAGTCATGTTCTCTTCTGTAATAGCTGACAGGCTCACAATTGCCCCGCATGTTTCTGTGGCCAGAGACTTGTGTAATAACACGTGCCATGGTGATGAAGGAGGAAGAAGCAGCAGATACGTCGGATGGTAAGTCTAACCAGGCCCTGTTTTTGCACAATACTTTTGCCAGAATATCACATGGTGCTGGGCCATGTGCTGGTTCATTCATGTAGTAGTCAAATTGTTGGTTTCATTTGCTTCTACTGAAGTTTTTTTCACAAACTTTACAAATAACATTATTTGGGTAATTTTTGGGGGTTTCAAAAAAGACCCAGGCTCAGCCACCCTTGTCGCCCCTGACAATTGCAGATGGGCCACAACCGCTGCTGACCAGAACAAGATTTGTGGCTGGGGAGGCAGTGCTTGTCATGGTTGTAGCACTCAGTCTCTGTGTGGGAAGCCACATCCTAACCACCTTGTCTTCCTCTTCATCCACCTCCTCTGCTGTAGTTCTCAGTTGTGTGACTCTGGGTTTATTCCAAGTGGGATCTTGAATCTCGTCATCATTATCTCTGTTGTCCTACTCCTTGCACTGATAGTCACTCTCCTCCTCTTCCTGTCCTGAATGCACAGTACAGTGCAGGTGCTCCTGAGGTATCTGAGTCTCATCATCATCACCTCCACTCCCAGGGGTTAACGTCTGATAACAAGGGACTGGATTCTGCTTGGAATCTAATGTTACTGAAAGCTATACTAACCAAACAAAGGCACTGGAATAGGCTGAGGAGTAACAGAAATTGTCACTTCATTTGGGATATGATGAGCGAGTATTTGGTTAGTACAGCTTTCAGTAACATTAGCTGTGGCACCTACCCCACGTACACCTTAAACACCAAGTCAACTTTCCCTTCCACTGTCCACCATGACCTTGGAATTTCTCACTCATGTTTTATGCCCACAGATTTGGAAAGTACTTATTTGAGGCCAAACACAGCCTTTTTAGTACAAACTGAAGGATTTGGCAATCACTGATTAAAGGCAAAAAATGCATTTTTAGGGGAAAGTGAAGGATTTGGCAATCACTGGTTCAAGGCCAAACTCAGCCTTCTTAATGGAAAATAAAGGATTTTGCAATCACTGCTTTGAGGCAAAAAGCATTTTTAGTACAAACTGAAGGATTTGGCAATCATTGGTTTTTTTCAGGGGAAAGTGAAGGATTTGCCAATCACTTGTTTATGGCAAAAAATGCCTTTTTAGTGGAAACTGAAGGATTTTGCAATCACTGGTTTGAGGCAAAAAAATCCTTTTTAGTACAAACTGAAGAATTTTGCAATCACTGGTTAGACGCAAGAAATGCCTTTTTAGAGGAAATTATAGAATTTGACAATCGCTGGTTTTAGGCCAAGTACAGTCTTTTTAGGGGAAAGTGATAGATTTTGCAAACACTGGTTTTGGGCAAAAAACGTCTTTTTAGTGCAAACTTAAGGATTTGGCAATCAATGGTTTGAGGCCAAACAGCCTTTTTAGGAAAACACTAAGATTTGGCAAAATCATGCTGTATGAAAAAACAAGCCTTTGGCAATGTTAGTAATCACACTTTTTTTCTCAGTAAGAAATGTCTATGTCCGAATAGACCCACTCACTGTCACGCTGGGAGGGGTCGGGGTAGCCAGGACCTGGACAAAGGGGATCAAGGAAGCCTGCTCTGGCCCTGATACTGGGGTCCCTGGCTCGCCCTGATCTCGAAGGTACCTCTAAAGGTGAGGAGGTTCAAGCCGCCAGCCTAAGTCCCTAAAGCTCCTGAGAAGCCCTAGGCCTAAGCTCCTACCTCCACCCATGTACCATGGAGCCCAGCAACTTCCAAGGGAAAAAAAACACAGCAGCTTCAGATCAGCGTCTGCTCACAAAGGTCACAGTCCAGAAGTGAACTGAATCAGCAACAACAGGTGGATGTGATTTAACCCATTTATGGCTCAGGGGTGGGGAGCATCCAGCCCAGACACACCCCATAGCTCACCCAATCATGAGTCATATTCATCACACACACCTGCTACAACCTGCTCCTGCTCATGAGCTTCCTCTCTCCACTCTGAGCAGGGGAAAAAAAGGCTTCATTTAAATAACAGCAGCAGCACTTCCATACTACAAGGCAGTCAATATGTAACACTCACCCTCTTATTCTATCTAAAAAGTGATCAAGTAGCTAGCTATCTTTTAGTGAAACATGGAAGGAGCAGCATGGAGCAGCAGCAGCACCGTCACTAAGCAGTAGCACTCTGAAAATTGGGACGACAGCAAATAAGTGCTTCTTATACCCTGAAGGGACAAGTCAATGAAACAAAGCAGCCAATGACACAAGCCCTTGTCCATTCCACTTGTGGATGTTTTATGCACCCTGATTGGCTGCTGGCCCGAAACTTGAACACAAAAAAAC
Organism: Allobates femoralis; assembly: GCA_033576535.1. Taxonomy (NCBI): domain Eukaryota; kingdom Metazoa; phylum Chordata; class Amphibia; order Anura; family Aromobatidae; genus Allobates; species Allobates femoralis. The sequence continues at coordinate 167,268,065 of JARQOC010000001.1, read as the reverse complement.
ATGGAGTCCAAAACTCAACTGACCTCTCCCCATCCCCTCATCTCATGTAACACATCCTACTCAATATGCTACTCAAGGGGTAGGGAACTCCAGGTCTCGAGAGCTGCAAACAGTGCAGGTGTTCAGGATTTCATTAGCAGTTGGAATCATCACCTGTGATGGAGATTAAATTACCAACTGTCAAATACTAAGGAAATCCTGAAAACATGTACTGTATGTGGCTCCTGAGGCCTGGAATTCCCTACCCCTGTGCTACACTGTCAGAAGGCAGAAAAAGCATTACTTAAGTGCAGTAATATTTTTTCTTTTCCGATAATTTAAAGAACAAAGCCGCATTTGAATTTTTTTTTTTTAAATGCTCATGTTTCCGATCCTAAATTGAATCCACAATGTTCATGCCAAATTTTAAGTTGGTGAACATGTTTGTGGAAAGTTTGCTAGTAGCTAGGAGAAGCATTGGTGAAATAACAAGAGTCCCAACAATTTTTCAACTTCGAGTTGTGCCAAAATTTTGCAACTTTCCAAATCAATGTACAACAGAATTTTGGAACTTTTTTTTTTGATGAATCGGGGCTATGAAGTCTACATATCCTGACAGATATAACCGAGAACAAAAATCAATAGCATTAGAACTATTTATATTATTCATGTGAAAGTACCAAACATTGACTACTGTTTCTACACCAACTGCCTGAATTTTAAGGGTATGTGTGAACATTAAGTATTTGATGCAGAAATTTTCTGTACCACATCTGCATCTCCTGGGAGAAAGAGACACACAATGCGTTTTTGACTCATTTATGGTATGCTTTCGTTGCATTTTTAGATGTGTTTTCTCATGTTGTAAATCCAAGGTCATAAATTCACAGTGAAAATAGGAGGAGAGAGAGGAAGAGAGAGTAAAAGAAAATGCATTAAAAACCGCACCATATGACACTGACTTTGAAGAACTGTTGGAAAATGTGACCTGGCAGACATCATTGGAGCAGACTTAAAAATGTATTATTAAAACTAACAGAGTTTTGAATGAACATCATATTTATTAAACCCCTGAGACACTTTTCCCAATACATACAGTATTTGTTTCAGTTTACAATATGGGTGAATGAGACTTTAGCTAATGACGAAAGGAAAAGAGGATTATAGATTAGATATAAAAGCTTGAAATATTTGTTTTTAACATCTTATTTTTAAAGACACTATCCTAATTAAACATAATATTTTAGTAAACCTTAGAAGTTGCAAAAATACTGTCTTATAATTATGCCATCACAATGAATTCACATTTTAAAGTATACAAGAAGAAATATTAGAATGTTTGAGTGTCTTAGAAGAACTTATTACAACTCCTCTCTTTTATGAAGGAAAATGAAACATAAGCACAATGTGAAATACAAGACTCTCACGTGTACCAAATCTTCAGAAAACATGCTAGAATATTATATGTGGGATTTGGTGGGTGGTAGAACTTATATACTCTGGAGAACCACAACCATGTTCATAATAAGAAACCATCAACTGTAGAGGCAGCCAAGCAGAGCACAAGTCTAGATTCAATTAACGTTTTAAAGCTATATTTGAATTTGGAACAAGATAATGAAAGCTGCTTCAATACAGTGAAAAAAATGACTTACAGATATTGCTTTAATAAAAACAAACAAAAACAATCAAACAAAATACTATTTTAATTATGCACAAAATGTTTAAAGCATTTTATAATGCCTTAAGATAATGTTAAAGAAGAACAATGCAAATATTCTTTATTTACAATGTTCAGTCTAAGGGTGCCGTCACACTTGGCGACATTCCAGCGATCCTGACCATGATACGACATGGTAGGGATCGCTGGAATGTCGCTACGTTGTCGCTGGTGAGATGGCAAACAGTCAAATCTACTCAACGACGCAGCAGCAATGCGGCGACTCGTATAATGACCTCGGCGGTCATTGGGACCCTTTCAGACTGCAGCTAGTCTGATGACTCAGACCTACGTGGCTGAGTTCTGAGTCGACAACGAGGTCGTTGTTAAGGCGTCAAACACACTGATACATGCTGGCCAGCGGGAGCCCGACGATCAAAAAATGGTCTATGCCATTTGAACACGATCGGCGATCTCACAGCGGGCGCCGGGTCGCTGCTACGTGTCAAACATAGCGAGATCGCTGGTGAGGTCGGTGTTATGTCACGAAACCTGTGACGCAACAGCGATCTTGCTAGTGATCTCGCTATGTGTAACTAGGGCTTAAGCAAATTACAAAAGCCCTATCAAGAACAGCAATCCGTTTGCAAACAATAGTCAGGACAATCATACAATTCCCTGATGGCTGATGAAAGAAGCAGCAGCCACTATGAATACAAGGCAAATTATTGGACGCTTCCCAGTGAACCATTAGTATAAACTCATCCAATTCCAAAACATGGGTATATAAATATACTTTGGTACGATCACTGCCAAGCTCTGCAATAGCAAAGAAAAACTAGTTGCCACCATCAAATATTCAAATGTTTAAAGGTGAATGGTTATCCGCAAAAATAATATATATATACTAGATGGCGGCCCGATTCTAAAGAATCCGGTAGTCTAGAATCCATATATAGTTTATTTACTAATAGTTAGGGGAGTGCAGTGAAATGAATTGTGTGTATACAGGTGGCTCAGTGGGTAGCAGAGTATACGGTGGCTCAATGGTTAGCACTGCGCGGTGGCTCAGTGGTTAGCACTGCGCGGTGGCTCAGTGGTTAGCACTGCGCGGTGGCTCAGTGGCTAGCAGTGAGTGCGGTGGCTGAGTGGTTAGCAGTAAGTGCGGTGGCTCAGTGGTTAGCAATGAGTGCGGTGAGATTGGTCAGCGCAGCACTGTGGGCAGAGTGGTCAGCGCAGCGCCGTGGGCAGAGTGGTCAGCGCAGCACCGTGGGCAGAGTGATCAGCGCAGCGCTGTGGGCAGAGTGGTCAGCACAGCACCGTGGGCAGTGTGGTCAGTGCAGCGCCGTGGGCAGAGTGGTCAGTGCAGCGCCGTGGGCAGAGTGGTTAGCGCAGCGCCATGGGCAGATTGGTAAGCGCAGCGCCGTGGGCAGAGTGGTCAGCACACACATACACACACACACATGCACACACACACACATACACACACTCCCTATACTTACCACCGGCCCTGCGTCTTCCTCGCCGCCTGGATCCTGAGTCGACATGTCGCCGCCCCCGGATGACTGGATCCAATATGGCGTCCGGGAAGTTTGGCGAGACTTCTTGGACGCTATATTGGATCCAGTAGTTCGGGGGCGGCGACATGTCGACTGAGGATCCAGGTGGCGGACGCAGGGCTGGTGGTAAGTATAGCAGAGTGTGTATGTGTGTGTACAAAGTGACGGAAGTGCGCACAAAGTGACGGAAGAACGGACAAAGTGACGGAAGTGCCTACATACACACATATATACACATACTGTACATTGCATATGGAGAGGTGAGGGCAGGGGAGGCTGGAGGGGTGAGGAGGGGTGAAGACAAGGGAGGCTGGAGGGGTGAGGACAGGGTAGGCTGGAGTGGTGAGGAGGGGTGAGGACAGGGGAGGCTGGAGGGGTGAGTAGGGATGAGGACAGGGGAGGCTGGAGGGGTGAGGAGGGGAGAGGACAGGGGAGGCTGGGGGGGTGAGGAGGGGTGAGGACATGGGAGGCTGGGGGGTGAGGAGGGGTGAGGACAGGGGAGGCTGGGGGGGTAGAGAACAGGGGAGGCTGGGGGGCAAAGGACAGGGGAGGCTGGGGGGCAAAGGACAGGGGAGGCTGGGGGGCAGAGGACAGGGGAGGCTGGAGGGCAGGGGACAGGGGAGGCTGGGGGGCAAAGAACAGGGGATGCTGGGGGGCAGAGGACAGGGGAGGCTGGGGGGCAGAGGACAGGGGAGGCTGGGGGGCTGAGGAGAGAGGAGGCTGGAGCGGCGACATCGCGCCACCTCTCCTCCTCCTACAGGGTGCATACCTCTCTCGCCATCGTTGTAGGCTGCACAGCACACTTGGCCTCCTGCGGCCCGGCAGAGGGCTGAGCCCCGGAGGCTGGTGGCAGTGCAGGAGCAGAGGGCAGTCCGTGCGACCGCCATTGCGCAGCCCCGGGCGCCGGAAGTGAGGCGGAGGAGCCGGGACTTGTGAAAGCAGCGGGAGGTAATGGCGGTCGTCTCCCGAAGTGGTGTGTGGCGAGCGGGAGACGACCGGCTAACGCCGGTCATCTCCCACCTGTGATGTGTGGGTGTTTTGGGCAGTGTAGGGGCGGCATGGCTGGCTGAGTCCCGCTCCGCTTACGGCCGCCATCTTGGTCCACCCTGAGCGGGTGTAGTGCCCAAGCCACTTCCGTCTGTGACGTAATTTTTGTCCCTTGAAAACGGAAGTGGCTTCAGCTTTTATATATATGATACCTACAGCAGTACCGGAGTGCAGCGGTGTCAGTGTGCAGCAGTGTCGAAATCCAGGAAGGGGTCGGGGGACAGCGGCAGGTGCTGGCAGGAGGGGCCAAGGAAGAGCGGCCGGGTGCGGGCAGGAAGGGGTTGGTGAAGAGCGGGCAGGTGCAGGCAGGAGAAGACCAGGGAACAGCGGCCGGGAGTGGGCAGGAGGGGGGCCCCTCCTGCCCGCACCCAACCGCTGTTCCCCGGCCCCCTCCTGCCTGCAGCAGAGTGCTTAGTAGAGTGTAAGGGGCTCATTGGTTAGCAGAGTATATGGGGGCTCAGTGCTTAGCAGACTTTACGGCAGCTCAGTGGTTAGCAGAGTATACGGGGGCTCAGTGGTTAGCACAGTATACGCTGGCTCAGTAGTTAGCACTGTATACGGAGCCTCAGTGGTTAACACTGTATATGGTGACTCAGTGGTTAGTACTGTATTTGGTGGCTCATTGGTCAGCACTGTATATGGTGACTCAGTGGTTAGTACTGTATATGGTGGCTCAGTGGTCAGCACTGTACGGTGGCTCAGTGGTTAGCACTGTATATTGTGGCTCAGTGGTTAGCACTGTATACGGTGGCTCAGTGGTTAGCATTGTATATGGTGGCTCAGTGGTTAGCACTGTATATGGTGACTCGGTGATTAGTACTTTATGGTGGCACAGTGGTTGGCACTGTATATGGTGGCTCAGTGGTTAGCACAGTATGGTAGCTTAGTGGTTAGTACTGTATATGGTGGCTCAGTGGTTAGCACTGTATATGGTGGCTCAGTGGTTAGCACTGTATACGGTGGCTCAGTGGTTAGCACTGTATACGGTGGCTCAGTGGTTAGCACTGTATATGGTGGCTCAATGGTTAGCACTGTATATGGTGGCTCAGTGGTTAGCACTGTATATGGTGACTCAGTGGTTAGCATTGTATATGATGGCTCAGTGGTTAGCACTGTATATGGTGGCTCAGTGGTTAGCACTGTATATGGTGGCTCAGTGGTTATCACTGTATATGGTGGCTCAGTGATTAGCACAGTACGGTGGCTTAGTGGCTAGCACTCTATATGGTGGTCAGTAGTTAGCACTGTATGGTGGCTCAGTGGTTAGCACTGTATGGTGGTTCAGTGGTTAGCACTGTATATGGTGGCTCAGTGGTTAGCACTGTATATGGTGGCTCAGTGGTTAGCACTGTACATGGTGGCTCAATAGTTAGCATTGTAAATGATGGCTCAGTGGTTAGCACTGTATATGGTGGCCCAGTGGTTAGCAGTGTATATGGTGGCTCAGTGGGTAACACAGTATGAGGGCTCAGTGGTTGGCAATGTATACGCTGGCTCAGTGGTTAGCACAGTATACGCTGGCTCAGTGGTTAGCACAGTATGATCGCTCAGTGGTTTTCAGTGTATATGGTGGCTCAGTGGTTAGCAGTGTATTGGTGGCTCAGTTGTTTGCACAGTGTGATGGCTCAGTGTGTTTGCACAGTGCGGTTGCTCAGTGTTTAGCACTGCGCGGTGGCTCAGTGGTCAGCGCAGCATGGAGGCAGAGTGGTCAGCGCAGGATGGAGGCTCAGTGGTCAGCGCCAGATGGGGGCCAGAGTGGTCAGCGCAGGATGGAGGCAGAGTAGTCAGTGCAGGATGGGGGCAGAGTAGTCAGCGCAGGATGGGGGTAGAGTGGTCAGTGCAGGATGGGGACAGAGTGGTCAGCGCAGGATGGAGGCAGAGTGGTAAGCGCAGGATGGGGGCAGAGTGGTCAGCGCAGGATGGAGGCTCAGTGGTCAGCGCAGGATGTGGGCAGAGTGGTCAGTGCAGGATGGAGGCAGAGTGGTCAGAGCAGGATGGAGGCAGAGTGGTCAGCGCAGGATGGAGGCAGAGTGGTCAGCGCAGGATGGAGGCAGAGTGGTCAGCGCAGGATGGAGGCAGAGTGTTCAGCGCAGGATGGAGACTCAGTGGTCAGCGCAGGATGGAGGCTCAGTGGTCAGCGCAGGATGGAGGCTCAGTGGTCAGTGCAGGATGGAGGCTCAGTGGTCAGCACAGGATGGAGTGGTCAGCACAGGATGGAGGCAGAGTGGTCAGCGCAGGATGGTGGCTCAGTGGTCAGCACAGGATGGAGTGGTCAGCAGAGGATGGAGGCAGAGTGGTCAGCACAGGATGGAGGCAGAGTAGTCAGTGCAGGATGGAGGCAGAGTGGTCAGCGCAGGATGGAGGCTCAGTGGTCAGCGCAGGATGGAGGCTCAGTGGTCAGCACAGGATGGAGGCTCAGTGGTCAGCACAGGATGGAGTGGTCAGCAAAGGATGGAGGCAGAGTGGTCAGCGCAGGATGGAGGCTCAGTGGTCAGCACAGGATGGAGTGGTCAGCACAGGATGGAGACAAAGTGGTCAGCGCAGGATGGGGCAGAGTGGTCAGCGCAGGATGGAGGTTCATTTGTCAGCACAGGATGGAATGGTCAGCACAGGATGGAGGCAGAGTGGTCAGCACAGGATGGAGGCAGAGTGGTCAGCGCAGGATGGAGGCAGAGTGGTCAGCGCAGGATGGAGGCAGAGTGGTCAGCACAGGATGAAGGCAGAGTGGTCAGCGCAGGATGGAGGCAGAGTGGTCAGCACAGGATTGAGGCTCAGTAGTCAGCACAGGATGGAGGCTCAGTGGTCAGCTCAGGATGGAGGCTCAGTGGTCAGCGCAGGATGGAGGCTCAGTGGTCAGTGCAGGATGGAGGCTCAGTGGTCAGCACAGGATGGAGGCTCAGTGGTCAGTGCAGGATGGAGGCTCAGTGGTCAGCGAAGAATGGAGGCTCAGTGGTCAGGGCAGGATGGATAGCCAGTGGGTGGTCAGCGCAGGATGGAGGCTTAGTGGGTGGTCAGTGCAGGATGGAGGGCCAGTGGGTGGTCAGCGCAGGATGGAGGGCCAGTGGGTGGTCAGCGCAGTATGGAGAGCCAGTGGGTGGTCAGCGCAGGATGGAGGGCCAGTGGGTGGTCAGCACAGGATGGAGGGCCAGTGGGTGGTCAGCGCAGGGTGGATCTCCCCTTCCATCCAGTCTCACCCGCACCCGGTGATAAAACCGCAGCAAGTAATTAGTGGTCATGTGATAGGCGGGCTGAAGAGCCTGTCACATGACCGCTCATTACCAGGTGTGGGTGCGACGGAGCGGCGGGTGAGACGGGGAGGGCTAATGGAATGGTGGGGGGGTGTAATGGAGCGGCGGGGGAAGGGCAATGGAGCGGGGAGAGGGCGATGGAGCAGCGGCGCTCGGCGCCCACCGCTCGCCGTTTTGACAGTGGCTCGCGGTGGGCACTAAAGCGCCACCGCTCGCCGCCATCTTGGATAACCCTGAGCGGGTGTAGTGTCGAAGCCACTTCCGTCCTGTGACGTCATTTTTGTCCCTTGAAGACGGAAGTGGCTTCGGCTTTTATGTATATGATATTGTATAAATACGTGTATGTAAACTTCTGGATTCAACTGCATAAAGTATATATGTATACGTATATATAGTGGAAACTAGAAGCTTATATACACTATATAAATAGACACATATCCATGTTTTCCTCACTACCAGACATGAAATCAGATAAACCTTTCCTGTTTTAGGTCAATTAGGATTGTCATAATTATTTATATTTGCCAAATACCAGAATAATGAGAGAGAGAACGTTTTAAGGCATTTTTATTACTTTCTGCAAAATCACAAGTTTAAGTACATTAAGATTACTATGCCTTTAAACAATTTGGGACAGCCCATATGATGATGTCATGAGTTTGGAAGCTTATTATAGGGTTATTGGCAACATCTGAGTTAATTAGAGACACACATTTGGGCGTATTTAAATGCACACCTGAAACACACTTCTTCTTTATGTAGCATCATGAGAAAGTCTAAACAAATCAGCCAAGATATCAGGAAGAGAATTGTTGACTTGCAAAAGTCTGGCTCATCTTTGGGTGCAATTTATAGATACCTGAAGGTGCCTCGTTCTTCTGTACAAACAATTATATGCAAGTACAAACAAGATGGGACTGTCCAGCCATGATACCATTCAGGAAGATGGATTCTGTGTCCCAGAGATGAACGTGCTTTGGTCCGACATGTGCATATCAAGCCAAGAACAAAAGCAAAAGACCTTGTGTGGATGATGTCAGAAGCTGGTTAGATTGTGTCATTATCCAAAATGAAACGTGTTTTGTGTCAACATGGACTGAAAAGCCACTCTGCCAGGAATAATTAATTACTCCAAAAGAAACATAAGAGAGCTAGTTTAATGATTGCAAATGTACACAGGAACAAAGATCTACATTTTTGAGCATTTGTTCTGTGATCTGACAAAACTAAAATTGAACTGCTTGACCATAATAACCATTTTATGTTGTGAGGAAAAAAAGAGAAGCTTGAAAGCCTAAGAACACCATCCCAACTGTGAAACACTAAGAGGGCAGCATCAAGTCATGGGTTGGATTGCTTCCAAATAGTCAACGACACAAACCATTCTGACTAACTGGTTACAAAGTAGCTTAAGGATAGCAAACAAAGTCAATGTTTGTTTTGGAGCGGCCATCACAATGACCTGATATCAATTCTATTGAAAATTTGTGGACCAAGCTGCAAAGGCAGGAGTGAGCAAGGTGACCTACAAACATGGCTCAGTTACACCAGTTCTGTCAGGAGGAATGAGCCCAAATTCCTAAAAACCATTGTTCTGTTCGAAGATTTGGCCAAGAAAATCACTCCAAGGTCCTTGGATCTTAAGACAAAGATCTTTATTTCTCCACAGACTAGACACATTTTGTGTACCCACAGTACACTTCCTCAGGAGTTTAAGGTAATTCTTAAACTCCTGAGGAAGTGTACAGTGGGTACATGAAACGCGTCGAGTCTGTGGAGGGATAAAGATCTTTGCCTTAAGATCCGAGATCCTTGGAGTGATTTTCTTGGCCAAATCTTCGAACAGCGTGATCTGCAAGCCGGATTCCTATATCAACAGATATGATTCATACAACTCTTCTGGCTGATTGTTGCATACGACAGGATCCAATTGTCTGGTTTATTAGTGGTTGTGTCACACACAACCCGACCAGATGAATGCGACCAAACTTATAATTGGCTGATTATATCAGATAAGACCCTATTGTACGTTTCCTCTCCATTTATTATACAAACCACTGTTAGAAGCTTGTGGAAGATATCCAAATTGTTTGGCCCAAGTTATACAGTTTAAGGGCAAAGGTACTAAATACTAATGAAAAGTATGTAAATCTGTGACTAGTCCGGCATTTGGCAAATACAAACAAGTACGGTAACCCTAATTGACCCCTTTATGTAATGTATGCAAACATTTGACTTCAAATATATATATATACATACATATATATATATATATATATATATATATATATATATATATATACACAGTGCCTTGTGAAAGTATTCGGCCCCCTTGAACTTTTCAACCTTTTGCCAAATTTCGGACTTCAAACATACAGATATAAATTGTAATTTTTTTTTTAGGATCAACAACAAGTGGAACAAAATTTATTGGATATTTTAAACTTTTTTAACAAAAAAAAAATTGAAAAGTGGGGTGTGCAATATTATTCGGTCCCCTTGAGTTAATACTTTGTAGCACCACCTTTTGCTGCGAATACTGCTGCAATTTGCTTGGGGTATGTCTCTACCAGTTTTGCACATCGACAAACTGAAATTCTTGCCCATTCTTCCTTGCATAACAGCTCAAGCTCAATGAGGTTGGATGGAGAGCGTTTGTGAACAACAGTTTTTAGCTCTTTCCACAGATTCTCCATTGGACTCAGGTCTGGACTTTGACTTGGCCATTCTAATACCTGGATACGTTTATTTTTGAACCATTCCATTGTAGATTTTGCTTTATGTTTGGGATCATTGTCTTGTTGGAAGATGAATCTCCATCCCAGTCTCAGCTCTTTTGCAGACTCCAACAGGTTTTCTTCCAGAATGGTCCTGTATTTGGCTCCGTCTATCTTCCCATCCATGCCAAAAACAGAAACCAAATGCACTTACAGGACGCAGTTTTTGGCATGGATGGTAAGTTTCCTGATGCTGCTTTTTTTCTAGTAGTCTCCGTCTCTCTTCCCATCAATTTTAACTATCGTTCCTGTCCCTGCTGAAGAAAAGCAGGCCCAAACCATTATGCTGCCACCACCATGTTTGACAGTGGAGATGGTGTTTTGAGGGTGATGAGCTGTGTTGCTTTTATGCCAAACATATCGTTTTGTATTGTGGCCAAAAAGTTTGATTTTAGTTTCATCTGACCAGAGCACCTTATTTCACATGTTTGGTGTCTCCCAGGTGGCTTGTGGCAAGCTTCAAATGAGACTTTTTATGGATATCTTTGAGAAATGGCTTTTTTCTTGCCACTCTTCCATAAAGGCCAGATTTTTGCAGTGTATGGCTAATTGTTGTCCTACGGACAGACTTTCCCACCTCAGCTGTAGATCTCTGCAGTTCATCCAGAGTGATCATGGGCCTTTTGGCTGCATCTCTGATCAGTCTTCTCCTTGTTTGAGATGAAAGTTTAGAGATACGAACAGGTCTTGGTAGATTTGCAGTGGTCTGATACTACTTCCATTTCAATATGATCACTTGCACAGTGCTTCTTGAGATGTTTAAAACTTGGGAAATATTTTTGCATCCAAATCCGGCTTTAAACTTCACCACAACAGTATCTCGGACCTACCTGGTGTGTTCCTTGGTCTTCATGATGCTCTCTGAGCTTGAAACAGAACCCTGAGGCTATCACAGAGCAGATGCATTTATATGAAGACTTAATTACACACAGGTGGATTCTATTTATCATTACCAGTCATTTAGGACAACATTGGATCATTCAGAGATCCTCACTGAACTTTTGGAGTGAGTTTGCTGCACTGAAAGTAAAAGGGCCGAATAATATTGCATGCCCCACTTTTCAGTTTATTTGCTAAAAAAGTTTAAAATATGCAATAAACTTCGTTCCACTTCATGGTTGTGTCCCACTTGTTGTTGATTCTTCATAAGAATATTAGAATTTATATCTTTATGTTTGAAGCCTGAAATGTGGCAAAAGGTTGAAAAGTTCAAGGGGTCTATCTATCTATCTATCTATCTAGAAAAAAGTTCTCTGCAGCACTCAGCTACTACCAATGATGTACAAATGCTAACAAGCTATATATATTTGAGAAAAAATTTTTAATACTTACGTTTTTATCAAAAACTCAAAATCTTATTATTTTATTTCTGAAGTTCTTGGTACACACATTGGCCAATGTCCGTTTGCTCATCAACTGCGACAAAGTGACTTCAGGTCTGATGAGTCCTAACGCTGATATCCCTATCTTCCTTGTCCACCCCCCCACTTCTCAGTGGGCAGACTCCATCTCAACCCTAGATCACCTGTAGGTGATGAGGGTGCAAATTGCAGCATGGAGCCAGCAACTCCATAAGATACAAAACAGAAAAAAAACTGCACAGCACTCTCACATCTCTCTATCTATCTATCTATCTATCTATCTATCTATCTATCTATCTATCTACGGTACCTATCCAAATGTATATATAATTATCTTTGCAGGCAATGATTTTACATTTGTTAAAAGTGTATAATACTGTAATATAAATCTATGTCTGTGGTGTTTCTAAAAATTACAGACTTCCCATATAATGGGTTTTCATTCACCTAAAATATATTATCTCTCAGTGAAGCCAACTTTTGTTAAAATTATACAATGAAACAGGCTTGAAGAAAGCTTGACACTATCTTTTACAATGATACAAAGTGTCAGTGATTCAACAGTTATTTTAAAAACATTGTTCACATATTTCACAAAACCCAGTTGTCATGAGCTCTTCAAGTTAAAGGAAGCAACACATTTTCTCAGTTTTATCAATGTTTTGGACAGTTGCAATTGAAATGATATATAGTGCAGATTTTACCTTTGGTCCTTTGCTAGAGTTGTCAGCTAAAACAATCTTCATAATTTTACAAGGAATTTCCTCCTTGACTAACAATGTTTTACTTACACAATAAAATGCACTTGGCAAAAAATAAAGTACTGCTGCTATAGTTGCAGAGGTGATTTTCTACCAGCTTTTTTCTAACTTTTTTAGGAAGAAAACACATAATCCAATAATCTTGAAATGTCATTTCGTAAATATCCACCCAAAATAAAAGAAATGCTTGTCTATTTAAAAAAAAGGACTTGTTAGGCTGGTTTCACACTGCATATTTTTTCCTGTCCGTGGGATCCTACATTTTGTAGGACCTCACGGACAGGAACGGATCCGATTTGGTCCCCATGTCCTATGGGCCACTTATCACATCAGATTTTGCAGTCTCCGATTTTGGGTGACCGAATCGGATCCTACAAAAATTGGATGGCAATAAGGCTAAATCGCTCCTAACCATCTAATTTCACTTCCACAATGTATATATACGAATCGAAATTTAAGTGAAAGCAGGGTTAAAAAAAAAACGATCATGTGACCGATGACGCTGAGTGGGTAGCCCCAGCCAGGTCCTTTCAGCATCCAGAGCTAGATGCCGCACATCAGGGGATCGCTGGACAGGTGAGAATCGATACTTTTTATTTTTAACCCCTGCTTTCACTTAAATTTCACTTCCGCAATGTATATATACATTGCGGAAGTGAAATTACCCCGCACATCTCATTCTGTGTCCGGATCTGTGATAATCACGGACCCGGACACAGAAATAGGTCACCCCCTGTGGTGTCAGTTCCTGCCTGTGGGATCCTACAAAAAGTAGGATCCCACGGACAGGAAAAAATATGCAGGGTGATACCAGCCTTAGTAAACAACCAACGATACATTTGTAAAAAAAAATAGCTTTTGCATTCCATCCCCTACATCCTTATACCTTGATAAGAGCTGAGATAAGATATTTGTTGCTGCACAATAGAATGGCGGTGAGACTGCAAAAGATTCCTCTTGGTTTTGGTTGTGAGCTCAAGCGTCTCTTGTTAGATTTCAGTGAAGAAGACGACATACTCCGAAATCTTCATGAGGCTGAGAATCACGCCACTATTCAGCTTGAGCATGACAAGACCAAGATAACGAGGATTACCAGTGCCTTAGATGCCGACTCTAAGGTGTCCTGGTTGGAAAGTTTATTTGGCTATAGTCCGACAGCTACATCGTTTTTTAATTTCATTATCCACCCTGTGATTGTTCTTGTGGTTCTTGTTCTTGTTATGTACATTGGACTGTGCCTAGTTTACCGGAGAGTAAAGAACCTTGCCCACCAGATACAAGAGAACCAGGCAGAACGTCATGAATTTAACCGCCGAAGAAGGTCCAGGACTTAGCACTAAAAGTCCTGAAACCTTGAGATTATATTTGATAAGAGTGTTTAGGACATTACGTCAACTCAGACCTGAAACCTCATAATATTGTATATCTTGTTTGGCTTTTACTTTGATATATGGTTAAGGGATGGAGGAGGGAAATATGGTATCATTATACACTGTTAAATTTTTACTTTGGTATATAGGTTTGTTTGTTTTTTTGTATGAATGAGGAAAGAGTAAGGTTCTGTAGGGACAGGCCCCATCATTGTCTAAGGTATTTGCTACTTCAACCTTGAGTCGGTATCGTTCATAAGGGATGGATTGAAGGTCAATTGGACTGCCTTCTCACAGTCAACTTAGGTATGCTGATATCATCCCCTACCCAATAAACTCTGACCTGCCTAGTAGAGATTCAACTATCTATCTATGGAAGAACCACATTAGCGATAGATGCTTCAATCAAGCTTGCAGGAGAAGTCTCTGTTGAAAGTTGTGCCTCAGCTAAGGAGAATGCCATCTCCTGATTGATCTAATCCCAAGAAGGAGGTGCTCCAGGAAATCACCTGGTGAGGCCCAGCTACAGATTGTGATCCCCGGCAGTCCCTACACACCAGACTTGAAAACAAAATCTGGTAGGGAGAGGGGCTAACACAGGAAAACACTGTGGGCCGATAAAGAGACGAAGGTGCAGCAACTCCAGCAGTCAAGCTGGGAAGAAGACTACATTGGGATAGGCGTGTTTCTCGAGATTGGCAACAACAAGATCAGAAGTGTACTGACAAACAGAGAACTTTATTCCTGAATCAAAGAGACCAAGAAGATCCACAAAGATGACTATGGTGTAATCTATAGATGGAGACACTGGATTATGGCGAATGGCAGGGGAGAGGTGATGGCGATGGGTGATGTCTAGATACCTAAGTGGAAAATTTTACTTCATTTCATCCTGAACGGTTATTGGTGATAGGATTGAGTAGGCAAATATATCCCACACTTCCCACTCATTTTATTGTCGTATTTTCGGACAAAAGGGGAAATGTTGAGGGGGAAGTGATGGCATAATTAATAATTAATATGACACATAAATATATCTCTCTCTTTGTGGGCATGTATGTGTATATATCTATATGCCCACATTTGTGTAATAGGCCATAATAAATGTCCCTTCATATTGTAGTATAACATTGACCAATTCAGTTATATCTGATGGAAACCTGTTCATCTACTGACATGGTTCATTACCATATCAGAAGAGGTCCATTCTTGCATTTCAGTGTGGGAAGCTATCAGATAAGACTCTTAATTTAAATATCAAAGATCTACAGGCTGCTGGCACAAAGGGTTATTCTCACCTCTTTCTTCTAACAAACTACAGCAGCCAAGATGTCTAAGGTGATAGGAGTAGATATCACTAAGGTATCTCTAGGAAGTATTAATTCCATTGTTTACCAATCTATAGTGTCAGGACCACCTCATTTCAATACAGTGCACGGTGAACGTGCACCCTTAAACCCCTCCTCAGAAGTGCACGGAGGAAGAGGTGTCTCTGTCACGTGCACAGCTGAGGGACAGGTTAAAATGCACTCAGAGACACAAAAGCTGGCTTTTTCTACTTGGAACGCACGATGGAATAGAATCACCAAGACCTGGCTTAAGTATCACCCCCATATCTCCTCTATATCTTTCCTGTAACCCTTCCTTCTCTCTCTCTCACTCTAATAATATTCTGTCTATATTCAGGGATAGTTAGGGGCAGGTGAATGAATGTAATTAATATAGTGTGCCTGTGTGTATATTTAGGTAACGTGGGTATTAGTAACTGTGGGTGTTTTTAGATATTGTAACAGTAATTGATTGTGTATTAGTTATATTGCTATCTAGAATATATATTATTATTGTACACTTTTTGGGTGTGTTTAATAAACATTCATTTTATTAGGACAAACATGTTTTCATTAAGTCGTCGGTATATACATATACATATATAGTTAATCAGCATAGGAACAGAAAGCGGTATGGAAGGGAAGAGTCTGGATATCGGTGATTGTTGTCATAACCAACAACAACAACCGATAAACAGAACCAGTCCTACAACAGTGAGATATCATCCTTGCTCCCAATTTCTGTTGTGTTTCTCCAACATATATATCCCCAGCAGGACATATAGTGCAAATGATTAAATACACTGCATTGGAAGAGGAACATGTGAATATCCCTGGACTCTTATAGTCCTACAGGCTTGGAAATTGTATCCTGTCTCTGGTCTCTACATGAGTGCAGCTTTTGCAGCTCCTACCATTGCTTGCCCTTGTAGTTCCTAAGTTCCTATTAGTGTATCTGAAGGCATTGAACTTCAAATCATGATCTTTCTGAAATTAGGAGATTACCTGCAACATACGGTAGCAATTGATGGTGTTTGAATATCATTCTAACTGGTTATCCTTATGTAGGATATGGTGAAATTTCTTGTCAGTTTTTCTTAGTACCTCAAGCTGTGGGTTGTATTTCACCACCAGAGGTACACAATGAATTCCCTCTTTTTCTCTGTGTTGAAGTAATTGATTTCTATTGATTCTTGTGGCTTTAATTATCTGATCATCAATCAGGGTGGGGTGGTAGTCTTGGTTATAAATGTGTTGTTGAGATGGTGTGGAGGACATCTGAGGGGCAAGGAGAAATGGAAGTACTATATGTAGTTGACCTAGATGTGCAGATAGCGCAGTAGTAGGAGAGATCTGTAGGAAGTTGGAATATTTCCTCAGGAATACAGATAGGCTAGAGTCACCCTTATCAGGTCACTTACGCATGGCGGATGCAGTAACTGCAGAGGCAAGCCTGCAGTAATGGACAGTGTTAACTTCGGGTGCTTAGAGCTAACGCTGCTCCATAGTAACCCGATGTTTACCATGGATGCAGCCACACAGGAAGCCCCAAGAAATGCGCTTTAGCAGAGCGAACAGGAAAACGTTGCAGACAAAGTTTTCCTGTGCGTTCTGCTAAAGCGCAGTTCTTGGGGCTTTCTGTGTGGCTGCATCCATGGTAAACATCGGGTTACTATGAAGCAGCGTTAGCTCTAAGCACCCAACATTAACGCTGTCTGTTACTGCAGGCTTGCCTCTGCAGTTACTGCATCCGCCAAATGTAAGTGACATGATAAGTGTGGCCCTAGCCTTACACACTGTAATAACAGAGATATATAAGAAAATTAGTAAACTGGTATCTTTGAATAACATTAAAAAATCTACCCTAAAATCATGCGATTTATCAGCAAACTCTTAAAATCAAATATTTTTCCAAAAATCACAGAATATTATATTAACCCCTTAGGGTACCTTTACACGCCGCTACAACAAGGTGGAAACAACCGGGTGCTTCACGTGCACGAGCACGCATCAACGGTTACAAACGGTACCCGATACACGCCGCTACAAGGTGCTTTACAGAAGGTTGAATCTATCTCTGGATGCACCGCCGGGTGACTAAAGCTACCTTCTGCAGAGCACCTTACCCCATTTACACACCACTACAACAAGGTAATATGGGCGGACCTGGTGCAGCAGGGACAACACATAGGCGTGCCAGAATTGTGGATTACGAGACGTTCGTATGCTGATAGGACAAAGCAATAGCATCATGATTGGCCAGCCAGCGCAGGAGGCTGACTAATACATGACGCTCGAGCAATTGTGTAGTGTGACTGATCAGCTCCTTAAATATGCCGCCCTATGCAGCGACTACCAATCGTAACGCAGGAGCTTCCTCCAATGATCGCTGAAAGGGGTGGTTTCACGGAGGCTGTGTCATGCCCCAGGGAGGTAACTAGGTGACGAAAAAACCTTACCCTACCTTATTTAGACGCCACTACCATCGGGTTGAAATCAACCTGTTTTAGAGCACTGCTCTGAAACAGGTGCTGCAAGTGACGGGTGGAGACAACCTACTTTACACGCTGCTACCTCGGGTTGATTTGGCGGTGCAAGATACATTTGTCTCATAAGCCCGGTTGTTTCCACCTGTTGTAGCAGCGTGTAAAGGTACCCTTAGTGATTGGTGCAATTTTGACCTTAATGACCAGGCTAAATTGTAGAAAGCTGATCATTGTCCCTTTAAGAAGTAATAATAACTTTGGAATGCTTTAACGGATCCCAATGATTTTGAGATTATTTTTCCTAACATTTTGTAATTCATGTC
Organism: Allobates femoralis; assembly: GCA_033576535.1. Lineage (NCBI taxonomy): Eukaryota > Metazoa > Chordata > Amphibia > Anura > Aromobatidae > Allobates > Allobates femoralis. The sequence goes on along the minus strand of JARQOC010000001.1, from coordinate 167,250,166 downwards.
AAAGACAAATTTAGGATAAAATGTTTTGGGTTTATTTGTGAAAATGTTTGAAATTTAGCAAAAATGTTAAACAGTTTGTAATTTTCTAAATTTTAATTTGTATACTGTTACACACTTTACTGGAGAGTAAAGTAACACAAAATAGTTCATATATACAATTTTCCACATGTCTACTTTACATCAGCACAGTTTTGGAAATAGTTTTTTTTTGTTAGAAAGTTAGAAGGGCTGTGAGGCACCGCCTGCATGATCCTCATGGCCGGGGCGCATCACATGCAGGATTAGCATAGGATCCTGTGCACATGAGCCAGATTGTACCATAGGTGTGGTGTATAATCATGTCCGGAACCTGTATGTCAATGTATGAAGGATTCATGAGCCTAATGAGCGGCAGTGAATGGCTCCTGAGATCAATGAGCGGCTTAGAGCATTGGGTGTACTGTGTGAACCAACCCAGAACACAGGGAGTTAAAATAAGCTGTGTGAAAGCTGTAGAGATCAGGCACAGAGATGAGCAGCTGTATAGGAACTAGAGGAGCTGATTACTAGCAGCCAAGTGGGTGTGTCCAGGTGGGTGTGGCAGGCACGATAAGAGCCTGCCAGCTGAGTGAGAGATCGGATGGGATCAGAGCAGATGAGCTCAGACCAGAGAGAAGTGCAGATCCAGTCTGTGTGAGGGACTGAGTGATAGTCCATACCACCATGCTGAGAGATGGTGAAGGGAGCATGCTAGCTCCATGCCGGTAGCCAGGACCGGGGTTGTTACAGCACCTGCAGTGGGGAAGACATGGCTGACCTGGTGGACGCTGGACTGGACGTGGGGTGAAACACGTCCAGGAAGGAGCCCGTGTGGAGGCTTGGCCAACCCGTTACCTCAGGTAGCGAGACCCGGATCCGTGCCTGGTAAGACAGCAGTTCCCATGTAATGAAGTGAGCTGCGTTTGTATCATGCCAGGCGGGCATAACCGCCATTGGGTCCGACTAGGCAGTCGGTAAAAGACCCGTTGATGTATGTGAGGGCTAAGGTAAAAGTGCTCTGAATGAGAGACGATGGCCTATGTGTAAGAGCCATGTACAATGTTGTGGGAGAGAGTGACCCAGCTAGTATGGATGATGAGTTGAAGGCATTCCGTCCCTGTGGGACGAGAGGGAGGCTTGCCCTGCTGCTTGCAGCGGGTACCTGTCCCTCAACCACGGCCTCTAATGGTGTGGGTGTGCCTGTGGCCAGACACAGGGGTCACGAAGGCTCCTAGAAGGGTAACCACGGCTGATCCGGAAGGGTGCTACTCAGACGCAGGTTGCAGTCGTTGACCTGGAGACCTGCCATGAGATGGAGGTTTGGTGGCGACTGGTGGCCCGTACCGTGGTGAGTAGGCCATGGTGACGCGTGGTTAGCCCGGATTCTATGGTTGACCAGGTCCCTGTTATGGTCATAGAGCAGCCACAGTCCATGGATGTATTATGATGGGCTGTGAGCGGATGTAAGGATGCACGTGGTCCATGAATATTGTAGGATGGATCACATGTGGTGTGTAAGGTCCCGGTCAGGCATGAATCCTGACTACGGGGTAACTATGGAGTCATCGTGCTGGGCAACTAAAGCCGGGCGGCTGGTACCGCCATTGGGACCCACAGGACCCGTTGAGGCGAAGGTCAGAAGCAGGGGTTAAAAAGGGCTCCTAGAGTGGTGACACCATGGTTGAACCAGGTGGACTCTGACCGGGACATAGACCACATCACATTTGAAGTGACTTTGATGGGCCTACATTACTGGAAATACTCAGAAGTGACACTATTCCAAAAACTGCACCCCTCAAGCCCCTCAAAACTAAATTCAAGAAGATAATTAGCCCTTCAGGTGCTGCACAGGAACTAAAGGAATGTGGAAGGAAAAAATGAGCATTTTACTTTTTCCAACAAAAATGTTACTTTAGCCTCAAATAGTGCATTTTCACAAGGGTAAGGCTGATTTCACATTAGCGTTTATGCCACATCTGTCTGAGTGTAGCGATACAGAAGGATACCCGAACGCATACATACTGATTGTTTAATATGCGGATGCGTACTGAGATGATTCTCCATAGGAAAGCATTGAGTCCCATAGAATTCTATTATAATGTGGTCCGGAGGAAAGAGAGAGGGAGAGAAAGAGACAGAGAGAGACTATGTGCATTTACTTGTGCTGACATCCGGATGCCAATGTGGCTCTATTGGATTCAATGTAAGAATTGTGTGCTTCAGCATGCTTGCGTACAAACCAATCACCCTCCAATGCACAAAAAATTCAACAAGTTGCATTTTCACTGGCCACAAAAAATGCATTTGAACACAATTGCATGTATCCACATGCAAACGCATCCACTATGCGTCCTCATGTTAAACATAGGAAGCAATCACTGATCTCAGGGAGACCAGTCCAAGAAAACACTGTGGGCAGCCGGCTAAAGCACTCAACACAGTGAATTCCTAGGCACATTGCCCCCTGGGAATTACGAATATGCAAATAGAGTCCGTGGAGCCTCGTTTAGGAGTCTCAAACACAGGACTAGCCAGATATCCCTCCAGGGAAGGACCTAGCCATGGGGTGGCTCCTTGAAGACACTACCATAACCACCATATTAAGTGGCCCTTTCAGTCAATATCCAGCTCTTTACGAGTTTAAAGATATGACAAGGGAATACCAAGGCCAGGTATCCATCCACAGGCAGGTGTTTCGGGGTGTTGCCCATCATCAGTGTGGAGTAGGATTCTGGCTAGGTGGGAGCAATGCCTGGTAGACAAACATCACGAAGCAATCACTGATCTCAGGGAGACCAGTCCAAGAAAACACTGCGGACAGCCGGCTAAAGCGCTCAACACAGTGAATTCCTAGGCGCATTGCCCCCTGGGAACATGTTAAACATAGGGAAGCAGGATGGATCCGTAGCTGCAGACACTGGGACGCATGCCAAAGGAACACATGCAAATGCCAGTGTGAAACCGGCCTAACAGTAGAAAATAACATAACCTTAAAATGTGTTGTTCAATTTCTTCTCAGTGCACTGGTCAAAAATCAGTGTTTGGGCGCATGGTACGGCTCAGAAGCGAAGGAGCGCCATTTGACTTTTTTAAGGGAAAATTAACTGCAATCGTTATCTGACACCATGTCGTGTTTGGAGAGCCCCAGTGTGGTAAAACACTGGAACCCCCCAACAGTAACCATATTTTGGAAACTAGACCCCTCAAAGAATTTATCTAGATTCATGGTGAGGATTTTGACCCCTCAGGTGCTTTGTGAATTACTGTAAGCTGTAAAAATTAAAAAGTAATTGTTTTTCCACAAAAAAAATATTCTTTTAACCTCATTTTTAAATTTTAACAGGGGCATGAGGCCTAAAATTGGATCCGAAAAATTTGTTGGGCAATTTGTAATGAGTACGCCGATACCTCATATGTGGCGGAAAACCACTGTTTAGGCACATAGCAGGGCTTGAAAGGGAAGTAGTGGCATTTGACGTTTCAAGTGGAAAATTAGCTGCAGATGTCAGTTGACACCAGTTGTGTTTTGAGAGCCCCTGTGTGCCAAAACAGTGGAAAATCCCCACAATTGACCCTAATTTGAAACTAGAATCCTCAAGGAATTTATTGAGATGCATCATGAGCACTTTGTACCCTCAGGTAATTTACAGGTTTTTATAACATTGAGCTGTAAAAATTTAAATATGGAGACTAAAAGAACATTTTTGTGAAGAAAAAAAAATATTTTTTCACTTTCACACAGCCAACATAATTAAACAGACTCCAAAATATGTTGGCTAATTTCTCCTGAGCATGCTGATTCTCCATATATAGTGGGAAAACAATGTTCGGGGGGCATGACTGGACTGTGCTTGGAAGGGAAGGAGTGACATTTTTGAGCGAGGACCTGATATGTGAATTTTAAGCTATGTGCCAATGGTGTGGATTTCCTACATTCTTTACTGCTGTTTTCCCAGGTTTTTTTTTGCCGTATTTATGACAATTCCATCTTATAGCACCTGGGAAATTAGAAGTGTTGTGCCTATGCTGTGGATTTTCCCATTGTGGAAATGGCGCACATTTTCCCATGGAAAATACCTGCAACAGGTCAATTCTTTCACGGTATTTTGGCGTGATTTTTACCCATAGAACTCAAGACCATAGAACCATATTTTTGTTTTCAAGCCAGGTACAACAAGGCAGCTTGGGGATGGAGCCACTCCAGAAAATGGTGCATTCATTGAAGCACAATTTTCTTGTGCTGTACTCCAACTCTTCCAGTTACCCGAGTGCAGCTGGCAAGTAATAAAGGGGTTAATGCCAGCTGTGTACTGGCAGCTGGCACTAAGCCAGAGATTCATAATGTTGGACCAATGTTAGACCTGGCCATTAGGAATTTCTAGTAAATAATAAAGACACAACATACAAAGAAATTTTTTTATTAGTACAAATAACACAAGCACATATCCTGAGTCCTTATTACTCCAACATACCCTCCAACGGTAATCCATAATAATGGTCCCATGACCCTCAATTGCCTTTACTATGTCCAGAGACTGCAGCAAGTGATCTTGCTGCAGTCTCTGGGGTCACTCTGATTGCAACTGCATTGTATGGCAATAATATGATTGCCATACAGTGCAGCTATCATTGCTGCAGACCCCAAGTCCCAGAGATCCCTCTGACAGTGGACCAAAAACTGACTGATTTCCGACTCCTGCTGTGACATCACAGACTGGGTCACTTGAGTGCAGCTAAAGCGCTGAACTCAGGTGAACTTTCCCGCGTCATCCCACTCACAGTTTCTGGTCTCGGGAGATAAGGTAGCAAAGGGGGCCACAGGAGATCAGGCAGCAGATTTTAAATGAATGAAGAAATGTGGTGCTGGAAAGTTTGATTTAAACTGATGCTGTACAGGTGGAACCGGCCATCATTTCCTGGCACCTGCATCCTCTGAGTTAATACTGGTGAGGCACATTTCCCATTCCCCCTGCCATGTTCCATTGCTAACCGATGAGTGCTCCCAGTCTCCGATTAATGGTCATCAACACAGTTTATAACATGGAAGATGCAACTGCAAATTGTGTAACCTTATGTGATCTGTGCAAAAAAAAGGCGGCTGATCTGTTCACAAAGGACACAAATGTCATCCATGCACGCGCGGGCATAGCTCTGTGTACTTCCGATTGGTGACGTCACCGGAAGTAATATTCCGACCCCGAAGCTCACGGAGCTACATGCCCTGCAGCCGCAGCAGCGTATTAAGATGGCAATTAGGTAGCAATTATCAGCAGGTGGTCGCCATATATTTAAACCAGGTCCTCACTCCTTTCTCACCACACCCTGAAGAAAGACAATCTGAAAAACGTGTTGAGGCAGCCCTTGAACACGTGTCATAACCCCCCTGCATGGGTGAGTTTGGGCAAAGTGATAGGCCAGCAATTTTGTAATTTTACTGTATTTATTCATGTATTTATGCTGTACCATTTTGTTTGCCATAATATTGATGCCTGTATAACTGCCTTTATAACTACATCTATGCTACGGGGGATTGTGATCTGTTCATCCCCTCTGTAACCTGTACCTGGTTTTATATACCTCCCCAGTGTTTTATAATGGTTCACTGATGTTATAATAAATTTATGCACTTGCAATTGGTGGATTTTTGTGATTCTTACACTGGACTGTTTGGCTATAGAACTGTATACTCAGGTTGTTAATGTATGCATTGAGTTGCTGATTATGTGAGTCCAGGATGTTACCCTGTAATCTTGTCTTAAATAGGTTAGACCTGCGTCTGCCCTGAGCCAGACCAATCCATCAGAAACTTAGTTTCTGGCCGGAGCAGCGCATAGCCTTGCCAATAGGTAACGCTATGTGCCATCTGGCTATGAATTGTTATGGCAACCAGATGCTTCCCGCAGCCGCCGTCTCTAAAGACAATCCCTGGATATGCACTATAGCATAGTGTAGAGGAAGCGCAGTTTGAAGCGTTTTACTGTGCGCTCTGCAAAAACGCATATCCGGTGATTGTCTGTGGAGCCGGTGGCTGCTGTAAGCATTCGGCTTCCATAGCAATCCATAGCTGATGGATTGGCCAGGTTCAGGGCAGACACAGGTCTGACCCTAGCCTTAAGGCCCCGTTACACGGTACAATATTGTTAACGATATCGCTTAAACGTCACAGGTTTGGAGTCATTCAAGAGACATCTTTACTACCTTGTTGCGTGTGACTCTGAGATATGGATACGATAAATCGTCGGATCGCTGAATCCAGGTTTGAGAACATGTTCTCAAATCAGAGGATCAACGATCAGGCAACCTGCTGCATCGTTCTATCTGACACCGCGATAACAATGTCATTAACGATTTCCCCTATTGTCAGCAATGAAGAAATATCGTTCGCTGGGTTGTGCGAATGATACCTGCTTGCCGCATAATTGGTGCGTCGTGCACGATATCTAGACATGTGACATCTCACAAACGATGACAAAACGATGTCCTAACGACCGCGCATTCATGACATCGTTAAGGATATCGTTTCAATATTGAACCGTGTAATGGTACCTTTAGACTTTTCGAAAGAGAAATAGCAGGGGGAGGTGTTGTCAGAGTACGACAAATAAAAAGTGGCAAAAAATGAGGCTTTTTCATCATTCTGCTGAAAAAAAGTTATGTAAAATTGGATAATAAAATTACATGTAAAGAAGGGTATCACTGAAAACATAATTTTACCCTGCAAAAAATAAGCACCATTCAGTTTGATATGCAGAAAAAAAAATTAAGATACAGCTATCAGAAAAGTGTAATGCAAAAACAATTATTTTTTCCTATTAAGTACGGTAGTTTTTATTTTGTAAAAGCGGCAAATCATAAAAAAATATATAAATGTAATATTGCTGTAATTGTACTGACCTGAAGAATAAGGCCATATTATCAATTTTACCTAACAGTGAACTATGTAAAATAAAAAAAAAAAACTATTCCTGAATTGCTGTTTCATGTTTATTCTGCCTCAGAAAAATCAAAATAGAAAGTGATCAAAAAATATTACTTGCCTGAAAATGGTACCCAAAAAACATCAACTTATCCCACACAAAAAAAAAACCCTCACATGACTCTGCCAGCTAAAGAATATAAATTTTATAGATCTTAAATCTTTTTTTTTTATTTTAAAACCATTGTTTTAGCATGTGATAAGCAGCCATACATAAAAAACTATAAAAATCTGGTATCACTATAATCACATTAATCTGTACAATAAAGCCATCTAATTAAGAACAATTCCTGTACTGTTGTTGATTTGTTCATTCTTTCAACCACAAATTGCAGTAAGACTTGGCTCACATTTATCCTGCGCTTTACACTAAGCGCTTATATAGAGGTGTCCATGTAAATCTCTGAAATACTCGGTTCAGACAAAACCCCTGATAGCACAATCACTATATTAAGGCAGAAGGAGTCACCTTGAACTCAGTTTGTCCTATGATCCAGCAGTGTCCATCTTTTCAGTGATGTATAGAAGTGGGGTAGGTCACAGTTTTGTGCACTCCTACAAAGGGTAATGAAGAACAGAAGCCAATAGAGGTGCTTTTGTTCTCTGTTAGCAGGTTCTTACTCGCCCATTTAAATGAAAGTTTTTAAACCCAAAGAGTGGCAGTGACATAGTGTAGGCTCCAAGTAAGGAGACACGCCTCAACGTGACTACTGGGTGAGTATATACATGACCATCTTTATATGCTAAGTGGCTCATATTTAGTGTAGCTTCTTAGCTATAATGCTAGTCTATATTCTCATATATTCATAATTACATGACTTAGTATTCAGAGGGCGGCTTTCTTTTTTATTACAATATGTCATGTTCAGCTTCACAACTGTACACATTGCACGTTAGGGAGTGCCACAGTTTCTCTCATGCTAAACAGAGGCAAGACATAGTCTAGAGGATCTCTGCTGTTTTTGTTTTTTAATGAATGGATTCCCAGGTGTCATCTGAATCATGTTAAGTGCTCAGAATAGAGCACAGAATAAATTTGATCCAAAGTTTTATGCAAAGTATTCCCCCAAAAGAGTCTTCAACTCAATATACACAAAAAAATCAAGTCTTCACTCAGATTCATCAGCTATCAATGGAAATATAAGGGATTTTCATGTTACTGGTAGCACAAAAACTCTGGAAAAGCGTTATGGCTATTCACACCCAAAAAAAGAATCAGAAACCTTTGTGCTCTGAAATCCAAATGTCTCCCTCCATTCTGAACCCCACAGTGTGCATAAACCACATACAACGTTCAAATGTTTTAAATTAATGTAATGAGGAAAGCTCACATACTTTACAGACTGCATGTCTTAAAGTGAACCTGTCACCTACATTAAGACCCCCCAGGCTATCACTACCTGTCCCTGCACCTTCCTATTACTTCTCTATGGAGCACATTAAGTCAGCTCATCTGTGATGAGCTACAGTAAGTGCATCCACAGAGCATGCGTACTGCGCAGCGTGAAGTCGGCCAGCGGAGTACCGGAAATGACACGTTCGGCGTCATATCCGGCACTCTGCAGATGGCTGCAAGCCAGGCTGGGGGATGCACTTTTGGGTTTCAATATCACTTCCAACAGGGCGTGATAAGCAATACAGGAGGTGGCGAAGGGACAGAGTGAGGACGCCCAGGGGGGCTAGTAAAGGTAGCCCCCTGTTCATTATCATTGTAATGAGTAAGTATTAAAAATGTTTTATTAAACAGTCACAGGTCACATTTAGGAGAGAGAGGGATAGTTAGATTAGTAATAAGAAGGTGCAGGGACAGGTAGTGATAGTCCTGGGGGGCTTAATGTAGGTGACATGTTCATTTTAAGAAGCACAAGCTGGCCAAAATGTATTGGACATAATGTTGTGGGCTCGTCAATATATGGGCAATAAAATATACTGGGCACTATAATGGCAGATTTGAAATTTTAATTCAGCAACATTCATTATTACTGCTTGTTTCTTAACGTGATCCTAAACCCAGAAACTGACCCCCCCCCGTATCTTTAGACCTGTCCCTGCACCCCCTCTTATCATTTCTAGCCATCCCTTTTGCAGAAAAAATCGCTTTTGTAAAGTAAGAGAAAAAGTTATATTACTTTGTCCTGTGTGAGTTCTCTGTTTCTGTGCAAGCTGCCATGGGCGGGGCCTGTGTGCTGCTGCCTTGTAATTATGCACGCCCCTCTCTGCTTCTAAGAGCTTGGCCGCGTCATGAAAGGGCGGGGCTAAATCGCGTCATGCCCCACCCCCTTTCATGACGCGGCCAGGCTCTTAGAAGCAGAGAGGGGCGTGCATAATTACAAGGCAGCAGCAGACAGGCACACCCATTTGCGGCTTGTTAGAAACAGAGAACTCACACAGGACAAAGTAATATAACTTTTTCTCTACTTTACAAAAGCGATTTTTTCTGCAAAAGGGATGGCTAGAAATGATAAGAGAGGGTGCAGGGACAGGTCTAAAGATGTGGGGGGGGGGTCAGTTTCTGGGTTTAGGATCACTTTAAAAACACCTCTTGAGTAAAAAGTGTCTACATCTAAAAATAAATTCCCAGAGGGGTGTGTTTTCCAAAATCAGATCACTTGGGTGGATTCTTCTCCTTTGGCACTTAGTTCAGCTGTATGTGGAATCTGCATCTATTCTAGGAAAATCTGTGCTCCTTCCCTCCCTAGTTTCATCATGTGGCTGTATAGCCACATGTTGGGTATTGCCACATTCAACAGAAATTGTTTGACACATTTTTGTGCCATTCTTAACCTTTTCCCTTGTGAAAAGGTAAAGTCTGAGGTTTAAACAAAATTTTAGTTGTAAAAATAGAATAATTTTTTCTTTACTGTCCAATGGTATAAAGTTTTGTGACATACCTATGGTGTCAATATGATCATTGCACCCATAGATGAATTCAGTGAGAGGTGTAGTTCTGCTGTTCTGTTACCTTAAGGGCTCTGCCAATGTAACATGGCACTCACAAACCATAATGGTAAAATCTGCCCTTTAATAAGGTGCTCCTTCCTTTCTGAGCTTTGTACCGTCCTTCAAAAGTTGTTCCCGATTACATGTAGGGTAGTTGGGCCCTTAGTAGGAAATGCACAACTAACTATGTGGTTCACTTTCCTAATTCCTTATAAAAATTAAAAACTTGGGTCTAAAATAACATTTTAATTATTCTTTCTTCCCCACACAATGGTATAAAATTCTGCGAGGTGTATGTGCTGACAATATGCTTTCTGCACCCCTAGATGAATTCATTAAGGGATGTAGTTTGTAAAATGGGGTCACTTGTTGGATGTGTGCTTTTCTGACATGTCAGGGGCTCTGCTATTATGACATGGCACATTTAAACCATTCCAGCAAAATCTGCACTTCACAGTGGTGCTCTTTTCCATTCAAGCTATGCTTAAACAGTAGTTTCCTATTCCTATGGGCCGGTATTGGTGTACTCAAGAGAAATTGCGTGACGAATTGTTCTATTTACTTTTCTCTTATTATCCCTTTTAAAAATTAAAAACATGAGGCCAAAGCAACATTGTATTGGAAAAAATGAGAATTTTTCATTTACTCAGCTCAATACTAAACAATGCTTTGAATCTCACGAGAGTTAAAAATGCTCACTGCATCACTGGGTGAATTCATCAAGAGATATAGTTTCAAACTTGGGTCACTTTAGGTATTTCTGCTGTTTTGGAATGTCAGGTTCTATTCAAATTTGACATGATGTTTACAATCTATTCTATCCAAAATAGCTCTTCAAAACTGAAATAGTGCTCCTTCTGTTCCGAGTCCCGCCATGTGACCAGAAAGTAGTTTTCCATCAAATGTGGGGTATCAGTGTTCTCAGAGAAACTGCACAGCAAATTTTACAGTGCATTTTGTCCTGTTACTATTGTGAAAAGGAAATATTTGGGGCTTATAAAAATTAAATATTCGGGGCAAAATAAATATGTTTCTAAAAAATTTATTATTTTCATGACTCAACATTATAAAATTCTGAGAAATACTTGTGTGTGCAATGACTAATGACACTTCTAAGTAAATTGCTTGAGAGATGTAGTTTCCAAATTTGGGTCATTTGTGGAGGTGTCTGCTGTTTTGGTATGTCAGGGGATCTTCATATATGACATGGCATCCGCAATATAGTCAAGCAAAAATGTCATTCCTTCCATTCTGAGCCCTGCCGTGCACCCAAACAGTAGTTTTCCAAAACATATGGTAAATTGCTTTATTCAGGATAAATTGCACAGCAAATTGTATGATACATTTGCTCCTGTTACCCTTGTACAAGTGATAAATTTAGAGCTAAAACAATATTTTTATGAGTAAAAAGTGATTCCTTATTTTCATGGCTCAGAGTTATAAAATGATGTAATGTACCTGAAGGTTCAAGGTGCTCACAACACCTCTATGTAAATTCTGTAAGGGGTGGGTGAAGGTTCCAGAATGGGGTCACTTATGGGAGGTTTCCAATGTTTTGGCACATCAGGGGCTCTGCAAATGCGAAATGGTGAAAAAATGTGATTTCCACGGCTCAATGTTTTTCAGTTGTGTGAAGCACCTGCAAGTTCAAGCTTTGTTTCAACACACCTCTATATAAATTCTTTAAGGAGTGTAGTGTCTAAAATGGGGTTACTAGTGGGAGTTTCCACAGTTTAAGTACATCAGAGGCTCTGCACACACAACATGACATCCCCTACCTATTTCAGACAAATTTGCACTCCAAAAGTCAAATGGTTCTCTTTCCCTTCTGAACCCTATTGTGTGCTCAAGCAGTAGTTTTTATAACAGCTGATCAATTCTAGCAGAGAAGAAAGAAAAATAGTCTGACGATATTCTACAGAGTTGGTTATATTTATGTGTACTATTGGTTTATGAAATAAGAATTAAAACAACGGTTAGTCAACTCGTTAGCCCTATTCCCCAATTGACTGCCTTATGGGTATTCATAAGGAGGTACCTGCTAGTCACAGATTAGGAATGCCTACTGGCAGGGGCGGGCCGGTGCTTCTAGTGCCAGGTGGCAGATTTGTCCTGCCAGCCCTTGATGAAATCAGAGATTTGGAGGAGCGGGGGGGTTGAGGGGTTTGCTGTCGGAACTCACTCACATGCTTGTCAGCCGCGTCTGCCGCGGCTCATGCTGTTACACAACTCCGGCTGCAAAGTGCCACCGGCCCATTTGTGAGGGGGGGCGGCCCTAGATGAGGGCTATACCACCAGCCCAGGGGGCACTTGCCACCTGGGCCAGTCCTCCCCTGCCTACTGGACTAGAAATAAAAATACAAAATTCTAGTTGTAGAAGATTTGTAATCACAATCTTTGCTTCTCCTCCTGTATGATATATGATATAGGGTGACATATGTGACAACATGTTGAGTATGACGATCTACGATCTATTTTGGTAGTCTTAAGGTAAAGTTCAAAAATGCTTGCACCTCCTTGTATACACAAAGGAATTTTACAATTGTTCTCCTATGTTTTTTTAAAGCATTGTACAACAAATTTAATTTATGTTTAACAATGATTTCTTTAACAGTTGTTTTTTTCCATAAGTATTATTTCTATTATTAGGCCAAAAAGTGAGCAGCAAATTATTATGATTATTTTATACTCATTTTTTGAGCCTGAGGATGAAATAGTTGAATTATTCTCTAGGGAAATTTGTTGCACACATACACCTTGAACTCATTGAACTTGTATTATTATAAATCTTAGTATTCGCTACTGTTTACAGGCAAATCAGTTTGTTACACAAGAGAAGAAGAGAGGTAGCATTTATACAATTCTATTCCTTCTATATCTATATAATTCCTTTACAATTTAATACTTTAAATATTTCATACATTGTCATTTTACTATATGATTTTCTGATTTGAGGGAAATAGGGAATTATGTGCCTTTAAATTGTTAAGTTTTAACTCCAAATTCTAAGAATAAATGAGAGTCATGAAAAGAAACAATATTTCAAATGGAATTAGGGTTTATAGATCTTTTGTTCTGAGTAGAATAAAGCTGCACTGAGAATTAAACTGCTACAAGATAAAGGAAAATTTCCTGGGAGATTTTAATTATATTTTACTGTAACATTAAAAATCAAAGACATTGATTGTACTTTGAAAATAGTCTAGAACTAAAGGGCATTGATTGACAATGAGAAGATTGTTCTAAAATTACTCCATTCTTAAAGTTTATAATCTGAAAAGTAATGTTAACCACATTTTTTCATGTAACTGAATGCTATATATATTTGAACTATGGTAGTTTACATATTTAAATATTCAAAGGACTTTATATGTTACTGAATTCTTCATATTATTTTGAATAAATGGTTATCAGAGTTGAACAATTCTTCCATAATCAGTTCAAGCTGATTTACTCGGTTCAAAGGGGAAATTCAATTCAGAAAAATTGTATATAAATTTAATTATCTAGGAACAGTCTAAAAAATAAATCCTATACTCATCTGTCCTTACCCCTATCTGTATTAAATCACTTCTCTGATAGGTCTATCTTCAATTTTCTTTAATTTCTTCTGTCCTCCTTAAAGTGTACCTGTCACCAGTTTTGGGGATTCTAAGCCCTTCCCACTACCTTTTACATGATGTAATTGGGGTTACTGAAACCCCTTTATGTCCCCAGACGTCACCTTGCATAACTCAGAAATAGAGTATTATTCTGTTCCGCGCCATATGCTAATTTCTTTTATGGGACATATTTGGATCTGCACATTGCGGTCCGCTGCTCCATGCCAACACCACCCCTCCTGAGTGTGTGCAAGTGGATGAAATTGCAAATAGAGATTGTGGAGCCTCGGTTAGGAGTCTCAAACAAGTGGATGAAATAGCACAGCATCAATAAGTACACACCCACTGAAAAGTAAGATTTTAATGAATATCTCACAGAATACAAGAATATGTCAAAAAGTTTGACAAGATTGAGTTCTCTAGAAAAATTTCTAACCCAGTCAAAGAAAGTAAGTTGGATAATGTAACTTATATTACAAAATCTTCAGCTTTACTTAAATTAGTTGATGCAAAAATCAAAACAATTCACATAAAAAACTGCTACATCTAGCATTTGTATGGCTTTGATGACTTTTAATAACAACATGAAGTCTTCTAAGCATAAAATTAATAATTTGGCAAAATACTGCAAAATCTACCTGTTAGGCTAGGGTCACTTTAACGCTAATTGTTGTCTGCGTTAAAAACTTAGACTTTGGCAGCATTAATGCGGTGCTAAAGCCATGTTAGCTCCGCGTTAACACTGCCAATGTTACCCTATGGAGACGTGGCCATCTGAGTAAAATCTCACGTTATTTCCTAACGTGAGAAAAGACGCTTTCAACAATGTCTTTTCTCATGTAGGAAATACAGTGAGATTTCACTCAGATGGCAGCGTTGGAGCCGCGCTATGAGCTGCGTCTCCACAGGGTAACATTGGCAGTGTTAACACGGCTCTAACATGGCATTAGCATCACGTTAAGGCTGCCAAAGTCTAAGTTTTTAATTCTACCCCCTGTTTGGCGATAATGTGACCCTAGCCTTAGGGTCCTAGTGAGCTGGACCCTCCAAGCCCAAGGTCCTGTTAGGCACATGGGTCATGGATGTCAGTGTAGCAAATAGATGAGGTCTGCAGGACATGGATAGCTGAGGATCTAGAGACTGTGGTCAGACAGGAGAACATTAACTGACGTGCTGGAAACCACAGGCAGTAATATTAGAGGTAGAAGGGGTTAAAAACACCACGCTGTGGTTATATGCAAAAGATTACAGAGAATGAAATTATTGATCAATGAAATTATTGATCAAATTCCAAACTTGAGATAGTAACGGGCACTGACCTTTCTGAGTCTTCATGGAGGGGTGTTCTGGCACCCTCGTTATGTACTCCTGAAGAACAATTTGACAGACAGCTAAACTCTTTTCCATCAATGCAGTGACATGGACGCTGGGGGTCCTTTTCGACTTTAATTAATAGGTTAAGTGTAAAACTAGAAAAAACAAATAGAAATTCTCAGTACAACATAAGCATATCTGAAGTACATAACATCACATTGTTACAGGTGACACAATGTGATTGCATGATATGGCGAATACACAATAAGTATAATAGCAGAAAAACGATAAGATGATAAACAACAGTGTAGCTACATTGTACATTTAGGTGGGCAGTAGCATATTATAAACTCACCGACTGTGCTATGTTGAGGGAAACATGCAGATGTGCTGAAATCCAGAGAGCGAGGGATCAGCATATCAGGATGTCAGCATGTATGAGGCTGTAATGGCTTCTGGAGAAGGGGCAGAGCCTAGAGCGAGGCCTCATGGGAGTACATAAGCCTGGAGGAACCAAAATTAGACTATGCAGTAAACTTAATGTAATATGGGGACATTGTCAACAGATAAGTCAATAGCAGACATTATTGTTTGCTTTGGTCTGTTGGGCTGCAGCAATATTGGGAATTTGGACTATGTGTGTATATGGTATCCAAGCAACAATCTTTGGTCGATTATTTTTGCCTTTCTGCTCAGCAGCAGGAATGGAACAGTATCAGCGGAAATCTATCAGGTGCAGCTCTTCCTATTCATGGTAAGGTTTTCATTATCAGTCTATTATACTTGCATTTGTGATTTCAGATTTTGTTAAAAAGTGTGAAAGTGTTATCTATGTTTTTAAATGTTTTGTCTGATTTAACATGCTGACGTCGTTTGACCCACCTATATATGGGTGGGAACCGACGTCATGCACGTTGTAACTTAGACCCATAGAAGCACAAATGTGTGCAAAATGGTGACCGTAGTACCTTGCACCCCCTCCCTTGCTTGTATCCGCATGGTTGCTTAAATAAAACTGCAGAGCAACCCGAACCTGGATGAGTGCCGCATCTTCTGTTCCAAATCATTGCTTTTCACTGTGCCGAGGAACCCTGGATTCCTGGTGCCATTGTGTGTGCCCCTCCGTGAAGCCTCAGAAAGGTCAGTGCCCGGTTCCTATCTCAAGTTTGGAATTTTGTCTTGTTTTTACCGTGATGCACGCACCAGAGGCAAGTCAATATGGAGGAAACAAACAACACGGAAGACAGTGAACAAATGGGTTCCAATGGCAAGCTAGCGGTTTCCACCTCAAGCGGTTTGGTAGCAGGGAGGGAGGATGCCGATGTGTTTTTTACAGAGTGTAATAATAAGGACATTGTGCAAGTACTTTCTGATAACAGTTTGCAGCAGAAAATTTTAACTTTGGCAGAAAAAGAGGTCTGTTTGTTTAGGACAGTTCAGTCTCTAAAATCGTATGTGGCTTGTCGACGAGTCCCCCGTGGTTTGAGGGTGATAAAAGCACCTGCTTTTAACAGCAATAATCCTGTTTTTCTAAAAGAATGGGACACTATTCAGGCAGAATTATCGATGCGGTTTTTGGAGTTAGTATTGAAACAAAGTAAGTCTCACCATATGAAAGTGATTACAGAATTGATAGTCTTACGCACAGCTTTAGAATCTCACCTCAGTAAATCTGACTAGAAGAAATTCATGAATCAGCTGGATAAGAAACTAATTCCACTTTAGATTGATATAAAAAATCAAAAAAGAGAAAAATTCTTGAGAGACAAGACAGATTATGAGGATCTAAGAGTTTTCTCATGGGGAAAGAACCCAGATACACCATGTTTTAAGAAGAAACCTCAGACTCCCAAGCCACATACCCCCAAACCTAATTTTGCACCAAAAACTCCTAAGACACCAGACCCACGCAAAAAAACAAAAAAATCAGGGAAATTTCCCAAAGGTAATCATGGGTCAAGAGAATCTTCCACTGAAATAGATTCAAGTTCAAGTGAGGAAGGAACTTCAGTATCGAATGCCCCTTTAGGCGTAAGATTCGCAGAGGACGGGGCCGACACAGCAGAGGATTTTGTGACCCCACCTCCTGGAAAGAGAAAACAAGTCTCTTGGAGGGACTAACACCATTACCATTAAAAATCTTCAATTTGTCTAAAAGGAAACTATCTATGGACATACAGACTGCCTTACAAAAGGGCCTGAACTTTTGCATCCCACAACCTTATGATTATGTGGAGTTCAAGGTGGACTTGTTTAAGGCAATTAGAAAGATTCATCTGCACAGACACTTTGAAAATTTGAAAGTCACACAAAAATCAGCACCATTGATAAAAACAGCATCAAAAATCGGAGCGGATTCTTTGGTTATTGGTCCATTGGATTTTTTTCCTGATGAAAATCTAGCAGGGAAGTGCAGTCAGATATTGAGACATTGCTTGGTATTGATACTCCTGTCGCCAGTGGCGGAATTATCGGCACTGTGAATAGGCCCCCGTTCACAGGGGGAGTTAAATCTAGTTACATGCCTCCTATAAGTCCAGGCAACAGTGTCGACCTTTTCGCCGAACTCGTAGACAGGAATGTTAAGGCTTTAATATATCCACAGCCAGAAAAATATATGAGTAATGCGGAACGTCGGCCTTATTTGAAATAAGTAGATGGGAAGATGCAATATTTCGAAAGGCAGATAAAGGAGGAGGTATAGTTCTCTTGACACGTGAGTCTTATATAAAAGAATCTCTACGACAACTGAAAGACACAGATACATATATACCACTCCCTTCTGATCCCACCCACAATTACCAACAAAAACTTAGGTCTCTTTTATGCAAATTTGTTGAACTCAGAGTATTATCTAAAAACAAAGCGGAACAACTTTTTCTGACTTTCCCAGTCAAATCCCATTGTTACTGCTTACCAAAAATCCACAAAAACGAGGAAGATCCACCATGGAGACCTATCGTGTCTGGAGTGGGGTCTTTGACTGAACCCCTCTCCAGGTCCATTTTTTGACTGGTGTCCCGTCTTACGTTCGTGACACGAATCATTTTGTAGAGATCATTGATCAGATTCAATGGCACAAATTAACTTCAATTGATATTGAAAGCCTCTATACGAGGATCCCCCAAAAACAAGCCGTTAATGTCATTAAAGAGATCTTGGGATCTTCAGGTGTTGATGAGTTGACCACTGATTCATAGTGGAGGCGTTGGGTTTTACTTTGGAGCACAACGCCTTTACTTTTTGGAACCAGTGGTACCAGCAGCGGGTTGGTACCGCTATAGGAACGCCCGCTGCTTGTACCTTAGCTAATTTGTATTTTGCAGTACTAGAAAAGGATCTTATTAATTCAGTCCAGAATCCATTTTTGAAGTACATTAAGTATTATGTTCGTTATATCGGCGACATAATGATTGTGTGGTGTGGTGCTAAAGAGGACTTTGACTCTTTTGTTGAGTTCCTCAACACTAAAAATACCTTTAATATGCGCTCCACTTCGGTTTTCGGTGATCAAATTTTGAAGTTTTTGGATGCAAAGTTGGAAATTTTGGGGTGTAAAATCAACAGGTCCATTTTTAGGAAAACAATAGCGACAAATTCTCTTCTTCATTACCAGAGCACCCATCCGCTCCACACAAAAAAGAGGTTTACTCTTTAGCCAATTCTTGAGAGTAAAACAGATCAACAATACAGGGATTAATTCAGAGAGGCAGGCAAATTAGTTAGACCAAGCTTTCTTGTGTAGAGGATATCCCCCTAGGAGTCCTGAAATCAGCTAGGAATAGGGCCTTTACTTATCCGGAAAAATCTCTATCTGTATGGTCGGAAAAAACAAAGTGGATAAAAGTAAGAAGAAGTTTTCTTTAACTTCAAGTTCGGTCCAATGTATCCTTTGATTGCATCAACCATTAAACGTCATTGGCAAGTTCTTGAAAGATGATGGGAGTATAGGTATATCACGGTCCGCGCTACTCCAGGGCTTAAAAAACCCACCAAAGAGTCAGTCAGATTTCCATCCTTAATTCTCCTTTTCCTACGCGTTTCGGCGCCTAGCCTGGCACCTTCATCAGGGATATTACATCAAACAGTAACAGTGGGGTTTTTATAGCCCCAAACTTACAAAAAACAGGGTGTTGTCTGTGTACCTGTGATGTCATTTGCATCATCAAAATGGGAGGATCTCCTCATTTTCCCGCTCTTTTTATAAAAAGCTTAACCAGTATCCAAAGTCAAAGTCAAAGTTTTTTTTATATTTTTTGCATCAGGAAGATATTTTGATCGCTGATTTTTGCAATTTCATGTATTATTTTTAAACATTCTTTATCAGGGACATTTAAGTCATCTTTTTATGAATAGAATGTACATTCAACTTAGTGACTTTGGATACTGGTTAAGCTTTTTATAAAAAGAGCGGGAAAATGAGGAGATCCTCCCATTTTGATGATGCAAATGACATCACAGGTACACAGACAACACCCTGTTTTTTTGTAAGTTTGGGGCTATAAAAACCCCACTGTTACTGTTTGATGTAATATCCCTGATGAAGGTGCCAGGCTAGGCGCCGAAACGCGTAGGAAAAGGAGAATAAAGGATGGAAATCTGACTGTCTTTGGTGGGTTTTTTAAGCCCTGGAGCAGCGCGGACCGTGACACATCTATACTCCCATCATCTTTCTGGATTATAACCACTATTCAGTGGTCGGTGGAGGTCCTGCAGCAGCTTGGAATAATATTTCCTAAACGCCTTCAAACCAGTTGTGGGGATCACAACTGCATCAGGTGAGTGGCTTCCCAGCACCACCCCATTACGATTAGTGTCACTAGTGATAGGGCACTATTGCGCCTCTTGTCCCCCACCCTTTTATATTTTACATTGGCACGTTCTTGAATCAGATCAAGGCATTTTGAAAGGGACAACCACTATAGTTACTTATCGGAGATGTAGAAATATTGAAGATCTGTTAGTTAGGAGGAGGATTGAAGTCCTAATAAAAACTTTTTAACAGCTAGTGGCATAAAGGGTAATTATAGATGTAACACCTGCCCATGTTGCCAATATTGTTGTTTGGGAAAATGCCTACAGGTAGGTAACAACATGGTCTCAGTGAAGCCCTTCATAAACTGTAGGTGTAGTTGGTTAGTTTATGTTATTTTCTGCCCCTGCAAGAGGTTCTATATAGGGAAGACTCTTCGTCCCCTATTCCATAGATTCCGCGAACACTAAAATTCAATTACATCGGGCAAGGGTAGTTCAAGATTAATTGAGCACTTTAAAGAGTGCCATTCTAGTAATCCGGATTTGTTGAGTTATGCGGGATTGGAAAAACCAAAACCTCTTCCACGAGGTGGCGATTTTCATAAGCACCTTCTGCAGGTTGAGGCTAAGTGGATTATTTTAACGGATGCACAAGGGGCTCTAGGTTTAAACGAAAAAATAGATATTGCTATTTTCTTATAATTGTTTATGTGAGAATATCTCATGATTAACTTTATGATACATAAAAATACCCTTCTCGATCCATTTGTTATGGATCATCTTACAGATCAGATTTTACATTTATTTAGTTTAGCGAATTCGTTATTCCTATAATGATAACCCCTCTTCCTGGTGAGAAAAATAATAAAATAGAGAATACCCGTAAAAAACATTTATATAGATGATCTATCAGGGTAAATCATCCTTCCTATCTCTTCTTTCCTCTTTTCTTACTTCTCCTTTCCTTCTTTTCTTTATTAAATCTCCTTAAAATCTTTATATGAGCCCTTTCATGTTCAATAGCAGACATTATTGTTTGCTTTGGCCTGTTGGGCTGCAGCAATATTGGGAATTTGAACGATGTGTGTATATGGTATCCAAGCAATGATCTTTGGTTGATTATTTTTGCCTTTCTGCTCAGCTGCAGGAATGGAACGCTTCCGCTTTATGTGATGCACTTGAAAATAGTGTAAGGTTTCAAACTCCGGCACTTACATGCTGGCATTTGACAGTGCTCAGGGGTCTGTCACCCATAGAATTATATTATAAAGGAGATAAAGGAGACAACACGAGGCGCAATAGTGCCCTTTCAATATGGCACGGATCTTTGCATACAGATCGCAAATAGGTGCACTCACCTTTTGTAGTTGTGTGCACCCACAACTAGTTTAAATCGCATGTGGTGTAAAAAGCTGCCGCAGGACCTCCACCTCTACGTAGCATGTGTAAGAATATCCAAATCCAGGGATGGTGGGCCCTGATGACGGTGCTTGGAGTAGCATCAAAACGCGTAGGTGGAAAATAAAGAAAAAGGGAGGTCTTTCATTCAAGACTTTGGAGTAATTATTTCAAAGCAGCGCGGACTGTACATACACCATCCCTGGATTTGGATAGTATATTGGCAGCATTAATGCATTGATCCGTTATGGTTATGGTGCGTAAATGCTGCCAGATTCTATCTTTGTAACGGACCTCCCCCGAACGGAATCCTAATGCTAGTGTGACCCTGGGCTAACCCTACCTATTTATGTTAATCAAGAATTAGTTTTTGTAGGCTACAATCACACACATCACATTTCATGCATTTTTTGAGAATCCATTTTTGCAGTGGCAGTGCAGTGAACTTGAGCATCCCAGCAAAGTAAATGAGTTTTCAAGATTTGTCATTTAGACAGAACCTTTTGCAGTGGTGTGTTTTTTGACTCAAAAATGGATTCTCAAAAAGAATGAGCATGTCAATTTGCGTGGCATTTTTCTGATCTGCTTTTCCCATTAAAACCATTGTTTATGAGCTTAAAAACCCAACAGTCTAAAATGCGGTAAAAAAAACGGATCAAAACACAGATTATCTCTTTTTTGATGCATTTTTTTTGAAAAGCTGATCCAGTTTTGCAGCTGGATTTTCAAAAAGGTAAGGAAGGCTGAAATCACTAAACAAGACACCTCAGTGATTGATACCTTTTAATGGCTAAATAAAAAGATGGTGAATATTCGCAAACTTTCAAGACTCTATGACCTCTTTATCAGGCTAATAATGACACAAATCCTGAAGACACACACATATATAACTATACAGGGATGATGCAGTAAATACGACAGGTGATGTAAAACAGAAAATAATAGTCAGTCTTGGGAGGGGGAAAGCAGCTGGTGGAGTAAAATCAGAGTTTCTAGATAAGATTTATTTTCCTTTAATCAGTGTTTGGTCCCAGACCTAAAAATTCCTCAATGAATGTAGAAAGACATAAATCCATGTGAGACATTCATTCCTGCTTTATATGTGCCAAAGTTCATTTTCAGATTATATTCCCAGTCTCCTGTTTCTCTGTGATCTGAAGTTGTCTTTTAGAACTAGTATTTGCATAAGCAATATTGTGTGATTAGGCCTACAGAAATGCTGCTGTCTGCAGCGTCTCCTGTGCGGCGCTGTAAAGCGCACTCCCAGCAGCTTCCTGTGTGACTGGTTGGGAAGGTAAATATCAGGTAACTAGGGGCAGCATTATCCAGCACTACATAGCGGTAACACTATGCGGTGTTGGGAAAAGTACTAAGTTTAAAGTGCAATCCGGTAGGCTAGGGTCAAAACGTAAATGTGACCCTAGCCTTACAAGAAAGAATTACTGAATGCTTAGAGGTGTAATTAGTAAATTCTATCTATGTTTACTGTACACTACAAAAATCCAAACTTCTTTAGAAAATGCCAAAAAACCTTCACAGTAATGCAGTGTCACCATGCACAATACCATGCTTCAGCAGGTATGGTGTAAAGCATAATGCCATTGGACTCTGGAGCATGTGTAATAGGCTTTATAAAGTGATGACTCACTAAGAATGCATCCTGTCTAAATGATTAGTGCCAACTGTAAAGTTCAGTGAAGGAGAGATAATAGCCTGTGTCTGTTTTTCATACATTAGCTAGATCTCTTACTACAACAAAATGAAAATCTTGGTAGTCTACACGACACTAAAATTTAAATAACAAAACTATGTACAACTGTGCAAAAAATGCATGAGGCATCAAAAAGAACAAATTAATAAAGTAGATGTTAATCCCCAAAATGTGTTGCAGAACTAATTTCATAGAATCTATTCTACTACAGTAGCGTTATCTAATTTTTCCACTAAAGGGAATGTTGTCTGTGATGTTCATCCTTTATGTCCATAACATTTGATGCCTAGAGCTTTCCAGAACAGCAGAGGAACATT
Organism: Allobates femoralis; assembly: GCA_033576535.1. Lineage (NCBI taxonomy): Eukaryota > Metazoa > Chordata > Amphibia > Anura > Aromobatidae > Allobates > Allobates femoralis. The sequence goes on along the minus strand of JARQOC010000001.1, from coordinate 167,227,135 downwards.
CAAACCAACACTTTTGCTAACTCTTTTTTGTTTGGGCATAAAAATATGGGCACAAAGAAAAAACCATAAAAGTAAAAAACAAACAAGAAAAAAAAAAGATTTTCAGTTGTTGTCAAAAAGTAGGAAATAAGGTCTAATTATGAGTTAATAGTCTCTGTTCACCAAACCAGGCCATTATCAATCTCTTTCTACGTGTCTGCATCTCTGTCATTTTCTCTGACTCGGCTTAATGTCATTGCAAACCTGTGAATCTGTTTCCTTAATGGTGGGTTTACACGCAAGGATATCCTGAATGATATCCTTGAAACGTCACAGATATGTGATCATTCCAAAGATATCGTTTGTGCATCCTTGCGTGTAAATGAACAATATAGGATGAAAAGATCGTTGGATCGTTAATCCAAGATTTTAGATCCTGACCTCAAATCTATCGTTCGTCGTCCAATTAACGTCCGAACGATGTGCCACATCATTCAGTGTGAAGCCTTTTGAACGATATTGTTCCAAAGACTTCTGTTACTGCTGCGGTCATTTTATTAAAATGCTGTTTAATAAATACATTTTTAGGTAGTGATTTAACTTGTAAAGCCGCTCCTGCAGCTCTGTGCTACATTTCTGCACAGAGCTGCAGGAGCGGCTATGAACCCGGTGTTTAAGGGGTTAATGTTATTGAGCTACATGTCCCCAGAGAGTGCCCACACTCCCTGGAGCCATGTAGCCAAAAACATTGCCAGCGCAGGGGTTAAATAATGTTTTTAGCAGAAGCCGCACTATTCGGCTCTCCTACATTCATTCAGTAAAAAACGGCGCTTCTTAAGCCAGTGTGTAATGGTTTAATAATAGTGAGCTACATGGCCCTAGAGATTGGCCACACTCTCCGGGAGCCATGTAGCCCACAACATTGGCAGCTCAGAGGGTAACCTAGGTAATTTGCAGAAGCCGCACTATGTCGGCTCTGCTATAATCCACCTTTAAAAGCCGGCGGCTACTGTCATTTGACAGTGCACTTTGAAAATTTACTAACCAGCTTCCTGAATAGGGAGCTCTACCAGGGTACTAAAGGTAAATGCGTTCAGCACCTGTCGCACTCCGAGGTGCTGAGCGCTTTACCACTAATAGCTATGGCCAGCGCACCGCAGTTTCAATGTGTGCGACCCATAGCTATTAGTGCTAAAGCGCTCAGCACCTCGTAGAGTGCCGGGTGCTGAACGCATTCAGCGTTAGTACCCTGGCCAGCTACCTATTCAGGAAGCTGGTTAGTAAATTTTCACGGCGCACTGTCAAATGTCAGTAGCCGCCGGCTTTTAAAGGTGGATTATAGCAAAGCCGACATAGTGCAGCTTCTGCAAATTTGTAAGTTAACCCCTGAGCTGCCAATGTTGTGGGCTACATGGCTCCAGGGGAGTGTGGCTAATATCTGGGGCCATGTAGCTCACTATTATTAAACCCTTAAACATCGGCTTTAAGAGGACCTGTCACCAAACCAGACATGGTGATCTAATTACAGCACTGGATGCAGCATGGCTGCTGCAGCCAGGCAAGGGGTCCCCCAGCCATTTAGCCCCCCTGTACCCCGAGTAAATACACTTAGAAAACTTACATCCTGCAGCGAGAAAAGAGGTGTCTAGAGGCTGGAGCCGAAGGGCAGATTCACACCCCCTGCATGTTTAATTTGCCCACCGCTGCCAATCATTGTCTCCCTCTTCTGCAGCGTAACACAGAGGGTTTTTTTTTGTTTATTTTTTAGAAATTGCCGTTTAGCCCCGCCACCTGCAGTGACGTAACCGTTTATACCCACCCTGCTCTATGGTTGACATAGGCCTGTGTGCAAATAACATGGAGTAAATAGAAATACTTTTCAAAGTTTATTTGAGATGTGAATATTTCAAAACATTACAATTCTGTGCATAAAACAAAAAAAAATAATTACACCAGCTTAAAACGCCCAATATATGCATTCTATATAACTATATATATATATATATATATATATACATGATTTTTTTGTCTAAAAGTTTTCATATAAAAGTTGTAATAAACATGGTGCAGGAATATTTCTTTTTGAAAACTTTCCTTTTCAACTTTACTGATTACCCCAACAATTTTCACACATTATATTTTCGGAAGCATGTTCCTTGCAGACATTTTGTCCACAAGTAGTACAGAAACGCTCAGATTTCCTTTCCTTTTTTGCTGGACACATATAACAACGCTTACTTTTTTTTCTCTTGGCTCTGTATGTTTCTGAAAATTTATACCACATCGGATCATAGCTTCCGCAATTTGCCTTGGCAAGCATTTTGTGTTGCTTCGCTCCATCATGGTAGGCATCAAACGTTCATAGCAAAGTTCCACCAAGAATAGACATCTCTTGTCCTTCCTGTTGGCATGGAATTCTGGATGAGTTTCACTATAAACAATATAGCTATTGAGAACTGACACATCAAGGATATTATAAAAAATTATTACAGGTGAAAGTTTTGTCTGCCTCCTGCACGAATACTCTCCAATCATTTCCGATCTTGTCCACACCTCCTTTTGTATTATTATAATGCAGTATGATTTAAGGTTTCTGTTTCCTGTCATCGGTGTCAATAACTCCATCATGATGTATTGTACTCAGTAATATCACAGATTTTTCTTTATTTGCTTTATAAGATACCATTGTCGCTTGATTGCAGAAACCAAAGACACTCTCATAAAGTGGTCACTTGGGATTGTGCTTCATGATTAGAGGAATTTTGCGGCAGTTTGGGCTCATAGTACCAACAAGTGTGAGTTTTTTCTGAAGCAAAAATTTGCCCAGTTCCAGATTTGTAAAGTAGTAAGTGGTAAGGTAGTTGTCCATTGTTATATTTTTTCCAGAATTGAAAATTGGTAATGCAAGTGTTTTTACTATGTCAGAAAATAAGTCTTTCTGGACTGGAGCATCAGCTTCTTTGCAACAGTAAATCAGACCATACATGCCATAATAGCTTGTAGAATCACACATCGAGAAACTTTTTATGCCATACTTGGCAGGTTTACTGGGCATATACTGAATGAATTTGCAAAATCCCTTAAAGGGAAGAAGTTGCTTATCCACTGTCATATTGTCATTAGAATGGTAAAGCTTTGTACAGTTTTTGATGAAAAGATTCCAGATGTAGCTAATAGGGGCTAATTTATCTGTTTCCAAACTCACAAGACGAGTTCTCTTATCATCAAAACGAAGGCTTCTCCGAATATTCTCAAATCTATTGACTAACATTGTAGCTTTGTAGTGTGCATCTGAAAAAGGGTTCAGAAATAATTCTCTGATTGGAGCATCGTACGATTTTGTACACCCTGCCAGAAGAGAAAGGGCAATATAACCATATAGCTCCTCTGTTGTTATATTTTTCCATGTTTTTTTTCTTCCTGAAGCAATATGTTTTCCTTCTAAGTTAGTACACAAAACTAAATCATCCCTATGGGAACCGGATCCGGTACCGCAATATACATAAATGTACCTTGCGGTATCGGATCCGGATGTGGTTTTTAAAATTGCAAAAATCCTCATTCCAAAACTGGATGCATTAATGCATTCAGATCTGGAATGAGGATTGCAATTTTACAGATTAAAATAAGTATGAAGTCACAGTCCAATACCGGATTCGGTAATGGATCCGGTTACTGGATTGTGCCTTCCAAGTGTGACCCTAGCCTAATGGCAATATAACCATATAGTTCCTCTTTTGTTATATTTTTCCATGTTTTTTTTCTTCCTGAAGCGATATGCTTTCCTTCTAAATTAGTACACAAAATTACCTCATCTGCAATATCATCTGAAAAAAATATACAGAAAACATCTCTTTTGGACAAGAATTGGGAAATTCCTACAGCGCCTTCAGCAACTCATAATATTATGTGATGGGGTGCGTCCAAGAACCCTAGCAGTACTGTTCCAAAAAACATTAGTTTTGGATGTTCTATTTGTATGTTCTGCTGGATCCACTACTTCTTCATCATCTGAAGAATCACTGGACGATGAAGTAGAGACATTAGCTGGTGGCATGTACTCTTCATCGGACGAAGAAAGTTCACTGTCTTCATCACTATCAAAAATGATTGCCTCAATTTCTTGGTCAGTCAAACCCCTGGATGTAGACTGTGCCATTGTAACTTTAGATGTCAGTAAACTAAAATGAAAAAAAAATTATTACAATCAGGGTTGTGCACTCTTTGTTAGTGTGTGTGCTAAAGATAAAGTGCAGCCCCCCTCCTCTTACCTTCAGCAGGTCACCACTTTCTTTTAGGTGCAGTAGAAGCCTCTGGATTTTTGAAGCTCAGAAAGTTTATTTTCCAGAAACAAGAAAGCTGACTCCTTCCTCCAAAGTCTCTTCAGCAAGTAGCACATAATGAACAGGATGTTGTCTGTCCTCCTGTTCCTGTGTGTTCATGTCCTGCGATGATGTCAGAGACGCATGACTTTGTGAGGGAGCCTTCCTCCCAAGATCACATGACCATTTAGTCAGGCAGAATCCACACTCTTCCCAGCAACAGCAGAGTCATAAAGACTAAGTAATAAAGACAAAGTCTTCCCCAGCAACAGTACAGAAAAAAAGACTGAGGATCACATGTAAACCAAGTACAGGCCTAAAAGGCCTGAGGTATGTGAATATGGGGTAGTCCCAAAAAAGAGTTGTTTTACCGAAATGCCTATAACATAAAAATATATAAACAACTGAAAATTACTAACAACTATATACCTGAGGAATACCTAGAGTTTCAACATTCTAACTAAAGTAATCTTGCAGAAAATAGAAAACAAGTAACCTAGCAGGCCTGTGAGGCCTCAGGTATGCGTTCTAGGGTTAAAATTTATTGTGAGCATGTATATAATATGTGGGGACCTGGGGAGGAGCAACGTGATTGTTTTAAAACTACTACTTTATTACAATCACTGTTTGAATTCCCATCAGCTTTTGCAGCCAGAGTGGGGATGTCTCTGCCTCCTCTTCGGAATTTGCATAGGAGCGCAAGCTATGCCTATTCTGAAAGTTCTCTACGCACTGAACTGTCAAAAATGGCATAGATAGTGCTATCGATGCTGATTTTGATAGGTTCAGTGCGTAGATAACTTTCAGAATAGGCATAACTTGCGCCTCTACGAACATTGCGTAGAAGAGGCAGAGAAGTTCCTGCTCTGGTTGCAAAAGCCGATGGGACTTCAAACAGTGTTTATAATAAAGTAGTAGTTTTAAAACAATCATGCAGCCCCTCACCAGGTCCACACATATAATAGGCCAGGGTCAGATCTGCATCTGCCCCTGAGCCTCATGGATCAAGCAGAAACTTAGAAAATTTCTGCCTCAGCGCATAGCATTACCAGCAGGTAACACTATGTGCTGCCTGTCTATTTATCTCTATTGCAACCGGACGCTTACTGCAGCCTCTGGCTCCACAGAGATCTTCAGGTTATGCGCTTTTGCAGAGCGCATAGGAAAATGCTGCAAACAGCGTTTCCTGTGTGCTCTGCAAAAGCGCATATCCTGTGGAGCCGGAGGCTGCGGTAAGCGTCCGGTCGCCATAGAAATCAATAGTCAGGCAGCACATAGCGCTACCTGCTGGTAACGCTATGTGCTGAGATAGAAATTTTCTAATATTCTGCAGGATCCATGAGGCTCAGGGGCAGATGCAGGTCTCACCCTAGCCATATACATACTCCCAATAAATTTTAATCAAACTTAGGCTAGGGTCAGACTTGTGTCTGCCCCTAGCCTGGCGGATCCAGCAGAAACTTAGAAATTTTTTGTCTCAGCGCATAGCGTCACCAGCAGGTAATGCTATGCGCTGCCTGAGTATTGATTCCTATGATAACTGGATGCAAACCAGAGTTGCCGGCTCCACAGGATATGCGCTTTTGCACAGCGCACAGGAAACACTGTTTGCAGCATTTTTCTGTGCACTCTGCAAAAGCGCATATCCTGGAGATCTCTGTGGAGTCGGAGACTGCAGTAAGGCTGGGGTCACAATTGGAGCTGGGACAAAATGTTTACAGGCAGCGCTAAAATCTTAGAAATTTCTGCCATTGGGGACATCGTTAACGGCAAGCGCTGCCTAGCAACGGGGCCCATAGTTTACCTTAGTTGCAGCCGCACACAGAGATCCAGGACAGGTGATTTTCAACAGCACACAGGAAAACGTTGCAGGCAGAGTTTCTTGTGCGCTCAGCTAAAGCGCCCATCCTGGAGCTCTGTGTGCGGCTGCAACTAAGGTAAACTATGAGTTTCTATGGAGCCCCGTTACCAGGCAGCACTTGCCATTAATGCTGTCCGCAACGGCAGAAATTTCTAAGATTTTAGCACTGCCTGGAAACGTGGGTCCCAGCCCAAATGTGACCCCAGCCTAAGCATCTGGTTGCCATAGCCATCAATAGCCAGGGAGCGTATAGCATTACCTGCTGGTAACGCTGTGCGCTGAAGCAGAAATTTTCCATGTTTCTGCTGAATCCATGAGGCTCAGAGTTAGACGCAGGTCTGACCCTAGCCTTACACACATTAAAATGGGGCACAAGCCCTGTTTCTGAGCTGTTACTAACATGAAATGACATATGCAGGACAATTATCTGCACCTTCCCCGCACAAAATATGCACAAAAAACACAACATACACATGACATTGTTTAGGTGTATGTTTTTTCTGAAGGTGCAGATTTTTGTCTCAAAAGATCTGCACCACTATTCGTCCGTGTGAATGCACTCTTAGGGCAGGGTCACACTTGAGCCTTGGATCAGGTTTTTGCATCATTTTGTGCACTTTTTTTCTAAGTCCAAAACCTGATGCCAAAAACAGATGCTGCACTCAAGTATAACTGCAATGGTGTCAGTTTTTTAACTGAACCCCAAAAACGCTGCTAGCAGAATTTTTGGTGCAGTAAAAAAACTGATCAGGTTTTTTAACATGGGGCCTTATGGGAAAACTGATCAGGTTTTTAATGGCACAAAAAACCTGCTCAGTTTTTTCTAACACTTTTTGGGAAAAATGACAAAGCCCAAAAAAACAGAGCATCACTGGAGGGTCAAAAATTAGCCAAAAAACACCCTTTTAAAAAAAGGATCCAGTATTTAAGCCTTTTGCAAAAACTGATGCCCAAGTGTGAACCCAGGCTTAGGCTAGGGTCACATTTGCGGTTGAATTTACAGATCTGGATCCGGTTTTGAGCATTAAAAATGCTCAAAACCGTATCCGGATCCGCACCCATAGGCAACAATAGAAAAAACGCATTGCACTATTTGTAATGCGGTTACCAGATCCGGTTTTGCAGCCTGAATCATGCAGGCTGCATTTTTCGCAGCGGTTGCAAAACCGGAGCCGGATTTCTAACATGGAGCCCTATGGGTCCGAATCCGGTACCGCAAGACACATATGAATGCCTGCAGTACTGGATGGGTTTGGAACAACAATGCAGCATCTGTGCGGCATATCATTACATACCCAGTGATTGAAGAGTTATGTGTATAATATAAGTGGGCAACATGTCTCCAGGGAGTGTCCACCCTCCCTAAAGACAAGGTGCCCAAATGCATTGGCATTTTACATGTTAACTGCCTATATTAATGTTTAGCTGATATTTGTCAGCTTTTGCAAATCATGATTGGAAGCCGGCGGCTCCTGGTTGTCAGCACGAGCATCAGTATGCAATGAGCGTAAGCACATTGCTGGCCAGCATCCTTAATAAGGAGCTGTCCCCGTGCTTATGCTAATTGCGTACTGTACCTGACGCTCTCCATGGTGCTGAAGGCTTAAACATCATCTCTATGGCCAGAGCACCAGAGTTTCAAAGTGCAGTATTATTTACTCCATGTTATTTGCACACAGGCCTAAAAGGCCCCAGGTATGTGACAGTGTAGATTGCTATAGTTGTGCTTTCTAGGGTTAAAGTCTATGTGAAAAAGGAACTGTAAAGTTTTCGTTCTACAACTTTTGTAGTAAAATCACTAGCCTGTGAAAGATTTCTGTTTATATGAACATTTGTTTTCCTGCATACATGTATTATGTGTATCTGCTGAGCAAATTATCAAATGTTCATATAAATACAAAAAAAATCTCCGAGACACACTACACATATGCCTCAGATGCACACAATAAAGATGTCAGATCTGAATCTCCTAAGAGAACACACCTCCTCTCCCTTCCTTTCTCCTCTGTCTGCATTGATTGCCTGTGCCTAGAGAGCCAACACACAGCATACAGATAGAGGAGGGCAAGGCAGTGTAGTGATGCCTGGACATTCATTCCTTGGGGAGTGGGCAGCAGAGAAGCAAATATTTACTCACTGTGAATGACTGATGGAATTCATCTTTTATTCTTAAGTTTCCACAGGATAACAGGGAAATATAAATAAAAGAAATACATGAATAGAGGGAGCTTCAAGAGAGGAATTAGAAAATTATATCAGTTATATATGGATTTTTGATCTGACAGATTCCCTTTAAGAATTGGGATACACATGGCAGTGAAAATCTAACCAGTATTAGCAGAATGGGGACACAACAGCCTCTTCCCATTCCAGTTCTTCCAGAGACTAAAGGCCATGTTACACATAGTGATATCGGTAACGATATTGCTGCAACGTCACAGGTATTGTGACGTTGCGGCGACCTCTCCAACGATATTGCTGTGTGTGACACTTAACAGCGATCGACCACCCATTGGGAGATCGCTGACCAGTAACGAATGGCCTGGACCATTTTTCGATCGGCGATCTCCCGCTGGCTAGGCTGCATCGCTGTGTGTGACAGGGGCAATGACCAGCGATCTCCAGTCTGCACCAGAGACCCTGAACGATCCCAACAACCGTCGGGCGTCGGCGCATTGCTGGGTGATCGCTGGTGAGTCTTCCTGTCTGGCATCTCACCAGTGATCACATAGCAATATTCCAGCGATCCCGGCCAGGTCGGATTGTTGGTGGCATTGCTGGAACATCACTTTGTGTAACGGGGCCTTAACACTGAGGAATGGATTGATCCATGCTCAAACACTCAGTGTTGTTTCTCTAATGAGAGAACCTTTTTTTTTTCATCCAGGAATGGCCATGTCATCGTAGATAAAAGATTTTCTGGAATTTTGGACTCATATTTAAGAACGTGCTGTGAAAATACATCAGAAGCTGGCTATCTTTTCACAGTTGGTATAATACCACCTTCTATGCATGATCCCTCAGGCAGCTATGGATAATTTACAATACTAAGCCACTCTTTAACATATTTATAAAACCAATCACTTTCATTAAAACTAGAGACAATTGCCATTATCTTGAACAGATTGCAAAATGTACAAGAGACTGAATTGAAAACTATTTCAGTAGGAAAAAGATGTCAATTTAACAGAAGTACCTTAAATACCAATAATAACACATCAAAAATGTAAATTCCAGTAATATTGGATACATACAGTCATGTCACACAGTTCTATTTTCTCTGTTCTGTTCTACCTCATTGACATGAAACAGTCTTTTAATAAACATCAAGTCCATTTATCAATCTCTCTGTGAAGGTGAGCATCCCTTGGATGTTACCTTCAAGAATTGTGTTAGTTTAGGTGTTAAATATAATGCGGCCAATTGTATATTCACACTAATTAGCATCCAGCTGAAAACTCTCCCTTAGTTAACATATCTATCAAGTATAAGAACAAAGTGATCAATTCCAAAAATACTGTATAAAGGGAGGAGAACCACGGAATGTGAACTGATTAAATAATATCTTGTATTAAAATCTACTGTACATGCAGTTTAGCTTTATGTAATAGCTAAGGGAAAAAAAGAATATAAAATAGATTCTAACTAATGTTAAGCTTTGATCACTATCTTCGATGAAAGTTAAAAAAAAAAATCTCCCAAACTGAACAAGTATAGGTAACTCAATACATGATGTGATCACTATGATGGAGGAATAAGTAGCACCGAAAAATCAATGAATGAGAAAAGTTAGGACACCAAATGGGGGGTGGGAGGCAGGGGTGGAGGCAGGGGTTGATTCATATTGCACAACACCACACCTTGGAAAATTATTAAAATCTTTTAAATATAGCTACCCTTGTCACACTGTCACAGGTAATGGAGCGCCCACTGAGTTTTTTGCCCATGGCCAACACTAACTTTAATCAAGTCGTTAAGCAGGTTTGTTGCAAAGAAAATATTCGTGAGAATCATTTTAAAGCGAACCTGTCAACCCCCCCGGACATCAAAAGCTAAAATAGCCACCTTCTGCAGCACTAAGGCTGCATTCAGAGAAGGTGTCTATAGCCTTTTGATGCCCTATATACAATGAAATATGCACTTAGATAAATGCTTACACTTAAGAAGGCCGGTGACCGGGAGGAGAGGTTTCGCGCTCCTCTGACCCGCCCCCTGTTGTCAATCATCGTGCTCGTCTGTTGCTGTCTCCCCTAACTGTGTAAAATGAACACGCGCCTCCGTTCTCCTGTATGGCGCCACGCATGCGCTGTGCGTGCTGCCCGACGAGCTCCTGGACACCCGGCGCACAGCGCATGCGCGGTGCCATACAGGAGAACGGAGGCGCGCATTCATGTGACAGTGAGGGGAGGCAGCAGCAGGCGAGCACAATGATTGACAACAGGGGGCGGGTCAGAGGAGCACGAAATCCCACCTCCCGGTCACCGGTCTTCTTAAGTGTAAGCATTTATCTAAGTGCATATTTCATTGTATATAGGTCATCAAAAGGCTATAGACACCTTCTCTGAATGCAGCCTTATTGCTGCAGAAGGTGGCTATTTTAGCTTTTGATGTCCGGGGGGTGACAGGTTTGCTTTAACATCTTGTTTGCAGCATATAGTACAACAACATATAGTACCAGCCATGAGTTTGTACACATCTATTTCTGCAGTTGCTTTCTTTGTTCTTATTCGAATTGATATAGATTGAAAACAGCAAAACCACAAAGAAACTCTTAAAGAAATAAGATGTAAAGAAACACATGTGAAACAAACCAGAATATGGCTTATTTCTTGTATTCCTCAAAGAGCTCCCTTTCTTTTGTATTATCTGTAATGGCTTTTTAAAATTATAGAAGGTGTTTCGAGAAGTGCTGAGCACGTTAGCTGCTTTGCTTTCACTGTGTCCACTTCAGAATCACATTTCTCTGCATTTCTCCATCACTTATATGGTCCTCCTCTTCGAACTTCAGATTTCTAAGTGAACAGCAGGGTAAATAAGATATAGCCAAAAAATGTGCACATCCCAGCTATACTGGAAGCGAATCCATCTGCAGTATTGTAATTTGAAAATGTATGTATGTGTAAATCTGCACGGACCAAAAGGACATAGATAAATATATAAAAAGTAGTAGATGCAATATATAGTTCAAAATGAGATTATAACTCCTTTATTGTACTCAAAAAATGGTTGGAGATTAATATAAAAGGCTATAGGTCATTTTTGACCGAATAGTACAAGTGTAGAAAAAAAAACGTGGAGCAAAAAGTAAACAAAAACAAACAAAACTACCCATAGTAAGAGCCCCTCAAATTAATAAAAGTCAATTAACCATAAGTTTCAGAACCACATAATGAATATTTAAAAAAATATAAAATTTCAAATCGGTCATTTTTTCAGGGTTAAAATAGACAGTTAGTACAGATTATAATAAATCTAAAAGATACGCATATATAAATAAACACAGTATAGAAACAAGTCCCATAAAGATCAGCAGACTCTATTTAAATGAGGTACAGGCCATCAAGATAATTGGGCAAAGTCCATTAAGGGCACAGTTCATTAATGGCTTTGAGCTGTAGTCTGAAGGCTGTTGTCCCTTTAATCCAGCAGGGGAAAGCACAGCTGGTGATAAACTTGGGAATGGGAAAAAAAATAACAAATAAAAGGCCTCGCTCTTCTCAGAACTCAAGACAGTCCTTAACTGGCTAAAAGGGTAACGCCAGGATGACTAAGTCACCGAATTATAGTCATTTTTAGGGCATCTTTATTTGGAGTAAAAAAAATGGTACCATCTTTTTGACCGTTAGCCAGAATGGACGTGGCCATTCAACACTGTAGTTCGATGCTGTTTAGTTTCTAGAGGTTGCAGGGGCTAGTCATCCAGGGTCATTCTCCACCACCACCTGTCCCCCAGCACACTCTATCATGGCCACCACTGGAGAAGAGGATGGAGAAATCAAGGGATGGCCAATTCCTCCAGTAGACATGGGAGGAACCCTGGCAACCTCAACAGGCCCATAAAAGATTTCTGGCCCCTGTGGGTTTCTCTGCAGCTGTCTAATTAACAAGATCAGTACTGGCCATCAGCCGACAAGTCATCCTCCTGATGTTGACCTCCCGCTGCTAGTCTTGGAAATCTTCTGCGGTGACGACCCAACTAACGCCTAAAGTGTACCAGCCTTTGCTGCCCTTCTCCTTCATGAAAGTGACCACCCCTCCAACTTAGAGGGTGCAGAGTCATGAAGGCAGATGGACATGCAGCAGGGGGACTGGTTTATGTAGCTCCTGTTACCAGTCCTGTATTGGCTAGGAAGAAGGTCATCACATGACCCTGTGTACCTTGCTCCTCAAAGACGTTACACTAACGCACCAGCAATCACTCTTCTGCAATGGTATGTGAGAGCCTAATTTCCTCCTGAAATGACACAGGCCGGTTGGTTCATAAGTACAGTTGTGGCCAAAAGTATTGACACCCCTGCAATTCTGTCAGATAATACTCAGTTTCTTCCTGAAAATGATTGCAATCACAAATTTTTTGGTATTATTATCTTCATTTAATTTGTCTTCGATGAAAAAACACAAAGGAGAATGAAACATTATAATACATAGAGGACTATGGGACTACATTGTAATATATGGAGGAATATGGGAATGCATTATAATACTTGAAGGACTATGGTGACAGGAGGAGGAAGACTATATATACCGTGACAGGGAACATATGATGCGCACCCAGGCTATGGGGCACTCGGGAGCCGGGCCTGTGCTGTCTCTCTGGGGTATCACGGCAGTCGTGACCCAGTCCCATGGCCTGGGATCAGTCCAAAAAGGGGGTATTTACAGGGGATTTGTCGTGATGCCACCCGGGGTATGTGGTTAATAAAACCGGCTGGGGATGGTGACTTGTGGCAGTGTGGATGGTAAGCGCTCCTTGGGTAGGGATGAGGGTCCCCAAGGCAGGAGCAGTAGTAGTGGAGGGACATAGTGAGGGTTTGCGCTGGGTACAAGTCACTTACTTTGCTCCTACAGCTCTCCAGCAAGTGTGCAGGGATGACAATTTCCTCAGGCTGGACTTTACTGTGACGCTGGAAGTAAACAGTCTAAGGCAAGTGTGAGCTTACTGGGTACTTTACTTTAGGTCTTTCACAGCACAACATTTAACACAGTTTACAGTTCTTTCAGCTCTTTCCAGTTACAGTCACACAATTTAGCTCTGCTCTGGGCAACTCAAACTGTGCAGCTCAGGTAGCGTTTCTGTGTTGCTCCCTCAAAGTCCTTTCAGGCCTTTCTCTCAGTATTAACGTAGTACCTCACCCATGGGTTCGGTCTGGTCGTCGCGGACTCACAGGTGAATATATTTCCCTTAAAGTCAGGCTCACCATGCCTAGTATGACAACTGTGTTCCTAGTCCGTGGTGGAAAGTTAGGCTGCAGCGCATAAAGTTTCTGCCCCCCACCGATGTGTCTCGTGATTAGGGTCTGGAATCCCCGGTCACTTCTTCAGAGCCGGTTCTCTGGTGTCGCCCTAGCCCTCCAGTGTCCCACGTATATGTCTGTCCTCGGAATCACCAGGCAACTTTTGTTTGTCACTGTTCCAGCTCAGGGTTCCTCCGGTCAGCTAAGATGTGTGCGGCTGCTGGGTCCTTGTCCTCCCACTCTTCCTTCTGCTGTCAGATGTCTCTCAGTCTCTTTCCCCTTTCCGTCGCCTCCAGACTATGGAGCGGGCTTTCTCTCCTAGGGTCTGTGCCTCTCAGGATTTGTGCCTCCAGGAATCCTGAAACTGTCTGGGAATTCTCTCTCTGTTCTGTTCTTTACAACTGCTCCCACTGTTCTACTCGTTCTGTTCTTGTTCTGATCTACTCCCCTTGGTGCTCCCGTGCTTTATCTATGGTGCCACATACTGGATCAGTGCTACTCTACGTTCCACCCTCTGTGCTGCTCCCGCCACCCCTTGCCCAACCTGGAGTCCTAGATGTAGGGTCGGTGTTTGTGCAGTGTGGGTGTGTTTTCAACCACGTTGCTTACCTGGCTGCACTTCCCTCTTGTGGTCACCTGGTCGCAGGGGCACCACATTCCCCCGGAGCTAAACCAATGTGTCCACACACTGACACCTCCTGTAAGCTCAAAATATTTTTATGCATAACTCAATAATAACATAATTATACTTGGTCTTCCCTTCTGGGAGGTTCTTGCTTAAACATTGCATTAAAGTAACTATATACAGTCTGAACCGGGGCCTTACTCCTGGCCGTAAGTGCTGCAGGCCTCCTGGCCCTCGGGTCACCGCATAATGTGGCCAAGATCTAACTCTCCACAACTAGCACCTTACGCCACTCTCTCCTCACCCCTAAGTCACACGGGTAGTCTTTTTCAGAGTGTCTTATGGCTTAACAGCGCCAGGCTACGGCTCTACCGCACCTTCTAAAAGTTCAAGTTCTCATGTGTCCAGTTCTCAAAAGTCAAAGTTCAATGCTCACTATTCTGCATTATTTAAGTGCTACATTACTCATATAAAAGTGGTGCTATAAAACCAATAGAGAGCACTCAAGGTACTCAACTATATACACATTCTAGTCCACACCAATCATTGTCCATGGTGTCAAAAGTTCAAAGCATAATCCAGCAAAAAGTGGAGATTACACACTCACTCAGGATAGGGATGGCGACAGCAAGGAAAACATCACATTCTAACTTACTCAAAAGCTGTTGCTGTAGTCCCGGATTCAATTACTTCTTTTTTCTTCTTTCTTTTGTACCTTCCAATGTCTCCTGTCGCACATAGTCTCTGCGGTTTACTGTTCTGGGGCCGCTGCACCTGTAGGATCCGGGTACACATCTGATGCTGTTGCAGCTACAGGCTCTTTCAGGGACAGTCTCTTTACACACATGCCATTCGGACCTCGCTCTACTTTTCTGCTACCAGCAGCGCATGATCTCTCCGCTCGCCTCCTGCATTGGGCTCAATGAAGAACTGTTATACACGGGGTTCTATAAACATATTTGATGTTTCTTGTAGGTGCTAGCTCTCTTCCCTTAGACTAGCTACCTGCATATTCTTTATTTACTTTTCCTTGTATAATTGTAACATTTGTTTCCATAGTTAAAGCTTGGATCTCTCTTTCCGGACATACTCCTTGGTGCCATTTTTGGCGGAGGTGTGAGTTGGAAACATCAGAATCATTTATACCTCATGAACTACCACCTCTGGATTGAATTGACTAAGAGTTTCCTTGGGACGATATGGAATTCATGGTTGACTATGGACTCATTGCAATAATCTTCAAGGATTTACCCAAATTTGGGTTTGGATTAGAAATGGAGGTTACTGTTTCATCGGTTATCCATTTGGGTTTATAACATGGAGGATGCCTTACTGGTTGTATTTGAGCTCTCTCTGGATGCTGCTAAATCATTTGTTGTCATATCCTCAAGACCATACCCCCTGTTAAGCAAATTATTACACTTTCATGCACCTTGACACTTTTTGGTATTGCAATAAATTATAATGAGCATTATAAATTGTATTGATTCGTCACTTTTATACCCCTCGCCACCCCTTCCTCCTCCTTTTTCCCCCCTCCACCCCCCCCTTTTTTTTTTTTCTCCCTTTTTCTTCTTTTGAGTCTAAAACTTCTTTGTATATCTTTATATCTTGGACTTATTATCAGCGTTATAATCATTCTAATTTTCTTTTTTAATAATAGGACAAATTAAATTTCATTCTCCATGCAGTGTCCCCATATGGGGAACACCTGACATTGCTTCTTAAGCTTAGACTTCGTTAGTTTTTCTTTATGGATAAAATTGGAAGCAATTTGGCTTCAGGATTAGGGATGGGCGAATCTACTCGCTAGGAATCGTTACTCGGCGAGTAGTAAGGGACTCGCAGGACTCGGTACTCTGCGAGTTTCCCAGTGATTACTCGCACGAGTCCAATGCAAATCAATATCAATCCTAGTTTTGTCAGAAACGCTGACAAAACTAGGATTGCCATTGTTTGCATTAGACTCGGCTACTGTGCCAGTGATAGCAGGGAAACTCGCAAAGTAACTGCTGTTTCTTTGCGAGCCGAGTCCAGCTGTCTTCTCTGTGCAGCTCCAGGGTCCTAGAGACCACCTGCTCACAGAGATGATGTAGCAGTGCTGAGATTGTTCTCAGTCTGCTCATTCCCTGTGCATAGACATCTATATCTTTGCACAGGGGATGTAGCAGAGAGGACATCGAGTTTTGGACTACGTCGGACGGAAGAGGATTTTTTTAATTAAAGTTGGAGTCCCTAATGGCTTTTTTTTTTATTTCAAATAAAAAATTTTCTCTGTGTTGTGTTTTTTTAACCCTTTATTGGAGATTCTTAGTGGCTGGGTCAAACGTGGCCTGACATTAAGAATCTCGGGCTTAATACCAGCTTGTATAACAAAGCTGGTATTAACCCCTTTATTACCCAGCGTGCTACCGCCACCAGGGCCGCTGGAAGAGCGGGGTTCAGCGCCAGAGGATGGCGCTTCAATGAACGCGCCATCTTCTGGGGCGGCTGCGGGCTGCAATTTGCAGCGGGGGGTGCCCAGAAAGCTTGGGCATCCCTGCGCTGCGGATTCCAGCCCCCAGCTGCTTAGCTGTACCTGGCTAGACATAGAAATTGCGCGGAGCCCCACGCATTTTTTTTTTATTATTTCATGAATTTCAGAGTCTCAGAGTCAGAGTCAGAATCTCAGAATTTCATGAAATAATTTAAAAAAAATGCGTGGGGCTCCGCGCAATTTCTATGTCTAGCCAGGTACAGCTAAGCAGCTGGGGGCTGGAATCTGCAGCGCAGGGATGCCCAAGCTTTCTGGGCACCCCCCATTGCAAATTGCAGCCGCAGCCGCCCCAGAAGATGGCGCGTTCATTGAAGCGCCATCCTCTGGCGCTGAACCCCGCTCTTCCAGCGGCCCTGGTAGCGGTGGCACGCTGGGTAATAAAGAGGTTAGGGCCAGCTTTGTATTATCAGCTGGCCCTAAGCCCGAAATTTATGGCGGTCACGCCAATATTAGACATGACCGCCATGAATTTCTATTAAATTGTTTTAAAAAAAACACAACACAAAGAAAATTTTTTATTAGAAATAAAAAAAAAAGCCATCTTTAATTAAAAAAATCCTCTTCCGTCCGACGCAGTCCAAAACGCGATGTCCTCTCTGCTACATCCCCTGTGCATAGATATAGATGTTTATGCACAGGGAATGAGCAGACTGAGAACAATCTCAGCTCTGCTACATCATCTCTGTGCACAGACATTCATGTCTGTACACAGGGAATGAGCAGACTGAGAACAATCTCAGCACTGCTACATCAGGCAGCAGGCAGGCTCTAGGACCCTGGAGCTGGCAGCCAGCACACTGAGCAGACAGGACTCTTATCTGTGCGAGTTTCCCAGCGATTACTTACAAAGTAAACGAGTCCAATGCAAATAAATGACAAAACTAGGATTGCTTCAGGCTGAAGCTTCCGAGACACATCTGCGATTTGTAAATCTCACACTACTCGCCATTACTCGCTTCCCCATTCATTAACATTGGACTCGCTAGACTCGCAACGAGTAGCGAGTCCTGTGCTCGGACTCGCTAGAGTCAAGCGATTCCGAGTAATTTAGGATTCGCCCATCACTATTCAGGATTGAAAGTTACTTCATGGTACTTATCTCTAAAAATAATTTGGTTTTTGCCATACATAAATCAACAGGATCCTGTTGACATGTGACGGCTCATTGACCGTCTCATGTCCACTACTATACTATATGTATATATTTTTTTTATGTATTATTTGTGATGGTTCCGTTCGGAATACATCTACTTAACAAGTTATACATAATTATCTTTATATCATTACTCTAATTCTATAAGACTGACTCTCTCACATATAATGTTTCAAGGGTGGGTGGTGGCTCGGTGGGCAGAGTGTGCTCTACTTAGAGTGGATTAGACTGTACCTTTGTGCTCTATATCTTATTTATTGAGAGAAATACCATTGATATCATTTCTGTTTATTGGTAATGAAATGTGGATTATGTGTGTGACTAGAGGGGCTGCTGGGGTGTCTGGGAGCTATATTATGGCTTTTTCGGCTCACACACATATCAGCTGCATCAGGGTGACAATACTCACCAAGGCATAATTAATGACACACATACTCCTTATCTGGATGTTGTCCACATGTCTTCCTGTAGTTCTGTTATTTGTTTCCTTTTGGAACATTTGTTACCTTTTTTTTTTTTTTTTCCCTTTTCTTACTTTACCTTCTCTCATTGATTGTTTTTTGTCTGAGCTCTTCTGGGTTTCACCTGTTTTTCAGATTATGTAAACCTCCATGTCCGGACTAACATTTATATGTTCCTTCAAACTACTGGCTTGCGCTTATTCCGGTGCTTGGTTCATTCTTACCATTCTCAGACCACCCGACGCAGGCGCACAACTTCTCTACCCACTGCGCAGATGCGGCGGCCATCTTGCTGCTCCCGCATCTGAGGACGCAGGTACATTCTTTGCGCATGCGTTCTAGCTTGAGCTACGTCATGCATACTTCCGCTCGCTCAGCCCCTGTACTTCCTCCATGCGGTGGCGACGGAGCGAGCTCGGCTGCTGAACTGTAACAGGTGATTCGTATACGTATATGATTTATTGAATATAAAAGCCGGTAAGGCAGAATAAGGAGTGCTCCCCTGACAAAGTCATCTATGATGACGAAATGCGTAGGGTGACCCTCCATCTCTACCCACAACTCTGACGTACTTTAGGTTATGGAATGATCCCTTGAGCCTGCTTTGATGCCCTTTACTTATCTCAGGTTTGAGAACAATTATATGTGCTTTCCAATGGGCTTACTATGTGAGGATATTTGATTGGATTTCCATTGTTTAGGCAGGATTGCATTTTGGATCTTTCTGACTGTCATTTGTTGAAGGGGGTAGAATGTAAGAAAACATGTGTAGTCCTGTATAGGTCTCTTTTAACTGTTTTTAATGTTGCACTGTCTTTTTTTGCTTATGGTATTCATAATAAAATTTTCATGATTATAATATATCTGTGATCGCCTATTTATACTGGTTAGCTTTCTTCTCCTAATTTACTGCCTCCTGCATTGAGGGCGCTGGAATCAATGGCTCCTGCAGGCCTTGGCAACTCTCTTCCAAGGTCCCCAGTAAGTCATCTATCTGCATCGGCCCTGCACACTCTTCGGTAGGCCGGAACACTGCTCCGCAACCACCCGTCCGGCTGCTGCTTCCTCCTCTGGGGACTCACTCTTCTCCTTGCCCGGGTTCCTCCACCGACTCTCGCTGCCGTGGACCCGTTGGGATCAGCCTCAATATCCCGCTCCAAGTATCCATCTCCGGGTATGGTAGCACGTCCATCAGGATGTCTACATATGATGGCTGCTGTAATCCTCGTGGTTCACTCTGATATTCCCTTCCTGGGGCGTCGCCAATTCTTCCCACCTCATTGGCCGACCCACCCCAAGGTGGGGCTACATCAGGTTGATTGGCATTGCGCTCCCCCGGAGCGAAGGATGGCAGGGGCCAGTGCTGTCTTGAACAAGTATTGAAGGAAGTCCGGCACCAGACTTGTTGCAGTTAAAATTCAAGATCGTTATTCAGACATCCTTAAAAGCATTAGTGGGGTACGCAGCCCCCTTCCTCCACGCCTGACGCGTTTCGGACACAAAATCCTTAGTCTTAGGCATGCTTGCAAATGTGAACATCACATATTTATAGAGAAACTAAAAGCATTCATACCACCCCCCTATCACATGTGCCATCATGTGATCATGTGAACAGTCTCAGGCAAATGTGAGCTTACTGGGTATTTTACTTTAGGTCTTTCACAGCACTATTACTGGTAACCGGTGTATGGCGGTATATACACCATACAATATGAATAGAGGCAGGGTCAGCTGTTCATCTACCTCCCCCTTATGAAGCTATGAGATAAAGAGGAAATATATGTTGGGGTCCAAAACCGAGGGATCTTTCCACTGAGGGGTTCTGTACAACTCACATCTTGCTGTTTTGGGTATGGTATTCTCCATTTATATTTGAATGCCCTACTCTTCTGTCTATCCACAATTGGGTCACTAGGTGCTGTGTTACTACAGCATTTGTTACTATAGAGGAATATGGTTCAGCTAATGTTTGTACTGTATCCTTAACTGTGGATTTTTGATTGCTATTTTGTGATACCTGTCGGTCTTAATATTGTAATCTATCACTCTGTGGAGTATTCTTTGATCTGCTGTTGTATATATGTCATTTGACTGTACCATAGACCCTTTGTACCTAACCGTCTTTGTTTCAGTTTGCTGTGAATTTGTACAGTATCACTTGATAAAAGATCTTTAAGGTACCTTCACAGACAGCAATATTCTAAGCAATTTCACTGACAATTTGCTGGCTGCAGTGAAATCATGGACACATTGTTCCATTTGTACACAGCAACAAAATAGAACAATGTGTCCATGATTTCACTGGAATCAGTAAATTGCCAGTGAAATTGCCTAGCAATATTGCTGTGTGTGAAGGTTTCTTTAATATGCACGGTTTCTCTCATTGTTCTCTTATTTATGATTCTTTACTATTTGGAGGTTTTTTTGTACCTGTAGACAACCGTCATCCAGACACAGTTTACGGATTGTATGGAATTTACATATACAAGGTAGCACAGTGTTGCTGTGTTGTATCGCAATCCCAAGATGGCAACAGTCCCTGTGGTGAAGTATCTTTCCATTGACTAGAGTCCCGCCTCTTCCAGTGCCAGGATGCAGTCGCTTACAGGATATTATTGTTTGCCCAATCTTGTTGTATGCTCCTCCTTAAGTAGTCTATGAGGTGGGATGCAGAAGGCATCTGACTTAAATCCCATTCCCCATGCCACAGGTAACACCAGAACTTGAAGTTGGGAGGAGTGATTATTAAAGTCTGACATATTTGGAGGAGAAATAAAAAAAGAAAGTAGTTTATTTTGGGCTCACTACCATATCATCTGGAATGTTGAATTAGGCTATTGAGCACTGCATGGACAGGCCTTAGATTAATGCAATAGTAACACTCTTGTGCACATGACAAAAATTTATATTGTAAACATATGGAATGAAATAAAATGAAGTGATTGCACATTTTCAATATGCAATATCCTTAGTACAGTATATTATTTTATGACTGTGAATAGACCTACAGTGTTGGTCAAAAGTATTGACACCCCTGCAATTCTGTCAGATAATACTCAGTTTCTTCCTGAAAATGATTGCAATCACAAATTCTTTGGTATTATTATCTTCATTTCATTTGTCTTCAATGAAAAAACACAAAAGAGAATGAAGCAAAAAGCAAAACATTGATCATTTCACACAAAACTCCAAAAATGGGCCAGACAAAAGTATTGGCACCCTCAGCCTAATACTAGGTTGCACAACCTTTAGCCAAAATAACTGCAATCAACCGCTTCCGGTAACCATCAATGAGTTTCTTACAATGCTCTGCTGGAATTTTAGACCATTCTTCTTTGGCAAACTGCTCCAGGTCCCTGATATTTGAAGGGTGCCTTCTCCAAACTGCCATTTTTAGATCTCTCCACAGGTGTTCTATGGCATTCAGGTCTGGACTCATTGCTGGCCACCTTAGAAGTCTCCAGTGCTTTCTCTCAAACCATTTTCTAGTGCTTTTAGAAGTGTGTTTTGGGTCATTGTCATGCTGGAAGACCCATGACCTCTGAGGGAGACCCAGCTTTCTCACACTGGGCCCTACATTATGGTGCAAAATGTGTTGGTAGTCTTCAGACTTCATAATGCCATGCACATGGTCAAGCAGTCCAGTGCCAGAGGCAGCAAAGCAACCCCAAAACATCAGGGGACCTCCACCATGTTTGACTGTAGGGACCGTGTTCTTTTCTTTGAATGCCTCTTTTTTTCTCCTGTAAACTCTATGTTGATGCCTTTGCCCAAAAAGAGAGAACATTCTTCCAAAACGTTTTAGGCTTTCTCAGGTACGTTTTGGCAAACTCCAGCCTGGCTTTTTTATGTCTCGGGGTAAGAAGTGGGGTCTTCCTGGGTCTCCTACCATACAGTCCCTTTTCATTCAGATGCTGACGGATAGTACGGGTTGACACTGTTGTACCCTCAGACTGCAGGGCAGCTTGAACTTGTTTGGATGTTAGTCGAGGTTCTTTATCCACCATCCGCACAATCTTGCGTTGAAATCTCTCGTCAGTTTTTCTTTTCCGTCCACATCTAGGGAGGTTAGCCACAGTGCCATGGGCTTTACACTTCTTGATGACACTGCGCACGGTAGACACAGGATCATACAGGTCTTTGGAGATGGACTTGCAGCCTTGAGATTGCTCATGCTTCCTCACAATTTGGTTTCTCAAGTCCTCAGACAGTTCTTTGGTCTTTCTTTTCTCCATGCTCAATGTGGTGCACACAAGGACACAGGACAGAGGTTGAGTCAACTTTAATCCATGTCAACTGGCAAAGTGTGATTTAGTTATTGCCAACACCTGTTAGGTGCCACAGGTAAGGTACAGGTGCTGTTAATTACACAAATTAGAGAAGCATCGCATGATTTTTCTAACAGTGCCAATACTTTTGTCCACCCCCTTTTTTATGTTTGGTGTGAAATTAGATCCAATTTGGCTTTAGGACAATTCTTTTTCAGTTTTTTTCATTGAAGACAAATTAAATGAAGATAATAATACCAAAGAATTTGTGTTTGCAATCATTTTCAGGAAGAAACGGAGTATTATCTGACAGAATTGCAGGAGTGTCAATACTTTTGGCCAACACTGTATAAGACCATGTATGTTAAGCACATAATGGACATATGCTATTTTTATCTTAATTGCTAGCAGATACAGTACGTGTATAAGAAGTGGCCTTGCAAGCTGCTGACCCTATGCAATAATAAATGTTTGCTCTCTAAACAAAACAAAATAAAGAAAATAAATAAAAACAAATATTACAAAATATATATAAATAATATATTGTGGCACTTTAGCACGTGGCCGGTATGACTCACATAGGCCTGCTGCAATCTGGGTAATTGCTTGACCTTGCAGTATACACAGGATTCACTGTGTGTTAGCTCTGTAGTAGTACACATGGGGTTAACTGCAGCTAGGTCTGTGTGTGAGTGAATGAGCTGATTGCTCACAGTCCCAGGTGTGGGTGGCTGACAGGGATATTAGCTGCCCAGGGCTGTGAATCAGGGCAGAACAGAATGATCCTCTGAGGGAGACGATGTGAGGCAGAGGGGTTACTGTTACGAACTGATGACTCAGGAGTAACATTCAGATTCCATAGAAGTCATTGATAACTGTACTGACCGCAATCCTTGACTACACACCGCAACTAGAAGTAGCCGTGGGATGTAACTAACCAGACCTAGACACCTCTGCACAGCCGGAGAACTAACTACTCCAAAAGATGGATGTAGGAAAAGCTATCTTGCCTCAGAGCAGAACCGCAAAAGAATAGCAAGCCCCCACAAATATTTACTGGGAAACCAGTGAAAGAAAAACAAAAACATGCAGAGTAAAAGGTTTAGCAAAAGAGGCAAAACTAGCTATATAGGAAAGACGGGATAGAATACTATTGTGGTCAGTATAAAACACTATCAAAAAACCACCAACAGCAGATAGAACAAAAATTACCCTGAGTCACTAAAACTCAGCGCCCCCTATATCTGCAGACTTCTATAAATCAAAGGCCAGCAGAACTGGAAATAACAGATAATAGTGAATAGTAAAATTCCTAGGAAGAAAACTTCCTATCTGAGAGCAGATAAACAAGTATACAGACTAAATTGCAAACCCACAGCTCAGAATAAGACAAAACATAAGCAGAACCTTAAGCACACAAAAGTGTGCCACAAAATATCTAAAAACCATTCACTTAGCTTGCGAAGAATTCTGAATTCCACAGAGCAGAAGAATCCAAAGAGATGTGAACTCCTCCAGGAACCAAAGACAACTGACAAGGATTGATCCACTTCAAACCATTATATGCTCCAAGAACCAGATTGCCAATCATCACCATCACCTGTGAAGCCCACACAGTCAGCTGCATCACCAGCAACAACTACTGGAGAGAGCTCCAATGAATTCACAACAGGTCCCGTCCCTCTGGGATGTGGATGGAAGCCTGGCTCTCCATGTGGGAGACGCCTGTCCCTTTGACTCATATGGAGCCTGTGGCCAGACTTAGATGTTGGTGGAGCTCCTGAGCATATAGGGGTCCTGGCTGAACCTGTAGGGGGCTCATTTTGGACATGTTGACCTGGAGGTCTGTCTGCTTGGTAAGGCTTGGAGGTGACAGGGCAACATGTATAGTGTGAAGAGACATTAGGGGACACCTGGATTGCCTTGGAGCTCAAGTATCCTAAAACCTGGTCTGTGCCTTGTAAATGCTGCAGTCCATAATGGACTGTATGCTGTATATCTTGGGATAGACTGGGATGGTCTCTGCAAGCTGTATGAGCTCTGTGTGGGGCTGCAGCCCATGTGTGTGTGTGCTATGTGAAAGACTGGGGATGTCTCAAAGACTCAATGGACTGTATGCTCTGAAGCATGTGAAAGACTGGAGATGTCTTAAAGGCCAGGCGGCCGTAACCGCCATTAGAACCAGACTGGGTCTGTAAGGGTCTACTTAAGGTTCTGTTGATCATGTACAGTATAGTGTAAATAATTCAAGGTGGGCTTAGCCGCCATTAGAACCAGACTGGGTCTGTAAGGGTCTGTAAGGGTCACCTTAAGGTTCTATTGACCAATGTATATGTGAGGAGGCTGTATGCAGCTTATCAGTCTGTTAGAGACAGTATAACATGTGTGAACAGGGGTGTACCGGCTGTGGACAGGATCCCTGTAAGTCTGGGAAGGTCTCATATGTTCGAGTATTGGAGACTGTGTGGCCCATGTGAACAGGGGTGTACCAGCTGCATTCTCTGTGGGTCTGTAAGGGGATAGATGTATGTGTGAAGGTATAATGGTCTATGTGAATAATGCCTTTATGTAAGTAGTGCCAGGCGGGCATATTCGCCATTAGAACCAGACTGGGAGGTCGCCTTAAGGTTTTGTTGATTAACTATAATGTAAATATATGGAATAGATAAGGCCATTGAGCCATAACCCCCATCGGAGCTACGATTAGTGCTCTCGGTTTTCTATGGAGATGTGACTGGTGCTCCTAGTATTCTATGTACTAATTTTGATATGTGACTAATGTTACTATGTGAATAGTGTATGATCTGTAATCTGCATGATATATGTTTTAAATGAATAGCTCTCTTAACCCCTTCCCAATCT
The DNA here is from genome assembly GCA_033576535.1 of Allobates femoralis. NCBI lineage: Eukaryota > Metazoa > Chordata > Amphibia > Anura > Aromobatidae > Allobates > Allobates femoralis. Next base: position 167,201,614 of record JARQOC010000001.1, on the reverse strand, counting down.
ATGACGTTGTATAACATCATGGGCCGGTAAGGGGGGCTTGATGTGAGCTCCGGCGAGGCGCTCACATCAAACAGCCGACATCTCAGCTGACTTCATCAGCTGAGATGTTGGGCTAACAGCACCTATTGGATCCGGGATCCAATCGGTGCTGTTAACCCTTTGGATCCTGCCATCAATCTCTGACAGTGGGATCCAAAGGTGCCGTGGTGGGGAACGCGCTGTTCCCCGCCAGCACCGGAGATCCCGCGATAGTATCTGGCTAGACCCCAGATGCTATCATGGAGCACTTTCGGGTTGTGGTTGGCAGGCGCTGCCAACCACAACACGTCCACGATTCTGAGAGATACAGATGAGCTGCAGCTCATCTACATCTCCCAGAAGAGATAGGACTGTGCAGCAGGGTGCCTCTCTATGGCGCAGTGTAAAACTAAGAATCAATTCAAAAATAAAGTTTTTAAAAACCTGTAAAAAGAAAAAAAAACATAAAAGTTCAAATCACCCCCCTTTTCCGACAATCACAATAAAAGTATTAAAAAAATTAAAAAATACACGTTTGGTATTGCCGTGTTCATAATCGCCCGATCTATCATCATATTCAATCCGTTAATGACAGCCGTAAACGCTGTAACAGAAAAAAAAATCCAAACGCCAAAATTGTGTTTATTTGGTCGCCACAACATTGCTATAAAATGAAATAACGGGCGATCAAAACAGTGGATCTACCCAAAAATGGTATCACTAGAAACGACAGCTCAAGATGCAAAAAATAAGCCATCACACAGCCCCAGATGCCGAAAAATGAGAACGCTACGGGTCACAGAACAAGGCTCAAAAAGTCTATTTTTGCTTTTTTTCAAACGTCTGAATTTTTTTCACCACCTAGATACCAATAAAGGTATACATGTTGGATGTCTACAAACTCGTACCGACCCAAGGCATCACCCCGTCATATCGGTTTTACCATATAGTGAACATGGCAACTAAAATATCCAAAACAAATGTGTAATTGCACTTTTTCGCAATTTCACTGCACTAAGAATTTTTTTGCAATTTCCCTGTACACTATATGGTAAAATAACTGATTGCATACGAAAGTACAACTCGTCCCGAAAAAAACAAGCCATCATATGTCTATATTGACAGAAAAAAAAGTTATGGGTCTTGGAAGCAGGGGAGCAAAAAACGAAAATGAAAAATGAAAAACTCCAAGGTCATTAAGGGGTTAATGGGATGTTTAAAGGAGATGTTAAGGTTCCTGAATGTCAAAGCTACTGACACATCTGACATTGATCCAAAACTTCACAGACTGCAGGTGTCCCAACAACTACAAATTTCAGGAAGCATAAAAACTTTCTTTTAAAGCTCCATTAAATTCTACAGGTTGAATGAAACCAGTAGAACCGACTGTGGCTGTGAACAACACTTAACCTTAGGTGAGGGTGTTTCTCAGCCACCAGGTGAGCATTTTAGCCCCAAACCTTCAAGGAAACTTTTAGGGCCATTTTAAAATTTTGACCTTTTTGCCGTTCACTCATTTTTCTTAGTCAATTGCTCACTGCCGGATCACGAACCCAATAGTCAATGTTCATGCCAAATTTGAAATTGGCAAACATATTCAGGGAAAGTTTGCTCATCTCTTATTTTGAAACACTTTTTTATGGCCATCAGTTGAACCAACTGATATAATTTATTACTAATGGCCACTTTACACGTCCCAACATCGTTTCGATATTGTATACAACGGCACGGGAGCGCGCACTTTTTTGGCTGAAATCCAAGATCGCATAGGAGCTGTCACACAGGGAGATATCGGCAGGCAACACAACTGCGATGTATACGCCCCCTTGTACGCGCAACCCAGGGAACGACCATTTAACATGGGAGTGAATAGGGGAAGTTGCTCTCCAAGTCGGTGTTGAGCTGTCACACAGAACGATCCTGCCAGATCCTCCATCCAATATCGGGCAGTTGGAGAGCATGCACAATTCTTCCCCGATATCATTTTGGCATCGTCCTTGCATCGAATTGGACATTTACACCACACAACGCACGAACGACATCGGCGCCAACGCACGAACCACGTGACTTTTTATCGAAGTTGGACGACAATATTGAGACGTGTAAAGTGGCCATGAGTGTCAGGATTGCTGATATACTGATAAATTTCAGCTGGTGTCATGACTTTCTATGGCATTTTGCACATCAGTTTTTTCATGTGTTCAATTTTTTTCCTAAGTTTTATTTCTCATTATTACACATAACTAAATTTATGGACTCTATGGTTTGATTTATTTGTCTGTGTGGATTTGATGAGTTGTTACCAACATCTGGTGAGAAATTCAGGGTAATAGCACCTTTAGAAATATATTTACTTACAAAATTGCTAACATGTTCAATACTTATTCCACTTTAAATTGTTTATAAGAAAGCCTCTTAACATTGCTCTATATAGACAATTTTGCTTCCAAAATAATTTCCGCCTGGCTGATAATAGGCTGGAATATTGTAATTTAATTTATTAGTGCCAATGGAATTATGCAAGGTTTGTCTGCAGTGCACAATCTTGTGGTTTTATGGATGAGGAATTATCAATCTGTTATAAACTCCTTCTGTTTCCAGTAGATCTTCTCCAATAATTATCACTGCATGTGCTTAAATCTCAAGAACTGAGAATGTTTTGTCTTTGCTTAATATAGCTAGTGACAAACACAGATCAGCAGGAAAGTTACACTTCTAAGCAGCTGGTGTAACACATGTGGGCTTGGAAGAAATAACTGCAAATGTCAGCGATAGTCTAGAAAACATAGTCTTTTACAGTTTGTGTTTGTAATGAACTGTGCAAAGTAATATTGGAAACAATTGTTGGGAAGTCAGAAAAATAGCATATTTGGGTTTTCTTTGGGCATTGACATTCTGAGGAATTTATGTTGTTGATGGAATTCGAACGCCTACGTTGACCATCTGTTCGGTGAGAAAGCATTGTGATCAGGATGAATCTTTTGTAAGAATGATTCACTGACACATAAGATCTCATGAAAACAGCTGACAGAGTGCAGTTGACTTTTGGCTGGTCACAAAATCATACCAGCTGTCCATGTATTTAAGTCGTGTTGTGTTTATTTCATTATTATTTGTTCAATTGTGTCTTTATTTTTATATCAGCTGACGTTGGTTTTTCTGTAGGTTGCTGTCATGTTTTTCATTATTCGAGAATGGAAATTGATTTTAATTTGATTTATTTTGCTAATACAGGAGAATTAATATTTAGAAGGTATATCTGGAAATTTTAGAAAAAAAATGTGCTGAAGCACTAATAGGTATGTAGTTGCCACCTACCTGTCTGCTGTGCCCAGCACCTTTCACTGTCGACACTGAGCTAACACAGACTGCTCCTGCCAGAGATAAAATGAACATCAACATAGTGGTGGCTTCTTTTCCGTTCTGCTCTGTGGAAAGGACGGGACAGATAGGTTCCATGAAAAATGCTTACAAGGAAAAATGCCCACTGGCAACCCTAACCCTAACACTTAACCCTAACCCTTAACTCCTAACTCTATCCCCAGCCCTGTGGGCAATTTTCCTTGTGAGCGTTTTTCTGGTTACCAGACAGATTACATCATGCTGATTGATAGCAGGCTCCTCGCTAACTAATTGGGGGAGCCAGCTATTAAGAATTCTCCTATCTGTCGACATGACATAAGCAAAAGCAGCAAAATTACCGACAGGAGCTGTCTAAGACCGCTTCATGTTGGCAGTGAATAGTGCCAGGCATAATAAGCAGGTAGGTGGCAGCTACTTGCCTGTTAGTGCTTAGGCACATTTTTTTTATTTTTTTATTTTTCCCCTTTAAGTTTTCACCAATGCTGTCTTAATTCAAAAACATTTAACAAAATGTAAAAATATATATAATATCATTCTACTAGAATATCTCCCCCAAGAACATGCCCCTTTTCAACTATATTTTCTTTTGTGTTTCAGTGCATCTAGCATAAAAAGTGAAGCAACCAGTGAAAGAGCTCTAATTCTTACATAACCTTATACAAATATATGGCCCGCCAAGAGCACAATAATACCAAAATAACAACCCAGGAGACAGGCCAAATGCAAAACACCAATAGTTAATTTTATTAGAATATCGCTGAAGTTAAAAACAGAGAACATTAAAACAGACCCAGTACACAACACAGGTAACCCTAATTAAACAAAGTGTCAGGCTGACAATTCTTTACCATACTGGGAAGAACTTCCATGTACAACAATCACAGTATCAACAGTGCTTATATATATATATATATATATATATATATATATATATATATATATATATATACACTGGAGGTGCAATATCCACATGTGCAGGAAACAAGTGATATTGCACCTAAAGCCCAAGCAAGTGCCATAAATGGTTAATTTACCTGTGTATGGCCTCACCCCCAACGTGTTCGCTTCATCTGAGGGGCAGCCTGACACTTTGTTTAATTGGGGTTACCTGTGTTGTGTACTGGGTCTGTTTTAATGTTCTCTGTTTTTAACTTCAGTGATATTTCAAAAAAATTAACTATTGGTGTTTTGCATTTGGCCTGACTCCTGGGTTGATATTTTAGAATTGCATTGAAAGAGCTCTATTGCATACATACTACCATACTACTTTTATGTAAATCTATGTATGTTAACAGAACATAACAACCATGTAGCTTGACTCTGATGTTGTACTCCCATCTGTCCCATATAAACATACATTTGACAGTTTAGCAAGAAGTTCACACAGCATCTGTAAATGTGGCAATATTTTTCTATTGCCTTTTCGCCAAAAAAATCTTTGCAAATTCTCTATATATTTGCAATGGGACCCTGTAGTAGGGAAGACATGTGATGGAGAAGATTACTTTATGCATCTATGAAAATAAAAATGATATGTGCAACTCTATTTTAAGCTGCTCATTTGATAACTTTACACTATACAACTGGGCTTTACTAGTATATGAGTGAATACAGAGCAGTTTAAAGGGAACCTGTCACCCCCACAGGGCCTATTAAGCTGATAGAGCCACCTTCAGCAGCGCCTATGCTGCATTGTGTAAAGGTGTCTCTTATTATCCTCTATCACCCCCCCTCCCTTCCCTGGGACACCGAAAGAAACACTTTATTAGATGTTAGTTAAGGTATGGGAGGTAAACTCCCCTCCCTTGGGTTTTCCCTCCCCAGATTCCCAGCCCTGCAGTGTGCATACAGCATAACATACCACAGGGCAGTATCTGGTGCTGTGTAATATCATGTGACCTCAGCACTCGGGCATAGTTCATGGAGATGCCCAAGAGCTGAGAGAACAACAACGCTCCGAAGTTAGAGAGGAGGAGAAACCCGGACCATACAAGAGGAGGGCTAACACCAGCAAAGCGTTTAGGTCCAGGGAGGAGAGTAGACCTAAACTGATATCTAATAAAGTGTTATTTCGGTGTCCCTGGTGGGTAGGAAAAGAGCCACCTTAACAAAATGCGGCCTAGGTGCTGCTGAAGGTGGCTCTCTTAGCTTAATAGGCCCTGGGGGTGACAGGTTCCCTTTAATGCAGCAAAAGAACAATATATAGAGAATTTGTCACCAAGTTTAGTTGCTGTAGGGTATATGCCCATTTTGTTTTGTTTTGTTTTGTCGTTCTTGGCTTTTGTCTGTGAAATGGTCAAAATGTGAATGTGCACATTATATCAGTTGATAGTCCAGATAATCTTTTTGGTGTTGATATAACTCTGCATATGTGCTTTTGTACATTTTTTCTTTTACTAACCCAATTTGACAACTTCATAAACCAAGTCTACACTGCGGCTGGAAAATAATTAAAGTCAGCATACGCAGCCCTATAAAAAATCTTCAACTTTATCTGCTCAGTTAAAAGTTATCCAACATAATAGAAAGTATGGATTAAAACATCATTTTAGGATACCAAAAGAGCAAACGTGTTTCGGACCTATGGGTCCTTACTCATTGCTTATCGATATACATGTCACACCAAATTTTAAACCCCTTCCTGTCCAACCCACCCAGGATCACCGCTAATCAGTATACATATTGTTTAATTAACAAATACATACCAAAATCAGAACTTATTTGCAATGATAAATTAGATCATGTCTCAGATTTAAACCCTGAGGGAATTGTGTCCTTAAAACATAATTCCCTATTTAACATTGCTGTTATGTGATCCCCTCCACGAAAGGGGAAGTTCATACGTTCAATGCCCTGAATTCTACATTAAACCAGCTTACCATTATGCACCTGCGTAAAATGTTTACTGGCTGCAAAGTATTTAATCAAAAGCTTGTTTGTTGTGTCAGATTAATGCCTATGGTATTCAGCGGGCCACTAGTACATTCAACGCATTACAAATTGCATTCAATACAGGTGATAATATACATATCATAAGTACTGTTACAATTAATGTAACTTAATTTGAAAGTATTTTTGCAGATTTAAAAGTGTCACCGCTCTCTACATATTTGCGAAACGCACAGACTGTGTGTCCACACTTAAGAAACCTTTTCATGTCAAGCCAGGTTGGATTGTAAGTAATTCGATCAGGATTTACAAATAGATTTGGAGACAGAATCTGCCCCAAAGTCGGTGCTTTTATTCTATAAATGTTATTGTTTTTTTCAAAATACTTTTCAATTTCAGGTTTTGAAACAAAATAGGTAAATAGGTCTTTATAACTGTTTTGATTTGATTAAACTGGGGACTATAGGATAAAATAAAAACTACACCCTTGTATTGGCTTTTTTGAGCTATTTATGTTGTTTTCACATATTATTTCTGCCTACAGTATTTTTTCCACCTCTAATCTAACTTTTTCTCCTCATCCAAAAGGGATAACCCCGTGCTTTTAGTTTACATCTACCAAATCCAATTGTTTATCGATTTCTCCTATTGCTGATGTGTTACGTTTAATGTGAAAAACTCGTAATATTAACTATTACGTGCTTGGCATGCCATGATGAAGCTAAACGTGTTGTATTTGTGGCCATTTCCTTTCTAAAGGGTGTGATAACCACAGGATTAGACTCATCAAAGGCCATCATGTTTATCAAGATCGCAAGGGAATTTTAGATTCATCTGATTAGAATTGATAAAGGAGGCAAATTCTGACAATAATTCTTCCTTTCCATCCCACAACAGGAGGACATTGTCTAAACAGCAAGCATACCACTTAATGGAGGGGGTGAATTCCTCTTCCCATTTTCTGACATAAATGTTCACTATGAATGGTGAGAAGCCCACCCCATAGCCGCCCTTCTTCTTTGTACCTAAAATTAGCCATCAATAGAAAAGTAATTATTTTTTTCTAAAGAAATTCAACACACTTAGGCTGGTTTCACACTGGCGCACACCGAACGCAGCCAAACGCTTGCGCACATGCGTTCCTATGTTCAACATGGGAACGCATGTGCCTGCGTTTGGCTGCGTTTGTGCTCGGATGCGCACAATTTGTGCCCCCTCCGAGCGCACTCTGGACGCAGCCCTGTTGCATTTTTTGTGCGGTCGCGAGCACTTGATTTATCAGAAAGCGCACAAACCACGCATAGAAGTCAATGGATCTGCAGTGTCCTCCACATGACACCGCAGGAGAACACTGCGGATCTCATTGAAATCTCTCCCGGTGGCCGCCGGTGATCACCGGCGGCCAACGGGAGATCAGCTACAGCCGCCGCTGCTCTCGCGCCAGTGACAGCGGGGAGAGCGGGGAGAAACAGCTCACCTGACAGCTGTTTAAATCTCCTGCGTCAACACCGAATAGGTGATGTCGGTGCGGGATATTTGAAGCAGCGATCAGCTGTTTCTTATCTCCTGCACCGATATCACCCTATTCGGTGTCAGCGCAGGAGATTTAAACAGCTGTCAGATCAGCTGTATCTCCCCGCTGATAGCGGCGGGAGATCAGCTGTGCCGGGAGAAGGAGATCTCTGCCACTGATCTCCTCCTCCCGGCCGCCCCCGAGACAGTTGATTGCCTGGCGGGCTGCATACTAATGTGAACGCATGCGGAGATTCTCCGCTGCGTTCAGATCAGTATGGGCTGCGTTTGCACTGCGTTTGCGTCTGCATGCCATACGCATGCAGACACAAACACCAGTGTGAAACTAGCCTTACACAGAAATATTTTAACCTCACTTGAATACCAACTGTATTTATGAAGAGCATCAGCAAGAATTTCACTGGCTTTTTGATGGGGTATTGAGGGATAAAGGTTTTGAACATCACAAACAACCCAGATACACTCTGCGATAACTTTAGGAGGTTTTTGGCATTATTGTATTACAGACTCTCAGCCTGATATCTCCCTATGTTGGTAATTGAAGGATTACACTGGTGGCCAAAATTGAGGCAACACCTGCAGTTTTTCTCCATCACCAATATTTAATGAATATTTTCACTGACATACTTACTTGAACACATGCCCTCTTCTGCAATACATATTCTAAGTACCGTATATACTCGTGTATAAGCCGAGTTTTTCAGCCCAAAAATTGGGCTGAAAAGTCTCCCCTCGGCTTATACACGGGTCATATACGTGGTTGGTGGGGGCTGTGTCCGGGGCTGGGGGGCTGGGGAGGCTGGAGGAGGCGGGGGGAGGCTGCTGAATGAGCGGCCCCGTCACGTGGGGCCGCTCATTACATATGCACTGCTTCCCCCTGTCAATCAGCGGCAGGGGGAAGCAGTGCATAACTAAATATATCCCCCCCAAGTGCTGGCACTTGCCCCCCCTGCTTGTAAGGCCCCCCCCGGCTGATATTATTACCATCCTCTCCTCTGTCTTCATCGCGCGCAAGTCCCTCTGTGCTCCCGTCCTCAGTAGCATCCGGGGTCATGTGACCGTCGGTCGCATGACGTCATCGCTACGCAACGGCCGGGGACCCGGATGCATGGAGGACGGGAGCACCGAGGCACCTGCGCGCGCGATGAAGACAGAGGAGAGGATGGTAAGTTAAGCAGCCGGGGGGGCTTAAAAGCAGGGGGGCAAGTGCCAGCATACACCTCTGGGGCTGCCTGTGTATACACCTCTGGGGCTGCCTGTGTATACACCAATGGGGCTGCCTGTGTATACACCTCTGGGGCTGCCTGTGTATACACCTCTGGGGCTGCCTGTGTATACACCTCTGGGGCTGCCTGTGTATACACCACTGGGGCTGGGGCTGCCTGTGTATACACCTCTGGGGCTGCCTGTGTATACACCACTGGGGCTGCCTGTGTATACACCTCTGGGGCTGGGGCTGCCTGTGTATACACCACTGTGGCTGCCTGTGTATACACCACTGGGGCTGGGGCTGCCTGTGTATACACCACTGGGGCTGGGGCTGCCTGTGTATACACCACTGGGGCTGGGGCTGCCTGTGTATACACCACTGGGGCTGGGGCTGCCTCTGTATACACCACTGGGGCTGGGGCTGCCTGTGTATACACCACTGTGGCTGGAACTGCCTGTGTATACACCACTGGGGCTGGGGCTGCCTGTGTATACACCACTGGGGCTGGGGCTGCCTGTGTATACACCACTGGGGCTGGGGCTGCCTGTGTATACACCACTGGGGCTGGGGCTGCCTGTGTATACACCACTGGGGCTGGGGCTGCCTGTGTATACACCACTGGGGCTGGGGCTGCCTGTATACACCACTGGGGAGGCTGCTGTATACACCACTGGGGAGGCTGCTGTAATACTGCTGGGGCCTGTATACACCACTGGGGAGGCTGCTGTAATACTGCTGGGGCCTGTATACACCACTGGGGAGGCTGCTGTATACTACGACTGGGGAGGCCTGTATACCTGTGCTGGGGTCCACCCTCGGCTTATACACGAGTCAATAGGTTTTCCCAGGTTTTGGGGGCAAAATTAGGGGGGTCGGCTTATACACGGGTCGGCTTATACACGGGTATATACGGTATGTTTATAGTGACCTAGGTGTGATTTAAAACTAATATTGTGCGAAAAGGCATTTTTTATATTTTAAATCCAGTTTGTAATCAAAATGTAAGCAATTACATGTTTTTATTCTGTTATACTGTCTCTGAATTTTATGATATAAAATTGACATGCATTTGCTTAGCTTTTAAGTCATGTGCAGCATTAATGGCTGCATCTTTGTAGGGTAGCTAGGTAATTAAAATTAAGCTGTGATTTAATTTAATAAATAAATAATTAATTAATTAAATTTGTATATAAGTTCCAGAGATGTGTGGTCCAGGAACTACGGCTTGTATTAGAGCTCAGCTGCTTCCCATTTAGGGCAATCCCCCGGTGCTTAGGTGTTGCACGCCGTATAGACAATGTTCAACATATGAAATAGAAAAATATAGGCGGCACTCACCGGTAGCTGGGTTTAATGTACTGAAAAGTAAGCATTAAAGAATACTGAAACCCTGCTACCGGTGAGTGCCGCCTATATTTTTCTATTTCATATATTAATTAAATTTGTGATTTAACAGTGTGATATAATGACATATTAAGTGATTTTCACCATTTTTCCATTTAAATGTCAGATTTTTGAAATGGCCAGCAGTATTAGACAGGAGTGGTCACCTAAGAAGAAAGCCCAAGCTGTTACTTTAAGAAAAGAAGGGTGCAGTTAGCGGGAAATTGCAGCACGAGTTGGAAGAGGGTTCTCACAGGCCAGGATTTTCAAAGTGTGTAAGCGGGTTCAAGAGACTGGTTCGAAAAAGAATAAAGCAGGTAGAGGAAGGAAGAAGGCTACAACTCGTCAGACTGATAGAAGAATTGTTACAATCACCATAAACAACAGGAAATCAACTGCTGTTGACATCAACAAGGAGCTTGTCAACACTGCAGTGACAGTGTCCGATCTGACAGTTCGACGACATTGGTAAACGCAGGGTTAAGTGCCAGAATACCACGTAAATAGCCATTTTGAATGCTTCACAGAATCAGAAACGTCTGCAGTGGGCCAAAGAACATTCTAAATGGGATATTGAACAATGGAGAAAAACTTTATGGAGTGATGAGACACGCATACCCATCTTTGGCATCGACGATGTCTGCTACGATCGACGACAACCTGTAGAGGTTTGCTTGCCAGAGTGTACAGTACCTACCAAGAAGCATCCTCTGAGTGTTATGGTATGGGGCTGCATGTCCAAAGATGCAATTGGTAGGCTGCAGGTAATTGAAGGAACAGTTAATGCTGAAAAGTACATCAAGGAAGTCCTTCAGCCTAAACTCATTGCTTCGGCATGTGATATATTTTGTGAAGGGACGCCATTTATTTTTCAGCAAGATTGAGCTGCATGCCATACAGCTTAAAAATGTTTAAATTGGTTCAAGGACAATTATGTCCGGTTATTGAATTGTCCAAGAAACAGCCCAGATCTCAATCCTATTGAGAATCTCTGGGCTCGGCTCAAAACACAAGGCTTCAAACAAGCAGGAACTCATTGCAGTCATCATTAAATCATGGTTTGATATCATCACACCATCTGATTTAAACAAACTAGTACAGTGCTGTGCAAATTAATTGGGACAAAGCAAAAAAAACAGATATTGAATATTTAATAATAAAATGTTATAATGCACTGTTACATACTAATGTTAGTAAGAAATATGTCCTCCTTTAGCAGATATGAGATTTTCAATGCATTTTGGCAATGATTTTACCATGTTTTTGCATAAATTCTTCAATTCTTCATCATGGAACCACACTTGTATAGTGATTTCATTTAGAGTCAGGCTTGTATGTTCATTAAGAGTAATAATTCTAGAACTCTTCAGTGGAGTAACATCCATTTTTATAGGCACGAATCACACTGAGAGAAAAAGTACACTAAACCACTCCTCACAGAAACAACCTCTCAACTGAAGCTGAGGGGGCAGCTAGATGTTATTGCTTGACTAAAACCAGTCAAACCACATTTTGTTACTCAAGGTTGTACACTCACACTTGTTCAAAGCAGTTAAAACTGGTTTGAATCACTGGTAACCAACTTACGATTTAACTTAAAAAAATGCCTTGTCCCAATTAATTTGCACAGCACTGGAGATAGCATGCCAAGTAGATGCCAGGCAGTTATCAAGGCCAAGGGCTATCCACCTAAGTATTAACATTTTAGTGTTAGATGTGAAAATAGGACAAATAAATGGCTTCTCTCCCACAGTCATCTGAGTGACAATAGTGTCCAATTTGGTGACAAATTAACACATTTCCTTCTAATATTGTGTTTCTATATGAGATTTTGTTATTTCTACTTAAAAACTTTACTGTGAAATCAAAAACATTCATTAAATTTGTATTTGTGTTGGTAAAATGCTAAAAATTCAGAACTCTTGAGGGTATTGCCTCAATTTTGGCAACTACTGTATATCTGTCTAATCTTCTCCAGAGACATTATCATCTGTCTCTTCAAATGAGGTGTCTGTATCTGCTAATTTGACCCTTTTTCCCTTTCCTTGTTGTATAAATCCTGCTCTCCCTGTCCTCGGGATTGTTTTTTATTGGGTTTGTAATTACCGTATATACTCGTGTATAAGCCGACCCGTGTATAAGCTGACCCCCCTACTTTTGCCCCCAAAACCTGGGAAAACCTATTGACTCGTGTATAAGCCGAGGGTGGACCCCAGCACAGGTATACAGCCCCCAGCAGTGTGGTATACAGCAGACTCCCCATTGGTATATACAGCAGCAGCCCCAGTGATAGTATACAGCAGCCCCAGAGGTATATACAGCAGCCCCATTGGTAGCATACAGCAGCAGCCCCAGTGGTAGTATACAGCAGCAGCCCCAGTGGTATGTACAGCAGCAGCCCCAGTGGTATATACAGCAGCAGCCCCAGTGGTAGTATACAGCAGCCCCAGAGGTATATACAGCAGCCCCAGTGGTAGTATACAGCAGCCCCAGAGGTATATACAGCCCCAGAGATATATACAGCCCCAGAGGTATATACAGCAGCCCCAGTGGTAGTATACAGCAGCCCCAGAGGTATATACAGCCCCAGAGGTATAAACAGCCCAGGGGTATATACAGCAGCCCCATTGGTAGTATACAGCAGCCCTTAGGTAGTATACAGCAGCCCTTAGGTAGTATACAGCAGCCCCAGAGGTATATACAGCCCCAGAGGTATACAGCAGCCCCAGAGGTATATACAGCAGCCCCAGTGGTAGTATACAGCAGCCCCAGAGGTATATACAGCCCCAGAGGTATATACAGCCCCAGAGGTATATACAGCATCCCCCCATATCAGTATACAGGCCCTCCCCTTGGGTAATAATCCTGTAAAGGAAGAGATTAGTATACTTATCCCTCCGCTGTCCCGCTGCCGCTGTCCCGCTGCCGCCATCGCGCTCTTCCGTCTTCATCCAGCGTCTTCCGGCTTCTTCCGGCTTCCTCCGGTGGGCGCAGGCAATGACGTCATTGTCTGCGCGCCAGAGGAGGAAGCCGGAAGAAGACGGAAGACGCTGGATGAAGACGGAAGAGCGCGATGGCGGCGGCGTGACAGCGGCAGCGGGACAGCGGAGGGATAAGTATACTAATCTCTTCCTTTACAGGATTACTACCCAAGGGGGGGGCCTGTATACTGATATGGGGGGGCACTGTATACTGTATACATTGTATACAGTATACAGTGACTCGCGTTTAAGCCGAGGGGGGGACTTTTCAGCCCAATTTTTGGGCTGAAAAACTCGGCTTATACGCGAGTATATACGGTAGGTTTAAAGGGTTTCCTCTTTCAATTATAAATCTTATTATGGGAATAATCCGTGGTGTCGAGGTATATACAGCAGCCCCAGTGGTAGTATACAGCAGCCCTTAGGTAGTATACAGCAGCCCCAGAGGTATATACAGCCCCAGAGGTATATACAGCCCCAGAGGTATATACAGCAGGCCCAGTGATAGTATACAGTAGCCCCAGTGGTAGTATACAGCAGCCCCAGAGGTATATACAGCCCCAGAGGTATATACAGCCCCAGAGGTATATACAGCAGCCCCAGTGGTAGTATACAGCAGCCCTTAGGTAGTATACAGCAGCCCCAGAGGTATATACAGCCCCAGAGGTATACAGCAGCACCAGAGGTATATACAGCAGCCCCAGTGGTAGTATACAGCAGCCCCAGAGGTATATACAGCCCCAGAGGTATATACAGCATCCCCCCATATCAGTATACAGGCCCCCCCTTGGGTTGTAATCCTGTAAAGGAAGAGATTAGTATATTTATCCCTCCGCTGTCCCGCTGCCGCTGTCCCACCGCCGCCATCGCGCTCTTCCGTCTTCATCCAGTGTCTTCCGTCTTCTTCTGGCTTCCTCTGGTGGGCGCAGGCAATGACGTCATTGTCTGCGTGCCAGAGGAGGAAGCCGGAAGAAGACGGAAGACGCTGGATGAAGACGGAAGAGCGCGATGGCGGCGACGGGACAGCGGCAGCGGGACAGCGGAGGGATAAGTATACTAATCTCTTCCTTTACAGGATTACTACCCAAGGGGGGCCTGTATACTGATATGGGGGGGGCACTGTATACTGTATACATTGTATACAGTATACAGTGACTCGCGTTTAAGCCGAGGGGGGGACTTTTCAGCCCAATTTTTGGGCTGAAAAACTCGGCTTATACGCGAGTATATACGGTAGGTTTAAAGGGTTTCCTCTTTCAATTATAAATCTTATTATGGGAATAATCCGTGGAGTCGAGTTCAAACTTGGATTTTTTCACAGTCATAATGTTATTTTCCATTTTCTCTAATTAATGTCAATATGTTTAATCCAATTGTCATACTCCTTTGTAGCTTTAAGGTCTTTTAAAGACCATCCCCACCACTGGCAGCAGTTATACTACCAAACAAAGGTTTCCTGATTTTTCCAGCAAGCAAGGGGTGTTATGAAATATAAGGAACATCACTTATCTCAGTAACAGCAGGATGATGTTACCTCTGATATCAACAATTTCAGTTTGAGGCTGAAGGCACACTGTCATGCATCAAACACGGAGCGTGTTTGATGCATGACAGTGATGCGAGTATAGTGTGTGTTTTTTTTGAGTGTGGTGCGAGTGTGGTGCGTGTAGGTGAGTGTGTATGACTGTATGCATGTGAGTGTGCTGCGAGTGTGCTGCGTGAATGCATGTGTGGTGCATGTCAGTGTGATGCTGTCTGCAGTCCTGAAGCAAACTTTAGGACAGTGGACAGCATTTACCAGTGAATTTAAACTCTGCGGCTGTCAAAGATGCGGAGTTTGAATTTGCCGGATTCCCGGTACAGTAACAAATCATCTTTCAGCGCTGTGACAGCAGCAGTGAAAGATAATTATTAAAAATCCAGCTTCTCAGCACATTTTTTAAATTGCGGGGTTCAGCTGCTTATTAAGCCCATCTGCAGCCTCTGTGCGGCATGTCAGCACAGAGACTGCAGATGCGGCTAAAAAGCCGGATTATGCAGGGTTAACCTGATGTAAGTGTGGTGCCAGCTTGTGTCCAGGGAGTGTGTACACTCCATGGACACATGCTGACATCACACAGTGGCTCAGCAGGGGTTAATGTATGCTGTGAGTAAAAGCTGGCAATTATCTGTAATATGTAATTTACTGAAAATGCCGGGCGGCTCCTGAAGTCAGGAGCTGTCCGAGGTACTGTAAGCTAATAGCGTACAGTACATGCTGAGCGGCTCCTTAAGTCAGGAGCTCTCTGGGGTACTGAACGCTAATAGCGTACAGTACATGCCGGGTGGCTCCTGAAGTCAGGAGTTGTCCGAGGTACTGTATGCTAATAGCTATTACCCTCCCCCTAATTGCAGAGTGCTACTCAGTGCTGGAGATGCGTTCACATTACCCTCTCCTTGTCTTCATTCTGGTCACACGACCTCCCAGAGTGTAGGGTCATTTCATCCTGATGCTCTTGAAGGTTAATAAGCGCTGAGACCAGGGGAGGGTCATTGTTACCTCATATCCGGCAAAAAACTTTCCAAACAGGGGGACTGTTGGAAGGGAGACTTTGAAAATAGCACAGCGGGGGATAGAGGGTACAATTTACTTGCTGCGCTAAGCTCTGTGTCTGTAGACAGTACAGTAGATTAGTACTGTAGGGTACTATGTGTAAATATGACAATCTTGGTACAGTACAGTATTGTGTACAATATTGTGTACTGCTCGCTGCAGATGTACATGCAGATAATTAGTTAATTAATTACCTATAGTATAAAATTGGAAGCAGCATCACACATGCACAGTATGCACAGGAACTGACCAGAACCCAGATGTGAGGAAAAGATGGCAATGCTTGGCTTACAATGCAAATCATTGGTAGTTAAGCGAGTTACAATTTGTTAGAAATGGTAACTCACCTTTCAAAATACTCGCAAACAAAGTTACTCACAAACCAAGAAATTGAAATATCTGTAATTTGTGGCAAATGTATTTGTGATAAATCACGATATTTTGTAAAAATTGCCAAACCTGATGACATTGAAGTTCAAAATATTCGATAATTTCTAATGCTAACTCTTCATTGATGCAGTTTAAGAGGACAACTTGTAATGTTCTTTTTTTACAATTTTTGTTAAATTATTCAATGTTCCTCTATAAGGTATTTTTTGTCAAAACATAAAACAGTAGATATCAAAATAATAGCATTTCTGTGCAAATCCAATTGGTATTCCAAGTTAAGAACAGCCAAATAGCTTTTGTTTGAAATCAAATTTTGACCATTCTTAAATTTCTGTATTGGTTACTTAGAACTTTAGGATCGTTGTATACGGCATCCTTATATTAGCTTGCAGAAAAAGGGCTTTGATTCAGTATAAATGCTTACATTGTCTTCCATCATTTTACTCTGCTCTGATTCACTAAGTGTTTCGTGTTCCATATAGAATGCTTTTACCCGGCTGCCAGGGTGCTCACTTAGAAAGAACAGACAAGAATTAATGGAACACTTTAAATGATTGAGTAATGGAATATTTACCAAATGAAATCACTTACTGTTCAGTACTGTATATTTCAGTACATTGATGTTATTTTCCACCAAAACTATTTATTTTTTCTAAATAAAAAAATAAATTAAAAATATTATAAATTGTTTTGCTAATAGTTTGAACATTGAATGATTTGCAATACAATTCTTCATAACTTTTCAGTATAGCAAAAAAAATAGTTTACTTTCAGCTAAATAATCCTTAACACGAACATTCAAAGTCTTTGCGCTGCACCATAATCTAGACAATGGTGTTTATGAACAATATGTACATTGCCCTATACTGTATTATGGAGGTTTGTACCCCTAGAAGCAATGCTATATGATTTATATTTAACCCTATAAAAAGTTGCTTTTATATCACATTAACAATAATACCATTGTTTCCATAAGGCTTTTGACTATTGCTTGTCTACATTTTTATATTTAGTTGTTGGCATTGCTGTTGTTCTATTTCAAGCAAACATTCAGCCAATGGTGAAAAGAAAGAAAATACATAGCTTTGAAACCTTTGCTTTTTTAATATACACAAGGGATGACCATGTACTAAAAGGTAGATGGTTACAAAGTAACGAGTTACAAGCAATGGAGCTTCTTGGTGATTTTTCAGAGTTCACAGATTGTATTTTCAAAGTTACCCTTAATTGCACTTGCTATGAAATACTGGAATAGATCCCAGAGAGAAGAGTGGGATGAAGGAAAGCATTAACCATCTTTACTCCATACTGTATATACTATCATAGCAATGTTTAAAATCAGGAATGAGTCTCTCTTTTAATCTTTTTTTAATGAAGGTTCTATGAAAATAAATTATAAATGTAGTTAAGACGTTATAAATGTTGAAATAACTATTTTTTATCATGTTTTACTTGGATTATTGCAAAAAAAATTACTTCAATATCATCAACCCATCCCATTTCTACAATGTGACTTATTAACATGATCTTGGACTGAGAAGATCTGTGGTATTACAGCAAGTCTTCAATAGGATTTTAAGGCTGTGTGCTCACAGTCTGGAAGAGCTGCATTTTGGACGCAGGTCCTCCATACCTACGGGAACCCACGGGTGGCCGCATCTGCCCTGATGGTGTGCACAAACCCGAATAAATAACAGTACTGATACATTGCACAGATAGAGGAATTTACCTGGAGAGTGTTAAAGCATTACATACTCTTCCATCCAGGTTTAAGCCAACACCCAGTGCTATCCAACTTTCTATGGGTATTCCATCTATGAACACTTTAATATGTATCACAATGTAGAAGAAACAAGCAACAAATCCACAGTAGCACCACTATTCGTTAATGAGCATTGCCCATATGCATTTATTTTATTCACGGAATTCCAATTAAAAAAAAAAACCTGTTAAAAACATTGTCTTGCTTTCTTTCTCCAGTAAAAATGTATTGCATACTTCCCCAGCTCAAGTTTCATTTGCTTTGTTTCGGCTGTGGGGAATCTACATAACTAACTCAATGTCTCAATAATACCACATGGCCAATTAATGAAAGATGATTATTTTTTAAGTCTGGGGGACTAGCTATTCTCCTAATGGAGAGGAATCTGCCTGCCGACATAAGGAGACTGATAAGGAGACTTATAGATGCAATGCTCCTCTGGGAAATATGCAAATTGTCACTTCAGTGAGGAAGTTACCGAGCCCTAGTGCCACCCAATAAGGGTAGAAACCTTCAAAGTCATAATCGACTCTTTAACAATCCTTTTAATATGACTTAGGATTTGTGCCAGATCAGAACCCCAAACTCCAGACGCTGCGTTTCAGGGTGACTGTCCCTCATCAGTGCAGTGTGTGGGAATTCTGATTTGGCTGTATGCGTGGCTAAGACAATGTCTGGGGGACTAGCTATTCTCCTTATTGAGATTTATATGCCTGCCGGCATAAAGAGACTGATAAATAATCTTATAGACGCAATGCTCCTCTGGGAAATATGCAAATTGTCACTTCAGTGAGGAAGTGGACGAACTCTGGTGCCACCTAATAGAAGAAACCCTCAAAGTCATAACTGACTCTTTAAAAAGTCTTTTAACATGACTTAGGATTTGTGCCAGATCAGAACGCCAAACTGCAGATCCTGTGTTTCAGGGGTACTGCCCCTCATCAGTGCAGTGTGTGGAAATTCTGATTTGGCTATACGAGAGGCTAAGACGAGGTCTGTCTGCAGCGTTTCCTGTGCGGCGCTGTAAAGCGCACTTCCAGCAGCTTCCTGTGTGACTGGTTGGGAAGGTAAATATTGAGTAACTAGATGCAGCGTTATCCAGCATCGCATAGCGGTAACGCTATGCGGTGCTGGGAAAAGTATTAAGTTTAAAGCGCAATCCGGTAGGCTAGGGTCAAAACGTAAATGTGACCCTCGCCATATTTAAAATCAGAAAATGTATTAGGGCTCGGACACACTCATCAGAGTTTCACTGAGGAGACTCTGAAAGGGCTGCAGCTGTGACCCAGTGACAGCTGCTTGTGTTTTTGTGCGGCTCCAGACAGGGAGAGGCTGTTCAGGGTCTCTGCTCCAGCCCTTTCAAAGTCTCCTCAGTGAAACTCTGATGTAACTAGGAAAGTGTGTCCAAGCCCTTAGAGCGAATGTCAATGGTCAGGATTAGTAGGGTTTTGGACAAGGCATGTCTTTGCGATGTCCAATATGCTGCATTGAACATCACAAGATGAGATTTACAGGAATCCAATGACTACTGTGATTCTTTTTTCCACAGCGTATACTGATATGTAGTGTGCCTTTCCGAACTGCTGCATGTCTATTTACATTTGTGGAGACGTGAGTATTCTCAGCTGGAAAACACAGCAAAACTATGCCCTGTATTGTGATCATGGGCATGAACACGAGAGCACTGGTATCTCTGTAAAGGTACCTTCACACACAGCAATATTGTTAGGCAATTTCACTGGCAATTTGCTGGTTGCAGTGAAATCATGGACACATTGTTTGATTTGTACACAGCAACAAAATAGAACAATGTGTCCATGATTTCACTGCAATCAGTAAATTGCCAGTGAAATTGCCTAGCAATATTGCTGTGTGTGTGAAGGTACCTTTACACGGGGAGACACCTCCGGCAATGCACCGGTGAGCTGACAGGCGGCATCGCCCCCGAGGTGTCTCAAAACCCCAGCGGTGATGCAGTACAATGGGAGCCTATGGCTCCCATCGCCTGTCAGGTCGCCGGTGGCCGTTTACATGGGGCGATGTGTACACATCACCCCAGATCGGCTGCCTGGTTTCAGAGCACTGCTCTGAAACCAGGCGACCAGTAAAAGGCATCGCCATCACCTAATTACATTAGGTGATGCAGGGGCAATATCGGTGCTGATAGGCCACGCTCCTGCATCGCCTAACAAATCGGCGGTACCGTCGCCACGTGTGACGGTGCCCTTAGAGATCAGGACATGCTGCGTTCTGGATGCAGTGTGTCCTGATCAAGGGCACTTAGCTTTATTATAAGTTCTATCTGGCTGTAGTTGAGTATTTTAGTAAAAACAAGTATAAGCAGTACAAAGTACCGTATATACTCGTGTATAAGCCGAC
Organism: Allobates femoralis; assembly: GCA_033576535.1. Classification (NCBI taxonomy): domain Eukaryota; kingdom Metazoa; phylum Chordata; class Amphibia; order Anura; family Aromobatidae; genus Allobates; species Allobates femoralis. Next base: position 167,181,113 of record JARQOC010000001.1, on the reverse strand, counting down.
CCGTGTATAAGCCGACCCCCCTACTTTTGCCCCAAAAATCTGGAAAAACCTATTGACTCGTGTATAAGCCGAGGGTGGACCCCAGCACAGTTATACAGCCCCCAGCAGTGTGGTATACAGGCCCCCCAGTGGTAGTATACAGCAGCCCCAGTGGTAGTATACAGATTCCCCAGCAGCCCCAGTGGTAGTATACAGATTCCCCAGCAGCCCCAGTGGTAGTATACAGGAGCCCCAGCAGCCCCAGTGGTAGTATACAGATTCCCCAGCAGCCCCAGTGGTAGTATACAGGAGCCTCAGCAGCCCCAGTGGTTGTATACAGCAGCCCCAGTGGTAGTATACAGGAGCCCCAGCAGCCCCAGTGGTAGTATACAGGAGCCCCAGCAGCCCCAGTGGTAGTATACAGGAGCCCCAGCAGCCCCAGTGGTAGTATACAGGAGCCCCAGCATCCCCAGTGGTAGTATACAGCAGCCCCAGTGGTAGTATACAGGAGCCCCAGCAGCCCCAGTGGTTGTATACAGCAGCGCCAGTGGTAGTATACAGGAGCCCCAGCAGCCCCAGTGGTAGTATACAGGAGCCCCAGCAGCCCCAGTGGTAGTATACAGGAGCCCCAGCAGCCCCAGTGGTAGTATACAGGAGCCCCAGCAGCCCCAGTGGTAGTATACAGCAGCCCCAGTGGTAGTATACAGGAGCCCCAGCAGCCCCAGTGGTAGTATACAGGAGCCCCAGCAGCCCCAGTGGTAGTATACAGCAGCCCCAGTGGTATACAGCAGCCCCAGTGGTATACAGCAGGCCCCCAGGGGTACATATAGCAGCCCCCAGGGGGTACCCAGCAGCCCCCTGGGGGTACCAACAGCCCCATGGGGGTACCAACAGCCCCCAGGGGGGACCAACAGCCCCCAGGGGGTACCCAGCAGCCCCCTGGGGGTACCAGCAGCCCCCTGGGGGTACCAACAGCCCCCAGGGGGTACCCAGCAGCCCCCTGGGGGTACCAACAGCCCCCAGGGGGTACCAACAGCCCCCAGGGGGTACCCAGCAGCCCCCTGGGGGTACCAACAGCCCCCTGGGGGTACCAACAGCCCCCAGGGGTACCAACAGCCCCCTGGGGGACCAACAGCCCCCAGGGGGTACCCAGCAGCCCCCTGGGGGTACCAACAGCCCCCAAAAGCTGGCACTGTCCCCCCTGGTAAGGCCTCCCCCCCGCTACTTATACATTACCCTCCCGGTGTTCTGATCGGCGCCGCTCCTCGGTGTTGCGTCGCCGTCTTCATCCTCCCGCGCTGGCTGCATCCGGGTTCTCCAGCGGTCGCGCGATGACGTCATATCGCTGCGACCGCCGGAGAACCCGGATGGATGCAGCGAGCGCGGACGGGAGGATGAAGACGGCGACGCAGCACCGAGGAGCGGCGCCGATCAGAACACCGGGAGGGTAATGTATAAGCACCGGGGGGGGCCCTTACAAGGGGGGACAGTGCCAGCTTTTGGGGGGGCCATATGCACTGCTTCCCCCTGCGCTGATTGACAGGGGGAGCAGTGCATATATAATGAGCGGCCCCACGTGACGGGGCCGCTCATACAGCAGCCCCCCCCCGCCTCCTCCAGCCTCCACAGCCCCCACCACACAGCCCCCACCACACGGGTCTACCGTATAGACCCGTGTATAAGCCGAGGGGGGGACTTTTCAGCCCAAATTTTGGGCTGAAAAACTCGGCTTATACACGAGTATATACGGTAATTTAAAAATTAGTTGTGCGGTGATAGTAGAAGTATTTTGTCTATCTTTGCTAATCCTTATTAATAATAATAATCTTTATTGATATAGTGCTATAATATTCCACGGCGTTTTACAAACCAGAGGTTCATATCCAAACAGTCATAAGTAACAGTTATCAAATTAAAAAATACTATAATTTAAGCAAAATAATGACAGCCCTGCTCATAAGGGCTTACATTCTACAATATCTACAATGAGGAGGGGATGACACAAAGTACAGGGGCTTATTTACAACAATACTCCCCCCAAATTGAGGAAATGGGGGATAGATAAGAGCTGCATGAGTGGTCAACAGACATTCTTTGTAAGGCTTTTGAATCTGGTGGAGTGAATAGGTTATGTCTAAATGACTTTGGCTAGGGAACATGAAAGGCTGCCCTAAAAAAAATGTGTTTTTAGGAAGAGCCTGAAACTTTGGAAGTTGTGGATAGTCCTAATTTCATGGGGTAGCGCATTCCAGAGAATTGGTGCAGCTCAGGAGAAGTCATGGACCTTGGAGTTGGAGGTTCAGATTAGTGCAGATGTAATATGCAGATGAAGTCCATGGAGCCTCGGTTAAGAGTCTACAACATGGACACCAGCCAGTTATCCCACCATTGAAGGACCTAGCCCAGGGTATTAGTAGCCCTTAAGTCACTATCCAGCCCTTGCGAGCTTGAAGATATGGCCAGGGGTTTACCATGGACTAGGTATCCAACCACAGACAGCTGTTTCGGGGTTGTTGCCCCCTCATCAGTGTGGCGCAGGATTCTGGCTGGGTGGGAGCAATGCTTGATAGACAGACATCACAAAGCACCCACTGACCTTGTGGAGACCAGTGGAGGATAACTTAACCGAGGCTCCATGGACTTCATCTGCATATTCAAATTCTAGGGAGCAATGCACCTTGGGTTTCACTGTGTTTGAGTGCTTTAACTGGTGCCTGCAGTGTTATCCTCCACTGGTCTCCACAAGGTCAGTGGGTGCTTTGTGATGCTAGTGCAGATGTAAGTCTGAAGTCGCTTCCAGAGCCAATAGAATGGGTGGGGTGATAGACAGAGATGAGGGTAGAGGGTTGGGAGGTGCTGCACTGTGAAGAGCTTTGTGGGTGGAAGCAATACATTTGATTTGTATCCTATAGTGTATGGGCAGCCAGTGCAATCACTGACACAGAGCAGAAGCATCCGAGTAAAGGTTAGCTAGATAGATGATCCTGGCTGCTGCTTTAAGGATGGACTGGAGCGGAGAAAGCCTAGTGAGGGGGAGGACAATTAATAAAGAATTACAATAATCAATGTAGGAATGAATCAGGTCATTTACATGGTGAGAAAGAGGCAGATTCTAGAGATGTTCTTCAGGAGCAAGCGGCCTGAAGTTTCATTATTTAGAATGGCACTTTGACAATAAAATTAGGCTATGCCACCAGTATGGATATCTGCAGGGCCACTACATTTGATAACGCCTTGTGCAGTATCTTTGGTTGGGCAATCTCATTAACATGTTCAGTCTACAACTAATTACATCATACAGCATCATAATGTGCCCAAATCAGGGGAACATCTGTTGGACACGAAACAGTCCATTCATTCAGCTGCCTAATTAAGAATGCCAAATCCAGTGCCACTACCCCGATTTACTTAAATTACTTAAAAATGATTGCTCTACATAATAGAAAAAAATTAAACCAACATATAGAGGCATTAAAATCAGGTCTCTACATAAGTACATAGAGTATTCTGACAACAACACTATACCTGACTAAATAGTAAGGGCTCTTACCTGCCCTTCTTTATTTTACAGGATCTGAACATTATTTGTACAGATAGATAACAGCCTCTTTATGTGGCTTTTCATATTCCTTTTTTTGTGGACCAATCTGAAAGGAATAACCCTGATTTTTATCCCTGACCAGAAACTTTAATTCATGTTATAAAAGCCGTTGGAGAAACCTGATCACTGCTCCATTTATTTGTATGGGACAACCAGACAACAATGAGGCAAGAACTTGGCAGCGCTATACAGGTAGTCCTCGACTTACGACGGTGTTCCGTTCCTACGCGGCGTCGTAAACCGAATTTCGACGTAAGTCGGATCATACATGTATACAGAGTACTGTAGCATAATAACAGTACTGTACTGTACTGTACTGCAAACAGTTGTAATGACCTGCCAATTTCTGTTGGTGTTTCCCCCTTATCAGATCGCCTTATGATGTCCACTTTCACCTCCGTGGTGGTGGCCTTCCTTTTCTTTGCTGCATCCATTTCTTTAGGGTCAGCTGAGTCTGGCTTACGTTTGGGAGCCATAATGAAGGGTCCTATGGCATGCAGGAGACTAGTTTTCCTCTTGTAACCAGCTACAGTGTACAGTACTGGACTACACTACTGTATATTCCTCCGCCACTGCACGTAATTCGACTTACGTCGCAAAACCGCGTAAGTCGGACTGAGCCGTCGTAAACATCGTCGTAACCATGAAACGACGTAAGTCGAGACCGTCGTAACCCGAGGACTACCTGTATACCAAATAAATGGAGCAATGGTCCAGTATGCCCATTGCAACTCTAACCTGACATGAACAAAAGTTTTCCATTCTGCTAATCATTGTAGGTCTCAACACTTGGACCCCCACCGTTCAAATGGTGAAGTGATAACTTGTTTAAACAGTACAAACCCTTTAGGTCCCTTTAGGTATAAGTATCAAATTATCATCCTTCAGCTTACTTTCATTGAAAATAGTAGTTAAAAGCTAGAGGTTTATACCAGCCCTGCTCTATAATGAAAGAATTGTATTTGGCACAATGAGAGGGAGCTCATTTTTGACAGGGGCACTGAACCAGATCTCTATTATTTTTTGTGTTTTATCTTTGCTAAATGGTAAAAATAAAACACCCCCACAAACCAAGTGCATTAATCTTCCTTCTCGTTCCTGTTGATCTTACCCGTACCACACTGTAATAAACTGCTATCCTTAGTGATCAAAGAAGCAATATAGAAGAGACAAGAAGTTTATACTCATTCATTTTTCTAGAAAATCCCAGAAGTTAAAAAGATGGATTACAACTGTCAGCGCTGTTATCCATGTCATCGACTTTATTATGTGTCCAAAAGGTATCAGTCATTCTCTTGGCAGGCTCTGCAAGTGCAACTCTATCTTGTACAGCATTGCGGGATTAGATTACCATTTGGTGTTACAATGAGCAGATCCATCACATCAATTTAATTGAAAACAAAACCCATAACCTGATAGAACTGTATTGACCCTATGCTGCATATAAATAACACTGCTGAGGAGTTACTGGAGCTGCTTGTATATCACAAATTTTTTTTCTAAGGGACAGTGAAGTAGTAATAGAATAACACAGACCCATATATTATAAAATTTAATTAAAAATTGTTTATGCTTGTTTCAATCAATTGACATAAAAGTGCTGTATACTTTTGCTATGCCAGAAGATGGCAATGGTGGTCTGTTTCTGGGTCTACGTGCGTGTGTTCCTGTACTGTGTACCCATGCATATTCAGTGTCTTGTCTAATAATCATTAGGCAAACAAACATTGATGACTGAACCTACTGATTTCTATTATTAATACATAACAGCGTCACAGCCTCTGCTTGTCCTATGTTTTAAATGCATTTTATTACTCTACATTTGCAAATATTGAGAAAAATATATAAAGGTGTATTGTGGGAATAACACGGTGAATATTATATTTATAGGAATACATAATATGACATATTTTACTTGCGAAAGCTAGAAATTAATTAGCAGGTACAATTTATTATAATACCATCTCACATTATCGTAGGTAGAGAATAAACTAATAAAATATTCTTAGAATACTATAATTACGGTGTAAGGGTAACTTTACACATCGCAACATTGCATGCAATTTCACTTGCAACTTACTGGTTGCAGGGAAATCATGGACACATTGTTACATTTGTACACGGCAACAAGATAGAACAATGTGTCCATGATTTCACTGCAACCAGTAAGTTGCAAGTGAAATTGCATGCAATGTTGCGACGTGTAAAGGTACCTTTAGGCTCATCTTGAATAAAAAATGTATACAAGAATTGCATTTTTACTTACATACAAGCCTTAGGCTGGTTGCACACTGGCATTTGATACTGATCAGGATGAGAAAAGATGTGCAGCCGCATCTGCAAACTGATGCAAACGCATGCTAGCGCAGCATTTTTTATCCTGAACAGTATCACAGTGAACCTTAGTTGAAATCCTGGAGAATTATAGGAAATGATGAGAGAGAGAGCGAGAGATATATAGCGAGAGATAGAGAGAGAGAGCACTTGGTCCATCTGTCTCCTCCCACTGCTACCCAGTTTGCAATGCTTCGCCATTCAACTCTATCCGTTCTATGTCCGCTTCAAGATGCTTGAATACAATTCATACAGCCTCAGACAGATGAAATTCGCAGGATTTTACTATTTTTGCCCACATAAAACTATGCGTTGGGACACAACCGCATGCAAACCATGCCTCCATAAGCACCATGCATCCCCATGTTAAACATACGGATTCAGGGTGGATCCGTAGGCTGCCACACTGGGATGCAGGGTAAAGGAACAGACCCAAACGCCAGTGTGAAACCAGCCTTAGTCTGTGTCTGTTTGTCCCTGAAATAGAACCACCTAGAGGACACTGACTGCAGCACAGGCAGCCACAGTATCTCCTGATTGGCCATATTGTAAGAAAAAAAAAAGTCTTTCCATGCTAATGCGCAGTAACTGACACATCAACCATCTTTATGCCAGACTGTAAAAAAATAAGGGTCTCCATGCTCAAGAACAGTAATTAAAACTGTTGCTATCTTCTTACACTTGGTCATGCACAGTAGAGGACCAGAGGTTAGCAGCGTCCATATTACTACCCCCAGTTATTACTGTAGGAAGAGGCGTGGCCATGGCCTTTGCTAGAATTGTAGCAGGAGCCTCAGAGTAAGACCTACAGGCAGGGAAATACAGGGATGTTCAACACCCACCTTGTATAGGCTACACCACAATGCTCACCAACTAACATGGTCAAGCCCATCTCAAAGCACACTGTACATTCAGTAGGTTTGGCTGCCTTCATTGGTGGGTGTGAACAGCTTCTTTGGTGGGCGTGGTGACATTTCATCTCATTCATTAGAATCATGCAATCATGCAGTGTGTGCCTTTGACCACACCTGAATCATGCCCCTCATGTGACGCAACTCACGTCCCACCTGGAAAGAGCACATGCAGTCTAGCATCTACCATCAGTTCATAGCCCACCATATGACTACACCCACTGATTCGCAGTAGTACACAGGGTGTAAAGTCTACGGTCTAGTTCACATCTATGCACCCCTGAGTTTGCCTGCACTGCGCTAGCACAAGTGCAAGCACAGGTGCTATCACAGGCCAGCACAGGCAAGCGCATCGGTGCATATATGCAGAGCCCTTGCGTTCGCTTGCGCTTGCATCGCCATTACCTGCTATGGGCTAGTGCAGGAGACAACATTCCGGAAGCACAAGTGTGACAGTTCCTCTGTCACAGCACATGCGCTAATCCAGATGCACCCAGAAACGTCAAATTACGCGTTTCTGGTGCGTACGGACTAGCGCAAGCATTGTGACAGAGGAGCTGTCACACTTGCGCTTACGGGTTTTGGGAACCTGCGGTTTGCTGCGCTTGCCCATAGGAGGTAATGTCGGCAGGAGCGCAAGCGAGCGCAAGGGCTCTGCATTTATGCGCCTATGCGCTTGCATGCACTGGGCTGTGAATGCACCTACGCTTGCACTTATAATAATAATAATAATAATAATAATAATAAAGCTTTATTTATAAAGTGCCAACATATTCCGCAGCGCTTTACAATGTAGGGTTAGAGTACAGAAAATATACAGTAAGTAATTAGAGTAGAGAACAAATAAAGTACAATAATTGGATATAAAATAATAGGCATAGAATCAATGTGAAAAAAAATACAATAAATAAAGCAAGAAATGAAGGTGACCCTGCTCAAAGGAGCTTACAATCTACAACGGGATAGGGGTTGCACAAGGTGCAGGGGCTTATTGCACTGATGGTCCAGGCATCTTGAGGAAATGGGGCATAGGGCTAAGCTTACATGGATGGTCATTATACAGTCTGTGTAGATCTTTATGGTTTGGTGGAGTTTGTAGAAGAGTAATGTCCAGAGGGATAGCCCATTCACTGTCTACAGTACAATGGACTTCTATTAGGGAATATGATAGGCCGCCTTAAAAAGATGCGTTTTTAGGGATCGTCTGAAGCCATGCAAGTTGTGGATAGTCCTGATTTCTTGGGGTAAAGCATTCCAGAGGTTTGGTGCAGCTCTGGAGAAGTCTTGGAGCCGGGAGTGGGAGGATCGGATTAGTGCAGATGTTAGTCGAAGGTCATTTGAGGAACGTAGAGAGCGGGTGGGGTGATAGACAGAGATGAGGGAGGAGAGGTAGGGGGGTGCTGCTCTGTGAAGAGCTTTGTGGGTGAGAACAAGCAATTTGAATTTGATCCTGTAGTATACGGACAGCCAGTGCAATAACTGGCACAGAGCAGAAGCATCTGAGTAACGATTGGCCAGATGGGTGATCCTGGCTGCTGCATTAAGGATGGACTGGAGAGGAGAAAGTCTGGTGAGGGGGAGGCCGCTTAATAGAGAGTTGCAATAGTCAAGGCGGGAATGGATTAGGGCTACGGTGAGGGTTTTTGTTGTTTCCAGGGTGAGAAAGGGGCGGACTATAGAGATATTCTTCAGGTGTAAGCGACAGGAGCGGACGAGAGATTGCATGTGGGCGGAGAAGGAGAGATCGGTGTCAAACATAACACCCAGACAGCGAGCCTGCTGTCTAGGCATTATCGTGGTGCCGCAAACTGAGAGAGAGATGTCCGATTTAGGGAGGTTAGTGGATGGGGGGAGCAGAAGAAGTTCAGTTTTGGAAAGGTTTAGTTTCAAATAGAGAGTGGACATGATATTGGAAACTGCAGCTAGACAGTCATTGGTGTTCTTTAATGCCGCAGGGGTAAGGTCAGGGGCTGAAGTGTATAGTTGTGTGTCATCAGCATAGAGATGGTACTGAAAGCCAAATCTGCTGATGGTCTGTCCAATCAGGGCCGTGTAGAGAGAGAAGAGGAGAGGGCCAAGGACTGAACCCTGAGGGACCCCAATAGTGAGGGGAAGAGGGGAGGAAGTGGAGCCAGCAAAAGATAGACTGAAAGAGCGGTCAGAAAGATAGGAGGAGAGCCAGGAGAGAGCAGTGTCCCTTATGTCAATGGAGTGCAGCATAAAGAGTAGGAGCTGATGGTCGACAGTGTCAAAAGCTGCAGAGAGATCAAGGAGAATAAGCAGAGAGTGGTCACCATTACGTTTTGCTGTCAGAAGGTCATTGGTCACTTTGATGAGGGCAGTTTCTGTAGAGTGAAGGGGGCGGAAACCAGACTGTAATGGATCTAGAAGAGAGTAAGCGGAGAGGTAACGGGTGAGGAGGGAATAGACCAGGCGCTCCAAGAGTTTAGAGATGAAGGGGAGATTGGAGACTGGTCTGTAGTTATTTGTGCAGGTTGGGTCGAGAGTGGTTTTCTTTAATAATGGAGTAATGATCGAGTGTTTGAAGGAGGAGGGGAAAATGCCAGAAGAGAGGGAGAGATTGAAGATTTTGGTTAGATGAGTGGTGACGACTGGAGAGAGGGACTGGAGCAGGTGTGAGGGAATGGGGTCAGTAGTGCATGTGGTGGGACGAGAGGAAAAAAGGAGCCTGGAGACTTCTTCTTCTGTGACTGGGTCAAATATGGAGAGTGAACCGGAGGAGATGTGGGGAAGAATGGGGGTGGCAGCGCTTGGAGGCTGAGAGCTGATTTCCTGGCGGATGTTGTCTATTTTCTCCATGAAGTAGGAAGCCAGGTCATCACCACAGAGGTCAGTGATGGGGGCCTGCACTTTAGGACTGAGGAGAGAGTGAAAGGTGTCAAAGAGTTTTTTTGGATTGTTGGATAGTGAGGAGACCAGGGTGGTGAAGTAGGTCTGTTTGGCAAGGTGAAGGGCAGAGTTGTAGGTTTTTAGCATGAATTTATAGTGGATAAAATCTCCTGGTGAGCGAGTTTTCCTCCATAGCCGTTCAGCACTCCTAGAGCATCGCTGGAGGAATCGAGTTTGTGGTGTGAGCCAGGGCTGTTTTGTTCTCTGTTTGGTGGTTTTGCGGGTGAGGGGCGCTACTTGGTCCAGGGAGCTTCTGAGAGAGTCATTGTAGTGATTTACTGCCTGATCTGGAGAGGAGATTGAAGAGATTGGGGACACTTGTGCCAGTGCAGGATAGGCAAACGCAGGGGCGCATAGATGTGAACTGGGCCTACCATATTAGTACAGCAAACCATTCACAATATAAGGCTAGGGTCACATTTGCGGTTGCAATTGCAGATCCTGATGCGATCTTGAGCATTAAAAATACTTAAAACGGGATCTGGATCCGCAGCCATTGGCTGCAATACAAAAACCGGATTGCACTATTTGCAATCTGGTTACCGGATCTGGTTTTCAACCCAGCGGAAAAAATCATGCAGGCTGTGCCCATCGCAGCTGTTGCAAAACCGGATCCGGTTTTTGTAACATGGGCGCCTATGGGACCGGATCCGGTACCGGATCCGGTTCTGGATCGGGTTTTGAAAATTGAAAAATGCTCATTCCAAAACAGGATGCATTAATGCATCCAGATCCACAATGAGGATTGCATTTTCACCAATTTTAAGAAGTATGAAGGCACAGTCCAAAACTGCATTCGGTAATGGATGCAGTTTCCGGATTGTGCCTTCTAAGTGTAACCCTAGCCTAACTCTGCTAGCCAGATTCAAGGTCACACACATAACCAGTACCATTTGGATTTCATTGCCTGTTACAACATACATATTGCACTTTTTTATCTATCCAGGGTGCAGTTGGGCCCCTAGGGGCGCCATTCATCTAGTGGTGCAGAAGTATTGTACTGTGCGGCCCAATGCTCAGGCAGCAGAGTGGTTGGGTAGCTTTTTTTAAACAATACCTATTTTTAAACAATACCAGCATTTATCATATTTTCCATAAGTACAACTACTTTGTTGTTTGTATTTTAGATAAGTCAATGGCTAATGCGCAGTTTTACATGCACTTTTTTTTTTTAGAAAACTTAGGCCTTGTTCACAAACACCAATGCATTTTTTTTAGCCCTTAGAAAAACTGATCAGTTTTTCTAAGGGTGCCAAATAGTGTCCCCTGTGGTTGTGAACATTTTTGAGAAGTTTTGGACTTAGGCTAGGGTCACACTTAAAGAATCAAACTGCGTTCACCACATCCAGATCCGGATGCGGTGAACGCAATTGGCTTCTGACATCCAGCAATCCGGGAACCGGATTGTTGAAGCCGCAATCCGGTAACCGGATTGCTCAGGATGTGTAATCCTGAGCAATCCGGTTACCGGATAGTTTGCTCATCCCTGCTGCCGCAGGGATGAGCAAACTGTTCTGTGTGTGGTAAAACTGTTAAGTTTATTATTAAATGTTCCTATAATGTTTCTAGGGGGTGCCCACTCCCCTAAAGACCTTCCACCCACTCAGGTGGGCATATAATGCTTTCAGCACTTAAGTACAGCAGCCGACTCCAGTCAGCTGCTGTACAGTTTTATCAATGAAAGCGCCGGGCTCCTCTGAGAGCAGCGCGCATACTATAGCTATTTTAACTATAGTATGTGCGCTGTCTGAGGTCCTGAAGCCTTATACAGTAAGATCTATGGGCACATCAGAAAAATCAGAAAAACATGCTACACAATTCCAAAAATGCAAAATCTTTATTAATTACAATACAACATGGACAGACACATATAGACAGATCTACCCAAAAACAAAGAGCCCTCCAAACGCGAAGATAAAAAGAGTAACACCCCTGTATCCCAAATGCAAAATTGTCATAAAAGTTCTTCATGGTTAGTAAGGGCATAAAGCTTATCAATAGGGCCTTATATAAAGTATCATTTGTGGGTTCAATAACAAAATAACCCATGAATGGTTGACCCTCAGAACTCCTATTGGGGAGTAATGCACTGACCAGACACACCAGTGTCAGACAGAAGGAGCACTCTAAGGGGTCAGTGAGCCCAGCACCACAAGCAATTTGTACATTTGGGTAGGTCTGTGTATATGTTTCTGTCCATGTTGTATTTGAATTAATAAAGATTTTGCATTTTTGGAATTTTGTAGCATGTTTTTCTGACTTCAGTTGGATGTGTTGATATACTGTAGTTAGGCTATGGTGCTTTTCCGGTTACACTTTAGCTTGGTATAAATTGAACAATGTGGTTATCTTCTTTACTATTTGCTTGAAATTCCTAATGGTCGGGTATAACTTGGCCCGACATTAAGAATTTTGGGCTTAATGCCAGATGGTAACCCAAAGCTGGTATTAACCTCTTATTACCCAGCGTGCTACTGCCACCAGGGCCACAGGAAGAGCCGGGTAAAGTGCCTAGAAATGTCCCTATGTTGAATTTCAGTGGTGTCTGCGGGCTGCTATTCTTTAGCATGGCTGTGCCCTAAAATCATGGGCCCTCACCCCACTGAAAATATCAGCCCTCAGCTGTCTATTTCTACCTAGGCTAGAAATTAAAAATAGAGCTGAGCCCCCATGCATTTTTCTTGCTAGCCATGGTAAAAATTGGCAGCTGAAGGTGGCAGCTCATAGCTGTCAGCTTTATCTGTGCTGAGACGGAAAAATACAGCGGAGCCCTACACATTTTTTTCCCATTATATTTTTTTTGCACACTCTGTGTTTGGCTATTATCTATGATTGGCCATAGCTCAGTCAATGAAGTGAATATGCAGAAAGGTTAATGGGGGGACCAGAAGTGAGTGAGAGGAAGCACAGGAGAGCGGACCAGAGAGCAAGCAAGCAGTGGGACACAGGTAAAATAATCTGTGTATGTGTCTATATGTATGTGTGTAGCATAATGTAGAACAGAAGTATTAGTGCATTTGCACCAATGCTTCTTTTCTAGTTAAGCTACACACACATTATTATTATTATTATTATTATTAATATTATTACTGTTTATATAGCGACATTAGATTCCATGGAGCTTTACATATGGACAGGGTAGACAAGGACAAGTACAGTACAATATATATGGACAATCAGGTTGTAAAGATACAGAAGGGGGGAGAGAACACTGTCCGCTAGGGCTCACAATCTAAGAGGGATGGTTAGAAATACAGTAGGAGGGGATAGTGCAAACGCGGTGAACCGGGTCTCATTGTAGGTTGTAGGCTTGACGGAACAGGTTGGTCTTCAGGTTTCTTTTGAAGGTTCCCAGGGTAGGAGAGTGTCTGATGTGTTGGGGGAGAGAGTTCCACAGTATAACAGATGCACAAGAAAAATCTTGTATACGGTTGTGAGAGGAGGAAACAAGAGGGGAGTAGAGAAGAAGCTTTTGGGAGGATCGCAGGGTGCAATCGGGAGATCATATCAGAGATGTATGGAGGGGACAGGTTGTGGATGGCTTTGTATGTCATGGTTAGTGTTTTAATCCGGGATCTCTGAGATGTGGGGAGCCAGTGAAGGGGTTGGCAGAGGGGGGAGACAGGGAAGTAGCGGGGATACAGGTGGATTAGTCGGGCAGCAGAGTTTAGGATGGATTTGAGAGGTGCAAGGGAGGTAGCTTGGGGGCCGTTAAGCAGGAGGTTGCAGTAGTCAAGGCGGGAGATGAGACCATGAATAAGTGTTTCAATGGTGTTGTGGTCAAGGAAAGTGCAAATCCGGGAAATCTTTTTGAGCTGGAGTCAGCAGGAGGTGGCGAGGGCCTGGATGTGAGTCTTGAAGGAGAGGTAAGAGTCAATGATAAAAACTACTAGAAAAAAAGCAGCATCAGAAAAACTCACCATCCATGCCAAAGACAGAAAACCAAAAGCACTTACAGGACGCAGTCAGAGCCCAATTGTGGAGCAAGCCCAGCTGCTGGCTGATGAGTCGCCTCTACCAGCAAAATGTGGGAGGCGACCTGCCATGCATACACTAGGCCTGCATAGAGCACCATTCACACTGATACATATGATGCAGAGTGTCTGAAAGCTACCCAACCGCTCCGCTGCCTGAGCATTGGGCCGCACAGTACGATGCTTCTGCACCACTAGATGAATGGCGCCCCTATGGGCCCACCTGCGCCCTGGATGGATAAAAAAGTGCAAAAGTTTTTTATATGATAAATAAAAAACCTTTATAGATGGGATTTTGGTTCATGTGTTGACCCAAGACATTTAAGCTGATGACCCACGATCAAGGGATCCCATGCTCACCAGTCCTAACAAAATTGTACAAAAACTACTAGAAAAAAAGCAGCATCAGAAAAACTCACCATCCATGCCAAAGACAGAAAACCAAAAGCACTTACAGGACGCAGTCAGAGCCCAATTGTGGAGCAAGCCCAGCTGCTGGCTGATGAGTCGCCTCTACCAGCAAAATGTGGGAGGCGACCTGCCATGCATACACTAGGCCTGCATAGAGCACCATTCACACTGATACATATGATGCAGAGTGTCTGAAAGCTACCCAACCGCTCCGCTGCCTGAGCATTGGGCCGCACAGTACGATGCTTCTGCACCACTAGATGAATGGCGCCCCTATGGGCCCACCTGCGCCCTGGATGGATAAAAAAGTGCAAAAGTTTTTTATATGATAAATAAAAAACCTTTATAGATGGGATTTTGGTTCATGTGTTGGCCCAAGACATTTAAGCTGATGACCCACGATCAAGGGATCCCATGCTCACCAGTCCTAACAAAATTGTACAAAAACTACTAGAAAAAAAGCAGCATCAGAAAAACTCACCATCCATGCCAAAGACAGAAAACCAAAAGCACTTACAGGACGCAGTCAGAGCCCAATTGTGGAGCAAGCCCAGCTGCTGGCTGATGAGTCGCCTCTACCAGCAAAATGTGGGAGGCGACCTGCCATGCATACACTAGGCCTGCATAGAACACCATTCACACTGATACATATGATGCAGAGTGTCTGAAAGCTACCCAACCGCTCCGCTGCCTGAGCATTGGGCCGCACAGTACGATGCTTCTGCACCACTAGATGAATGGCGCCCCTATGGGCCCACCTGCGCCCTGGATGGATAAAAAGTGCAAAAGTTTTTTATATGATAAATAAAAAACCTTTATAGATGGGATTTTGGTTCATGTGTTGGCCCAAGACATTTAAGCTGATGACCCACGATCAAGGGATCCCATGCTCACAGTCCTAACAAAATTGTACAAAAACTACTAGAAAAAAAGCAGCATCAGAAAAACTCACCATCCATGCCAAAGACAGAAAACCAAAAGCACTTACAGGACGCAGTCAGAGCCCAATTGTGGAGCAAGCCCAGCTGCTGGCTGATGAGTCGCCTCTACCAGCAAAATGTGGGAGGCGACCTGCCATGCATACACTAGGCCTGCATAGAGCACCATTCACACTGATACATATGATGCAGAGTGTCTGAAAGCTACCCAACCGCTCCGCTGCCTGAGCATTGGGCGCACAGTACGATGCTTCTGCACCACTAGATGAATGGCGCCCCTATGGGCCCACCTGCGCCCTGGATGGATAAAAAAGTGCAAAAGTTTTTTATATGATAAATAAAAAACCTTTATAGATGGGATTTTGGTTCATGTGTTGGCCCAAGACATTTAAGCTGATGACCCACGATCAAGGGATCCCATGCTCATCAGTCCTAACAAAATTGTACTAAAAACTACTAGAAAAAAAGCAGCATCAGAAAAACTCACCATCCATGCCAAAGACAGAAAACCAAAAGCACTTACAGGACGCAGTCAGAGCCCAATTGTGGAGCAAGCCCAGCTGCTGGCTGATGAGTCGCCTCTACCAGCAAAATGTGGGAGGCGACCTGCCATGCATACACTAGGCCTGCATAGAGCACCATTCACACTGATACATATGATGCAGAGTGTCTGAAAGCTACCCAACCGCTCCGCTGCCTGAGCATTGGGCCGCACAGTACGATGCTTCTGCACCACTAGATGAATGGCGCCCCTATGGGCCCACCTGCGCCCTGGATGGATAAAAAAGTGCAAAAGTTTTTTATATGATAAATAAAAAACCTTTATAGATGGGATTTTGGTTCATGTGTTGGCCCAAGACATTTAAGCTGATGACCCACGATCAAGGGATCCCATGCTCACCAGTCCTAACAAAATTGTACTAAAACTACTAGAAAAAAAGCAGCATCAGAAAAACTCACCATCCATGCCAAAGACAGAAAACCAAAAGCACTTACAGGACGCAGTCAGAGCCCAATTGTGGAGCAAGCCCAGCTGCTGGCTGATGAGTCGCCTCTACCAGCAAAATGTGGGAGGCGACCTGCCATGCATACACTAGGCCTGCATAGAGCACCATTCACACTGATACATATGATGCAGAGTGTCTGAAAGCTACCCAACCGCTCCGCTGCCTGAGCATTGGGCCGCACAGTACGATGCTTCTGCACCACTAGATGAATGGCGCCCCTATGGGCCCACCTGCGCCCTGGATGGATAAAAAAGTGCAAAAGTTTTTTATATGATAAATAAAAAAACCTTTATAGATGGGATTTTGGTTCATGTGTTGGCCCAAGACATTTAAGCTGATGACCCACGATCAAGGGATCCCATGCTCACCAGTCCTAACAAAATTGTACAAAAACTACTAGAAAAAAAGCAGCATCAGAAAAACTCACCATCCATGCCAAAGACAGAAAACCAAAAGCACTTACAGGACGCAGTCAGAGCCCAATTGTGGAGCAAGCCCAGCTGCTGGCTGATGAGTCGCCTTACCAGCAAATGTGGGAGGCCGACCTGCCATAGCATACACTATGGCCTGTATGAGGCACCTCCACACTGATAAATGATGCAGAGTGTCTGAAGCTACCCAACCGCTCGCTGCCTGAGCAATTGGGCACAGTACGATGCTTCTGCACCACTAGATGATTGCGCCCCTATGGGCCCACCTGCGCCCTGGATGGATAAAAAAGTGCAAAAGTTTTTTATATGATAATATAAAAAACCTTTATAGATGGGATTTTGGTTCATGTGTTGGCCAAGACATTTAAGCTGATGACCCAACGATAAAGGATCCCAATCTCACCATCCTTAAAAAATTGTACAAAAACTACTAGAAAAAAATGCAGCATCAGAAAAACCTCCCATCCATGCCAAAGACAGAAACCAAAAGCACTTACAGGACGCAGTCAGAGCCAATTGTGAGCAAGCCAGCTGCTGCCTGCTCAGGCAGCGGAGCGGTTGGGTAGCTTTCAGACACTCTGCATCATATGTATCAGTGTGAATGGTGCTCTATGCAGGCCTAGTGTATGCATGGCAGGTCGCCTCCCACATTTTGCTGGTAGAGGCGACTCATCAGCCAGCAGCTGGGCTTGCTCCACAATTGGGCTCTGACTGCGTCCTGTAAGTGCTTTTGGTTTTCTGTCTTTGGCATGGATGGTGAGTTTTTCTGATGCTGCTTTTTTTCTAGTAGTTTTTGTACAATTTTGTTAGGACTGGTGAGCATGGGATCCCTTGATCGTGGGTCATCAGCTTAAATGTCTTGGGCCAACACATGAACCAAAATCCCATCTATAAAGGTTTTTATTTATCATATAAAAAACTTTTGCACTTTTTTATCCATCCAGGGCGCAGGTGGGCCCATAGGGGCGCCATTCATCTAGTGGTGCAGAAGCATCGTACTGTGCGGCCCAATGCTCAGGCAGCGGAGCGGTTGGGTAGCTTTCAGACACTCTGCATCATATGTATCAGTGTGAATGGTGCTCTATGCAGGCCTAGTGTATGCATGGCAGGTCGCCTCCCACATTTTGCTGGTAGAGGCGACTCATCAGCCAGCAGCTGGGCTTGCTCCACAATTGGGCTCTGACTGCGTCCTGTAAGTGCTTTTGGTTTTCTGTCTTTGGCATGGATGGTGAGTTTTTCTGATGCTGCTTTTTTTCTAGTAGTTTTTGTACAATTTTGTTAGGACTGGTGAGCATGGGATCCCTTGATCGTGGGTCATCAGCTTAAATGTCTTGGGCCAACACATGAACCAAAATCCCATCTATAAAGGTTTTGTATTTATCATATAAAAAACTTTTGCACTTTTTTATCCATCCAGGGCGCAGGTGGGCCCATAGGGGCGCCATTCATCTAGTGGTGCAGAAGCATCGTACTGTGCGGCCCAATGCTCAGGCAGCGGAGCGGTTGGGTAGCTTTCAGACACTCTGCATCATATGTATCAGTGTGAATGGTGCTCTATGCAGGCCTAGTGTATGCATGGCAGGTCGCCTCCCACATTTTGCTGGTAGAGGCGACTCATCAGCCAGCAGCTGGGCTTGCTCCACAATTGGGCTCTGACTGCGTCCTGTAAGTGCTTTTGGTTTTCTGTCTTTGGCATGGATGGGAAGAGTCAATGATAACCCCAATACATTTGGCATGGGGGACTGGGGAGAGTGAGCAGTCGTTGACAATGATGGATAGGTCAAGTAGTGGGGGAGAGCAACTTGGGGAGAAGACAATGAACTCAGTTTTATCCATGTTCAGTTTAAGTAAGCGAGCAGAGAAGAAGGATGATATGGCGGACAGGCATTGCAGAATTTTGCATAGTAGGGAGGTGATGTTGGGCCCTGACAGGTAGGTCTGGGTGTCGTCAGCGTAGAGATGGTCCTGGAGGCCATGGGACTCAATTAGTTGTCCTAGGCGAGAGTGTAGATGGAGGTGAATAGTGGTCCAAGAACCAAGCCTTGGGGGACACCGATGGATAGGGTGTAGGGCAAAGAGGAGGTGTGGCCCTAGGTCACACTGAAAGTCCGGTCCGTCAGGTATGAGGAGATCCAGGAGAAGGCTAGGTCAGTGATGCCAAGAGATTCCAGGATCTGGAGTAAGAGGGAATGGTCAACAGTGTCAAAAGTGGCAGATAGGTCAAGGAGGAGGACAGAGTAGTGTAGCTTGCTCTTGGTGGTCCGTAGGTCTTTGGTGACTTTGGTTAGGGCTGTTTCACTGGAGTGGTGGCGCCAGAAACTGGATTGTAGGCGGTCAAAGAGGGAGCAGGAGGAGAGGTGGGAGGACAGTTCTGAATGGACGTGTTGTTCAAGTAGTCTGAAGGCGATGGGGAGAAGAGATATGGGGCGATAGTTAGAAACAGAAGTTGGGTCGAGGGGGTGTTTTTTGAGGATGGGTGTGATCAAGGCGTGTTTGAAGGCTGAGGGGAAGATGCCAGTATTAAGTGATAAGTTGAAGAGATGGGTTAGGGTTTGGATGAAGACTGAGGTGAGGCTGGGAATAAGGTGGGATGAGAGCGGGTTGTGGGCACTGGTGCTAAGGTGTGACTTTAACAGAAGGGAGCAGAGCTGGTCTTCAGTTATGGGGGAGAAGCAGCTGATGGAAGGAAAGGGCATAGGAGAAGCTGTGAGGACAGTGGGGCAAAGCTGTCTCTGATTTTATCGATCTTCTGCTTGATGAAGGAGGCAAAGTTCTCAGCAGATATACGGGGAAAGGGAGGAGGAACGGGCGGACGGAGTAAGGAATTGAAAGTTTTAAAAAGCTGTTTGGGATTGTGGGACAGGGAGGTTATTAGGAATGAGAAGAAGACTTGTTTTACTTCAGTGAGTGCAAACAATGCGAAGTGCTCAGTGTAGATTTTTTTCCATCTCCTCTCGGACACTCTGGAAGCCCGTCTCAGGTCTTTAGTGAGGGTGGTGTGCCAGGGTTGCCTGTTTGTGCGAGGAGTGTTATATGTGAGGGGGGCAGCTAAATCAAGGGTCATAGTTATTGTGGAGTTGTATAGGGTGGTGGCAGCGTCTGTCACATATGGAAGCTAGGTTGACATGAGGGAGAAGGGATTCTTAGAATGAGTGTAGATCAATGTGTTTTATATTTCTGCAAAGATGATGGCGTTTGCAGAGAGGGGGTAGTTAAATAGGGGAGGAGAGGGAGGAGAAAGTCAATAGATTGTGGTCAGAAAGGGCGAGGGGTGAGTTTTTGAGGTTAGTGAGGGAGCAAAGGCAGGTGAAGATGAGGGCTAGTTGTGGCCATCTTTGTGAGTGGTAGAGGAGGACCATTGGGAAAGCCCAAAGGAAGTAGCTAGTGAAAGGAGTTTAGAGGTGGCTGCGTGGGAAGTCTCAAAGGAGATATTGATGTCATCCATGATGATAGTGGGGATGTCCACATAAAGGAAGTGAAGTAGCCAGGTGGTGAAATGGTCAAGAAAGGAGGAGGTGGATCCAGGGGGGCAGTAAATGGCAGCCAGTTGAATGTTACAGGGAGAGAAGATGCGGACAGACTGGGCTTCAAAGGAGGGGAGAGTAGCAGAGGGTGGTAGTGGGATGGGGGTATAGGAGCAGGAATCAGACAGGAGTAAGCCAATACCTCCGCCATGTTTGTATGAGGCGTGGGGGTGTGGGAAAGACTGAGTCCGCCATAATTGAGTGCAGCAGGAGAGGCTTTGTCGGAGGGGATGAGAAAGGTTTCAGTGATGCCAAGGAAGGAGAGTTTGTTAGAGATAAAGAGGTCGTGGATGAATGGGAGTTTGTTACAGACTGAGCGGGCATTCAAGAATGCGCTAGGAAGAGGGACTGGGAGAGCAGGGGCTGGGGGAATGGGTCTAAGGTTGTTGAGGTTATGAGGGTTGGTGATGGGTCTTGGGTATGGGGTAGAAATGACTGTGGGGATGTGGTGGGGGGGCCAGGATTAGGCGAAATGTCACCAGCAAGTAGGAGGAGCAGGGAGAGGGTTAGGAGGTGGGGGCAGGAGAGTTTACGTGGCAGGCATACCTGCTCGGAGACAAGGGATTGAAAGTGAAGCAACAGTTCAGAGGAGTGGGTGAGGTGGATAAGTAGGATGGAGGGTGAAATAACTACTTCATTGCTGGGTGGAGGGAGAAGTGGGGGTAGTAGGAAGCAGAGAAGGATGGGAGTAAGAGTGAATAGAAGCAGAAACATTGTAGCAGTGAGCAGGGGATGGGAGGTAGCAGTGGATCAGAAGCAGCCAAGGATCACATGCAGCGGGAGGGTGAGCTGTAGTGATGGACAAATGGTCACAAATGAGGTGCAGTCCAGGGATGAGATCCAGTCTGGGTATGAGATGCAATTCAGGATTGAGATGCAATCCATGGATGAGATGCAGTCCGGGGATGAGATGGAGTTCAGGGATGAGGTGTTGCAGCCCGGGGATGAGATGATGCAGCCAGGGATGAGATGATGCAGCCAGGGATGAGATGATGCGGCGGGGATGAAGTGATGCAGCTGGGGATGAGATGATGCAGCCGTGGATGAGATGATGCAGCCAGGGATGAGATGATGCAGCCGGGGTGAGATGATGCAGTCGGGGATGAGATGCAGCCAAGGACTGGATGCAACCAGGGTGTCGGACGCAGCGTGAAGGTGAGCGAGGGTGCTGAGATTGTAGCAGGGAACTGGTTGGCTTTTTCCAGCTGATGGATTGTCGGCAGGGCCTGATACGACCCTTCAGTGTGCTGCTCACGTGTCGGCCATGTCAGAAGCTCCTGATGCCTACCGCTGGGTCGGTTGGTGCAGGGTGAGCAGATTGCGGATCAGATGCAGCCAGGGGGTCAGATGCAGCCAGAGGGGTCGGATGCAGCCAGGGGTCGGATGCAGCCAGGGGTCGGATGCAGCTAGGGGTCGGATGCAGCCAGGGGGGTTGGATGCGGCCAGAGGGGTCAGATGTGGCCAGGGGGTCAGATGCAGCCAGGAGGGTCAGATGCCCACCGTGTCCCTCTACAGATGTCCCTGAGGAAGGAACTTCGATGTGGCTCCAAAACGCGTAGGAAAGGAGGAATAAAGGAAGTTTGTTTGATTGAAGCACTGTCTTCCTTGTGATCTTTTGTGACACAGCAGCACGGACCGTGGTACACCCATTCCTAACGACTGATATCGATTTTCCACGTCCAGTGGCAGGTGGAGGTCCTGCGGCAGCTGTATAAGGCGCTCCAGCCAGTTGTGGGTTTACACACGAAAGGTGAGTGGTCATTACACATCACCATTTTCAACAGTGTCATCATTGATAGGGCACTATTCTGCGCCTCGCTTTGTCTCCTTTGTGTTTTACAGCCTGTCTACATGGCACAGGGTCTGGAACAGGAAAACTATACGTATTGTGGAATATTACCGAAAAAACTAATCAGGTAGGTCAGTAACCTGTTTAGCCCTAGTGGGCCGGATAAACTAAAAAACTCATCAATGTTATACCCTGCCACACATAGGTGGGACAAGTATACGTTTCATGGATTATCACCGAAAAAATTAGTCAGCTAGGTCAGTGACCTGTTTACGCCTAGTAAGCCGGATAAACTCGAAGCTCATTCAAGTGTTTCACCCCAGGGCAAGGGGTACTCGGGTATCAGGCGACAGTGAGGGGTTAACTTTGCCACGGGGAATGGCGGCTGCGCCTGGTCCCATATCCTGGGGACCGGTGCTCTTGAAAAGGGTAGTTACAGGGATTATGTACAAGTTAGTCATGACGCCACCTGCAGTATTTGGTGAGGGATCACCAGCACTGCTACAGTCCTCCGGAGGTTGGTGGGATTGCGGCAGTGATGGTATAGTCCTCCGCAGGCAGGACTAGGGCCTCTGGGGCAGCGTAGTGAGGTGGACAGGTTGTAGCAGAGCTGAGGTGGTGGAGGGAGAGTAAGAATAGTCTGTAGAGGGACACGGTGGGGTGAGAGGAAAAGATGCACGCACACAGAAGACGTCTCTTTACCTTTTTACTGATGTTAATCAGGTAATCATCCTGGGCACAGACGGGTGACTGGGCTGCACAGTGGGCTCCCACAGCAAGTGGGTATAAGGCCTCCTTACTTTGTGAATTTTGCTGAAGCACAGTCTATTATATCCTGACTTGCCTCCACTCTCTTCATTTATCTGTATCTCCTTCTCCTCCTGTGTGGTCTCCGGGACGACCTTCACTGGGCACTGCAGTGGCCTGCTGTTCCTGGCTCCCTCTCTATGACTCTCTCAGGACACCGGGTAGCTGAAGGTTCCTCGGTGCCAAGGGGTTTTCTGTAGGCCTGTAGTTCTCCCACCGATGTCGATCCCCAATATCCAGCTTCTCTGGAACGAACTCCCAACTTGAGCTACCTGTTCCTTGCTTCTATTCCTGCTCTGAGCTCGCTGCCTTCAGTCCCACTTAGGCTTCTGGGACGCTGAAGGGCCACTCTGGGTCGCTGGCTCGGGCCGACACACGGCACCGACCACCAGGACTTCCCTGTAGCTCTTCTAGCGTCTGCACACACTCTGACTAGCTCCTCCCCAGCAGCAGCAGTATATATAGGGGATCTTGCCTAAGAGCAGCAAGTTGAGCTCCCCCTACTGTGCCGGGGTGGAAGGTGTTGATCGTAGTAAGTACCTGCTGTGGAAACCCAGCTGTGCATTAGAGAGATCTGTGGTTACCTGCATTGGCAGGGTGCCACACAAGTGCTTCCATCAATGTTATGCCCTGCCACACATAGGTGGGACAACTATAAGTTTCGTGGAGTATTAAAGGAAATAATAGAGAGGTAGGTCTGTGATCTGTGTAGGCCTACTGGGCCGGATAAACTGAAAGCTCATGCAAGCGCTCCCATCAATGTTATGTCCTGCCACACACAGGTGGGACAACTATAAATTTCGTGGAATATTACCAAAAAAACTAGTCAGGTAGGTAGGTGACCTGTTTAGGCCTAGTGGACAGGAGAGATTGAGAAAACAATGCTTTTAAGGGCCCAAAAAATGTTAATGTGTATACAGCACATTTGCCAAAACCTGGTTTCATGCTCAAAACCAGTTTACGCAAACATTAAGAGAGATGTAGAAATCACTGCTTTTAAGTACCCAAAAAATTGTGGATGTGAATACAGCAAATTTGTTAATCACTGGTTGGATGGACAAAAAGGTTGAATATTCAGAAACAGGGGCAGGAGGGTCAGGGATAGGTATTGAGCTAAGAGAGCCCTACTCAAGTCAAGCAAAAAACAGCAAGGAGACCCCAACAACAGTCTCCATTTTTCAAAAAAGTTAAACACAGCACCCACTTAAGTGGCATAAATTGCCAAAGAATTGAAATATTGAAATGGGGAGTTCAATGCAGCACATTGAAAAGTACACAAGCGTTTAGTCTCCCAGGCTGACGCAGGGGTGGAAAAGTCCTTGCGGATCCATGACTTTCTCATCTTGATAAATGTTAGTCTGTCTACATTGTCACCAGACAGCCGCATGCGCTTATCCGTCAGCACACTACCAGCAGTGCTGAAGACATGTTGAAAGAGAACACTGACTGCAACAAAATCTCCAAAACATGAGTGGCGAGCTCAGGCCACTTTTCCAGTTTTGAAGCCCAAAAGGCACAATAGTCCAGTTCCACAGTCATGGCATCGATATTGAGCTGTAGATACTCCTGTACCATCTTCTCTGGGTGTTCACTATGTGTCAGACTTGTTCTCTCTTCTGGCGTTGCAAAAAATGGTCTAAAGAAAGGTGAAACAATTCTACAAAATTACCACATACAATGTTACTGTTAACGTTTGAGTGATGACGGCTCAACGTTATCCGGGCTTGAAAGGTAGAACTGCGATATTCACTATGTGCACCACTGGTGTTTTGGGGAAAAGCAGTACTAACATTGTAATCTGTTATACACTGGAGCTAGTCTATTTAAGGTATCACTCACTTGGTCTTGCTGCTAGAAAGCTGCAGGGGAACACCGTGTTTATCCCCTTTTTTTTGGATATTTTGTCATATATTTATAAGGGCCCAGCGCAATGCAACCTCTATACAATGGCTTACTAATTCCATAATGCACTAATTTTTGTTTTCACATTATATCACTTTATTAAAAATTAATGATCAATAAAATTAATATCATTATTAAAACCATAATACCATAATATATGTACTTTGTGCAATTATTTTACTAAAATTAGCAAAGTTGCTATTAAGGTGTTTCTTCTTAATGTTTTTAGACACCGATCTTTTATGGGTCAAATTTCTTCATTCTACATGAAGGATCCTAAAAAGATACATTCAATTAATATTTACGTTCATCTCAGGTCCCATATTAAAAAAAAATGCTTATTTGTCCCTTACCATAATATAGGGGTTTCTTTCGCTACTGCTACTGTTAGCTGGATTCACCTTCTTATAATTCTTTAATATTTAAGTATACTCTTGTTGTGTGGTCGTTGTATCCTTATAAAATCTGAAAATGTATACATATAATTCACTATAAACCACCTTTAATTAATTTGTCATTTTGATACTTTATTATAAATCATTACCCTACCCCATATACTCCATGATGTGGATACCTTTTTTATTGAATTAGTAAGCCACTGTATAGAGGTTGTATTGCGCTGGGCCCTTATAAATACAGCACTAAGATTGTCTAAAAGCTTCTGTTGATACTCCTGCATGTGTAGGGCAGGAAGCATTTGGCCAAATCTACTCTTGTATCGGGGATCTAATAGTGTGGCAACCAAGTAGTCAGCATTACTTCAAAATCTAACAATCTGAGGATCATGTTGCAGGTAGTGCAGCAAGAAGGCACTCATGTGTCTTGCACATCCAGGAGGCCCAAGTCCTTGTTGTGTTTGTGGTGGTGGGGTAACATTCACGCTTACTTCCTCTGCCCTCTCCCCCTAACGTCGCACAACAAAAATGTGATCAAGGTCTCCCCCATCGCCTGTTCGTCCTCCATTTCTTCCTCGGCTCCTAAACGTTCATCAACAGTTTGGCTGATACCATTCTCCCTCATTGTTCCCTCTCCCCCACCCTCCAATGCCAGCCGCCTTGGTGCTGCCGACCATCTGACCTTTGAGATCTTGTTATTAATTACGCATACGCCTCCTCCTGTACTTTCTCCCCTTCCTCTTGGTCCACCACCTGACTCCGAACACTGGCTAAAGTGGGCTCCAGCATGTACGGTAGATGACCGGAATAGTCATGCTGATAATGGCATTGTCAGCACTAAACATCTTAATATCCATTTCAAAACTCTAAAGAAGGGTGCACAGGTCCTTGATCTGAGACTACTCCAGCAGCGTAATTTGCCTCACCTCTGGATCATGTTGGCCCAGGCTATACATCATAACATACTGCACCAGATCTCATCGCTCTTGCCACAGTTGCAGCAACATGTGCAGAGTGGAATTCCATCATGTCTGCACATCGCATTTCAGGCGGTGAAACGGCAGGCCAAAAGACTTCTGTAGAGATGAAAGTCCCCGAGCTGCAAGATGCGAAGGGCAGAAGTGAGCTGACTCACATTTCCCAGACATTTAATGTAAACACCACCTGATGGGATTGAGCCCTGCATACTAAGGAGGTGTGCTGCATTCCTTCATCGCAGTTTGAACGCATGTCACATTACCAGACAGGCTTTGGGCGCAGGTGGAGGACACAGAAGTGGTGGAGTAGGCAGAAGCAGTGGAGGAACTTCTACATACAGAAGTTTGACGCACAACCCATGGGGATGGCAAGATTTTTACAGTAGCCCCTTCTCCTTCTACTAGCCAAAAAGGATTTGCTTGGCTAGATGCAATAAAAAAAGACCAATAAACTCAGGAGGTGTAACTTTCTTCATAATAGTGCTACACCAGTGCCTGGCACACACTGCTACGAGACAAAAAGGATTTGCTTGGCTAGATGCAGTAAAAAAGGCCAGTTAACACAGGAGGTATAGCTTTATTCACAACACTGCTACACCAGTGCCTGGCACACACTGCTACTAGCCAAAAAGGATTTGCTTGGCTAGATGCAGTAAAAAAGGCCAGTAAACACAGGAGGTATAGCTTTCTTCACAACAGTGCTACACCACTGCCTAGCACACACTGCTACTAGCCAAAAAGGATTTGCTTGGCTAGATGCAGTAAAAAAAGGCCAGTAAACACAGGAGGTATAGCTTTATTCACAACACTGCTACACCACTGCCTAGCACACACTGCTACTAGCCAAAAATGGATTTGCTTGGCTAGAGGCAGTAAAAAAAGGCTAGTAAAAACAGGAGATGTAGCTTTCTTCACAATAGTGCTACACCTGTTTAAATGTTTTTAATAACTTTTAACATATTTACCAATAATGCATCTTATACCGTGTTCAGAAGTAGTTTAACAGATACAGCTTATTAAATTAACATAGGTATTACAATAAAATTAAGAACAAATAACAAAAACTATGTACACAGACATGGACAATAAAACAAAGAACATCTAAAACAAAGTTAGCAAAATCCCTATGTTCTATAACACTAAAAATGGAAACGTTCTTAGGCTACTTTCACATAACGATTTTGCTAAATCCGATGCTGTCCGATGAAAATCGGACAGCATCGGATCCAAACTGATCCCTGCAATCGGATGCCAAATAGGCATCCGAATCTGACTTTTTGCAGGATCAGTTTGGGCTGTCATCTAGCTCTTCCTCCTCTCTGCCTCCTGTCATCTTGCTGTCTCCCTACTGTCCCCCTACTGTCCCCCTGCTGTCCCCCTGCTGACCACTATTGTCCACCTGTTTTGCCCTAGTGTCCTCCTACTGTCCCCCTGCTCTCACCCTGTTTTCCCCCTGTTGTCTCCCTACTGTCCCCCTACTGTCCCCTCTCCTGTCCTTTCAACATAACAAATCTTTATTCTCACCTTCCAGCCTCCATCGGCGTCTCCATCAGCTTCCGATCGGGTGTACAGGACCTGTGATGACGTCAGAAGCGTCATCGGGTCACATGACTTGGTACCGCGGTAACCAGTCATATGACCCGATCAGCTGATCGTTTTGTGACATCATCAAAGGTCCTGTTACCGAGCGGCTGCAGATGGAGAAGCCGAGGGAGCGCTGGAAGGTGAGAATAAAGATTTGTTATGTTGAAATGACAGGAGAGGGGACAGGAGAGGGGACTTGATTTAACTTATATTTAACTTCTGCAATGTATGTATATAGTGTGTATGTATATACATTGCAGAAGTTAAATTAGGCGGCACACAATAGGTTTAGTGTACTGAGCATGTACTGAGCATGTTCAGTACACTAAAATCGGGACCGAGGAGACATCAGTTGTTTCCTCGGACCCCGCTCCATAGGGCCCCATGTTAAATTGATCGGACCGAATCGGATGTGCACTAAATGGCATCCGATTTGGTCCGATCCGATTTTGTCCGATTTTATTTTCGGTGCAAAAATCGGAGCATTCTCCGATTTTTGCACCAATAAAAAAATCGGACAGAATCGGATCGGACCAAATCGGATGCCATTTAGTGCACATCCGATTCAGTCCAGTGCCCATAGGGCTGCATGGGGGCCAAATCGGTCTGATGCTGTCCGATATTTATCGGACAGCATCAGAAATGCAAATACCGTAGTGTGAAACCAGCCTTAATGGACTTATGGTACCGTCACACACTTCAATCTTGATCACGATATCGGCTGTTTAGCTTTCTTCAAAACAGTGCTACATCTGTGCCTGGCACACACTGCTTCTAGCTAAAAAGGATTTATGCTGTAAAAAACGCATGCACAGCACTGGAACAGACCTGCCTGGCCCTAAAAAAGGCTGTTCTTGGAAGTAGTCCCTAAACCTACTATCTCTCTATCTAACTTGGAATGGAATCGCTATCTAACTATCTTTGTAGTGCACACAGCAGCAGCGCCGGCATCTGACACTGAACTCCAACACTGATAAAATGGGGAGGAGGCAAAATGGCCGGTTCTTATATGGCAAGGACATGTGACATACCCAGCCAATGACACAAGCCCTTGTGGGCAAAAAGTGCACTTTGCTCTATGAATGCTTATAGGCTGACAAACCAGACCACCCACAGCAAGTGAAAAAAATAATGGAGATCTGCATTATTTGACCACAGACCTCTCCCCAGCCATTTCTCCCGCCCACTATTCCTAGACACTGAAACTCATAATAACGTTGATCAAAAGCATTACTGTGAAAATTCAGTAATGCTTTTGGTCAACGAACCGTTATCGAACATAACCTCGAATTACCAAAACAGGTCGAATTTTAAATTGGCGAAAATGTTCAATTGAACATCACTCATCTCTAGAGACCACTCAACAAAGTCAGCATCACCTTGAACCTTCCACTGCACAAAAGTGAAAGCATGTTACAGAAGGAGTCCCCTGAGTCTAAAGCCATACATTTGTCAGGATGCCATTTTACAGTAATTTAATCAATACCAGCATGCATCATATTTTCCATACATATACCTTCTTGCATTTTAGACAATTCAATTGCTATTGCACAGTTTTATATGTACCTATTTTTTATATTTAATACCCTAAAACAGTAATAATAAAGTTGAACTAATATATAATCTCACACATTCTACAATCTCCTGATGTGAGATAGAATCGGGCTCCAGCCTAAGGCCGGGTTCACATTAGTATTCGGAACAGAACGCAGCCAAATGCATGCGCACTGCGTTCCTATGTTTAACATGGGAACACAGAGTAGCTGCGTTCGGCTGCGTTTGGTTGCGGCTGCGTTTGGATGCGCATAATTTGTGCGTCCTCCTCCACCCTCCAAACGCAGCCTGATGCATTTTTTGTGCGTTAAGGGGCGCTTGTTTTATCAGCAAGCACCTGCAAGTGCACGAAAAATGCATGGATCTCAATGGATCCACAGATTCCTCCCGCATGACAGCACAGGAGAACGCTGCAGATCACATTGAAATCTCTCCCGGTGTCCAATCACCGATCTCGGCGGCAGCCGGGAGGAGGAGATCTCTGCCGCTTATCTCCGCCTCCCGGACGCCGCCGAGATCGCTGATTGCCTGGCCGGGCACCATACTGATGTGAATGCATGCGGTGAATCTCCGCTGTGTTCACATCAGTATGGCAGCGATTGCCCTGCGTTTGCGTCTGCATGCCCTTCGCATGCAGACACAAATGCAAATGTGAACCCGGCCTTAAAAAGTTATAAGCTCAGACCTCTGCATGAGCTCAAGCAAGATGGGTTACAAAAAAAAAGGCAACTGCAAAGAAGTCTAATTGTTCATTGTGACCAGATCCTAAAAAGAGTTTAGTTTTAGACCACTAAGAGTCCATTACATATGTACAGACTACTGTTGTTAGTAAATCTTTACTGATCAGCAGTAGCATTAAAGCCTGCATACACATTAAATAAATGATCTACATTCAGTGATTAGTGATAAGCGTGCACAACACTGCTCGATATTCAATCAAGAATTGTGGTGCTTGGGCACTCACGTTACACGAGTCACCACCCCATATGTTTTGTGACTTTTTCGCAGCCAATATACATGCTGGGATTGCCTGATATTCAAGGTAATGCCATTAGCCAATCATCGCATCATCAGGCCTTATATTAGAAGTCATGCACCTTATCACTTTTAAAACTAAGTGGGTTTTTATGCCATTTTCTGCCCATATTATCGGGTTTATATTAGGAAAACCATAAGGCCATTATATGTTTGGTTCTGTAAGCATTTTAACTCAATACTATCTGGAAAGGGATCCCCGAGGCTCATTCAGCATGTCAGAGAATACCAAGGCTCTAATCCAGAGATGCTCAGATTTGTGGGGTTGGAAAGGATTTTTGTCTCCCCAAATGGTGGTAATATGCACAAAACTCTTCTTAGGCTAGGGTCACATTTGGAAGTCTCAATGCGATTACCGCATCCAGATCCGGATGCGGTAATCGCATGAGCCTTCATACACATTTTGTGTTCAAAATGTGTCTTTAAACCTGGATCCGGTAACCGGATTGCTCATAATGTGCAATCCGGTTGCCAGATTCTTTGTTCATCCCTGCTGCCACAGGGATGAACAAAGGGTTAATGTTAATAATAGATGTGGGCACCATGTCTCCAGGGAGTGCCCACCCTCCCTAGATACATTCCCTGATGAAGGAGTATAGCAGGCTCCGAAACGCATTGGATGGATCCAAATAAATGTATAGAGTGAATTTCTGATTCAGTTATTTATGGCAGCGCAGACCAACGGCACATTGTCCCTGGAAAATTCTGGAATTTGACCACATAGCACGTGGAGGTGTGGGTCCAGCAGCAGCCACCATTACATGTTTTTTCATACTGGTTGTGTGTCACACAACCAGACCAGGTGAGCAGTGTTCATTACGGCTCTTTAGCCGCTGATTGTTAAAAAGATAAGACGCTATCTGCGCTTGCTTCCTTCTTTTAGTTTATTCACCCTCCCTAGAGACATGGTGACCATATGGGACAGCATATGAAGGGTTAATTAGGTGTGTTACTGTATTGCCGGCTATTGTCGGCTTTTACTATTTTATGAATTAAAGCTGGTGGCTCCTCGCTGTGGAGGAGATACAGTACGTAATGTGCGTACTGTGTCTGCCACTATCCAGGGTCCTGAAAGCTTTAACATTAGTTCTATGGGCAGCACAAAAATTAAAAAATAAAAAATAAAATTATGAATATTTTAAACTTTAAAAAAAAAACAAAAAAAAATGAAAAGTGGGGCGTGCAATATTATTCGGCCCCCTCGACTTTTTACTTTGTAGCGCCACCTTTTGCTGCGATTACAGCTGCAAGTCGCTTTGCGTATATCTCTATCAGTTTTGGTCATCGAGAGACTGAAATTCTTGCCCATTCTTCCTTGCAAAATAGCTGGAGCTCAGTGAGGTTGGATGGAGAGCATTTGTGAACAGCAGTTTTCAGCTCTTTCCACAGATTCTCTATTGGATTCAGGTCTGTATTTTGACTTGGCCATTCTAACTCCTGGGTACATTTATTTTTGAACCATTCCATTGTAGATTTTGTTTTATGTTTGGGATCATTGTCTTGTTGGAAGATAAATCTCTGTCCCAGTCTCAGGTCTTTTGCAGACTCCAACAGGTTTTCATCCAGAATGGTCCTGTATTTGGCTCCATCCATCTTCCCATCAATGTTAACCATCTTCCCTATCCCTGCTGAAGAAAAGCAGGCCTGAACCATGAAGCTGCCACCACCATGTTTGACAGTGGGGATAGAGTTTTGAGGGTGATGAGCTGTGTTGCTTTTACGCCAAACATATCATTTTGCATTGTGGCCAAAAAGTTTGATTTTGGTTTCATCTGACCAGAGCACTTTATTCCACATGTTTGGTGTGTCTCTCCCAGGTGGCTCATGGCAAACTTCAAGCGATACTTTTTTTGCATATCTTTGAGAAATGGCTTTCTTCTTGCAACTCTCCCACAAAGGCCAGATTTGTGCAGTGCATGACTGATTGTTGTCCAACTCCAGCTGGACCCGTTGAAGCTGTAGTTACAGCGAAATGGCTTGCCGTCGTTCGTCTTCCTCCACTCCCTCTCCCGTACTTTGGCAAGGATGAACTAGGTCCATTGACACTTTGAAATAAAGGAGATATTGCTGCTCAAATGGTGTGTGCCACCTGCCTTTTTTTTCACTTGAATTTCAATATGATCGCTTGCACAGTGCTCCTTGAGATGTTTAACACTTGGGAAATGTTTTTGTATCCAAATCCCGCCTTAAACTTCGCCACAACAGTATCTTGGACCTGCTAGATGTGTTCCTTGGTCTTCATGATGCTCTCTGCACTTGAAACAGAACCCTGAGACTATCACAGAGCAGGTGCATTTATACGGAGACTTGATTACTCACAGGTGGATTCTATTTATCATTACCAGTCATTTAGGACAACATTAGATCATTCAGAGATCCACACTGAACTTCTGGGTGAGTTTGCTGCACTGAAAGTAAAGGGACAATATAATATTGCACGCCCCACTTTTCAGTTTTTTGTTTTTTAAAAAAAGTTTAAAATTATTCAATAAATTTCATTCCACTTCACGATTGTGTCCCACTTGTTGTTGATTCTTCACAAAAAAATTAGAATTTATATCTTTATGTTTGAAGCCTGATAAGAAAATCTGCCTTTATGTATAGGAATTTGTATTTCTGAGTCAGTCTGCCAATTTTAAACTATGTTTTTGTTTCCCCCCTGTGGACCGTTCGCCACTAGATGGCACAGCAGGCGGGATTGGTAAATCAGTCTCCCCACACAAACACCCAACACACTCCTGATCCTAAGTCTAGGGACGCTGTGACAATGTGTATTTGAATTATTTGAACTAAATGAATAATTGGACTTGTGATTGCAATGCTTAAAAACTCACTGGTGTGGCCGAAGTGACAATTCACTTATTTTAGTGCTTTAGTGCTATAAAATATATAACATATTAATTGAAGCACTAAAATAAGTGAATTGTCACATGAGGGGGAGTGATAAATTTGTAATTAAGAATTTTTCCACAAATACTGTAGGTATGAGCACCAAACCGCTATTGAAAAGAGAGGTTCCAAAGTGATATCCTTGGTATGAAGTATGAAAATATAATAATATATAAATATACATAAAAATAGAAAAATAGATAAATAGAGTTTACTATAATTCAACAGTACAATTAATCTGCAGGTAAACAAGAGGAGATAGAAAACACACAGTGGGAGGTGATAATGAGAACGCACCAAAATCCTCACAGGTATTGTTACATAATTGACACAGAAGATGAGAGGTGGAATCAAGTGAATATTCATAATGTTTAATGAGCGAACCCTGAAGCTTATAGCAGCATGGAAACTCAGTAAGTATAACTCTTGCTACAATCCCTGTTTTGCTTCCTTTTGCAGCCACCTAGCCACCATTTTACAGCACACAATTCTGGTTTCCCATAGACTTATATGAAGATCAGGGTCCGGGCTCATGGTCAGGTCAAGTTCACCCATTTCTAGACATGTCTGAACTGAAAAATCTGGTCTTGCCAGGAACTTGAAGACTGGCTTCAGAGGGGAGACATTGAGGAACGGTGGGCATGAATTTTCATTAAATCACATCAACTTTGCTTAAAATGTTAAACCCAGTGTGATTTCCAAAATAAAAAAAAAGAAAGAAAAATAAACAGCAAAAACAAAGTGTTTACGCTATGTGGAAATATAGTCTAAGGGTGACTTCACACCACGGTAAGATCCGATCCGGGGCTGTCAGGGATGAACCTGACAGCCCAGGACCGTTTCAGCACACAGAACCAGAGGGCTAATATGCCCTCCCGTCCGGTGTGCAGCCGGACGCAGCTGCTGATAAATCAGGACCATGGCTTGCAAGGAGCTAGCCGTGGTCCAAAAACAACAGTGGCGTGCAGCCGCAGGTGTCCGGTTCCTGGTTACTCCCAGACCGGGACAATCCGGCCCCATAGGCTCCCATGATAGGGAGCGCCGGATTGCACCGGATCCAAGAGAATCTGGGATACGGCAATTTGGGGAGATTTTTCTCCCCGGACACAGAAACGTTGCAAGCAACGTTTTTGTCTCCGGTGAGAAAAATCCGAATTCTCCCGGATTCTTCCGGAGAGATGGAAACCAGATGGCAGAGAGCTGCCATCTGGCTCTGTCCGGCCCCATAGGATACTATGGGGCCAAAATCCGGTCCGGGGCTGTCTGGTTTACACCGGACAGCCCCGGATCGGATCTTATCGTGGTGTGAAGCCAGCCTGAAAGTTCTAAAGCTGGATTTAGGCTAGGGTCACACTTGGAGGGACGTTTTTGGGAAGGCTACATTAATGCTAAGCGTTTTTTTTCTGTTGCCATTTTGAGGCAATAATAATACTAGCGTTAATGCATGTGTTTCCCATAGGAGCCCATGTTAAAAAATGCAAGCGTTTTTGCAAAAACACCAAAAAATGCTGCTAGCAGTGTTTTTTGTGGCTTTGGCAAAAATGCCTAGCGTTAAACACATTGCACTTTTGCAATACTTTTTTAACATGGGAGCTTATGGAGGCGTTAAATCTAGCGTTTTTCACAATTTGCAGTTGTGCAAAACGTCAGCTTTTAGCGCTAATTTGACCCTAACCTTACACAATTTTTGACACAATGTGAATTGCCATATTTGTGATTTTTTTTTATCGAAATCGAGCATGTAGTTCAATTCCTTACTATTCGCTACTGGCTGCCTTCTGTTTCCTATGTTAATCGGTATTTGAGAAAGATAATATGAACTTTTTAGGTAATCAGGTTAGCCTTGACAGTAATGTTTGCTTTGCCGGTTTTCCAATGAGCATATATTTTAAAAAAAACAAAACGTAAGTTTTTAGATTCGTTTGATCTAAGTCATAGAGGTATTGTGTAGAAATCAGAATATACATTTATGTCTTTCTTCTTTAAAATCAGCAGTAGCGCTACCACTGTCAAGCTTTAAGTCGTCTTGCATCAGATCTCCCTCACTGCCTTTTAAACCCCACAGCGTAGGTAGATAATCTGCTTTTATTCTCTTCTATTAGCCAAATGTATTAGACGGATCTGTCAATAGTTACCATAACAACCACTTTCCTTACTGGTAAATAAATACCTCCAAATCACCCCAAGCTGATGAGCAATAGAAAGGAGGGAGAACAAGCAACTCATAGAACAGAAATATGATTTCATATATATTAGAGATGAAAGAAACAAGTTCTTATTACCTTGCTTGAAATTCTACCAGGTAACTTGTCCACTGGAATATCGATTCAAAGATGATATGGTGCCAACTCCCTGTGTCACATTTCAGAGCACAAACTGCATTGGATCATAGCTCCTCGAAGAAATCCCTCCAGAATACATGGAAAAATAAAAAGAAGAGAGATATGATCTTGCAGCTTAGAATAAAATCATGTGTACATGTAAATAAATACATATACGGTACATTATGTAATTTGTTAATTATTTATCTAGGTCAAAATACTGGTTTTAAGCCTTCTTGCTTATTGCACCTACCATAGTAATGAGTAGTACGATTACATTCAAGTGAACCTGTCACAAGAATTTTTATTTATAAACTAAAACCACCATCTTCAGCAGCACCTTTGCTGCATTCCATAAAGGTGCTGTGACAGTTCACACTATAAACAGGGATTACTGACTCGCCTGCTGGTCCTCAAGGTAATGAAAGGAAATATTTCTCATTTAAAAGTTCATCAGGTTTATTAATCCTTCATAAATCAAATAGGATAAATCAAACAGAAGCCTTCCCTCAGCTTCACAGCAACATAAACAGTTAGTACACAGTCAAATTAACTGCTCAGATTGTGCACACAGATTCCCCTGACCCCAGTCAGTATTCACATATAGATTTCAAGTCTGTTTACCTTCCCTAAAGCTCTGGCATGCTCCACACTGCTCGGATTGTGCACACAGATTCCCCTGACCCCAGTCAGTATTCACATATAGATTTCAAGTCTGTTTACCTTCCCTAAAGCTCTGCCATGCTCCACACTGCTCAGATTGTGCACACAGATTCCCCTGACACCAGTCAGTATTCACATATAGATTTCAAGTCTGTTTACCTTCCCTAAAGCTCTGGCATCTTCCACACTGCTCAGATTGTGCACACAGATTCCACTGACCCCGGTCAGCATTCACACACAGATTTCAAATTAATTTACCTTCTTGAGAAGGGTCTTTTTCACAGCCCAGTATACTTCATAACTGATGCAATCTCTCTTTCTCTCTCATAAGAGATGTAACAACATGCATACACCGAGCACATATAAAACAAACAGCATCCATCTTAACATCTGAGACACACCTATGGTTGGAGACGTGTGTTTAGTAAGACACACCCATATCCTTGCATACAAACATACATGAACTTCAATGCAATAACTCTTTGTGGAACAAAAAGAGCAAGCATAAACATCCAGATTTATATCGCAAAGTACAACTGCCATTTACAATATAGCCGGTTGTCATATTGCAGTGCATATTTTGCCCTGACTCACACTTTATACCATAGAATACCTTTTAAAAATCTCCGGCTCTGTATTTAAATTTGGTCAGTTTGTTCTGATGGCTTAATTGCTGCACACTCTGTCCCTCCTCTCTGTGCTGAACACTTTTCTCTTCTTATGATTTATGTGGATGCTGTCTCATATTTCATCCACATAGCTGGGGTAAATCTCGTGCCTCTCAGAGGTCTCGTCACCTCCCACAGGTGCACTGTGCTCTGCTCTACAGGGGGCAGAGACTAAGGCTGGAAACACTCTATCCGACTCACATGTGAGTCTCTCAGACGAGACTTGGATTAGTCACCCTGAACTGCCCTCTTCCTGTCAGTATGGGAGTTTGATGATGCACAAAAACACAAGCAGCTGACACTCCAACCCAGAGAAGGGAAGGCCATTCAGGGTGACTGATCTGATTCTCGTCCGGAAGACTCGCATGTAAGTCGGATAGTGTGTTTCCAGCCTAAAACACAAGGATGAATGCGCAAACTAGCGAGATCTCTGTGCAGGCTCAAAATTTCACTTGGCAATGTAAATTATGCAGGAGGTATTATCTATATCAATCTTAACATCATGTTAAGCTGTTCAGATTGCTTGATGTGGAGCTTCAGCACCACGGTCAGCACCCAACTTTAACATTCAGGACCATGGAGATCTCCTGAGTCCTGAGCTGCAGCCGCCAATGATTTCAGCTCCACACAAAAGTGCTGAAATTGTCGACTTTTAACTAAACAAATAATTAACACCTTCGAACACATTCTGTCCTGTCAGTTTGTGTCCAGGGAGTCTGGAGAGAACCAGACACAACCTGGCAGGACAGAAGTATGGGGTTAAGCCTACATAACTGGCTTATTAACCGCATCTGCCGACTTCCAGCTGACACGCAGCACAGAAGCTGCAGATGGGGTTATTATGCCGGTTATCCCCGGGAAATAAAAAAAACTCTGCTGTCAAAGCAGCAGAAAGCCCGACATAGCTATTTTATCTACAGATCTTTATCTGTAGATATATAGCTATCGGGCTTTCCTGTGTTGAGTGTTTTACCCGCGCGAGAAAGCCCATGTTACACTCGCACCACACTCGCACAACACTCACACCACACTCACACTACCACACGGAATGCACTCGCATCACTGTCGTGCATCAAAAATGCTCCGTTTTTGATGCATGACAGATTGCCCCCACCCTTGCCAGGATGGCATTCAGAACGGAGAAGAGGGACAGACAATGTAACAATCAAGCCCATCAGACAAGACCATCCAGAATTTAAATATAGAGCTGAAGATTTTAAAAGATATACAGGGTGAGTCAGGGCATAACATTCACTTTCATGGAATGCAGCATAGGTGCTGCCGAAGGTGTTACTTTTACTTCATAGATGAAAAATCTAGTGACACTTTTCCTTTAATGCAGAGATTAATTAAGGTTTTCGGGCATCTGAGGCAAATATACAATTTGGTGCCCTCTCCTATGCACAGATTAAATGGTTTTAGCAGTCATCATGCCATTCTCATTTGTGATTTGCATACTCACAGTTGCATGGTGACTAGCTGCTCTTACTATTCTCTCAATGATCAGTTAACAGTGACACCCCCTTTTTTTTTGAGAGAGAGAATAAAAGAAGCTAATTGGCACGTGACCGTAAATATAAAATCATATGAGGGGTTATGTGATGGCTGCTGGAACTGGCAAGCATAATGGATTCCAGTCAGTGATTAAAACACATGCTGTTAAGATTGGGTATGCTACAGTACTAAATGTTATCATTAAAAGGATTTGTCCAGGTTTGTGATGAAAGTCAAAGTTCACAATCCCTCTATGTGACTGTAGACTTCTGAGTCCACATAGTGCACATTTTCAGTGTTCTACATGTTGGCAGCAAGAGCAGATGACTACTGGATATGAGCAAACTTTCCCCATACATGTTCGCCAATTTCAAATTTGGCGCAAACATTGCAGATTTTGTTCGCTATTAGAAACCCGAACAATTTACCAAAAAATCAGTGAATGCAGCTTTGTTTGGGAAATAAGTGTAAAGTTTAAAATGGCCCTAAAACGTTACCTGATTGTTTGGGGCCAAAATGCTCACAGGATCGCAGAAAGATCCGATGGCTGGGAACAACACCTAATCATATGGTTAGGACTGTTTCCAGCCATCAGGTCTACCATTTTTACTCAACCTGTAGAATTTTTTGGAGCTTTAAAATAATTATTTACGCTTCCATGAGTTTGCAGGTGTTTTTGACACCTACAGGATGGGAATTTTGGAAACAGTGCCAGATGTGTTAGCAGTTGTAAAGACCTGCAAGCCTACAGTGTTCTTAAAACATCTGTTTAAGAGACCTTAATATTTTTTGTTGTGGGGAAATTTTTTTTCTGTTTTATTATTTTTTTATTATTTTATTATTTTTATTTTTTTTTAAAGCAAACCTTTATTATTGCAGAGGGTCAGCAGTGTGCACGGCCATCTCTCCTACACTTATGTGATAGCAATTCATATAAAAATAGTATATGGCCATTGTATGGTTCACATACATATTCTTATAGGTCAATGACTTTGACTACCAAAGTACCCGAGATAAGGTAGCGGCATTCATTCAGGAAATGCAGAGTTTGGCTTCATAGCCGAACAAGATACTGGTCATTGGTGCTACATCAACCGGTCCACACTGCTGAGTGACCATCTTGACAAATGACTCTGCAAAATCTATGTTGGGGAGGAGCTCACCTTTTTGAAGGTGATGGCAGAAAGATGTGGTTCGCATTTGGCGAAATTCAGGTTACCACCGGCAGCGACTTTCAAAAGTAACAGTAACAGGCCAACTGGGAGAGAATATGGCATCGGATAGAAGCTAGGCCTCTCTTGATTAGCCAGACAACTGCATCCAAACCAACAGGGGCCTTTGATTCGGCAGGACATGTCGGTAGTGCACAAGTTGGTCCTGTCTCTCCTAGAGGTGGTAGTTGTCCCTTAATTCCTCCATCCTCTTCTCCAGCAGTGGCCATGATGGGTTGTGTTCGGGGACAGGTGGTGGCAGAAAATGTTACCGGAGGAGTAGCCCCTGCGACTCCCCTGAGGCAGTCCAGCAGTGAAGTTCTATGAGCAACTCCGACCTCCATCCCAGGCAGCGATAAGAAATCTTCTAGACAGTTATTACTCAAATTAAAGTGGACTTCCCTAAAAAAGGCATGTTGTTGGGTCACTGACTTGTCCCTAAAGGCCCAGTTACACACACAGATAATTGTGCAGAGATTGTTCGCAAACAGATGCTTTGATACTGCCCTACAGAAACTGGCACACAAGCTGCAGGCCTCTGGTTTGATGGTCTGAGGTATGGACACTACACACACTCCTGTAGAACAGGACTGGCCAAGTGCACTCCTCAAGAGCCGCAAACAGTAAATGTTTTTTGGATTTTCTTTATAATGCACAAGGTCATGGAATCATCACCTCTGCAGGTGTGGAAATTAGCACTTTTGCAATGCCAGTGAAATCCTGAAAACTTGCATTGTTTTCAGACTTTGATAATTATAGTTGATCACTTTTGCCCTAGAAGTCTCTGTGGATGTAGCCAGGGACAAAAGAATTCCTTTCGCCCTTTCACCACAACTGTGGCTGCCCCTGAACCCTTAGACCCTGTGCCCATGGTGCGTTGTGTGATGCTTTTTTATTGCAGAGTTGAGAATCTGCATCAAGATCTGGATGTCTATCCTGAGGCCAGCAAAGTCTATGACAGGTGATAAGTGCTGTGCCCACATTGCTTTTTCCTTGTTCATGGTCTTCAGATTTCTTTTTTCTGCTGAGTTTGGCAGCTTTTGGGCCTCTTTGAAGTTTTTTTGTTGGACCTTGATTTTGCCTTCTAATGGTTTGAATGGGGTTCATGAGTTCAATGAACTGTTCAACGATCTAATTGGCAAACATATATTCATTCCAGAACCAAAAAGATCCTGAACTATAAAATGTTTGCTCATCTCTATTGACTACAAGTATGTCATATGCATACTTCCAACCAAACTTTGACTACACATGTGCGGCACCGGAGAACACTGATGGTGTGAAGTGTGCACGCTCTAAGGCTATGTGCCGACAGTGCTGATATAGTGCAGATTTTGCCACGTTTTTGGTCTGTATGTGTAGCAGATCTGCCCTAAATAAGCAGCTGAGTGTTTGGCTTGCCAAGTCTATGGGTTCTGTGAAGTCCTGTGTCAATGCTGCATTTTTTTCCACTGCGGGTACACTGCGTATTTTGGTGCAAAAAATTCCGCAGCATATCAATTCTTCCTGCATCTAATGCGCAGAAGCTAAAAAAGATTAACAAAACCAGATCTGGCATCATTATAAGTATGCTACCTGCCCCTATAGATACCTATTCTAGGGACGGTGCAACAGCAAGTCATACTCCATGAATATCATATAAACCAAAAAGAAAAATAGAGTACCATGCAGTAAATTTCAGCTTTTTTTTATTAGCTTGAATAGAGGAAATAGAGGAAATGGTGTCTCAAGACAGAAAAAAACAAGTTTTTACCCACAACACTTCAGCTGAATACCCAATTAGAAATGATCAAAATTTAGTTAAAGTACAGTGAGTAACAAGGCAGTTATAAAGGTGTCCATGCAAGGACCCTGTACAGAATTGTACTACAGGTACAGTATTACAATAAATAGGTTAGTGCGTCAGCACCACTCGTACAAATAATTCCCAAGTAAAGTGACCTGTGCACACTAGTCAAACAAAGCAATGACATCCAATCCGCAGTCTCAAAGTGCTTAGTAGATAGTTGGAAGCATATACTTGTAAACATTCCAAGAGGGTGAATGAGACATATTACAGACAGGAGTCATTACCTTGTGTTTAAACCGCCAGAACCCAGTACATCAAGGGTTAATCATGCCCAAATGGGGGTAAGAGAATGAGAAGAGAACACGGAAGCCCAACGCACGTTTCACCTGCTCAGTACAGGTTTCTTCAGGGAAAAGTAGAAGTTCCAGTTTGCACTATCACATTCTCAGGGGCTTCTTATATGCCCCTATCCACCCATAAAGTAATTGATTAAATGTGCACACCTGCCGCTTGTAGTGGCGCTCAGCACTGGAAGCCGCGTCCCCACCCGCCGGATGAATTGTCAGGGTGACAGTGCGCATGCGCGAGAGTGGGGACACTTCACCATGGCTCCTGCGCATGCGCAGACACCTGCAGAGATGCCGCAGCCCGACAGGGAGAAATGGCCGGATGCTGCAAAAGGACACATAGGACATGTTAGCCCCATGTCACACAGGGTATAAATGCCACAAACAGTCAGGGGTTAAATATATATATTCCTGTAGGTCTTGTAATTGATGATACAAAGAAGAAGTCCATAGTCCATATCCCAATCCATCATGGGTAATAATATGGGTCCAATAAGTCCCCGAGTTGTGGAAAATAAAAGTAAATATAGTATAAGGAACACATTAATTAAAACCAGAACCAACAGAAAAAAGAAAAAAGAAAAAAGAGAGAAAAAAGAAAAAAAGGAGAGAATACACAAGACAACAATAATGCAAGATCAATATTACAAAAAGGGGGCAAATGACAAAGACTCATTGAGTCCACATGGAGTCACGGTGTTGAGAGTGGCAATCCAACGAGCCTTGCATTGCGTGAGAAGTCTCTTCAGATTGACCCCCCTAATCCCGCCCCTGATCATATCAATCCCACGGAATTTCAAACCACTGGGGTCACATCCATGTTTTTCTTTGAAATGGCATGGGATAGTTTTTAGCAAAGTGCTGTCGATCACGTGCCCTGCCCCCTCAATGCCCAACATGTGCTCCCTAATCCTCACCTTCAACTCATGAGAAGTGAGGCCCATTCGCACGTCGCGCAGTATATAATATGCATAGAACCACACGTAATTCGGTGTCAGATCTCATAGGTTTGCGAGTTATCAGATGAGGTGAACATGCGTGTGACATTCGGGCATGTAATGCAGTGGCCACATGGGTAACAGCCAGGGACAGGACCCACCCACAGTGTTTGGTGCGGATTTTTCTGCAGGGATGGATTTTACCAGCAGAAAATTCACACCACTTTTCACACGTCTACACATAGCCTAAGGATTCAGAAGTCTGCAGTCAACACACTGCACAGAATTATTAGGCAAATTAGTTTTTTGATCACATGATACTTTTATACATATTGTCCTACTCCAAGCTGTATAGGCTTGAGAGCCAACTACCAATTAAGTAAATCAGGTCATGTGTATCTCTGTAATGAGGAGGGGCGTGGTGTAATGACATCAATACCCTGTATAAGGTGTACTTAATTATTAGGCAACTTCCTTTCCTTTGGCAAAATGGGTCAGAAGAGAGATTTAACGGGTTCTGAAAAGTCCAAAATTGTGAGATGTCTTGTAGAGGGATGCAGCAGTCTTGAAATTGCTAAACTTTTGATCAATCAAGTGTTTCATGTCAAATAGCCAACAGGGTCGCAAGAAGCATATTGGACAAAAAAGGAGCAAAATAACTGCCCATGAATTGAGGAAAATCAAGCGTGAAGCTGCCAAGGTGCCATTTAGCACCAGTTTTGCCATATTTCAGAGCTGCAACGTTACTGGAGTATCAAAAAGCACAAGGTGTGCTATACTCAGGGACAAGGTAAAGAAGGCTGAAAAGCGACCACCTTTGAACAAGAAACATAAGAAAAAATGTCGAGACTGGGCCAAGAAATATCTTAAGACTGATTTTTCAAAGGTTTTATGGACTGATGAAATGAGAGTGACTCTTGATGGGCCAGATGGATGGTACAGAGGCTGGATCAGTAAAGGGCAGTAAACTCCACTCCGACTCGGATGCCAGCAAGGTGAAGGTGGGGTACTGGTATGGGCTGGTATCATCAAAGATGAACTTGTGGGACCTTTTCAGGTTGAGGATGGAGTGAAGCTCATCTCCCAGACCTACTGCCAGTTTCTGGAAGACAACTTCTTCAAGCAGTGGTACAGGAAAAGTTGGTATCATTCAAGAAAAACATGATTTTCATGCCGGAAAATGCTCCATCACATGCATCCAATTACTCCACACCGTGGCTGGCCAGTAAAGGTCTAAAAGAAGAAAAAATAATGACAAGGCCCCCTTGTTCACCTGATCTGAACCCCATAGATAACCTGTGGTCCCTCATAAAATGTGAGATCTACTGGGAGGGAAAACAGTACACCTCTCGGAATAGTGTCTGGGAGGCAGTGGTGGCTGCTGCACGAAATGTTGATCGTACACAGATCAAGCAACTGACAGAATCTATGGATGGAAAGCTGTTGAGTGTCATCATAAAGAAAGGTGGCTATATGGGTCACTAATTTTTTTGTGTTTTGTTTTTGCATGTCAGAAATGTTTTTTCTAAATGTTGTGCAGTTATATTGGTTTACCTGGTGAAAATAAACAAGTGAGATGGGAATATATTGGGTTTTTATTAAGTTGCCTAATAATTCTGCACAGTAATAGTTACCTGCACAAACAGATATCCTCCTAAGGCTAGGGTCACATTTGCAACTCAATTTTGGAAACCTGATCCGGTTTTGAGCTTTCAAAAAGCAGGAAACGCTCCCCATAGGATCCCGTTATGGTAACCGGATTGCTTTACATGCAATCCGGTTATCGGCTCTGGATCTGCAGCCTGCGCTAAAAATCATGCAGGCTGCAGTTTTCGGAATGGTTCTGGCAACCACAATGCGGTAACCGGATTGCTCAGGATGTGTAATCCTGAGCAATGCGGTTACCGTATACTTTGCTCAGGATAAGCAAAGTGTTAAATCTGTATTAACACATTAAATATGAATATTAGCTGTGGGCAACATGATTCTAGGGGGTGCACACCCCCCCTAGAGACATGCTGTCCACTCCACTCTGCATGTTAGGGGTTAA
Source organism: Allobates femoralis (assembly GCA_033576535.1). NCBI lineage: Eukaryota > Metazoa > Chordata > Amphibia > Anura > Aromobatidae > Allobates > Allobates femoralis. Next base: position 167,136,680 of record JARQOC010000001.1, on the reverse strand, counting down.
TAAGGCATTTACAGTAAGCTGGCTAATGTCGGCTTTGTAGAAATGTATGAATGAAGCCGCGGCTCCCCTGACAGTAAAGCAGATACTGTATGTAATGTACGTATAGTATCTGCCGCTGTCCAGGGTCCTGTAATCATTAACATTAGGTCTATGGGGGTGCGCTGCCCATATAATGTTAATGGTTACAGGACCCTGAACAGCGGCAGATTCTATACGTATATTACGTACAGTATCTGCTCTACTGTCAGGGAAGCCGCGGCTTCATTTATACGTTTCTACAAAGCCGACAATAGCCGGCTTACTGTAAATGCCTTATTAACCCCTAACATGCTGAGAGGAGTGGCCAGCATGTCTCTAAGGGGGTGGGCACCCCCTAGAGACATGTTGCCCACAGCTAATATTAATTAATGTTTTAATACACATTTAATACTTTGCTCATCCCTGCGGCAGCAGGGATGAACAAAGTATATGGTAACCGCAATGCTCCGGATTACACATCCTGGGCAATCCGGTTACCGGATTGCAGTTTCCTGCACACATTTTTCCAAAAAAATGTGTGTGAAGGCAAATGCGGTTACCGCGGCAACTGGAGGCGACAACCACAATTGCCTGCCCAAATGTGACCCCAGCCTAAGATAGCCAAATCTAAAAAATCCCCACTCCAACTTGCAAAAATATTAATGAATTAATTATAATTATTATTATTTGATATTTATGAGTCTTTTGGGTTGATTTAAAACATAGTTGTTGATCAATAATAAAAATAATCCTCTGAAATACAACTTGCCTAACAATTCTGCACACAGTGTAAAGTGACTGCATGCTTAATACTAGTGCATCTCAATGAATCAAAATATCATGAAAAAAATTAATTTATTTCAGTAATTCAATACATAAAGTAAAACACATATTATATAGAGTCATTACACACAGAGTGATCTATTTTAAGTGTTTTTTCTGTTAATGTTGATGAATATGGCTTACAGCCAATGAACACCCAGAGGTCATTATTTCAGAAAATAAAAGTACGGAGGATGAAGGGTTAAAAACCATGATCTACTTATATAATCGGGAGTTTGGAATTCGGGCGTTATAGCTGAATCCCATACTCCTTTGCCGCCTGCACACCCCCGCCAGCCATAGACCCCCGCACAATGCCGCCTGCACACCCCCGCCAGCCATACACCCCCGCCAGCCGTAGACCCCAGCACAATGCCGCCTGCACACCCCCGCCAGCCATAGACCCCCTACAGCCATAGACCCCCGCCAGCCATAGATCCCCCCCCCACTCTCCTGCTGCTCCGGCACACTCCTCTCTGCTCCGATCATCTTCACTACAAGGCAAAAGGACCTTTGGTGATGTCAGAGTCATGTGATCATTCACATGACTCAGACATCACTGCAGGCCCTCTATTAATCGATCAGAGCTGGGAAGAAGGGTAAGAAGCCACAGAGGGGGCAGGGTGAGTAAAGACAGTGCAGGGGCAAAAAGAGGCCAGGGGAAAAAGGGGGGGAGGGAGATCATTCTGCCCCTCTACATTCTACCCCTGCTCTGATTCAGTCTATTCTCCCTCACTCCACTCTGCCTCCACTCCATTCTGCCCCTAATCTGCCCCTCTACATTCTACCCCTGATCTGTTTCAGTCTATTCTGCCTCACTCCACTCTGCCCCCACTACATTCTACCCTGCTCTGCCCCCACTACATTCTACCCCTCATCTGCCCCCACTACATTCTGCCCCTAATCTGCCCCTCTACATTCTACCCCTGATCTGTTTCAGTCTATTCTGCCTCACTCCACTCTGCCCCCACCCCATTTCTGCCTCTGCTCTGTCCCCAATACATTCTACCCCTAATCTGCCTCACTCCACTCTGCCCCCGCTACATTCTACCCCTGCTCTGCCCCCACTACATTCTGCCCCTAATCTGCCACCACTACATTCTACCCCTGATCTGCCTCACTCCACTCTGCCCCACTCCACTCTGCCCCCACTACATTCTACCCCTGCTCTGCTCCACTACATTCTACCCCTGATCTGCCTCACTCCACTCTGCCCCACTCCACTCTGCCCCCACTACATTCTACCCCTGCTCTGCTCCACTACATTTCTACCCCTGATCTGCCTCACTCCACTCTGCCCCACTCCATTCTGCCTCTGCTCTGCCCCTGCTCTGTCCCATTCCACTCTGCCCCCACTCCATTCTGCCCCTGCTCTGCTCCACTACATTCTACCCCTGATCTGCCTCACTCCATTCTGCCTCCGCTCTGCCCCACTCCACTCTGCCCCACTCCACTCTGCCCCCACTCCACTCTGCCCCCACTCCACTCTGCCCCCACTCCACTCTGCCCCTGCTCTGCTCCACTACATTCTACCCCTGATCTGCCTCACTCCACTCTGCCCCACTCCATTCTCCCTCCGCTCTGCCCCACTCCACTCTGCCCCCACTCCACATATACTGTGCTAACCACTGACCCACCATATACTGTGCTAACCACTGACCCACCGTATAGTGCTAACCACTGAGCCAGCGTATACTGTGCTAACCACTGACCCACCATATACTCTGCTAATCACTGACCCACCATATACTCTGCTAACCACTGCCCCACCATATGCTGTGCTAACCACTGACGCACCATATGCTGTGCTAACCACTGACCCACCATATGCTGTGCTAATCACTGACCCATCATATACTGTTCTAACCACTGAACCACCATACACTGCTAACCACTGAGCAACTATTTTCAGTGCTAAGCCCTGAGCCACCGTGTACAGTGCTAAGCACTGAGCCACTGTGTATACTGCTAACCACTGAGCCACCGTATACACTGCTAACCACTGAGCCACCTCATACAGTGCTAACCACTCAGCCACTGTATACAGTGCTAACCACTGAGCCACCGTATACAGTGCTAACCACTAAGCCACCATATACAGTGCTAACCACTGGGCCACCATACAATGCTAACCACTAAGCCACCGTATACAGTGCTAATCAATGAGCCACCGTATACAGTGCTAACCACTAAGCCACCATATAACTGTGCTAACCACTGAGCCACGGTATACAGTACTAACCACAGAGCCACTGTATAAAGTGCTAAACACTGAACCACCATACAGTGCTAACCACTGAGCCACTATACAGTGCTAACCACTCAGCCACCATATACACCATATAAATCCCGCAACAACAGTGTACTTTCTGGAGAGAGGACTGTACTATTCAGCGGCTATTTCTACAGCACCTGTTCATTTCACCGCGCTCCTAATGCAATAGCATCGTGCGTATTTCGCACTCGCCGTCCTGAACCAATCGGATGGCCTTCCTGTGTTTACCACAGAGCGCACAATTCGCTCCTTTTCCTCAGGTCACATGTGTGACCTGAGGGGAGGGACTGATCCCTCTCTGCAGCCCCCACCCCGCCGCAGACGACAATGGCGTGTGACTGGGGCAGCGATCAGCCCCAGCACGCAGCCACGTCCTGCCGACGAGCGGTGATGTCGCCGCTCCAGCCGCATCTCTCCTCATCCCTCCAGCCTCCCGCCACATCATACTCTGCTATCTACAGAGCCGCCTCTATACTCTGCTACCCAAAGAGCCGCCTGTATACTCTGCTACCCACAGAGCCACCTCTAACCTCTATACTCTGCTACCCACAGAGCCGCCTGTATACTCTGCTACCCACAGAGCTGCCTCTATACTCTGCTACCCACAGAGCCGCCTGTATACTCTGCTACCCACAGAGCTGCCTCTATACTCTGCTACCCACAGAGCCGCCTGTATACTCTGCTACCCACTGACCCGCCTGTATTCTCTGCTACCCACTGACCCGCCTGTATTCTCTGCTACCCACAGAGCCGCCTGTATACTCTGCTACCCACAGAGCCACCTGTATACTCAGCTACCCACAGAGCCGCCTGTATACTCTGCTACCCACAGAGCTGCCTGTATAATCTCCCACCCACAGAGCCACCTGTATACTCTGCTACCCACAGAGCTGCCTGTATAATCTACTACACACAGAGCCGCCTGTATACTCTGCTACCCACAGAGCCGCCTGTATACTCTGCTACCCACAGAGCCACCTGTATAATCTACTACCCACAGAGCCGCCTGTATACTCTGCTACCCACAGAGCCGCCTGTATACTCTGCTACCCACAGAGCCGCCTGTATACTTTGCTACCCACTGAGCCGCCTGTATAATCTGCTACCCACAGACCCGCCTGTATACCCTGCTACCCACAGACCCGCCTCTATACACACAATTCATTTCACCGTGCTCCCGATGCAATTGCATCGGGCCTTTTTACTAGTATGAATATAATATTGACTTATTAGTCAACGTGTTTCAGGAGTCCCAGAAATGCCCTGAAACATGGCAATATTACAATGATTTTTAATTATATTCTAATTCATTAGGATGCATTAATATATGAACCTAGATATCCCCTTTAATGCTCCATAAATACAAATGCAGTAACCATTAACTTGTCAGATTGCACAATACTTTATCAACAGCCACTTATCAGGTAATCTTGTTTCATGTATACAGATACATTACAGATTGTTACAGGTTTACAGGATCAGAAACAATAACAGCACTGGAATTTATCTGCATAATCAACCCCACTACAGATTTTATCACTAGAAACCCCAACAATATAGAAATACAGCATATGAAATAAGTATTGAACCCGTCACCACTTTTCAAAGTAATTACCGTACATTTCTTAAGGTGCTATCAAAAATAAAATCTCATGAGATAAATACCCATCCAATTCACACAAACAAAAAAAAATCATACCATAGATGTCCATAAATTATGTGTAATAATGTTAAATGACAAAGGAAAACATATCCAATGCATAAAAGAAGAGAGGAGCAAAAAGCTATGGAAAGCCATGACACTAGCTGAAATCACTCAGTAGTTAGAAAGCAATCCTAGCACTTAGTGAAAAATTATATTAGCTGGTTCAACTGATGACAATAAAAAGGTGTCTAAGAAATCTATCATGATGGGTCAAAGCACTGAGCTGTCTCAAGACATTCGGGACCTTATGGTCGCAAAACACACTAATGGCACTGGTTACAGAAGAATTTATAAACTACTGAAGTTTCCAGTTTGCACTGCTGGGGTCATAATCCAGAAGTGAAAATAATATAATTTCACAATAAAGCAGCCACGACCAGGTGCTACCCATAAAATGTCAAACTAAGGAGTGATAGGAAGTATCAGAAGAGTTGTCAATCAGCCAATAACCATTAGTGCAGAGCTACAGAATGAACTGGAATCAGCTCACATATTTATCCTTCCCTCCCAAAGTATCTCATCACACACTTCCTTCCTTTCTCCCTATACTGTCTCCTCACACATTTCCTCCCTTCACCCAATACTGCTTCCTCACTCATTTACTCTTTCCTTCCCCATACTGTCACCTCACTTATTAACCCTTACTTCCCATACTGTCTCCTCACCAATGTTCCACCACCCCACACACAGTCTCCTCATACATTCCCTCCCACTTCCCATGCTGTTTTCTCACACATCCCCCACACCCACTACTATAACCCCACACGTTTCCCCCTTCCTATACTTTCTTCTTACATATTTTGCCCTCATCATTTTGTCTCACCACACCACAGCTTTTTCCCTCTCATACTGTCCCCCCAAAGTCGTCCTCCTCACCTGTAGTGTCCTCTCACAGGATTCCCTATGAACAATAAATCTTCAATTTCTTCAACTATATTAGAGCACATACCATTCCACTATTCCATGCCTATGTGGGGCAGGAGAGTGACATCAACTGCGTGATCAGATAACTTGATCATGCTCTTGACATTGCCCTGATCTAGAATTGGCTTCAATAGTACTCATGCTTGAAGGACCTTAAATTCAGTTTGCCAGTATCTTGCACCTTCTCAGAGCTGTTTGTAAGTTTGACCCTAAAAACCACAGCATGTCAGGTTTTTTTGTCATGCCCAAGTGGATTAGATTGTGCCTGTCAACACATCTCTGTCCATTGTTTTTTGAGCTTTATATCTATTCTATAATGCAGCTGGTTGGGCTGCCAGTGTTGGCACCACACAGATGGGCATATCCTTGTCTCTCCAATAAATTTTATACTGTACTTTTTTTGTATTCCTGAAAGTTGCATTTCATGCCTATGTATTGTGTTCTATTTCTATTATGTACAGCATGTGGGAAGACTATCCTGCACTATTGAATTAAAGTGTAACCACTGTTTAAATTTTCATCTAATACTAATGTAGAGCAAGTGATTATAATAATCTTTCAAATGTACTTCATAAGTGAAATATGGAAGAAAACCTTTCAAAAACCTTCCAGAAGATGTCCCCACTAGGCTGTTTCTAAACCTGACATATGCTCATTGTTAGAGAGATTCTGTCTTTAGTTTACACAGGGGAGGGTGGGGCCTAAATAGCACGCCACAATACAGCTGATCAGACTATCAGGTTACCCCAGGCACAGGGCTGAACTCAGAGAAGTCAGATAAGGCACAGGTGCTGTGCTGACAGCCTGAGCTCAGCCCTGTCCCTGAGGTAACCTGAGAGTCTGATCAACTGTATTGTGGCGTGCTGTTTAGGCCCCATACCCCTGTGTTAACTGAAGATGGATCTCTGTAACAACCTGCATTTGACTGATTTAGTAACAGCTACAGTAAATATTGAATGATAAGAGGTACATTGTAGAGTACAATTTCTTAAGAGATAACACACCAGCTTCAGAAAATATTAAAATAAAAAAATTATTTTTATCTTACAAAAACTATAAAAAGTACAAGAACTAACATGTAAACAGCAAACAAACAGATTAGAAAACCAATGAGTACATAAAGAAATAAAGGGTTTTCACCTCAGTTAGCTTACCCACCTAAGGCTGCTTTCACACTGCAGTTTTTCCCTGATGAGTGTTCATTAGGTTGTGTGTGCGAAAACCAGGAGTGAAATTTGCAGAGAAAAAGTATAACTGAAAGATTGACACCTGTTCTGGGTTTTGGAGACACATCTGGTTTTGGCACACAAAATCTGATGAACCCTGATCAGGAAAAAACTGCAGTGTGAAAGCAGCCTAAGAAATGGAGGTGGTTACACCCTAGTTCATTGGTGCCCCATTCCTCAATGACTTGCCCTCAGTATGGCCCTAGTCCTCAGATAAATATTATTTCAAATATATTAATTGAGCTATAGGTCTAGTTCACACAGTTGTTTTTTGCTGCATTTTTGACCTACAGATTTGCCTGCAATTTATGCTACTGTATGCTAATCCCTTCCTGTGTTTTTGGCTAACCACAAAACCTACGTGATTGCAGGAAAAGCTGTCCACACACATTGTTTTGTTTTGGTGCAGAAAGTGTAAACACCACAGGTTTTGCTGCATTTTTGAAAGAATTAGCATGTCAATTCTTTTATGTATTTTTGCTATAGTTTCTATTGTAAATCTGCAGCAAAAATGCAGGAACCAAATCTGCAGTAAAAACACACCAAAAATGCAACAAATCCACAGGAAAAACACAGCAAACCTCCTGCTAAGAAAAAAGCAACCCCCTCGGATTTTCTGTGGATTTGCTGTGTGACACCCCATATTCTGGTTGCCATGATGACATTGCCTCCCTTGGGGGTCATGTCATGCTTGAAAGCATGGGTAGCCAGGTACTTACACCAGGCAAGTCCACTACACACAACACTTACCCAACTCCAGACCAGAAGGGGGAGCTCTGAAACCCGAGTTCAGGGGAAGTTCCCTATACATTCTGGTCTTGGGGCAGGGTTACTGAATTCAGTTCCTGGGAGGACTGTGAAGAGGACCTGTGGACAGGAGCTGTGCCACGCTCATCCCAAGTAGAGCAGAGACACACCAAGCTCAGTTCCTAGGAGGATAGTGAAGAGGTCTTGTGGACTGGAGCAGAGTAAGACTTGTCCCGGGGCGGAGACTAGCCAGAGTGAGGGACCCATAGGAGAGGGTCTGAGGAAGTGGAGAAGCAGGCCTGGGGAGTGGAGCCAGTTGCCGGGTAGTGCAGAGCACCAGCAGCGGACACTGGAGTCTGAGGTTGTGAGGGACTCTAGGCCCAGCAGCCAACACCAGAGGGTGGGAGATTCCAAGTCGTCCAGCCACGACAAAGCCCAGGAGGCACAGCAGCACCAGAGAACTCAGGGACAGAAGCCAGAGGAGTAGTACCCAGGAAGGGCTCAAGCTGCCTGCCATAAGGGTGAGAGACTTTATGCAGGAGGAAAACAGGTCAAAGATTAGCTACAGGCAGCCCGGACCCGCCAAGAGTAGCGCAACAGGGAGGCCTCAGAACTAACTGGGTGAGGAGAACCCCATCTTGCTTCCAGGCCACCCGGACCCCCAACATCTTTTGTGAATGGTACCCTGGAAAAACCTGCTGCGTCTAGCAGTAAAGGTAATGTAAACTCCAACCTTTGTGTCTGTCGGTCATTCCGTGCCCTCAGTCCTGCACCCCGGTTTCCTTGGGGATCCACTCCACCCGTAGGGAGCGAAACCATCACTGCTGCACTCCCATCATCCCCAGAGGTCCCGCACTGCAGCTCCAGCCATAAATAACCGCATACCACGGGTGGCGTCACGACAAATAACCTCACGCCATGACCCCTAGAACTGTTATTAACTCGATAACCAGGGCTCCAGGACTGGGCATCGAGCCTCGTTTCTCCCCAGCAGACCTGCGGCCCGATTCCAAGTACCCCTCGGCCCTGGGGTGCATTAGCTGCTTTTTTTGCAAAACCAAAAACCAACAACCAACATGTCTGGACTTAGCCATAGTCTTTAAGGTGACTTAACTCATAAATCAATCAGAGGACCCTATTATGTTGTGAGGTGTCTCAGATGACTCCTTGATAGTTCATAGAAAGGGATTAAAATGTATCCATGATTTGATGCATTTCTCCCCACCAATCTTTTGAGGTTAATCAGAAGTAAGAGAAAGAAGAAAGCTTTGCCTAGAAACAGAGGGTCAAAATATTACTTCCCATAGTCACACAATAAATTGTTAATAGTCAGTAAACATTCACATACAATAAATTTAAACCAACATATTACTGGTTATGAAAATAGGGCAGAGCAAACCAATGTAAATGCCAAATTGCCTATCAAAGCGTGGATAAAGAATGGACATATATACCTGCTTGTATCACTAGATTCACACAAGGTCCTATATGATACAATCATAAGATTCAGATTTCCTCTGGCTACTAATGAACAGAGATATCCAGAGAGGAGGAAAGGTACTAAAAAGATATAATCAGAAACATCAATGACAGTAAAAAATCTCACCAAGAATGTCAGCCCATTCCAAACATATAACTGTTTTATCTATATGTAAGAATTTAGGAAGAAAAACCCTGACATCAACCAAATGGAACAATAAACTGGCAGGGAAGCATCTAAAGTCCGGGTTACCCGCTTCAATGTCCCAGCGATCCCACCATTGATCCATCATGGGTGGGATCGCTGGGACATCGTTAGCTGATCGCTGGTGAGCTGTCACATAGGCAGACTCACCAGCGATCAAGAACAGCGAGAACGCTGGTATCCAAGGTAAACAGCGGGTATCTAAGCGCTGCGCGGTGCTCAGTTACCCGCTGTTTACTTTGGATACCAGCTCCCAGTGCTTGCTGTGCAGCACTGGGAGCTCGCTGATTGTTGGTCTCCCGCTGGATGTGGCGATCAATGATAGATTTATGGACAGGACCATAAATCTCCGATCAACGATCAACGACTTTGATCGTTGATCGTTGATAAGTGTCATACACAGCGATGTCAGTTCGACATCGCTGTAACGTCACCAAAATGGTAAAGTTACAACAATATCGTTCACGACATCATTGTGTGTAACGGGCCCTTAAAAAAATATATTCATATGCATGCACAGCAATTATAATCAGGAATAATATAGATGCTAGAGCTTAAAAACCTATGTGTAAACAAAGACTTACGCTGGGGTCACACTTGGCATGCAGTAATTTTGGTTATTTTTTTACTTGATTCCGTTTTTTAAAATTGCCAAAAATGTATCATTTTAACGCTACTGTTAATTTTATAGGCTGAATTCAGAATTTGTTTAGGGTAACCCTAGCTAGAGATCTCTATTGTAGATCTTTTGCTTCATAATGAAAAACCCTTTCATCAGAACAGTTATGCCTTTGATGTCCTGTGGAATACAGCAGCATGGTTTTTAATCCTTCATCCTCCATACTTTAATTTTCTAAGATAATGACCTTTGGGTTTTCATTGGTTGTACACCATAATCATCAAAATTAACAGAAATAAACACTTGAAATAGATCACTCTGTTTATAATGACTATATAATATATGCGTTTCACTTTATCTATTGAATTACTGAAATAAATTAACTTTTTGATGATATTCTAATTCATAGAGATGAACCTGTACATATAGCCAGCAACAAATCCTGCTTCGTACTTTTGTTGATAATACTCACTTTATTATTCATTTTTTAAAGGTTCATTCCATTTACCACTAATATAGTCTTATAAACATATTCTCAAATTTTAGTTCCACCAGTGCGCATGATTATATTTTTCTTTCAATCTTTACTAGTGCATCTCAATGAATTAGAATATCATCAAAAAGTTCATTTATTTCAGTAATTCAATACATAAAGTGAAACACATATATTATATATATATGTATATATATATATAGTCATTACAGAGTGATCTATTTCAAGTGTTTATTTCTGTTAATGTTGATGATTATGGCTTACAGCCAATGAAAACCCATAGGTCATTATTTCACAAAATTAAAGTGGGGAGAATGAAAGGTGAACAACTGCACTGCCATATTCCACGAGGCATCAAAGGGTGAATATAATATTGATTTATTAGTCAACATGTTTCAGTGCCCCAGAAATGTCCTGAAACATGGCAATATTACATTGATTTTTGATGATATTCTAATTCATGAGATGTAAAGAAAAAAGCAAAGATAAAAAGCTATAGCTACCAAATTAATTTTATAGATGACGTGCCCGTGCATAGTGTAACTAACAAATCCCGTAGTCATATTAAAAATCTTGTTGGAAAGCGATTATGACTATGAAGAGCTACTTAAAGTTGTTGCTGGAGTTCTTCCACTTCCTTACTGAAGTGCAAATTTGCATATTTCCTAGAGGAGCGATATGGCTGCAATCTCCTCACCTACTTAACTGTCTTCTTATCGTTGCTGCAAAACTTCTCTCCATAAGGTAGATAGCAAGTTCCCAGACCTTGTCTTAGCCCACTCACACAGCCAGATCAGAATATCCCACACACTACACTGATGAGGGGCAGTTACCCGAAACGCAGCATCTGTAGTTTGGGGTTCTAATCTGGCACAAATCCCTTAGTCATATTTAAAAGCTTGTTGGAAAGCGATTATGACTTTGAGGAGCTACTTAAAGGTGGCACTGGAGATCTTCCACTTCCTTACTGAATTGCAAATGTGTAAAGTAATAGCGATTTATAAATGAATAAATATTATTATTATTATATCAAGGGTTGAGGTGAGTGTCATTAGCATAATTGGGCGTATTCTCTCGAATAAGAGAATATATAACTTTCTGACTCCAATCCAAGAGCAATTATAGCTTTATGATTACTAACCATTTCACATAAAATATTTGCAGGCGGACCACAAAAGTAACACAAATTAACACGAGGACATCATGTTATAGAGGACCTGTCACCTCCTGGTTCTATGCTAACTGAATTCAGCGTGTCTGTTGCATTCTGGGAAGGGGTCCCCCATGTTTCTAGCCCTCTGTAAGCTGTTAAAAAGACTTTATAAAGTGTAGAGATAAGGAGTCCGGAGGGACTTAGTAATGAGTCATCACTGTTTCCTCCCTCGTCTCCAGCCCTCTGTGTGCCACCTCCAGCCCTCAGCAATGGCACATACAGGAAGCTGAACAAGAAAGAGCTGGAGGCGGGGAGGACACCAGCAACAGCGATGACTCATTACTGAGTAAGTCCCTCCGGACTCCTTATCTGTACACTTTATAAAGTATTTTTTAAAGCTTACGGGCTAGAGACATGGGGGACCCCTTCCCTGAATGCAGCAGACACGCTGCATTTAGTGCTCCATTCAGTTAGCATAGCACCAGGGGGGTGACAGGTCCTCTTTAAGCATGCTATAGAACACTTTGAGGCTATAAAACAAGATCTTTAGGTTACATGCACACCATCAGTGTTTGCAGTGTTATGACACAGCGTGTTTGTGCTGCATCCTTAACGCTACATTGTGAAGGATGGGATTTTACTCCACAGTGTTAACTGACAAGCAGGGTGGCTTTTTGCGCCTCTGCTTGTCCGCAGCATGTCAATGTAGCTCTGGAGAGTCAGAGGTGATCTCAGCGAGTGAATGCAGGGGAAAGCCGCCCTACCTCGAATGCAAATAGTGGGAACATAGCGGCGGCGTTTACCCGCAGGTCTGAAGAAAATATTCCCAGGACACAGTGTCTCCAGATCATCTGCACTTACCCTTAGTGGTTCTATCACAAAAATATTTGCAATATATAGATGTTTTTATACCACCATCTGAATACATATTTAAGTATTATATATTTATTATGGCATTCACTTTAATTTTTAGTCTTCTGTGAAACATAGTAATTTACAATTATTGATGACATTTTTCAAATCTATGAAATACACTATCTCTTACTGTAATCTCATATGCTTAGAGTGTTTATAAATCTAGGCATTCAATCACTCTATGAATCTGAAGAAATACCCAAGATATAACACACTGTACCAGTTTGCCTAGATTGCAGTTAATAAAGGCATTAAATTAAAGGAACAAAGTATAAATATTCAGATTGTGGTCTAATTCTAATTATATATATTGAAAAGTTAATCATCTTCATTGCGAATTAATGTCTGAATCATCTAAGCAAAGAAATCTATACAAATCATGGGAATAAATTGGATTTTTATTACCTGATAAATTATAATCAAAAGTGTTTTTACCTTTAACAATGCAAAGAATGGAATCACTCATTTGTTTTATATGTTTATCAAAAATTGTGCAAGTGAATATAAAACCATAATTTGCTTTTCTAGAGTCCCATAAACCTGCGAAATCAATACAACCTGAGGCAGTTGGCATTTATTTGTCCAGTTATTTGTGTGAAATGGTAAAGGTTTGACAGAAGGAGCTGTGATAAATTAACCTAAGCGACTTTGAACATCTTGAGAAAGCAAGGTTACTTTCCAGAAAGTAACTGCTTCAGTCTTAAAAAATCTGATAATGAGTGTCCATTTTTATTAGCTTTCATGGTAATAAAACCTGCTGGGCATCAGCGGGAAGACTGCCAAAGGACAAGTACACTGGTATATGTAACATTTCATTTTTGTTAGAATTATAAAGAAAACTAGAAAAAGGAGAACAAATATATAGTTGTTTGCGTTATACAAAATTTTAAAAGTACTATATAGATCATCCATGCATGAGCATTGAATAAAAGTATTCTTTTTATACCATGTGAATAAAACAATGAATAAATGTATTAAAAAACAAGCACAGCCTTAATGCCCCATCACACACTATGATATCGTTAATGATATCATTGCAACGTCACCGGTTTGTTGACATTGCAGCGATTTCTAAGTGACATCATCGCGTGTGACATTTACCAACGACCAACGATGAGGTTGTTCATCGTTGGTCGTTAGGAAATGACCTGGACCATAAATTTATCATTGGTCTCCCGCTGGTTGCCCAGCATCGACGCGTGTGACAGAGGGAGACCAACGATGAATGATCTCCCCGTGCCATGCAGCAAGCGCTGGGAGCTGGTAACCAGGGTAAACAGAGGGGAACTAAGCTTCGCATAGTTTCCCGCTGTTTACCCTGGTTACCAGCATTCTTGATGGTCCTGATCGCTGGTGAGCCTGCCTGTTTGATAGCGATCAACTAACGATGTCCCAGCGATCCACATCATTGGTAACAGGGCCCTTAGGCTAGGGTCAGCCTTGCATCTGCCCCTAGCCTGGCAGATGCACTTGAAACTTAGAAATTTGCAGGCAAAGCGTATATGCGCCACCTGTGTATTGATGTAACGCTATGCGCTACCTGTGTATTGATCCCTGTGGCAACCAGCAGAATCATGCAGTCGCCGGCTCCACTGAAATCTCCAGGAGATGCCTTTTTCATGAGCGCACAGGAAAACGTGGTTTGCAGCGTTTTCCTTTGCGCTCTCCAAAAGCTTATATCCTGGAGATTTGAGTGGAGCTGCCGGCTGCATGATTCTGCTGGTTGCCATAGGGATCAATACACAGTCGGCACATAGTGTTACATGCTCGTAATGCTTAGAATTCTGCTCCGGATAAGAGCTAATGGGGGGAGAGAAATGGAATAGATCTGGCGCAGATCTAAGTGTATTAGTCTTTTTCAATAAATAGTTACTGTCATTGAAATATTGCTCACCTTTTTACAAGATGTATATCATATTTCTTAATAGATTGCTGGACTGCAGACTTGCTGCTCACTCCTCCGGAGATTCCAGAGACTCAGGGTGTGTCTCTGATTAGTCAAGTAGAAAGGTAATAAAAACCGGTTTCAAACTGGAGCGGCACTTCCATACTCATCCAGGGTTTTCTTTTTAAAAAATATTTTCTTTTATTTCATTCCGATTTTAAAAAATTAAAAAACAATACAGTATAGTACAACGCGTTTTTACCTAGATACAAGTCTTCCTCACATACATTTAGTAATAACATAAAAGGTATCTTAAAAATGTCTATATTAGGGATGGGCGAATCTACTCGCTAGGACTCGTTACTCGGCGAGTAGTAAGGGACTCGCAGGACTCGGTACTCTGCGAGTTTCCCAGCGTTTACTCGCACGAGTCCAATGCAAATCAATAGCAAACGCTGACAAAACTAGGATTGCCATTGTTTGCATTAGACTCGGCTACTGTGCCAGTGATAGCAGGGAAACTCGCTACTGTGCCAGTGATAGCAGGGAAACTCGCAAATAACTGCTGTTACATTGCGAGCCGAGTCCAGCTGTCTTCTCTGTGCAGCTCCAGGGTCCTAGAGCCTCCCTGCTCACAGAGATGATGTAGCAGTGCTGAGATTGTTCTCAGTCTGCTCATTCCCTGTGCATAGACATCTATATCTATGCACAGGGGATGTAGCAGAGAGGACATCGCGTTTTGGACTACGTCGGACGGAAGAGGATTTTTTTAATTAAAGATGGAGTCCCTAATGGCTTTTTTTTTTATTTCAAATAAAAAATTTTCTCTGTGTTTTTTTAACAGATTCTTAGTGGCTGGGTCAAACATGGCCTGACATTAAGAATCTCGGGCTTAATACCAGCTAGTATAACAAAGCTGGTATTAACCCCTTTATTACCCAGCGTGCCACCGCCACCAGGGCCGCTGGAAGAGCGGGGTTCAGCGCCAGAGGATGGCGCTTCAATGAACGCGCCATCTTCTGGGGCGGCTGCGGACTGCAATTTGCAGCGGGGGCTGCCCAGAAAGCTTGAGCATCCCTGCGCTGCGGATTCCAGCCCCCAGCTGCTTAGCTGTACCTGGCTAGACATAGAAATTGCGCGGAGCCCCACGCATTTTTTTTTTATTATTTCATGAATTTCAGAGTCAGAGTCTCAGAGTCAGAGTCTCAGAGTCAGAGTCAGAGTCAGACTCAGAGTCAGAGTCTCAGAGTTTCAGAGTCAGAGTCTCAGAGTCTCAGAGTCAGAGTCTCAGAGTCTCAGAGTCAGAGTCTCAGAGTCTCAGAGTCAGAGTCTCAGAGTCAGAGTCTCAGAGTCTCACAGTCAGAGTCTCAGAGTCTCAGAGTCAGAGTCTCAGAGTCAGAGTCTCAGAGCGAGACTCAGAGTCTCAGAGTCTCAGAGTCAGAGTCTCAGAGTCAGAGTCAGAGTCTCAGAGTCAGAGTCTCAGAGTCAGAGTCTCAGAGTCAGAGTCTTAGAGTCAGAGTCTCAGAGTCAGAGTCTCAGAGTCAGAGTCTCAGAGTCAGAGTCTCAGAGTCAGAGTCAGAGTCTCAGAGTCTCAGAGTCAGAGTCTCAGAGTCAGAGTCAGAGTCGGAGTCTCAGAGTCTCAGAGTCAGAGTCTCAGAGTCAGAGTCAGAGTCTCAGAGTCAGAGTCTCAGAGTCAGAGTCTCAGAGTCAGAGTCTCAGATTCAGAGTCTCACCCTCAGAGCCAGAGTCAGAGTCTCAGAGTCAGAGTCTCAGAGTCAGACTCAGAGTCTCAGAGTCAGAGTCAGAGTCTCAGAGTCAGAGTCAGAGTCTCAGAGTCAGAGTCAGAGTCTTACCCTCAGAGCCAGAGTCAGAATCTCAGAGTCAGAGTCTCAGAGTCAGAGTCTCAGAGTCAGAGTCTTAGAGTCAGAGTCTCAGAGTCAGAGTCTCAGAGTCAGAGTCTCAGAGTCAGAGTCTCAGAGTCAGAGTCAGAGTCTCAGAGTCTCAGAGTCAGAGTCTCAGAGTCAGAGTCTCAGAGTCTCACAGTCAGAGTCTCAGAGTCTCAGAGTCTCAGAGTCAGAGTCTCAGAGTCAGAGTCTCAGAGCGAGACTCAGAGTCTCAGAGTCTCAGAGTCAGAGTCTCAGAGTCAGAGTCAGAGTCTCAGAGTCAGAGTCTCAGAGTCAGAGTCTCAGAGTCAGAGTCTTAGAGTCAGAGTCTCAGAGTCAGAGTCTCAGAGTCAGAGTCTCAGAGTCAGAGTCAGAGTCTCAGAGTCTCAGAGTCAGAGTCTCAGAGTCTCAGAGTCAGAGTCTCAGAGTCAGTCTCAGAGTCAGAGTCTCAGAGTCAGAGTCTCAGAGTCAGAGTCTCAGAGTCAGAGTCAGAGTCTCAGAGTCTCAGAGTCAGAGTCTCAGAGTCAGAGTCAGAGTCGGAGTCTCAGAGTCTCAGAGTCAGAGTCTCAGAGTCAGAGTCAGAGTCTCAGAGTCAGAGTCTCAGAGTCAGAGTCTCAGAGTCAGAGTCTCAGATTCAGAGTCTCACCCTCAGAGCCAGAGTCAGAGTCTCAGAGTCAGAGTCTCAGAGTCAGACTCAGAGTCTCAGAGTCAGAGTCAGAGTCTCAGAGTCAGAGTCAGAGTCTCAGAGTCAGAGTCAGAGTCTTACCCTCAGAGCCAGAGTCAGAGTCTCAGAGTCAGAGTCTCAGAGTCAGAGTCTCAGAGTCAGAGTCTCAGAGTCAGAGTCTCAGAGTCAGAGTTTCAGAGTCAGAGTCAGAGTCTTAGAGTCAGAGTCTCAGAGTCAGAGTCTCAGAGTCAGAGTCTCAGAGTCAGAGTCTCAGAGTCAGAGTCAGAGTCTCAGAGTCTCAGAGTCAGAGTCAGAGTCTCAGAGTCAGAGTCTCAGAGTCTCACAGTCAGAGTCTCAGAGTCTCAGAGTCTCAGAGTCAGAGTCTCAGAGTCAGAGTCTCAGAGCGAGACTCAGAGTCTCAGAGTCTCAGAGTCAGAGTCTCAGAGTCAGAGTCAGAGTCTCAGAGTCAGAGTCTCAGAGTCAGAGTCTCAGAGTCAGAGTCTTAGAGTCAGAGTCTCAGAGTCAGAGTCTCAGATTCAGAGTCAGAGTCTCAGAGTCTCAGAGTCAGAGTCTCAGAGTCAGAGTCGGAGTCTCAGAGTCTCAGAGTCAGAGTCTCAGAGTCAGAGTCAGAGTCTCAGAGTCAGAGTCTCAGAGTCAGAGTCTCAGAGTCAGAGTCTCAGATTCAGAGTCTCACCCTCAGAGCCAGAGTCAGAGTCTCAGAGTCAGAGTCTCAGAGTCAGACTCAGAGTCTCAGAGTCAGAGTCAGAGTCTCAGAGTCAGAGTCAGAGTCTCAGAGTCAGAGTCAGAGTCTTACCCTCAGAGCCAGAGTCAGAGTCTCAGAGTCAGAGTCTCAGAGTCAGAGTCTCAGAGTCAGAGTCTCAGAGTCTCAGAGTCAGAGTCTCAGAGTCAGAGTCTCAGAGTCAGAGTCAGAGTCTTAGAGTCAGAGTCTCAGAGTCAGAGTCTCAGAGTCAGAGTCTCAGAGTCAGAGTCAGAGTCTCAGAGTCTCAGAGTCAGAGTCAGAGTCTCAGAGTCAGAGTCAGAGTCTCAGAGTGAGTCAGAGTCTCAGAGTCAGAGTCTCAGAGTCAGAGTCAGAGTCTCAGAGTTTCAGAGTCAGAGTCTCAGAGTCAGAGTCAGAGTCTCAGAGTCAGAGTCTCAGAGTCTCAGAGTCAGAGTCTCACAGTCAGAGTCTCAGAGTCAGAGTCTCAGAGTCAGAGTCTCACCCTCAGAGCCAGAGTCAGAGTCTCAGAGTCAGAGTCTCAGAGTCAGAGTCTCAGAGTCAGAGTCTCAGAGTCAGAGTCAGAGTCTCAGAGTCAGAGTCTCAGAGTCAGAGTCAGAGTCTCAGAGTCAGAGTCTCAGAGTCAGAGTTAGAGTCTCAGAGTCAAAGTCAGAGTCTCACCCTCAGAGCCAGAGTCAGAGTCTCAGAGTCAGAGTCTCAGAGTCAGAATCTCAGAATTTCATGAAATAATTTAAAAAAAATGCGTGGGGCTCCGCGCAATTTCTATGTCTAGCCAGGTACAGCTAAGCAGCTGGGGGCTGGAATCCGCAGCGCAGGGATGCCCAAGCTTTCTGGGCACCCCCCGCTGCAAATTGCAGCCCGCAGCCGCCCCAGAAGATGGCGCGTTCATTGAAGCGCCATCCTCTGTCGCTGAACCCCGCTCTTCCAGCGGCCCTGGTGGCCGTGGCACGCTGGGTAATAAAGAGGTTAGGGCCAGCTTTGTATTATCTTATATATTATATATATATTATAGCTGGCCCTAAGCCCGAAATTTATGGCGGTCACGCCAATATTAGACATGAATAAAGAGATTAATTGCCGCGACACTGATCATGGTGTAAATGAACAAGCATATGGCTATGTTTAAAGCTATGTACAGCTAAGGTGGTATATATGACAATGAAACACAGTAAATGCTGCTATAGAATATAAGGAAAAAAAAGAGAGTCTTAGCTTCAACAATAGCTATTGGGGAAGAGCCCGGTAACTGCGACAAAGTGCTCTCTACCTACCGGGTCCTAACGCACTAGTGCTTCATGCGGTATGTAGTTGCTAGTTTGAGATTTTTATGTCTGTGAGTTGCAATTAAAACCTGCTGGTATAGTGTGTCTGTGGACTGGGGCTACAGCAAGATGGAGTCAGGTCACAGCCACTGGGCTGGGGGATGGGAAAGAGAGCTCGTCAAAAAAATTATACTATATATATCAATAAATGACGGCATCACCTGGACATGAAAAGGTGCTGGCAAAAAAATATACATGAATAAAGAGATTAATTGCCGCGACACTGATCATGGTGTAAATGAACAAGCATATGGCTATGTTTAAAGCTATGTACAGCTAAGGTGGTATATATGACAATGAAACACAGTAAATGCTGCTATAGAATATAAGGAAAAAAAAGAGAGTCTTAGCTTCAACAATAGCTATTGGGGAAGAGCCCGGTAACTGCGACAAAGTGCTCTCTACCTACCGGGTAGACATGACCGCCATGAATTTCTATTAAATTGTTTAAAAAAAAACACAACACAGAGAAAATTTTTTATTAGAAATTAAAAAAAAGCCATTAGAGACTCCATCTTTAATTAAAAAAATCCTCTTCCGTCCGACGCAGTCCAAAACGTGATGTCCTCTCTGCTCATCCCTGTGCATAGATATAGATGTCTATGCACAGGGAATGAGCAGACTGAGAACAATCTCAGCTCTGCTACATCAGGCAGTAGGCGGGCTCTAGGACCCTGGAGCTGTGGCAGCCAGCACACTGAGCAGACAGGACTCTTATCTGTGCGAGTTTCCCAGCGATTACAGTTGCAAAGTAAATGAGTCCAATGCAAATAAATGACAAAACTAGGATTGCTTCAGGCTGAAGCTTCCGAGACACATCTGCGATTTGTAAATCTCACACTACTCGCTATTACTCGCTTCCCCATTCATTAACATTGGACTCGCTAGACTCGCAACGAGTAGCGAGTCCTGTGCTCGGACTCGCTAGAGTCAAGCGATTCCGAGTAATTTAGGATTCGCCCATCACTAGTCTATATATGTTATTCTTATAAAATCCTCCTTTCAACTGAGTTTGAGAGATTGGGAAGTTAGTCACCACCCCTAATTAGTGATTACAATAATTGATCTACAATTAGTAAGAGGCGTCTCCGGTCCGCCCCCAGGCTCTGAGTATTCATGAGCTTAGTAAGCGGCAGTGGGGACAAGAGGAGCATGTTGCTCCCAAAAATGATGTGGAGAGACTTTATTTCTCTCAGTATAGCAGTCTCCTGTATGTTTCTGGTCCGCCCAAAGGTTCTATGAGAATTCATGAGCCTAGTAAGCGGCATCAGGGAAGAGGAGCGGAATGTTCCAAAAGTGGATAGTATGGTCTTATTTCTTTATTTGGTTGTAAAACCAATAATTATCTATTCACACAGGTGTAAGGAGACTTTATTCCGCTCTGTCTGACAGTCCTTCAAATGTCTGCAATCCGCCCTCAGGCTCTATGAGTATTCATGAACCTAATGAGCGGCAGCGGGGACAAATGGAGCAGGCTGCTTCCAAAAATGGTGTGGAGAGACCTTATTTCTCTCAGTATACTCAGATACACCTGTGTGTATCTTAAAGAGGTCCTGTCGCCCCCCTGGTGCTATGCTAACTGAATGCAGCACTGAATGCAGCCTGTCTGCTCCATTCAGAGAAGTGGTTCCTCCATGTCTCTAGGCCCCCTGTAAGCTCTTAAAAAGACTTTATAAAGGGTACATATAAGGAGTCCGGAGCGACTTACTCAGTAATGAGTCATTGCTGTTGCTGGTGTCCTCCACGACTCAAGACTTCTCTGTGCCATCTCCAGCCCTCTCTTGGCGGGGAGGACACCAGCAACAATGATAATTCATACAGGAGGCTGAACAAGAGAGAGCCAGAGGTGGCACAGACCCTGAAAGAAAAAGTAAGTGATTATGGAGTTAGAAACAGGAACCTGGAAAGTTATGAAAGTAGAAAAATGGTTAGAATAGAATAGATGAACCAGATAGTGAAATGCAGCAAAAAGATTCAAAGAGGTATAATGGAGCTGAAAGACAAGAAAGGATAAATGAATAGTGATGAGCGAGTACCAAAATGCTCGGGTGCTCGATGCTCGGGCCGAGAATCCCAAGATACTCGTGTACTCGGCCCGAGCACCGAGACCAATGTTATCCTATGGGAGACCCAAGTATTTTTATGAAATGACCGCTGGCAGCATGTAGAAACCCTAAAAATGTCACAAAAGTCTCAGAAGAGTGCTCAAATGACATGGCAACACCATGGGGAAGACCCCTGTAAGCATTTCTCACTCAAAAGTCAGAGCTGTGAACAATGTTGTCCGAGTTTCACGCCAATTTTACGGAGTCACCAGAAAACCTTCCAAAATGACACCAAAATGAATATTCAGGGTGGAAATGTTAAGGGCACATACCCTATATTGAGATACAGCTGGTGTATGTTAATTTTTGTGATTACATGAAAGATTTTACGTGAAAACATTGTGCGGCACTCCGATATCCCTGAGAAGAGACGTACATGATGCCCTGTCTTGACATAATGTGCCCATTTTGAGGAAGTGCGTGTATTGTAGTATTTTCCTTTACCAGGGCAGTCCAAAATTGTGAGGTTCACCAATGACCCATGCATACAGACATGCATGAGGGCCTGTAAACCTGAAGTGGGTGTATTATAGTATAGCCCTTTGGCAGGGCAGCCAAAAATTGGGAGGTTCAACAATGACCCATGCATACAGACATACATGAGGGCCTGTAAACCTGAAGTGGGTGTGTTGTAGTATAGCCCTTTGGCAGGGCAGCCAAAAATTGGGAGGTTCAACAATGACACATGCATACAGACATGCATGAGGGCCTGTAAACCTGAAGTGGGTGTATTGTAGTATAGCCCTTTGGCAGGGCAGCCAAAAATTGCGAGGTTCAACAATGATCCATGCATACAGACATGCATGAGGGCCTGTAAACCTGAAGTGGGTGTATTGTAGTATAGCCCTTTGGCAGGGCAGCCAAAAATTGGGAGGTTCAACAATGACCCATGCATACAGACATGCATGAGGGCCTGTAAACCTGAAGTGGGTGTATTGTAGTATGGCCCTTTGGCAGGGCAGCCAAAAATTGGGAGGTTCAACAATGACCCTGGATACAGACGTGCAGGAGGGCCTGTAAACCTGAAGTGGGTGTATTGTAGCATAGCCCTTTGGCAGGGCAGCCAAAAATTGGGAGGTTCAACAATGACCCATGCATACAGACATGCATGAGGGCCTGTAAACCTGAAGTGGGTGTATTGTAGTATAGCCCTTTGGCAGGGCAGCCAAAAATTGGGAAGCTCCACATTGTCCCTGGATAGAGACGTGCATGAGGGCCTCAAAACATTTTTCCCATTGAAAAGGAGCGGGTCTCCTGTCGTTGTAATGCCCATTCTAAAAGAATGGGCGAAACAATTTACCACTGGGGGTATACCTGAAACAACAGCCTAACTATTGTAATGGTCATCATGGTGGCTCATGAGGAGAAGGAGGAGCAGTCCAGCGATTAGCCAAAGTCCTGAAGTGTGTACCCATGGGTGAGTGGAGGTACATGGCAAATTCCTATAACAAAATTTAAATTACGCTGTCATTTGTTGGTGGTGTGGTGAAGTCTGGCCCAATTCAACCCTTGTTCATCTTGATCAGAGTCAGCCTGTCAGCATTTTCAGTTGACAGGCGGGTGCGTTTATCAGTAATGATTCCACCTGCGGCACTGAAAACACGCTCTGACAAAACGCTAGCGGCAGGGCAGGCCAGGACTTCCAAGGCGTAGAGAGCCACTTCATGCCACGTGTCCAGCTTGGAGACCCAATAATTGAAAGGCACAGAGGAATCTCGAAGTACAGTTGTTCGATCTGCAAGGTACTCCTTCAGCATCTGGCCAAACTTAGCATTTCTTGTGGCACTACCCCGCACCTCAGGGGAGGTGGTACGTGAGGGGCTGAGAAAACTTTCTCACATAGTAAAGACTGTTCCCCTACCTCTGGCGGATTGGACTTGTGCCCCTCTTGGCTGTACGCCTTGGTTGTCCACTGATTCCTGACCTATGCCGCTAGCGTTTTGTGAGGGGAATGCTTTGCCTACTTCCGTGACTATGGCCTTATAGAACTGCTGCATTTTGGCTGACCTCTCCGCTTCAGGAATGAGAGACATAAAGTTCTCCTTGTAGCGTGGGTCTAAGAGTGTTGCCAACCAGTACTGATTGTCGGCCAAGATGTTCTGAACGCGAGGGTCACGAGCCAGGCAGCTTACCATAAAGTCAGCCATGTGTGCCAGACTATTAACAGCCATCACTTCAGTATCCTGACCAACACGATGACTGAACATGCTGTCCTCCTCCTCCTCCTCATCTTCCCTGTCCTCTGGCCAGCCACGCTGAATCGAGGGTATGACTGATGTGCATGCCATATCCTCAATTTGGCCAGAGAGTTGCTCCATGTCTTCATCCTCCTCCTCCTCCTCGTCATAGTCCTCCACTGCACGTTGTGATGAGATGAGGCTGGGCTGTGTGTTATCACCCACACCCACTACTGTTTCTTGCTGCAAGTCATCGCGCTCGGCCTGCAATGCATCATCTTTGTTTTTCAGCAGAGACCGGTTTAGAAGGCAGAGTAGCGGTATGGTGATGCTAATAATGGCGTCACCATCTTGGTTGAGTCCTCAAAGTTTTGGAGGATGGTACATAGGTCGGACATTCATCTCCACTCCTCAGGTGTTATGTGTGGAGTTTGACCCATTTCCCGACGGCTTAGGTGATGCAGGTAGTCAACAACTGCCCTCTTCTGCTCACATATCCTGACTAACATGTGCAGAGTTGAATTCCAACGCGTGGGGACATCACAAACCAGTCTGTGGGCCGGAAGACGCAAACGGCGCTGAAAGCCGGCAAGGCCGGCTGAAGCAGCAGGGGACTTGCGAAAATGTGCAGACAGGCGGCGAACTTTTACCAGCAGATCAGACAGCTCTGGGTATGACTTTAGAAACCGCTGAATCACCAGGTTGAGCACATGGGCCACGCATGGAACATGCGTCAGCTGGCCTCGCCTCAAAGCTGCCACCAGGTTCCGGCCATTGTCACACACGACCTTTCCTGGCTTTAGGTTCAGAGGTGTGAGCCAGTGATCTGCCTGCTGTTTCAGAGCTGTCCACACCTCTTCTGCATTGTGGGGTTTGTCACCTATGCATATTAGCTTCAGCACAGCCTGTTGCCGCTTCACAGAGGCAGTGCTGCAGTGCTTCCAGCTTGGGACTGGTGTGGAGGGTAAAGTGGATGAGGATGCGCAGGAGGAGGAGGAGGCTGAGGAGCATGACATTCCGGATCTGTAGAGTGTGGGTGAAACCCTGACTGAGGTAGGGCCTGCAATCTTTGGTGTGGGAAAGACGTGTTCCGTCCCTCGCTCAGACTGGGTCCCAGCTTCCACAATATTAACCCAGTGTGCCGTCAAGGAGATGTAGCGGCCTTGCCCACAAGCACTTGTCCACGTGTCTGTGGTTAGGTGGACTTTGGCTGAAACAGCGTTGTTCAGGGCACGTGTGATGCTTTGTGACACGTGGTTATGCAATGCGGGGAATGCACATCTGGAGAAATTGTGTCGGCTGGGGACCAAGTAACGTGGGACAGCAGCCGCCATCAGGTCGCGGAATGCTTCTGTCTCCACCAGCCGGAAAGGTAACATTTCTAGCGCAAGCAGTCGCGAAATGTGAGCATTTAGGACTGTGGCATGTGGGGCGTTGGCAGCGTATTTGCGCCTGCGTTCAAAGGTTTGCTGAATGGATAATTGAACGCTGCGCTGGGACAAGGACGTGCTTAATGGTGGTGTTATTTGTGCGTGGGCAACTTCAGGTGCAGGGCCGGACACTTGTTCGCGGCCAGCATGGACAGGGGATTGGCTCGCACGCACAACACGCGAAGACGTAGCAGTGATATCAGCAAGCACCGCTCCTCGACTCTGTTGTACTTCCCACAAAGTCGGGTGCTTGGCTGACATGTGCCTGATCATGCTGGTGGTGGTCAGGCTGCTAGTTTTCGTACCCCTGCTGATGCTGGCATGGCAGGTGTTGCAAGTGGCCTTTTTAGAGTCATCTGGAGCCAACTTAAAAAACTGCCAGACTCAGGAAGACCTAACATTTGCACAGGCACCTTGTGTCGTGTTGTTGTTTCGGGGAACCGTTGCCTGCCATCTGCCTGCGGACACGACCCTGCTTCTTACTGCCTGTTAGGATGCTACGCCTCCCTCCCCCTGTGCACTGCTGTCCTCGCTCTGCATATCCTCCTGCCAGGTTGGGTCAGCTACTGGATCATCCACCACGTCGTCTTCCTCTTCCGCACCCTGATCCTCCTCCTGACTTCCTGGCAATTGTGTCTCATCATTGTCCACCCCTTGTTGAGACACGTTGCCAACGTTCCGTGGCTGCTCAAATATTTGGGCATCTGTACATACCATCTCCTCATCACCCACTTCAACAGGAGCTGGCGAGAGGCCAGATTGTGCGAATGGATACGTGAACAGCTCTTCCGAGTGTCCAAGTGTGGGATCAGTAATGTCCGTGGACGTATCTTGGTTCAAGAGCGGTGTACTGCTGCGGGCCCCAAGAATTTGGGACAGGACGTGCGAGCGAGTAGATGTGGCACTTTGTTGTTGCGAAATTAGTGCTTGCACACGACCTCGGCCTCTGCCTGCACCACCATCACGTCCACTTCCTTGTTCCTTGCCAACGCCCTTGCGCATTTTGCCTGTATACAGCTACAACAGTCTGGTGACTGTTCTGGTCACAGGAAAGCTGGATTATTAGAGCCTGCCTGTATAGAGCTAGTCAACTACAACAGTCTGGTGACTGCTCTGGTCACAGGAAAGCTGGATATTAGAGCCTGCCTGTATAGAGCTAGTCGACTACAACAGTCTGGTGACTGTTCTGGTCACAGGAAAGCTGGATATTAGAGCCTGCCTGTATAGAGCTAGTCAAGTACAACAGTCTGGTGACTGTTCTGGTCACAGGAAAGCTGGATATTTTAGCCTGCCTGTATAGAGCTAGTCAAGTACAACAGTCTGGTGACTGTTCTGGTCACAGGAAAGCTGGATTTTAGACCCTGCCTGTATAGAGCTAGTCAAGTACAACACTCTGGTGACTGTTCTTGTCACAGGAAAGCTGGATATTAGAGCCTGCCTGTATAGAGCTAGTCAACTACAACAGTCTGGTGACTGTTCTTGTCACAGGAAAGCTGGATATTAGACCCTGCCTGTATAGAGCTAGTCAACTACAACAGTCTGGTGACTGTTCTGGTCACAGGAAAGCTGGATATTAGACCCTGCCTGTATAGAGCTAGTCAAGTACAACAGTCTGGTGACTGTTCTGGTCACAGGAAAGCTGGATATTAGACCCTGCCTGTATACAGCTAGTCAAGTACAAACGTCTGGTGACTGTTCTGGTCACAGGAAAGCTGGATATTAGAGCCTGCCTGTATAGAGCTAGTCAACTACAACCGTCTGGTGACTGTTCTGGTCACAGGAAAGCTGGATATTAGACCCTGCCTGTATACAGCTAGTCAGCTCCAACAGTTTCCTGAGGACTGTTCTGGTCACTGGAAAGCTTGGACTCCGATCTGGATCACCCTGCCTATATCCTCCTAGATTGGTCCTGAGAAGGACTGTTCTGGTCAGCAGCAGTTTGCAGCCCTGCTCCTGATCTACCTCTGAGGGCCGCAAATCTGTCCCTAAGCAGCAGCAGACACTCTCCCTACACTGACTCTCTGGATGGCTGTGTGCAGAGCACATCGTGGCCGGATCTTATAAAGGCTCGGTCACGCTGTGTGGGACGGCCAATCACTGCAATGCCACAACTAACAGGGCTGTGGCATTGTAGTGACTGCCAGCCAATCCCTGCATGTGGGCTGGCTCTCTAAAGAGCACCAACATGCAGGGATGAGGACCCCGAGTACAGCACGAGTATCGCGAGATTACTCGGTACTCGCCGAGTAGCCCGAGTACAGTGATACTCGTGCGAGTACCGAATAGTGACAAGTGTACTCGCTCATCACTATAAATGAACAAATGGATCAGGCAATTATTCTGTAAGGATTCCCTGTTTACTTCCTTTACTGCACATCATAACCTGGACAACCTGATTTGTGCATTAGCCTGGTTACATCCTCATTTTTTATTTTCCCAGGATGTCAAAAAGACAATAAGCAGCCTGTTTATACCCTCATTCCATGTCCTTCTAGGATGATACAGGGCTACTAACCCTTTTCTGTACAACAATCCCTGTTGTTACAATAGGGCTGTTTCAACAGTATTATTTCCCCTATTCTCTGTCATGTATCTGTGATGGTACCTTTACATGCCGCTATCAAGGGTAGCAACAGGTAGGCACCGCACGTGCACGCACGCGTTTTCAACGGTTGCTAACGGTACCTGATGCCGCAAATACACGCCGCCACAAGGTGCTCCACAGAAGGTATTTTCATTCCTCGGAAGTGCCGACGGGTGCCGCTGGTTACCTTCTGTGGAGCACCTTCCCTGATTTACACGCCTCTACAACAAGGGAATATGGGCGTACATATTGTGCGCCGTAACTACATAGGCGTGACAGAGTAGTGTATTACGCGACGCTCGTACGGTGATTGGTCAATGCAATAACATCATGATTGGCCAGCCAGCGCAGGGAGGCTGGCTAATACATGACACTATAGCAAATGTGTATTGTGACTGGAGAGCTCGTTAAATATGCCGCCCTGTGCAGGGACAGCCAATGAGTACACAGTCGTCCCCACCAATGATAGCTGATGGGGCGTGGTATACATGACACTCTAGCACGCCCCAGGTAACTTATATACCGTGCCTGTGCCCCGATTACATGCCGCCACCATAGGGGTTATACCTGCTTGTTTTTCAGCACGGCTGAAAGACAGGTATCCAAAGAGACAGGAAGGTACAACCTGAATTACACGCCGCCACTTTGCGGTGTTTTGAAGGTAAAAGGTACAATTGTCTCCGACACCTGCCAGTTTCTACCTTTCGGTAGCAGCGTGTAAAGGTACCATGATAGGTTCTTGTTTTCCTCTTTCAGGTTTCATTGCTGATGCAACTCATTTGCCTGACAGAATGTTTTGTTTCATGGGTGTTTATTTATTGTAGCTTCAATAGCACATTGTAATTGAGGTCTAATGGGACTACAAGCCCCCTTGGTATTTGGCATTTTATATTACAGGTTGTCCTATTGTCTCTGCTGTATACTTTAGACATTTTATATGTAGCTATGACCAGTGACAGTAACCTCAACATTGAAATTATTCATACGCCAACAGTAGGGTACTCATCCAGCCCCTCTGCACACTTATTGTTGATATTCGCTATGGGCCTTGGTTCGTTGGAGTGCTGTGTTCACACCTTTTAAATGTTTTTAATACTTGAGTGTCTTAAAAATTTTGTGTTTTCTAATAAACTTTTTTCATAAACTATATGATTTGAGCATTTGATCCCAGTCCATACACATATCTCTTTCTCCTCTCTCTTCTAATTCATAATTCATGTGTGACTGGTCGATCACGCTTTAGTGACACCCAACCCTCAACCTCGCAACCTAAAATTAATAGTCCTTAACAGGTTTACATGTAGTCTCTTATATTCCCTAGTAATACTGCTGTTAGCGGCATTTAGTCTAGGGATAGGTGTGACGCCCCGCAATGAGTGCGTCACAGGAAGGTATTGCATCCCTGACTGAAGATGTAATATCTTCCGTCTCAGTGATGAAACAGTTAAATCCAGAGCTCCATGTACCACATGCACCACTCAGAGGTAGAGGGCCAATCAGGTCCTGGTGGGAGGAGTACAAGGTGTAGTATGGGGGAAGTTAGTTCAGTCAGGGAGAAGGAGAGAGTACGTGGAAGAAGGAGGAAAGGAGCAGGTGTATGCACAGTGCCGTGCAGCCCTGGAAAAGCAACTTAACTGGGAGGGAACGAACAAATGGTGACCCAGATGAGAAAGCGGGTAAATAGCAACTAAGCAACGGAGTCCAAGACACCCATGCCCCAGTCCTACCGGACACCGGTTTCGAGGCAGTCAGTCGTCTACCGCTGTTCTGCAAAACCGGAGTGACGGAATAGCTTTTTAGGAGCGCCTCACTGCAGCCGCTCACCCAGCAGTCTTACCAGCAGGGTACCCACCATTGGGACTCTGGACCCTTTACAGCCCAGGTTGGAAATCCAATAGAGATTCCCAGTGCCTTGAACTGGTGCACTAAGGCAGCGACAGCAACAAGAATAGGACAGCTAGTAACAGAAGGAACACTGTGGAGCTCTGGACAGAGGTTGTTCATCACTGGGACCACCCGGTCCGTTACCTAAAGAACTGTATACCGTGTACCGCACCGAAACTACAGTAAAGACCCGTTACAGAGGAGCACTGTGTCAATGCCGTTTCTTTCAGAACTGTTACTAACCTATGCATTATCCCTAAAAACAACTGAGCTGCCGCATTACACTCAGTGCAGCTCCTGGCCCCAGGGACTACTGCTCATCCTGTGGGGAGCATTCCATCTAGCTGCCGCACATCCCCCGGAGGCCCAAGCAGCACCGGTGCCATCACTGGACTCCCACAGGTGGCGTCACGACAATCAAGACTTAATCCCAATCCTTTATCCCCTTTTCATTTGACCATTGGGCCCCAAAGCCTCAGGCGTGGAACCGTGACAAGTGAAGCATCGCCTGAGACCTGAGAAGCCGGCAACGGTGAGTCATAGGTGATGGAGGAGATCAGAAGAGGAGGAAGAAAAGAAAAATAATAATCCATGAACCTTTTACTCTTTTTGGGGTGGCAAGGAATACATTGGAATACACCAGAAGAAAAGGTGAACTTGGTTTAGCTCCTGTCATCCAGAGGGATGGAGACATCTGGGCTAATCCAGGCCTTGTTTGTTTAGATAAGAGTAAGCCTGTCAGCATTTTCAATTAGAAGGCAGATGCGCCAATCATTTTTTGTTTTCCTGGTGATACTAAAAATCCACTCTGACACAACACTAGCATGAGTGTGGGCCAGCAATTCCAAATCGTAGAGGGCCATTTCATTCTACGTGTCCAGCTTGGATACCCAACAGTTGTACAGCAAAAAGGAATCACGGACAATACTGGTATGGTTGACTTGGTACTAATTCTTCATCTTTCTAAACTTTTCCACTGGGGGCTGTATCTATTGAAACTGTCCTAGAGTTTTGATATGCTTCTCTTTCCTCTGTTGGACCTGGCTTGTGTCTCCTTCATCTCTGATCCTTGGTTGCACAGCATTGTTGATGGGAATTTCTGTACTAATTGTTTGACTAGGCCCTTCTGGTGTTACACCATTTTACTAGCCCTATCAGCCCTATCAGCTGCAGGGAGGAGGGATGAAAAGTTCTCCTTTTAGGAAGGGTTGAGAAGAGTATGTGTATTTTCGTTTACATTTCAAGACCTGGGGTAGGGACAGCTGAATGCTGGGACAAAAAAATCAGACAACATTGATGTTGGTGCTTGCGAATGTGTAATAACAAGTGCAGGGTAGGAGGCCTTTGTGCATGCATCCTGGACAGGGGATTGGCAAGCATGTAGCACCATTTGTACTTTTTTCCCCCATCTCTACCTGGTCCACAGGCAAAGCTTCCAGGTAAATTGTGAGCAGGGAGCATTTGAATAGACACAGAAGCAGGATGGTTAGGCTGATTATAGTGTAATCACCATCTTCGTTAATTTGTCATAATTTTGTAGAACTTCATGGATATCAGACATCCATGTACACTCATTGTTTCTTATGTGAGGAGTCTGACCAGAATATTTCCTGGCATGTGGTAGCTGGTATTCAAATACTGCCCTCTGTTGGACACAAAGCCTTGCCAAGTACATGTGCAATGTGGAGTTCCAGTGCATGGTCACTTCACACACCAGTTGGTGACCTGGCACTTGCAAGCACTGCGGAAACATTGCAAGACAATTGGCAGCTTTAACTGACTTGCAGAAATGGGCACACAGCTAGTGATGGGCGAGACCTAAATTATTCGGAATCGCTTGACTCTAGTGAGTCCGAGCCCGGGACTCGCTACTCGTTGCGAGTCTAGCGAGTCCAATGTTAATGAATGGGGAAGCGAGTAATAGCGAGTAATGTGCGATTTATAAATCGCAGATGTGTCTCGGAAGCTTCAGGCTCTATCTGCTACAATAGCTAAATCATGTTTAATAGGCTCCCGCTGTCACAGCACAGTTAACTCTCTGCTTACCGGCGCTGCAACAAGAAGAAGAAGGTAGGCAGAAGACAGAAGAGAGAAGAAAGAAAAGAGAAGACCTGGGTCTTTGGAGGGATATGTGGTGGTAATAAAGTTGGAGTCCCTAATGGTGTCTGTGTCTTTATTTTTAATAAATAATTTTTCTCTGCGTGGTGTTTTTTTTAACCCTTTATTGGAGATTCTTAGTGGCCGCGTCAAACCTGGCCTGACATTAAGAATCTCGGGCTTAATACAAGCTTGTATAACAAAGCTGGTATTAACCCCTTTATTACCCAGCGTGCCACCGCCACCAGGGCCGCTGGAAGAGCGTGGTTCAGCGCCAGAGGATGGCGCTTCAATGAACGCGCCATCTTCTGGGGCGGCTTCGGGCTGCAATTTGCAGCGGGGGGTGCCCAGAAAGTTTGGGCCTCCCTGCACTGCGGATTCCAGCCCCCAGCTGCTTAGCTGTACCTGGCTAGACATAGAAATTGCCCAGGGCCCCACGCATTTTTTTTTAATTATTTCATGAAATTCATGAAATAATAAAAAAAGGGCTCCCCTATATTCTTGTGTCCGGCCAGGTACAAATAGGCACCTGGGGGTTGGGGGCAGCCCGTCGCTGCCTGCTGGATACGGCTGGTTCCAGAAATACGGCGAAGCCCACGTAATTTTTTTTCTGAAAAATCAATAAAACAATCCTAAAAAAGGGACTGCATCTTTATTAACCCCTCGCCCATGATCCAGGGGTTAATAAAGATGCAGTCCCTTTTATTTACATTGTTTTATGGATTTGTCAGAAAAAAATTTGACGTGGGCTTAGCCGTATTTCTGGAACCAGCCAGATCCAGCAGGCAGCGACGGGCTGCCCCCAACCCCCAGGTGCCTATTTGTACCTGGCCGGACACAAGAATATAGGGGAGCTCTTTTTTTTTATTATTTCATGAATTTCATGAAATAATAAAAAAAAAACGCGTGGGGCTCCGCGCAATTTCTATGTCTAGCCAGGTACAGCTAAGCAGCTGAGGGCTGGAATCCACAGCGCAGAGAGGCCCAAGCTTTCTGGGCACCCCCCGCTGCAAATTGCAGCCCGCAGCCGCCCCAGAAGATGGCGCGTTCATTGATGCGCCATCCTCTGGCGCTGAACCCCGCTCTTCCAGCGGCCCTGGTGGCGGTGGCACGCTGGGTAATAAAGGGGTTAATACCAGCTTTGTTATACAAGCTGGTATTAAGCCCGAGATTCTTAATGTCAGGCCACGTTTGACCCGGCCACTAAGAATCTCCAATAAAGGGTTAAAAAAAACACAACACAGAGAAAATGTTTTACTAGAAATAAAAAAAAAAGGCATTAGGGACTCCATCTTAATTAAAAAAATCCTCTTCCGTCCGACGTAGTCCAAAACGCGATGTTTTCTCTGCTACATCCCTGTGCATAGATATAGATGTCTATGCACAGGGAATGAGCAGAATGAGAACAATCTCAGCTCTGCTACATCATCTCTGTGCACAGACATTCATGTCTGTACACAGGGAGAGCAGGCGGGCTCCAGGACCCTGGAGCTGCGGCAGCCTGCAGGACCCGAGCCCGGCACAGAGCAGATAGCCGGACTCGTTACTGTGCGAGTTTCCCTGCGATTACTTGCACAGTAACGAGTCCAATGCAGAGTCTCTGACAAAACTAGGATTGCCATTGATTTGCATTGGACTCGTTACTGTGCGAGTAATCGCTGGAAAACTCGCAGAGTACCGAGTCCTGCGAGTCCCTTACTACTCGCAGAGTAACGAGTCCTAGCGAGTAGACTCGCCCATCCCTACACACAGCCTGTATACCTTCACAGGTAGCTCAGGTAAATTTGACTAGGTTTTCAGAAACTTCTGAACCACTACGTTGAGCATGTGGACAAGGTACATGTGCAAGCTTGCCAAGCTACGGACACCATACTAGGGAACACCTAACCCTTGGCAACCAAAACTGAAATGTGTGAGTGTTCTTGGGAATAGTTGTCCACCTTTTCCCTCTGGCCACTCCTCTGCCTCTGATGGCCCTCATAAAAATGCAATGAGAGCTGGTTGTAGGCCCTCAAGAAAATTAGGAGTTAGGGCCAGATGATTACCCTGTTTATATGGTGTAGGAGGAGGAGAATACGAAGAAGAAGAAACCATGACCCGTATACCCTTTTTGGTGTGGAGAAAAGGGTGCATGCGAATACTTCAGAGGGCCATCCCAAATGTATTTATTTATTTTACTCATATAGTGTAATCAATTCTACGGAGCTTTACAGATGTTATCTTCAGTGTCCCTAATGGGGTTCACAATCTAAGGTACTCATCAGTATGTCTTTGGAGAGTGGGAGGAAACCCACACAAACACAAGGAGAAGATACAAACTCCCTGCAGATGTTGTTCTTGATGGGATGTGATTCCAGGACCCCAGCACTGCTAATCTCTATGCACCATGCTGCCTTACAGAATTATTGGTATTCCTAATTCCCAAATGTATGGTCAAAGGCCACTTGAAGACTCTCCAAAATGTATTTATTTATTTTATTCTAGCAATTCCATAGCGCTTTAAAGACATTATCATCACTATCCCAATTGGGGCTCACAATCTAAAGTCCGTATCAGTATGTCTTTGGAGTGTAAGATGAAGATAGAGTACTCAGAGGAAACCTATGCAAACACGGCAAGAACATAAAAACTTCTTGCAGATGTTGTCCTAGGTGGAATTTGAGACCAGAATCCCAACACTGCTACCACCACTGAATCACCGTTCTGCCCAACAATATTAATGGTAGAGAGCCGCCTAAGGGATCTCCCAAAAGTATGATTGATGTCCCTTCCAAAAGTATGATAGAGGCCCATCTGATGTTTCTCTCAAATGTATAAGGAAGGGCCGCCTGATAGCCCTCCAAACATTTTAGTTGAGGACCAACTGCTGGCACTCTCCAAATTAGGAGCACGGGCCACATGATGACTCTGTGGATATGGTGGAAAAGGAGGCCCCTCAAAATATGCCATTTTTCAGGCGGGTAGGGGTACATGAAAATTCTCCAGCAAATAATGCAACACAACATAGAGCCTTTCATGCGGCACTAAAGGGTGTTTAGTCTAGTATTTAGCAATAAAAAATTATTATTTAAAAAAAATGTGAAGTCCCCCCACTGTTTTTGATCACAAGCAAGGGTACAGCAGACAACTGCAGCCTGAAGGCCACAGCTGGCAGCTTTACATTGACTGGTAATGCAAAACAGATATCACTCCATGCAAATGTTTCAAATTATTTATTTAGAAATAAATAATTAAAAAAAAAAACAGCAGACGTTCCTCCCACTATGGAAAACTAGCCAAGGTAAAGCTGACAGCTGGGGTCTGGTATTCTAAGTGTAGTAAGGTCCATGAATATTGGCCCTCCCCAGCCTAAAAATAGCAGGTAGCAGCTGCCCCAGGATTGGCACCTCTGTTGATTCACCACTTTTGATGCTCTGCCCCTGCTCTCTTGCTGACTTGGTGCTTTGGAAAATTTGGTAATGGTGTTTGAACTTAATGCCAGCTGGGTAATGTCAGCTGACAGCAAGCCCAGTGGTTAGTAATGTTGAGGAGTCAATGAGATATCCAACATTACTAGGCAAGTCAGTAAGGACACAAATAACCACACCAATAATTATTTTATTTGAAAATATACTTCTCAAATACATTCCTCTTTTGCCATTGTCTATTTTTAGTTAAAATTCATTTTTTAAAAGTCTACCATTCAAAGCAAGAAAATAAATAAAACGATAAAAAAATTCAAAAAATAAAACTGAAAACAAATCCCCAACAATCCTGAAGTAGTCCTAAGCATCAGTGTTTCTGAGTATATTAGGACCTTTTCCTAGTCTGCTCCAGACGAGTCTGCTGCAAAAGTGTCTGATCTAAAGTGTCCAGATACGAAATAGACCTGAAATGATATGAAGCAACTGGGCTCCATCATCCACCCTGTATCATAATTCATCTGCACTCCTCTGACCATCACCTAATCATCATGTTGTTTCTATGCTTCTCTACAGGTATGGTTGACTGTATGGCCCAGCACCCAACTTTAATGATGTTCTGATATATTTTGTCTGCTGAAAATATCTGGGGTATGTTTGACTGTATGACCCAGCACCCAACTTTAATGCTGTTCTGATATATTTTGTCTGCTGAAAATATCTGGGGTATGTTTGACAGTATGGCCCAGCACCCAACTTTATGTTCAAATATTTTTATTGGTTTGCAAATAAAAGAACGATATAACATACAGTATGATTAGCATAAATGATACAGAAATCAATGAAGTAAAATAAAAGGAGATTAGTAATCTAGGTGGTACAATATGAAGAAAGATGTACAATCTATATATTCATAGACCGAGGA
Source organism: Allobates femoralis (assembly GCA_033576535.1). Lineage (NCBI taxonomy): Eukaryota > Metazoa > Chordata > Amphibia > Anura > Aromobatidae > Allobates > Allobates femoralis. Next base: position 167,101,006 of record JARQOC010000001.1, on the reverse strand, counting down.
TGAATCAGAAATATATAACACTACTCAAGACTTTAGTCGCTCGGTCAATGATTTACATAAATATCAATCATATTCCATTAATTTGATTATTTAATGTACAGCGAGTTGCTAAACAGTAACTTAACTATTTACATACATGGAAGTACAAAGAGTACGTATATAAGAATGCCCGCTATGAATTAACGTGGGTATGATTTACTTGAAATAGTAATGCTAAATAAGTTAGATTGGGGTACGAAGATTAATCTGGCCTTGTACAATGTTAAGGTCTTTATGGTTGATTTGTAGGAGACATAATTTTATTCCACTCCTTCCATTTTTTGGAGCATTTTTTTAAAAGGTTGTTTCTAAGGGCGTATGTGTATTCGTATGTGTTGTGACATGCTATTTTCTCTATTGTGTTTTCCACCGTAGGGGAATAGGGTCCCTCCAGAGGGCAGCAATGTTACTTTTAGCTGTGAGTAGAATTTGCGTAATGATAGGTCTATATTTATGAGGGATGGATTCGAGGCCAACAAGGAGAAGTACTAGTTCAGAAGATAGGTGTAATTTCAAGCCAGTGATGCTATTAATTAGAGCCTCAACTCTGTCCCAGAAGCATTTGAGAACTCTACAGCTCCAAAAAATGTGAGTCAAGCTACCAATAGCATTACAATTCCTCCAGCAGAGGGGGGAGTTGGAGTTTTGAATTTGATGAAGTTTAAGAGGGGTATAATACCAGCGTGTGTAAATCTTATAGTGGGTCTCTGCAAGGGATGAGCAGGGGATGTAAGAGTAGATAGATTTGAAAATTTGATGCCAGACATCCGTTGTAATTTCTACATTTAGTTCTTTTTCCCATGCTTGTACATTCGATGAGTATGAGAAATGAGTGTCTTGGTTAAAGCTTTGATATATATGCCCAGTTTTCCAGAAAAGAAGGCTTCGAGGATATCTGAACATCTGAGCTAGGTTCTGGGTAGAAAAAAGTTTAGTTTATGGGAGTTGATGAGATTTTGAATCTTCTTCCATGTCATCTCTTCTATGATGTCGAGTTTAAATTTTTCCATAAGAAGTTGGAAGGGAATGAGTTTTTTACTTTCATCTATTATGTCTGCAATGTACTTGACACCTAGTTTCTTCCATGAGTTTAGTTTAATTCTTGACGATATAAGTTCTAAGATATCTATATTTATCCACGTTGGAGACACCGTAGGATGAGACTTGTGAGATAGCTTCAGTAGAGTTCTCCAAGAAAGGATTGCAGATCTGACAGCAATTGCCTCAGGGAGTTTCTTAGTTTTGTCACATAAGTAGGAGAGAGTGTTGAGGCCAAGGTCACCCTGAGGTTTAATAGATTCCTCTAGATCTAACCAAGTCGGCCCATCGTCTCCTGCCCACCAATTCTGGCTTAATTTAATTAGAGTAGCATGATAGTAGGCAGTTAAATTGGGCAAGGCGAGTCCTCCATGTTTTTTTGTTCTTTTCTAGGATTAATCTCGCTACCCTAGGTTTCTTTTTTGCCCAAATGAATGTAACCAACTGAGATTGAAATTTGAGATTGCACCCAACTTTAATGCTGTTCTGATATATTTTGTCTGCTGAAAAATATCTAATTCTAGCATCAATTTAACTGTCCTTCCCCCTGCCCCCTCAATGCCTGTTTATGATCCTTTGTTGAAATATGCCTGTGAGTGACTATTTGGTACAGCCTTGCTTGGCCATGGGTTAATGGACTCCATTTCCCTCCCCCTTTCTCCACACCTGAAATCAGTGTTTCTGTGCATATTAGGACCTTTTCCCAGTCTGCTCCAGACGTGTCTGCTGCAAAAGTGTCTGATCTAAAGTGTCCAGATACGAAATAGACCTGAAATTGACCGGAATTGACTGGGAAAGACTGGAAGGTAATAACAGAGAGCCACTTAAGCAATGTCTATAACTCTATTCTCTACTAATCATAACCATGTCTTTAACTTCACAGTTTGTGTTTCTATGTGCCATCACCATCAACTTGTATCACCCTATCCCCCCTCGATCACCACTCATCCACAACAGCCCCTCTCTCTCTTGCCCTACCCTATGTACAGCTCCCATGCCATCTTCAGTTTACTGAGGATTCTCAGCCCCCCATATTCTAACATTTGTCATAATATACCAAGTCCTAAATCTAAAAACTATCTGCTCTTCCTCTTTTTGCTGCTGCTCCTGTCAGGTGATATCTCCCCCAACCCTGGTCTGCCCTCTAACTTTAACCCCTCTCCCACCACACACAGAAACCCCACTAACCTTCTTACCATCACTTGCACTCCTTCATCTCCCTCTTTTAGCTGCGCTCTCTGGAATCCACGATCTGTATGCAACAAACTTCCCTTCATTCACAATTACTTCCTTACCAACTCTCTTAACCTGCTGGCCCTCACAGAAATCTGTATCCAGGATTCAGACACTGCTTTCCTTGCTGCTATTTCTCATGGCGGGCTACATTTCTCTCATTCTCCTAGACCTGGGAACAGACATGGTGGTGGAGTTGGCCTCCTCTTGTTCCCACAATGTACTTTCCAGGTCATTCCCCCTGCCCCATCACTCTCATTCCCTTCTTTTGATGTCCACACCATTAGGCCATTCCATCCCCTCCCCCTCAAAGTAGCAGTGGTATACCGCCCCCCAGGGTCACCCAACCAGTTCCTCAACCATTTCTTCGCGTGGCTCCCGCATTTAATGTCCTCAGAATTACCAACCCTTATTCTGGGAGACTTTAACATCCCATAAACAGCCCCATCTCCCCATCTGCATCCCAGCTCCTATCTCTAACCACCTCTCTTGGCCTCTCACAGCTCTCAACCTCTGAGACGCACAAAGATGATAACACCATAGACCTGGTCTTTACCCGGCTCTGCTCAACCTCCTCCTTAGATCACTCACCTCTTCTCTCCGACCACAACATTCTCTCCTTCTCACTCACTAACCCTTGACCACCACAGCCCAATCCTACCTACCACACATCCAGAAATCTACAGGCCATTAACCCTCATGCACTCTCAGACTCCCTCATCTCATCACTGTTCCCAATCTCTTCAATCTCCTGTCCAGATCAGGCAGTAAATCACAACAATGACACTCGACACTCTCAGAAGCTCCCTGGACCAAGTAGCGCCCCTCACCCTCAGAACCTCCCAACACAGAACAAAACAACCTTGGCTCACATCACAAACTCAATTCCTCCAGCGATGCTCTAGGAGTGCTGAACGTCTGTGAAGGAAAACTCGCTCACCAGGAGACTTTATCCATTATAAATTCATGCTCAAAACTTACAACTCTGCCCTTCACCTTGCCAAAAAGACCTACTTCACCACCCTGGTCTCCTCACTATCCAACAAGCCAAAAAAACTCTTTGACACCTTTCACTCTGTCCTCAGTCCAGTGCAGGACCCCATCACTGACCTCTGTGCTGATGACCTGGCTTCTTACTTTATGGAGAAAATAGACAACATCTGCCAGAAAATCAGCTCCCAGCCTCCAAGCGCTGCCACTCCCATTCTTTCCTACATCTCCTCCGGTTCACTCTCCACATTTGACCCAGACACAGAAGAAAAAGTCTCCAGGCCCCTCTCTTCCTCTCGTCACACCACATGCACTACTGACCCTATTCCCTCACACCTACTCCAGTCCCTCTCTCCAGTCGTCACAACTCATCTAACCAAAATCTTCAATCTCTCCCTCTCTTCTGGCATCTTCCCCTCCTCCTTAAAACACTCAATCATTATTCCATTCTTAAAGAAAACCTCTCTTGACCCATCCTGCACAAATAACTACAGACCAGTCTCCAATCTCCCCTTCATCTCTAAACTCCTGGAGCACCTGGTCTACTCCCACCTTACTAGTTATCTGTCCACTCACTCTCTTCTAGATCCATTACAGTCTGGTTTCTCCCCCTTCACTCTACAGAAACTGCCCTCATGAAAGTGACCAATGACCTTCTGACGGCAAAACGTAATGGTGACCACTCTCTGCTTATTCTCCTTGACCTCTCTGCACCTTTTGACACTGTTGACCATCATCTCCTACTCTCTATGCTGCTTTCTATTGGCATGAAGGATACTGCTCTCTCCTGGCTCTCCTCCTATCTTTCTGACCGCTCATTCAGTGTATCATTCGATGGCTCCACTTCCTCCCCTCTTCCTCTCACTATTGGGGTCTCTCAGGGCTCCGTCCTCGGTTCTCTTCTCTTCTCTCTCTACACAACCCCGATTGGAAACACCATCAGCAGATTTGGCTTACAGTACCATCTTTATGCTGATGACACACAATTATACACTTCAGCCCCTGACCTTACGCCTGCGGTATTAAAGAACACCAATGACTGTCTAGCTGCAGTTTCCAACATCATGTCCGCTCTCTATTTGAAACTAAACCTTTCCAAAACTGAAGTCCTTCTCCTCCCACCCTCCACTAACCTCCCTAAATCTGACATCTCTCTCTCAGTTTGCGGCACCTCGATAATGCCGAGGCAGCAGGCTCGCTGTCTGGGTGTTATGTTTGACACCGATCTTTCCTTCTCCTCCCACACATAATCTCTCGTCCGCTCCTGTCGCTTACACCTGAAGAATATCTCTAGAGTCCGCCCCTTTCTCACCATGGAAACAACAAAAACCCTCACCGTGGCCCTAATCCATTCCCGTCTTGACTACTGCAATTCTCTATTAAGTGGCCTCCCCCTCACTAGACTATCTCCTCTCCAGTCCATCCTTAATGCAGCAGCCAGGATCACTCATCTGGCCAATTGTTACTCAGATGCCTCTGCTCTGTGCCAGTCATTGCACTGGCTGCCCATACACTACAGGATCAAATTCAAATTGCTTGTTCTCACCCACAAAGCTCCTCACAGTGCAGCACCCCCCTATCTCTCCTCCCTCATCTCTGTCTATCACCCCACCCGTTCTCTACATTCTTCAAATGACCTTTGTCTAACATCTGCACTAATCCAATCCTCCCACTCCTGGCTCCAAGACTTTTCCCGAGCTGCACCAATCCTCTGACATGTTACAGTGGGAAAAGGGTAGGGAAAGGCAGCTCACCGGTATGATTCCATTCTGTCACGTCCTGGAGTTATAATCCGCACGGAAACCGCCCTGATATCGGGCACGATAATCAGAATAAGGAAAAAGATCCAGCGGAGAATTTCCGGAATGCTTATTTATTCGCTATACAAAACCTCCATAAAACAGCGGGGTGTGCATCAAGCCAACATGTTTCGACTTACACAGTCTTAATCATGGCATTATGGAGGTTTTGTATAGCGAATAAATAAGCATTCCGGAAATTCTCCGCTGGATCTTTTTCCTTATTCTAATCCTCTGAAATGCTCTATCCCAAGAACTGAGGACTATCCACAACTTGCATGGCTTCAGACGATCCCTAAAAACACATCTTTTTAAGGCGGCATATCATACTCCCTAATGGAAATCCTTTCTAGTGTAGATAGTGACTGGGCTATCTCTCTTGACATTACTTTTCTACAAAATCCACCAAACCAAAAAGGTCTACACAGACTGTCTGATGACCATTCATTTAAGCTTATTTCTATCCCCCATTTCCTCAAGATCCCTGGACCATTAGTGCAATAAGCCCCTGTACCTTGTGCAACCCCTATTCTGTTGTAGATTGTAAGCTCTTTTGAGTAGGTTCATCTTCATTTCTTGCTTTATTTATTGTATTTTCTTTTTTACATTGATTCTATGCCTATTGTTTTGTATCCAATTATTGTACTGTATTTGTTCTCTACTGTAATTACTTACTGTATTATATTTTCGGTACTCTAACCACTGTATTGTAAAGCGCTGCGGAATATGTTGGCGCTATATAAATAAAGATTTATTATTATTTATTATTATTATATGGTAAACAAGATCAGTTACTTAATCCCCCATATGCTGAGAGAGCAGGCACTGCACAGCTCCCGGCAGTGTGACAAGTTGTGACTTCACTAAGGTTATCTCAGGTTATGCAGCCGCAATCACCCAGCAGGGAATCCTGCTGTGTGACCTGAGATAACCTCAGTTGTGTCAGCACTCCTCACACTTGTTGTCAGGATACATCTTGCTGGCATCGTGACAGTGCGTGAGAGGAACGGTGATGTCACTGAGTGCAGTGAAGTTCAAACATCTGAGATTGCTCCTGTGTGACCCCTCGAGTCTGGGGGTCACACTTTCTTTGAGTCGTCCCGACCCTGCAGTGGCGTAGCAATGGTTTGTGGCGCCCGGGGCAGTCGAAAGATTTGCCGCCCCTTTGGTTGTTGATAATCTGGAAGTATACATAGTATACACTGTCTGCCCCTATATACAAGAATATAACTACTATACTAAAACACAAAGAGAAGGGGTGCAATTGGGGGGTAAGTATTGGGCCAAATGGCCACTCACCTATTGGGGTTGTTACTGTGCACCGCCACCTCTGCACAACCCCAGTGTATGGCAACAGGCAGGACTCAAGGAGGGCCCAGGGCCGGAGCAATTTTCGCCGCTGTACTGTGGAGTTCATAGTGTAATATAAATGCAAAAAACTTCATTCTTAATATTATGTCACAATACCGGGATCTGAGGATCTTCTATTTGGAGGTCAGGGGCTCTCTGATGTGATGTCGCTGCCTGTCTCGCTGTCGTCCTCTTTTGACACTGCTGTGCGGTGGACAAGAGAGCATTAACTGGTTAATAACGAGAGAAGTATGGAGTGTACTAACTGAGCCATAAACCCTCCCCATACCAGTAGGATTACTATATGGATTTTAGTATTAGGGTACGGACACACTGGCGTGAAACTCTGATGAGAGCAATGTGTGATTTTCTCGCATTGCAATCAATCTCTGAGAGCACAATGGCGAGTATTGGACGCTTTTTTCTCATCCAGATTCAGGATGAGAAAAAAGTTGCAACATGCTGCGACAGTCTGCGATTCACGTGCGAGACTCACCAATGCAAGTCTATGGGTCCGACAAAATCACTGACCGCACACGGATCATCCAAGAGGCATCTGTTTTATTCACTGATACATTCTCATTTTGTAGCTGAGAACACTGTAAACTGTTCCTGAAAATGATTATACAGTAATAGTTGCTGAGGTAAAAAACAGATTGCACATGGATGTAATCTGAGAGAAATGTCGGACACTCGCACAGCAGTTGGATGCCAAATGGACCAAAAAACAGATGTCACTCATCCGACTCTCCTGGATGAGAAACAGACCGATTTTAAGGCGGCGGGAGACACCACCACGTCCTCAGCTCCGTGCTGTGCACACAGTGTACCACCATGTCCTCAGCTCCGTTCTATGCACAGTGTACCACCATGTCCCCAGCTCCGTGCTGTGCACAGTGTACCACCGTGTCCTCAGCTCCGTGCTGTGCACAGTGTACCACCATGTCCCCAGCTTCATGCTATGCACTGTGTACCACCATGTCCTCAGCTCCGTGCTATGCACAGACAATATACAGTACACTGTGCATAGCACGAAGATGAAGACATGGTGGTACACTGTGCACAGCACGTAGCTGGGATCATGGTGGTACACTGTGCACAGCACGGAGCTGGGGACATGGTAGTACACTGTCTATGCACAGCACGGAGCTGGGGACATGGTAGTACACTGTCTATGCACAGCACGGAGCTCGGGACATGGTGGTACACTGTCTATGCACAGCAGGGAGCTGGGACATGGTGGTACACTGTCTGTGCACAGCACGGAGCTGGGGACATGGTGGTACATGGTCTGTGCACAGCACAGAGCTCAGGACATCCCAGAAGAGGCACAATAACCACAGACAGGCGGCAGAAGAACATTGAGCCCGCCCAGGAGAACTACAACTCCCAGCACCCAACACACTGCCCAGAAACCAGAAATCTGTCCTCCTGCACCCCTGTCCTCCTCTCCTCTGTCCCTCAAGCTGCTCATCTTCTCCTCTGTCCCCCTGTTCCTGTGCTTCTGCCCCCCTGTCCTCTTCTCCTCTGCGCTCCTGTCCTCTGCCCCCCCTGTCCTCTTCTCCTCTGCCCCCCCTGTCCTCTTCTCCTCTGCCCCCCCTGTCCTCTTCTCCTCTGTCCCCCTGTTCCTGTGCTTCTGCCCCCCTGCCCTCTTCTCCTCTGCCCTCCTGTCCTCTGCCCCCCCTGTCCTCTTCTCCTCTGCCCCCCCTGTCCTCTTCTCCTCTGCCCCCCCTGTCCTCTTCTCCTCTGTCCACCTGTTCCTGTGCTTCTACCCCCCTGTCCTCTTCTCCTCTGCCCTGCTGTCCTCTGCCCCCCCTGTCCTCTTCTCCTCTGCCCCCCCTGTCCTCTTCTCCTCTGCCCCCCCTGTCCTCTTCTCCTCTGTCCCCCTGTTCCTGTGCTTCTGCCCCCCTGTCCTCTTCTCCTCTGCTCTGTTCCCCTGTTAATGTCCTCCTGCCCCCCTGTCCTCTTCTCCTCTGCCCCCCTGTCCCCTGCAGAGTTTCCCTCACCTCTCCAGGTCCATGGGGGGCCGGCTGAGTGGAGGAGCCGCCAGCACCGCAGCCGCATCCACCGCACCGCCACCAGCACTTGGAGCCATCACGGGACAGGGAGAAGCAGAGCTCCCAGCGGCTTCCTGTCAGCGTGATCACTCTCAGCGCTGGGGGGCCGGCCGGGAGCGGAGAGCACAGTACATGCGGGCGCCAAGCTGGCGGCGATACCCTCCCTCCCCCACAAAGACTCCAGTTTTCATATGGAGTCTGGGGGAGGGAGGTGAAGAAAAAAAAAAAACGCTTGCACTCCCCTTGCCTTGTAAATACAGCCCTGCTGCCGCCCTCACACACACTGCCGCCCGGGGCGGACTGCCCCCCCCCGCCCCTCCCCGCCCCTCCCACGCTACGCCACTGCAACCCTGGTCTCACTGGGTTGAGTACCCGAAACTATAGAGTCCAAATCCATTTTTTCATAAAACAAGTCAATAGGCCAACAGGAGCATAAAATTCACAGAGGCTTGCATAGGCATTGGATTCCATTCTCTAATTGGGCTGTAACACAATACAGGGAGCATCAGCTTATGTGTGAGTCCTTACCCCAGAAAACTTCTGGAACATTGCAAACAAATGACACAGCTGGCACATTGGGTCCTCCAATTTTTTCCCCTTTAAACACAACAGTCTATAAGACCAAGCATGTACCATAAGGATCATCAGAGTCCAATAAAATTGAGCACAGGCTATCAAGATAATGGGCCACAGTTCATTAAAGGCACAGTGCATTTAGGCCTTTGAGATGTAGCCCGAAGGCTGCAGTCTCTCTAATCCAGCAAGGGGAAACACAACAGTCGCACAACTCGGGAAGGCCATGTGGCAAAAAACAAACAAACAGGTCTTGCTCTTGTCAGAACTTAAAAAAGGCCTCATCTGAGCAAAAGGGCAACTCCAGGACTAACAAGGCTATCAGCCTGCAAATTTCCATCCTGCATGATACAAAGTCTCATCAGGGCAATTTCTTCAAATAGGTTAGCGACCCAACAACAGACCTTTAATCAGTGTCCTTTTGGAAAGCCTCCCACTACTGCCACAGATCTTTCACACGATGACCCGGATGGATGTGGCAGTTCCATAGGGTAGGTCACTCCTGGACGGTCTCAGGGGGTCATAGGGGCTACTCCTCCAAGGGCATTCTCCAACACCAACCCCACAGCACATCCTATCAGCACTACTGTTTAAGAAGATTTAGGGGACTGCCACCCTCTTTTGCTCACACTGGTGGAACTCAGGCCACCCCAACAAGCCCTTCAAGCTCTCTTGCCTCTGTGGGTTTCACTCCAGCTGACTGGCTCCCATTGTCAGTCCTGGCCAGCAGCTTATTCTCTATCCTCTCCATATGGGCCTCCTGCTTCCACTCTTCAACATTATCTGTGGTGGCGACCCAACATACATCCACCACGTACCACCCCTTGCAGCCCTTTAATTTTATTAAGGTGACCACATTGACAACATAAAGGGTATGGGGTTGGGAATGTATATTGATCTGCTCCAGGGCGGACCTATTCACATAGCACTGCTGACCAAGCTCTGCTGTTAGCAATGTTATGTCTATAAGACAAACTCATTACTTAACCAGTAAAATAAAAGATAGGTGAAGCTGTGCCTGCTGTGGGAGCACAACAAAAATGCTCATGAATGAAACTTAGCTTCCTGTCCCACTTCGCAGAGGGGCACATGATATCATTCTTGAGGTCCGAACTCTGTGAACTGATGGTTGGTTGGATGGCAGGTAATGCTTACAGTATGTTTGCAAGCACCACCCGGTCATCCATATGGTCCAGTTTCACTAACCAAGAGTCTGGATCATATAATCCTTACCCTGGTCCTCCTTCTCTCCATGGCAGGTGCCAGGGGACAAGTGATCCCACACTCAGACACTCTGAGTAGCTCTTTACATTTTCATTTATTGTTTCTAGTCTCTTGTCCTGCAGTTTTCAAGATGGACAACAGAAGATCATGTGTAGTGATGCACACATTTTTGAGCAGCCACATTCAAAATAAGACAATGGTGGGGAACGCCAATTGGTGTCTCAAGAGATAAATGATGGTGGGACACAGTTACAAACAAGTAATGTTGTTAACTCAACAAGTCTGGATCAGAGTGCAGAAGTGGAAAATGAGGTGGTGGATAATGAAGACACTGACCCAACCATGGAAGGTGCCATGCAGAGCAAAGTCACTGGCACAGAAGGGGAGGGTTCCACAGCACTAAAACAAGCAGAATCAGATAGTGTTTGAACTAGAGGAAGAAGACAGACAACTGTTTCTCATGGCATCCAGAGGCAGAAAGTTCTGAGGCAAAGAGTTAGGTGTTCCCAAGTATGGAATCTGTGTTGTACCAAGATCAGCAGAGGCCTAACCACTACCAGCTTTACCACCACCATTATGCTCAGGCAACTATCATCAAAGCATCTGACTAGGTGGGTCGAACACTGGGTCTAAAATCAGTGTCTACAGTTGACGACACTGCCTCTTCCCCTGTGCTATTTACTTGCCAATCCAATGTCAAGATGTAATTGCAGATGCCTCCAATCCTCCACCCGTCATTGCACATTTCCAAGCACTATTATCAACCATGTCTGATATTTTTATCCCAGCGCAGGGCTCAGCTGTCCCTACCCCAAGCCATGGAACTGAACTAAATCATAGGAAAATCTGCAGGAAAAAACGCAGCAAACCTACTTTGAAAAATCCAGGAGATTCTGGAAACACCTCAGGCTTTGCTGCAAGTTTGCAAAATCAAAATCAATGTGTCTGGACATAGCCTTGCTGCGTTTTTGCTTCAGATTTGCAATAGAAACTATAGCAAAAATGCAGAAAAGAATTGACATACTCATTCTTTCAAAAATGCAGCAAAACCAGGGATATTTTCACTTTCTGCACAGAAATTAATCCAATGTGCGTGGACAGCTTTTCCCAGAATCATATAGGTTTTGCTGGGAACCAAAAACGCGGGAAAAGATTAGCAAATATTTACATAAAGCCAAGGCAAAACTTGACCAGAAAAACGCTGCAAAAATGCAGTAAAAATGCCCTGTGTGACCATAGTCTAAAAGGGAAACATTTGTTTTTCTTTTAGGACAAAAGTAAGAAACATTACATACTCAGAAGAAGCTGATTTGCAATAATCTATGAGAATTTCATGGGTGCCTTCACATTTGCAGATGTTAACGCCGCGTACGATGCGCATGCGCATCAGCATGTGGAAACGCATATAAAAGCATGTAAGCGTTGCAGATTTCATCAGCATGCGTATGCGCATACTGATGATACGCACTGCGTATGCATGCGTTTTTATCATGCGCATGCTGTTTCTATCCACATGCGTTTCTGAAATTACCCCTAATTTTCATCACTCCACCTACTGGCACGCCCCTGGGCGGTGGCCATACGCATGCGCACCGTCAGCAACATCCGCAAAACGTTGCGCACGCTTGCGCACTCATAGGGACTAATGAACGCACCATGCGCTGGCGTGCGCATGCGCATGCTGCCTCTTTGCAGACGCGCCGAAAATTCCTACATGCTGCGTCCCGCGGCGGACATTTGGGCCCTCCATCATGCGCATGCGTACAAATACGCAGCATAATTTATTTCTTGCGGATGAATGCGCACACCATGTAAAATATAGGTGCGCAGTCCGCATGCGTATTTTAACATGAACGTAAGCACCGTGCGCAGCGCGAACGTCTGCAAATGTGAAGGTAGCCTTATGGTGCATTTTATACGTGCACAGACGCATACAGAAAACTTATTCACACTTCATCTAAATTATAAAATATTTGGAAAGGAATTTATTTAACATTTCACGCAAATGATGTTTACTATCTTGAAGGATTCTACAATAAATTATTCTGCCTTTATTAAATACACTTACTACTTGACTTTATGTTAGAGAAAACATCAGTCTACGTGAAAAGCAAAACCCAGTGTAGCGAGACCTGCTATTGCCCGAGGTAAGAGCTGTGCCGAGAAAGAGACGAAAACATACAAAAAATATCCCATTGCTTTGAAAGTAAGAAGCACAAATTGTCAATACCTGGAGATGCGTTTTAAATGAATTAGTAAAAAGATGTTATTTTTGTAGTGGAGAGGATCCAATATTGGATAGATGCTTTATCTGATAATACTCAAAATAATGTTTTATGTATCATCTTCTCAGTGGTAGCTCAGAATGTTTGTAGATTAACAAGCACTAAAAATAGAGTGTTACAATTTGTGTTGTAATGATTTGTATATTTATTTCATATAAATTGAGCCTATACAATAGGTGAAATTTCTATTACAATATAGATGAGGTAAAGAATGTTTATACGGTGTTAGCCAATAGATAGAAAAATACATTGCAATCTGAAAGTCCTCAGTGGTTGATACCTTTTAATGGCTAATGACACAGATTCTGAAGACACATACATATATACTACTAGTAAAAAGGCCCGATGCAATTGCATCGGGAGCAGGGTGAAATGAATTGTGTGTATACAGGCGGGCCAATGGGTAGCAGAGTATACAGGGGGCTCTGTGGGTAGCAGAGTATACAGGTGGGTCTGTGGGTAGTGGAGTATACAGGCGTGTGTGGTGGTGGTGGCAGAGTATACAGGTGTGTGTGGTGGTGGTGGCAGAGTATATAGGTGTCTGTGGTGGCATAGTATACAGGCATCTGTGTGGTGGCAGAGTATACAGGTGGGTCTGTGGGTAGTGGAGTATACAGGCGTGTGTGGTGGTGGTGGCAGAGTATACAGGTGTCTGTGGTGGTGGCGGCAGAGTATACAGGCGTGTGTGGTGGTGGCAGAGTGTACAGGCGTGTGTGGTGGTGGCGGCAGAGTATACAGGCGTGTGTGGTGGTGGCGGCACAGTATACAGGCGGGTGTGGTGGTGGCGGCAGAGTGTACAGGCGTGTGTGGTGGTGGCGGAAGAGTGTACAGGCATGTGTGGTGGTGGCGGCAGAGTGTACAGGCGTGTGTGGTGGTGGCAGAGTGTACAGGCGTGTGTGGTGGTGGCAGAGTGTACAGGCGTGTGTGGTGGTGGCAGAGTATACAGGCAGGTGTGGTGGTGGCGGCAGAGTATACAGGCGTCTGTGGTGGTGGCAGAGTGTACAGGTGTGTGTGGTGGTGGCAGAGTATACAGGCGTGTGTGGTGGTGGCAGAGTGTACAGGCGTGTGTGGTGGTGGCAGAGTGTACAGGCGTGTGTGGTGGTGGCAGAGTGTACAGGCAGGTGTGGTGGTGGCGGCAGAGTATACAGGCGTCTGTGGTGGCGGCAGAGTGTACAGGTGTGTGTGGTGGTGGCAGAGTGTACAGGCGTGTGTGGTGGTGGCAGAGTGTACAGGCGTGTGTGGTAGCGGCAGAGTGTACAGGCGTGTGTGGTGGCGGCAGAGTGTACAGGCGTGTGTGGTGGCGGCAGAGTGTACAGGGGTGTGTGGTGGCGGCAGAGTGTACAGGCGTGTGTGGTGGTGGCAGAGTGTACAGGCGTGTGTGGGTGGCGGCAGAGTGTAGAGGCGTGTGTGGTGGTGGCAGAGTGTACAGGCGTGTGTGGTGGCGGCCAGAGTGTACAGGCGTGTGTGGTGGCGGCAGAGTGTACAGGCGTGTGTGGTGGCGGCAGAGTGTAGAGGCGTGTGTGGTGGCGGCAGAGTGTAGAGGCGTGTGTGGTGGCGGCAGAGTGTACAGGCGTGTGTGGTGGTGGCAGAGTGTACAGGCGTGTGTGGTGGTGGCGGCAGAGTGTACAGGCGTGTGTGGTGGAGTGTACAGGCGTGTGTGGTGGCGGCAGAGTGTACAGGCGTGTGTGGTGGCGGCAGAGTGTACAGGCGTGTGTGGTGGTGGCGGCAGAGTGTACAGGCGTGTGTGGTGGCGGCAGAGTGTACAGGCGTGTGTGGTGGTGGCAGAGTGTACAGGCGTGTGTGGTGGTGGCGGCAGAGTGTACAGGCGTGTGTGGTGGAGTGTACAGGCGTGTGTGGTGGCGGCAGAGTGTAGAGGTGTGTGTGGTGGCGGCAGAGTGTACAGGCGTATGTGGTGGTGGCGGCAGAGTGTACAGGCGTGTGTGGTGGTGGCGGCAGAGTGTACAGGCGTGTGTGGTGGCAGAGTGTACAGGGTGTGTGGTGGCAGAGTATACAGGCGTGTGTGGTGGTGGAGTATACAGGCGTGTGTGGTGGTGGCAGAGTGTAGAGGCGTGTGTGGTGGTGGAGTATACAGGTGTCTGTGGTGCGCTCGTGCAAGGCAGGGGTTAAAAAAAATAAAAAAAGATTATGCTCACCTCACCCCGAGCCCCCGCCGTCTTCTGCCGTGTTCCGCCGTCTTCTGCCGTGTTCCGCTAGGCTCCCGGTGGCTGTGCAGGCTCCCGGTGCCTGGAGTGATCTTCTATCTACTGAGACTGAAGGAGCTGTGGTGATGTAAGAGTCACGTGACCCGCGATTTGCCTGGAGTAAGCTGGTGTCACGTGACTCTGACATCACCACAGGTCCTTCAGTCTCAGTAGATAGAAGATCACTGGAGGCACCGGGAGCCTGCACAGCCACCGGGAGCCTAGCGGAACACGGCAGAAGACGGCGGGAGAGGGCGGGAGACAGCGCGGGCTCGGGTAGAGGTGAGGATTTTTTTTTTTTTAGAGTAGTGCGGGTCTGCGGCTCGTGATGACGCTGCGCGTCATCACTCGCAGTCCCGCGCAAAGCATGTTGGGATTGGGCTACAGTGCCCAACTCCCGATTATATAAGTAGATACTTAAACAGGATGAGATGATGCAGTAAATATGACAGGTGACGTAAAGTAGAGTCAGGCGAGGGGGAAGAGGGGGGTAAGGAGCTGGGAAAGTGGAACCACAAGTCTAACATAAGAGAAAGAAGTGTCAAAGTTCATAGTCCTCTAACTTGAGTCTGTTGCAAGATTTGATATCCCTAAATGCCCTTTCATTTTACATAAAAACCCATGAATCCATGTGAAACATTTAATCCTGTTTTGAATGTGTCAAAGGTCGTTATCAGTTTGTATTCCCAAATTCTTCTCTCTCTGAGATTTGAAGTTGCTTTTTAAAATGAGCAGATTCATAAATGTATCACTGTGGTCAGGGCTGCAAAGATGCTTTGCTACAGGTAGATCCGTACGCTTGTTCTGAATTCTGCCCAGTCTCCCCTACGTATTATATTAGAATATAGATCTACTGTATAAGCTTGGAAATGTATACTACATAATGGTGACCTCATGTTAGAAAACGTAAGAAGATCTGTGGACAACACGTTATAGGCAAAGCATGTATATATTTTACTTGCTGATGTAATTAAATATTTTCCAGTGTGCTACATCTATAGCAATAATCAGAATAGAGGCGAGCAGAGGTATACTGTTCACTGCACAGAGTTAAGGGCACTTAAGCTTTAGGGAACATCCATTAAGCACTCACAGTAGAGACGTGACAGGTTAAAGCTTCACTTCTTACCTCTGCTGAAATATTACCCAAAGTTAAGCTTTATCACCTTTCCATGTCAAGTGACTAGTAGATATGTAGGGTCAAAACAGCTGACAGTTTTCCTTTAAGTACTACTTGGACTAAAGAATGTGAGAGTCTTGCTTTTCCCTACCCACACAAAAGGATTGACAGATTCCTCTATATACAATGTTGCATTTTAAAAGCTGTGCATCACTCCAAGTATAAAGAGGAAGCGGAATACAAAGACATTAATTATAGGTCCTGGCAACATTGCTCCTGCGTCTAAGATGTTAATCCTGAATCAAATCCTAGATAACCTGGAGGTGCATCTCAATGAATTAGAATATCATTAAAAAGTACATTTTTTCAGTAATTCGATACAAAAAGTGAAACACATATATTATACAGAGTCATTAAAGAGTGATCTATTTCAAGTGTTATTTCTGTAAATGTTGATGACTATGGTTTACAGCCAATGAAAACCCAAAGATAATTATCTCAGAAAATTAAAGTAGGGAGGATGAAGGGTTAAAAACTGCACTGCCATATTCAAGGGGTGAATATAATATTAATTTATTAGTCAATGCGTTTCAGGGCTCCCTGAAACATTGGCAATATGATATTGGTTTGTCCTGAGGAAGGGGCCAGGGAGCCCTGAGAAGCGGTGACTGATAAATCAATATTATATTCACCCTTTGATGTCTTGTGGAATATGGCAGCATGGTTTTCAACCCTTCATCCTCCCTATTCTATATGCACCACCCTGGGGACTGCAGCAGCTGTGATATGCTTTTATAGTGGTTCTGACTCTCGCAACCACACAAGGTGAAGCCTCTGATACCTAATTAGGGAATCTTTTATCTCTCAGACCCCTCATCTTTCCTAATTTAATTATCTGAGATTTTTTCATTGGCTGTAAGCCATAATCATCAACATTAACAGAACCAAACACTTGAAATAGATCACTCTGTTTGTAATGACTCTATATAATATATGTGTTTCACTTTATGTATTGAATTACAGAAATAAATTAACCTTTGAAGATATTCTAATTCATTCAGATGAACCTGTATACCGTATATTCCTGAGCTCTGTCAATAACTATCCTATGCTACATGGGAAAGAGTGGTTGATTTATAAAATCTTACCAACTCCACTCTTTAAAAAAATAAATAAATAATGACAAAGGTCATGTTTTTGTAGTTAAATAGAGGGAAGAGAGGGAATCACTTCATGGATCTTCGCTGCACCAATGATGAAATAAGTTGAAGAAACCACAGTTGTCAGGGCAATGATGGTTTTAATTCAAACGCGTTTAGAGGCCAAATCCCAGCTCCTTCTTCAGGGAACCAACTTGGGTTACACAACTGTCCCAGGTGAATAGTGACAAAAAAACCTTTCACGGTTTCAGTTTTTGGGATAAGACCCCATTGCACTTTCTCTCCTCTCCCATAGTTTAAAGTCACATGTTTTTGTAAATGACACATAACATTCCTCTAATATGTTTGAGGAAAAATTAATATTCATTATTATTAGTTTCAAGACTTTGGTTGTTTAGTCAGCGATTACTTAGCACAATACCATTGTCACATCTCCATCAGAGGCTGCTCCTGCCATATCTTCTTCTTTCATCAGACCCCGCAGTATTGACTCTAAAGGCCCTGTCACACGTGTCAACCAAGGCTGCGATGTCAGAAGCGATGTGCGGCGCGCGCGGTCGCTTCCGACATCGCAGCCTTGGTGTCACACGGCAACATGTTGCTGGTGACGCCACAGCGATGCGGGCGGAGCCATCGCTTACTGGGCTGGGATCAACCCAGCAAGCGATCCGCAGCAATGCTGCGGTATAGGCTGGATCGCCGCCAACATTGCTATTGCGGTCAGACTGCGCGATCCAGTCTAATTGCTGGTTGCAGATTGACAGGTTTACGTTCATCCTTGTAAACCTGTCAACCTGCGACCAGCGATAAATCGTAGTTGCGTTGCGCTGTCACACAGCACGACACACTTGCGATATCGCTAGCGACATCGCTGATGCATCACTTTTCGGCGATGTCGCTAGCGACATTGACACGTGTGACAGGGCCTTAAGTGCTGCTGGTGAAAGAAGAGACGTTAGTGCCAGAAATTTGGACAACACAGGCTCTGCCCATTCACTAGGGTTAGACTGGAAGGGACCTGCAGTACTTTCTAGTCTGAAAGAGTGGGTGTGTGCTGTCCAGCTCCTAGCTTTAGCTTCCAGATTTCTCCTGGAAAGTGCCTGATATAGCTTATGCTTCCCTGGTTAGGTCTTGCTCTCCTGCTCTGACTTTTCTTTTCCTTTATAACCTCAGTCTATTTTTGGATGCTTCTCCTGCTTGAAGATTTTATATTTTGCTTCCATTTTGGTTTTGACTCGGCTCCCCGATTATTCTTCTGGATCCTTATTTTGTCTTTTTCATGACCTTTTTCAAGATTTGTCCCTGATTGACAACTATTTTTGTCTCTGGTTTGCTCCATGGCAGCCCATGCATAGGCAGCTGGACCCTGAAACACAGAAAAAATAGTGAAAAAAATGAAAAAAATACTCTGCTGTATTAAATAAAGTAAGAAGCAAGTGCTGATAAAAAAAATGTAAAAATGACGGGTATTTGGTTGATACGTTTTTTGCAAAAAAACTAACGTAAGCTGCTCTACCATTGCATCAAGGTAACCCGTGTCAGAGCAGTCCCTAACTGATGTATTTAAAAACCTGATCAAATGTATAGCACCTATAAGACAGGATTTAGACAGGAACATGTCCAAAACGGACACGCTGCAGAAGACAACTTTTTATGTGCTAGGCTCACAGGGAGTGGCAGGAGGCTCCCTTTCTTGCAGACACAAGAAACAAATTAGAAACAAAATAGTGAGCCAATCACACAGTGAACAAGTCTGTAGGACAGTGTTCACACCACCTAGAATTTGAAACACAGAAAAAATAGTGAAACAAATCTGAAAAATAATCTGCTGTATTAAATAAAGCAAGAAGCAAGTGCTGATAAAAAAATGTAAAAAAAGCCAGGTATTGGTTGATAAGTTTTTTGCAAAAAAAAGTAACATAAGCTGCTCTACCAAAGCGTCAAGGTAAGCCATGTCAGAGCAGTCCCTAACTGATGTATTTAAAAACCTGATCAAATGTATAGTACCTGTCTGAATCCTGTCTTATAGGTACTATACATTTGATCAGGTTTTTAAATTCATGAGTCATTCACTTCCGAGTTAGTCATTACTCAGTCCTGCGCTCGGCAGTTTCCGCTGGCGCTAAGCAGTGTTGCGGCTGTGAAGGCAGAGTTCACTCGCGGTCATAACCCCAGCTATGACCTGAGGTGAACTCTGACTGTCAAAGTCAGTGCTCAGCCTGCTCTCCCTATACATAGACGTGTGTCTATGCAGAGTGATGTAGCAGAGCTGAGACTCCTTCCCATTTGGACTACATTGTGCAGAAAATTATTTTTTTAATAAAGATGGAGTCTAGAAGTGTAGTTTGTTTTTTTTTCTAGTAAAACTTTTTTTCTCTGTGTTGTGTTTTTTTTTTAACACTTTACTAGAAATTCATGGTGGTCATGTCTAATATTGGGGTGACCCTATGAATTTTGGGCTTAGGGCCAGCTGATAATACAAAGCTGGCCCTAACCCCTTTATTACCCAGTGAGCCAACGCACCAGGGCCCTGGATGAGTTGGGTACAGCGCCAAAAGATGGCACTTCTATGAACGCGACATTTTCTGGAGTGGCTGCGGACTGCAATTTGCAGCAGGGGGGCCCAGAGAAAGCTTGGGCCTCCCTGCGCTGCGGATTTCAGCCCCCAGAATGCCTAGTTGTTTCTGGCTGGACACAGAAATAGCGCAAAGCCCCACGTATTTTTTTTTTATTATTTCATGAAATTCATGAAATAATAAAAAAAAGGGCTTCCCTACATTTCTGTTTCCAGGCAGGTACAAATAGGCAGCTGGGGGTTGGGGACAGCCCGTTCCTGCCTGCTGTACCTGGCTGGCGTACAAAAATACGGTGAAGCCCACGTCAAATTTTTAGGAAAGATTCATAAAAAAAAACACATTTAGGGACTGCATCTTTATTAACCCCTCGACTCTCATCTCTGTGCTGAACACTCTCAGCACTGGTTCATCAGAGACAAAGGAGAAGAAAAAAGTTTCTATCCTCATGGTCCCTGAAGTAGAGCCCGGAGCACTGTGGCATTGTAAGGGGGGTAACTATGGTCACCCGAGGACTGCTCCGGTCATGGGTCCAGATTCCTCGTGCATTGTTTCACTGGGTAATAATACAAAGCTGGCCCTAACCCCTTTATCAGCTGGCCCTAAGACGAAATTCATGGGGTCACACCAATATTAGACATGACCCCCAAGAATTTCTAGTAAAGTGTTAAAAAAAAACACAACACAGAGAAAAAAAGTTTTATTATAAAAAAAAAAACAGCACTTAGAGACTCCATCTTTATTAAAAAATAATCTTCCGTCCGACGTAGTCCAATCCAGTCTTCTTCTTTAGCTCAGCTACATCTCTGGTAGAGAACCTCTACCAGAGATGTAGCTGAGCTCTGCTCCCGGTCATGGGACAGTTCATGTGAGTTCATGCTGCATGAACTCAGATGAACCCTGACAGCACTGCGCGGCTACTTCAAATGAACAGCTGATCAGCATCAGCTGATACCTCAGCTGTTCATTTGAAATAACCGACAGGAAAGCCGGCAGTGAGAAGACTTCACCGCCAGCTTTCCCATTCTGTGCTGCGCTCCCTGCTCCCTGATGCTCCCTCCCCACTCCCCCGCCGCCTCACTGCCCGATGTTAAGTTAGGACCAGGTGGGGAGTGCAGAACCAGGGAGCGGGGAGGGGGCATCAGGGAGCGGGGAGCGCAGCACAGAATGGGAAAGCCGGCAGTGAAGTCTTCTCACCATGGGCTTCCCCACCTGGGTCCTTTGCTCCCCACTCCTTTGTGCTGCGCTCCCCACCCGGTCCTAACTCAGGATTGGGGTGGGAGGTGGTGGGGGAGCATAGGATCGGGATGGGAGGTGAAGGATTGGGCTGAATGATAGTTTTAAAGCCGTCGGCTTTTTACCACCGGCTTTTAAACAAGCATGCACCCATTTCAGCGTTTTCATCAGCCACCAGACCACTGTGTAGGGTCCAGCTGAGGAATTACTCGGCTTACTCATTTTCCCCATTGACTTACATTAGACTCGCTACTCGTATCGAGTACCTGAATATTGGGACCTACTCGTTACGAGTATAGCGAGTCTGAATATTTTACTACTCACTCATCCCTAGTTGTCGTACACATTAGAGTATGGCAAGAAAGCTGCTGTTCTATTAATGTAAAAATAAATTAAAATATTGAAAAAAAATGATGTGTGCTCCCCCGTACATTGATGCACAGTGCAGATAGACCACATGCCTGAGAGCTACTGCCCCAGCTATGTGTGTTATGTTGGTTGGGTGTCAAAATATGGTGAACCTTGTTCAGATTTTTTAAAATTTAAATAAATAATTAAATAAAAATAGTGTGGTGTCCACCCCAATTTTGATACTTTAACCTCTCCTGGCGAATGCACATTACAGTACTTTGCTCTGCCTTCAGCAGGGCAGAGCAAAGTGCACAAGTACAGGAGCACAATGGAAAAGACTGTTTGTGGGTGATGTAGGATGTGTCACCCACAAAAAGAAGAGAAGAGGACGGCATTCACAGAAAGAAAGGAGGCGCCAGACTGAGACCTGCGACATGCGTTGGACTAGACCAGGGGTCCCCAACCTTTTTTGCTCCGGGGACCGGCGTCAAACAAGATAATTTCTCCGAGGCCCGGCGGGGGGATGTTATAGGGGGCGGGGCTTTGATCATATGGGGTGGGGCCATGTAAAAGGGGTGGGGTTTAGTATCCTGTTTCCCCGAATGATGCATTATATCTTATTTGCGGGGAATGTCTTATTTCTCTATCCCCTTGCAGCCCCAGCCTCCTTCTGCAGCCCCAGCCTCCTTTTCCAGCCCCGAGCCTCCTCTTTCAGACCTCAGCCTCCTTTTCCAGACCCCAGGATACTCTTCCAGCCATAACCTGCTGTTCCATCCCCCAGCCTCCTCTTTAACCCCCCAGCCTCCTCTTTAACCCCCAGCCTCCTCTTCCAGCCATAACCTGCTTTTCCATCCCCAGCCTTCTCTTTAACCCCCAGCCTCCTCTTTAACCCCCCAGCCTCCTCTTTAACCCCCCAGTCTCTTTAACCCCCCAGCCTCCTCTTTAACCCCCCAGTCTCCTCTTTAACCCCCCAGCCTCCTCTTTAACCCCTCAGTCTCCTCTTTAACCCCCCCAGCCTCCTCTTTAACCCCCCAGTCTCCTCTTTAACTTCCCAGCCACCTCTTTAACCCACAGTCTCCTCTTTAACCCCCAGCCTCCTCTTTAAACCCCCCAGCCTCCTCTTTAACCCCCCAGTCTCCTCTTTAACCTCATCCTTCTCTTTAACCCCCCAGCCTCCTCTTTAACCCCCCCAGCCTCCTCTTTAACCCCCCAGTCTCCTCTTTAACCCCTCAGCCTTCTCTTTAACCCCCAAGCCTCCTCTTTAACCCCCCAGCCTCCTCTTTAACCCCCCAGCCTCCTCTTTAACCCCCAGCCTCCTCTTCCACCATAACCTGCTTTTCCATCCCCCAGCCTCCTCTTTAACCCCCCAGTCTCCTCTTTAACCCCCCAGCCTCCTCTTTAACCCCCCAGTCTCCTCTTTAACCTCATCCTTCTCTTTAAACCCCCAGCCTCCTCTTTAACCCCCCAGCCTCTTCTTTAACCCCTCAGCCTTCTCTTTAACCCCCAGTCTCCTCTTTAACCCCCCCCTGTCTTATTTCTCTATCCCCTTGCAGCCCCAGCCTCCTTCTGCAGCCCCAGCCTCCTTTTCCAGCCCCCAGCCTCCTCTTTCAGACCTCAGCCTCCTTTTCCAGACCCCAGGATACTCTTCCAGCCATAACCTGCTTTTCCATCCCCCAGCCTCCTCTTTAACCCCCAGCCTCCTCTTTAACCCCCAGCCTCCTCTTCCAGCCATAACCTGCTTTTCCATCCCCCAGCCTTCTCTTTAACCCCCAGCCTCCTCTTTAACCCCCCAGCCTCCTCTTTAACGCCCCAGTCTGTTTAACCCCCAGCCTCCTCTTTAACCCCCCAGTCTCCTCTTTAACCCCCCAGCCTCCTTTTTAACCCCTCAGCCTCCTCTTTAACCCCCCCAGCCTCCTCTTTAACCCCCCAGTCTCCTCTTTAACCCCCAGCCACCTCTTTAACCCACAGTCTCCTCTTTAACCCCAGCCTCCTCTTTAAACCCCCCAGCCTCCTCTTTAACCCCCCAGTCTCCTCTTTAACCCTCAGCCTTCTCTTTAACCCCCAAGCCTCCTCTTTAACCCCCAGCCTCCTCTTTAACCCCTCAGCCTCCTCTTTAACCCCCCAGCCTCCTCTTCCACCATAACCTGCTTTTCCATCCCCCAGCCTCCTCTTTAACCCCCCAGTCTCCTCTTTAACCCCCAGCCTCCTCTTTAACCCCCCAGTCTCCTCTTTAACCTCATCCTTCTCTTTAACCCCCCAGCCTCCTCTTTAACCCCCCAGCCTCTTCCTTAACCCCTCAGCCTTCTCTTTAACCCCCCAGTCTCCTCTTTAACCCCCCAGCCTCCTTTTTAACCCCCCAGTCTCCTCTTTAACCCCCCAGCCTCCTCTTAACCCCCCAGCCTCCTCTTTAACCCCTCAGCCTCCTCTTTAACCCCCCAGCCTCCTCTTTAACCCCCCAGTCTCCTCTTTAACCCCCCAGCCTCCTCTTTAACCCCCCAGTCTCCTCTTTAACCCCCCAGCCTCCTTTTTAACCCACCAGTCTCCTCTTTAACCCCCCAGTCTCCTCTTTAACCCCCCAGCCTCCTCTTTAACCCCCCCAGCTTCCTCTTTAACCCCTCAGCCTCCTCTTTAACCCCCCCAGCCTCCTCTTTAACCCCTCAGCCTCCTCTTTAACCCCCCCAGCCTCCTCTTTAAACCCCAGTCTCCTCTTTAACCCCCAGCCTCCTCTTTAACCCCAGTCTCCTTTTTAAACCCCCAGCCTCCTCTTTAACCCCCCAGCCTCCTCTTTAACCCCTCAGCCTCCTCTTTAACCCCCCCAGCCTCCTCTTTAACCCCTCAGCCTCCTCTTTAACCCCCCCAGCCTCCTCTTTAACCCCCAGTCTCCTCTTTAACCCCAGCCTCCTCTTTAACCCCAGTCTCCTCTTTAACCCCCAGCCTCCTTTTTAAACCCCCCAGCCTCCTCTTTAACCCCCCAGTCTCCTCTTTAACCTCATCCTTCTCTTTAACCCCCCACCCTCCTCTTTAACCCCCCCAGACTCCTATTTAACCCCCCAGTCTCCTCTTTAACCCCTCAGCCTTCTCTTTAACCCCCCAGCCTCCTCTTTAACCCCCCAGTCTCCTCTTTAACCCTCAGCCTTCTCTTTAACCCCTCAGCCTCCTCTTTAACCCCCCCAGCCTCCTCTTTAACCCCCCAGTCACCTCTTTAACCTCATCCTTCTCTTTAACCCCCAGCCTCCTCTTTAACCCCCAGCCTCCTCTTTAACCCCCCCGGCCTCCTCTTTAACCCCCCAGCCTCCTCTTTAACCTCATCCTTCTCTTTAACCCCAGCCTCCTCTTTAACCCCCCAGTCTCCTCTTTAACCCCCAGCCTCCTCTTTAACCCCCAGCCTCCTCTTTAACCTCATCCTTCTCTTTAACCCCCAGCCTCCTCTTTAACCTCATCCTTCTCTTTAACCCCCAGCCTCCTCTTTAACCCCCCCAGTCTCCTCTTTAACCCCCAGCCTCCTCTTTAACTCCCCCAGCCTCCTCTTTCAGCCACAATCTCTCTTACCACACACACACACACACAGACGCACTTCGTTCACCAGCACCCCCCATCCCCCACACCTCCTGTATCACGTCCTCTCTCTTCTTTTCCTCAGAGAAGCCATCAGCCAATCACAGTGCAAAAGCCACTAGCCAATCAGGGCCTGGCTGCTGCACCGTGATTGGCCGATGGCTTCTATTCACAGAGCTGAGGAAAAGAAGAGAGGGACGTAGTGAATGATGCAGGGGGCGGTGACGTCTCCGGGAGCCGCCGCAGAGCTCAGCTTAGCTGAGCACACTGTGTAGTGCTGGTCTGCGGCTGTGCGGACCGGCACCCAGACCCCCGCGGCCCGGTCCTGGACCGCCGCCCGGTGGTTGGGGACCCCTGGACTAGACCATCCTTCAGGTAAGTATAATAAAGGCTGTTTTATTGCATTATTCAGATAG
Organism: Allobates femoralis; assembly: GCA_033576535.1. Taxonomy (NCBI): domain Eukaryota; kingdom Metazoa; phylum Chordata; class Amphibia; order Anura; family Aromobatidae; genus Allobates; species Allobates femoralis. The sequence goes on along the minus strand of JARQOC010000001.1, from coordinate 167,075,806 downwards.
ACCTTGGGACTTATATACAGAATTCCAGAGTGCTGCAGATAAGGCCTTACTAGTGGTGTCCACAGCTTATATGCAAAAAACACTTGCTGTCAGGTTCACGTTAAACATATTTTCACTTAGTTTTTATAGAAAGAAAAAGAAAGAAAAATGTATTTATAATAATAATAATATAATATTATTATTTATATTATATAAATATATATATTTTATATATTATATAAAGAATTAATTTTTGTATTTCGTGCTAACCACAGGCAGCGCTGGCTTCTTGGGTTTTTTATTTTTTATTGGTTTGGGCTGACCACCACTTTTTGCCTTGTCTTTATTGTGATTGTTTTAGGCCACTGTACACACACACAGCAGACACACCCTGCCCATAGGCTCTGCTTGATTTTTACAAATGTGTCTGGGCCTGTTACACCCTCATCCATGGTTGCTTGTCTTGTAGTGTGAGGGGCAGATCTGATAATTTCTGGAAGTCATGTCTGCACCTGGTTGGCCTTTATGTGAGTTTGCTCTTCTGGCGCAGTGGGAGTGGTTCAGAAATGCTTCAGGTACATGTGTATTTATTATAATCTTGCTTTTAATGTATTCAGGAGGCCATAATGGCACAGCCTATATAAAAAACATAGAGTAGGACTGCCCATCTGAGAATGCCGTGATGTGGCAGGGTAGCTCAAAGAATTGATCAATTGTTTGCCAAATGTCTCAGTTTTAAAGTACAGTTAGAAATTAATATGTGCAAGTGCACTTTTTGTACTGCATGCTAACCACAGGCAGAACTGGCTTCTTGACTTTTTTATTTATCATGATGGTATACGTTAACAGGATGTATAGATAAACAGGTGACTTTTTTGGTATAGGTAAACAGGTGACTTAATTTCAGCAGTATATTATATGGCAGCTGTTTTATCTCAACATAATACACCAATTTTCTTATTATTTTACAAAATAGAAACAATAATAATAATACTGACGCCATTATTGTTTTCTGTAAGGTCATGAAAGTGATGTATAAACTTGTGGAATACCATCCAAAAGCAAATATCTTTCACTTGCAAAGAACACTCTTAAAACCTTTTCAAATGCAACAGCTCTCTTCCTGAAAATCCAGAAGTGATGTAAAATAAACATAAATCTGAAGTGGATACATTAGAGATTCATGTAATCTCATCATCAGTTTCCCCAGGGCTTTACAGCCCATACAAATGCTGCTACTATGCAGCATAACCTTCCGTACGACCTTATTTATGTCGTCTACTCTTTTCTTTTGTGTAACATTCCATTGGGTACTATTGTAGACATATATATTTACAGAGACATTTGTTTATTGCAGTATTAAACAGTTCTTGCTTGTAATGCGCTATATTTTAAGAATTTACACTTTCAAGAAGCAGCAGTCTACATACCTCCAATATATACCTTAGCATGAACAATGGAGTAATATTTAATATGAAATTCTTAAAATCTTAATCGTAATCTATGTTGAATTCTAGTTAAATACTACAAAGAATAGAAACACACTCAAACACCGTTAAGTGCTCAAGGTTAAGGGGCTAATCGATACAAAAATTTAACCCTGGTAAACATCAAAAAAGTGAAAATATGATAGTTGTTTTTTTTATTTGTCTTGTGCAAAGGTGTATGGTTTCCAAAATACCGACGTTTAGGCTCAGGTATGAGTCTTCATCAGGATGACAATCTGTACATATAGAATCACAAAAAAAGTGTTACAGTCAGTTATATGATACAGTTTATATAACATTACAATCAGAAAAAAATTATATCCTCAGGTGTTCTACATATAAGACCTTAAAAAAGTGATAGGTGTTTGTGTAAAAGGCCGTTTAGTGAAGATCCGTGTTCGTATGAAAGAAAAGAGAAGAAAAGAAAAGAATGATGGTGAAGTTCAGAGAGAGGTCATATATTATAAGAAAGTGTTGAAATGGAGCAAAAGATGGCAAAAGTAGAATATATGGAGAGAGGTTGTTCAAGGGGACCTGTCACCAGAAAAATGCAGCACAATGTGCAGACACCATGTTATAGAGCTGGGGGAACTGAGTAGATTGATATATAGTTTTGTGAGACAAAATTCAGTATAACCTGTGATTTCATCATTTAAACCTCTGCTCTTTCTGGGATTTTGGGTCCAGAGGGTGGTCCTATCAGTGACTGGCAGCTATACTTGTATAAGTGTTCATACAGAAACAGCTGTCAGTAACTGATAGGGCCGCTCACTGGACCCAAAATCCCAGAAAGAGCAGGGATTTAAATGATGAAATCAAAGGTTATTCTAAATCTTGTCTCACAAAACAATATATCAATCTACTCTGTCCCCCTCTGCTCTATAACATGGTGCCTGCAGATTGCACTGCATTTTCATGGTGATGGGTTCTCTTTCACCTCCTAGAAGAGATGCTGAAAATTGTGATGGGAGTAGACTGGTATGAATGCCCTTAGGGTACCATTCACAGTAGTCTGCAGAAAAAGGAGTTATTAATAGACACATAGTGATACAGGGGACATTATATTTTTGGTCTAGGAATTTATGCACACTTATTAGTACTGTAGTAGTAGTACTTCAATTGAAAGATATGGCTTTAATCCTGTGATACACTGTGTTGCCTATGGCAAGAGAGGAAAGGACATATCAGTACATTACGTGCTTGTTCCCGTAAGGTAATTCTCCAATTAACTACATTGTATTAGCCAGCCGGAGTGGTTCTGGAGATGAAGAGACCCCTATGATTGTCCTGGTAAAGGAGCTACATGTGTTCTTTTTGTGAGTTATTAAAGCAACAGAATAGAATAGAAAAGGGATAAAGGTAATCACTGGTTTCCTTATGGGAACAGATAGGTGGAGCAAAGGGATTTTGGTTCAGAAAGAGGAAAAAGATGGTTGCTTTGGAAAAAAAGAATTGCTTTAATGTATGGTATTTAGTTAGTATACCATGGGTATCATATAGTAACATAGTAACATAGTAACATAGTTTTTAAGGTTGAAGGAAGACTTTAAGTCCATCTAGTTCAACCCATAGCCTAACATGTTGATCCAGAGGAAGGCAAAAAAACCCCCATGTGGCAACACTAATCTCCACATTGGGGGAAAAAATTCCTTCCTGACTCCAGATACGGCAATCAGACTAATTCCCTGGATCAACGCCTTATCAAAGAATCTAGTATATATAACTGGTAATATTATAGTTTTCAAGAAAGGCATCCAGGCCCTTCTTAAATGTTAGTAGTGACTCACTCATTACAACATCATGTGGCAGAGAGTTCCATAGTGTCACTGCTCTTAAGAGCTAAAGTTATTTTATAAGTGTAGAAGGTGATACTCAGGATATTATCTACAGTAGTGGGGGGTGGGCTTCATATTTCCTTCTGTTTAAAAGAGATGGAGTTTTTAGGTGGATTCTCTCACAAGGTCATAAGGTAAAGATAAAGAAGCCATCAATACCTCTTGCTCTGAAGTATTAGTTTGTGTTGCTATGTGTATCAGGTGATGAGGTTGACCACTCCCCCAGCCTTTAATTAGTCTCATGACCCATCTCCTGATGCCGCTGATAGAGTTCATTTTCTTCAAGACTGTGAGATGTGTGGATGCTGTTTGAAATTCCTGCTGAAGCTGTCCTGCAGCTTTCCAGGAGATTGCTATCCCATGTGGGAGTTGCAGTGCTTTTCCCAGTCCCAGTGGAGATGAGGGAGTGTTAGCCTAGGGCTAGTCAGGAGCAGGGCAAGTGTGGCGGCCCAGACATCCTCCCCTTCAAAGGTATTTCTGCGAACAGGGTCAGCTAGGGACCCCCAGTCAAAGCGTCAGACTAGTTCCCCTAACTACCATTGGCCCATCACTGTAATCCTTCTACCTAACACTTTTGTCCATTTAAACCACCTGTAACATTATCAGTGACCTACCATATTTCTGAAGCCATATGACTACATCACAAGATTTTGCATGCCTGGTTCAGGACTTCTCTGAGAGATTGCTGAATTGTATACCCAGATGGTGCAGCAGCTCTATCGAGTTGTTGGGTGTCTGGCCCAGGATATGCCAGAACCTGAGATATCTCTTTTTGATTGATTTTCTGGAGCGAAAGAAAAAAAATGTTGTGTTTAGAAAAACCTGTATGCTATATTTCAGGCTTTGTCCTCGTTTATCAGAGAGTGAGGAACATTGCACGTCGAATATATTTTCCCTTCTAAAGGGGGATTCCCAGACCTTGGCCTTCTTTCTACCAACCAATTCTCCATCTTTGCTGACAGTGGATGACTTTTTCATGGTGTTGTCTCAGGTTTATGGTGAACCGGATAGAGTGTCTTTTGCAGAGTGTAATCTCTGTAAACTCAAGCAGATGATGCAGGCAGTTGAGGAGTACTGCTCACAGTTTCGGAGATGGGCTACTGATGCTGAGTGGAATGACCCTGCCCTCAGGAGTCAGTTCTGTTTGTGTTTATCGGCAATACATCAGGACACGCGTTTTCAGCATACTGCTCCTAAATCATTGGAGGTTGCCATGTCCCTTGCCATCATCAGAGTAGACAGAAGCCTTAGAGGTAGACCTAGACTAACCTTGCCCCAGAGGTGATCTCTCCTGAGGAGATTCCACAAGAAAGGGATTCCTGAGGAGAGATTTGATGAACTTATGCAATTGGAGAAGGTAGCATCTCATGCTAGGCCATATGTAGTTTATCAGGTTGGGAGGTAATGCTTTTATTGTGGTCAAGATGATCATTTTATTTGGGTCTGACTGCATCACTCCAAATCTGTTACTCAGCCGCTGAAGTTCTGTGAGGATGAGTCCGAGGGTGCTACTGTCTCAGCAGTGTTGGTCAGGTCTGGTCCTATGTCTCCAGCGGGGGTGTTTAACCCCTTTACCACCAAATTGGATAATGAGGGTTGTCTGTTTGATTTTTTTCAAATAAATTATTTTTCATGGTGGTGCATTATTTACTATTTATTTAGAGGTTCCTAATGGCTGGGTCATTTTCCCGATATTAGGAACCTCAGGCTTAATGTCAGCTGCCAATACAAAACTGATATTAACCTCATTATTACCAAGTATGCCACCAGCACAAGGGCAACTGGAAGAGTCAGGTACAGTGCCAGAAAATGACACTTCAATGAATTCTTTATTTTCTGGGGCAGCTACAGGCTACAATTCACCCAAGAGTTCTGGGCTCCCTATGCTGAGGATCCCAGCCCCCAGCTGCCAAGTTATACCTGGCTTGCAACCAAAAATATGGCAAAGCCCATCATTTTTAAAAAAAATATTTCTAGAAATAATACAAAAAAAAAATGTTCGGCTTCGCCCTATTTTTGGTAGCCAGCCAGGTACAACTAGGCATCTGGGGATGGGTGGTAGCCCGTAGCTGTCTAGTTGTACCTGGCTGGCAACCAAAAATACAGCAAAGCACACATCGATTTTTTAAATTATTTCTAGGGATAATTAAAATCAAAGGGTTCTGCTGTATTTTTGTTTATCCAGCCAAGTAAAACTAAGCAGCTGGGGGTGGCTGACAGCCTATACTTGCCTGCTGTACCTGTTCTGGGGACCAAAATATAGCAGAGCTCCATGTCATCAGCGCAAAATCCTCACTAAATACACAATATATACTCACTGTGTGAACAATGCTGCGTATTTGCTAAGTATTTTGGATCTTACATTGTGTACTATCGGTGAAAATTGATGCAAAATACCCTGAAAGAATGAACATGCTGCAGATTTATCCACGTGAAAATGCGCGCTATTTCCGTCATGGGAAAATTTGCAGCATGGGCACACTTCAATATTACCATACACTTTGCAGGGAAGGTGCTGTCCTGCAGAATTGTCAGAAATATGCAGGAAAAACGTAGGAAAATCATGGCAAAAAATGCAGGAAATCCACAGAGTCGGCACATAGCCTAAAATTCACAAACAAGGTCCCCGCTGAAAACCGTCACTCCTTCTCTTCTGAGCTCGGCTGTGTGTGCCCAAAAATTGTTTTTCCACCAGATATGACTATTTACAAACAAATGGGGATGAGAAGGCAGGGAGCTGGAGAGTTTACTGGTGAGGTAAGTGGAACGATTTTTATACATTTTTACATATTATAGTTATTAAGCTCTGGTGTCTCTAAAGACTGCAGAGCATAAAAAAGGACATTAATAACTTGGAGTAAAATGTCTTTTCAAATTAACTTTCCCAGGAAAAAATGCGCAAACATGCAAATTCGAATTTTGCCAGATCCGATAATCTCTAATTGGAACAAAGCTTGGAAACATAAATATAGCTTTTTGTTATCATAAAATATTTGTCTTTTTAAACACAATCAAGTACTGCTTTTGGCAATATATACTTGAAAATGAGCTATTGTCTTGCTATTTGACCTTTTCAATGATCTTTCTTGTACTTTTTAGAAGAATGATGCTGATACAGAACAATTGCTAAGAAATAGCTCATGCCAAAATAATTATTGATTGTAGCTAACTGCACTATTTTATACAAGCTAGTTTTTCATTGTAGGCAGAACAGTGTCATTGAAATATCTGTTTTAGCACGTACAGCTTAGAGACGTGATTGTTAGATTTTATAGGTAACATGACCTGATAGGCAAAGAACCAATTCTGCCATCAGCATCAAATATATTGGTAAATTCTATAGGTTACACGTACCTGTTATATAAAAGAACATTATTCAGACTAAGTAAGTTACTGTATTGTCTTATTTCATAAACTAGTTGTAGACTTAGGGACCTTTCACATCATTACCGCATGTAACGGCCAACTTGCGGCAAGCACCCATTTATTCTCTATGGGACTTGCGGTAGGTGCATCACGAGCAGTTTTGCCGCGATCCAGCAAATCTGGCACTTGCGGCAAATAAAAATAAAACGGTTAGCTGCGTTTTTTTGACTTGGGGCAAGTGCCAGATTTGTTGGATTGCGGCAAAAAATGCACTTACGGCACCTGCCACAAGTCCCATAGAGAATGAATGCGGCTGCAGATGCGGTAAATCAGCCAGATCTGCTGTGATTCAGCAAAAACACTGATGTGAAAGCAGCCTTTGCAAATTGTTAGAAATATTTTACAATAATATAAAGGATTTTTTAGATATAGAAGAATAGAACTTTTTATCTCAAGGGATTACTTTGAATTACTGGTTTCGAAGCCTCCTGACAAATTGAAATGACAAGGTCTAACCAACGGGCATTTTTGTCGAATGTTATTAAGGAAATGAGTCACAGATGCTTCTTCTTCTATAAGTATCATTTGTTTTTAGGTAGAACAAAAATGATAATTTCATAGAGTAGATGCACATAAATCAGAAGGTTATGTTGGTTAGATTTCTTTAGGGATTCTTAAATTCCTACTTTGCTTAATGCTTAATGCTTTCATAACTTATTAGAGCAGTACATGTTTCCAATACATGTGTCCTTGACTATCTTTTATAGTAACGTTGTTGTTGTCTGCTGTAGGAGTGCCACATATTGCTTTTATGAAAACCTATTTCATTGTGGATGTATACTTTTAGGGATAGAACTAGGGCTTTAAAGCAATGCTGTCACTAATTGTGTGCAATTACATTATTACATATATAAATATATATATATAAATACACAAATATATAAATTTTAGCTGTAGAGACCAGTGTTTCCTGGACATAGTAAATACATAGTAACATAGTAACATAGTTTTTTAAGGTTGAAGGAAGACTTTAAGTCCATCTAGTTCAACCCATAGCCTAACATGTTGATCCAGAGGAAGGCAAAAAAACCCCCATGTGGCAACACTAATCTCCACATTGGGGGAAAAAATTCCTTCCTGACTCCAGATACGGCAATCAGACTAATTCCCTGGATCAACGCCCTATCAAAGAATCTAGTATATATAACTGGTAATATTATAGTTTTCAAGAAAGGCATCCAGGCCCTTCTTAAATGTTAGTAGTGACTCACTCATTACAACATCATGTGGCAGAGAGTTCCATAGTCTCACTGCTCTTACAGTAAAGAATCCGCGTCTGTGATTATGATTAAACCTTCTTCCCTCCAGACGTAGAGGATGCCCCCTTGTCCCAGTCTCAGGCCTAAGAGTAAAGAGATCATTAGAAAGGTCTCTGTACTGCCCCCTCATATATTTATACATTATTATAATATCACCCCTAAGCCTTCGTTTTTCCAAGCTAAATAACCCCAAGTTTAATAACCTGTCTTGGTATTGCAGACCCCTTAGTCCTCTAATGACTTTTGTCGCTCTTCTCTGGACCCGCTCTAGTTCAGCTATGTCTTTCTTATACACCGGAGACCAGAATTGTACACAGTATTCTAAGTGTGGTCGCACTAGTGACTTGTATAGAGGTAAAATTATGTTCTCCTCATGAGCATCTATGCCTCTTTTAATACATCCCATTATTTTATTTGCCTTTGCAGCAGCTGCCTGACACTGGCCACTAAATGTGAGTTTGTCATCTACCCATACACCCAGGTCTTTTTCAGTGACAGTTTTGCCCAGTGTTTTACAATTAAGCACATAATTATACCTTTTGTTTCCTCTGCCCAAGTGCATGACTTTACATTTATCCCCATTAAAGCGCATTTGCCATTTAGCAGCCCAAGCTTCTAGTTTACATAAATCCTCCTGTAATATAAAATTGTCCTCCTCTGTATTGATTACCCTGCAGAGTTTAGTGTCATCTGCAAATATTGAGATTCTACTCTGTATGCCCCCTACAAATAACTGTGCTTAGTTATAACAAAATAGAATGATTATTTTATACGTAAAAAATTTTGCATGATATATTCAATACTACAGATTTGCAACAGTAGTTGACTAGATGATTAGTAATAAAATACTATAGATTACTATACAGTCCAGGTATAGAAAACAACTAGGTGGCACTCACCATTTGTTCGTAGGTGCTTTCTTTATTGAAGAGGTGCGGGCAGGGGGTGCATGAAGGTACAGACAACAGGACCTGTTGTCTGTACCTTCATGCACCCCCTCCCCACACCTCTTCAAAAAAGAAAGCACCTACGAACAAACTGTGAGTGCCGCCTAGTTGTTTTCTATACCTGAGCTTTATATATTAGACTAGCTGTAGTACCCGGCTATACCCGGGTTAATAAATAACTGATGTTAGCTATAACAAAACAGGATTTAAATATGTCATATTAATGACCTGTAGGAAAATAGAAGCTGAGCTGTGATTGGTTGCTATAGGCAGCCTAATAAATCTCCAGCCTACAGTAATCCCTTCCCCCCGGCCGGGCAGTATATGTTACCTCACACATACACATAATAGACAGCTCATGTGACTGACATCTGCCTTAATTCTCTATATGGCACATGTGTTGCGCATTGGCTGCTTTTAATCAGGTGTTTATTTTTGGAAATTAAAAATAGCACACATATGAGGCGAGTTGTGTGAGGTGATTTGTGCACATCTGTGTCTGTCTGTGTGGTGTGTGTGTCCCTGGGGTGTGTGTATGTGTGTGTCCCTGTGGGGTGAGTGCATGTGTCCCTACAGGGTGCGTATGTGTGTGTGTCCCTGTGGGGAGGAATCTGTTGTGTGTGTCTCTTTGTGGTGTGTGTGTGTCCCTGTGGGGTGAGTGCATGTGTCCCTATAGGGTGTGTATGTGTGTGTGTCCCTGTGGGGGGGGGCCTGTGTGGGTTGTGTGTGTCTCTGTGTTGTGTGTGCCTCTTTGTGGTGTGTGTGTGTCCCTGTGGGGTGAGTGCATGAGTCCCTATAGGGTGTGAATGTGTGTGTGTCCCTGTGGGGGGTCTGTGTGGTGTGTGTGGTTCTCTTTGTGGTGTGTGTGTCCCTGTGGGGTGAGTGCATGTGTCCCTATAGGGTGACTATGTGTGTTTGTCCCTGTGGGGGGAGTCAGTATGGTGTGTGTGTCTGTGTTGTGTGCGTCTCTTTGTGGTGTGTGTGTGTGTCCCTGTGGGGTGAGTGCATGTGTCGCTATAGGGTGTGTGTGTGTCCCCGTGGGGGTGTGTGGGGGTGTCTCTGTGTTGTGTGTGTCTCTTTGTGGTGTGTGTGTGTCCCTGTGGGGTGAGTGCATGTGTCCCTATAGGGTGTGTATTTGTTGTGTGTCCCTGTGGGGGGTCTGTGTGGGGTGTGTGGTTCTCTTTGTGGTGTGTGTGTCCCTATGGGGTGAGGGCATGTGTCCCTATAGGGTGGCTATGTGTGTTTATCCCTGTGGGGGGGGTCAGTGTGGTGTGTGTGTCTGTGTTGTGTGTGTCTCTTTGTGGTGTGTGTGTCCCTGTGGGGTGATTGCATGTGTCACTATAGGGTGTGTGTGTGTGTCAGTGGGGGTGTGTGGGGGTGTCTCTGTGTTGTGTGTGTCTCTTTGTGGTGTGTGTGTGTTTGTTCGGGTGCGTGGTGAGTATCCAATGTTGGGGCTGCACCTTAGCGACTATACACTTGCTGTTACTCTTTGTGTGCATGTGGTGGGTATTCATGTCCCCGTGCATGGTGAATATCTCATGTTGGGGCCCCACCTTAGTGACTATATGCTGGTATATGCTGGTAGTCTTTGGCGCTATCATTAAGCCCCTCTCATTCACAACTTTCAACTGGTAACTGTCACTTTTTCCCCATTATGTAGATAGGGGCAAAATTGTTTGGTGAATTGGAATGCGTGGGGTTAAAATTTCGCCTCACAACATAGCCTATGCGGTCCCGGGGTCCAGACGTGTGAATGTGCAAAATGTTGTTGCTATAGCTGACAGCTGTCGATTTTCCTCCAACACTTTTCCATTCACTTTTTCCCCATTATGTAGATAGGGGCAAAATTGTTTTGTGAACTGGAACGCGCAGGGTTAAAATTTCGCCTCACAACATAGCCTATGACGCTCCCAAGGTCTAGACGTGTGACTGTGCAAAATTTTGTGGCTGTAGTTGCGACGGTGTAGATGCCAATCCCAGATATACATACATACACACATACATACATACACACACACATTCAGCTTTATATATTAGATATACATACAGCTCTGGCAAAAATTAAGAGACCACTGCAAAATGTTCAGTTTCTCTTATTTTTCTCTTTATAGGTATATTTGGAGTAAAATATATATTGTTCTTTTATTCTGTAAACTGCTGACAACATGTTTCCGAAATTCCAAGCTAAAAATTTTGTATTCATTTGCAGCAAATGAAAAATCTTCAAAATAATAAAAAAGAAACAGTGCTTTCAGGCCCTAAATAATGCAAAGAAAATAAGTTCATATTCATTTAGAAACAACAATAATAATGTTTTAAATCAGGAAGAGTTCAGAAATCAATATTTAGTGACATAGCCATGATTTTTAATCACAGCTTTCATGCATTTTGGCAATGCTTTCCACCAGTCTTTTAAGTACAAGTGGGAGGATCCCCGGATGCTGGTAAACATAAAGATGCTGTTTAATTACCATCTTCTTTCTTTTTACATCTTCCCCACCCCCAAACTGACCCAAACAGTAAAATAGGCTTCCCAGAGAAGTCCATGTTTGGGGTCTACGTCCGAAAACTAGGTGTTGGAAAATTTGGCAAAGCTAGCAAAATCGATATGCAAATTATTTGTTCACCCTCTAGTCTGGAGAGCAGAAACAGAAAGAAAAGAAATCCCTCTCTCACTTCCTGCGCACTCTTTTTCTGGTATATTCCATGAGAGATGGATTACACTAGACAATAGGCAGTGAACAATAAACTGTCAGCACAATGGAGTCATTTCATAATCGTAAGACAATTTTTAAAATGAAATAAATATAAAGTAACTTGAGTCATTTGCCAATTGGCTATTCAACAAATTATACAGTATATCAAATTAGATAAAGGTGCCTGAAAGCACTTTATATTTTTGCTAAAAACAGTATTTTCCACTTTACTTTAGTACTATGCTTTAGAATGTAGCCTTGTTAAAACGTCCGCTCATCTTTGATGTATAACTACATTTGCAAATGTTTGTACTAAAAACTCTGTTTGACAGCTTTCTTTAAAACAGAATAGTTTCAAGAGAGAGTGAAAAGTTCAGCATTATTAATCATTACTCAAAATGTAGGCAGTTTCTAAAATATATGTATGGCCCAAAGCCACTATAAACCTTTGAGATACAATGGCTTCTAGGGGATCTATAATGAGGCTGAACGTACCTCAGACATTTTAGAATACAAAATTGTTTTTTCTAGGTAATTATACTTTTCTTGATCAAAATATATGTCAGATACAACAAGCTATAAGTAACATATGTAATAAAATCTGTAGTTTCCTTCACATCTTTTTTACTTTTACTGAATATGAAATATTTTAAATTATAATAGCCTTTTTGAATTTTGAAAAACTTGCAGAGGGAAGTGAGCAGGAAAAAATGTTACCCGTTAAAAAAAAACATTAACATTAATATCGCAAGAAAGGAAAAGACATACATAGATATTGTCCGAAAGGTCTTCAAACGGATATTCCCATCTTTGCTGTTATCTGTCTACACCGTTATATAATGTCCAGAAAAGATCATAATCCAGACATAGGGATTCTTTAAAAGTTAGGCTAAATTCACACATTGGTTTTTTGTTTTGCAAAAAAGCTGCGAATCCACAGCAAAAATGCACTGTGTGAACATGACCTTAATATTATGGTTTATAGCCCTCTCCGTCTCCCAACATATGATGCAACATATCACTTCCAGTTTAGAAAAAGAGCAGGGCTGCACACAGGATAAAAGTGCTCATTCCATTTAATGCATCACAGGGGTGTTACAGGTGGGCGTGCAAAGGAAGGAGGACCGGGAAGCCCCGATGGTACAACGAACGTTTCGCGCTCAGCTGACGCTTCTGCGGATACAATCCTCCTCCAGGAGGAAGTGTGCACAAGGAATAAAGGCTCACAGTGTGTGGGACCTGCATGAAAGGTCCCAGGGGATCCTGGAGGGCTGCTGGAACTGACAGAGATGCACGGAGGGAGCGGTGGTGCTGGCTTTAACCTGCAAACTGTAAGTGTCTTATGATGCAACATATGATGCCTTTAATGGTATCTTCACATGCCGCAATCTTGCCTGGAAATCCTAAAGACGCCCCGGAGCATTCGCCGTGAAATTGCCTCACAGTTGCGGCGTGTGATTGGGGAATTTCGCAGAGTGACAAATCGCCTCTCGCCAGTCGCCTGATTCCTGAGCACTGCTCTGAAATCAGCCTCAATCATGAAGGCGATATTTCCGTGTTGAGGCGTGTGATAGGGCGATAGTGATGGAATCAGGGTCGCCTATGATTTCCCATAGGCGTGCCACAGCATGCTGTAGTCTGCACCCCGTCTGCTATGATTGGTGGTGGCTACTGTGCTCCCATTGGCTGTCAGTTCACAGGGTGCCATATTTGAAGAGCTGTCCATTCAGCAACACACACATCTTCGATGGCGTCATGTATTGGCCAGCCTTCCAGAGAAGGCTAACCAATCGTAATGCTGTTGCGTTGTCCAATGAGCGCTTATAGGGCGCTGTGTAAACCACTGTGGCATGCCTATCTCCTCGCAGCGCTGACCATGTACACCCACATTGCCTTTGGGATTGCGGCGTGTGAAGCGGTGAGGAATTCCACCGGAATGGTTCCGCTGTGGGTGAGGCGATTTCCGGGGCGACACATTGCCTTTCTTTCAGGGCGAGATTGCGGCGTGTAATAGCGCCATCGGCGATCTGAGGCGAGCATGAAAAACGTGCACACGCACGTTAGATTGCCTCATATCGCCAGCTGAGATTGCGGCGCGTAAAGGTACCATAAGAGCTAAAAGTGGAGGAAGCTAATATAAAACAGAATGCAAAGAAGTCCCTAAAAAGAAGACCAATGTGCCTTTCCTTATTAAAAGAGGTACACTGAAGTACAACATGATCTAATTGCAAACTATGTGTGCAAACCTATTGGTGCAAGCACCAAAGCAGAAGTATAACTTGAGCCTCCTACACTAGTGCAGTACTTGCAAAAAAGCCACCAACCTACTACCATCAGTAATGATAAGTACTCTATCAATGTATGGCAGGGGTTACATTTCTTAAATTGGCCAGACTGTATTGACCTTTTGCTTGCTATCTCATGTTTGATAACCCACTGTGTCTTGCCAGTCAGCTTGAAACCCCATTCACCAAGGTTGTGTATTGCTGATTCAATGTAAATTACTTGACCCCCTCATCCCCTCTGTCAGAGACTCATGACTTTTAGGGATATTATGTATGTGGCTTGATATCAAGCCAATGATAGCACAGTCTTATTCCACCAATCCTGAAGTCCCCAATGTCCTGAAATGAGTGCTCGAGGTATAAAAAGGGACACTGTTCATTAAACCATTGTTAATATGCTAGATGGCTTAAATCTACAGTCTGTGGTCCTGGTTGGAAGGCCATAGACCCGGCCTAGGGTCTTCGGCGCTGGCTAAGGGATCAGAAACTGGATTATATTATTACATGGACTTCAGCATAGAATGCTAGGATTTGGCTGGGATGTCAGACACTATGTAAGAAAGAAACCCAGGTTGGGACAATTCGGTCACCTGGTTACAAACTTTGCAGTGCTCAGTTAGCTTCCTACACTTGACTCTATTCCTCTCTTGGTGGATGCCCGCCAAAAGCTGGGTACTGCGAAATTGTAGTAAGTGGCCCTGGAAACTCGAGGCATGAACATTCAAATCCATGGTGAGCCAGCAGAAGGTTGAGACTCTGTTGCCTGTTACAATTTATGTTTTGCTTGGTTATGTGTTATATGTCTTTAACTGTTGGGGATCCAATAAAGCCTTAAAATTTTGGTTCCCTCAACCTGTGTTGTCTGAGTAGTGTTCTGCCCAAGGGTAAAGAGTTTGGGTGTTCAGTTGGGATGAACCCTGGTGCATGCGGTCTTTCTAAAGGTGGCTGGGTCAACGGGTGAGAGCACCTACTGACCTCCGTGTCTCTACACCATCTACTTCTTAATATACTGGAGTATCTTTGTGTGGCAGAGGGGACCTTGAGTCCACTTCACCACAAGACCCCAAGTTCAGCCACTAAGTTTGAAAAAATAGATATGCTCCAATACACAGATCAATAATATGGCTTTCTATCTATCTATACATGTTAATTAATAGTTTTACTAGCTTTAACAGTTAACAAAATTTTGTGAATTAAACCAATCTTACTATTACATTTTCAAGTATGATATTTCAGCTTTGTCTTTTTTCCCTTTATTACCTGACTATTTCATTTGATATCAGTATCATACACACATAGGATGTCGCTCTGGAAGTATGGCTGACCTGTTATTGTGGAATTTTGAGATTTTTAGTAACCTATCTTAGTCTATATCTGTTTCCCTAACAATTGCTCGTGACCATGCACAATATGTTACAGCTTGATAAATAATGGGCATGTCAGAAAGTAGACAAAACTAAAATACTACTGAATATCTGTCGTGTGAATGTACAATTTCATAATTTGGTTCTTGAAATAATGTATCATTGCTCTTCAGAGTGGATATTGTTATTAAGTTATGGGATTTTTTTTCTTACAGTACAGTATTGTGTTATAATTTGTTTATGCACACTGTGGAGCTCAGAAGACAGGGTTTGAGTTTGAGAGTTCAGATTTCACTGGATTGTTATTGGGAAGATGGAGAAGCCATGTCACTTTATCAGAACCTTTGTGCTATCAGTGATGTTGAAACTCCCTAGATTTCTGTTCAGAAGTAATGGACTTGAGTCGGGTCTTCTTTTGAGGATTGAGTTGATTGAGTTTTAATTGGTGGCATTTTGATGCATGGAATATTTAATATTAGTAAAGATTTGTCAGTTCTCTACATTCAGCACTTACATTAGGGCTTCCAGCTAAATCTAAAAATACATGTGATTAAATCCCTGATTCACTATAATGGGTCAAGCAGAGTTACTCTGGACTTTGTGTGGCTTCTATTTGAAGGTGTCTGTCTTTTCAGTGCTGCACAAAACTGACCAATTGCACCTGAAAATGTGGACACAACCACATTATTCAAAGGGTTCCCATCTGCCTCATTATAAGTAATGTTCCACTGAGGTTTCATCTGAATCATGTATTGCAGATGTTTACACTTAAACCATGTAAAAACTCAGGGTAAAGTGCATCATTAATGTGAACCTAGCTTTACTGTGATATTTGGGAGGCAGAATGAACAAATCAACAGCAGTTCAAGATTTGTTTTTCTATGTTTTATGCAGTTCCTTTTGCGCTTTAAGAGATAAGATGGCTTTATTTTAAAGGTAAGCATGCTTACAGCGATACCAAATATATATAAACTTTTTTCTAGGTTTTGCTACTGTCTCACACTGTTTTTGTGGGATGAGATTAAGTTTTTATTATTACCATTTTTGGGTGTATAACTCTTTTTGTTCACGATATTTTTGGACTGTAAAACACATCTAGGTTTAAGAGATGAAAAATAAGAAAAAAAAGATTGAAGCAGGAAAGTGCAGTCATGGTGCACTGTTATGGGGGAATCTGCTGTTGACATTGTTGTAAAGATAATGTGCCAAAATTCTGTACTAATGTCCCCCATCGTGGGGCCCTAAAAGAAATGTATGTCACCCATCCTGGTGTACATGTCCTCCATCCTGGTATATATTGTCTCTATCTTGAGCCCATCCTGGTACAGTTAGGGCCAGAAATATTTGGACAGTGACACAAGTTTTGTTATTTTAGCTGTTTACAAAAACATGTTCAGAAATACAATTATATATATAATATGGGCTGAAAGTGCACACTCCCAGCTGCAATATGAGAGTTTCCACATCCAAATCGGAGAAAGGGTTTAGGAATCATAGCTCTGTAATGCATAGCCTCCTCTTTTTCAAGGGACCAAAAGTAATTGGACAATGGACTCTAAGGGCTGCAATTAACTCTGAAGGCGTCTCCCTCGTTAACCTGTAATCAATGAAGTAGTTAAAAGGTCAGGGGTGGATTCCAGGTGTGTGGTTTTGCATTTGGAAGCTGTTGCTGTGACCAGACAACATGCGGTCAAAGGAACTCTCAATTGAGGTGAAGCAGAACATCCTGAGGCTGAAAAAAAAGAAAAAATCCATCAGAGAGATAGCAGACATGCTTGGAGTAGCAAAATCAACAGTTGGGTACATTCTGAGAAAAAAGGAATTGACTGGTGAGCTTGGGAACTCTAAAAGGCCTGGGCGTCCACGGATGACAACAGTGGTGGATGATCGCCGCATACTTTATTTGGTGAAGAAGAACCCGTTCACAACATCAACTGAAGTCCAGAACACTCTCAGTGAAGTAGGTGTATCTGTCTCTAAGTCAACAGTAAAGAGAAGACTCCATGACAGTAAATACAAAGGGTTCACATCTAGATGCAAACCATTCATCAATTCCAAAAATAGACAGGCCAGAGTTAAATTTGCTGAAAAACACCTCAAGAAGCCAGCTCAGTTCTGGAAAAGTATTCTATGGACAGATGAGACAAAGATCAACCTGTACCAGAATGATGGGAAGAAAAAAGTTTGGAGAAGAAAGGGAACGGCACATGATCCAAGGCACACCACATCCTCTGTAAAACATGGTGGAGACAACGTGATGGCATGGGCATGCATGGCTTTCAATGGCACTGGGTCACTTGTGTTTATTGATGACATAACAGCAGACAAGAGTAGCCGGATGAATTCTGAAGTGTACCGGGATATACTTTCAGCCCAGATTCAGCCAAATGCTGCAAAGTTGATTGGACGGCGCTTCATAGTACAGATGGACAATGACCCCAAGCATACAGCCAAAGCTACCCAGGAGTTCATGAGTGCAAAAAAGTGGAACATTCTGCAATGGCCAAGTCAATCACCAGATCTTAACCCAATTGAGCATGCATTTCACTTGCTGAAATCCAGACTTAAGACCCACAAACAAGCAAGACCTGAAGGCTGGGGCTGTAAAGGCCTGGCAAAGCATTAAGAAGGAGGAAACCCAGCGTTTGGTGATGTCCATGGGTTCCAGACTTAAGGCAGTGATTGCCTCCAAAGGATTCGCAACAAAATATTGAAAATAAAAATATTTTGTTTGGGTTATGTTTATTTGTCCAATTACTTTTGACCTCCTAAAATGTGGAGTGTTTGTAAAGAAATGTGTACAATTCCTACATTTTCTATCAGATATTTTTGTTCAACCCTTCAAATTAAACGTTACAATCTGCACTTGAATTCTGTTGTAGAGGTTTCATTTCAAATCCAATGTGGTGGCATGCAGAGCCCAACTCGCGAAAATTGTTTCACTGTCCAAATATTTCTGGCCCTAACTGTATATATTGTATGTCTCTAATTTTGGTATATCTGTCCCTTATATTTTCAGGGCCGGCAAGCCACCTGTACACAGGGGTGGTGCTGTTTTTGAAAGAATGTAGTGAAGTTTTATTAATCCTGGACATCTTCTTTAATGCCTTGTATGTTCTGCTTGATAACTGACTGCAAATGTAGGAATTAAGGAGGCCCCCTAAATCTAATTACTCCCATCATGAACATGTGAAGATTGAAGCCTGTGGAGGGCGCGCCTGCTACTATTATATGGCAATTACAAGGATTTTATAACTTTTACCACTGAGTGATTTTTTGCTTTTTGTTTTTTCCTCACCTCTTCCAAGAGCCATAACTTTTTTATTTTTCCTTCCACATTGCCGTACGCGAGCCTATTGTTTTGCGGGATGAGTTGTACTATGGAACTACATCATTCATTCTACCACAAAATGTACTGGAGAATGAGAAAAAAATTCCAATTGCTTTGAAACTGCAAAAAAAAGTGCAATTCCACAATTTTTTTAGTTTTTTATTTATCATGTTAACTATATGGTAAAAGTGACTTCATAAGTTGATTATCTAGGTCAGAATAAGATACTGGACATTTTTTTATTTCAATCATAAAAACCTCTCAGAAATTTGTAAAAAAAAATAATAAAAATAAAAATGTGCTTTGTTCGCCATTTTCAAGATCCATGATGTTTTAATTTTTGAAGATACAGGGCTATGTGAGGGCTTACTTTATGTGCCCTGAGCTGACATTTTTAATGATACCATTTTGAGTCAGATACAACAATTTGATCGTCTCTTATTGTATTGTATTGTAACAACGTGGTGGCCCAAAACATAATTCTGGGGGTTTTATTTTTTTCTCGTTATGCCATTTACCGATTGGATTAATTTACTTCATATATTGATAGCTTAGATTCTTACAAATGCAGTGATACCAATATGTGTATTTTTTAATTTTTATTACTGTTTTATTAGTTTTTTCAGTTCAGCTCCTTTGGGGGCCCCTAAGAGAGTGGGGGCCCTGGGCAACTGCCCAGTCTGCCCCCCTAACTTTCAAACGATCACCTGATTCTGATCAGCTGACTATTTGATATAGCCGGCGGGAAAGCCGGCAGTGAAAAGACTTCAACGCCAGCTATCCCGCCGGCTATTTGTAATGAACAGCTGATGTATCAGCTGTTCACTTGAAATAGCCTGCAGCTTGCTTCCAGGAATGGGAGTGGGCAGGAGTTGAGGGAAGAGGAGCGTGCATCAGTTGAGTGATTATTTTAAAACCAGCAGCTTTTTACCACCTGTCTTTAAACAATCATGCACCAGTTTCAGCCTTTTTCTTAGCCCCAGACCACTTTTTTGGGTCCAGCAGACAATTACTCACATTTCCCCACTGACTTGCATTGGACTCGCTACTCATAACGAGTACCCGAGTATTAGGACCTACTCGTTACGAGTATAGCGAGTCCGAATATTTCACTACTCGCTCATCCTTACTCATAACCATGCACTGTACAGGCATAAAATGACAATCTTTTGCAGGTCCCTACATTATATACTATAATATAATAATTGTAATTATATACTATAATATTATATTATATGACAGACCCTTAGGTTGGCTGTGCTTGTACTGCCCTACTAGTCAGTGCGCTACAAAAAGATACTGAACCCCTAACAGAAGGTGCAGTATGCTTTTTCTTGGTAGGGGGTAATAGAAGCCTGAAACTCCACAACCACACACGTACACCTAATGATAGGGGACCAATCAGATGCCCGTTAGCAGGGTAACCGGTCCTGGTGGGAGGAGAGCTAGGTTATATAGTGAGTGGGGAAAGAGGGACAGAACAGTGTGAGAGTGCAGTGAAGAATGCAGAAGGGAAGAGAAACAGAACAGCATAGTAAAGAGTAACAGCAGAGAACAGCAGAGGAGAAGTAACGGGGAGAGCACCTCAACCTGGTGACCCAGAAGAGAAAGGGGCAGATATAGGGTAACTGAATCACCCTGGCCCAGTCCGTAGTGGAGAAAAAGCTCCGACGTGAATCAGAAGTCAATCTTCGAATCGCGAATTACTGGCGTGTCGATGTCTTCTTAGGAGCACGATCCAACCACCCTAAACCAAGCACAGACTCCACCAGAAGCACTAAAGAGGGTTGGGTCCTCTTTGGAGAGATAAAGGGTTCCTATATCACCTGATGGGCCTGGTTCAAGAAGTGGGATTGTGCAGGGCACCACAGAAAACGACAGAGAAAGTGATAGAGAAGGAATATCAGCGGACCACCCGGTCCACTACCCTGACTGAAAGAACTGTTTACCATGTAAGCCTGCAGATTACTGGAGTAAAGTATCCATTTAGAGTGAGCAACATGTCTGTGTTGCTTACGGATGAACTGTGATTTACCTGCTTTGCACCACACCACAGAAGCTGCGCAGCCCCATTCCAACAGCACTGCCCCATTTCACCACTATCAACCTACAGCCCCGGGGAACCCGCTCTTCCTGTAAAGAGCTACAACACCTTGCTACCGCCCATCACCCCGGAGGTCCTAGCAGCACCAGTGCCATCACCGGACCTACAAGTGGCATCACGATTGACTTTATTTTATTATTTTTCCCCTTTTTATTGTCTGCCTAAGTGTACGGACTCGGGCACCGACCACCCATGACATCCCCGTACCAGTACTCCCGAGACCCAAGTACCCCGACCCTTGGCCCCAGACAACTTGATGATCACGAACAGGATGAACCAACCCATGATCCGGGTTTAGTGCGCCTTACAAGACTTTATTTGCCATCTTGAAAAAGAACTTTGTCTATACACGGCACCCAAGAACGTTTCCCACCATTTTCTACTGTGCCCAAGATGGTGGGTCCAACAATGTGTTGGCCCAATGGGCATGCCTCAGCCCCTTGTCATGAGAGGGCCATGGCAGAGGCGCCAAAATACTTGCTCACCCCAAGTGCTGAGGAAAAACGGGCCGGAGACTCTAATCCGCCCATGGACTATAAAGCAAAATGAAAAGGGCATGGCAGGGTATTTGCAAGCAGAACCATTCCAGACTTCGACGGGTGCTGGTCCTGGAGATATGGCGGCAATCCTGTTGAGAGACCTGATGTGGGAGGTGGAAGAGGAGGCCCGCGCTGCAGTCAGTGAACAAGAGGTGGTCTCTCTCCACACCATAGAGGGAGACCCAACCTCCTCCAAGACCTGAAGGTGCAACTCCTGGAGACAGTGGAGTGGACGGTCCGGCATTGGATTGACGGCAAGGCCAGCCAGCTACACCGTGAGGCCACGCGGAGGCAGCCCAAATCCAAGTACCCCAACCCTTGACCCCAGACATGCTTCACCATGTGATCGGATTGCATCAGAGAATTTAGGGAGACGTCCACACTGCCACGCCAGATCTCATTAGCCAGCTCACTGAGTGTACTGCATGTTTAAAATGGTAATGGGCATGTTTTTTGTATTCGTAAGCTACAAATCTTTTTGCAGATCACTTGAATTTATGTGAAACTGTGGAGTTCTAGAATTTCAAATGAAACACAATCATCCACAAATTGATTGGCTCATCTCTAATTGCTTAAAATGACATCCACAGTTCCCCATACCACCATACATCATTATGTTCCAAATTGTCCCCTTACTATACCAGCCACATCACCCTCTATTAATGCTATTCATCATACCTAGACATGAGGTAATATATCCAAGTGCAATCAAATTCTCCTTCAATTTCACAAAAATGTGTATCCTCCAGAATACAGATTTGATTTTGTAATTCCAATCCTTCAAAATGTGGTGATGGAGAATGTTGTTATCAATACCATGGATGGAAAGAAGGACAAACAAATCAATTTTGTAACAAATCAAGACAGACATGTGACTAAGGCTGGCTTCACATTAGCGTTTGTGTCTGCATGCTGATGGCATGCAGACACAAACGCTGTCAGAAGCAGGGTCCAAATGATGTGTCCGCAGCGGATAATGTCCGCCTGCGGACACATCACTATGGAGCCCGGCAGCCAATCGGCGCTGTCCGGGGGCGGGCCGGGGGCGGAGATCAGCGCCGGAGATCTCCGCCCCCCGGCCGCCGGTAAGCTCCGGGACTGTCGGCGGGGAGAACAGCTGATCTGACAGCTGTTTGAATCTTCCCGCGCCGACACTGTGAGGAGATGTCGGCGCGTGAAGATTCAAACAGCTGTCACATCAGCTGTTCTCCCCCGCCGACATCGCTAGGAGATTACAGGCGACGGGGAGAAGGAGGACAGCAGAGGGTCAGCTGATCTCCCGGTGGCCGTCGGTGAGCTCCTGTGACATCACCGGCGGCCACTGGGAGATTTTTCAATGGGTCCGCAGCGTTCTCTCGCGCTGTCAAGCGCTGAACACTGCGGACCCATTGACGGCAATGCATTTTTTGTGCGCTTGGGGACGCTTGCTGATCTTCCAAGATCCCCAAACGCACAAAAAAATGCTGCAAGCTGCGTCCCGGGTGCGGATGCTGGACACCGGAAGGAGCAGATATCGTCCGCATCCGCACCCGAACGCAGCAAACGCAGGCACTATGCGTTCCTATGTTAAACATAGGAACCGCAGTGCGCATGCGTTTGAATGCTTATGGGAACGCAGCATACGCTGCGTTCCCATACGCAAATGTGAAGGCAGCCTTAAAGCAAAGATCACAAAGCTATGACTTGGCTACTTTGGGCACATCATACCAAGAGCGCTATCACTGGAGAAAGATATTATGATAAGAGGAATAGAAGGAAAAGTATGAAAACAAAGACCAGTAACTCAATGCCTTGATATCATGAAGGGGAAAATGGAATTGGAAATCACTGCTCACAACCTGTTCCACTTCAGATCCTCCTGCTGATGGAAGATAGTGGCTGACATCCAACAATAGTCATCATCACTTATGAATCAATGGCTTGATACTATCAAGAAAACAGCAGAGATGACCCTAGTTTACCTATAGACTTGTACAAGATCGTTGCCTATGTCTACATAGCATTTATCCATCAAGTTGCCATGGCTCTAGAGCAAGCTAAAGGCTGTTAAATAAAAATAATAAGAATTAACTTTGAGTGAATTCAGCAATATGAGTTCTGTCTACCATATTGCTAAACTATAGAGCATCAGGCAACTATTTAAAAATCCTAATTATTACCTCCCTACTCACCTGTCCTGCCACCCCTATAACACACTATGTTCCTCCATGAGTATTTTTTTTCATTTTCCTGTACCTGCATTCTCTTTGGTCCTCTGATTCCAGGCCAGGACTTCCAGTACGACTATGTCTCCAATGTTCCTGTGCATTGTGCTTTTGTGGTCCATGCTCTGACATAACAACGAGCACTACGACATGACGTGCGCTGCGACAGCATGACACGCTAAGACATCAGAGCCCTAATCCTGCTTGACCTGAAGTCTAGAGGCTGAAGAAGAGGAGCATACTGGGAAACAGAAGTAGAAGAGATATGGAGGACCAGAAAGTACATTGTGGAGGTGGCAGGACAGGTAAGCGTCACGTGAGTATTGATTTTCTTTTTTTACACCAACTTTTTTTTTTGCTCTGTGGAATCCAAAGCATAATGTAGGGATTTGCTCACTGGTAGCATGTTGGAGGACACTTACATGGTAGCGGGATTGAGGTAAACAGGCATTTTCTTACGTAAAATTGTATACAGTATAGTGCACAGTTCATTTAACATCACATCAACGGAACATTAGTGACATGTACCAGTCTGTCCCAATGGTGGTTATGCCCACCTGACAGTATTTACATAGACCCTTTTAAACGCATGGTTACCTTTCATAGTTTATTACAGTGTGTCAGTGCAGGCATCCCAAGCCACCCACAGACCTCGCAGTCCACCATCCAGGAATCTGCCTCTCTGGGATCAACAACAAGCTGTTAGTTCCAGAACCAATGGGCTTTGCATTCCTGAATATCCCTGTGGTCTCCTTGTGGCATACCTTCCAGGATGCCGGCCGTTTTGACGCATCCATACCAGGTGTGTTCCAGGTCAACAGTCACTCTAAATACGGAGATCGAGCCCTCACAGAGTTCTTCCAGAGCAATCCCAGCCTCTGCATGTGATCTCCAGACTTCTTGCCTTCCAGGACACCAGCTGGTCCCAAGCAAGAGAGGTCCCATGGTCTCTTGATCCCTGAACCTCATGCCTTCCAAGCATCCAACTGCTTCTAAGCATGAGATCTGGCCTCCTGACATATGTCTTCCAGGGCAACTCCTGATGCCCAGACACACAGAGACAAATAATCACACTCACACCAAGATTATATCACCTGAGACACCAGGAGTGTAAGGAAACAGCATTAGCCAGAAATGCCCCTGTCTTTTAACTCATCTGCACTCGTAAGGCTGCTTTCACAATGCAATATTTTCCTCTCCGTGGGGATCCTATTTTTTGCAGGACCCCACGGACCGGAAAGGACAGGATCGGATGTGGCCTCTGGATGCCATTTCTGTTTCCGGGTCTGTGATATATACATACATTGCGGAAGTGGAATTACACAGGAACAGAGCAGTTTTAGTATACTGACCATGCTCAGTACACTAAAGTCGGGTCTGGGAAACGATCCGATATTTTCCTGGACCCGTACTCCAAAGGCCCCCATGCTAATTGCCGTGGACCAGGGCTGACCGATTCTGTCCGATTTGGTCTGCTGTGCCCAAAATTGGAGCAGTCTGTGGTTCTAGGTACAGCAAAAAATCGGACAGAGTCAGATCAGTGATAAATCGGATGGCAATAGAGCACCAATCCATGCTCATAGGGATATATGGGGACCAAATTGGATCTGTGGCTGTGATGTTTTACAACAGACAGCCACTGATGCCCAAAAAACGCAATGTGAGCCAGCCTAAAACATTACCTGAACCTGTGGAACTACAGGTCCCAGCATAATGCACTAGTTTAACTTGCTGAACTACAAGTCCCAGTATACTTATTTTCAATGCAGCAAGCCACTGCATCACAATAATTAAAATACTCTATTCACATAAAATAACTTTTATGGACAGCAAATTTCCCCGCAAGATCTGTGTGTTTTCCCAAATTCAAATCTTTGCAGACCCTACTGTTTCGAATAATACTGACCTGCCCCAGGGTAGGGGAAACTCGGAACTGGGCTATCGTACAGTGCCGCGGAGTCACATGGGTTGAGAACCGGTTCCGTGGCCCTGGGGGTAGCTTTAAAAAGGGGGAATTTATCTGGCGTGGTAGGGAAAAGTGATGATGACTAAGGGAGTTATTCGTGATGCCACCCGTGGTATGTGGCTATTAATGGCCACTGCTTCTGCAGAACCTCCGGGGTGATGGACAGGCATCTGGGATGGAGCAGCTCCCCATGGGTGGAGCGGATCCCTGGGATAGTGGTTGAGGTAAAGGTGTAAGGTGCAGGATGGTGGGAGCAAATCAACAGACAGACTCACGGTTTGTAGGTTCCTCAGTCCTTTACTGGTGCAACAGTAGTACTTGCAGCTGGTAGACTGAGTCCATTTACCCGAGAGCATCTCCAGGTTCTCCACACCCGGCAAGTCCTGAGGCCTCCTTGCTGCACTCTGTTGCAGGTACTTGCTGCTGTATAAACTAAGCTGCTGGCCCCCTCTCACTCCTGCTAGGTGCCTTATGACAGGCAACCCTAATCCTTTATCAGCCCCAAGTCTCAGGCGGCTGCTTCTGGGCTCTATGCGTTGCTTTGCCTCCGGGCACAGTGTGGCTGGGGAACTTGGAATTCCCCACCTTCCGGAATTGACTGCCAGGTCATTAGGCCCTGAACAGCCTCCAACTCCAGTGTCAGTTCTGTGGCGCTGTCCTCTGGGGTGAGTGCGGGATTGCTTCCACTCCCAGGCTTCCCTCTGTCCACTTCCTCAGACCCTTGCCTTAGGTTCCTCTCACTAGATTAGCCTTCCTGGGATGAGCTACAGGTAGCTTCCAGTCCACCAGGGTGTGGCCCTCAGTCCTCCTTGAAACTGAACTGTTGTACCTAGGATGAGCTTGACACTGCTCTATCCTCCAGGTAGTCTTCACAGTCCTCGCAGGAACTGAACTAACGAACTCTGCCCCAGACCAGAATTTCTAGGGGAGCTCACTCTGAAGCAGGGTCTTGGTCTCCCCCTTCAGGCCTGGAGGCAGAAAGGTGATGTGTGCGGTTGTTGCCTGGTGTGAATACCCTTCTGTTGCTCTCGAGCGTGACATTACCACCCGCGGTCGATAATGACACTGTGGCACTTGGACCCTGTAGTGCCACAGTACCTTATAACATTACCATGGACATTGCGCTGTGATAATACACAGTGCCGCCCTCAGAATATGCCAGCCACAATGCTTTTTAATTATGACTGTCACAATGGTCATCAGTCAGCTGCAGTGAGCAACAGTATTTTTTATTTTTGTTTGCAGGTTATATATTTATTAATTATGTTCATACCTATTATGTATGACTTCTATTTGTAATGTTAGTTTTTTATGTTTCTTTTTTTAACTTCATTTTAATAGTGAGAATATTATACACAAAATTATCATTTCAAACCATTTAATTAATCAAGTAATTTAGCAGTCTCAATTGGGTTTAATAGAAAACATTTTTTTAATACACATACATGTTTTCTTAGCTTTTACATACATATTTTATCTTTGCTACATTACATATTATTGCTCCTACTTGTACTACAAGAATCGAGTATGTTTCATGCCTTCAAAGCAATTGATTTCTTAGGTCTGTCTTCTTTGTTTACAAGCTAATTCTCAAAAAGTTAATTATGGTTACATAACTGTCTAATATGATGTTCATGCTTGAAATATTCCTACAGATTTTATTTACCCGTACAGAAAATTATTATGGGTATAATTCTATTCTTTTATTCCTCATAATCTTTGAATTGCATATATTTAATTGTACACAACACATTATTAAATAAATTGGTTGAAAGAATCTATATAATGTACATATTCTCTTAATTAACTATACCCAGAACAAATTTACTTAGGAATTTTATGCTCTGAAATAAAATATAGAGCTGATAATCAGAAGCCTAATAGAGAATTATGTATTGTAGACTATCACATTTAATTTGTTATGAAATATTGTAGTGATGTTTAAATTATACAGACATATACAAAACCTTGACACAGAATTTTATGCCTTGATAAATATTCTTAAAGCTGGTTCCATTTCACTTCCTGATTCGGTGATATAGCAGTCATTTTTTTATTGCATTATTTCGTTATTTGGCAATGCAAGAAAAGCAAGATGTACATTTCAGCAGCAACTAAACATTCGAGCTGTGGTATTCCATTCTGTATAATATTTATGTCTTTTGGTCTGAAGCAATAACAGGTAATCAGTGGGGTGTCAGACCACCAACAATTTTGTATTGATGACCTATCTTAAAGCACCATTCTAGTGTATTTTTCTTCTTGCTTATCAGTGGTCTCTGCTGGAGCGGCTTATGCATTGTGAAAAACCCTAAAGGACCACTGGTGTCACTTGTGGGGCCATATTTATCTCCTGCATCGCTGATGTACTGCTTTGCCAGTGTACTAATACTTCTAGAGAGTATGAGAGAAGAAACATGTAGAGGAGACTGGGATCAAAGGAAAAATATTGACAATTACATTAACATTGTTCCTTTGATTCCTGTCTCCTCAACACGTTCCTTTTCTCATACTCTCTTTTTGGGTTCCAAACCCGTGACTGGTGGATCATGTGTTTGTGCCACTCAACCACTCTCTAATTGGTGTACTAAGACTTCTTTAAAGTCGGCTTATCACTTTTCATAAGCTGACATCAGCCAGGGTCAGTGCACTCAGAGCACAGAGAGTAAGACACTGCATGGGGGAAACTGAGACAGCACACTGAGGAGAGGGTGGCTGGAGATCCTGCTCCAGAACTAGTGATGGGCGAATCCTAAATTACTCGGAATCGCTTGACTCTAGCGAGTCCGAGCCCGGGACTCGCTACTCGTTGCGAGTCTAGCGAGTCCAATGTTAATGAATGGGAAGCGAGTAATAGCGAGTAGTGTGAGATTTACAAATCGCAGATGTGTCTCGGAAGCTTCAGCCTGAAGCAATCCTAGTCTTGTCATTTATTTGCATTGGACTCGTTTACTTTGCAACTGTAATCGCTGGGAAACTCGCACAGATAAGAGTCCTGTCTTCTCTGTGTGCTGGCTGCCACAGCTCCAGGGTCCTAGAGCCCGCCTGCTGCCTGATGTAGCAGTGCTGAGATTGTTCTCAGTCTGCTCATTCCCTGTGTACAGACATGAATGTCTGTGCACAGAGATGATGTAGCAGAGCTGAGATTGTTCTCAGTCTGCTCATTCCCTGTGCATAGACATCTATATCTATGCACAGGGATGAGCAGAGAGGACATCGCGTTTTGGACTGCGTCGGACGGAAGAGGATTTTTTTAATTAAAGATGGAGTCCCTAATGGCTTTTTTTTTTATTTCTAATAAAAAATTTTCTCTGTGTTGTGTTTTTTTTTAAAACAATTTAATAGAAATTCATGGCGGTCATGTCTAATATTAGCGTGACCGCCATAAATTTCGGGCTTAGGGCCAGCTGATAATACAAAGCTGGCCCTAACCTCTTTATTACCCAGCGTGCCACCGCCACCAGGGCCGCTGGAAGAGCGGGGATCAGCGCCAGAGGATGGCGCTTCAATGAACGCGCCATCTTCTGGGGCGGCTGCGGGCTGCAATTTGCAGCGGGGGGTGCCCAGAAAGCTTGGGCATCCCTGCGCTGTGGATTCCAGCCCCCAGCTGCTTAGCTGTACCTGGCTAGAAATAGAAATTGCGCGGAGCCACACTCATTTTTTTTAAATTATTTCATGAAATTCTGAGATTCTGACTCTGAGACTCTGAGATTCTGACTCTGACTCTGAGATTCTGACTCTGACTCTCTGAGATTCTGACTCTGACTCTGACTCTCTGAGATTCTGACTCTGACTCTCTGAGATTCTGACTCTGACTCTCTGAGATTCTGACTTTGAGACTCTGACTCTGAGATTCTGCCTCTGACTCTGAGACTCTGAGATTCTGCCTCTGACTCTGACTCTCTGAGATTCTGACTCTGACTCTGACTCTCTGAGATTCTGACTCTGACTCTCTGAGATTCTGACTCTCACTCTCTGAGATTCTGACTCTGACTCTCTGAGATTCTGACTTTGAGACTCTGACTCTGAGATTCTGCCTCTGACTCTGAGACTCTGAGATTCTGCCTCTGACTCTGACTCTCTGAGATTCTGACTCTGACTCTGACTCTCTGAGATTCTGACTCTGACTCTCTGAGATTCTGACTCTGACTCTCTGAGATTCTGACTCTGACTCTGAGATTCTGACTCTGACTCTGAGACTCTGAGATTCTGACTCTGACTCTGAGACTCTGAGATTCTGACTCTGACTCTCTGAGATTCTGACTCTGACTCTCTGAGATTCTGACTCTGACTCTCTGAGATTCTGACTCTGACTCTCTGAGATTCTGATTCTGACTCTCTGAGATTCTGACTCTGACTCTGAGACTCTGACTCTGAGACTCTGACTCTGAGACTCTGACTCTGAGACTCTGAGACTCTGACTCTGAGACTCTGACTCTGAGACTCTGAAATTCATGAAATAATAAAAAAAAAAATGCGTGGGGCTCCGCGCAATTTCTATGTCTAGCCAGGTACAGCTAAGCAGCTGGGGGCTGGAATCCGCAACGCAGGGATGCCCAAGCTTTCTGGGCACCCCCTGCTGCAAATTTCAGCCAGCTGTATATACCCTGGGGCCTGCTGTATACACTGGGGGGCTGTATATACCCTGGGGCCTGCTGTATACCTCTGGGGCCTGCTGTATACCCCTGGGGCCTGCTGTATACCTCTGGGGCCTGCTGTATACCTCTGGGGCCTGCTGTATACCCCTGGGGCCTGCTGTATACCTCTGGGGCCTGCTGTATACCTCTGGGGCCTGCTGTATACCTCTGGGGCCTGCTGTATACCTCTGGGGCCTGCTGTATATACCCTGGGGCCTGCTGTATATACCCTGGGGCCTGCTGTATATACCCTGGGGCCTGCTGTATACCTCTGGGGCCTGCTGTATATACCCTGGGGCCTGCTGTATATACCCTGGGGCCTGCTGTATACCTCTGGGGCCTGCTGTATACCTCTGGGGCCTGCTGTATACCTCTGGGGCCTGCTGTATACCTCTGGGGCCTGCTGTATATACCCTGGGGCCTGCTGTATAACTCTGGGGCCTGCTGTATATGCCTCTGGGGCCTGCTGTATATGCCTCTGGGGCCTGCTGTATATGCCTCTGGGGCCTGCTGTATATGCCTCTGGGGCCTGCTGTATATGCCTCTGGGGCCTGCTGTATACCTCTGGGGTCTGCTGTATACCTCTGGGGTCTGCTGTTTATACCTTTAGGGATGCTGTATATACCACTGGGGAGGCTGCTGTATACTACCACTGGGGAGGCTGCTGTATACTACCACTGGGGAGGCTGCTGTATACTACCACTGGGGAGGCTGCTGTATATTACCACTGGGGAGGCCTGTATACCACACTGCTGGGGGCTGTATACCTGTGCTGGGGTCCACCCTCAGCTTATACACGAGTCAATAGGTTTTCCCAAGTTTTGGGGGCAAAAGTAGGGGGGTCGGCTTATACACGGGTCGGCTTATACACGAGTATATACGGTAATTAGTTTAAAGGGATTCTTCAGGCTTTGGGTTTACAGTTACTCTATATAAGTGCAGACTTATGAATCTTCACAGATTGTAATGTGTGGACTGTTAGGATTCTCTGGTGCTGGTGCCTGTTGCGGGCACATGACCACAGATTTTTGATTTGTATATATGCAGTCATGTGCCAAGTAGACATTTGCAGCCTTGCTTATTACAAGTGAATTGAGTGTGGCCTTACATGTCTAGGCACAATATGGCTGGAAACATTCAAATCACATAAATTTGCTCATGTGAATGCCTGCTCTAGATGCCATCATGAGGGAATCCTCCCAGCACGCACTGTGCATGCGTGACAACTAATTTAACATAGGCCTATGCGTACAAGTAAGTAAACTCATAGCATGGCAAAATAAGTTTTCAATTTTAAGAGATGTACTAGTTTGCAGAACCTTCAGGATATTTAAATACATATTTACAGTCTTAAAGCAGCAATGGAAAGGAAAGTAACCGGGCACCTCCAAGATAAATGTGGCGTATACAGCACATAAACACCCTGCGTTCCCACTTAAAAATCCCTGTCGATGGCGTTGCAGCGCCTTGTGAAAAAGTTCATGAATATCGGTAGTAAAGGAAAAAGGCGGCATTCACCATGCGTAGAGTCTTGTATTTTATTTCATCAATGCGGGGAGGGGGTGCAAGAGGCGTGGACGACAGCACGCCGTTTCGGAGGCTCAGCTTCTTTGACGAGTCGTTCGCGCCTCTTGCACCCCCTCCCCGCATTGATGAAATAAAATACAAGACTCTACGCATGGTGAGTGCCGCCTTTTTCCTTTACTACCGAAATACATATTTACATAAATCATGTATGATATATAGTACAGTTGAATATTTGATTCGAAACAATTCTTTTCAGTGAGCTGTAGATTTTTATTTATGTTTCAATGAAATATGCAAGCATTTAAAAATATTAAAGATCAAGTAAAGCTATGTTAATTTTGTAAGAGTTTATAAAAATAAAGAAAATCTGCCATGTAGTAGAGTGTCTCCAAATACACAGAGTAAAAGTGGCACCAACCGGTGTCCGGCCCGCAACACTAAACACAAGGAAACACCGGGGACACAATGCAAATTGTGGGCCCGGTTGGTAGGGAACAGGAGATCGAAAAACTCTTGCACTCACCTGAGACTGCACCCTGATCTCCCTATTGTCCCTATATGGGTTCTTTCACCTCGTCGCTGAGAAATATACCTATTCCATTGATAGCCCTGCTTTTATCCCTCACTAAGGAGCTGGCTGGCAAGAGTGTTAGTCCCACCACTGCACTAATAAAACATGACAGGAAGGAAAACATACAAGGGAAAACAAAGGATAAACAAGATCTTCACGGCCATACTGGTCAGTTCACCAACAGCTCCTTCCACCCAGGTGGATTGCAAAAAATGAGATTCAATCTCCAGGACTAGCAGATGGGTCATCATGTGACTATTTGAAATAGATGGGAGTGCTCACAGAGTAGCCACACCTGAACAGCAAACCAAGGAGTTTGCTAGTAGCAAAACTGACATTAACGCATTAAGTACCAAGAGAAAGTAAAACATGTTAAAGAGAACCAACCAGTAGGATTTAGGGCTATAAAGTGAAGCCAGTGCCTTATGGACACTGGGATGCTGAGAGCAATCATTCCATTATTTCAATGATTCAAGGTTTGATGCAGAGAAAACATATAAAAGTTATGGCAAAGAGGGGAGGAAACAAACAGTGTGTAGCAGTGCGTCACTATGTGGAGTTGGGTTTATTTGTATTACTCCCCTGTTGGCTCTAAGGCCTTGTTCACACATACCATCCGTTTTTGCCTTAAATCTGTTTTTGGGAACATTTTGGACTGTTTTTTTTCAAAGTTCCAAAACGCATATGCGTTAACGCATAGTGCACTTAAGTGTCAATGCGTTTTTTAACAAAACATGCGTTTTTGTTCAGCATCCCAAAAAACACTGCATGCAGCGTTTTTTGGTGCTGTAAAAAAACGCATGCTTTTTATAACATGGGGCCCTATGGGAAACGCATGCGTTTTTGCATTGCACATGTAGGCACCATGCGTTAACGCATGCGTTTTTGGTGAAAAAATGGCTAAGTCCCAAAAGTTCCAAAAAATGTTCAGAACCTCAGGGGACACTATTGGCACCCTTAGAAAAACGGATCTGTTTTTCTAAGGGCTTAAAAAACGGATTGGTATGTGTGAACAAGCCAAACCCTCCTCTCTCCCTGTCTGTCACACTTTACTAGACACATGGCATTGGACATTCAGCGCAATGCCATTTGTTCTGTGTGCTCGAACTTATGACTCCCTCTCATCCTCACTTGTCGCCTGCTTATCACCGGTTATCACTGCTGCTTTTTTTCACTGCTTCTCCTGTGATCACCCAGTCACCAGAGTAGACCCTGCCCCCTCCAGCATCTCTGCATCCCCGGCCTCCTCTCTCACAGACACAGATCACATGAACAGAAAGGAGAGGATGACTATAGTGGCAATCTATCCCGGTCTCTCCTTTCCTGGATTAAACCACTGAAGTAAAGGTATGATTGTGTTTCAACCAGAGCTGGGGTGCATGAGGTACTCGGTCACCGGGGCTTCTGTGTGGGATGTCACGGTTGGTCGGTATCCCCGGTGTCGTGCCCTGGCGAACAACTATACCAGGTGTTGATGGGGGTGAAAGGGGTTATTTACATGGGAATGTGACGCCACCTGTAGTGTCCGGTAAGGTGGTACCGGCGCTGCCAGCCGGCCGCTGAGATGATGGAGGGGGCAGCAGTGTGTGGTACAGCTCCCCACAGGTGGAGCTTTACCTCAGGGCAGCTATGATGGTGAGACGGTGAGGGAGGACAGTGATGGAAATGTGGTGCAGTTCTTACCCCTCTGCTGTTGATGTTGATGATGTTAAGTCCTTTGAGCTGCGGCAGGAAGAATAACAGAAACCATTTCCAGTTTAACTTTGCTTTACTCGGTACCGGCTGATGGCATAACAATACACGGTACAGTTTGGTTTAGGGTGTTGTTACCAACTCAGGATTTCTCTTAAGGAGTCTTTAGATGTTCTCTCTCTGTCTTTCAAGGTTTCTACTTCCTCTAGATCTTTCAGTCTTTCCCACCTTTGAAGAGCTCCCCCGCCAGTCCTACGGTCTGTTTCTAGGAGATAAGGTCTGTCCACTACCCGGTCTGGACAGGGCAACCCGAGACTAAAAAGTTCCCTTCCAGCACCGCAGTAAATGTCTGTCCCTTTTTATTTCTCCTAGTGTCCTGAACCGGTTTTCAGTCCTGAGGGGTGAGGTACCTTTGTGGTGCTGTCAGCAACCCGTTTCTGTTGGGCCTGCAGCTCGTCGGTTTTGCAGTCAGGGCTGAACTCCTGGCTGCCTCGGTCATCCGTGTCACCGGTGTACCCTCAACATGACCAGCTGGCTCCTACCAGTCCTGGTCCGTTGCCATCTGTCCTGGGCCCCCACATAAAGATGGGGTACCCTCCATTCAGCTGGGCTGCCAGGCCTGACCACTCTGTCTGCCTTCCCAACGCCGTCTGAGGTAAATCTCAACTGTCACTCTAACTCTATCCTAAGCTCCGCCCCCACCTGTGGAACCTACTACATTACATATAGATATTAAATACAATACCACTCTGTGGCGCATACCCGCAGGGGCGCCACAATTGCACTCAGTCACTTTATAGCCCTAAATTCTGCTGGTTGGTTCCCTTTAAATATAAAAAGTCTCACAAAGGAAGTGAGACAAAACTTGTCACAAGTCCCCAAGGTATAAGAGACCATCGTGACAAAATCTACAGCTAAGACGAAAAATTTCTGCTGTGGAAAATTTGCTTGTGGATTTACAGACACAAAGCTCCATAGAATGTGGCCAATGATTAAGATCTGTTTTAGGGTGGCTTCACACTGCGGTGTGATCCGGTCCAGGGCTGATGGGGATGAACCTGACAGGCCCGGACTGGATCAGCACACAGAACTGGAGGGCTAATTTGCCCTCCGGTCTGGTGTGCAGCCTCACGCAGCTGCAGCCGCTGATAGGTCAGGACCGCGGGTTTATAGAGATCAAATGAATTTGAAAGAATGAATGCTGTGAAGTATGAAAATTACCATTGTATCAGTTTGAGATGGATTAACCATCAGGTCTATTTTATTTTAATCTAAGAAGTTTGCAAATATGAATATTACGTGGTATGACATTTTAAAAAATCAATTGAAGACACTTAAGGCAAATGATCAAACATTTAAGGCCGCTTCACACGCTAGGATATCATTAACGATATCCTTAGAATGATCACATGACAGTGATCGTTCCGACATCATTAGTGCGTTGTCACACACAAGGATAACGTTAACGATATCCCATTCGGCAATGCACCAGTTAAATAGGAGAGCAAGGATTGAACGATGTTTTAAAGCGGCAGAAATAGGAGATTTTTAAACGACATCGTTCAAAAAGGTGTCACACTGATCGATGTGGCTTCTTCAAGCAGCGTTAATTGGACGATAGATATGAGGTCAGGATCTCAAAACTTGGATGAACGTTCTAACAATTTTTCCATCCTACATTGTTCGTTTACACGCAACGACGCACAAACGATATCGTTAGAACGTTCACAAATCCGTGATGTTTCAAGGATATCGTTAACGAGATCCTAGCGTGTGAAGTGGCTTTTAGTCTTGTAGAGCCATAGGTACTAGCTGCACAGATCTCAGAAGACTGAGGAAAAATAGTGAATAGAAGTTCTATGCTGGCAATGTCAAACATATAGAAACTTAACAAAGGCCAGGGTCACATTTAGAAGGCAAAATGCAGTAATCTCATGTCCCTTCAGACTAATCTTGCCCTCCAAGTGTGTCCCTAAATCCACATGTGGTAACCGGATTGCTACATTCCCCGGCTTCCCAGCATGATTTTTGCTGTCTGGGAATTAAATCGGTTGAAATCGGATTGTCCGGGAAAATCCGGGACAATCTGATTTTTGCAAGGGACTACAGAAATCGTCCATGATCCTTTTGGTCCCGCGGACTGATAATGGCGTCCATTCACCACCTAACTTAACTGAAAAACTGAATGCAAAAATTCCGCACAAAAATCAGTTAAGTTAGGTGGTGAATGGATGCTGCTATGCTGTTACGCGTTCATCATGTGCATGGCTCATTTTTGTCTGCTCCTTGTACTTCTCCTGCCCTGCAGGAGGAGGAGGTCTCCGCCCCTCCCTGTGAGCTATACACATATAAGATGTCTCCACAGGCAAACCCATACTATATGAAGTCCTGACGGATTCCTGTTTAAAGGTATGTACACACATAAGCAGGTTTTAAATACATACATCAACTAGGGACTGATTCTATAAGGACAACCTTGCCGACGGTGAAGCAGCTTAATGTACTTTTTTTGCAAAAAACGTATAAACCAAAAGCCCTGTTTTTGACACTTTTTTTTTTGACAGCACTTGCTTCCAACCAGGATTTTTGTATTATAACAGAGTGCCTTTGGCCTTTGTGTGATTTTTGTGCAGATTTTTTGCATTCAGTTTTTCATTTAAGTTAGGTGGTGAATGGACGACATTATGCTGATGGGTTCATCATGGGAACACATAGTAGCTGCATTTGGCTGCATTCGGTTGTGATTGCGTTTGAATGTGCATAATTTGTGCACCCTCCTCCGCCCTCTGAACACAGCCTGTTGCATTTTGTGTGCATTTACGGGTGCTTGCTTTATCAGCAAGTGCCCGCAAGCATGCCAAAAATGCATTGATCTCCATGAATCCGCAGTGTCCTCCGCATGACAGCACAGGAGAACGCTGCGGATCAAATTGAAATCTCTCCCGGTGGCCAATCAGCGATCTAAGCGGCGGCAGGGAGGAGGAGTTCTTTGCCGCTGATCTCCGCCTCCCAGCCACCACCGAGATTGCTGATTGGATGGCTGGGCACCATGCTGATGTGAACGCATGCGGAGAATCTTCACTGTGTTCACATCAGTATGGCAGCATTTGCCTTGCGTTTGCGTCTGCATACCCTCCGCATGCAGACACAGACGCAAATGTAAACCTGGCCTTAGAGCACAGCAAAGGGCGATTTTAAGGGAAAGGACTTGAGCCAGATAACAAAAGGTCTCTGGTCTCTGAAATGATCTCTTGACTGGATGTCAGCAAAATTGATCTGCATTGAAATAATTTGGTTTTCTTAATTTAAAAATATTTGTAATACCTTTGGATGCTCATTTTAAAAGGTTTATATCCTTCTTTATTGTGTGTAATTATACTGTATAATCCTTTAGAGCAATAAAGTATTTGTTACAAAAGTTTCAACAGCTTTTAAATGACAATCTATTCTGTTTTATCAACATATGAAATGTGTATAGGGGAAGAGTAATAAACTGGGCTACATAAAAGACATATTAATTAATTTTTCTTGGTCAACCAAGCATAAAAAGATAATAGTAGAAGCTTCCCAATAATAGAAAGGACAAATTCTATTTTGCTCCAGCTGTTAGGTAATGTACTGTACTGAGTAGTGTGT
Organism: Allobates femoralis; assembly: GCA_033576535.1. NCBI lineage: Eukaryota > Metazoa > Chordata > Amphibia > Anura > Aromobatidae > Allobates > Allobates femoralis. Next base: position 167,038,321 of record JARQOC010000001.1, on the reverse strand, counting down.
AACTGAATAAGAAACTCTGTTTTTATTTATATTTTTTGCACTAATACCTCTTTTCATTTGTTAAAATAGGGGAGGTAGCTGCAGGTAATAAGAAAAATTAAGCAGATTTGAGGTTAGAGAAATTTCAGTTGAATTAATACTTTAGGGTATATTAGATACAATAAGAAGCTTATATAAAAAAAAAATAGTGTTCCAAAGAGGCTAATAACATTAAATACTTTATTTGCTATGGGTACACAAGGTGTGAAATCCTGCAACATGTCAAAAGGCTGTACAACTATGGAACACATGTAATGCTCTTTTGGATGCATGAGCAAAATACAGAGAGACAAAGCCCACAATCTTTTAGAAACATACCTGAAGAGTGCAAAGTCTTTAGTTGCAAAAGTGAAGAACTACTACAGATGAGCAGATCTGTTGGCGAGGTAGCCTGAAATTCAGGTTTCACGTGAATTAAGAGATTTGATTAATGCTATGCAAAAAAAGGACAAACTTGCATGGTACCAACTCTCACACTGCGGAATTATCATTGAACAGTCAAACATTATCTTACATTGCTGTCCGTACTTCCCTATAATGCCCTGCACCTAGGTCATCTTACTGATTATACCTTGTACAGAGGTGATCAGTACTTGGACCATCAGAAATCAGTAGTTCTGTGACACTGGTCACTACTAAGTGACGTGAAGAGGTGAATGTGACGCTAAACACTACTAATAGTTAAAGTGTTACACAGTCACTACTTAGATGAGTATACACAGCAGAGAAGTCAGGTAATCCAGGTTTACGTTTCAGGAGAGCTTGTAGTATTAAGGGAGTAGACAGAGATGTAGTCATTAGTGATGGGAAAACTCGAACTATAAAGTTCAGGGCCCATGCCAGGAACCTAGTGTCCGTGCATGGACCCCAGACATAGACTTCTCAGGGAAGTCTGTGTTACTGTTCAGTTTTGGCTGCTCGGATAAAGCTTGTTGATACACTGAAGCACAGCCAATCAGCAATCTTTCCTGGTGTGGGTGTGGCACCCCAGGGGTTAATGTGCCACAGTAACACCACAAAGGGTTAACTCCCCACACAACCCACAACACTACACTAGCGCCTCCAGGCCAGAAGGGGGAGCTAAAGCTGCTTACCTATATATTCTGGTGTGGAGAGGAAGTGGGGAAGAGCAGAGTGGTGGGAGGAGCTCATGTTGTTTACCTCAGAGTGGCAGTGACAGTTAGTCAGTTGGAGTTAGTGCAGTTCCTGAGAGGACTGAGGAAGAAAGACTGGTGGTGTAAAGGGGCTGCCTTAGGCCTCTCCACGGCCTGCTACCCACTTCCAGGCCTAGCCAGGATCTGAGGGAAGGAGTAAGAGAAACAGGAGAACACTTCTGGGAGACTGAGTTACCTCATACCAGAGGAGCGCACAGACCGGATACCGGATCCGAAACTGTCACTGACACACACAGCACAGTAAACATCAGACTAGTAGAGGTTATATATCTACACTGTACCTCAGCGAAGCAACACGGCGGGGTCAGAAATACAGAGAAAAGACCCTAGTTGCCTAGCAAAGGGGGTACCTGTGAGTAGAGACAGGCCAGCAGCCTAGCTGAAGCGGCTGCAGGGCCACACACTCAGCACAAGAGAGGGAAGCTGAGGACCTGGACAGGGTGGGGGCAACCCAGCCCCGGTACGGACTCCGTGGACAGTACTCTGCTAACAACATCATCTGCAGTAAAGACTTCAAAAACTTCAAAACCGTGAGTTTGTGTGACCCTTCTGCTCAAATCCTGCGTTCCCTCACAAGCAGCTATTATCTCTACTACTACCTCTATCCTGCAATATCCATAGCACCATCTATAGGCTGTTACTATCTCTGCCCCGGGGAACCAAGCTGTACCTGCGGAGAGCCATTACATCCCCAGCTGCCAAACATCATCCCTGGAGGTTCTGCAGCAGTGGTGGTCACCCTGACCACAACCCGTGGGTGGCGTCATGACAAACTACCTTGTAAATATCCCCCCATTACTTGTGGAACCCGGGACACAGTCCAGATCAAGACCACCTTGATTCCCTGTGATACCCCGGTCCGGTACCAAGTACCCCGTCCCAGTGGGCTCCACATGGGCATGTCCGGTCCCATCACAACTATGCCAAATATTGGCATCTCTATAAATGGCTTTTGACATGTGAAAGAAAAAAAATGCAGACAAAATAGGCTTGGAGTGGCCTGTATTCTGATACCCTGTGCAGATAAAGCAGACAGCTGGAGGCTGCAGCTCTCAGCTGTGTGCATTATCTTGGCTGGGTATCAAAATACAAGTGACGCCATGCATTTTTTAAAAATTATTTAAATAAATAATAAATAAATGGTGTGGGGTCCTGCCTATTTTGATACCCAGCCAAAATAAAGCAGACAGGTGGGGGGTCTGGTATTCTACAGTAGTGGAAGCCCAAAGTTATTGTGACCCCACAGTCTAAAAACAGCAGTCCACAATCGCTAAAGAATTGGCGTGTCCATTAGATATTCCAATCTTGGGGCTTACCTGGCTTATCTGAATTGCCCTGGTATGGTGGCAATTGAGGTAATACAAGGAGTTAATGACAGCTGTGATTTCTCAAAAAATCACTGCCTGCAGAACTGTCCACAACTCTTCAGCTGTGTTACTCCCATCTCCAAAGCATTTTCATTTAACCAAGTCTCATTTTGCATTTCAGTCCAGTGTCAGTTTATAAGAGAACTTTGGAACACTTCAATATATGCCACTGATTCTGAGAATGTTTTTTTCAATACATATTAGACTTCATTAGGAGGTAATCCAATTCTATGGTGGCTGTGCTCCCCGTGGTAATGATTTTAAGAACATCTTGTCCACAAATAAAATGTTTTGCTCCAAAACATCCGAAAATATAAAAAAATGGATACAACGCGTTTCGGCGAGGACAACCGTCTTCCTCAGGTATCTGAATAAAAATACATATTACACTTTACTTTATATTTAAAGGATAATTACAGCTTGCTCTTTTTTTATATATACCCTTTTTTATATATATATACTACAGGGAATCACCTTACTTCATTTTAGACTTCATGTTAAGGTACCTTTACACGCCACTACAGAAGGTTGAAAACAACCGGGTTACGGAGACAAATGTATCTTGCACCGTCAAATCAACCCAAGGTAGCGGCGTGTAAACTAGCTTGTTGCTACCCGTCACTTTCGGCACCTGTTTCAGAGCAGTGCTCTAAAACAGGTTGATTTCAACCCGATACTAGCGGCGTCTAAATAAGGTAGGGTAAGGTTTTTTCGCCACCTAGTTAACTCCCCGGGGCGTGACACAGCCTCCGGGAAACCGCCCCCCTTCAGCGATCATTGGTGGAAGCTCCTGCATTGCAATTGGTTGTCGCTGCATAGGGCGGCATATTTAAGGAGCTGACCAGTCACACTACACATTTGCTATAGCGTCATGTATTAGCTAGCCTTCCTGCGCTGGCTGGCCAATCATGATGCTATTGCATTGTGCAATCATCGTACGAGCATCTCGTAATTCACAACTCTGGCACGCCTATGTGTTGTCCCTGCTGCCCCAGGTCCTCCCATATTACCTTCTGTCGCGGCGTGTAAATGAGGGACAGTGCTCTACAAAAGGTAACTTGAGGCACCCGGCGGTGCATCCAGAGATAGATTAAACCTTCTGTAGAGCACCTTGTAGCGGTGTGTAAAGGAGGTATCAGGTACCGTTTGCAACCGTTGGTACGTGCTCGTGCACGTGAAGCACCCGGTTGTTTCTAACCTTCTGTAGTGATAAATTTAGGATGATATTTTCTGCATTTCTTTGAACAGAGTATTTACACTCAGTGGTAGTTCAAAGCCATGACGGGTATAGCCGTCATTGGTTATTAAGGGGTTAAACACTACCTGATGGCGGGGAGCCATGGCAGTGCAGTATGGAGATGGGGTAGATTTTGTCTGAAGTGTTGCCATATTAAAGGACAGGTCAAGGGTGCAGCTAGAGGGCCTAGAGAGGGTGGACGAGGCAGAAACAGTGAAGGAGGTGATACAGGCAGAAATGTGTCCCAAAAGTCTTGGGGATTTGAAGCCCCTTAGCCACCTAGCCCCACAGCCACCAGAGTCACTAACCAGTGATGAAGATGTAACACTCCTGGCCATGTTTGCTCATCCAGGTACCAGTGGTGATGGCCACCCTGTTACTCATAGAGTATCACCACAACGAGTGATTTCTGCAACATACTGGTGTAGCACAGGTACAGCTTTCTTTGAGAAGTAATGGTGACTGGGCAATTGATACTGGGGGGCTGCAATGGCCATCAGCTTTGGGAAACCATTGCTTTCCAACAGGAGGAAAGGCAGCATTTCTGTGGCTAACAAATTGGAAATGGTCAAAATCAAGCTCTTTGCTTTGGGATAATTTTTGGAGGAAATAATCTTTTCTGTGACTACAACTGCAGAATCCAGGGCCGGCTGCTGTGCTGAGAGAGAGAGAAGAGTATGGTGTAACCAACAAACTGCTGCACTGTGAGGGAGGTGCAGGTGTATATGTTATGGTGGGTTGACAAACAGGTGGTGTGCTCAGCGTCTGAGATCAGTCAAAACCAGCAGGTGCACCCACTTCTGTAACAGCTGATAGTCTGTCACTTTCCCCAACTGTAGTGGGTAAGCAAGTGAAGGTTCTGCGGCTGGACACCTGTCAGATAACACTTGTCATTGTGATGGAGGAAGAAGCAGCAGATCTGGTTGATGTGGTGGATGGAGTTTGGTGAGTTCTGCTAGGCAAAGTTGTAGCAAAGTCATTTTCCCAGAGTAATGCATGGTGCTAGGCCATGTGGTGGTCCATGCATGTAGTAGTCAAATAGTTGGGTTTTCTTGCCTCTAATGAAGTATCTTTTCAAAACTTGGCAAATTACAAGAGTTGGGTCATCTTTTGCAGTGTCAAGAAATGTCCAGGCTAGCCAACCCTCGCCGTCCCAGTCAACTACAGACCCTCGACTTCTGCTGATTGGATTTTTTATGAAGGTCATGTGCCATGGAATATTTCTCCTGCTTCTTTTATATTAAGAACTTTTCTAACCACAAAACTCCCTATTGCGCTATTGTCTTCTCTGTATATTCAGCCATGGATATAAACAGAAGCACAGCTTTAACTTGCGACATTTTTTACATGGAACATTTTACGTAAATTTTTTAAAGATTCTGAAATCCTCATTCATTCTCTAGGGGGCTTATGGTCAGATGCGGAGAGTGTGGTATTGCTGAAACGGGCAGATCCGGCACTTGCGGCTGTGAAAAAAAAAGCTGCAAGTGCTGGATTCGGCAATACTGCACTTGTCGCACCTGACCCCAAGCCCCATAGAGAATGGGGCTTGCCGGATCAGTGACGCAAGTCAGTCGTTACACAGCAGATCCGGCAGATCTGCCGGGAATTACAATAATCGTAGATGTGAAAGGGGCCTTAGTCTCCTATTCATTTGAATGGAAAAAGACTTCAGCCCTTTTCACATCTTTTTTTTTTTTCTTTTCAAAATTCTTTTTATTGAATTTTCGTTGCAAAGTAATACAGAAAGGTAAACTAGGTAAGGTAGTTAAGAACTTACTATACAGCCAAGATCATACATTAATTCGAGTCCCGTACATCTGCATCTTTGGCGTAATTAGTAGCATAAACTGCAGGTTGGGGTCCTTGACCCAAAATTACAATAGGGAAATGTTTGTAGACAAAACAATGTGGTAGAGAGACAGAGAGAAGGGAGAAGGACAAGAGGCGAAAACACAAAGGGTGATTGTAAAGAGGGGAAGAGAGAGGGCAGGTAAAAAAAAGGGGGGGGGGTAGGTTTCGTCCATCCACAACTGATAAGGGTCCATCATGCTTCTTTTTAGTGGTTTCTTATGTTTTCAAGATGGCGGTAATCTAGCCAAGGTTGCCAGGTTGATAAATGGGTAGTTTTATTATTATTAACCAAAGCCGCAATTTCAGCAACTTGATAGAGGGAGTGGGTTTTTTCCATCAGTTGGAGTAGTGTGGGTATGTTTGGGGTTTTCCAATAAAGCGGTATCAGTACCTTCGCTGCTGTAAGTATATGTTGAGCTAGAAGCGACCCCGTTTTAATTTTGGGCCAGGTTGGGAAGTGTAATAGTGCCATTTCCGGTGTTAGGTGTAGAGGTCTTCCTATTACAGTTTGAATAAGTCTCTCAACCGTCTTCCAAAATACCTGTAAGTCTGGACAGTTCCACCATATATGAAAGTAGTCGGCTGTCTCTGCTTCACATATCCAGCAGCCACTCGTAAGATCTGCATTCCATAGCCTAACTCGATCAGGGGTAATGTGCCATCTCGTGACTATTTTGAAAGAGGCCTCCTGAGCTCTCACACACTGAGAGGGGCCATGTGAGTATCTATAAATATGTCGTGTCTGCGTTGGTGAAAACTTGTACCCTAGGTCGCGTTCCCAGTGGGCTATGTAGGCTCTGGTTGTGCTGATTTTAGGAGTTATCAATGATTGGTATATTTTTGAGAAGATCTGGCGCGGCTTCGACACTGAAGCACAGAGTTTCTCGAATGCCGTCAGCTCTCTCATTAGGTCTGATTTTTTTAGAAGCGGCAGGAGAATGTGGTACATGGCATTGTAATGGATAAAATTTAGGCGTGAGAGGCCGGGTCTAGTTCTAAGGTCAGTCAATGTGAGAATGGTACCTTCATGGTGTCTACGGGGTAATCAAAGGATTTATCTTTTAAGTGATGCTCCAGTAGGGTTCCGCCCCCCAAGTGGGCAAGTAGGTCTCTGAGAGTGGTCAGGGGGGTGAGGGTAGGCATAAGATTCTCCCCCACCTCTCGCCAAATTTTCATAGTAGCTCTAGTGTGTGGCTGAAGTTGGGAAATAAGTTTTCTCTCTGTGGAGTGTAGTAACATAATCGAGCGGAGGCTGTACGGCGCCAGTGATTCCTCTATCTTTAACCACTGTTTGTCTCTAGGTTGGCGCATGAAGTCCACTGTCCGGGTTAACTGTGCTGCTTTATAATATGTTTTGATATCCGGAGCTCCCATACCCCCTAGAATTTTAGGGAGAGACAGTGTGCGATGGGAGATGCAGGGCTTTCTACCTTTCCACATGTAAGTGACAAATATGGAGTTGATTTTAGAGAGGAAGGAAGATGGGACTGTTATGGGCAGCATTTGAAACATGTAGTTGAATCTGGGCAGAATCAGGCTCTTTAGGATGTTCTTTCTCCCCATCCAGGAAAGATAGCTATCCTTCCACGTTCGCATAATTGTTGTCGTGGATGTCAGGAGGGGTAATAAATTAAGTTTAAATAAGTCCTCCTGATTTCCGCTCAGCTTCACTCCTAAATATGTTATATATTGTTTAGGCCAGGTTAGAGGGTATAGTTGCTTTAGGCCATGGAGTGTGTAGGGGTCAATTTAAATTCCCAGTGCTTCAGATTTAGCAATGTTAATTTTGTAGTTGGACAGGTTGCCATATCTCTCCATAAGGTCCATAAGAGCAGGGAGACCCCTCTTGGGATTCGTCAAGCATATCAGAAGGTCGTCCGTGAAGGCGGCGGTTTTATACTGATCTCCTGCAATAGTGACGCCTTTAATATCATGTCTATTTTGAATCGCAACCAAGAGGGGTTCCATCACCATCACAAACAGCAATGGAGACAGTGGGCAGCCCTGCCTAGTTCCATTTCCTATGGGAAAGGTGTCTGTGACAGAGTCGTTTATCTTAATGCGGGCCGTTGGTAAGTTATACATTGCCATAATTGAGGCAATCAGGGAAGGTGGAAGGTTAAATCTTGTCAATGTTCTCTCTAGGAAGGTCCAGTCCACTCTGTCAAACACCTTCTCCGCATCTGTTCCCAGTAGGACCAGTAAATTGCACACAATAGACTTCGAGGCTGTAGGTCAGAGGAGGGTGGGGAGAGAGAAAACAGGCGCAGATCTAAATGTAAAAGTACAATATTTCTCAAAAGTACACTGGGCAAGAGAACTCACCTTTATTGTGTCTTGTTTCTTCGCATATCGACCCACTGGGGGTCTTACAGGGGTCTTTGTCTCCTTGGTATGCTGCTGTTATCCTCCAGAGAGCGGAACTCCCAGCTATGAGCCCGTGGAATGAAGCAAGTAATCAAGGTATCCAGAGGATTGAGCGCTCCCAAGGAGATTTACCTTATGATAAGGACACTGACTCCTTTTTCCTTCTTGGAGATTTATTTCAAATGGCTTCACAGTAGTAAACAGTCATAAAAGTCATAAAAGCATAATTAAAACAACGCGTTTCGGCTATAAATGTCATAAAATAGCCTTCCTCAGGTATAACCTGAGGAAGGCTATTTTATGACATTTATAGCCGAAACGCGTTGTTTTAATTATGCTTTTATGACTTTTATGACTGTTTACTACTGTGAAGCCATTTGAAATAAATCTCCAAGAAGGAAAAAGGAGTCAGTGTCCTTATCATAAGGTAAATCTCCTTGGGAGCGCTCAATCCTCTGGATACCTTGATTACTTGCCCCAGTAGGACCAGTGGGATTTTGCGGGCTTTAGCAAATTGGATCAAATGTAAAACTTTATACGTGTTATCTCTCCCCTCCTTGCCTCCAACAAACCCCGTTTGGTTAGTAGAGATCAAGTGTGGAAGGAAGTCCGCCAATCTGCGTGCCATCATACCTGCCAGGAGCTTCAAGTCCACAAGAGTGGGGGGGAGGGGGGGTAGCAGTGGGAGGGTAGTTGGGGGGGTTAATGGATAGGGGGGGGATGGGGTTAGGGAGGGATGGGAAATACTGTAGAAGGTATTGTTTAGGTTAGGCGGTTTGATATTCAGAAAGTTTTTGTCTTTGTGTGTAAATCTCAGACACCTAGGTGTTGAGTAATCTAACTAAGATCTTCCCCCCCTCCAGCCTCTCCAGTGTGTCCATTGGTCGGAGATAGAAGCTCAGTGGAGGGGGCGGTAAGGTCCTCTCCCAATATCCCAAATGTAAAGGGCTAGGAGCAAGAAAAAAGTGTCACGTCGCCATTGGACTCGGTGGCTGGTGTTCCTGCCTCGGCCGCTGGGAGGAGTGTCACGTCGCCATTGGACTCGGTGGCTGGTGTTCCTGCCTCGGCCGCTGGGAGGAGTGTCACGTCGCCATTGGACTCGGTGGCTGGTGTTCCTGCCTCGGCTGCTGGGAGGAGTGTCACGTCGCCATTGGACTCGATGGCTGGTGTTCCTGCCTCGGCCGCTGGGAGGAGTGTCACGTCGCCATTGGACTCGGTGGCTGGTGTTCCTGCCTCGGCCGCTGGGAGGAGCCGGATTCCTTCGGCTGGTGGCGCCGGTGATAGGAGGGCCTTGTCCTCATATGGAACCGCTCCCGCGACGTCTGCCTCTGTCGCTGAGCGCCGCTGTGTTTCCCCTCTGGGTGGTGTTGGTCGCAGAGGAAAGGGCCCTGCAGAGGTGTCCGTTAGGCGCAGCCTGCGTTCTTCTGTCAGAGGAGGCGTGGGTGGAGCCAGTCATGCATCTCCATCTGGCCTGGATCTAGGGGCGGTCCGGATGAGGTCATCAGGTTGTGAGCTCCAGCCTATGGGAGGTAGCTGTGCCCTTCAAGTACATTGGAGCCTGGCTTGCAGGCCGCCAGATATAGTTTTGGTTCCCCAGTGATAGTGTGTGTTTAGTTTTGTGTCTGACCTTGCCTGGATTTCTGACTCTGCCTCTGCCTATTGATTTTGTACCTCAGCTGCCCTCTTGGTTTTGCCCTTGACCTTTGCCTGGATTTTTGACTCTGCTACTGCCTGACGATTTTGTACCTTCGCTCCCTCTCGGTTTTGACTCGGACATCTGACTTCGTTTTTCGGGTCTTGATTTTCCCTGGCGACCTCCCCGGCTCTGTTGCTCATATAGGCAGCTACCCCTGGGCTCCGCTATAATTCCAGATCCCTGTATAGGGGTTAAGGGTCTCGGGGTTTCTCGGGGTGCTGCCTACCAGCAGCTCGGCCTCACAGCGGATGGTCGTCACAAAAAGTACAAAAAGAGATAAGCAGAAGCAAAAAAAAAAGGAAAGAACAGAGTCTATTCATGTGCCTTCATTAAGACCCTTCGGGGTTGGGGATTTAGCTGCCCTGCGCTTGGAGCGCTGAGATTTTGGGGTCAGCGCCTGTTGCCATGGCGGTGGAGTCGGCAGTGCACAAAGGTTCAAGGCTGAGTGAAAGGACTCTAGATCTGGGTAAGGGTCAAGAACAATGTCTAGAGTAGCACATGCCTCTCTTATGTCGGACGAGGTCCTGGCTGTGATGGACTTTCCTCCTGCAGTGATGTATATGCCGAAAGGAAAGAGCCAACGGAATCTATGGCCTTTACTCAGTAATGCTCCAGTAAATGGTTTTAATAGTCGCCGTTTCCGTAAAGTAATGGCTGAAAGGTCTTGGAACAAGAGGATCTTTGCGTCTCCGTATATAATTTCAGTAGAGTCGCTGGCTCTGCGTAGTATTAAGTCTTTCACACGGTAGTCTAGAAATCTGCATAAGACGTCTCGAGGAATTTCCCCAGGGGCAGGTTTAGGGCGCAAGACACGGTGGACTCTGACCAGTTCTATATCATGGGAGTCCTCGTCTCTCAGGAGGCCCGTAAATATTTCAAGGGATGCTTTCCCTAGGGCCTCAAATGCTACCGACTCAGGGAGACCTTTAATGCGAATGTTATTACGGCGTTCTCTGTTTTCGTTGTCCTCTAGTGATATGTGGATCTGGTGTATTTGTTGCTCATGAATCATTAGATTATCTAGGATAGAGTTGGTCTGTTGGATCACCTGGCCCTGCGTGGTTTCAAGTGACTCAAGCCTATGGCCTTGGAGAGCGAGATCCTGTTTGATTTCAGCCAAGTCACGACCTATCGGCTCAAATGCTTTTGTAAGGATTCGTTTCAAGAAGGATCTAGTGACCATGGTGTCTTTGGATTTAGTACCAGTCTCAGACCCGCTCTCCATTTCCGAATCTGAGTCGTCCATAGAGGGAAGGTCTGCATGTTGTTGAGATTTCAGGCTGTTTAAAGGGTCACTTTGTTTTCCCAGAAATTGGTCCATATCTGCCTGGGTGATTGATTTGGACGCTTTAAGCGCTGCCTTGGGGGTTTTTTGGGTCGTTTTCACCATGGTGTCTTGTATATTGGCAGTGTTGCTTTACTGATGTATAAGGTTATCTCATGCTCCCCTTGCTGCCCAGCTAGGGGTTTAGCAGGGCATATTGTGACTCTCTAATTGAGTAGATAGTTCTGAGTAGAGAGGTCTGTGGAGATCCTACTGGAGTGTTGTGCTCCAGAAGCAGACATGGCAGGGCCTATGTGGATTGTGAGGTGCCCCTCCAGGTGACAGGGGGGCTACAGCGGGGCCAGTCAGCAGCTAGTTCAGTATATATCACCTCTCCTCTTCGGAGTTTAGCTTTCTTGTCACCCCACTACGTTAAATCAGGTTAGCACCAAGGGTACAGGTGTTGCAGATGATGCCTCTTGTGTAACACATCTGAGTGGCTCTGGCTCTGGGGGTGCCGCTGTGGTACGTGCTATCAACTGCGGGCTTTGAGGCTGCACAGGTGGGGGTAGCAGTTTTAGTCTCTACAGCAGTGGTGATGCTGGGGGACCCCCTGTCTGCCACAATGATGTTCCTTATAAGTGCTAAGGGGTCTAGCGGCGGTCAGCTCCCTGGGGCTTCTGGGGTCGGTTCTGGGGTGCACCCCCTCCTCCCTTCTCCTCACCTGGGTAGCGGACAAGCCGCGCACTGTCCCCGGAGTGACACTCTCAGGCTCCCCAGCTCCGGTGTGCCAGCAGCCCGCTCTTCAGGCCGTGGTCGAGCAGGGCTCCTCACACACTGCGTCGCCGCTCTGTCTTCTCTGGTTGTGGGCTTCACCGGGGGCCTCCACGGCGGCGCCCGGTCCGGGAGTGAGCAGCACACCTCACGCTGCTCCTTGTTCCTCCGAAGCCGACCGGTGACCGGGAGCTCTATGTTCTGGGCACCGGAGAGTCCTCCTGAGTGTCCCCAAGGAAAGGGGGGAGGGATTGTCTCCCCCCGGCGGCCGCGTGAGCAAGGACCAGGGCTTCAGCTGTCCCTCTCTTGGTGTCCTCTCCTCGGGCTCCTCCGCTAGGTGCCCCCGGTCTGGAGCGGCAGGTCCAGTGTGGCAAGCCGCGGCTCGTGAATCACAGACCCGATGGGCCTAGTCAGGGGCCTAGGCCTCGTGTGGCCGGTCCAGGGCCTTCACGCGTCTCTCTCCTCAGGGGGCTTAATAGAGGTCCGGGGTCACCTTATCCCGGTCTGCAGTAGCTCGTAGGTGTTGGTTAATGTAGGATGACAAGGGCCACCGTCCAGGGGTTACTTTCTGCTGGGGATGGCGCAGATTGGAGATGGATTACCGGGAGCCAGCTTCAGCACGTCCTCCCATGCCCGCGGCCATCTTGGATCTCCAGCCCTTTTCACATCAATGCGTCCTCTGCACTTGGCTGCCCTAACTGCCCTGCGCTAGTGCAAATGCAAGCGCAGGTGCATTTAGTGGAAGCTGCAGCCAAACGCATAGGTGCATGCATGCACTGCTCCTGCGCTCGCCTGCACTCGATGCCCCCATTACCTTCTATGACCTGGCACAGCCAAGCGCAGGAGCCGTTGCATAATGCGACGTTTCCGGGTGCATCTGACTAAGCGTATGCACGGTGATGTCAGCACAGTCACACTCGCGCTTCAGGGATGTCGGCTCCTGCTCTCGGCTGAGCTCGGCCATAGAAGGTAATGGGAGCATCGAGCACAGACGAGCGCAGGAGCAGTGCATCTATGCGCTGATGTGCTTGCTTGTGTTTGCCTGAAAATGCACCTGCACTTGCATTTGAGCTAGTGCAGGGCAGCAAACGCAGGTAAATGCACCAACGCATAGATGTGAACTACGCATTCTATTGTGCATATGCTGTTTATAACATGTCAAATCTTGAGGCAATTATCCTTAAAAATATATTCCAGAAATAAACACCTAATTAAAACAAACAAATATGCATAATCCACAAAAACCACTTAGGCCGGCTTCAGACTGCGTTTGAGATCCGACCCGTAGCTGTCCGCTTGAAGCAGACAGCTGTGGACCGGATCAGCACACAGGACTGGGGGGTATTATGCCCTCCGATCCTGTGTGCAGCCACACGCAGTTCCTGCTGCTGATAGGTGAGGACCGCGGGCGCCGCGGTCCTGACCTGTCAGCACCTGCAGCTGCACGCGCTGCACACAGCATCGGAGGGCATAATAGCCCCCCAGTCCTGTGTGCTGATCCGGTCCGCGGCTGTCTGCTTCAAGCGGACAGCTACGGATCGGATCTCAAACGCAGTCTGAAGCCGGCCTTACAGTGACACCAAAAATAGGCCTGTTTCACATCTCTGGTTTTTGCATATTTGAACGCATGCGTTTTGCGTTTTTGAAAACGCTCATGTGTTTTTTGCTGCGTTTTAACATGCGTTTCCATTAAAACCTATGGGACCAAAATGGCTAGCGGTTTTATGCGTTTTTAGCGGTAAAAACGCCTAAAAACGCAAATTTAGCAAAACGCACACATACCTTAGATGTGAAAAGAGCCATACTCTTTTTTCACATGAATTTTTCATCCAGAAAGTTAGGCCCTTTTCACATCTAAACATGGTCTGCATTTTGCTTCATTTGCATTTCTATGCGTTTTTACCGGTAAAAACGCCTAAAAACACAAATTTAGCAAAACGCACACATGCCTTAGATGTGAAAAGAGCCATACTCTTTTTTCACATGAATTTTTCATCCAGAAAGTTAGGCCCTTTTCACATCTAAACATGGTCTGCATTTTGCTTCATTTGCATTTCTATGTGTTTTTACCGCTAAAAATGCATCCAAACGCATGCGTTTTTGCCCCCATTGATTTTAATGGAAAAGCATGCAAAAACGCATGTGCATTTTCCAAATGCAAAAACGCATGCGTTTATGCAAACGCAGCCAAAAACATCGGCCAATGTGTCTAGGGCTGTGTTTACAAAAACGCAAGCATTTTTGCATTTTGAAAATGCACATGCGTTTTTGCATGAGTTCTTGAATGCGTTTCTATTAAAATCAATGGGGGCAATAACACATGCGTTTGGATGCGTTTTTAGTGGTAAAAACGCATAGAAACACAAATGCAGCAAAACTCAGCCCAGGCTTAGATGTGAAAGAAGCCTTTGCATATATTTACATTGAGATCCTCTTGCAAGTTATTACACATCAATAATTTGTGGCTTGTCTGATGGTCTGAAATGTCACTTGTTTAATGAATTATTCAGTGTTGAATTAATCAATTAGTATTAGCATATTGTTATTGAGATTGGATTTTGTTTTCAGTAGTACATGTGAATGAATGGGGGCTTGATACTGAGTGTCAAAGGAATCTTTCTATTTTGACTCTTGGTCATATTAACAAAGATAAAATGTCCTATTGTTTATTTTTTACATACACATCTTTATCAATGAACATTGGGTCTATTATCCTCTCGCTTGCTTAACCCCTTCACCTCCCAGCGATTTTCCATTTTTCATTCCTTGTTTTTTCTTTCCTTTCTTCCTAGAGCCAATAAGCTGGCTTCACACCATGGTAAGATCCGATCCAGGGCTGTCAGGGATGACCCTGACAGCCCCGGACTGGATCAGCACACAGAACTGGAGGGCTAATATGCCCTCCGGTCCAGTGTGCTGCCAGACGCAGCTGCTGCCGCTGATTAATCTGGACCACGGCTCACAGGGAGCTAGCCACGGTCCTGAAACAACAGCAGCATGAGCCGCAGGTGTCCGGTTCCCGGATTCTCCCGGACCGGTGCTCCCGGTTAGGGGGGAAATCCGCGGGAATCCGGGATACGGCAAATTGGGGAGATTTTTCTTCCCGGACACAAAAATGTTGCAAGCAACGTTTTTGTGCACGGTCATAAAAATCAGATTTCTCCCGGATTCTGCCAGAGAGATGGAAACCGGATGACAGATAGCGGCCATCCGGCCCCATAGGATATTATTATTATTATTATAAACTTTTTATTTCACTTTTAATTGTTTTGACTAATTCCATTAGGGGACTTGCAGATGACACTGTCTGATTTTGTTTGTCCACATCAAAGAGAGGGAGGTTGTCAAGAGGTTAAAATGTGGAAACGGGTACTTCATAGGTTCTCAGAATGGATATGAACCATCCAGATCTTACAATTTAGGGGCACTGGAGCAGTGACATTTTTCAGCAAAAAAAGACATTTTGCATCAAAGAAAAAATAAAAAAGGAAGAACAGCGCTATACTTTGGTTAGAATACTACTTCAGTATCACTTCCGTAATGAGATACAGCTTTGTCAACATCTCCATGTCACAGCTTGTAAGTCCTAAATTGTGTTTTCTGAAAACATAATTATGCCCATTTTCTCCTTACTCTCTATAATGTAATTTGAGTGCCATTCTAACCCTCTCAAGTATTCTTCACTGTTATAGTCAGGTCTCATCTTCATCTGAGATATTAATTAGACCTAATTAGAGAATATGAAGAAAAACATAAATATCATAATAACTGAAGATTTCTACTATTGTTGAGACAAAGGAAAATTGAGGGGGAAAAAATGCAGAACAGATAAGTAAATTCTGCAGATTGGAATTACAATTATATTAGATATTTAGAAAACTAGGGAAGGAATCATGATCTCATGCAAAGACGTAATTAAGATTCACACACTAGAGCTGTCTAGTTCTGCCAAATTATTATGCACTTTTCGACCATTTATTTATGAGCAAAATTAAAGCATCATGTCTTGATTTTGTCCTTCAATGCTGTAGGTTGGAATTTTGCCTCCTATAGGATATGGTAGAGTCCTTCAATTTGCTTTAAAAATGTTGCCTCCAAACACAAGTTGTTGAGCTTTTTTTAAAATGTTCAATTATTTGCCAGAATATTATCATACATTATTTTAGCAAGGTTCTGTGATGCTTGTCACCACACGGGCAAGTAGTGAAACAGGGTAATCAAAAATTTAGGAATCAAGAGAGCATACTAATACAGACGGGATAAACAGATGCATAGTAAGGTCATGGTCCAACGTCATTTGCCTGGATATTAACAGATTAGAATAGTGGGACATAACAAAAGGATTTTCAAACACAGTCAAGGTCAGGCAGAAAAAGATCAATTCCCAGAGCACAGATGCAAAAGGCCAGCTAGCACAACAGTAAATGAGGACGCATAAAAAGAAAAGCGCCCATGAGCCAAACCTGGAGGTCTAGTGGGGGTATATAGTGTGGGGGTGCAGTGCCGACTCACCTAAGGGGGTTGTGCACCCCTGCACAACTCCGATGTGAAGTGTTGAGGTGCAGAGAGGTCTGGGCACTGCCAGCATCCGCCTGCTTCTTAGTTCTTGATATTCCAGTCACATGCTGTTCCGAGGCATGTGATCATTTGCATCAAAGCAGGTCCTCAAGCCAGGAGCGATGTATATTGTCCCAAGATGCTGCTACCGCGCTATCTTACCTAAATGATTCTTCACAATAAGTCAACTAAGGGAACTACCCCCCTCCCAAATAGTATGATATTAACAATTGATGTAAATGCCCTGTTTAGCAATATACCACATGACTTAAGGCTCAATGCGATTGACTCCTTTTTATCTAGTGATGCAACGCTGGTCACAGAACAAAGAGAATTTTTGAAATCTGCCATTCCCTTTATACTTACCAATAACGTATTGACCTTTGAGAACACTACTTACAGGTAATTGCAGGGCTGTGCGATGGGGATGAGATTCACGCCCAGTTATGCCAATCTCTTCATTTGTTTTTTTGAGTCCATCTTCATCGCAAATTCCCCTCTAGCATCCAGGAGCATCGCCTTTTACCGGTGCTATATAGATGACCTCTTTTTCTTGTGGTCAGGATCTGAAATTGAAGCTGAGAAATTTGTGGAGGAACTTAGTAAGAACACATAGGATTTATCCTTTTCTGCACCTATGTCTAAAACCTCCCTACTGTATCTGGACCTAATGGTACATTTGAATGACCAGGGAGGTTATCCACTTCAACCTATTTTAAACATGTTGATGTTAACTGTTATCTCCGTTTTGAAAGTGGACACCTCCCCAAATGGATCACCAACGTGCCATATGGCCAATACTGGAGAAAAAGGAAAAATTGTACAGATAATTCGAGTTTCCTCACAGAAGCAAAAATTCTAAAGAAGAGATTTAGATGAAAAGGCTACCCCAAAAAAACTACTAAATGATGCCTTTCACAAGGTAAAACCACTCTCACAAGAAATTTGCATTAGGAACATTCTTGAGAAGAATAATAGAGAAGCATTACCCATATCAGGATCAAATAATGAGAATGCCCCAATAAAATCTGAGGATTGCAACAGATGGAGTTTAGTGACCACATTTAATCAGTTCCACCCCTCTATCCACAAATTACTGAACGAGTATTGGTTCATATTGAGGAGGGACTCCATTCTGTCCAAACATTCCGAAGAGACCAAAAATTATCTTCAGACGCAACCGTACTTTGGGGAATATTGTGGCTCCTAGCAACACATCACTTAAAACCCCAGCAGCTCCTGAAAAAATCTCCAAATGTAGGCTGCTTTGCCTATAGGACCCCAAATGTATGTGTTGCCACTCAATCATCAGCGGTGCTAAAAGCTTCATATCCAATACAGCAGGGAAAAATGTGTGATCAATTTTTGGTTGGATTGTCAATCAAGTTATGTTGTTTATTTACTTGAATGGATGTGTAGCCTACAGTATGTGGGCCACACTATTCAATGTATGCATTCTCGTCTTAATAAACATAGATCTAATATCCACAGTGAGTATCAGCTTCACAGCGTCTCTAAACATTTCAGTTTGTTCCATGCAAAAAACCCTAGTTTTATGAAACTTGTAATCATGTAACTGAAAATGAGTCTCACTGATTACGGTGTCTCATTAAGAAAGAGAGGTATTGGATATTTAGTCTCGGCATCCTAACCCCAGAAAGATTGAATCTAATGATTGAGAAAGTTGCAGGCCACTAATGGCTATGATGCTCCGTCCATCCCCCCCACCTTTTCTGGAATTAACATTATCGCATAAACAGGATTACAAGTATTCTCTCATAGTTTTATTTTCAATTTTTTTATATAATTTTTATGACAAGTTTTATCCTGTTTATACCTTTATTTTATGATTGTGCTATTTCCTTTTTTATATACATTGTTGTTCCATGTGATTTTATATTTTATTCATGGCCTTGCATTACATTCACCTACAATATTTCAACTTTTTTTCTGCACCTTGCAATTTAATTGGTGCACTTGCTAATTACTTAATTAGTTTATTCATTCCATTAGTGCAAATCCCTTTAAATATGTTATTTTCCATTTGGGTCTTTGTATCACCTGAGGAAGACAATACCACAGCTGTCGAAACGCATTGTGGTGATACGGCATTCAACACCGCCACCTGCGCCGGAACAAACGCACCCACATGACCCAGCACTCTTTTGTTGCTGTGTGTAGCTGGGTCATGTGGGTGCGTTTGTTCCGAAAACATGGTCCTATACAATCCAATTATATTCACTATAAAGGTTATATCAGCATTTCAAGTACTTATAATAACATCCAGCCCGATTAACAAAACATTTTATACCTCTTATTTCATTATAAAACAGACATTTATATAAATGTTGACTACAAGATAGTGTACCATGTCCCATCTTCATGTCACAGACAATGAAATCACCTGACCTTTGAAAGTTGTAAAAAATTATTATGGGATATTATAAAGAACTCCACATTTTGCAAGAAATAATAAATAAATAAAAAACATTGCAGGGCATTTATAAATCTGTTGATTGGGGGTCAAGAACTCACAGCATCATCTCCCTCAGTCTTACTCCTAGTGTACATCTCTTCTTATCCCATCAACCATCCAAGCTCCGATGGCTGTGACTCCTTGGAATCTTTGGATTTATTGAATAAACGGCAGCGCATTTACAACTTCTCTTTCTTCCACTGCCTTAATTGTTAACATTGGGCGGAGTGCTGCAAGCCGGTTCTCTGCATAATAGTTGTTGTGACTCTCACAACAACATAAAGTTAGTGCAATTACACTCACACATCCCGGTCACACTAGGATAAGTTCCTATGTGCGCTTTTCTGTTTTCTTTCAGTTTCTAATATCTGACAAGCCAGTAAGTATTTTTAGAAGCCACTTGGGGATCAGGGAGATATACCAGCCTAGCCACAGTAATGTAATAGTTGTGACAGCTGGCATGAAACAGATGAAAAACACCCAAATCTGTAATGTAAAAAAGGAGAAATCAGCTTACTTTTCCAGGTTCACAGAAAATACTCCAGTAATAGCGACAGCCAAAACAATAAACATTATTTAAACTATTGACACTCAGGGGTTCTGAAATCCTGGGACAAGAGTAAAGGAAACCATGGAGAGGCAATTAGACAAACCTGACACCTAAGAGAGAAGTGGGGTGTGGCTCAAGGAAGTATTTTTCAACTACTATTAATTAATGCTTGAAAGTGCCTTATATAGCTAATACAGTTAGGGCCAGAAATATTTGGACAGTGACACAAGTTTTGTTATTTTAGCTGTTTACAAAAACATGTTCAGAAATACAATTATATATATAATATGGGCTGAAAGTGCACACTCCCAGCTGCAATATGAGAGTTTCCACATCCAAATCGGAGAAAGGGTTTAGGAATCATAGCTCTGTAATGCATAGCCTCCTCTTTTTCAAGGGACCAAAAGTAATTGGACAATGGACTCTAAGGGCTGAAATTAACTCTGAAGGCGTCTCCCTCATTAACCTGTAATCAATGAAGTAGTTAAAAGGTCAGGGGTGGATTCCAGGTGTGTGGTTTTGCATTTGGAAGCTGTTGCTGTGACCAGACAACATGCGGTCAAAGGAACTCTCAATTGAGGTGAAGCAGAACATCCTGAGGCTGAAAAAAAAGAAAAAATCCATCAGAGAGATAGCAGACATGCTTGGAGTAGCAAAATTAACAGTTGGGTACATTCTGAGAAAAAAGGAATTGACTGGTGAGCTTGTGAACTCTAAAAGGCCTGGGCGTCCACGGATGACAACAGTGGTGGATGATCGCCGCATACTTTATTTGGTGAAGAAGAACCCGTTCACAACATCAACTGAAGTCCAGAACACTCTCAGTAAAGTAGGTGTATCTGTCTCTAAGTCAACAGTAAAGAGAAGACTCCATGACAGTAAATACAAAGGGTTCACATCTAGATGCAAACCATTCATCAATTCCAAAAATAGACAGGCCAGAGTTAAATTTGCTGAAAAACACCTCAAGAAGCCAGCTCAGTTCTAGAAAAGTATTCTATGGACAGATGAGACAAAGATCAACCTGTACCAGAATGATGGGAAGAAAAAAGTTTGGAGAAGAAAGGGAACGGCACATGATCCAAGGCACACCACATCCTCTGTAAAACATGGTGGAGGCAACGTGATGGCATGGGCATGCATGGCTTTCAATGGCACTGGGTCACTTGTGTTTATTGATGACATAACAGTAGACAAGAGTAGCCGGATGAATTCTGAAGTGTACCGGGATATACTTTCAGCCCAGATTCCGCCAAATGCTGCAAAGTTGATTGGACGGCGCTTCATAGTACAGATGGACAATGACCCCAAGCATACAGCCAAAGCTACCCAGGAGTTCATGAGTGCAAAAAAGTGGAACATTCTGCAATGGCCAAGTCAATCACCAGATCTTAACCCAATTGAGCATGCATTTCACTTGCTGAAATCCAGACTTAAGACGGAAAGACCCACAAACAAGCAAGACCTGAAGGATGCGGCTGTAAAGGCCAGGCAAAGCATTAAGAAGGAGGAAACCCAGCGTTTGGTGATGTCCATGGGTTCCAGACTTAAGGCAGTGATTGCCTCCAAAGGATTCGCAACAAAATATTGAAAATAAAAATATTTTGTTTGGGTTATGTTTATTTGTCCAATTACTTTTAACCTCCTAAAATGTGGAGTGTTTGTAAAGAAATGTGTACAATTCCTGCATTTTCTATCGGATGTTTTTGTTCAACCCTTCAAATTAAACGTTACAATCTGCTCTTGAATTCTGTTGTAGAGGTTTAATTTCAAATCCAATGTGGTGGCATGCAGAGCCCAACTCGCGAAAATTGTGTCACTGTCCAAATATTTCTGGCCCTAACTGTAATACAATACAATACAAAAAACAATACAATTGAATACAAAATACAATGCAAAGCATAATACAATAATTAGAGCAAAATAATGACAGCCCTGCTCATAAGAGCTTACTATCTTGTCTTCTCCTATGCAGATCCTGGAGGTGAGACAAGCATCTCTGTGCTTTGTTTATAAAATAAAATATTCTTCTCTTTTCTTGAAGTCTGGTCTCCCCAGGAATAGAACCCCCAACCTATGTCACTGAAGGCAGTGGCAAAACTATGAGCCACAACTGACACTATAGAGATTAGTCAAATTTTATGTACTTCAAAATGCATCATATACTGCTTCACTACAGGTAAAATGTAATGGTATATAAAGATACATCTTGTTATAATAGTGCGATTCTAACCACCTGTATTTAAGATGTCAAAGATTTTTTTCTTTTTAAAAAATTACTGAAAAATGCTGAAAATTAGTTACACTAATGATTTTTTTATGCACTTATTTTCAAAATAAACATTACAAATCAGCAAATCACAGATATATTTGGTATCCCTGCTAAAGAAACAAGATGCACAAAGCAGTGAAGAGGATATTTATGGTGATACGTTAGGGCCGCTTTACACACACCAACTGTCTGTGTCCAACTTCTGAACAGATCTCTGGTTGTAGTGAAATCATGGACACATTGTTCCATTTTGTGGCTGTGTACAAAATGGAGCAATGTGTCCATGATTTCACTACAACCAGAGATCTGTTCAGAAGTTGGTCACAGAAGTTGGTGTGTGCAAAGCGGCCCTTAATGGTCTAAAAATTTTAGAGTTGATTTTTATTTCTCAATTAAACCCATAAAAATAAAAAGAAATGTAATGCTGAGGATGTGTGTACACATAGCATAATGACTGCATGTTTTCTTCTGCTTTTTATCTGCACGTTTTCTGCAAGTGTCTGCATCAAACAACACAATATCAGACTTCTCTGATTATATTATTTCATTATTTTACGCCTATTAGCCTATTGTTTGATTTTTTTCATGCTGATTTGAATTTTTTTTAATGCTCTATATAGCACTTTATAGCTTTGATTCTACACTTAGAAATGCAACCGTATTTTTTTAACGTTCATTTTTTTCAGGTTTCCTATAGAAGCTAAAAAAGGAAAAAAGCACCAAAATAGCACAATTCAACAGTATTTTTAGGTGCACAGTGGACAAAAATTTGATGAGTACACCACTTTGCTCTTTTTTCTTCTGCATTTCTTACTAGTGCATTTTGTTGCATGGGAAATCTGCTGTATTTAACTGTTCATGCAAAGTGGACTTGAGGTAATAAAAAATATCTTCTCAATTTGTGTCTAAAGATGCCGGTTAACTTTACATGATACTTTTGATATATCCAAAAATATGCTGCAATACACTTCAACGAAATATGTGTCCTTGGTGTTGACGGCCCCATTGCCTTACAGGCCTGATCGTAGTGGAACCCTCTGTGACCATGACGATACACCTCTGACTGTGCAGTCTATCAGGTAAATTGCTCCAGCAAATGCAGAATAACCTGTCATACCTATAACAATAAATGTATACAAAATCATGTCCTCAATACATCTATTAAAAAAAGACAAAACTTTTATATGCTTACTTAATATAAAATACAGTTTTGGTAGTGAAATATGTGCCATGATGATAGAAGAGCCAAAGGCCCTTCTGCTACATAGAAGATAAATCATACCACAACACATGGTCATTTACAATTGAGGGGTACCATTATAGTTTTTTCATTTGTTCCCAGGAGTCTCAAATTTTGCAAAGAATATTTTGTATTACCATTTTTTTTGGGTTATAAAACGCTCTTTTGTTGCCCCAAATTTTGGGAGAAAGTCAGGGGTGCATCTTATAATGTGAATCTACCCTTTTCTGTACTGTAGTGGAAGGGGTGGGCTACTGTTGAGTGGGGGCTGGTTGAGGACGTAGGAGGCAACGGGAGGTCATGGGCACCTGCTCATTATGCTCATGTAATGCACCCGCCTCTGTCCACCTCTCAGTGCTGAAGCTGCCCTGAGAGATGGGCACAGGGAGTGGTACATATGACACAAGCCTGCTCTCACCCCCCATAATGCACTCACCCCATCCATTCTGGATATGGCCCGCCATCCTGCACTCACCCCCTCCATTCTGGATATGGCCCCCCAGAATGGAGGGGGTTAGTGCAGGATGGGGGCCATAACCAGGATGGAGGGCTATGTGTACCATAACTGGGGGCCATAACCAGAATGGTGGACTATGTGTACCATCACTGGGGGCTATAACCAGGATGGGGTATGTACCATCACTGGGGGCCATAACCAGGATGGAACCTATATGTATCATTGCTGGGGGGCCATAACCAGGATAGGCATGTATTTACCATCACTCAGGGCCATAATCAGGATGTGGGACTATGTGTACCATCACCTGGGGCCATAGCTTGGCTGAAGGGTATGAACCATCACTGAGGACCATAACCAGGATGGGGGGCTATGTATACCACTTCTGGGAGCCATATCCAGGTTGGGGGTTATGTACCATCACTGGGGGCCATATACAGGTAGGGGACAAAGTACCATCACTGGGGGCTATGTACAGTCACATTGGGCTATGCACTATCATAGGGGGCTATATCCAGCATGGGGGACTTGTACCAGGATGGGGAATATATATACACCAGGATGGGGGGTCATGTACTAGGATGAGTGACATATAATGCCAGTGTCCATCTTACAATCAGTATATAAGACGGACCTTATTTAACATTACAAATTATTATTTTTTTTATCTTTTACTTCACCAAATTTAAGTGTGCGTCTTATAATTTGGTGCATGTTATAAAGCAAAAAATATGGTATATTTTTCCTGTTGGCTTTATTGAAAACATTATCCCTAGTAAATACCATTGTTTTTTTCTGCTTTGTAGGGCTTTCTGTAGTTCTCAACTGAAACAGTATTGTGGTTTAATGTAGACACATACAGCACCATTATTTGGTTATTCCACATACAGCACCATCATTCCATTTCTCTATTCTCTAACATCCCAGGGACCTCTTAAACCTTCTTGTCTATGCGCTTGTGGAACGCCTTGATGAAGGCCAATAATATTTATTCATTTATATAGCGCTATTAATTCCATTGCACTTTACATACATCAGTATGTATGGCCAATCATCAGAATTATGAATACAATTGAAACCGAAGAATAGTTTTATGAAAAATAATACTAAAAATTATATAATTGTTGCTATATAGAGTATTGAAGTGAAAAGTTAAGGTTGCATTAAAATTTGCTCTTCCATTGATTTTTGTATTTAGGTTTTCAATTCCTTATATTTTAAGTAAGTTGCTCTTTTATGTGTACTATGTTTAACATACAGAAATAAAAATAGAAACAAAAACACTCACGGGAGCCTAGCTATAAAGATGTATGCTGGAAAACAACAGTTTGGATAGTAGTTGATATGTTTGTGAATAATCGG
Organism: Allobates femoralis; assembly: GCA_033576535.1. Taxonomy (NCBI): domain Eukaryota; kingdom Metazoa; phylum Chordata; class Amphibia; order Anura; family Aromobatidae; genus Allobates; species Allobates femoralis. The sequence continues at coordinate 167,013,634 of JARQOC010000001.1, read as the reverse complement.
GACATGACTTATTAAAACTAGTGGATGACCTATTTCTTGCAAAGACCTTATACATCACTTGGGGGCTTGAACTACACATGGAAAAAATCATCTAAATAGACAATGTTTTTTTTACAGTTAGAATACTCAGACTATGGAATGTCCTACTGCTACATCAGCAATAAAAAAAAAGAGACGATGTTTTTCTTACAACAAATTACATCTATTAGCACTCTAGCGATAGCGATAGAATAGATAAAACAAGTCTGCAAGGGTAAAAATGATTCAAAAGTAAGAGGTGATTTTGATATAGTTTCCATATCTGAACTCAGTAAAAATATCCAAAATATTCCAAACATACAGTTTTTTCATAAACGTTGGTTCCAAAAGAATAAAATTCCATAGGATTCCAAAAGGAATTCCTTCTATACTTTTCTCTAGATGGTGCTCCATTGTATTGCATTGATGTTACTGGGCTAATGAAAAACTGTAATGTTGAGTACAATGTGAGTGAGTGAGAACTCTATATTTATTCATCCAAAAAATGTCTGAAAGCTGTGCTACTGCACAATGGCAGCAAGTATGCTTCAGTGCCTGTAGGGCATTCCGTGCACTTGACGGAAAGTTATGAGAATATACATTTTATACTCAAGAAACCTACTATGAGGATGAAATATGGTCAATACGTGGTAATCTGAAAGTTCTCTTATTGCTCCTTGGGCAGCAAGGCGGATAAAAGAAGTACCCATGCATTCTATGTGATTAGGTCATCTGGAATAGGGCTCTTCACTTTAGCCAAAAAACTTGTCCAAGGAAAACATCTTTGCAAGCTTGACTCAAGTCCATAGGTGTGGAAAGTTTAATGTCCTTCTGCCACAAAGTCACATTTAACTGGGCTGATGAAGCAATTTGCAGAAGCAATACCGAAAAAAGGAGCAAGTACCAAGTGTCTAGGACTGTTCAAATCAAAACTGAAGGAAGGCATTTTTGTGCATTTGGATATGCGTAAACTCATAGGAAGACGTGTTCAAAATCAAAATGAAAGCTTTTTATATGAGCGTTTGGGATTATTTTAAAGAAGTCGTGAAGAAATTTCTAGGTAACAACAAAGATCCAAAAGTTACATCTTTCTTGGAGAACATGCTGAAATATTTCAAAGCCTTGGGTTGTCTGATGAATTTGAAGTTACATTTTTTACATTCCCATTTAGTCTACTTTCCCGAAAACATTTGTGCTATTAGTGAGGAGAAGGGAGAAAAATGTCATCAGGATATCAAGGAGATAGAACGACGATACCAAAATAGATGGAAAATGAACATGATGGAGAAAGACTGCTGCAAGCTCCACAGAAAAGATCTGCAGGTCTTCTAGAAGAGAAAAGGTATTAAGAGAAAAGGAAAAGGTGCAAGGATTCGTTTCCAATAGAGTTGAAGAATGGATGTTAAATAAATGTGTATGTATATATATATTATTATACATATATATATATTATACATTTTTTGCTATAATATAGATATTTCTTGTTCATTTTCTTGTACGTAATTTCACATGTGTTTTGTGCGAAATCCATGCATGATAGTTAAAAGTAGAAGTATTTATTTTTACATCAGGTTGTAGTAAAACATAAGAATCAGTTATTGGATTTGAATCAAATTTCATAAACCAAAATTTTGCATACCTGTGTAATGGTTGAACTTGATGGATTTATGTTATGTCTTTTTTCACCCTATGGCACAATAAATAATTTTTCCTTCTAATTATGAATGTCAATGATCCTATGGTCCTCTAACTGCACATACAACAGGCACATATTCTGTAATACATCCAGCAGCAACATCTCAACTATACATGGTGCAGTGCAGAGTTGCTAGGAGGTCCACAGAGACAATCTTGAATGACATAAAGGTGGATGCAGCTGTCACATAATTTACAACAGCTATGATCTCAATGACCTGATTTACTGATGATACCATGTAGGTTAGTTGGAATTGAGCTGAGGACATTAGTGTCTATTTGAGATGGAGGTGTATAGACGAGAAGGCTGGAAACCAGAGATGCTTTAAAGATGTCAAAAGAGAGTTTTTTAGTTAAAATATTATATATAGAAACATACATATACAGAACATTTATTCGAAAATGTATGTTATTTTACATACTCAGTATTTCAAAATGTGTATCAGACATATTTTGAATGTTTTAGTTATTTTTTTCCACTTAGTTTTCTAAAACTGGATATAAATTCTAATTAAAAGGATTAAAGAGGTTATTCAGCCCATCTCGCTTTCAGGAAAAATGTGCTACTCACATAGTATCCATTGGCTGCTTGTCAGGTTTCAGGTATTGTGCACTTCTCTTATTAATTAGAACAGAATGTGTGCAAAATACTGGATAATATCAGGAAAGTGACCAATGAATGTCACAATAATAATGTCTCTCGTTTCCCAATGCAGAAGTAAGTGTGGCGCCCCTATGGCAAGGCACCACAGGGAGGTACTGCACCCCAAACAGAAGGTGTAGTGCCTCCGTAGTCATGGATATGGGGTTCTTACAGAGTCTGTTATATGCACTCATACAATAGGCCAACTTAGGATAGGGGACTGGATATTCAGTAGGTCCCAGGGGGGTGAAGCCTAGAGTAGAGCGGGAGACGTGAGTGGCTGTGAGTTCCAGTCAGTCAGCAAGTGAGACAGCAGGAGGACAGTGCTGAGGAGACTGCGTCTGTGACAGGAGGGCACCTCTTTAGAGAGGGGGGACCCAGACACTGGAGGGGACAAACCAGGACTGGTTGGAGCCGGCTGGGAAGTCTGAGGTCGTCACCGGCATATCCCTGACTGCAAACTGACAAGCTGTGGGACCGACATAAGAAAGCCATAGCACCACGGACTGAATCCCTATCTCTGTCTCAAATTAGGTCCAGGACACTTTAGGGAAAGGACCAAATTCTGGTGGCGGGAGGATTAGCTTATTGTCGCTCTTGTCTGTACTGGTAAGGAACCAACTGTTCCTAACAGTAACAAACCAGGGTACTGGCAAAAGGGCTCTTCAGTGTGGTTAAAGAGAGTTAAAGAGGAACCCAGATCCAGAAAGCTATTAAAAAGGTACCACCAAAAGACTCTGCAAAGTTACCTCAAAATCTGTGGCTACGTCCCCGTTAAACTAGACTGTACTGTGTACTTTATCATCTGCTCGGTACCAGTAAAGAAAGGTTTGAGTTGAAGAAGTGTCTGTGCCCCTTTCCTCCGTCGCCCCGAGGGCTCCCACAGCATCAAATCGGTGAGGTCGACTACACCCCTCATCCACCCCACTGCCCTGAGGTAAAGCTCCACCTGTGGGGAGCTGTACTACTCTGAGCTGCACCTCCATCACCTCAGCGGCCAGCCGCAGCACGGGTATCCACGTTACCAGGTACCACAGGTGGCATCATGTTACCATTCCCCCATCCATCATCATCATCCCCCCTCCATTCCAACCATTGAGGGTCCAGGGCACGGAACTGGGAACCGATCAGCTGTGGTACCCCACCAAGGTAACAACCTGTCCCGGTATCCGAGTACCCCCTACCCTGTTGACTGACTCATAAGCTGCCCTGTTTAGCGCCATTAATGAATGGTTGCAAATAGTGATGGGCGAAGCTGAAGTGTAAAGTTCTGGGTCCGTACCGAACACCTAGTGCTCGGGCACAGATCTCGAACACAGAGTTTCCTGGGAAGTTCGGGTTACAGTTCGGGTTTGGGTTCGGGGGTGGAGGAGCTGTAAAAATAAAGAAGATAGTTATTAATCAGCATTATACTTAGCACGTACCACCGCCCCACCATCCCGCTGCATCTACTTCTTGTGCTGCTCATTATCTAGATATTCACTGCAGAGGGGACCAACAGCCAATTACAGACCCTGTCACAGAGAATGGGCATCTGCTCACAGAGATATGCAGCATAGCTGAAGATGTTACCTGTGGATTATGTCAGATTGAAGGATTTTTTGTTAATTAAAAATGACAAACAGGGTTGTCTTGCATTTTATTTCTAAATATTTTTTTTTTAGTTGTATTTTTTTTACTGCTTATAGTATGAATTTCAGGCTTAGTGCCAGCAGCCAATACAAAGCTGGCATTAACACCTTTATTACCTAACAATAGGGGTACAGTGCCAGAAAATGGCACTTCTATGAATGTACCATTTTAATGGGCTGCTGTGGGCTGCAATTCAAAGGGTTGAGGCATGGGCCACCCTGCGCTGAGTTTTACAGCCCCCAGCTGCCTAATTGTACCCCTCTAGAAAGCAAAAATACGGCAAAGCTCCATGTCAGTTTTTTAAATTATTTAATGAAATTCATTAAATAATATAAAAAAAAATGGCTTCCTTATATTTTTGGTTCCCAGCCAGATAAAAATAGGCAGCTAGAGGTAGGGTGCTGCCTGTACCTGCCTGCTGTACCTGGCTGGCATTCAAAAATACAGTGAAGCCCCACATCATTTCTTTTTAAATTATATCAAGGAATAATTTTATAAAAAGGGCTCAACTATATTGAGGTTTTGGTGCTTTTTGGGCCAGGAGATGCAGATGGACACATTGAACACAATGAATTACTGATTGCCCTACAATTGCTATTAGAGTCATATGATAATAAGTCGTCTGGATATTCAGTTATATTCCACATGCTGTTTAATTCTCTAGCATTTTTGTCATAATTGTATATTATGTAGATATGTTTACTCCTTACTCATGTAACGTACAATTTTACTGTATATACCATATTCATTACATTATGTGCAACTACTGTACATATATAGATATATGACCCTCCAGCAATGTTGCCATCTTTGCACATTCATTTTAAATCTTGATTCTTTCAATAATTTATATTTATTTTTAAATTCCCACTTTATGAATCTGTGCAGGCGTGAGTCGCATAGCACAAATGAGCCACGGCGCACGGCGAGACTGAAGGGAAATTGAAAACTGCCACTAGAGATATAAAGGAAGGACAACCCCTGACACTTGGCGTATGCATTCATTAACTACCTGACATCCCTCAATGGGTTATTTCACCCTGTGCAATAATCATGTTCCTACCCCTGTCTTACCCTAAGCTTGGCACTGACAGGGCAGCTGGATCATTAATCTTGTTTTATGATAACAACACAAAGGAAATAAGGGTAAAAGAAACTTCCAGGCAACTATCTTCAGAAATGACTCCATAGTGAGTTTTCTTTCCATGGCTCACATCTCCACATTGATACCAGTCTATAGCAGGCTGTAACTGACAATAACCAGTCTGAGAAATAGTAATTGTAGCAGAGGGGAGTGGATAAAACAAATCAGATGAGCTACAATGCCACAGACATTATTATTATTATTTATTTATAGAAGCACCATTGATTCCATGGGCTGTACATGAGAATGGGTTACATACAAACAAGTTAAAAATACAATGAACAAACTAACAGTGACAGACTGGATAAAGGGGAGAGAGAACCCTGCCCTTGTGGGTTTACATTCTACAGGATGTACAGTAATGTGCTGGGACCCTCAGACCCCCTAAAATAGGAAAGGCCACTCTCTATTGTGGTAAGCCCCAAGACAATGTGTTTATATGGCATTATAGCTCCATACAGAATCTGAGGAACCAACTACATATCCATAAACATACACTTTATTCAGAAAGTATTGTTTTGTATTCGGTTATTGCCTTTCTCATTGAATGTTGTATTACACAGGTAATTTTTTCTTGAAATATGTTTCTAGGGTAAAATGTTAGATACAATAATGCCATGTGGCTCCATACCTGAAGCACATAATAATACATCTATATGATACCTTAATATAGACTTTTGTTCAGTTCAAAGAAAGTTTAACTACAGCTCTCTAATCATTCACAATTAATAGTAGAGCTGCAAGGCTGAAGACCCATGCTAGTATGAAATAATCACTTCAGAAGATAAGAAGCTTATTAAATGTTTCTCACAAGAAGACATATATTTTATTTTGGACAAGTACATTAAAACAGAAGATTTAACAGCCAAATTCACTAAATTACATAAACTGTCACATTCAGTAAAATCAAATAAAAATTATTGTTGTAATGGATAGCAAAAGGTTAAAATTAAAAGCTAAAAACCTCATTCTTTGATGGAGTTGTCTGCATAGTACCAGACTATTTTATTCTGGATAATAAATAGCCGATGCCTTCATTAACCTTTATCCTTTATTATTTGCAGTCTTGGCACTTCAGCTCTCTAAGCTGAGCCCAGCAGGTTGTCCATGCACTGACATTTCAAAGATTGGCAATGTACTACACTTTGTGTCGGAATGTACTATCATGCATTTTTGTCATTCACAGCAAGCAGAACCCAACCAGTTCTCTTTGAATAAAATGTTAGCAGTCAAGTATTTATATTTTCCATGAGGGAACATATTGAAGAGATTAAGTGTGCACTTACACTGTGTGAATTCTAAATGATGGTCTAATCATTTGCACAACTAAGACTTACATATGAAATTCAAGCATAAGAAGAACTTATTGGGTGGTAGATGAGGTTGCAAATGATTTTTTTGCACTTAAGATATAGTATGCAAAAGGCATCCTTCAAACCAAATTATTTTAATTAGCATTCTCTATTCTAGCATAAGGAACATCAATGCAAATTTTACCGACCCATGACCCACGCGATGAAGTGAAATGAAGCAAAGAATGGAATCATAGTAACACAAATGATGGTCTTCTTGTATCATTATCGAATCATAACTATATGAAAGTACATTAACGGGTGATTAAAATATAAAACATATAATCTTTACTTTTATTCCCTTCAATTTCACGTTATATTTCTTACAATGTACAATCTAATACTTCTGATGATAATTCTTTCTGGAACTCCCAGTAAGAGTCAGATCAAGGTTGATGAAAACCATTGGCTTCTGGCATCTGTTATCTTCCTCTCCTTACACAGAGGTGTCTAAATTACCTCTACATGTCAAGGGCTAAATGGGTGTTTCTGTGGGCATTTCTGTCCATTTCATATGTCTCAGTCACAGAACAGGAAGTATGGACAAGTGGGAACCAGGTCTGGGACCCCTAGAATGTATAGGGGGTATTTTATATTTTTTATTTTAGAGTACGTTAGGGTTTTATAAAAAAAAATATATTGAATTCCTGGCACATTCCTCTTCTGGGTCTAATTTCTAAACTATTATAAATTAATCTCACATTATGCACGCAAAACCTTTTAACCATTTACATCTTCATCATAACTATCTGGTAGCTATGTAGAGACACATAGAGCACTGACAAGTTATTACAAGTACATACAAAATAGTACAGCAGCACATTGTAAGCCCTATGACGTATATACACATTGAATATATGAAAGTGTAACTACATTACTGCTATTTAAAAAATACTCATAAAAAAGGTACTTAACACATAAATTGGTCAATTCATAAGTGCTCACTGTGACGACAATTTTTCAATATGTGTCAAAGGGTTAATGTTCTTAATTTGGCCAGACATGTTGTTCATGGAAAGTGGGTCATTGTTTCTTATCAGACTGCTCAGAACCTCCACTGTCTTGGTTTGTGGATTGCAAACTATATGTAATTTACCTCAGCCCCTTCTGTCTACATCATGCAGAGGAAAATTATGCAGTCGGTATTGAGCTGCCAACGAATAAGAGAAAAGCCTTATTCCACCAACCTTGTAAGACAACAATACCCTGAGATGAAGGCTTGGGTTATGTTAAAAGGTTTGCTTCAATAAACAAGAAGGAGAGAGGAGGCGCAATGGTGCAGTACCATCTGTATAATTAATCCCCAAGAGGGTTATATATATGTGCACTAACCTGATAATGTTGTGCAGGCCATGCATAACACTGGTGTGAGCGTTGTTTTTTTCCTAGTTACTTCGTGTAACCCTTGGTCCTCACAGCGCTGGAACCGAGCTGCTCCTGCCCTGTAGCTCAATGAGACAATGCAGTTTTCTGAAAGATCCACGGTCTGTAATGGGCGCTCAGGTAAAAGCAAGGGACTTCCAGGTAAATTAAAAAGGCTCTAATCCGCGTGCCTCCATAGCCACAACATGTTTCGACGGCTTGTGACCGTCTTCATCAGGTGAAAATGATTTTTACCTGATGAAGACGGTCACAAGCCGTCGAAACATGTTGTGGCTATGAAGGCACGAGGAATAAAGCCTTTTTAATTTACCTGGAAGTCCCTTGCTTTTACCTGAGCGCCCATTACAGACTGTGGATCTTTCAGAAAACTAAAAGGTTTGCTTCAGTCACCAGTAGATATATGCTACAGGTCATCAGTCTAGGGACTTCGGTTCCGGCTAGGTCATAACCTGGATCATATTCTGCAAAAATTCAGCCTACAATCCTAGAATTCAGCTGGAAGATTCCCAGGTTGCAGCCAGGTGACAATTCGGTCACCTGGCTACAGATCTTGCTATGCTTAGTAAGCTTCCTAAGCTTGCATCAATCCCTTTTCAATGAGTGCCCACCAAAATCGAGTTGCTACTAGACTACTGAAGTTGGTCCTGGAAGCCCTGAAGGCACATCTATTCAAATGCCTGGTGAGCCAGCGGAATTATGAGACTCTGTTGCTTTTTACACTGAGTGCAGAATTATTAGGCAAATGAGTATTTTGATCACATGATACTTTTTATACATGTTGTCCTACTCCAAGCTGTATAGGCTTGAGAGCCAACTACCAATTAAGTAAATCAGGTGATGTGCATCTCTGTAATGAGGAGGGGAGTGGTCTGATGACATCAACACCCTATATAAGATGTGCTTAATTATTAGGCAACTTCATTTCCTTTGTCAAAATGGGTCAGAAGAGAGATTTGACGGGCTCTGAAAAGTCCAAAATTGTGAGATGTCTTGCAAAGAGATACATCAGTCTTGAAATTGCCAAACCTTTGAAGCGTGATCACCAAACAATCAAGCATTGGAAAATAGTCAACAGGGTCACAAGAAGCGTGTTGGGCAAAAAAGGCGCAAAATAACTGCCCATGAATTGAGGAAAAACAAGCGTGAAGCTGCCAAGATGCCCTTTGCCACCAGCTTTGCAATATTTCAGAGCTGCAACGTTACTGTAGTATCAAAAGCACAAGATGAGCCATACTCAGGGACATTGCCAAGGTAAGAAAGGCTGAAAAACGACCACCTTTGAACAAGAAACATAAGATAAAACATCAAGACTGTGCCAAGAAATATCTTAAGACTGATTTTTCAAAGGTTTTATGGACTGATGAAATGAGAGTGACACTTGATGGGCCAGATGGATGGGCCAGAGGCTAGATCAGTAAAGGGCAGAGAGCTCCACTCCGACTCAGACGCTAGCAAGGTGGAGGTGGGGTACTGGTATGGGCTGGTATCATCAAAAATTAACTTGTGGGACCTTTTCGGGTTGAAGAATGGAGTAAAGCTCAACTCCCAGACCTACTGCCAGTTTCTGGAAGACAACTTCTTCAAGCAGTGGCACAGGAAGAAGTCGGTATCGTTCAAGAAAAACATGATTTTCATGCAGGACAATGCTCCATCACATGCATCCAACTACTCCACAGCGTGGCTGGCCAGTACAGGTCTAAAAGAAGAAAAAATAATGACATGGCCCCCTTGTTCACCTGATCTGAACTCCATAGAGAACCTGTGGTCCCTCATAAAATGTGAGATCTACAGGGAAGGAAAACAGTACACCTCTCGGAACAGTGTTTGGGAGGCTGTGGTGGCTGCTGCACGCAATATTAATCATAAACAGATCAAGCAACTGACAGAATCTATGGATGGAAGGCTGTTGAGTGTCATAATAAAGAAAGGTGGCTATTTTGGGTACTAATCTTTTGGGGTTTTGCTTTTGCATGTCAAAAATGTTTATTTCTAAATTTTGTGCAGTTATATTGGTTTACCTGGTGAAAATAAACAAGTGAGATGGGAATATATTTGGTTTTTATTAAGTTGCCTAATAATTCTGCACAGTAATAGTTACCTGCAGAAACAGATATCCTTCTAAGATAGCCACATCTAAAAAAAACCCATTCAAACTTCGAAAAATGTTAAGCTTTGATATTTGAGTCTTTTGGGTTGATTGAGAACATAGATGTTGATCAATAATAAAAATAATCCTCTACAAGACAACTTGCCTAATAATTGTGCACACAGTGTACACTGTGTGTTCTTATTGGGTATGTGTTATATGTCTTTGACTATTGGGGATCCAATAAAGTCTAATTAATGTGTGGTTCCCTCTTCCTGTGTTGTCTGAGTAGAGTTTTGCCCACAGATAAGAAGTTAGGGCATTTAGTAGGATGATCCATTGTCCATGCTGTCTTTCTAAAGGCAGCCAGCAGATAAGAGCACCCACTGACACCATTTCTCCACAGCCACCAGCCACATCAAGATGATGAAACCCTAAATCTAATATCTAGAGAAATGTTGGGATAGAAGAGGTGTACCACTGTCCGCGCTGCTATGTCTAAAGAAAACTCACATGGAAGTCAGGATTTCACAAGCAATTCCTTTCCTTTATTCCTTTACTCCAACGCGTTTCGGTGCACCACCTGGCACCTTCCTCAGGGATGTTATGACATCCCTGAGGAAGGTGCCAGGTGGTGCACCGAAATGCATTGGAGTAAAGGAATAAAGGAAAAGAATTGCTTGTGAAATCCTGACTTCCATGTGAGTTTTCTTTGGACATAGCAGCGCGGACCGTGGTACACCTCTTCTATCCCAACATTTCTCTGGACGTTACCACGTGCGAATGGTCGGTGGAGGTCCTGCAGCAGCTTGCTTATTGATGCTCTTCAAACCAGTTGTGGGTATCACAACTGAATCAGGTGAGTGGATCCTCAGCACCACCTTCACATCTTAGTGCCTCTAGTGATAGGGCACTATTGCGCCTCTTGTCCCCACACCCTCTTGTATTTGTACAGTAAATCTAATATCTATCAAACATGTCAGCTTGTACCTGTTCATGCATGCTTATTTTGTTCAGAGTTTCTATTCAGTGTTTTATCTTTTTGTAAAAATCTGTGAATGAGTCTCTTTTTATCACTGTTTTATTTTTCTTGAGATGATTATCCCACTAAAATAAAAATTTAAACAAATTGAACATATCTCCAGTAAGGAAAGACTCTTATGTAGCTATGAACATGTGAACAATATACAAGATTTCATATATTTAACAGTACTGGCAGATGAACATTATCAGGAGAATTTCATAATTACTATCGTATAGTAACTAGAGATAAGCAATTAGCTGTGTATTTGGGTATGCTTGTTACTGGATCGAGCACAAAAGTACTCAAAATCTTTAGAGTGTAATTAAGTAGCCCGCATTCAAAATCTTTGAGGGTTATCCACAGACCTTGCTCAAAATCTTTTGAATTACATCAGGAAGCCCTCACTCAAAATCTTTAGAGGGTCATGAAGAGGCCATTGCTCAAAATGTTTAAAGGGTCACTCTGTCTAAATCTTTTGAGGCTCATCAGGAAGTCCTTCCTAAAAATCTTTAGAAGGTCAGCAGGTGGCTCTTGCTGAAAGTCTTTAGAGAGTCATCAAGCAACCATCTCTCAAAATCTTTTGAGTGTCACCAAGCGGTACTCACACAAAATATTTTCATGGTCATCAGGCGGCCTCTAGCTGTCATAAAATTTTGTGAAGTATTTGGGGGTTGAAGATGCTCACCGATTATCTAGATAAATTCCTTGAGGAGTTTAGTTTCCAAAATGGGGTAACTTGTGAGGGGTTTACACTGTTTAGGCACATTAGGGGCTCTCCAAATGTGACATGCTGTCTGCTATCTATTCCATGAATAAAGAGATTAATTGCCGCGACACTGATCATGGTGTAAATGAACAAGCATATGGCTATGTTTAAGGCTATGTACAGCTAAGGTGGTATATATGACAATGAAACACAGTAAATGCTGCTATAGAATATAAGGAAAAAAAGAGAGTCTTAGCTTCAACAATAGCTATTGGGGAAGAGCCCGGTAACTGCGACAAAGTGCTCTCTACCTACCGGGTCCTAACGCACTAGTGCTTCATGCGGTATGTAGTTGCTAGTTTGAGATTTTTATGTCTGTGAGTTGCAATTAAAACCTGCTGGTATAGTGTGTCTGTGGACTGGGGCTACAGCAAGATGGAGTCAGGTCACAGCCACTGGGCTGGGGGAGGGGAAAGGGAGCTCGTCAGAAAAATTATACTATATATATCAATAAATGACGGCATCACCTGGACATGAAAAGGTGCTGGCAAAAAAATATACATGAATAAAGAGATTAATTGCCGCGACACTGATCATGGTGTAAATGAACAAGCATATGGCTATGTTTAAGGCTATGTACAGCTAAGGTGGTATATATGACAATGAAACACAGTAAATGCTGCTATAGAATATAAGGAAAAAAAGAGAGTCTTAGCTTCAACAATAGCTATTGGGGAAGAGCCCGGTAACTGCGACAAAGTGCTCTCTACCTACCGGGTCCTAACGCACTAGTGCTTCATGCGGTAGGTAGAGAGCACTTTGTCGCAGTTACCGGGCTCTTCCCCAATAGCTATTGTTGAAGCTAAGACTCTCTTTTTTTTCCTTATATTCTATAGCAGCATTTACTGTGTTTCATTGTCATATATACCACCTTAGCTGTACATAGCCTTAAACATAGCCATATGCTTGTTCATTTACACCATGATCAGTGCCGCGGCAATTAATCTCTTTATTCATGTATATTTTTTTGCCAGCACCTTTTCATGTCCAGGTGATGCCGTCATTTATTGATATATATAGTATAATTTTTCTGATGAGCTCCCTTTCCCCTCCCCCAGCCCAGTGGCTGTGACCTGACTCCATCTTGCTGTAGCCCCAGTCCACAGACACACTATACCAGCAGGTTTTAATTGCAACTCACAGACATAAAAATCTCAAACTAGCAACTACATACCGCATGAAGCACTAGTGCGTTAGGACCCGGTAGGTAGAGAGCACTTTGTCGCAGTTACCGGGCTCTTCCCCAATAGCTATTGTTGAAGCTAAGACTCTCTTTTTTTCCTTATATTCTATAGCAGCATTTACTGTGTTTCATTGTCATATATACCACCTTAGCTGTACATAGCCTTAAACATAGCCATATGCTTGTTCATTTACACCATGATCAGTGTCGCGGCAATTAATCTCTTTATTCATGTATATTTTTTTGCCAGCACCTTTTCATGTCCAGGTGATGCCGTCATTTATTGATATATATAGTATAATTTTTCTGACGAGCTCCCTTTCCCCTCCCCCAGCCCAGTGGCTGTGACCTGACTCCATCTTGCTGTAGCCCCAGTCCACAGACACACTATACCAGCAGGTTTTAATTGCAACTCACAGACATAAAAATCTCAAACTAGCAACTACATACCGCATGAAGCACTAGTGCGTTAGGACCGGTAGGTAGAGAGCACTTTGTCGCAGTTACCGGGCTCTTCCCCAATAGCTATTGTTGAAGCTAAGACTCTCTTTTTTTCCTTATATTCTATAGCAGCATTTACTGTGTTTCATTGTCATATATACCACCTTAGCTGTACATAGCCTTAAACATAGCCATATGCTTGTTCATTTACACCATGATCAGTGTCGCGGCAATTAATCTCTTTATTCATGTATATTTTTTTGCCAGCACCTTTTCATGTCCAGGTGATGCCGTCATTTATTGATATATATGCTATCTATTCCAGACAATTTTGCGTTTGAAAGGTCAAATGGAGCTCCTTTCCATTGGAGCCCTGCCATGTCCTCAAATAGTAGATTTCCACCACATATAGGGTATCAGTGTACTCAGGAAAAATTAACCAAAAAATTGTGTGGTGCATTTTCTCTTGCTATCCTTTTGAAAATGTAAAATGTTAAGCTAAAGTAATATTTTTATGGAAAAAAAGTTAAATTTTCATTGTTTCCTTACACATTGCATTAGATACTGTAGCGTAACCTGACATGTTAGTAAACTATTTGGTTATTGTTTTGAGCATTCTGAGGGGTGCAGTTTTTAGAATGTTACTAGAATGTCACTTTTGGGTATTTTCTGTCATATAGTCCTCTCAAAATCACTTCAAATGTGATGTGGTCCCTAAAAAAATTGGTTTAGTTATTATTTTTGGAAAAATTAGAAATTGCTGATAGGAAGTTAGATATATTTTAACCTAACAAAAAAAAATATGTTTTAGAATTTGTACTGATGTAAAGTAGACATGTGGTAAATGGTATTTATTAAGTATTTTGTGTGACATTGCCCTCTCGCTTAATGGCATAAAAAGTCAAAGTTTGAAAATTGCAGAATTTTCTACATTTTTGCCATATTTCCAATATTTTAAATGCAAAAAAAAATCCTGAATTTATCACTAACATAAAGTACAACATGTCACTGAAAATAGTATCAGAATCACTGAGATCTCTTGAAGCTTTCCAGAACTATTAATTTATCAAGTCACACTGGTCAAAATGGAAGAAAGTGGCCTGATCATGAAGGCTGGGGGATAAAGGGGTTATAGAGTGGAGAAGATATTTTTGTCTCTTCTAATTTTGCCTTATATTCAAGTCCTTATATAGGAAAGAATATTTCCTAATATTTTTGTCTGTAAAACCAATGTTATCTTCAGTTTTGTATGTGTTAATATCAGTCGGTAACAAAGTGGAATAATAGTCTGGCGATATTGTTCCCATCAGCAACCTGGGAGTTGAGATGCATCCAGGCTACTGATTAGCGAATACTAAAATATTCGGGTTTGGGTTATTCATACAGAATAGGCTGGACTATTCAAGTATTCGAAAATGAACCTAATGCAAGTCAATGGGAAATTCTAGCATTGTTCTAGAAAACTATCCAGAAAATGTTTCCTATTGACTTGCATTAGGTTATTCATGACGAATATTGAAATAGTTCATGGTATTCGGTAGGAATAACCAGAATATCTTAGTAACTGCACATCTCTAATCCAGGTGTCCTCCCATTGCTGTACCTATTCTTTTTGCTCAGTTTTTTCATTAATTCAAGTGACTTTCCTGCCTTCCCAGCCTTCCTGGTAGGGTGTTTCTTGTTGACCTCAAATGAAGCACGTCCTCTCCCTGAACACCTGTCTACCCTGTGTTTGCTTTTTATGAAGCTACAATAGAGGATTGTTTTACATTGACCTGGATGAGTGCCGCTACTTTCATTGTTTGGTTGCATGGATTACCTCCCTTTCCTGGGATTCTAAGTGAGTACCACTCGTGGTCATGGTCATCTGTGGATATCCTCTTCTGTGAAGAACCTGCCAATGGTATGTGTTTACCCTGCCTTATGGTGCTTGTGCAGGTGGTTCCACTCCTTGGGCCTGTCTCTGTTTAGTTCTTGCTGACCTCCATTACATGAATCGAGCCCATCCGAGTTTCTGACCTACCCAATTTGAGTATACAACACTCAATCATTTCAGTGATTGATTATCACTAATGGAAAAGCTGCGCTCACACTAACATTTGTGCCTCCATGCATCTGGCATGCAGACGCAAACGCAGTGCCGAATGCGGTCATACTGATGTGAACGCAGTGATGATTTTCCGCATGCGTTCACGTAGCATGTCACTGTGAATATGCCCGGCCACCTAATCAGTGGTCGCGGCGGGTGGGAGCCGGAAATCAGCGGCGACTGGGAGGAACAGCTGATGTGTCCTCTGACAGCATCAGCTGTTAGTTTAAATCGATCACCGCCGCTGATTTCTTCCACCTGGCCTCCGCTGATCTCTTCCTTTTGGCCGCCGCCACTGATCTCCACCTCCTTGGCGCCGCTGATCAGTGTCGGCGGCCGGGGGAAGAGATCACCGCCGGCGGGTGATTTAAACAGATCAGTTGATGCTGTCAGGGGACACATTAGCTGATCGGTTTCCCACCGGTTTTCTATGGGCGATTCTATGTAAATGCATGCGTTTGCTTGCTTGACCTGTGGATGTCAATGCGTTCACATAGGATCACATTCATAATTTGTGCACTTCCGAAGGCTTACGTACAAAACAAGCTCTTTTGCACACACAAAAAAATGCAACAAGTTGCATCCGAGGTACATCCAAGAAAGCTAGTTTTTTTTACGCAGGCGAACGCAAACGCAGCCAAACGCAGGTATGTTGCGTCCCCATTTTAAACATAGGGACACAGTACGCATGCGTTTTTCTGTGTTTGCATGCGCTGCATCTCAAACGTAAATGTGAAACCAGCCTTACATTTTCATTATTGTTATTTATAAGATAAATTATTGACAAACATAGAGCAACTAAATGCATGACTTTTCATTTATTAGTGTTTTGCTACACAATTTACAGACAATCCAAAAACCATTTTTATAGTATTTCGCTTTAAATCTTAGAAATTGTTAAATATTTCTATATTATTATTTATTGATTACTGATTTGTCCTTGGATATTAATAGATATTAATAAGAACAAGCTGCTAAGAAGATTCAGAATAACATGTTCCTCTGAAATGTGTCATATTTTGATGTCAGCAGATGAGCGCTAATAATATACTTAGGCTAATAGCTTAGTCATTTCCTTGAAAATGGGAAAATAATGATCACAATTTAGAGTTGTATAATGTTAGTTTCATTGCCAAAAGTAAACAACGCACTTAATGATTGTGTCATAATGACTTTATGCTCGAATGTAGGTTCACTTGAGGCATAAGGACATTTGACAAAGCTCTTTTCTGTGTCCTGTTGATTAAAAAAGCGACTATGATGTAACGATTAGTCAATGCAAACGATACACAATGTATTTTTATGTTTATTAATTAAAAGCCAAATTTAAGCAGAATAATTTTTACTTTGCATTGATTTGTAAGAATTTCAAATAATATATAAAACTTTAAATAATGCATAAATATATAAGAAGGGTTTGCATATACTGTGGATATGTTTATTCTTTACAGAAGGGATCTCAAACTCAGCGGGAATATGGGCCGCAGAGAAACAATGTGAATTTGGGGAGCCGCATTATTTGTAGGCCATGTGACGTTTTTAGTGATACCATTTTTTTCTGTATGCTTCTGTTTAAGTTTTTTTAACATTTTTGGCATGTGTAGTTTATTTTTTAAAATGGCATTCATTGTATGGGCTATAGCAATGTTTTATTGCTTGGGTGGCACAGTGGATCAGTGATTAGTACTGCAGTCTTGCCATGTTGGGTTCCTGGGTTCAAGTCTCACCAATGATAAAATCTGCAAGTAGTTTGTATGTTCTCCCTATGTTGTGTAGAGTGTGAGCCCCAATGGGAACAGTGTTGCTGATGTATGTAAAGTGCTGTGGAACTAATGATGCTATGTAAGTATATCAATAATATTATCATTACTTGGGTTAATATGACGATAACAAAGCGTGCATTTTTTGTTTACATTGCATTGAATTGTATTGTTTATATATATTTCTTTATATATAAAAAACACTTTAAGCAGCAAAATATTTTTTCATGCTTTATTTTAAAGGTTTTTTTATGCCTTTCAATTTTTTTAATACATCTGGCCACATGCTGTAATATTGTCAATTATTAAACAATGCACATATCTTAATATTATGTGTATAGGTCTATTGTTAGGTTACGATTAGTGATGAACTAATAGTGAAATATTGGTGCCCTCTCTCATATATTTGCACCCTCCCCATCTCATTCAGGTCCTCAGCCTAGTGTGAATTGCCCTCCCGATCAGTCCCAAAATGGAAGCGCTGCCGCAGTGCCGCGTTGAAGCCATCTACAAATCTCAGTGATTCTGGAATATTTTTCAGTGACACATTGTACTTTATGCTCATGGAAAAATTAGGTCAATACTGCTTTTATTTATAAAACTTTAGAATTTTGACTAGTGATGAGCATGTGCAATCATCACTATTCGCTACATTACATTGCGAGTATTTGTGGACTTGCCTTGCAATAATGGAATCTCCCGCCCCGCATGCTTGACACCTGATTTTCAGTCACTAAACTTGCTGGGTTGCTAACCAATCACAGTAATGCCGCAGCTACGTTGGTTGTGGCATCACTGTGATTGGCTGGCTGCCCAGCCTCATAGGGTCTAGATAAGCCCTGCCATCGCCATCTTGCGTACAGTCAATCTGCAACCAGTGTAGTAGTAGCACAGGGACAGGAACAGCAGCGTATAGGGAGAGTGTTTCTGGAATCTACAAGAGCATCTTAATAAATTAGAATGTCATCAAAAAGTTATTTTTGTAATTCAATACATAACTAGGGATGAGCAAGTACCTTAATATTCGTACTCACTATGCTCGCAACGAGTAGGTATTTCCTTAGCACTGTACAGGTTCTAATTTCATCACCTGTAGAGGTGATAGATGAATCAAGCTCTTTGTACAATGCTAAGGAAATCCTGAAATCATACACTGTTTGCGGCCCATGACAAACTGCACTTGGCCAGCCCTGTTCTACTGGAGTCAGTGTAGTGTCTTGCAGTTCCATACCTCCTACCTTCAGGACAGAGGCTTGTGGTTTGTTCACCAGTCTCTGTAGGGTAGTATCAAAGCACCTGTTTGCAGAAACAGTCTAGCACTCAAGGAGTGAACTAAAAAAACTTTACCATATACACACAGACTATAAGTCTGAAACAAAAAAACATAACAATGTACATAGTATGTACACATAACTAACAAGAATACATACCTTGATCAAGGACAAAAAAACCTGAAAATAAAAGAAGTCCCAAGAGGCATTCTTTGGCCAAAATGCCAATGGATGGGTGACTATCTCACAGACCAACCAACATGCCTTTATGAAGGTCAACTTAGCATGTTTATCTGCATTTTTCTCAATGCCCTGGATGATTGGCGCAATTTTAGATGGCAGTTTGCTGCCGGACAGTCTTGGGGGTCGCAGGGGTTACTCCTCTAGGCGCATTCTTCGCAACAACCTGCCACCAGTACACGCCATCATTGCCACAACTGGAGAGGATAATGGAGGAACTTGGGAACGACCACCATCTCTATCACAGACAGGACAAGAGCCATCTTTGGGAACATGTATATGTCCTGTAAGTTTGGATGCATCTGGTTGTCCAACCAAGAGAGAATTTGGCCAACGCCAACTTCTTTCCAGGTCAGCCTCCTCCTGCCATTTTGCAAATTGGACGGTGGTGCCAACTTAACATAAGCCAACCGCAAACTACCCTTCATGCCCTGCACCTACATGAATGTTACATAATCCCCAACAAAGATGGTATGTAGTCTTTGGAAGATCATTATGCTGTAGCTTGGCATAATTGACGTAGCAGTGATATTTAGTGCCATGTTCCACTAGGAACCCATACCCCCTATCCTGTTTGAATAGCACCACTTTGCCTTTCGTGAATTGGTTGAGGAAGTCAATAGCCTTAGGCCCATTCCAGGGTGATGACAGCTGCATGCTGAAGCTATTCAACAAATGACATAGGAGAATAGAGTGGTTGATGCCTTCTTGGATAGGTGCTAGGTGGTAGGGGTCCCCACATGTCATTCCCTAGTTTAACCCTAGAACCCATGACTTTAAAAATATACATATTAACGCATTGAAACCCTGGACTGGCTCCGCACCTCATTACAGATTATGCCCAAATGATGAAGTGCGGTGGAGCTCCAGGTGACATAGGTCTCACTCTTCATCTCCTCTCCATGATGCCATTCTGGATCTGGTTCTGTTGACCCACCTTCTGCCCACAAGGTGGTTAGGTAGATTATATCATCTTCTGAGCCGAGGTCAGCCATGCCTCGCATGGGATCCATGAAAAAAATCATATGACTGCAGTGCGGAATTCAGGCAGTGTACCTGTGTGCCATTGGGAGTGCAGACAGAGGTAAGATGGTGGGAGAAGTTGTTAAAGTTCCCCGGATTTGAGTGTCTTTTATTTTCCTAAGGGGCCCACCTCTTGCATTGAGTGCCACAATTCAGATCTGCACAATCAGTACTGGAGTTGAATGTTTGCATACTCTTGCTGCGTAATGCCTAGATGCTAATTAACACCTGTATGTCAGACCATAATGTTTATAAATTTTCACTGCAATAAAGGACTAAAGCTAGGGTCAGACTTGCATCTGGATCTTGCAGAAACTTAGAAAATGTCTGCCTCAGCGCATAGCATTACCAGCAGGTAACACTATGCGCTGCCTCTCTATTGATCTCTATGGCAACCGGATGCTTAACGCAGCCTCCGGCTCCACAGGGATCTTCAGGATATGCACTTTTGCAGATCGCACAGGAAAACGCTGCAAACAGCGTTTCCTGTGCCCTCTGCAAAAGCGCATATCCTGTGGTGCCAACAGCTGCAGTAAGCATCAGGGTTGACATACGGATCAATAGACAGGCAGCGCATAGCGTTACCTGCTGATAACGCTATGCGCTGAGGCAGACATTTTCTAAGTTTCCGCCGAATCCTGCAGGCTAGGGTAAGATGCAAGTTTGACCCTAGCTTAAGTGCAATGTCTACACAGGGGAGTGCACTTTTTTTCTATTTGCAAGTTCATTCAATTCCATGTATTATTCACAATCTACTACACTCATCATCTTCAAAGCTGCAGTTTTGTAACATAGTAACATAACATAACCAACAATTCCAGGCAGCGCTAAAATCTTAGAAATTTCTGCCGTTACGGACAGCGTTTCCTGTGTGCTTAGCTAAAGCTCACGTCCTGGAGCTCTGTGTGCGGCTGCAACTAAGGTAAACTACGGATTTCTATGGGGTCCGTTGTCAGGCAGCGCTTGCCGTTAATGCTGTCCGCTATGGCAGAAATTGTTAAGATTTTAGCGTTGCCTGGAAACGTGGATCCAAGACCAAGTTTGACCCCAGCCTTATCTATTAAAGTTTTTCAGGCTTTCTATTCCTGCTATTTTGTAGAACTGAGAGGTATAATGTTTGTTTACTATCCGATTAGGGTCACATGACAGTATTTTTGGGCCAAGTGCAAATGACAAAACATCATACCGCACTTGAACCAATGTTATGCTATTTGGCAGTGAGCATGTTCTATTTTTTTCCATGGATTAAGTCTGTTCGAGGAAAAAGCAGCAGTATGCATTATTTCATCCATAAATAGGATTGCCCCGGTCTGAAAGTCTATGGGTCAAGTGAAAAAACTCAGACTGCACATTGATGACATTCATCTGAGAGTGGTTCGATTTTCACTGACTGACGGAATGGGGAAGATGGAGAATTTTTTTGTCCCTATCTGCTCCTCATCCAAGAAAATTAGATCACACTCTGACCGCACTCAGATCAAATGCTAATCAGAATCAGATTAGTATGTGATTGGCATAATCAAAATGATTTTCTCAAGTGAGAGAAAATAGGTTTGTGGGATCTCCTAGGACTTCTTTTTTAAGCTTTTAACTTTCTATCAGAAATGTAAACACAATGACAGCTTGTTGCTTAACCCCTATTTTACGCAGGTGGAATAATACATAGGCTAGCCATTACTATCTAAGGACGTGACTATGCATATTCTCTTATTAGGTTAACAAAATTTTACATTATTAGACCTTCACAGAGAAGGATTTTAATATATGCAGAGTATTTCCTGCTCCATATAAAATAGATTAAACAGCAAAAGAGCGTTTCATTTATAATACACCTAAGCAATAGAAGTTTAACTTCTGTACATTTCCAGGGTCTCTTAATTACTAGCGCACATTTTTCGAAATGGAAAATTTCCTTCTTATTTCCTTATTCTTTCAGAAATAGATTCAGATCTTGAATACTTTTTTAGGTGTATCATTAGCTATAGTAATGAAATTGCTGGAAGATACTTAACAGCATTTTTTTCTGACCTTACCTGAAAAGTAGGTCATCAGTATTATTACTTAAAGCCTGGCAAATAATAGAGAATACAGCATCATCTATTTTACAACTTGGTAATATGGTTGATAATGGCAGGCACTAGAGAAAGTATATCAATATTGATATCCAATAGTTTTAATATACATTCTGTGTGGATGCCATCTTAAATGACCAAAAAAGACCTTTCTTTTTAATTTTAATTAGAAAAAATATTATAGAAATACTAAAAAAAAAAAGATTGAGATGTAGCCAAAGGGTCTTTAATCCAATTATTCCCATAAGTTAATGAATCTTGACAAAAATGTATATAACAGTGAACGGTGCCTAGATAACAACCAATTACAAGATGGCAAAGAGGACACGCCCCCAGCTACTGTTTGGTTTCAGCAGTCTCATTCTCTAACACTAGCAGCTCCACCTGGGCCAACTTCAAATGGTATTTTGCCCAGCACTCGGTTGCCAGGCAACCTATCCTACCAACAACCTATGTTATACCCTTATATAACTGCCAGCACTGATACAGCTATACTTTTCACTGCACCTAATGCATTATTAGTGATAACACCACCTAAGGCAACCAGAGTGCAGCTTTCCGCTTTGAAGCTGCTGAGTTAAAGTGAAGACTAAGCTCTTATTGGTTGTAAGGTAGACCCTTATCAAGCATAACCAATAATTTATAATATAATGTCCTTACGTTTGAAGCCAGGATGGCCAGCGCATGTGCAGTGCTATGTTGACATTGTAGTTGAAATCTTCAATAAAACAACACCACAATCAATGCATGTGCATAACACGAACTCCAGTGGTATTTTATTGAAGACTCTGTTTCTGAGCATTTCATCAGTCACCAGATAGCTTCAGATGATATTCACAGAGACTGTCTAAAGCTAAAAAGACTGCCGGTGACACCTCCATATGTGAAAGGAGCCAGCCAGAAAAAACATCAAGAGGGTATATAGGCACTGCAGAAAACAGCTTCATGGAAGAGGCACAAAGATAGGACCCGGTAGTATGAGAGACATTGACGCTGGTTACCGGGCTGAAATGCTATGGCCATCGCATTAGCTAAGTTCTCAATTTTTTTCCTCTATATCATGAAGCAGTTTCCTGCAGTGCCTATATACCCTATTCACATTGAGCAGCTTTGCACATAGCCAGTCATTGCATTCATTAGCCATTATGCTTTTCCACATTTTTCTAAGTGTTATTGTTGCAGCCGATATCCTTTCTTATTCACAGAGACATTATGAGTTATCTTTTGATCTGTTTATTATATCGTGCTGCTCCCAGATATGCCCCAACTTCTCCTTCCGCTAATTATCGCTTTAATGTGGCATGGTGAGCAGCCTTGAATTATTGTTTTTCCATTGTGGTACGCCCACCTCCCCTCTTTGGTTTCTAACTTTTTTCAAATAAAAAGATTTTTCACTGTGTGGTGTATTTTTTTTGACTATTTACTAGAGATTCCTAATGGCCGGGTCTAACATTGGCCTAACATTATGAATCTCGGGCTTAGTGCCAGCTGACAATAAAAAGCTGGCATTAACTCCCTTATTACCCAGTTTGCCACCAACACCAGGGCAACTGGAAGAGCCTGGGTACAGCGCCAGAAAATGGCCCTTCAATGAATGTGTCATTTTCTGGGGCAGCTGCGGGCTGCAATTCACAGCATTGGGGGCCCAGAATGCTTGGGCCTCTCCATGCTGAGGATTCCAGCCCCTAGCTGCCGAGTTGTACCTGGCTGGGCCAAAAATATGGCGGAGGCCCACGTCGTTTTTTTTTCTAGAATTAGTTCTAGAAATAAAAAACAAAAAAAAAAAAGGGCTTTGCTGTATTTTTGATTGCCAGCCAAGTACAACGAGGCAGCTGGGGGTTGGTGGCAGTCTGTAGCTGCGAAGTTGTACCTGGCTGGACAATATGGAAATGTCCACACAGCAATACTAAATTGCATTTGTCTGCTCCTCTGATGTTTTTGAATTGAATGAAAAATGATGCTGGGCAAGCTTTTTTTTCTTGCAAATCGAATCTCATAATATTTTAATTTGTGTAAAAGGAAATCTTACTCAAACTCAATCCTTCATAAATCGATCAATCAGCCTTACTCATTGGTTCTATACGCTTGCTTTTATTTTACTGCAACAGTTTTTATGTCAAAACAAAAAGTTTTAGCTCATCAGACACTGAAGGAACTCTATGATTGGGATGCGGTGCTTGGAAACTCTGAACCAGCTTTCAGGTAATAAAATAAAAAATATAGGTAAAAGGTAATACATGAAAGGGAATTTGTCAGGTCAAAGATCCATATATAACTGCTTTCATTTTCTAATTCCTTCCTCTAAGCTTTCTCCATTGATGTATTTCTTTTATTCACAGTGTATTTCCCTCCTATCTTCTGTAAACTTCAAATAAAGAGATTCATTCCATCTGTCATTCACAGTGAAGGATTCACTTAGTTCTTTGCTGTTCACTGCCCGTAGAGTGAATATTCATGTCACATATTCACATCTAGTGATGGGCGAATCCTAAATTACTCGGAATCGCTTGACTCTAGCGAGTCCGAGCACAGGACTCGCTACTCGTTGCGAGTCTAGCGAGTCCAATGTTAATGAATGGGGAAGCGAGTAATAGCGAGTAGTGTGAGATTTACAAATCGCAGATGTGTCTCGGAAGCTTCAGCCTGAAGCAATCCTAGTTTTGTCATTTATTTGCATTGCTCGTTTACTTTGTAAGTAATCGCTGGGAAACTCGCACAGATAAGAGTCCTGTCTGCTCAGTGTGCTGGCTGCCAGCTCCAGGGTCCTAGAGCCCACCTGCTGCCTGATGTAGCAGTGCTGAGATTGTTCTCAGTCTGCTCATTCCCTGTGTACAGACATGAATGTACCCTAAAAGTTAATGTAAGGGGTTAAAAACAATAAACATTAATACTCACCTCCTGTACTCCTGGACCGGGACCGGGACCGAAGACCTCCGGCTGTTACAGGACCTCTGAGACAACCGGGAGAAGATGGGGAAAAAGACCTTGCAGTTCAGCCAATCAGCATTCGGCTAGCGGTCACATGGGTTGTGACGCGGCTGCACTGCAGTCACATGACAAACCCATGTGACCGCTAGCCGAATGCTGATTGGCTGAACTGCAAGGTCCTTTTCCCCATCTTCTCCCGGTGGTCTCGGAGGTCCTGTAACAGCCGGAGGTCTTCGGTCCCGGTCCAGGAGTACAGGAGGTGAGTATTAATGTTTATTGTTTTTAACCCCTTAAATTAACTTTTAGGGTACTTTTGTAGTGTATCTGTATAGATACACTGCAAAAGTACAGGGACTCGCTACCCCCGAGTAATTCCTAAGGAAACTCGGTGAGTAGCGAGTCCCCGAGTCCGCTACTATTCGAGCGAGTCCCGAATAGTAGCGAGGAATTTGCCCATCCCTATCAATGATGCAAATCAAATTTCCTTGTAAAATTAAATTTAAGTGACACATTTGAATACTGGCAAAGTTGATCATTTGTACTGAATACACATCACTTGTAATTGATAAATGTGCATTATTTTATATGTGTGAATCTTCATTTCATCACTGACTACTATATGCTTTGTGCTGATAAATAAAAATGGAGAATTTTGATATGACACAGTCAATATAGATTGTTGTGTGAAGTGCTATGGTCAGCTCAATTCTTTGTAACAAAGGAAGCAATCCTATTAAACACTTAATGCAAGAATGAGTAGAAAATAGTTACTGAATGAGTCATTAACTTGGCAAATCATTGATGGTTTCAGATCAATATCACTGGACATAGTCAATCTATACTTCACAACAGCTTTCGTTTTACTTTTATATGTGATACGCCAAGTCCTAATCAATGATCAGTTTTAGCAAAATTTGTCATATACAACGTAAGCTTTCCGATTAAATGACAGATTTATCTTATAGCTAACTAAATGTTAATTCTCTGCTGCTTAAAGTATTCAGTTTTTCTGAACACAAATAATGTTTTGTACTTTGCACATACCATGTGCAAATCAACGAAGCTAATGTAATAATGATTAGTCCTAAAAACTACTGCCATGTATACCAAAGTCAGGGTCATGTATGCATAGTATGCTAGAGTCCAAGACTAATGGGACAGCATGCAACAACCCATCAGCTATTTTAGTAAATCTTAGTTGGCATCATGGTTATTGCATTAAAGTTCCTTCATTGCCAATCATCTTAACCTCATCACTTATGACTTTTTGTTCAAGAAACAAAGTTAAAGTAACAGATTTGATGATATATATAAAAATATAGGATTATCTGAGAGATAATTAATAACATTATCAAAGATTCCCTTTTCTATGCTTCAGTAGCTGCTTTACTTATTCTTGGCCCTCCTCTTTTCCTCCAACATGTAAATAGTGCTTCTCAGACTTTCCATTACATACTGGGCAACAGTAGTCTAAGATATTGCCCCCTGGTCTTGAATCTTTTAATCCAAGGATGGGGGAAGGTGGGAATGCCTCACACTACCTATGCACACTGTGAATTAATTGGTCTGAGAGGTACTTTGCCTTATGAGGGTAAGGAGAGATGGCTAAGTATGGCTGGATTGGTATCAGAAGCATGCAAATGTAAGGTATATTCCTGTAACTATACTAAGCATTCAACAGATAATGTTACACTTTAAATTTTTCTATCAAATTGGAGTTTGCGATAAGCAAAATAAAAAGTGACTTTCCATCTTTTATCTCTAAGTGATCCCAACAACGATGCGACCTGGTAAGGATCACTGCAACGTTGCTACGTGGTCGCTGGTGAGATGTCAAACGGTCAGATCTACTTAACGACGCAGCAACGATACGGCGACCAGTATAATGAACTCGGCGGTCGTTGGGACCCTGTCACACAGTAGCTAGTCTGACAACTCAGACCTACATGGCTGAGTTCTGAGTCGCCAACGAGGTCGTTGTTAAGGAGTCAAACACACCAATGCATGCTGGCCAGTGGGAGCCCGACGATCAAAAATGGTCCAGGCCATTTTGACATGATCGGCGATCTCACAGCGTGGTCCTAGTTGCTGCTAAGTGTCAAGCATAGCGAGATCGCTAGCGAGGTCGCTGTTACATCACAAACCTGTGATGCCACAGCGATCTCGCTAGTGATCTCGCTAGTGATAATGAGGGCTTAAGCTGCGACTGTCGGGCTCTTGAGGCACTGCTTCCATACATGTCTGAATATGCTAGTACTCACATGAAGAGATTTCGTCAAATAGCTTAACTCGACCACAGGAGACATTTATGAGGATTCCAGAAGAAGGTTTATTTTGGAGCTGAATTCTTGTAGTTATGCACAGTTACAGTAGGTAAATTCTATTCTGAACCAGAGCTGTCTATATATCATGCTAGCAAGATGTATGACATACTCTATTTGGGGAACATGGGGAAATTAGTTTCCATCAGAGCTGGGATACAGGAGGAATTACCGGACAAACATTTTAAAGGGGAAAACCTCATTGCATATCAATATTACAACAATAGAATACCTAAGTGTGGAATATGATATTTTGCATATTTTAGATCCAAAAATGTTGGGAGGCTTACATATTTACGTTTTTCTAAGTGCTCTGTCCTTTTGATACAAGGAACCAATTCCCCTACATTTGCAAAGATATATAGTATAACATTCTGAATGTCTTTACCTGCAACTAGATGGAGCTTATTGTATAACTAGATGGTGGCCCGATTCTAACGCATCGGGTATTCTAGAATATGTATGGAGTTGACATACTGTGACTGACAAACTTGTTCAGTCAACGTGAGTGAACTACATATATATATATATATATATATATATATATATATATATATATATATATAAAACAGAAAAAAAACTGCATAGCACTCACAGACTAATGTGAACCGGTGCCAGCAGGGCTGCTGGATCAAATAACTAGAAAAAAATACTCTGCAGCACTCGGTTGCTACCAATGATGTACATATGCTAATAAGCTATATATATATGAGAAAAAAGTTAAAAACTTACGCTTTTTCAAAAAACTCAAAATCTTATCTTTTTATTCTGAAGTTCTTAGTACACACATTGGCCAATGTCTGTTTGCTCGTCGACTGCGACAAAGTGACTTCAGGTCCGACGAGTCCTATCGCTGACACCCAAGTCCTCCTTGTCCACCCTACCCCACTACTAAGTGGGCAGACACCATCTAGACCCTAGATCACCTGTAGGCAATATTTTTCTAGTTATATATATGTATATATATAGCAGTGTTTTGGTATATGGTGGTACATTACAGTAGATGTATAGCAGCACTATAGTATATGGTGGTACATTATAGTACATATATAGCAGCACTATAGTATATGGCGGTACATTATAGTACATGTATAGCAGCACTATAGTATATGGCGGTACAATACAGTACATGTATAGCAGCACTATAATATATGGCGGTACATTATAGTACATGTATAGCAACACTATAGTATATTCTGGTACATTACAGCACATGTATAGCAGCACTATAGTATATAGCGGTACATTATAGTACATGTATAGCAGCACTATAGTATATTGCGGTACATTACAGTACATGTATAGCAACGCTATGGTATATGGTGGTATATTACAGTACATGTATAGCAGCACTATGGTATATGGCAATACTCCGCCCCCCACGTCCCCCCTGCTCCTCCTGGCTCCTCCACAGTAAAAGTAAAAATTAAAAAATCCTCAGTGAGGATACTCACCTGTCCGCCGGCTCGCTCACCTCCGTCTTCTAGGTCCTACAGGCCTTTAGGACCTGTCGTTGCCTGGGAAACTGATCAGCTGATCAGTCACATGACCGCTAACTGCCGGGGCGGCAGGATGGAGCAGAGGGGCAGGATTCAGCATGGGAGCAGGATGGTGAAGGGGGGAGCAGGATGGTGATGGGGTGGGGCAGGATGGTGGCGGGGGGGCAGGATGGAGGGAGCCGGGCTGCATGGAGTGAGCCGGGCAGCATGGAGCGAGCTGGGCAGCATGGAGCGAGCCGGGCAGCATGGAGCGAGCGGGGGGGGGGGCAGGATGGAGCTGAGGGGGGGGGAGGATGGAGGTGGGGGAGCCAGGATGGAGGTGGGTGGCAGGATGGAAGGGGGACAGGATGGATGTGGGGGAGCAGGATGAATGTGGGGGAGCAGGATGGAGCAGGATGGAGCCGGGGGAGCAGGATGGAGCTGGGGGGCAGGATGGAGCCAGGGGGGCTGGATGGAGCAATCAGGGCAGGATGGAGACCGGCTGGGGGGGAGGAGGATGGAGCCAGGGGGGGCAGGATGGTGGCGGGGGGGCAGGATGGAGCCGGGGGAAGGGCAGGATGGAGTAAGGGGGAAGGGCAGGATGTAGTCGGGGGGAAGGGTAGGATGGAGCCGGGGAAGGGCAGGATGGAGATGGAGGGGGGGCAGGATGGAGCCGGGGGGGACAGGATGGAGCAATCAAGGCAGGATAGAGCCTGGGGGAAGGGCAGGATGGAGCCGGAGGGGACAGGATGGAGCAATCAGGGCATGATGGAGCCGGGGGAAGGGCAGGATGGAGGCAGGTGGAAAGGGCAGGATAGAGCCGGGGAGGACGGGCAGGATGGAGCCAGGGGGAAGGGCAGGATGGAGCCGGGGGGGAAGGGCAGGATGGAGCCTGGGGGGAAGGGCAGGATGGAGCCGGGGGGAAGGGCAGGATGGAGCTGGAGGGGGGCAGGATGTAGTTGGAGGGGGGCAGGATGGAGCGATCAGGGCAGGATGGAGCCGGGGAGGCAGGATGGAGCCGGGGGGCAGGATGGAGCCAGCGGGGGGCAGGATGGAGCCAGCGGGGGGGGCAGGATGGAGCCGGAGGGGGCAGGATGGAGTCGGTGGGGCAGAATGGAGCCGGGGGGGCAAAATGGAGCTGGCGGGGGGGGCAGGATGGAGCCGGCGAGGGGGCAGGATGGAGCTGGGGGGGCAGGATGGAGCGATCAGGGCAGGATTGAGCCTGGGGGGGCAGAATGGAGCCGGCGGGGGGCAGAATTGGAGCCGGCGGGGGGGCAGAATGGAGCCGGCGACAGGGCAGGATGGAGCCGGTGGGGGGGGCAGGATGGTGATGGGGGGACAGGATGGAGCCGGCAGGGCAGAATGGAGAGATCAGGGCAGAATGGAGTCAGGGGGCAGGATGGAGCCGCAGGGGGGAGCAGAATGGAGCCGGCAGGGGGGGACAGAATGGAGCTGGGGGGCAGGATGGAGCGATCAGGGCAGAATGGAACTGGGGGGGCAGGATGGAGCCGGAGGGGGGAAGAATGAAGCCAGCAGGGGGGCAGGATGGAGTGCTCAGTGCCGGGAGTAGTAGCAGGCCCTGTCCTGCCAAGACCTTGCATGATGTCAGAATGACATCGGCGTTCGAAGCTGTGATTGGCCCGCTCGCGGTCATGTGATATGTGACGCGCATATCACAGTGCCGAATGCCGATGTCATTCTGACATCATGCAAGGTCCTGGCAGGACAGGGCCTGCTAGTACTCCCGGTTACCGATCACTTGGCGGAAAGGTAAGTATAAGAATCTTTATTTTTTTTAATACATTTGTCCTTATTTTATATTTGATCTAACAGTGTATAATGCACTGCGAAATCAAATCATCAAATTACTGAGGAGCAGGGGGGCCGCGGGGAGCGGGAGTGCGGGCAGGACTGGAGGAGCTGGGGAGGTGCGGGCAAGGCAGAGGAGTGGGGTATGGAGCGTGGGCAGGACGGGAGGAGCTGGGGGGAAGCGCGGGCAGGGCAGAGGAGCGGGGTATGGAGTGCGGGCAGGACAGGAGGAGTTGGGGGGAAGCGCAGGCAGGGCAGAGGCACCGGGCTTCAAATTGGCGCAAAATTTGAACTTTGGCGGGCACCAATGAGCAGCCTCTGTCTGGCGCACGATTTCCGTGACAGACAGAGAATATTGCCGATTATATAGTAGATTATTGTGGTCAGTATATACCAGAATACAGGTAGATCTTAAACGCTAAATATTTTCTAATGCCTGTTTTTGTAGCCATTTAGGAAGGTGAACTATATGTTCTGGTATTTATACACTTAAGATAAGTTATGTTTAAATGTATGAAAACTGTTTATTACTAATATTTTGTGTTACATTGTGTTTTATACTATTTCTTTGTAAACCAATTTGTTGTATGTACTATCATCAAAGATGAACTTGTGGGACCTTTTTGGGTTGAGGATGGAGTGAAGCTCAACTCCCAGACCTACTGCCAGTTTCTGGAAGACAACTTCTTCAAGCAGTGGTACAGAAAGAAGTCGGTATCGTTCAAGAAAAACATGATTTTCATGCAAGACAATGCTCCATCTCATGCATCCAACTACTCCACAGTGTAGCCAGTAAAGATCTAAAATATGGATGAGCGAGTATACTCGCTACTATTCGGTATTCGGGGTACTCGCTACTCTCCGAGTACTTATGTGTACTCAGGAGTAGCGAGTAGTCCTAATACTTTCGCAGTGTATCTATAGATACACTATGAAAGTAGCCTAAAAGTGAATAAAAGTTGTTAAAAAAGAATAAAATTACATACTCACCTGTCCGACGCCTGCATTGGGATCGGCAGAGAAGACATCCGATCGCTGGACAAGGACCTTTCACTACCAGCCAATCAGGTGGCCGGTAGTGATCTGGCCAATCAGATGGCGCCACGTCACAACCACGTGATCGCTAGCGGCCACTTGATTGGCCAATTTGCAAGGTACTAGATGTACTGTTGGGACCTTGCAAACTGGGCAATCAGGTGGCCGCTAGTGATGACGTAGTTGTGACGTGGCCCCATCTGATTGGCTGGAAGTGACAGGTCCTTGTCCAGCGATCAGATGTCTTCTCTGCCGGTCCCAGTGCAGGCGTCGGACAGGTGAATATGTAATTTTATTTTTTAACAACTTTTATTCACTTTTAGGCTACTTTCGCAGTGTATCTATAGATACACTGCGAAAGTATTCGTACTCGCTATACCAGTACCTACTCATTGCGAGTATAGCGTGTACGAATATTAAGGTATTCGCTCATCTCTAGTCAAAAAGAAGAAAAAAATAATGATATGGCCCCCTTGTTCACCTGATCTGAACCCCATAGAGAACCTGTGGTCCATCATAAAATGTGAGATTTACAGGGAGGGAAAACAGTACACCTCCCGGAACAGTGTCTGGGACGCTGTGGTGGCTGCGGCATGCAATGTTGATCTTAAACAGAACAAGCAACTGACAGATTCTATGGATGGAAGGCTGTTGAGTGTCATCATAAAGAAAGGTGGCTATATTGGTCACTAATTTTTTGGGGTTTTGTTTTTGCATGTCAGAAATGTTTATTTCTAAATTTTGTGCAGTTATATTGGTTTAATTGGTGAAAATAAACAAGATGGGAATATATTTGGTTTTTATTAAGTTGCCTAATAATTCTGCACAGTAATAGTTACCTGCAAAAACAGATATCCTCCTAAGATAGCCGAATCTAAAAAAAAACCCTCTCCAACTTCCAAAAATATTCAGCTTTGATATTTGAGTCTTTTGGGTTGATTGAGAACATAGTTGTTGATCAATCATAAAAATAATCCTCTACAATACAACTTGCCTAATGATTCTGCACACAGTTTATATATAGTACTGTAGACTAATTAAAGAGTTGAGAAGCAAGAGGATAAATAGTATGTGTCTAAGAAAATATGTAGCTGAGTCTCAATGCTGTAGGCCTCAAGGACCTCAATCCAGAGTCTTAACATAGCTTGGACCAAGACTGGTCTAAAGACAGATGCAAGGGATGGCTAAGGAAGAGAGGTTGAAGGTGGCAGCAGTCTGAGGAAAAGTGGAAACCTTCTGTTTGCTAAGTGAGAGGCAGTTATAATAAAGGCTGATGGTTTGATGAAAGAGACACGCCTTCAAAAGAATGACAGAGCATGCTTAAATGGTACCTTTAAGCAAGTGTACATCTTCTTAATGTAATATTGCTTCCCCATATGTGGGTTAAAGAACACATCACTGTTGATCATTTAGCTTCAGCAAGCACAACCGTGGAAAGGGAAATAACCTGGGTTATGGTATAAAATAAAGAAAAAAGTGAAAATACATTGCTGCCAATATTATGAAAAAGAAAAAGTATTTATTAAAATTACATGCAACATATATCCAGGGCATACTGTCTTCTTCATAATGCACATTTTAACTAGACATGAGTAAACCTTCCCGAACATGTTCACCTATTTCAAATTCCGCCCATGCATGGCAGATTCGTTTTGAGTTTTGCAAACCTGAGCAATTTCCCAAAAAGTCAGTGAACGTGGATTTGTTTGGTGAGTGATTGCATTAAAAATAGCATTACTGTGTTTAAGTGATGATGTTTACCTACCTTCTGACAGTGTAGGATAGTGAGCAGGATGTGTTTGATGAGAGGAGGGAATGTGGAGAGGTCAGAGTTGTACAGGACTTAATTTTTTTTCCATGATTTTCTGTGTGGATGTTCCTGGTCTGCAGCCTATCAGGGAACATAAAACATCCACAAGGGCTTGTGTCATTGCCTGGCTTGTTTCATTGGTTGCCAAAGTCACATGTCCCTAGGGATATAAGAAGAGGCCATTTGCTATCATTGCTATTTTCAGAGTGTTACTGCTATCGACAGTGCTCCTAGGGACAGTATTTCCTGTGTGCTCAGCTAAAGTGCACTCCCTGTGTGGCCGCTGCTAAGGTAAACAGAGAATTTCTATCGGGCAGCGTTGTCAGGCAGCGGTTGGCATTAATGCTATGCACTGCAGTTAAGATTTCTAAGCAAGGGCTGATGCAAGTGTGATCCTAGCCTTACTCTCCTGAAATGCGTCATGGATGCATGAGCACCTTCCTGCTGCACTATCATGCCCGTATCATTAGGATTCAAATGTGCAACAACTACTAGGATGCCACATTGTTGCATCTGTGTGACAAGAGTAAATTTAGCTAGGCGCTTTCTGCTCTGGAAAAGGTCAAACACACGCTGAAGTATCAAGAAAAATCTGGTAGACAATCTTAAGCCTGGTTTTCCCCAACACATCAGTAAGGAGTAAAGTACACATCGCAGATCAACACTTACAACCCAGGTTACGTCAAGTCATCAGTGTAGAAACATTAGCAGCAGCAATGTAACTGTCAGAAGCAACTTATTGCAGTCCTTTGACCAATTGTTTAAACCAGCCCATCCACCTGCAGAAATGAGTAGAAGTCTGACACATAGTGAACGACTGAAGAGGATGATGCAGGTGTATCTGGAACTCAAAATCCATTGCTATGCCATTGGGGGGATGTTGGACCCTTTTGCATTTTGGGCTTTAAAAATAATGGAGTGACCTGAGCTCGCCAGTCATGCCTTGGAGGTTTTGACTTGCCCAGCATCCAGTGTTCTCTTAGAATAGGTCTTCAGTGCTACTGCTTGTGTCTTGACAGATTAGTGCATCTGGCTGTCTCCATGAAGTGTAGATCACCTAACTTTCATCAAGATTAACAAGTCATGGATTTCCAAGGACTTTTCCACCCCAGTAGCAGATTGCTCAGAGTAGGCAATGTACTTTTCAGTGTGCTAAATTCGTGGTATCTCGCCCTATTTTTTTGAAAACTGGAGAATTTTTTAGGGGCCGCCTTGTCTGTTTCCTGAACTTAGGAGGGCTATGTGAGATTCCTACACATGTCACTCACCCCTGTTACTATTGAATGTTTAACCTTGAAAATGCTAGGTCAGACTCTGTTCCAGACCCTTTGCCATTAATCCAGGCTGTGACATTCTCCAATTTTTATTCTGGGTCAATTGATGCTACTTTGGGGTTGCTGTAATTTTTTTCATTGTGGAGATATTTTTTGGGTTGTTTTTATCTGTTTCATAAGTTTAGTAGGCCTATGTGAGTATGATGCCTACACAAGTCATGCATTGCCCTTTTACTAATGAATATTTAACCTGTAAATGCTAGTCCAGGCCCTGAGCCATGCATGTAGGCTTCAGCATTTGCAATTTATATTCTGGGTTAATTAATGTTACCTTGCCAACACCTGAAGCTTGAAATCCTGGGTAAGACCTTGAGCCATGCATCCATATTGCACAATGATGACAATTTTTAACTCTGGGGAATAGATTTTCTAGACCCTTGATTGGCCTCCTATTGAATTGAATGTTCAGCAAACTGTTCAGTGAATATTGCCCGTTCAGCGAACCAAACCGAATCCGAACTTCAAAAGGTTTGCTCATCTCTATTTGTGACCACAAGTTGAAGCACACTTGGGTTATGCAGCAGGAAAAGGATCCAAAACACACCAGAAGTTCACTTCTGAATGGTTTAAAATAAATGGTTTTAAAGAAGACTTTAAAGTGGTCTAGTTAAAGTTTTATCCTTAATCTAATTAAGATGTTGTAGCATGAACCTAAAAAGGTGGCTCATGCTTGGAACTCTCCAATGTGTCTTAATTATCAAGTCTCATTGACAGTTATTTCAAACACTTGATTGCAGTTGTTGCTGCTAAACAGTGACCCAACCAGTTATTAGGTTTAGGGGCAATCACTTTTTTCACCTGGGGCCCAGTAGGTTTGATTTTTTTTCCCCTTAATAATAAAGGCTTTCATTTATTAATCACATTTTGTGTTTACTTGTGTTATCTTTGTCTAATTTTTACATTTTTTTGACGATCTGAAACATAAATGTAGGACAAAAATGCAAAGGAATATGAAATCAGGAAAGAGGCAAAAACATTTTCATACCACTGCTTGTCTTTTTCTTTAATAATGTTTTTTTTAATGTATATGTATAATTACTTAGGTAGGTGAAGCTATCTTGTGATTGATGTATGTTTTGAACCATGCTACTTAAGCGCACCACGTGGTTCTATGTTTATACGTGATAACTACCTTTATGATAGTTCAAAAGATTGCTACCCTTTATAAGTTAGAATACATTTTGTTTTACCATTTTATCTGGGACTTGTACACAATGTTTTACT
Organism: Allobates femoralis; assembly: GCA_033576535.1. Classification (NCBI taxonomy): domain Eukaryota; kingdom Metazoa; phylum Chordata; class Amphibia; order Anura; family Aromobatidae; genus Allobates; species Allobates femoralis. The sequence goes on along the minus strand of JARQOC010000001.1, from coordinate 166,977,873 downwards.
ATTTAATAGATTAGCTTCAAGTGGGTCCCTTGGAGTTGTACGTTTATTGATAGGGTTCTGCTTGATATTTTCTTAATTGCTGTGAAGCCTTCAAAACAGTCGATATAAAAATATTAAGAGCAACAGAGATTGGATGACAGTGGCAAGTGAAGAAGGCATTCTTTATTGTGAGAAACATTGTTTAAAAGTGAGCTTATATGCATTTTTTTGTATAAGTATCTCCTCCAATTGCCACTATTCCAGAGTCTAAAAGATATTTTTTTTCCGCTGTCCTTACATTCCAATTGTATTTAGTCTGGTAATAAAGATAAAATTTTCCCATAAACCAAATGGTCATTTACCAAAACTTTTGTCATAGAGTAAACAAAGCAAACTAAAAGTTCTGTGGTACACAAACAATAGATTGAAGGGAAATATTAATTTTTTTTTACATGTGGTATATCTTTGAAATGGGGGAGAATATAAAATAAATCGATTCTGTTCCAGAATCAATAGAGCAGCACTAAGTAGAGGAGGTACTCAGTATAAATTAAAATATGCATTGAAATGTCCTTTTTTAAACTCAAACCCTGGTAACAATAGGACTGATCATCTAAGATTTGGTCAAAGGTTAAGGAAGATTCTTGAAACTTGTAGTGGTTTATCATCAGTAGACATCCCTGTATAGGTCATCCTAGATAAGTACTTATTGCAGCTCTTTAATTAAAAATTCTAAATAGTATTTTATTTTAGACAGTTGGTACCTGTAGACCTATAGTGGTATTAAAGTTTGAGATGACGACCATCATGAACACCCAAAGTGACCACTAAACTTCATTGAAAGAACTTTTTCATCTTCATGAAAGGTTTTAGTAGTGCGTCCTCATGAAAAAGATTTGCAAAAGTAGTGTGGTTACAGTAAGAGTACCATTCCCACACAAACCTCCTAACGCTACGTAGACGATTTGGAACTTTGTATTTGACCAGGAAATTTTGTACATCTAAAAATATATACAAAAAAATAATCAATACATAATTATAAATCTAGTTTGAAAAAAATATTTCTAGGGTGTACATTTATTTAAGGTTCTTTAGAAACATAAATAAAAAAGAACCCAAGCCGGAATGACTGTTCGCTAAACAGCCAAATGCACAAAGTGAATAGATAAACGTTAAAATGTGTTCTAGCAACTCAAGTTAACAGACCTCAGGGAATTAGCTGATTGATATCAGTTATGTTCTATACTACCAATATATTATGTTAATTGGCCTCTTTTTCCATATTACCTGGCCCAGTAAATTATCTGTGCTCAATAACAACTGCCTTTGACAAAACAAATGCAGGCCCGAGAATTGGTACTGCCTTTGTGATTGACAGGTTGAAGAGCCATATACTGGTAACAAGTGAATGTAATTGGCAGTATAGATCACAGTATGCCTTGGTCTCCTATCAATCATAGTCAGCAAATCAAGAGGAAATACACGCTTGCCAAGAAAGCATTCCTAAGGACATAGTAATGAGAAGAGCAACTGTTGAGATGTCCCAGTGGAAGCACGGCAAGTGCAATTTTAACTTACTGCAGACCCATTTTGCTTTGTTAACATTTTAATCATTGCCTTGTAGTACTGTCATCAGGTAACTCTCTATTATTGCTGTAAGCACTACATAAGCAACAGTAAATAAAATCAGCAATGTATGTGTATATATAGTATAGAGTGTTTCCATTGCAATTTCTGATTGACAAAACTCAGCTAGTTTGCATACTTTAAAAATGCAGTAAAACATCAAAGGAGGTACGGTATAAGAAAGAATGCATTGTTTTTATAATTCCCAGTTGACTAACTGATAAAATCTGGCCATAAAGTTTTTTTTCTTCCCACAAGAACAAAAAAACTCTCAAAATGCACAGAAAATGCTACAAAAAAAGGATTCACTTTTTTTCCTTCTCAAAATGCTGTGTAAATGAATGATTGTACAGAAAGTTCAGCTCTTCCAATTCTTTATCTGTACCAGTGAACAGTGAGGATACCTTTACACGCCGCTACAGCATGGTGGAAACAACCGGGTGCTTCACGTGCACGAGCACGCAGCAACGGTTACAAACGGTACCCGCACCGCCTTTACACGCCGCTACAAGGTGCTCTACAGAAGGTTGAATCTATCTCTGGATGCACCGCCGGGTGCCTCAAGTTACTTTCTGCAGAGCACCTTACCTTATTTACACACCGCTACAACAAGGTAATATGGGCGGAACAAAGGCAGCAGGGACAACACATAGGCGTGCCACAATTGTGGATTACGAGAATTTCGTACGCTGATAGGACAAAGCAATAGCACCATGATTGGCCAGCCAGCGCAGGAGGCTGACTAATACATGACGCTCGAGCAATTGTGTAGTGTGACTGGTCAGCTCCTTAAATATGCCGCCCTATGCAGCGACTACCAATCGTAACGCAGGAGCTTCCTCCAATGATCGCTGAAGGGGGGTGGTTTCACGGAGGCTGTGTCACGCCCCGGGGAGTTATCTAGGTGACGAATCAACCTTACCCTACCGTATTTACACGCCGTTACCACCGGGTTGAAATCAACCTGTTTTAGAGCATGGCTCTGAAACAGGTGCCGCAAGTGACGGGTGGAAACAACCGCCTTTACACGCCGCTACCTCGGGTTGATTTGGCGGTGCAAGATACATTTGTCTCATCAACCCGGTTGTTTCCACCTTGTTGTAGCGGCGTGTAAAGGTACCCTAAGTGATGCAAAACAAATTTATGCTATATAAATTAATATCTATTATCTACCTATCTATTAAAAGTATGAAAAACTGTCCATGGTCAGATCTCTGTCCCACTAACAACGTGTGTCAAAAGGCTGGTGGACAATCAAAAACATTTACTCCAAGAACTGATTAGACAAGTTGCTGTTAAGATTTGGCCCAGAAGCTGATATCCATCTGCCAGGGTAAAGTAGGCTGCTTTTACGACTAGGGTCACATTTGTTACTGAAATTACGTTCACCACATCCAGCTTCGGATGTGGTGAATGCAATTGGCTTCCCACACATTTTGCAAGCAAAATGTGTGGCTAAAGCCGCTATCCGGTAACCGGATGGCTCCAGGTGTGTAATCCAAAGCAATCCGATTACCTTACAGTTTGCTCATCCCTGCTACCGCAGGGATGAGCAGACTGTTATCACTGTAAAAAAAGCTAAAACATTAATAATAATTGTGCCCATCATGTCTCTAGAGGGTGCCCACCCCCCTAGAGACATGCTGCCTACTCAGGTGGGCATGTAATGTGTTAATAACTCCTGTACAGTAAGCTGTCTCCTGTCGGCTCTGTACAATTTTCTGAATGAAGCCGCAGCTCGACTGACAGCTGTGCATATACTATACGTAATGTACGTATACACTGTGTAAATACACAATAGTTCCCACTGATGATCATACATTTTACAGAAAGGGGCTCAGGGTGACTATATGACCCTTCTAATCAACCCCTATGGCTGACTCAAAACAACATTTTATACAAACAGAAACCGAGTCTTTACTATGCTCAAAAAATGTGATTACAATTTATTTACAAAAATGCACTCAATTAAAAATGCAAGTTTGGCTGAAGATACAGGCAGTGCAGTTTACACAGCATGATGTTACAGATTACATTTAGGTATTGCACATAGCACATTGCACATTGCCACATTAACATATTGCACTTATCCCCATACAAGATCATGACATGGTACATAACATGTAATAGCATAATAAGGCCCCATCAGCCCAATATCAATGACTTAGAGAGAGCAGTGCTCATTTTACTCATAATACACTTAACTCGTATACACTGTGTTCCAAATTATTATGCAAATTTGTTTTAAGTGTCATAGGGTTTTTTTTTATTTTTTTTCAATGAAACCCATTAATGGTATTGTGTCTCAGGGTTCTTTGGATCATTGAAATCAATCTCAGATATTTGTGATAATTAGTTTGGCAGATGAGCCCAATAAAAGGAAAACTGGGTGTTCCACAATATTACGCAGGCCACAGTTTTCAAGTAACATGGGAAAGAAAAAGGATGTCTCTGCTGCCGAAAAGCAGCAAATAGTGCAATGCCTTGAACAAGGGATGAAAACATTAGATATTGCACGAAAACTTAAGCGTGATCATCGTATTGTGAAGAGATTTGTGTCTGATTCTGAGCACAGATGTGCTTGTGCAGATAAAGCCAGAATGAGGAAGGTTTGTGCCAGGCAAGTTCATCAGATTAAGAGAGCAGCTGCTAAAAAGGCCTTACAAACCAACAAACAGATATATGAAGCTGCTGGTGCCTCTGGAGTCCCTCGAACCTCAAGTTGTAGGATCTTTTGAAAGGCTTGCTGTGGTGCATAAACCTACTATTCGGCCACTCTTAAACAGTGCTCACATGCAGAAACAGTTGCAGTGGGTCCAGATATACATGAAGACTAATTTTCAAACAGTCTTGTTTACTGATGAGTGCTGAGCAACCCTGGATGGTCCAGATGAATAGAGTAGTGGATGGTTGGTGGATGCCACCATGTCCCAACAAGGCTGCGACGTCAGCAAGGAGGTGGAGGAGTCATGTTTTGGGCTGGAATCTTTGGGAAACAGCTGGTAGGCCCCTTTAAGGTTCCTGAAGGTGTGAAAATTACTTCTGCAATGTATATAGAGTTTCCAACTGAGAACTTTCTTCCATGGTACTAAAAGCAAGAACGTGCCTTTAGGAGCAAAATCATCCTCATGAATGTCAATGCACCATCTCATGCTACAAAGAATACCTCTGTGCCATTTGCTGCTATTGGCATAAAAGGAGATAAACTCATGGTGTGGCCACCATCTTCCCCGACCTCAACCCTATAGAGAACCTTAGGAGTATAAACAAGCAAAAGATCTATGAGGGTGGGAGGCAGTTCACATCAAAACAGCAGCTCTGGGAGGCTATTCTGACATCATGCAAAGAAATACAAGCAGAAACTCTCCAGAAACTCACAATATCAATGGATGCTAGAATTGTGAAGGTGATATCAAAGTAGGGTTCCTATGTTAACATCAGGGGCGTAACTACCGGCATAGCAGACGTAGCAGTCGCTTTGGGGCCCGGCGCTTGTGGGGGGCCCGGACCCAGCGCCGCTACGTCTGCTATGCCGGTCATTGCGGTACAGTGGCGTAAGTACCGAGATCGGCGGGCCCCGAGCTCCCCTGGGGGGCCCCGAGCTCCCCGGGGGCCCTGCTGCCTGTACCCCCAGCCGCCCGCCGCGACCCCGATAGAGCCGGAAGAGGAGCCGGAAGAGGAGCTGCAGTGATCACTTCCTGCAGCCGCGCAGCAGTGCCCGCCCCACCAAAAGCCGGGAGAAGCAGAGCAGGTAATTGTGCGCTTCCCACCGGCCGGCACCACCAGCACCCCCCCTCCCCGCTTTTCACCCAGCCGGCACCAGTAGCACCCGCCACCCCCACCGCTTCTTACCCGGCCGGCGCCCACCACTAGCACGTCCCCCCCCCCTGCTTCTCACCCGGCCGGCACCACTAGCACCTCCCCCCCGCTTCACCGGGGCACGAGGGACACAGGCCGCCTGTATATACCACGACTAGGGGCCCTGTATACCACCACCAGGGGCCTGTATATACCACCACCAGGGGCCTGTATATACCACCACCAGGGGCCCTGTATATAACACCACCAGGGGCCTGTATATACCACCACCAGGGGCCTGTATATACCACCACCAGGGGCCTGTATATACCACCACCAGGGGCCTGTATATACCACCACCAGGGGCCTGTATATACCACCACCAGGGGCCTGTATATACCACCACCAGGGGCCCTGTATACCACCACCAGGGGCCCTGTATATAACACCACCAGGGGACCTGTATACCACCACCAGGGGCCCTGTATATAACACCACCAGGGGCCTGTATATAACACCACCAGGGGCCTGTATATACCACCACCAGGGCCTGTATATACCACCACCAGGGGCCTGTATATACCACCACCAGGGGCCTGTATATACCACCACCAGGGGCCCTGTATACCACCACCAGGGGCCCTGTATATAACACCACCAGGGGACCTGTATACCACCACCAGGGGCCCTGTATATAACACCACCAGGGGCCTGTATATAACACCACCAGGGGCCTGTATATACCACCACCAGGGGCCCTGTATATACCACCACCAGGGGCCTGTATATACCACTGTGGAGGCTGCTGTATACCACTGGGGCTGCTGTAATACTGCTGGGGCCTGTATATACCACTAGGGAGGCTGCTGTATACCACTGGGGTTGCTGTAATACTGCTGGGGCCTGTATATACCACTGGGGAGGCTGCTATAATACTGCTGGGGCCTGTATATACCACTGGGGAGGCTGCTATAATACTGCTGGGGCCTGTATATACCACTGGGGAGGCTGCTATAATACTGCTGGGGCCTGTATATACCACTGGGGAGGCTGCTGTAATACTGCTGGGCCCTGTATATACCACTGGGGAAGCTGCTGTAATACTGCTGGGGCCTGTATATACCACTGGAGAGGCTGCTGTAATACTGCTGGGCCCTGTATATACCACTGGGGAGGCTGCTGTAATACTGCTGGGGCCTGTATATACCACTGGGGAGGCTGCTATAATACTGCTGGGGCCTGTATATACCACTGGGGAGGCTGCTATAATACTGCTGGGACCTGTATATACCACTGGGGAGGCTGCTATAATACTGCTGGGACCTTTATATACCACTGGGGAGGCTGCTATAATACTGCTGGGGCCTGTATATACCACTGGGGAGGCTGCTATAATACTGCTGGGGCCTGTATATACCACTGGGGAGGCTGCTGTATACCACTGGAGCTGCTGTAATACTGCTGGGGCCTGTATATACCACTGGGGAGGCTGCTATAATACTGCTGGGGCCTGTATATACCACTGGGGAGGCTGCTGTAATACTGCTGGGCCCTGTATATACCACTGGGGAGGCTGCTATAATACTCCTGGGGCCTGTATATACCACTGGGGAGACTGCTATAATACTGCTGGGGCCTGTATATACCACTGGGGCTGCTGTAATACTGCTGGGGCCTGTATATACCACTGGGGAGGCTGCTGTATACCACTGGGGCTGCTGTATATACTGCTGGGGCCTGTAAGGGAGTGTGTCTTGAAGGGGCGTGTCATTGAGGGCGTGTCTTGGAGGGGCGTGTCATTGGGGGTGTGTCTTGGAGGGGGCCCCGTTCAAAAGTTTGCTATGGGGCCCTGCCAGTTCTAGTTACGCCCCTGGTTAACATGTAACTTGGCCTGTTAGGATGTTTTGGAGTTAAAAAGCTTTTTATTTCAGTGAATGTGACCTGTTAATGCTGCAAATTCAGCAAATGAGCACTTTCAAATATTTCATCCATATCAAATGTTTACAAACTCTGCGGTGCGCAATAATTTGAAACAGTGCTTTTAGAGTTTTTTTAATTTTGAAAATTATACTGTTATCATAGGGAGATTTCTTCAATAAAATTCGATGTATACTCTAACGGGTGATGACTTTTATTACCCTGACTGTCATTTGCACCAACCATTTAGAAAAATCAGAGAAAAATAACATTTGTATAATAATTTGGAACACAGTGTAGTATGTGCCGCTGTCCGAGGTCCTGTAGGCTTTTACATTAGATCCATGGGCAGGGCAGTGCAGCGCCATAGATCTACTGTAAAGCCTACAGGACCCTGGACAGCGCACGTACATTACGTATAGTATGCGCACAGATGTCAGTGGAGCAGCGGCTTCATTCAGAAAATTGCACAGAGCCGACAGGAGACGGCTTACTGTACAGGAGTTATTAACACATTACATGCCCACCTGAGTAGGCAGCATGTCTCTAGGGGGTGGGCACTTTTGGTTGGCCCAAAGATGTCATAGACAAACATTTTATAGAGGGAAATGTATTCTCTTTCTGGATAAAGTGTTTCTGTACGACTCTAATAGAAAACTGGGCTACCTGCTAGTATGTACACCCACCTAGCCAGAATCCTACTCCACACTGATGAGGGGAAATAGCCCGAAACAATTGTCTGTGGATACCTGGCTCTGTTAATTCCCTTGTCATATCCTTAACTCGTAACTGAGTGGGATATTGACTAAAAGGGCCACTTAATATGGTGGTTATGGTGGTCTCCACAAGAATTACACCCCAAGGCTTGGTCCTTCCCTGGAGGGATATCTGGCTAGTCCCGTGTTTGAAACTCTTAATCGAGGCTCCACGGACTCCATTTGCATATTCAAATTTCCAGGGGGCAATGCATCATGGATTTCACTGTGTTTGAGCACTTTAGCCAGCTGCCCCCAGTGTTTTCCTTGACTGGTCTCCCTGAGATCAGTGAGTGCTTTGTGATGAGTATCCTCACAGAGGCTGACTCTCCATTTCATCCTAGTATATCCTGCTCCCTTTGCAGGCTTGTGGAAGACTGCCTCACACAGCACTGGGCAGACTAATATCCTGCCTGACAAACCCACAGCTGCAACACAGTGATAATCAGTACCACCCACCCATGCACCCCTAGCTGCTATTAACCCTGTGTGTACCACTAGGTCCAGCAATCATCCAGATTGCTGTAGGCCATGTGAGTCATACCGGCCATGTGCTATAGAGCTGGCAGGCCTCACCCCCCCTCTTGTTCAATTGCGTAGGGGGTGAACACAAGATACACAAGAGCATTATAACCCACAGGTTAAAGAGAGTCCCAGCACTGGACCTTTGCGGTGCTCAGCTCCTACAATAAACATGAGCAATACAAGGCACACACAAGTACAGAAGGAGAGAGGACCCTGCCCGCAAGGGCTCACAGTCTACAAGAGATGCGTGAGGAAACACGCTGATTGTTCGGGGGTTCAGTAGACTGAGGATCATTGCAGGTTGTTGACTTGTCAGAAGAGGTGAGTCTTCAGGTTCCTTTTGAAGGTTTCCATGGTGGGCGAGAGTCTGATGTGTTGGGGCAAAGAGTTCCAGAGTATGGGGGAAGCATGGGAGAAATGTATTCAGTTGTGGGAAGAAGAGATGAGTGGGGAGTAGAGAAGGAGATCTTGAGAGGATCGGAGGTTGCGTGTAGGTAAGTACCGGGAGACCATGTCACAGATGTATGGAGACAGCTTGTGGATGGCTTTGTATGTCATAGTTAGGGTTTTGAACTGGGTGCCTCTGGACAATAGGAAGCCAGTGAAGGGCTTGGCAGGGAGGAGAGGCTGGGGAATAACTGGGAGACAGGTGGATTAGTTGGGCTGCAGAGTTTAGGATAGATTGGAGTGGTGCAAGTCTACTAGAGGGGAGGCCAGAGAGTAGAAGGTTGCAATAGTCAAGGCGTGAGATGAGGGCATGCACGAGTGTTTTTGCTGTTTCTTGGTCAAGGAATGTACGAATCTTGGCAATATTTCAAAGTTGGAGTCAACAGGAGGCGGCAAGGGCTTGGATACGTGGCTTGAAAGAGAGGGCAGAGTCGAGGATCACCCCGAGGCACCGTGCATGCGATACTGGGGAAAGTGAGCAGCCATTGACTTTGATGGATAGATTTGGTGGAGGGGTAGAGTGAGATGGGGGGAAGATGATGAATTCTGTATTGTTCATGTTAAGTTTAGGAATCGAGCAGAAAAGAAAGATGAAATAGTGGACAGACATTGTGGTATTTTGGTTAGTAAGGATGTGATATCAGGTCCAGAGAGATAGATCTGCATGTCATCAGTGTAGAGATTATACTGCAAACCATGGGATTCTATGAGCTGGCCCAGGCCAAAGGTGTAGATGGAGAAGAGTAGGGGTCCTAGAACTGAGCCTCGGGGAACATCGACAGACAGGGGGCAAGGTGAGGAGGTGGTCTGGGAGAGGGAGACGCTGAATGTCCGGTCTGTTATATATGACAAGATCCAGGACAGGACCAAGTCTGTGATGCCAAGAGATGATAGAATCTGTAACAAGAGGGAATGGTCTACAGTGTCAAAGGCAGAAGACAGGCCTAGGAGTAGGAGGACAGAGTAGTGTTGTTTTCGCTTGGCCGTTAGTAGGTGATTGGTAACTTTATTTAGGATAGTCTCAGTAGAGTGATGTGGTTGGAAGCAAGATTGTAACCAGTCAAAGAGGGAGCAGGATGAGAGGTGTAAGGACAGTTCAAGATGGACATGCTGTTCAAGCAGTTTTGAGGTATAAGGGAGAAGTGATATTGGGCAATAGTTAGACACAGAGGATTGATTGAGGGAGGACTTTTTGAGGATGGGTGTGATTTAGGCATGTTTGAAGGATGAGGGAAAGACACCATTTGTAAGTGAAAGATTGAAGAGATGTGTTAGGGTTAGGGTTACTAATTGTGCATTAGTAACCATAGAAACATCTGACTAAAATATCGAAGCTTTAAACTTTGTGAAAAACAAACTTTGTGTTATGCTGAGGTTACACAAACGTAGAGTCTTTCATCCGTCAGAATCTGAGTTAATTATGCTATTGATGCTGTGGCCAGAGTTTGATCCAAGTGTCAGCTTAGTGTGATTCCATTTTCTCGGGTGCAAGAATCGAAGAATACTGTCAGATATTTCATCCGAGTTGAGTTTAAAGTTTTCCACGCACCCATAGACTTTCATAGGACAGTCTTGTCTGATTGACTTGAAAAAATTTTGTTCAGCACTGCTCTATTACATATAGATCCGAGTGCTATCCGATAAAAAATCAGATAACACTTAGATGATTAATAATGGTAGTAAGTGAGCCCTTAGTCTCAAAATCTTTGACCACGGTTGAGAAACTGTAACTTCGTACTGTGCCAGTTTTGCCATCCAGGAGGTCACACCCAGGGATCATCCACCAGGTTCTTGGACTTGGTCCATCTTGGCACCTGTTGTGAGTTCAGATCCACCTGTTCCTCATTTACCACCTGGACTCACAGAAGCTCTAGCTATGCTTGTTTGCCATTTGGTCCAAACAGGAAGTTGAAGTACCTTGCGTACATGCTTACATCACAGTTATGTGATCCATCACGAGCCTCATTATATCCACGAGTCATGCCTATAGGAGGTATGTGGATGTTAAGTCCCTCCCATCACTTCTGAACATTCTATGAAACCAGTCCTATAGAACAAAGTAAGATTTCTGGTACTATGAGTCCCAGGCAAACTATCTGGTTTAACATCTTGACAGATATCAGTCTGTGCAGTACATACCAGCCATGAACAGTATTGCCAGTAGGCATTGGGATCTTTTAGCGTGGTATGCTCACAAATTAAATATAAATGTAAAAGTAACATTTCTTTAGAAGGGTAAATTTTTAATAGCAATTAAAGCTATAATCAAACAAAAATCTGATATAACCAGTTGAATTTTTTGATTCCTTCGCAATCTTATTTGATTCAGTTTTATGGCAGCACATTTTCCATTTTTGTGCTATTTTGATCACTTGCCATATACTTCACTGTATCGCCCAGCCCAAACAATGTAACAATATAATTTCACAACAAATCTGACCTGACGTTCTGTTGCTGCCAAATGATATTGGTGATTGGGATTCCTAAATTAGAAACCACCTGCAGGTTTATGGCACAAAGAGATTATTTAACCACCTGGATGTTGCTTGTTAGTTACAGAAAAATTCCATTGCTTCATTTTGGCAAGAAATTGTGCATTTCATACAACATATTTACACAAGCTAATTGACTTATTATTGGAACCGTTTCTTCTGAGTTTGTGAGCTATTTCATGAATTACTCTATTCAAAATGTTATGAAGTTTATCATGCAAAATCCTGTATTTGTATTAGCCTACATACAGACCATAATACTATATATGCATTTAGCTATGTAAATACAAAAACTGGGGGCAGCACTGGAAAGTCAGATGGTGACAAATTAGACTTTAATCAGCACATGTGATGTTTTGCTGCAAATTATATTTCTCAGGGGTCACATGGTGTGAAATAAACACATATAAAGTCAAAGAGCCAGCAATAAATACCATATGTGCACTTAGTGTGAAGTACTACTGATTTGGGACTATGTGCTCCTTAAAGGAAACCTGTCACCCCCCAGGGCATTTTATACTGTGCTTACCAGGTTACACATCATGTAAATGGGGTTCTAATAACCCCTGTATGTGCCAAGACTGGCCCCACATACCTGTGATATTAACTTATATTCTGTCCAGAGCTGGCCTCCTATTTAGTGACAGAGGCTGGTATTTAGTCATGGTGGGTAAACGTCTCTCCGGCCCTCCATGCTGCAAATCCCGCCCCGCATGGTTAAAATTTTCTGCCCCTCCGTTGGCCGGTGCATAAGTTACAGCGGCACTCGCGCCAGCACAGCGGCTGCAGGCTGCTATTTTTACCCTGTGGGGGGAACAATTTTTTCAGATATATTTTTACAGTAATCTTGCGTTAGTTTGGTTGCCATACTGGCAACCAATCACAAATGCCGGCAGAAGGGGTGGCAGGGCTAAGTCTGACTTTAACCAATCAAGTAGGGGAAGCAGTCAAGTTGTCAGAGGTTCATGAGCTAGTCCGGAAGTAGGGTGACAGCAGCGCTGAAGCTTGGTAAGTAATAAACTAGGAAGCTAATGGCTGTGCCAAAGCAATGGGTCTCCACTGTAAAATGATTTGAGCTTTAGCATCTTTTGGGCCCCTTTGAAGGTGTTTTCAATGCCTTTGATTTTGCCTACCATTGATTTCAATGGGGTTCTGAAGTTTAGCGAACTGTTTGCCGACATATTCATCAAATATATGCCTGTTCGGCAAACCAAACCAATCACAAACTTCAAAAGGTTCGCTCATGTCTAGATATCAGAGAAGAAGAGAATTGTTTATTTAATGGACATGTGTGCAGAAACAGTCCAGGTCTGAGGAGGAGGAGCTAGGAAGGTGGCAAAGACAATTAAATAAAGATGTGACAAAGCCCTGATGTGCCAGGACAACCCCACTTAATCCAAAGAGGTTGGGAGCCATAGTATACAGTTCATGTACTGTCCATATTAAACATTGCAAAATATAGGAGAAGCATTGTTATTTCAATCACTTTCAGTAAAAAACACTGATAACACACTGATGGAAAAATAAACACACAGACCACTGATGACACACTGACCCAAAATACTGAAGACACCAGCACCATTTTTGCTCATACGTCTTTAGACACAGATGTGTAGATGAGGCCTACCAGAACACAGTAGTCTCAGGGAGCAAGAAAAAATTGGGATATTGCACTTTCAACTTACCTCCAAAGTTGAACAGAAACATCCATCTAGAAAGCACGTACAAATTGTAAGGAGCTGGTTCTGAACTGCTGTGACCGAGTGGTTGTAAGATATAAATGTGCCAATAGAGTTGTTTTTTACTGCAGTAGTTGTGGGCCTATAAACCAGATCCAAGGCTACAAGCTTTTAAACTCTTCATGAAGACAAATTAAAAGTTGAAAGGAGCAGTGGGTTCAGAGCTAAGAGGTTCAATGCATCAATGAAAAACAGATTAGGGGAAGGTAATGACATTGTATCAAGCATGTGACTCACCAGTTAGATGTCATATCTCTATTTTTTTCTAGTTCTCAAGTTACCTAAGCAACCAAAAACTATAGTCACAATAGTGTACATATATTCATTGTTACATTTTATTTATGCTCCTAAAAGCAGACAACCTATTTGACTTTAATGTATTCTCTAAATCTGATTTTAAGATGTATTTTATTTCATATTTAGTACACAGTCATTCAGAGGCATATAGCATACATTTTGCTGTCATTTTTCATAATTACCATCCACAGTCTGGAAATGAACTGCACTTTTGCAGTCAGTGGTTCATCCACTGGTTTTTCATTGACTTTTTAAAAAAGGCATAATCAGATATTATAACTAGTGATGAGCGAGTACTAAAATGCTCGGGTGCTCGGTGCTCTGGCCGAGCATCTCAAGATACTCGTGTACTCGGCCGAGCACCGAGCCCAATGTAAGTCAATGAGTGACAAGCTCCGCCCACAGACTTCCGGTTATAAAACGAGTATTGCTGGGAAAGGGCGGGAGGGTGGGCTTTTTGAAATCGCTGCAACATACAACACCTTGCTGTGGCCCCCAGAGGGATCCTAACAATGAATCTGCTCCCTGTGTGGTGCCAGCTCACTGTGTGCACTGCAGGGAGCTGTGTACGTGTGTCAGATCGATTATTATTACCGAGCAGTCCGAGCATCTCGGCGGTACTCGGTGCTCGCTGAGCATCCCGAGTACCGGGATACTCGTGCGAGTAACGAGTAGCGCAGAGCATACTCGCTCATCACTAATTATAACAAATCATTGAATCTCATCCACCATACCTTTTATCACATGCTCAACTTAAAGGGACTCTGTCAGGTCATTTTTCAGTATGATACTAATAGTGCCATTGAATAGCGCTTGGACAGCTGTTTTAATCATGTAAAAATCATTACTGTACCCACTGTAGTTCTCTTGCTATAAGCATGTTCACACCCAGCACATAGCTGGCTCCATTAGTCCAGTTCATTACATTCACTGTCAAATAGTTCAGCGTATGTAAATGTTATTTAACCCCTTCACAACCTTTGACATCATAGATTTTGGTGATTTCCCGACCTTTGACATTGTACAAAGTCATGGAGGGATTGCAGTCCTGTAGCTCAGGTGAATGGGGTTGCTGAAATGTAACTGTTGCTACAGATAGGAGGGGACCCCTGCTTAAACTCAGGGGGTGGCTTTGCCACCCCGCACCTACGATTGCTCTGATTGGACTGTCATAGCCCCTTTATTAGGATGGAGCACTGGTTGGGGCAGGTATCACCCCCTCCAGCACTGATGAGAGTGATCTGATGAGATTGTACCCACCTGCGCCCACTACCCTTCTCCATCCGCTCCCCTCCTGATCCCACTATCCCCCCTTCTGTGCCCGCTCCCCTCCTCCTTATTTTCCCATCCTAATCCACCTCCCTTCCTCCTCCCTCTCCTCTCTGGTCCTAATCCACCTCCCCTCCAGTGCCATCATATCCCATCCTTCTCCCAATCCCCTCTGTTGCTGCTCCCCCTCACCTCCAATACAGCCATCCTTCTTCCTCTTCCCGCTTCCCCCTGGTTCTGATCTCCCCCTCCTCATGTGCCTGCACTTCTGCCCTCTGCTCCTCTGCAGCCTCATGTCCCTGCATGGATCTGAGGCTGCAGAAGAGCGATGTAACAGCCAGGGCACAGTGATCTGTGTGGTTGCTGTACCCTGGCTCTGTGTCACTCCCTTAGTGCAGTGATCTTACCGATCACAGCACTTAGGATCCTGGGAGAGGGAGCTCATGGTCTCTTACCTCTCCCCGTGGCGATCGGCCATCGTAATGTAATTGTGATTGCCAATCACTATGGAAACCCGACATTGCCATAGCAATCCAACGTTGTCATGACAACATCCGATCACCTGACCTAAGTCTCAGAGATCATGTGATCTCTGAGACTTGGGTTTGCCACACTGATGGTGCACTGAATGGTAATTATCTGCCACTCAGTGCACCATTACTGTGACCCCAGAGGCTACAACAAGAGGACACTTGATCCCTTGTTGTAGCCTCTGTAACCACAGTGATAGTGCACTGTATGGCAGATCATTGCCATACACTGCACCTTGACTGTAACCTCAGAGTCTGCAGCAAGAGATCAAGTGTCCTCTCGTTGTAGTCTCTGGAGTCACAGTGATGGTGCAATGATCTGCCATACACTGCACCATCACTGTGGGCACAGAGACTACAACAAAAAGATACTTGATCCCTTGCTGCAGTCGCTAGGGTCACAGTGATGGTGAACTGTATGGCAGATCATTGCCATATATAGTGCACCATCACTGTGACCCCGGAGACTACAACAAGGGGACACTTGATTCCTTGCTGCAGTCTGTGGCTGTAGCAGAGGTGATTGAGCATTATGAGACCATCATTTTGGACTACGTCAAAGTGTATGGGTTAATAAAGATGGAGTCTAAATTTGTCTTGTGTTTTTTTCTAATAAAAAGATTTTTCTCTTTGTGGTGTATTATTTTACCATTTATGAGAGATTCCTAATGGCCAGGTCTAACATTGGGGTTAACCTGGGGTTAAAAGTGCTCACCATGCATCTAGAAAAGTTCCTTGGGGGGCTAATTTCCAAAATTGTCACTTGTGAGGGGTTTCCACTGTTTAGGCACATCAGGGGCTTTCCAAACACGTACTCTATTGATTTCAGCTAATGTTCCATTCAAAAAGTCAAATGGTGCTCCTTTCCTTCTGAGCCTTGCGCCCAAACAGTGGTTTTTGACCACATATGGAGTATCAGCGTATTCCGCAGAAATTGCATAAGAAATTTTAGGGTCTTTTTTGGGCTTTAACTTTGTGAAAATGCAATAGTTAAGGCTAAAATACCATTTTGTTGGAAACATTTTTTCCTTCCACATTGCTTTAATTCCTGTGAAGCACCTGAAGGGTTAATAATTTTCTTGAATGTAGTTTTGAGTAGTTTGAGGGGTGCTGTTTTTAGAATGGTAATGGCTGAAATTGAGGAAACAAAAGCGCAATAGGGTCTTATCCTTTTTTAAATAAAAAACAATGTAGAAATTGCTAAAGTTACTGCTCACCTGATTTGGTTGTGGGACTCACAACCAGTATATGTGTTTAATACAGCTGCCGCTGAAATCACACTCCACGTTATCTCTGTGGCAGTTGATATAAATTCAAATGGACAGTGCTCTTCAATCCGCGCAAGCCGTATGTTGAAAACAGATCTCAGTGGATCAAAGGATAATGGTGCAAAAATTCAACATGTTTCAGAGCATGTCCCTGCTAAGATGGTTGCATTCCCGATGAAGGATCAGGGGCACGCTCTAAACTGCATTGACTAAAAGCACCATTATCCTTTGATCCACTGAGGTCTTTTTTCCACATATGGCTTGCGCAGACCAAAGAGCACCATCCAATTGGATTTGTTTTTAGAGTGGTGTAACTTTTGGGTTTTTTCTGTCACATAGGCCTCTTAAAGTCACTTCAAATGTGACGTGGTCACTAAAAAAAAATGGTTTTGTAAATTTTGTCGAAAAAATGAGAAATTGCTAATTAACATTGAACCCTCCTAACTTCCTAACAAAAAAGCTGATGGAAAGTAGACATGTGGGAAATGTTATTTATTGACTGTTTTGTGTCACATAACTCTGGTTTAAGGCCAGGTTCACATCACGATTTTGTGCCTGTATGTGGGATCCGAGTTTGAAGGAGGATCCCACGGACAGGCAGGAATCCTCCTTCATGGTAAATAGCCATCCGATCCGAGTCTATGCAGGATCCTGTTCTCCCTGCCTGTCCCTGCTTCTTCTCTATCTGTCCCTGTCACGCCCTGTCTGTCCCTGCCTGTCCCTCTTCTATCTAGGCTGTCCCTCTCCTCTATGCTCCCCCTTGTCCTCCCCCCTGTTCTCTCCCCTAATTGCCTCTGGGCATGCTTAGTACATAAGTACGGAGCTGACATCGGATCCGAGTTCAACTCGGATCCGATGTCAATAGGCTCCTATGCTATCGGGGCTCGGATCGGCTCTGATCCGAGGCTCTCCTATTTCATTCTCAGACACAAAAACGCAGCAGGCTGCGTTTTTGTGTCCGTGCTGAAATCGGGCAGGATCGGATAGTGCCAAAATCAGATGGCAAAAGGCACACATCTGATCCGATTCATAGGGATACATGGGATCCGATTTCGGATCCGAGTGTATCCGTTTCATGCCTTGAAATCGTGATGTGAACCCGGCCTAACAAATAAAAATAAAAAATGTGAAAATTGCTACATTTTCAAAATTTTGCCAAATTTCCATTTTATTCACAAATAAACGCAACAATTATCAACTTAGATTTACCACTAACATTAATATGTCACAAAAAACAGTCTCAGAATTGCTGTGATCTGTTGAAGCATTCTAGAGTTATTACCTCATGAAGGGACACTGGTTAAATTGCAAAAAATGGCCAGGTCAGTAAGGTCAAAACAGGCTGGAACATGAAGGGGTTAAATACCAACACCTACATAAGCTTTTATTTCCTCCCTCCCCCTGTACTCTGTATTTTACATGTGAGAAACAGTCATTTTTGTTCCAGCTCACCCAATCCTGTGTAGCACAATCTAGATATCGGTATGGTGCTCGGATTTAATGCATGAGCTAGTTCCCAGGTTGCAGATACAAGACTTAATGAAAAAAATGAGATCCAGCATCCAGTGCAAAAGAGGAAATGCAGAGATATTTTTCTTCTCATGCCATTAGTAATGGCTCCTTTTGCCTGAAACATGTTGTTTTTTTATTTAACAAGTACAATAAAATATAGATTTTTAATCAGAAGAAAAATACTTCTGCATTTACTCTTTTGCAATGGACTCTGTATCTCTGTATCTCACATCCGCTTTCATTTTCACTTTGGTTGTGTGCTTGCAGAGAAATGCAGTGCAGTGCTGTGATGTCACAACATGAATATTCATTCTCTGGGGAGTGGGTAGAATAAATATCTTTGTTTGCAGTTTACCAAGGATAGGGGTGAGAATAAAGAAATAAAAGAAATATATGAATAGAAAAAGCTTCACCAGAGGAATTAGAAAATGATATCAGCTACATATGGATTTTTGACGTGACAGACTCCCTTTAATGGTGTAGAATTGCATAGGGCGTGCAAAACATTCTATCAGTACACAAAGAAATCCTCACCTATGCTTTGAACTGGAAAATATAAAGAAGGAAAGAAAACATTGAACTCAACATGAATTATTTAAGGGACGTTTCCTACCAACACAGTTAACTTTAAAGTTCATTTTAATCAATAGATCTCATAATAATAATTTCCACTGTTGGATGTGTTTAAAAAATGTTCCTGTAATGAGATAATCTCATGCATGTGCCCCTGCTATGTACAGTTTAATTCCTGTTTCTGATCATGATCGTGCATGGAACATGGTCTGATCATACCACTTTTCATGGGCAGAGGAGGATGAAAGAGAGATACTCTTTTTCGCCCTCCTCAGGAGTTGTGGAATGATCAGACCATGTCCTCTTATGCTCAGACATGGCTATCAGTGGCGTAACTACTCAGACATGGCTATCAGTGGCGTAACTACCACGGTCGCGTGTCCCGTGCTGACAGCCGGCCGCCGCGACTGCGATAGTGCCGGCCGGAGAGGAGGAAGGACGGGAAGTGAGAAAGACCTCACTTCCTGCAGCTCTGCCCGCCCCTCCTCTCCTCCTCACTGCGGACCGCGAGACTGTGGATGCGCACGGCGGCAGTGGTGAGTGTATGTGTGAGGCTGAAAAATCTGTGACAGCGCCCCCCCCCCCTGGTTCTTATGTGAGGAGGCAGGGAGGCTGGAGTGGAGGCTCACAAAATACTGACAGCACCCCCCCCCCTGATTCTTATGTGAGGGGCAGGGAGGCTGGAGTGGAGGCTCACAAAATACTGACAGCACCCCCCTTCCCCCCGGTTCTTATGTGAGGGGCAGGGAGGCTCACAGAATACTGACAGCACCACCAACCCCCTACCCCCCCCAGCCCCCCCCCGGTTCTTATGGGAGGAGAATTGGAGGCTCACAAAATACTGCCAGCACCCCCCCCCCCGGTTCTTACGTGAGGGGCAGGGAGGCTCACAGAATGCACCCCCCCCGTTCTTATATGGGGGGGAATGGAGGCTCACAAAATTCTGACAGCACAACCCCCCCCCCCCCGGTCCTCACATGGGGGGCATCTTGCACCAGGGCCCGTGGCGGGCTAGTTACGCCACTGATGGATATTACACATTACATAGCAGGGACACATATATAAGATTATCTCAGCACAGGAACATTTTTTTCAAACACATCCAATTGTAGAACTTATTAGTATTCCAAGATCTATTGATTAAAATGAACTTTAATATTAAATTTGTTAGTGGAAAAACCCCTTTAAGCTTTGGAAGATGATTTTCACTGTAGGGCTAAACAATAAAGTTTGCTAATTTCTAATGGTCTAAATGCCCTCATATACATTATGCATCTTTATGGACTCCTTCATACACAAGGATGATCTGCAAGGTATTTTTATAAAAGTTCTACTGTCGGAATCAACCAGCAACACCTTATCTGTAAGACGAACCAAGGGTTTATAAAATAAAATTGAACAGGTTGGATTCTTCTCTTCTCTTACATTAAATGTTTGGGGAGAGTTAGGCTGCGTTCACACACGGCGTATTTGCTGCGTATTCCTGCATTTATGCAGCACTTTTGAGCACCAGCGTAAATGCAGTGAAATGCAATGCTGGAAATGCATTTTAGCAAAATGTATGGCTTTTGCTGAAATGCGTTCAGACACCATGTATTCTGGCGTCTTTTTGCAGCCTTAGAAGGCCTCTATACATATTAGATAGTATTTAATCATACCACAATCAGTGGCTTCAGATGACTAATCTAATAAAGAAGGAGGCTTTAGTTGCACATAGAAAATTTGATTCTTGCTATATCTGAATAGTAAAATTAAAATAGGATTGAAAATAAATGAGGCTATAATGATATGCCTTCAAACAAAACCAGATAATTGGTAAAGTATGTGTAGCAGAAAAATCTATGGCTTGTAATCCATGGTTTGGCATGTTGCTTATGACCCACTGAGTACTGTATATTCATGCAGATAACTTTGATGTTGTGAAAATTGCTTTGAAATGCAGTACCATCATAAGAACATATCTACAGGAAGTCTTAGAACAAGTTAATCCATTGCCACAAGAATTTTATGCGATTATCTGATTGCGGCAGAATACTGAGCTTGAAGAGATAACACCACTTGAATGAGCCAGTTTGAACAAGGTATTGTTAAAGTAGTATTTATACAATAAAAATGTATATATAAAAATAGAACAAAGCATTTTTCGGAATGTTTCCTATAAACTAGTAAAGCAACATTTTAAGATCTACTTAAATAACAAATCAGCTTAGCCACATGAAAATATTGACTAGTGCTCTTGCTAGTTAATACTAGCTAATACTGTCCTGTGATTCAAGAAGTAAGACACTGAGGTATGAAGGGGGTGTGGCAAATTAAATGAATTGTCCATTAATTGTCACTAAACACATGTAATATATCAACATTAAAAATAATCTTCATCTCTTTTAACCCTATTTTATGAACCCTCACTATCTTTGTACCCCATATACCACAACATACCATCAGTTTTTGTGTTCCAACAGTCTTGGAGGGATCTATCCACTGTGGGTTACTGTCAGAACAATAGCGGTGGATTTGTTTGTTAACTTCACCATTCACAAAAATGTTTGCCTCATTACTCATTTGAAGGCAATTGTCTATGTTGTGAAGATACGAGATGTGCAGCATCTGAAACAACGGGTACTGGAAGCCTGTGCTATCATTTCTTCTGTGGTGTTGCTATCAGTGTGTCAAGAGGTGAAGAAGGGGTTTGCATTGACAATCCAACACAAAGGACAGTGCTTTGAACACATTTTATAAGTGGTCATTAACTTGTAAATAACTCCTGAAAGAATAAAGTTACATTAAAACCAAGCACACCATTGCTTTTCTTATGAAATTCTTAATAAGTTTGATGTGTCACATGACCCTCTTCCCATTGAAAAAAATTAAGTTGGATCCAAAATGTCCGACTTTAAAATGGCTGCCATGGTCACCACCCATCTGGAAAAGTTTCCCCCTCCTATATACTAATGTGCCACAAACAGGAAGTTGATATCACCAACCATTCCCATTTTATTTAGGTGCATCCATGTAAATTGCCCACCACCCTGTGTATATCTACATCTATCTATCTATATATATATAATGTATACAGTCATATGAAAAAGTTTGGGCACCCCTCGTAATCTTACTCTTTTTTTTTTTTTTGTTTAAAATAGTTTTTTTTGCAACAGCTATTTCAGTGTGATATATGTAATAACTGATGGACACAGTAATATTTCAGGATTGAAATGAGGTTTATTGTACTAACCAAAAATGTGAAATATGCATTATTAAAAAATTTGACAGGTGCCAAAGTATGGGCACCCTTCTGATTTTCATGATTTGAATACTCCCAACTATTTTTTACTGACTTACTGAAGCACTAAATTGGTTTGGTAACGTCATTGAGCTTTGTACTTCATAGCCCGGTGTATCCAATCATGAGAAAAGCTATTTCAGGTGTCCACTTGCAAGTTGTTCTCCTAGTTGCATCTTCTCTGAGGAGTGGCATCATAGGCTCCTCAAAACAGCTCTCAAATGATCTGGAAAAAAAGATTGTTCAACATAGTTGTTCAGGGGAAGGATACAAAAAGTTGTCTCAGAGATTTAACCTGTCAGTTTCCACTGTGAGGAACATAGTAAGGAAATGGAAGACCACATGGACAGTTCTTGTGAAGGCCAGAAGTGGCAGGCCACCAAAAATATCAAAAATGCAGAGAAGAAGAATGGTGAGAACAGTCAAGAACAATCCACAGACCACCTCCAAAGACCTGCAGCATCAACTTGCTGCAGATGGTGTCACTGTGCATTGGTCAACAATACAGCGCACACTGCACAAGGAGAAGCTGTATGGGAGAGTGATGCGAAAGAAGCCATTTCTGCAGGAATGCCACAAACAGAGTTGCCTGAGGTATGCAAAAGCACATTTGGACAAGCCAGTTTCATTTTGGAAGAAGGTCCTGTGGACTGATGAAACAAAGATTGAGTTGTTTGGTCATACAACAAGGCGTTATGTATGGCGCAACAAAAACACAGCATTCCAAGAAAAACACTTGCTACCCAGTGTCAAATTTGGGGGTGGGTCCATCATGCTTTGGGGCTGTGCGGCCAATAAAGGCACCGGGAATCTTGTTAAAGTTGCGGGTCGCATGGATTCCACTCAGTATCAGCAGATTCTTGAGAATAATGTTCAAGAATCAGTGTCAAAGTTGAAGTTACGCCGGGGATGGATCTTTCAGCAAGACAATGATCCATAACACGGCTCCAAATCTACTTAGGCATTCATGCAGAGGAACAATTACAATGTTCTGGAATGGCCATCCCAGTCCCCAGACCTGAATATCATTGAACATCTGTGGGATGTTTTGAAGCGGGCTGTACATGCTTGGCGACCATCAAACTTAACTGAACTGGAATTGTTTTGTAAAGAGGAATGGTCAAAAATACCTTCATACAGGATCCAGGAACTCATTAACAGCTACAGGAAGCGACTAAAGGCTGTTATTTTGCAAAAGGTGGATCTATCCATCAATGCCAAAAACAGAAACCAAGAGCACTTACAGGATGCAGTCAGAGCCCAAATGTGACGCAAGCCCAGCTGCAGGCTGATAAATCACATCTACCAGCAAGATGTGGGAGGCGACCTGCCATGCATACACTGGGCTTGCACCAGGGTGCAGTTGGGCCCATAGGGGCGCCATTCATCTAGTGGTGCAGAAGCATCGTACTGTGTGGCCCAATGCTCAGGCAGCGGAGCGGTTGGGTAGCTTTCAGACACTCTGCATCATATGTACCAGTGTGAATGGTGCTATATGCAAGCCCAGTGTATGCATGGCAGGTCGCCTCCCACATCTTGCTGGTAAAGGTGATTTATCAGCCTGCAGCTGGGCTTGCTTCACATTTGGGCTCTGTCTGCATCCTGTAAGTGCTCTTGGTTTCTGTTTTTGGCATTGATGGTAAGGTTTTTTGATGCTGCTTTTTTTCTAGTAGCTTTTGTACAAAAGGTGGATCTACTAAACATTAATGTCACTTTTCTGTTGAGGTGCCCATACTTTTGAACCTGTCAAAAAGAGTAAGATTAAGAGGGGTGCCCAAACTTTTTCATATGACTGTATATATATCTTGCGTGAAGCCCCTGGTCAAGGAATATTGACAGTCGTCTGGTGTTTCTTCGATTTTCTAACCACTGCAGTTCCATATTGTAAAATTGGCAGTGTATCTAACACTTACTTTCCCCACTGTATATATAAATATACATATATATATATTTATATATATATATATATATATATATAGAGTCATGGCCAAAAGTATTGACACCCCTGCTATTCTGTCAGATAATACTCAGTTTCTTCCTGAAAATGATTGCAATCACAAATTCTTTGGTATTATTATCTTCATTTAATTTGTCTTCAATGAAAAAACACAAAAGAGAATGAAGCAAAAAGCAAAACATTGATCATTTCACACAAAACTCCAAAACTGGGCCGGACAAAAGTATTGGCGCCCTCAGCCTAATACTTGGTTGCAAAACCTTTAGCCAAAATAATTGCGATCAACCGCTTCCGGTAACTATCAATGAGTATCTTACAATGCTCTGCTGGAATTTTACACCATTCTTCTTTGGCAAACTGCTCCAGGTCCCTTATATTTGAAGGGTGCCTTCTCCAAACTGCCATTTTTAGATCTCTCCACAGGTGTTCTATGGGATTCAGGTCTGGACTCATTGCTGGCCACCTTAGAAGTCTCCAGTGCTTTCTCTCAAACCATTTTCTAGTGCTTTTTGAAGTGTGTTTTGGGTCATTGTCCTGCCGGAAGACCTATGACCTCTGAGGGAGACCCAGCTTTCTCACACTGGGCCCTAAAATATGCTGCAAAATTTGTTGGTAGTCTTCAGACTTCATAATGCCATGCACACGGTCAAGTAGTCCAGTGCCAGAGGCAGCAAAGCAGCCCCAAAACATCAGGGAACCTCTACCCTGTTTGACTGTAGGACCGTGTTCTTTTCTTTGAATGCCTCTTTTCTTCTCCTGTAAACTCTATGTTGATGCCTTTGCCTAAAAAGCTCTACTTTTGTCTCATCTGACCAGAGAACATTCTTCCAAAACGTTTTAGGCTTTCTCAGGTAAGTTTTGGCAAACTCCAGCCTGGCTTTTTTATGTCTCGGGGTAAGAAGTGGGGTCTTCCTGGGTCTCTTACCATACAGTCCCTTTTCATTCAGACGTCGACGGATAGTATGGGTTGACACTGTTGTACCCTCGGACTGCAGGGCAGCTTGAACTTGTTTGGATGTTAGTCGAGGTTCTTTATCCACCATCCACACAATCTTGCGTTGAAATTTCTTGTCAATTTTTCTTTTCCGTCCACATCTAGGGAAGTTAGCCACAGTGCCATGGGCTTTAAACTTCTTGATGACACTGCGCACGGTAGACACAGGAACATTCAAGTCTTTGGAGATGGACTTATAGACTTGAGATTGCTCATGCTTCCTCACAATTTGGTTTCTCAAGTCCTCAGACAGTTCTTTGGTCTTCTTTCTTTTCTCCGTGCTCAATGTGGTACACCCAAGGACACAGGACAGAGGTTGAGTCAACTTTAATCCATGTCAACTGGCTGCAAGTGTGATTTAGTTATTGCCAACACCTGTTAGGTGCCACAGGTAAGTTACAGGTGCTGTTCTTTTTATGTTTTTTCATTGAAGACAAATTAAATAAAGATAATAATACCAAAGAATTTGTGATTGCAATCATTTTCAGGAAGAAACTGAGTATTATTTGACAGAATTGCAGGGGTGTCAATACTTTTGGCCATGACTGTACATACGTGTATCTATACACATATATATATACATATGTGTGTATATATGTATATGTATATATATATATATATATATATACACACATTGGGGAAAATAAGTGTTAGATACACTGCCAACTTTGCAAGTTTTGCCACATACTAAGAGAGGAAAGGTCTGTGCTTTTTATCATAGGTACAACACAACTGTCGGTGGCTGAATCTAAAAAAAATCTAGTAAATTACATTGTATGATTTTTAAACTAATCACACTTTATTGCATGAAAAAAATAATTAACACCTACCAACCAGCAAGAATTCTGGCTCTCACAGATCTGTTAGTTTAGTTTTTCATTAAGAAGCTCTACTACCCTCAACTCGTTATCTGTTTTAATTTCACCAGTTTTAACTCATTACCAGTATAAAAAACATCTGTCCACACAATCAATCACACTCCAACCTCTCCACCATGACTAAGACCAAAGAGCTGTCTAAGGACACCAGGGACAAAACTGTAGACTTGGATAAGATTAGGATGGGCTACAGGACAATATGCAAGTGGCTCGATGAGAAGGCAACAACTGCTGACACAATGATTAGAAAATGGAAGAAACACCAGACGACTGTCAATATTCCTTGACCATAGAAAATATAAAAAGGGTGGGGGACAAGAGGCGCAATAGTGCCCTATCACTAGTGACACTGTGTAGAAGGGTGGTATTGTGGAACCACTCACCTTGTGCAGTTGTGATCCCCACAACTTGTTTGTAAGCGTGAAGCAATCAAGGGCTGCCGCAAGACCTCCACCGACCACTGAACAGTGGTGAAATCCAGAAAAGAAGATGGGAATGCCGGTGTGCCACGGTCCGCGCTGCTCCAAATGCAAAAAAAACTCACCAAAAAGCCAAATTTTCCTTGAGCAAATTTCCAAGCTTTATTTTCTTCCTCCTACACGTTTTGGCGCCTAGCCTGGCACCTTCATCAGGGATATTCCTTGACCAGGGGCTCCAAGCAAGATATCTCCTTGTGTGGTAAGGATGAGTCTAAAAATGGTCAATAATCAACCCATAACTACACGGGAAGACCTGGTCAATGACCTGAAGAGATCTGGCACCACAATCTCAAAGATTATGGTTAGTAACACACTATATCATCATGTATTAAAATCCTGCAAGGCACGCAAGGCCCCCTGCTCACGCCAGCATATGTCCAGCCCATTTTAAGGTCACAAATGATCATCTTGATGATCCATTGGAGTCATGGAATAAGGTCATGTTTATTGAGAAAAAAAACCAGCACCAGCGAAAGCGGATCGTCCAATTCAGATTAAAAAGTACAAAGATACATCCCCATCAGGGGGAGACGCTAGACGCGTTTCGGGGAGCTGGTCCCCTTAGTCATTAGCATCAGGTGGTAGAATGATTCCTCTTCCTCTTTCCTTGAATTAACATAAGGTCATGTGGTCAGATTAGACCAAAATAGAACTTTTTGGTTTCAACTACCCTCGGAGCATTTGGAGGAAGAAGAAGGATAAACACAACCCCCAAGAACACAGTCGCAACCTAAAGCATGGGGATGGAACTATCATATTTTGGGGTGCTTTTCTGCAGATAGGATAGGATGACTTCACTGTATTTAAGGGAGAATAGATGTGGTAATTTTTCACAAGATTTTTGCCAACATGCGTCTTCACTCATTCAATAAGTGCAAGACACTATGGAGTTAATGTTTCATAAAATGTTACACCTTTATTAACACACATATAAAAACATTGACAATACGCCATTTATGCACTAAATGTTTTTAGGAGATCCCAGTGTTACCATACCAGGTAACCATACCATACTCAGACTATGTTATGGGAATGATTCACAGGGATTATAATCAACACTTCATAATGCTGCCCATGCATATGGATGACAGTCACAGTGGGGCTTTATTGTTATATACACCCTGAAGCTGCACTTGCCGCTCCTGCCGCACACTTACCGCAAGCCCCATAGACATTGCATGGGGCTTGCCGTAACTGTGCCGCAAGTGCAGAGGTTATTCGGTAATCGCGGCAGATGCGGTTTTGCGATCGGCAAAAAACGCTGATGTGAAAGGGGCCTTAATTGTGTAAAAATCATACATTGTGTTTCTTTGGACTTTTTCTTAGATTCTGTCTCTCACAGTTGAAGTATAGCCACAATAAAAGTTACAGACTTCTCCATTCTATGTAGGTGTGGAATCTTGCACAATCGGCAGTGTATCAAATATGTATTTTCCCCACTGTAAATACAGTCATGGCTGAAAGTGTTGGCACCTTTAAATTTACCCAGAAAAATGAAGGATTTATCACAAAAAATTACTTCAGTCACAGAAAAGTATTGAACACATAATTTCTTAGGACATATATTTTTAAAGGTGCTCTTGGGCCCTTTCACATCAGCGGTATTTTCAAATTGCGGCAGATGCGGTGAAAAAAACGCATCTGCCGCGATTACCGCATAACCGCTACACTTGCGGCACACTTGCGGCAAGCCCCATGCAATGTCTATGGGGCTTGCGGTAAGGGTGCGGCAGGTGCGGCAAGTGCGGTTTCGGCACTTGCGGCAGGTGCGGCCGCGAAAAAAAAACGCTGCAATACTTTTTCCCTGTGTAATTTCTCAATATTATGTATCACTAACTTTATGGAGATCTACAGTTTGATTTATTTGCCTGTGTTGACTGGATGAATTGTTACCGACATCTTGTGAAAAATTAATGTGAAGGGCTGCATTCACACGCAGCATATTTCCTACATATTCCTGTATTTACGTGGCGCTTTTGAGCACTAGCGTAAATGCAGTGCCAAACAAAGCTGGATACGCCTTCCAGGAAAAGCTATGGCTTTTGCTGAAAGGCGTGCAGATGCTGCGCTTTACTGTATATTTTTGTGCACACATTTTCACTGCAAAAGGGCGCACACAACAAGTATTGACATGGCAATTCTTTGTGCTTTTTTTCGGCACGCTTTTCCCATAGGCTACTTGACAAAATCGACCTTGGGAAAAGCGCACCTGAAAAAGCATGGCATCTTAATGCAGTTGCACTTATTTGAGCAAAACACAAGAAAAAAACGTGACTGCACAAATATGAAGCAAAATATACCGTGCGTGAACGCAGCCTTAATTCCTTCAGCAAGTTTTCAACTGGATTCAAGTCAGGTGTTTGGCTGTGCCTTTCTAAAAGCTTTTTTTTTTCTTTCAATGAAGATTATTGAGAGTTTACTTGGCTGTTTTGGTGATTATTGACTTTTAAAATGTCCCTCTGGCTCATCACAACATTTTAATAGAACTTGATAGATATCTCAAACTCAAACTCAGATAGGCTTTATTGGCACAACCAAAATACATTTAGTGCTGCCAAAGCATGAAAAATATCTATAGATATCTATATATCTATGATGTACAATACAAAATATTATTGTGGTACTGTGTTAGCCAGAATAATTGATGTAAATACGTATTTTCAAAAAAGAAGGTAGGAAAAATATTCAAGGAAGGATACCTTTATTGGCTAACCAGAAAAATTATATTTGTAGTCTTTCAGGGCTCAATGGCCCCTTCATCAGAATACTGCAAATGAATTATTGAGACATTTAAATAGGTATTACAAAAGAACATGAGGTATTGGTAAGTAGAAATGGGCTAAGGAAATTTAATTAGGGGTTTTGTTATACATGCAGATGAGGTGGAAGTGTTCTATTAAGGTACCGTCACACAGGGAGATATCGCCGGCGATGTTGCCGGCGATCGCGGGAGCGCGCATCCCTGACAACATCGCCGGCGAGATGTCAGACTGAGCAACTTACCGGCGATGTCGCCGGCTAGTTGCCGTGGCTATCGCTCGCTGGGTTGCCCAGCAACCCAGCGAGTGGTAACTCGCAATGTTGTAGATAGGCGGAATCGCCCGCAACATTGCAGGTTGCCGCGTTACACAGGGCGATCAGGCATGATCGCCTCAGCAACATCGCCAGGTTTCCCGGCGATGTTACTCAGGCGATTCATCGCCTGATTATCGCCCTGTCACATGCGGCAATTCGCCGGCGATGTCGCCGCAACCTGGCCACGCCCCTCGGTTGCCGGCAACATCGCCGGTGATATGTCCCGTGTGACGGTACCTTTAGAGATCTGAAGACATTGCAGAGGTTTGAGTTGTGTCCAAGTAATGACTCATGAATCCAGGTGTCAAATTGAGCCCTTTTGTTAAAGATTGAAACATCCTAATTAACTTGAATTCCCAGATCTTTCGTTCTCTATTATTCTAAAGGTACCATTACACGGCAAGACGTTGGAACGATGTCAGCAACGATCTCGCGCGGTCATTTCCGACATCGGTTTGACATCGTTGCTGAGATTTCACACGTCTAGATATTGTGGATGACTAACCAACGATGTTGTGAGCAGATATCGTTCGCAAACCCAGCGAACAATCCCTGCTCATTGCTGTGAATGGGCGAAGTCACAAACTACATCGTTATCGTGGTGTCAAACACAACGATATACCAGGTTGCTGATTGTTGATCATGTGGTTTGAGAACATGTTCTTAAACCTGCGATCAGTGATCCAACTATTTATCGTTACAATTTCGCAGAGTCACATGCAACGACATCCAAACGATGTCGCTTGAACGACTCAAAACCCGTGATGTTTAAGCGATATCATTAATGATGTCGTGTCATGTAAAGGGCACTTTAAAATGACCTTTCAGTATTAGGACTTTTATGTCTGCATACTGTGTCCAGGTCTAGAAAAGTATATCTACGATAAATCTTGATTGATATAAATAATACCAAGAGATCAACACAATTTTAAACAAACTACAGAACCATTTATTCATGATATAACATTTTGTTTCATTGCAAATTCACTATCTAAATGATAGTGGAGAAAGTAGCAGTATTCTTTCATTCAGTAAACTTTCATTTGCGCTCAGCAGAAGTGAATAGGGTAAAAAAAAAGAAAACTGGCTACTTCATTTGTAATTAGGTGCATTAAAAAAATAGAAGACAGCTGAACTCTATTAAAGCGTCATTAGATAGTTTCTGGTTCATGATTTTTTTACCCTTGGTTTGGGTAACAGCTCCTGATGATAATAAGTTGAGTTCTAACTGCATTCACAACATGATCATGCTGCGTAAGTTTGAAAATGCTCCTTGCTTGCCTGCTTATTTTGCTGGCTGTATTACACAACAGGAGCACAAATGATTTAAAGCCCAGATGCTGAGCAATTTGAGATGCAGAAGCTCCCTACAGTGAAGCAATTATTGCCTTGGAGGGTCTTATTATCATCATCATGCATTGAATTCTGTAAAAAGTAAACAAGCATTTAATGTCATGTATTTACCTAACTTAACACAAACTCCAGACAAGATGTTTCTTTAGCTAATACGTATCCGTTTTTTACTGTTTGTGGGTTTTGACTTTTCACAGGTAATGAATTATTTTACATGTTTTTTTTTTACCATGGGCATCAAACCAAGTGCTATTAAACAGTCTGACATATTGTTCGCATTTTGTTTCCATTGTGAACATATACAAAAGCTAAAGGTAAAGAACGGGCTCCATAAGTGCATGCGTCATAAATAAAAAATGTACTCAAAGTTTTAGGTCGAGTAGTTTAGGACTGGGATAGAAAAATATTGAATAATTAATGGAGGGTCTATATTTTTGATATTCTAATCCATATGATAAAGTATACAGAATTTATAAACGGAAAACCCAAATAAATGTAAAAAGTTCCAATATTATAAAAACTGTCAGATAGGATTTCTGCAATTTAATTCTATATATTTAGCAGGATTCCTCGTCCTATAAAAATATTTATCTCTGCATATATAGTTAGGTAAAAGACTATTTGGACAGTGACTGAAATGATTTGGGCTCCTCATTCCACTATTTTTTTTCCAATGGTTTTTATTGGTTTTAACTTAGCGGGTATAAGATGACAAGATAATAAACATATCCAATATATCAGTACATCAAATATATCCAAACAACTTCAAGGGATGCAAATTTGTACAAATGTAGAAATCCAGTCATCAGAGATTATAGTTGCATGTATCTAAGTAAAAGAAAGGGTAAACATTCTAACGTTCAACATCTCAATATGTAAAGATTTATCAGCCTTTGGGATTCCAATCCAAGTATGTCTTGGTGATAGACTAATATATAATGAGTTAATACTTTGACTAGTCTCCTGGGAACTATAACACAAGTTGGTGAGAACTACACTACAAGTTATGGTGGAAAATTGGAGTTGTATGTCCATGCCTATAATAAGAGGAGGGTCATGGACTCTACTAGTGGTAACTAGATTGGTTTAT
The DNA here is from genome assembly GCA_033576535.1 of Allobates femoralis. Classification (NCBI taxonomy): domain Eukaryota; kingdom Metazoa; phylum Chordata; class Amphibia; order Anura; family Aromobatidae; genus Allobates; species Allobates femoralis. The sequence goes on along the minus strand of JARQOC010000001.1, from coordinate 166,946,040 downwards.
TTTGTTTAGTCTGTTTATTAACAGCTTCTAGTATATTGACTCTGCTAGGCTTCGTGTAGTCTAATTGTTTAGGTATTGGTCCCTATGGAGTTCCGGTCTCATTCCACTATTTTTTACTTAAAATGAAATAGCTGAGATGCAATTGAAGTGAAGCCTTTCAGGTTTAATTAATGGGATTGAACTAAAATATACAGTAAAAAATTTAGAATTAAGGAATTGTAACTAGGGATGGGCTAAGATTTTGTATTTCCCCGTGTTCAGGATCGGGGCCACCCTGTTAAAGCAATAAAAGTGTTAATGCTCCTATTATACGTACCCAGTCCGCATTCTGGCTTCCTCGTGTGATGCATGCTGCGTCACTTCCGGCCCGCCACTTATCTTTTGCCCGAATGTGATTGACTGTTGGAGTCGGTCACATGACTAATCCCCCTGAAAACTCAGAAGTGACGCTACACCACCGCACAGCTACACCATACAATGTGGACCCGGTAAGTATAATTAGGAGGATAAGCAACACTTTCATTGCTTGAACAGGGCAGCCCCGATCCCGGAAATACGAGATGTTCGCCCATCCCTAATTGCAACCATTTTTGTACAAAACCTTCTAATGTCGCCTCAATCTGGCTACTGGGTGGTTATAGTTATGGTAATCTTTATAAGCTAAGTGTCTTATTTTTTTCTTATATCTCCTTAGCTATAGTGTTACTCTATATTCTTTACATTCAGATTAGAATGTTTTAGTATTTCAGAGTACAGTTGTTTTTGTCTTATAATATATCACGTTTAGCATTGCGCCTGTTCACATTACATGTCACGAAGTGACACAGTTTTTTCTTGATTGGCTTGTTATTGTTTGTGATGCTATGTCGTATTGGGGGATCTAAACTCTATGAGATTGATCACTCATATAGTTCACAGCAATACTTTTGTATATTACTACTTTATGATTGAAACCGTAAAGCTCAAAGTTATCCTATCAGGCTCCTTATAGGCTATTGTTACTGATTGATTAATGTAATGGATATTACAAAGATGGAATCTTGCTGAAACTATCAGAATAGATAAGGCCAGAAGTGGCAGGCCAACAAAAATATCAGAAAGGCAGAGAAGAAGAATGGTGAGAACAGTCAAGAACAATCCACAGACCACCTCCAAAGACCTGCAGCATCATCTTGCTTCAGATGGTGTCACTATGCATTGGTCAACAATACAGCGCACACTGCACAAGGAGAAGCTGTATGGGAGAGTGATGCGAGAGAAACCGTTTCTGCATGCACGCCACAAACAGAGTCGCCTGAGTTATGCAAAAGCACATTTGGACAAGCCAGTTTCATTTTGGAAGAAGGTCCTGTGGACTGATGAAACAAAGATTGAGTTGTTTGGTCATACGACACGGCGTTATGCATGGTGCCACAAAAACACAGCATTCCAAGAAAAACACTTGCTACCCACTGTCAAATTTGGGGGAGGGTCCATCATGCTTTGGGGCTGTATGGCACGGCATGGGGAATCTTGTTAAAGTTGAGGGTCGCATGGATTGCACTCAGTATCAGCAGATTCTTGAGAATAATGTTCAAGAATCAGTGTCAAAGTTGAAGTTATGCCGGGGATGGATCTTTCAGCAAGATAATTATCCATAACACCGCTCCAAATCTACTAAGGTATTCATGCAGAGGAACAATTACAATGTTCTGGAATGGCCATCCCAGTCCCCAGACCTGAATATCATTGAACATCTGTGGGATGTTTTAAAGGGGCTGTCCATGCTCGGCGACCATCAAACTTAACTGAGCTGGAATTGTTTTGTAAAGAGGAATGGTCAAAAATACCTTCATCCAGGATCAAGGTGGATCTACTAAATATTAATGTCACTTTTCTGTTGAGGTGCCCATACTTTTGCACCTGTCAAATTTTGAAATAATGCATATTTCACATTTTCGGTTAGTACAATAAACCTCATTTCAGTCCTGAAATATTACTGTGTTCATCAGTTATTACATATATCATACTGAAATAGCTGTGGCAAAAACCCAATTTTAACCAAAAAATAAATGAGTAAGATTAAGAAGGGTGCCCAAACTTTTTCATATGACTGTAACAAAAGGAAAATTTACTCTGCACCATGCTGGTCCCCTGGCCATCGCTTCAAGTGTATAAACATAAAAACAGATTTGGATACCGGGACTCACCAGTTAGGCCCTTGACCATGGTTGCAGCCTCTGAGATGTGATTTTGAAAACGGTTGGTGCACAACAGTGCCAGAAGTGAGACATTTTTAGCTGGTTTTGAATGTCTGGAAAGTCACTATTACATTATATGTCTAATTCAGAATGAAAGATTTCCTCTTTAAGTCTTAAAGAGGAGAAAAGGGAGCGCACATAGGGTCTTATCTGTGATTTGCAAAATCAATGCCCCACACTTAGTTCAACTCACCTTTTGTAGTTGTGTGAGTAACAACAAACTGTAGGCGCCTCAATACAATGGTCGCTGCCTGCACCTGGTTGCAGGATAAATTATATATAAAGGAGGAGAAAGAAAAAAACAGGTTCCAATTCTGCGCTGACCACCAACGAAGAGGGGTTGTATATAAAAGTCTCTTTTATTGAGCCTACGCGTTTCGCAGCAGAACCTGCTGCTTCATCAGGGCAAAACCAGTTTTTTTCTTTCTCCTCCTTTATATACTCAATAAGTCTTGGCAATCATAACTTTGGGATTTACAATTAGAACTAAAGTTTGCAATTCATATCTGTGATAGTACACTAATAACTGCACTTTAAAGAAGACAAAACGCTATGTTTTCAGTCCGTCAGTGACCTGCTTATTCTTTTTCCTATACCATAACTATACTGGTTTTCCTGCCATAATAAAATTAAAGCAGACTCCATTAACAGAAAATACAAAATTAACGCATGATCCTTGGAATCAATACATTTTACAGCATATTAAAAGCACTGGCGATGAATGAAAGCGCTTTTCTGCAAATTGCTCTTCTGCAACTCTGTAACCCATAGACTTCATCTAATAATCCTGAATTTAGATGAAATAGCAACATTTTAAACCTTGTGGAGAAGAAGAAGATTATTGGAAAGTAGGATTAGGTGAATTAATTCTGATTAATTAAGCTGGTAGTTGCTGGCGTACATAAATTTCTGCTTTTTTTGTATCTTCTAGTTCTAGATTAATTATATTTTTAGCCTCAGAAAGAGAAAAAAGAACAAGTAGTAAAAACAGGACTAGTAAAGGTTTAGTCTCCTCTGTGAATTATTTACAATATTTTGAGCCTATTCACCATTAATTTATTTAAGGTATTATGTACTAAATAAATATGTATTATGAAGGCCTTGTTTTAGATGACTGCAATTTGTCGTAGAAATTTATGCAAATTTTCCACATATTTAAATATGGTAGAAATGATGTGCTTCCTAAAAAAAATATAGACCTGACTTCTCGAGCAGAAAAATGTGTGCCAATGCGTAAAAAGGGACTGAGCAGTTAATGTCTCTCTACATCAGTGGTGGGGAATCCAGACCTCAAGGGCCGCCAATAGTGCATGTCTTCAGGATTTCCTTAGTATTATACAGGTGATAATATGATCACCTGTACTTGTGATGATTCTAACCTCTGTGCAATGCTAAGGAAATCCTGAAAACATGCACTATTTGTGGCCCTTGAGGCCCGGACTTTCATACCCCTGCTCTACATACATTGTGTAAAGTATACTCAAGTATCAATCACTCAACAATTTTATTGACAGTGTGTAAATAAGTAAAATGGATACTTTGATCATGTGACATTGATGAACACCTTTACAAGGGTAATACCTTTTTTTTTAAATTTTTTTACAAAAAACATAGTTTTCATAATTTTCTCATTTCAAAGTCAATTGATAGAGGGGCTGGACAATCAATTTGGAAAATGCATAACTCACAATTTAACAATTAGAAAAGGAAAATGTTCAAAAACACCAACACATCAAACAAAAGAAATCAGAAGCAAATGTGAGCAGGTTACTTTGCAGATTGAGTTTGAGTCTAATTAAACTAGGAAAATAGATGATTGATAGATTAATGTATATTACGGCTTTTAGCCAAATAAACTAATAATTACCGTATTTTTCGCTTTATAAGACGTACCTGATTATAAGACACCCTCCCAAATTTGGTGAAGGAAAAGAGAAAAAAGTAATTTTAATATTAAATGGGCTCCGTCTTATAATGCCAGTGTCCGTCTAACAAATCATATAGGGTATATGTCCCTCATAGCACCCTCATCCTGGGACATTGTCCCTTATACTGGTATATAGCCCCCCATCCCATCCTAAAATTAGCCCCCTTAATCTGGATATGGCCCCCTTATATTGGATATAGCCCCCTTGTGCTGGCACACAACCCGCAGTAATGCCACATGTCCCCTATTGCTGGCACACGTCCCCCTGTGCTGGAACACGTCCCCTACTGATGGCACATGTCCCTTATGGCTGGCACACGTCCCCTATTGATGGCACATATCCTCCATGGCTGGCACACGTCCCCCATTGCTGGCACATGTCCCCCATGGCTGGCACACATCCCCCGTGGCTGGCACACATCCCCCATGGCTGGCAAACATTCCCTTAGGAAAAAGTGCACATTAAAATGAATTCTTTATTTAATCATTACTAAAAGCAGTCAATAGTGTGTGTAACCCTACACCTGTATCTAGTAAAACAAAACAAAAGATGAACAGTTGTAGGGGAAGAAACCTATATCTCTATCCTTATCCTACCAACCGTCCCTGCCTGACTACGGAGATTTAGACACATTACATAACTGGTGTCCCCGTTCCACGGCGGCTCGCCCTGAGTGTCCCTATATCCTCACTCGGGGCAAATTGCTACCGGCAGAGTACCTATCGGTTTTTGCTTGAGTGTGCTAGAATGAGAGCCTAGGTCAAACCCCAGTGCCCTTCCTACGTATGTGTGTGCAGCGTAGATGTATATGATTTAGAGGAGTGCTCTACCAGGTGTTACCAACAGCCCAGTGTGACAGATCTCAAGGTAGGGTACCATCTATCCCTTGGTTCCTCCTCATATCACCAGCATATATGTATACACACACAAACTCACTCCTATCCTGCTCAAATAGTGGGCAATAACGCAGGTTCAGTAGCTATCACAAGTAGATAGGTTAGAGACCCATTCAAGCAGAGTTAGAACTTATCATTTCACTTATCTGATGTTATAGATGTTCTGTCAGTCCCAGTCTCAGTTATACAGCGTGCGACCTCTCGACACGTTTCTGCCTGCTAATATAGCTGGGCGTCCTCAGGAGCGACTGTGCTGTGTTGGTTACCAGGTGGTTCCATATAAGTCACCCGGGGCGCTGTAAGAGGTGGTATGGTAACCTGCCCTCTTCTCCTCATTGGTGTCAGCAGCACCGGGCACCTCCAGGAACCCCCTTATATACCTAGTGTCCTTTCATTAGTGAGGACAGGTGTCCCAGCCTGTTTCCCTGCCTTAGAAATGCTACTTCCGGATCCGCGACGCGAACCGGAAGTGCGTCATTCAAAGTATTAGGGCGGCCGCAGTGATGCTTGTGTTCCACAGGCTGTGCCCGCGACTTCCGGTGTGCGTTCCACACACCGGAAGCGCGTCATCTAAAGCGCAGATGCGGCCCGCCCCTCAGAAACCTGGGCTAAACAGGACAGTGCAGCAGTATAATACTGCCCACATCTCCTGTGCACCCAGAAAGGGGGCTGGATGGGAAACATGTATGGGGACAACTTGGTTCCACCACAAGGACCTCCACATTCATGCAGAGTCCAGGGTGAAACCCTACCTGCGGATATCGATACAATGGACCCAGATACATATATAATGTGATATTACCTCAAGATTAGTAGTTATCATGTCCTTTTTTATTTACAGGTAATCCGGTTGCCCCAAACCTTCCCCATCAGTCATTTCAAATCACATTCATACAGTTTTTCTGTCTTGGCGGTGATGAACCATCACACACAGTTAGATCACTGTGTGTCACTCATCTCCATCAATAGTTCAATCATGTGAATAAAATGATATTGTGCCATATATATTTATTGGTCACCTTCAAAGCTCAGCTATACCTCCAATAATGCCTTCCTCACGTGTGTCTGCACCAAACATCACAAGGGAAAGGAATTCCATTGCAGTTTTACCAGACGTAGTTTAGATGTTTATGTCACCTTAATAGGGGACCCAGATAAAGTAACCTTTCGGTCCATTTAGGACTAATAGTTCAGGTGGAATCCTGTACAGATACACGGGGTCAAAAGAAAAAATACAAGAATATAGATATACGCCCCCTAAAAGCACAAGGATGTAACGGGTAGTTAAGGGAATTACAAGAATGGGACATAGGATATCTGTTCATTTAGACCTCCCCTTCCGGTGGAATCCAATCTGTATATCCATTTGCATTCTCTCCTGAGGATTTCACCATCCCAATTACCTCCTCGTTTGGGCTTCTCCACCATTTCCAAAATCTGGAAGCTAATCCCTCTCGTGTCCCCCCCATGAACCTCATGTACATGTCTGGATATTGGGGTATCGCGTTCATTCCTTATATCGCCTATGTGGTCCCCAATTCTCCTCCTGAACTCCCTCTTTGTTTTTCCCACATAGTCCCTTGGGCAACCACATTGGAACAAATATACAACCTTTTCGGTTTTGCAGTTGCCAAACTGTCTGTTTTCATATATGGCACCTGTGGTACTACTTTGGGCTGTCTTTGTCACCCTTACGTGGTTGCAGAATGAACACTTCCCGCACCTAAATGTGCCAGATTGTCTCTTTTCCAGCCACGTACCTTTTCTTTTGGGGGAGCAATATTGGCTGTGGACAAGTTGGTCCCTTAATGATCTCCCTCTCCTATAGGTAATGGCTGGTCTCTCAGGGATCAAGGGTGCCACATCTTTATCTGCCTTCAGGATATCCCAATATTTCTGGATGATATTCCTCACCTCACCAGCCCTATCATCATAGGTACCTATGATACGAATCGTATCATCTCCTGGTCTATGTTTGTTGGGTCTCAATAATGATTCCCTATTGCTGTCTCTCGCATGTTTGTAAGCTTGGTTTAATACATGAGGTGGGTAGCCTTTTTCGGTGAAACGTACCTGCATCCGTCTCGCCTCCGTTTGAAATTTAGTTATATCGAAACAATTCCTTCTGGTCCTTAAAACAGCCAATATTGCCACCCCAAAAGAAAAGGTACGTGGCTGGAAAAGAGACAATCTGGCACATTTAGGTGCGGGAAGTGTTCATTCTGCAACCACGTAAGGGTGACAAAGACAGCCCAAAGTAGTACCACAGGTGCCATATATGAAAACAGACAGTTTGGCAACTGCAAAACCGAAGGAGTTGTATATTTGTTCCAATGTGGTTGCCCAAGGGACTATGTGGGAAAAACAAAGAGGGAGTTCAGGAGGAGAATTGGGGACCACATAGGCGATATAAGGAATGAACGCGATACCCCAATATCCAGACATGTACATGAGGTTCATGGGGGGGACACGAGAGGGATTAGCTTCCAGATTTTGGAAGTGGTGGAGAAGCCCAAACGAGGAGGTAATTGGGATGGTGAAATCCTCAGGAGAGAATGCAAATGGATATACAGATTGGATTCCACCGGAAGGGGAGGTCTAAATGAACAGATATCCTATGTCCCATTCTTGTAATTCCCTTAACTACCCGTTACACCCTTGTGCTTTTAGGGGGCGTATATCTATATTCTTGTATTTTTTCTTTTGACCCCGTGTATCTGTACAGGATTCCACCTGAATTATTAGTCCTAAATGGACCGAAAGGTTACTTTATCTGGGTCCCCTATTAAGGTGACATAAACATCTAAACTACGTCTGGTAAAACTGCAATGGAATTCCTTTCCCTTGTGATGTTTGGTGCAGACACACGTGAGGAAGGCATTATTGGAGGTATAGCTGAGCTTTGAAGGTGACCAATAAATATATATGGCACAATATCATTTTATTCACATGATTGAACTATTGATGGAGATGAGTGACACACAGTGATCTAACTGTGTGTGATGGTTCATCATCGCCAAGACAGAAAAACTGTATGAATGTGATTTGAAATGACTGATGGGGAAGGTTTGGGGCAACCGGATTACCTGTAAATAAAAAAGGACATGATAACTACTAATCTTGAAGTAATATCACATTATATATGTATCTGGGTCCATTGTATCGATATCCGCAGGTAGGGTTTCACCCTGGACTCTGCATGAATGTGGAGGTCCTTGTGGTGGAACCAAGTTGTCCCCATACATGTTTCCCATCCAGCCCCCTTTCTGGGTGCACAGGAGATGTGGGCAGTATTATACTGCTGCACCGTCCTGTTTAGCCCAGGTTTCTGAGGGGCATCTGCGCTTTAGATGACGCGCTTCCGGTGTGTGGAACGCACACCGGAAGTCGCGGGCACAGCCTGTGGAACGCAAGCATCACTGCGGCCGCCCTAATACTTTGAATGACGCACTTCCGGTTCGCGTCGTGGAACCGGAAGTAGCGTTTCTAAGGCAGGGAAACAGGCTGGGACACCTGTCCTCACTAATGAAAGGACACTAGGTATATAAGGGGGTTCCTGGAGGCGCCCGGTGCTGCTGACACCAATGAGGAGAAGAGGGCAGGTTACCATACCACCTCTTACAGCGCCCCGGGTGACTTATATGGAACCACCTGGTAACCAACACAGCACAGTCGCTCCTGAGGACGCCCAGCTATATTAGCGGGCAGAAACGCGTTGAGAGGTCGTACGCTGTATGACTGAGACTGGGACTGACAGAACATCTATAACATCAGATAAGTGAAATGATAAGTTCTAACTGTGCTTGAATGGGTCACTAACCTATCTACTTGTGATAGCTACTGAACCTGCGTTATTGCCCACTATTTGAGCAGGATAGGAGTGAGTTTGTGTGTGTATACATATATGCTGGTGATATGAGGAGGAACCAAGGGATAGATGGTACCCTACCTTGAGATCTGTCACACTGGGCTGTTGGTAACACCTGGTAGAGCAGTCCTCTAAATCATTTACATCTACGCTGCACACACATACTTGGAAGGGCACTGGGGTTTGACCTAGGCTCTCATTCTAGCACACTCAAGCAAAAACCGATAGGTACTCTGCCGGTAGCAATTTGCCCCGAGTGAGGATATAGGGACACTCAGGGCGAGCACCCGTGGAACGGGGACACCAGTTATGTAATGTGTCTAAATCTCCGTAGTCAGGCATGGACGGTTGGTAGGATAAGGATAGAGATATAGGTTTCTTCCCCTACAACTGTTCATCTTTTGTTTTGTTTTACTAGATACAGGTGTAGGGTTACACACACTATTGACTGCTTTTAGTAATGACTAAATAAAGAATTCATTTTAATGTGCACTCTTTGGAGATTATTATTTGTGTATAGAGTCACACCCCATTATTATTCTAGAATATAACAAACATTCCCTTAGGCTAGCACACATCCCCTTTGGCTGGCACATGTCCCCCGTGGCTGGCACACATCCCCCATGCCTGGTACACGTCCCCTATGGCTGGCAGACAACCCCCTATGCTGGCACACATCCCCTATTGATGGCACATGTCCCCTGTGGCTGGCACACATCCCCTATGGCTGGCACTCATCCCCTATGGCTGGCACACATCCCCTATGGCTGGCACACATCTCCTGTAGCTGGCACACATTCCCCATGGCTGGCACACATCCCCTGTGTCTGGCACACATCCCCCATGGCTGGCACACATCCTCCATGGCTGGCACAGGTCCCCCATGGCTGGCACACATTCCCTGTGGCTGGCACAAATCCTCTATGGCTGACACACATCCCCTTTAGCTGGCGCACATCCCCTTTATCCTTGTGGAGACTGATACACTAATCTGGCATCATGAATTAGGAGATTTCCTAATTCATGATCTTCAACAGTGGTACCAGTGAACCTGGGAACCCAGAGGAACATTATGTGAGGTGAGCTGCTCTCCCTCTACCCCACCCTCACTCAGCTGTTATCACTAATCTGGCATGCCAGTAGTGAGGAAACTTAAAGCCACAATGCTCCAGCAAATATGAAATGTGTCTCTTCAGGGAGGAAGTAGACGAACTCTAGTGCCATATATTGGAAGTAGCAATCCAAACAAAATTACATCGGACAGCCCCGGACTGCGCCGTGGTGTGAAGCCAGTCTAACTTAGACGACATAGGTTAAACCTAAACCCACAACTTACAGAGGCACTACATATTATTGCAAAGTGTAATACCTCCTTGTGGCGCCTAGCTATAGGGGCGCTGCACATTTAAATCTGGACCGTGTTATATGGATGACACACGGAAGTCATCCATGTACTGTCCATGTTTTTCACGGACCCAAAAACTTTTATTGGCCATTGTCATCTGTGCTGACACTAAAACACAGATACATCTCCTTGTGGATTATATTGACACACATGTGATTCACAAAATCAACAAACAATTGAATAAATATGTCTTTGAATGACTGTGGGAATGGTGTGAAAAGGACTCCACATGTAGTGGAAACATGGACATGTGAAGGGGCATTAGTGCAGTTTAGGGTGCGTGCACACGATCAGTATACACAGCGTTTTTGATGCAGCGTCTTGCCGCTGCGTCCAAAACGCTGCGTAGTACAGTACAAGCATAGTGGATGGGATTTCAAGAAATTCCATCCTCACTATGCTTAACCCTCCCGCACCGTGTTTGGAGCTGCGGTGCGGGTTGCCGGCAATCGCCTCCTCTGCAGCATGAAATAAACATAGGTGACTGCAGGGAAAAGCCGTCCTGCACCCACCGCACATGGTGAGTACAGGGCGGCTGCGGTCTCCCTGCGGCCTCCCGCGGCTTCACTCAGGTGAGCACATACCATGAGCACATACCCTTAGAGAGGTTTTCTCAGGGTCCACTTCAAAGAAGTGACATACCTTTTTTCTGCCACCCCATGAGTTTTATATTTTCATTACATTAGATCAAGAGGCAGTTTCTGTATTAACTAAATCTGAGAAAAATGAATTTTGCATTTATTTAGCTGCTATTCTAATTAATAGCAATTAATAACAATTAAGTAAAGGAATAAAGGTGAAAAACATATGCTATTAGAAATATAATACATGCATTAGAAGATGTCCACTTAATATTCAAGATCTGTCCCTTGACTACAAATTAATAAGTATTAGGTTCCGTCTAATGAAGAATTTCCTTTTTAAAACTAGATTAAGCTATCAAATAGGACCTGGCATCTTTTCAAAGACATTTCCTGACCTTCTAGTATTCTGGCCCACATTAAATTTTAACAAGATGCTATATATCTGGAAAGTCTATTAGAATTCCTCAGCAAAGTATGTATTCTTTTTCTCGTCAGATTACTGAAGCAGATAGGGGAAATATCCAAAATAATGACATTTTTTAATTAGGTAAATGATAAAAAATGCACATTAAATTTTCACGATGCTAAACAACTATATTCATGAATATTACATTTTTATACACACTTAATTTATGCAATGTCAACAATATTAGTTTTTATGTTTTGAATATTATACCACTTAAATGCTAAGAATTCGAAATGGGCGGATAGCTTGAAATTAAAGGGAACCAACCAGCAGGTTTTAGGGCTATGAAGTGAAGCCAGAGCCTTACAGTGCACCATATCTTTACTTCAATGATTATATGGATGATTGCCGAGAAAAGAGTTATCAAACAACGGGAAATCTGTGCAGCAGATGGACAGAGTGTGCAGCAGAACGTCACTATGAGGGGTTTGGTTTCTTTGTATTACTCCCCTGTCGGCAATAATAATATAATATAATAATAATAAAAATATTTATTCACTTATAAAGCGCTATTAATTCCATTGCACTTTACATACATTCACAACACTATCCCCATTGGGGCTCACAATCTAAACATCCTATCTGTCTTTGGAGTGTGGTAGGAAACCAGAGTGCCCTGAGGAAACCCACACAAACAAGGGGAGAACATACAAACTCCTTGCAGATGTTGTCCTTAGTGGGAATTGAACCAAGGACCCCAGCACTGCAAGGCTGCAGTGCTACCCACTGAGCCACCGTGACCCTCCATCTCTCCCTTCTCTCTCCTGCCCTCCCTCTCTCCCTCCCCTCTCCCGCCCTTGCTGTCATACTACCAGGCACTGTGTCATGTGTGCCCCAGCTCATCACTTCACCCTGCCCCCTCAAGAGAAGATCCCGAAACCTACAGCATCTCTGTGCTCCTACATGATCTGTTTCCTGACAGACTGGAGAAGACCCTGTACCCTCCAGAAAAGAACCCACATTCACCAGAGAAGACCCCACCCCCAAGTCTCTGAATATCCCCTGACTCCTCTCCTCACAGTATACGGTCACAAGCAGTGTAACAGATTGCCTCTATTGTCATCTGCAACCTGCCAGGGGCGGGCCCAGACTGTAGTGGGCCCCGGTGCAAGAAATGTTTTGGGGCCCCCCCCACAGCCTAATATATACAGTCCACCACAGCCTCCAGGTAATATATACAGCCCAGCACAGCCGCCAGGTAATATATACAGTTCAGCACAGCCTCCAGGTAATATATACAGCCCATCACAGACGCCAGGTAATATATACAGCCCAGCACAGCCACCAGGTAACATATACAGTCCAGCACAGCCACCAGGTAACATATACAGCCCAGCACAGTCTCCAGGTAATATAAACAGACTAGCACAGCATAGCCTCCAAGTAATATATACAGCCTGAAACAGCCTCCAGTTATTATATACAGCCCAGCATAGCCTTGTATAACATATATAGCCCAAGACAGCCTCAAAGAAGATATATATATATACTAGATGTGTGCCCGATGCTATCGCATCAGAGGGTGAGCAACGGTGCGGCGGCGGGATGCGGGGGGCAGCTAAGTGGGGACACACACACCTACACACACAGATCTACACACACAGACACACACCTACTCACCTCCCACTCCGGTCTCACCCGGTCTCACCCATCGTTAATGGAAGCTTGAGACGGGAATGAGGTGGTCAGCGCAGGATGAAGGCTCGGTGGTCAGCGCAGGATGGAGGCTCGATGGTCAGCGCAGGATGGAGGGGATTAATGGTGGAGGAGAATAGGGTCAGGGGGGGGCTCCATGGCGGGTGTTGGAGCTCACCCTGTGCCTCGCTGGGCTTCTGGGAGCAGTCCAGTGGAGGTGGCTGTAATGGGCATGGCGGCTGCTGGCGGCAGGATGTGCAGCTGGGACCGGTCCGGTGGTGGTGGCTGGTGCTGGGCATGGCAGCTGCTGGCGGTGGAATGTGCGGCGGTGCCCATATCCAATATGGCGGCAGGCGCACTTCCGTCCCCGCGATGCATTCTGGGATATGGGGACGGTAGTGCAGACAACATGCAGCTATTATGTAAGTAGATAACCACCCCTCTGTTCCCATTTCTTTTGTAATGCTCTCCCCCGTATGCGGCTCACTTTGTTCATAGTGCTTCTCGCCCTATATGCCTGAAGGAGAAGCTCAGCTGCATCACGGAAGGGACCCCCTCCTTCCATTATACAACCAAGCTTCTCCCCTAGGACCTCCATCTGAAGGGGGGCCTGGGGCCCCAGGACCCCCTTCCTTGATGCATCCAAGCTTATCCCCAAGCTTGGGGATATCGGCTGCATCAAGGAAGGGGGGTCCTGGAGCACCCATGACCCCCCACTTTGGAATGGGGGTCCAGAGGGAGAAGCTCAGCTGCATCAAGTTAGGAGGGGGCCCTAGGGGGTCCTGGGGGAGAAGCTCGGCAGCATTAAGGAAGAGGACGGGGCCCCTTAGAGTCCTAGGGGCCCCCCTTCCTTCATGCAGCTGAGTTTCCCTCCCAGTGCCCCCACTCTGAAGGGGGGGTTCTTGGGGCCCCCAAAACCTCCCTTCCTTGAGGCATCAAAGTTTTGGAAGGGGGGTCCTGTGGGAGAAGCTCAGCTGCATCAAGGAAGCCTCCCCCCAAATCATGTTGGTCACTGACTGTTTAATTATTTATTCCCTCCCCACCAAAGTCCAGCTCTGGGGCTCTTACCTTGAGCAGGCCAGGCAGGGGGAGCATCAGAGTCGGATGATCCTCAGCTCAGGTAGGATCATCAGGAGTGTCACAGTCAGACGACAGGACCTCAGGCACTGGGTATGAGCGCACGCCTCTCCTCGATCTTGCCGCAGGCCCGCAGCCTTAGCCGCCCTCAGTCACTTGCCGGCCGCCAGCGCTTGCTTACTGTCACTTCTGGGTGAGGGAGAGCTTCTCCAGCCTCCACGGAAGAACCCGGAAGTGACACTGCAGCGCCGACTCTCCCAGCACCAGCACACTGTGCATAGTACTGTCTGGTTGTCATGGTGACCATTCACTGTGACACAGGCGCTGGCTGAGGAGTGTATCGGATGCTGCCTGCAGCGCTGCACTTCGCAGCCAGCAGCCGGCAACTGCACCCTCCTCCGGTCCGGAGGCCATGTCATGAAAGAGACGGACCAGACCCGCGGCTGGAGCCTTGAGGGGCCCCCTAGCCGGTCAGGGCCCTGGTGCAGCTGAACCAGCTGCACCACGGTAGGTCTGCCCCTGCTGTGATCACATTAGCTGCGATCTATCTTGCATATGACTGTGGTCTGTGAGGAGAGAAGACAGGGGATACACATAGACTGGGGGCGGGGTCTTCTCTGGAGGAGGAAGAGTATTCTCTTACCCTCTGGTAATCGGGCTATTAAAGGATAAGTAGTGAGAAGTCGGCAGGCATGCAGACGAGGCAAAGAAGGCGGTAGTGATGATCTGGGGCACATAGGAACCTAACATTGTGCTATCTCCATGCATAATGTCAGACCTAATGTGTCTGCTATATAGTGACAGGGAGGGAGTGAGAGGGGAGAGAGAGAGGGGAGGGGGAGGGTTTGGCTTACAGCAGACATGGGAGTAATACCAAGAAACCCAGACCCTCTTATGTTAATGTGTTGCACAGATTTTTTGATATTTCATAACTCTTTTCTATGCAATCATACATGTAATCCTTGGAGTAAAGGTATAATTGCGCTCAGCATCCCAGTGCATGTAAGGCTCTGGTTTCCCTTTAGAGCCCTAAAACTTACTGGTTGGTTCCCTTTAATAATACATTTAAAATGTAACAAAAAAAAAAAACAAGTAATACTCATCTTAATGCCTACCTCTTTGCTCAGCCTGATAATCATTGCCTGCAACCACTTTTCAGGCCTTCTTTTTTCAGCTGTTGAGTTCCTTATCTGACTGTTCCACACTATAAACCAGGAGTTCAAGCTGTAACCAGTTCTTGGAGATCATTCTGCTGCATAAGGTCACAACAGGCCAGGACTGACAGGTGGGACTAGTGGGAGTTTTCCCGATGGGCTGGTGATGGTGGTGTGGGCGAGGGCCGCTGCACCAGCTCAACTCAGCTGCAGGCTGACTTTAAATCATTTTTACTCATAGTTATTCGGATTTAGTGAGTTTTATACCTAAATAATTAATATGCACATAGAACTGCTGTAGTTAAAGATGCTTTTATTTACTTCATCAAAACAGTAACTAAAATAAAAGCATCTTTAACTACAGCAGTTCTATGTTACTGTTTTGATGAAGTAAATAAAAGCATCTTTAACTACAGCAGTTCTATGTGCATATTAATTATTTAGGTATAAAACTCTCTGAATCCGAATAATTATGAGTAAAAATGTATGTGAGAGAGTCCCATTACATATTGGTTACCATTCATGTTTAACCTGGTTATTGAAAACATGACTTTAAATCATTTTGCGGCCGCCACCATCGTGAAAAGTGGGGAGTCAGCGGGCCGCAGCATTGAGCTGCATGCAGCATAATGGGCCGCTTGCCCTGGATTTATTAATGTTGCTGGCCTTTTAACATTTTGTAATGACGCGAAGCCGCAATCGCAAATATTTGTGGCCATGGTAATGTGGCCTGCATGCACATACCTTCTGACACTGTCCTCTGTATGCTGGCTCTGACTACTGGCTAGAAGTCGGCATCGGATGGGCTGCAGCCGCTGCATGCCTGCATCACACAGGCTTCATGAGTGAAGAAATTAGGACCCCCTGCCCCTGCACTGCATCATGCTTATTTCTCAAGTCAACTCCTCACGTTTGCACATTACATTAGATAGAATGTACTGAGGCTGGGGATATACTTATTTATTGTATATCCTCAGCCCCAATATTTACTGTGTAATGTATATACACACTGGGGCCCAGAATATATTTTAGATAGGATATATTGGGACTAATGAATATATATTAGATATATACTGCTCCAGCCTCAGTTTATCCAATCTAATGTACTGTTTAAACCTTAGCCCCATTGTATACATACATTAGACAGGATATACTGGTGCTGAGGTATATACATTATATAAGATATACTGGGGGTGCAGTATGTACATTACATAGGATATACAGGAATGAGGTATATAGTGTATATCTCATCCCTGTATATCCTATCTAATGTACATACCTCACCCCCAGTATATCTTATATAATGTATATACCTCAGCCCAGTATATACTGTCTAATGTTTATACATCAGCCCCGTATATCCTATCTAATGTATATTTCTCAGCCCCACAATGTCCCAGTGTATACACTGGGGCTGAGGTATACACATTACATATTTATAGCCTCAGCCTCAAAATATCCTATCTAATGTACTGTATAAACCTCAGTCCCAGGGTTTACATAGCACAGGACATACTTGGGCTGAGAAATGTACATTAGATAGAATATATGGTGCCATGGTATATACCGTATATACTCGCGTATAAGCCGAGTTTTTCAGCCCAAAAATTGGGCTGAAAAGTTGCCCCCTCGGCTTATACGCGAGTCACTATACGGGAGCCCCCCCCCATCAGTATACAGGCCCCCCATCAGTATACAGACCCCCCATGGTCCGGAAACCTGTAAAGGAAGATGATTATACTTATCGCTGTCCCGCTGCCGTCCCCGCTCTGCTTCGCGATCCTCCATCTGCATCGCGCTCCTCCAGCTTCCTGTCGGCGCCGACAATGACGTCATTCGGAGCAGAACACAGGAAGTCGGAAGCCGGTGAATGAAGATGGAGGATCGCGATGCAGATGGAGGATCGCGATGCAGAGCGGGGACGGCAGCCGGACAGCGATAAGTATAATCATCTTCCTTTACAGGTTTTCCGGACCATGGGGGGGGGCCTGTATACTGATGGGGGGCCTGTATACTGATGGGGGCCTGTATATACCCTGGGGCTGCTGCTGTATATACCATGGGGCTGCTGCTGTATATACCATGGGGGGGGCCTGTATACTGATGGGGGGCCTGTATACTGATGGGGGCCTGTATATACCCTGGGGCTGCTGCTGTATATATTATGGGGCTGCTGCTGTATATACCTTGGGGCTGCTGCTGTATATACCATGGGGGGGCATGTATACTGATGGGGGGCCTGTATACTGATGGGGGCCTGTATATACCCTGGGGCTGCTGCTGTATATACCATGGGGCTGCTGCTGTATATACCATGGGGCTGCTGCTATATATACCATGGGGCTGCTGCTGTATATACCATGGGGGGGCCTGTATACTGATGGGGGGCCTGTATACTGATGGGGGCCTGTATATACCCTGGGGCTGCTACTGTATATACCATGGGGCTGCTGCTGTATATACCATGGGGCTGCTGCTGTATATACCCTGGGGCTGCTGCTGTATATACCATGGGGCTTCTGCTGTATATACCCTGGGGCTGCTGCTGTATATACCCTGGGAAGGCTGCTGTAACACTGCTGGGGCCTGTATATACCACTGGGAGGCTGCTGTATACCATACTGCTGGGGGCTGTATACTACCACTGGGGAGGCCTGTGTACCATCAGGGGGGCCTGTATACCACACTGCTGGGGGCTGTATACCTGTGCTGGGGTCCACCCTCGGCTTATACACGAGTCAATAGTTTTTCCCAGATTTTGGGGGCAAAAGTAGGGGGGTCGGCTTATACACGGGTCGGCTCATACACGAGTATATACGGTACATTAGATAGTATATCCTAGTATATCCTTTCTAATATATATACTTCAACCCCACACAGGCTATCCAATGTATAAACCTCAGCCCCATATATTCTATCTAATGCACATACCTCACCCCAGCCCCACATATACTAGCAAATGTATATGCCTCAGTCTTGTATATACTATTTAATATATATATATATATATATATATATATATATATATATATATATATATATATATATATATATATATATATACACTGTGCTCCAAATTATTATGCAAATGTTCTTTTTCTCTGATTTTCCTAAATGGTCTGTGCAAATGACAGTCAGTGTAATAAAAGTCATCACCCGTTAGAGTATACATCAAATTTTATTGAAGAAACCTCCCAGTGATAACAGTTTAATCTTCAAAATTTAAAAAAAACTGTAAATGCACTGTTCCAAATTATTATGCACAGTAGAATTTCTAAACATTTGATATGTTTGAAAGAACTGAAAATGCTCAATTGTTGAATTTGCAGCATTAGGAGGTCACATGCACTGAAATAAAAAGCTATTTAACTCCAAAACATCCTAACAGGCCAAGTTACATGGTAACATAGGAACCCTTCTTTGATATCATCTTCAAAATTCTTGCATCCATTGAACTTGTGAATTTCTGGAGAGTTTCTGCTTGTATTTCTTTGCATGATGTCAGAATAGCCTCCCAGAGCTGCTGTTTTGATGTGAACTCCCACCCTCATAGATCTTTTGCTTGATTATACTTCAAGGTTCTCTATAGGGTTGAGGTCAGGGGAAGATGGTGGCCACACCAGGAATTTATCTCCTTTTATGCCCATAGCAGCCAATGACACAGAGGTATTCTTTGCAGCAGAAGATGGTGCATTGTCATGCATGAAGATGATTTTGCTCCTGAAAGCACATTTTTGCTTTTTGTACCATGAAAGTTCTCAGTCAGAAACTCTATATACTTTACAGACGTCATTTTCACACCTTATGGAACCTTAAAGGGGCCTACCAGCTGTTTCCCAATGATTCTGGCCCAAAATATGACTCCTTCACCTCCTTGCTGACATCATAGCCTTGTTGGGACATGGTGGCCATCCACCAACCATCCACTACTCCATCCCTCTGGGCCCTCCAGGGTTGCTCGGCACTCATCAGTAAACAAGACTGTTTGAAAATTAGTCTTCATGTATGTCTGGGCCCACTGCAACCGTTTCTGCTTGTGAGCACTGTTTAGGGGTGATCAATTAGTAGGTTTATGCCCCACAGCAAGCCTTTGAAGGATTCTACACCTTGAGGTTCAAGGGACTCCAGAGGCACCAGCAGCTTCAAATATCTGTTTGCTGGTTTGTAAGGCTTTTTTAGCAGCTGCTCTCTTAATCCGATGAACTTGCCTGGCAGAAACCTTCCTCATTCTGCCTTTATCTGCACAACATGTCTGTGCTCAGAATCAGCCACAAATCTCTTCAAAGTATGATGATCACGCTTAAGTTTTCGTGCAATATGTAATCTTTTCATACCTTGTCCAAGGCATTGCACTATTTGCTGCTTTTCAACAGCAGAGAGATCCTTTTTCTTTCCCGTATCACTTGAAAACTGTGGCCTGCTTAATATTGTGGAACACCCAGTTTTCCTTTTATTGGGCTCACCTGCCAAACTAACTATCACAGGTATCTGAGATTGATTTAAATGATCCAAAGAACAGTGAGACACAATACCATCAATAGGTTTCATTGAGAAACAATGAAAAAAAAAACCCTATGACTCTTAAAACCAATTTGCATAATAATTTGGAACATAGTGTATACAGTGCCTACAAGTAGTATTCAACCCCCTGCAGATTTAGCTGGTGACACATGCGGAATTAACTTGGCATTGTGACATTTGGACTGTAGATCAGCCTGGAAGTGGGAAATGCAGTGCCACAAAAATTTATTTATTTATTTATTTTTTTTTTTAAAGCGTTAAAAGTTAATTCAGAGGGTCATTTATTATTCAACCCCTCAAACCACCAGAATTCTGTTTGGTCCCCCTAAAGTATTAAGAAGTAGTTCAGGCACAAATAACAATGAGCTTCACATGTGTGGATTAATTATCTCTTTTGCCAGCCTTTTCTGACTATTTAAGACCCTCCCCAAACTTGTGAACAGCACTCATACATGGTCAACATGGGAAAGACAAAGGAGCATTCCAAGGCCATCAGAGACAAGATCGTGGAGGGTCACAAGGCTGGCAAGGGGTACAAAACCCTTTCCAAGGAGTTGGGCCTACCTGTCTCCACTGTTGGGAGCATCATCCGGAAGTGGAAGGCTTATGGAACTACTGTTAGCCTTCCACAGCCTGGACAGCCTTTGAAAGTTTACTCCCGTGCCGAGGCCAGGCTTGTCCGAAGAGTCAAGGCTAACCCAAGGACAACAAGGAAGGAGCTCCGAGAAGATCTCATGGCAGTGGGGACATTGGTTTCAGTCAATACCATAAGTAATGTACTCCACCGCAATGGTCTCCGTTCCAGACGAGCCCGTAAGGTACCTTTACTTTCAAAGCGTCATGTCAAGGCTCGTCTACAGTTTGCTCATGATCACTTGAAGGACTCTGAGACAGACTGGTTCAAGGTTCTATGGTCTGATGAGACCAAGATCGAGATCTTTGGTGCCAACCACACACGTGACGTTTGGAGACTGGATGGCACTGCATACGACCCCAAGAATACCATCCCAACAGTCAAGCATGGTGGTGGCAGCATCATGCTGTGGGGCTGTTTCTCAGCCAAGGGGCCTGGCCATCTGGTCCACTTCCATGGGAAGATGGATAGCACGGCCTACCTGGAGATTTTGGCCAAGAACCTCCGCTCCTCCATCAAGGATCTTAAGATGGGTCGTAATTTCATCTTCCAACAAGACAACGACCTAAAGCACACAGCCAAGAAAACCAAGGCCTGGTTCAAGAGGGAAAAAATCAAGGTGTTGGAGTGGCCTAGTCAGTCTCCTGACCTTAACCCAATTAAAAACTTGTGGAAGGAGCTCAAGATTAAAGTCCACATGAGACACCCAAAGAAGCTAGATAACTTGGAGAAGATCTGCATGGAGGAGTGGGCCAAGATAACTCCAGAGACATGTGCCGGCCTGATCAGGTCTTATAAAAGACGATTATTATCTGTAATTGCAAACAAGGGTTATTCCACAAAATATTAAACATAGGGGTTGAATAATAATTGACCAACACTTTTATGTTTAAAATTTATAAAAATTCAACTGAGCAACATAACTTTTTGGTTTGTAAGATTTATGCTTCTGTTAATGAATCCTACTCTCGTTTGGAGTTTGAAGGCTCTAACTTATTGGCATCTTATCAAACCAGCTAAATCTGCAGGGGGTTGAATACTACTTGTAGGCACTGTATATATATATATATATATATATATATAAATATATACATATATATATATATATATATATATATATATATATATATACACAGTATGTGACTGTGTATATAATTTATAGTGTTGAGTCCACACTACAGTATATACTATTCTATACACACTTGCGCAGTGCCACTTCTGTCCTGTATAATGGGTGTAATTTTCAGTATCTGTATTATTCTGTGTATATACACTGTATTTTTCTGTATCTATACACTTTCCAGTACCGCTTCTCCTGTCCTGTATACTGGGTGTAATCCTCAGTATCTGTATTATTCTGTATATATACACTGCACAGTACCAATTTTCCTTTCCTGTATACTGGGTATAATCCTCCATAATTGTATTATTCTGTATATATACTGCACAGTACCACTTCTCCTGTCTTGTATACTGGGTGTAATCCTCAGTAGCTGTATTATTCTGCATATGTACACTACACAGTACCACTTCTATCTTGTATACTGGGTGTAAGCCTCAGTATCGGACAGTACTACTCCTCCTTTCCTGTGTTCTGGGTGTAATCCTCAGTGAAGCATGTGGATAGTTAGCCAGCTCACCGATCAATAGCTCTCAGAGTGTAGCAATTCTGGTCAACAGAGCAGGAGACTCCTTACTGGTAAGGCAAGCTCCAAAAACTTCAGAATTATAGAATGTCCAGCTCGACGTCTTTGCATAAAATCCAAGATTTATTAGTAACTTTAAAATTCCAAATTGATCTTTTGGGTGGAATCCTCAGTATCTGTGTTATTCTGTCTACATACACTGCACAGTACCACTTCTCCTGTTCTGTTGTCAGAGAGGCAATATTGGACTTTGTGAATTTCAGCATTTAAATGTTGTTTAATTATGATTATCCTGAACATGGAAGTCATCACTAATTTTGTGTAAAGGTAATGACTTTATCTTCGCTGTGTATCTGACCGCTGGGACCCCACAATTCTGGGAAACGTAGCTTTAAAGCATAACATATAAATGGAGCTGTGGTTGTCTGGTTGACTATTCCTTCTGCTGCACGATTCACATGACACTCTTCAGATAACTCCTATAAGAAAGTGACGAGGGCACGACAACATAAAAGATAAATTTACTGATCGGGACTGATGGGTGTCAGAGTATGTGGGGTCATGGGGATTTGTTTTCCAAGGCTGCTTTTTGGTCCCAGTCCGGCCCTGTGTCAGAAGCACATGTTACGACCATATGCAAACTAGCGCAGAAGCATCCTGGGACTCATTATGGCTGCAAGTCACAGCCTGCTGTGCAGAGGCCCAAGGTTTTAGCAGTAGGAAGCCAGGATTGGAAAGGTACATCAAGGACTGGATGGGCAATTATAAAGAGCAGAGGGGCCAGAGAGGTAAGCAGTAAGGTGATACAAGTATGTTTTCTTTTGCACATCTTATGTTTATTGATCAAAGATATTCAACTCATGGAAAATAACTATGTTGTAAATCAAATTTCCTTGATGAATCCACACAATACGGCAAATTAGAATTTTGCCAGATGAAGACATCTCTATTTGCTGCAGAATATTATAGCCAAGAAGGCAATATCAGTACAAAGAAATATATTAAAAGATTAGCAGATCAGGGACCACGAGTTAAGACTCAATTCTTAGACATAAGGAAAATGATTGACTGGTGAACTGACCTGAACCTAGAGACCTTCATATGACTAGCTGTTGTTATGTGTCATGATAAAGACCAAGCAACCTGTTATTACGGGGACACAATCACTGTTATTTGAAGGTTTTACACTGCAAATGTTTCAAAATTTTTTATACTGTTTGTTTTAGATGATCTTTCCTACATGAATTATTTGTAAAATATTTTTGCTTAAAGCGACACTGTCAGGTCAATTTTCAGTATGATACTAATATTACTCTTGAATAGTGCCTTGGCAGACTTTTTAAAAACATGTAAAATCATTATTGTGCTGTTTGTAATTTTCAGGTTATCACCATTTTAAAACCTTGTAGAGAGCTGCTGCATTAGTCCTTTCTCATTATAAGCAGAGACGATTTGTCCTGTGCTGTATAAACTGTCATGTAATTATGCATGCCTTCTCAGCAGCTCTCTCCTCCCTCTTAGCAGCTGTCTCCTCCCTCTTCCTTTTGCTAACAGTGCAGTGTCAGGTTTCACTTACAGGTCTGTTTAGTTAATATCACCACGGAAGAGAGAGCCACTGCAGGTCTGCCTAAGGGTACTTTCACATCAGCGTTTCTTTTAAATCGCGGCAGATGCGGTGAAAAAACCGCATCTGCCGTGATTACCGCATAACCGCTGCACTTGCGGAACACTTGCGGCACAGTTGCGGCAAGCCCCATACAATGTATATGCGGGCTTGCGGCAGGTGCGGCAAGTGCGGTTTTGGCACTTGTGGCAGGTGCAGCCGCGAAAAAAACGCGGCTCACCGCGTTTTTTTTTGCGGCCGCGCCTGCCGCAAGTGCCAAAACCGCACTTGCCGCACCTGCTGCAAGCCCGCATATACATTGTAAGGGGCTTGCCGCAACTGTGCCGCAAGTGCAGCCGTTATGCGGTAATCGCGGCAGATGCGGGTTTTTTCACCGCATCTGCCGCGATTTAAAAAAAACGCTGATGTGAAAGCAGCCTTATCTAGACTCCATTTGTTTCTCTAAGCAGTTATCCCTGCTGTGACAGTTTGTGTTGTAGTTCAGCTCTTATAATGCTGCACACAGAGAGCTGAGAAGAGAATACAGCCCCCCACTGATCTCCTGTGCTGTGATGTCACATGCATATTCATCGTATGGGAAGTGGACAGCAGAGAACTAAGTGGATCACTCACTGTGAGTGACAGATGGAATTAATCTTTTTTTTTTAATTTACATAAGATAAGAGGGGAATATACATAAAAGAAATATGAGAGAGTTTAGAGGGAGTAATTAGAAAATGATATCAGTTACATGTGGATTTTTGACCTGACAGTTTTCCTTTAACATATCTGCTTCTTGTCAAAGACAATTTTAGCTTTCTGACCAGGATATATTTTTTAACTCTGATATGTGTGGGCTCCTGTGATAATAACTTTGTAATGCTTTTAGATATCTAAGTAATTTACAGATTGTATTTTTCAGAAAGAGATCACTGATCCAGTCTGGAGACAGGTCAGAACAGCTGGTTAAATTAAAGGGTGCGCAAATAGGATCTTACCAAATAAAAACCAAATGAAAACCTTATATTATAAGAGAATTTTCTAACCATATGTGGTTGTTGGAGACACAACCACTGTTATCACATGTAAATGTACGGCTGCTGCAGACTCACAAGTAGGATAATTGATAAACCTGGTTTAGAAATGGGGGCCTCACAGCGCTGCCAAAGTGACCACTCTCAGTGAAGAACTTATTTTTTCTCCTTAATTTATGAATTAAGATTCTATTTCTAAAATATACTTTTATGACGAATAGTGCACCTTACAGACCCACCCTGACGTATCTAATGCATCAGATTCACGTGATACAGTCTAGTCACTTCTGTCAGCATGTTACATTCTGCACACACAGGGGTACATAAAGTCAACTTGGCACACTATAAATCAGAATCCCCCCCCATGGATACAGAGGGGAATGGGGAGTGAGAGAGGGTGATTCATGCAATCCTTCAACATGACACCACAATAACTCACAACCTTGACAGACTGGGAGAACCTTTTTACTGCCCCATCACAACAAAGTCTTGTCAGCTTGGTAGAGCTGCCACCAGTTTCTCATTAGGTATAAACCCGGTTCATTTCAGGATAAACTGGGCCACAAATCAGCCCACAGTAGTGTATAGTCTTAAACTGAGGACAAAGACCCGTGTGGGTTCCTAGATCAAGATAAAAGTGCAACACTGGAAATAACAATATATTCACAATGAATTATACAGATATTACAGTCAGATATGCAAATAAAGGAAGTAGGACACAAAAGATACATGCAGTCAAATGTAAGATAGTTACTGGTTTCTTGTTGCTAATGGCATTACAGAGGCAGTGTACAGCCACAGGGTTTTCTTGGTTATTCCCAACATGTATTGCTATGCAACCTCCTAGAATGTAAACAACTGGAGGAATATGGCCAGTCGCTTCTAACCCTAGGATGGTCACTCCCTCTCTGTCCCTGGACTGTGCTTGATTTTCATCACCTTGTGATTTTAGCTGAAATATAACCAAAAGTATGATGTGGGCATAACTTCCCACCGGACGTTCCAGGAGAATGATTCTGGTGCGGTCGAATCCAGCTGGATGTCCCCTACACATGGAGATCAAACACTGTTTCCCTTCCTGGCCTCTGCTAGCTGTTCTCTGTATCTTTCTACCCTAGGATGCTAGAAGAACTCCAAACTTAGGTGTGAGTGCAGCTTGTTCTAATGAGTCTGGAAATATAATCAGTGTAGGCCAAGAATATACAGTACTTCAATAATGTTGTGTGATGCTATCAGTGTTGTGCGGTGATGTTAGTGTGTGGCGGTGTCGGTGTACAGCAATGTTAGTGTACAGCAGTGTCGGTGTACAGAAGTATCAGTGTTGTGTGGCGGTGTCGGTGTGCAGCGGTGTCGGTTTGCGGTCGTGTCGGTGTGCAGCGGTGTCGGTGTGCAGTGGAGTCGGTGTACAGCACTCTCAGTGTTGTGCAGCGATGTCGGTGTGTGGAGGTGTTAGTGTGCGGCGGTGTGGGGCGGTGTCGGTGTACAGCAGTGTGGGTGTACAGAAGTATCAGTGTTGTGCGTCGGTGTCGGTGTGTGGCGGTGTCGGTGTTCAGTCGTTGGGCAAGACTAATCAGCGGGGGCAGAATGGAGCGGGACAGGATGGAGTGAGCGAGGCAGGATGGAGCCAGCGGGGCAGGATGGAGCCAGCAGTGCCAGTGTGCGGCGGTGTCAGTGTGAAGTGGTGTCGGTGTGAAGCGGTGTCTGCAGTGTGTTGCAGTGTCAGTGCTGTGCGGCGGTGTTGGTGTGTGGCGGAGTAGGTGTGCGGCGGTGTCGATGTTGGTGTGCGGCAGTGTTGGTGTGCGGAGCTATCAATGTTGTACAGTGGTGTCGGTGTGCGGTGCTGTCGTTGTGCTGTGGTGTTGGTGTGCAGTGGAGTCGGTGTACAGCACTATCAGTGTTGTGCGGCGATGTCGGTGTGTGGCTGTGTTGGTGTGCGGTGATGTGCGGCGGTGTCGTTGTACACCAGTGTGGGCGTACAGCAGTATCAGTGTTGTGCGGCGGTGTCGGTGTGCAGTGGTGTCAGTGTGCGGCGGTGTCTGTGTGCGGCAGTGTCGGTGTTCAGTCGCCGGGCGACTGCTGTTCTGTATCTACACGTTTGTCCTGGGAGAACTCAGAGTCCCATGGCTTTCAGTATCACTTTTACGCTAATGACATGCAGATATACCTCTCTGGACAAGATATCACCTTCTTACTAAATAAAATCCCATAATGTATCTTGGCTATTTCATCCTTTTTCTCTGCTCATTTTCTAAAACTGAACATGAACAAAACAGAATTCTGCATTTTTTCCAATCACACTCCACCCCTCCACTAGACCTTAGTTTCATAGTAGCTGTTCACTCTTCCTAGTCCCTCTTGCTCGCTGTCTCAGGATAACTCTTGACTCTGCTCCCTCCTTCAAGCCACATATCCAAACCTTTTCCACTTACTTCCAATTCAAACTCAAAAATAGATACATTCATTAACCAAGAATATGCAAAAATGACTCATCGTGGCCGGGGTCGACGCGTTGCAGGCGTTTCTTCTTCCTCCTTGTCACAGGCACCGCGCCTGCGGCTGTGGAGGCCCGGTGGTCCAGATCAATAAAGACGTCGTTAGTGGAACAGTTTAGGGGTTAAATTGTTTCATGACACCACCTATGAGAGTTCCGGTAACTGTACCGGCGCTGCGGGGCCTCCGGGGTATGGAATGCAGCAAGATGGAACGCTGCCCACAGGCTGAGCGATGATCCCCGGAGCCAGGAGCTGCGCAAGATGTTCTGAGGCAGCTGCGGTTACCTTAGTGCGGGGAGACAGACAGTTCATAAGAAAGCACGGACACTGGGAGTCTCTGTAACTGGTAATTTACTGTAACCAGCAGGCAGTACATGGCATACAGTGACGGGTAGTGGACCGGGTGGACTCAGCAATGACCAGTGTTCCTCAGAGATCCGCGGTGTTCCTCCATTCTAACTACTTGTGTTGCCGTTGTAACCCAGGAATGCCAGATTGGGTACAAGGGGGCTGCTTCAATGCCCTACCCAGGGTATACGTTCTGGGTGTTTTGGGGAGCCTTGGGTCCTTTTGCTGGGTACACCGCTGGCTAGACGACTGTGTGTGGTTGTGGTGGGGTGCTCCTGTAAAGCGGTCCCTCCTCTTCTCTGGTTCACATAGCAGTGCTGAACTACTACTAGCTTCGGTACCAGTAAACCGGCTGTAGATGGGCACGGGATGTTTTTGGACCCGCATGTAGATGCCCGTAGATCGGTTGTTAGGCACCGGGGTAATGGCGCTCAACCGGGGTGAAGGCCAGGGGGCTGCATGGAACTGTGCAGGCCCCCTCTCCTAGGTTGCAGAGCTTGTTCGACTTGCTCCCTTCTCCTACGTTGCCAATTCAGTTCTCTCTTTTAGACTAACTTCCTGCACTCCACCCACCAGGACCTTATTGGCCCTCTATGCTGATGATGCATGTAGGGTATGGATCTCTGAGTTAACTGTGTGACCGCTGGGTCAGAGAATATTGCGGCTGCTGTCTTGGCTGCAATACCCTCCTGTGACGCACTCGTTGCGGGGCGCCACACTCCCCCTTGGTGAAATACGCTTGTCCCCAAGTGTCGCGCTACCCAACATTACAGAGAGATTTTGTATTTTTATAACAGGTAATAAACATTTTTATTAACAACAGGTATTCATTTTACTTAGGATGTTGCAAGTAAAAGAAAACAGGCTAACACTTTATGCGGACCCGGCGGGCGGTCGGCTGTCCTCAACATAAGTCCAGGCAGTAGCCGCCAAGTCGCAGTGTTGCCAATTAAACAGGAAAAAGTCTTTGGCAAAGTTCAAACAGAAAGTCACTTATGCAGGGCACTATTGCGCACCCGTATAGCGAACCACTTCGCCTAATCTACCTATTCTACTATCTATCTATATATCTATCTATCTATCTATCTATCTATCTATCTATCTATCTATCTATCTATAACAGAGTCGCCTGAGGTATTCAAAAGCACATTTGGACAAGCCAGTTTCATTTTGGAAGAAGGTCCTGTGGACTGATGAAACAAAGATTGAGTTGTTTGGTCATACAACAAGGCGTTATGCATGGCGCCACAAAAACACAGCATTCAAAGAAAAACACTTGCTACCCAGTGTCAAATTTGGGGGAGGGTCCATCATGCTTTGGGGCTGTGTGGCCAATGACAGCACCGGGAATTTTGTTAAAGTTGAGGGTCGCATGGATTCCACTCAGTATCAGCAGATTCTTGAGAATAATATTCAAGAATTAGTGTCAAAGATGAAGTTACGTCGGGGATGGATCTTTCAGCAAGACAATGATCCAAAACACCGCTCCAAATCTACTCAGGCATTCATGCAGAGGAACAATTACAATGTTCTGGAATGGCCATCCCAGTCCCCAGCCCTGAATATCATTGAACATCTGTGGGATGTTTTGAAGCGGGCTGTCCATGCTGGGCGACCATCAAACTTAACTGAACTGGAATTGTTTTGTAAAGAGGAATGGTCAAAAATACCTTCATCCAGGATCCAGAAACTCATTAACAGCTACAGGAAGCGACTAGAGGCTGTTATTTTTGCAAAAGGTGGATCTACTAAATATTAATGTAACTTTTCTGTTGAGGTGCCCATACTTTTGCACCTGTCAAATTTTGAAATAATGCATATTTCACATTTTTGGTTAGTACAATAAACCTCATTTCAATCCTGAAATATTACTGTGTCCATCAGTTATTACATATATCACACTGAAATAGCTGTTGCAAAAAAACAATTTTAAACAAAAAAAAAAAGAGTAAGATTAAGAGGGGTGCCCAAACTTTTTCATATGACTGTAGCTTGAGCACATTATCGTCCATATCTGCCTTCTTAGTGCCCCCCAGACCTCATCACTATTTTGGTTAGAGCGTCTTTTTTTTCTTTGGTTAAACTGCACCCTCCAATCAAAGTAATACCATTATCAAAGAAGAATATGGAATTACTATGACTGGCAAATAATCCCTGCATGTTTATTGGCTGAAAATCAGTCAGTAAACATGCTAGGCAGCTCATTTGAATATCAAGAGTAAAATCCAAAGCACTCACAGAGTACCGAGTGGCCTAAACACCTTAATCTCCATGCGAGTAACGAATAGTCACGAGTATACTCACTCAGGCTGCCTTCACACTTGCAGATGCATCTGCAGCGTTTTGCAGATGCATCTGCAAGTATCAGCATGCAGACCGCGGCCCCTATGTTTATAATAGGGCGCACCACGGTCTGAATGCTCTCATTCATTCCTGTATGTGAGCCGTAAGCAGGCGTATGCCTGCTGACAGATCACACACTCCCGCCCCGCACCTTGGACGCAACATCTCGCGTCCATAGTGCGGGCGGGAGAGTGTGATCTGTCAGCAGGCATACGCCTGCTTACGGCTCACATACAGGAATGAATGAGAGCATTCACACCACGGCCGCGGTCTGCATGCTGATACTTGCAGATGCATCTGCAAAACGCTGCAGATGCATCTGCAAGTGTGAAGCCAGCCTCAGCACTAGATACTGCTTCTTGAAAATGTGCAATCACTTTATTTAATTTCATTCCATACATTTAGAATACAGATTTTTGGCATGTGCACAATTGTGTTATATGTATCATTAATATTAAACTTGTCCTGCTGCCCAGTAGCCTTATTCAGCATTCCTAAACTGAATAATCTTATTTGTTTTCGTTATTTCTCCTCCAAATATGTCAGGTTTCAATAATCACTCCATCCAATCTCAGGTGTTACCTGTGGCATCGGGAATAAGGTTTGTAAATTAGGTGCCTACTGCAGCGCACTTAATGAAGGGATCAATGAGGACCTAGGCTACAATATTGTGCAAACAATGATACCCTGTAAGTGATCATTTGTTTGCTGGCACTGGAAGAGGTGGGCCCCTAGGCAAAACAAAGAGACGTCACCGCAAAGCTCAACACCACCTGGAAGTGTAGTGAGTACAATGAGGCTACACTCTGCTATACTTAGCGTTTGTTAACGTGCTTGCAGGACACAGTTTAGCTATCACTGCAAGATATGCCTACTCTGGAGGATGTCATCTTCCTCATCACTCAAGAGACAGATGGTACTTCAGTACAAGAACCTGCTAATAACAAGGCAAATAAGAAGTTAAGTCAGCTCACCGTTTTAGGTCTTGTCCTCTGAGTTCCTTGTCTCAGCACAGGTCCAGGCTCAGCAGCCGCAATAGCAAACTCATGTATGAGTATCTGGCAGCACAATGAGATTGTACGTTAAAATGTCTATTAATTTGAAAAAGCATTAAAAATGCATTAAAAAATGCACATTACATGACAGGCAGTCAGTAAAAACTTACATACATTATTGCAAACTATGCCTTTTGTCCAAAATCGCAGCCTTATTCATGTTCAAATGAAAATACATAAAAATGCTACATAGGAATAGTTCAATCCAAAATGAATGAGATTGTGGCTTGAGTGCATCTGTGCAGGGATTTATTTAACTCTTTTCTCCCGATGTAATAGAGCCATATGGGATTAATAGTTGTTTAAGGCTGAAGGCACACTTTCGTGCATCAAACACGGAGCATGTTTGATGCACGACAGTGATGCTAGCTCAATGTGTGTTTGTGGGTGTGTGTGGTGCAAGTGTGGTGCGTGTGGTAAGTGTGCCTGCATGTATTGATGTGAGTATGCTGCGAGTGTGAGGTGTGAGTGTGTGTGTTGTGCGTGTGATAGAGATGCTGTCCATGGTCCTGAAGGACCGCGGACAGCATTTGTCGGGGAATAGAAACTCTTAGTTTGTATTTCCCGCTATACCTAACACTAAGCTATTATCTTGAACTGCTGTGAAAGCAGTGGTACAATATGTTTAGCTAATACAATGATGATGGGTGTAAAATAATGTATTCTGGGGCTATTTTAGCTATTAACCCCATCAGCATCCTCTGCGCCGCATGTGTGCGCAAATGTTGCTGATATGACTCAAATCCCAGTGATGAAGGGGTTAATATGAAGCTGGTGTTGTGGAACCATGTATGTTGAGAGTGTCCTCACTCTCTGCAAACATGGTGTCATTACACCATGTGTGTGAAGGGATTAATTGTTTAGTAAAATGTGTTAAAAGAACAGTCGGCTTTATAATTTCACTAAGAAAGCTGGCGCTCTGTTACTGCCTTTGGGGAGCTGCCCCCGCTCTTGCCTTCAGCAAATGCACTGTTCAGCACCATGCAAAGCGGACAGCTCCCCATAGGCAGTAACAGAGCGCCAGCTTTCTCAGTGAAATTATAAAGCCGACAGCCAACATATTGTAATGTGCATTGGAGACACTCCACTAAATTAACTACCCTACTAGTATTGCAATTAATTAAGCTTTTTATGGGGTAGGTGACACCAGTATTTCTTGATGTAAATTATTTATATTTATTAGTATGGCTGCATGCAACACAGTTTTTTTGGCCATATTTATAAGATCCAGTTACACAATTCCCTGAATTGGGTGCATTATCTTTTAGAAAAATCTAGGTGATATTAGCGAGCCTATAGTTGGAGCTTTACGAGTTGAAAATCTGATAGTATTTACTCTTAGAATCTGTTTCACTTTAGGACCTTGATTTAATATTGGTACATATTTCCTAACAATGTTTACCACATCCCCATAGTTGACACTGTATTGGGTGGCAAAATTATTAAATCACTCATTTTGTGCAGCTTTTTTCTTATTCGTTCTAATCATATCAGTTCTATCCAATGCTAATACATTTTTTAGAGTATTATTTGAATAATCTCTGTCATGTAATTCTGCACATTTTTTTTATCCAATTCCCTTTTTAACAAGAACCATCCAGGCAGTTTCTTTTAATTCTTAATAACTCTCCCACCAGTTTATTTTGGGTAACATGTTTAGGGTGGCAGGAATTGGGCGTGAAAATTGTACTTGTTTCCTTTTTGTACATAAGTATAGTTATACCAGTTGACCTCATGCTGGTGCGGAGGGTAATGTCCAGAAAATGTATTTGATTTTTATTGAAACAGTGGGTAAATGTTAGGTTAAACTGGTTGTCATTGATAAACCTTATAAAATCCACTGCTTCTTCTGCAGTACCTTTCCACACCAGCAAGAGGTCATCAATATATCCTCCAAACAATATCAGATGCTTCAAAAGAGGTTAGATTCTGCAAATACAATATTATCCTCCCAATAAGCCATTGTAATGTTTGCAAGGGAGGGAGAAAATTTCCTTCCTATGCTCACGCCCTGTTTTTTTATGTAAAAGATGTTATTAAATGGGTCATTCCATGTCAAGTGATCCAAAAATTAATATTTTTTTTCCCTGACGTCCTCAGATTTTTTTAATTTTTTTTCTATATGAAGTACAACTTTAGTTAATTACAAAAAAAAAGTTTTGAATTTTTTTCTTTATCAGTTAATTTGTTACAGATTTTTAAAGTTTTAAAAAAGTGCGAATTTTGGCCTGGTATGGCTTTACATTTTCTATCATATCTCGGGCTACAAATAAGATAGAGAAACAAAATAAACACCAGTCTACTCAGAACTGTGCAGGCTTTCACCATATATGCCACAAGAGGATCTTTGTTAATATTTTACCCATGTGATCGCAAGCGCAAAACTTTAAAACGCATTTCCGAAAAATCGGCGCGCTTTAAATATTTCAAAAACTGCCCATGTGTCTGCTATGCTCTTAGCCACATCTGTACCAAATTTCAAGTTGGGATCATGATGGGATCATATTTTAAAATATTTTAATATTAATAGCGTCAATGGGTCATTGTATATCAAGTGATCTAAATATGAATATTTTTTTTTACCTGACGTCTTTAGATTCTTTTTATTCTTTTTCTTCATGAAGTACAACTTTAGTTAATTACAAATTAAAAGTTTAGAATTTTTTTCTTCATCAGTTAATTTTTTACAGATTTTTAAAGTTTAAAAAAAGGGTGAATTTTGGCCTGGTATGACTTTACATTTTTTTATCTCAGGCTAGAAATATGATAATGAAGTGGGAGAGGCATCATTTTACTCAGAACGGTAACAGCTTTCATTTGATATGTTACAAGACTATGTTTCTTTATATCAAATTCAAACTATTGACGGGCAATTGTGAAAAAATGACTGATTGTGTTCTTGGTTATATTTGGGCAGAGATTCAACTTGGGACCTGTCAAATTTATATATTTTTTATTTTATGGTTGTATGAGTTATCACAACTTATTGAATAAAACATTTATATGCAACAAAAAAGAAACACAAAAAACAAATCCCATAAGTGCCAGGATAAATACATCTTAATCATCAGAACACAACGCTCAGCATTTTCAACTTGAATGTATTGAACAAACCAAAAGAAGAAAGGTGATCATATCCTCAAGTTTGATTAAACAAGATTAAAAGAACCAAAAATGTTAACCCCTATTTATACATATCAATTTGTTTTCTATTCTATGTGATTTATAAAGTGTTTAATAAGAATAGTACAGTAGTTAAATCATCGTTCTATAAATTATGAACTACCGTATATACTCGTGTATAAGCCGACCCGTGTATAAGCCGACCCCCCTACTTTTGCCCCAAAAATCTGGAAAAACCTATTGACTCGTGTATAAGCCGAGGGTGGACCCCAGCACAGATATACAGCCCCCAGCAGTGTGGTATACAGGCCCCCCAGTGGTAGTATACAGCAGCCCCAGTGGTAGTATACAGATTCCCCAGCAGCCCCAGTGGTAGTATACAGATTCCCCAGCAGCCCCAGTGGTAGTATACAGGAGCCCCAGCAGCCCCAGTGGTAGTATACAGATTCCCCAGCAGCCCCAGTGGTAGTATACAGGAGCCCCAGCAGCCCCAGTGGTAGTATACAGCAGCCCCAGTGGTAGTATACAGGAGCCCCAGCAGCCCCAGTGGTAGTATACAGGAGCCCCAGCAGCCCCAGTGGTAGTATACAGGAGCCCCAGCAGCCCCAGTGGTAGTATACAGGAGCCCCAGCAGCCCCAGTGGTAGTATACAGCAGCCCCAGTGGTAGTATACAGGAGCCCCAGCAGCCCCAGTGGTAGTATACAGGAGCCCCAGCAGCCCCAGTGGTAGTATACAGCAGCCCCAGTGGTATACAGCAGGCCCCCAGGGGTACATATAGCAGCCCCCAGGGGGTACCCAGCAGCCCCCAGGGGGGACCAACAGCCCCCAGGGGGGACCAACAGCCCCCAGGGGGTACCCAGCAGCCCCCTGGGGGTACCAGCAGCCCCCTGGGGGTACCAACAGCCCCCAGGGGGTACCAACAGCCCCCAGGGGGTACCCAGCAGCCCCCTGGGGGTACCAACAGCCCCCTGGGGGTACCAACAGCCCCCAGGGGGTACCCAGCAGCCCCCTGGGGGTACCAGCAGCCCCCTGGGGGTACCAACAGCCCCCCAGGGGGTACCAACAGCCCCCAGGGGGTACCCAGCAGCCCCCTGGGGGTACCAACAGCCCCCTGGGGGTACCCAGCAGCCCCCAGGGGGTACCCAGCAGCCCCCTGGGGGTACCAACAGCCCCCAAAAGCTGGCACTGTCCCCCCTTGTAAGGCCTCCCCCTCCCGCTACTTATACATTACCATCCCGGTGTTCTGATCGGCGCCGCTCCTCGGTGCTGCGTCGCCATCTTCATCCTCCCGCGCTGGCTGCATCCAGGATCTCCGGCGGTCGCGCGATGACGTCATATCGCTGCGACCGCCGGAGAACCCGGATGGATGCAGCGAGCGCGGACGGGAGGATGAAGACGGCGACGCAGCACCGAGGAGCGGCGCCGATCAGAACACCGGGATGGTAATGTATAAGCACCGGGGGGGGCCCTTACAAGGGGGGACAGTGCCAGCTTTTGGGGGGGCCATATGCACTGCTTCCCCCTGCGCTGATTGACAGGGGGAAGCAGTGCATATATAATGAGCGGCCCCACGTGACGGGGCCGCTCATACAGCAGCCCCCCCCGCCTCCTCCAGCCTCCACAGCCCCCACCACACAGCCCCCACCACACGGGTCTACCGTATAGACCCGTGTATAAGCCGAGGGGGGGACTTTTCAGCCCAAATTTTGGGCTGAAAAACTCGGCTTATACACGAGTATATACGGTAATCAAACAATTAATAGTACGTTTTTAAAGTGGCATTTTATCAATTTGTCCCTTCTAGTGGGTGAAATGTAATCTTGTCCATAAACGCTTACTAGCAATCGCCATTTCCTTGTGTGTCAAAGAGTATGTCCGGCCTGTCACGGTGTTAGGCTCCGCCTGAGTTAATATCTGATTTTTGTGCACTTTTAAAATGTCTGGCTTTCTTCGATACACAAAGGATGGCGCTGGACCAGAAGGATGCAATAAAGTCAATTCTACTTCTTCATTTTCACAATCTTTGGAGAGTACAGTAGCTGCCACCAGCGCCAATCATATTCATATTTTTTCAAAAGGATTGCAACAGTGTCTATGATAAAATGCTGTTTCTTGAGAAGTAGCAGCCATTGCTGTGTGGGAAAAATATAGTTAATATTAAGTAAGGAAGATAGGTAATAAAAATAAAGATTTACAGTACACTTGAGATAGAACTGTATTACTATAAAGTGAGTTTTAGGGCTAGCGCGCACAGTTTTTTCTGTCTGCAGATACACGCTGCAGTTTTGGCAGCTTGTTTTTCTACCAAGTTTTTACCACATATGTGTTAGTTTTTTTAATCGCTAGTGACAAAAATGGCAGCTTTTTTTATATAAATGATAAATGCTGCGTTTATTGCAGCGATTAAAAAGTAGTTCAAGCAGTGATTTACTCACTCTTGAGTGTTTCCAAAAACACTGCATGTGGTGAACCCCATAGAAATCAATGGGGCTGTTTTTCTGAATGATGATCCCTAAGAATAGCACTGTGTGTATTGGCCCTTAATAATAAAAGCATTAAACTATTAATATATTTTCTCACCCATATTTTAGTACACAGCCTTGATGGCTTTGTACAGACTATTGTTTGTTCAGGAGTGAAGATGTCCAGACATGTCAGGACATGAAAGGTCTGAACGAGCTGTCTTACTTCCTGAATGCAGTGGGTAGACACTTAACATGATTGACAGAGCTGCTGGCCTATCATCTGCTCTGCATTCACTGTCTATCCCTGTGCTTTCTCAGGTTGAGCCCTAACAAAGCTTTTTCCTATATGTCCTCTCCTGCTTCTAAGCTGTAACATATCAAAATACAGTAATGTCTAAAAATAATGGATTTGATAAATATAGACCCCACGCTTTTAGACCACAGGTTGAACAGATCTGAATTCAAGATTTTTGAATTGACACTATAATAGTTAAATATTTTAAAATATGATCCCATCACGATCCCAACTTGAAATTTGGTACAGATGTGGCTAAGAGCATAAAAGACACATGGGCAGTTTTGGAAAATTTGGTGTTTATTTTGTTTCTCTATCTTATTTCTAGCCCAAGATAAAAAAAATGTAAAGTCATACCAGGCCAAAATTCACACTTTTTTTAAACTTTAAAAATCTGTAAAAAATTAACTGATGAAGAAAAAAATTCTAAACTTTTAATTTGTAATTAACTAAAGTAGTACTTCATAAAGGAAAAAAATAAAAAAAATCTAAAGACGTCAGGTAAAAAAAAATATTCATATTTAGATCACTTGATATGGAATGACCCATTAACGCTATTAATAGTAAAATATTTTAAAATTTGATCCCATCGCGATCCCAACTTGAAATTTGGTACAGATGTGGCTAAGAGCAAAGCAGACACATGGGCAGTTTTTGAAATATTTAAAGCGTGCCAATTTTTCAGAAATGCGTTTTAAAGTTTTGCGCTTGCGATCACATGGGTAAAATATTAACAAAGATCCTCTTGTGACATATCTGGTGAAAGCCTGTATAGTTCTGAGTAGAATGGTGTTTATTTTGTCTCTCTATCTTATTCTTAGCCTTAGTTATGAGGAGAAACGTAAAGGCAGGCAACAGCGAAATTCACACTTTTTCCGAACTTTGAAAATCATTTTTTTAAAAAAATAAATTTTTTAAAAAATTTTTCTCTTCACATTTTGCATTGTCTGACATGCTATTATTAGTGATGAGCGAGTACTAAAATGCTCGGGTGCTCGAAGCTCGGGCCGAGCATCCCGAGATACTCGTGTACTCGGTCCGAGTAACGAGCCCAATGTTATCCTATGGGAGACACGAGTATTTTTATGAAATGACTGCCGACTGCCTGGAAAAACCCTAAAAATGTCACAAAAGTCTCAGAAGAGTGCTGAAATGACATGGCAACACCATGGGGAAGACCCCTGGAAGCATTTCTCACTCAAAAGTCACAGCTGTGAACAATGTTGTCCGAGTTTCACGCCAATTTTACGGAGTGTCCAGAAAACCTTCCAAAATGACACCAAAATGAATATTTAGGGTGGAAATGTTAAGGGCACATACCCAATAGTGAGATACAGCTGGTGTATGTCACTTTTTGTGATTACATAAAAGATTTTACGTGAAAACATTGTGCGACACTCCGATGACCCTGACAAGAGACGTACATGAAGCCCTGTCTAGAAATAAAGTGCCCATTTTGAGGAACTAGGTCTATTGTAGTATCTTCCATTGCAAGGGCAGTCAAAAATTTGGAGGTTCACCAATGCCCCTGGATACAGACATGTAGTAGGGCCTGTAACCCTCAAGTGGGTGTATTTTAGTATAGCCCTTTGGTCAGGGCAGCCAAAAATTGGGAGGTTCAACAATGACCCATGCTTACAGACATGTAGTAGGGCCTGTAAACCTCAAGTGGGTGTATTGTAGTATAGCCCTTTTGTCAGGGCAGCCAAAAATTTGGAGGTTCAACAATGACCCATGCATTCAGACATGTAGTAGGGCCTGTAACCCTCAAGTGGGTGTATTTTAGCCTAGGCCTTTGGCCAGGGCAGCCAAAAATTGGGAGGTTCAACAATGACCCATGCTTACAGACATGTAGTAGGGCCTGTAAACCTCAAGTGGGTGTATTGTAGTATAGCCCTTTTGTCAGGGCAGCCAAAAATTGGGAGGTTCAACAATGACCCATGCATTCAGACATGTAGTAGGGCCTGTAACCATCAAGTGGGTGTATTGTAGTATAGCCCTTTGGTCAGGGCAGCCAAAAATTGGGAGGTTCAACAATGACCCATGCATTCAGACATGTAGTAGGGCCTGTAACCCTCAAGTGGGTGTATTGTAGTATAGCCCTTTGGTCAGGGCAGCCAAAAATTGGGAGGTTCAACAATGACCCATGCTTACAGAGATGTAGTAGGGCCTGTAAACCTCAAATGGGTGTATTGTAGTATAGCCCTTTGGTCAGGGCAGCCAAAAATTGTGAGGCTCCTCTTTGTCCCTGGATGGAGACGTGCAGGAGGGCCTGTTAAGAAGAACTGGGTGTATTGTAGTAGAGCCCTTTGGTCAGGGCAGCCAAAAATTGGGAGGTTCAACAATCACCCATGCTTACAGAGATGTAGTAGGGCCTGTAAACCTCAAGTGGGTGTATTGTAGTATAGCCCTTTTGTCAAGGCAGCCAAAAATTGGGAGGTTCAACAATGACCCATGCTTACAGACATGTAGTAGGGCCTGTAAACCTCAAGTGGGTGTATTGTAGTATAGCCCTTTGGTCAGGGCAGCCAAAAATTGGGAGGTTCAACAATGACCCATGCTTACAGAGATGTAGTAGGGCCTGTAACCCTCAAGTGGGTGTATTGTAGTATAGCCCTTAGGTCAGGGCAGCCAAAAATTGTGAGGCTCCTCTTTGTCCCTGGATGGAGACGGCAGGAGGGCCTGTTAAGAAGAACTGGGTGTATTGTAGTAGAGCCCTTTGGTCAGGGCAGCCAAAAATTTGGAGGTTCAACAATGACCCATGCTTACAGAGATGTAGTAGGGCCTGTAAACCTCAAATGGGTGTATTGTAGTATAGCCCTTTGGTCAGGGCAGCCAAAAATTGTGAGGCTCCTCTTTGTCCCTGGATGGAGACGTGCAGGAGGGCCTGTTAAGAAGAACTGGGTGTATTGTAGTAGAGCCCTTTGGTCAGGGCAGCCAAAAATTGGGAGGTTCAACAATCACCCATGCTTACAGAGATGTAGTAGGGCCTGTAAACCTCAAGTGGGTGTATTGTAGTATAGCCCTTTGGTCAGGGCAGCCAAAAATTTGGAGGTTCAACAATGACCCATGCATTCAGACATGTAGTAGGGCCTGTAACCCTCAAGTGGGTGTATTTTAGCCTAGGCCTTTGGCCAGGGCAGCCAAAAATTGGGAGGTTCAACAATGACCCATACATTCAGACATGTAGTAGGGCCTGTAACCATCAAGTGGGTGTATTGTAGTATAGCCCTTTGGTCAGGGCAGCCAAAAATTTGGAGGTTCAACAATGACCCATGCTTACAGAGATGTAGTAGGGCCTGTAAACCTCAAGTGGGTGTATTGTAGTATAGCCCTTTGGTCAGGGCAGCCAAAAATTGGGAGTTTCAACAATGACCCATGCTTACAGACATGTAGTAGGGCCTGTAAACCTCAAGTGGGTGTATTGTAGTATAGCCCTTTGGTCAGGGCAGCCAAAAATTGGGAGGTTCAACAATGACCCATGCTTACAGACATGTAGTAGGGCCTGTAAACCTCAAGTGGGTGTATTGTAGTATAGCCCTTTGTTCAGGGCAGCCAAAAATTTGGAGGTTCAACAATGACCCATGCTTACAGAGATGTAGTAGGGCCTGTAAACCTCAAGTGGGTGTATTGTAGTATAGCCCTTAGGTCAGGGCAGCCAAAAATTGTGAGGCTCCTCTTTGTCCCTGGATGGAGACGTGCAGGAGGGCCTGTTAAGAAGAACTGGGTGTATTGTAGTAGAGCCCTTTGGTCAGGGCAGCCAAAAATTTGGAGGCTCCTCTTTGTCCCTGGATGGAGACGTGCAGGAGGGCCTGTTAAGAAGAACAGGGTGTATTGTAGTGTAGCCCTTTTGTCAGGGCAGCCAAAAATTGTGAGGATCCTCTTTGTCCCTGGATAGAGACGTGTAGGAGTACCTAAAAACATTTTTCCCATTGAAAAGGAGCGGGTCTCCTGTCGTTGTAATGCCCATTCTAACAGAATGGGCTAAAAAATTTACCACTGCGGGTATACCTCAAACAAGAGCCTAACTATTCTAACGCTCATCATGGTGTCACATGAGGAGAAGGAGTAGCAGTCCAGCGATTAGCCAAAGTACGGAATTGTGTACCCATGGGTGAGTGGAGGTACATGTCAAATTCAAATAACTAAATAAAATTCAGTTGTCATTTGCTGGTGGTGTGGTGAAGTCTGGCCCAATCCAACCCTTGTTCATCTTGATCAGAGTGAGCCTGTCCGCATTTTCAGTTGACAGGCGGGTGCGTTTATCAGTGATGATTCCACCTGCTGCACTGAAAACACGCTCTGATAAAACGCTAGCGGCAGGGCAGGCCAGGACTTCCAAGGCGTAGAGAGCCAATTCATGCCACGTGTCGAGCTTGGAGACCCAATAATTGAAAGGCACCGATGAATCTCGCAGTACAGTTGTTCGATCTGCAAGGTACTCCTTCAGCATCTGCCCGAACTTAGCATTTCTGGTGGCACTACCCCGCACCTCAGGGGCTGTGGTACGTGAGGGGCTGAGAAAACTGTCCCACATCGTAAAGACAGTTCCCCTGCCTCTGGCGGATTGGACTTGTGCCCCTCTCGGCCGTACGCCTTGGTTGTCCATCGAATCCTGACCTATGCCGCTAGCGTTTTGTGAGGGGAAGGATTTCACAACTTCCGTGACTATGGCCCTCTGGAACTGCAGCATTTTGGCTGACCTCTCCGCCTCAGGAATGAGAGACATAAAGTTCTCCTTGTAGCGTGGGTCTAAGAGTGTTGCCAACCAGTACTGATTGTCGGCCAAGATGTTCTGAACGCGAGGGTCACGAGACAGGCAGCTTACCATAAAGTCAGCCATGTGCGCCAGACTCTTAACAGCCATCACATCAGTATCCAGACCAACACGATGACTGAACATGCTGTCCTCCTCCTCCTCCTCCTCCTCCTCATCTCCCCTGTCCTCTGGCCAGCCACGCTGAATCGAGGGTATGACTGGTGTGCATGTCATATCCCCAATTTGGCCTGAGAGTTGCTCCATGTCTTCATCCTCCTCCTCCTCCTCCTCCTCGTCATAGTCCTCCACTACACGTTGTGATGACATGAGGCTGGGCTGTGTGTTTTCACCCACACCCACTACAGTTTCTTGCTCTAAGTCATCGCGCTCTGCCTGCAATGCGTCCTCTTTTATTTTCAGCAGAGACCGTTTTAGAAGGCAGAGTAGTGGTATGGTGACGCTAATAATGGCGTCATCACCGCTCACCATCTTGGTGGAGTCCTCAAAGTTTTGGAGGACGGTGCATAGGTCCGACATCCATCTCCACTCCTCAGGTGTTATGTGTGGAGTTTGAACCATTTCCCGACGGCTTAGGTGATGCAGGTAGTCCACAACTGCCCTCTTCTGCTCACATATCCTGACCAACATGTGCAGCGTTGAATTCCAACGCGTGGGGACATCACACACCAGTCTGTGGGCCGGAAGACGCAAACGGCGCTGAAAGCTTGCAAGGCCGGCTGAAGCAGCAGGTGACTTGCGAAAATGTGCAGACAGACGCCGAACTTTTACCAGCAGGTCAGACACCTCCGGGTATGACTTCACAAACCTCTGAACCACCAGGTTGAGCACATGGGCCACGCATGGAACATGCGTCAGCTGCCCTCGCCTCAAAGCTGCCACCAGGTTCCGGCCATTGTCACACACGACCTTTCCTGGCTTTAGGTTCAGAGGTGTGAGCCAGTGATCTGCCTGCTGTTTCAGAGCTGTCCACACCTCTTCTGCATTGTGGGGTTTGTCACCTATGCAGACTAGCTTCAGCACAGCCTGTTGCCGCTTTGCAGAGGCAGTGCTGCAGTGCTTCCAGCTTGGGACTGGTGTGGAGGGTACAGTGGATGAGGATGCGCAGGTGGAGGAGGAGGAGGCTGAAGAGCATGACATTCCGGAGCTGTAGAGTGTCGGTGAAACCATGACAGAGGTAGGGCCTGCTATCCTTGGTGTGGGAAGGACGTGTTCCGTCCCTCGCTCAGACTGGGTCCCAGCCTCCACAATATTAATCCAGTGTGCCGTCAGGGAGATGTAGCGGCCTTGCCCACAAGCACTTGTCCACGTGTCTGTGGTAAGGTGGACTTTGGCTGAAACAGCATTGTTCAGGGCACGTGTGATGGTGTTGGACACGTGGTTATGCAATGCGGGGACGGCACATCTGGAGAAATAGTGTCGGCTGGGGACCGAGTAACGTGGGACAGCAGCCGCCATCAGGTCGCGGAATGCGTCCGTCTCCACCAGACGGAAAGGCAACATTTCTAGCGCTATGAGTCGCGAAATGTGAGCATTGAGGACTGTGGCATGTGGGGCATTGGCAGCGTATTTGCGCCTGCGTTCAAATGTTTGCTGAATGGATAATTGAACGCTGCGCTGGGACAAGGACGTGCTTGATGGTGGCGTAATTTGTGCTTCAGCAACTTCAGGTGCAGGACCGGAGGCTTGTTCGCGGCCAGCATGGACAGGGGATTGGCTTGCATGCACAACAGCCGAAGACGTAGCAGTGACATCAGCACGCACCACTCCTCGACTCTGTGGTACTTCCCACAAAGTCGGGTGCTTGGCTGACATGTGCCTGATCATGCTGGTGGTGGTCAGGCTGCTAGTTTTCGTACCCCTGCTGATAGTGGCATGGCAGGTGTGGCAAATGGCCTTTTTAGAGTCTTCTGGAGCCAACTTAAAAAACTCCCAGACTCGGGAAGACCGAACATTTGCACAGGCACCTTGAGTCGTGTTGTTGTTCCGGGGAACGGTTGCCTGCCTTCTGCCTGCGGACGCA
Organism: Allobates femoralis; assembly: GCA_033576535.1. NCBI lineage: Eukaryota > Metazoa > Chordata > Amphibia > Anura > Aromobatidae > Allobates > Allobates femoralis. The sequence continues at coordinate 166,902,427 of JARQOC010000001.1, read as the reverse complement.
CCCCTGCTTCGTACTGGCTGTTGTGATGCTACGCCTCCCTCCCCCTGTGCACTGCTGTCCTCGCTCTGCATATCCTCCTGCCATGTAGGGTCAGCTACTGGATCATCCACCACGTCGTCTTCCTCTTCCGCACCCTGATCCTCCTCCTGACTTCCTGGCAATTGTGTCTCATCATCGTCCACCCCTTGTTGAGACATTTTGACAACGTTCCGTTCGTCATAACGCGGCTGCTCAAATATTTGGGCATCTGTACATACCATCTCCTCATGACCCACTTCAAGAGGAGGTGGCGACAGGCCAGATTCTGCGAATGGATACGTGAACAGCTCTTCCGAGTGTCCTAGTGTGGGATCTGTAATGTCCGTGGACGTGTAATCGGCCAGGTGGTAGGAAGGAGGATCAGGTTGGGAAATGTGCGGTGCAGTATCACGGCTACTGACAGTTGACCGTGCGGAAGACAGGGTGTTTGTGGAGGTGCCCATCTGACTTGAAGCATTATCCGCTATCCAAGTAACAACCTGTTGACACTGGTCTTGGTTCAACAGTGGTGTACTGCTGCGGGCCCCAAGAATTTGGGACAGGACGTGCGAGCGAGGAGATGTGGCCCTTTGTTGTTGCGAAATGAGTGCTTGCACACGACCTCGGCCTCTGCCTGCACCACCATCACGTCCACTTCCTTGTTCCTTGCCAACGCCCTTGCCAACGCCTTTGCGCATTTTGCCTGTATAGAGCGACAACTGCCTGGTCACTGTGGAGGTCACAGGAGATTACGATTTTAGTTCCCTAACCGGTATAAAGGTATGACGTACAACAGTGTGGTGACTGTTGAGATGACAAGAGTTAGGATTTTAGTTCCCTAACTTGTAGAAACTTATGACGTACAACAGTGTGGTGACTGTTGAGATGACAATAGTTAGGATTTTAGTTCCCTAACCTGTAGAAACTTATGACGTACAACAGTGTGGTGACTGTTGAGATGACAATAGTTAGGATTTTAGTTCCCTAACCTGTAGAAACGTATGACGTACAACAGTGTGGTGACTGTTGAGATGACAATAGTTAGGATTTTAGTTCCCTAACTTGTAGAAACTTATGACGTACAACAGTGTGGTGACTGTTGAGATGACAATAGTTAGGATTTTAGTTCCCTAACCTGTAGAAACTTAAGACGTACAACAGTGTGGTGACTGTTGAGATGACAATAGTTAGGATTTTAGTTCCCTAACCTGTAGAAACGTATGACGTACAACAGTGTGGTGACTGTTGAGATGACAAGAGTTAGGATTTTAGTTCCCTAACTTGTAGAAACTTATGACGTACAACAGTGTGGTGACTGTTGAGATGACAATAGTTAGGATTTTAGTTCCCTAACCTGTAGAAACGTATGACGTACAACAGTGTGGTGACTGTTGAGATGACAATAGTTAGGATTTTAGTTCCCTAACCTGTAGAAACGTATGACGTACAACAGTGTGGTGACTGTTGAGATGACAATAGTTAGGATTTTAGTTCCCTAACCTGTAGAAACGTATGACGTACAACAGTGTGGTGACTGTTGAGATGACAATAGTTAGGATTTTAGTTCCCTAACTTGTAGAAACTTATGACGTACAACAGTGTGGTGACTGTTGAGATGACAATAGTTAGGATTTTAGTTCCCTAACTTGTAGAAACTTATGACGTACAACAGTGTGGTGACTGTTGAGATGACAATAGTTAGGATTTTAGTTCCCTAACCTGTAGAAACTTATGACGTACAACAGTGTGGTGACTGTTGAGATGACAATAGTTAGGATTTTAGTTCCCTAACCTGTAGAAACGTATGACGTACAACAGTGTGGTGACAGTTGAGATGACAATAGTTAGGATTTTAGTTCCCTAACCTGTAGAAACGTATGACGTACAACAGTGTGGTGACTGTTGAGATGACAATAGTTAGGATTTTAGTTCCCTAACCTGTAGAAACGTATGACGTACAACAGTGTGGTGACTGTTGAGATGACAATAGTTAGGATTTTAGTTCCCTAACCTGTAGAAACTTATGACGTACAACAGTGTGGTGACTGTTGAGATGACAATAGTTAGGATTTTAGTTCCCTAACCTGTAGAAACGTATGACGTACAACAGTGTGGTGACTGTTGAGATGACAATAGTTAGGATTTTAGTTCCCTAACCTGTAGAAACGTATGACGTACAACAGTGTGGTGACTGTTGAGATGACAAGAGTTAGGATTTTAGTTCCCTAACCTGTAGAAACTTATGACGTACAACAGTGTGGTGACTGTTGAGATGACAATAGTTAGGATTTTAGTTCCCTAACCTGTAGAAACGTATGACGTACAACAGTGTGGTGACTGTTGAGATGACAATAGTTAGGATTTTAGTTCCCTAACCTGTAGAAACGTATGACGTACAACAGTGTGGTGACTGTTGAGATGACAATAGTTAGGATTTTAGTTCCCTAACCTGTAGAAACTTATGACGTACAACAGTGTGGTGACTGTTGAGATGACAATAGTTAGGATTTTAGTTCCCTAACCTGTAGAAACGTATGACGTACAACAGTGTGGTGACTGTTGAGATGACAAGAGTTAGGATTTTAGTTCCCTAACTTGTAGAAACTTATGACGTACAACAGTGTGGTGACTGTTGAGATGACAAGAGTTAGGATTTTAGTTCCCTAACCTGTATTAAGGTACTACGTACACCAGTCTGGTGACTGTAATGGTTTGAAGAGAGGATTTTAGTCCCTAACCTGTATTAAGGCAGTACGTACACCTGTCTGGTGACTGTTTTGATGACAAGAGTTAGGATTTTAGTTCCCTAACCTGTATTAAGGTACTACGTACACCTGTCTGGTGACTGTAATGGTTTAAACAGAGGATTTTAGTCCCTAACCTGTATTAAGGTAGTACGTACACCTGTCTGGTGACTGTTTTGATGACAAGAGTTAGGATTTTAGTTCCCTAACCTGTATTAAGGTAGTACGTACACCTGTCTGGTGACTGTAATGGTTTAAACAGAGGATTTTAGTCCCTAACCTGTATTAAGGTAGTACGTACACCTGTCTGGTGACTGTTTTGATGACAAGAGTTAGGATTTTAGTTCCCTAACCTGTATTAAGGTAGTACGTACACCTGTCTGGTGACTGTAATGGTTCAAGAAAGGATTTTAGTCCCTAACCTGTATTAAGGTAGTACGTACACCTGTCTGGTGACTGTGTTGATGACAAGAGTTAGGATTTTAGTTCCCTAACCTGTATTAAGGTAGTACGTACACCTGTCTGGTGACTGTAATGGTTCAAGAGAGGATTTTAGTCCCTAACCTGTATTAAGGTAGTACGTACACCTGTCTGGTGACTGTTTTGATGACAAGAGTTAGGATTTTAGTTCCCTAACCTGTATTAAGGTAGTACGTACACCTGTCTGGTGACTGTAATGGTTTGAAGAGAGGATTTTAGTCCCTAACCTGTAATAAGGTACTAAGTACAAGAGTGTGGTGACTCTAATGCTCACAGAAAAGCTTGGATTTCAATCTGTATCACCCTGCCTATATCCTCCTAGATTAGTCCTGAGAAGGACTGTTCTGGTCACTGGAAATCTTGGACTCCGATCTGGATCACCCTGCCTATGTCCTCCTAGATTAGTCCTGAGAAGGACTGTTGTGGTCAGCAGCAGCAGTTTGCAGCCCTGATCCGGATCTACCTATGAGGGCCGCAAATCTGTCCCTAATCAGCAGCAGACACTCTCCCTACACTCACTGTCTGGAAGGCTGTGTGCCGAGCACAGCGCGCCGGGACTTATAAAGGCTCGGTGACGCTGTGCAGGCCGGCCAATCACTGCTATACCACAACCAACAGGGCTGTGGCATTGCAGTGGTCTGTCAGCCAATCCCTGCACGTGGGCTGGCTCTCAAAAGAGCGCCAACATGGAGAGATGACGACCACGAGCACAGCACGAGTATCGCGAGATTACTCGGTGCTCGGCGAGTCGCCCGAGTACAGTGATACTCGTGCGAGTAACGAGTAGTGCCGAGCATGTTCGCTCAACACTAGCTATTATCAAATAACAAAATCTCAAAAGAATTAAAAATATAGAGGTAATAATCATTGGTTCACTTGACATGGAATGACCCAAATGTAAAAAAATCTATTAAGAAGATATTTAACCCCTTCATGACCCAGCCTATTTTGACCCTAAAGACCTTGGCCTTTTTTGCAATTCTGACCAGTGTCCCTTTATGAGGTTATAACTCGGGAACGCTTCAACCGATCCTAGCGATTCTGAGATTGTTTTTTCGTGACATATTGGGCTTCATGCTAGTGTTAAATTTAAGTCGATAATTTTTGCGTTTATTTGTGAAAAAATCAAAAATATGGCAAAAATTTTGAAAATTTCACAATTTTCACATTTTTAATTTTTTTTTCTGATAAACAAGAGAGATATGTGACAGAAAAAAGTTATTAAATAATATTTCCCACATGTCTACTTCACATCAGCACAATTTTGGAAAAAAAAAAATTTTTTGTTAGGACGTTATAAGAGTTCAAAGTTCATGAGCAATTTTTCATTTTTCAACCAAAATTTACAAAACCATTTTTTTTAGTGACCACATCACATTTGAAGTCCTTTTGAGGGGTGTACATGACAGAAAACACCCAAAAGTGACACCATTCCAAAAACTGCACCCCTCAAGCTACTCAAAACTACATTCGAGAAGATTATTAACCCTTCAGGTGCTTCACAGGAACTAAAGCAAAGTGGAAACAAAAAATGGATATTTATTTTTTTATCAAAAATGTTCTTTTAGCCTCAATTCTTTCATTTTCACATGGGCAACAGGATAAAATGGATCTTAAAATGTGTTGTGCAAATTCTCCCGAGTACATCGATACCTCATATGTGGTCATAAACCACTGTTTGGGCGCACGGCAGGGCTCAGAAGTGAAGGAGCGCAATTTGACTTTTGGAGCTAATTTTACATTCAAAAAGTGAAATTGCGCTCCTTCCCTTCTGACCCCTGCCGTGCGCCCAAACAGTGGTTTATGACCACATATGAGGTATCGGTGTACTCAGGAGAAATTGCCCAACAAATTTTAGGATGAATTTTATGCTGTTGCCATGTGAAAACGAAAAAATTTAGGCTAAAAGAAAATTTTTGTGAAAAAAAAAGTACTATTTCATTTTCACAGATCAATTTGTAAAGCACCTGGGGGTTCAATATGCTCACTACCCATCTAGATATGTTCCCTGGGGGTCTAGTTTCCAAAATGGGGTCACTTGTGGGGGAGCTCCAATGTTTAGGCACGCAGGGGCTCTCCAAACGCGACATGGTGTCCGCTAACAATTTGAATAAAAATAAGCTCAAATTGTTAGCTGTAACCATGTTGTGTTTAGTGAGCCCCTGTGTGCCTAAACATTGGGGCTCCCCCACAAGTGACCCCATTTTGGAAACTAGACCCCCCAAGGAACGTATCTAGATGCATAGTGAGCACTTTGAACCCCCAGGTGCTTCACAAATTCATCCATAAAAATGAAAAAGCACTTTTTTTTCCACAAGAAAATTCTTTTTTCATTATTATGGATCAATTTGTGAAGCACCTGGGGGTTGAAAGTGCTCACTATGCATCTAGATACGATCTTTTGGGGGTCTAGTTTCCAAAATGGGGTCACTTGTGGGGGAGCTCCAATGTGGAGACGCACAGGGGCTCTCCAAACGCGACATGGTGTCCGCTAACAATTTGAATGCAAAATGAGCTCAAATTGTTAGCGGACACCATGTTGCGTTTGGAGAGCCCCTGTGCGTCTCCACATAGGAGCTCATCCACAAGTGACCCCATTTTGGAAACTAGACCCCCAAGGGAACGTATCTAGATGCATAGTGAGCACTTTGAACCCCCAGGTGCTTCACAAATTAATCTGTAAAAATGAAAAAGTACTTTTTTTCCGCAAAAATCTTTTTTTTTCAATAATTTGTGAAGCACCTGGGGGTTCAATATGCTCACTACCCATCTAGATATGTTCCCTGGGGGGTCTAGTTTCCAAAATGGGGTCACTTATGGGGGAGCTCCAATGTTTAGGCACACAGGGGCTCTCCAAACGCGACATGGTGTCCGCTCACAATTTGAATAAAAATCAGCTCAAATTGTTAGCTGTCACCATGTTGCGTTTGGTGAGCCCCTGTGTGCCTAAACATTGGGGCTCCCCCACAAGTGACACAAATTTGGAAACTAGACCCCCCAGGGAACGTATCTAGATGCATAGTGAGCACTTTGAAACCCCCAGGTGCTTCACAAATTCATCCGTAAAAATAAAAAAGTACTTTTATTTCCACAAACATTTTCTTTTTTCATATTTACAGATTAATTTGTGAAGCACTGGGGTGTTCAAAATGCTCACCACCCATCTAGATAAGTTCCCTGGGGGGTCTAGTTTCCAAAATGGGGTCACTTGTAGGGGAGCTCCAATGTTTAGGCACATAGGGGCTCTCCAAACGTGACATGATGTCCGCTAACAATTTGGGTTGATTTCCATTCAAATTGTTAACAGACACCATGTCGCGTTTGGAGAGCCCCTATGTGCCTAAACATTGGAGCTCCCCCACAAGTGACCCCATTTTGGAAACTAGACCCCCCAGGGAACGTATCTAGATGTATAGTGAGCACTTTGAACCCCCAGGTGCTTCACAAATTGATCCGTAAAAATGAAAAAGTACTTTTTTTCCACAAAATATTTTTTTTTCCATTAATTTGTGAAGCACCTGGGGGTTCAATATGCTCACTACCCATCTAGGTAAGTTCCCTGGGGGGTCTAGTTTCCAAAATGGGGTCACTTGTAGGGGAGCTCCAATGTTTAGGCACACAGGGGCTCTCCATACGCGACATGGTGTCCGCTAACAATTGGAATTGTTAGCGGACACCATGTTGCGTATGGAGAGCCACTGTGTGACTAAACATTAGAGCTCCCCCACAAGTGACCCCATTTTGGAAACTAGACCCCCCCAAGGAACGTATCTAGATGCATAGTGAGCACTTTGAACCCCCAGGTGCTTCACAAATTGATCCGTAAAAATGAAAAAATAATTTTTTTGTGGAAAAAAAAGTACTTTTTTAATTTTATGGATCAATTTGTGAACCACTTGGGGGTTCAAGTACTCACTATGCATCTAGATACGTTCCTTGGGGGGTGTAGTTTCCAAAATGGGGTCACTTGTGGGGGAGCTCCAATGTTTAGGCACACAGGGGCTCTCCATACGCGACATAGTGTCCGCTAATAATTGGAGCTAATTTTCCATTCAACTTGTTAGCGGACACCATGTCACGTATGGAGTGCTCCTGTGTGCCACCAGCACAAGGGCAACTGGAAGAGTTGGGGTACAGCACCAGAAAATGGCACCTATAATGTGCTATTTTCTGGGGTGGCTGTGAATTGCAATTTGCAGCGTGGGGGGGGCACAACATTTGGGTCTCTCCACGATGAGGATTGCAGCCCCCCAACTACCAAGTTGTACCTGGCTGGCATCCAAAAATAAGGCAAAGCTCCTTGTCATTTTATTGGTAGGAGTAAAAAAAAAAAATGACGTGGGGCTCCGCCGTATTTTTGGTCAAGCCAGGTACAACTTGGCAGCTACGGACTGCCAGCAACCCCCAGCTGCCTCGTTGTACCTGGCTGGTAACCAAAAATAAAGCGAAGCCCATTTTTTTTTTTCTAGGACTAATTCTAGAAAAAAAAATGGCGTGGGGCTCCGCCATATTTTTGGTCCAGCCAGGTACAACTTGGCAGCTACGGACTGCCAGCAACCCCCAGCTGCCTCGTTGTACCTGGCTGGTACCCAAAAATACAGCAAAGCCCTTTTTTTTTTCTTTCTAGAACTAATTCTAGAAAAAAAAAATGGCGTGGGGCTCCGCCATATTTTTGGTCCAGCCAGGTACAACTTGGCAGCTACGGACTGCCAGCAACCCCCAGCTGCCTCGTTGTACCTGGCTGGTACCCAAAAATACAGCAAAGCCCTTTTTTTTTTCTTTCTAAAACTAATTCTAGAAAAAAAAATGACATAGGGCTCCGCCATATTTTTGGTCCAGCCAGGTACAACTAGGCAGCTGGGGGCTGGATTCCACAGCATGGAGAGGCCCAAGCGTTCTGGGCCCCCCATGCTGCGAATTGCAGCCCGCAGCCGCCCCAAAAAATGGCGCATTCATTGAAGCGCCATTTTCTGGCGCTGTACCCAGACTCTTCCAGTTGCCCTGGTGCCGGTGGCAAACTGGGTAATAAAGGGGTTAATGCCAGCTTGTTATTGGCAGCTGGCACTAAGCCCGAGATTCATAATATAGGGCCAATGTTAGACCCGCCATTAGGAATCTCTGGTAAATAGTCAGAAAATAGACACAGAGAAAAATCTTTTTATTTGAAAAAAAAAACAAACAAAACTTGGACTCCATCTTTATTATAAAGATCCGACGTAGTCCACAACGAAGGTCCCACGGCGCTCGACTGCCTCCGACGTAGTCCACAACGAAGGTCCCACGACGCTCGATCGCCTCTGCTCAATCCAGAGATTGCAGCAAGGGATCAAGTGTCCTCTTCCTACAGACTCTGGGGTCAGAGTTATGGTGCACTGTGTGACAATGATCTGTCATACAGTGCACCATGACTATGATCCCAGAGACTACAACAAGAGGATACTCATCCGCAGTCATCCACGTACGCACACATCCACGGACGCACACATGCACGGACACGCTAACACACATCCACGGACGCACACATGCACGGACACACTAACACACATCCACGGACGCACACATGCACGGACACACTAACACACATCCACGGACGCTGGAGTTCATACACATCCACATACCCACATCCACGGACGCACACATGCACGGACACACCAACACACATCCACGGACGCACACATGCACGGACACACTAACACACATCCACGGACGCACACATGCACGGACACACTAACACACATCCACGGACGCACACATGCACGGACACACTAACACACATCCACCATGCACGGACACACTAACACACATCCACGGACGCACACATGCACGGACACACTAACACACATCCACGGACGCACACATGCACGGACACACTAACACACATCCACGGACGCACACATGCACGGACACACTAACACACATCCACGGACGCACACATGCACGGACACACTAACACACATCCACGGACGCACACATGCACGGACACACTAACACACATCCACGGACGCACACATGCACGGACACACTAACACACATCCACGGACGCACACATGCACGGACACACTAACACACATCCACGGACGCTGGAGTTCACACACATCCACATACGCACATCCACGCACGCATCCACGGACGCACACATGCACGGACACACTAACACACATCCACGGACGCTGGAGTTCATACACATCCATATACCCACATCCACGGACGCACACATGCACGGACACACCAACACACATCCACGGACGCACACATGCACGGACACACTAACACACATCCACGGACGCACACATGCACGGACACGCTAACACACATCCACGGACGCATGCACATATCCATCCATCCATCCATTCATTCATTCATACTTACCCATGAGGAGGAGGAGCCTCTGAGAGGAGGAGGGACCACACCGCAGCTGCATCGGAAGCCGGCGGGCTGCTCCGGAATGGGTGAGTGGGCTAGAGGTGGGGGACTAGGCCTGGGGGGGGGAGAGTGAGCAGGGGAAGGTGGGGGGGGGATGAGCAGGGGGAGAGGAGGCTGTGCAGGCTGACCGGCGGGCGCCTGAGCCCGCCGGCACTGCATTACAGAAGGAGGAGGGCGGGTGGATCGCGGGGACGCGGGGGGGGGGGCAGGCCGGACACAAGGGGGGCTGGAGGTAGGGGGACAAGACACAGGAGGGGCTGGAGGAGGAAGGGGGCAGGGGCACACAGAGGAATGACGGCGGCTGCATCAGGAGTGCAGCCGCGTGCAGCCGCCGCAGAAGAAACTGATCGGAGGGGCGGGGGGGGGGGGCCGATAGGCGGCAAGGGGGGGCCCTAATGCTTCCTGGAGCTGGGGGGCTGAGTAGGGGGAGGGCACCAGCCGATCCGCCCGTCCAGATCTGATTGGAGAGCTCCAATCAGATCTGGGAGGGGGGAATCGCTGTGATTTCTCAGATCTGCAGTTTCACTTTTAAACTGCAGATCGGAGGGGCCCTGGGCACGGGGGGTTAATCCACCCCCCGTGGGGTGTACTACAGGTTGTCACTGTGCATTATGTACAGTGACACCTGAGTCACCCCCCTCACACGCGCCGCAGGAGCGCGATCATTCCATGGCCCACCGTTTGGGCCAAAGGTCGGGAACGAACTTGTTTTCATGGCCCAAACGGTGGGCCAAGGGTCGTGAAGGGGTTAACAGCATCCAGTATAAATTGTATGATATGTGAATCATAATTAATGCTGTGTTGGTACAAACAAGACTTGAGGGCTATAACTGCTACCTTAAATAAAATGGAAAGTTAGAAAGCAATCACATCGGCTGTTAACTAGCTATATTCATGTCTCCATATAAAGTAAACAATCGCACACTCTTTGTATCAGGTGATAACAACTGGATTTTATTTGAAAAGCAACTTGCAGCAACGCGTTTCGGCCACTTGGGCCTTGGTCACGCCTGTTGCCTTTGCTAAGGTGCTTTTTTCAAGGACAAGGTGCTCTGTCCAATGTGATCTAATATTTCATAGGAATGTCTTCCAAGCTTTTGGTGTAGAGATAGTGGGGGATCCTCAGAACCTTTAAGAAAATGTTGGATGCCTTATTTCAGCGTTTTCTTTGAATTCCCTGGGTTGGGGGCTGTTTCTGTGGTGTGCCCCCAACCCTTGAAAAAAGCACCTTAGCAAAGGCAACAGGCGTGACCGAGGCCCAAGTGGGCCGAAACGCGTTGCTGCAGGTTGCTTTTCAAATAAAATCCAGTTGTTATCACCTGATACAAAGAGTGTGCGATTGTTCTCTTTAAATATTGGACGTGGGTCCCCCCAGACCTCTCAGTCAGCACCACGACATATGAAATACAGTTCGGTGTGCACGCCATTTATTTACCTCCATATAAAGTTACACGTGAACCATTTTCGTGTGCCTGATGTATCCTTGGATTTCTTTTACAAGGAGTTGTAATATATAATTGACCCAAGATCTCAACCTCTCAACCTCTCATTTATTGAGCCTATTCCAGATATATGGGTCTAAATTTGGGAGAAAAGTCGAGTTTATGCACTTTTGAAAGTGAATGTAGGATCGGCGTCACCGGTGTATCCACATTATAAAAGTCAAAAATATTTTGTGCAAAAACCCCACTTTCCAAGCCCTCTTTCAATAAGGCAAATAGACCTTTTTGAAATAAGGCTGTGGGATCAGTTCTTAGAACACCATAGACATCTGTATCCTGTAACATTTTTTCAGGTGAATTACAGTATAATTCAGAATCTAGTCTGCTTTACGGACCATGATGTTTCTATTATCCTTAATTTCTCTAAGTACTTTAATTTATTTTTTAGAAAGATTTTTTTGTGTAGTTTTATTATTATGATCTAGTTTGGTAAATTCTTGTTCAATTATATCCTGAATATAATCCAGGATAAGAGGTCGTGATTACCGAACAGTGAAATATTTGCACTTGCTATGCTCGTAACAAGTAGTTTTAATTTTTTTTTAGTTGTTTTTGCCCAATAAATGAATTTGACTTTAAAATACAGTACTTGGTTTATCACCTTCTATTAGAAGTAGCTTTCCCTCTACTATAAAACAAGTAGTATTTAATACTCGCATATTCGTCCAAATAGCGAGTCAAATGTTAATCAATTAGTGATAGGCTCCTCCCACACACATCCAGCCATAAAATGAGTCTTTTTGGAACAGGGTGGAAGGGGGGGCTTTTTTGCATTTCTACTGCATAAAAACATCTTGCTTTGCTCCCCCCCTGGTGAAACCCTAATGGTGGGTTTACACGTCCCGATATCGGGACGATATCGGTATACAACGGCGCGGGAGCGCGCATTTTTTGACACTTTTCCCGATATCGCATCGGCGGTTTACACGCTGCGATATCGGGAAACAACGTCCCGACGATGTGTACGCCCACCAACCCAGTAACGACCATGTAACATGGGAGTTAATGGGTGATTTGCGAGTACACATCGTAGTTGTGCTGTTACACGCTACGATGCTGCTACAACGGCCATGCGATATCGGGCAGTTGAATAGCACGCTCATTCAACCCCGATATCGTTTTGGCATCGTTCCAGGATCGCGTTGTACGTTCAAACCGTACAACGCGCGCCCGATATCGGGTCCAACTCCCGAACCACGTCACTTTTGGTCGGAGTTGGACGCCGATATCGGGACGTGTAAACCCACCATAACAATTCAAGAGGCTCTCACTAAGGTGACAACATTGTTTACTGATGGGAGCTATCAATTTGTGTCAGATCGATAATGATCAACACATTACTCATGAGCACCTGCGATACTCATCGAGTAACGAGTACCGCGAATACTATAAAATCAGTGCGAATAGCAAGTAGTAACAATTACACTCGCCCATCGCTAGTCACAATTGAATGGGGTAGTAATTTGTGTTTTTTGTTTTAAAACATGTACCACTCACCTGCGTGAGACGGTGTGATTCTGCTCTCAACTCTCCCAGTAAAGTTATTTATTCAATTCTATAAAAGAAGGAATAAGATAATTTTCCTTTTCATTTATTACAGAATCACAGTCAATATCATTATTCTCATTGTGAGTTGCTTCTTTTTCCATAAAATGGCATTTCAGGATAATTTGTCTGGTGAATTTGTTAATGTCCAGCAAAGTTAAGAATAAATCAAATTCCCTGGTTTGCAAAAATCTGAGTCCTTTTGAAAGCACAAAAATATGTTCCTTTTGCAAAATTTGTGCCAAAAGATTCCATACTGGGCAGGATGATTTTAATTGCGCTTTCTCAAGCCTCCCTTTCTGATTGTTGATACGTCTTCCTGCCCTCCTGTGTCTTTTAAAGAATTTTATTTCTGTTCTTCTTAGCAGGAGGGCTACCTAAACTTTCTTCTGAGGATTCTTCTGACTCCAATGATGAAATTGTGTCAACTGAAGTTTTTGGATAGGCAAAACTGACTTTTCGTGGAGGTGATTTATCTTTATTTTTCATCGCTTTTTCTCGATCTTTAGGAGTTTTTGGTTTCTTATTATTTTTCTTTTGCCAAGAATAGATTGTATTCAAATCATAATCTTCACAGTGCCTAGGGTCACACTGGGTTATGGACCCACATTTCCAGGCAGCGCAAATACTGGACAGAGTTAATGGCAAGCGCTGCCTGGAAACAGAGGCCCATAGAGACCCATTGCTTACCTTAGGAGCAGCCACACACAGAGCTGCATGACGGACGCTTTTCAGGAGTGCACAGGAAAACGCTGCAGGCAGCGATTCCTGTGCGCTCCTGAAAAGCAGCCGCCCAGCAGCTCTGTTTGTGGCTGTTACTAAGGTAAACACAGGGTTTCTATGGACCCATGTTTCCAGGCAGCGCTTGCCGTTTACGCTGTTCGGTATTAGCAACGGCCTGGAAACGTGGGTCCATAACCCAGTGTGACCCTAGCCAGTCTCTTTTAAATGTATCTTTTTTACTTGTGTTATTTGATTAAAAAATTATCAATTTGTGTGTTCTGCTTTTTTTTTCCAATTCTCTGATGTTACCAGGTTTAGTGACCTGTTCTAACTGACCATAGATGTCATTCATTATATCTTGTGTTTTTTAAGTTCTTTTCTTCATATTTAATTATCAGTTTCATGAGGTCATTTGAACAGGTAGTGAGAATTTTATCCCAGTCTTCTGTGAAACCCTCAGATGTGCATCTATTATTTATCTGCAGCCCTCTTGGCATCATCTTTTTGGCTACATAATTACTAAGAAATTCTGTGTCAAAATATTTTTTCCTTAGTTTTCTTGGACTGTAATTCCTTAAACAATGATGTAAAATCTTTGTCTGCATCCTCCAGGTTCAAAGCTGTCTGACTGCCCCATGCAAAAATTGTTTTTATTTTTTTCTTTCTCCTATGTGTCTCATGTACATATTGTGAGGACTCTGTACCATCATTTGTGCTAGGCATGTTATGCAGTAGGGAGCACGACTAAGCCCAATCGCAGCACACTGTTTTAGGTCCTGTCCTCTGGTTTCCTCGTCTCAGCACGGGTCCTAGCTCGGCAGTCGCAGTAGCAAGCTCACAATGAGAGGGTTTTGATTCAGCTAATGAGTATCCAGCAGTACAATGAGATGTATAATGAGATTTTAGGTTAAAATGACCATTTATTTGAAAAAGCATTAAAAATGCATAAAAAAATGCACTTTATATGACAAGACGGGAAATTTTGAGCCCATCATAATAACAAATAGTTACTGAACACACTTTTTAGTAATATGAATGACGTCTTTAATCAGACTTTTTAAGGCTTTCTGAAAAAAGACTACATTCATAATACTGAAAAGTGTGGTCAGTAATTATTTGTTATTATGATGAGCTCAACATTTCCCGACCTCACTTTTTCTTGAGCTGGCTTCACACCATGATTTTCTGCTGTCAGGTTCTGTCTGGTGTTTTGCAGGATGCATCAGACAGAACCTAACAGGCCCGGACAAAACTGAACCGGAGGGCATATTTATTCCTGTTTTCTGCTGGAATCAGCAGCTGCCACTGTCCAGTGCTGCAATTTCAGCATAACGTCTGGAGGGGAGCTCTCCAGGTGCTGACATTTCAGTCGAGGAGCTCTCCAGGTGCTCAAATTCAACAGTGGCTGCTTTTAGCTCTTTCAGCACCCGGCGTCTGGGAACCGGTCCGATTTTGTTGGATCTGGCGCGATCCAGCGCCTATAGACTCCCATGTTATGGGATGCCGGATCGCGCTGGATCCGATTTTGTCAGATTTTGCCCTAAACACAAAAAATGATGCAAGCTCCGATTTTGTGTCTGGGGAAAAAAATGAAATCCCCTGGATCCACACAGCAAGGCGGATGGCAAATAGCTGCCATCCGGCCCCATCCAGAATCATAGGGATATAATAGGGGCCAAATCAGATCCGGGGCTGTCCGGTTCACTCAGGACAGCCCCGGATCCAAAAAATCGTGGTGTGAAGCCAAGTCTTATATCTATGACTACTATGGGAAATGCCCTTTCACAAACATCTGTACACCATTAGGTCCCAAAATTTCTTGTTTATTAACTTTGCATGACAGGCAGTCAGTACACATACATGAATTATCTCAAACTACACATTTTGGCCGAAATCGTAGCCTTATTTGTGTTCAAATGAGGATACATAAAAATGCTACAGATATAGTGGAATAGTTCAATCTAAAATTAACGCAATTGTGGCTTGAGCGCAGCTGTCCAGGGATTTCTTTAAGGGTACCATCACACAGTGCCACCTCGCCGCCGATGTCGGCGGGGAATCACGAGTGCGTGCATCCCCACCGACATCACCGGTGAGATGTTACACGTGGCAACTCGCCGGCATTCTCGCCGGCAAGTAGCGTTGACGAGCGCTCGCTGGGTTGCCCAGGAACCCAGCGACTGGTAACCCGCAAAGTTAAACATTGCAGGTCGCCGCGTTACACAGGGCGATCATGCCTGACCGCTCTGTTCAGATTGTCAGGTTTCACAACAGGAATAGAGGGTATTCTTTGAGCAACGATTACCTTGCCAACAATCAGAAACCTGCAACATGGCAACCTGGTAAATGCTACTGCCACTAATAACCATAGAATCTAGAGGCTTTGTACAGGAGGGTGGCTGTCAGTGGTGTGCCCATATGATCACTTGGACATACTGGTATGTACATTAGCGGGTATATCCTTGCAACTATGACATATAAATTGATTCAATGTCAAAAGGTGTTAAATGCAATAAAAAAATAAAGCTTTCCACTGAAATGGAAAAGGTCGTCCCCTACTATATTACAGAAATAAGCAGAAGTATGAAATAGTAAATGTAATTTAAATTGTCTATTGTGTGTTCTTGCATAATCTACTGAGGATTTTAGAGTTCTCTAATAGCTATTTTGTGTAAGCAAAAAATTCAAGTTTTAGCTACAGTATTTAGGAAAAAATAGTATACAATATTGTGTTAATCATGCTTTATTATATGTCAGATATGATATTTTTTTAATTTGACTAACAATTTTAAAAGACTGCACACTTTAATGCCATGTAGGTTTCCACCATGTTTCTTCACATAAGAAAACAGCAGTAAGGCAATGTCATAATTGAACAACTTCTTGTACTCAGTGTGACATTCCACATAATAGAAGTCAAAGTTTGAGCTGTGATATGATAGTTCAATTAAATGAGAGCTCCACTAAACTAATTAAGTATTTGAAATAGAAGATAACTGATGGCAAGACAACAGAAGGTGTATAGTACGACTGCGGCACAAAAAAATAAAAAAATAAAGATTTATGCATGTCAACATTTCAGAAATCATGCTCGTCATGTCCATTGTTGGGCTGAGGTTTCACAAAGTTTAGCTATGTGTATGTTCTCCATTTTCTATGTTTTTTTTAGTTCTTATTCCTTGTTATCATTGTAATAATGTAACGTATTTTAAACAATAATTTTATGATTTTAAATAGTATATGGTTTATTTTATGTAAATCAAGTTGAGTTTTTTCTTGTATATTTTCTTCCTGTTCATTTTTTGCTTATAAATATTATAAATTACATATGTTTTATTCTTTAATCCAGTAGGTAGCATAATTCTTTATATCTGCAAAATCACATGAACAGGTGAAGAGGAGAGTGAACAAAGTTATTACTAGATTGGTGAACTACAGTACCAAGCCAGGTTATCAAACTTGGAGTTACTCACTTTAAGGATGATCTACTTGCAATGTCAAATCTATGAAAGGAAGAACAATGCAGAGCCTTTCCGAGTCATCTTTTTACATGAAAGCCATCCACACTGAAAAGGAGTCATTCTCCACATCTAGACAAAAGAAGGGACTACATTTTAAAGATTGGAAGGTAATCCAGGAAGCTATGTAGAAAGGGGATCTGGAAGGACTAAAAAATGCAATGGGTCTTAAGTGCTTTTCTTATTTTTACTACAAGATAGGGAACTGTGCTCACCTGATAGAGTTGTGAGAGACACAACTTCTATAGAAGCATCAAATAAGCAGCTCCACAGTATGCAGACATCAAACGACGTGGTCCATGCAGCCTGCCATTCAAAGACATTTAGATCAAGAACTGAAGAACATGCGGTTTTGAAACATGTTAACCATACATCTTGATAAATCACCTATTTTTCACTCCTTGGTCTGAACTTTGTTGAATTGCTGGCACCACGGACCACATCCACTGTTTCCTGATTCAATTAATTTTTATTGAAATTACAACAACATAATAAGCTGAATGTAAAATGGTATAATTTGTTTGAAATGGATGCATTAATCAATAGGCAAATGAACATTGTACAAAATCCAAAGTGTTATCATTCTCAACAGATCCCAACATGAAAAAACAAAAAAAAAGAAAAAGGAACAAATTGTGAAATAGTAATTAAAATAATAAAAAATAAATTAAAATTAATAAATGAGTCTGGAGATCTCCCAAAACTATGCACAATTATACTTAAATCAGAATTTTACAGCCTCGTCAGCCAAAACCTCTCTATCTCAATAAAAAAAGAGTTAGGTATCTTGAATTACATGTGACCATAGTCTCATCACTCCGTATGTGTGTGCCAGAAGTCATTCCAGTGTTCCCATTCGGCTCTATAGTTGTGATATAAGTTGTTTCACATCGAAAAAGTGAATTCATATTCCACTGTTTCCTATCCTTTAATCCAGGAAACTTCTACTCCTTAGAAGTTGGCTGTAGTCAGTGAATGGTAAGTAGTTGAAATGGAATATTTAATTTAGCCCTGCAAGACTGAAATGTTGTTGCTAAAAAATGATGAGCCGCCACGTGTGACAGTTATTTGTGTATGTCTGTGAAAAACAGAGAATATGAACAAGTTTTGTACTTAATAAACATATGTTTCACCAGTTTTACCAGTAAAGATGATTTTATTTTTTTTATAATGGTTTTATAATGGACATAATTCTTACTTGCTGCTTTTATTGCTTTACATCTAGGGTTCCGATGCAATCTAAGGGTATGCAGCCTGAGTTGTAATTATTAGAGATGAGCGGTGTTCGACTCGAATTGTTCGCCAATCTCAAATTCGAGCTGTTTTTGGCGATGTTTGAGTCGTTCGTCGAATTAGAACAATTTGCTCTAAATTCGGCAGTTCGAGTTCATGTTCGATTTCAGTTCGATTTCAGTTCCGCAAGGTATATACATACTTTGTAGAACTGAAATGAAGTAAAATCAAGGGTTAAAAATAATAGAAATCGATACTCACCTCTCTAACTCTCTAATCCATCCAGCGACGCTTCCAGCACTGCCTACCTGTCGGAGATGTGATCCCGGCAGCATTTCCCGGTGAAATGACGAGTAGAGATGAGCCACCACCCTGCCGTTCGTGTTCGATTCGATTCGCCGAATCGACGGGGTGTTCGACGAATGTTCGTCGAATGCTCGCGAACACCGTCGAACATCCCGGAACACGAAAAAAACCAGGATTGTGGGGCTGTTTCACTTCCACAATGTATATACATACATTGTGGATGTGAAATAAAGTGAAATAAAGTGTTAAAAATAAAAAAATAATGTATGCTCACCTGTCCGCAGTCCACCGAAGCCTCCGGTATGGTCCTGTGTCTTACAGGACCTGTGGTGACGTCAGTTCTCGTGGGAACTCCGGTCACATGACCGGAGTTCCGCGAGAACATGACGTCACCACTGGTCCTATAAGCACAGGACCTTGCCGGAAAGCTTAAAATAGACATTTTTATGTTTTAGACACTTTCTTTAAGTAAAAGAAAGTGTCAGAAACATAAAAATGTGTATTTTAAGCTTTCCGGGAAGGTCCTGTGGCTTACAGGACCTGTGGTGACGTCAGTTCTCGCGGGAACTCCGGTCATTTTATTTCATTTCAGTTCCGCAATGTATGTATATACATTGTGGAACTGAAATTGACCACCACAATAGTGTTTTAGTGTGTTCGAGGGTGTTCGACGAACATTTGACGAACATTCGACGAACACACCGTCCATTCGACGAATCGAATCGAACTAGAACACTACTGTGGTGGCTCAACTCTAGTAATTATATAATACCTCATTCAAAAATCAGTATTTTGGAATCAGTATTTGTATGCCAAAGCCCGGAGTTAAATCTACAGACAAAAAGTATAATTGAATGAGTGACTCCTGTTATATGTTTTGGAGACACTCCATGTCAGGGCATATAAATACGGATAACATACTAATCAAAAATACTTATGTGTGAATGAGGCCTAAAGGGAATAACATCATACACATACCAAGAAGAACTCATCTCATTGGTGTTTGGGGTCTCAACAAAACATCTTGTAACAATTTGTAATTGCAATTATTTTGCAATTTCACCGCAGTTAAAAGTTTTTTCCATTTTCCTGTACACTATATGTTAAAATAAATGATTTCATTCAAAAGTACAACTTGTCCTGCAAAAAACAGGCTTCATATGTGTATATTGATGTAAAAACAAAAAAGTTATGTAGCAGCAAGGTCTATTTTTTTAAAGAAATCTCGAAAACTTATTTTTTTAGAGACTTAATGATTTTTAAGTTACTTTAGGGGACCTATATATGGAAAAACAAACAAAGTTAGACCATTTTAAAAACAGCGCCCCTCATCATAATCAACACTGCTTTTCTGGTAGTTTATTAACCCTTCAGCTGCTTTTCAGGAAGTAATGCAAAATGGCATGATGGGGGGGGAATGTTATTTTTACCACCTAAATGTTGCTAACTTCTGGTTAGGTCACTATAGCCAGCAGACTATGAGGCCGTTATTTTGCCATGATTTGTCATGGCAACCATCAGGACCACACAATCATGATCTCAGGATGCTGATAGGGTTAAAAAAGGACTCCCACACTCTGTTAACCATCTAAATGCTGTAGTCAATATTGCTAGGTTAAATCAGCCAACACTGATTGTGACTGATGAAGAAGTTCTACGAATTAGCATCCTTGAGGAGCAGGCAGAAGATCTGTCCACATGATTCAGAGAGAGAGGATACAGCAACAAGGCAATTACAAAATCTTATTTACATGCAAATAATACCCCCCGCAACGACCTCCTGTACAGTAATAAAAAGTGGATGTGGAGATATCACAACCGATAAGGTTCATATCCACTTACAATCAAGAGTGGGGGTCGATGAGTGAGATGTTGAACAGGTATTGGCTAGTCCTCCAGTTGGATCCTTTTCTGAGGGATTCATTGACAGAATATCCTATGATGACTGCAAGAAGGTCAAGAAACCTCAGAGACGTAATTGTGAAAAGCCATTGCATTCCCAAAACACCTAACACCTTCGGCTCTAGGGGCCCCTTCAAGGGCTTTTACCCTTGCGGCCATTGTGTGGCATGAAGCAATGTCATTTGCAGTCTCTCTTTTTCCTCCTCCGATGGCCAGAAGATCTACGACATTCGACCCTATATATCTTGAGGGACAATCAATGTGGTATATTATGCCACATGTGCTTTCTCACAGATATATGTCCGTATGACATGTAGGGAGCTAAGGAGGAGGGTGAGGGAGCACATGCTTGACATTGCTGCCGCCCCTGCCGTAAAGGACAAAACGACACTTAAGACATTGCCACACCATTTTTTACAATATCATAAAAGTGATCCCACATCCCTCAAGGTACGAGGGATTGATGTTGTACATGGGGAATAAGGTGTGGAAATGTCAGAAAAACCCTTGTACAATGTGAGTCCAGGTGGATAGTGTCCCTGGACACTCTGACACCTTGTGGACTAAACAAAAGTATAAGTTTTGCCCCTTTCCTTTGATCCAATGACGGCCAGCTGTCCATGTTACCATGCACCAGAATATTTATAATGACTAGTGATGAGCGAGTACTAAAATGCTCGGGTGCTCGAAGCTCGGGCCGAGCATCCCGAGATACTCGTGTACTCGGCCTGAGTACCGAGCCCAATGTTATCCTATGGGAGACCCGAGTATTTTTATGAAATGACTGCCGGCAGCATGTAGAAACCCTAAAAATGTCACAAAAGTCTCAGAAGAGTGCTAAAATGACATGGCAACACCATGGGGAAGACCCCTGGAAGCATTTCTCACTCAAAAGTCACAGCTGTAAACAATCTTGTCCGAGTTTCACGCCAATTTTACGGAGTCACCAGAAAACCTTCCAAAATGATACCAAAATGAATATTTAGGGTGGAATTGTTAAGGGCACATACCCAATAGTGAGATACAGCTGGTGTATGTTACTTTTTGTGATTACATGAAAGATTTTACGTGAAAACATTGTGCGGCACTCCGATGTCCCTGAGAAGAGACGTACATGAAGGCCTCTTGACATAGTGTGCCCATTTTGAGGAACTGGGTCTATTGTAGTATTTTTCTTTGCCAGGGCAGTCCAAAATTTGGAGGTTCACCAATGCCCCTGGATAGAGACGTGCATGAGGGCCTGTAAACCTGAAGTGCCCATTGTAAAGAAGTGGGTGTATTGTATTATAGCCCTTTGACAGGGCAGCCAAAAATTGGGAGGTTCAACAATGACCCATGCATACAGACATGCAGTAGGGCCTGTAAACCTCAAGTGGGTGTATTGTAGTAAAGCCCTTTGGCCAGGGCAGCCAAAAATTGGGAGGCTCCACATTGTCCCAGGATAGAGACGTGCAGGAGGGCCTGTAAACCTGAAGTGGGTGTATTGTAGTATAGCCCTTTGGCCAGGGCAGCCAAAAATTAGGAGGTTCAACAATGACCCATGCATACAGACATGCAGGAGGGCCTGTAAACCTCAAGTGGGTGTATTGTAGTATAAGCCCTTTGGCAGGGCAGCCAAAAATTGGGAGGTTCCACATTGTCCCTGGATAGAGACGTGCATGAGGGCCTCAAAACATTTTTCCCATTGAAAAGGAGCGGGTATCCTGTCGTTGTAATGCCCATTCAAAAAGAATGGGTGTAAAAATTTACCACTGGGGGTATACCTGAAACAACAGCCTAACTATTGTAACGGTCATCATGGTGGCACATGAGGAGAAGGAGGAGCAGTCCAGCGATTAGCCAAGGAAGAGGAAGACGACGTGGTGGATGATCCAGTAGCTGACCCAACCTGGCAGGAGGATATGCAGAGCGAGGACAGCAGTGCACAGGGGGAGGGAGGCGTAGCATCCCAACAGGCAGTACGAAGCAGGGTCGGGTACGCAGGCAGAAGGCAGGCAACCGCTCCCCGGAACAGCAACACGACACAAGGTGCGTGTGCAAATGTTAGGTCTTCCCGAGTCTGGCAGTTTTTTAAGTTGGCTCCAGATGACTCTAAAAAGGCCATTTGCAACACCTGCCATGCCAGCAGCAGCAGGGGTACGAAAACTAGCAGCTTGACCACCACCAGCATGATCAGGCACATGTCAGCCAAGCACCCGACTTTGTGGGAAGTACAACAGAGTCGAGGAGCGGTGCTTGCTGATGTCACTGCTACGTCTTCGCGTGTTGTGCGTGCGAGCCAATCCCCTGTACATGCTGGCCGCGAACAAGCCTCCG
The DNA here is from genome assembly GCA_033576535.1 of Allobates femoralis. NCBI lineage: Eukaryota > Metazoa > Chordata > Amphibia > Anura > Aromobatidae > Allobates > Allobates femoralis. The sequence continues at coordinate 166,879,717 of JARQOC010000001.1, read as the reverse complement.
ACCCTGCACCTGAAGTTGCCCACGCACAAATAACCCCACCATCAAGCACGTCCTTGTCCCAGCGCAGCGTTAAATTATCCATTCAGCAAACATTTGAACGCAGGCGCAAATACGCTGCCAACGCCCCACATGCCACAGTCCTGAAGTATCACATTTCGCGACTCATAGCGCTAAAAATGTTGCCTTTCCGGCTGGTGGAGACGGAAGCATTCCGTGACCTGATGGCGGCTGCTGTCCCACGTTACTCGGTCCCTAGCCGCCACTACTTCTCCAGATGTGCCGTCCCTGCATTGCATAACCACGTGTCCAACAGCATCACACGTGCCCTGAATAACGCTGTTTCAGCCAAAGTCCACCTAACCACAGACACGTGGACAAGTGCTTGTGGGCAAGGCCGCTACATCTCCTTGACAAAACACTGGGTTAATATTGTGGAGGCTGGGACACAGTCTGAGCGAGGGACGGAACACGTCCTTCCCACAGCAAAGATAGCAGGCCCTACATCTGTCAGGGTTTCACCGACACTCTACAGCTCCGGAATGTCATGCTCTTCAGCCTCCTCCTCCTCCTCATCCTCATCCACTGTACCCTCCACACCAGTCCCAAGCTGGAAGCACTGCAGCACTGCCTCTGCGAAGCTGCAACAGGCTATGCTGAAGCAAGTCTGCATAGGTGACAAACCCCACAATGCAGAAGAGGTGTGGACAGCTCTGAAACAGCAGGCAGATCACTGGCTCACACCTCTGAACCTAAAGCCAGGAAAGGTCGTGTGTGACAATGTCCGGAACCTGGTGGCAGCTTTGAGGCGAGGCCAGCTGACGCATGTTCCATGCGTGGGCCATGTGCTCAACCTGGTGGTTCAGAGGTTTCTAAAGTCATACCCAGAGCTGTCTGAACAGCTGGTAAAATTTCGCCGTCTGTCTGCACATTTTCGCAAGTCACCTGCTGCTTCAGCCGGCCTTGCCGGCTTTCAGCGCCGTTTGTGTCTTCCGGCCCACAGACTGGTGTGTGATGTCCCCACGCGTTGGAATTCAACTCTGCACATGTTAGTCAGGATATGTGAGCAGAAGAGGGCAGTTGTGGACTACCTGCATCACCTAAGCCGTCGGGAAATGGGTCAAACTCCACACATAACACCTGAGAAGTGGAGATGGATGTCCGACCTATGTACCGTCCTCCAAAACTTTGAGGACTCCACCAAGATGGTGAGCGGCGATGACGCCATTATTAGCGTCACCATACCACTACTCTGCCTTCTAAAACGGTCTCTGCTCAAAAACAAAGAGGATGCATTGCAGGCCGAGCGCGATGACTTGGAGCAAGAAACAGTAGTGGGTGTGTGTGAAAACACACAGCCCAGCCTCATATCATCACAACATGCAGTGGAGGACTATGACGAGGAGGAGGAGGATGAAGACATGGAGCAACTCTCTGGCCAAATTGAGGATATGACATGCACACCAGTCATACCCTTGATTCTGCGTGGCTGGCCAGAGGACAGTGGAGATGAGGAGGAGGAGGAGAAGGAGGAGGACAGCATGTTCAGTCATCGTGTTGGTCTGGATACTGAAGTGATGGCTGTTAAGAGTCTGGCACACATGGCTGACTTTATGGTAAGCTGCCTGGCTCGTGACCCTCGCGTTCACAACATCTTGGCCGACAATCAGTACTGGTTGGCAACACTGTTAGACCCACGCTACAAGGAGAACTTTATGTCTCTCATTCCTGAGGCGGAGAGGTCAGCCAAAATGCAGCATTTCCAGAAGGCCATAGTCACGTAAGTAGGCAAATCATTCCCCTCAAAAAACGCTAGCGGCATAGGTCAGGAATCGGTGGACAACCAAGGCGTACGGCCGAGAGGGGCACAAGTCCAATCCGCCAGAGGTAGGGGAACAGTCTTTACAATGTGGGACAGTTTTCTCAGCCCCTCATGTACCACAGCCCCTGAGGTGCGGGGTAGTGCCACAAGAAATGCTAAGTTTGGCCAGATGCTGAAGGAGTACCTTGCAGATCAAACAACTGTACTGCTAGATTCCTCTGTGCCTTACAATTGTGTCTCCAAGCTGGACACGTGGCATGAATTGGCTCTCTACGCCTTGGAAGTCCTGGCCTGCCCTGCCGCTAGCGTTTTGTCAGAGCGTGTTTCCAGAGCCGCAGGTGGAATCATTACTGATAAACGCACCCGCCTGTCAACTGAAAATGCTGACAGGCTGACTCTGATCAAGATGAACAAGGGTTGGATTGGGCCAGACTTCACCACACCACCACCAATTTTGTTATGGGAATTTGCCATGTACCTCCACTCACCCATGGGTACACACTTCTGGACTTCCGAGTGTCCAAGTGTGGGATCAGTAATGTCCGTGGACGTGTACTCGGCCTGGTGGTAGGAAGGAGGATCAGGTTGGGAAATGTGCGGTGCAGTATCACGGCTACTGACACTTGACCGTGTGGAAGACAGGGTGTTTGTGGAGGTGCCCATCTGACTTGAAGCATTATCCGCTATCCAAGTAACAACCTGTTGACACTGGTGTTGGTTCAAGAGCGGTGTACTTTAGCGGGCCCCAAGAATTTGGGACAGGACGTGTGAGCGAGTAGATGTGCCCCTTTCTTGTTACGAAATTAGTGCTTGCACACGACCTCGGCCTCTGCCTGCACCACCATCACATTCACTTCCTTCTTCCTTGCCAACGCCCTTGCGCATTTTGCTTGTATACAGCGACACCAGTCTGGTGACTGTAATGGTCACAGAAGAGTAGGATTTTAGTCCCTAACCTGTATCAATGTAGTAAGTACACCAGTCTGGTGACTGTAATTGTTACAGAAGAGTAGGATTTTTGTCCCTAACCTGTATTAAGGTAGTAAGTACACCAGTCTGGTGACAGTTCAGATCACAGGAGATTAGGATTTTAGTCCCTAACCTGTATTAAGGTAGTAAGTATACCAGTCTGGTGACAGTTCAGATCACAGGAGATTAGGATTTTAGTCCCTAACCTGTATCAATGTAGTAAGTACACCAGTCTGGTGACTGTAATGGTCACAGAAGAGTAGGATTTTTGTCCCTAACCTGTATTAAGGTAGTAAGTACACCAGTCTGGTGACAGTTCAGATCACAGGAGATTAGGATTTTAGTCCCTAACCTGTATTAAGGTAGTAAGTACACCAGTCTGGTGACAGTTCAGATCACAGGAGATTAGGATTTTAGTCCCTAACCTGTATTAAGGTAGTAAGTACACCAGTCTGGTGACAGTTCAGATCACAGGAGATTAGGATTTTAGTCCCTAACCTGTATTAAGGTAGTAAGTACACCAGTCTGGTGACAGCTCAGATCACAGGAGATTAGGATTTTAGTCCCTAACCTGTATTAAGATAGTAAGTACACCAGTCTGGTGCCTGTAATGGTCACAGATTATTAGGATTTTAGTCCCTAACCTGTATCAAGGTAGTAAGTACACCAGTCTGGTGACAGTTCAGATCACAGGAGAGTAGGATTTTAGTCCCTAACCTGTATTAAGGTAGTAAGTACACCAGTCTGGTGACAGTTCAGATCACAGGAGAGTGGGATTTTAGTCCCTAACCTGTATCAATCTAGTAAGTACACCAGTCTGGTGACAGTTCAGATCACAGGAGATTAGGATTTTAGTCCCTAACCTGTATCAATGTAGTAAGTACACCAGTCTGGTGACTGTAATGGTCACAGAAGAGTAGGATTTTAGTCCCTAACCTGTATTAAGGTAGTAAGTACACCAGTCTGGTGACTGTAATGGTCACAGATTATTAGGATTTTAGTCCCTAACCTGTATCAAGGTAGTAAGTACACCAGTCTGGTGACAGTTCAGATCACAGGAGAGTAGGATTTTAGTCCCTAACCTGTATTAAGGTAGTAAGTACACCAGTCTGGTGACAGTTCAGATCACAGGAGAGTGGGATTTTAGTCCCTAACCTGTATCAATGTAGTAAGTACACCAGTCTGGTGACAGTTCAGATCACAGGAGATTAGGATTTTAGTCCCTAACCTGTATTAAGGTAGTAAGTACACCAGTCTGGTGACAGTTCAGATCACAGGAGATTAGGATTTTAGTCCCTAACCTGTATCAATGTAGTAAGTACACCAGTCTGGTGACTGTAATGGTCACAGAAGAGTAGGATTTTTGTCCCTAACCTGTATTAAGGTAGTAAGTACACCAGTCTGGTGACAGTTCAGATCACAGGAGATTAGTATTTTAGTCCCTAACCTGTATTAAGGTAGTAAGTACACCAGTCTGGTGACAGTTCAGATCACAGGAGATTAGGATTTTAGTCCCTAACCTGTATTAAGGTAGTAAGTACACCAGTCTGGTGACAGCTCAGATCACAGGAGATTAGGATTTTAGTCCCTAACCTGTATTAAGGTAGTAAGTACACCAGTCTGGTGACTGTAATGGTCACAGATTATTCATATTTTAGTCCCTAACCTGTATCAAGGTAGTAAGTACACCAGTCTGGTGACAGCTCAGATCACAGGAGATTAGGATTTTAGTCCCTAACCTGTATTAAGATAGTAAGTACACCAGTCTGGTGACTGTAATGGTCACAGATTATTAGGATTTTAGTCCCTAACCTGTATCAAGGTAGTAAGTACACCAGTCTGGTGACAGTTCAGATCACAGGAGAGTAGGATTTTAGTCCCTAACCTGTATTAAGGTAGTAAGTACACCAGTCTGGTGACAGTTCAGATCACAGGAGAGTGGGATTTTAGTCCCTAACCTGTATCAATCTAGTAAGTACACCAGTCTGGTGACAGCTCAGATCACAGGAGATTAGGATTTTAGTCCCTAACCTGTATCAATGTAGTAAGTACACCAGTCTGGTGACTGTAATGGTCACAGAAGAGTAGGATTTTAGTCCCTAACCTGTATTAAGGTAGTAAGTACACCAGTCTGGTGACTGTAATGGTCACAGATTATTAGGATTTTAGTCCCTAACCTGTATCAAGGTAGTAAGTACACCAGTCTGGTGACAGTTCAGATCACAGGAGAGTAGGATTTTAGTCCCTAACCTGTATTAAGGTAGTAAGTACACCAGTCTGGTGACAGTTCAGATCACAGGAGAGTGGGATTTTAGTCCCTAACCTGTATCAATGTAGTAAGTACACCAGTCTGGTGACAGTTCAGATCACAGGAGATTAGGATTTTAGTCCCTAACCTGTATTAAGGTAGTAAGTACACCAGTCTGGTGACAGTTCAGATCACAGGAGATTAGGATTTTAGTCCCTAACCTGTATCAATGTAGTAAGTACACCAGTCTGGTGACTGTAATGGTCACAGAAGAGTAGGATTTTTGTCCCTAACCTGTATTAAGGTAGTAAGTACACCAGTCTGGTGACAGTTCAGATCACAGGAGATTAGGATTTTAGTCCCTAACCTGTATTAAGGTAGTAAGTACACCAGTCTGGTGACAGCTCAGATCACAGGAGATTAGGAATTTAGTCCCTAACCTGTATTAAGGTAGTAAGTACACCAGTCTGGTGACTGTAATGGTCACAGATTATTCATATTTTAGTCCTTAACCTGTATCAAGGTAGTAAGTACACCAGTCTGGTGACTGTAATGGTCACAGAAAAGCTTGGATTCCGATCTGGATCACCCTGCCTATATCCTCCTAGATTAGTCCTGAGAAGGACTGTTGTGGTCAGCACAGCAGTAGTTTGCAGCCCTGCTCCGGATCTACCTATGAGGGCCGCAAATCTGTCCCTAAGCAGCAGCAGACACTCTCCCTACACTCACTGTCTGGATGCCTGTGTGCAGAGCACAGCGCGGCCGGGTCTTATAAAGGCTCGGTCACACTGTGCAGGCCGGCCAATCACTGCAATGCCACAACTAACAGGGCTGTTGCATTGCAGTGGTCTGCCAGCCAATCCCTGCATGTGGGCTGGCTCTCAAAAGAGCACCAACATGCAGAGATGACGACCACGAGCACAGCACGAGTATCGCGAGATTACTCGGTGCTCGCCGAGTAGCCCGAGTACAGTGATACTCGTGCGAGTACCGAGCAGCGCAGAGCATACTCGCTCATCACTAATAATGACTGTTTCATATTTTATTATATTACTGTATGTTATATTTGGGTACTTTTGTAGGTTATGAGAATTACGCCTGTATGGGGACATATAGCCTATTACCCAGGATTTGGCATCTACAGCAGTTTATCACAGTGGAGGAAGAGAAGCCTCTCTATGACAAGAATTGGATAATTGCATATGAAGGAGGAATAAGAGAAGAAGAAGAATGCGTGGTCTCCTAAGTGATGCGTCCCGGTGGCCGCGCATGCGCAATTGGTGATGACACTGGTCGGGGGGCGGATACCGCTACTGGTGAAGCGCAAGGCGTTATTTCCAGTCACGAGGTTGCCGTGCCCGGTGCGGCATTTAAATATAAGGTGGGCTAACTCATTAGTAACCATCCCTTGATGAAGTGACAATTGTGACACACAAGGACACGAAACGTATGTTGGGGTGGTCACGGGGATTCTTCTCCTCCAGTGTCCAGTGCAATAGGTGACAGGATGCTTCTCAATGGCTAACTGACATTGTTGTAACTTTTTATCTTTTTTGGGCTACACTTTGGCTTGATTGTAAAAAAAAAACCCTGCTGCAGGACTTTATTGAGGACTTTTATCCCTATGTACTACATGCACTTTATGTATGGGTAATCCAATCTACCTTACAGATCTGTAATATGAATGGAATGTAAACAATGTTTACAATGTAAAAATAACCTGTACAATGTAAACATAATCCTTTTGGGACTATACTTTTGTCTTTGTGATTGGGCACTGTCCTCCACTTTGTGCCTTCTTACTGGGAAATAAAGCTCTTTTAGTTGCATAATTTGAGTTTATTCTCTTTTTCTCTTATCATAAATGATGAAGAAGATCGTCAACTATATCAATGATTGAGTTTTAACCAGAACAGAAGAAAACCAGATTTCAGTAATGTGTCACTTTCTAGTGTTCTTGTTTAATATACTAATATTTTATGAGCAGGAGATTATCGCTAGAGGACTAGTTTGTTCATGCCATGTAGTCTTTCTGCTCAGTGTAACCCCGCCCCACTGATTAGCAGTGGTGTGTCAATGTACACTGCACACAGAAAGTTGCTGAATAGAGCTGTAGATGGGACAACACAGAGCTAAGATTAATGAAACTGCTAGATCTACAGCAGAGAAAACGATTTTATCAAAACTGCACCCAGCAGATGAGTAAGCGACATATGTGACAAAAATTTTTCTCTGTCCTTACATCATGCTGCTCTCGGATTACATAGAAAAAAACCTGGTAACAGAATTCCTTTAAAACTTGTTCAATACAGTTTTAGGGGCCTCAGAGTGTTAGATACACATTATCTGTGCAATTGGAGACCTTTCAGTGTTGATATTCATGGCAAATTGATTCACCACAATTGACATTTTTTGTAAAATTCGGCAAAGCTCGGGAATTTTATTTTCGAGTAATCTGCTCATCTCTACTACTGAAAAATACAACTCCTCCAGAAAATAACAGTTATACAACTATGTTGCAGAAAAAATAAAGTTTTGGCTACTGGAATTGAAAGAAAAAATGAGAAATAATATGGTTTGTCATAAAGACCAAAAATTGTTGTGATGATTATAGGTTCAGTCTTATAAGCAGTAACTTTACTGGTAAAGTAAGAGAACTGAGAAGTCATTGTATATGAGTCCCACCAGTCTCATTTTAGCAATGCTTGTGTTCAGGGGCAAAATATATCCAGTAAAAGTATTTTGGCCGAAGCAGTGCCTGACTGATATATACCGGTCTTAGGGCCTTATCACATCAGCGGTTAAGCACTGATCGTGCCAGTTGCGGTGAAAAAACGCAACTGCCGCGATTACCGCATAACGGCCGCACTTGCGGTTCACCTGCAGCAAGCCCCATGCAATGTCTTTGGGGCTTGTGGTAAGAGTGCGGCAAGTGCGGCTCTGGCACTTGTGGCAGATGTGGCCGCAAAAAAACTGCGGCTGACCGCGTTTTTTTCACGCCAGTATCTGCCGCAAGTGCCGACACCGCAACTATACCACACTTGCCGCACCTGCAGCAAGTCCCATAGACATTGCATGGCGCTTGCTACAGGTGAACCGCAAGTGCGGCCGTTATGCGGTAACCGCGGCAGTTGCATTTTTTCACCGCAACTGCCGCGATCAGCGCTTACCGCTGATGTGAAAAGGCCCTTAATGATGTTGTAAGATGTTAGATTTTTCTGCATAAAAACATTGTAAAATCACTTTCACCAATAATATGACTGTGATAACATAATTTTTTATTTTCATTTATTAAATTACTCAAATCTCATAATCTTATTTTCCGATACAGTCAGTTAAACTAATTTTCTCACATATCTTTATGAAAACAAGCTAAAACTGACTAATATTTTATAAACAGGCAATGTCATGATTAAAAAAAAGTCAGAACATAAATCAGAGAAAAAATAATCTTTATTATAAAAACAAAATACCCAGGGTGGAAATAATTCAGTTATCCATAGTTTAAATAGCCCAATTTAAGCAACAGATATATACAAAACATGTATTTTTTTATTAAAAGTATTACAATGCACCTTCATAGACCATTTTTTTTACATTTTTAGAACTTTAAGGCAACATTTACATTACACTATTTTGGATCAGTTTGTGCAAGCCCAGACCTGGGGTGTGCCCGGCCTATCTATCTACCATACTATGGCTCTGAACAACCCATTTAAGGATGAGCAAATTGATTCTCAATGTACCAAATTAATTTAAATTTACCAAATTTATGGATGTAGCAAATTCGAGTTTTTGAAATTTGTTTCGTGAAAATTCAGCATAATAGAAATCAGTCAGCCACCATTTTGGGGTGACAATTCATATTGGGGGTTAAAATGCAATATAATTCATACTATATAGTCTCTAACATTATCATGCTGCTGTTGCTCACTGCTTATCATTTTTTTTCTCCTCTTCAATGTACGTTGGCAAATCTAGTGCCAGCTAGGCGACATGTGCCACCTGACATGACGTTTTGGAATGACACTTGTCATGATACCAGAATGCATGTTGAGACCCAGCTGGCGCTGTAAGTGACAAAGAAGGACCAGCAGGCACTTGCATCTGAAGGGAAAGAGGAGCAAAATTGTTTAATTCTTTTAACCTTTTTATTAATGTATCCATTTATTATATTTTTAGGCAGGGAGACTTCAAAGAATAATAATGTTATTGCTTCAATAGCAATTGAGACTCACTGAATAAGCACTAATTACATGACATGCAAATCAAATTTCTTGGCTAATTTAAAGGAAATCGAAAATTTCAAATGTTGGCAGATTTACTCATCTTTAGTCACCCTCCTTTCAAAATACATTTGCATACATCAATAATAAATGTAAATATAAGAAATTTTGTAATATATCTTTATGTGATAAATATGAATTTTTCTCAACACTTTTTCTTCTCCTCCTTGCCCTTTGAATTCATCAGTCATGCTGAAAAATAACTGATGTTCATCTTACTCATAATAAGACAGACTGCCATCTTACTTAACAGTCAGGTTACAGCTACCAATAATCGTTCATGGAGAAGGAAAGAGTAGATGGAGAAATCAGGTACCAAAATAACAGATCTTGCTGAGGCTTTCTAATATGTGTGTTTATCTAACTCCATAACTGGATTAACAATTACTTACTGTACTTATTTCAGTCCTGCTGTATAAGGTTCTCCATATTTATATGGTTATTAAAAAGATACAGGCCTGTGGCAATGCCTTATGTCTCTGTACTTTGTATTGGATACATCAGAATAGCTATTATCCACACTCAAGCTGAAAGATTATTTTTTCAATACCTGTAATCTTCAGATATAGTGTTATTCTTTATGTATACACTCAGCTTATTTTGAAAATTCCTCAGAAAGTGCAGATATGCTTTAAAAGATTTATTGCTAATGTATTTATGCTAGATACTAAAATAGGATATCTTCAAAGGTATGGTAGAATTCATGCCACAGAAAACAGTTGTTTTGGCAGCACAAATAATATTATCTACACAGTATAGAGCAGGTGCATTTCATATTATAGCTTATAGGTGTAAAAGTATAGGTGAACAAATTAGGCAAAATGTGTCAACCTAAAATGATCAAAAAAGATTGATTTAAGGTGTTATCCAGGATTTTTATAATTAAAAAGTGCCTAAACATTAACTGGCAGGTAGCTGCCACCTACCTGCCTGTTATGCCCGGCAGCAGTCACCGCCATTCACCTGCAGCACAAAGTGGTCACAGACCGCTCCTGCTGGGAACATCATGCAAAAAGAGCAGAAGCGGCTTTTCTACTCTACTCTGTGGACGTACATACATAGCCAATGTTGTGCTGACTGACAGCCGGCTCCCCACTAATTGATTAGTTGTCAATCAGCATGACATTGGCTATGCGCCCATCTAGAGAGGGTAGAAGTGACCCCTCTGTAATTGTGATTTTGGTGGAAGCGGCAAAATCACAGACAGGAGTGATCTCAGACTGCTACATGTCGGTGGTGAATGGTGCCGGGCATAACAGGCAGGTAGGTGCCAACTACCTGCCTGTTAGTGCTTAGGCACAATGTTTTTTATTTATAGATCCCAGATAACCCCTTTAAGCTAGGGATGTACAGTGGGTTGCTCTCTTGGGGCATAAGATCACAATATTGCATTACTGAAATTACAACTAATTAATGTGATCTTGCTGGAATGTATTTCTACGCACTGTAATATTATGGTTGTTGTAACATGTGGGTCACAAAGCAACCACATTCACTACCATGTATCATCACAATATCATGATGTTATGTCATGCTCTCTACCATGTAACCCCAGTATAAAACAAACAGGATATCCTATTCTGATGGACGTAATTTCCATAATTTACTGCTAATCTAAGAGTGTACTTACAAATTTAGGAACATTTTTATATTAAAATAAAGATTGACAAAGCTTTCTAAATTAAAATGGAAATTAATATATTAATGAATTAGAATTCTTAAAAGATCTAATAGTAAAAATAAAATATAACCTAACAACTAAAGGCCCTATTACACGGTACAAAATCGTGAACGATATTGCTGAAATGTCACAGGTTTGGAGTCGTTGAAACTACATTGTTAGTACGTCATTTTGTGTAACACCGAGATTTGATTACGATAAATTGTTGGATCGTTGATCGCAGATTTGAGAACAAGATCTCAAATCAAACAATCAACGATCAGCCAACCTGCAGCATCGTTCTGTGTGACACCGCGATAACGATGTCGTTAACAACTTTGCCTATTCACAGCAGCGAGCAAGTATCGTTCGCTGGGTTGTGTGAACGATAGCTGCTCGCTACATCGTTGGTGCATCTTCAACGATATCTATATGTGTGACATCTCACCAACAAAGTCAAACAGATGTCCTAACGACCGAGATCGTTGGTGATATCTTAACAACATTACAGAGTGTAACGGTACCTTTAGCCTAATTTTAGATCTATTTGCACAACTAGAAAACCAGTAAAAATGTCTGTCCTTCTTAAAAATAAATAACATAAGGATAAAACACACAAAATTCTTTTGAACTCATTAATAAATGGAAAATAGGCATTTTTCATTTAAAGGTCTTATTTAAGACATACACACACAGGCGTCAAGAACGCCGCAAAAAAATTATTAATAGAGAGAATTCAAGTTAAGAGAATATCTGTTGCTTTTCAATCTTATTCTTCACTTTTTTTATCAAATCTCACCAGAAGAATAACCTGCAATAGAAACCAAGGAAAAGGAAATCTCAATCTGTAGGACTTGACTTTTAGATTATAACACCTACACAATTGCTTCACAAGTCATCAGGGAAGAAAAGCAAACTTGTCCAATTTTTAATGAAATCCAGACTCTGTTTCATCACATTCTATGAAATAACAGTCACCTGTGTGCAGAAATGTATATTAAGATTGTAACTCTGTGTGGGTTTACTGTTTGTAGCTTCATATAGAATTAGATAGAGTTTTACCGATTCGTTAAATATGACCTTTACTGAATTTATATGGGGCAATATTTATGTGGCTATAGACTAAAATAACCTGTTAGGCTTTTTCTTCCAAGTCACTCTCAAACAGGTGTAGACCTTCTCTGAAATATAACTGAGCAGAGCTAATGCAGTTCAACACCTCTTGCAAAGAAGTCATAAGGGTTTCATTTGACATTGTAATCTTGCAATGCTCTTGTGCTTCTTGAAGTATCGAAAACCGAATAGAGGTTTCATCCAATCTGTACAACATGTTTCTAAAGGATGAAAATGGGAAATATAAAAATGTTATTGCAAGGTAAGTTTCTATGAATATACAGGCTTATAATATGAACCACATTTAGAAATGTTGCCATAGACTGACATTATGGATTTAACTGAACACTAATATCCTGATTTAAGTTGTTTTTTTGCGCTCCGGTCATGACAAAGGTGTAAGATGTGTCACACTTATTGAGGTGTGCACTTCTTAGGGTCCCATTACACTTGGCGAAGTTCCAGCGATCCCGACAACGATAAGACCTGGTTGGGATCACTGGAGCGTCGCTACGTGGTCGCTGGTGAGATATCAAACAGTCAGATCTATTCAACAACGCAGCAATGATACGGCGACCTGTATAACGACCTCAGCGGTCATTGGGACCCTGTCACAAAGCAGCTAGTCTGACGACTCAGACCTACGTGACTGAGTTCTGAGTCGCCAATGAGGTAATTGTTAAAGCATCAAACAAACTGATGCATGCTGCCTAGCGGGAACCCAACGATCAAAAAATGGTCCAGGCCATTTCGACACGATCGTCGATGTCACAGTGGCTGCCCGGTCACTGCTACATGTCAAACATGGAGAGATCGCTGGTGAGGTCACTGTTGCGTCACAAAACCTGTGACATAGCAGCAATCTCTCTAAAATTAGAAGTACTTCCAGTAATAAATTATAGTCAATATGTCGAGCCATGGTGCATCATGTTCTCTTCTATTAAGGTTCACCCACACCATAAAGAGTTTTAGAGAAGGGATAAAGAGCATCAATATTGTTATGCATCTGTGAGTAGCACACAAATGTTACTTTTTGTGCTGTAAAATTGACCTAAATATTTTAATGTATTCCTCCTTAGGATTGCAAAAAAAGGCACAAGAAGATATGTAAATTTAATAAAAACAGCTTTAACTCTGGAACAGCTTTTCCTGGAACCATTTCCTTGTTTACAATAATATTGTTTTCCTAGTATTTGCTTTGGTGAAAATTGGTTGCACTTAAGGTACCTTTACACGCCGCCACAACAGGATGCATACAACCCGCTACAGGCTACAAATGTAGCTTGTGGCGCCAATATCGCCCGTAGTAGCGGCATCTGAAGACGGGACGACACAGCCGGCTACAGATACATCTGTATCCGTGCACTGCCCATAAACAGATGGCAACATCGCCGATTGTAGCGAGCTGTATCGGCGTGTAAAGAACCCACAGAAGGGAACTCTGGACACCCGGCGATGTAGCTGCAATGTAGCTAAGGCGTCACCCAGGCTCCGTGTTACCGCGCCCCATCTGCGATCATTGGTGGAAGCTCCTGCATGACGATTGGTAGTCGCTGCATAGGGCGGCATATTTAAGGAGCTGACCAGTCACACTACACAATTGCTCGAGCGTGCTGTATTAACCAGCCTCCTGCGATGCCTGCCCAATCATGATGTTCTGGCTTTGTCCTATCACCGTACGGACGTCTTGTAATCCACAATTGTGGCACGCCTATGTGCTGTCCCTGCTGCACCAGGTCCATCCATATTAGCTTGTTGTAGCGTTGTGTAAATGAGGTACGCTGAGCTACAAGATGGCTACTTGAGACACCCGGCGATGTAGCTAGCTGTAAATGTAGCGTACCTTGTGGCGGCGTGTAAAGAGGGTGCGTTTCCCGTTTGTAACCGTTTGGCCGTGCTCGTGCACGTGAAGTAGCAGTTGGTATCCATCCTGTTGTGGCGGCGTGTAAAGGTACCATTAGTGTTAAATGAAGCAAAATTAAACTCTACCAGTTTGGAGGCTATAGCCCATGAAAACACAGTATTCACTAAAAATAAATAACTGAAAAAATATGGCAGGTCATGTGGGACTTAGCTAGCAAAACATTTTTGACACAAGTCAGCAGAATCCCTAAGGCTAGGGCCACATTAAGATTTGCAGCGCTGCCCGGGAGTTGAGCTAAAAACTTAGTGTTTTGCAGCATAAACGCAGTGCTACCGCCATGGTAGCGCCGCGTTAACGCTGCCCATACTTACTTATGGAGGCCCCGCCCCTAATGCAACATCAATGCCAGCATTAAGTGTTTCCTAACGCAAGAAAAGACGTTACAGAAAGTGTCTTTTCTTGCATTAGGAAATACTGTGATATTTGCATCCGATGCCGGCGTTGATGTCACGCTAGGGGCGGGACCTCCAAAGGTAAGTATGGGCAGCTTTAACGTGTTGCTACCATGGTGGTAGCACCCTGTTTATGCTGCAAAACACTAAGGTTGGCTTCACACCACATTTTTTGTGATCCGGGACTGTCCGGTGTGATTTTGGCCCCTTTGTATCCCTATGGGGTCGGATGGGACTGGATGGCAGTGATTTGCCATCCAGTTCTGTGCTGTCAGGGAGGATCCGGCAGCATTTTCTTTTTGGTATGCCAATTGCATACCATGACAGTCGCATACGCAATAGGCATACCATGACAGCCGCTGTCCCTGGTGCTGAAGCTCCAGCATGATAATATCACGCTGAAGCTTCAGGACCCCGGAAAGCTCAGGGCTGAAGGATAGTGGCTTCACAGTACTGTAAAATCACCCGACAATTGCCGGGAGCAGAAAAATAAAGAAATTAACCACTGCACTGTCTTGGTGTGTTGTCACCATATATACATAGTGTCTATATACTCTGTGTATACATGATGGCAGCACACCCACAGCAATTTAACTCTTCTGACACCGGCTTGTAATAGCCACATCTGCAGGCTCTGTGCCAACATATAGTGTAGAGCATGCAGAGGGGGTTAAAATGAATAATAACATACATAACTGTATTATTTAGATTTCTAACTGAGTTTATAAAACAATAATGTTTCAGCACTGCTGTGACAGCGCTGGAACATTATTGATTACTGCACAGGGAAAGCGATACATTCAAACTCGCTGGCTTTGACAGCCGGCAAGTTTGAAGCAATTTTAACAGCACACTCATGCGAATATCGCACAGTGTGCTGTATGGGGGCGAGAAAATTTCGCCCCATAGACTTTCATTGCCCTCTCGCACATGAGAATTGCGTGCAGTCGTAGCATGCTGCGACTCGCAATTTGAGTTCAGTGCGGGGGACTCGCACCAGTGTGCCCTGCCTGATAGGGCAACACTGGTCCGAGTGTAATGCGAGTTTCCCTCGCATTGCACTCGCGTGAGTTTCTCGCACAGTGTGCCTTCAGCCTAATTGAAAGATTGACACCTCTTCTAAATTTTGGAGACACTCCTGGTTTTCAAAGGACTCATAGACATGCACAATTTGGCATAAAAATCGTTTTAAGTACAATATATTAACAAAACTATTAGGACCCATATAATAATATACACTTTTCAACATTAAGATTAGATTGTGAGCCCCAATGTGGATAGAGATTATGATATGTGTAAAGCGCTGTGAAATTAATGGCACTATATAGGCCAGTAAAATAAATTAATGTGGCAAAACATGCCTCCACTGATAACATGCCAAGGTGTAAGTGCATGTATTTCCCCATGTTGAGCTCAAACTGAATAAATTGAAATGTGAAGATTTTGTTTCCATATTTTTATAATTTGTGTATCATTAACTTCACTACTGATTCTGTGATTTCTATTATACCACTACTTTTCCTTTTTGGCACTGAGTTTTAAATATTGCAGAGTATATTTTAATGTGAAAATAGATGAAAAAAGTTATTTGTCTATATTGTAACTTATGGGATAAGTTTAGCTTTAAAGGTAATAACTGCCATTAAATTTTCTTGTCCCACAGAGTTTCAACAGTAGGAAATAAAGTGTTCATAACTGCTGTAGCTAATGACTGGGCTCAGTATCTCATGATGTCTTCACCGGCATCACCACTAATCCCAATGATTATCAAACGTCGAGACTAGACATCCTGCACTTTTTGCAAATATACTTATGACAAACTCTATTTGACAGAAATATTTACAAGCCTTATTAAGCTATCGTAGTTATTTTGAAAGACTTTGAAAGGAGTAACCAACAGTTCATTTAAATAGGTGAAAGATAATCCTCATTCCCATGATCAGTGGGGTCCCAGAGGCAAGAACCCCCTCCAATTAGTTACTTTTAACCTATCATCTCAAAGCCATGCAAAAATTATATTCTTCATATATCTATTCTCCTTATGGAGATCATTGTTCCTGCTGGCATGAGGAGACTTATAGCCGCAATGCTCCATTGGGAAATATGCAAATTGTCACTTCAGTGAGGAAGTAGATGAACTCTAGTGCAGGATGGTCTTCATAAGGAGAATAGATATTCCCCCAGACCTTGTTTTAGCCTCTCATACAGTCAGATCATAATCCCACACATTGCACTGATGAGGGGCAATCACCTGAAACGCAGTGTCTGCAGATTGGGGCTATGATTTGGCACAAACCTTATTAAAAGACTTGTTAAAGAGTCAATTATGACTTTTAGGATTGCTACCTTCAATAGGCGGCACTAGAGTTTGACTACTTCTTCACTGAAGTGACAATTGCATATTTCCCAGAGGAGCATTGCGGCTATAAGTCTCCACATGCCTGCAGGCAGAATGATCTCCATAAGGAGAATAGCTATTCCCCCAGAAATTGTATTAGCCTCTCACACAGCCAGATCAGAATCCCATACGCTGTACTGATGAGTGGCGATCACCCTGAAACACAGTGTCTGCAGTTTGGGGCTCTGACCTGGCACAAACCCTATTAAAAGACTTGTTAAAGAGTCAATTATGACTTTTAGGATGCGACCTTCAATAGGCGGCACTAGAGTTTGACTACTTCCTCACTGAAGTGACAATTTGATTCTTCTTCATATAGTATCTTTTGGCATTAGAAATATTATTCTGTGTCAATAAGAGAGAACATGGCTGCTAACTTCGCTCTTCTAACACCCTTTTCACTCTCCATTGACAGCATATGTTTATTCCCTAGTTACTCACTACCACCTTTATTATTTCAATTGCTTGGACTAATGAAAAAATTGACTACTTCAAAGAACAAAATTCTTAAATTATAGCTTTTACAATACTCTATTTTATGTAAATTTCATACCATATCATTAAAAAGTCAAATCCAAGTTACAAGAAAGGTAGTCTCAAGTAAAAGCCTCTATGCACTCTGCACTACTGCTATGCTATACTCATTCAGTACTGGGGCGGTGTTGCGATACAGTATAACGAGGTGTAGATACAATTATAAGAGACTAATGAGCAATAGAATTTGTGGAAAAAGGATTATGGGTTGGTGTTCTTTTGATTTTAAAGGCTGCTTCTAAATCTCAATACAGCCTCGCTTTATAAATTGTTTCTTTATTTAACTCTGTTCATTTTCTTTCACACAATCACAATTCAATAGGCGAGAATATGTGTGTTCTAAAATGATAACATCAAAACTGAAATATGTAAAGGACACAAAGCAAGATGACATGAATTGTGCTGTTAACGCCATCATATCTTCACCTGCATAAAGTTCATACTTCTTATCTATTGTAAGAAAAGTTAGAAATATGTACTGTGTATCACAATGAATAATGTAACTGGTACAGCACAAAGTTTTACACAAAGTTATACATGACTCAAATTCATAGAATGTGCACTAGAAAAGTAACAGATCATTTTCCATAATTGGAAGAGACTGAAAATGGTTTTGCTTCCTTTTCCACATTGAATGTAGTGTCAGGTAGGCACAAACAAGCGATAGATAAAGTATTTTCCACCAATTTTTATTTACAACATAAAGAGAGAATGTTATAAACATGTCGTCCAGAGCAGAAATGAAAAGGGGCAACATCCGTAGCTAATACTGGGGTTCCCACTGGGGAATTCAATTACGTGTGAGTGGGAGACACAGGACCGTCTGAGGTGCCAGAAACAGTCTCAGTACTAGAAATCAAACAAAAAGAAGAAAAAACATCGGCACTCACCAGAACGGCATATAGCGGATTTTTCTTTTTATTTAGTCCAGGAGCAGCATACAAAGGGGTGCAGGGAGTGGGCGCAGAGGTGACGACGGCACCGTTTTGGGTAAATACCCTTCTATGGGACCCGTTGAAGGCTCTTGTTAAAAGCAAACACAGGGTAGCAAGATGTTCAGGGGAGAAGGCGTGCCCGGAAGGGGTGGGACAACAGCTGTTTCATGCTAATGCACTTCTACAGGTCTACAGGTCCACCAGACATAAAGTGCATGTGCTCATATTGCTATGTCAATACAACATTGATCTGAGGTATAATTTCTGATAGTATAAAGGAAGGACATCACAACCCATAAATTCAATATAGGATATAGCTTCCCGTGAGGAGCTGCTCCACTATGCCTGCCGTGGACCGTACATAATACAGCAGGGGGAGAGCCACACGTGGACATCCAGCTGGAGGACAATAGCACGCACAGACACCCACACAATCCCGGCTGCCACCTCCATTGCGGCCTTCCCCACAGTGACAAGCCCCGAACTCACGTAAACAGGCAGCGGCCACGGGTAGATGGCAGGCTCGGCTCCCAACAGCGACTTGAGCCTGAGTTCCAGCTTCTCGCCCATGTCCTGAGAGCATACTAATCCCAATCCCAGCTCTGGACAGGAGGCAGACTGCCAGCACGGTCTCTACTTTCTCCCCGCCGATCCAGGGTCTCACTTCTCTTCACACTCACAAGCCTCACAGCGCCAACTTGGACCCGGCGCCAAGCAGCAATGAGCTGAAGGCCGGGCCAAACCACCGTGTACTGGGCGGGGGGTGGGGGCATTTAAGGTATATGCCTAGCAATAGAGAATGACATAATCCAACGGGGTGTCCTCATATGGCCCCTTAGCCTCAAGTGAAGGGGTGATAGGCGGGAAAGGAAGGATTTAGTCATCCACCAATTGTGTAAGCTCTCACACTTAAAAATATGAGAGGCCTGTAAATGACAGCATAGGTAGACCTCAACTATAAGAGAAAAATTGAGAAAACAAATCCTGAAAATCACAATGGCCTTGTTCACACATATCAGCTTTTTTGGGCTTCTCTGCGTTTTTGTAACTGTTAAAAAAAACGCAGATGCGTTAACGCAGGGTGCAATTGAGTGTAGCTGCGTTTTTTCCTACACTTGCATTTTTTTCCCCTGTCCAAAAAACGCTGCATGCAGCGTTTTTTGGGTGCTGTAAAAAAACGCAGGGGTTGTTTCCAAAAACGCATGCATTTTTTTAACATAGGGCCCTATGGGAAACGCATGCATTAACGCATGTCACATATAGGCATCTGCGTTAACGCACATGCGATTTTTATTGAAAAATGACAAAATTTAAAAACTTCAAAAAAAGTTCAGACCCACAGGGGACACTTTTTGGCACTCTTAGAAATACGCATGTGGCTTTTTGAGTGCTAAAAAAAACGCAAATTGTGTGTGAACAAGGCCATTGTCTGATTTGGAAAGAATTTTTTTTTTCAAATTTTGGTGGAAAATAAGTATTTGGTTACTTACAAACAAGCAAGATTTCTGGCTCTCACAGACCTGTAACTCCTTCTTTAAGAGGCTCCTCTGTCCTCCACTCATTACCTGTTGTACTGGCCCCTGTTTGAACTTGCTATCAGTATAAAAGACACTTGTCTGCAACCTCAGGCAGTCACAATCCAAACTCCACTATGGTGAAGACCAAAGAGCTGTCGAAGTACACCAGAGAAAAAATTGTAGCCCTGCACCAGGCTGGGAAGACTGAATCTGCAATAGGCAAGTAGCTAGGTGTGAAGAAATCAACTGTGGGAGCAATAGATAGAAAATGGAAGACATACAAGACCACTGATAACCAAGAATGGTGAGCAAAAATCCCAAAACCATACGGGAGGACCTAGAGAATGACCTGCTGTAAGCTGAGACCATCGTAACACAGGCTATCATCAGTAACACACTACGCCGCCAGGGACTAAAATCCTGAAGTGCCAGACGTGTCTCCATGATTAAATCATTACATGTCCAGGCATTTCTGAAGTTTGCTAGAGAGCATTTGGATGATCCAGAAGAGTATTGGGAGAATGTCATATGGTCAGATGAAGCAAAGTAATTTTCTCCTTCCGGATGCCATTCCTGACCGCAGTTTAGTCATGAGTGACCAGCGGAAGCAGCAAGAAACTTAGCGATTGTCCCTCCCTAAATTTGGGTCCCTATAAAAAGCTCCCCAGAGCCTCCCCACACAAGCACCATATAGCCCCTTAAGGAAGGACAGAAACATGTGTCGTGGCTCCTCTCTGACACGGTTGGCATAGTTACAACTCTTTTGGGTATGAACTAAGCACTTTACTGTGCAGTCCTATTTGTAACTTATTGTATGGGTTTTTAATGTTTTCCTCTACATGCATAAGGTATAACCTATTAGAGTATTATCTCTATAAACTACTGAGTAAAGTATATAGGTTATATGCTAGTTGTTACCATGTGTATTGGATTTGTTGTATTGTTCTCTGCAATGATTGTAATCATCAGAATGTACTGTTATTTTAATAATTGCCCAGTTGAACTGTAACTGACTGTAGCGCCACTGTGTCTGTATCTTCTGCTGTTTTAACTGACCTATGCTTCATCTATATTTATGGAATGAAACCTGTCATTTGATGTACTGTGGTTAAAATAAACACTTTGTATTTGCATCACAAACACAATGCTTTCTTCAATTTACTAAGTGCCATGTAACACATTGTAGTTCTTTGTTGATACATATTGCTAGTGTTGGTACGTTTATATACTCATGAGATCCAGGTATTCTCCTGCTAATTTTGTTGTTACAGGTTATCATCAGTAACACATTATGCCGCCAGGGACTTAGATCCTGCAGTGCCAGATGTCCCCCTCTGCTTAAGCCATTAATGTCTGGGCCTGTCTGAAGTTTGAAAGAGCATTTGGATGATCCAGAAGAGTATTGGGAGAATGTCATATGCTCAGATGAAACCAAAGTAGAACTGTTTGGTGAAACACAGCTCATTGTGTTTGGAGGAGAAAGAAAGCTGAGTTGCATCCAAAGAACACCATACCTACTGTGAAGCATGGGGATGGCAACATCATTCTTGGTGCTGTTCTCTGCAAGGAACCAGGACGACTGATCCGTGTACATGAAAGAATGAATGGGCGATACATTGTGAGATATTGACTGCAAACCTCTTTCCATCAGCAAGAGCATTGAAATGAAACGTGATTTTCAGTGACAATGATTCCAAGCACACTTCCAGGGCAAGGAAGCAGAGGCTTTGTAAGAAGCATTACAAGGTCCTGGAGTGGCCTAGCCAGTCTCCAGATCTCAACCCTATAGAAAACCTTTGGAGGTAGTTAAAAGTCCAAATTGCCCAGCGACAGCCCAAAAACATCACTGCTCTAGAGGAGATCTGCATGGTGGAATGGGCCAACATACCAGCAACAGTGTGTGCCGACCTTGTGAAGACTTACAGAAAACGTTTGAGCTCTGTCATTGCCAACAAAGGATATATAACAAAGTATTGAGATGAACTTTTGTTACTGACCAAATACTTATTTTCCACCAAAATTCGAAAAAAATTCTTTCCAAATCAGACAATGTGATTTTCAGGATTTGTTTTCTCATTTTGTCTCTCATTGCTGAGGTCACTTATGATGTCAATTACAGGCCAACCTTATATTTTTAAGTGAGAGAAGTTGCACAATTGGTGGCTGACTAGATACTTTTTTGCCACTGTATATCTAATTCCTTGTTATTATTATTATTATTATTATTTTACATATTTAGCAACCTCCTATTTGTTATAGTGAAAGCTCTATTTTATGTAGAGATGATGTTTGTCACCTTGTTTCCTTCAATATATATTTTTTACCTTAATTATGATTAGCACCCCTGCTTTTTGCTACATGGTTGCTTCTTTTTTTCTTTCCCTATGTCTTATAGATCTAGAAGATTTGGCCGCTTTGCCCTTTTTAATCATCATGCCAATTTTTTCACACCTTAGAGTGAAGGTGCTATTGTCTGAAGACTGGCACTGTTTACTTGCCCTTAGGAAATATAGCAGTTCCGCCTTCCTAGCAATGTACAGCAGAAAATGTGGTATTAGGGTGCACCCTCACGATCAGGAGACGCAGCGTTTTGAACGCAGTGTCTTTGTGCTGCGTCCAAAACGCTGCGTCGTACAGTACTAGGATAGTGGATGGGATTTCAAGAAATCCCATCCTCACTATGCGTAACCCGTCCGCAGCATGTTTGGAGCTGCGGTGCAGGTTGCCGGGAGTCCGCTCCTCCGCAGCATGTTTATTTCATGCTGCGGAGTCGGAAGCAGCTCCCATCGGGTGACTGCAGGGAGAAGCCGCCCTGCACCCGTCGCCACACGGTGAGTACAGGGCGGCTGCGGTCTCCCTGCGACCATCCACGGCTTCACTCTGGTCCGGAGGAGCTGCGTCCAGCACGCAGTTTCTCTGGAGCGTGAGTATGCAGCCTTTTGCTTATAATGAAGACTTAATTGATAGGCTTTTGACCAATCATATGTCTGACCTTTGCAGGTGCAATTGAAACATTGCTGCTATAAAACATGGATTAAATAAAGAGCTATATTTTTTGTATTTGGACTTTGTTGTGGTGCCATTTTGTTGAGCGATATATATTGAAGACCTAGATGAGGCTTGGAGATTTGCACCTGCTTCTAATACGACACTGCTTCAAAGATACTTCTCTCCATTAGCAATAGCTATTCTACAAATAAGATTTTTTACTATGTTACCTGAGCATTTTTCAAAATAAATAAACTTAATATCTGGGAACTTGCTCTCAACCTTATGGAGAGAGCGAAGTAGGTGAGGAGATTGTAAGCCACTTCCCTCCTCTCAGATATATGCAAATTTGCACTTCACTAAGGAAGTTGAGAAACTCCGTGTGCCACATTTAAGCAGCTTCCTCAAAGTCATAATCGCTTCCTACAAGCTTTTAATATAACTAAGGGATTTGTGCCAGATCAGAACCCAAACTACAGACGCTGCGTTTCGGGGTACCTGCCTCATCAGTGTAGTGTGTGGGATATTCTGATCTGGCAGAGTGAGTGGGCTAAGACAAGGTCTTGGAACTTGCTCTCAACCTTATGGAGAGAGCGAAGTAGGTGAGGAGATTGTAAGCCACTTCCCTCCTCTCAGATATATGCATATATGCAAATTTGCACTTCACTAAGGAAGTTGAGAAACTCCGTGTTCCACATTTAAGCAGCTTCCTCAAAGTCATAATCGCTTTCCTACAAGCTTTTAATATAACTAAGGGATTTGTGCCAGATCAGAACCCCAAACTACAGACGCTGCGTTTCGGGGTAACCTGCCCCTCATCAGTGTAGTGTGTGGGATATTCTGATCTGGCAGAGTGAGTGGGCTAAGACAAGGTCTGGGAACTTGCTCTCAACCTTATGGAGAGAGCGAAGTAGGTGAGGAGATTGTAAGCCACTTCCCTCCTCTCAGATATATGCATATATGCAAATTTGCACTTCACTAAGAAGTTGAGAAACTCCCGTGTGCCACATTTAAGCAGCTTCTCAAAGTCATAATCGCTTTCCTACAAGCTTTTAATATAACTAAGGGATTTGTGCCAGATCAGAACCCCAAACTACAGACGCTGCGTTTCGGGGTACCTGCCCCTCATCAGTGTAGTGCAGAGGTCCCAATGTCAGTCCTCGAGGGCCGAACCAGTGCAGGTTTTCAGGATTTCCTTACTATTGCACAGGGATTGGAATCATTGCCTGCTGTGAAATACTAAGGAGATCCTGAAACCTGCACTGGTTCGGCCCTCGAGGACTGACATTGGGGACCTCTGGTGTAGTGTGTGGGATATTCTGATCTGGCAGAGTGAGTGGGCTAAGACAAGGTCTGGGAACTTGCTCTCAACCTTTATGAGAGAGAGCGAAGTAGGTGAGGAGATTGTAAGCCACTTCCCTCCTCTCAGATATATGCATATATGCAAATTTGCACTTCACTAAGGAAGTTGCCAGATCAGAATATCCCACACACTACACTGATGAGGGGCAGGTACCCCGAAACGCAGCGTCTGTAGTTTGGGGTTCTGATCTGGCACAAATCCCTTAGTTATATTAAAAGCTTGTAGGAAAGCGATTATGACTTTGAGGAAGCTGCTTAAATGTGGCACACGGGAGTTTCTCAACTTCCTTAGTGAAGTGCAAATTTGCATATATGCATAAACTTAATATGAAAGAATGAGTACTATGCACATTCGCCTTGAAAAAGCATTCATGCCCCTTGAACATTTCCACATTTTTTCACTTTACATCCACAAACTTAAATGTGTATTATTGGGATTTTATGTGAGATACCAACACTAAGGCTAGGGTCACACTTCCGTTTTTTTTTTTTTAAAACCTGATCCAGTTTTGAGCTTTTAAAAAGCTCAAAACCGGAGCAGGAAACGCTTTTCATAGGAGCCTATTATAAAAACCGGATTGCTATACAAGCAATCCGGTTACCGCCTCCGGCTCTGCAGCCTGCGTGAAAAATCATGCAGGCTGCAGTTTTCGTAGCGGTTCTAAGCCCCGTAATGCGGTCACCGCATTGCACAGGATGTGTAATCCTGAACAATGCGGTAACCGTATATACTTTGCTTATCCCGGCTGCCGCCGGGATAAGCAAAGTTCTTAACTGTAAAATAAAGCTTTATTAATGATAATAATTATGCCCTTCATGTCTCTAGGGGGTGCCCACCCCCCCTAGAGACATGCTACCTACTTAGTTTAGCATGTAATAGGTTACTATGTTATGTACAGTAAGCCGACTCTTTTCGGTTCTGTACATTTTTATGAATGAAGCCACAGCTCCCCTGTGAGCAGCGCTCATACTATACGTAATGTACGTATAGTATGTGCGCTGGCCGAGGTCCTGCAGGCATTTACAGTAGATCTATGGCTGTGCGCTGTCCTTAGATCTTCTGTATAAGACTTCAGGACCCTGGACAGCGCACATATTATACGTACATTACGTATAGTATGCGCGCTGCTCACAGGGGAGCTGCGGCTTCATTCATAAAAGTGTACCGAGCCGACAGGAGTCAGCTTACTGTACATAACATATTAACCTATTACATGTCAACCTAAGTAGGTAGCATGTCCTCTAGGGAGGGTGGGCACCCCTAGAGACATGAAGGGCATAATTATTATCATTAATTAAGCTTTATTTATAGATTTTACAGTTTGCTCATCCCTGCGGCAGCAGGGATGAGCAAACTATCCGGTAACAGGATTGCTCCGGATTACACATCCAGAGCAATCCGGT
This sequence comes from Allobates femoralis, assembly GCA_033576535.1. NCBI lineage: Eukaryota > Metazoa > Chordata > Amphibia > Anura > Aromobatidae > Allobates > Allobates femoralis. Next base: position 166,854,168 of record JARQOC010000001.1, on the reverse strand, counting down.
TTACCGGATTACGGCTTGTCTAAAGCCAATTGTGTTCACCGCATCCGATCTGGATGCGGTGAATGCAATTTCAGTAATAAATGTGACCCCAGCATAAGTGGCAGGTATTTGTAAAATGTTATGGAAATTATATATGGTTTTCTAAATAGGTATTCTGCTCCTGAGTCAATAATTAGTAAAATGTTTTGTGCTGCAATTACAGCTGCAAGTTTTTTTGGATTATGTTTAAGGCTATATTCCCACATTGCATACTTGGTACAGAAACTTTATGCACCAAATCTTCACTCTTGCCAAAAAATACACCACAAAATGTAATTCCTTTTTAATCATTATGCTGCATTTTCCCTGTGAGGGGATTTTTTCTGCATGAAACCTGCACCTAATCTGCAAGGAAAACATAAGCACCATGTACATATGTCAGAATTCTCATTGACTTTGCTGGCTTCAGGATAGGCATACACATTTCTGACAAAACTGGACCAAAAGAAAAGCATGAACGATGCATAAAAAATGCACTGTGTACACATAACTAACAGGTTTTTTTCCAGGATTACCCTATAATTAGCTCTATCCATCCTCCCATCATCTCTGACCAGCTTCCCTATCCCTAATGAAGAAAAGCCTTCCCACAGGATGATGCTGATACCAGCATGTTTGATGGTGAGGATGGTGTTTTCAGGGTGATGTGAAGTTAGTTTTCTATCACATAAAGCATTTCTTATTTAGCCATAAAAAGTTCCACTTTGGTCTTATCTAACCAGAGCACCTTCTTCCACAAGCTACATTTTTTTTAATATGATTTGCTTCAATACCTATAAACTTTTCTTTGTGTCAGTGAAGTTATATGGTGACTTGGTTTATCAAGATGACTTGTTGTTTTATTAGCACCATATTGCAATGCAAAAAGATTAAGCAGTCGCCAAAAAGAAGGCAAAAGTGAGAACATCTGCTTTATTTTAGGAGCATGGTGCTTTTTCAAAGTGAATTGCAAAGGTCAACCAATGCAGTATGGTTTTATCCTGGCCTAATGAACTATTAATGCAACTCACAAGCTGTCATGTTGGCAGTTATTATAGATGCTATCAACTGCTAGTCTAACATGTATGTTACTATGTTACTATGTAACATTTTGTGGCACTTATTATCAAGGAAAATAAATGTATTAAATTCAAAGTATGTGCCATACATATGCCGTTGTATAGTTTTCAAATTCTTTTATTTTATGATAGAACAATATTTAGGATTGATTATTTAAAAAAAATTCAAACATTCTTTATATCATAGAATCATAAAATAGTAGAGTTGGAAGGGACCTTCTGGGTCATTTGGTCCAACCCCCTCCTCAAAGTAGGATTCACTAAATCATCCCAGACAAATTACTGTCCAGCCTCTATTTGAAGACTTACATTGAAGGAGAAATCACCACCGCCTCTGGCAGCCTGTTCCACTCGTTGATCGCCCTCGCTGTCAAAAAAGTTTTTCTAATATCTAATCTGTGTCTCCGCTCATTCAGTTTCATCCCATTGCTTCTAGTTTGTCCTTGTGCAAATGAGAATAACGCTGATCCCTCTACAGTGTGACAGTCCTTGAGATATTTGTAGACGGTGACAGCTATTAAGTCTCCTTTCAGTCTTCTATTTATTTCTACATTTTTGTTCTATGACGGGATTTGAGCTTAACATTACTAGAATTCTTTCATAATTTACTGCAATACTTCCATATTGCCTTGTTCTATAACTGTGAATATTTTACTAAATGGCTTTTATAACAACCTACTGGCATTCAAAAATCACCTCTGAATTGTCAGAGAGCCCTCCACCTGTAAATCCACTTTTGGGCTGCAGTAGGTGCTCCAGTGCTGCAATATGGTGTATAATGAGCCTCACCTTCCCCACACTAAAACCTTACAGTGCTGTGAGTTGGTGTTCTGCTTTCCATAACACCCATGATGTCATTAAAAATGTACCACTCTTTCAAACAAGGCGCAAGCCCTCTAAGAGTTATGTCAATTAAATATTAACAAATGTATGGCTCTTGTCATATAGCTATTAAAAAGATGTAACAGAAAACTAAATAATGCAAAATAACTACATCATTTGACAGGATTTCGTCAAGTACAAAAAAACAGACTTTAAGCTAAAAAAGATTACTTGTTTTTATACAATTTAAAAGTATTCAATTGATCAAATTAGTATAAAGACCAACAAAAACAATAAATGGGCAACAAGGCAGTATATGCAAATAAACTGCGATCAAAAAAAGTATGCATAGCCATATTTGTATGTATATAAAGAAGACACTATGGTCATGGATAAATACCTTTCCTACTGAAAACATAAAATAAAAATATTATGGCTCCTGGAAGGCACCAATTAAAAGTAAAAAAAAAATACTAACCTACAATGCCAAATTTGCCACTTTTCTTAGGCTGCCTTCATACTACGGATTGAATCAAAATAGAGAAGAAATGGAGCCGTACTCAAGGCTTCTGGCAGTGGATATTTATTCAATCTTCATACAACAGGTTGTACACAGCGGGTGGGAGGACCGGGGGTTACTACGTCGTTTCGCGCCCTGTCTTGGTGCTTCAGCAAGCAACGTTTTTGTGTCCGTGAGAGAAATCTGAATTCTCCTGGATTCTCCGGAGAGGGAAACCGGATGGCAGAGAGCTGCCATCCGGCTCCATCCGGCCCATCCGGCCCCATATGATACTATGGGGCCAAAATCCAGTCCGGGGCTGTCTGGCTCAAGCTGAGAGCCACAGATCGGATCCAAGACGCAGTGTGAAGGCAGCCTTAAAGTGGTTGTTCCTTGAACAAGGTGCATGTTAATAAAACCAAATGCAAACATATATGTTATGTGCTGGTTACTGGATGGATGTGCCTGACCATACAGGGACATGGTCTGATCATACTAGAGCTCCTGGGCAGGTGAGGATGCAAAAGAGTATAAAAATATTACAGCACAAAATCATACTCAATTCTTTTTGTGAGGTGAAACATTTCCCTAACTGTTTTTTAAAAATATTTTATCTCGGGTAATATTTGTATATTCAATTGTGTAACCCTGCCCAGGAGATGTGGTATGATCAGTCCATGTCCCTGTATTGTCAGACACATTCATTACACAGTACATAGCAGGGACACATATAGAAGATTATCTCAGCACAGGAGATGTGGTGTGAACAGACCATGTCTCTCTATGGTCAGACACATCCATTACACGATACGTAGCAGGGACACATATAGAAGATTATCTCAGCACAGGAAATTTTTTTTAACTACATCCAATTCTGGAAGTTATTATTAATACAAGATTAATTGCTTAAAATTAACTTTGTTCATGGCAATACCCCTGTGGCGCCCAGCCGGGCAGGCCACCACCAGAGGTACTGCACTCCGCCATTCTAGGAAGAGTTATGCCTCTGCTCTCCAGGTGCTAGGATGGTGCAGTTTAGCTTCACACCACACCACAACACTTAGGACCCTGGGACGGTGGGTGGATGAGGTGGGAGGACCGAAGCGTAGCCGGGAGGAAAAAAGAAGGAGAGTAGAGTAGAAGCAGAGGAGAGAAGAAGGATAGAGAATAGTGAAGGAGTGAGGAGGTGTTGGCTCCTGCAGGCTGGAGCATGGTCACGCTTGCCCCGGAAGGGAAAGACCAATGGGTGTGCAGGAAGAACAGAGCCCTTGGGATATGGAATGAGACATAGATCCCCGAACACCCATATCTGGTGAGAGATCAGAGGGGCTGGTGGACAACACAGGGAACCGGCCCTTAACATGGAGCGGATACTGTAGGACCGAACTGTTGAACTGTCCTAATGGGAGCTGCGGCCAAACATCCGAACCAATTTGGAGAAGTTTTTTAAGAGATAGAGAACAAAAGATGTTTTTGTGACCCAGATTGGATTACCTGAATGACCACACAAAGGTTTGCAGTACAAAGAGTTTTTATTAAATTACTGGTGGTACACAAAACAGGCCTCTGAGTGAAGGCAGGAGGGCACTGGACCCCTCCACTTCTTCCCATGGGTAAGTTTTATTGGGTTGCCTTATTTGTTTCCCTAAACTAGCGGATTTCATCATACTACATGCTACTTAGGCATGCTCCTTCAGGGCACAGGCATCTCCCTCTTAGCTCCCAGGGTGAGGGTACATTTCCTCCGCCTCTCTTGCCTTCCTCTCACCTCCCTTGTCCACACTGTCCTTTTTTACCCTTTCATGATGCTTGTTTTGTGTACCACCAGTAATTTAATAAAAACTCTTTGTACTGCAAACCTTTGTGTGGTCATTCAGGTAATCCAATCTGGGTCACAAAAACATCTTTTGTTCTCTATCTCTTAAATGCCTCAAACTGATGTGTGCTCAGTATCATGATTGTTCCGGTTTTATACCATTATACAATTTGGAGAAGGTGGCCGAACTAGGGAGCAGTACCAGGGAGAGGTATAACTGAGCACTCATGGCTGTCGGTACCTGAGCTCTGTGTGCGGAGGTGTTGAGAGGAGCAGAGAGACTAACTTATAGAACTGAGAGACCACCAGCAAAACAAAACCCAGAAAAGAGAAAGATACAGGAACACCAAAAGAGGCTTGACTGCAGTGTCCCGATTCTGGAGACAATGCTGAACCGAAGCTTGGCAAAAGAAGCACCTTGCGACCATGCTTAAACAACTAAGTAAAAGTAACAGCACTCCAGCAGTGGCATGTGAGACTTTCCTTAGAGGCAACCACTGGCCGCAGAGGCCGCATGAAACACCTGGGTGCTGATGACCTACCCAACATCTGTCAAGGGACAAACTGACTTCTCCTTCCCGCTGCCCTGAGGACCGCGCTCAGCCTGCAGGGAGCGAAGCCATCCCAGTTGCCGGTTATCGTCCTCAGAGGTTCTGAAGCAGAACGCTCATGGCCGCGTACCGCAGGTGGTGTCATGAATACCCCTTTTCCATTATTCCCCCATCATCTGAAATGCTTTTGTAATTGACACTGGCATGGTCACGGAGCCAGGTGGCCACCTTGACATCCCCCAAAAAGTACCGTAAGAACTGGCCCAGTAACGAGTACCCCGACCCTGGAGTGGGCGTGTCACTCCTTTAAGGGGAAATGATGTAATTGCGTTACTGTAGCTGTCCTAGCTATACATTACATAAGTAATAGAGGACAGATAAAACTCAATGACTGAGCTTTTTTACACTGACAAATGACAATTAGGTACCAACACTTATTAGTGGGTTTATTGAAATACTTTATTTTGATTATTCCATCAATTCATTTAATACACTGTAAAATATATATTACCTGAAAAATCCAGGAGGAGATGAGCTGAGCAGGAAGTTCTTTTCCATATTTTGTAGAATATCATTTAACATTCTGACTCTGATGGGGTCTCTCTCTTTGGGGTCATTTGCTGGCCTCATTTCATTCGATTGGAACAATTGTGCAGTTTCTCTTAAATGTTTTGCCATTTCTATTAAATCACTAGGAATATTATCATCACCTAAAAACAAATGATGCAGTATTAACAATTATACACTATTTTTCAGATTACCGTAACCAACTATTAATACAATTTTAATTCAAGGTTTACTTGGTCAGAATTTTTAGATGTACAAATAATATTCTGTATCCCAGTGAAAAAGTTTGATTTATGTAGATTTTCTAAGAGAAATGTATAGTTGCTGTTCAGGAAATATGAGAAGGGAACATTTTTATGAGTTTTGAATTACATGGAGCAGCACATCCAGTGATAAAATTGCTGAATTTACACCGATAACAAAATGGAAACATTGTAAAAGGATAACACCTATAAATTATGTTAACATGCTGTTCCATATTAAATAACTTTATTTATGGGTTAAAATGCCTTCACTTTTAATAAGGCAGGAAATAGGATCTGCATAAAAGTAATAAATATATTGTATCCCTAAACAATGAACTCCATTTTTCCAAATAAATGAAAGCACGGTTAATAGTTGGCTTGACACAGCATTAAATTTGCTCCTGAGTATGTCCAGAAAAATGAAGTATTTAATGGCAAAGTCCTTGGAGCTTTTAAGATGGATTCTGCAGATTTTAATACTTTGCAAAAACTTAAGTCAAGGAAAAGTTGTGTGCATACTATGTTATCTATTCAATTGTCCTAATCATCCATATGACATTTTAGGATCTTACACCCTAAACTAGTTATATGTGCATGTAGCTATTTCCAGTAATACCGTGTTTCCCCGAAAGTAAGACCCTGTCTTACATTTTTTTGGGGGCCAAAAGTGGCCCCCGGTCTTACTTTCGGGGGGTCTTACATTGGGTGCCCCAGCAGTGTGGCCTACAGGCCCCCTCCTGCTGGGACACTGCGGGAGCGGGTCGAACGTCACATGCGCCCGCTCATTACATATGCACTGCATCCCCCTGTCAATCAGCGACAGGGGGAGCAGTGCATTATACGGTATATATGGGCCCCCTCCTGCTGGCACACTACCCCCCTGTTCTGAGGCCCCCAGCGCTGCTGCTGCTGCAGACATCTTACCTTCCAGGGTCTTCTTGCAGCAGCCAGCGCGTCGGTCCTCTGTCCTCGGCTGTCTCCCGGATCATGTGACCCGTCGCAGCGCATGACGTCATCGCGACTGCGACCGGCCGGTCACATGATCCGGGCACGTGACGTGCGACCCGCCCTCCGCTAGGGGCCTTACATTGGCCCCCCCGGTTGTAAGGCCTTATAATCGGGGGAGGCCTTACATTAGCAGGCCCCCCCTTTACCCCTAGGCGGCCTTACAATCGGGGGGGCCTTACTTTCGGGGAAACACGGTACCTTTACTTGTCCAGTCCTTTCCACCATTACTAAGAAATCAGCATTTTAATTGATAATATACAAATGAGGTGGTAGATCTGAAGCCTCAGTTACTTCAGGTTTGATCCTTGCCCAGTGCTGCCTCCTCCTACTTGATTGACAGCCCCTATGATTTGTGACTTGAGGCAAAGAACTGTCAGTCAAGGAGAAGGTGGTAGTCCTGGAAATAGAGCTAAATTTATAGAGATTTCAGATATGAAACCTCTTTTATATATCAATTCAAACATGGATTTCTGAATAACAAAGGGGCAGACTGGCCAAGTAAACTGTTTAGCCTGGTTTCACACTGCAGTTTTTTCCCTGATCAGGTTCGATCAGGTTTATGTGCCAAAACCAGGAGAGGAACTAGGAGAGGAACTTGCAGAGAAAAACTATAATTGCAAGATTGAATTCTGTCCTGAGTTTTGGAGACAATCCTGGTGTTGACACACAAACCTGATCGAACCTGATCAGGGAAAAAACACCAATGTGAAACCAGCCTTACACATAATTATAAGTTTGGGGGAATTAACCCATCATGACCAAGGGTGTAGTAGTATGCCCTTGGTCATATTCTTTACTCTGATGTGAAGTTACGCACTAAGCTCACATCATGCCCAACACATGTCAGCTGATCAACAGCCAGGGGTCCTGTAAGGATCCCGGATGCTGTCAGGATTTACTGCCTGTGGATGTCCGGCGAGTGCCGTCATTCACAGAAAGTGATTATTTCTCCTGTTCATAGATGTGCGGCAGCAGGTCTGTAAACAGGAGAAGTGAATGGACAGTTTAGTTCTAAGGCACCCTAAGAAGGAGTGTAAAATAAAGATAATCTTGCCCCATTGGAAATTAATCTATAAAAAGAAACTACACATATTTGGTGTCACCGCATTCAGAAATGCCTGATCTATCAAACTATAAAATCAATCAATCAGATCTGTAAACTGTAACAGAAAAAAAATGTCAAAATGCCAAAATTACACTTTTTGGTCGCCGCAACATAAAATGCAATAACAGACAATAAAAAAAACACATCTATTTAAAAATTGTACCATTAGAAACATCAGCTCAAGCTGCAAAGAAAAAGCCATCACACAACCCCAGATCCACAAAAGTGAGAACACTACGGGTTGTGGAAAATGTCACCAAAAGTGCATTCCTTTTTCTTTAAAAACTTCAAAATTTTTTCACCACTTAGATAACAGTAAAAGTTTATATATTTGGAATCTTCAAACTCGTATCAACCTGAGACATCATACTGTCATGTCAGTTTTACAGTATAGTGAACATGGTAACAAACAAACGTGTAATTGCACTGATTTTGCAATTTCACCACACTTTGAATTATTTTCCCATTTTTCTGTACTCTATATGGTAAAATAAATGATTTTATTTAAAGAAACTTGTCCCGCAAAAAACAAGCCCTCATATGTCTATATTGATGGAAAAATAAAACAGTTATGGCTCTTGGAAAAAGGGGAGGGAAAAGTGAAAAACAGAAAAATCGCCTAGGAGTGAAGGGGTTAAATCTTGCCGACAAATTTCCATTAATGGTATATTTACACAAGGCTAATTTTTGCAGACTTTTTTTTAAGAGGAAAATCAGTTCCTTTCACTTAAATCAGTGGTGGGGAACTCCAGGCCTCAAGGGCCACCAACAGGTCATGTTTCAGGATTTCCTTAATATTGCACAGGTAATAATATAATCACCTGCACTATTAATGATTCCAACTCCTGTGCAATACTAAGGATGTCCTGAAACATGACCTGTTGGCGGCCCTTGAGGCCTGGAGTTCCCCATCTCTGACTTAAATAGTGTTGGTTTGGATTTCTGTGAGCCCAATTCCAGTAAATCTAACAATCATAGAAAATTGTGCAATAAATCTTCCACATGTGAACATAGCCTTACCCACTCCAGAAACAGTTTAGCTGAATACTTTTTTGGTTCCCAGTTAATAAGACCCTACAATAACTAAGTAGGTGACCTAGGGTTGTATTTTGGAAGCTGGTAGGACACCTGTCAATAAGAGAAGTTCCCTAGGTACAGAATGCCTACATACATTTCATTAGCAAGCCAGAAAAATATATTGCAATCTGAGAGTCCTCAGTGGTTGATACCTTTTAATGGCTAACTGAAAAGATGGTAAACATAGCAAGCTTTCGGGACGCTGCAGCCCCGAAAGCTTGCTATGTTTACCATCTTTTCAGTTAGCCATTAAAGACAAATATATAGCCAATAAGACAAATATATGGCATATGGCATAATATACTTGAAGAAGATAAATTGTCAACAAGTCAAGTCCTTTAAGATATGGCATATTTTAACTTTTTTCTTCATATCCATTGAAAATCTGTGCCATGGATCTCAGCTGAGCATGTATGGGGATCATCAATACTAATCTCACAAAAAAGCATGCTAAAAGGAGTAATAACAAATATTACAAGATGCAAAAATAGTGTGGTTTTCTCAGGGCGCAAGATGACAGCTAGGGTAGTTAATATTCAGTAATCTTTTTTATTAATCAAATGGCTTCACAACATGTTTCAGTGAATAATGCCTTCATCAGGTGCCCCAAGAAAACGGCACTATTTTTGCATGTTGTACTCTTGATTCCCTTCTGGGTAAGCGGTGGGTGCTGCAGATAAAAGTCCTCAAGGGCCTGCGGTGATGTCGCGCCACATGTGATCCGGTCAGCTGGATTAAGAAAATTAATTGTTTGAGAAAGGAGTTAAGTGACCCAAGAGGCTCGCTGTTGTGAATTCATTGGAGCTTCCTCTGGTGGTTGTTGCTGGTGATGCAGCTCACTTTTGTGTGCTTAAGGTTCTGCTTATGTTTTGTCTTATTCTGAGCTGTGGGTTTCCAATTCAGTCTGTATATTTATCTGCTCTCAGATAGGAAGTTTCTTCCTAGGAATTTTACCATTAACTATTATCTGTTATTTCTAGTTCTGCTGGTCTTTGATTTATAGAAGTCTGCAGATATAGAGGGCTCCGAGTCTTAGTGACTCAGGGTAATTTTTGTTCTATCTGCTGTTGGTGGTTTTTTTATAGTGTTTTATACTGACCGCAATAGTATTTTTTCTAGTCTTTCCTATATAGCTAGTTTGGCCTCTTTTGCTAAACATTTTACTCTGCCTGTGTTTGTTTTTCTTTCTCTGGCTTCCCAGTTAATATCTGTGGGGGCTTGCTATTCTTTCGGGGTTCTGCTCTGAGGCAAGATAGCTTTTCCTACGTCCATCTTTAGGAGCAGTTAGTTCTCCGGCTGTGCAGAGGTGTCTAGGTCTGGTTAGTTACATCCCACAGCTACTTCTAGTTGCGTTGTGTAGTCAGGGATTGTGGTCAGTACAGTTACCAACTACTTCTATGGAATATGAATGTTACTCCTGAGTCATCGGTTCATAACAGTACAACTGGCCACAAGAGTTAAAATCGAGAAACGTGCATCTCAGCAGAAGGGAAGTGTTGAGGCTGTTGTTTCTTTTTTTTTCTTCCCTCTTCTTCTTTGGGTGACTGTGGAGTCTGGTGCCAGTATGACTGTGGAACCAAAAATTCCTACTCCAGATTTGTTTTATGGTGATAGGTCCAAATTTTTGAGTTTTAAAAATAATTGTAAACTGTTTTTTGCTCTGAGACCTCGGTCCTCTGGTGATTCAGTTCAGCAGGTTAAAATAGTTATCTCCTTTTTTCAGGCCTTGGGTTTAATTTATGATGAACGCGACTCTGTGGATCAAGCTGAGAAGACCCTGTTGGCCCTGTCTCAGGGTCAGGAGGTTGCGGAATTGTATTGTCAGAAATTCAGGAAATGGTCTGTGCTGACTAAATGGAATGATGATGCTTTGGCGGTGCTTTTCAGAAAGGGTCTTTCTGACGCTGTTAAGGATGTTATGGTGGGGTTTCCTACGCCTGCGCCATTCAGATTGATCGGTGTCTACAGGAGCGCGAGTGGCTTGCTTGGGATTGTCATCCTCACAGCAGATTCCTTAGCCGATGCAGTGTGATAGGATTCTATCTCGCACTGACTGACAAGGACTTAGACACCGTAATAAGTTGTGTTTTTACTGTGGTGATGCTTCTCATGTCATCTCTGTTTGTCCCTAGCGGGCACATAGGTTTGCTGGTTCCTTTACTGTCAGTATTATACAAACTAAGTTCTTATTAACTGTGTCTCTGATTTGTTCCATGTTGTCATTTTCTGTTATGGCATTTGTGGATTCGGATTCAGGTGCCGCCTTAAATTTGATGGATTTTGAGTTTGCTAGTCGTTGTGGCTTCCCTATGCAGCCATTGCGGGACCCTATTCCTTTAAGGGGCATCGACGCTACACCTCTTGTGCAGAACAAACCTCAGTTTTGGACGTAGTTGACAATGCGAATGGCACCAACTCATCAGGAGGTTTGTCGATTTCTGGTTTTGCATAACCTGCATGATGCGGTGGTGCTGGGATTTCTGTGGTTGCAGGTCCATAATCCTGTTTTGGATTGGAAGTCTATGTCTGTAACTAGCTGGGGTTGTAAGGGGGTACATGATGACATTTCCTTGATGTCTATATCATCTCCGCCCCTGGAGATTCCGGAGTTTCTGTATGATTTTCAGGATGTTTTTGCTGTGCCCAAGTCCAGTTTTCTTCCGCCACATCGGGCGTGCGATTGTGCTATTGATTTGGTGCCAGGCTGTAAGTTTCCTAATGGTCGACTTTTCAACTTGTCTGTGCCTAAACATGCTGCCATGCAGAGTTATATTAAGGATTCTTTGGAGAAGGGCCATATTCGTCCTTCCTCTTTGCCGTTGGGGGCGGGGTTCTTTTTTGGGCTTCATTTTGTCTCCTTCTTCTATTGAGATGGATCCTGTTATGGTTCAGGCTATTCATGATTGGGTTCAGCCCACGTCCGTGAAGGGTCTTCAGAAATGTTTGGGCTTTGCTAAATTTTATCGTCAGTTCATTGCCAATTTTTTCAGCGTGGTGAAGCCGTTTACCAATTTGATTAAGAAGGGTGCTGATGTGGAGCATTGGTCTCCTACGGCCTTTTCTGCCTTTCAGGAGCTTAAAAGACGGTTTACCTCTGCTCCTGTGTTGCACCAACCGGATGTTTCCTTTCTATTCCAGGTGGAAATTGATGCTTCTGAGATTGGTGCAGGGGCCGTCTTCTTTCAGAGGAATCCTGTTGGTTCCGCGAAGCACCCTTGTGCCTTCTTTTACCGTAAATTTTCACCGGCGTAATACAATTATGATGTCAGCAATCAGGAGTTGCTGGCCATGAAGTTGGCATTTGAGGAGTGGTGTCATTGGCTGGAGGGGGCTAAACATCGTGTGGTTGTCTTGACTGATCACAAGAATCTGGTTTATCTCGAGTCTGCCAAGACGCTGACTCCTAGGCAGGCTCAGTGATCCTTGTTTTTTGCTCGTTTTGATTTTGTGGTTTCCTATCTTCCTGGTTCTAAGAATGTTAAGGCTGATGCTCTCTTTCACAGTTTTTTGCCTGATTCTCATGAACCTTCGGAGCCGGTCGGCATTCTGAAGGAGGGGGTTGTTCTTTCCGCTGTTTCCCCGGTTTATGGCTTGCTCTTCAGGAATATCAGGCGGATAAGCATGAGCGCTGCCCTGTGGGAAAATCGTTTGTTCCTGCCCCGTGGACTACTAGAGTGATTTCGGAGGTTCATTGTTCTGTGTTGACTGGTCATCCTGGCAACTTTGGTACCCGTGATTTGGTTAGCCGATCATTTTGGTGCCACTCTTTGTCCCGGGATGTGCGTTCCTTTGTGCAGGCCTGTGGGACTTGTGCACGGGCCAAGCCTTGTTGTTCCGTCCTAGTGGGTTGCTTTTGCCCTTACCTGTACCTGAGTGGCCGTGGATGCATATTTCTATGGATTTTGTTTCGGACCTTCCTGTCTCCCAGGGGATGGCGGTTATCTGAGTTGTTTGTGACAGGTTTTCTAAGATGGTTCATTTAGTTCCTTTGGCTAAATTGCCTTCTTCTTCAGAGTTGGTTCTATTGTTTTTGCAGTATGTTGTTCATTTGCATGGTATTCCAGAAAATATTGTGGCGGACAGGGGTGTCCAGTTTGCTTCTTGGTTTTGGAAGTCTTTCTGTGCTAAGCTGGGTGTGGCTTTGTCTTTTTTTCTGCGTTTCATCCGCAGTCTAATGGTCAGACGGAAAGAACTATTCAGACTTTGGAGACTTATTTGAGATGCTTTGTGTCTGCGGATCAGGATGATTGGGTTGCCTTTTTGCCTTTGGCCGAGTTTGTGCCTAATAATCGAGTGAGTTTGGCTACGTTGGTTTCGCCCTTCTTTTGTAATTTTGGTTTTCATCATCGTTTTTCTTCAGGGCAGGGTGTGCCATCTGCCTGGCCAGGTGTGGATTCTGTGGTTGAGCAGTTGCAGCAGGTTTGGGATTGTGCAGTGCCAACTTACATCTTTCTCAGGAAGCTGCTCAGCGTTTTGCTAGCCATCATTGGTGTGTTGGTTCTCGGCTTCGTGTTGTTGATTTGGTTTTGTTGTCCTCCCGCCATGTTCCTTTGAGGGTTTCTTCTTCTAAATTTAAGCCTCGGTTCATTGGTCCATACAGGATTTCTGAAGTTATTAATCTTGTCTCCTTCCGGTTGGCACTCCCGAGCTCTTTTGCGATTCATGATGTTTTTCCTAAGTACATGTTGAGGCGCTTTGTCGAGCCCATGGTTCCTGCTGTGGCCCCTCCGGCCTTGGTCCTGATTAATGGTGAGATGGAGTAGGAGGTTGAGAAGATTTTGGATTCTCGTCTTTCGAGACGGCGGCTCCAGTACCTTGTTAAGTGTCGGGGTTATGGCCAGAAGGATAATTCTTGGATTTCGGTCTTAGATGTTCATGCCCCTGACATGGTTTGTGCTTTTCATCTGGGTCATCCTGATAGGCCTGGGGCCTCTGTTGAGGGTTCGGGGGCCCCTCCTCAAGGGAGAAGTAATGTTGTGAATTCATTGGAGCTCCCTCCAGTGATTGTTGCTGGTAATGCAGCTGACAGTGTTGGCTTCACAGGTGATGGTGATGATTGACAATCTGGTTCTTGGAACATATAATGGTGTTCACATCTCTCTGGTTTCTTCTGCTCTGTGGAATTCTTTGCAAGCTAAGTGGATGTTTTTTTTTTATATTTTGTGGCACACTTGTGTGCTTAAGGTTCTGCTTATGTTTTGTTTTATTCTGAGCTGTGGGTTTGCAATTTAGTCTGTATATTTGTTTATCTGCTCTCAGATAGGAAGTTTTCTTCCTGGGAATTTTGCCATTCACTATTATCTGTTATTTCCAGATTTACTGGCATTTGATTTATAGAAGTCTGCAGATATAGAGGGCTCCGAGTGTTAATGACTCAGGGTAATTTTAGTTCTATCTGCTGTTGGTGATTTTTTGATAGTGTTTTATACTGACCGCCACAGTATTCTATCCTGTCTTTCCTATATAGCTAGTTTGGCCTCTTTTGCTAAACCTTTTACTCTGCCTGTGTTTGTTTCTCTTTCTCTGGTTTCCAGTTAATATCTGTGGGGGCTTACTATTCTTTTGGGGTTCTGCTCTGAGGCAAGAAAGCACTTCCTACATCCATCTTTAGGAGCAGTTAGTTCTCCGGCTGTGCAGAGGTGTCTAGGTCTGGTTAGTTACATCCCACAGCTACTTCTAGTTGCGGTGTGTAGTCAGGGATTGTGGTTAGTACAGTTACCAACGACTTCTATGGAATCTGAATGTTACTCAATGACTGACGATTTGATGGTCGTATCTATATTCAAGGGACAAATATGGAGCCCTTTACAACTTGTCTTGTCTCTCAGAACAGTAGTTGGCTGGTGAAGTAAGCAAGATCAACGGCATGATTGGTTTAATTGTCCTGAAGCATCTACAAAAAAAGCAGTCTGTCTTTAACGATTATATATTTGCGTTAAATGTTTCATGCATTGTTAACTCTCATTAAATATTGCAAAATTTGTGTAACCAGAACCTGCATATCTAAAATACCACCAAAGCATAATCATATGGAATGTGGAACTAAAGTCTCGTGTTGTCTTACTTTTTTTGGATGGATTCAGAAAAGAACATGCTTCCGTGTCTCTAAAATACTCTGAGAGCCTTTACTAATCTTTAAATGTTATGCCGAAGACACCAACAGATTCTGCTGACCTAATTACCTGCAGCATGGTTACATAATATTGTAAAATAGAAGAAATAAGTGTATTAATGAGATAGGCCCTAAGCAAACTACTTGTGTGATCTGCATCGTGGGATGCATAACTACTAGCTCCAGCATTTTTCATGCTGTTATAGCTGATCTGGCTGTTAGATAAAGAGTGGCTTAAATAGAAGTTAGAAAGAGGTGTCACAAAACTGCTATTGCTATAAATGTTTCTTTGGGCTATATTCAGTAAACTTTAAAGATGTTATGCTTAATAAAGTAATTTGTAAGATTTTTCCCTGAAGGAGACATGCGGTATGATGTAACCCTCAATGTTCTGTCTAACTAGTATTTAAAATATGGTTTAATATCCCCCTAGGTGAAAACTAAGAGTAAGAAAAGACCTCTAGCATTCCATCACCATTTAGTGGAACCGTCCAACTTTGCATTCACTTTCCATAATGTCAGCATTATAATGATTAATGAGCAGGAATTCATACATTTATATGCAATAATCACGTACATTATTTTTACACTTATTCATGCATTCATTTTTTATTTTTACAACATTTAACAATGATAAATGGTCAATAATAAATGTTAATATATTAAAGTATTTTTTGATTACACTTGTTATTATATAGTTTCTATGCAATTTGATGTCAAGTTTGATAGGGAAAAACTAAACGGACAACTTCACTTGAATTTTGCACACTTACCGTATATACTCGTGTATAAGCCGACCCGTGTATAAGCCGACCCCCCTACTTTTGCCCCCAAAAACTGGGAAAACTTATTGACTCGCGTATAAGCCGAGGGTGGACTCCAGCACAGGTATACAACCCCCAGCAGTAAGGTATACAGGCCCCCCCAGTGGTATACAGCAGGCCCCCAGGCGTATAAGCAGGCCCCCAGGGGTATAAGCAGGCCCCCAGGGGTATTCAGCAGGCCCCAGGGGTATCAACAGGCCCCCAGGGGTATACAGCAGGCCCCCATGGGTATACAGCAGGCCCCATGGGTATCAGCAGGCCCCCAGGGGTATCAGCAGGCCCCCAGGGGTATACAGCAGGCCCCCAGGGGTATTCAGCAGGCCCCAGGGGTATCAGCAGGCCCCAGGGGTATCAACAGGCCCCCAGGGGTATACAGCAGGCCCCCATGGGTATACAGCAGGCCCCATGGGTATCAGCAGGCCCCCAGGGGTATCAGCAGGCCCCCAGGGGTATACAGCAGGCCCCCAGGGGTATAAGCAGGCCCCCAGGGGTATTCAGCAGGCCCCAGGGGTATCAGCAGGCCCCAGGGGTATCAACAGGCCCCCAGGGGTATACAGCAGGCCTCCATGGGTATACAGCAGGCCCCCAGGGGTATCAGCAGGCCCCCAGGGGTATACAGCAGGCCCCCAGGGGTATTCAGCAGGCCCCAGGGGTATCAGCAGGCCCCAGGGGTATCAGCAGGCCCCCAGGGGTATCAGCAGGCCCCCGGGGGTTTATACAGCAGGCCCCCGGGGGTTTATACAGCAGGCCCCTGGGGGTTTATACAGCAGGCCCCCGGGGGTTTATACAGCAGGCCCCCGGGGGTTTATACAGCAGGCCCCCGGGGTTTATACAGCGCCCCCGGCAGTGGTATACAGCCCCCCCGCCTAGTACCGGGCTCGCATGCTGCGGCACAGCATACAGTAGTTCATACATTACCATCTCCTGCAGCGCGCGCTTCCTCCATCTCCCGCCCGGCTTGTTGCTGTAGTGTCATGTGACGCGCCAGTCACATGACACTACAGGAAGATGCCGGCTGGGACATGGAGGAGCCGCGCGCTGCAGGGAGAGATGGTAATGTATGAACTACTGTATGCTGAGCCGCAGCATGGGGGCCCGGTACTAGGCGGGGGGGCTGTATACCACTGCCGGGGGCCGCCAGGGGCTGTGTCCTAGAATATGCACTGCATCCCCTTGCCGGGGATGGACAGGGGGATGCGTGCATATCAATGAGCCGGGCCCACGTGACCGCGCGGTGTCACTGTAGCCCCCTCCTGCCTCCTCCTGCCCCCAGTCAGAGCCCCCGTCCCTGTCACACTCAGCACACACATGTATATACTCGCGTATAAGCCGAGGGGGGACTTTTCAGCTCAATTTTTGGGCTGAAAAAGTCGGCTTATACACGAGTATATACGGTACTTTTCACATATGGTACAAAATGCAGTTTTCCATGGAGACAGTTTTAAAAATATCAATGGAAAATGTTTTATTAGGGCCGATTAAACACTGCGGCATGATCCGGTCCGGTTCTGTCCCGGATGACCCAGACAGCTGCGGACCGGATCAGCACACAGGACTGGGGGGCTATTATGCCATCGTCTGTGTGCAATGCAACACAGTTCCCACTGCTGATAGGTCAGGACCGCGGGCGCCGCGGTCCTGACCTGTCAGCGGCTGCAGCTGCGTGTGCTGCACACAGGACCGGAGAGCATAATAGCCCCCCAGTCCTGTGTGCTGATCCGGTCCGCAGCTGTCTGGGTCATCCCGGACAGAAGCGGACCGGATCATGCCGCAGTGTGAAGCGGCCCTTAGAAAATGACTTTGCTATCAATTACATCAAGGTATCCTGTTAACTTTAAAATGGTAGAAAACTCAAAGGGGTTGTCTGGGCTTTTTGGATAATTTCTATGTGTATCCAGTCTGCAAAATGTTGCCAGTTCCTAATTTACATTCTGTCAACAATTTGCATTGTCACCCAGATATCACCTATTTGCATTTGCCAGGGAACGATAAGGGGGCATGATTGTGTTTTTCGCTTATGCCCAGACTTCTCAAAACACACCCCTTCCCCCAGTTTATAGTATGTTAGGCCACCTACAGACTCCTACAGGCCCACCCCAACCCCAAATGGGACCATCCTCCTATATCACATATGTGGCGCTCCTGAGGGTTCAGTCGCCACAGAGGTACTGCACCTCAGCCAGAGGTGTGGTACCCCACTCTCGGGCAAGGAGGGGAAACTATCCGACGCCCAATCATCCACATCCAACACAACACAACCCAAATCCCGGGGTTCAGGTGGACTCTGTCCCAGTACAGGGAAAGAGAATGGACTGAAAGAGGAGTCAGTGAGAGGCTCTGAAGGGACAGAAGGGGTCCTATGGAAAGTGAGCGATCCACCTGTGGTGCCGGTATCCATGCCGATTGGGATCGGAGTCGGGTGGAGGGACTGGTCCACAGAGGGGGAACCGGCCCCAGACTAGTGGAGTGACTGAAGAACTTACTAGCAAACCGGGAACCAAGGTATCTTCATGTGCCACGGTCCAACTCCACATTTATTCACCGGAAAGGTGACAAGGAGGGTCAAGGGGACAAGGAATGACTTTGGTTGCTCTTCTCTGGCCCGCACTAGTTCAGCTATGTCTTCCTTATACATCGCACAGGGCAGGAGGGTGAGAGAACCAGTGAAGAGAGTTGACCCGAAAAAGGAACCTAGGAAGGGGGTTCAGATAAAGTGTCACCAAATTACCCAAGAGTTGGATGCAACCCTAACCCGGAGAACACAGCATCTCACGGATAGCTGGAAACACCTGGAGATGTGTACAAACAGTGAGTAAAACCTAAAGACTGCATCCATCTGTGTCCTTCAAGTTATTTCTCACGTTGCTACCATCACATGACACTTGTATCAACTGCCCTGGGGCCTTGCTCTATCCGTGGAGAGCAGAACCACCTCAGCTGCATTACCAACGGCCCCAGAGGATCTGACTGCAGTGTCGGCTTTCCATCTCCATTGCCGAAACCCACGGGTGGCGTCACAAATTCATATCCCATATAAACTTTCCCCCCTTTTTATTGACACAACCAGGGCCATGGAACTGGGTCACGACCCTGTGACCTCCCCAAAGAACTCCCGACTTGGTTCTGAGTACCCCATGGTTCTGGTGGGCGTGTCACACACAGTTGCTCCCTGCTCCACAGACACAATGTGCCGAATCCGCAGCTGTGAAGTAGATTCGGAACACTGACAGTGGAGGAGGGGACAGCTGTTTGCAATATGATGTGAGCGCTCACTTTGTGGCCCTGTATTATGGTGTATGCCGACATCTTCGATATACACAGGATCAGCTCTTTGTGCAGTGGAGCCAGTCCTGTCTATGCACAGAGAGCCAGTCCTTGGCTCCACTGTCAGCGGCCACAGGGGACTAGATGAGTACACAAACCATAATACAGATCCAAAGGGTGAGCAAACACATTATATTGCATACAGTGGTCCCCTCCTACACTGACAGTGTGCAGAATCTCCTTCACAGCTGTGGATTCGCACATTGTGTCAGTGCAGGAGGGGACTGCTGTGTGCAGTGGGGGTGGGTGGCCATATTAGGGTATTGGGCAGGCCTGTAGGATCCTGAGGGTGGCTGGTTATACTGAGACAAGTGGAGGGAGCGTGTTTGAAGGAGTCTGGGCGTAACATCCAGATTTGTATTTACATGCAGGCTCCAACACAAACAGACCCCCTGGTTTTTCACTGGGAGACGCAAATAAGTGATATCTGAGTGACAATGCAAAATGTTGACAGGATACAAATTACAAACTGTCAACATTTTGCAGCTTAAATACACATAGAAATTATCCAAAAAGCCCAGACAACTTCTTTGATCTATTGAACACTCTTGATACAAAATTGTGCACTGATTTATTTTTCTATCTTTATGGCAGCCAGAGCTTTGTTTTCTCATAGCTCCAAATCCAATGTGGAAACATAGACAAGCAATGGTTTAAGGGAATAGGGACAAAAGAATATATGTTTTGCCAGAAAAGTGTTGATGGTTAAAATAATGTCCTGTTATATTCAGAATAATATTGTTATTTTTAGCTTGTATGATGATGCTTCATGTACATGGCTGTTGCCTTTTGTCTTTAAGGCAGCCTGCCATGCTTTCTCCTTTACCACCACACTTGTCCTCTCAGCATTACTCTTGTTTATGTAGCACAATAACTGTGATGAAATTGACTCCTTTAATGTATAACATATAATGATTTCTTATGTAGCCAGACAATTATTTGTATTTTGTGCTCTACCTTGTGATAAGCAACTCATTGTTCCTACAAGTCTTCTAGATGCCTGGTAGTGTTAACATGGGCAGTGTAATTCTCTCACCTCTTTGTACTGCATTCTATTTCCTACCTTGTAAGGGGCCACTCATTGTTCCTACAAGTCTTGTAGATGCCTGGTGATGTTATACTTGTGTAATGTAATTATCTCACCTCTTTGTTATAGAAGGTTAGAGGCTCAGAAAATATAATCCTACTAAGATTGCTTTGTATTACTATGTGTATTGCTAGATGCTATTTAAACAATCAGTCTGTGAGTCTCCCTTACCAGCAATGCCATGCAACTAGAGGTATTTTATATGCAGCTTGAAATTGAGCCAATGAGTCTTACTCCACCAATCGTGATGTCCCCAATATCCTGCAATGAGGGCTCAGGTATATAAGGAGACCTGTTCATTAACCAGGGTGATTGAGATTTTTGTTTAGTGACCTCAGTCTAGGGACTTTGGCCCTGACTAGAGGTGCACGGGACTTGTTACATGCAGCTAATTTAGGATCTACGGACCCGATTTGCATGCCTAGGTACTTTGGTGCTGACCAAGTGGATCAGAACCTGGAGTACAATACTACAAGGACTTCAGCATCGAATGTTCGGATTCAGCTAGGATATCAAAGACAGCATAAGGAAGCATCACAGGTTGTGACAATCCAGTCACCTGGCTACAGACTTTGCTGTGATGGCTCTGGAACACGAAAATTCAAAACCCTGGTGAGCCAGCAGAAGGGCTAGACTCTGTTGCCTGTTACATTTTGTGTTTTGCTGGTTATGTGTTATATGCTGTTAACTGTTGGGGAGCCAATAAAGTGTTGCTATTATGGTTCCCTCACCCTGTGTTGTCTGAGTAGTGTTCCGCCCATGGTTAAGGAGCTCAGGCGTTCAGTTTGGGATGAGCCCTGGTCCATGCTGGCTTTCGAGAGGCAAAGGCTGGGCCAGCGGACGAGAGAACCCACTGACCCCATGTTTCCACAATAATAATAATAATAATAATCTTTATTCATATAGCGCCAACACATTCCGCAGAGCTTTACAATTCAGAGGTTCATATACAAACAGTCATAAGTAACAGTTGTCAATGAATACAATAATTAAAGCACAATAATGACAGCCCTGCTCATAAGAGCTTACAGTGTACAATGAGATAGGGGTGACAGAGTACAGGGTCTGGATTACAATCATGGTGCAGCCAACTTAAGGAAGTGGGGAATAGATAAGAGCTGCATGAGAGGCAACCAGCCATTCTTTGTAAAGCATTTTGTGTCTGGTGGAGTGAATAGGCTATTTCTGAGTGACTTTGACTAGGAGGCATTATAAGCCACCCTAAAGAGATGTGTTTTTAGGGAGCGCCTGAAACTATATAAGTTGTGGGTAGACCTAATTTCTTGGGGTACAGCATTCCGTAGAATTGGTGCACCTTGGGAGAAGTCTTGGAGTTGGGAGTAGGAGGTTCGGATTAATGCAGAAGTTAATTTAAAGTTGCTTCCAGAGCATAGAGAACAGGTGGGGTGATAGACAGAGATGAGGGTAGAGAGGTAGGAAAGTGCTGCACTGTGAAAATCTTTGTGGGTGAGAACAGGCAATTTGAATTGGATCATCAATTGTACGTGCAGCCAGTGCAATGAATAACACAGAGCGGAAGCATCCAAGTAATGGTTAGCCAGATAGGTAACCTTGGCTGCTGCATTAAGGATGGACTGGAGAGGGGAAGCCTAGTGAGGGGGAAGCCAATTAATAGAGCATTACTATAATCAAGGCGGTAGTGGATCAGGGCCACAGTGAAGGTTTTTGCTGTTTCCATGGTGAGAAAGGGGCGGATTCTAGGGATGTTCTTCAGATGCAAGAAGCGAGAGCTGGCGATAGATTGTATATAGGAGGTGAAGGAGAAATCGTGTCAAACATAACACCCAGATAGCGAGCCTGCTGCCTAGGCGTTATCATGGTGCCGCACAGTGAGAGGGAGATGTCAGATTTAGAGAGGTTAGTGGAGGGTGGGAGCAGAAGTTTTGGAAAGGTTGAGTTTTATGTAGAGAGCAGACATGATATTGGAAACTGTGGTTAGACAGTCATTTGCGTTCTGTAATACAGTGGAAGTGAGGTCAGGGGAAGAAGTGTATAGTTGTGTGTCATCAGCATAAAAATGGTAATGAATGCCAAATTTGCTAATGGTCTGTCCAATCGAGGCTGTGTAGAGAGAGAAGAGAAGAGGGCCAAGGACTGAACCCTGAGGGACCCCAATAGTGATAGGAAGAGGAGAAGAAGTGGAGCTAGCGAATGATACACTGAAAGAGCGGTCAGACAGATAGGAAGAGAACCAGGAAAGAGTAGTGTCCTTTATGCCAATGGAGTGCAGAATAGCAAGTAGGAGATGGTGGTCAACAGCTTCAAAAGTTGCAGAGAGATCAAGAAGGATAAGCAGAGAGTGGTCACCGTTACGTTTTGCCGTCGAAAGGTCGTTGGTCTCTTTCATGAGGGCAGTTTCTGTAGCATGATCATTTTTATAGCTCATTTAGATTCACCTGGGTTATCAATAGTGATGAGCCACCACCCTAGTGTTCTAGTTCAGTTCGATTTGCTGAATCGGGGGGGTGTTCGACGAATGTTCATCGAATGTTCGTCGAACACCGTCGAACTCCATAAAACTCTAAATAATGAGCTGTGTGGGGCATTTTCACTTCCGCAATGTATATAGATACATTGCGGAAGTGAAATGAAGTAAAAGGAAGGCTTAAAAATAAAAAAAACTGTATGCTCACCTGTCCGATAATCAACCGCTGCCACCGGAAAGGTCTTGATGTTTATAGGACCTGTGGTGATCTCACAAATCAGGTCACATGACCTCAGTTACCGCGGTAACTGAGGTCATGTGACCCGAGTTGTGACATTACCACAGGCCCTATAAGCATCAGGACCTTGCCGGAGGCAGCGGTAAATCGCTGGACAGGTGAACATACAGTTTTTTTTATTTTTAACCCTGCACAGCTCATTATTTAGGCGGAAAATGCGGCAGATGTGTTTTTTTGTCCAGATCTGCCGCATTTTCGAACCAAAATCGAACATAACCTAGAACTGCCGAATTTGAAGCAAATTGTTCGAATTCGGCGAATGACTCGAACACCACCAAAAACAGCTCGAATTTGAGATTGGCGAACAATTCGAGTCGAACACCACTCATCTCTAGCTATTAACAGATATGAGCAAACCTTTTGAAGTTCAGGTTTGCCAAACGGGCATATATTGACCAAATAGATGGGCGAACAGTTTGCAGAACTTCTGAACCACATTCAAGTCAATAAGAGCCTAGAAACGCCCTTAAAGTGGCTCTAAAGCTGCCAAACACAGCTCAAACTGTTTTACAGTGAAGCACTGCTATTTTTGGCACATACGTTATCTTCCTACACTTTTACTTAGGAAGATTCAGCACTGCTGTCATCATACATCCATACCCCCTCATGAATCTTAGACAAATTCACTGCTTCGCCCTCCCTTGATTAATTAAATAAAGACTTAGTCCTGCCCACCCTCTCTGCAAGTGTCTGTGATTGGTTGTCAGTATGGGAACTAAACTGACATTAGATTGCTGTAAAAATAAATAAATAATTGAAAAAATTGTCATGGGGCTCCATCCTACTAGATAAAGCCACCACTTGTAGTCTGCAGGCTGAAACTGTCTGCTGTACCCTAGCTGGTGAAGAAAAATAGGTCGTACCCCATGGCTTTTTTTATTAATTTTTTTATTAATTACTTTTTTAAAGCTAAATATCAGGCTAAAACAACCTTTAGTGCAGCATGAAAGGCACTAAAAGATGTAAGCTCTCAATATATAGGGGGTGGGTCTTTATATAGCTGTTTGACATCTATTTATCTGTAAATCTCTTTTGTGAATCTATCTATAAATCTGTTTCTACATCCATCTATTTATTCATCCATCCATCCATCCATCCATCCATCCTTCCGTCCGTCTACTTGAATAGCTAAAAAGTTGAGTAATCTGTAAAATCTTAAAAGATTTTAAAAACTTGAAAAAAATTAGCACGCTGCGGCCATAGCAGAATTGGCACCCCTATTAGATATACCCTTCCTGGCGCTTCACCTTTGCTTTCTCGCTGCCCAGGTGCATTGGCAAACAGGGTTATGTTATTTGGAGTTGATGCCAGCTGAGTAATGTCAGCTGGCAGCAAGGACAGAGGTTAGTAATGTTGAGGTGTCAACCAGATAGATAATATTACTAACCAAGTCAGTAACACAAATAACCAAATCAATAAATATTTTATTTAAAAATGAACGCCAATACATTCCTCTTTCACCTTTTTTTTATTAAAATCCATTTGTTGAAAGCCTCCCATTCCACCCCACTCCCCAAAATAAAAATAATGTAAAAATAATTTGAAAAAAAATGATGAAACCCAAATATTGTAAAGCTGAAGTAGTCCAAGCATATCGGGGAAGATCAATGACTCCATCCCCCATACGGTGGGAAACCAGACACTGCACGGCTCCAGGCAGTGTGACACGCCGTGACTTTACTGATGTTGGCTCAGTTTACACAGTGAGTATTAAACAGCAGGGAATCTCAATGCGTGACCTGAGATAACCTCAGTGGTGTTAACTCTAGTGACACTAGCTGTTTCATGAGACCCACAATATTGGCTGGTGATGTCAGAGCCAGATTCCCCCCGCTCCAAATTATACTGTATTCATACAGCTGGGTGGGATCCGGTGCTGACGTCACCGGCAGGAGGCGTTTCAGCTGCTGAGACTGCTCCAGCCCATTGCTGGCTCTGCGCCTGCGTCACTTAAGCCGATGAGGCGCATGAGCAGGCGAGGAGAGGAGACACATAAGGGAGGCAGCACAAAGGGGGATAGAGGAGGCGCAGAGAGGAAGGGGGTAGGGAAGACACCATGGAACAGTGATAACTCCATACTAAGTCCCGATGGGCTCCTTATCTATACACTTTCAAAAGTCTTTTTAACAGCTTACATGGGGGGAACAAACATGGGGTATTCCTTCCATGAATGCAGCAGACATGCTGCATTCAGTGCTGCATTCAGTTTGCATAGCACCAGGGGGTGACAAATGATGATTCTAACACCTTGTGCAATGCTAAATAAATGCTGTAAACATGCACTGTTTGTGGCCCTTAAGGACTGCACCTCGCAAGTCCTATTCTACAGAAGTGTGTGTAGTGTTTTGCATTTCCATACGTCAGGCCAGAATTTTGAGGATGTTCACCAGTCTCTGAAGGGCAGTATCAAGGCACCTTTTTGAAGAAATAGTCCAGCACACAAGGAGTCAACTAAAAAGACTTTTCTGTAGCATAGACTATAATAAATATCAGACACATTTATCTATATATATAGTGTATTTAAGGAAGGTCCCACAGAGATCAGCAGACTTCATTACAATGGTAAAACAAACATCAAACATTTTATGTTGTACATATGTTCAGTAAAAAAATATACCAGATGTACAGTGCTGACAAATGACATACCCCAACAAATAGTTTTGCTTTTTTGGCCTTTTTTCCAGAGAATATGATAACTAAAAAGTTTTTTTTACCCACCCATGGTTAGTGGTTCGGTGAAGACATTTATAGTCAAACTACTGTGTTTTTTCTTTTTAAATCATAATGACAACCAAAACCATCCAAATGACGCTTATCAAAAGTTGACATACCCTGGTGATTTTGGCCTGATAACATGCACATAAGTTGACACAAATGGGTTTGAATGGCTAATAAAGCTAACATTGTCACCTGTGATCTGTTTGCTTGTAATCAAGTGTGTGCATAAAAGCTGACTGAGTTTCTGGGATCCAGACAGACTGTTGCATCTTTCATCCAGTCACTGACGTTTCTGGATTGCGAGTCATGGAGAAAGCGAAAGAATTGTCAATGAATCTTCGGGAAAAGATAATTGAATTGTATAAAACAGAAGGAAGTGATCATGCCAGTCAGCAGTGTTCAAACAGTGATTAATTAATGGAAAATCAGGGGCTCTGTAAAAAACCAAACCATGATCAGGTAGATCAATAAAACTTTTATCAACAACTTCAAGGAAAATTGCTCTGGATGCAAAGAAAAAACACACAAATAACATCAGCTGAAATACAGGACTCACTGAAAACTAGCAGTGTGGCTGTTTCAAGATTTACAATAAGGAGGAACTTGAATAAAATGGGCTGCATGGTCAATTCACCAGAAGAAAGCCATTACTGCACAAATGCCACAAAGTATCTCACCAACAATACGCCAAACAGCGCAGAGACAAGCCTCTGGAACAAGGTAATTTAAAGTGATGAGACCAAAATCAAAATGTTTGGCCACAGTCATAAATGTTACATTTGGAGAGGTGTCAACAAGGCCTATGATGAAAAGAACACCATTCCTACTGTAAAGTATGGAGGTGGATCGGTGATGATATGAGGATGGGTGAGCTACAAAAGCAAGGAAACTTGGTCAAAGTTGAAGTAAAGATGAACGCAGCATATTATCAGCAAATACTGGAGGCAATTTTGCACTCTTCAGTCTGGAAGCTGCGCATGGGATGTACTTGGCCGTTCCAACATGACAGCGATCCAAAACACAAGGCCAAGTCAACCTGTCATTGGCTACAGCAAAACAAAATGAAGGTTCTGGAGTGGCCATCTCAGTCTCCTGACCTCAATATCATTGAGCCACTCTGGGGAGAACTCAAATGCACAGTTCATGCAAGAAAGCCCAGGAATTTACAGGAACTGGAGGCTTTTTGCCAAGAAGAATGGGCAGCTTTACCATCTGAGAAAATAAAGAGCCTCATCCACAACTACCACAAAAGTCTTCAAGCAAAGAAAGCAAAACATCTGCTGGGGAATGTAAGCTTTTGAGAACAACTGTACATTAGGAAGGAAAAGTATCCCATGGTATATATTCCAACAGATATACTATAGCATCTCAATGAATTAGACTGTCATCAAAATGTTAATGTATTTCAGTAATTCATACAAAAAGTGAAACGCATATATTATATAGAGTCATTACAAACAAAGGGATCTATTTCAAGTGTTTTTTTCTGTTAATGTTGATGATTATGGCTTACAGCCAATGAAAACCCAAAGATCATTATTTCAGAAAATAGAAGTAGGGAGGATGAAGGGTTAAAAACCACACTGCCGTATTCCATGAGGCATGAAAGGTTGAATGTAATATTGATTTAATAGTCAGTGTGTTTCATGGCTCACAAAAATGCCCTGAAACATGGCAATATTACATTGAGTTTTGCTGATATTCTAATTCATTGAAATACACTAATAGTTGCATCAAAAGGGCAAATCGCTAGGTAAAAATTGAAGAAACAAAGGAGCAACAAATGATCAAACACCCAAAAATTATACAAAATATACAACAATATATTTAGTTACTAATAATTTAAAACCAAGGAGAGGTGAACAGGTAAAACACCATAAAAATACAGTTGAGAGCAATTCAAAGCAATATGCCAAGAAATTTGCATCAGGTTTGCATTTATGCATACATTTAAATATATAGCTTTATATGGCAATAAGTATCTCTCAGAAGACAAAAGAAACTCAAGGAGCTGGTTCAACTAGTATACACTATATACTAGTACATCTCAATGAATTAGAATATCATCAAAAATGTATGTAATATTGTCATGTTTCAGGGCCTTTCTAGGAGCCCTAATACACGTTGACTAATAAATCAATATTATATTCACCCTTGGATGTCTTGTGGAATATAACAGTGCAGTTTTTAACCCTTCATCCTCCCTACTTCCATTTTATGAAAATAATGACCTTTGGATTTTCTTTGGCTGTAAACCATAATCATCAACATTAACAGAAATAAACACTTGAAATACAGTCATATGAAAAAGTTTGGGCACCCCTCTTAATCTTACTCTTTTTTTTTTTTTTAATAGTTTTTTTTGCAACAGCTAGTTCAGTGTGATATATGTAATAACTGATGGACTCAGTAATATTTGAGGATTGAAATGAGGTTTATTGTACTAACCGAAAATGTGAAATATGCATTATTTCAAAAATTGACAGGTGCAAAAGTATGGGCACCTCAACAGAAAAGTGACATTAATATTTAGTAGATCCACCTTTTGCAAAAATAACAGCCTCTAGTCGCTTCCTGTAGCTGTTAATGAGTTCCTGGATCCTGGATGAAGGTATTTTTGACCATTCCTCTTTACAAAACAATTCCAGTTCGGTTAAGTTTGATGGTCGCCGAGCATGTACAGCCCGCTTCAAAACATCCCACAGATGTTCAATGATATTCAGATCTGGGGACTGGGATGGCCATTCCAGGACATTGTAATTGTTCCTCTGCATGAATGTCTGAGTAGATTTGGAGCAGTGTTTTGGATCATTGTATTGCTGAAAGATCCATCCCCGGCGTAACTTCAACTTTGACACTGATTCTTGAACATTATTCTCAAGAATCTGCTGATACTGAGTGGAATCCATGCGACCCTCAACTTTAACAAGATTCCCGGTGCCATCATTGGCCATACAGCCCCAAAGCATGATGGACCCTCCCCCAAATTTGACAGTGGGTAGCAAGTGTTTTTCTTGGAATGCTGTGTTTTTGTGGCGCCATGCACAACGCCTTGTTGTATGACTAAACAACTCAATCTTTGTTTCATCAGTCCACCGAACCTTCTTCCAAAATGAAACTGGCTTGTCCAAATGTGCTTTTACATACCTCAGGCGACTCTGTTTGTGGCGTGTATGCAGAAGCAGCTTCTTTCGTATCACTCTCCCATACAGCTTCTCCTTGTGCAGTGTGCGCTGTATTGTTGACCGATGCACAGTGACACCATCTGCAGCAAGATGATGCTGCAGGTCTTTGGAGGTGGTCTGTGGATTGTTCTTGACTGTTCTCACCAATTTTCTTCTCTGCCTTTCTGATATTTTTGTTGGCCTGCCACTTCTAGCCTTTACAAGAACTGTCCCTGTTTCCTTACTATGTTCCTCACTGTGGAAACTGATAGGTTAAATCTCTGAGACAACTTTTTGTATCCTTCCCCTGAACAACTTTGTTGAACTATCTTTTTTTTCAGATCATTTGAGAGCTGTTTTGAGGAGCCCATGATGCCACTCCTCAGAGAAGATGCAACTATCAGAACAACTTGCAAGTGGACACCTGAAATAGCTTTTCTCATGATTGGATACACCGGGCTATGAAGTACAAAGCTCAATGAGGTTACCAAACCAATTTAGTGCTTCAGTAAGTCAGTGAAAAGTAGTTAGGAGTATTCAAATCATGATTTCTGGATTGTGAGTCATGGAGAAAGCGAAAGAATTGTTAATGAAACTTCGGAAAAAGATAATTGAATTGTATAAAACAGGAAAGGGATACAAAAAGATATCCAAGGAAGTGATCATGCCAGTCAGCAGTGTTCAAATAGTGATTAATTAATGGAAAATCAGGGGCTCTATAAAAAACCAAACCATGGTCAGGTAGACCAATAAAAATTTTATCAACAACTTCAAGGAAAATTGTTCTGGATGCAAAGAAAAACCAACAAATAACATCAGCTGAAATAAAGGACTCACTGAAAACTAGCAGTGTGGCTGTTTCAAGATTTACAATAAGGAGGAACTTGAACAAAATGGGCTGCATGGTCAATTCACCAGAAGAAAGCCATTACTGCACAAATGCCACAAAGTATCTCACCAACAATACGCCAAACAGCACAGAGACAAGCTTCTGGAACAAGGTCATTTAAAGTGATGAGACCAAAATCAAAATGTTTGGCCACAGTCATAAATGTTACATTTGGAGAGGATTCAACAAGGCCTATGATGAAAGAAACACATTTCTACTGTAAAGCATGGAGGTGGATCGCTGATGATGTGAGGATGGGTGAGCTACAAAGGCACAGGAAACTTGGTCAAAGTTGAAGGAAAGAAGAATGCAGCATGTTATCAGCAAATACTGGAGGCAATTTTGCACTCATCAGTCTGGAAGCTGCGCATGGGATGTACTTGGCCGTTCCAACATCACAGCGATCCAAAACACAAGGCCAAGTCGACCTGTCATTGGCTACAGCTAAACAAAATGAAGGTTCTGGAGTGGCCATCTCAGTCTTCTGACCTCAATATCATTGAGCCACTCTGGGGAGAACTCAAGCACACAGTTCATGCAAGAGAGCCCAGGAATTTACAGGAACTGGAGGCTTTTTGCCAAGAAGAATGGGCAGCTTTACCATCTGAGAAAATATAGAGCCTCATCCAAAACTACCACAAAAGTCTTCTAACAAAGAAAGCAAAACATCTGCTGGGGAATGTAAGCTTTTGAGCACAACTGTACATTAGGAAGGAAAAGTATCCCATGGTATATATTCCAACAGATATACTATAGCATCTCAATGAATTAGACTGTCATCAAAATGTTAATTTATTTCAGTAATTCAATACAAAAAGTGAAACACATACAGTGCCTACAAGTAGTATTCAACCCCCTGCAGATTTAGGTGGTTTGATAAGATGCAAATAAGTTAGAGCCTTCAAACTGCAAACGAGAGTAGGATTTATTAACAGAAGCATAAATCTTACAAACCAAAAAAGTTATGTTGCTCAGTTGAATTTTTATAAATTTTAAACATAAAAGTGTGGGTCAATTATTATTCAATCCCTATGTTTAATATTTTGTGGAATAACCCTTGTTTGCAATTACAGCTAATAATCGTCTTTTATAAGACCTGATCAGGCCGGCACATGTCTCTGGAGTTATCTTGGCCCACTCCTCCATGCAGATCTTCTCCAAGTTATCTAGGTTCTTTGGGTGTCTCATGTGGACTTTAATCTTGAGCTCCTTCCACAAGTGTTCAATTGGGTTAAGGTCAGGAGACTGACTAGGCCACTCCAACACCTTGATTTTTTCCCTCTTGAACTAGGCCTTGGTTTACTTGGCTGTGTGCTTTGGGTCGTTGTCTTGTTGGAAGATGAAATTACGACCCATCTTAAGATCCTTGATGGAGGAGCGGAGGTTCTTGGCCAAAATCTCCAGGTAGGCTGTGCTATCCATCTTCCCATGGATGCGGACCAGATGGCCAGGCCCCTTGGTTGAGAAACAGCCCCACAGCATGATACTGCCACCACCATGCTTGACTGTAGGGATGGTATTCTTGGGGTCGTATGCAGTGCCATCCAGTCTCGAAACGTCACGTGTGTGGTTGGCACCAAATATCTCGATCTTGGTCTTATCAGACCATAGAACCTTGAACCAGTCTGTCTCAGAGTCCTCCAAGTGATCATGAGCAAACTGTAGACGAGCCTTGACATGACGCTTTGAAAGTAAAGGAACCTTACAGGCTCGTCTGGAACGAAGACCATTGCGGTGGAGTACGTTACTTATGGTATTGACTGAAACCAATGTCCCCACTGCCATGATATCTTCCCGTAGCTCCTTTCTTGTTGTCCTTGGGTTAGCCTTGACTCTTCGGACAAGCCTGGCCTCGGCACGGGAGGAAACTTTCAAACGCTGTCCAGGCCGTGGAAGGCTAACAGTAGTTCCATAAGCCTTCCACTTCCGGATGATGCTCCCAACAGTGGAGACAGGTAGGCCCAACTCCTTGGAAAGGGTTTTGTACCCCTTGCCAGCCTTGTGACCCTCCACGATCTTGTCTCTGATGGCCTTGGAATGCTCCTTTGTCTTTCCCATGTTGACCATGTATGAGTGCTGTTCACAAGTTTGGGGAGGGTCTTAAATAGTCAGAAAAGGCTGGCAAAAGAGATAATTAATCCACACATGTGAAGCTCATTGTTCTTTGTGCCTGAACTACTTCTTAATACTTTAGGGGGACCAAACAGAATTCTGGTGGTTTGAGGGGTTGAATAATAAATGACCCTCTGAATTAACTTTTAACGCTTTAAAAAATAAATAAATAAATAAAAAAAAAAAAAAAAAATTTTGTGGCACTGCATTTCCCACTTCCAGGCTGATCTACAGTCCAAATGTCACAATGCCAAGTTAATTCCGCATGTGTCAACCAGCTACATCTGCAGGGGGTTGAATACTACTTGTAGGCACTGTATATTATATAGAGTCATTAGAAACAGAGTGATCTATTTCAAGTGTTTATTTCTGTAAATGTTAATGATTATGGCTTACAGCTAATGAAATCCCAAAGGTCATTATTTCAGAAAATAGAAGTAGGGATGATGAAGGGTTAAAAACCACACTGCCGTATTCGATGAGACATGAAAGGATGAATGCAATATTGATTACCGTATATACTCGCGTATAAGCCGAGTTTTTCAGCCCAAAAATTGGGCTGAAAAGTACCCCCCTCGGCTTATACGCGAGTCAGTGCTGTATACCGATGTATACATCGGTACATACCGATGTATACATCGGTATACAGCAGCCCTGTAATCCAGGGCCCCCCAGCCTGACTCCGGTCACCTGTAAAGGAAACTATACTTATCACTGCCCGCTGTCCGCGCCCGCTCGCAGCTGCCGACCGCGATCCTCCATCTTGCGTCTTCTTCCTGTTTCTGTGCTCGTCGCGGGCAATGACGTCATTCCCTGCGAAGAGCACAGGAAACAGGAAGAAGACGCAAGATGGAGGATCGCGGTCGGCAGCTGCGAGCGGGCGCGGACAGCGGGCAGTGATAAGTATAGTTTCCTTTACAGGTGACCGGATTCAGGCTGGGGGGGCCCTGGATTACGGGGGCTGCCTGTATACTACCACGGGGGCTGCTGTATATAGGGGCTGCTGTATACACCAGTGGGGCTGCAATACCACTGGGGCTGCTGTATATAGGGGCTGCAATACCACTGGGGCTGCAATACTACTGGGGCTGCAATACTACTGGGGCTGCTGTATATAGGGGCTGCTGTATACACCACTGGGGCTGCAATACCACTGGGGCTGCTGTATATAGGGGCTGCAATACCACTGGGGCTGCAATACCACTGGGGCTGCTGTATATAGGGGCTGCAATACCACTGGGGCTGCAATACTACTGGGGCTGCTGTATATAGGGGCTGCTGTATACACCACTGGGGCTGCAATACCACTGGGGCTGCAATACCACTGGGGCTGCTGTATATAGGGGCTGCTGTATACACCACTGGGGCTGCAATACCACTGGGGCTGCTGTATATAGGGGCTGCAATACCACTGGGAGCTGCTGTATATACCACTGGGAGCTGCTGTATATACCACTGGGGGCTGCTGTATATCATACTGCTGGGGCCTGTATACCACTGCTGGGGGCTGTATACCTGTGCTGGGGTCCACCCTCGGCTTATACGCGAGTCAATAGATTTTCCCAGGTTTGGGGGGCAAAAGTAGGGGGGTCGGCTTATACACGGGTCGGCTTATACACGAGTATATACGGTAAATAGTCAGCGTGTTTCATACTTTGGCACCTGTCAATATTTTGAAATAATGCATATTTCACATTTTCGGTTAGTACACTAAACCTCATTTCAATCCTGAAATATTACTGTATCCATCAGTTATTACATATATCACACTGAAATAGCTGTTGCAAAAAAAACAATAAAAAAAAAAAGAGTAAGATTAAGAGGGGTGCCCAAACTTTTTCATATGACTGTAAGTCACTCTGTTTGTAATGACTATATATGTAGGGCCATTTTAAAACTGAATTTTTTTCCTGAACAAAGCCATGTTTGCTGATTTTTTTAGTAAATTGTTCCGGTTTTCAATTGCAAACCGAATCGTAAATTGTTCGTGCCGAATTTGAATTTGGCAAACATGTTGGGGAAAGGTTCACTCATCTATAGTTAACAACAATAATTAATATATTACCGCTGTCCTAAATTTTGGGAAACTGTACCTTGTTCTTGCTCACCTGCTAAAAAGAAATGTTCAACCTTCATTCATGAGTATGAAAAGCCCACTATAAGTGTTTAAATGTCCTGCCGACAGATCAGATCATACATGATGGAATGTCACATTACATGTACTGAAATGATTGTACTAGGAGCACAGTTGTTCATACATAGGACAACTCTACACAACATGTACCATGTACTGTGCAAGCTGTACTAGGCAAAGATTTTTTCATTGTTTTTATGCTTTGCAAGACAACAAAGATAGAAAATATTTTTTTTTTTACTTTCTGCTCATAAAGTATCTTTTACCAACTGTGACTATGGGAGAGGTCATACAATTTTTCAATAGGATAAACATTTCCATTTATGATGTCCAACTGCTCATATTATATTTAAAGAGGACCTGTCACCCCCTGGTGCTATGCTAACTGAATGCAGCACTGAATGCAGTGTGTCTGCGTCATTCAGGGAAAGGGTCCCCCATGTCTCTAGCCCCCCTGTAAGTTGTTAAGAAGACTTTATAAAGTGTATAGATAAGGAGTCCGGAGGGACTTACTCAGTAACGAGTCATCGTTGTTGCTGGTGTCCTCCCCGCCTCCATATATACCTTGTCAGAGTCATGTCTTGCTCCACGCTACCAGATTCCAAAGGGTATTCCACATAATTGTGTAACACAATAGGGTGCTAGCCAATCACAGCGCGGCCTGCTCTGACATCACTGGCTGGGGGCGGAGAGAAGAAGCAAGATGGCAGCCCCCATGATGGAACCGAAGGAGGAGGAACCAGGAGGAACCACAAGGCCCAGCAGACTGGGAACGGAGCACGGAGGACACCGGAAAGCACTGCAGAACGGGGGACAAGGTAGGAAGCTGTGTGTGTGTGTATGTGTGTGTGTATGTGTATATATGTGTATGTGTGTGTGTGTGTATATATGTGTGTATGTATGGGTATGTGTATGTAAGTAGGCTGGCTGCCAATATAAGCCATACCTCTGGGGCTGCTGTATATACGTCTGGGGCTGCTGGATACTACCACTGGGGCTGTATATACCTCTGGGGCTACTGTATACTACCACTGGGGCTGTATATACCTCTATGGCTACTGTATACTACCACTGGGGCTGTATATACCTCTGGGGCTACTGGATAAATACCACTGGGGCTGTATATACCTCTATGGCTACTGTATACTACCACTGGGGCTGTATATACCTCGGGGGCTACTGGATACTACCACTGGGGCTGTATATACTTCTGGGGCTGCTGTATACTACCACTGGGGCTGTATATACTTCTGGGGCTGCTGGATACTACCACTGGGGCTGTATATACCACTGGGGAGGCTGCTGTATACCACACTGCTGGGGGATGTATACCTGTGCTGGGGTCCACCCTCGGCTTATACACGAGTCAATAGGTTTTCCCAGATTTTGGGGGCAAAAGTAGGGGGGTCGGCTTATACACGGGTCGGCTTATACACGAGTATATACGGTAAATCATGGATCATCCATACAGCTAATGATGCTAAGATTGACTCCTTGATTATCCAAATGATGTTTCTCTTATCAAGCATGCATTAATGTCCAAATTTCACGTTTTGTTATTTCTCATACAAGTATATGAATTATTATGGTTATCTATATTTTATTGAAACTTATGAAAGTGCTAATATTTTACTCAAACACACAGTTTTAAAATTAATCTTTTAATCGATATGCACCTCCATGCCCTTCCAATGTGGCAGTGGCCAGTACAAAGCTGTTCATTTTCAGCCATTTCAGTTTACTTTCCACCTCTTAGGGTGCGTGCACACGGTTCGGAGGAGCTCCTCCGAACCTGAGGGAAGCCGCGGGTGGCCGCAGGGAGACCGCAGCCGCCCTGTACTCACCGTGTGCGGCGGGTGTGGGGCGGCGGAGGAGCGGACTCCCGGCAACCCGCACCACAGCTCCAAAGACGCTGCAGGCAGATTACGCATAGTGAGGATGGGATTTCTTGAAATCCCTTCCACTATGCTAGTACTGTACTACGCAGCGTTGTGGATGCAGCGCAAAGACGCTGCATTCAAAACGCTGCGTATCCTGATCGTGAGGATGCACCCTTATTCCTAAAGCCCCTGAGACCAGAGGATTTCAACATCACAGACCAACAGCTTACAACAGCTGGGAGATTTTTTAATGTCTCTGCCTTGTGACTATTTCATGATTAGGCTAGATTAACCCTTATGCTTATTGGATCTCAAAATTATTGTGCAAAGGAGTGCTACCCTCACTTTTTCTCCTTTCTACATCATATGCGTGTTCTGATGACAAGATAAACTGTGGCTCCAATCATAATATAAACAGGTAAAAAAAAAGGTTCCCTCACCTGCACATTGGACGTAACACTTTTTCACGTCAGGCAAACTTCCTGTAGCAACAAATCTTAAATCTAAAAGTTGAATGCACTAGTTGTACGGACAAGTGTAATAAATAGAACAATTTAAAGGTTGACAAATGGACTGCAGTTTGAGTGCATGTATGCTGGCAGAATAATCATTCCTGTTTTTTCCTTCATATTTGCCCTACAATATCAAGAGTAAAGACAGTTTTTATTTATTGCATCCTATTTCAGATACAGTATTGCCTCCTAGTCTACCGGACAGGTTCTTGCTCTTATATCATTCAAGATTTGTAGTGCTATTTTCTGTGATTTAAAGTAGACTAGTACAAATGAGTACAAAATGCCAGAATAACCATTTGTTTTCATCTCAGTAAAAGATACAATCTTTGCCTCTATACAAAAATAATTTGTCCTTTTTTAACCAAATATCTAAACCAAGGTTATTCATTTTTAGAATACAAAGCTTTTAAACATGGCCAAATAAATCAACTCCAACAAATCACTCTGCAGTAAATTATCTGTCCTTCCTGTGACTGTAAAACCATAGTGATCTGCTGCAATGGGCCTTTGTAGTAAATATATTAAGGGGAGGTCACTTATCATATGCACTAAACTACAAGCTATACACGATGAATCATTAGTGATCTTTCATTATCAATATATGTGTCGGTATGTAAATATATATTGAACTGTGCATGTATATGTTCTAACAGGACCAGGGGGAAATTGATGGTGTTGATATGTATAATGGCTAATCACCTGCATTGCTCAGGAATGGCATAATGGTATGTTCAGACGATCCTAAGGCAAAGCTTATTGGGTGCATCTGGGCCCGAGGGAAGCCGCGGGTGAACGCAGGGTGAATGCAGCTACCCTGTGCCTACAATCTGCGTTCGGTGCAGGGCAGCTTTTCTCTGCATTCATCCGCTGGAGATCACTTCTGTACCTATAGCAATAAATTAACATGCTACAGAGGTGCGGAAGTGCAATGGCCGCAAGGGCCTGGGGTACTGGACCACCCAGGCATAGTCAAGAGGGATGTTACGGTGGCAGTCCCGGTGGTCGTGGCCAAGGCTGAGCAGATAAAGGGTGTATTTACAGGGGATGATAATGCCTTTACGTGACGCCACCTGTGGTATCTGATCAAGGATGACCAGCGCTGCTTAGATGAGCCCAAGGGGATAGATGTAGTGGCAGCCAGGATGGTGACACGCCCCACAGGTGGAGCGGGCCCTTGTTGTATGGTGTAAGAGTCTTAAGGGAATGATGGTGGTGGTAGTTAGGATGCAGAAGGAGGCAGGGAGGGTGCAAGAAATAACAAGAGAACACAAGTGGGTGTAGTTCTTTTACCTTTACTGTAGAAATGTGGTGCAGTTCAGGGTCACTAGTTACGAGGTCCAGGAGGGTCTGGTCAGCCTGGAAGCAGTTGGATTCCACCTTGCCAGGTGGGTTTGGAGGCCTGCCTGCTGCACTTCTCAGTTTGGGTCCCAGCTGACTGTGAGCTATTCTGCAGCCCTGTCCTTTTCCTCTCTCTTGCTCTCGCTCCCGATTGCAGACAGCACAAACCTTTAACGGACACTGCTGTGTTGATTGCAGCTCTGGGCTCTAGTTATACTATTGTGATGCTGAGTCTCTACATTCAACCAGGAAACTTGCAGTTTCCTGTCCACCAGAATTGGTCAGCAGGACATGCAGTTCCCAACTAACCCAAGACTCTGTTATCCTCTGTAGTGCTGCTTGGGGAGAGTTCATCAACAGCTCCACTCCCCAGGACTTTCTCCTTCTCACTCCTACTCCTCGTCTGTCTGCTTCCTCTCCCTTCCTGCACTTTCCTACCAAACCCCTCTTCCTTGCTGGAAACTGGAAACTCCCCTGAACTCGGTTGCTGAGCTTCCCCTTCTGGCCAGGAGTCAAAGGTTTAGCTTTGTGCCTTAATTTTAGGTAGATAAAAAAGTAACAAATAAAAAGTAACGGGTAGAGATGATAAAATTGATTTACTGTGAATCAAAATTGGATTCAAAGTTCCTGTATATCTGCAAGTCCTGTCAAACATCTGAACTTCTGAAGATTTCTGCAACTTGTCAGTAAATGGCCATCACCGTTTTATACATTGTAGTGTGTTTCATAGGCCACAGACTGCTGAACGGGTGTCGTGTATTGACTGAATTATGTAGCAATTTCAGATATCCAGTGGCATTGAGGTTTCCATTGATGAAGAATGGCCCCACTATCTTTGTACCCCATATACCACTTCATACCATTAATTGTTGTGTTCCAGCAGTCTTGGAGGGATCTATCCACTGTGAGTTAGTGTCAGACCAATAACAGTGGTTTGTTAACTTCACCATTCACAAAAAAGTTTTCCTTATCACTGATCTGAAGGCCATAGTCTATGCTGTGAAGATACGAGATGTGCAGTATCTGAAACAATGAATACTGGAAGCCTGTGCTAGCATTACTTCTGTGGTGTTGCTATCAGTGTGTCAAGAGTGGGAGAAGAAGGTTGCATTGACGATCCAACACAATTGGGCAGCGCTTTGAACATATTTTATAAGTGGTCATAAACTTGTAAATAATTCATGAAAGAATAAAGTTATGTTAAAACCAAGCATGCCATTGTTTTTCTTATGGAATTCTCAATAGGTTTGATGTGTCACATGACCCTCTTCACATTGAAAAAAAATAAAGTTGGATCCAAAATGGGCAACTTCAAAATGACCACCATGGACACCACCCATCTTGAAAAGTTTCCCCCCTTCATATACTAATGTGCCATAAACAGGCAGTTGATATCACCAACCAATTCCATTTTATTTAGGTGCATCAATATAAATGGCTCACCCTGTACAGTCATGGCCAAAAGTTTTGAGAATGATACAAACATTAATTTTAACAAAGTCTACTGCTTCAGTTTTTCACTCCAGAATGTCATAAAGAGTGATCAGCTTAACAGCAATTACTTGCTAAGTCAATATTTGCCTAGAAAATGAACTTTAACCCCCAAAACACATTTCAACATGCAGTCCTGCCTTAAAAGGAGCAGATAACATCGTTTTAGTGATTGTTCCATTAACACAGGTGTGGGTGTTGATGAGGACAGGGCTGGCGAACAATCAGTCATGATTAAGTAAGAATTGTCATTCACTGGACACTTTAAAAGGAGGCTGGTGCTTCGTATCATTGTTTCTCTTCAGTTAACCATAGTTATCTCTAAAGAAACACGTGCAGCCATCATTGCACTGCACAAAAATGGCCTAACAGGGAAGAGTATCTCAGCTAGAAAGATTGCACCTCAGGCAACAATCTATCGCATCATCAAGAACTTCAAAGAGAGAGCTTCCATTGTTGTCAAAAAGGCTCCAGGGCGCCCAAGAAAGACCAGCAAGCACCAGGACCGTATCTTAAAACTGTTTCAGCTGCGGGATCGGACTACCAGCAGTGCCGAGATTGCTCAGGAATGGCAGCAGGCTGGTATGAGTTCTTCTGCACGCACTGTGAGGCGGAGACTCTTTGAGCAAGGCCTGGTTTCAAGGAGGGCAGCAAAGAAGTCACTTCTCTCCAGAAAAAACATCAGGGACCGACTGATATTCTGCAAAAGGTACAGGGAGTGGACTGCTGAGGACTGGGGTAAAGTCATTTCTCTGATGAATCCCCCTTTCGATTGTTTGGGACATCTGGAAAACAGCTTATTCGGAGAAGAAGAGGTGAGCGCTACCACCAGTCTTGTCTCATGCCAACTGTAAAGCATCCTGAAACCATTCATGTGTGGGGTTGCTTCTCAGCCAAGGGAATCGGCTCACTCACAGTCTTGCCTAAAAACACAGCCATGAATAAAGAATGGTACCAGAATGTCCTCCAAGAGCATCTTCTCCCAACCGTCCAAGAGCAGTTTGGCGCCCAACAATGCCTTTTCCAGCATGATGGATCACCTTGCCATAAAGCAAAGGTGATAACTAAATGGCTCAGGGAACAAAACATAGAGATTTTGGGTCCATGGCCTGGAAACTCCCCAGATCTTAATCCCATTGAGAACTTGTGGTCAATCATCAAGAGACGGGTGGACAAACAAAAACCAACAAATTCTGACAAAATGCGAGCATTGATTATGCAAGAATGGACTGCTATCAGTCAGGATTTGGTCCAGAAGTTGATTGAGAGCATGCCAGGGAGAATTGCAGAGGGGTCAACACTACAAATATTGACTTGCTGCATTAACTCATTCTAACTGTCAATATAACCTTTTGGTATTCATAATATGATTGCAATTATATTTCTGTATGTGATATAAACATCAGACAAACACAAATAAAAACCAGAGGGCAGCAGATCATGTGAAAATATCATTTTCGTGTCATTGTCAAAATTTTTGACCATGACTGTATATGATAATAGTACTGTGTCCATCATTGTTATAGTGGGAATAGTGCCCCAAGCGGGAAATTATTATCAAAATGTGTGCATCTGAATTGTATGCTTTCCCCTCTATATAGGAGGCTTATTTTGTCATAGTTTTTATGCTGTTTGTTTTTAGTCCAAAACACGTTCAGCGTTACGGTGGGGCTTTGCCCCATGCATAATCCTTTTTATGGTGTGATGCACAAATAAATATTCATCAATTTGAAGACATGGTCCGGTGCTGGATTTCTTATATTACCAAGCAGGAAATACCCCAGTATGCTGCAGGCGGCCGCACACAAACCCCAGTATGTGCGGGCGGGTGGGGTGGGGGGGGGTTTGTGGGAGGGGGAATGGGGGAGATGTGGTGCAGATCTGGTGAGGCAGGTTTGGGGAGTTGAAAGTATGGGTTTGTGAAGGATGACTGTATATATATATATATACATATATATATACACTAGGATATACATACAAGGATGGAGGACATATACCGTATATACTCGTGTATAAGCCGAGTTTTCAGCCCAAAAATTGGGCTGAAAAATTCCCCCCTCGGCTTATGCATGAGTCAATACGGTAATGGCCCCCAAATGCTGGCACTCTCCCCCCCTGTGTGTTAAGGGCCCCCCCCGCTGCTTAACTTACCATCCCCGGTCTTCTGCACCGCCGGTCTTCTGTGCTCCGTCCTCCATGCTCCGAGTCCCGTCCGGCTGCATCCGGGATCCCGGGCGTCGCACGATGACGTCATCGTAACTGCGATGGCCGGGGATCCCAGATGCAGCCGGACGGGAGCATGGAGGACGAAGCACAGAAGACTGGCGCGGTGCAGTGCAGAAGACCAGGGATGGTAAGTTAAGCACCAGGGGGCCCTTACCACACAGGGGGGGCGAGTGCCAGCATTTGGGGGCCTGTATACCCCTGGGGCTGCTATATACCCCTGGGGCTGCTGTATACCCCTGGGGCTGCTGTATAAGCCCTGAGGCTGCTGTATTACCCCTTGGGCTGCTGCATTACCCTGGGGCTGCTGTATAACCCCTGGGGCTGCTGTATTATCCCTGGGGCTGCTGTATTACCCCTGGGGCTGCTGTATAACCCCTGGGGCTACTGTATAACCCCTGGGGCTGCTGTATAACCCCTGGGGCTGCTGTATTACCCCTGGGGCTGCTGTAGTACCCCTGGGGCTGCTGTATTACCACTGGGGCTGCTGTATTACCACTGGGGCTGCTGTATTACCACTGGGGTCTGTATATACCACTGGGGAGGCTGCTGTAATACTGCTGGGGTCTGTATATACCACTGGGGAGGGTCTGTAATACTGCTGGGGCCTGTATATACCACTGGGGAGGCTGCTGTATACCACACTGCTGGGGGCTGTATACCTGTGCTGGGGTCCTCGGCTTATACACGAGTTAATAGGTTTTCCCAGGTTTTGGGGGCAAAAGGGGGGTCGGCTTATACACGGGTCGGCTGACCGAATTTTTTTTCGCGGCCGCACCTGCCACAAGTGCTGAAACCGCACTTGCCGCACCTGCCGCACACCTACTGCAAGCCACATAGATGTTGCATGGGGCTTGCCGCAACTGTGCTGCAAGTGCAGCGGTTATGCGGTAATCGCGGCAGATGTGTTTTTTTCACCGCATCTGCCGCCAACGGCAAAAACCGCTGATGTGAAAGTACGCTTATAAAGTGAAAATACGATAAATCTTATTTCTTCTCTCTTTTTGCAACTGATTTACACATATTTATTTTATAGCTTATTTTAAATCGTATAAAAGGTTTACTGTTTTTAATAACAGGTACAGGTACAGGGAACAGGTACAGTATTCAGATATCCATAAAGAGCATGTGTTTTGCCTTATAATATGAAATCACAGAAGACAAATAAAACTGACTGCATGTTACTTTAATAGATGTTACTGACCTATAATTATTGATTATATGTATCCTAAAATATGTGGCCCAAAACAGCAAGCTTAAAAAAAACCTATGCACTGTACATATGACAATTTGTAGAAGGTATAAGTCCATTTGATTGATAGGCAGTGATGCAGTCTGTCAAGTATTTAACTGGAAAGTCTTGATAATGTATTCATTATGGTCTCAACAGATGAAGTGGGCGAAATAAGTCATCGGTCGATGTGAGTAGCCCACTAGGAGGTAATGATGCAGTGGAAAAGGACAGCAGGTCAA
Organism: Allobates femoralis; assembly: GCA_033576535.1. Taxonomy (NCBI): domain Eukaryota; kingdom Metazoa; phylum Chordata; class Amphibia; order Anura; family Aromobatidae; genus Allobates; species Allobates femoralis. The sequence continues at coordinate 166,811,353 of JARQOC010000001.1, read as the reverse complement.
TGAGTGAGGACCAGGATAGCAAGGTTTACAGGATCACAGATAGACAAGCAAAGCTGAATTACAAGTTGCTGCTGAAGGGCATTCTAAAACTTGCAGCAGTTATATGGTTAATAGCAGAGACATATGCAGTCAGGAATTTGTTGAAGTTATATGGTTAATAGCAGAAACATATACAGTATGAAATCAGGAACTTATATTAAAGACATTGGTAATATGTGAGATTAGAGGTATACTGTATATGCAGGGATATGTTTAACTAGATGGCAGCCCGATTCTAAAGAATCGGGTAGTCTAGAATCCAGATATAGTTTATTTACGAATAGTTAGGGGAGTGCGATGAAATTAATTGTGTGTATACAGGCGGCTCAGTGGCTAGCACTGCACGCGGTCGCTCAATGGCTAGCAGTGAGTGCGGTGAGAGTGGTCAGCGCAGCGGCGTGGGCAGAGTGGTCAGGACATACACACACATACATATACACACACACACACACACACACTCCGCTATACTTACCACCGACCCTGCGTCTTCTCCGGCGCCTGGATCCTGAGTCAACATGTGGCCACCCCCGGACGACTGGAGAGGGCAGGGGACGGCTGGAGGCGGCAGGGGATGGCTGGAGAGGGCAGGGGACGGCCGGAGAGGGCAGAGGACGGCCGGAGAGAGGGCAGAGGACGGCCGGAGAGGGCAGAGGAGGGCCGGAGAGGGCAGAGGACGGGCGGAGAGGGCAGAGGATGGGCGGAGTGGGCAGAGGACAGCTGGAGGCTGGAGAGGGCAGAGGACGGCTGGAGGCTGGAGAGGGAAGAGGACGGCTGGAGGCTGGAGAGGGCAGAGGACGGCTGGAGGCTGGAGAGGGCAGAGGACGGCTGGAGGGGGCAGAGGACGGCTGGAGGCTGGAGAGGGTAGAGGACGGCTGGAGGCTGGAGAGGGCAGAGGACGGCTGGAGGCTGGAGAGGGCAGAGGACGGCTGGAGGCTGGAGAGGGCAGAGGACGGCTGGAGGCTGGAGAGGGCAGAGGACGGCTGGAGGCTGGAGGGGTCAGAGGACGGCTGGAGAAGGGCAGAGGACGGCTGGAAAGGGCAGAGGACGGCTGGAGGCTGGAGAGGGCAGAGGATGGCTGGAGGCTGGAGAGGGCAGAGGACGGCTGGAGGCTGGAGAGGGCAGAGGACGGCTGGAGGCTGGAGAGGGCAGAGAACGGCTGGAGAGGGCAGAGGACGGCTGGAGGGACTGAGGAGGGCAGAGGACGGCTGGATGAGGGCAGAGGACGGCTGGAGAGGGCAGAGGACGGCTGGAGAGGGCAGAGGACGGCCGCAGGCTGGACAGGGCAGAGGACGGCGCTGGCTGGAGGGGGCAGGAGGACGGCCACAGGCTGGAGGGGGCAGAGGACGGCGGAGGCTGGAGGGGGCAGAGGACGGCCGGAGGCTGGAGGGGGCAGAGGCAGGGACGGCCGCAGGCTGGAGGGGGCAGAGGACGGCTGGAGGCTGGAGAGGGCAGAGGACGGCCGGAGGTTGGAGAGGGCAGAGGACGGCTGGAGGGGGCAGAGGACGGCTGGAGAGCTGGAGAGAGGGCAGAGGGACGGGCTGCAGGCTGGAGAGGGCAGAGGACGGCTGCAGGCTGGAGAGGGCAGAGGACGGCTGGAGGCTGCAGAGGACGGCTGGAGTCTGGAGAGGGCAGAGAGGGACGGCTGGGAGTCTGGAGAGGAGAGGCAGAGGACGGCTGGGAGTCTGGAGAGGGCAGAGGACGGCTGGAGGCTGGAGAGGGCAGAGGACGGCTGGAGGCTGGAGAGGGCAGAGGACGGCTGGAGGCTGGAGAGGGCAGAGGTCGGCTGGAGGCTGGAGAGGGCAGAGGACGGCTGGAGGCTGGAGAGGGCAGAGGACGGCTGGAGGCTGGAGAGGGCGAGAGGACGGCTGGAGGCTGGAGAGGGCAGAGGACGGCTGGAGGCTGGAGAGGGCAGAGGACAGGCTGGAGGCTGGAGAGGGCAGAGGACGGCTGGAGGCTGGAGAGGGCAGAGGACGGCTGGAGGCTGGAGAGGGCAGAGGACGGCTGGAGGCTGGAGAGGGCAGAGGACGGCTGGAGCTGGAGGGGGGGCGCTGGGGAGGGGGCAGAGGACGGCTGGAGGCTGGAGGGGGCAGAGGACGGCTGGAGGGGGCAGAGGACGGCTGGAGGGGGCAGAGGATGGCTGGAGGGGGCAGAGGACGGCTGGAGGGGGCAGAGGACGGCTGGAGAGGGCAGAGGATGGCTGGAGAAGGCAGAGGACGGCTGGAGGGGGCAGAGGACGGCTGGAGGCTGGAGAGGGCAGAGGACGGCTGCAGGCTGGAGAGGGCAGAGGACGGCTGGAGGCTGCAGAGGACGGCTGGAGTCTGGAGAGGGCAGAGGACGGCTGGAGTCTGGAGAAGGCAGAGGACGGCTGGAGTCTGGAGAGGGCAGAGGACGGCTGGAGGCTGGAGAGGGCAGAGGACGGCTGGAGGCTGGAGAGGGCAGAGGACGGCTGGAGGCTGGAGAGGGCAGAGGTCGGCTGGAGGCTGGAGAGGGCAGAGGACGGCTGGAGGCTGGAGAGGGCAGAGGACTGCTGGAGGCTGGAGAGGGCAGAGGACGGCTGGAGGCTGGAGAGGGCAGAGGACGGCTGAAGGCTGGAGAGGGCAGAGGACGGCTGGAGGCTGGAGAGGGCAGAGGACGGCTGGAGGCTGGAAAGGGCAGAGGACGGCTGGAGGCTGGAGAGGGCAGAGGACAGCTGGAGGCTGGAGAGGGCAGAGGACGGCTGGAGGCTGGAGAGGGCAGAGGACGGCTGGAGGCTGGAGAGGGCAGAGGACGGCTGGAGGCTGGAGGGGGCAGAGGACGGCTGGAGGCTGGAGGGGGCAGAGGACGGCTGGAGGCTGGAGGGGGCAGAGGACGGCTGGAGGGGGCAGAGGACGGCTGGAGGGGGCAGAGGATGGCTGGAGGGGGCAGAGGACGGCTGGAGAGGGCAGAGGATGGCTGGAGAGGGCAGAGGACGGCTGGAGGGGGCAGAGGACGGCTGGAGGGGGCAGAGGACGGCTGGAGGGGGCAGAGGGCAGTGGGGGCACACAGGCTGGAGGGCAGTGGGGGCACACAGGCTGGAGGGCAGAGGGCAGTGGGGGAACACAGGCTGGAGGGCAGAGGGCAGTGGGGGCACACAGGCTGGAGGGCAGAGGGCAGTGGGGGCACACAGGCTGGAGGGCAGAGGGCAGTGGGGGCACACAGGCTGGAGGGCAGAGGGCAGTGGGGGCACACAGGCTGGAGGGCAGTGGGGGCACACAGGCTGGAGGGCAGAGGGCAGTGGGGGCACACAGGCTGGAGGGCAGAGCAGCGTTTATGGCTGCAGACTTACCGGTGGCCGGGCGTCGGGTGTAGGAGGAGAGGAGGGGCGGGCAGAGCTGCAGGAGAGGAAGTCCCGCCCTCCCTCCTCTCTAGGCAGACGGCAGGGAGCACGGATACCCCCAGGGTGTGTGTGGCCCTCCGAGGTGGCGGGCAATGGGCCCCCCTGCCCCCCCCGGTATGTAGCTACTGGCTGGAGGGCAGAGGGTGGAGGGGAGTGGCTGGAGGGCACACGGAACTTCCGAGATCGGAACGTTCCGTGTGCCGGTGCCTGTAGCCGGGCTGCGCGCGGCTATAGTGCACTGGATGAGCCTGGGCGAAGACCATCACGGAAGTGGGCGTGGCCTTTTCCGGAAGTGGCCTTCGGGTTTTATATATAAGATAGCAGAGACATATGTGCAGTCAAGCACTTTAACAACAAACATTATGTAGTTACTTTTTATTGAATTAGTAGAGAAAATTCATAGGTTTAAGCCTGTTAAAAAAGTTGGATTATGTAAGTCAGGTAAGAGCTGCTGGTAAAGTAATTAGCCAGCTGGCTGTAGCAGAGTCTTTGGATAGGTGATGCTAACTTTTGCAAAACACATTGGTATATTCTTGTAGGATATAAGGGTTCCTAACATTAAACAGGTATCCCAAAAGAGAAAATACAAATGATATTAAATCACCAAGATATGTGGGTATTAGTTTCCTTAGATAATAGTTTAATTTAAAACACAAGTTTCTACTCTAATGTATGCTTTGATCTAAGGGGTACAAGTGGCTTAGGTCTAAAGATGTCTATATGAGGTGACAAAACATGAATTTTTCCATTGTAAGCTAAATGTCATATAATAAGAAGCCACGTCCACAAGCACTTTTTATGCACCTTGGGAGAGTTGTACAGATTGTTGTCCTATAGTAAGGGTTTATTTAGATGTCCTTTCCTAGATTTCCTCATACCTTTCTAACCATATATTTAGCATCTCCCACTCCAACACCACAGCCTTGCCCCATCATCTCTCTGTTGGGGCCCCTCAAGGCTCTGTCCTGGGGCCCCTACTTTTTTCCATCTATACCCTTGGCCTGGAACAACTCACAAAGTCCCATGGCTTGCAGTACAATCTATATGCTGAAGACACTCGGTTCTAACTCCTTGGCCCAGACGACACCTCGTTACTGCCTAGAATCCTGGAGTGCCTGTCAGCTATATCCTCCTTCCTCTCGTCTAGCTTCCTAAAACTAAACATAGACAAAACTGAAAACATCATCTTTCCCCAATATCATGCACTTTCCTTACCTGATCTATGTATCACAATAAATTACATCACACGTAGCCCTGTACCTGAAGTCCACTGCCTCAGAGTAACCTTTGACTCTGTCTTGTCCTTCAAACCACACATCTAAGCCCTCGCAACCTCCTGCTGCCTGCAACTCAAAAATATTTCCAGAATTTCTTCTTTCCCTAACCCTCAATCTACTAAACTACTAGCGCATGCCTTCATCATCTCCCATCTCTACTACTGCAACATCCTCCTCTGGCCTCCCTGCTAACAATCTCGCACCTCACCAATCTGTCCTTAGCTCTGCTGCCCGACTAATTCACCTCTCTCCTCGCTGCTCCTCCATTTCTCCACTCTGCAAATCTCTTCACTAGCTCCCAATTCACCAGTGTATCCAATTGCACATTGCAGTGTATTGACTCTGCCTTATCCTTCAAATCACACATTTAAGGTCTTGCCACTTCCTGCCCCCTCCAACTCAAAAATATTTCCAGAATCCATCCCTTCCTCAACCCTCAAGCTACTAAACTACTAGAGCATGCCCTCATCATCTCCTGTCTCGAGTACTGCAATCTCCTCCTCTGTGTCCTCTCTGCTAACACTCTTGCACCTCTCCAATCTGTCCTTAACTTTGCTGCCCGACTAATCCATCTTTCGCCTCGCTGCTCCTCCACTTCTCCCCTCTGCACATCCCTCCGCTGGCTACCAATTCCCCAGCATATCCAATAACTACTAACATTGACTTACAAATCTGTCTACAATCTGTCTCCCCTATATATCTATGAACTAATCTCCCGATATCATTCATCTCAAAATCTTTGATACTCCCAAGACCTCCATCTTTCCTCTACACTTCTTGCAGGCAGTTGGATGCGGAATGTACATTCCTCATTTAACCACCTGCAAAACTTCGCCCAAGCACCCCCCATCCCCTGGAATTCTGCACTCCAGCATGACCGATTATCCTGTACACTAGAATCTTTCAAGCAGAACCTGAACACCCATCTCTTCGAAACAGCTTACAGCTTGCAATGACCCTGCCAATTCCAGAGCTGGCGCTTCACCACTGCTGGACTTGGCGCTTCATCACCATTGGACCTGGCGCTCCACCACCTCCGGAGCTGGTGCCCCACTATCACTGGAGCTGACCCAACCTGCTGTCTCCCTTCACATTGCCCTTTAGAATGTAAGCTTGAAAGGAATGGTCCTCTCTCCCTCTGTATCAGTCTATCACTGTTAGTTTATTCTTTGAATTTTTAACTTGATTTGTATGTATCCCTTTCTCATGTACATCACCATGGAGTCAATGATGCTCTATGAATAAATAAATAAATAATAATAACAATAATAATAATAATAATAATACTAATATTGTCATGTGGATGAGGTCAAACAAGTTATAGCGCTATTTCACAACTGTGCTCTGGAGCATTTGGCTGCATTGCGCTAGCGCAGGAGGTAGCGCAGTGCAAATGTAGCCAAGCACATTGAAGCGCAAATGAAATGATGTGCGTTAATGCCGCCGTTCTAGTGCATGGGCGAGCGCATCCAAACGCAACCTGGAAGAGCATAAACTTCACAAAGAATGAATCGGGGCACTGGACACCTTGTACCAATATAGCAGCAGATAGTCATTCAATGGGGGTGCTCGCCTGTGTCAGCACTAGATAATAGTCCAAATATATAAAGAAAGGAGGCACTCACCCATATGTAAAGTTGGTCTCAGGCTTTTTTATTCAGCCTTCCGGCATGAAGCAGGGTGCAGGTTGCAGGGGAGGGGGTGTTTTTTAAAAGACCAGTTGAAGGGTGATTACATCCGAAATAGTCGCTGTTGTCTGCACCTCCAACACCCCCTCCCCTGCAACCTGCACCCTGCTTCATGCCGGAAGGCTGAATAAAAAAGCCTGAGACCAACTTTACATATGGGTGAGTGCCTCCTTTCTTTATATATTTCAACCTGGAAGAGCCATTGTGAAGAGGGGGTGCGTGAGCACACATGCGCTAGTGCACCAGAAACGCGTCATGAAATGTTGCTGGTGCATGCAGAGTAGCGCATGCACGCTCACACCACACCCTCTTCACACTTGCGCTTCCGGGTTGTGTTTGGATGCGCTCGCACATACACTGTAATGGCAGCATTAATGCACATCATTTCATTTGCATTTCAATGCACTTGGCTGCGTTTGCACTGCGCTACCTCCTGCACTAGCGCAATGCAGCCAACGCACCAGAGCACAGGTGTGCACCAGGCCATAATGTTTGGACACAAAAAGTAGGTTAATTAAAAAGTAATGTTGAACAAATATCTAGACATGCCAACAACTTCATGGAATGCATAGGTTGAAAAAATTAATCAAGCTGAAAAAAGTATCATACAGCTTGGAAAAAAATGCACACATAAGTGTACCTTTTAATTTAAAAACAAAATTAACCAATATTTCATGAAATGATGTAGGGGACAGGTTTACTATAGGACAAATATTTGCAAAAACTTTGATTAAAAAGATACGTTAACAATTCCCAGAGTTTGTAGTACTCTCAAAGTGCAATAAATGTATCTGTATTAATATTTTACTGATACATATTGCTTTTGCATTTCATAGGGTAGAGCATAAACTTGCTTTTGTCTAAAAATGCATCCATTTTAACATACTCATGTACTCATGGAATGATTCCAACAGAATGTAACCTTTAGCTACCATCTTACACAGATTTCTTGAAAAGTAGTGAAAACATTCGATTGACAAACCTTTTGTTTATAGTGAGCCCAGGGAAAAAGAGAATGTGTTTAAACTAAACAACAAAAAGTGCAGCACAGTTACTTCTTCTTGCACATCAAAGAATATATTTTAGCAAAGAAACGATAATGCATAACAGAGCACCTTGTGGATTACCTTCCATTCGCTTCTGAATTTCTAATGCTATATCCAGTGCATTAAAGGGCAAAACTGGATCACACGCTATTCGCAAAACCATTTCTGAGGTCAACTGAAAGAACAACAAGCAAAAAAAAAAGAAATATGTAAAGAATGACTATTTCTACAATGTATAAATGTGTTCAAAATACAATAAAAGTCAAACATCCGCCATTAAATATAAATAATAAAAGAGAAGTGAAACAGTTCAAAGTGTTTTCTAAAATACATGTCCTGTCACATTTGTCAAGGAATGTTTTTTTCTATCACAGTGCCCAAAGTGTCATGATTTTGAAAAATTGCTGTATTTTAGTCTTTGATATGAACAAGTAATGTGGCAAAAGCACATTAAATCTGCCAGTATGTATATGTAAGTATTACGTAAACAAAAGGAGCTTACAACTGATATCTTAATATTAAATTATCTGTGTGCTTACACCGGAGCTGGCTTTAATACATGAGTTTTATGTAGACCCTATGTATTGCTGCTTAAAATAAATGTTAGAGGAGTCTCAAGTATGACTCTTCCTGTTGATTAATTATGTAAATTGTACTTGTGAGTATTTCTAGCGCTAAACACCACCCCTTTTTTCTCTGTAGGCGATAAATAAGGATGCACTTCTGTTGTCTGTTCAACCTGTATTTGGGATGTTTATTGATTAACTGATAAAACGCACATTACAAAATGCAACTTGATCTGAGATAGAGGGGGGTTGTATCTCTGATGGGTGTGAGATGTGAGTTACTTCTTAACCTCTATAGAATATGAACGTATGGTATAAATAGAAAAAGTGTCCTTAAAAATCACGGCGAGTGGGATTATAAGATATTTAGAATCACATTGAAGAAAGAGGCACTCACCCGGTGATAGTTGTTCCTCAATGGACGACTTTAATCAGCATTAGGGTACAGGGTGCTGGGAGGGGGTGTCGGAGGTGCAGACAACTATCACCGGGTGAGTGCCTCTTTCTTCAATGTGATTTTACCTCTCAGGCTGTTACAAGACTGTGCACCCCCGATTCTGCTGCAGTTGACACTGCTGATACCGCTACTTTGGATCTTAAGTGATCGGTGCCCCGCTATTCTGCCTCTCAAATATTATAAGGTATTTAGGTACTTAGGACCACGTAGTTAATGCTTCCATATTTCTTGGTTGATTTTTCAGAAATTATTCATGCGGACAAGGTGTTATAGTCTTTTGTAGAAATCTACAATGTAGAAATGATTTGTTTAAGGGAGGGTGTTTGTTATTTTGGAAGATGATCTTATACCATTTACCTCGGGCTACCTACCTTAGGATGCGAGGAATGGCATACAATTTTTTCACGTATTGTTGGTTAGGGTTTTTGGTTAATTATATCTTAAATAAATGAAGTGAAAAAAAAAGTTGGATTGGCGTCGATAGGTGTTTATCCCTTTACTCTATATCCTGTAATGCTGTTACCTCTAGATGTGCTTTGTTTTCTATATCAGCTGAAAGTGCTGCACCTGGATAGCTAATCTGCAGCAGTCTGTTCTTTTCAGTGATTGATAGAGTCCTTTTCCTTGGTTGCTTATACTTATTCACATAGGTCTTAAGGTTTCCACTGATCAGTGTTATATTAGAAGGATTAGTACAAAGGGAAGCTAATTTATCTAGTACATATTAATTAACTTTAAGTTACCTACCTTTCCAGGTTTGTATTGGTTTGGTGGAGTGGCATGTATAGATTTATGATTTTCTGTTTTTTGTAAGGTTGTGAATCAGTCCTATCTTGTATACATTAAAGAATGGTTAGCTTATATATTTAGGTTTTGCAGTGATTTGAAAAAGTGTGTAAGTAGTAGTTCAATGGCTGAGGGTGCTTTCACACTGCGGTGTGATCCGGTCTGGGCTGTCAGGGATGAACCTGACAGCCCTGGACTGGATCAGCACACAGAACCGGAGGCACTGCGGTCCTGACCTATCAGTGGCGGCAGCTGTGTGCGGCTGCACACCGGACCGGAGGGCATATTAGCCCTCTGGTTCTGTGTGCTGATCCAGTCCAGGGCTGTCAGGTTCATCCCTGACAGCCCCAGACCGGATCACACAGCAGTGTGATGGCACCGTAAGAGACGCTGGATGATGGGTGTTCCTCGCATCCATAAGAGATTGTCCTAAGGTAGGTAGCCTGAGGTAAATGGTAAAAGATCATCTTCCAAAAAAACAAACACGTTCCCTACAACCTATCTCACTGATTGGGCACTGGTTTACTCTGGTGGCTGCTGGGGCTGGTGGGGAAGGGTCTGCTGCACAAGTTTTGAAATCTATTAGACTTTCAGGACAAACCTCTTCATCCACAGCTTCTGCCTCCTCCTCTAGAGTCTCCAGCTGTGCCCTCGACCTCTCCCTTAATGTGACACGCGTTCATCGACTTGCATTGCTACGGAGGTTTTTGACCTACTGGTTAATCCGTTGGTTTATGAACTGCAAACAAAGTGGAACTCCACTTTGCACGTTTCAGTGACTGTGGTAGCCGCAATGTGCCCTGGTCAGTATATCATGATGCATAGTCTGGGCTATGGTAAATCCAGCTTGTGGAGTGGACACAGACAAAGGACCTCTGCACCCTACTTCTGCACAGTTTTGAAATGGATTTTAAGATGGTTAGCACTAACAATGCAATTATCAACAGCACTATTTCAGTCATCGGCATGCAGGAGCACACTTTGAAAATCTATGGGAGAAAGGTGGAAGTCACAAAGTAAGAGGTTGAAGCAGAATAGGATGCAAAAGTGACACCAATATCTCTACGCTCTGGACTGTTGATGGACAGACATGTGGCAAAGGAGGGTGTGGCATAGTGATCAAAGGGGGCTCATGGTTCCAGACAAACTATTAGTGAAGGTACAGGAGCAGAGGAGCAAATGGGGAAGAATGAAGAGGAAGAATTGATGGGTGTGCAACAGTCAGAAGATGACTAAGATATTGATCCTATTTCTGTTGCCTATGGTTGGTTCAAAGAGATGAAGGAAGCAAGATTAATTGTTAAGCCGCCACCAACATACCATGGATTTGGACTAGGGATGAGCGAGTCCGAAAAGACTCGGAATCGCAAGACCCCAACGAGTCCGAGTCAAGGACTCGGGACTCGTTGCGAGTCCAGCGAGTCCAATGTTAATGAATAGGGACCCGAGTAATAGCGAATAATGACATTTACAACTCGCTGATGTGTCTCTGAAAGTGTGCGAGTCCAAACTCGCTGGTTTTTCTCTTATTTTGAGGCTTGTAGCCGATGATGCGAGGGAAGGGATTCTCCAGGACACACCATGCTTTAAGGAAACAGGAAGCGAGTCGCGCTGACAGGCGCACACACAGAGCGATCCATTCATCAGTGCAATCATGGCAGCAGGACGTGGCACGGTGAACACACTGCGTCTTATTGCACTTGTGGAGGCTCGTCCATTTCTATGGCTCCCTACAGATCCTGAGTATGGGGATACGACCCTAATTAATACAGCCTGGAGAGAGATCGCCCAAGAGATGTTCCCTGCGTTCCATCGGAGTGACCATGAGGAACAGAGCAATCTAAGTAAGTTAAATGAGTTCACACGTTATATATTGCATTTACTGTATATATACTCGTGTATAAGCCGACCCGTGTATAAGCCGACCCCCCTATTTTTGCCCCGAAAAACTATGAAAACATATTCACCGCCATCCTGGTATACAGCGGCTATCACTGGTAGACAGCCCCCAGCAAAGTATACACCTCCCCCTGCAGAGTATACAGGCCCCCAGCTGGGTATACATGCCCCCATATTGTGGTATACAGGCAGGGGCGGACTGGCCCAGGTGCCACGGGTCATGCGGCTGCAGGAGCATGAATAATCCGCATGTCCCTGAAGCAGCAGGCGGAAACGGAAGCTCCTGGCCGCGCGATGACGTCATCAGCACGCGGCTGCGTCCGGGAGTGAGCGTCTGTGAGTGGCGTGCGGCTGCGACTGTTAGCGAGCGGCTGTGAGGAGCGCGAGGCTGCGGCTGGGAGCGAGCCATAGGATAATGCGGGAGCTGCGGTGACTGTGAGGCGGCCGCCAGTCATCACCCCCCCCCCACCCCCCGTCCTCACCTGTGTCGGGCCAGTGAGGGAGGGTTGCGACCCAAACTGTAGGGTGCCAGTCAGTCCCTGTATACAGGGCCCTCAGTGTGTGTACAGGCCCCCCCAGCAGTGGGTATACAGGGCCCCCAGCAGTGGGTAGACAGTGGCCCAGTGGGTTTACAGGGCCCCCAGCAGTGGGAATACAGGGCCCCCATAGCAGGGTATACAGGACCCTGAATGTGTTATCATGCTCCACCGCATAGTTGCCTATATTTGGATGGGGTCACAACAGTACAATGAGTTTAATGTCTGATCCTCCTGGCTCTTTCGGCCAAGGGGTTGGGTGTATATAAATACCACTAATGACCAGAGTCTGGTGCCCGCACTATTACATTCTCTATGCGTTGACATGTGTCCTGCCTCATTTGTGATTGTGGCCACGTGAGCTCAATGTCCGTAATGCTGTTGATGATGTTCCACACTGTCGTGTCACTGTGCCTTGTATACACATTACACACACAAAATGAATAAAATGTTATTGTTGATTTGTACACATACTTTTGTTGTTTCAAATATTACACATCTCTAAAGCCGGTTTCAAATCATTTCACAGTTGACCATCTTAAAAAACGGTGGAGGAGCTGCCGGGACCAGCATAAGAAGCAGTACCGGCAGTACTCAGAGAGACAACCGGGAGCCGCTCCATTGCTCAACCACTACCACTTTTATGACCGGCTGTCCTTCCTTCACCCGGTGGCCCGTATGCCAAGGTATGTGTCTGCAGCACTGTTGTGTCCATTTAGTATTATTTATTAATATATACATTAGGTTCCATTTCGGCTCTGTGGGTAGCAGAGTATACACGTGGCTCTGTGGGTAGCAGAGTATACAGGCGGGTCTGTGGGTAGCAGAGTATAAAGACGGCTCTGTGGGTAGCAGAGTATACAGGCGGGTCTGTGGGTAGCAGAGTATACAGGCGGGTCTGTGGGTAGCAGAGTATAAAGACGGCTCTGTGGGTAGCAGAGTATACAGGCGGGTCTGTGGGTAGCAGAGTATACAGGCGGGTATGAGGTAGCAGAGTATAAAGACGGCTCTGTGGGTAGCAGAGTATACAGGCGGGTCTGTGGGTAGCAGAGTATACAGGCGGGTCTGTGGGTAGCAGAGTATACAGGCGGGTCTGTGGGTAGCAGAGTATACAGGCGGGTCTGAGGTAGCAGAGTATACAGGCGGGTCTGAGGTAGCAGAGTATACAGGCGTCTCTGTGGGTAGCAGAGTATACAGGCGGGTCTGAGGTAGCAGAGTATACAGGCGGGTCTGTGGGTAGCAGAGTATACAGGCGGGTCTGAGGTAGCAGAGTATACAGGCGGGTCTGAGGTAGCAGAGTATACAGGCGTCTCTGTGGGTAGCAGAGTATACAGGCGGGTCTGAGGTAGCAGAGTATACAGGTGGGTCTGTGGGTAGCAGAGTATACAGGCGGGTCTGTGGGTAGCAGAGTATACAGGCGGGTCTGTGGGTAGCAGAGTATACAGGCGGGTCTGAGGTAGCAGAGTATACAGGCGGGTCTGAGGTAGCAGAGTATAAAGGCGGGTCTGAGGTAGCAGAGTATACAGGCGTCTCTGTGGGTAGCAGAGTATACAGGCGGGTCTGAGGTAGCAGAGTATACAGGCGGGTCTGTGGGTAGCAGAGTATACAGGCGGGTCTGAGGTAGCAGAGTATACAGGCGGGTCTGAGGTAGCAGAGTATACAGGCGTCTCTGTGGGTAGCAGAGTATACAGGCGGGTCTGAGGTAGCAGAGTATACAGGCGGGTCTGTGGGTAGCAGAGTATACAGGCGGGTCTGAGGTAGCAGAGTATACAGGCGGGTCTGAGGTAGCAGAGTATACAGGCGTCTCTGTGGGTAGCAGAGTATACAGGCGGGTCTGAGGTAGCAGAGTATACAGGCGGGTCTGTGGGTAGCAGAGTATACAGGCGGGTCTGAGGTAGCAGAGTATACAGGCGGGTCTGAGGTAGCAGAGTATAAAGACGGCTCTGTGGGTAGCAGAGTATATAGGTGATGAGAATAGGGTTAATAGATGGTGCTACAGTGTTGGGGCGTGCTAGAGGGAGCAGAGATCCGATTACTGCCATAATTTCTGACCTTATTAAAGATAGCGGCCGCAGCTAAATGACATCATGGCAAAGGTAAACATGGGGTGTGGTTAGCTGCAGGAGGTTAGTGAGAGGTGTGGGTTGTTTGGCAGAGGGCGTGGTGTGGGCGTGGTGAGCGCTGCTCCAGCGTCAGATACGCTGTGAGCGCGGAACCGCGGCACATCTCCAGGAGAAGAGGACGTGTCCGGTACGTCCGTAGCCCCCGGCCTCCCCGTTGTCCGCACACACAGCCCCGCTGTGACCTCTGCAGTGTCACAGGCCCCGGCGGGCGTCTGTCATCTCCTCCTGACACTGACCTCCTCTTGATTTGATTGTCTGTGTTGTCCCCCCCCGCTGTCAGCATCAGTGATCTGCTAAGACCTGTGGGTGCACAGACGGGGGAAGTACAAATGCCAGCATGCCGGGGCGGATTGGGCGCTGTGAGGGGCGCAGGTCTTGCTGTGAGCGGAGGGCGCGAGGCCGCTCGAGAAAACGCTATAGCGGCTGTGTGAGTTAAGCGTCTGCGGCTCGCGAAGGCGCATACGCGTCTCCGCTCGCAGTGACGCTAAGGAGTTTGGGATTAGGCTACAGTGCCGGAATTTCAAACTCCCGATTATATAAATAGATTATATATATATATATTGTATACCTTTCAACCCCTTCCCTGCTTTATATAGATGATATAAGCTAAAAGTTTTGTGAATTAAGTATGTCAAGTAAAAAGTGAAGTCAGGGGGACTTTTTTTTTTCATGTGAACCATTGGTGTTATTGATCGTCTAGATTAGATGGGATGGGGGGGGGGTGGGTGTTAATCAGGGGGTGAAAAATTATGTATTAGTATGGAATTAGCAAAGAAAGTCAGGTATTCCTTTATGTTATGTACAGTTGGTTATTCTTTCATAATAATAACAAATATCTGATTAATAATACACAGATACACAGAGTCTAAAAAGCGTGCAACTTAATGTTTGACCTATGTTTTTGTTTCCAAATGCAATGCATTCACCAAATTTTTTTTTACTTTACCCACAGAGAAGCTTACTACAGAGGGCGGCGTGCTGTGAACCCTCCACCGCCAAACAGAAGGCGGCGTGGAGAACACCCACCACCACCACCACACGGCCGGCGCCACCACCCACCACCGCCGTCGCCGCCGCCACCACCACCACCACCAGCATCGCCGCCAGCAGCGCCAGGGCCAGCACCACCACCGCCGCCACCAGCGGCCGGGCCAGCACCACCACCGCCGCCACCAGCGGCAGGCCCATCAACACCACCACCGCCGTCCCCGCCACCACCACCACCACCGCCACCAGCAGCAGGGTCCGCACCACCACCGCCCCCACCAGCGGCAGGGCCAGCACCACCACCGCCACCACCAGCGGCAGGGCCAGCACCACCACCGCCACCACCAGCGGCAGGGCCAGCACCACCACCGACGCCACCAGCGGCAGGCCCAGCTTATGGTACCATCCCGGGGTCTGCACAATTAAGTGTGCAACAGAGTAATGCTGACTTTGCCCGCAGTATTATACCATTCATGGATAATATTCCATTTGACAGGCTACTGCGGGCAAGGTCAGCATTACAGATAGTGCTGGAAGCCTGTCAGCCAGGAAACGACCCCGGTGATGTGTTCCAATATTTGGATGGGTGGAAAATAAACTGTAACATGCTGGGCAGGCCCACAACACGGGACAGCCAAGTCCCACCCCACAGGGCTTTGCCTCACTGCCAGTGGCCAGCTAACAGGGACCTACCACCGTTCCCTACACCTGTTCAGATGATCCACCCTGAAGGGTTCGGCCAGGCCATCCGTGGGGCCCTTGACCTTTTGCAGGACGGACAGCCCACCTACCAGGACCTGTAGGGCTCCATTTGTTGGGTAATACCTAAATTGTAAAAAGTATTATTTTTGGGAATGTCCAAACAGTTCTGCCATTTTTTTTTTAAACACAGTTTTAAAAACCAGCTTTGTGTCTGTCTTTTTTCAAGGAATGAATGTGGAGTTTTTTTTTTGGTTGGGCTTCAAGTCATCATAAATATTATAATTATTTATTTATATAGCGGCCATAGGTTCCATGGCGCTTTACATGAGGAAAAGGTAGAGAAGGACAAGTACAATAAACATAGACAATAAGGTCATACAGGTACAATAGTAGAGGACCCTGTACGCGTGGGCTCACATTCTACGAGGGGTGGGTGGGGATACAATAGGGTGGGGAAGGTGTCGGTCGTGGGGCGTGTAGCGGGGTCTCATGGCAGGTTGTAGGCCTGTCGGAAGAGGTGAGTCTTTATAAGTATCTTTAAGGTTCAGAGGGTAGGCGACTGACTGATGAGGTGGGGCAGGGAGTTCCATAGCATGGCGGATGACCGGGAGAAATCCTGTATGCGGTTGTGGGAAGAGGAGATGAGGGTGGACTGTAGGACAAGTTCTTGGGATGAACGCAGGTTGCGTGAGGGATGGTATCGGGAGATCATGTCGGAGATGTATGGTGGGGATAGGTTGTGTAAGGCTTTGAATGTCATGGTCAGTGTTTTAAAGTGAGCTCTCTGTGGGCCGGAGGGGCCAGTGAACGGCTTGGCAGAGGGGGTAGGCAGGGGAGTAGCGTGAGGACAGATGGATTAGCCGGGCAGCAGAGTTTAGTATAGATTGGAGAGTTGCAAGAGAGTTGGCAGGGAGACCTATGCGAAGGAGGTTGCAGTAGTCAAGGCGGGAGATGATGAGGGCATTTATGAGTGTTTCAGCAGTGTCAGGATTGAGGAACGACCGAATTGGTTAAATATTTTTGAGTTGGAGTCACAGGGACTTGGTTAGGGACTACAGGTGGGGCTTGAAGGAGAGGGAGGAGTCAAGGATTACCCCGAGACAGTTGGCGTGGGGGACAGGGGAGAGAGCATCATTAGCAAGTACTTTACGGCCCGCATGGCGCATGAAGTCACCTTGGTTACTAAGTGTCAAATCATGACTCCACATACAACTGTTGCTGACAAACAGTGCCTGTGTTTGGGGGGTTACTTTATGCCTCGCTATGGCAACAAGACTATGAACACACATGTGAGAGGCTGGGACGTCTACATGCTACACATCGCGTCTACGCGTTTTGTATGGAGCGTACAGTGGGACCCTTCAACAGGCTCCAGCAGGATGATAGTCCAAGCAACGCCCACGATGCAGGCATAGGATTGGTGCCTGGAAAAATTAGCCCAAGTGGCTGTTTCCCATTTTTGGTATAAATGTAGGCCTAAGAGCCATAAAAAGCTTGTTAGCCAGGGTGTCTCCCAAACCATGATAAGCTGTTAGCCTGTGTGGCTCAAAAAATTAGCCCAAGGGGCTGTTTCCCATTTTTGGTATAAATGTAGGCCTAAGGGCCATAAAAAGCTTGTTAGCCAGGGTGTCTCCCAAACCATGATAAGCTTGTTAGCCTGTGTGGCTCAAAAAATTAGCCCAAGGGGCTGTTTCCCATTTTTGGTATAAATGTAGGCCTAAGGGCCATAAAAAGCTTGTTAGCCTGGGTGTCTCCCAAACCATGATAAGCTTGTTAGCCTGTGTGGCTCAAAAAATTAGCCCAAGGGGCTGTTTACCATTTTTGGTATAAATGTAGGTCTAAGGGCCATACAAAGCTTGTTAGCCAGGGTGTCTCCCAAAACCATGATAAGCTTGTTAGCCTGTGTGGCTCAAAAAATTAGCCCAAGGGGCTGTTTGGCATTTTGAGTGTAAATGCAGGCCTAAGGGCCATGATAAGCCTCTTAGGCTGGGTGTCTCCAAAAATTAGCCGAAGGGGCTGTTTTGCATTTTGGTTATAAATGCAGGCCTAAGGGCCATGATCAGCTTGTTAGCCAGGGTGGCTCAAAAAATTAGCCCAAGGGGCTGTTTGGCAATTTGGGTATAAGTGCAGGCCTAAGGGCCATGATAAGCCTCTTAGGCTGGGTGTTTCCAAAAATTAGCCCAAGGGGCTGTTTGGCATTTTGAGTGTAAATGCAGGCCTAAGGGCCATGATAAGCCTCTTAGGCTGGGTGTCTCCAAAAATTAGCCCAAGGGGCTGTTTTGCATTTTGGTTATAAATGCAGGCCTAAGGGCCATGATCAGCTTGTTAGCCGGGTGGCTCAATAAATTAGCCCAAGGGGCTGTTTGGCAATTTGGGTATAAGTGCAGGCCTAAGGGCCATGATAAGCCTCTTAGGCTGGGTGTTTCCAAAAATTAGCCCAAGGGGCTGTTTTGCATTTTGGGTATAAATGCAGGCCTAAGGGCCATGATCAGCTTGTTAGCCATGGTGTCTCCAAAAATTAGCCCAAGGGGCTGTTTGGCAATTTGGGTATAAGTGCAGGCCTAAGGGCCATGATAAGCCTCTTAGGCTGGGTGTTTCCAAAAATTAGCCCAAGGGGCTGTTTTGCATTTTGGGTATAAATGCAGGCCTAAGGGCCATGATCAGCTTGTTAGCCATGGTGTCTCCAAAAATTAGCCCAAGGGGCTGTTTGGCAATTTGGGTATAAGTGCAGGCCTAAGGGCCATGATAAGCCTCTTAGGCTGGGTGTTTCCAAAAATTAGCCCAAGGGGCTGTTTTGCATTTTGGGTATAAATGCAGGCCTAAGGGCCATGATCAGCTTGTTAGCCATGGTGTCCCCAAAAATTAGCCCAAGGGGCTGTTTTGCATTTTGGTTAAAAATGCAGGCCTAAGGGCCATGATCAGCTTGTTAGCCAGGGTGGCTCAAAAAATTAGCCCAAGGGGCTGTTTTGCATTTTGGTTAAAAATGCAGGCCTAAGGGCCATGATCAGCTTGTTAGCCATGGTGTCTCCAAAAATTAGCCCAAGGGGCTGTTTTGCATTTTGGTTAAAAATGCAGGCCTAAGGGCCATGATCAGCTTGTTAGCCATGGTGTCTCCAAAAATTAGCCCAAGGGGCTGTTTGGCAATTTGGGTATAAGTGCAGGCCTAAGGGCCATGATAAGCCTCCTAGGCTGGGTGTTTCCAAAAATTAGCCCAAGGGGCTGTTTTGCATTTTGGGTATAAATGCAGGCCTAAGGGCCATGATCAGCTTGTTAGCCATGGTGTCTCCAAAAATTAGCCCAAGGGGCTGTTTTGCATTTTGGTTAAAAATGCAGGCCTAAGGGCCATGATCAGCTTGTTAGCCATGGTGTCTCCAAAAATTAGCCCAAGGGGCTGTTTTGCATTTTGGTTAAAAATGCAGGCCTAAGGGCCATGATCAGCTTGTTAGCCAGGGTGGCTCAAAAAATTAGCCCAAGGGGCTGTTTTGCATTTTGGTTAAAAATGCAGGCCTAAGGGCCATGATCAGCTTGTTAGCCATGGTGTCTCCAAAAATTAGCCCAAGGGGCTGTTTGGCAATTTGGGTATAAGTGCAGGCCTAAGGGCCATGATAAGCCTCTTAGGCTGGGTGTTTCCAAAAATTAGCCCAAGGGGCTGTTTTGCATTTTGGGTATAAATGCAGGCCTAAGGGCCATGATCAGCTTGTTAGCCATGGTGTCTCCAAAAATTAGCC
The DNA here is from genome assembly GCA_033576535.1 of Allobates femoralis. Lineage (NCBI taxonomy): Eukaryota > Metazoa > Chordata > Amphibia > Anura > Aromobatidae > Allobates > Allobates femoralis. The sequence continues at coordinate 166,792,164 of JARQOC010000001.1, read as the reverse complement.
CAAGGGGCTGTTTTGCATTTTGGTTAAAAATGCAGGCCTAAGGGCCATGATCAGCTTGTTAGCCAGGGTGGCTCAAAAAATTAGCCCAAGGGGCTGTTTTGCATTTTGGTTAAAAATGCAGACCTAAGGGCCATGATCAGCTTGTTAGCCAGGGTGGCTCAAAAAATTAGCCCAAGGGGCTTTTAAATGTTTGCTAACAGAAAATAAAGGTTGATTCCTTGTGAAAAGGTGTTGTGATGGTTAATGAAACCGAAGTTAAGGTGTAGTGTTGGTTTAAGATGAAGCAGCCTCATTACCAGGTTGCAGGAACATGGTTACGCAAATCGTTACTGGTCTTGTACATACTGCTTGTACCAAAAAGACACAATATAATACAATGATTAATTATATCATATTGATGTTGAACGTGGCACTTCAGCTCTGAGTACTGTCGTCTTCAGGGCTCGAGAAGTCTTGTGAAATCCAGTTCCTATTAAACTTAATTAGAGTAAGCCTGTCTGCATTCTCTGGAGTAAGACGTGTCCTGGTATCAGTTATGATACCCCCAGCGGCACTGAAAACCCGCTCTGATGTCACACTAGCTGCAGGGCATGCCAGCACCTCCAAGGCATACAACGAGAGCTCTGTCCAAGTGTGGAGCTTGGAGACCCAGTAATTAAACGGGACTGCGGCATCAGTCAGGAAGCAGGTACTGTCACTTAAGTATTCTTGTACCATGTTGGTAAGTTTCTGTCTCCGAGAGATGGTTACTGGAGCAACATGGCGCTGCAGGTTCGATGGCTTATTGAACATAGCCCACTTTGCGGACATCTTTCCAGCATCTCTTCTGGACAGCGTGGATGATTGTGCCCCGACCAAAGGCTGCTGTTGCACAGAGTTGCTAACTATGGGCAGATTTTTGTCTGACGGTGATATTCGAAGCATATTATCCACAAGAACCCTCTTGAAATAGTCAATTGTCAAGCCACGTGGTGACTGAAACAGCAGCGAGGTGAATTTATCTTTATAACGTGGGTCCAGAAAGGTGGCCAACCAGTAGAGGTCGTTGTGCAATATGTTAATCACTCGTGGGTCTTCTAGCAGACAAGTCAACATGAAGTCAGCCATGTGTCCTAAGCTGCATAGAGTCATGTCTTCAGTGTCCTCAGAACGATGTTCAATACACATTGTATCCGCAAAGTCTGTCTCCGCCTCCTCCTCTCCAGGCCACCCATGGTGGACAGACACAAAGCTGGGGTTGTGAGTACCATCTGGGTTGACATCGGCACCAACAAAAAATAAATCCTCTTCATCGTCTTGCTCCTGTTCCTCCTCAGGAGCCATAGTTGCCTGGTCATACTGGCTTTGCTGGCTAGGTACTGCGCTGTTTAAATCTGGCTCCATAGCCATCTGCTGGGCTCTCAATGCTTCATTTTTCTGATTAATGAGGGATTCTTTCAGCAGACACAGCATGGGTATAGTGACACTGATGATGGACTGATCACCGCTCACCAGTTTTGTGCAGTAGTCAAAATTATCAAGAACCTCAGATGTGTCAGCGATCCACACCCACTCCATTGTACTAATATGTCGTGGCTGACTGCCGGTCTGACGGGCATGTTGCAACTGATACTCGGATATTGCCCTCTGCTGCTCATTGATCCTCGATAACATATGGAATGTAGAGTTCCATCGTGTCGGCATGTCACAAATGAGTCTGTGGTTGGGCAAATTCAATTGCTTTTGAAGCAATGAAAGTTTTCCAACCGCTGTTGACGAATGACGAAAATGTGCACAAACTCGACGCACCTTCTCCAGTAGGTCACATAGCTCTGGGTATGTACGCAGGAATTTCTGCACTACTAGATTCAGCACGTGAGCCATGCAAGGCACGTGCACAAGGTTTCCGAGCTTTAGTGCAGCCACTAGGTTACGACCATTGTCGCTCACCACGAGACCGGTCTGGAGTTGTAGTGGGGATAGCCACTCATCTGTCTGTTCCTTCAGACCTTTCAACAGCTCTACTGCAGTGTGCGGTGTGTGACCTAAACAGATCAGCTTCAGCAGAGCCTGTTGGCGTCTTGCTGAAGCACTGCAGCAAACCTCCCAACTTGGCTGTGATGTTGAGGGCAATTGAGGATTGGTCGAGGAAGCGGAAGATGGGGTAGTGGACATATAGGATGATGCAGAGACCCTGAATGAGGTTGTGCCAGCTATCCGTGGCGTGGGTAGGATGTTTGATGTTACACTAACATCGTTTGGCACACTCTCCACAACGTTGATCCAATGCGCGGTGAGCGAGATGTACCGGCCCTGTCCTGAACTGCTTGTCCACGTGTCCGTAGTAAGGTGTACTTTCCCGGTTACAGCGTTGGTGAGGGCACGCTTGAGGTTGTTAATGACATGCTCATGTAACGCGGGGACGGCACAACGTGAAAAGTAGTGGCGGCTTGGAACCGAGTAGCGTGGTGCTGCCACAGCCAAAAGCTCACGGAAAGAGTCTGTACCCACAAGCCTAAACGGCAACATCTCGACTGCTAACAACTTAGCTATCTGGGCATTTATTTTTTTGGCTAATGGGTGGGAAGAGTGGTATTTCTGCTTCCTTTCGTACAGCTGTGTCACTGATAACTGTAAGGATGTTGCTGACCGAGAACTGTCTGCACTCGTGTTCAGTCTCTCTGCAACCGCTGCTTGTGATGAGTACATATGAGCTGGACCAGCTTCAGCAACACTTGATTGTGACGGACGTATCTGAGTTGCCGTCGCAGTCTTTGGGTCAGATGACACTGTTGTGGAAGGCTGCACTTTTGACCACTGAATAGGGTGCTGACCAGCCATGTGCTTCCGCATACTGCTGGTGCTCTGGTTTCCTTTCCCGTGGCCTCTACTTAGCCTTGCATGGCAGATGGTACAGATGACCACATTTTCTTGAGAAGGCCCATCTTTAAAAAATTTCCACACAGTGGCTGACCGACCTCTAGGCTTGACTGTACTCCCTGAGGGATTACTGAGGCCCACATTTGAGACATTTTGTCCAACAGTTGACAAATTTTGAGCCACAGTGGACACATTTTGGGCAACAGTGGTGACTCTTTCAGTTCTGGTGGGAGGAGTCGGCCTTGGTGCCTTTGTTGGTGGGACATACACACTGTCTTCCTCCGTGCTGCTCTGCTGGCTCTGCATCGCAACATTCCACGTGGGATCAGTTGTCTCATCATCAACCCCTTCCTCTTCTAAATCTTCCCGATAACAAGATAGATTTTGCTCCCCAGATGACAAGTGTGTCACTGTCTCATCATCATCATCCTCCAACTCCTGAGACGGTCTAAGACTTTGCTGAAAGACACGTTCATGTGGCCGGGGTGTCTCTAAAACTTGTCCATGATTGGACAATTCTTCATCAAGTATCTCATCTACTACGGAGTCTGGCAAACCGGATTCATGTAAAGGATTATATGTACCAAATAAGTCATCTGAGTGACCCATGTGTGTGTCAACATTTTCATGGGGCTGCTGTTGGTCTGAGGAACTGTGAAGAGGTTGTGGATTAGATGACCCAGCATGGTATGTACCAACAGTAGACACAGTGCTCAAGGAACCTTGAGTGCTGCAAGAACCTGTTGTTGAGGTCTTGTCTGCCAGCCAAGACGTTAGATGCTGTTCGTCTTCCGGCCTCAATACTCGTTTACTTTCCTGACGGGGAAAGTTAGACAGGAGGAACGATCGATCAATCCTCGTCTGTCTGCCCGAACTGGTGGATAGTTGGCCACGACTACCAATGCCTGTACCTCGTCCCTGTCCCTTAGCAAGACTTTTTTTGGGATTTGGTTTTTTGTGTGACATTTTATAATTTCTGGTGGCTTTCTGGGGGCTTGTAAAACAAGTAGCAGGTACTATTTCCAGAAAGGTACACACTAGAGGCTAAGATATTTTAAGAGAGATGGAAGGTACCGTGCGAGCTGCAGGCAGGACACCGTACAGCAACGCACTGGCACAGGAAAAAATTGTTTAGTACGCAGAACCAGGCACTGTTAGGCTGCGGTGCTGGCTGCGTGCAATGTTACAAGTACCGTGCGAGCTGCAGGCAGGACACCGTACAGCAACGCACTGGCACAGGGAAAAATTGTTTAGTACGCAGAACCAGGCACTGTTAGGCTGCGGTGCTGGCTGCGTGCAATGTTACAAGTACCGTGCGAGCTGCAGGCAGGACACCGTACAGCAACGCACTGGCACAGGGAAAAATTGTTTAGTACGCAGAACCAGACACTGTTAGGCTGCGGTGCTGGCTGCGTGCAAGTTTACAAGTACCGTGCGAGCTGCAGGCAGGACACCGTACAGCAACGCACTGGCACAGGGAAAAATTGTTTAGTACGCAAAACCAGGCACTGTTAGGCTGCGGTGCTGGCTGCGTGCAATGTTACAAGTACCGTGCGAGCTGCAGGCAGGACACCGTACAGCAACGCACTGGCACAGGGAAAAATTGTTTAGTACGCAGAACCAGACACTGTTAGGCTGCGGTGCTGGCTGCGTGCAAGTTTACAAGTACCGTGCGAGCTGCAGGCAGGACACCGTACAGCAACGCACTGGCACAGGGAAAAATTGTTTAGTACGCAGAACCAGGCACTGTTAGGCTGCGGTGCTGGCTGCGTGCAATGTTACAAGTACCGTGCGAGCTGCAGGCAGGACACCGTACAGCAACGCACTGGCACAGGGAAAAATTGTTTAGTACGCAGAACCAGACACTGTTAGGCTGCGGTGCTGGCTGCGTGCAAGTTTACAAGTACCGTGCGAGCTGCAGGCAGGACACCGTACAGCAACGCACTGGCACAGGGAAAAATTGTTTAGTACGCAGAACCAGGCACTGTTAGGCTGCGGTGCTGGCTGCGTGCAATGTTACAAGTACCGTGCGAGCTGCAGGCAGGACACCGTACAGCAACGCACTGGCACAGGGAAAAATTGTTTAGTACGCAGAACCAGACACTGTTAGGCTGCGGTGCTGGCTGCGTGCAAGTTTACAAGTACCGTGCGAGCTGCAGGCAGGACACCGTACAGCAACGCACTGGCACAGGGGAAAAATTGTTTAGTACGCAGAACCAGACACTGTTAGGCTGCGGTGCTGGCTGCGTGCAAGTTTACAAGTACCGTGCGAGCTGCAGGCAGGACACCGTACAGCAACGCACTGGCACAGGGAAAAAATTGTTTAGTACGCAGAACCAGGCACTGTTAGGCTGCGGTGCTGGCTGCGTGCAATGTTACAAGTACCGTGCGAGCTGCAGGCAGGACACCGTACAGCAACGCACTGGCACAGGGAAAAATTGTTTAGTACGCAGAACCAGACACTGTTAGGCTGCGGTGCTGGCTGCGTGCAAGTTTACAAGTACCGTGCGAGCTGCAGGCAGGACACCGTACAGCAACGCACTGGCACAGGGAAAAATTGTTTAGTACGCAGAACCAGGCACTGTTAGGCTGCGGTGCTGGCTGCGTGCAATGTTACAAGTACCGTGCGAGCTGCAGGCAGGACACCGTACAGCAACGCACTGGCACAGGGAAAAATTGTTTAGTACGCAGAACCAGACACTGTTAGGCTGCGGTGCTGGCTGCGTGCAAGTTTACAAGTACCGTGCGAGCTGCAGGCAGGACACCGTACAGCAACGCACTGGCACAGGGAAAAATTGTTTAGTACGCAGAACCAGGCACTGTTAGGCTGCGGTGCTGGCTGCGTGCAATGTTACAAGTACCGTGCGAGCTGCAGGCAGGACACCGTACAGCAACGCACTGGCACAGGGAAAAATTGTTTAGTACGCAGAACCAGACACTGTTAGGCTGCGGTGCTGGCTGCGTGCAAGTTTACAAGTACCGTGCGAGCTGCAGGCAGGACACCGTACAGCAACGCACTGGCACAGGGAAAAATTGTTTAGTACGCAGAACCAGGCACTGTTAGGCTGCGGTGCTGGCTGCGTGCAATGTTACAAGTACCGTGCGAGCTGCAGGCAGGACACCGTACAGCAACGCACTGGCACAGGGAAAAATTGTTTAGTACGCAGAACCAGACACTGTTAGGCTGCGGTGCTGGCTGCGTGCAAGTTTACAAGTACCGTGCGAGCTGCAGGCAGGACACCGTACAGCAACGCACTGGCACAGGGAAAAATTGTTTAGTACGCAGAACCAGGCACTGTTAGGCTGCGGTGCTGGCTGCGTGCAATGTTACAAGTACCGTGCGAGCTGCAGGCAGGACACCGTACAGCAACGCACTGGCACAGGGAAAAATTGTTTAGTACGCAGAACCAGACACTTTTAGGCTGCGGTGCTGGCTGCGTGCAAGTTTACAAGTACCGTGCGAGCTGCAGGCAGGACACCGTACAGCAACGCACTGGCACAGGGAAAAATTGTTTAGTACGCAGAACCAGGCACTGTTAGGCTGCGTTGCTGGCTGCGTGCAATGTTACAAGTACCGTGCGAGCTGCAGGCAGGACACCGTACAGCAACGCACTGGCACAGGGAAAAATTGTTTAGTACGCAGAACCAGGCACTGTTAGGCTGCGGTGCTGGCTGCGTGCAAGTTTACAAGTACCGTGCGAGCTGCAGGCAGGACACCGTACAGCAACGCACTGGCACAGGGAAAAATTGTTTAGTACGCAGAACCAGGCACTGTTAGGCTGCGGTGCTGGCTGCGTGCAAGTTTACAAGTACCGTGCGAGCTGCAGGCAGGACACCGTACAGCAACGCACTGGCACAGGAAATTTTTTGTGGAAAAATGGCACCAAAATTATCTGGTAGACTAGTGCCAAAAATAAGAAAAAGCTTAGGATTACAGCTCTGCGGAAAGCTGGGTGAACTAAGCTCTGAGGATGGTGCTGGATTCACTGTAAGGCTGCTCCTATCTCCCCTTCCTTACAGTCCTGTACAGCAATCCTCCGTCCTGGTAGTTCTGAAAAGAACTTTTGGGTTATGTGTGAGGAATCTTGACTCCTACACTCCGTCCTGTTAGTTCTGAAAAGAACTTTTGGGTTATATGTGACTCCTACACTGCCTAACTGTCCCTAGATCTGCTCCAAGTCTCCCTGCACTAGGTCAGCTCTTCTCAGGAATGTGCCCAAAATGGCGGGGGCAAGCCTTATATACTGCCTTGCCTGTCATAGATGACATAGGCATCACGATGGACAGCAGCCAATCATAGTCCTGACACAACCAAAGCTGCTATGGCATTACTGACTATGATTGGCTGTCTTCACAAGTTTTCTGACCTAACACGCAATGCTGACTAGTAACATAAAAGATTCTGGATTCGCGAGTCCCGAATAGAGAATACAGGACTCGGAATCGCAGACTCGCTAGGATTCGGACTCGTAGACTCGCTCAGACTCGCTGCTGTTTGGGGAGATTCAAGCTATATAGCGATGTGATAGAGCGAGTCTAGCGAGTCTAGCGAGTGAGATAAAATAAACTCTGACAAAACATTGCCTTGCATTGGACTCGTTACTGAGCGAGTATTCGCTAAAAGACTAAAACGATTACCGAGTCCAGCGAGTCCCTTAAGAATCGCCGAGTAACGAGTCCTAGCGAGTAGACTCGCTCATCCCTAATTTGGACCTCATGAAAGTGTCCAACACATAAACAACTTCTTGCTGCACTATCTGCAACATGATGCCTGTATTGTTATGATTAGAAATAGTGCTTATTGATACTCTAGATGGGGATGCACGCACGCTGGAAACAGGTTTTATACAATTAATGATGAGCGAACCTTTTGAAGTTCGGTTTGGTTCAGTTCACTAAACGAGCAAATATTCGCTGAATAGATCAGTGAACAGTTCAGCAAACTTCAAAACCCCTTTCAAATCATCGGGAGGCCAAATCAAGTGCCTAGAAAACATTTTCAAAAAGGCCCAAAAAGCTGTCAAACACAGCTTAAACCGTTTTACAGTGAAGTCTCACTGTTTTGGAACAGACATTATCTTCCCACACTATTACTTAAGTACAACCAAAAAAGACTCCCAATTATATGCAAAGTGACAAATCTTTATTATTAAATTATTTGGGACAGGTAAAAGTTCTATGCTTCAGAGCAGGGGCGTATCTAGGGGGTTGCAGTCGGATCTTTTGCCAACTTTTGCCAACCCCCCCCCCCCCCCCCCCCCGCTTCTCACTCCTCACCAAGGGCTGCAGGGGTGGCGGGGCCGAAAGCCGACAGCACACCCCCTCCCTCCTCAACCAAGGCTGCAGGGGCGGCTGGGCTGAAAGATGACAGCACCCCCCTGCTCCTCACCCAGGGCTGCAGGGGCGGTGGTGCTGAAAGCTGACAGCACCCCCTCCTCCCCCCGCTCCTCACCTACTCCGGGGGGGGGGGCGCCAAAATAGATCTTTGCCCCGGGCGCCATGAAACCTAGTTACACCACGGCTTCAGAGTGGCAAACTTTACAAAATGTACAAGGCTGAGATATACTGTAAATATAATTATATCATTTTATATGCACATAGGAGGGACCATAAATTATCACATGAATGAGGGACATACAGATTTTAGATACAATGGATCATATATAGCCATTAAGACCAAATGTCCTTACAAGTGCATCATATGTATATTCCTGGTCAGGATCTGCTAATTCATCATGGATACACTCTTTATGTAAACTATAGTTATCCTTATATAGCAAAGCAGTTTAGGGAAAGAGAAATTGTCTTCCCCATTCCCCTGTCCATATAAACAATGGTGCACAGATCCAATATGGATTCATGGCCCTATAGCTCAGTATACTACTATTATATGATGATCTTTGTCCCACTTTACAACCATGTATACTGCTGCTTAGTACATCTTACATTAGCAGCAATTTACCTCATTATGAAGAGATAAGCGCCTCAGCGTCTGCACTAGTTGAAAACCGCGTGCCCTATGCGTATTTCAGCAATCTTTCATCAGGGGGCGAAGATTATTATTTAGCAAGCTTCAGCGCCACTGTAATCATCCTTCCCTGTCCTCTCATTAACTGTATCAAAAATGCAATATCTGCAGCTCCAATTCTTGCTGCAAAGTTGGAAAAAGGACGCAGTAATATCTTGCATCTGAAAAGCATAGAACCATGTCCTATGGTGGCTTCATACCACCAGTATAATGATTTTTATCTGATGTATCCATTCACTTTTTAACTATTTGAATGAAGCGGCAACTTTAAACTGAGAATTAGAGCTGAAGATATTGCATTTTTTATACAATCTATACAACACTTGGTGAGCCTGAGAATAGTGATGGGCGAATCTTAAATTACTCGGAATCGCTTGACTCTAGCGGGTCCGAGCACAGGACTCGCTACTCGTTGCGAGTCTAGCGAGTCCAATGTTAATGAATGGGGAAGCGAGTAATAGCGAGTAGTGTGAGATTTACAAATCGCAGATGTGTCTCGGAAGCTTCAGCCTGAAGCAATCCTAGTTTTGTCATTTATTTGCATTGCTCGTTTACTTTGTAACTGTAATCGCTGGGAAACTCGCACAGATAAGAGTCCTGCTTTCTCCTCTGTGCTGGCTGCCCCAGCTCCAGGGTCCTAGAGCCTGCCTGCTGCCTGATGTAGCAGTGCTGAGATTGTTCTCAGTCTGCTCATTCCCTGTGTACAGACATGAATGTCTGTGCACAGAGATGATGTAGCAGAGCTGAGATTGTTCTCAGTCTGCTCATTCCCTGTGCATAGAGATCTATATCTATGCACAGGGGATGTAGCAGAGAGGACATCGCGTTTTGGACTGCGTCGGACGGAAGAGGATTTTTTTAATTAAAGATGGAGTCCCTAATGGCTTTTTTTTTTTATTTCTAATAAAAAATTTTCTTTGTGTTGTGTTTTTTTTAAAACAATTTAATAGAAATTCATGGCGGTCATGTCTAATATTGGCGTGACCGCCATAAATTTCGGGCTTAGGGCCAGCTGATAATACAAAGCTGGCCCTAACCTCTTTATTACCCAGCGTGCCACCGCTACCAGGGCCGCTGGAAGAGCGGGGTTCAGCGCCAGAGGATGGCGCTTCAATGAACGCGCCATCTTCTGGGGCGGCTGCGGGCTGCAATTTGCAGCGGGGGGTGCCCAGAAAGCTTGGGCATCCCTGCGCTGCGGATTCCAGCCCCCAGCTGCTTAGCTGTCCCTGGCTAGACATAGAAATTGTGCGGAGCCCCACGCATTTTTTTTTAATTATTTCATGAAATTCTGAGATTCTGACTCTGAGACTCTGACTCTGAGACTCTGACTCTGAAATTCATGAAATAATTAAAAAAAAATCCGTGGGGCTCTGCGCAATTTCTATGTCTAGCCAGGTACAACTAAGCAGCTGGGGGCTGGAATCCGCAGCGCAGGGATGCCCAAGCTTTCTGGGCACCCCCCGCTGCAAATTGCAGCCCGCAGCCGCCCCAGAAGATGGCGCGTTCATTGAAGCGCCATCCTTTGGCGCTGAACCCCGCTCTTCCAGCGGCCCTGGTGGCGGTAGCACGCTGGGTAATAAAGGGGTTAATACCAGCTTTGTTATACAAGCTGGTATTAAGCCCGAGATTCTTAATGTCAGGCCACGTTTGACCCAGCCACTAAGAATCTCCAATAAAGGGTTAAAAAAACACAACACAGAGAAAATTTTTTATTTGAAATAAAAAAAAGCCATTAGGGACTCCATCTTTAATTAAAAAAATCCTCTTCCATCCGACGTAGTCCAAAACGCGATGTCCTCTCTGCTGCATCCCCTGTGCATAGATATAGATCTCTATGCACAGGGAATGAGCAGACTGAGAACAATCTCAGCACTGCTACATCATGTCTGTGAGCAGGTGGGCTCTAGGACCCTGGAGCTGCACAGAGAAGACAGCTGGACTCGGCTCGCAAAGAAACAGCAGTTACTTTGCGAGTTTCCCTGCTATCACTGGCACAGTAGCCGAGTCTAATGCAAACAATGGCAATCCTAGTTTTGTCAGCGTTTCTGACAAAACTAGGATTGATATTGATTTGCATTGGACTCGTGTGAGTAATCACTGGGAAACTCGCAGAGTACCGAGTCCTGCGAGTCCCTTACTACTCGCCGAGTAACGAGTCCTAGCGGGTAGATTCGCCCATCCCTACCTGAGAACCCCCATGCTCCTTCCACAGCTGTATAGGTGAGGGGGTTATAAATTTCTTATACGGAACCTGCTCATTAACCTCAGACATCCTTATCACTTCCCGGAGGTTGTCTCAGGTTACCCAGTGGATGTAGTGAATATATTTTGCCAATATCATGAACTGCAATAATGTTTCTGATGACACCGCTTGTCATGTTCCTGCCAGTGCCTGGGTGCCTGCTCTCACAGCAAATGAGAGATGCTTTCTGTGAACATGATGCATTTGTGTTGTTTTAAGGCCCCGTGTTCATGGTACATTGTTTAATACATCATTTGAAGCAGATTTTGAGAATCTGCATCACAATCTGCATGTCTATCCTGAAGGCAGCAAAGTGTATGATAGTTCAGAAGTGCTGTGCCAAGGTAAGTTTTTTCCCTTGCATATTTGGTGCAGATTTTGGGTTAAAAAAAGAAATCTGAACCACATGTGCAAGGAAAAATAAAACAATGTGGGCACTAACCCCTCCATGGTGTGGGCTTCAGAAGGCACCTGACTTACAATACAAATCCAATTCCCCATGCCACAAGAAACACCAGAGCTTGCATTTGGGTGGAATGACTATTGAATTCTGACATATTTGAAGAAGAAATAAGGGATAGAAATAGGTTTATTCAGCTCACCACCAATTCATCTGGAATGCTGAATTAGGCTAGTGGGCAGCAATGCAAGGATGCGGTCAATATTAATGATACATTTAACACTCTTGTGTACATACCAAAGATTTGTATTCTAAATGTATGGAATGAACTGAGATAAAGTGATTGCACATTTTCAAGAAGAAATATCCATAACATGGTGTTTCATGAGTGTGGTAGACCTATAAGACCATGTATGTGAAGCATAAAATGTCTGTATGCTATTTTTATATTTTTACATAGATTTTTTTATTATATTTTTATCATTATTATCACATAAGTGTAGAAGAAATGACCTCGCATGCCGCTGACTCTCTGCAATAATAAAGGTTTGCTCTCCCTAAAAAACTAAATAAACAAAGTAAATTATAAAAAAATACATATACATTATGTATGTATATATATATATATATATATATATATACATATATATATATTATATTTATATATATTCTAAAAAAAATTGAACTCTCTTAAATAGATGTTTTAAGGACTTTGTAAGGTTCCTGGACTCAACAGCTGTTGTCACATCTTGCACTGTTTCCAAAATTCACAACCTGCAGGTGTCAAAAACACCTGCAAACTCCAAGAAGCCTAAAAAAATTATTTTAAAGCTCAAAAAAATTCTAAAGGTTGAAAGAAAACAGTAGACCCAGTGGCTGGAAACACTCCTAAGCGTAAGAATAGGTATTGGGTTTTTTTTGGCAACGGATCTTCCTGTAAGTATTTTGGCACCAAACAGTCAGAGAAGGTTTTAGAGCCATTTTAAATTTTGTGCCAGACAGCAGTGAGGCACACAGTGCACATTGATGTTCTAGACTTCCAACCTTGGTAACGCTGAGTCGTCATTGCAGAAACTTTAAGAGCAACAGCAGTTTAAGTGGTAGAAGCAATTTATGTGAGTTGTGTCATACATTATTTAGACCTGGGCTGCCAGCAGGTCATGGTTTTAGGATTTTCTTAGCACTGCACAGGGGTTGGAATCATCACCAGTGCAGGTGCCTATATTATCAACTGGGTAATACTAAGGAAATCCTGAAAACATGACCTGTTGGCGGCCCTTGAGGTTTGGAGTTCCCCACATCTGTTTTAGACTATGCCATGCACTAGCAGAACAGAGTACAAGTCTGACACATAGTGAACGACTACAGAGCATGGTGCAAGAGTATCTAGCACTCAATATTCATGCCATAAGGGGGACTTGGATTTATTTCCATTTTAACCTTCAAAACCAGAAGAGTTGTCTGAGCTCACCATTCATGCTATGAAGGTTTTGTTATGCCTGGCAGGCAACATTTTCTCAGTACATGTCTTCAGTGCTTCTGGTGGTATCCTGCAGATAAGCGCATCAGGTTGTCCCCTGAAAGTATAATCATCTAACTTTCAACAAGATTAACAAGTCATGGTTTTCCAATGACTTTTCCACTCCAATCACAGTAGACTAGGCGATGGTGTAGTTTTCAGTGTGCTGCATTGATCTCGCAGTGTTGCAATCTGTGACACTTTTGTTATGATTTCTGCTATTGCTACAGCTGCTGATGTAACTAACAAGTGCTTTGGTGGCCCAACAATCACTGCTGTTACTTTTACAATTTGTACAACTAATATTTCTTCAATTCCTCTTCCACTTGCTTACTTCCGAGTAACAACAAGTCCATTTTTTTGTACATTCAGGTCTCCTTGTTGTGTGTTGTCTGTAATGGCAGGGGTCTCAGAGTACAAGGCCTACACCTGTCACTCATCCACTTATTACTGATTAGTATTTACCTAGAAATTTTGGGCAAGGCCTTGTTACAGACCCTGTCCCATGCATCCATGATGCGCCATTATACTATTTGTAGTCTGGGAAATTGATGACACTGTACTGGTATGTGCCCCTAATTTTTTTAAATTGGAACACTTCCAATTGGGTCTCCTTGCTGTGTTATCTCTGTAGTTGCAGGGGTCTCAGAGAACCAGGCCTACACTTGTCACTCATTTACCTGTTACTGATCAATGTTTAAGGTATAAATTCTGGGCCAAGCCCTGTCCCAATCATCCATGGTGTGTCATTATATTGGTTTTAGTCTGTGGAATTACGGTAATGCCACTTTCCTGGTGTCTGCCCCTAATTTTAGAAAATGGGTATGGGGACTCCTAATTGTGTCTCATTGTATTGTAAACTAATATTGGTGCTTCCTCTAAAGCAGTTTGAGCTGTTACATGAGGTATGAGGGCTTCTGGCCTACCAGGTCCACATCTGTCACTCATCTACCTCAATTGTTCTTATGTTAATTGTCTAGGAACTAATGGCTGTTCCACAACATTGGGGCTCCACTGTAAAACGGTTTGAGCTTTTTTGGCAGATTTTTGGCCCCTTGAAGGTGTTGTCTATGTCTCACCCCTGGCGGGGACCTTAGTGTATCGGGCCACTCCTCGTCTGCAGGCTGTGGGGTGTCACAGTGATGTGATCTGGTTCGTGATCCCCTCGTCAGGTGAGCAGTAAAAAGGGGAGTTGTAAAAAGGGATTAAATAAAAATAAAAATAAAAAAATAAGAAAGATGTTGTGACGCCACCTGTGGTCTGTGGCCAATAAGGGACACCGCTGCTGTCCAGGCCTCTGGGGATGATGGTGATATGAGGCAGCGGAAATGGTAAGCCCTCTATGGACAGGGCTTTTCCCCAGAGCTGTGGTATTGATAGTGTTAATACAAGGCTCCCAGCCCCCTCAGGCAGTTTCCATTGTTGAAAATTGTGAAGCAGTGACAATGAAAGGAAGACATATATTGGATTTTCTTTGTTTATTATTCAATTAGTTTTTATCCTGTTCAATATTCTCATTTCCAAAATCACAAAAAAAATCATATTAAAATTGATTATTGTACATCTAGGTGAGCCAAATAATTCATTACCACATTTTGGTACAAATGATACGGAATACATAAAAAAAGACAACATGTATATGAGTTCTATAGTATAATATCCAGTAGCTGAATTATTTGAGGCAATAGGTGTTAAAGTGATTGGAGATATTGCTAGAATATTCATTTTAACCTACTATTGCTGCTTAATTAAGTTGCTGAGTGAAACTTCCTAAACGCCAATTAAATGCTCAATAAGAAAGATACTTAATTTTAGGTACTGGAAGATAATTAAATGACAGTAAAATACCATTTTAATGGAGTGAGTAAATGATTGTGTAGATGAGTTAACCCCAAAATGAAATTTGTTTTTATGTGAAATAGAGGCTCTTGTTTTTGTAAAAAGAGGTCCAATATAGTGTTATTGTAAAAATTACTGAAACTATAGAGTAAATCTGATTAACAAGACACAATATAAACAGTATATCGCAACTATTTTCTTGCTAATCTTTGGTTATCTGTCTAAGGTTAGGGTCAAACTTGCATCTGCCCCTGACCCTGGTCAATTTGTCAGAAACTTAGTTTCGACATTGAGCAGCGCATAGCATTACCAGCAGGTAATGCTATGAACCACCAGGCTGTGTATTTCTATGGCAACCAGACACTTACCACAGCCACCGGCTCCACAGAGATCTCCAGGATATGCACTTTTGGAGAGCGCACAGTAAATGCGGTCTGCAGCATTTTACTGTGCGCTTTGCCAAAGCGCATATCCTGGAGATCTCTGTGGTAAGCATCCAGTTGCCATAGAGATACATAGCCTGGTGGCTCATAGCGTTACCTGCTGGTAATGCTATGCACTGCTCCATGCAGAAACTAAGTTTCTGCCGGATCCTGCAGGCTAGGGGCAGACGCAAGTCTGATGCTAGCCTAAGGGTGAGAGCATTTATCTGCAGATGAACTCAGTGAGTGCAATCTGATAAAACATCACACTTGCCCAGAGGCTAAACAATAATGCCAGGTATATCTGCGAGTTTTACCTCAGTGAGAAATGGGCTAAAGAAAAAATGGCTACAGGTTTCACCGAGATTCCACTAATGCAAGCGTATGAATGAAGTGTTTGAAAACATCGCTCACCACACGCACAACAAACTGACATTTCCATTCAGTAAAAAGTCAGAAAACATACATTATGTTCCAAATTATTATGCAAATGTTCTTTTTCTCTGATTTTCCTAAATGGTTGGTGCAAAAGACAGTCAGTGTAATAAAAGTCATCACCCATTATGGTACCTTCAAACACCGCAATACCGGCGGCTGGAGATATGAGGCGATCTAACGTGCACATGCACGTTTTTCATGCTCACCTCAGATTGCAGATGTCGGAATTACACTCTGCAATCCTGCCCTGAAAGTAAGGGGATGTGTCGCTCCGGAAATCGCCTCACCTACAACGGAAACAATCTTGCCTCATTCCATTGTCGCTTCACACGCTGCAATTCCAAAGGCAATGTGGGCGTACATGTTCAGCGGTGCAAGGAGATAGGTGTGCCACAGTGGTTTACACTGCGCCCCATACGCGCTCATTGGACAGCGCAACAGCGTTACCATTTGTCAGCCTGCTCTGGAAGGCTTGCTAATACATGACGCAATTGAAGATGTGTGTGTTGCTGAATGGACAGCTCTTCAAATATGGTGTCCTGTCACCTTTCAGCCAGTGGGAACACAGCAGCCAACACCAATTATCGCAGACGGGGAGTAAACTACAGAACGGTTGAGGCACGCCTACGGGAAATCCTAGGCAACACTGTTTCCATCACTATCGCCCATTCACATGGAAATATCGCCTTCATGATTGAGGCTGATTTCAGAGCAGTGCTCAGGAATCAGGCGACAGGTGAGAGGCGATTTATCACCGCGAAATTCCCCAATCACACGCCGCAACTGTGAGGCAATTTCACGGCGATTGCCTTTATGTATCGCCTTTAGGATTCCCAGCCGATATTGCGGCATGTGAAGGTACCATTAGAGTATACATCACATTTTATTGAAGAAACCTCCCAATGATAACAGTATAATCTTCAAAATTAAAAAAACTTTAAATGCACTGTTCCAAAATATTAGGCACAGTAGAGTTTCTAAACATTTGATATGTTTGAAAGAACTGAAAATGGAGAGTTTCTCCTTGTATTTCTTTGCATGATGTCAGAATAGCCTCCCAGAGATGCTGTTTTGATGTGAACTGCCTCCCACCCTCATAGATCTTTTGCTTGATTATACTCCAAAAGTTCTCTATAGGGTTGAGGTCAGGGGAAGATCATGGCCACACCATGAGTTTATCTCTTTTATGTCCATAGCAGCCAATGACACATAGGTATTCTTTGCTGCATGAGATGGTGCATTATCATGCATGAAGATGATTTGCTCCTGATTTTTGGTTTTTGGACCATGGGAGAAAGTTCTCAGTCAGAAACTCTACATACTTTGCAGAGATCATTTTCACACCTTCAGGAACCTTAAAGGGACCTACCAGCTGTTTCCCAATAAATCTGGCCCAAAACATGACTCCTCCACCTCCTTGCTGACATTGCAGCCTTGTTGGGACATGGTGGCCATCCACTACTCCATCCATCTGGACCATCCAGAGTTGCTCGGCACTCATCAGTAAACAAGACTGTTTGAAAATTAGTCTTTGTGTATGTCTGGGCCCACTACAACCGTTTCTGCTTCTGAGCACTGTTTAGGGGTGCCGAACAGTAGTTTCTTGCACCACAGCAAGCCTTTGAAGAAGCCTACACCTTGAGGTATTGAGGGATTCCAAAGGCACCAGCAGCTTCAAATATCTGTTTGCTGGTTTGAAGGCCTTTTTAGCAGCTGCTCTCTTACTCTGATGAATTTGCCAGGCAGAAACCTTCCTCATTCTGCCTTTATCTGCACGAACATGTCTGTGCTCAGATTCAGCCACAAATCTCTTCACAGTAGGATGATCACGCTTAAGTTTTCATGCAATATCTAATGTTTTCATCCATTGTCCAAGGCATTGCACTATTTGCTGCTTTTCGGGAGCAGAGCGATCCTTTTTCTTTCCCATGTTACTTGAAAACTGTGGCCTGCTCAATATTGTGGAATATCCAGTTTTCCTTTTATTGGACTCTCCTGCCAAACTAATTAGATTGATTTCAGTGATCCAAAGAACCCTGAGACACAATAACATAAATGGGTTTCATTGAAAAAAAAAACAAAAAACCCTATGACACTTAAAACCAATTTGCATTATAATTAGGAACATGGTTTAGACAGACAGATAGATAACATAGATAGATCAATAGATATGTAGGATAGATAGATGCTAGGATAGTTAGATCAAGCTTACCAGTGTCTCGCTGTTTGGCTCTGGGGTTGCATATTAAGCTTCATGAATGTTCACTGCACTGACCGACAACAGTTAATCACAGATGCTGACTCTCTTTTGCAATCTGATTTCCACAATCTGGACGTTGTCTGTGCTTGGTTGTCATACACATTAGTGTATGCCAGCCAACCTGTTATCATAGTATGTTAAATAATGAAAAAAAAAAAATATGTGTAGGGCTTTGCTGTATTTTTCAGTCTAGCACAGATAAAATGGACAGCTGCGAGCTGTCACCCTCAGCTGCGTAATTTTACCTTGGTTGGCAAAAAAAATGCGTAATGCTCTAACCTATTTTTTATTGCAAGCCAAGGTAACACTAGAAAGCTGAGGGCTGGTATTTTCAGTGAAGTGAGGGCTCATTATTTTAGGCTCACCATGGTAAAGAATAGTAGCCCATTGCTGCCCCTGAAAATGGCACATTCATTGTAGCGCTATTTCCAGTTGCTTTACCCATCTCTTCAGTGGCCCTGGTGGCGATGGCACGCTGGGTAATAAGGGGTTAATTACCGTTTTGTATTGCCAGCTGGCATTAAGCCCGAGATTCTTAATGTCAGGCAAATATTAGACCCAGCCTTTAAGAATCTCAAATAAATAATACAGAAGACACAATACACATACAGTAGAAAGAAACATTTTATTAGAAATAAAAACACAAAGACATTTTTTGCAGCTCACAGTTGTCCGCTTTATCTGTGCAAGACTATAAAATACAGTGAAGCCCTACATGTTTTTTTTTATTATTATCATTATTATTATTATTATTATTATTATTTATTTATTTAACACACTATAATGGCAGGCTGGTAGCCATACACTAATGTGTACTTATTTCATCTGAGGCAGGCGTTCTTAAACTCCAGGACTCGAAGGCCACAAACATGTCATGTTTTCAGGAGTTCCTTAAGCCCCCATCACACTTAGCGAGATCACTAGTGATATCACTGTTTCGTCACAGGTTTTGTGATGCAACAGCGACCTCGCCAGCGATCTCGCTAAGTTTGACACGCAGCAGCGACCAGGCCCCCGCTGTGACATCGCCGATTGTGTCGGAAAGGCTTGGACCATTTTTTGATTGTCGAGTTCCCTCTCGGCAGCATGCATCGGTGTGTTTGACACCTTAACAAAGACCTCATTGGCAACTCAGAACTCAGCCTTGTAGGTCTGAGTCGTCAGACTAGCTGCTGTGTGACAGGGTCCCAACGATCACCAAGGTTGTTATATGGTTCGCCGTATCGTTGTTGCATCATTCAGTAGATCTGACTGTTTGACATCTCACCAGCGACCACGTAGCGACATTCCAGCGATGTTTACCATGTTGTATTGTTCTTGGGATCGCTGGAACGACTCCGAGTGTGAGGGGACCCTTAGTATTGGAATCATCACCTCTGTAGGTGATTCAATTATCACCTGTGCAATACTAAGGCAATCCTGAAAACCTGACCTGTTTGCGGCCCTGGAGGCCTGCAGTTGGAGATCCCTGATCTAGGGATATAAAAAGGTCTAATCTGCTTGTGGTATACTACGTCTAGCGCTCAAGAAGATTGAAAATGACAGTTATCGTCTCAATCAGTGAATATTTTTTCAAAGATTCAAATGATATATACAAAACTTGTGTACATGAACAGTCATTCCATGTGACTGTGAATTGATCGATATATGATATACTGCAGTAACAACACCTTAAGAATAGCTTTTTTTCCCTTCACACACTGCAAACTGGCAGTGCGATATTAAACCGCTAAGTGCTAACTTGGTCTATCTCTCTTTCAATTTCTGCAAACCCAGCAAATATGAATCTGAAAAGATCTGCTAATCTCTAATTTTACCCTTCTGAAACATCATTGTTAGGAAATCCTGCATAAAGTATAAATAAAATGTATGAATACCTTGCTAGAATAATATGATTAGTGCACACTGCTGCATATGAAATATAGGGAATTGTTTTTTCTCATTTAACTCCCCCTATAGAGACTTAAATGCGAAAAGCAAACTGGCTGCACGTGTATCATATTTGCATGGAAACATTTATCTGATAACAGGATAATTGTAATATTCATTAAGCCATGTATGTTGTTAGTTAACGTAAGACAATCAATCAAGAAGAAACATTTCAGCATTGATGTAAGCAGAATGACTAATAATGCTTCAGAAACATACATCAAATCTATGTAATGCAGTTGGACAGAAGAGTCCGCTGATTTCTTATTTATGGATTTATTTTTGATATTCTTTCCCTGGAGTGTAAGACTGAATACACATAAAATGAAGAAGCATTTCTATCTTGCAAATAGATGAATCAGGTTGACTGATAAATAATTAAATGTAAGCATATTCAGGTTTTTGAGAGAAAAAATAAGAATTATCTATGACTCTGAAATATAGTACTTACATTTTAGAAATACAATTAAGAGTTCATTATCTTCCTAGTTTATGCATTCTTCCTCACACTCTTTTAGCACAACTGTTTAGATATGCTCATTGTTAATATAAGGCCGGAGACACAGAGGGCGAGATGCATGCAAGGTACTCGTATGAGTCTCGCATTCCTCACCCGTCGTGGCTGCTGGCTCTCCGGACAGGAGCATGTGAGCTGCATAAAAACACATGCAGCTGACAGAGAGTCGACCACCATGCCAGGTGAGGCATGTGAGACTCATATGAGCATCTAGCATGCATCTTGCCCTGTGTTTCTCCGGCCTTAGACCACCTTCACACCATGGTTTTGAGCTGTCAGGCTGTGTCCAGTATTTTGCTGGATGCACCGGAGACAGCCTGACAGCTCCGAAAAGAACAGAACCGGAGGGCAAATATGTCCTCCAGTCCTGTTTTCTGTTGGAATCAGCAGTCCGCAGCTGCAGGAGCTGTCCCTTGCTGAAATTTCAAAATTGCAGCTAGTGAGAGCTAGCCGCGGTTGTGAAATCTCAGCTGGGAGCTCTCCATGTGCTGAAGTTCAGCACTAGGGACCGCTGAATTTCAGCATCCGGCAGCTGGATCCGATTTTCTGTCGGATCTGGTGTGATCCGGCGCCCATAGCCTCCCATGTTAGAAGGGCACCGGATCGCACTGGATCCGGGAGGATCCAGGTGGATCCAATTTTGGCAGATCTTTGCCCCAGATACAAAAACACTGCAAGCTGCAATTTTGTGTCCGGGGAAAAAAAAACTGATCCCCCCGATCCTCCCTGACAGCAGGGAACTGGATGGCAAACACTGCCATCCAGCCTCATCCGACCCCATAGGAATACTATGGGGCCAAAATCGGATTTACCTCTAAGGTTGGCTTCACAGACAGCCCCGGATCACAAAGACCGTGGTGTGAAGCCAGCCTTAAAGGTACCTTTTGTAAATGTGAAATTAAAGGGATGCGTGTAAATGGTATTAAAGGGACTCTTTCAGCACAGGATAATTGTGCAAACCTAATAAAGGCGCTTGTGCATCAAGGTGGGGGCTAATCATTTAACACATCTTCTCACTTGCTTGTTTGCCCTCTATGGTCTTGTGCACACAGTGTGTGTTTTTGGTGTAGAGTTAGCAAAAATCATCATGGCTATCTTGTAGCCAGAAAAGTCTATGAGATCTCTGAAGTGTTGTGCACATATTGCTTATTTTTTCCTTGCAGAAAAGGTACAGATTTTGCTGCAGATAAAGTTGCAATATGTCTATTATTAGAGCGTTGTTTTGCAGCATTTTTTTACCCATTAACCTCAATGTAAGCATGAAAAAATGCTCCAAGTAGCATAAACACAGTACATTTTTGGTGTGGATTTGGTGTGCATTTGATTAAAAACCGCATGTTGACTGAAATATTCTAAAATGATTTTTGGCAACCATAGGTGATTTTCAAACTATCTTTCTTGTCTCCCCAGCCGGGCTGGCAATTTCATAAATTCTAGCCAAAAACGCATATAAGAAAAACTTACCATTTACATGCAAAAGCACACCAAAACTGCACCCTAATGTGGAAAAATGCTTTGCAGATTTTGGTGTGTTTTTCTACTAGAGGAAGCAGATTTGGAGCACAAAATCTTTGCACCAAATCTGCAATATACCCATACACCCTATCTCTACTCCGGCTCTTCTATGATTGACAGCTCTGGCTTCATAGAACCAAGAGAAGGGTGGAGATAGTTGGAAATACGCTAAATTCAAAAACACTGCAATTCCTGACCATGAGCACACAGCCTTTGAGATGCCTCAATTAGCTTCCAATCAGTCCATTCCCTGTACACCTGCTTGGGAGGATGTTAGAGTTCCCTCCTTTGGCCTGGTGTGTACTGGCAGGGCTCAAGCTCTGACAAAACTCTGAGGTACCATTAAATATGACCACTAGGAGTTCACCCATTTAGCTATTCAGCCAAGTAACAGGTTACGTGAGGAGTTTAAGCCCTAATGTGCTATTGTAGGTTGCAAACAGTATAAAACACTCTAAAACTTCATAACACATACACATTAAAATTTCACATGAATATAATCCCCAATCTGGAGTATTACATGGGTGCCTTTTTTTGGTGTGCCCAATAAACCTGTTGCGAGGGTGGTTCAGAATGGTAATCTCGGGCAAGAGGCTCCTTCCTGTAGTTGGTGCCCTGGCCATCCCCACAGAACAAGGGATGTTTTGGTTGCTGTTTTACTTTTGTGGTAATGAGCACAGATTTTGCATACATTCTCTTCATAACACTTCTAATATTGCTCAACATAGTCTCAATAGCATGGAATAACTTTGCTACTCAGTGCTAGGAATGAGCTCCAGGGGACATGTTCACTATGACAAAGGTAGAATAGGTATACATCCTATCCGAAGTGCTTTATTCTATATTGACTTCTATTCTACAAATAAACACATTATGTATATATTATAATACAACACGATTGGTGTGCAGAGGCAGGAGCAACTGTGCATAGTCCACCCCCGTACGATGTGCTGACAAAGTCAATTTAAAGTCTTGCCTGCCTTACATGAACAAAGAAAATGAACCTACTTCTCTTAGCCCATGGGTGGGAAACTCCAGGCCTTAAGAGTCACCAGCATTGCAGGTTTTCAGGATTCCCTTAGGATTGCACAGGAGTTGAAATCATCATCAGTGCAGATGATTATATTATTACCTGTGCAATACTCAGGAAATCCTGAAAACATGCATTGTTGGTGGCCCTCGAGGCCTGGAGTTCCCCACGCCTGCTTTAGCTTATTGCTTCCAGTCATCAGGGTGTTTGTAGTCACCACTACACAAATGTACTCACTCTCTGCATCTTGATTGAAAAACGTAAATGCACACACATACTGCAGAACAGGCTGTCAATCACACTGCCTGGGAGTGATCGCAGCTATGTTCACTGTGTGGTGAGAGTTTATTATAATCACTAGCTGTGCTGCCCCTATGACTAAATGCAAGAGCCTCAGGGACAATGTTACTTAATTTTCTCCTTTTAGCCAATCTTCAGTTTGGCAGCCAGGCAGGATTTTAATTTTATGTACTTGCAAATTAACTTTATGTATGCAGGTAAATAGCATTTTTGGACATGGCAGTTTCCCTTTAAAATGTTTAAATATGAATAGTTTGGTTAGTGTTTATTGTTTTAAGGAAATCTGTGAACTGCTTTATGCTGCCGCCTCTGCTAGCAGTGTGACAAAATGGACCCCTTTAATTTATAATGTAGGAGGATTTCTTATTTATCCCGACAATATTGTATTTTGGTTTGCAAACTTGTAATATGCCACTCATAGGTTACACAAGATTTCTAGGAGCCTGTTGGTATTTAAAGTGGGTAATGTAATTATCTACCTTGTGATAACCAACTCATTGTAAATACAAGTCTTGTAGATGACTGGCAGTGTTTAACGTGTGTAATGTAATCATCTTGCCTCTTTGTATTGTTTGTTATTTACAACCTTGTGATAAGCAACTAATTGTAAATACAAGTCTTGTAGATGTTTGGTGATGTGGACTTATGTAATGCAATTATCTCTCTTCTGTAAGGTCAGAGGAACTTAATCCTGTTAGAATGCCATTGTATTACGATGTGGATTGTTGACTCTATGTAAATGGCCTCAGTCACCATTGTTTAATCTTATGGATTGCAGACTAAATGTATCCTGCTAGGTGCTTTGTCAATCAGTATGTGACTCTCCCTTGACATGACTGCAATACTACTAGAAATGTTTTAAGCTTGAGATCCAGCCAATGAGAAGACAGTTTTATTCCACCAATCGTGAAGTCCCCAATATCTTGCAATGAGGGCTGAGGGGTATATAAAGAGGCCTGTTGATTAACCAGTGTGATTTTGATTCTGTCTAGTGACCTCAGTCTAGGAATTTCGGTCCCGGCTAAAGGTGCACTGGACTTGATACAGGCAGCTAATCTAGGATCTACGGACCCGATTAGCCAGCCATAACCCCAGGCCTAGGCATTACGGTGCCGACCAAGGGGATCAGAACGTGGATTATAAGACCACAAGGACATTCAGCATCGAATGATCGGATTTGGCTGGGGATAACAAAGACTGCATAAGGACGCAACCCAGGTTGGGATGATCCAGTCACCTGGCTACAGACTTTGCTGTGCTATATTCTAATCCCTGGTGAGCCAGCGGAAGGGTGAGACTCAGTTGCCTGTTACAGTTTGTGTTTTGCTGGTTATGTGTTATATGCTGTTAACTGTTTGGGGATCCAATAAAGCCTTAATATTGTGGTTCCCTCACCCTGTGTTGTTTGAGTAGTGTTCCACCCACGGTTAAGGAGCTCGGGCGCTCAGTTTGAGGATGAACCCTGGTCTAGGCTGTCTTGTTAAAGGCGGCTGGGCCAGTGGACGAGAGCACCCACTGACCCTCGGGTCTGCACAAGCAGCATGTACTAGTAACTAACATATTGGATTGAATAGTGTGTGCTAGTTATGTGGTGAGGTCAAACTTTAACTCTAATCTTTGTAGGGATAGGCAAATCTCATTCAAGAAGCATCAGTATCCATGAGCTAAGGGTTCCACCCACCACCTTTGTGTCGCTGGCTGGCAGTGTTACCTTATAACGGTGCTTTGAGCAGGGATCTCAAACTCTGGGCCTCAAGAGCCATCAATACTGCAGGATTTCATGATTTCCTTAGCAATGCACCTGGGTTGGGATCATCACCTGTGCAGGTGATTCAATTATAACCTATGCAATACTAAGGAAATTCTGAAAACTTGCACTGTTGTTGGTCCTCGAGGCCTGACGTTTGAGATCCCTGATTTAGAGAGATGACTCCTTGTATGGATGTAGTGGCATGCTGCTAGGCTCAATGTGTTAGCTTCTATAATTGTGAGACAAAAATGCACATAGGGTCTTATCTCTAGGCAGAGTGGGGCAATTGCCCAATGAAATTTGCTCACCTGGACTGGTTCTGTGAACCTACAACAAGAATTAGCGCTCGTACAGCTGCCGCTGGATGCACACCTCCACATGCAACGTAGCAAACAACTGGAAACAGGACGAAGTGTCGATGATCCGCGCTGCTGAAAGGAAAAATCAGGACCAAAAAAGTCTAGTGCAGCGGTGTGACTTTATTTCGACGCATTTCGGAGCAGCCTCTGCTCCTTCCTCAGGGATTATCAATTTCATTTCATTTCAATTTCAAAAATTCTTTTTATTGTTTTACAGGATATAAAGATGATAATCAGGTAGTTACAGAGTAGAAGAATTTATCTCGTGACAATTAATGAAAAATGATTAGAAAATTCCAAACAAATGTTTAAACACAGTTGTTGTCAAACTGTCTAGGGAAAATAAAGCACAAGAAGAAGATGAAACAGTAAATGAGAGAGGAAGAGGGGATAGGTAGGAGGATAGGGAAGAGAGTAATAGGTTAGAGGGGAAAAAGAGACGGGGAAGGTGGGTCATGAGGTGGAGCCCAGAGGATCTCTGTTGAGTAAACGAGGCGAGGGGTCAAAATGAAGGTACTTTGAGTGTCTTTTTGAAGAGTACCCAAGCTCGCCAATGGTTATTAACAGATGCTTGAGTGTGGTTCACTAAGGCAGCTAGTTTCGCCACTAGATACAGTTGGTCAGTTTTATCTATTAACGATTGAAGAGTCGGAATTTGAGGAGATCCCCATATTGTTGGTAAAAGAAGTTTCGCCGCAGCCAGTATTGTGCAGATTAACACAGAGAACTCACCATGGGAAGTGTCTAGGGGTAGATTCAACAGGACAACTTCGGGGGATAATTTGATACTTTGTTTAGTCACATCTCTGATCAGGCGTGTCGTCAGATTCCAGTAGGGGATCAGAGACGGACAATGCCACCAAAGGTGGATGTAGTTTCCGTTCACATCACCACAACACCAGCAATTCGTAGGGAGTTGTGTCTTCCATTTGTGTGTTCTCTGTGGATCAGTATACCAGCGGGAGAGAATTTTGTAGGAGTTCTCTTGTACTTTGATGCATTTAGTCGGGCCATGTGAGTGGGTGTAGATATATGAGATCTGTTGAGGTGTAAACTCATATCCCAAATCTTTTTCCCAGCTATGTATATAGGCTCTTTTCATGGGTATATCACTAACTAAAATGCTTTGGTAAATGGTAGAGAGGATCTTAGTAGGTCTAATCTGTCTTGCGCAGAGCGTTTCAAATGCTGTGGGATTGCGGGTAAGTGCTGTATCAAATCGGATGTTGTGTAGGAGGGATTGTAGAGTCTTATATTGGAGGAAATTAATAGATTCGAGGCCTGGTATTTTGTGTAGATTAGATAACGGGAGAAGTGCTCCGTCTGCGTATAATTGATCCGCTGTTAGACTGGCAAGTAGTCCGGTGCGGTATTTGCTGGGGTTGTAGAGTAGGTTCGAACCCATTAGTATATCCAACAAGGTAAGGAGAGGAGTCGATGGGGGTATCAAGTAGGTATGCATATTGGTCCATATTCGTAGGAGTGTGTTTGTAAGAGGGTTATGTTGGCGTTCAGGTGATTTGTCACTGCAGAGCGTCAGAAGGAGTGGGCGGAGGGGCTGTGGGGATAGTTTGTTTTCTATATCGATCCATAATTTGTTGTGTGTGTTTCGTATGATATCAACAGAGCGTGATAGGACTGCTGCGTGGTAATAAATTCTAATATCTGGTGCGCCCATTCCTCCTTTTACTTTTGGAAGAGAGAGGGTGCGGAGATTTAAACGGTGTCTCTTACGTTTCCAGATGTAGGTGTAAAGAAGAGAATTGACCTTGCGTAGATAAGCGTTAGGGACATGTATTGGTAACATAGAGAAGAGGTAAGTAAATTTAGGCAGGATGAGGCTTTTGAGGATATTCTTACGACCCATCCAGGATAAGAAAGGGTCACGCCAAGTTTTCATAGTGGCAGTTACTCTGTCCAGTAAAGGGGGATAGTTGAGGGAGAAAAGAGCTTTATGAGATCTGCTAATTTTTATGCCTAGATAGGTGATGTACGTTTTGGGCCATGAGAACGTGTACATGGTTTTTAATCTGGATAAGATTGGTAGTGGGACGTTCAGGTCTAAGGCCTCCGATTTCGATGTATTTATTTTAAAATTGGTGAGGGCACTGTAGTTGTCAAATATTTTTAATAAGGGGGGGAAGCTTTTAGAAGGATTGGTCATGAATATAAGTAAATCGTCTGCGAAGGCAGCCGTTTTATGATGCGTCCCTCCTAGTGTAATACCTTGAATCCGTTTATCAAGCTGAATATCAATCAGCAGGGGTTCCATTGCTAGGATAAATAATAGAGGGGATAGTGGGCAACCCTGTCTCGTGCCATTGTGTATGGAAAAGGTATCTGTTAGGGAGCCGTTAATGCTGATGCGAGCGGTTGGGCCGGCGTACATTTTTAAAATCGCCGCAACTAGTTGGGTCGGGATTCCGAAGCTAAGCAACGTTTCTTCTAGGTATAACCAGTCCACCCTGTCAAAGGCTTTTTCAGCGTCCGTTCCCAGGAGGACTAGTGGGATTTTTTGTCGGTTGGCATAGTGGGTAAGGTGCAGTACCTTCAGCACGTTGTCCCTCCCCTCTCTTCCCCCCACAAATCCGGTTTGGTTTAGTGAGATTTTGTCCGGAAGGTAGGCAGCTACTCGACGAGCGATCATACTGGCGAAAATTTTTAAATCAACATTTAGTAAGGAGATCGGCCGGTAGCTGCTACACATTTCCCGGTCTTTCCCCTCTTTGTAGATTAAGGATATTTTTGCTTCTAAGGATTGAGCCGGGAATCGACTTCCTTGCAGTATGGAATTGTACATATTCAGCATGTGTGGTTGTAAAATCGAGGGGAAGGACTTGTAGTAGACACAGGGTAGTCCATCTGGTCCCGGCGCTTTGTTGGGTGGACACTTTGACAGGGTGGACCGTAGTTCTTCTAAACTAAAGGGTTTGTTTAGCAGCAATTGCTGGTGTGGGGTAAAGCTCGGGAGATTTAGGCGGGATAGGTAATGTTTGATTTTTTGCCTTCTGGTTGTCTCTTCTGCTGTAGATTCTTCGGGGCGTAGGTTATATAGTTGTGTATAATAGTGTAGAAACGCTGTTTCTATTTGGTCATAATTGGTTGTGGATCGTCCCTCCGCAGTTTTAATGGAATGTATGGAAGTGCGAGTTTGTCGTTGTTTGATTCTAGAAATCATAAGTTTTGAGGCTTTGTCGCCGTGAACATACATTTTAGTGCGCCATGAAGCGAACCATTTTGCCGTTTGTAGAAATAGGATATCTTTAAGTTGGCGCCTTTTAAGGGTTAGTTGCTCCATTATTGGAGGGGTGATTAATTTTTTGTGTTTTGTTTCTAGGTCGGAGATTTCTTCATACAATAGATCAAGCTGTCTCTGTTGCTGTTTGTGAATGTACGCTGTGATTGATATAAATTCTCCTCTGACCACAGATTTGTGAGCTTCCCAGAGCATCGGCGCTACAACCTCACCATTATCGTTTTGAGCAAAATACTGCTCCAATGTTTTGGTTATGCGAGAGTGGGTGGAGGGGCTGTCAAGCACCGACTCAGTGAGTCGCCACGATCTATAAACGGGAAAGGTCTTATGTAGTGTCAGCGCCATCGTTACGAATGAGTGGTCTGAAAAAATGTTAGGGTTAATTTTCGTTGATCTCACTTTGGCAAGGGTGTTTTTGGAGACAAAGAAGTAATCTAGTCTATGGTAAGAGGCGTGTGGGTGAGAATAAAAGGTATAGTCACGGTCATCTAGGTGTAGGTATCTCCATACATCCAGCAGTTGGAGCTCGCGGAGTTGGATTTTGATTTTATTAAGATCACCTTGTGAGTATGTACTTTTCTTTGTTGTGGTATCTATTAGCGGGTTTAGTGCAATATTAAGATCTCCCCCTATTAGCAGTGTGCCTTCACGGAAATCTCCTATTTTCCTCAAAGTCGAGTGGAGCCATTTTAGAAGTTTTTTGTTGGGGGCATATAGGCAACAAATCGTAACCAAATTGCCAGCTAGTAGACCTTTGAGGAAAATATAGCGGCCGTTAGTGTCAATTAGATGTTCTCGAATTTGGAAAGGTATTCCCTTTTTTATAGCAATCGAGACCCCTCGTGACCGGGGTTGTGGCGATGTGGCATGGAACCAGGTATCATAGTGTGACCGGTCAAGGTTAGGTAGTTTTTCAGGGATAAAGTGAGTTTCCTGGATCAACAGCACATCCGCCGCATGTTTCTTAAGTAGGTCTAGAGTGTGTCTCCTCGGTATGGGGGAGTTTAGTCCCTTAGCATTGAGCGTAGCAAAGGTAAATACCTTATGTTGAGACGCCATCAATGGGGGGTTGATGTCAGATAGGTGTGTATTTGATTCAAGTGGTCCTCGACTCCATCCTCATGACCGGGAGGGGTGGTTGGGTAGGAGGGAAGAAAAGTAGGTAGAGAAGTAGGGAGAAAAAACAGAAGAAAAGAGATATGCATTAATAACATTTTCATTGCAATCATGTACAACATGTCTAACAATCAGCGACACAGCGATGTGGACCATATGGGGAGGATTTTTAATGGTTCCATCATAGTCAGATAATACCTGCTATAGTATTGGGGAGATGGGGTGAGGGGAAGGGAGGATGGATTCCGTTGTGTAAGTGGGGGGGTAGCGGGTAAGGGATGGGGAAAAGGGCTAATGGTAGCAGGTGTATAAGAACGCCTATACGGTGTCTATGGACACAGAACTTTTGTGAATCTAGAAGTCAAACATAATACAAAACAAAGATATAACCTAACATTACTGCAGAAAGCAGTGTAACTTGTATAACATAGAGGTCACTTTTATAAGAATGTCTAGACCACATTCTCTATTTAAGTAAGGCCGCGGGTAAAGCGGTTAGCCCTTCAGTCAAAAAGGCACATGGTATCTGTGCATTATTTAGGGGTTCGAGTGTCACGGTGGTGTGGGGTGGGGAGGTGGATGGGGGGGGTGGGGAGACAGAGGGGGAGTTGGGTGGATGGGTGGTAGGTAAATGTAGGGTTACTGAAGTGGATTATTTGTTTTTAAGGGTAAGAAAACTCTATCGGATTAATAACATTCCAATCGATGGCGTGTATGGATGATCCGTGAACACGGTGTTAAAGATTAGTCAGCTATCAAGCAGACGAGAGAGAGTCTTTTGTATTTTAGAGTGAGGACATCAGGTCGTCTCCATACCATCTTTTGGCGGTGGCGTTTTGGACACCTTTTTTCGCTGACGCTGTGATTTCGGAGTTCCAGCGACTTGCCATGGAGGGGTGACTTGGAGAGGTTTTTGTAAAGACGCTGCGTGGAAGGTCTCTAGGTCAGGATAAGACTGTAATTCAATGCTTAGTGATTGGCAGACGTCTCTGATGTCTCCTGACGTCCTGGCCGTTAGTTTCTTTTCGCCGGCTGTAATAAAGATTCCGAAAGGAAACAGCCATCGGAAGCGACAGCCCTTTTGTGTCAGAATATCTGTGAAAGGTTTAAGCAAGCGTCTCTTCTTTAAGGTTATGGCAGAGATGTCCTGGAACAATTTCAGTTGAGAGTTCTCATATTCGATAGTCTCTGTCTCTCTGGCTCTCCTTAGAATAAGTTCTTTTGTTCTGTAGTCTAGGAAGCGACACAGTACATCGCGGGGCGGGTCATTTTGGTTTGGCTTAGGGCGTAGTGTCCTGTGAACTCTAATAATCTCCATGTCTTTGGGGTCGCCTTCTCGGAGCAGTTTATTAAAGATTTCATTCACAGCTGAGGGCAGAGCTTCAAATGCAATTGATTCAGGAAGGTATTTTATGCGGATATTATTTCTACGCTCACGGTTTTCGTGATCTTCAAGCGTAGAGTGGATGGCATGTAATTGAGTTTCGTGGGCATTGAGGCAGTCCAGTAATTTATTAGTTTGTGTCGTTGTGGTTGCCTGGTCATTTTCTACTGTCCCCAGTCTATGACCTTGTTGAGCCAAATCTAATTTTATCTCAGCGAGCTCCTTGCTTATCGGTTCTATGGCTTTCGTCAGTATACGCTTTATGAAGGAGCGAGTGACTTTATTATCTTTAGGGTCCATTTCTGCGTCTGAATCGCTCTCCACGTCAGAGTCGGATACATCAGTCATCAGCCGGAACGTACGTTTGGTAGATTTAGGATGAGTTGTGAGGTCGGTTTGTTTTGAGAGGAATTTATCCACATCTGCCTGGGTAACTGGATTAGTGGATTTAGAAGGTACTCTGGGGGTTTTAATGTTTGTTTTCCCCATGTTTAGCTATGGCTCTGTGGAATGTTCTTTTATTCGATCTTTATTAGGCCTCCCCTAGGTCACACACTATCGCCTAGGTAGACACTGTGCACATCGCTTGTGGCAGTTTAGTAACTTTAATCACTTTGCAGTAAATAGGCAGCATTCAATAGAGCACCTGCTCCCTCCGGTGGTGAAAAACGGAGCAGCTTAACCGCAGCACAGCAGGGGTTAATACTGCCCCAGGGGTTTGATAGTACAAGGAGATCTCTCTGCAGTATATTTTGTGTTAGGGTCTAGAAAAAAGAAAAACCGCTGTGTAGCACTTCAGAGGGTGAGACACCGCGGTCAGCGCAGAGATCAGAGTGTCTGTGTACTAATTATATATGGGATAATTGTCTGTGGACTGATTGACTTTCACTGTTACTGTTTTATATTTTGTGACTTTGGGTTCAGCTCCGGCCACACCAGCCCCCTTCAGAGTGTCAGTGCTTTTTGTTGCTCTTGTCCGGGAGTTGCTGGGCTGTGTGACCCGGTCGTCAGCTTTTCTATTTTGGAAGCCTGTGGCTAGTCTCACGTGGATCACAGCTCCTGCACACACTGTCTGCGTCTCTCTGCCCCAGCACCGGAGGTGAATGCAGGCTCCTGCTCCCCCTGTGTCTCGTCCTGGTCTGCTCCCGCTCCTTTCCTCCCCTTCTCCACGGGCTCAGCGGGCGGCCCTCCCTGTCAGCTAGGACCAACTGCGCTGCCCCCGGGAGTCCTGACGGGATCGTTGCACTCCACTCACCGCTTCAGATGTCTCTGCACAGCAGGGAGCCGCCGGGGGCGATGCGCTCCGAGAGGCCCGGCGCACACGCGCTTCCACGGCTGCCCCCTCCTCCTTCTCAGAGCCCGGGGGTTTTCCAAGTCCTGGATCACCGCAGCGGTGCGCCAACAGGGTCCGCTTCTTCCCTCTGATCTACAGCAGTGCAGCGTTCAGAGGTCGCCCGGTAGGCTCTCCTTGGCATCAGAGCCCCTCGGCTGCAGGGCAAGGGGCAGCGGGGGGGGGGGGGGAGAGGCCACGTCAAGCACCCCACGAGGTGCCTCTTCGGCGATCTCCCGGTTTAAAGCCGGTTGTCACAGACTGCTGGGTCCCAAGTGATGGACGGACCTAAGGACGGGGGCTGCAGGTGTTCTCCGGGGCAGGATGGTGCCGGATTACAGCCAGGGAACGGGAGTGCAGCGAGACACGTCTTCTCTATGCGGAGGCCATCTTGGATCTCCAGGGATTATCAATTAAACCCTGAGGAAGGAGCAGAGGCTACTCCGAAACGTTTTGGAATATAGTCACACCATTGGACCAGTCTTCTTGGGTCCTGGTTTTTCCTTTCAGCAGCGGATCACTGACACTTTGTCCTGTTTCTAAAGTGTTAGCTTGACCTACACAGATCACAACCATAGGTAATGCACACACTGATTTAGGGTTAATTGACATCAGTGTTTTTGCATCATTGCTTGTATGCTAAAGTCAAGAGTGAAAGTTACAGTCAAAAACGATAATTGAATGATTGATACCTGTTCGATATTTTGGACAAACTCCTTGTATCTACATTTGCTCAGCTTGTAAATCAGCTCAAATAAAGACAATCAGCTACTTCATGCTGCCCTCTCTATCTTAAGCCTCATTTACAAATTTATGCACTTTTGATTAGTACCTGGAGTATCTTGGGCATAGTGACACAGATCTGCTGCTGCCTAATTCATAAGCTGCCAGCAGCCTGAGGCAGTGGGCATTGTACAGCTGTGAAATAGGAGACAGTGGTCAGGTTTCAGAGACGGTGGAGAGTTGAGACCACCCATCAGGAAAAGGGGAGGGGACAGACCGAGCACACAGCGGGTCCCTGACAGGGATAGGGGGGTTATTTAGAGTGCACAGGGCCCCTGTCAATGGGGGACAGAGACACAATGCACTTGGGCCCCCTGCTGGGATACAGACAGAGTGTACAGGGGCCCCCATCAGGAGGGATTGACAGAATTCATAGGGGGTCCTGTCAAGGGGGGACAGTTATAAAGAGCACTTGGGCCCCCTGTTGGGTTGGAAGACAGAGTGCACAAGGCCCCCTGTCAGTGGTGAACAGACAGAGTACACAGGGGCCCCCTGTCAGGGGGTCAACAGACAAAGCACAGAGAGCACCCTGTCAGGGGAATACAGTCAGCACACAGTGGGCCTATGTTAGGGGGGGAGGGTAACAGCAGCACACAGGACCCCATTGTTAGTGGAGGAGAGACGGAGCAAACATGGGAGAAAAGACAAAGTGCTCACAGGTGCAGAATGCACAAGGTGGGAGAGACACAACCCACAGGGGGGAGAGACACATTGCACAGGGGTAGAGACATAGCACAGTGGGGGGGGGGAGTTCAGAGGGTAGGAGAAACAGCACACTGAGCGGAGAGACAGTGTACAGTGGGAGAGCACACAGGTTGGGAGAGACAGCGCACAAGGGGGAGGCATACAGCATGCTGGGGGAGAGAGCACACAGAAGGGAGAAACAGCACACAGGGGAGGAGAGAGTGTGAACAGAGAGAGAGAGAAAGAGCCCACAATCTCTATATAATATATTTAAAAATGCATGAGCCTCTATCTTCTTACAAAAAATATGCTGTCCCGTTCCTCATCTTTTCCGGCATCAGGATGTCTGCACATCACGCGCAGATGGCAGCCATATTTTCACACCCAAGTTATGGGTGTGCAAATATGGCACCCTCTGACGATACTGGCCCCTTGCAAAGTACCATTAGCAATGCTGCCAATACCAGAAAATTACACGAGAAATTGACACCAGGAACCCGCCGCATGCAGTCTTCCTCCTGCTGCACACACTGCTGAATGAGGAACAGCGCCTGCATGAACCTGGCATGCACAGGCACAATTTCTAAGACCATCACCATCCTTGGGGATCTGGGTGTCCAAAGATTGACTGCACCTACCCATGCTGTGTTCAAGCAGGCGCAGTTCCTTATGCGGCCACCATATTTGTACACATATTTGTATGCAAAAATATCATATCAGTGAGAAAAACATGCAAATGTTCAATACTGATTGACAGCTTTCTCCCAATTCACAATATATACAGAAATCTGCCAGTCATTGGTGTGGATGGGGTTATATAAAGCAAAACATTCTGAACTGCTAGATCTGCAGCAATGAAAACAATGATTTTATCAAAATGATAGCATGCAGACAGTAAAGGGCCCGTTACACGCTACGATATTGTTAACGATATCATTGGTACGTCACGGCTTTTGGGGCGGTGAAACAACGTCATTGCATGTGACACATAGATTCAACCAACAATAAGTCGGCTGATCGTTGATCAGAGATTTATGAACCGGACCATAAATCAGTCGTTGATCGTTCGTTCAACCTGCAGCATTGGTGTGTGTGACACCTTGATAACGGTGTCGTTAATGACTACGTCTGTTCAAAACTGAAGGACATAGGCAACCATACGACCACAAGTATCGTTCCCTTGTCGCTGAATCATTCATGCGTCGTTAACGATATCAGTACATGTGACACCTTACCAGCGATCATTGAACGTAGTTCCAGCGATCTAGGTCAAGTCAGATCGTTGGTCGGATCGCTCGCACATTGAAGTTTGTAACCCAGGCTTAAGTGATATCGGTGGAGTCAGAGCATCTGTCCATTTTTCATATTATTCTCAGATTACATGGCTGAAATCTGATGATATATTGCCATTAACCCCTTCGTCACCACCCAGCATGTTTTGACCCTAATGACCAGGCCATTTTTTTCCAATTCTGACCACTGTCACTTTATGAGGTTATAGATCTGAAATGCTTCAATGGATCTCAGTGATTCCAAGATTGTTTTTCAGGCATATTGGACTGCATGTTAGTAGTATATTTAAGGCAATTCTTGCATTTATTTATGAAAAAAAATCAAAAATATTGGAAAAATTTTGAAAATGTAGCAATTTTCAAACTTTTAGTTTTTATATCTTTAGCCCAGAGAGTTATGTCACACAACATGGTTAATAAATAGTATTTCCCACATGTCTACTTTACATCAGCACAAATTTTTTAACAACATTTTTTTGGGTTAGAAGTGTTCAAAATAAATCAGCAGTTTCTCATTTTCCCAACAAAAATTACAAAGGCTTTTTTTCGGAACCACATTTGAAGTGTCTTTGCAGGGCCTACATGACGGCACAGGGATCACAGCTCATTCTTATTTTGAGATAAAACATTTCTCTGCCTGTTTTTACAAAATGTTTAATTGCAAAGAAAGAATTATTTGGGTTGAAAGAGGCAGGGTGCCTCTTGTGGTCACATACAATCCTCACATGAACATTCTAAGGAAAATTGGCGCTGATCTTCAGCCCATGTTCCACAAAGACCACAGACTGAAAGCCATATTCCCAGAACTGCCACTGCTCTCCTTCAAACAGCCCCCCAATGTAAGGAATCTCCTTGTCAGAAGTGTCCTCACATCACCATCACAGACAGGCACATTCCCCTGTAACAGCAAGAAATGCAAGACGTGTAGCCACATATCACCAACAGATACAGTCCCTATACCCAACACAAACCAGGACTATAAGATCATGGACTTTTTTCATGTACATCCTCCAATGTGATGTATATGATACAATGGACAAAGTGCACTACAGGAATGTATATTGGGGAAACAATGCAAAAGCTACAAACAAGGATGAATTTACATAGACATACAATTAAAAATAAGCTGGACATGGCTATGGGAATACACTTCTCTAGACCTGGACACACCATGACAGACTTAAGAGTTCTGATATTGAAAGGTCACTTTAAAAATGATAGAAAATGAAAAATCTGGGAATTTAAATTCATAAGAATGTTCCATTCCTTAACAAAAGGGCTCAATTTGACACCTGGATTCATGACTCATTACCTAGACACAATTAACACTTCCACAAGAAGATCTTCTGATGTGTAAAAGACCATTGCACGTCATCTACATCATTAACAAAGACTTCATTTTAATTTCCTTAGCACACCTCCATCTCCTTATGTCCTGCTGTAATTTGTATCTAAATCTCTGAGTAATTCATTTGCAGGAATGGCAAATTATTCCAAAATAATTTCTTCTTTTATTACGAGTTTCGGCTTAACATATAACAAGCCTTCATCAGATAAAATCACAGACATTATAAAAACATACTCTTATATACAGAATTCTGTATATAAGAGTGTTTTTATAATGTCTGTGATTTTATCTGATGAAGGCTTGTTATATGTTAAGCCGAAACGCGTAATAAAAGAAGAAATTATTTTGGAATAATTTGCCATCCCTGTGATCCCTCTGGTAGCGCTTCAATTCAAACCAGAAAAAAAATTTTTTCCTGCACTTCAACACAAGCCTCCCTCTGGGCGACTTGCTTCTCTGGGAACAAGCAGCAGACCAGGAGATCCAGGAAATATCCATCTGTAGGATTATATGCGAACTGCACAAGACACCAGAAAGGTGAGAACAATACCTAAGAACAACTGTTGCTACTAATACACTGCACTTAGATCTGCGCCTTCTATTTTCTCCTCTATCCCCAGTCTCGCTGACCTCACAGTCTTTGAAGACACTATTTGACTATTAGTAATTCATTTGTGATATTGTCTGATGAAGGAGCCTTGAGCTCTGAAAGCTTACAAATATAATTTTTTTTGGTTAGCCAAAAAGGTATCACTCCTATAATACTTTTCTCAACCCTTTTTTTTGGACTTATGTATTTACATCAAACTGAAATATAAAAACTTCTAAAAATTATGGAAACATCCTCAGTCATTGTAAAAGAGAGTTACTGTTACTTTCTTATATTATACTCTTGGTAGTGACCACAAATGAGTGTTATATTATCATCCATATGATTTAAAGATGAGAATTTTTAGTAGAATAAAATTATAATTTGAAGCACACTTTGGGATTGTGACATTAAATACTCCTGTAAGTATCTTACTTTTCAAGGCAGTATACTGTAAATTGGTCAAACAAGAAAGTCTACATTTTACATTTGTATAATTTTTTTAATTTCTTAAAACAGAAGGTGTTCAAATTGTATGAGGGAAAAAACAGCAGCCCTTTTTTTTTGCCTCCATGCAAATATTGTACTGCATTAAGTGGCAGAGGGTAGTCAATACTGATTTTATGTAAGTATGTACATATATATATATATATGTTTACAGCGGAAACCAGAGGTTTACATGCACTATATAAAGTACACATATTCATGTTTTTCTCACTATCTGTCCGACATGAAATCAGAATAATTCTTTCCTGTTTTAGTTCATTTAGGATCACCATAATCATTAATATTTGCCAAATGTTGGAATACTGAGAGAGAGAGAGAGATTGCTTTAACCCCTTCCCAATCTAAGACATTGCGGAACGTCATAGAGGTCGGTGACTTCTTGAACTGTGATGTTCCACAACATCATGGTGGAACTGTTGCCGCGGTAACCGCCATCGGGCCCCGGTGTTCTGTGATCCATATCACAGAACACCAGAGCTTGGTGTCGGGGGGGGGGGGTGGATTTCTCTCCCCACCCCTGCGATCGCTGTGATTGGCTGTTGAACAGCCAATCCTAGCGATCTTCACTCCAGCTATGGAAGAGGCTGTCATAGTCCCTTTTATAGGTTGGAGTGCTGGAGGGGTGAGTAACGCCCGCTCCAGCACCGATGGAAATGATAGACTGAAGAATGGCGTCAGTGCAGGCCGCTTGTGCTGCTCGATGTCTCCCTGTACCATGCACCCGCTATCGGCCTTTGCCACCCGCCTGCCGCCAGCCTATGCTGCCTGCCCACTGCCACCACCAGTCACTGTCCTGCTCCTCCAACTCTCCTCCAGGCCTCCTGCCATTGCCGTTTCTGTGCACTCCGCTGCCTGCGGCTCCACCACAGCCTCATTGCTCCACTGCAGCCTGATCCATGCAGGGAGATCAGGCTGCTGTTGAGCGATGTGACAGCCAGGGCACAGCATTTTGTGTGGCCGCTGTGCCCTGGCTTTGTGTCATCTCCTAAATGCTGCGATCTCAGAGATCACAGTACTAAACGTCCGAAGAGAGGGAGCACAGGGTCTCCTAACTCTTCCTGGGCTGATCGATTCATCTAATGAGCCGATTAACATGGTAACCCGATTGTTGCAATGGCAACTTGATGTTGTCATGACAACATCTGGTCACCTGACCCAAGCCTAAGAGATCATGTGATCTCTGATACTTGGCATTGCCACAGTGATGGTGTACTGTATGGCAATGATCTACCATACTGGCCATCACTATGACCACAGAGACTACAAGAGAACGCTTGATCCCTTGTTGTAGTCTCTGAGGTCACGGTGATTGTGCATTGTATGGCAGACCATTGCCATACAGTGTACAATCACCATGACCCCAGAGACTACACCAAAGGAGCAAGCATCCTCTTGCTTTTTCTGCAGTCATAGTGATGGTGCACTGTATAGCAATGATCTGCCATACAGTGCACAATCACCTTGACCCCAGAGACTACAACAAGAGGACACTTGATCCTTTGCTGCAGTCTCTGGATGTAGCAGAGGCGATCGACGGTTGTGGGACAATTGTTTTGGACATTGGAGGGTATGTGGGAGGAATAAAGATGGGGTCTGAATTTGTGTTTGTTTTTTTCTAATAAAAATATTTTTCTCTGTGTGGTGTATATTTTTTACTATTTATTAGAGATCCCTAATAGTCTAACATTGGCCAGACATTATGAATCCTGGGCTTAGTTCCAACTGCCAATAAAAAAGCTGGCATTAGCCCCTTTATTACCCAATTTGCCATCAGCACCAGGGCAACTGGAAAAATCTAGGTACAGTGCCAGAAAATTACTGTTCAATAAATGCACCATTTTCTGGAGAGGCTACGAGCTGCAATTTGCAGAAGAGGGGGACCAGAATGCTTGGGTCTCTACATGCTGAGGATTCCAGCCCCCAGTTACCTAGTTGTACCTTGCTGGCGACCAAAAATACAGTGAAGCTCCACATTGTTTTTTTTTTCAAAATTATTTCTATAAAAAAAACTGATGTCGGGCTTCGCTGCATTTTTGGTTTCCAGCAAGGTACAATGAGGCAGCTGGAGGTGGGTGGCAAGTTGTACCATAGCTGCCAAGTTGTACCTAGATGGCAGCGAAAAATATGGTAAAACCCCACATTGGTTTTATTTTTAATCATTTCTACAAATAAAAAAATGACATGGAGCTTTGCCGTATTTTTGGTTGCCAGCCAGGTACAACTTGGCAGTTGGGGGGCTGGAATCCTCAGCGTGGAGTCACCCACATGATGTGGGTCACCCACACTGTGAACTACAACCCACAGACACCCCAGAAAATAGTGCATTCATTAGAGGCTCTAATTTCTGTTGCGGTACCACAACTCTTACAGTTGTCATGGTGGCAAACTGGGTAATAAAGGGGTTAATGCTAGCTTTGTATTGGCAGCTGGCACTAAGCCCGAGATTCATAATGTCAGGCCAATGTTAGACCCGGCCATTAGGAATTTCTAGTAAATAGTAAATAATATACAACACTCAGAGAAAAATAATTTTATTAGCACAAAAAACAAACATCTCAACTCAATCTTTATTACTCCCACATAACCCTCCATGATCCTTCATCCAGAGTGTACAGGGAAAGAACAAGCGTCCTGTCCCTGCAGAGTCTGCAATCACAGTGACTGCAGGGACTCAGTGAGTGACGCCACCTGCGGCAGTCAGAGACTGCCACAGGGGAGTGGTTATGTCACTCACTGACTAACCAGGGCTTTCCATTGCAGTAAACTCAAAGTGTTGTCAATTGTGGAAGGTTTCTGCTGTTTAGGCACATCAGGGGCTATCCAAACAGGACATGACACTCAAAGACCATTGCATCAAACTCTTTGTTCCAAAATGTCACTCCCTCCCTTCTGAGCTCTTCCGCGCACCCAAACAGTGGTTTTCTGCCACATATGAGGTGTTGGTGTACTTATGAGAACCTATCCTATTATCCATGTGAAAATTAAAAAAATTGAGGCTAAACCAACATTTTTAGATACCTGGCTAAGCTTTAGACACAAGCACTGGTGGCTGCAAAGCAATGTAGAATACAGACAACAAGACAACAGGAAGTCAGGCAGGCGGCATATGGTATGGCTGATGTAATCATTGACATTAAGCCCAGGTAAATACATTTCAGTACTAATTCTTGCCTGATTCATTTTGATTAAGTTTGGGTATTCAGTGCTCTTGACTGGTTTGTAGCCTGGTTTGTAAAATTATGGCAAACCCACTAGCCACTAAAAATAGCAGTACTTGTGAAAAAGATGCAGCAGTGCTCACCATT
Organism: Allobates femoralis; assembly: GCA_033576535.1. Classification (NCBI taxonomy): domain Eukaryota; kingdom Metazoa; phylum Chordata; class Amphibia; order Anura; family Aromobatidae; genus Allobates; species Allobates femoralis. The sequence continues at coordinate 166,751,163 of JARQOC010000001.1, read as the reverse complement.
TGGAGTAAAATATTAGTTTTTATTGGATTCATTTAAAACATACAGGTAAATTTGAGAATGTTATGACACCCATTGCAAACTGAGCCAGTTCTTGCCCCTAGGCCAGTGATGGCGAACTCCAGGCCTCGAGTGCCGCACACAGTGCAGGTTTTCAGGATTTCCTTAGAGTTTGACAGTTGGTAATTTGATTGCCAACTGTCAAATGCAATGGAAATCCTGAAAACCTGGACTGTGTGTGGCACTCGAGCCTGGAAAACGCCATCACTGCTCTAGGCCAATCAGTAGTATCATTGTATCTGAGTAAGCAAAGAAACAGTGTAGGTACAACTGAGCCAGTTGTTACTACAGCAGATAAAATATCTGGTCCATTATTTCAACTATAATGTAACTGCTACTGCTGTCTCAGCTAGTTGTTGTAGACCTAACACTGGTATAGGCCACAAGGATAACTTTGTGACCATAAGGGAAGGATTCTGCTACTCACATGGTCAATAGAAATCAATTCTGCAAAAGCTTTGCGGAGCAGTTAACATATTGATTCTCATTAACGTGTCCTTTATGCTGACTTATTTGGTATTGGATATACCTTAAAGAGGACCTGTCACCCCCTGGTGCTATGCTAACTGAATGTCTGAATGCGTGTCAGCTGCATTCAGGAAGGGGTCCCCCATGTCTCTTGCTCCCCTGTCAGTTGTTAAAAAGACTTTAGAAAGTGTACAGATAAGGAGTCCGGAGGGACTTACTCAGTAATGAGTCATCACTGTTGCTAGTGTCGTCCCCACCTCCAGCCCTTTCTGTGCCACCTCCAGCCCTCTCGTTACGGAGTTAGTCCATGCGGACTCATTATCAGTACACTTTCTAAAGTTTTTTTAACAACTTACAGGGGGATAGAGACATGGGGACCCCTTCCCTGAATGCAACAGACACGCTGCATTCAGTGCTGCATTCAGTTAGCATAGCACCAGGGGATCACATATCCTCTTTAATGCACATATATGTATATCTTAGATTAATGAACCTTAAAACTCTGGGATTCTAATGAATGCTCAGCTACTATTATTAGCTTCTGTTTGTGTCAACATAATTTTTTTATCTCATTAGCTAATAAATGTATATGTATAATTTGATTATTGTAGTTCTGGCACCACCAAGAAGGAGAGACAAGGAAGGCACATACAAGGTCAAACAGAGGCAGGAGCATATTATCAAACATCTGAGGCAGTTTCATTAGACCCTTCCAGCACCCTGGTCCTGATGGGAGGGGTAGTCTGAAAAGGACGGAAAAGATTCAGAACATGGTGAAGGAGTACCTACTCAACCATACCAGCATCCTCCATGATTCCTGTGTGTTGTACAACTATTGGGCATCCAGTCTTGACACATGGCCTGAACTATCCTTCTACACATTGAAGGTTTTGACCTACTCTGCCATTGGCCTTGTTCACACATACCGATCCGTTTTTTTAACCCTTAGAAAAATGGATCAGTTTTTCTAAGGGTGCCAAATAGTGTCCCTTGAGGTTCTGAACATTTATAGCAAGTTTTTGGACTTAGTCATTTTTTCATTAAAAACTAGTCATGGGCGAGTCCTAAATTACTCGGAATCGCTTGACTCTAGCGAGTCCGAGGCCGGGACTCGCTACTCGTTGCGAGTCTAGCGAGTCCAATGAAAATGAATGGGGAAGCGAGTAATAGCGAGTAGTGTGCGATTTACAAATCGCAGATGTGTCTCGGAAGCTTCAGCCTGAAGCAATCCTAGTTTTGTCAGAGACTCTGAAAAAACTAGGATTGGCATTGACTTGCACTGGACTCGTTTACTGTGCAAGTAATCGCTGGGAAACTCGCACAGTAGAGAGTCAGGCTGTCTGCTCTGTGCTGGCTGCCGCAGCTCCAGGGTCCTAGAGCCCGCCTGCTGCCTGATGTAGCAGAGCTGAGATTGTTCTCAATCTGCTCATTCCCTGTGCATAGACATCTATATCTATGCACAGGGATGTAGCAGAGAGGACATCGCGTTTTGGACTACGTCGGACGAAAGAGGAATTTTTTAATTAAAGATGGAGTCCCTAATGGCTTTTTTTTTATTTCTAATAAAAAATTTTCTCTGTGTTGTGTTTTTTTTAAACAATTTAATAGAAATTCATGGCGGTCATGTCTAATATTGGCGTGACCGCCATAAATTTCGGGCTTAGGGCCAGCTGATAATACAAAGCTGGCCCTAACCTCTTTATTGCCCAGCGTGCCACCGCCACCAGGGCTGCTGGAAGAGCGGGGTTTAGCGCCCGAGGATGGCGCTTCAATGAACGTGCCATCTTCTGGGGCGGCTGCGGGCTGCAATTTGCAGCGGGGGGTGCCCAGAAAGCTTGGGCCTCCCTGTGCTGCGGATTCCAGCCCCCAGCTGCTTAGCTGTACCTGGCTAGACATAGAAATTATGCGGAGCCCCACGCATTTTTTTTTATTATTTCATGAAATTCATGAAATAATAAAAAAAAGGGCTTCCCTATATTCTTGTGTCCGGCCAGGTACAAATAGGCACCTGGGGTTGGGGGCAGCCTGTCGCTGCCTGCTGGATCCGTCTGGTTCCAGAAATACGGCGAAGCCCATGTAATTTTTTTTTATAAATCAATAAACAATCCTAAAAAAGGGACTGCATCATTATTAACCCCTCGCCCATGGTCCAGGGGTTAATAAAGATGCAGTCCCTTTTATTTACATTGTTTTATGGATTTGTCAGAAAAAAATTTCACGTGGGCTTCGCCGTATTTCTGGAACCAGCCGGATCCAGCAGGCAGCGACGGGCTGCCCCCAACCCCCAGGTGCCTATTTGTACCTGGCCAGACACAAGAATATAGGGGAGCCCTTTTTTTTAATTATTTCATGAATTTCATGAAATAATAAAAAAAAAACGCGTGGGGCTCCGCGCAATTTCTATGTCTAGCCAGGTACAGCTAAGCAGCTGGGGCTGGAATCCGCAGCGCAGGGAGGCCCAAGTTTTCTGGGCACCCCCCGCTGCAAATTGCAGCCCGCAGCCGCCCCAGAAGAAGCGCCGTCCTCTGGCGCTGAACCCCGCTCTTCCAGCGGCCCTGGTGGCGGTGGCACGCTGGGTAATAAAGGGGTTAATACCAGCTTTGTTATACAAGCTGGTATTAAGCCCGAGATTCTTAATGTCAGGCCACGTTTGACCCGGCCACTAAGAATCTCCAATAAAGGGTTAAAAAAACATAACACAGAGAAAAATTTTTATTTGAAATAAAAAAAAAAAGCCATTAGGGACTCCATCTTTAATTAAAAAAATCCTCTTCTGTCCGACGTAGTCCAAAATGCGATGTCCTCTCTGCTACATCCCTGTGCATAGATATAGATGTCTATGCACAGGGAATGAGCAGACTGAGAACAATCTCAGCTCTGCTACATCATCTCTGTGAGCAGGCGGGCTCTAGGACCCTGGAGCTGCGGCAGCCTGCACAGAGCAGACAGCCGGACTCGGCTCGCAAAGTAACAGCAGTTACTTTGCGAGTTTCCCTGCGATTACTTGCACAGTAATCAGACCAATGCAAGTCAATGGCAATCCTAGTTTTGTCAGAGTCTCTGACAAAACTAGGATTGCCATTGATTTGCATTGGACTCGTTTACTGTGCGAGTAATCGCTGGGAAACTCGCAGAGTACCGAGTCCTGCGAGTCCCTTACTACTCGCCGAGTAACGAGTCCTAGCGAGTAGACTCGCCCATCCCTATTAAAAACGCATATGCATTAATGCATGCATTAATGCAGGTGCCTATATGTGCCATGCGTTAACGCATGCGTTTCCCATAGGGCCCCATGTTAAAAAAAGCATGCATTTTTTACAAAACCCATGCGTTTTTTTACAGCACCCAAAAAACGCTGCATGCAGTGTTTTTTGGGATGGTGAAAAAAAACGCATGTGTTGGTAAAAAACGCAGCTACACTTAAGTGCACCATGCGTTAACGCATGTGCGTTTTTTATTGACAGCTAAAAAACGCAGAGAATGACAAAAACTATGGCAGTTTGTCAGAGCGTGTTTTTAGTGCTGCCGGGAAAACAGCAACTGAAAGGATAATCCACCTGTCAACTGAAAATGCTGACTGGCTGACTCTTATCAAAATAAAGAAGGCCAGGACTGGCAAAGATTTCTCAATACCACCAGATGGCAGTAGAAATTTAAGCCAATTTAAATATTTTTTTTTATGGTGTATTCCTATGTAACCCTCCTACCCCAAAGAGGGTTTCAGTTCATGGTTTGTTAATTGTCCTGTTCCCTTCTTCTTTCACCATATCAACAGGGTCATCGTCCAGCCCTCGATCTTAGTGTTTCCAGGGTATTTATAATGCCGTCCTTCATAATTTTTTCAGGATGTGTATGAGGCCCACCTATACAGTTCTCTTACACATATAAATGTATAAATACTTTCAGCCCTTGTACTTAGAGCATAAGCTTTCCCAGTCTAGGAGTCCCACTACTTCAAAATGGGCAAAAAATATTTTCTAAGGGCCCTTTCACATCAGCGTTTTTCATAATTCGCGGCAGATGCGGTGAAAAAACCGCATCTGCCGCGTTTGCCGCATAACGGTTCCACTTGCGGCACAGTTGCGGTTTTTTCAATGTAAAGTATAGGCGTACTTGCGGCAGGTGCGGCAAGTGCGGTTTTGCACTTGCGGCAGGTGCGGCCGCGAAAAAAACCGCGGCTTACTGCGGTTTTTTTTCGCGGCCGCACCTGCCGCAAGTGCAAAACCGCACTTGCCGCACCTGCCGCAAGTACGCCTATACTTTACATTGAAAAAACCGCAACTGTGCCGCAAGTGGAACCGTTATGCGGCAAACGCGGCAGATGCGGTTTTTTCACCGCATCTGCCGCGAATTATGAAAAACGCTGATGTGAAAGGGCCCTTAGGCTCTCCACTACATTTTTTTCAGGACATATAGCATTGCCTCCTTTTATTTTTTGGCAACCCTTAATGAATAGGCTTTCCCTGTTTAGGAGCTGGAAATGAGATGGGAAAAAATGTTTTCTAAGGCTAGGGTCACACATAAGCCCTTGGTCCATTTTTGGCTTCATTTTTGGCATTTTTTTTTTCTAAGTCCAAAAACTGATAGAAAAACGGATTAGATGTAATAAACACCCTGTCCATTTTTTTCTGCACCTAAAAACATTGCTAGGTACGTTTTTGGGGTCCATTTTAGAAAAAAAAAAATTTTAACATGGGCCATATGGAAAAACGGATCCGTTTTTTCAGGAATTTTGGTCAAAAAATGACTTGGTCCAAAAACGTTTTTGGGGTCCATTTTACAAAAAAAAAATTTTAAAATGGGCCATATGGAAAAACGGATCCGTTTTTTCAGGAATTTTGGTCAAAAAATGACTAGGTCCAAAAACGTTCAGGGGTGCAGGAGGCTCAAAAAGCACCCCAAAAAAACCCGGATTAGTCATGGAAATCACTTCCAAAACCAGATTTCTATGTGTGATCCTAGCCTAAGGTCCTCCTCTATGATTCCTCCAGGGTTTATTAAATTGCTCCCTTCTAATTTTTGCCAGCCCTTGCACTTAGAGCAAAGGCTTTATGAGTGTAGGAGTCCCACTATCTAACAGTTTTAACAGAATATGTATGAGGCCCTACTTTATGTCTAATACAAGGTATATCAAAGTCTCTCTTCCGTCTAATTCTTAGCAGTTCTTGCATTGACCGCATAGGCTTTAGGAGTTTCAGAGTTCCTTCATCATGAATTAAACAGTATGTGGCTGGGAAGACACTAATGAGCCATGCACACTGTGAACAGATCTGTAGGACACTATTCACACCACCAAAAGACTGAATCACAAAAAAAAAAAAAAAATGGCTGGGGTCACACATAGAAGTCCGTTTTTGGAAGCGATTTTCATCACCAATCCGTTTTTTATAGGGTGATTTTTGAGCCTTCTGCACCCCTGAACGTTTTTGGACTTAGTCATTTTTTCATTAAAAACGCATATGCGCCTATATGTGTCATGCGTTAACGCATGCGTTTCCCATAGGGCCCCATGTTAAAAAAACGCATGCATTTTTTAACTGATGCCAAAAACGTTGCTAGCAGCGTTTTTGGTTCAAAAACAGACAGAGCAATGTTTTGAGGTTGAAAAAAAACGGACAGGGTGTTTATTACATCCAATCCGTTTTTCTGTCAGTTTTTGGACTTAGAAAAAAAAAATGACAAAAATGAAGCAAAAAACGGACCAGGGGCTTATGTGTGACCCTAGCCTGTGTCTGACAATTTCACACACAACATTTTCACACAGAAAATTTTAAAATTACATTTTCCAGTGGTTATAATTTTATTTCCCCCTCTACAATGTCATCTATTGTAGTCATAGGCACTGTGAAAATATGCTGAGAGATGGCCCGACTATTAATGGGTGGAAGAAGCGATTTTTTATTTTTTTTTATTTTGCCTGATATACAAGAAAGATTGATTCTTTCCTGTAAAATTCAATGTATCTTTGGTTTGTATGTTTTATTGTCAATCCATAAAGGTGGAGTAATAATATGTGCACATGTCGAGTATTTGGTTGGAGAAATTTCTGCACCATTTCTGCATCCCTTGGAGGAAAAAATGCCAAAAGGCTGTATTTTTAATGTATTTTTGCATGAGTTTTTCTCACGATTTTGACTGACTTCATTAAATACAATTGGTGAAAAATTGCTGTAAATTCACTGACAGAATTAACATGCTACATTTTTTTCTGCACAAAATCTGCAAATCACAAATAAGCAAGATTTGTGTAAAGCTTCAGTGTGACGCTGGTCAAAAGTAATAACTAGTCTCAGAGAAGCAGAAGACAAACAGAAATAAATGGGAAGTAAAGATGACATTAATACTATTTACTGGTAGTAAAGAGAGGTCAAAACAATCCGAGGTCAGGTCCCGGAAATGGTGGAGTACATGGAGTAGTCAGAAGCGAAATCCAATCCAAGTCAAAGTCAGGAAACCAGAGATACAAAAACAGAATAGAAAGGTACAAATGGAAAGAGGAGTCAGGTCACAAGCGGAGAGTCAAGTCCAGACAAGATAACAAAGTCAGGCAGGGTCTGTCTCAGAGCACAGAGTGATCAAGTCCTACACAGCCAGAAGCAAGTCTACAATTTTACACTGAGCTGAATTCAGGTGATTGAGGCACAGAGCCAGCCCATACTGACAGCCTCCACAAACCTAGAACAAACACAGTCAATGTGGAGATCGTGTCATTCAGGCTTTTCATTGACTTTGCTAGCTTCAAAGTTCCTTTCAGGTTTTGTAACAAATCTACACTCAAAAATGCAATAAAAATGCAATGTGTGCACACAGCCCTAATGCTCTAACAACTGTTCCCAGCAGCGATCTGTCCCTGTTGTGGTACATCACTGGCATTAAAATCCTTCAAGCAGTGAGCCATTAAACTCATGTATTGTCTCTATGCATTACTGCTTTCTGTGAGAAATAATAGCAGCTGATGATTCCACAAGGTAGTGTGCCAGCAACTGTAGCACCAGCAATTTTACCATTTGAGAGTTTAGTTGCCATTCAAGCAGATGACTATGAGTGTATATTTTTTCCAACACACGAAATCAAGAATGGATATTTTTCCTTGCAGGAGAAGAAAACATCCTCAGAGTCCAATAAGCAATAGTGAAGATGTGAAAGGTGAAGGTGAGAATTTTGATACCAACTGTAGAGACAGGGTCAGTGGGTGCTGCTGTCCGCTGGCTCGGCCACCTTTAGAAAGGCAGCATGGACCAGGGCTTATTCGAACTGAACGCCTATACTACTTAACTATGGGTGGAACACTACTCAGACAACACAGGGTGAGGGAACCACAATAGTAAGGATTTATTGGATCCCCAGCAGATAACGGCATATAACACATAACCAACAAAACACAATACATAAAGGGTAACAGAGTCTCACTCTTTCCCTGGCTCACCAGGGATTAGAATACTTGTGCCTCAGGGTTTACAGGGCCACTTACTTCAATCCAGTAGCACCCTGCTTTCAGTGGGCACCCACCAAGAAAGGAATAGCAACAAGCAAAGTTTGTAGCCGGGTGACCAGATTTTCCCAACCTGGGTTTCTTTTTTAAGCTGTCTCTGGTGCACCTCTAGTCAGTGCCAAAGTCCCTAGACTGAGGACACAAAGCATGTACCCCTGGTTAATGAGCAGGCCCCTTTGTATACTCCAAGCACTCCTTTCAGGACATTGAGGCTTCAGGATTGGTGGAATAAGACTGTGCTCTAATTGACCTAAATTTCAAGCCGAATGCATAATATTCCTATGAGTCTCTGACAGGGGGTGAGAGGATCAAGTAATTTACATTAAATTAGCAATATGCAACCTTGGAGAATGGCATTCCAAGCAACTTGCAAGAAACAATGAATAGCAAACATGATATAGCAAGCAAAAGGTCAGTATGTCTGGCCAATTTAAGAAACTTAACCCCTGCTATACATTGAAAGAGTATGTGTCGTCACAACAATCAGGTATTATTTAAGGGTGAGGCAGTACTGACACAAAGACTAGAGCAGAGGTCCCCAAATCCAGGCCTCAAGGGCTGCCAACAGTGCAGGTTTTCAGGATTTCCTTAGTATTGCACAGGGCTTGGAATCATTACCTGTGCAGATGTTCACATTAGCACCTTTGCAATACTAAGGAAATCCTGAAAACCTGCATTGTTGGCGGCCCTTGAGGCCTGGAGTTGGGGACCTCTGGACTAGAGTGAGGAGAAGGGAGAAAAGGATATTTTAATGAGTGCACTGATGGCTAGCTAATGGTTAAACTTTATTAAAGGAGCAGGGGATGTCACTTCATATGCTTATGGAGAACCCATAGTTAATAGTCTACATGAGCTGGGAAATTCACAACTTCATTACCTCTTACAGATCCTACAGATTGCCAAATAATTGTCTGGCAGCAATGTGAAAACAACTGCTACATATGTGAAGCCAGCAGAAACAACTTGATGTGACAACTTAGCATAGATAAGGAATATCTGGCCACTTTTAGGGTGGTGAACCTTTCTTAATTATGTTTTTTTTAGTTTGCTGAGTTAAGGGATATGAGCAACTGTTTAATGTGAAACATTTTGGAGCCCCTTTTGTCTGCTAATTTGTGGAATGCCTGCTGATGGCAGATTTCATCTGCCTGCTGTGGGGTATTAGTCTAGGTCAACTGGAGGACAACTGAACTTGTGATCAATGAGGAAACAGACATGATTAATTTCTACAATCCTGTTGGGCACAATAACCTGAAATGGTAGCTGAGAGATATAAAAGGGGCCTGCTTCTATCACTGGTAATTTCTACAGGACTTCAAGGGCCATGGTTCCAAGTAGATTATAGAATTTCACCACTGCCCAACATGAGACCGTGAATATATTTCCCCCTCTAAAAAAAACTGCTTATCGTATATACTTGTGTATAAGCCGACCCGTGTATAAGCCGACCCCCGTACTTTTGCCCCCAAAACCTGGGAAAACCTATTGACTCGTGTATAAGCTGAGGGTGGACCCCAGCACAGGTATACAGCCCCCAGCAGTGTGGTATACAGGCCCCCTCAGTGGTATATAGGCCTCCCCAGTGGTAGTATAAAGCAGCCTCCCCAGTAGTAGTATACAGCAGCCTCCCCAGTGGTATATACAGCAGCCTCCCAGTGGTATATACAGCAGCCTCCTAGTGGTATATACAACAGCCTCCTAGTGGTAAATACAGCAGCCTCCTAGTGGAATATTCAGCAGCCTCCCAGTGGTATATACAGCAGCCCCAGCCCCATCCACACACACATACACACACATATATACACACACATATACACATACATACACATACATACACACACATACACACACATACACACATATGCACCGTTTCTTACCTTGTCCGGTGCTGTCCCCGCTGTCATGTCCCGCTCCTTCGGCCGTCCGGTGCTGTCCCCGCTCCTCTCCTGGTCTGCGGTGCGGTTCCTGGTCCAGTTCCATGCTGATCGGTGCGGTGCCCGGCCGACTTCCTGCTTTCTTCTGTAATCTCCACCCAGGTCAGGCCCTGCACCAATGAGAGCGCAGGACCCATGCCGTCAATCACCGCCCAGATGCGGCCACATGACGTTGGGGCCTCTGATTGGCCCAACGTCATCAAGGCGCCACGGCTTGATGACGTCGGGCCAATCAGAGGCCCCAACGTCATCTGGTCGCGTCTGGGCGGTAATTGACGGCACGGGTCCTGCGCTCTCATTGGTGCAGGGCCTGACCTGGGCGGAGATTACAGAAGGAAGCAGGAAGTCGGCGAGGCACCGCACTGATCAGCATGGAACTGGACCGGGAACCGCACCGCAGACCAGAAGAGGAGCGGGGACAGCACCGAACAAGGTAATGTATATTGCGCAGCGCGCTCCCCCCCTGTCTTATTTTCAGCCCCTACCGTATTGACCCGTGTATAAGCTGAGGGGGGACTTTTCAGCCCAATTTTTGGGCTGAAAAACTCGGCTTATACACGAGTATATACAGTAACTACGGTGTTTTGAGAAAGTATTAACCACCCTTGGCTTTTTATTTATTTTCTTACATTACAACCTGCTTTTAAATACTTTTGTAGTCTGATTTGTTTGTAATACATCAGTACTACATAGTTTAAATTTGGGAAGGAAAGTGAGAAAAATATTGACAAAAATTGAATTTATCGGATAGAATAAATAAATTTTGCCATGTGCATATGTATTCACCCTTTTGCCTATGAAGCTCCTAAAATACCTGGTACAAGCAATTACCTTCATAAGTCACAAACTTAGTGAAAGGAAGTCCAGTTGTGTTCAATCTAAATGTCACATGGTCTGTCAATATATATAACTTTTTTCAATGACCACAGAAGCTACAACACCAGTAAGAAAGAGACACCATTATCCAAACAACACCATGAAGATTAAGGAGATCTCCAAACAAGTAACAGACAAAGTTGTTATGAAGTAGAGGTCAGGGATGTGTTTGTAAAAAATATCCAAATCTGTGAACATCATCTAATCCATAATTATCAAATGGAAATAACATCATATCATAATAAACCTGCTAAAAAAGTCTGCCCGACAAAATTCTCAGCCCAAGCAAGGAGGGCATTAATCAAAGAGGCAGCACTGAGACCAAAGTTAATTCTGAGAGAGCTACAGAGTTTCCAAGCAGAGACTGAATTATCTGTCCTTACAACCACAGTGAGCAACATTCCGTAGAGCTGGCCTATTTGGAAAAGTGGCCAGAAAAATGGCATTGCTTACAGCCAAAAATTGGAAATCTTGTTTTGATTTTATTATAAGGCATGTGGGTGAATATCTAAATATAAGGAGAAAGGTGCTGTGGTCAAATGAGATCAAAATGTAACTTTTTGCCTACCAAGTTAAATGCTACATCTGGCAACAAGCTAACAGCTCATCATCCTAAGAACACCATCCCTACAGTGAAACATGGAGGTGGCATCCTTATGCTGTGGGGCTGTTTTTCAGTAGCAGGGAGAGGGAAAATGTTCAAAGTTCAGGAAAAGATAAATATATGGTAGGAAATACTCGGATACTCGAGAAAATCTTACTGTCACTGATTAAAGGACTGGGACGTAGGTTCACTTTCAAAAAGACTATGACTCAAAGCATACTGCTAAATCAACACTTCAATGGTTCAAAGGAAAATCCCAAAAATCCCAGTGACAAGATGGCGAAAGCTTAAAAGACTTATCCAAAGCAACCTGCAGCTGTAATTGCCACAGAGGATTTACAAAATATTGTCTTTAGGGGAGTGAATAGGTATGTCCACAGAAAATTTAAGTTATTTTGTCCTATTTCTTGCTTGCTTCACATTAAAAATAAAACCAAATGATCAAAGTTAGTAGGAATGATCTTTACATGAACTAATGCAAACCCTAAAAAAAACAATAAATCTCCAGGTTGTGAGGTAACAAAACAGAAAAACTGCAAAGGGGTGAATACTATTGCAACATACTTTATAAGACACAAGGTCACTTACTATGCAGGTACATGATCAGAATGTAACTTGTAGCAACAGTTAGCAATATTGTTGTACTGTATAAAATGACATCACTTCTGGAACTGGGTGCTCAAGTAGGGCCCCATCCTATAAATCAAATAAAAATCAACTTGGCACTTCAATGAGATGATTTGGTGAAAACCATTAAATGATTGCCATCCAGAATTATAGAAAGACATTTCAATCCAGACACTAGACCTCCCTCTTTGCGGTCGTTACCGAATGCTTAATTTTCACTCTGATGTATACAATTTGCCTTAGCTTTTCATGAACTGATGAAGGTCAAGTGTCTGGACCGGAATGCCTTTTCTACTTCTGGATTGATAACATCTAATGCATTTCACCAATTCATCTTTTTGGAGTGGCAAGTACTATAGCTGTATAATTGTGGCACCTTTGATTACTAAATGTTAGTAGTGTAACACTTGTAAAATCTGAAGCTTTTTCTAGTATTTTTTATGTATGTAAAAAACAAAATAAATAAATATATACATAATATATTTTTATTCATTTTGAATTAATATTACCAATTTTCTCCTTCAAACAAAAAATCATCATAAGTTATGAAAATTTAAAATGCTATGTGGTGAGGTAGCTATCTGTCAGTTCACGACTGGAAATGAAAAGACAGCATCAGCATGCATGTAGTAAGGCAGATGTCTCCAACCTTTCTATCCTTAAGGGTACCTTTACACGCCGCTACAACAGGATGGATACAACCCGCTACTTCACGTGCACGAGCACGGCCAAACGGTTACAAACGGGAAACGTACCACCTTTACACGCCGCCACAAGGTGCGCTACGCTACGTTACATCTACAGCTAGATACATCGCCGGGTGTCTCAAGTAGCCATCTGTAGCTTACCTTACCTCATTTACACACCGCTACAACAAGCTAATATGGGCGGACCTGGTGCAGCAGGGACAGCACATAGGCGTGCCACAATTGTGGATTACGAGATGTCCGTACGCTGATAGGACAAAGCAAGAAACCAATGATTGGCCAGGCATCGCAAGAGGCTGTTTAATACATGACGCTCGAGTAATTGTGTAGTGTGACTGGTCAGCTCCTTAAATATGCCTCCCTATGCAGTGACTACCAATCGTCATGCAGGAGCTTCCTCCAATGATCGCTGAAGGGGCGCGGTATCCCGGAGCCTGTGTCACTCCCCAGCTACATACCAGGTACATCGCCTGGTGTATAGACATCCCTTCTGTAGCTTCTTTACACGCCGATACAGCTCGCTGCAATCGGCTTTGTAGCCACCTGTTTCAGAGCAGTGCTCGGAAACAGATGTATCTGTTGCCGGCTGCCTCCTACCGTCTTCACACGCCGCTACTACGGGCTATATTGACAACGCAAGCTACAATCGTAGCCTGTAGCGGGTTGTATCCATCCTGTTGTAGCGGCGTGTAAAGGTACCCTTAGAGCCACATTCAGCTCTGAGAGGGTCTTTAGCTACAATCAACTTGTTACGTATGAGCTGCCTATGCTCATGTGTTCTGCTGTTGCTATTGTTGAATTGAGCCTTTTTTTTCCTATTCAGTGTGCGGCTCTGCAGGTGAGTGTGTGATGGCTATGACTCATGCTTAGGTGAGCTGAGGGGCGTGCCTGGGCTGGTTGCTCACCACCCCTCGGCCATAAATTGGTCAGCTCACATCCACCTAATGTCGCTGATTCAGTTCACTTCTGGACTGTGACCTGTTGTGAGCGGTCACTGATCCAAAACTGCTGCTTTTTCTCCAATTGGGAGCTGCAAGGTTCCGTGGTCCGTGGGTGGAAGTAGGGGCTTATGCCTAGGGCTTCTCTGGAGCTTTAGGGACTTAAACTGGTGGCTTGGACCTCCTCACCTTTAGAGGTACCTCCGAGATAAGAGCGAGCCAGGACCCCAGTATCAGGGCCAGAGTACTCTCCCCTGACCCCCTACGTCCAGCTCCTTGTTACCCTGACCTCTCAAGCATGACACAACTCTAAAAGAGGGTCTTGAGCCAGATCCAGCTCATTTCCCTCTCATGTTAGGGAAACTCACAGCCCCTATTACCAGTATACTGACCCCTAAGCCTTTTACACATAAATCGGACTAAATAAGTATCCCAAGATCCAGGAGTTCCTAACTTACCCTCTTTCAGATCTGCTCAACTGTGCTGTGCTACTCACAAAAGTCACTACCTTTTCACCTGCTCTTCATAGCTGTTTGCTAGACCTGAGGCTAGTGCAACAATCTGGAAGACAGCCATGAGCCACACATCAGAGGCCCACGGGTCACTTGTGGCTCCAAAGCCTCAGGTTGTGGACCCCTACAGTAAGGTCATTGGGTGTGTATTGTATGGTTAATAAACTGGACAATTTAATCAGATATTCAAAACTAAAATAAGACCTTTCTGTAAAAGATTACAACACATGGCTATTTGACTTATAGGAACTAGAAAGGTTAGGTAGATTCACAACCTAATATCAAGAACAGTTGGCTATATTCAGGTAGTGTGTGTACGGGTCTAGTACTGCACTATTACGATAGCAAAGTGTGCGAAAAGATATTTTCCTTTACAACACACACACAGTTTGTAAGGTAGACAGTTGTCCTTAAATTTCTGGACTAAGGAGTTCTGTAAAATGTAAAAAAAAGGCCTGCCTATCTTACAATTATGTAAGCACATTTTCTATGACAGCCTTTTATATAGGATTTGTTCTTAACTGCACAAATATAATTGAGGGGTTTAATACTGCCCTTCTTGTTTGCAATGTATGATGAGTAAAAAAAATAAAGAGATGCAGCACTTCCCAATATGTAAATTGGATTTTTGGATCAGAATTTTTCAATTTTCAATCTGTTTAAGAATGGAAAGTAAAACACTACAATTAAACTTTTCCTATCTCTAGATGGAATGTACATATTCCTACAATTTTCAAATATAAAATGTCTCTCCTTGGCTAGCCCTAATCTTTCTTTTATACTGCTCATGTTTTGCTGCAGGGGTTATATGAAAGTCCGCCTGGCTGACCATTAGCTCACTCTTGAGTCCTCTGCAGTGTGTGAAATGGCTCTGAACATTTTTTTTGTGGATAATCACAAATTAAAATTCAGAGTGTTCAAAGTCAAAAGGACATCTAAATTTCTGGAAATTTGAAATTGATTCTCTGAGGGTCAATCCAGACTAGTTGAAAGATGTCACTTTCTCAATTAGACCTGCTCCTGTAATTCCTGCCCCAACCAAATTCCATCTACGGGTGGTGCTAATGATGCTTCCTCATCAGTACCTGCTCCTGTAATTCCTGCCCCGGTCACTATTCACTGCCCTGTTCATCCTATAGAAGGCGCTGACAATAAAGTCATTTCACCTCTGCCAGAACTTCCTTCTGCAGCATCTACCCCTATCACAGACATCGCTGTGTTCACTCTGTGGGTGATGCTGGAGTTGGGTTAGAGGTCCTTGCACATGATTCTGAAGAGCACAGGCCCTTGTTAGTGTGGCTGGGACCTGTTTTGCTCTACAGCCTGATAGTATTGGTATTTGGATGGTCCAGATGGGGTCATTGGTTCCTTAGATCCCGCCTATGGGGAGGTACCACTCCCTTTATATCCTCTTGGATTGGTCTCACAAGTTGCCAGTTATTTTCTTGGTTCCCCATTCTTGCTAGTGCTAGTTTTCCTGTGATATTGGTTGGACCTTGGCATTGTACTTTGACTAAGTTTCCGCCTAATGATTTTGTACCTTGCTGTCCTTTAGATTTTTACTCGGCTTACTGACTTTTACATGCTTTGTCCTGCCACTCCTCCATAGGTAGTAACCTCCTGGGCTTTGCTGTAAGTCCAGATCCCTGTGTAGGGGTAAAGGATCTCAGAGTCTCTTTAGTTTCTGCCTTACCAGCAGCTCTGCCAGTTGCATAGGACGGCCATCACAAAAGGGACTTGAAAAATGTGATGATTAACCTGAATTATTTTCTTCATACCTTTTTGGCATACAAACTTTACGAATTCATAAATTTTGGAATTGTGAAAATAAAATAATATGTGCCAGGTTAATTACACAAATACAGTATGAAATGTTAACGAAGTACGAGAAAACAAAATTATAGCTTCTTGTTCTGATTTGCCATTTTTTTTAGTTTTCATAAACTATTGATTTCACAGGATTACAGACTAAATACACTTCAGTAATAATGCATTCTCAGTCTTACAGCATTAGAGAAACATTAGCAAAATGTGCCACCATAATGTCATCCAATATGCCAAGAGAAATGGTACCACTGAGATACAGGAGAATATGGCATGTGCTTGATTATGTTTAGACATAAAAATGTACTTTAACCCAGACATTAAAAAGTGTCATGTCTGTCTCAAGAGGAATGTAATCTGCATAATCACTGAAATCATTGATGGATAAGATAATACAGTTGGCAAGATGTACAAACCATTGGTTGGATGGATATGATAGTGGTCAAACTGTTTATTTATAGCTTATTCTCTAATCCATTGGCTAACTAAATTCCATAGTTTTTATTCACAGATCTTACAGAAGGTCTGCTTTGTTTTCAATGCATGCTGCAGACAGACATTCAGTTGTGCTGAAATGGAAGCTCTTGGCAGCTTCTAAAAGTGTTAATTAATTAAAACATCTTTTACAGCAATATTTCAGATCCACATGACAGATGTATCTCTGATAGTCTTTTGGCAGACTCAGCTATAGGCAAATAATGTGACAGGTGCATCCCTGTGCTGAGTGTCTCGAAACGGAAAAAAATATATAATAATTACCAAAAAAAAAAAAAACATTCTCAAGATAACATACCCATCAATCCTTTGAAAAAGTCATAATTTTTAAGCTCAAGGAAAAGATTAACTTAATTACCAGAGATGATCAAATCAATTTGATGCAAATCAAATTCAATTGTAACATTCTGCAATTCACAGGTCCCTGCAAATCCAAACAATTTGCAAATTGTTACATTTACAGAGGACTGAGATGACCTCAGGCACAACAACGCAGACTTCCCTATAATGTCCTGCAGCTATCACATGATCACGTTCAGCCAGTAGGGACTATTCTAGCCTGTATAATAGCCTTGGCAGGGAATGCAGCAGTCATTTTAGAGTGATTTAGAATAGTGAAATATATTAGAGCTCACAGTTCAGCAACAAAGATAGGATGAGAAAGACCTAAAGCATTGGACAAATACTCGAGACAGAAATGATTGGTATGCTTACTATAAAGTAAAGATGGTAAGTGAAGCAGAGAAATAGATGTACTACTAGCGGCTCTGCTGCTTTTGAATTACTATTACTTTTTTATTCATTAATAGTGCACTAGAAGGCAGAAGCAAGTAAGCACAATATGTATTAGAGATATAGATTTGCTTGTCACAAATCTTATTGAGTTTTTGCAATTCTCGTGCAATCTTTTTTTGTTAAGGTGAGAATAATTATTTTGTAGAACTACAGATAAGATTCCTGAAAATCAACACATTTTTATTGTTACTGTCTACCTAACAAAGTGTGTTGCAACAAATGTTTTAATACATCTGTTTTAATAACCAAATTTTACACCTGCGCATGCAACAACAATACCAAGCATTGTTGCTTTTTGTAGCTTTTTGTACTTGTAATTACAGGCATAGACTGGCTCATAAGGGGTAGGTGAATCTCCTGGTGGGCTGCCATACATGGGGAAGGAAAGCAGCACATGATTTGTTTAAAAACTACCCAGTATATTATACTATATGCATTTCTGAATGAGGGTAATGTACAATCTGCATGTAGCTGAATAAAGCTGCTTTCACATCAGCATTTTTGCTGAATCGCAGCAGATCCGGCATCTACCACATCTGCTGCATACTGGCCGACTCTTGCGGCAAGCCCCCATTCATTCTCTATGAGACTAGCAGCGGGTGCGGCCAGTGCAGTTTTTGCCACGATCCAGCAAATCCAGTGCTTGCGGAAAGTAAAAAAACTGCAGCTAAGCGCATTTTTTTTATTTACCACAAGTGCCAGTTTTCCGTATCGTGGCAAAAACCGCACTTGCCACACCTGCCAGAAGTCCAATAGAGAATGAATGGGGGCTTGCTGCAGGCTTGCCGCAAGTCGGCTGTTACGCAGCAGATGCAGCAGATTTAGTAAATCTGCCAGATCTGCCGTGATTCAGAAAAAATGCTGATGTGAAAGCAGCTTACTGGATACTTAAAGTCAAGGATTCTGGTGGGGCCCTAGCAGCCCACACCAGCAATGTTTGCCCACCAAGCATTTATTATGATGAAAAGGTTGTTTTTCTTTTGTACAAAATATTTAGTGAAAGGGAAAGTGGCAAAGGGAACAGATGGAGTAATGTAACAGGTAAAAACACAGCTAACAATTTGGCAGATTATTATTATTATTTATTTATAGAGCGCTATTGATTCCATGGTGCTGTATATGAGAAAGGGTTACACGCAAACAAGTTAAAAATACAATGAACAAACTAACAGTGAAAGACTGGTACAGAGGGGAGAGAGGAGCCTGCCCTTGTGGGCTTACATTCTACAGGCCAATGGGGAGAAAAACAGTAGGATGGGTCTGCTCGGGTGTTGATGGAGTGCTGAGTCCAGTGGTGGTGGAGCGCCAGGTCTAGTGGTAGTGGAGCTCCGGGTCCAGTGGTGGTGAGGTGGCACCGTCGTCATTGTAGGCTGTTCTGAAGAGATGGGTTTTCAGGTTCCGCTTGAAGGTTTCGAGTGTAGGGGATAGTCGGACGTTTTGAGGTGCAGAATTCCAGAGGATTGGGGATGCTAGGGCGAAGTCTTGCAGGCGGTTAGATGAGTAACGTACAAGTGTGGAGGAAAGGAGGAGGTCTTGGGAGGATCGAAGATTACGAGTTGGATGATATCATCATTCATCATTGCTACTGTCACTAGCCATCCAGGCAGTAGTACTATGAAATGCAGGCCACCATCGTCTACTTTAGCCTCAGACAAGCATGTTAATAGTGGGTTTTATAGACTATATAGGACAATACTCCTCTTAGTCACCGCATGATGATCTTAATTCTAACAGTGACATCAACAATTGGAGACAGTTGTCCTGCAAAGTAATTGCTGGTCACAAATGACTAAAGATGCTTTTTTGACTATTTTTTAATTTTGAAAAATATGAAAAGTCTGTCAGTGTACTGTGTTATTATAATTCCTTTTTTTTACTAATGGATAACCATCCCTTCAAAGATTTATAAGAAATGAATAATAATAAGGACTGAATTTCAGCATTAGAATTTAAAAACGCACATGCCCTTTCACACTCCCACATTCTTAGTTTTGTGTCTTTGTTACAAATATGATCCTTCTTAAAGTTTAAAGAAATCAAGATTTTACTCGAAGACTAATAGCACCAATAACACTGCTGTATGATGTTAAATAATACCATAAAACTGTGGTCACATAATTATGACCAGAAACTACCTCCATATCATGATGGGAAAATGCCTCTATGTTGATCAATACCAAACATGACTGTATAAAAAGTATTACAATCAAAACTGCAAAATAACAAAACAATTATACTGCCAGACCTTAACCACTTTTACCAAAATATACCATGGTGAAAATACCCCAATAGTGATCATTAACTAAAACCACTGTCCTTTAACTGTTAAGGTACCGTCACACATCGCAATCTCGGCTGGCGATATGTGGCGATCTAACGTGTGCGCTCACGTTTTTCGTGGTCACCTCAGATCACCAATGGCGGCATCACACGCTACAATTTAGCCCTGAAGCTAAGGCGATGTGTCGCTCTGGAATCGCCTCACCTACACCGGAGCAAATCTTGCCTAATTCCATCGCCGCTTCACACGCTGCAATCTTAAAGGCAATATGGGCGTACATGTTCAGCGCGGCAAGGATATAGGCGTGCCACAGTCGTTTACACCGTGCCCCATACACGCTCATTGGACAACGCAACAGTGTTATGATTGGTCAGCCTGCTCTAGAAGGCTGGCTAATACATGATGCCATTGTCTATCGGAGTTTGCACTGAGTTTGCGGACGGTTGTGTAGCAGGAGATGAGTGTGGTGCTGAGCGGACAACTCTTCAAATATGGCGTGGTGTCAACTGACAGCCAATTTGAACACAGTAGCCCACACCAATCATCTCAGACGGGGCCCAGACTACATCACGCTGAGACACGCCTACAGCAAATCATAGACAGCGCTCTTCTCCATTACTATCGCCCTGTCAGATGCCACAACATGGAAATATCGCCTTAACGATTGCGCCTGATTACTGAGCACTGTTCAGGAATCAGGCGATGGCTGAAGGGCGATTTATCGCCACAAAAACGCCCAATCACACGCCACAACTGTGAGGCAATATCACGGCGATTTCAAAGGGGCGACATATTGCCTTTCAGATCTCCAGGCGAGATTGCGGCATGTGACGGTACCTTAATTATAATAATACTATCGATAAAATGGTGGATATCAGTGTCTCATAAAAGATCACACACATTGTTCCACTTAATAATTAAAATTCAACCATGAAGCCTATTTTTAAACTCCTTCCTCAATAGTGTCACTTTTTAAAGATCAACCCAATCTCTTTTATTGTGACTACTTTTAATACTGATTCCGCATTTTGATGCCTTTTAATACTGGCTCACTACATTAAGCCTCATTTTCTTACTGATCCTCATTGTGCCTTCTTTTTAGAGCCACACACTATTTTGCATATTTTATATCTGCCAAAGTTTGAATAAAAAAAACCCTTATACTTACCTCATTCTACTTCCTGTTTAAATTCTTTTTATTAACTTAAAAAAAAAAATCCCATTCTACTTCCAAGCCTAGTAGTAATGTGCTCAGCCACTGTAGGTTCTGGACTGGTGCAAGGTGCTCAATGAAGTAATATCATCATCCAGCTAAACATTTAAAGTGAATGGGGCCAGGTAATGATGGGCAAACTCAAACTGTACAGTTCATGGTCCGTACTGAACACCTAGTGCTTTCTGAGAAGTCTATGTTACTGTTCGGGTTTAGCTATGGGTGCTGAAAAAAGAAGCAAAATGGTGATAAATGCAGGAGAACTATTCTTACCAGTGCTGCAGTCACACTTGCTTCTGGGTCTGCTCATTAAGCCTCATGTTTATTCACTGCATCCCTCCACCAACTCTCTGTGGCAGCGTTTATGACAGTGTCTGTGATTGGTTGTGTGGAGCCCACTGGGACGGGGTACTCGGTGTCGGACCGGTGTACTGCTGGGGGATGTCACGGCGGTCCTGGTCCGGACCGTGTCCCGGCCCGCACAATAAAATGGGGTTATTTACAGGGGATTTGTCACTCGTGACGCCACCCACTATATGCGGCCAGTAATGGAGCCACCGCTGCTGCAGAACCTCCGGGGATGATGGGATAGCAGCTTGGATAGAATAGTTCCTGTGGGCAGAACTGGGTTCCCCGGGCAGTGGTAGTAATAGTTAAAGTTTCTGAGGATAGTTATTGATGCTGCAGGAGAGTAGGGGTAGCAGTAGAGATGATGAGAGTAGAGGTAATCGCAGTATATGAAGGCAAGTGGGGCTTCAGTATAAGGATCACACACACTCACGGTTTATGTTGTTTTCCAAGTCTTTACTTGCAGATGGTATATCACAATATTGTCCACGGAGTCTGTGCCAGGTTGCTCCCACCCTGACCGGGTCCTTGGCTTCCTACTTAAGCGCTGTGTGTGGCCCTGCTGCTGCTGCTTGTAGCTGTACTGCTGGCCCTGTCTCTGCTCACGGGTACCAATATGCTGGGCAACTTGAGGCCTCTGTGTCACTGACCCCTCCGTGTTGCTTTGCTATGGTGCTGTGAAGATGGTGGACCTTCACTATGCCGGTGTTTACTGTCTTGTCTGTCTCAGGCACAGCCTCGGATCCGGTATCCGTCTTAAGCGCCTCTCCGGGGTTAAGTTTGGGGTAACTCTTTATCCCGGGTATGTTCCTCTGTTCCTCTGTCTCCTTTCCTCAGACCTCTCAGGACCTCCACTTCTACTTGGCTCTGCTCCTGCTCCAGACTCAACTAAACTCTGACTAAAACTGAACTAACTGTCACTCTTGCTCTGTGGTAAACAACTTAGCTCCTCCCACTAGTGCAGGTGCCACCTAAGCTCCTCCCACTTCCTAGTGTAGTGTTGTGTGGGGATTAAACCTGTGTTGATGTTTCTGTGGCAATTTAACCCTTGGGGTGCCACAGTTGTGTCAGTCAGACTGTGCCCCCACAATCTGTACCGGTGTCTGTGATTTGTTGCCATATACATTAGTGTATGACATTGAACCTGCCATCATATGTGTGTAAAAATAAATAAATAACGGAAAAAAATTGTGACGGATCCTGCATACATTTTGATACACAGCGCAGATAAAGCACACAGCTGTGAGCTGTGCATAATGTTGGCTGCGTATCAAAATACACAAGCTGTTTTTTTCTTAGATATTTAAATAGACTGCGGTGTACACCCAATTTTGATATTCAGCCAATGTATATGGCTGGGATTTGGTATTTTCACACTGAGGAGGCACATAGTTATTGCCCCTCCCGCCCAGCTAAGCATAGAAGCCTGTATCCACCACATAATTTGGTTCATCCATTAGATTTGCCACATCCTGGAGCTTACCTGGCTGTTTCCAATTGCATTGGTCCTATAAACAGGTAGAACTCAAACTCAAACACTACATAGAGTTGAATTGTGGCACATAGCAAACCAGATGGCAGTGGGAGGAAACAGATGGTCCAATATGGAAATATCTCTCTCTTTCTCTCTCTCTCTTTCTTTCTCTCTCTCTCTCTTCCTCTCCCTTCCCCCAGCCATTTGTACATTGTTTTCTATGAGGATTTTCAATCATTCGGATGCTCATAAAAAATGCAGTGCTGACATCTGTCAGTGTCCATTCTGGTATTTGTCTACGTCGCTACTGACAGACAGATGCGTCCCAAAAGCTAGTGTGAAACTACACTTAGGCTGTGCTCACACTCTGCGTAATTTTCACGCTTTTTCGAGCGTGCTTTTCCCCCAAAAGCACATCAGCAACTGTGTTTGCCGGCAAAAGAAATGGAAATTCACTTTTGACGTTCAGACACCACGTAATTTGATTCAGTGCCTTTATGGGAGAAAGTGCGCGCGTAAAAAGTATGAACTTGTCAATTATTTCCGCTTTTTTGTGCGCGCTTTCTCCCATAGACCCCATTATAACCGCTGGAATTACAAATCACCATTCAGGCAATGCGCAATTCCAGTGCGTATAATCGTGGGTGCTGGAGGAGAAGCAGGATGTGATGTGATGTCACATGGGGGAGGAAGAATCATGTGTTTCTCCCCCATGTAACATGTGTGACATGCAGTTTGGCTTTCACAATGTATCTATAAACACTGTGGAAGCTAAATAAAAGTTATCAAAAGGTCTTAAAAATAAAAAAATAGAATACTTACCTCTCCGCTTGCTGTACCCAGTTACCGGGACCCGAGGCATCTACACCTGATCTGTTTCCAGGACCTTAGATCTGCAATTGGCCAGCAGCGATCACGTGATACGTCACGTGACATATCAGCTGATCACTACCAGCCAATCACATTTTAAGATCCTGGAAGCAGATCAGATGTGGGTGCCTCGGGTCCCGGTAACCGGGTACAGCAAGCGGAGAGGTAAGCATTCTATTTTTTATTTTTAAGGCCTTTTGATAACTTTAATTTAGCTTTCGCAGTGTTTATAGATACACTACGAAAGCCAAACTGCTTGTCACACATGTCACACAGGGGAGGAACAAAGGATTCTTCCTACCCCGTATGACATCACTTCCCTCCTGTGCTTTTGGGGGAGAAATGTGGTCGTAAAAAACACAGTGTATGAATGCAACGCTTTTTTTACTTGCGCTAAATAGGGCGCCCGCAAAACACAGCACAAAACGAGCGCCAAAATCACAGGAAATACGCTGTGTGAATGCAGACTAAGTAAAATATTTTGTATATGACATTGATATATTTTTTATTTATCTATAGTGCAAATTGCATATGTAAATTTAATTTAATATTTCTTATGTATATTACTTTACTGTACCATCTATGGAGCATCAGTCTTATAGATTAGCATAATGATCAATTCCAATCACCTCGCAATACAATATAGAAGGAGAGATACTCCTGTGACCGTAGGCCAAACGTTTTGCAGCAGTTGCAGTAGGAATCAATGTGAACCTATGTCATTCTGAATTACCGTAGTTGATGTGTTCTTCCGATGTTGAAAGGTTTTATTGAAAAAGCATTCAGTTACAAATAAATAGTTTGAAAAATAAAACTTTGTGTTAATTGCAATAATTTTTACTGCAAGAATTGTTTTGTGTTCTGTTTTCTGTGGTTTTATTTTACCAAAAATATTATAACAGAATGTCATAATATGCTGAAAAAACATACATAGCAAAATGACATATTACTTGTTATTGTCGGATACCATCAAATGCAGAATAGTTGTACTTATTTACTGATATTTCGTGTAGCTTTCTTTCTTTACTGCTAAGTTTAGTTTATGTATTTGTCATAAAATCATTGAGGTTCCCCTATGAATGTTGATGAATGGGCAATGTTCTACTGATGGCACAGAAAATGAAAAATAAATTACAGGGCAGGCTATGATCTCTGAACAAATTAGTCTCACGGACTATAGTATATATCAACCATCTTTGTCAGTATTAATATACAATCCTGTCAGTTGCCTTCCTCCAATGATGAACACCCAAGTTGAGAGACTATAAAACGTTAAGGGAGCCTTACAAATTTCTATGTAATAAGCCAATGAAAAAATAAACTAGAAACGCAGAAGGAACATGCTAAGCTAAAATAGCCTCATTGTGTGTATATATCATCCTCTTTGCATTTTATTTCATAATAAGTATTAACATTTTTAATTTGTATAATATTAGGTTGACTATGTATTCTACAGAAGAAAATTAAAATTATTTTATTCAGTCTCACCTCCCATTATTGTTACACATAAAGATCTCTAATATCCTATAAAAAATCTTTTCTTTTGGTTGTGTTTAAAAGGTGACTCAATGTCAGCTCCTGAATACTTAATAGCCATTAAAATAGGATTTGGATAGTTTTACTATAGATCAGCAAAAAAGGACCCACCGCTCCATAAAACACCCTTCAATTTAATTATTTGTAATTTGTAAAGAATATTTAATATCATAATTAGACTAGCTGTAATACCCGGTTACGCCCGGGTTAATAAATAACTGATGTTAGCTATAACACAATAGAATTGAATATTGAAAATAGAAGCTGAGCTGTGATTGATTGCTATAGGCAGCCTAATAAATCTCCAGCCAACAGTAAACCCTCCCCCTGGCCGGGCAGTATATGTTACCTCACACATACACATAATAGACAGCTCATGTGACTGACATCTGCCTTAATTCCCTATATGGCACATGTTTTTCACATTGGCTGTTTTTAATCAGATGTTTATGTTTGGAAATTAAAGATAGCACACGTATGAGGCGAGTTGTGTGAGGTGATTTGTGCACATCTGTGTCTGTCTGTGTGGTGTGTGTGTCCCTGTGGGTTGAGTGCATGTGTCCCAATAGGGTGTGTATGTGTGTGTGTCCCTGTGGGAGGGGGGTCTGTGTGGTGTGTGTCTCTGTTGTGTGTGTCTCTTTGTGGTGTGTGTGTCCCTGTGGGGTGAGTGCATGTGTCCCTATAGGGTGTGTATGTGTGTGTGTCCCTGTGGGGGTGGTCTGTGTGGTGTGTGTGTATCTGTGTTATGTGTGTCTCTTTGTGGTGTGTGTGTGTGTCCCTGTGGGGTGAGTGCATGTGTCCCTATAGGGTGTGTATTAGTGTGTGTCCCTATGGGGGGGTGTCTGTGTGGGGTGTGTGTGTCTCTGTGTTGTGTTTGTCTCTTTGTAGTGTGTGTGTGTGTGTCCCTGTGTAGTGAGTGCATGTATCCCTATAGGATGTGTATGTGTGTGTGTCCCTGTGGGGGGGTCTGTGTGGTGTGTGTGAGTCTCTTTGTGGTGTGTGTTTGTCCCTGTGGGGTGAGTGCATGTGTATCTATAGGGTGTGTATGTGTGTGTGGCCCTGTGGGGGGGGTGTCTGTGTGGGGTGTGGGGGTGTGTGTGTTTCTGTGTTGTGTGTGTCTCTTTGTGGTGAGTGTGTGTCCCTGTGGGGTGAGTGCATGTGTCCTATAGGGTGTGTATGTGTGTGTGTCCCTGTGGGGGGGTCTGTGTGGTGTGTGTGTGTGTCTCTTTATGGTGTGTATGTGTGTGTCCCTGTGGGGTGAGTGCATGTGTCCCTATAGGGTGGGTATGTGTGTGTGTGCCTGTGGGGGGGTCTGTGTGGTGTGTGTGTCTGTGTTGTGTGTGTCTCTTTGTGGTGTGTGTGCGTGTGTCCCTGTGGGGTGAGTGCATGCGTCGCTATAGGGTGTGTGTGTCCCCTTGGGGGTGATGTCTCTGTGTTGTGTGTCTATTTGTGGTGTGTGTGTGTTTGTTCAGGTGTGTGGTGAGTATCCAATGTTGGGGCTGCACCTTAGCGACTATACACTTGCTGTTACTCTTTCTGTGCGTGTGGTGTGTATACATGTCCCCGTACGTGGTGAATATCTCATGTTAGGGCCCCACCTAAGTGACTATATGCTGGTATGTGCTGTTAGTCTTTGGCGCTATCATTAAGCCCCTCTCATTCACAAGTGTCAACTGGTAACTGTCACTTTTTCCCCATTATGTAGATAGGGGCAAAATTGTTTGGTGAATTGGAATGCGCGGGGTTAAAATTTCACCTCACAACATAGCCTATGACGCTGTCGGGGTCCAGACGTGTGCCTGTGCAAAATTTTGTGGCTGTAGTTGCGACGGTGTAGATGCCAATCCCCGATATACATACATACATACATACACACACACACACACACATACACACACACACACACATATTCAGCTTTATATATTAGATTATATTACCTGTTTTAAAGTAAGATCACAGACAATATTCAGTATTGTTTTAGGTAAATCTAATCTTGAAATATTTACACAGTAGTTTATACCACTCACACTATTTGTCTTTTTCTGTCTAATTTAATTTGTGCCTAAAATTCAATTACTTTAAATTATAACAGTATTTTGCAAGTGTTGATAAGCAATATTAGGGTGATTTGCAGCAGCTAGGGATGAGCAAATCCCAGTGTATTTAGCTTTGGCTGCAATCAGCCGCTGTCCAGACTGCACTAAAAGTGAATGGAGTGGTGGGCGAGCATGCACAGTAGCGATCACTCAAGCTTCATTCTTCTGTCCCTAACAATAAAGTTTGTTGAAAGGTTGCAGGACAGCCAATCAACAAACTTTTTGGCTGTAGCCCCTCCCTCAGTTATTAGTATAAATTGCTAATGGCTTAAAATAAGGTACACAGAGGAATATACAGGGATTCACTCATCTCTAGCACCAACATAATAAACTTTAATGAAATCTGGTTTTATCTTTTGTATTTAGGCCTCCTACAAGTTTAGGCACTGTTATCAGAAAAAAATGGCATCTTCAAATTGCAGTGTTGGAGTCAGGCTGGTTTCACACTTGCGTTTCGTCCTGATTAGGACAAAAAAACATGCATCTGCATCCGCCAGCGCTTGCAAAAAAACACTCACAGGATCAGGCAAAAAATCAATGCGTTTGTTTTAGTTTTGCATGCGCTTTCATCCTGATACATCCTAGTTCTCTTACAGAAATGTCAATTTGACAAGGAATTTGTATTATCATGGGTTGACAGAGAGATAGAGAGAAACTGTTCTGAGCACACTCAAATTACTCTGGGTATGCTCAATGTGAAATACTGATCCGGCTTGGTCGCATTAATCTATGGACGGACGCGGCACCATTGATCTCAATGACACATTGCGCCGCATCCAGACGCATCAGGATTTTTACTGCAAACACTGCAGCCGCAAAATTGCAACAATATTTGACCAAACAACACCTCAAAATGCCACACTCGTCTGCATTTGTTGAAATCCTGTTGCCCAATATTCTAGTTGACACTGGAGCACAACTGCTTCCAAGGGGAGTGCTGTCCTCTAGCTGCAAGGAAGCCTTAGGTGTTCCTGATGCCACCTGATATCCATGTAGCTCTATTTTAAGTATGGGGACAGATGCCTGATGAGGCTGCATTAGGATTTCAATGGATACCGAGACAAGACAAAAAATGCCAGTGTGAAATCAACCTATTGTGGTTAATTGGAGGGACAGCAGTCGGTATTAGTAAGCTGCTATTGAATCTGCAAGTATTGCAAGGTTTTATTTCATGCACAGTAAAGAATCGCGATTAGAGACGAGTGAACCTTTTTAAGTTTGGGTTCGGTACAATTTGGTTTGCCGAATTTGGAAATGTTCGGCGAATTGAATGATGAACAATTTGCCAAACATCCGAACCTCATTCGAATCAGGGTCTCAAAAACACTTCCAAAGGAGCCCAAATGCTGCCAAACACAGATGAAATCATTTTACAGTGGAGTCCCACTATTTTGACACAGATATTATCTTTCTACACTATTACATAGCAAGCTTTAGTGTAACTGTAACCATGCTACCCGGCCCACTCATGAGCCTCAGACATATTGACTCCTTCCCCCCTTGATTAGTTAAAGACAAATTTAGCCATGGCCACCCTCTCTGCAGGCATCTGTGATTGGTTGTCAGGATGGCAATCAAACTGATGTCAGATTACTATAAAATAAATAAGTAATTTAAAAAAGTGTTTTTTGGGGTCCCCCAATTTTGATAACAGCAAAGATAAATTGCCAGCTGTGGTCTGCAGGCTGCAGCTTTATTTTATTTATTAGTTAGCTTAATACAAGGCAAAAACACTCTTTAGTACACCATAAAAGGCACCAAAGGGTGCAAGATTACCGTATATACTCGCGTATAAGCCGAGTTTTTCAGCCCAAAAATTGGGCTGAAAAGTACCCCCCTCGGCTTATACGCGAGTCAGTGCTGTATACCGATGTATACATCGGTACATACCGATGTATACATCGGTATACAGCAGCCCCCGCATCCCCAGTAATGCAGGGCCCCCCCAGGGTCTCTCCGGTCACCTGTAAAGCAAGCTATACTTATCAGTGTCCCGCTCGCACCCGCCGCTGCGCGACATCCACGATCCTCCATCTTCATGCGACTCCTCTTCCTGTTTCTGTGCGCGTCGCCGGCAATGACGTCATTCCCGGCGACGCGCACAGGAAACAGGAAGAGGAGTCGCATGAAGATGGAGGATCGCGGATGTCGGCAGCGGCGGGTGCGAGCGGGACACTGATAAGTATAGCTTGCTTTACAGGTGACCGGAGAGACGCTGGGGGGGGCCTGCATTACTGGGGCTGCCTGTATACTACCGCTGGGGCTGCTATATACCTCTGGGGCACTGTATACTACCACTGGGGCTGCTATATACCTCTGGGGCCCTGTATACTACCACTGGGGCTGCTATATACCTCTGGGGCACTGTATACTACCACTGGGGCTGCTATATACCTCTGGGGCACTGTATACTACCACTGGGGCTGCTATATACCTCTGGGGCCCTGTATACTACCACTGGGGCTGCTATATACCTCTGGGGCACTGTATACTACCACTGGGGCTGCTATATACCTCTGGGGCCCTGTAT
Source organism: Allobates femoralis (assembly GCA_033576535.1). Classification (NCBI taxonomy): domain Eukaryota; kingdom Metazoa; phylum Chordata; class Amphibia; order Anura; family Aromobatidae; genus Allobates; species Allobates femoralis. Next base: position 166,721,486 of record JARQOC010000001.1, on the reverse strand, counting down.
ACTACCACTGGGGCTGCTATATACCTCTGGGGCACTGTATACTACCACTGGGGCTGCTATATACCTCTGGGGCCCTGTAAACTACCGCTGGGGCTGCTATATACCTCTGGGGCCCTGTATACTACCACTGGGGCTGCTATATACCTCTGGGGCCCTGTATACTACCACTGGGGCTGCTATATACCTCTGGGGCCCTGTATACTACCGCTGGGGCTGCTATATACCTCTGGGGCCCTGTATACTACCACTGGGGCTGCTATATACCTCTGGGGCCCTGTATACTACCACTGGGGCTGCTATATACCTCTGGGGCCCTGTATACTACCGCTGGGGCTGCTATATACCTCTGGGGCCCTGTATACTACCACTGGGGCTGCTATATACCTCTGGGGCCCTGTATACTACCACTGGGGCTGTATATACTACCACTGGGGCTGTATATACTACTGGGGCTGCGTGTATACTACCACTGGGGCTGCTGTATCTACCTCTGGGACTGGTGTATACCACACTGCTGGGGGCTGTATACTTGTGCTAGGGTCCACCCTCGGCTTATACACGAGTCAATAGATTTTCCCAGGTTTTGGGGCAAAAGTAGGGGGGTCGGCTTATACACGGGTCGGCTTATACACGAGTATATACGGTATATTACATAGGGGATTGGACATTATAAAGCTGTTTGACATATATCTCTAAATGTATTATTTCTATCTATCTATAAATCTATCTGTACTTTCCATTCATCTGTCTATCCATCCATCCACTTAAAGAGATGTAAAGTTAAGTAATCTTAAAAGTTTTAAAAGATTTTAATGTCTTGAAAAAAATTAGCAGGCAACAGCCACCCCAAAAGTAGTGCCCCCACTAGATGCCCAGGTGCATTGTCAAACAGGATAAATGGTATTTCAAGTTGATGCCAGCTGGATAATGTCAGCTGGCAGCAAGGACAGAGGTTAGCAATCAGATACCCGATATTATTAACTAAGTCCATAAGGACACAAATACTCACACCAATAAATGATTTATTTGAACAATAACCCAATATATTGCTCTTTCACCTTTTGTTACTTAAAATTCATTTATTTAAAGTCTCCCATTCCACCCAACCCTTCCAAAAAAAGGATGTAATAAATTACTAGAAAAAATCCCTAAAAATAATTAAACACAAATAAATGCTGAAGTAGTCCCAGCATATGAGGGGAAAGATCAGTGACTGCAACCCCATTTGTTGGGTGGAACAGCATACTCTGCACGACTCCCGAAGCGTGAGGAGCGATGACATCAGGGAGTGGAGTTGCAAAAAGGAGTTGCAAGCAGTGGATCTTGATGACTTGCATACCCAAATGCAATTACCATATATACTCATGTATAAGCCGACCCGTGTATAAGCCGACCCCCCTACTTTTGCCCCCACAAGCTGGTAAAAGTTATTGACTTGCGTACAAGCCTAGGGTATGAAATGCAGCAGACCCCCATCCAATTATATAGCCCCCCGTCACTGGTATATAGCACCCCTCAGTAATGGTATACAGGCCCCTCAGCAGTGGTATACAGGCCCCTGTGCAGTAGTATACAGGCCCCTCAGCAGTGGTATTATACAGGCCCCTCAGCAGTGGTATACAGGCCCCTCAGCAGTGGTATACAGGCCCCTGTGCAGTGGTATACAGGCCCCTGTGCAGTGGTATACAGGCCCTTGTACAGTGCTATACAGGCCCCTGTGCAAAAGTATACAGGCCCCTGTGCAGTGGTATACAGGCCCCTATGCAGAAGTATACAGGCCCCCAGTGGTATACAGGCCCCTATGCAGAAGTATACAGGCCCCCTGTGCAGTGGTATGCAGGCCCCTATGCAGACGTATACAGGCCCCCAGTGGTGGTATACTGGCCCCCAGCAGTAATACACAGCACCCCCTCCTTATTATGTGACCCCAGACTGCGGCACCTGTCAAAATAACAAACATTTTATACATCACCTTTCCGGCGCAGCTCCTCCGGTCCCGGCTTCTTCCTGCTTGTGCCGGCTTCGAGTGCTGTGACCGGGCGCAGGAGATGACGTCATCAGCTGCTCCCGGTCACATGACACCGGCACAAGCAGGAAGAAGCCGAGACCGGAGGAGCGGCGCCGGAAAGGTGATGTATGAAAAGTTTGTTATTTTAACAGGTGCCGCAGCCTGGGGGACACATAATAAGGAGGGGGGGTTGTGTACCACTGCTGGGGGCCAGTGTAGTGCAATATGCACGGCATCCCCCGCCGTTGATGGACGGGGGGATGCCGTGCATATTCATTACACTAATGAGGCAGCCCCAAATGACCGCCCGCTGTCACTGCGGCCCCCTCCTGCCTTCTCCAGCCACCGGTCACAGCCCCCTCCCCACAGCAAAAACCGAGTGACTCGCGTATAAGCCGAGGGGGGGACTTTTCAGCCCAATTTTTGGGCTGAAAAACTCGGTTTATACGCGAGTATATACAGTACATGGTAGAACATTCAGCACTATTAATAATTTCACTTGTTGCATGTGTGCGCGTGTATTTCTGCATGTGACAATTCTTAATAAATTGATATGAAACTGTTGTTTCATTTTTTTCCTCAGTTAAATTTCATTAACATGTCCGTTAATCTTGTGATTTCCATAATTTCATATCTTTCTTGTTGCAATTTTAATGTTGTGGAATGTAATATTAGCTCATATCCTTGGAAGATTATTTTGCACCTCTGAAGATGTTGATACTATCTGTTGTTTAATATCAGTAATGAATAATCAATCTAAAAGGGCCGTCACACGCAACGATTTTTTAAACAATATTGTTCATACGTCACATTTCTGGTGACGCTGCAGCGATGTCGTGAACGACATTGTTGCATGTGACACCTGTCAACGATCAAGGATCAGTCGTTGATCGTTGATCACAGATTTGTGAGCATATTGACAAATCTATCGATGGTCACCCGCTGGACACGCAGCATCGCTGCGTGTGACAGTGGGAGACCAGTGATCAACGAGCTCCCAGTGCCTCACAGCCTATGCTGGGAGCTCGTATCCAATGTAAACATCGGGTTACTAAGGCACCTAGTAAGCCGATGCGTACCATGAATACCAACGTTCTCGGTGGTCCGCATCGCTGGTGAGTCTGCTTGTGTGCCAGCTCACCAGTGATGTGAACGATGTTGTTAGCGATCTCTCTTGACTGAGATTGTTAAAAACAAATTGATGCGTGTGACGGCCCCTTAAATAACATGAAAATACTTATAATCTATTTGGTACTGGTAGAAAATAGGCATTCCATGAGTTGTTGCATTATTTTTTTATAATAAAAACCCTTAATTGGTCTACTGATGTAGCATACATGTGTGGACAGCAGTGGCAAGGTACACCACCTGTGGGTGATGAGGGTGCAAGTTGCAGACATGGAGCCAGATTCTCCATCCGTTATACACAAAACAGAAAAAACTGCACAGCACTCACAGATGTAATGTGAACTGGTGCCAGCAGGGACACTGGATCAAACAACATGTCTGCAACTTGCACCCTCATCACCCACAGGTGGTCTTAGGTTGAGATGGTGTCCGCCCACTTAGCAGTGGGACAGGGAGGAAAAGGAGGGCAGGGATGTCAGCGTTAGGACTCATCAGACCTGGGGTCGCCTTGTCGCGGCTGATGAGCAAACGGACATTGGCCAATATGCGTACCAAGAACACCAAGAAAATAAAAAAATAAGATTTTTGAGTTTTTTTAAAAAACGTAAGTTTTTAAATTTTTTCCTCAAATATATACCGCTTGTTAGCATGTTTGCATATTGGTAGTAGCTGAGTGCTGCAGAGAATTTTTTTTCTATCTATCTATCTATCTTCAGTCCCTGACAGAAGTTATGTCGCTTATCCATGTTATGTAAATAAAAGCTTATAACCTGATGTTAAATTCATCCATTGGTTTTATAAATTACTCTCTGGAAAGCTGAAACCCTCCCAAATGTGGTTTGGGTTAAGAAAACAAATTGGCTTCAATGCTGAAATATTGATAATTTAATGAACACAGAATGGTCAGATTTTGTCAAGACAAAAGTTTTCTTGCCCACAGAAAGTAATATGATTTTCAAACAAATAATTACCTTAAAATACAAACATATATTGCATAACATTGGTGAATGAAGTTGTGGTGCTATTAGAGTCATATTTAATATTTTGTGTGACTTCCATGAACTTGAAGGACTGCATCTATGCAGTTCAACAATGACTCATGCAATTTATTAATAAAGTCATCAGGAATAGCAAAGAATGCAGTCTTACATGCCTGGAGGAACTTTGTTGTTGAGATGGATGGATGAGATGGAGCACCATCATGCTGCAGAATTTGACCCCTTTTATGATTTGGAATGTAAGAGGTAGTTAATACTTCTTGATATTTTAGGCTATTGATATTGCCTTCCACCTTGCAAATGTTTCGCAAACCCCCATACTGAATGTAACCCCAGACCACGATCTTTCCACCACCAAATTTGGATCCATACGGGCTCCAGTAGGTCTCCTGCAGTATTTGTGGTGGCTGTGGTGTTATTCTACTGAAGATTTATCAGAGAAATCCACCTTCTGCCACTTTTCTAGCATCAATCTGTTTAGCAGGCTGTGGGACTTTGCAAATGCCACACAGTTTTTTATTTGCCTTTTGTTTAGTGCAGGCTTTTGGGCACTAATTCGACCATGGAGGCCATTTCGAGACAGAATCCTATAAAATGTTGTAGTTGACACAGGGACTTGAGGTGATCAGGCCTGTTGGAGCTCTGCTGCAGTAGAAGAGGGGCTTGCTTTGGATTTTCTATCAACAAACGTTCCTCCTGAGCAGTTGTCTTGTGGGGTCTGCTGGACCTGGGTGCCAAACACATCTCCAGTCTCTCCAAATCTTTTTTTAATTCTTTGTACTTGATGCTGAGACACATTAAAGGTGCCAGCCAACTCTGCAGTGGATCTGGTCTTCAGCCTCTTGATAATCAAGGCTTTGGTCACAGGGTGTTTTTTTTGGCATGTTGTCAGTGCTCAATTTGCAGTTCAAGTGAAGGTCTAGGGTGCTGGCTTTCTTTTTATACACACCCACTAATTAACCGATCATTTACTGAGCACAGGTGAGGATATAAACTAGGATTGGGTGCATTATATGCCCAGGCGACAAAACTTTTGTCTTGTCAAAATCGGACCATTCTGTGTTCATTAAATGATCAATATTTCAACATTGATGCCAATTTATTTTCTTAAACTAAACCAAATTTTGGAGGGTTTCAGCTTTCAAAAGAGTAATTTATACAACCAATGGATGAATTTAACGCCAGGTTATTAGCTTTTATTTACATGGAAAAGCGACATAGCAGGCAGCTGTATGGCAGAACAGTGTGCAGACAGTGTACATCATGTGTGTATACTGCTCCCATGCAGTTGGAGCATGCTCTCAGCCATCTCTGCTTTTTTACAGCCCCCACCCCCCTTCCCCAGACCTCATCACTATTTGGTTTGAGCGTCTTTTTTTTCCTTTGGTTATACTGCGCTTGCCAATCACAGTAATGCCATTATAAAAGATGAATATAACATTACTATGACTGGCAAGCAATCCCAGCATCTTTATTGGCTGAAAATCAGTCAGGAAACATGCTAGGCAGCTCACTCGAATATCACAAGTAAAATCCCAAACTCTCGCAGAGTAATGATTAGCCTGAATACCCTACTATCCGTGCGAGCAGCAAATAGTAACACGTATACTTGCTCATCACTAACTATGGTACATTGGTGAAAAGATGTTTATCTTGCTAATACTATAATTGTAAATGCCCTTATAAAGTCTAGCTCACCAATGAACAACGTGAGGTTGCCCAAAATGCAGGAAAGCATGTTTGTTTGCCCATTTATAGTGTGCTGACCATGGGTGTATTATCGCAATGTACTTCATATTCCATGCCATAATTAATCATTTATACCCACATAGCGGAACTGCTGGATAACAACTGCAATCATATGTCAATGAATATTTATTACCAATGAATGTGTTATGAAATGTAGCCCATGTGAATATAGTTGTTTTTGTGTGTGAATAAAATTGAAATATATCTCTCTGACATATGTATTCATTTGCAGTAATCTGGATTTTTTACTAGTGAATTTTTTTTAGTATTTTTTTTTAACCCTGTTGGCATGTAATATATGTGGCACAAGTATATTTTAGCAGCTGGTTATTCTATACACTGTCATGAAATAGTCATGAAAAATATGTAATTTACTGAACATAAAGAATTAGAATGTTTTATTCCGGATTGGAAATATTAAATTTATAATAGTAATAAATTATAAATTAATTTTTTTTTCCTATTAAAATACCGTATATACTCGTGTATAAGCCGACCCGTGTATAAGCCGACCCCCCTACTTTTGCCCCCAAAACCTGGGAAAATCTATTGACTCGCGTATAAGCCGAGGGTGGACTCCAGCACAGGTATACAACCCCCAGCAGTGAGGTATACAGCAGCCTCCCCAGTGGTAGTATACAGCAGCCTCCCCAGTGGTAGTATACAGCAGCAGCCCCAGTGGTAGTATACAGCAGCCCCAGAGGTATATGCAGCCCCAGAGGTATATGCAGCCCCAGAGGTGTATACAGCAGCCCCAATATACAGCAGCCCCAGTGGTATTGCAGCCCCAGTGGTATTGCAGCCCCTATATACAGCAGCCCCAGTGGTATTGCAGCCCCTATATACAGCAGCCCCAGTGGTATTGCAGCCCCAGTGGTGTATACAGCAGCCCCTATATACAGCAGCCCCAGTGGTATTGCAGCCCCAGTGGTATTGCAGCCCCTATATACAGCAGCCCCAGTGGTATTGCAGCCCCAGTGGTATTGCAGCCCCTATATACAGCAGCCCCAGTGGTATTGCAGCCCCAGTGGTATTGCAGCCCCTATATACAGCAGCCCCAGTGGTATTGCAGCCCCAGTAATGCAGGGCCCCTATATACAGCAACCCCAGTGGTATTGCAGCCCCAGTGGTATTGCAGCCCCTATATACAGCAGCCCCAGTGGTATTGCAGCCCCAGTGGTATTGCAGCCCCTATATACAGCAGCCCCAGTGGTATTGCAGCCCCAGTGGTGTATACAGCAGCCCCTATATACAGCAGCCCCAGTGGTATTGCAGCCCCAGTGGTACTGCAGCCCCTATATACAGCAGCCCCAGTGGTATTGCAGCCCCAGTGGTGTATACAGCAGCCCCTATATACAGCAGCCCCAGTGGTATTGCAGCCCCAGTGGTATTGCAGCCCCTATATACAGCAGCCCCAGTGGTATTGCAGCCCCAGTGGTATTGCAGCCCCTATATACAGCAGCCCCGTGGTATTGCAGCCCCAGTGGTATTGCAGCCCCTATATACAGCAGCCCCAGTGGTATTGGAGCCCCAGTGGTGTATACAGCAGCCCCTATATACAGCAGCCCCAGTGGTATTGCAGCCCCAGTGGTATTGCAGCCCCTGTATACAGCAGCCCCAGTGGTATTGCAGCCCCAGTGGTGTATACAGCAGCCCCTATATACAGCATCCCCAGTGGTATTGCAGCCCCTGTATACAGCAGCCCCAGTGGTATTGCAGCCCCAGTGGTGTATACAGCAGCCCCTATATACAGCAGCCCCAGTGGTATTGCAGCCCCAGTGGTATTGCAGCCCCTGTATACAGCAGCCCCAGTGGTATTGCAGCCCCAGTGGTGTATACAGCAGCCCCTATATACAGCAGCCCCAGTGGTATTGCAGCCCCAGTGGTATTGCAGCCCCTATATACAGCAGCCCCAGTGGTATTGCAGCCCCAGTGGTATTGCAGCCCCTATATACAGCAGCCGCAGTGGTATTGCAGCCCCAGTGGTATTGCAGCCCCTATATACAGCAGCCCCAGTGGTATTGCAGCCCCAGTGGTATTGCAGCCCCTATATACAGCAGCCCCAGTGGTATTGCAGCCCCAGTAATGCAGGGCCCCTATATACAGCAACCCCAGTGGTATTGCAGCCCCAGTGGTATTGCAGCCCCTATATACAGCAGCCCCAGTGGTATTGCAGCCCCAGTGGAATTGCAGCCCCTATATACAGCAGCCCCAGTGGTATTGCAGCCCCAGTGGTGTATACAGCAGCCCCTATATACAGCAGCCCCAGTGGTATTGCAGCCCCAGTGGTACTGCAGCCCCTATATACAGCAGCCCCAGTGGTATTGCAGCCCCAGTGGTGTATACAGCAGCCCCTATATACAGCAGCCCCAGTGGTATTGCAGCCCCAGTGGTATTGCAGCCCCTATATACAGCAGCCCCAGTGGTATTGCAGCCCCAGTGGTATTGCAGCCCCTATATACAGCAGCCCCAGTGGTATTGCAGCCCCAGTGGTATTGCAGCCCCTGTATACAGCAGCCCCAGTGGTATTGCAGCCCCAGTGGTGTATACAGCAGCCCCTATATACAGCATCCCCAGTGGTATTGCAGCCCCTGTATACAGCAGCCCCAGTGGTATTGCAGCCCCAGTGGTGTATACAGCAGCCCCTATATACAGCAGCCCCAGTGGTATTGCAGCCCCAGTGGTATTGCAGCCCCTGTATACAGCAGCCCCAGTGGTATTGCAGCCCCAGTTGTGTATACAGCAGCCCCTATATACAGCAGCCCCAGTGGTATTGCAGCCCCAGTGGTATTGCAGCCCCTATATACAGCAGCCCCAGTGGTATTGCAGCCCCAGTGGTATTGCAGCCCCTATATACAGCAGCCCCAGTGGTATTGCAGCCCCAGTGGTATTGCAGCCCCTATATACAGCAGCCCCAGTGGTATTGCAGCCCCAGTAATGCAGGGCCCCTATATACAGCAGCCCCAGTGGTATTGCAGCCCCAGTAATGCAGGGCCCCTATATACAGCAGCCCCAGTGGTAGTATACAGGCAGCCTCAGTAATGCAGGGCCCCTCCCTCATGCTCCGGTCTCCTGTAAAGCAAATTATACTTATCAGTGCCCGCTGCCGTCCGCGCCCGCATCTGCCGACATCCCGATCCTCCGTCTTCATGCATCTTCTTCCTGTTTCCTGTGCGCGTCGCCGGTAATGACGTCATTGCGCACAGAAGCAGGAAGAAGATGAATGAAGATGGAGGATCGCATGTCGGCAGCGGCGGGCGCGGACGGCAGCGGGCACTGATAAGTATAACTTGCTTTAAAGGTGACCGGAGCATGAGGGGGGGGGCCCTGCATTACTGGGGATGCGGGGGCTGCTGTATACCGCTGTATACAGCAGCCCCCGCACTGACTCGCGTATAAGCCGAGGGGGGTACTTTTCAGCCCAATTTTTGGGCTGAAAAACTCGGCTTATACGCGAGTATATACGGTAGTCCTTTCTCTTTTTCGCTTCCTTCCATCATAAAATCAACATAATGCAGATAATTATTATTTACAATTTTTAAGGATTAACAGCAAAAAACCTTTAGATTTTTTGGAGTATAAAAAGTAGATAAAAGACTTTATAGCAAACAAAGGCTATCATAAGATTCTGCATAATAAATAAACCAAAGACAAATTGTGCCAGGACCAAAATGTTATAACCGGGCAATTGGGCCATTTATATGGATACACATAAATAAAAAGGGAATTAATTGTGATATCAACTTGAAATAACTCATGAAAGAATAGTTACATTAAAACCAAGCACACCATTGCTTTTCTTATGAAATTCTCAATATGTTTGATGTATTTCAAAAAGAGTAATAGGTATTTGTGTGAGTGCTGGGGAATCAACCGGCACCAAGGCTATTATGAATAGTTACCTCTCGACTTTATTTGTACAATAAAAAGGCAGGGTCCTTTAGGCCACAACGCGTTTCTACGCTCTCCAAGCGTCTTCCTCAAGGACCCTGCCTTTTTATTGTACAAATAAAGCCGAGAGGTAATTATTCATAATAGCCTTGGTGCCGATTGATTCCCCAGTGCTCACACAAATACCTATTACTCTTTTTGAAATACATTCGTTCCTCCGCTATGCGGAGTGAGGTATGGAGCAGCTCCGGGCAATAGGACCTTGGATGACATCCTGAGCACGCCCACGGACCCACCACGTGACGACTCACATGTGAGGTGCTGGGATTAAGGACGCAGCTAAATCTTCATCATCCACAGCCGCTTATTAGCCAAGGACACAGGGAGATAAACATCAATGCACTAATTCTTGTTGTGCAGACAGCACAACAAGCACAGGTGAGGTTCCCATTCAAATAACCTGCTCCCGATGACAATTACAGAGTGGCGCAACAATATTACCTTCTTTGTCAATATGTTTGATGTGTCACATGACCCTCTTCCCGTTGAAAAAAATAAAGTTGGATCCAAAATGGCCACCATGGTCACCACCCATCTGGAAATGTTTTCCCCCTCCCATGTGTGCCACAAACAGGAAGTTGATAGTTGATATGACCAACCAAATCCACTTCATTTATGTGTATCCATATAGATGGCCCACCCTGTGTGTATATATATATATATATATATAAAAACTGAACAGCACCAAACTTAAGTATACAGTGAGTATACAGTGTGGAGTGCTCAGCCCTAAAGTGTTCTTGCCCAAAACAACATCAACAGTAGAAAAAAATCAGGCAGCACTTCCAAATAATGAAGTTAAGGTGACTTTTATTTGCCCGTGGAGTGACGTTTCAGTTGCTGGAACTGAAACGTCCCACCACGGATGAATAAAAATCCACTTTACTTACTTATTTGGAGGTGCTGCCTGATTTTATTTGACTATATATATATATATATATATATATATATATATATATATATACTAGATGGTGGCCCGATTTTAACGCATCGGGTATTCTAGAATATAGAAATAGAGATTGTATGGGGAAGGCGGTGGGGGCTCAATTGGGAGGAACTTTGAAGAAGGAGCGGTGGGGAAAGGACGGTGTGGCAGGGGGAGGAGGGCGGACAGAGCAGCAGGGGAGAGGAGGATGGAGGACAGAGGAGGTAGTGGCGGGGTGTGGCAGGATGTAGTAGCACAGGCAGGGGGAGGAAAGAGCGGCAGGGGGAGGATGGAGCAAAGAGTGGCAGGGGGAGGAGGACGGAGGACGAAGCGGCGGGGTGGGGGAAGCCGGAGCAGCACAGGCAGGGGGAGGACGGAGGATGGAGTCGCAGAGGGGAGGAGGGCAAAGGAAGGAGGAGGAAGCGGTGGGGTGGGGGGAGTATGGAGTGGCACAAGCAGGGGGTGGATGGAGCACAGAGTGGCAGGGGGGAGGAGGACAGAGGACAGAGCGGCGGGTGGGGGAGGATGGAGAAGCACAGGTAGGGGGAGGACGGAGGATGGAGTGGCAGAGGGGAGGAGGACAAAGGATGGAGGAGGAAGCAGTGGGGTGGGGGAGGATGGAGTGGCACAGACAGGGGGAGGATGGAGCACAGAGCGGCGGGGTGGGGGAGGCCAGAGCAGCACAGGCAGGTTGAGGACGGAGGATGGAGTGGCGGGGGGAAGAAGGATAAAGGAAGGAGGAGGAAGCGGTGGGGTGGGGGAGGATGGAGCGGTACAGGAAGGGGGAGGATGAAGCAGCAGGGGGAAGCCGGAGCACAGAGCCGTGGGGGAGAGGAGGATGGGGGACGAAGTGGTGGGGTGGGGGAAGCCGGAGCAGCACAGGCAGGGGGAGGATGGAGCGGCAGGGGAGGAGGGAGCACAAAGCGGCGGGGGAGAGGAGGATGGAATATGGAAGACAAAGCGGCGGGCTGGGGGAGGCCGGAGCAGCAGAGGCAGTGGGAGGACAGAGGATGGAGTGTCAGAGGGGAGGCGGACAAAGGAAGGAAGAGGAAGCAGTGGGTTGGGATAGGACGGAGCGGCAGGGGGAGGATGGAGCACAGAGCGGCGGGGGGAGGAGGACGAAGGACAAAGTGGTGGGGTGGGGAGGATGGAGCAGCACAGGCAGGGGGAGGATGGAGGATGGAATGGTGGAGGGGAGGAGGACAAAGGAAGGAGGAGGAAGAGGTGGAGGAGGATGGAACGGCACAGGCAGGGGGAGGACGGAGCACAGAGCGGTGGAAGGCGGAGGATGGAGGACAAAGCGGCGGGATGAGGGAGGATGGAGCACTGTACGGCAGCTCAGTGGTTAGCAGAGTATACAGGGGCTCAGTGGCTAGCAGAGTATATGGTGGCTCAGTGGTTAGCACTGCGCGGTGGCTCAGTGGTTAGCACTGCGCGGTGGCTCAGTGGTTAGCACTGCACGGTGGCTCAGTGGTTAGCAGTGAGTGCGGTGGTCAGAGTGGTCAGCGCAGTGCCGTGGGCAGAGTAGTCAGTGCAGTGCCGTGGGCAGAGTGATCAGCGCAGTGCCGTGGGCAGAGTGGTCAGTGCAGTACCATGGGCAGAGTGGTGAGTGCAGTGCCGTGGGCAGAGTGGTCAGCGCAGTGCCGTGGGCAGAGTGGTCAGTGCAGTGCCGTGGGCAGAGTGGTCAGCGCAATGCCGTGGGCAGAGTGGTCAGCTCAGTGCCGTGGGCAGAGTGGTCAGCGCAGTGCCGTGGTCAACACACACACAATACTTACCACCAGCCCTGCGTCTTCCCCGCCGCCGACTGGATCCTCAGTCCTCCGTTCCGCCGATATGTCGCCGCCCCCGGAGGACTGGATCCCATATGGCGTCCGGGAAGTCTCACGAGACTTCCTGGATGCCATATTGGATCCAGTCCTCCAGGGGGCAGCGACATGTCGGCGGAACGGAGGATTGAGGATCCAGGCGGCGGGGAAGACACAGGGCGGTGGTAAGTTTAGCGGAGTGTGTGTGTGAGTGTGAGTGTATGTGTGTGCATATATGTGAGCGGGCGGCCATATTAAAACACCCACAGTGGGTGTAGAGGCTACTTCAGCCAGGATGTGACGTAGCATACCGTTACATTCTGATGGAAGTAGCCTTAGGTTTTTATTATAATAGATATACATATATATATATATATATATATATATATATATATATATATATATATATAATATTTATATATACTAGATGTGGACCCGATGCTATCACATCTTCTTTGGCGCTGGGCATACAGGCTGTCTCTCCCCTCATGTGGACTCTCCCCCTTGTCTGCTCTCTCCCCTGTTCTGTCTCCTCCCCTCTGTGCTCTCTCCTTTGACCTGTCTCCCCACTGGCACTCTTTCTCTCCCCATGTCCTCTCCCCCCTGTGTGCTATCTTCTCCACCCTGTACTGTCTACTCTCCACTGTCCTCTCTCCTTTGAATGGTCTTTCCCTGTGTTCACTCCCTGTATAAGCAGTTTCTCCCCTGTGCTGTCTTCTCCCCTCTGAGCTGTCTCCCCCCTGTGCACTCTCTTAATTCCTCTTGTGCACTAAGCCCCCCCCCCCTGTGCACTCTCTATGCCCCCTTGCACTCTCCCTGCCCCCTATGTGCTTGACCCTCTCCCTGTGTGCTCTCTCTGCCCCCCATGTGCTGTATCTACCACCCTGTGTGCTCGCCGCTCTGTGCTTTGTTTCTCCCCTTTTACACTTTCTCCCCCTGTGGTGTTCAAAGAGGGTGACAGCGTGAGTAAGTGCACTTGCGTGCATTGGGCCAAGCCACCCTTATTTTTGTATACCCAGATGTCAAAAGAAGGCAGCCTCCTGAGTAAGTGCACATGTGTGCCAGGTATATGCAATCACTCCGTTGGTAATGTGTCAGCAGTGGCGGCTTCAGTTGGTGGTTTCGAGTGGCAGTGGGACCACAATGTGCCATTATCTCCAGTGGGTGCCATATTTGCACACCCATCACTCTCTGCCTTCCTTTGCCCTCTCTTTACCCCTCATGTGCTCTCTCTGTCCCCTTGTGTTCTCTCCCCTGTATGCTGTCTCTCACCCTTGTGTTGTCTTCTCCCCTCTGAGCTGTCTCCACTTGTGTGCTCACACCTCCCTCTTTGTGCCCTCTCTGCCCCCAGTGCACTCTACCCTCCCCTTGTGTGCTCTCTATGCCCCCTGTGCATTCTCTCTGCCCCCTATGAGCCTTATCTGTCCCCCTGTGCACCTGTTAGGGGAAGAGGCAGAGCGCACTGTGGAGGAGGAGTAATACAGAGCATGCTATGGCCCCCTGTCGAGGGGGGTCAGAAAGAGCATACAGGGTGCGGACACTGATCCTGTTGGTGCTACCACATGGTTAATTTGCATGCACATGCAAATTAGCCATGTGGACTGATAGCAGGACTCAACTGTCCCTGACTCCAGCCCGACGCATGCACACTCACTCATGTGCGTAATGCCGAGACAACATGATGTTGGAAGTGGATGACTATGTAAGTAGAGACATATGTACACATGTGTAAATGAAAGTTCTTACTGCAGCAATATTATGATAAATATATTAAGAAGTATAACCACAATAAGTTGCAAATATATAATAAATAATTTAATAGAAGAAAAATATTATTTATGATAATATTGTTGCACTAAGCACTTTAATATATACATGAGTGCATATATATATTTGACATATTATGGAGTGTGCATTTATATACTTTCTCACTTTATATTGCCCATATATTATTCATGCCTAGTACTACGGGGGTTTCCCACAGTCGCTCAACCACCAATTTTAATTATTTAGTGTCTGTATTGTGCGTAGGGTATTGTTATTATTGTTTTTATATGAATTGTGTAATAAAGAGTATATTTTAATCATTAGTATAACTATTTTAGTCCTGGTACAATTTATCTTTTGGTTTATTCATAATGCTCAATGCTTTTTAGCATAGGTAGAAATTAATGGAATTACAAACTTTAGTTGTTTATTCTGTATTATGGCTGGGGTCACAGTTGCATTTTTCACCTGGAGACCTGCGTTTTCAAAAACGCATGTAAAAAACGCACCCATAGGCCCCCATGTTAAAAAACGCATGCCCTAATAGCAAAAAAGCATGTGTGACAGTACAATGCGTTTTTGGTGCATTTCCAAAAACGCATGCGTTTTTTAATATGGGGCCTTATGGGAAACGCATGCAAAAACGCATGTACAATTAGTGCCATTCAAAAACGCATGCGTTTTCCATAGGAGCCCATGTTAAAAAAGCGCAAGCGTTTTAGAAAACGCATGCGTTTTTTTATCATGGGCTCCTATGGAAAACGCATGTGTTTTTGAATGGCACTAAAAGGTACTAATTGTACATGCGTTTTTGCATGCGTTTTCCATAGGGGCCCATGTTATAAAAACGCATGCGTTTTCTACAAAAACACATGCGTTTTTCAAAACGCACCAAAAAATAGTACATGCACTATTTTTGGGTGCAGATTTAAAAATGCAGCCAAAAAGGCAGGGAGCCATCAGACACCTTAAAAAACTCATGCTGACATGACAAAACGCATGTTAAAACGCATGAGTTTTTAAAAGGCACTAAAAAACGCATGTCAACTGTGACCACAGCCTTATAAATGAATTAACAACATTTATTACCCAAAAGGTAAATGATATGCAAGTGTAGAGTGCTTTACAAAAGTATTCACCCCCTTGGCTTTTTTACCTATTTTGTTACATTACAACCTGTGTTTAAATATTTTTGTAATCCGATTTCGTGTCGGAATGGCCTGGACCATTTCTTGATCGTTGGGTTCCCACTGGGCAGCATGCGTCAGTGTGTTAGACGCCTTTACAACGACCTCGTTAGCGACTCAGAACTCAGTCACGTAGGTCTGAGTCGTCAGACTAGCTGCTGTGTGACAGAGTCCCGACGACCGCCGAGGTCGTTATATGGGTCACTGTATCGTTGCTGCATTGTTGAGTAGGTCTGACTGTTTGACATCTCACCAGTGACCACGTTTCAGCGATCCTTACCATGTCGTATCATTGTCGGGATTGCTGGAACGTCGCCAAGTGTCACGGGACCTTAAGTGTCAAACTGTCTGTCAGTACATACACACACCTTTTCTGAAAAGCTGCAACATCATTATGTATTATTCAAGAGGCACCACTATGCAAACAACACCATGAAGTCCAAGATGTTTTCCAAGTCAGAGACAAAGTTATTGTGAAGTGCAAGTCAGGATTGGGTTCTAAAAAAAATATCCCCATCTCTGATGATCCCCCAGACCACCATTAACTCCATTATCATCAAGTAGAAAGAACATGTCAGCACAATAAACCTGCCAAATAAGGGCCACTGACCAAAACCCTCAGCCTGGACAAGGAGGGTATTGACCAGAGAGGCAGCACCAAATGTAACCCACAAGGAACCTCAGAGTTCCGAAGTAGAAACTGGAGTATCTATGTATATGACCCCAATAAACTTTACACTCCATATAATCAGCTTTTATGGAAGAGCGGCAAGAAAAAAGCCTTTATTTACAACTGAAAATAGGAAGACTAATTTTGATTTTGCCAAAATACATTTTGGAGACTCCCCATATGTATGGAGAAAGGTGTTGTGGTCAAGTGAGACCAAATTTCTATACCAAGCTAAACACTCTATCTGGCGCCAAACCAACATTTCTCATTACAGCAAGAACACCATCCCCACAGTGAAACATGGTTGTGGCAGAATCATGCTATGGGGATGTTTTTCAGCAGATGGGACAGGGAAAATTATCCGAGTTAAAATCAAAATGTTTGGAGTTAATTAAAGGGAAATTCTTGAGAAAAACTTGTTTCAGTTTGTCAGTGATTTGAGACTGGAACAGAGGTTCACCTTCCAACAAGACAATGACCCAAAGCATATTTTTAAAGTAACACTTGAGTGGTTTAAGGGTAAATGTATTAGGGTGGCCTAGTCAAAGCTGAGACTTTAATCCAATTGAGGATTTCTGGTTAGTCTTGAATATTGCTGTTCACCAGAGGAAACCATCTAACCTGAAGAAACTGGATCAGATTTCCCTTGAGGAAAGACCAAAAATCTCAGTGATGAGATGTGGAAAGCTCATAGAGATTATTCAAAGGGACTTGCTGTAAAAAGTAGCTCTACGAAGTACTGATTTTAGAAGCATGAATAGATATGCACACTGAAATTTTCAGTTATATTGTCCTATTTGTTTTTTGCTTTACAATAAAAAAAATGTTCACAGTTGTAGGCATGTTTTTTGCATGAACTAATGCAAACCCTCAAAAAACACTGAAATTCCAGGTAGTGATGAAGCAAAATGCAAAAAATGCCAAGGAGGTATATACTTTATCAAGGCATTGCATTTCCACTTCAAAATATCTACTCTATAAGCTCAAAATTTTTGTTAGAAAAATAAAAGACAATGACCATTTACAATTAAAAAGAACAGTTCATCATGTCCATATTAGCCCATTTTACCGTTCTTGTTTTTGCCGCACCACTAAATATTCCACTTTTGGTTTGTTATTATCAGTCATATGCATCCAGTAATTTGTGCCTGTTTATTTTTCAAATTTCTTATTTACCAAGAAGTGTGGCTCAGAAAATACTTGTGAGTCATCTATTTAGGCTGCCTTGCATTATTACCCTTTGCACAACATCCTTTTATAAAAAGTAAAACAAACAAATTAGGGCTAAGTAAAAAAAGCCTATATCTTTAGAACCATATGGCGGAATAAAAAAATCTAACAGTGGAACACTAAGTGGAAAAGTAAAAATAAAATAAATTTGAAAACTGATCACTTTTGATCTGTCATCTAGTTCTCTTTGAATATAGTGAAAAAAACAGTGTCTTAAAATTTGTTATGCAATGCTGGACAACCCAAACTTAATTAAAGGAAAACAGTCAGGTCAAAAATCCACATGTAACTGCTATCATTTTCTAATTCCTCCCTCTAAACTGTCTCTATTCATGTATATCTAATATTTATATTCCTCTCCTATCTTCTGTACACTTCAAATGAAGAGATTCATTTCATCTGTCACTCACAGTGAATGATTCACTGTGTTCTCTGCTGTCCAAGCCCCATGCATGAATATGCATGTCACATCACAGCACAGGAGATCAGTGGAGGGCTGTATTCTCCTCTCTGCTCTGTGTGTGCAGCATCACAAGAGGTGAACTACAATACAGAAACTGTCACAGCACAGCAGGGTATCTGCATACAGAAACAAATGGCGTCTAAATCAGGCAGACCCGCAATAGCTTTCTCCCTCTGTGGTGATATTAACTGAACTGACCTGTAAGTGAAACCTGACACTGCACTGTTAGCAAAGGATGGAGAGAGGAGAGAACTGCAGAGAAGGTGTGCATAATTACATGACAGTTTATGCAGCATAGGACTAATTGTCTCTGCTTATAATGGGACTGGACTAATGCAGTAGCTCTCTGCAGGGTCTGACAATGGTGATAACAGAGAAACTACAAACAGTACAATAATGATTTTACATGTTTTTAAAAGGTCTGCCCATGCACTATTCAAGGGTAATATTAGTAGCTTACTGAAAAATGACCTGACAGTGTCACTTTAATTCAAGACCAGGGATGAGAGAGCACAAACCATAAAGTACAGACTCTAACATGGACCAAGAAAAAAAGTCTATGTCTGTGCTCATTGTTTGAGTACAGTTCACATATTAATAAAGTTTGTTGAAATGCTGCAGCGAGGTCTGTTTGCTACTGTGAACAATAAAGATAAAAGAAAAAATGACAGGGGCTAATGCCTATTTTTGATAACAAAATAACGAGCATGAGTAATTTCATTCATACCGCTGAATGAAAATGTTTTCTCCCCTGGGTCTTTTTTAACTCCATATTTAATGGATTAGTAATGGAGATGTCTTATAGCGACCTGTCCTTTACTGACACCAGTGCTTGAAGCCAGCTGACAATTCACAGCAGTCGTCAACCCCATTACCATTATCCTGATTGCCAACGCACCAGAGCAATTGAGAAGGGTATGATAAAGCATATATATATATATATATATACATATATAATATATATATAAAAAGAGAAAATGGAACAGCACAATAATATACTCATCCGCGGTGCAAGTCCTGTGTATTAGTGTCCAAACCAATTCAAATAAATCAAGGAAAACAGGCAGCACTCCAGTTCAGGTGAATAAAGGGTCTGTTTTTTTATTCAGAGCCCATGTGGCACGACGTTTCGGTGCACTAGGCACCTTTCTCAAGTAAAGGTACTAAACTAAAGGTACTTGAGAAAGGTGCCTAGTGCACCGAAACGTCGTGCCACATGGGCTCTGAATAAAAAACAGACCCTTTATTCACCTGAACTGGAGTGCTGCCTGTTTTCCTTGATTTATATATATATATATATATATATATATATATATATATATATATATATATATATATATATATATATATATATATATATATATATATATATATATATAGGCTGAAAATAGCAAAATTACCATGGCCCTTCCCACCATGATAATACCAACTCGCAGCTGTCTGCTTCACCTTGGAGGGGCTCGCAATGGCATGTTTGGTGCAGCCGCTTGCCTGGTGACTTGGAAAGACACGTGCTGATGAGTCTTTGGGGATGACTGGCTTGCCCTGGAGCTCAGGTAGCTAAACGCAAGTCTGGTTCTAACCGATGTCATATACCAATGCCGGTGTGTGTGTCCCAGAATGTGTGCGAGGAAATTATAGAGCAGCAGGACCTCTGTGTAGTGGCTGTGAGCACCTTAGCAGCCTGTATGCATGGACTGAACTCCTCCAAGGGAATCTAGGCTAATAAAGAGCCTGGCTTTGCCCGGATCCCTGTGGGACTGTGAAAGACCCGTATGTTCTGTGTCTAATGAGCACAGTAATCCTGTTAAGTGTTGTACAGACTGTCCTGTGTATATGTTACGTGGATGTAAATAGTGCCAGGTGGCCATAATCGCCATTGGGCCTGACTATAAGGTTGTCAGGGTACCGTTGACCAGTGTATGAGATATGTGCAGTGTACTAGCCTGTACGAGTCTGGGTGGCCTGTGTCAACAGGGATGTATCGGCTGCGTACCAGATCCCTGCGGGTCCATAAGGGTCTTGTGTAAAGATATGAATATGTACTATAGGTTGTTAAGATGTATATACTGCCATACCTGGTGTACAAAGTGTAGATAACGCTAGGCAGTCATAACCACCATAGGGAGCTATGATTAGTGCTCCTTGCGTTCTACGGAGCTGCAATCAGTGCTCCCGTGTATATAAGCCTTTTTAAAAAGGTATATGTGAATTGTAATGTGCTGTTATGTGGGATGTAATGTCGTGTTACTATGTCAGTGTATTATGTATTATATGAGATGTGAGCAGTTTATGAGTGATAATAAACTGCTACATAAGGGTTTACGTTAATAAAACATTGCTTTGGTGTCATTCCATTGCCAAGCGAGCCCCTAGGCGAGCGCTTCCTCACAGTGGACACTCATCACCAACAGACTTTATATTTCATGAGAACAGATGTCCGTCCTGATGGAATATTGATAAGGTAAAGCTAATGAGTGTTGGTTGTAGAGTGGAAATGGGCACCAGCCTCTTTGGAATATAGGAAGTATATAAGGTGTGGCCTACAGTCCTGACTGCAGCTGGTGAGGAAACAATGTATCAGATTAGCTCAGCCTATATCACAGTTGCTAAGCAATGTTAGAATGTCAGGATTACTGCAAACTACTCTTTCCTTTGCACAAGCTTCTGACCTGTCCTCTGGCTCAACACAGCTCATTAGGGATCTCTGTTAACCTCTTCTCTGCTGGCACATCAAACTGCTCTCTAACAGCCTGCTCTCAGAAGCTGTAGAAATACGCACACAGTGCTGGCAGAAATGGAGGGATGCTGGCCACGTCCACACAGCCATAAAATGCAGTTTTTAAAAGAGCACTGAAAAATGTGAGAAAATAAGCCATATAGCACAAAAGCATTATCTTAGCTACTATGTGACCCATATTAACTTTTCTTTTCAAAATTCTTTTTATTATTTTTGCAAGAAAGAAAATAGTAGCATTTATACAAGATGAATGGTACAAGATAAACAAAGTAAATAGTACTACATGAATAGAGTGAAAGAGTTCAATTTCAAGAGAACACAGGATACAATGTCTTTGTTATATACAGTACTATAACCAGGAACAAGGAAATTTAACAGCCAATGAGTCTTGAGAGTGTTTAAACATAGGGTACTGTTTGCTTTGGCAATGAGTGCCTATCTTTACATTGTAGCTACTCCATTCATAGAGATCTATCAGACCTAACATACAATATTAATATTTAGAAGGAAGCTAAGTTATGCAAGTAAAGCAGGTCCGAAGAGAAGCAGAGAGAAAGAATAGAAAGTGGGGTAGGAGGTGAAGGGGGAAGAGGGGAGGGGTGTAACCGGCACTGTTATTTGATATAGTAAGTATGTTCAAGTAATTTTCTATTTTACTTTGTTAATATAAGACAACCATGGTCTCCAAGTAAGTAGGTTGGTTGGTGTGGTATTATTCACTGATGCCACTATCTCAGCCACGTGGTATAAAGAATGGATTTTCTCCTTCAGTTGAGTCAACGTGGGAATGTCATGTGTTTTCCAGTATAAAGGTATTAAAAGCTTTGCTGCACTGAGTATTTGTTGTGCTAAGGTTGAGGATATTTTGTGATTGGGCCATATCGGGAAGTGCAGTAAGGCTTCTTCTGGTCTCAGTTGAGTTGGTCTGTCAATAATTGTCTCAATGAGGTTCTCCACTCGCTTCCAAAACTTCACTAGTGTCGGGCAGCTCCACCACATATGTATGTAAGTGGCTTCCGAAGCTCCACATCTCCAGCATTCAGAAGGGTATTTAGTATCCCACATCTGAATTTGGTCTGGGGTATGATACCATCTGGTGATTACCTTATAGGAGGATTCCTGAGCTCTCACGCACTGAGTCGGACCATGTGAGTGGTTATAAATATAGTGAATCTGTGAGTGCGTAAATTTATAACCCAGGTCCTTTTCCCAGTGTGCTATATATGCTCTTTTGAGGTTGGTTTCGGTAATCAATAATGATTGGTAGATTTTGGAAAATATTTGTTTAGGTTTTGCCACTGCAGCACAAAGCTTCTCAAACTCAGTCAATCCTCTAGCAAGGTCAGATTTCTTTAGAAGCGGGTGGAGAATGTGTCTAAGTGCATTGTATTGTAAAGAGTTTAAGTTAGATAGTCCAGGTATCGTTTGTAAGTCAGTGAGGGACCTAATGACTCCATCATGATGTAATTGGTCCACTGGGCAAGTATACTGTCTGTCATGTGTTTTCGCATATGTATTTCGTAATGTCTCTTGGTGTGCAAGTATATCATTAATATTGGCCAATGGGGTTAGTGGTGGCATCAAAGCATTTTCAACTTGTTTCCATATCTTTAGTGTGGACTTGGTGAAAGGATTTAGTATGGTTACATTTTGTTTAATATTGGAATGTACGAGGAAGAGTGACCTGAGACTATATGGTGCCATGGCGTTTTCAACTTTCAGCCATTGTTTGTCTCTACTTCCTCTTATTATGTCTATTATTCTAGAGAGTTGTGCTGCTCTATAATATAGTTTAATATCTGGGGCCCCCATGCCACCAAGACGTCTTGGGAGTGATAACGTACGTTGTGATATGCGCGGCTTTCTACTTTTCCATATGTATTTATTAAAGAGTGTGTTTACTTTGGCAAGGTGGCTAGTCGGGATTACTATTGGCAACATTTGGAAGAGATAGTTGAATTTAGGTAATATCAAACTTTTTAGCATATTCTTCCTCCCCATCCAGGAGAGATATGAGTCTCTCCAATTTTGTATTAGTGTTGTCGTAGCAGTAAGAAGTGGTAGGACATTTAATGCAAATAAATCACGATGGTTCCTACTTATTTTCACACCCAGGTAAGTGATATATTGTTTGGGCCACGAGAGGGGATACAGAGTTTTTAGTTTTTGGAGAATTAGTGGTTTGATCTGTATCCCTAAGGCTTCAGATTTAGATATATTTATTTTAAAATTGGACAGTCTGCCATATTGGTCCACAAGTTCCATGAAAGCACAGAGTCCTCTCTCGGGGTTTGTAAGGAATATTAATAAGTCATCCGCGAATGCAGCAGTTTTAAATTGCTCACCATCTATCGCAATGCCCTCTATCTTACAATTATGCTGAATCGCCATCAAGAGAGGTTCCATTGCTATCACAAATAATAATGGAGACAACGGGCAGCCTTGTCTGGTTCCGTTACCTATAGTAAATGGTGGTGTTATAGAATCATTAATCTTTATTCGTGCTGTGGGATGTCGATACATTGCCATGATAGATATGATTAAGGCTGTGGGGATTCTGAATCTCAGTAGGACCTCTTTTAAGAAGGTCCAGTCCACTCTGTCAAACGCCTTCTCCGCATCCGTTCCTAGAAGGACCAGTGGGAGATTGTGCATTTTCGCATATTGTATTAAATGTAAGATTTTATGTGCGTTATCCTTCCCCTCCCTGCCTCCAACAAAACCTGTTTGATTTGCTGATATCAGATGTGGTAGAAATGTCGCCAACCTGTGAGCAATCATTCCAGCCAATAGTTTTAAGTCTACATTCAATAAAGAGATAGGCCTGTAATTACTACACAGTGTTGGGTCTTTTCCCTCTTTATGGATCAGCGAAATCTTAGCTTCGAGCATCTGGCCAGGTAATGGTTGGCCTGCAAGTGTTGCATTACATAATGTCAGGAGATGTGGAAGGAGCAGGGAGGGAAAAGTTTTATAGTATACAGCAGAAAACCCGTCGGGGCCAGGTGCTTTGCCCTTAGGACAGCGTGACAGAGTGGACTGGAGTTCCCGGAGTGTGAAGGGCTGCATCAATGTGTGTTGGTCTGTTTCCGAGAGAGTCGGAAGTTGCAGGTCCTTCAGAAAGTCCTCCGCTTTCCGGCTCCTCTGGCAAACAGTTTCAGCAGAATCATTAGGGCGCAGATTGTATAGTTGAGTATAGTAATCAAGAAAAGCTTGCTCAATGTGTTTCTGGTCTTGCGATTCTACTCCATTTTTGTTTTTGATCGAATGTATTTGCGTGCGTAATTGTCGTTTACGTAGGTAAGAGAGCATAAATTTGGAGGCTTTGTCGCCGTGTGCATACATTTTATTTTTCCATTTTTTATATTGTTTCGCTGATGCTGTGTTGATTAGATTTTTCAATTGCATTCGTTTAGACGTTAGCAGAGATATTATGTCAGGATCCTGGTATTTTTTGTGTTGGAGTTCCAAGTCTGCAATCTCATCGTATAGTTGTTGGGTTTCTGAGTGTCGTCTCCTATTGAGGTAAGACGCCACCGAGATCAATTCCCCTCGTATTACAGACTTGTGAGCTTCCCACAAAGATTGTATGGGCATATCGGCTGTTTGATTTTCTTTAAAGTATTGTTGGAGTTTCTCTGTAAGGCGTTTTTTCAGTTCAGGGGAGTCTAGTATTGTTTCGTTTATTTGCCAAGATTTGTGTGTTGAGTGGCGTTTAATGGTAGATATTGACGTTAAAACCGCCGAATGGTCTGAGAAGATACTAGTTTTAATCACAGACGATTGTATGTCGGGTAATGTTCTCCTTGACACTAGTATATAGTCCAATCTATGGTAAGACCTATGGGGGTTGGAGTAATACGTGTAGTCCCGCGTTGATGGATTCATATATCGCCAGGAGTCCACTAATTGCATGGATTGTAAGCATGCACGTATTCTGGATAAGTCCTTACTCGAGATGGAGCTCTTTTGTTTGGTGGTGTCTAGTGAAGGCTCTAATGCAACATTTAGGTCGCCCCCTATGATTACTTGGCCTTCTCTGAATCTTTCTACTTTTTTCATTGTGGCTAAAATCCATGTCAATGTTTTTTTGTTCGGAGCATAGAGGCTGCCCAGTGTCATTAATGTACCCTGTAGGAGGCCCTTAATCAAAATGTATCTGCCTTGTGGGTCTATTAAAGACTCTCTTAATTGGAATTGTATGTTTTTCTTGAATGCTATTGAGGCCCCTTTTGCTCCGGTTTGGGGTGATGTAGCATGATACCATCTGTCAAATACTGACTTCTCAAAGTTTGGGATTTTGCTTGGTTTAAAGTGGGTTTCCTGGGCAAACAGTACATCGGTCCCTTGTTTCTTAAGGGCATGCAGTGTTGGGTGTCTGGTGCCAGGTGAGTTAAGTCCGTGTGCATTGAGAGATGTAAAAGTTAATACTTTACCATCAGCCATGGTCTTTAAGGTTACTTGTTCGTTGATCAGTGCTTTGAGAGATGCATCGATCGTGCCTGGTAGGGAAAGGAGAAGTAGAGACGAGGGGAGAGGGGGAGGGCGGAGAGGAAGACATTAGTGTGTTAAAGAGAGAGAAAAAGAAAGGTAAGATGAACATTAATAAATCAAAAAACAATAGTCTTCTAGGGTTAACTGTTCCCATTAAGGTAATCATCTGAGTTTTGATTCGCCAGTCCAGAGGGGGCGGTCCCTCTATTGCTAACTAGATATCATAACCGTACACAAACATGGAACATCAACTATCATATTCTTTGTTCTTCAGAATTAACATCTCAGGCTTAGCAGGTTTAGCAGGTTCAATACTGAGTTAAGAGCTATTTGTATCATATTCAAATGGATTGGGGTGAGTGAATAGTGGGGCGTAGAGAAAAGGGAGGTGAAGGAAAGATATGTGGACAGGTAGGGCTCAAGTGGGGAATGTGTAGAGGTGTATGTAGTGGTGTTAGCCAGTATTTTGGAAATAGGAGTGTAGGGGTGAGGATGGGGAGAGGGGATGTAGAGGTGTCAGATGTAATGAACCTGAAGGGTCTTTACCGAATATTCTCTGATCAGTTACCTGAGTTATCAATCTAGTATTGCCTGCTAGAACCTGTTTTAGTGATAAACATATGCAAAAACAACATGTAAAAGATTAACGTTAAAGTATATACTTGCGATCACACAAAGATGGTATGATCAATATCTTTGAGTACATTTGTTTCGGGGAGGTTATATTTCACAAACAAATGTGAGGTCATTCCATAAGCAGTTATGGAGGGAGGAGAGTTAAGAAAAATAAAGAAAAACTATATTTTCTCAGGTGGCGTCGTCTGGGCCTTTCGTCGTTGGAGACTTTGCTGTTTTCCTTTTGGAACGTTGGGATTTCGGAGTCATCGCTTGCTGCCAGGGCTGTGGAGTTGGGAGCGCCTGTAATAGCGATGCAGCGTGGAATGTCTCTAAGTCCGGATAGGTTTCTAGGATGATGTCTAGTGAGGCGCATGCTGCTTTTATGTCGGCCGAAGATCTGGCTATAATAGGTCTCTCTCCGGCAGTAATGTGAATGCCGAATGGGAATAGCCAACGAAACCTGTGACCCTTAGCTAGGACTGCTTCTGTGAAAGGCTTCAGTAAGCGTCTTTTTCTCAGGGTTATTGCCGATAGATCTTGGAATAACAGGATCTTGGAGTCTGCATAAATGAGGTCTCCGGCCTCTCTAGCTCTGCGCATCACTAAATCTTTCTTTCGGTAGTCCAGGAATCTGCATAATACATCCCGAGGGGTGTCCCCAGGTGCTGGTTTGGGACGGAGTGTACGATGTACTCGGATCAGTTCGATGTCTTGTGGATCCTCCTCTTTCAATACTGACTTGAATATTTCTAGGGTAGCTTTGCCCAAAGCTTCGAATGCCACTGTTTCGGGTAGGCCTTTGATCCGTATGTTGTTGCGGCGCTCCCTGTTCTCGTGATCCTCTAGTGTGGAATGGACCTGGTGCAGTTGCTGTTCGTGAGTTGCCAGGCAATCTAGTATGGAGTTGGTATGCTGTATTAGTGGTCTCTGGGTGTTTTCTAGTGATTCAATCCTGTATCCTTGGAGGGCTAGATCTTGTTTAATATCTGCTAAGTCTCGCCCTATGGGTTCCAGAGCTTTAGTTAGTATTCTCTTCAAAAATGATCTAGAGACCACAGAGTCTTTTGTTTTGGTGCTTGTGTCAGATTCGTACTCCATATCTGAATCCGAGTCGTCTGCATTTGGGAGTGTAGATTGTTTACTCATTTTCTGGGTGTCTGAAGATTCACTTTGTTTGCGTAAAAATTGATCAACATCTGCCTGTGTGACCGTTTTGGATGTTTTATTTACATTCTTAGGTGTTTTTGTACTTGTCTTCCCCATGATGTGGTTAGGTATTGTGTACGGTGTTAATCCTTGTGTCTGTCGAGCTCCACGCCCCCTATTGGCTGTCTAGCAGCTCAGCATGTTAGTGTGTGGAGTAGGGACATTGATGTCAACCTAAGACAAGAGTTTCTTTGGAGATCCTACTGGAGCTTAGGTGACTCACTCCAGAAAATAGGAGAATTAGGCTGGGCTAGGATTATGCCCACAGTTTGGAAGCGATTAAGATCTTGATTGTTACAGAAGTTTATTCTCGCCCTCTCATAAATTGTGTCTGCAGCTGGTGGGATTAGCCTTCCCTCAGTCTCAGTCAGTGATTTGAAGGGATGCTCGGTGTGTGTAGACTTGGGGTCTTAAGTGATCTCCCACAGGGGCAGAATTGTCTCTGTTGTGGGGTTAGACTGGGGCTCCCTGCTGTGACCGCGGTCACCTCAAGCCTGTGATGTTGGTTGCACCGCGGGTGTATTGCTCCACAGCTGCCTGTAATGGCTGCCGGACTCAGGATGGGGGGGATCACTTTCACTTCCCTCACAGTCTTGCGGGCACCGATCGCGGTTGGTGTATCCCGCGGCACGAGAACCTCCCAGCTTCCCGCACCCGTCCGCCTGACCCGTTACCTCGGAGCCTCGGTGTCACCTGGTGTCAGCGGCGGGGGATCTAGCTGCGGCGGTCCTCCGGCTCTTTCGGCGTCTCCCTCGGTCTGCACGTGTCCCTCCGCTTCTCCGCTCTCTCTCCACGCGGCGCGAAGCGCAGCCTCCTCAGCCGCGCCGGGCAGGCAGCCCGAGAGTCAGGGATCCGGCTGCAGACGTCCACTCGTGAGAGTCTGGCGAGAGGCTGGTGGGAGGCTGGTGAGCTGGGGATATCCAAGGCCCTGGGGGGCCGGTGTGCTCCGTCTGTGGGCGAGTGACTGTGTCTCTCCGGGGCTCAATTTCTTCCGTTATCGCCTCCCAACTGGGTCTGCTGTACTGGGGTGGTGTTTTTGTGCAGGTTCCCGGTGTCTCCTGTGTAGGATGCCGCGGATCCTAATATCTGCAGTTGGAGCTGTGTTTCACACAGCCTCCTAGGTCCGCGGCCATCTTGGATCCCCCGTGACCCATATTAACAATCAGTGTAATATTGCTTTTTGTTTCTTTTTTCAATGAAGTGGCATTTACACTTTAAGTCTTTTCTTTGAAAGCATGTCTGATTGTTTACAAGGCACCATGTGGTTGGGAGTCCAACGCCTCTTGTCGCCAAGAATTGTGTTTTTAGGTCAGACAGAAACATACTATAACTATAAATATCCCTTCCATTACCATTTTTACAGTCACTTTATAAATTATACCTAGTTAATTAAATATCCCTTTAAATTATATCTAATTAATAGTGAGTACAACAGTATTTTGCTATCCAGTTGGGCTTACACTTAATATGTATGAGGAAGATTAGCACACATTTATCTCTAACCAAAAATAGTATTATCATAACTTACAATCTTTTATGGTTGCTAAGAACTTCTGAAAACTTACACATTAAACTTCTATTCCCTGCAACAACCATTAACTAAGTGAAGCACTTTTTATAGTCTTTAGCAGGAGTATTTACTGGCTGACAGCCATTTGGATAATGGTATAACAGAAATAGAAGTCAATTGAGTTTTTCTATACATACCATTAAGCCTCCATCCATCCATTCACTCACAGTATCTTATAGTATGAGCCACAAAGTTAACATTCAAATGAAAGGGACTGTATTTTAATCTTGTTTTATTATAAATGAACAGTAAGACAAAAAATAATAATGAGAAATTATAAGATTGCATGTAATTATGTGAATCAAAACAGAAATCATGTTATTAAAAACTCCTCAGTTTTCTAACATTTCGACTTTTTATTTAGCATTCATCTCTTTTCATATCACCTTACTTCGGCTCATAAAAATGTGATTGATCCTGAGCACATATAATCAGTGAATGAGGATCTCTATCAAGTTGGATACAGCTGACAATTGTTTTATTGGCCACATAAACAAATATGCAAAGTAATAGCTTGGCTGACAAGCAAATAAAAACAATGGAATAAAACTCTACATCTTCATTGTCCAATACAATTTTATACCAGTGGACGACTATTCTCTGTGGATCTAAATGTTTCACTCCGAGAAAATGACTTTTGTGTGTGTTCTTCATTTTTAAAACTATACAGCAGAAATGAGAAATCTATACTCAAGTGAATCTAAAATCTACTCGATTTTGCTAAAATGCAGATTGTATTGTAATTGGCTTCCACACGTAATCAACAAAATGGCAGCTGCTAACCGCCAATTTGCTAAAAGTTAAAAGGCCATCAAAATATTAAAAACTTCATAATTGTACTCACGTTACTGCCCATTTCTCCTGCCCCTTTGCTTCTCATGGTAACCCATCAGGTTCTCACAACATCCTTATATGGCCACTGCTTGCACTGAAAGGATCCTACCGGAGGATTGTGCACCGGAGTAAACGGGACAGCCCCGGACCAGATTTGGGCCCCATAGTATCCTATGTTGCTGGATGGAGCCGGATGGCAGCTCTCCGGTTATGTGTTCAGATCAGGTCCGGGGCTGTCAGGTTCATCCCTGACAGCCCCGGACCGGACCTGACCACATTGTGAAGCAACCCTAAGTCAAGCATAAGGATTTTTTTAAGTTTGTAATATTCATTATGCAAAAAATACTTTTTCTGCAATTTGAGTTTCCCGCAAAAATACATGAGAGAGCAGGCACATCTTTACTATAGCAAAACGTTACCATTGCTATTCAATTAGCAGAAAAATTAGCAGAAATATTTTTTCCAAGGCCCTATCGATAATTTGTGTAAAGCATTTTCAAAGCAATGCTCAATTAGGATGTTATTTCTAAAGGCCCCCGTTACACTGTACGATATCGTTAACGATATCGCTGAAACGTCACAGGTTTTGAGTAGTTGAAACGACATCGTTAGGACGTCGTTGCGTGTGACACCAAGATACAACTACGATAAATTGTTGGATCGTTGATTGCAGATTTCAGAACATGTTTTCAAATCAAACGATCCTCGATCAGCCAACCTGCTGCATCGTTCTGTGTGACACCGCGATAACGATGTCGTTAATGACTTTGCCTATTCACAACAGTGAACAAGTATCGTTCGCTGGGTTGTGCGAACGATAGCTGCTCGCCATGCGTCATCCACGATATCTACACGTGTGACATCTCACCAACGATGTCAAAAGATGTCCTAACGACCGCACACCAATAAGATCGTTGGTGATATCTTAACAACCTTGAAGCGTGCAACGATACCTTTAGATTAATATACAAACGGTAAAAATTGATTACTTTTTATTTTTAGCAAGATGACAAAAAACAAGTCAAAACAAGTCCTGTAGTCATTAAAAGTTTGTATAACCTATATATATATATATATATATATATATATATACATAAACGGTATATATATATATCTACTATATAATTGTCTAAGGAGTCTGTCTGAAGCCGAAATCGCGTGTCAGACAGAGGCCGCTCATTGGTGGCCGCCGGAGGCGGCCACCAATGAGCGCAGACTATGCAAATAGGCGCGCAAATTCAAAGTTCGAATTTCGCATCAATTTGCAGCCCGCCGACAGCGGTGCGTCAGCGCCACTGTCACCGGGATACACAGGTCCGGCCAACGGTGGCCGCAGCACGTGCGAGCCAGCTGGGAGACGACCGGCGTCAGCCGGGCATCTCCCGGCTGGCGAGCCGCTGACCGGAGCTCAGCGGCGGCTACCTGCGGCACAGAGGTCCGCGGTGAGCACAGTGCTTTTATTCGCGACGGTACGGCGTATCAGAAAATGTAAGCTGGAGCAGGCTGGTGGAGGCTGCAGGAGGGAGTGGGAGATCTCCTGCTCCTGCTCATATAATATGCATAGCCGCTCTCCATCACCATGGTGCTGAAACCGCACCGCGGTGATGGGCTGGGGGTGCGGCGCATATTATATGGTCCTGTGCTCCCCTGTGAGGGCACATGCCCCCCTATGTTAGATTTGGCCCCCATCCTGCTGCCATAGTAAAATAATAAACTCTATGCTTACCTCCTGACTCCTCCTCCAGCGCTGATCTCCCGGTGTCTCTCCGGTCTCCCGACTGCTGCTGTGATCAAACGCAGAGATGATGTCACTCTCTGCTGTGCCGATCATATGACCGCACAGAACCAGGAAGTGGAGGAGCTCTGCTGCATCATCACTGCCCGATCACAGCAGCACGGAGGGAGACCGGGAGATCAGCGCTGGAGGAGGAGGTAAGTATAGAGTTTATTATTTCCCTTTGGCAGCAGCATGGGGGCCATATCTAACACAGGGTGGCATGTGCCACACATAGGAGACGTGTGCCACACATAGGGGACGTGTGCTATGCATAGGGGACATGTGCCATGCATAGGGGATGTGTGCCACACATGGGAACGTGTGCCATGCATAATGGACGTGTGCCATGCATAGGGGATGTATGCCATGGATAGGGGATATGTGCCACACATAGGGGACGTGTGCCATGCATAGGGGATATGTGCCATGCATAATGGACATGTGCCATGCATAATGGACGTGTGCCATGCATAGTGGACGTGTGCCATGCATAATGGATGTGTGCCATGCATAGGGGATGTGTGCCGTGCATAGTGGACGTGTGCCATGCATAATGGATGTGTGCCACACATAATGGATGTGTGCCCGGCATAGGGGATATGTGCCATGCATAGGGGATGTGTGCCATGCATAGGGAATGTGTGCCATGCATAATGGACGTGTGCCATGCAGAGAGGACGTGTGCCATGCATAGGGGACGTGAGCAATGCATTGGGGACATGTGCCACGCATAGGGGATGTGTGCCATGCATAGGGGACGTGTGCCATGCATAATGGATGTGTGCCATGCATAGGGGATGTGTGCCATGCATAGGGGATGTGTGCCATGCATAGGGGATGTGTGCCATGGATAGGGGATGTGTGCCACACATAATGGACGTGTGCCACGCATAGGAGATGTGTGCTACACATAGGGGATGTGTGCCATGCATAGGGGACATGTGCCCTGCATAGGGGATGTGTGCCAAGCATAGGATACGTTTGCCAAGCATAGGGAATGTGTGCCATGCATAGGGGATGTGTGCCACACATAGGTGACATGTGCCACGCATAGGGGACGTGTGCCCTGCATAAGGGATGTGTGCCATGCATAGGGTGCGTGTGCCCTGCATAGGGGACGTGTGCCAAGCATAGGGGACGTGTGCCAAGCATAGAGGACTTATGCCAAGCATAGGGGACGTTTGCCACATATAGGGGATGTGTGCCATGCATAATGGATGTGTGCCATGCATAGGGGACGTTTGCCAAGCAAAGGGGATATGTGCCACGCATAGGGGACATGTGCCAGGCATAGGGGACGTGTGCCATGCATAGGGGATATGTGCCATGCATAATGGACATGTGCCATGCATAATGGACGTGTGCCATGCATAGTGGACGTGTGCCATGCATAGGGGACGTGTGCCATGCATAGGGGATGTGTGCCATGCATAATGTATGTTTGCCATGAATAATGGATGTGTGCCATGCATAGGGGACGTGTGCCATGCATAGGGAACGTGTGCCATGCATAGGGGACGTGTGCCATGCATGGGCACGGCCGCACTGTCCAATGGTCAATATGAGCCTTTATGCTCGGACAGCATGGAAGCAGGGGGAGCCGCAGAGCAGAAAGGGATGGCACGTGCACCATGCAGCTGGCTCCCTGTGTGACGTGCGTCGGCTGCATTAGGTAAAATCACCAGCGGCGGCTGCCAACAGCACCCCCCCGGTCCTCACCTAGGCTCAGGCGGCAGAGAGCCTTGCTGCTGCACCCCTGTGCATAGGGGAAATTAATCTGAAATGCGTACCGGCAAATATGTTTTTTTACAAAAAAAAAGCATGGTGACGCATCAGCGACGCGGGATCGCCGTGACAGAGATGACAGCGCTACACTCACATAGCAGTCGGGAAAGCCGACTTCACTGTCGGCTTTCCCATCCCGCTATTTGAAATGAACAGCGATGTGAAAACAACGCACCAGCGATCCCAGCCAGGTTATATAGGTATCGGTTTCGCTGGTGTGTCGTTATGTGTGACGGGGGCTCTATACTTACAGGACCTCTGATGATGTCACAATCACGGCCGAGCAAGATCACATGACTGTGACATCACCAGAGGTCCTTAAGCTAAACTTACAAAGCACCAGGAGCCAGGTCCTGCAGACCACTTACAACCACACACCCTACACTCACCCTTGCACTCACACTCACCCACCACTCACACTCACCCTGCACTCACATCACACTCAGTCCTGCACTCACGTCACACTCTGCCCTGCACTCACGTCACACTCTGCCCTGCACTCACGTTACACTCTGCCCTGCACTCACGTCACACTCTGCCCTGCACTTACGTCACACTCTGTCCTGCACTCACGTCACACTTACCTTGCACTCACCTCACACTTAGCCTTACACTCACCTTGCACTCACGTTACACTATCTCAAATGCAAAACCGACGTCGCTGATTGTTCGCTGCTGGCTGGGCGCGACCATTCAAAGGTGCGGGATTTCCGTTACATCGAAACAGGCACAGTCCGCCTGGTCTCCCGGCCCCCCTCCGCTCTGTCCCCAGCCCGCTGCTCACCCGCTCCACGCCCCCTCCCGGCCGCCGCTCCATGCTCCATCTGCCCGCCCCTCACCCGCCATTCTTCTTCTTCTTTTCGTGGCATAGACTCCAGAAATTCAAAGACTGTGGGGGTTGGGGTGGCGCTACCAAAGGGGGAGTCATAATGGCCATGAAAAAGGGTAACGCCCACCACATCAGGGCTATGCACTTGGACACACCTACTATAAAGCCCCGGTTAACTCCGCCCCCTGAGGCATTGGAATTGTTGCCGTCTATGCTGGAGGAAGAAGAAGAAGACATGCTAGGGTGAGAGGCGGCTGGACAGAAGCCTGGAGCGGGTGAGAACTGAGGGGGTCACCGCTGCACACTCGCACAACTGCACCGCCGTACACCCACACTGCCGTACACCACACCACCACCGCACACCCACATATTCTAGAATACCTGATGCGTTAGAATCGGGCCACTATCTAGTATCTACTATATAATTGCCGTAGGCACTTCCGTGTCAGACCCCGCAAAAGACCGTGGCTTTGTCACTTTGTGACGTCACCACGTGCGAAGCATTGCCCGCGTAGCGGGCATTGCGACCCCTCGCCGCTGTCACCACACACCCCCAACCCCTGTCACCACACCCCCCCATATGTCCTCACCCCCCCATATGTCCGCACACCCCCCCATATGTCCGCACCCCCCCGCTCCGATCCCGCTCCGGAGCCGCCGCTGTCAGCACATGCTGACACAGTGCTCCGGGGCCTGCCCCTACCCCCTAAGCCCCTACCCCCTAAGCCCGCCTCCTAACCCCGCCGCCGCTATCCCGTAATCGCCGCAGCCCCTAAGCCCCTACCCCCGCCGCCCCTAACCCCTAAGCCCGCCTCCTACCACGCCGCCCCTAAGCCCCTACCCCTTAAGCCCGCAGCCCCTAAGCTCCTACCCGCCGCCGCCCCTACCCCCTGTAAACCCCGCAGCTCCTAAGCCCCTACCCCGCCGCCCCTACCCCCTAAGCCCCCTCTATGGAGCGGAGGCTGCAGGCCCCCCCAGGGACCATGGCCCTGCAGCCTCCGCTCCAGCCCGCGGGGATCAGGGACCGGAGGCGGAGAAGCCACCTCCGATCCCCGCATGTCCACAGACCACGCCCATATGTCAGCACCCCCCCCGCCATATTTCCGCACAGCCCCCCCCACAATGTCCACACAGCCCCCCCCCTACAATGTCCACACAGCCCCCCCACAATGTCCACACAGCCCCCCCCACAATGTCCCACACAGCCCCCCCTACAATGTCCAAACAGCCCCTCCCAACAATGTCCACACAGCCCTCCCTCCCCACAATGTCCACACAGCCCCCCCCCACAATGTTAACACAGCCCCCCCCCACAATGTCCAAACAGCCCCCCCCACAATGTCCAAACAGCCCCCCCCTACAATGTCAACACAGCCCCCCCCACAATGTCCAAACAGCCCCCCCCCACAATGTCCAAACAGCCCCCCCCCACAATGTCCAAACAGCCCCCCCCCTACAATGTCCAAACAGCCCCCCCCACAATGTCCAAACAGCCCCCCCCTACAATGTCCACACAGCCCCCCCCACAATGTCCACACACAGCCCCCCCCACAATGTCAACACAGCCCCCCCCACAATGTCAACACAGCCCCCCCACAATGTCCACACACACCCCCCCCCACAATGTCCACACAGCCCCCCCTACAATGTCCAAACAGCCCCTCCCAACAATGTCAACACAGCCCCCCCACAATGTCAACACAGCCCCCCCACAATGTCCACACAGCCCCCCCCACAATGTCCACACAGCCCCCCCTACAATGTCCAAACAGCCCCTCCCCACAATGTCAACACAGCCCCCCCACAATGTCCAAACAGCCCCCCCTACAATGTCAACACAGCCCCCCCACAATGTCCAAGCAGCCCCCCCCACAATGTCCAAACAGCCCCCCCTACAATGTCCAAACAGCCCCCCCACAATGTCCAAACAGCCCCCCCCTACAATGTCCACACAGCCCCCCCCTACAATGTCCACACAGCCCCCCCCCACAATGTCCACACAGCCCCCCCCACAATGTCCACACAGCACCCCCCCCCCCACAATGTCAACACAGCCCCCCACAATGTCCAAACAGCCCCCCCCACAATGTCCAAACAGCCCCCCCCCTACAATGTCCGAACAGCCCCCCCCTACAATGTCCAAACAGCCCCCCCCCTACAATGTCCACACAGCCCCCCCCCACAATTTCAACACAGCCCCCCCCCACAATGTCCACACAGCCCCCCCTACAATATCCAAACAGCCCCCCCACAATGTCCAAACAGCCCCCCCCTACAATGTCCAAACAGCCCCCCCCACCATGTCCAAACAGCCCCCCCCACAATGTTCAAACAACCCCCACAATGTCCAAACAGCCCCCCCCCACAATGTCCAAACAGCCCCCCCCACAATGTCCAAACAGCCCCCCCCCACAATGTCCAAACAGCCCCCCCCCACAATGTCCACACAGCCTCCCCCCACAATGTCCACACAGCCCCCCCCACAATGTCCAAACAGCCCCCCCCACAATGTCCAAACAGCCCCCCCCACCATGTCCAAACAGCCCCCCCCCACAATGTCCACACAGCCCCCCACCATGTCCAACAGCCCGCCCACAATGTTCAAACAGCCCCCCCCCCACAATGTCCAAACAGCCCCCCCCCACAATGTCCACACAGCCCCCCCCACAATGTCAACACAGTCCCCCCCACAATGTCAACACAGCCCCCCCCACAATGTCCAAACAGCCCCCCCACCATGTCCAAACAGCCCCCCACAATGTTCAAACAACCCCCCCACCATGTCCAAACAGCCCCCCCACAATGTTCAAACAGCCCCCCCCCCACAATGTCTACACAGCCCCCCCACCATGTCCAAACAGCCCCCCCCCACAATGTTCAAACAGCCCCCCCCACAATGTCCGAACAGCCCCACCCCCACAATGTCCGCACAGCCCCCCCAACAATGTCCACACAGCCCCCCCCCACAATTTTCAAACAGCCCCCCCCACAATGTCCGCACAGCCCCCCCCACAATGTCCACACAGCCCCCCCACCATGTCCAAACAGCTCCCCCCCACAATGTTCAAACAGCCACCCCCCACAATGTCCACACAGCCCCCCCACCATGTCCAAACAGCCCCCCCCACAATGTCCAAACAGCCCCCCCCACAATGTCCAAACAGCCCCCCCACCATGTCCAAACAGCCCCCACAATGTTCAAACAACCCCCCCCACAATGTCCGCACAGCCCCCCCCCCACAATGTCCGCACAGCCCCCCCCACAATGTCCACACAGCCCCCCCACCATGTCCAAACAGTCCCCCCCACAATGTTCAAACAGCCCCCCCCCCACAATGTCCACACAGCCCCCCCACAATGTCCAAACAGCCCCACCCCACAATGTCCACACAGCCCCCCCCACAATGTCCAAACAGCCCCCCCTACAATTTCCAAACAGCCCCCCCCCCCCCCCACAATGTCCAAACAGCCTCCCCCGCAATTTCCAAACAGCCCCATCCCCCCCAATGTCCGCACAGCCCCCCCCACAATGTCCGCACAGCCCCCCCACAATGTCCGCACAGCCCCGACGCCGTCGATCACTTACCTGTCTTCATGACATCTGATTCGTCAGGTCCAGTCTTCCATCCGGCCCAGGCGTCCTCTTCCTTCAGCCCGAGCCACGAGTCTTCCATCCGGCCCAGGCGTCCTCTTCCTTCAGCCCGGGCCACGAGTCTTCCATCCGGCCCAGGCATCCTCTTCCTCCGGCCTCGGGGGTCTTCTTTCTTCCTTCAGCGAGCTCCAGGTCCTGGATGTTTTCTCTTCGGTCCGCACCGCTGACTGACGATTAAAGATGGCCGCCGCGAGTTTCTAGAAGCCCCGCCCACAGATCCAAAATGCACCAATCACATTCACATACACACTAACCAATCACATTCAAGGCTCATTCATACATTTTTATCAATGGGAAAAATCAATTCTACTATTTCACTATGGCCAATCACATTCCAGCTTCATTCAGACATCTTTCTCAATGCTAAAAATTCTCTCACTTACTATCACATTAATATACAATCATACACATCACAATAATTACACTATAAAATAAAAATGCTAATAATAATGATATTAATGCTATTAATACTGCTATTAATGCTACTAATAATGCTATTCATGATATTAATAATGTTATTAATGTTATTAATAATGCTATTAATGCTAATAATAATGCTATTAATGCTAATATTAATGCTAATAATGCTATTAATAATGCTATTAATGCTATAATAATGCTATTAAGCTATTAATATGTTATTAATGCTATTAAATGCTATTAATGCTATAATATTGCATTAATGCTTTATGCTAATAACTAATGCTATTAATGCTATATTAATGCTATTAATCATATTATGTATTAATGCTATTAATAATGCTATTAATGTCATAATAATGCTATTAATGCTATTAATGCTAATATAATGCTATAATCTAATCTAATAATAATGCATTTTATGCTATTAATGTATTAATGCTTTTTTAATTCTAATAATATGCTATTTAATGCTATTATCAAAATGCTATTATGCTATAATAATCTATTAGCTATTATAATGCTTTTATGCTAATAATGCTATTAATGCATTAATGCAATTATTATGTATATAATTCTATTAATATTATAGCTAATATAATGCTGTTAATGCTAATAATTTGCTATTAATGGTAATATTAATGCTATTAAGGGCTAATAATATGCTATTAATGCTATTATTAATGCTATTAATGCTAATACTAATGTATAATGCTATTAATTATGTATTAATGCTATTATTTATGCTATTAATGCTATTATTATGCTATTAATGCTATTAATAATGCTATTCTTGCAATTAATCATTGCTATTAATGCTATTAATAATGCTATTAATGCTATTAATTATGCTATTAATGCTATTAATGCTAATATTAATGCTATTAATGGTAATATTAATGCTATTAATGCTATTACTGCTAATAATAATTCTATAAATGCTACTAATTATGCTATTAATGCTAATATTAATGCTAATAATGCTAATAATAATGCTATTAATGCTATTATTAATACTATTAAGGCTAATAATCATGCTATTAAGGCTATTAATAATGCTATTAATGCTATTATTAATGCTAATACTGCTATTAATAATGCTATTAAGGCTAATAATAATGCTATCAATGCTAATAATTATGCTATTAATGGTAATATTAATGCTAATAATGCTAATAATAATGCTAATAATGCTATTATTAATGCTATTAAGGCTAATAATCATGCTACTCATGCTATTAATAATGCTATTAATGTTATTAATGCTAATATTAATGCTATTAATTCTATTATCAATGCTATTAATGCTATTAATAATGCTATTAATGCTAATAATAATGCTATTACTGCTAATAATTATGCTATTAATGCTAATATTAATGCTAATAATGCTAATAATAATCCTATTAATGCTATTAATAATGCTATTAAGGCTAATAATCATGCTATTTATGCTATTCAAAATGCTATTAATGCTACTAATATTGCTATTAATGCTCTTTATGCTAATACTAATGCTATTAATGTGATTATTTATGCTATTAATTCTATTATTTATGCTATTAATGGTATTAATAATGCTATTAAGTTATTAATAATGTTATTAATGCTATTAATGCTAATATTAATGCTATTAATGCTATTAAGGCTAATAATCATGCTATTAATGCTATTAATAATGCTATTAAAAGCTATTTTTAATTCTATTAATGCTATTAATAATGTTATTAATGCTAATAATGCTATTACTCCTCATAATAATGCTATTAACGCTATTATTAATGCTATTTATGGTAATAATGCTATTAATACTAATAATAATACTATTATTAGTACTAAATTATTGCTATTAATAATGCTATTAATGCTAATAATAAATGCTGTTAATGCTAATAATTAATGCTATTAATGGTAATAATAATGCTATTAATGCAAATAATATTGCTATTAATGCTATTATTAATGCTATTAATGCTAATACTAATGCTATTAATGCTATTATTTATGCTATTAATGCTATCATTTATGCTAATTAATGCTATTAATTATGCTATTAATGCTATTAATAATGCTATTCTTGCAATTAATAATGCTATAATGCTATTAATAATGCTATTAATGCTATTAATTATGCTATTAATGCTATTAATGCTAATATTAATGCTATTAATGGTAATATTAATGCTATTAATGCTATTACTGCTAATAATAATTCTATAAATGCTACTAATTAAAGCTATTAATGCTAATATTAATGCTAATAATGCTAATAATAATGCTATTAATGCTATTATTAATACTATTAAGGCTAATAATCATGCTATTAAGGCTATTAATAATGCTATTAATGCTATTATTAATGCTAATACTGCTATTAATAATGCTATTAAGGCTAATAATAATGCTATCAATGCATAATAATTATGCTATTAATGGTAATATTAATGCTAATAATGCTAATAAATAATGCTAATAATGCTATTATTAATGCTATTAAGGCTAATAATCATGCTACTCATGCTATTAATAATGCTATTAATGTTATTAATGCTAATATTAATGCTATTAATTTCTATTATTAATGCTATTAATGCTATTAATAATGCTATTAATGCTAATAATAATGCTATTACTGCTAATAATTATGCTATTAATGCTAATAAATTTAATGCTAATAATGCTAATAATAAATCCTATTAATGCTATTAATAATGCTATTAAAGGCTAATAATCATGCTATTTATGCTATTCAAAATGCTATTAATGCTACTAATATTGCTATTAATGCTCTTTATGCTAATACTAATGCTATTAATGTGATTATTATGCTATTAATTCTATTATTTATGCTATTAATGGTAATTAATAATGCTATTAATGTTATTAATAATGTTATTAATGCTATTAATGCTAATATTAATGCTATTAATTATAAGGCTAATAATCATGCTATTAATGCTATTAATAATGCTATTAATGCTATTTTTAATTCTATTAATGCTATTAATAATGTTATTAATGCTAATAATGCTATTACTCCTCATAATAATGCTATTAACGCTATTATTAATGCTATTTATGGTAATAATGCTATTAATACTAATAATAATACTATTATTAGTACTATTATTGCTATTAATAATGCTATTAATGCTAATAATAATGCTGTTAATGCTAATAATTATGCTATTAATGGTAATAATAATGCTATTAATGCAAATAATATTGCTATTAATGCTATTATTAATGCTATTAATGCTAATACTAATGCTATTAATGCTATTATTTATGCTATTAATGCTATCATTTATGCTATTAATGCTATTATTAATGCTATTAATGCACATACTAATGCTATCAATGCTATTCATAATGCTATTACTCCTATT
Organism: Allobates femoralis; assembly: GCA_033576535.1. Lineage (NCBI taxonomy): Eukaryota > Metazoa > Chordata > Amphibia > Anura > Aromobatidae > Allobates > Allobates femoralis. Next base: position 166,680,291 of record JARQOC010000001.1, on the reverse strand, counting down.
AATACTGCTCTTAATGCTATTAATACTGCTATTAATGCTATTAATACTGTTATTAATGCTCATAATACTGCTAATAATGCTATTAATACTGCTATTACTGCTAATAATAATGCTATTGCTAATATTATTGCTATTGATGATGCGATTATTATTTAAAAATCTTTTAAAAAACAATAAATATATTCTAGACACCCGATGCATTTGTATCAGGCTAACAGCTATAACTACTATAATCAAATTAATGCACGTTCTAGAATCCCGATGCATTTGCATCGGGCTCACAGCTAGTACTATATAATTGCCTAATCGTGTCTGTCTGTTGCCGAAATCGCATGCCAGCCCTCATTGGTTGCCGCCAGCCGCGTATGCAAAACAGTCGCGCGAATTCAAAACTTGAGCCAAGCTGAAACCTGGCGACAGCACTCTGAGTCAGAGTCGCACTCTGTAGAGCGGTCATGTGACAGGGCAGGCTGAGGTGACATCACATAGCCTGCCCTGTCACATGACCGCTGCACAGGCTTCAGCACCCGGCATCACTCAAGCCAGCCACGGGTGAGAACAGAGGGGGGTGAGAGGGATCCTGCCCCCCCCCTCAATCCTGCCCCACTCGCTCCATCCTGCCCCAACGCCTCCATCCTTCCCCCCCGGCTCCATCCTTCCTCGCTCACTCCATCATGCCCCGCTCACTCCATCCTTCACTCCCCGGCTCCATCCTGCCCCCTGACTCCATCCTGCCCCGCTCGCTCCATCCTGCCCCCAGCCTCCATCCTGCCCCCCCAGCTCCATCCTGCCCCCCCAGCTCCATCCTACCCTGCTCGCTCCATCCTGCCCCCCGCCTCCATCCTGCCCCCCTGCCACTATCCTGCCCCCCGCCACCATCCTGGCCCCCCGGCTCCATCCTGCCCCCCTGCCACCAACCTGCCCCCCTGCTCCATCCTGCCGCCTGGCTCCATCCTGCCCCGCTTGCTCCATCCTGCCACTCCCGCCTCCATTCTGCCCCCCTGCCTCCATCCTGCCCCAACCCACCACCATCCTGCCACGCTCGCTCCATCCTGCCCCGCTCGATTTATTCTGCCCCACTCGCTCCATCCTACCCCTACCTCCATCCTAACCCCCATCTCATCCTGCCCCTGCCACAATCCTGCCCCACTGGCTCCATCCTGCTCCCCCGGCTCCATCCTGCCCTGGTTCACACCAGGCAGCCCCGGATCACACAAACCGTGGTGTGAAGCCAGCCTTAAAAACTAAGTATGTGTATGTGCAAGAAGAGATTGATAAAGAATTTCTAGGAAATATATTTGAAATGTTTTCAACAAGAAATCACACGAGGAAAGTTGGCAAATTTGAAAATGAAGTCACCTCATTACAATCAATAATAATTTCTAATCCTCATAATCGTCATAGAAGTAAAATATAAAGCTGTACAATCAAAAATCAGAGACTTAAAAGTGCCAATGATGAGAGGGAAGACATTATATTGTAAGTGCTTGCAACAAATTGCAGTAACAGCTTAATGTGGCGAAACAGGATAAACTAATTATCAATCTACCTGTACTGGGAAAGAGTTTCAGCTACTACAAGAACATTTTGTTCTTAAATGGCAAATATTACACAGCATTTGCATCCATTCTTATCTGTGCTTATAAAACACAATGTTTGGAATTAGGCTGGGGTCACACTTGAGCCTTGAATCCGTTAAAACCATCAGTTTTTCCAAGTTGAACATTTTGAAAAATTGATCCGTTAACAGATCCATAGACTCCAATGCAAAAAACGCAGTGTCAAAGTGCACTGCTAAAAACGCTATGTGTTTTTGCATCAACATAAAAAAATGATGCTAGCAGCGTTTTTTGGTGCTGTAGCAAAAACGCATGCATTTTTTTTAACATGGGACCCTATGGGAAACACATTCTTTAACGCATGGTACATATAGGGCCAATGCTTTAATGCATGCATTAACACTAGCATTAAATTTGCATCAAAATGACAACAGAAAAAACAGCAAGCAGTAACGGAGACTTCTAAAAAACTGACTCCCAATTGTGACCTTAGCCTTGGAATAAAATTCCAATAGTGAAAAAATATGCATAGTAGTGAGGCAATGCTAATGAATCTCCAAATAAGCTCATAGCTAAGGGGAAATAACATGCAAAGAATATTTGAACGCGCCATCTTCTGGGGCGGCTGCGGGCTGCAATTTGCAGCGGGGGGGTGCCCAGAAAGCTTGGGCCTCCCTGCGCTGCGGATTCCAGCCCCCAGCTGCTTAGCTGTACCTGGCTAGACATAGAAATTGCGCGGAGCCCCACGCATTTTTTTTTTTTATTATTTCATGAAATTCATGAAATAATAAAAAAAAAAGGGCTCCCCTATATTCTTGTGTCCGGCCAGGTACAAATAGGCACCTGGGGGTTGGGGGCAGCCCGTCGCTGCCTGCTGGATCCAGCTGGTTGCAGAAATACGGCGAAGCCCACGTCATTTTTTTTCTGAAAAATCAATAAAACAATCCTAAAAAAGGGACTGCATCTTTATTAACCCCTAGCCCATGGTCCAGGGGTTAATAAAGATGCAGTCCCTTTTATTTACATTGTTTTATGGATTTGTCAGAAAAAAATTTGACGTGGGCTTCGCCGTATTACTGGAACCAGCCGGATCCAGCAGGCAGCAACGGGCTGCCCCCAACCCCCAGGTGCCTATTAAAAAAATGCGTGGGGCTCCACGCAATTTCTATGTCTAGCCAGGTACAGCTAAGCAGCTGGGGGCTGGAATCCGGAGCGCAGGGAGGCCCAAGCTTTCTGGGCACCCCCCACTGCAAATTTCAGCCCGCAGCCGCCCCAGAAGATGGCGCGTTCATTGAAGTGCCATCCTCTGGCGCTGAACCCGCTCTTCCAGCGGCCCTGGTGGCGGTGCATGCTGGGTAATAAAGGGGTTAATACCAGCTTTGTTATACAAGCTGGTATTAAGCCCGAGATTCTTAATGTCAGGCCAGGTTTGACCCGGCCACTAAGAATCTCCAATAAAGGGTTAAAAAAAACACAACACAGAGAGAAATTTTTATTAGAAATAAAAAAAAAAGCCATTAGGGACTCCATCTTTAATTAAAAAAATCCTCTTCCGTCCGACGTAGTCCAAAACGTGATGTCCTCTCTGCTACATCCCTGTGCATAGATATAGATGTCTATGCACAGGGAATGAGCAGACTGAGAACAATCTCAGCTCTGCTACATCATCTCTGTGCACAGGGAGAGCAGGCGGGCTCTAGGACCCTGGAGCTGCGGCAGCCTGCAGGACCCGAGCCCGACACAGAGCAGACAGCTTGACTCGTTACTGTGCGAGTTTCCCTGCGATTACTTGCACAGTAATGAGTCCAATGCAAGTCAATGGTAATCCTAGTTTTGTCAGAGTCTCTGACAAAACTAGGATTGCCATTGATTTGCATTGGACTCGTTACTGTGCGAGTAATCTCTGGGAAACTCGCAGAGTACTGAGTCCTGCGAGTCCCTTACTACTCGCCGAGTAACGAGTCCTAGCGAGTAGACTCGCCCATCCCTACTTGTCCACTAACCGATTTAGCTTCCTGTAAATCGGTGTGTGCACATTGCTGAACAGGAGCTAACTTTTTTTATTTAGCCTTGTGTCACCTACTAGCAACAGCAGCATACCACCATAGTGTCCTGTGTCCCCCAGTGAAGGCTCTGAGAAAAAAAATTTAGGGTGAGCACTCAAAGTCTTCTTTTTGTCAATGCTTCGTCAATTACTGAATCAGGAAAATACATTGATGACGATTTTGCAGATTTAATTGCATATGATAAGTTCAACTGTATATTAAAGAGACCTTTAAGTCTAAGACTTAAAGGGACACTGTCACCAGGTTTTTGTCAACTCATCTGACAGCAGCATAATGTAGAAATAGAGACCCTGATTCCAGCGATGTGTCACTTACTGAGCTGCTTGCTGTAATTTTAATATAATTACTATTTTCCTGCTTCATATTTAGCAGTAAGTAAATGTGCTGGACTATTTGATTAGTCCTATCATGTTAATCTCCAACTGATTAAACAATGATTTTATTAAAACTACCCTGAGCAGCCCAGTAGGTGACACACTATGCTGCTGTCAGATGAGATGGCGAAAACCTGGCGACAGTGTCCCTTTAAAGTTTAAGTTTAAGACCTTCACTCCTTAAGCGTCATTTAGCATAGCCACTTTAATCAAGTAATTAATAGTACGTAAGTATATATATATATATATATATATATACACACAGTATATATATATATATATATATATATATATATATATATATATATATATGTAGTGTAAATGACATGCTGAATGCTTTACTTCACCCATGAGAAAGACTTAGTAGCAATATGCATGGTGTCCTCTGCCTGTAAAAGAGCTTCCTGGCGGATGTCAGCGCCTTCATAGTCACCACACAAACGCACCTGTCAGACCACAGCCAACTTCTTCTGTACATGAAATCTACAGAGAAACCATCCACTCAGAGGCCACAGCAGAGCGGTCTCTTCAGCCGGCTTCCATCCTATAAATGGTCCAAAATGTCGGCACTAAAGTATAAAGAAGCTTCCAGCAGCCCTGAAATACAGCGGATGCTCCACCATTTCTACCACTACGAGTACAAGCCGAACCCAGAGGGAGTGAGCCAAGCTGCAAAGGACCTCAACAATATATTCCATGCAATGGCCAGACTGTCCGACCTTAAAAAAGTCAACTACAAGAGACCCAAAGAAACACAGGTCAATGGTTGGTTTGACAGAGAATGTAAAGGCGTACGGAAGACCCTGAGAACAGCCTCCAACAAGAAACACAGAGACCCCAACCACCCGGGCCTGAGCGAAGCCTATGACTCCATACAAAGGCAATACAAAACCATCCTCAGGAGGAAGAAGCAGAGTTACATCTCTACCAAGCTTAACCAACTCCAAGATGCCCTCCAAGACAACTCCTTCTGGGAACTATGGAACCACATGGGCACAAAAAAGAAAAACAACACCTATATCCAAAATGGCAACATCTGGTTCCAGTACTTCAGAGACCTCTATAAAGACATCCCAAAGGAAGAACTAAGCCAAGAACAGGAAAACATAATGGCAAAACTAAAAACAATGGAGGAAAAAATCAAAAACTTCCAAAACCCGGTGGATACACCTATAACACTACAGGAAGTAGCCGAGAGGATCTCTTCCATAAGGTGTAGAAAAGCCGGTGGCCTGGATGGGATCCTACCAGAAATGCTGAAGAAAGCCCACCAGAAATACAGGCTGCAATGGTCAAACTGTTCAATTTTGTGCTGAGGGCCGGCTACTTCCCCCGTACCTGGAACCAAGGCCTCATTACACCCATCCACAAGAGTGGGGACAGGTATGACCCAGTCAACTACCGGGGGATATGTGTCAGCAGAAACCTGGGAAAACTGTTCAACAGACATTCTGAACAAGAGGATCTTCACCTTCCTCACCGAGCACAACGTCCTCAGCAAGAGCCAAGCAGGGTTCATGCCGAACCACCGCACCACTGTCCACATCTACACCCTGCAAAGCCTCATTCAGAGATACGTCCACAATACAAAGAATGGGAAGTTATACACCTGCTTTGTGGACTTTAAAAAGGCCTTTGATTCAGTGTGGCACCCGGGCTTATTCCTGAAACTGCTGGAGAGCGGAATAGGAGGAAAGACCTACGATGTCATCAAAAGCTCCTGCACCGAGAACCTCTGCAGTGTGAGTGTGAACGGCAAAAGAACGGATTATTTCCAACAGAGCCGTGGAGTCAGACAAGGCTGCAGCCTAAGTCCAACGCTCTTTAATATCTATATCAATGAGCTGGCTACCGCCCTGGAATCCTCCACCGCACCAGGTCTCACCCTCCATGACGCTCAGGTGAAATTCCTGCTGTATGCTGATGACCTGCTGCTGCTGTCACCAACCGAGAAAGCCCTCCAAGACAACCTGAAAATCCTAGAGAAATTCAGTTACACCTGGGCCCTACCGGTCAATCTAAAGAAAACCAACATCATGGTGTTCCAGAGGAGAAGGAGAAGATCAGACCAGCACCCATCATTTGTCCTCAACAACTGCGACCTCACAGGAACAGATAAATATACCTACCTGGGCCTAGAGATTCACCGGTCAGGGAGCTTCAAACAAGCCATAGAGACCCTGAAAGACAAGGCTTGCAAAACCTTCTATGCCATCCGAAGGAAACTCTACCATCTGAAGCCACCAGTGAGGGTCTGGCTAAAAATTCTCGACTACATCATCGCCCCAATCCTCCTGTATGGCAGCGAAGTCTGGGGTCCTCACACCTACCCAGACTGGTCAAGGTGGGACTCCAGCCCAACAGAAATATTCCACCTGGAATTCTGTAAGCATCTTCTCCAGGTCCACCGGAGCACCTCCAACAGTGCCTGTCGGGCAGAGCTGGGCAGATTCCCTCTACACCTAACGGTTCTAAAGAGGGCGCTGTCATTCCGAGCTCACCTACATAGGAGCAATCCAAGCTCCCATCACCATAAAGCCCAGATACATATAGGTGAAACAGAAAAACCAGGACCCTCGGAACAGCCCAGCCAAGCCCAACACAACCAGAACACCAATCACAGCCTGACAAAAGCCGGAATCAGGAAGATGGTAGACGAAGGCCAAGAGAGGTATGTCAGTGACTGGAAGAACGATATTTTCAGCTCACAGAAACTGACCATGTACTGGAGCCTACAGAGAGACTACAAACTGGCCCCATATCTGGAGAAACTCCAGGATCCCAGAGACCGCAAGATCCTGAGCCGATATAGACTCAGTGCCCACAGTCTGGCCATCGAGTCGGCCGACACAGGCAGAGATACAAGCCCAAGGAGGAAAGACTGTGCCAACACTGTGATCAGGAGGCCCTGGAGGACGAAACCCACTTCCTGCTACACTGTTCCAAATACTCAGCAGTGAGGGACACTCACTTCAGGAAACTCTCGCATCTCTTCCCGGATTTCATCACCATGAAGGAGGAAGAAAAAACATCTATCCTGCCGGGAGAAGAAGAGAGAGCAGTGGAGATAGCAGTGCGGTATGTGAGCGAATGCCATAGACTGCGAGAAAAAGAGCTATGATGCCATGGACTCTATAGCCTCCACTTTGGATCCACCTTTCTTAAGCCATGGACTATAGCCCCCACCCTGGACTTGCCCCATCCACCTTCCCTATGCCATGGACTACAGCCCCCCCATCCTGGATCCATCCCATCCACCTTCCCTACAGCTCCTACCCAACATCCCCACAGTCCCTATCTCTATTCCCTTTATACAATTGCTTTGGCAAAACTGAGATGTATTTGGTCCTGCCAATAAAGCTTCTTTGAATCTTGAATCTTGAATCTTGAATCTATTATTCCTGTGCCATTATATACATTATCTGTCACACAGGTATTCTTACAATTCTTACAATCTAACCCAATATAACTAAAAATATGAGTTTTTACGTTCAGACAATCATACAATATCACATTTGATTGTTCATTGAGCTTTTGTTTTTTTTTTGTTTTTTGCCTATAGCCCTGTGATCATGCTATTATGTCAGATACTTAGTAATGTGTTACATTTTCCTAAGGAAAAGCTGGTTGTTATCTTAATGTGGGTTCATCAGACTTTGCATAGCTCATTGGCTTTTTAATTGTTATCTTTTCTGTATTTATGCAATACAATTATGTTTGATATGGTGATCCCATTGGATTTGAAAACTTCTTTCCTTTTTTACTCTTCTTTTAGTATTTGCTAATTATGCACTAGGTTGAGCAAAAATAGTTAGTGAAGCCCTCCTTGTCAGCAACGTTTTTTTAGCATATCTAATAACATGACAGAGGGGATCTAGAGATCTGTGGAGATCTAATAATAGATATTACCCAGAATTCAAAAATAATACAAAATTTAAATATTCTTATGAGGCTGAAAAGTTTGGGACAGGAGGCTCGTAGTTAGTCTATAGATCACAGTCCATACTTAGAACATGAAACTCGGACAAGTGTAAAAGGCCTATGGGTAAAACTAAGTAGATTCTTGATAAAAGGACTGGGTGTCAGAAATTACTATTACAATAATTAAAGAGTTGGTTACCATCATTGCAATACAGATTGCTATTAATTTTCCGGATGCCTATTGTTACTAAAGAAAAATGAACCTACATCTTCTTCATCCTAAATGCACATCTGAATTTCTAACAGTAACCAAGGAAATAGTGCCAGGCTGCATTATAGCTAATGGGAAGGTGACATAAAAAATTCAACAATTGCAAAAATGTAAAGTATTAATGTTTAGATTTGTTTTTACAATATTATCATATTTTTTAATGGAGTAAAATATGAAAAATAATGTAAAAAGTTTTATATGTTCCATTTTGCAACACAAGGGAGTGCAGCTGCTGAAATTTGGCATGAAAACCTAGTGTACAGCTGGCATGGATTATGACTGCTGAAAATGTGGGCTGGATTTGCTCAATGTGTGTGATGTCTCCTCCAACATGCAGGCAACGTTTTTCGGAGCAGTTTTAAAAACGCAGATGGGCTGCTATAATGGGAGCCTATCCGGCTACCGCAAGGCACATGTGAATGCCTGCGGTTGCCGGATGCTTTGTTCATCCCTGCTCCTGTGAGGATGAACAAAGGGTTAACCTGTTAAATGTATGTGGGCAACAAGTCTCTAGGGAATGTCCACCCTCCCTAGAGACATGTTGTCCAAAAACTGTGGCATGTTAATGGTTAATGTCTATTATAACATTATCGCTGCTATTGTCGGCTTTATAAACTTCGCTGTAAGGAGAATTATCTACTATATAATTGTCTAATGTTGTCTGTCTGTCACGGAAATCACGCGCCAGACAGAGGCCGCTCAATGGTCCCCGCCGGAGACTATGCAAATAGGCATGCAAATTCAAAGTCAGAATTTCACGCCAATTTGCAGCCCGGCGACAGCGGGGATACATGGTCGCCAGGATACATGGTCCGGCCGACGGTGGCCGCAGCGGTGGCCCTCCTCACAGCCCTCCTGCCTCTCTTGCCTCCCTCCGCTCCTCGCGGCACCCGCGGCCCCCCTCCCTCTGCCCCCCCGCTCCTCGCGGCCCCCCCGCTCCCCCTGCCTCCCCTCTCCGCTCCTCCACGGTGATAATACAAATAAAAAAAACCTCAGTGAGAATACTCACCCATCCGCCGGCTCGCTCCACACCCGCCTTCTAGCCCCACATGGCTTGAGGACCTGTCGTTGCCTGGGAAACCGATCAGCTGATCGGTTTCCAAGGCAACGACAGGTCCTGCCCTGGGAGCTAGAAGATGGAGGTGGAGCGAGCGGGCGGACGGGTGAGTATGCTCACTGAGGTTTTTTTTATTTTTATTGGTTTAGGACAGTGATGGCGAACTCCAGGCCTCGAGTGCCACACACAGTCCAGGTTTTCAGGATTTCCTTAGAGTTTGACAGTTGGTAATTTGATTGCCAACTGTCAAATGCAATGGAAATCCTGAAAACCTGGACTGTGTGTGGCACTCGAGGCCTGGAGTTCGCCATCACTGGTTTAGGAACACATGAATACAAAATGTGTATGAAGGCACATGAGATTACTACATCCAAATCTGGATGTGGTAATCGCAATGGGCCTTCCAAGTGTGACCCTAGCCTAAGTAGATAAAATTGATAGTTTCCAAAGCAGACTTTTAGGGGCCCTTTACACATGGCTACATTTGTAGCTTGTCACCAGGTAACTTACTGGTTGCAGTGAAATCATGGAGACAAGGTTCTATCTTGTTGCTGTGTACAAATGGAATCATGTATCCATGATTTCACTGCAACCTGTAAGTTACCTGGTGACAAGCTACAAATGTAGCCGTGTGTAAAGGTACCCTTAGACCTATTTGCAGGTCAAGAAAAGTCCTTGAATACTTGTAACCAAAACAGAGTATTTACTAATCCTGAGTGGACCTGCATGTTTGCAATTTTAAGTCTCATTTTAAGTTTATATAACGATTTAGCCTACAAGTAATATGTTCACTCAAGTTTAAAATACCAATTACATTAAATGTTCCAGGAGATATTGCATAATTCAAATCAAGCTAGTCACCAAAAGTCAAGAGTGTAATTTGAAATGTATTTTCTTTTACATAAGTGGCTTTAAAAAGCTTGTTTTAAGGGCAAAGTTAATCTGATGTGACACTTGGTTTTAGAAATTGTACTTTAAATACAGGAAGATTACTTTAATAATAATATATTGGGAGGAAGTCTGTGTTAGGGGAGTTCTACATCATTAAAAAAGACAGAAATATTCATAGCTTTTTACCAACTTCAATTTATCATTAAGAAAATGTGTAAGCATTTTTCAACCATTCATCAAAGACACAGTCATAATATATTTATATATATATATATATATATATATATATATATATATATATATGTATATATATACTAGCTGTACTATCCGGCTACGCCTGGGTTAATAAATAACTGCTGTTAGCTATAACAAAATACAATTTGAATATGTCATATTAATGACCTGTAGGAAAATAGAAGCTGAGCTGTGATTGGTTGCTATATAAATCTCCAGCCAACAGTAAACCCTCCCCCCAGCCGGGCAGTATATATTACCTCACACATGCACATAAAAGACAGCTCATGTGACTGACATCTGCCTTATTTCCCTATATATTCCAGGGGGCAATGCATCATGGATTTCACTGTGTTTGAGCGCTTTAGCCAGCTGCCCGCAGTGTTTTCCTTGACTGGTCTCTCTCAGATCAGTGAATGCTTTGTAATGTTGGTCTACCAGGCATTGCTCCACCTAGCCAGAATCCTACTCCACACTGATGAGGGGCAATACCCCGAAACAGCTGTCTGTGGATTGATACCTGGCTCTGTTGATTCCCTTGTCATACCCTTAACTCGTAACTGAGTGGGATATTGACTAAAAGGCCACTTAATATGGTGGTTATGGTGGTCTCCGCAAAGATTTCACCCCAGGGCTAGGTCCTTCCCTGGAGGGATATCTGGCTAGTCCGTATTTGAGACTCTTAATCAAGGCTCCACGGACTCCATTTGCATATTCAAATTTCCAGGGGGCAATGCAACATGGATTTCACTGTGTTTGAGCCTTCAGCCAGCTGCCCACAGTGTTTTCCTTGATGGTCTCCCTGAGATCAGTGAATGCTTTGTGATGTTAATTCCCTATATGGTACATGTGTTGCACATTGGCTGTTTTTACTCAGATGTTTATTTTTGGAAATTAAAGATACCAGACTATGAGGCGAGTTGCGTGAGGTGACTTGTGCACATCTGTGTCTGTCTGTGTGGTGTGTGTGTCCCTGGGGTGTGTGTGTGTCCCTGGGGGGTGTGTCCCAATGGTGTGTGTGTGTCCCTGTGGGGGGGGCCTGTGGTGTGTGTCCTTTTGGTGGGGAGGGGTGTCCATGTGGTGTGTGCCCTTTGGGGGGGAGAGGTGTCTCTGTGGTGTGTGTCCATCCCTATGTGGTCTATGTGTACCTGTGGGGTGTGTGTGTCTCTGTGTCCCTGTGGGGTGCATATGTGTGTATGTCCCTGTGGTGTGTGTTACTGTGGGGTGAGTGCATGTGTCCCTATAGGGTGTATATGTGTGTGTGTCCCTGTGGGGGGGTGCCTGCGTGGTGTGTGTCTCTGTGTTGTGTGAGTCTCTTTGTGGTGTGTGTTTGTGTTCGGGTGTGTGGTGGGCTCCACTTTAGCTCTTACTCTACGTGTGCATATGGTGTGTATACATGTCCCCGTGCGTGGTAAATATTCCATGTCGGGGGCCCACCTTAGTGACTATATGCTGGTATATGCTGTTAGTCTTTGGTGCTGTCATTAAACCCCTCTCATTCACAACTGTCAACTTGTAACTGTCACTTTCTCTCCATTATGTAGATAGGGCCAAAGTTGTTTGGTGAATTGGAAAGCACAGGGATATAATTTCGCCTCACAACATAGACTATGACGCTCTCGGGGTCCTGATGTGTGACTATGCAAAATTTTGTGGCTGTAGTTGTGACAGTTTAGATGCCAATCCCTGACATACATACACAAATTCAGCTTTATATATTAGACTAGCTGTACTATCCGGCTAAACCCGGTTAATAACTGATGTTAGCTATAACAAAATAGAATTTGAATATGTCATATTAATGACCTGTAGGAAAGTAGAAGCTGAGCTGTGATTGGTTGCTATAGGCAGCCTGAAAAATCTCCAGCCAACAGTAAACCCTCCCCCCGGCCGGGCAGTATATGTTACCTCACACATACACATAATAGACAGGTCATGTGACTGACATCTGCCTTAATTCCCTATATGGCACATGTGTTGCACATTGGCTGTTTTTAATCAGATGTTTATGCTTGGAAATTAAAGATAGCACACATATGAGGCGAGTTGTGTGGAGCGATTTGTGCACATCTGTGTCTTCTGTGTAGTGTGTGTATCCCTGTGGTGTGTGTGTGTCCTGTGGGGTGAGTGCATGTGTCCCTATAGGGTGTGTATGTGTGTGTGTCCCTGTGGGGTGAGGTATGTGTGGTGTGTATGTGTCTCTGTGTTGTGTGTGTCTCTTTGTGGTGTGTGTGTGTCCCTGTGGAGGAAGTGCATGTGTCCCTATAGGGTGTGTGTGTGTCCCTGTGGGGGGGTCTGTGTGGTGTGTGTGCGTCTTTGTGTTGTGTCTCTTTGTGGTGTGTGTGTCCCTTTTGGGTGAGTGCATGTGTCGCTATAGGGTGTGTGTGTGTCTTTGGGGTGTGTGTGTCTCTTTGGATACTCACCACCACCCGAACACACACACCACAATGTTGGGGCTGCACCTTAGCAACTATACACTTGCTGTTACTCTTTGTGTGCGTGTGGTGTGTATACATGTCCCCGTACGTGGTGAAGATCCCATGTTGGGGCCCCACCTTAGTGACTATATGATGGTATATGCTGTTAGTCTTTGGCGCTGTCATTAAGCCCTTCTCATTTACAACTGTCAACTGGTAACTGTCACTTTTTCCCCATTATGTAGGTAGGGGCAAAATTGTTTGGTGAACTGGAACACGCAGGGTTAAAATGTCACCTCACAACATAGCCTATGACGCTCTCGGGGTCCAGATGTGTGACTGTGCAAAATTTTGTGGCTGTAGTTGCGATGGTGTAGATGCCAATCCCGGACTAACACACACACACACACACACACATACACACATTCAGCTTTATATATTAGATATATATACCGTATATACTCGTGTATAAGCCGACCCATGTATAAGCTGACCCCCCTACTTTTGCCCCAAAACCTGGGAAAACCTATTGACTCATGTATAAGCTGAGGGTGGACCCCAGCACAGGTATACAGCCCCCAGCAGTGTGGTATACAGCCCCCCCAGTGGTATGCAGGCCTCCCCAGTGGTAGTATAAAGCAGCCTTCCCAGTGGTATATACAGGCCCCAGCAGTATATACAGGTTCCAGCAGTATTACAGCAGCCTCCCCAGTGGTATACACAGGCCCCAGCAGTATATACAGCAGCCCCAGTGGTATACAGACCCCAGCAGTATATACAGCAGCCCCAGTGGTATATACAGCAGCCCCAGTGGTATACAACAGCTCCAGTGGTATACAGCAGCCCCAGCAGTATATACAGCAGCCCCAGTGGTATATACAGCAGCCCCAGTGGTATATAGCACCCCAGCAGTATATACAGCAGCCCCAGTGGTATACAGGCCCCAGCAGTATATACAGCAGCCCCAGTGGTATACAGGCCCCAGCAGTATATACAGCAGCCCCAGTGGTGTACAGCAGCCCCAGCAGTATATACAGCAGGCCCAGTGGTATACAGCAGCCGCAGCAGTATATACAGCAGCCCCAGTGGTATATACAGCAGCCCCAGTGGTATATACAGCAGCCCAGTGGTATACAACAGCTCCAGTGGTATACAGCAGCCCCCAGCAGTATATACAGCAGCCCCAGTGGTATATACAGCAGCCCCAGTGGTATATAGCACCCCAGCAGTATATACAGCAGCCCCAGTGGTATACAGGCCCAGCAGTATACAGCAGCCCCAGTGGTATATACAGAAGCCCCAGTGGTATATACAGCAGCCCAGTGGTGTACAGCAGCACCAGCAGTATATAGAGCAGGCCCAGTGGTATACAGCAGCCGCAGCAGTATATACAGCAGCCCCAGTGGTATATACAGCAGCCCCAGTGGTACACAGCAGCCCCAGCGGTATACAGCCCCCCCCATCAGTGGTATACAGGGCATACAGTGCCCCCCCCTTGCTGCTGTACACCTGTAAAGCAATAGATCATTATACTTATCCCTGTTTCCGCCGCCGCCGCCGCTCTCTGACACTGCGCTTCTCCGGGTCTTCATGCTCACTCCTCCGGCGCACAGGAAATGACGTCATTGCCTGCACCGCCGGAGGAGGAAGCATGAAGACCCGGAGGAGCACGGTCTCAGAGAGCGGCGGCGGCGACAGGGATAAGTATAATGCTCTATTGCTTTACAGGCGTGCGGCAGCAAGGGGGGGCCCTGTATGCCCTGTATACCACTGATGGGGGGGGGCGCTGTATACCGTATATGATCTGTGTATAAGCCGAGGGGGGGACTTTTCAGCCCATCTTTTGGCTGAAAAACTCGGCTTATACACAAGTATATACGGTATTATATACCATATGAAAATATATATACGTGTGTGTCTTTGATGAATGGTTGAAAAATGCTTACACATTTCCTTGATGAGAAATTGAAGATAGATAGATAGATAGATAGATAGATAGATAGATAGATAGATAGATAGATAGATATACGAGTATACACTGTATGCAGAATTATTAGGAAAATGAGTATTTTGATCACATGATAATTTTTATACATGTTGTCCTACTCCAAGCTGTATAGGCTTGAGAGCCAACTACCAATTAAGTAAATCAACTGATGTGCATCTCTGTAATGAGAAGGGGTATGGTGTAATGACATCAACACCCTATATAAGGTGTACTGCCTTTCCTTAGGCAAAATGGGTCAGAAGAGAGATTTGAGGGGCTCTGAAAAGTTTAAACTTGTGAGTTGTCTTGTAGAGGGATGCAGCAGTCTTGAAATTGGCAAACGTTTGAAGCGTGATCACCGAACAATGAAGCGTTTCATGGCAAATAGCCAACAGGGTTGCAAGAAGCGTGTTGGGCAAAAAGGTGCAAAATAACTGCCCATGAATTGAGGAAAATCAAGCGTGAAGCTGCCAAGATGCCATTTGCCACCAGTTTTGCCATATTTCAGAGCTGAAACGTTACTGGAGTATCAAAAAGCACAAGGAGTGCGATACTCAGGGACATGGCCAAGCTAAGGAAGGCTGAAAAACGACCACCTTGGAACAAGAAACATAAGATAAATTGTCAATACTGGGCCAAGAAATATCTTAAGACTGATTTTTCAAAGGTTTTAAGAACTGATGAAATGAGAGTGACTCTTGATGAGCCAGATGGATGGGCCAGAGGCTGGATCAGTAAAGGGCAGAGAGCTCCACTCGACTCAGACGCCAACAAGGTGGAGGTGGGGTACTGGTATAGGCTGGTATCATCAAAGATGAACTTGTAGGACCTTTTTGGATTGAGGATGGAGTGAAGCTCAACTCCCAGACCTACTGCCAGCTTCTAGAAGACAACTTTTTCAAGCAATGGTACAGGAAGAAGTCAGTATCATTAAAAAAAAATATGATTTTCATGCAGAACAATGCTTCATCACATGCATCCAACTTCTCCACAGCGTGGCTGGCCAGTAAAGCTCTAAAAGAAGAAAAAATAATGACATGGCCCCCTTGTTCACCTGATCTGAACCCCATAGAGAACCTGTGGTCCCTCCTAAAATGTGAGATCTACTGGGAGGGAAAACAGAACACCTCTCGGAACAGTGTCTGGGAGGCTGTGGTGGCTGCTGCACGAAATGTTAATCATAAACAGATCAAGCAACTGACAGACAGAATCTATGGATAGAAGGCTGTTGAGTGCCATTACAAAGAAAGGTGGCTATATTGGTCACTAATTTTTTTTGTGTTTTGTTTTTGCATGTCAGAAATGTTTTTTTCTAAATTTTGTGCAGTTATATTAGTTTACCTGGTGAAAATAAACAAGTGAGATGGGAATATATTTGGTTTCTATTAAGTTGCCTAATAATTCTGCACAGTAATATTTACCTGCACAAACAGATATCCTCCTAAGATATCCAAATCTAAAAAAAAAAACACTCCAACTTCCAAGCTTTGATATTTATGAGTCTTTTGGGTTGATTGACGTTGGTAGAGAGGCTTCTTGCAATTTTTGCAAAACACGTATAATTAAATACCCTGGTATTGACACTGTTTTTTATCAACACTTGCTTTTTACTTTTATTCTTTACAGCAGAGTATTTTTACACATTTGTTTTACTGCTTTTTTGTGATCTAGTTTTCTGGTGGTGTGAACACAACCTTACAGACTGTTCACTTTGTGCATGGCTCATTTATAAATGTTTAATTAGGTTTGCAAGGTAAGGGTTTGTCCCCACCCCTTCCTTTGTGAGCCAGGTACATAACAAGCCATTTCTGCACCGTGTCCATATTGGACTCTGGCCTGTCTGCATCCTGCATCTATAAGTAAAATGTACACATGATCTGGTTTTAAATACATTAGATAGGGACTGCTCTAATATGGGTTACCTTGATGTTGGCAGAGCGGCTTTGTACATTTATTGCAAAAAACATATATTAACTAAATACCCTGTTATTGACAGTTTTTTATCAGCACTTGCTTTTTACTATTATCCATTACAGCAGAGAATTTTACACATTTGTTTTACTGCTTTTTTGTGATCTAGTTTTCTGGTGGTGTGAACACAGCTTTACAGACCTGTTCATTTTGTGCATGGCCCATTTGTAAATGTCTAATATTAGACATTTACAAATCAGCCATGCACAATAGTAAAAAGCATGTGCTGATAAAAAAAAACGGTGTCAATAACAGGGTATTAAGTTAATAAGTTTTTGCAAAAAATGTATGAAGCCGCTCTACCAACATCAAGGTAACCCATATTAGAGCATATATATATTAGACATATTCAAATGAGCCATGCACAAAGTGTACAGATCTGTAAGGCCATGTTTACACCACCAGAAAACTAGATCACAAAAAAGCAGTACAACAAACGTGTAAAATATCCAATAATATTATCGCCTTATCGTGTCTGTCTGTCTGCCTCTCTGTAATGGAAATACAGTAGGGCGCGACCAATCAGTGACGCGGGAAGAGAAAGACAGGATTAGCCGCAGATAGCCCCACCTACTACTCCCTGGCAGCTCAGCGGCGGAGTCCAGGCATCGCAGGAGCCAAAATGGCAGAGCTGTGGAGCGTTGTTCGTGCTGCCAAAACTCCAGGAGGTGATTGTAGAGGTTCCGGGGAGAATGGAGGGGGCCCACCTGTCAGCGGTGAGCATCCCCGGAGCGTGCGTGGGGCGGCGGACAGGCTGAGGGGCCGGAGCCTGCTGCACCATGGCTCAGTCACAGGAAGCTCATAGCCACCAAGTGCGGAAGCAGGGAGGCAGGAGAGGGACTGGAGCCTGGAGGAGAGAAAGGAGCAGGGGGGCAGGAGGGGGACAGGAGCCTTGAGGAGAGAGGGGGGCAGGCGGGGGACTGGAGCCTGGAGGAGAAATGGGGAGCAGCAAAGGGACTGGAGCCTGGAGGAGTGGCAGGAGCAGGGAGGCAGGAGGAGACTGGAGCCTGAAAGAGAGAGGGGGAGCAGGAGTGGGACTGGAGCCTGGAGGAGAGGGGGGAGCAGGGGAGCAGGAGGGAGACTAGAGTCTGGAGGAGAGAGGGGGAATGGGACAGGAGGGGGACTGGG
This sequence comes from Allobates femoralis, assembly GCA_033576535.1. Lineage (NCBI taxonomy): Eukaryota > Metazoa > Chordata > Amphibia > Anura > Aromobatidae > Allobates > Allobates femoralis. The sequence continues at coordinate 166,662,415 of JARQOC010000001.1, read as the reverse complement.
GCCTGGAGGAGAAAGGAGGAGCAGAAGGGGGACATGAGCCTGGAGGAGAGAGGGGGAACAGAGGAGCAGGAGGAGGAGGAGGAGGACTGGAACCTGGAGGAGAGAGGGGGAGCAGGAGGGGGACAGGAGCCTGGAGGAAGGGGGGAGCAGGGGGGCAGGAGGGGGACTGGAGCTTAGAGGAGAGAGGGGGAGCAGGGGGGCAGGAGTGGGACTGGAGCCTGGAGGAGAGAGGGGGAACAGGGGGGCAGGAGGAGGAGGGGGACTGGAGCCTGGAGGAGAGGGGGAGTAGGGGGGGACTGGAGCCTGGAGGAGAGAGGGGGAACAGGGGAGCAGGAGGGGGACTGGAGCCTGGACTAGAGAGGGGGAGCAGGGGGGCAGGAGTGGGACTGGAGCCTGGAAGATAAAGGGGGAACAGGGGGGCAGGAGGGGGACTGGAGCCTGGAGGAGAGGGGAGCAGGGGGCAGGAGGAGGACTGGAGCCTGGAGTAGAGAGGGGGCATGGGGCATGAGGGGGGAGCAGGGGGGAAGGAGGGGGACTGGAGCCACTTCATCCCACTGTTCATCCCTAACTGCTCGCGCTCACCCCCCAATGCCCCACTCACCCCCAGTCCCCCCGCTCACACCCCAGTGCCCCCACATCATGATCTCACCACCCACTCATCTAGTATATACACATATATATATCTATATATATATATATATATATATATATATATATATATATATATACGGAGTAATGGACTCCATCTGAGGGAAGATGGCTTTGGCTGTTGAAATGTGTTGTGGCGTATAGAGAGATTCAATAAAACGTTTTGTGCTTTGTACTTTGGATAATATCGCTCCTATTTGCCATATTGCTCTGAAACCAACAATTTCCTTCTTAATCTGTGCATACACTCCCCCATGTGGGTGTCAAGGGTGTGTCAGGAAGCACGGATGAGATTGTAGAGGCCACTCGCAGAAGGTCTCAGCATTTGGCCAAACAGTCCAAATCCTAAAAAAGTTTCTGTTGCTTTAAGAGGCATTTCCCTTTTAGTGAAAGATGGAGGTCACTAGGACCCAGCTGATCCCTTACCTTGAGCTGTCTATATATTCCCCTTGACTCCCAGAATGCACTGCAGGTGATAGCTTGTCAGGTGTTTGGACAAACAGCAGTGTATCCTGGAGTTCTGTTGAATTTCTGTGTGGATCTTCTCAAGGTAAGTGTTTCTTCCCTTCCCTCTTTGTTTGTTTCCCTGGTGTTTATCTTTAGTTGGTAGCCGGGCTGACTAGTGTTCACCCACTCTGATCTCTATTTAGTAGCAGTTCAGGGTCAGTCAGGGAATAGGTATCCTGGTGGCGACAGTTGCAGAAACTGTATAGGGACATTGAAGGAGCCATGTGCCAGAGCTAGTTTATCTTGGGGGTCACCATCTCCCCTTTTTGCCCTTAGCATCAGGGTCTCCTTTCCCTCCCTGATGTCGTCCAGCACTGGGTGTCTCCCCACACCCAGTGTGACAGTGGGCAAGTGGTTTGGAGCTGCTCTTGGCTTTCCTCAATACCCCACATACTAAAGGACCTGAGGTAACATTGACAAGCAAGCCCATTACAGTTACGTGAGCGCCACCTGGAGCTTCTGCACACCATGCCATTCCTGGAGCGCTTTCCTCACTTACATGCTGAAACTGGGGCTGTACAAGGGTGCACAACTGCCTTAGGTGAGTGACCAATTGGTATCTAATCTTGACCCCCTAGACCACCAGGTCCTTTTCATTTGCACTCCTTGTATTGTACAATGTACAATAGATTAAAGATTAATGTAGGCATTATAAAAGCCAATGTAAGTAATTCAAATATCTATCCATCTGCAAAGACTTTCTCATATGCGTATCTATGAAATATAGATGAAAGAATCTATTGTATGTGGATTGAATTGATGTCAGACTTTAGAATATCTGCAGTGTAATGTGCTGTATAATTAGTCAGGGATCTAATAGCAGATGGGAGCACAAACAGAATGAAACCAAATTTAAAGGTCAACGAGTCTATATCACATATGGCAGATAATACGTGAAATGCAGAAAATGAAATAATTCAACAAACTGGTAACAACTGAAAGTCTTTTGAAATAGTTCTAGAATGATAACATAAGTAAGAAAGTCTGTAGGAATCATTTTCACAGGGGAAATCCAATGAAGAGAAACAGTCCAAAATAATAAACACGCAGAGGCCTGGGAATGGGAATCCACAGAATAACAAGTCCAATACTTATTAGTGCAGTGCAGTTTTTAAAAGAGTCCCAAATGTTCATAGAGCTGCATCTGCCCAGTATACAATAGTTCAGTAAGTACTGGCAGGGGACAATGGGCTTGATGAAACAGAAGCAGAGTCAGGGAACTTAACACAGGGAGCAGAAGTCAGGAGTGAAGTTGGAGGCAGGTGAAATTGCTAATGCCTATTAGTAGTTGCTTGAGAAGCAGGAGCAGATCAGCAGGAGGTGTAGCAAATAAGTAAAGCAACAGGTAGCCAGGAATTCAAAGTTAGTGCTCAAGCATGGCTAGACAGTAGGGTGAGGTTTATAAAGGTAGAGAGGAGACTCACATGAATAAGAACAAAGCAGAGGACACCATCTTTAAAAGGGGCAAGACACACAGAATGCCAATAGAAGATCCAAGGTTCTAACATACAAGTTCTGGCAAATTTGAACAATTTGCAGTTCAAATCTCCCAAATTGATAAAAAAATTTTGACACCAATTTACACATCACAGATTGAATCAGCTACAGAGGACTCAGGTGATCTATGGTGCAACCATATGGGCTTTAAGATAGTATTATGCATCTATCGGATCCAATTGTATAGCAAACTAGTCAGGATGAGCTATCAGACCCTGAAAAAGCCTAAGTAGGGAATGCAGCAGTTATTTTAGTGTATTTCAGGATAGTAATAGTATGTCAGGGGTCAAACCTCAGCAATAGTGATACAAACGTAATATCTAAAACATTGGCCAAATATATTAGGAGGTAATATGTTGCCCAATTGAAACACTGAAGTTTATTAATGCAGTAGTCTGTGAATACTATAGTTTTCAATTGACAGCAGGAAAGAAAGTGAAAGACGAGGTACCATCAGTAGCAATGTAAGTCTCAGTGTGATTACTTCTGTGATATAGTGTGGCTCGCATTTGAATTACATTTTTCCTGCTCATATTGGAAAGCAGCAAAGTAAGCACATTATTTTTTGTTTGAAATAAATTAAATCAGTCAGTCACAGAAGGTATACTTGCTTGTCACAAGTAACTTCATTCAGTTTTTGCATTTTTTGTGCAATACTTTTTGTAAAGTGGAAAAAATTGTATTTTAATAATATCAAAGAAAATGTGACAAAATACAGACATTTAAATGTTAATCTCACAAACTGTGCATTATCACAATCATTTATTTTTCTGCATACCAATGCTTTGTACATCATAGGTCATCCCTCTGCCTTTGATGAAAGCTCGCAAACCAACCCAGCACATGATGGCTGACTTAAGCAGCCAACACAATCCTCTAACAGGCGCTGGTGAATCAGATATCCATCAGCAATTCTGATGCCAATCCCTGACGGTAGGGAGACAAATCGTTCTTCACTCCCATTAGCAGCTCTATGGTTTGATCTCGAGGTGAAGATTGGTTATCATGATAGCCTGGGGTCAGCTTTGACCCAGCATTTACAGGAGATGATGATTTCTGCTGTATAAGGCAGTGCTGATGGACCCCTCTCTTCAGCCAAGCGATCGATTGATCACAGCTTCAAGTCCCCTAAGGGGACAAGTAAAAACCATAGAAAGTAAAAATAAAAATATGAATATGAATAAATAAAATACAAAAGTTCACATCACCTCCCTTTTTTCCCATTGAAAATAATACAATAAAAAAACTCATATATTGGTATTGCTGTGTTCAGAAATGTCTGTTAAAGTATAAAATGAATTAACCCAATCAGTAAACAGGCTACGGGGAAAAAAAATCAAAATACCATTTTTTTGCCCATCTCCTTTGCCACACTTTGCTATCAATTAGGTATTGCACCATAACTAGATAGGTTAGTTGCTGCTGTAGGCCTGGGGGGATACCGTGATTGATCAAACCCGTTGATGGATATGTGATACTTTTAATCTAGAGATAGGCCTAGCGCTAACTGTCAGGAACTGGCAATATAATAAAGGGACACTGGTATTGAGTTGATCCTTATACGAGATGTTTATTCAGTAACGTCATATTTAAATCCACTGTATAAAAAATTATTAAAAAAGATTATGAAATAAAAACAAATATATCTTAAAAATGCACATATCTTAGAACTAGTAGTATAAGACTAAGGATTGTTTAATATTGTTTAATATGCTCTATATGATTTGTGTTACCACGATGGTCGGGGCTCAGAGCTGTGTATGAATCTCCATGTAGAGGGAGGCCTCACTTCATTTGTGGTCTGGAGATTTATAATATGGGAAATATAGATGTGAGTATATGTAGTCCAACAATATATCTATGTCTGCAAATTGTTGGTTACCTTACCTTTAAAGGTACCGTCACACGCCGCGGTCTCGCCTGGAAATCTGAAAGGCGATGTGTTGCCCCGATGCAATCGCCATGAAATTGCCTCACGGTTGCGGCATGTGATTAGGTGATTTCGCAGCGATAAATCGCCCATCGGCCGTCGCCTGATTCCTGAACAGTGCTCAGTAATCAGGCGCAATCATTAAGGCGATATTTCCGTGTTGTGGCGTGTGACAGGGCGATAGTGATGGAAAGAGCATTATCTATGATTTCCCGTAGGCGTGCCTCAGCATGCTGTAGTCTGTGCCCCATCTGAGATGATTGCTGTGGGCTACTGTGTTCCCATTGGCTGTCAGTTAACACCGCGCCATATTTGAAGAGCTGTCCGTTCAGCACCACACACATCTTCTGCTACACAACTGTCCACGTCATGTATTAGCCAGCCTTCCAGAGCAGGCTGACCAATCGTAACGCTGTTGCATTGTCCAATGAGCATGTGTGGGGCGCTGTGTAAACCACTGTGGCACGCCTATATCCTCGCTGCGCTGAAAATGTATGCCCACATTGCCTTTGAGATTGCGACGTGTGAAGTGGCGATGGAATTAGGCAATATTGGTTCCGCTGTAGGTGAGGCGATTTCCGGAGCGACACATCGCCTTAGCTTCACTGCGAAATTGCGACGTGTGATGCCGCCATCAACGATCTGAGGCGACCACGAATAACGTGAGCACACACGTTAGATCGCCACACATCGCCAGCCAAGGTTGCGGCGTGTGACGGTACCTTAAGAGGTGGTGCTGGTGCTAGGTGGTGAATTGAAAATATATATATGTGTCCCAGCAGAGCTTAGGATTCCTTGTGGTTGAATATTTGATTTCCTGGGTTTGCAAATTATTTAAAATGTGACCGTAATGTACTTATGTTGTGGCTTAGTTCTTGAAAATTCAATAAATTGGTTTAAAATAGTGCTAACTGGTGAGCATGCTGGTTACCTTCTGAGGGTCCTAGGTGTTGTTGTTCTTAGTAGTGCATTGGTCTGTTGCATTACTTATTAATTCTTGGTGTTTGGTTGCATCTGGTAGATAGGGGTGATCTAAAAAAATAAGTATAAACCTAGAACCATTTACAGAACATTGTACACCAGGGACTTAAATATGTATTTGTATTACTTGATTTGTGCTTTTGAAAGGTCCTCTTCAGGCATGTGGGTGCGGTGTGCTGATATTACTGTTCTACCAGCCACATTACCCTGGTCCTGCCTCTTTGATCAGGTTGTATGGTAAATTCTTATCTGCTTTCTCCTGGGTATGTGTGATATCGTGGTTCCCCAGTAACTATATCTGTTAAGGTACCGTCACACGCGGCAATTTTGCAAGCAATTTCACTGGCAATTTGCTGGTTGCAATGAAATCATGGATACATTGTTCTGTTTTGTTGCCGTGTAGAAATGGAACAATGTGTCCATGATTTCACTGCAACCTGCAAATTGCCAGTGAAATTGCTTGCAAAATTGCCGTGTGTGACGGTACCTTTAGTGAAAATCCAAGAAAGTTGTCAAAACTTCTTATATTAAATAGGTAAGGTGTGTATGCTCCAATATTACCTGATATTTATGCAGGCCGGCTTATATGCAAGGAGAGGAGATACTTCAGTTGTGGCTGTCCTTGTTAGTTGTTTTGTGGTTTGGCTGCATATTCAATAAGACAGTATAATTGATTTGCATTTAACAAGTGTGTTGTATCAGTTAAGTGAGATTTAGATGATAATTAGTCTTGTAATGGTGAAATCCTGTTTGTATATTGTCTCCTACAGACGGTTTTGTGACACCCTGCCGTGCTAGTTTGTTGGAAGCTAAGTAACAACAGCTAACGGATATCGTGATCAAGTTCTTAAGTACTTCATGACCTAGGACGTTCAGGTTCATGACCTAGGATGTACAAACGAAGAAAGAAAAAAGAAATGTGTATAATCGACTGAGATCCAAGAATTCAAATAGGTCAAAATATTTAAGGAAACAATTCAATCTTTAAAGGGACTCTGTCAAGTCATTTTCATTATGATAATAATGTTACCCTTGAATAGTGCCTGGGCAGACCTTTTAAAAACATATAAAATCCTTAATGTACCCTGTGTAGTTTTCTTGCTATAGGCATCTTCACATCCTGCAGGCAGCTGCTGCATTAGTCGTCTCCGTTACTTTACCCAAGGATTAGTCCAGCTAGTTGATTTATAATGCACTTTTTCTCAGGCAGCTCTCTCCACCCTCCTCTCTGTGCTCTACCTGTCAGGTTTCACTTTCATTATTCTGATGAGCAGACGGAGGGAGGGAGCTATTACAGGCACACATGTGCCTTACCTAATCTAGATAAGGTGTCTACTCCATTTGTTTCTGTAAGCAGAACTGTCCTGTCTGCTGTCCTGTGACTGATTCTGTGTTTTATTTGACCTCTTATTTTGCTAAAAATCAAAGAGAACACAGAGGAGGATACAGACCCATCCTCCAATATGAGTGATTTCTACTTATCTCCTGTGCAGTGCTGTGAATATATGACATGAATATTCATCCTATGGGAAATGGACAGCAGAGAAGAAAATTATCACTCACTGTGATTGACATATGGAATGAATCTTGTTATTTGTTATTTACATGACCCACCCCAGGGCCGTGGGGTACTCGGTCCCGAAGTTGATTCACGGGGGTTGTCAAGGGGGCCTGTGCCCAGTCCCGTGGCCCTGGTGGTCGCTGAAAAGAGGCAGTAAAAATAAAACTCTATCAGGTCTTTCTGGCCTGGGTAGTCACCAGGGAACTGGGATGATTCACTCAGGACTCTCGGTGGTATGCCTGCCATTGCCTACTGGCCCCTTCACTCGCTATCTTCTCCTCACAACCGCGCCTCCATGCGCAGAGCCTTTAGCCAGCTCCCATGGGTCTTTGGTGGGCGACTCCCCTTATGGTCCCCCTGACCCTAGTTCGTGAGCCTTTTCGAGGTATACATCGGGTCATTTGGCCACAACTTCTTGCAGAAGCTCGGGGCCTCCAGTTTAACGGCTCAGGGAAGACCTCCCGCACTGTGTCCAGAGTCGGTTCTCTGTATAGGACCAGACCCTTCTGGTTGGTAGTGCCAGGTCCAGATTTGGGCACACCATAACACCTGGTGCCCCTAGGTCCCTTTCCTGTCATGACAACCTTCCACAGCATCGTCCTCCACTCGTCTCTCTCTCCAACTCCTCTCCAACTAACTAACTTCCAACCCACCCATACACTTTTCTACCTTGTGACTCCTCCCACGGGACTGGGTCTTCCCTACAGCGGATTCACCCATGGTCCCTTACTCTATGGTATGTAAGAATGGGTGTTGTGAGGGTCCCTTGTTTACCATCCCAGTTCCCTTCATCACAGGAATACCACACACTCTTATTTGGGAGCAGTAACCCCTCCATGGCGTCCCGACCAGTGGGGCGCCACATACACAGGATAGGAGGGAAATATATATAACAGAACTACATCAATAGAACGAGCTTGAGGTAGGAATTAGAAAATGATAGCAGTTACATGTGGAATTTGACCTGACAGACTCCCTTTAATTATATACAAAAAAGCAACGCTCAAAGACACACATTAAAAATATTTAAAAAGTGCACAGCCACAACAAGAATCCCACAGCTGGGTAAGTATAATACCATATATACTCGTGTGTAAGCCGACCCGTGTATAAGCCGACCCCCCTACTTTTGCCCCCAAAAGCTGGTAAAAGTTATTGATCGCGTATAAGCCTAGGGTAGGAAATGCAGCAGACCCCCATCCTATTATATAGCCCCCCGTCACTGGTATATAGCACCCCTCAGTAATGGTATACAGGCCCCTCAGCAGTGGTATTATACAGGCCCCTGTGCAGTGGTATACAGGCCCCTGTGCAGTAGTATACAGGCCCCTGTGCAGTGATATACAGGCCCCTGTGCAGTGGTATACAGGCCCCTGTGCAGTGGTATACAGGCCCCTGTGCAGTGGTATAAGGCAGCTGTGTAGTAGTATACAGGCCCCTTGCAGTGATACAGCCGTGCGTAGTATACAGGCCCCTGTGCAGTGGTATACAGGCCCCTGTGCAGTGTATAAGGCCCTGTGCGAGTATACAGGCCCCTGTGCAGTGGTATACAGGCCCCTGTGCATTGGTATACAGGCCCCTATGCAGATGTATACAGTCCCCTGTGCAGTGGTATACAGGCCCCTATGCAGAAGTATACAGACCCCTGTGCAGTGGTATACAGGCCCCTTTGCAGAAGTATACAGGCCCCCAGTGGTATACAGGCACCTATGCAGAAGTATACAGGCCCCCAGTGGTGGTATACTGGCCCCCAGCAGTAATACACAGCCCCCCTCCTTATTATGTGTCCCCTAGACTGCGGCACCTGTCAAAATAAAAACATTTTATACATCACCTTTCCGGCGCAGCTCCTCCGGTCCCGGCTTCTTCTTCCTGCTTGTGCCGGCTTCTAGTGATGTGACCGGGCGCAGGAGATGACGTCATCTCTTGCGCCTGGTCACATGACACCGGCACAAGCAGGAAGAAGCCGGGACCCGGAGGAGCGGCGCCGGAAAGGTGATGTATGAAAGGTTTGTTATTTTAACAGGTGCCGCAGCCTAGGGGACACATAATAAGGAGGGGGGCTGTGTACCACTGCTGGGGGCCAGTGTAGTGCAATATGCACTGCATCCCTCCGCCGCTGATGGACGGGGGGATGCCGTACATATTCATTACACTAATGAGGCGGCCCCACGTGACCGCCCGTGGTCACTGCGGCCCCCTCCTGCCTCCTCCAGCCACCAGGTCACAGCCCCCCCCACAGCAAAAACCGAGTGACTCGCGTATAAGCCGAGGGGGGGACTTTTCAGCCCAAAAATTGGCTTATATGCTAGTATATACGGTATACTGAATTATAAACAGCTAACATGCTATAAAAATGCATATAGTACAAAAAATCCACCTATGAATAAGAGTAAGAGGAGGGATTCCTCCTTAAACCCTGATGAGCCACGGCAAAGCAAAAGATACGCAATTGGGTTTATGCCTATTTTGCCAATTTTAAGTAGAAATAATATCAATATAAGGTGACCTTATTTGACCTTGGCTTGTTATGACATTAAAGGATACATCATGCTTGTGTTGCAGGGGTCCAGACCAGGTGGGTGAGGGAGTGCATTCTCTCTCCCAGCCTCCTAAATTCTTTTGATCACTCTTCATCACAGACTTTAAGGGCTTACACAGCCAGAGCATCGGCCCTTGTTGTGACAGCAGGATCTTAGCTGTAACTTACACTGGGCTCCCACCGGAGTTTCTGTATATTTACATCATTTTACAGGAACCCCTTCTCAAACCACGATGTAAATTTACATCAAACGCCATGAAGGGGGTTAAATATTATTACTTCTTTAAATTGTTTTCTTTTGTTTAAATAGGAGAGCATCCTATAGTCTGACATTTGTTATTCTCCAAAAATATGGTAATTATTTTGCATGTTCACATAACACACTAATTTTTAATTTTTATACCCTTTATGCAAGTGCTCTAATCCTTACATTAAAACTAAAAATGTTAACAAATGTAATTTTTGTATATGAAAACAATATTTAGACTTTCTGAGATGGTTTGGTCTTTTGATTGTCAGAAAGCAGCTCACACTTTGGGAACTCATTTCTTTTCTACTTTAGAGAGCTGTGGCATCATGATGTGTGTCTGGGGCATGTAGATTTTATTGGGGTGTAATTTATGCTCAATTTGCAGCTTGAGTGGAAAGAAAATGTAATATTGAGAGATTAATCCTTTGCTGTTGCACCCAAGCCACAAGCTTAGAAATGTGTAAAGGACAAGTACTCGTATATTAGATGGATCCGATATAAAATCTGGTACCTGAAAATGCATTCCATGATTTAATGCAAATAAACTGGCAAAGGCAATATAACTTCCCACACTCTTGACCCTAATGCTATAAATTCACATAGTATGATTGATTGCAAGTTTAATGTATTTTATGTCTTTAAATCACTTGAATGAAAGAGTTAATCATGTGCAAAGTGAAGACAGCGAGCTCTTAAAAAGGAGTCATATTAAGAAAATATATCTATAAACAGATTGCCATTAGTACTCCCTTTAGAATGAACAGATTGTTCATCTTTATGAAGTCGGGATATTATGATCACAGCTGTCCAACAGTAAGCAATACTGAAATCAAATAGTAAATCTCTCAACACCAAAATTTGCTGCAGATAAATAGAGCTGGAATGGGCTGGTTCTACCATAGTAGCCTTTCACAGAAACAATGTACTTCCTATTTACACCTGACATGCTCCAAGCTGATCTTAAGAACTTATATATCATCGGGATAACAAATATTGGTTTATTCTTATTATAAAAACGTCAAGCTAGATAACACTGTACGGCCAAAAACAGTTTACGGAGCTCTAAAACTCCTAAAGATGGCGCATTTTTCATCTTCAATAAAAGAAAGTTTTGAGCAGTAATTTTAGCTATTCTATTTTTGAATATGTGCCATATATGAGGTTCAGATCCTTGTAGGCCTGCATATCGCAAATGAGCTTTAAATGTCAAGATTTTGTGCTGCGGAGCAAAATATACAGCAAGTATGTAATCTCTAAAATACCAAAAGCATTTCCAAACAAACACAACCATTTTTAACTGGCTCCATTGTAATCTTTTTGTAAAATGATGTGTTAAGCCTACACCATTTACACAAAAGTCATGTTACTAAAATAAAATGAGTCATTTCTTATTAATTTTTACATGCTCAGCACGAACATAGGAGTCAAAATGCCAAATTGTCGATAGTTTTTTTTGTAATCTGCAGTGTATTGTTTACATCACAAAATGCATACCAATAGTAATAGGCCTATGGTGAATACCTGTAAAAAAAGAAAGTCATAGATTACCGTATGTCTCACATTTCGTTGCTTGAATGATGATGGGAGTGTAGGTGTATCACGGTCCGCGCTGCTTCAGGCTCAAAAAATCACCAATGAGTCAGAAATTCATCAAACAGATTTTCATCCTTTTATTCTCCTTCCTCCAACGCGTTTCGGCGCCCCACCTGGCACCTTCCTCAGGGATATTCTCCAGGTGGGGCGCCGAAACGCGTTGGAGGAAGGAGAATAAAAGGATGAAAATCTGTTTGATGAATTTCTGACTCATTGGTGAGTTTTTTGAGCCTGAAGCAGCGCGGACCGTGATACACCTACACTCCCATCATCATTCTGGATATCCCCACTGGTCAGTGGTTGGTGGAGGTCCTGCAGCAGCTTTGAGTATCTTACGCCTTCAAACCAGTTGTGGGGTTCACAACTGTACCAGGTGAGTGGCTCCATAACACCACTCTGACATATTGCAGTGTCACTAGTGATAGGGCACTATTGCGCCTCTTGTGTCTCTTGTACAGTGTTTGATGTGAGTAATCAACCAGCGTGGCAGTGGAGCATTTTTCCTGGTATCATTGTTCCTTTGTTGTGATAGCTTGATGGAAACATTTACCATGGTCATCACGAACCATACCACAGTTAAAAGGAAAGAAAAAATCATGAATCAAGTCATATAATTCTTCCTGTGTTTCTTTATGTGAAGTTGATGATTCACCACAGTGAAAATCTTGATCACTGCATCATTGGTGGAACTAGAGTCTGTGGGGCCCTGGTGCAGCTGCAGTTGCTGTTGAGGAGCGGGGGAAGGTGTGCTAGTAGTTGTTGTTGAGGTACGGGGGGGCACCAGATGTAGCAGAGGACCGTGGGGGGGGGTGCTGGCAGATGTAGCTGAGGACCGGGGGGGTTGATGTTGCCAGATGTCGGTGAGGAGCAGGGGGGCGCGCCAGCTATCAGTTATCGGTGAAGTGGCTCCTACCTGCGCCGCACCACGCATTGCAAGTCTGGGAGCCGGGGCGGCAGAGGAGAGGAGGGGTGGGATCAACCAAGGGAAGCAGGAAGCTTCCCTCTGTTAACCTCCTCTTCCTCCTCTCATCTGACACAAGGTCATGGGGGGTGGCTGCAGGGGCCCCTACAGGTGCTTGAGGGGCCCCCTAGCCAGTCGGGGCCCTGGTGCAGCTGAACCAGCTGCACCACTCTAGGTCCGCCCCTGCACTGCATACTAATGGACCAAGAGAAGATCAGGTCATTTCACCCTCATCCTCATCCACTAATTCAAGAGCATATTCTGCTGGAAGTTCTGGAGTAGGAAGTCTGTCACCATGTGGAACTGGTCTCAATGCAGACGGAATGTTGTGGCACACTATTCTTGACTTTTGCATTGTAATCCTGATAGAAAAATGAGGAACTAAGCAGAAGTAACAGTCATTTGTGTGGTTGCTTGGCTCTCCTCCCACCAAGGGGACTGCAAACAGCATTAATGTGCCTTTTCCATTCAACCACCATGAAAGCTGTGTTGCACATGTAGCCCAGTAACGCTTGTCCTCATCTATCTTGTATCCGAAGAAAAGATAATATGTCTTCTTGACTTGAGAAGTGATACTTTTCTTCTGGTTGGCAAATGTCACTTCCCCACAAATATAGCAAAAATTGTCAACGGTATTAACACACTTTGGAGGTATTAGTGTTCTGTATTTTAACTAAATGGTTAAAACAACATCAGTTTTATGTAACAGTAGCTTAAACTGTATCCCACGAAGTCTGAACTGTTTTAAATGCTCAACCTTTCTGAATGGGCTTTGTATAGTACATTGCTGACATCAGCTTATTTCAACAGGAGCCTGGCAGTAATACTGTATTGTACCAGAAAATGATGCAATAAACTCTAGATGATGTGTGCATGATGGTATTATGCAAAGTGATGCAATGTTACACTATTCTAGGCTTATTTAGGATGTTGTTACAGTCATACTGGATAAACCTACATGCAGGGCGGCATTAGGGGGGCAGACTGGGCAGTTGCCCAGGGCCCCCACTCTCTCAGGGGCCCCCAAAGGAGCTGAACTGAAAATAGCAATAAAACAGTAAAAAAAAAATACAAAATACACATATTTGGTATCGCTGCATTCGTAAGAATGTAAGCTATCAATATATGAAGTAAATTAATCCAATTGGTAAATGGCGTAACAGGAAAAAAAGAAAAACTCCATTATTATGTTTTTTGGGCCACCACGTTGTTACAATACAATGCAATAAAAGGCGATAAAAATGTTGTATCTGACTCAAAATGGTATCAGTAAAAATGTCAGCTCAGGGCATATAAAGTAAGCCCTCACATAGCCCTATATCTTCAAAAATCTAAACATCATGGGTCTCAGAAACTGGCGAAAAAAGCAAATTTTTATTTTTATTATTATTATTTTTTTTTACAAATTTCTGGGTTTTTTTATGATTGAAATAAAAAAACGTTCAGTATCTTCTTATTCTGACCTAGATAATCAACTTATGAAGTCACTTTTACCATATAATTCACATGATAAAAAAAAACTAAAAAAATTGTGGAATTGCACTTTTTTTTTCAATTTCAAAGCACTTGGAATTTTTTTCTCATTCTCCAGTACGTTTTGTGGTAGAATGAATGATGTAATTCAAAAGTAAAACTCATCCCGCAAAAAGACAAGCCCTCATATGGCTATGTGTAAGAAAAGTTATGGCTCTTGGAAGAACCGGAGGGAAAAACAAAAATGAAAAATCACTCCGTGGTGAAAGTTATAAAATCCTTGTAATTGCCATATAGTAGCAGCAGGAGCGCCCCCCACAGGCTTCAATCTGTCAAAAAGCACCCTAAAAAAAATGTATCAGTTATTGAAAACAAGGGAAAAAAATTGATGGCCATGTGTGAACCTAGCCTTAGGGAACCTCCTTAATTCCTATATTAGTAGCCAGTTATCAAGCAGAACTTTCAAGGCATTAAAGGGGATGTCCAGGTTTAATAAAAGTTTACCACATTCTTTCAAAAACAGCACCGCCCTGTGTACAGGTGGCATGTGGTATTACAGCATACGCCCATTCCCTTCAATTGAGCTGAGCTGCAATATCACACACAACCTGTAGACAGGGGTGGCGCTGTTTTTGAAAGAAATCAGTCATGTTTATAGAATTCTAGACAACTCCTTTAAGATCAATATTTCCACTAGTGACCGCAGAACAAGACAAGACCACCAGGATGGGGCTCAATTCAAATGTATTTTATTATAATATGAAGAATATTGCAGATCTTTATTAAAAATGACATTTAAGTAGATGATCCTATGGAAACATTCTCCTTACTGACTCTACAGTTTGTAAATCATTTTTCATTAAACACTTGTAATTTTTAATCAATATAAGGAGTCCTGTGTTAACAATCCCCATCTCTTGGTCAGAGGATAAGAGATTAGAAAGAGCGACTCTCTCTGGAGGAGTCGGGCTGTATGACACAGACAATGATGGGAATGGATGTGTGTGTCTGTGTGTGTGTGCTCAGTGTATACGTGTAATATATAGTGTTTGTGTCACATACCGTGTGTTCCATGTATGTAACATGAACATTTATAAATCCCAGCAGCACAGACGAGAGTTCCTAGGTGTAAACAGGTCAGCAATCGCCCAACAAATGAGCAAAATGCGGCTCATCATCGGGTGATTGAATTGTTTATGGAGGAACAAATATCCTTGCTCTCAGCAGCACATCCCCAGCTGCAAACTGCAGAAGTGCTGCCGATAACATGAATCTGTAGAGGACAGATTTCTCTACTGGTGATTGTTCTGCACCCATCATTCTTCATCATCCTGTGTAAAAAGGCCGGAAACAAGCTCTGAATGACTTGAATATTATAAATTACGCTGATTTACCAATCTGAATATGGTGTTTATAAATGTACCCTAAATGTCTGAGTGTGATGGTGCAATATGTGAGCATTTAGGGCCCCACTTTAACCTTTTGCCCAGGGCCCCACTTTGCCTAAAACCGGCCCTGCATACATGGTGATACATAGAAAGTGCACTCTGAGATAGCTTCAAAATAAGAGCCAATAAAAATTTTCATGGTCACATTTGTGTTCAGCACACCAATATACTATATTTTAGGGCTTTTTGAAGTCAGTAATAATTTCAGTGTTGACCAGTGTTATATAAGGCTGACTTCACACCACGGATTTTGAGCTGCCAGGGTGCGTCCGGTGTTTTGCAGGATGCACTGGACACAGCCTGACTGCTCCGGACAAACAGAATCGGAGGGTAGATATGCCCTCCGATCCTGTTTTTTCCCGGAATCAGCACTGTGGCTGTCACTGTCCAGTGCTGAAATTTCAGAATCGCGTCTAGCGGGGAGCTTGCCGTGGTTCTGAAATTTCTGAAGGGAGCTCTGCAGGTACTGAAGTTCAGCGTCAGCCGCCGCTGAACTTCAGCACTCAGCATCCGGGAACCGGAACGATTTTATGTCGTATCTGGCGCAATCCAGTGCCCATAGGCTCCCATGTTAGTGGGTGCTGCATCATGCCAGATCCGGGAGGATCCGATTTGGTCCAATTTTTGCCCTGGATACAAAAATGCTGCAAGATGCGATTTTGTGTTGGGGACAAAAATCAAAAGCAGCCTGATCCTGCCGGACAGGGACAAAACTGGATGGCAAATCACTGCCATCCGGCCCCATCTGGCCCCATAGGAATACTATGGGACCAAAATCGGATCTGGGGCTGTCCAGTTCACACTGGACAGCCCCGGATCCTAACAATCGTGGTGTGAAGCCGGCCTAAGAATTTATATTTTTTCAAAAAGTTCTACTCTGGCTCATCAATCCACAAAACATTATACTAAAAGGCTTAAGTAATTCAGAATACCCTTTTGAAAACCAGAAGTATGACATTCAGTAATCTATTGGTTACATTTGGTTAGCAGTGGTTGCCACTTTGCAAGCATCGCATATATGGTGGAAATCTTTATCTGCGTTCTTACTTTCAACTCATCAATGAGACGTCAGTGAGCTCTTGGGATTTTTTTTTGGGCAATTTGATAACTTCTGAATATATGAGTTGTTTTTCATTCATATTTTCTCTACTTTGAGTTAATGAGACTTGAAATGGCTCCTACATGATATGGACTATGAAATACCGATGAATGAAACGATTCTGAATGGGATGTTTAGTTTTCACAGGGTTGACACTACTGTGTCTAAGTAATTAAAGGGGTTTTCCCATGCACAAAGTTTGTCCTACTCAATATATCTTGGAATAATATAAATTTTCACAATTAGATGTGTTTAAAAAGAAATGTTCTTGTACTGAGATAATCTTATAAATATGCCCCTTATGTGTAATGTGTAATGGATGTGTTGACCGTACAGGGACATGGTGTGATCATACCACATCTCCTGGGCAGAGGAGGATGTGAATAAGCATATTTACATTCGAGCATGGAATTGCATAATAATCATCTTTGAGGAAAAATATTTTTTAAAAAATAGGCAGGGAAATATTTTACCTCACAAAAAGAATCAGCTGTGATTCCTTGCTGTAATATCTGTATACTCTTTTACATACACTCCCCTGTCTAGGGCATGTGGTATGATCAGACCATATACCTGTATGGTCAGACACAGGCATTACACAGTACATAGCAGGGACACATATATATGATTGTCTCGGCACAGGAGCTGTGGTATGATCAGGCCACGTCCCTGTACAGTCAGAGACAGCCGTTACACAGTACATAGCAGGGACACATATATAAGATTATCTCAGCACAGGAGATGTGATATGATCAGACCATGTCCCTGTACGGTCAGACACATCCATTACACAGTACATAGCAGGCATACATATATAAGATGATCTCAGCACAGGAGATGTGTGATGATCAGACCATGTCCCTGTACGGTCAGACACATCCATTACACAGTACATAGCAGGGACACATATATAAGATTATCTCAGCACAGGAACATTTTTTTAAACATCCAATTGTGGAAATTATTATTATTCCAGGATCTATTGATTAAAACTAACTTTAAATTAACTTTATTTGTGGGAAAACCCCTAAGTATCATTTCATTTTGGTTGACTGTATAACTAGGTTATTTCTTATTAGGAGGGGCATGTTAGATTTGTTTGAATCATTGATATTTTTGAATATTTATATATTTGTCTCCCATCTACTAATATCTACAATTCTTGCACTTTTTTGTTATTCTTTCCACAGTTTAAAATCTTCAGATTTACACAGTATTACATTTTAAGAACAGGAATATCCTTATAGATTTATAGTTGCTTTTACCCTCAAGTTTCTATGGCATCTGCCCACTCCAATGATGGTGTACCTGGTGGCAAATTCAAAATGGATGTTCATGTGTTCATCCATTGCCTATGTATAAAGACCCTAACTTGAGGCTACTCTGTATTTTTACTCTACTCTTACATTAAACCTGGCTTTCAGATTTCGCCTACGTCTTGCTTATTCTGTTTTTTCACTGGTTATGTACTCTTGAATCTTAAGTCCCAGCCAGCTTTTGCATTGTCATTCTACTGTCCGGCGTTCTCCTCATGGCCTTGATCACATTTTCTTGCTCCGGTAAAGCTTAATCCCAGTGTATGTATACTTTTACTTCTTTGTGTGGCCCCATTTGCTTTGCCACCTGTCTGCTCTGGCACCGGGGCTTTGAGACAGTGAATGTACTTTTAATTAATGAGTATTAAAACCTGAAAACTTGGAATCTGAATAAAAAATTATATTCCTTTCAAGAAAAACTGCAAAATCTAACAGATTTAGAGATCGATATTTCTAGTGACTATGGTTACAGCAAAGTGCAAACTAGTAATTTTGGACTTAGCTACTAGATTACTAAACAATGTATTTTGGGCATATAAATTGATACTATATAATGCACCACTGTGAATAGGTGAATTAAAACATAACTTTTAATTTAGACAACATTAAAAATAAAATAAAATGTGAAGATACCCAATGCTCCGGTAAAAATACATGGGGTAGGTCACTGATAAATACATCCCGGGAGGGGGAATCTAAGCTCAAACGTTCATTCCCACAGGAAACAATAATGGAATCTGACAACTGGTCAATCTTCTCCAAAAGGTGACTACAATACAATCTGGCCTTGACCATGGTCAAATAGTAAGTACCTACTGTCTAACAATAAAAATTATATGTAGAGCGAGCATAATAACAAAAATTTTATTACACAGTAGCCATAATAATTGTGTCTTGGTCCATATCCAAGGGTGTTACAGAAAAAACAACATGGAACAATCTCATCCATCAAATGTCCAAGGTGTAAGGTCCACCCAATCGCTCGTCTTTGACCACCCGACCCAACCAAAGAGGGGCACTGACAATTTTATGGTAAATGCCTGTCCCTCAAATTCAAAATATTCCCACCCAGACAGGGCATTCTCACAGCTATCCCTTACTATGGCTGATCACTTGATTTGCCCATGTGCCTTCAGACATGTTTCGCAACACATTGGCTCGTCATTGGGGAAACACTCTAATTACCCTGCCTAATGGACCAACAAACTACATCTGAGCTGTTGTTAAATAGACCTGTATAGACTATATATGTACAATAGGGAGTATTTAATCATAATTTTTTTAATACAATAGACAACTACATGTTAACATAATGATTATTCATGCTCATCATTTATAGGCAACTTCTATTTAGCTGGAGGGGGTTCTTACCTTGGCAATATATTCATGGAAATGGAATACAGCATCAATATCTTGGATTGATTTTTCCTCATTGAATAATACTTCTGAATAGATATGTGATGTCTGAAATCAAATGGATATTATTAGAACTATCATTGCTGCGACTTTCTATTAACTTAATTTGCAAATTCTCTATGCAATAATTGTATATTTACTGCTCCAACACCTTGTGATCTTCACCTTGAAACTTAGTCAATGATGTTTAACATACATGGCTATGCTCTTGATAGTAATATAAATTAATTTGAGCCATATGTCTCAATCATTAAAAGGTACATCATAATCATTAAATTCTATAGAATCTATGATCACATGCAATCGATCAAAGGTTCTGTTCTTTCACATAAAATTAGTGCGAAATTGCAATCCATCATTTTACAGCAGAGGGAAATGCCAGATGAGTATATGATTGATGCTGACAGACCCAGAGATGGAGAAAATCAGACTGTGATCCTAATGAGGAAGCAGCTTGTGACAGAAAGGAAAGATCTATTTATGTTTATTGCTAATTGCTTTCTCTTAAAGAGGTAGTGACCCTTCCTAGCAGTGTGAACAGTCAATTGCTTAGCAAATTAAGCAATAAGTAATATTTTTGTGTGATTTTTTTTTATTTGTTTGTCATATGATTCACAAATATTTTCACAAATTACTTTTTATTAAGTCAATAATATGCTTTAAGGAATACACCATTAAAGGGGTTTCTCTGGGTATCTCAATGCCAGGCATTGACTGTCAACATTGGCAAATACACAAACTTAATATACAGAAATATATATTCAGAAGACAAGTCAGATTAACAGCAAGCTGTCAAGGGTGATAGGCAAAGCTGCCTACGATTAAAATAATTATTCAACCTGTATACTGAAATCATAATATGAGAAGAGGAAGCTTGGAAAAATTCATGACTGACATTTAAAGCATAATTTGTTGCTAAATTAGGTTGAATGCAGATATTCATATTACATTGTCCATGTTTGGATAGTGATGCACAGACTGGCTGTGGATCTTCTAACCTGAACTGAAAAACCTCAAACGGCGTTGCCCTGTTAAAGTAAATATCAGATAATAACAATGCTCATTCTTACCGTGTCTGCGTTCTCCCTTTAAGCTGTGCCGTGGCGCTGCATCTATTCCAGGCCTCTCATTATCCTCTGGGAATAATCCCATCACTGGCTCCAACAGCCAATCACATACGACCAGAAGATACGGGTCAGGCCCGATGAAGCAGTGCCGCGGCACAGCGGGAAGAAAGAACGCCTACCTCGGTAAGGTATATAACGTGTATTAACTGTTTGCTTACTTTAGAGGGCAACCCTGGTCATGAACCCGGCAAAAAGCTATCAGTTCGCCCATTCCTAGTCAGGAGCCCTGCAACTGGTCCATGCACAACAGTCCGTACATGGACTGTGCTTTGTTAATATCAAAATCCATCCTTTGTCTAAAGCCTCATGCATTTGGAAGAGTTGTATGAAAAAAAAAAATCTGTCAGCACAGATTTGTTTACTCCATCCTACACATGAGAGGATCTTTGAAATTCAAGTTTGTTCCCCTAACCAAATTTTCCCAAAAATTTAATTTGTAGCAAATATACTTGCTCTAATCTCTATCTTGGAAAGTGTTAATCAGTTAGAAAATACATATGGGGAGAGGAGAGAGAGATTACTCTGCTCACAAAAGATCTTATACTCTACAAGTGAGAGAGAGATGACCCCACTGATGATAAGAGCTTACACTCTACAGAAGAGAGAGGACTTAGAGTATTAGGCTACTTTCACACTAGCATTTCTGTCTGTATGCCTCTGGCACTGAGCTGTGTATCTAATCATGTGGTACACCTGCTACAAATTGGAAATTTTCTGACCTAATTCACTCCTGACTCTCATGGTGGGTTTACACGTCCCTATATCGTGGCAATATCGTAGGCAACGGCGCGGGAGCGCGCATTTTTTGAGCGCTTTTCCCGGTATCGCATCGGCGGTTTACACGCTGCGATATCGGGAAACAACGTCCGTACGATGTGTACGCCCACCAACCCAGTAACGACCATTAACATGGGAGTTAATTGGTGAGGTGCGAGTACAAATCGTAGTTGGGCTGTTACACGGTACGATGCTGCTACAACGGCCATGCGATATCGGGCAGTTGAACAGCACGCTCATTCAACCCCGATATCGTTTTGGCATCGTTCCAGCATCGCGTTGTATGTTCAAACAGTACAACGCGTGAACGATATCGGGTCCAACTCCCGAACCACGTGACTTTTTGTCGGAGTTGGATCAGAGTTGGACGCCGATATCGCAACGTGTAAACCCATCATCACTCTGCATGTCTTTGATCTGCACAAAATGTTTATCCTCTGCCTCTATGGTGTGGGCCTGCCTCCCTGCTGTTTAATTTGATTAGTTGTGTCCTCTCTTTTGTTAGTTAACTCAACCTGCTTGTTCTGTGTAACATACACCCCTCCTGCCCCTCCCCTCTGGTCAGCTGAACTCACTTTCTAGACTCTTAAAAC
The DNA here is from genome assembly GCA_033576535.1 of Allobates femoralis. Lineage (NCBI taxonomy): Eukaryota > Metazoa > Chordata > Amphibia > Anura > Aromobatidae > Allobates > Allobates femoralis. The sequence continues at coordinate 166,640,696 of JARQOC010000001.1, read as the reverse complement.
TGTATTTAAATGATACCTGGATGTCTTCTGGACTGTGGTCTCCTCCGTGTCACCTCAAGTGTCTCTTAAGTATTCAGAAATATCTCAGAAATAACACAGAAGTAATCAGAAGGTACCAGCTATATCCATCTGCTGTCTTTGTTACTTCACTTTCAACTAACACTTTCACCATGCTTGCCTATGCCCTAACTGTAACTGCTTCATTAATTTGCACCCTCTTCCACTACCCCCAAAGTCCAACACACCCAACACAAATATTTATCTCACCATTGCTCATACCTCCCCACCTGAGCTCTTCTGCTGACCTGCTTCTCAATCTGAAAAGTTAAATCCAAGCACTCATTCAAGTTGCATTTATGCTTCAAAGTGATTTATTTGAAAAAAATAGGTGCAAAGGGTGACCGGCATGGCAGATTAACGTTTCGGCCTCCAATTAGGCCTTGATCACATAGTCACTGCTGTGGTATATAAGGATATCAATGAATAAGGGATTCTTTATGGATAAGCTTGTGGTTTCTGCAATATATGGTCCAAGGCAAAAACCTTAAAAAGGATAACAGTTGTATACCTGCGTACTGGTATAAGGATAAGGTCCTGTATTACATCAAGAGATGTGCTGAATTGGTGAAAGTGGGTGCCAGCACATCCAGTGCCCTGGCTGTGAATGAGCTCATTCACAGCCAGGGCACTGGACGTGCTGGCACCCACTGACACCAATTGAAGAGGTGTTCCTTACCCTGCTAGTTACATCTAATAGGAAACTTTGTTGCATGAAGGGCTTTACTGAAAGGGATTGAACTCTTGTTACTTAAGGAATTACCTGAGGGATATATTGGATAACCTGTACATCACATCCACAAGTCGATGCTCCAGCATTTAACACTGGATATTGAATTTATTCAGCACATCTCTTGATGTAATACAGGACTTTATCCTTATACCAGTACGCAGGTATACAACTACCTACAAACTTATCACATTGCATGGGCAGCCACTACCAATTACCATTCACCTGTTATCCTTTTTAAGGTTTTTGCCTTGGACCATATATTGCGGAAACCACAAGCTTATCCATAAAGAATCCCTTATTCAGTGATCTCCTTATACACCACAGCAGTGACTATGTGATCAAGGCCTAATTGGAGGCCGAAATGTTAATCTGTCCTGCCGGTCACCCTTTGCACCTATTTTTTTCAAATAAATCACTTTGAAGCATAGATACAACTTGAATGAGTGCTTGGATTTAACTTTTCTGATACTACGGGTTATTGATCCTTTCCGATAGCACCATTAACCTAAACCTATAAATGGAGTGCTGGTCTTTGACGAACTCTGCTTTTAAATCTCACACCTCTCCTGCAGAAACACAAAACAAGCCGCCCACTCTCATTCTCACACCTGCTTGCTATCTTTTTACTTCTCTTATCAGCCAGCGACATATCTCCCAACCCAGGACCTCCACAGCCAACATTACCAATTATTCCTCCCTCTTATCACCCCACACCTGAAAGAAACAGCCTTAATCTTTTAAAGATAAAACCCATTCCCTGACCCCCTCTCCACTTCTCTCTCTCTCTGGAGCGCTCTGGAATGACCTCTCCATCTGTAATGAACTCCACTTCATTCACGACCTCTTTACCTCAAGGCTTTGTCCTGGGACCCCTTATTTTTTCCATCTACACACTTAACCTAGCACAACTCATGAAGTCCCATGGATTCCAGTACCCCCTGTATGCTGACGACACTTAGATCTACCTCTTTGGCCCCCATCTCGCGCACCTCCCTTACCTGATCTATCTATCACAATAAATTATATCACACTTTGCTCTGTACTTGAAGTCCACTGCCTCTGAGTAATCCTTGACTCTGCCTTATCCTTCAAACCACACATTCAAGCTCTCGCCACCTCCTGCCCCCTCCAACTCAAAAATATGTCCAGAATCTATCTCTTCCTCAACCCTCAATCTACTAAACTACTAGTGAATGCACTCATCATCTCCCGTTTCGACTACTGCAACTTCCTACTCTGTGTCCTCTCTGGTAACACTCTTGTACCTCTCCAATCTGTCCTTAAAGGGATCCTGTCACCCCCAAAACACCTCCTAAGCTATTAAAAGCTGTCCCTAGAGCATATTAACACTTACCCTGCACTCCTTTTAGCTCCTAAATGCATATAGTCAAACTGAATATAAACGTTTTAAAAGTACCTCATTACTGATGATAATGAGTGACTATGGTATTCATAGTCACTCAGCCAGGCTGCCCCTCTTCATCATATCACGCCTGATTAGGCGTGATCTTCATCATAGATTCAAATGCGCGCCTCCCTGGGCGCCTCCCCACTCTCCCATTCCGTCCGGGCTTCAGTGTGGGGGCTGTATGATGCGATTCGCGTCGTTTCCGGCGCCGGGTGACGTATTTACACCCGCGCCGCTGTTAGAGCTTCAAGCCCCGTACTGCGCATAACTTAGGAGGTGTTTTGGGGGTGACAGGATCCCTTTAACTTTGCTGCCTGATTAATCCACATTTCTCCTCACTGCTCCTTCACTTCTCCCCTCTGCAAATTCCTCCACTGGCTCCCAATTCCCCAGCATATCTAATTCAAACTACTAACATTGACTTACAAAGCCATCCACAATCTGTCCCCCCTCATATATCTCTGAACTAATCTACCAATATCATGCAACTTGTAATCTTTGATCCTCCCAAGACCTCCTCCTTTCCTCCATACTTGTACGTTCCTCATCTAACCGTCTGCAAGACTTCGCGCGAACACCCGCATCCTCTGGAATTCTGCACTTCAAAACGTCCGACTATCCCCTACTAACCTTCAAGCGGTACTTGAAAACCTATCTCTTCAGAACAGCCTACAGCCTGGAATGACCACGGTGCCACCTCGCTACCCCTGGACCCGGTGCTCCACCACCACTGGATCTTGCACTCCACCACCACTGGACCTGGCACTCCACCACCACCCAAGCAGCCCCAACCAAGCGTTTCCCTCCTCATTGCCCTGTAGAATGTAAGCTTGCAAGGGCAGGGTCCTCTCTGCCCTCTGTACCAGTCTGTCACTGTTAGTTTGTTCACAGTATTTTTAACTTGTTTGAATGTAACCCTTTCTCATGTACAGCACCATGGAATCAATGGTGCTCTATAAATAATAATAATAATAATAATAATAATACCCACAGCCAGAAAGGGTTTGTAACTAGTGATGTCAGACTAACTTAATTGCCTTCTATGAAAGAATCACTAACTGAGTGGATTTAGTAAATATGACATATCTTGTCTTCAGCAAAGCATTTGACAAAGTATCTCATACTATCCTTATTGAAAAAATGACCAAGTATGGGATAGACAAGGCAAGTTTTAGGTGAATTCATAACTGGCTTAGTGATCGGATCCAAAGAGTGGTCACAAATGTCTGCAAATCTAGTTGGAAGAATGTCTCAAGTAAGATACCACAGGGCTCTCTCCTGGGCCCAATGTCATTTAACATGTTTAGCAATGATTTAGATTAATAAATTGAGGGTAAACTGATTAAATTTGCAGATGTTACAAAGCTAGAAGGGATACCTAAAACTAAAGAAGAGAGAGAGAGGATTCAGAGGGATCTAAACAAACTGGAACAATGGGCAGCAACAAACAGAATAGTTTTTATAACAAGGAAGAAATGCAAAGTCCTACATCCTGGAAACAAAAATGAAAAAATCATATACAGAACGGGAGGAATAGGACTAAGCAACAGCATGTGTAAAAAAGACTTGGGTATATTAATAGATCACAAACCAAATATGAGTCAACAGTGTGATTCAGCAACAAAAAAAGGCAAACACAATTCTGGAATGTATTAGCAGAAGCATAGAGTATAGATCACATGAAGTAACTATTGTCCTCTACTCCTCTTTGGTCAGACCTCATCTGGAATAGTGTGTCCATTCTGGGCACCACTTTTTAAAAAAGACATCAACAAACTGGAGCAAATTCAGAGAAGAATGGTCAGAATGTTGAATGGTTTGCAAAACATGTCCTATGAGGAACGGTTGCAAGTTTAGCGTGCAAAATGGAAGACAGAGAGGAGACTTAACAGCTGTCTACAAATATCTCAAAGGCTGTCACATTGTAGAGGGATCAGCTTTATTCAAATTTGCACAAGAAAACACTAGAAGCAATGGGATGAAACTGGAAGGGAGGAGAAAGATTATGTATCAGAAAAATCTTTTTGACAGTGAGGGTGATCAACAAGTGGAACAGGCAGCCATGAGATGTGGTGAGTTCCCCTTCAATGAAAGTCTTCAAATAAAAGCTGGACTCTGAGATTAGTGATGAGCGAGAGTATTGGTCACTATTCGCTACTCGCACAAATAGTATGACAATACTTGTTTCTTGGCAAGTATCGCTGATGCTCGTGAGTGATGTGTCGATCTTTATCAATCTGACACAAATTGAAAGCTCCCTTCAATAATCAATGGGAGCTGGCACCTCAGTAAGAGCAGATTGAAGGTTAGGCTCTCTCTGGGGGCACTGCAAAGTGTTTCATGCTGTGAAAATTAGCAGTAGTAAAAACTACCCACTAAGAGTATAGCGAGTGCGAATCTTATGGTACTCACTCATCACTATCTGAGATGATTTACTGAATCCTGCTTTGAGAAGGGGTAGGACCAGATGATCCAGAAGTTCCCTTCCAACTCTCCCATTCTATTTTTTCCTGAAGGAAAATTGAGCATGCTGCAATTTGTATTTTCACACATAGATTATAACAGTAAAAAAAATTCAGTTATCTACACTGTCCAATTGAATAACATGGGTCTGAGTGCTGTCCGTTTTTTCCCTGGATAGCACTCGGACCGAAAATAAGGTCATCTGACCTAGGCTTAATACAAACAAGTGGATTGGGCAGAATTTTAAGCTGCCTATTTGTGCATTTTTATCCTGGAAAATTCGATCCACTGAGAAATTATTCTTTTAAAATTTAATGTGCTTTTTATACTTTGGGGTCTTTCAAGACCTCAGAGCATAATACACTACTTGAGATGCGACAGTGACCATATGGTTGACAGTGAGGAGGGGCCGAAAGGTGAGCGGTGTGCTGAGTGTAAAGATTTTTTTAATTGTATTTATTTCTTGATGGCCTGTAAGGGCTTCCAAAAAAGATGGCCAATGATTGGTTGTGCAAAAGCAAATTACAAAATATCTGTATTTTGGTATATTCCAATTTTTGTAAGGTTCAAGTAGAATTCAATTTCACTCAAATTATTCGCTCATCTTTAGTCAGCATCCAATGTTAAAAAAGCTTAAAGTGGTATTCCCATCTCCAAAATCCTATCCCAATATGTAGTAGGTGAAATAATAACAATATGAGCACATACCTCCAATAAGAAATGTAGTATGGTTTTCCTGATAAGCAATGTATGTTCCTAATGTGCAGGGTACTGCAGGACCTTTGGTATCCATGGTTACGGCCACATATTTAGGGAAAGTCAGCTAGTTATTTGCTCGTGGTCATAACCATGAATAATTAATGTCCTGCGATGCCCTGCACATGGGGAAAATACATTGCGTATCAGGAAAACCATACTATATTTCTACATGCAAAGTAGAGTGTTATCGGGCACTAGCGGCATCACGGGTAAGATGTCAGTAGACTACAATATGTGGAGACCCAGTGGAGTTGCTCAATCCCAAAGAGTAGATACAAACTTTTACACAGAAATGGATGGCACTCACCACAAGACTTTTTCATTAGTGCAGGTGCTTTATTCCATTGCAGCAGAATCCAGGGTTACACAATGCACAGTGCAGGGAGGGGTGGGAGTGCAGAGAGAACTGCGGATGCTCCATTTCATGTGTTTAAACGCTTCTACAGGTCCATACACAGTGCAGGGAGGGGTGGGAGTGAGTTGAGGACTACTCCATGTTGATGATGGACCCGTGGAAGCGTTGAAACACATTAAACAGAGGGTCCGCAGTCCTCTCCACACTCCCACCCCTCCCTGCACTTTGCATGTGTGGCGCCCCTGCGGGTATTAGCCACAGTATAAGATCATAATAGTTGCACTCACTTAGAAAGCCATGCCACTGCACTACCACCTTTGGCCAGTAGGGGGAGCTCCAGAGACACCAGAGACTTCCCTAGAGATAAAACACTGGTCTGAGGTAAATTTTCAGACAGTTGGAGCCAGGAGCTCAGAGTGACAGGAGCTGCATTGAGTTCCTGAGGACTGGCTGACAATTTCCAGGGCCAAGCCATCGGTCTGAGGAGGAGAAAACTGATAAGAGGAACACTTTCAGAATCGGGTAGCATCATTATCTACCCTAGATAAAAAGCGCAGATACGGATACCGGATCCGTGGCTGCATTAGTTATATACAATACAGCAACCGGAAAAACTTGAGGTAACAACAAGCTTCACAGGGCCAGACACAGCAACATACTAAGAGTTCAGCAGTACTCCCGGAGGGGGTAAGCAGAGAGAGACAAAGGACTCAAGTTGCCTGTTGAGTGGGACCCAGAGAGGACAGATTTGGGCCAGCAGCGAGTTCACACACGGCAGCAGGGCCACATAGACAGCGCAAGCAGGAGGTAAAGGACCCGGTGAGGCCTGAGCAACTGAACCCCTATTGCAGACTCCGGAGACGGGACTTGTTGTATTATAGTTTGGTTGAAAGTAAACCAGTTAAACCTCATCTGTGCCTCAGCCTCTGATTTAACAGTTACCATCTATCCAGGATTGGGACCATCACCGCTGAGAGGATTTGCTGTGAATCAAGTAAGTGTCTGTGCCCTTAACATCTCCTCACCATACTTCCATCTTCATCCATCATTAACTTTAACATCACCTGTCCAGGGGACCCTACAGCCCTACCCGGAAAAGGGCTATACCATCTCAGCTGCCTCTCACCATCATCCCCTGGCCAGTACAAGGCAGCGGTGGCCATATATAGCCACATTATTCTGGGTGGCGTCACGACAATAACATCTACAAACTTTATAAACTATATAAACTTCTAAATCCCCTGTAAATACCCCCTTTTAGGAGTGTGCCAGCCTGGGGCCACGGCCTGGGTCCAGCCACCAGTGACTCCCCCAAGGAAAGGGACCCTGCGCCGGGTATCCCGGTCCCCTAAGCTGGGCGGCACATCTCTCTTTGGCGTCACGAACAGGATTTACCGTGCCTGGTTAAATCGGGTACTGTGTGCCGTGATTAATGCCGAAAATTGTGAGAAAATCCAAGAAAAATTGACTTTTTTATCAAAAAGTGATTTTCCCATTGGAAACCATTGAAATAGACTTTTCCCCATTGACTAACATTGAAACAAAATGGCCGCCAGCCTCTGAGGTAAAATTGCATCATCACTAATTACCTCATAACTGCCACAGCACGAGACTGCTATTTGAACTGTGTCATAGCCCTGAGCTCTGATCTGACTGAAAAATTTCAGATTCCGCCATTACTGAGCTCACGGCGAGCAGAAGCAGCAGGGGGCGTGTCTTTGTGGGCGGCACCAAGCTGAGAGCTCTGACGTCGGCAAAAGGGGAAAACCAATCCTGCTGCACAGCGGAACGATTATACGCCATACCGACAGAAGCAGAGGACCGGAAGGGTCCGGATTAACTAAGGGGGCGCAACATGTCGCAGCACGGAGACGCCGAAACACTCGGCGACACAAATGCAGCTGAATCACAGAACAGAGCGCTCGGCAGCACAGCGGCGCAAGGTGCAGCGCCCATTATGCCGATGTTGATGCCATACACCCCAGGTGCTCCATGGCTTCCAGTGTATGAAGGTAAGCCTAATACTTTTGATGATTTTAAAGAAAAACTGCTGGCCTATTTAAACATGTTTCCAATGGCAGAAGCTCAGCGTGTCGGTTTGCTGATGGCACAGTTAAGTGGTAATGCCAAGCGAGAAGTCACAGCATGGTCCGCTGATCTAAAAGACACTGCTGAGCATATTCTAGCTGGATTAAAGGCAGTATTTGAAACTACTGCTGGTAGCAAAGCAAAGACCAAATTCTTCAATTGCAAACAAAAGGCCAATGAGAGTGTGAGAGACTTTGCCCTGAATTTACAGGAGGCCCTTAAAGCGCTTACACTGGCTGAACCAATGTTTAACACTGGCGCTGATAAATTGTTAAAAGATCAATTCATTGAGGGACTATTAACCCCTTCTCATCGAGGGCATGCGAGTATGCTGACTTTCAAGGACCCTGAAGTGACATTTGCCCAGTTAAAGGAGAGCGCTATTCGTCTCCAGCAGGCAGAGGCACTTTGGGATCAGGATCCTGAGCAATCCATTACAGAAACCCCTCAACAACAGAGAGTGCCAGTGACATCAGTTAAGCCCCTGGAGGCCAGTGCTAATGATGCTTTCCAGCAAAAGCTTGACTCTCTAACAGACATTGTTACCTCAATGGCTAAAACCATGCAGGAAATGAGAGAATCACAGACTACATCCAAGATGGAGTTGGCGAACCGCAGAGAGGATATTCCCTGGATGAGACCCCAGAGATACCCAGCGTGGAGAGGACGACCCAACGACCGTTACCAGCCGGATGGACAGCCTATTTGCCGCCGTTGCCGGAAGCCAGGCCACATCGCCCGCAATTGTGATTTAAACAAGGATCCCCTGGGAATGCGGGCCGCTTCGCAGGAGTGAACTTTCAAGGCCCAACATCCTGGCACGAAAAGTACGTCGGAGGACGTCCCATTATTCCCATCGTGCTGGACGGTATTCCCATCAATGCCTTGTTGGACACTGGTTCCCAGATTTCATCTATACCACATATCCTTTATAAGAGGTACTGGGCAGATTCAGACATTGATAAAAGACCATCTAATGTTGAGCTAAGTATATATGCTAGTAATGGAAAATTGGTACCACAAGTAGGATTTAGAGAGATGACCATTAAGATTGGTAGAGCAGAATTAAAAAATCAGGGTATCATAATTGTTGATGTTAACCGACGGGAACCTTCTGTATTGATAGGTATGAATGTTTTAGAAAATTGTTGTTCCGAGGTTATTACTATTTTACAGCAATTTGCGGAAACTGCCCAATCCTGCCAGCAGAGAATTCTCTGGAGAGAGATAAAAGCATTGGTGCTGAAGCAACAAGTAGAGGTTGCAGGTGGAGAAATCGGCAGTGTGAGGGTAAGAGACCCAACTCCTATAGTGATACCTCCAAAAACTGAAATGCTGGTATGGTGTAGAGCAGCCATTGGTATTAAAGGACGAAATTACCAAGCCTTGGTAGAGCCTGTGTACACTGATAGTAGACCCACGATATTAACGGCTAGAGGAATAGTCGAGGTACACAGGGGAAGAGTGCCCATACGTCTTTTGAATTGTGGAGAGGAAGAGGTCACTTTACCAAGGTACGCTACAATGGCCAAGCTATACACTGTTGACAACAATGCCATCACAGCCATTGGGCCCTTGAATCCGTCATGTCAGGCGGACGACAATGGTTCAAGTGGAGAATTAGACGATTGGTGTCAGCAGTTGCATATAGGTACAGATTCAACACCTACCCACCAAAAACAAGGGGTGTACCGACTAGTAGAAGAATATGAACGGGTCTTCAGTAAACACCCATTAGACTTCGGACAGATTAAAGGGGTAGAACATACAATTCCTACCGGTAACCACCCACCAATAAAAGAGAGATATAGACCCATACCGCCCGCTCATTATCAATGTGCTAAAGACATGCTGAGAGAGATGAAACAGGCTGGGGTAATTAGAGACAGTTGTAGCCCCTGGGCAGCCCCTCTGGTAATAGTTAAAAAGAAAGACGGAACCATGAGAATGTGCGTAGACTACCGGCAGATTAATCACATTACCCATAAAGACGCCTACCCCTTACCTAGAATTGAAGAGTCATTAGCTGCTTTAAGATCTGCTAATTATTTTTCCACCTTAGACTTAACAAGTGGGTATTGGCAAGTCCCTGTGGCTGAGGAAGATAAAGAGAAGACAGCATTTACCACACCAATGGGTCTCTGTGAATTTAATTGTATGCCGTTCGGACTCTGCAACGCACCCGGTACCTTTCAGCGATTGATGGAATGCTGTCTCGGACACAAGAACTTTGAAGCCGTCCTTCTGTACCTAGATGATGTAATAGTCTACTCAAAGACTTACGAACAACATCTACAAGACCTAGCAGAAGTGTTCGAGGCCTTATCCCGGTATGGTATGAAGATCAAGCCATCAAAATGTCACCTTCTAAAGCCAAAGGTACAATACCTGGGACACGTTGTAAGTTCAGAAGGAGTAGCACCGGATCCCGAGAAAGTAACCGCAATAAGGGATTGGCCAAGACCTACCAGCGTGAAACAGGTGAGGCAATTCCTGGGACTGGTGGGCTACTATCGTAGATTTATCCAAGGGTTCACCAAGCTAGCAGCACCTCTACAAGACATCCTGGTAGGACAGTCGAAGAAGCCTTCAAATCGCAATCCTCCTTTCCAGTGGAGTGATGAGAGGGAAGATTCTTTTGAAAAGTTGAAGAAGGCATTGACCGGAGAAGAAGTTCTGGCATACCCCGATTACCATCAACCTTTCATCCTTTACACAGATGCCAGTAATGTGGGACTGGGAGCAGTACTATCTCAGAAGCAAGGAGGCAAGGAGAAAGTCATCGCCTTTGCAAGTAGAAAGCTCCGGCCTACTGAAAGAAATCCTGAAAATTACAGCTCCTTCAAGTTAGAACTACTGGCAGTAGTCTGGGCTGTGACTGAGCGTTTCAAACACTACTTGGCAGCTGCAGAATTCACCGTCTATACTGATAACAACCCATTGACCCACCTGGATACAGCCAAGCTAGGTGCGCTGGAACAGCGATGGATAGCCCGGCTGTCTAATTACAACTTCGTGATCAAGTATAGAGCAGGCCGAAAGAATGGAAATGCAGACGCCTTATCCCGGATGCCGCACTTGAGAGACGTGGAAGAAGAACCGGTAGAACTTGAAGAAATTGAACTACCCGCCTTCCATCGTCCCAAGGTAGGACAGTATCAATCCAGTGCCTACCAGAAACATCAACAGGTGAATCTCAACCCATTAGCACACCACAGATGGGCTGACACTCAAGACAGCAATCCAGCTGTGAAGTTGGTGAAAGAACTGCTGACTGAGCAAAGTGCGTATCCCAATGAAAATGCACCGAAAGAAACACATCAACTCTGGAAAGAGAGAGGCAAAATGTTCCTGTACCAAGGAAAGCTGTGCAGAAGATATACCAATCCAAAGACGCATGAGCTAGTATGGCAGATCATTGTGCCTAAACAAGATGTAAAAATGGTCCTAGAAGCTTATCACAATGGTGCTGGTCACTTCGGGTGGAAAAAGCTAGAAGTACTTTTAAGAGAAAGATTCTACTGGGTTGGAATGAGAAGATCAATTGAAGAATGGTGCAGAAACTGTGGTCCGTGCAACCTCAGAAGAAAAGATCTAAAAAACCAAAGAGCACCACTCCAGCCTATAGTTACCAAACAACCACTTGAGCTCGTAGCAATAGATCACGTGAAATTGACACCAAGCCGGTCCGGCTATGTCTATGCTTTAACCATCGTGGACCATTACTCACGCTTCCTGGTAGTAGTGCCCGTGAAAGATCTCACTGCAAAGACAGCAGCTAAGGCGTTCCAGACATACTTTTGCAGACCTCATGGATATCCGGAACAAGTACTCGCAGACCAAGGTACAGCATTTGAATCAGAGATCTTCAGAGAATTTTGCAATATGTATGGCTGCAAGAAGATCCGTACAACAGCCTATCATCCGCAAACAAATGGCTTATGCGAAAAGATGAACCATATTGTAATCGATCTCTTAAAGACTTTACCAGAAACAGAGAGAAACCTATGGCCAGAGAAATTGCCTGACTTGGTAGACCTCTATAACAATGTCCCGGTAAGCTCCACAAACTGTACCCCAGCTTACCTTATGCGTGCAAGACCTGGCAAGCTACCAATAGATCTAGAAATGGGCATTGTAAAACCTGACGCAGAAGTGCAGGATTCCAACTGGGACTCCCTACGCCAACAACAATATCGCCAAGTGCAAGAATGCGTAGAAAGGAATCTCCAGAAAACTAGAGAAAGACAAGAGCAATACTTCAACCAGAATGCTCTAGCAACCCCATTAAAACCTGGTGATCAAGTGCTCAAGAGAAACCGTCGCACTAATAAACTGGACAATCAGTGGGAATCCGTCCCATATACAGTTTTACCAATGAGAGTGAACAATCCTAAAATGTGTCTTATAAGCAAAGATGGTGGATTAACATCAGTACTAGTGTCAAGAGACAATCTAAAACTATGTCCAGAGACATTGAAAGAAAAAGAAGTCATTCAACCTGAACCAGAAGTTATTCAACCAGTACCGGTTCAACCTGTTAACGAAAAAGAAGAAGATGGAGTATATCACACCTATCTAGGAGACTTTCCTAAAACCTGGCCAACCTACAATGGTGCAGTAGTAGTTCCCATGATGGCCTTCTATCAAACACCAGAGCCTGTAATACCAGAAGTCCCAAGACAGGAAGAACAAATTCCTAGTAATAATAGTCCTGGACACGGTGGAATTGCCAACCCCACAAATGTGGAATTATCCCTAGCAGAACCAGAAGTACTTACTAGGTATACGTCCACTCACACCATCACATTGAGTACACCCAGTACACAAGCGTTACGCAGATCACAGCGTAGTACTCAGGGTCAATTACCAGCAAGATATGCAGACTACCAAATGTAAATAGATATTTCAACCAGAAATATCTGAAAGGAACTTGTTTAGTTGTTAATCAGTAGTTATTAGATGTAACGTTAAAAAGCTCAGTACCTACAGAGACTATTCTGTATGAACTACTTGCATATTCTTGAACTCTTTTCTTCATTTATCAGCCCGGAGGCGGTAAATTAAAGCTCCGGAAAGACTGTTTTTTGAACATTCTTAAATTATTCATAAACTTTGTTGGAAAAATGGACGCTAATTGCAGTGCCTTTCCTAACAAATAAATAGCCCTCAAGGACAGAGCTGTATTAATGGACGCTATTTGAAGTGACTTTTTACAAGACTCTATTTTTTAAACTTGAGTGGTTTTTGTAACTTTTTATTTTTTTTAAGACTCTATAAATATTATCTGTTATATCTTATGTTTATTGTCCCACAGTCCCGGAGTACTGTTCTTAACTAAGGGGGAATGTGGCGCCCCTGCGGGTATTAGCCACAGTATAAGATCATAATAGTTGCACTCACTTAGAAAGCCATGCCACTGCACTACCACCTTTGGCCAGTAGGGGGAGCTCCAGAGACACCAGAGACTTCCCTAGAGATAAAACACTGGTCTGAGGTAAATTTTCAGACAGTTGGAGCCAGGAGCTCAGAGTGACAGGAGCTGCATTGAGTTCCTGAGGACTGGCTGACAATTTCCAGGGCCAAGCCATCGGTCTGAGGAGGAGAAAACTGATAAGAGGAACACTTTCAGAATCGGGTAGCATCATTATCTACCCTAGATAAAAAGCGCAGATACGGATACCGGATCCGTGGCTGCATTAGTTATATACAATACAGCAACCGGAAAAACTTGAGGTAACAACAAGCTTCACAGGGCCAGACACAGCAACATACTAAGAGTTCAGCAGTACTCCCGGAGGGGGTAAGCAGAGAGAGACAAAGGACTCAAGTTGCCTGTTGAGTGGGACCCAGAGAGGACAGATTTGGGCCAGCAGCGAGTTCACACACGGCAGCAGGGCCACATAGACAGCGCAAGCAGGAGGTAAAGGACCCGGTGGGGCCTGAGCAACTGAACCCCTATTGCAGACTCCGGAGACGGGACTTGTTGTATTATAGTTTGGTTGAAAGTAAACCAGTTAAACCTCATCTGTGCCTCAGCCTCTGATTTAACAGTTACCATCTATCCAGGATTGGGACCATCACCGCTGAGAGGATTTGCTGTGAATCAAGTAAGTGTCTGTGCCCTTAACATCTCCTCACCATACTTCCATCTTCATCCATCATTAACTTTAACATCACCTGTCCAGGGGACCCTACAGCCCTACCCGGAAAAGGGCTATACCATCTCAGCTGCCTCTCACCATCATCCCCTGGCCAGTACAAGGCAGCGGTGGCCATATATAGCCACATTATTCTGGGTGGCGTCACGACAATAACATCTACAAACTTTATAAACTATATAAACTTCTAAATCCCCTGTAAATACCCCCTTTTAGGAGTGTGCCAGCCTGGGGCCACGGCCTGGGTCCAGCCACCAGTGACTCCCCCAAGGAAAGGGACCCTGCGCCGGGTATCCCGGTCCCCTAAGCTGGGCGGCACACATGGACCCGTGGAAGCGTTGAAACACGTGAAACGGAGCATTTGCAGTCCTCTCCGCACTCCCACCCCTCCCTGCACGGTGTAAACCTGGATTCTGCTGCAATGGAATAAAACACCTGCACTAATGAAAAACTCTTGTGGTGAGTGCCATCCATTTCTATGTAAAAATTCATACTATATTTCTAATTGAAGGCATTTTCTAACATTGTTATTATGACACCAACTTCATATTGGGATAGTATCTTGTAGATGAGAATACCCCTTTAAAAAAGATAACGACACCGGGTATTTGCACACAGGCTAGTATTACCGAAATACATGTACTCTAAATGAACACAACCGCAAATGCTAAGCCATAGTAAATATCAAGCAATAATGTAACCATTCTTTACAGTTATGTTTATCTTGTAGAAACACATACTGAATCTTAATCTTACTGGAAATACACAGCAATAAAAAAATTAATTGGTATGTAGTAGGGTGATAACATTTTCAGTATGTTCCCTCAGAATGAACTATTTCTCTGGAGAGCACTTGGGAAGCCGTGCCATACAATTTATTTTCAGTTCATGTAAAACTATTGTTATGAGTTATTCATTAAAATTGAGGTTAATTTCTCCTCTCTTAATTGTGCTGTTTTTCAGTTACACAAAACTCTTAAACTAAAACCTAATGTTCGGATAGGTCACATTTCATATATATCCCATTTCAGGAAACCTTCAGCCCATTGGTTTGTAATTCAGTTTAAAGACAACATTAAAAAGTCAAAACCCATCATTATATTCCTGCATGCCTGAAACAATATAATAAAGGAGATTCTAACACTGCAGTGCAGAATAAGCAGGCTCGATTTCGTACAGTAAACTGACAGCCAATAAATGTGAGTTAGTGATCCATAACGATATTTTTTCTTATTCTTTATATCAGGCTACACCAGAATTCCATAAGCAAATGTAATTTCCCAGCATTTTAAATCGATATAATTACATATACATGTTTAATTTGATCCCAGAATGCATCACTGCAGGGTGTATTTCTTCATTTGCATTATAAAATTAAAAGAAATAAAAAATTTAATATTTCCTTCATTTTATCTATTTAAATCAGTTGTCTCTGCATTTATTTCTAGTAATTACGTATAATACTAAAGACAGTAATTGCATTATATGTATTGGGGCTGAAATTAGTAATGTTTTATATCGGTTTTATGAACTGAATTTAAATAGATTAACCTAAATTATTTTTAATATGTATTCAAAAAATCCATATTCGTAAAAACAGGGTTTTTTTTATTACCGTATATGTTTTATGAAAAGCTGCTCAGTGCTAATTACACAAGTATTCAGATAATTCTTTACTTCTATGCATTGTTTTCTATGGGGTATATAAATAAACTTAAATTCTTCTCTGAAAAAAAAGAACAAATATATAGGTTTTTACTTGCTACTTGGTATCCTTGCTGCTTTTTCTGGAAGTTTGGACGTCCAATTACTTTTAGCAGGGGTAAAACTATTTCAAGCTGTGCACATTAATTGTTTTTTGTCATTCTATTTATAATTGCAATGATGATAATTAAGTATACAGTATAATTTATTTCAACTAGTTTTAATATAAATTTGTAAATAATAATAAATCATATATACCTAAACTCTGTCTTCCAAAGGGAAGAGCTGGGGCTGTCACTTATGTTAGGTATAGATAACTAGGTAGATGTAGGATGTGGTCAACCACAGCAGAGAAATCCTAATCGATTGCTTCTTCAGCAGTCCATAAACGTGAAATAGCTTTTATCCCTGACTGTCTTGAGTTAGCGAGGCTTGATTTGTTAATCAGAAGGCTTTTACACACAGGAGGAAATAAAATTTAATACTGCCTTCTGTGTATGGTCAATTTTAAAGGGGTTATCTGGGATTTATCAAAAAAAAAGTGCCCAAGCACTAACAGGGAGGTAGCTGCCGCCTACTTCCCTGCTGTGCCTGTCACCATTCAGCGCTGATCACCCCCGGAACAGAGTGGTCACAGACCCTCGTGCCAAGAACAGCATAGTGGTGTAAACACAGCAGAGGTGGCTTTTCCGCTATTCTGTGAAAGGGATGGGACAGACGGTCTCCTGCTGATTGACAGCCGGCTCTATGCAACCTGATTGGGGAAGCCGGCTGTCAATCAGCATGATGTCTGCTCTGATGTCCGTGGACAGAGGGGAGAAGCTGCCCTCTGTTGATGTGACATCAGTGAAAGTAGCAAAATCTCTGACAGGAGCAGTCTCAGACTGCTCTATGTCAGCGGTGAACGGCTATGAATGGTGCCAGGTACATCAGGCAGGTAGGTGGCAGCTACTTGCTTGTTAATGCTTGAGCACACTTTTTCTAAATACTGGATAACCCCTTTAATGCTGTAAATTAGAAACCTTTATTAGAAACATTATAATGCTAGGTGTTCTGCCCATTTAGACTTAGTGGGAGAAGGTGATACTAAATTTGCCACTTGTTATAACCTGTGTAATGTGACCTTTTATCTTGTTGGGGTTAATGTGTTTAGCACCATCTGGCAGTATCACCTGCATATCTATTTGTCTTCTCCTTTAATACCCCCGTCATTGTTGGTCAGCCCCTCAATTCTCCTTGGTTAGAAGCAGCAATTTTAAGATGTGACAGAATGTTACACTAGGCACACATATTGGTCTTTCTCCTGCTTTGCTCTTTAAAACTAATCATCCTTGCAGAAGTACATCTGGTGAGAGTTTTACTCCTGTCTGTGTATTTCATACTGAAAAGTTTTGTTGCTATGTTACAGCAATCATTTACTTAGGTATTATGTCTGTTAGGAATGCATTGTGTTTCATGTAAACCTCCATGTTACTGTATGATCCTTTTATACTGTATACTGTCATAGCTGTTTATATGATATATATACCTAGTACTCGTTTGTGCTTCAGTATTTTTATAGTTTTACCACTGTAGTAAACTTGCTCACTGAGCATGTTGGGGAACATTGAAATGGTAGTGGGATTAAGGCAAAACAGGCACATTTTTCCATGAAATTAAGTACAGCAGTTTATTAGCACATCATAAATCACATATAGTGCACAGTTCATTTACAATATATCAACAGAACATTATAACATTACCGACATATCAGTCTGTCCCAATGGATATACCTGCCTGGCATGTACATTCATACATCACTGGTACATTAATGACATATACCAGTCTGTTTCAGTGGCAGATACATTTGTCTGTCAGTATTTACATTGTCCCTTTTAGACACATGGTTACCTTTAGGAACTATTCCTAGCTCAATTCACGCGCTCCTGCCAGTCCATCATTCAGGAAACTGTCTCTCTGGAATCACAGACACCTGTCTATTCTGGATCCTCAGCAGGACTATAGCTTCCTGAATACCCCTGTGGTCTCCTCGTCGTGTACCTTCCAGGATGCCGGCCATTTCCATGATTCCCTACTAGGTGCATTTGAGGACAGCGGACACTCCAAGCACTGAGAGAGAGCCCTCACAGGTTGCTTCCAAGGCCCCAACTGGTACAAAGTAGAGAGGGGTTCCATGGTCCCTTGGTCCCTAAACCTTCATGCTTTCCAAGAAGCCACCTGCTTCTAGACATGAAATCTGGCCTCCTGGCCATATGTATTCAGATCTCAATCTCAGATTGTCTGATAGATTCTTTTGATACTCCTGAATGTGTGAGTCTCTTTCCAGGGTGGGAAGCATTTGAGCAAATTTAGTTTTGTACCTGGTATCCAACAGTGTGGCAACCTAATAGTCTGCATGACTTTGAATCGTAACAATCCGCAGATCATGAAGCAGGCAGTGCAGCAAGAAGTCACTCATGTGTCTTGCACATCAAGGAGGCTCAAGTCCTTGTTGTGTTGGTGGAGGTCGAGTAACATTTCCATTTGGTTACTCCGTCCTCTCTCACCACCCTCACACAACAGAAATGTGACCCAAATCTCCCTCATCTGCTGGCTGAGTCTTCCGTCAACATCACCTTTAACTCCTCCATTTATTCCACGCCTCCTGCACCTTCATAAACTGTTTGGCTGCTACTGTGACCTCTCATTGATCCCTCTCCTCCACCCTGCAATGCCACCTGCCTCTGTGCTGACGACAGTCCTGACCTTTCATATCTTGTTATCCATTCTGCATACGCCTCCTCCTGTACTTCGTCCTCTTCCTCTTGGACTACCACCTAACACTGGATACTGGTCAAAGTGTGCTCCAACATGTAAATAACCAGCATAGTCATGCTGATAATGGCATCTTTAGTGCTCAACATCTTAGTCTCCATTTAAAACCTGTGCAGAAGGGTGCAGAGGTCCTTTATCTGTGACTATTCCAGTAGCGTGATTTGCCACATCTCAGGATCACATTAGCCCAGGCTGCATGTCATGAAATACTGCATCAGGGCTTATTACTGCTGCCACAGTCACTGCAACATGTGCAGAGTAGGATTCCATTGTGTCGGCACATCACATATGAGGCGGTTTACCAGCAGGCCGAAAGACCTCTGTAGAGATGCAAATCGTTGATCTCTGAGGTGCAAGTGGCGGAAGTGAGCACACAGTGACCGTGCTCTGTGCAGCATTGCATACAGACCAGGTTAGTGGGTTAGAAATTGCTGGACATTTGTACGTGGTGCATTTATTAACCCTTTATTGTAGATCCTTAATTGCCGGGTCAAACTTGGCCTGACATTAAGAAACTAAGATTTTTATCGTATGTGCTTGTGGTCATATAGGAGTGCTAAAGAGCTTGACAGACAGATATTAGGTAGGTCACTTGAGGAATATGGCAGGACGCTGTCAAAACGCATGGTGAAATAATCTTAATTAAACCGGTGTGTAAACTTAATATCTGTTTCTCAAGCTCTTTAGCGCTCCTAAATGACCAAAAGCACATACTAAAAAAATCTCTGGTTTCCTCGAGAATTTGTGGCTGGAGCAGCAGAAGAGCAGTGACCGGAGGCGGCAGCGGTGGCCACTACACCCAATGGCGGATTACTACCAAGCTTACGCTATTCCCCGGGGTTGTGCAGGGCTGCACAACCCCTCCAGGTGAGCGGAATACCTCCTCACTGCAAAACTTCCCACTAGACCACTGGGTACTACTCATTATTGCCCCTCTCTAATTCTTTCGATTAAGAAATTAAAGGCTTAATACCAGCTGGTAAGACAAAGCTAGTATGAACCCCTTATTACCCAGCATGCCTCCTGATACCAGGGCTGCTGGAAGAGCCTGATAAAGTCCTTGGAAATGGCACTTCTTATTAATGCTCCATTTTCAGGGACGGCTGCGGGGTGCTATTCTTTAGCATGGGGGAGACCCTAAAACAATGGGCCCTCACCCCACTGAGAATACCAGCCTTCAGCTGCATAGTTTTACCTTTGCTGGTAATTAAAAACAGTGCAGAGCCCACACATTTTTTTTGCAAGCCAAACTAAAATTTGGCAGCTGAGAGTGGCAGCTCGCAGCTGTCCTCTTTCATCAGACTAGACTTAAAAATGCTGCAAATCCCCATGCGTTTTTTTTAATTATTTATTTATTTACTACCCTATGACGGCAGGTTGGTTGCCATACACTAATGTGCATGGCAACCAAGCACAATCACCATCCAGATTGTGGAAATGCACTCTGACAACTGCCAATCACAAGGACTCTCACAGAGTGTGAGTGTCTGTAATTGGCTTTTTGTCTGACAGAGAAGTGGATATCCAAGTAGCTTAATAGGTGGCCCCAAAAGTGATCTAGCAGGATCCCGGGACTAAGCGGCTCGGGAGCAGCAGCAGGAGTCTGGTAAGCCTACGTGTTTTATCTATTTATCTTTACTAGGATCTGTCACAGCTGTATGGCAGTACAATATACAGACAGTGTACATCATGTTTGTATACTGTTCCATGCAGTTTGAGCACATTCTCATCCATATCTGCCTTTTTACTGCCCCTTCCCCCTCACGCTATTCGGATTAAGCATTTTTTTTTCTTTGGTTATACTGCACCTGCACAGTATCTAATTACAGTACTGCTATTATCAGATGGATTTGGCATTACTATGATTGGCCAGCAATCTCAGCATGTTTATTGGCATAAAATCAGTCAGGAGACATGCTTTTCAGCTCACTCGAATATCACAAGTGAAATACAAAAAACTCGCAGAACGAGTATCACGAATACCCTACTATTCGTGTGAATAGCAAATGGTAACGAGTACTCGCTCATCACTAGAGTTGGGTCATCCTTCAGAATCATGAAAAAAGCCCAGGCTAGGCAAGGTTTAGCATCAATGCGAACTGTAGAGCAGCAACGGATTCTGCATAGAGGCAGAGTTGTGGCTGAGAATGCAGTGGTTGATGTGCTAGCAACACTCCATCTCTATCCAGGTAGCCACAGCCTAACCTCGTCAGCTTCGTCATCCTCCTCTTCCACCTCCTCTGCTGGGCTCATCAACTACCTGCCTGTAGATTGACAGTAAGAAGGATCTAGAACCACATTATCACCATCTGTGCTATCACACTCCTCGCCTTCAGAGCTACCCACTTCCTGCCCTGACTGCAAACTTACATAGGCGTCTGCCTCAGGTATGTTAGACTCATCATCAATACCAGCCTCTTTGTCTAAAAAAAAATGGGTAAAAGTTTTATAATGAGGCTATACATTATGCCCAGACCCTTGTTCGTCTGGCACTGGATCCGACTCTTAAAGCTTTTGTGCATCGGTGGAGATAATGCTTCATGCTGACTCTTAGTTAGTGAAGCTATTACACCCCAAGCTGCAGGGCTGACCTCTTCTAAGCTGAGAGATTGGTGCCCAGTATGCAGGATGTCACACTCAGTTTCTGTTCCGCCTATCATACTCAGTCCAATGGTCAGGTGGAATGAGTGAACCAGATTCTCACAAGTTACCTGCGACACTTCATGAACAATTACCATAGTATTGGTCCTCGCTGCTGTCCTGGGCAGAGTTTTCTAACAATAACCATGCCAGCAAGTCTTCTGAGAAACCTCATTTCTTCGTCATATATGAACAGCATCCACAAGGCCTCTCTGCTGCCTGAGGTGAACTGCAGAATGGCGCCCCCCACCATAGTAAATGCTTTAAAATCGGTAGAAATAAATCTGGTTCATACAGAACTATATCTATCCTGTAAAAATGATAATAGTGGCCATTTTAATTTGGAGAAATAGAAAAAAGATGTCCAAACACAAGGATGTCAGCGCCATCACACACTCATACATGAACCACACAGAAGAATCCAGAACAAGGATCATTAATGGCAATGGCGGCTTGGCACAAGCTACAGTCACACAATGATGGCGGCAGAGTGATGGTCCTATATGCAGACAGTCCTGCATCATCATAGCATACACACAGGAGGCAGCACTGATTGCCAACATATTGTCTGACTAGTCAGACCAGTCCACCATTCCGCACCGTCCACACACCACATACAACGACCTGCAGTCTGAGCATCCACAAGCCGCCACTGCATTAAGCTGGAGAAATGGCGCGTCTTCCCCAACAGACCACACCTCCTCCCGAAACACTTAGCCAATCACAAGCGCAGCACATGGGGCTGTCCAGAGCTAATAGCAGGGGCCTTCCTATTGGGTTAAGGGATGCGGGAGCAGAAAGGGGGACAAGCGCCACCGAGCAACCACCACTCAAGAAAAGCATGGCTGAATGCCTGTATGTACAGAGGGCCGGCACTGGACATGGTGTGTAAGTTATAGCCAATCAGTCCTGCAGCATATGTGAAAGGGACAATGCATCCTGCACCAGGAGTGCACATAGAAATCATGGGACCCCATAGCAGAAATTCTAATTGGTTCCTTCCCCCCACAAAAATATATTTGGCTCAGGCTGGATCACTCTCCTTCAACTTTGCAGCCGGTACAAAGTAATTTTCCTCCTATTGAAGCCCCTGGATTCCTCTTTCATTGCCCCCATAATGTACGATGCCAACAAAAGTGCCCCCCAAACACTGTATGATCCCCCACAGTGATTCCTCCACCTGCACAGTATGATAACCTGACTGTACCCTCTCAACTATCCTGACACAGTATGATCCCCAACTGTGACCCCCACACAGTCTGCCATACAGTATAAAGGACCCATGTACAGTACAGTATAATGGCCCCCAACACAGCCCTCCATAAAGTATAAAGGCACCCTCATAGCCCTTCAAGTATTATCATGCCCTCCACAGAGCCCTCCAAATGTTATAATTAATTCCATATAGTATAATTGGCTCCATTAGTCCTCCATATATTATAATGCACCCCCATATTCCTCCATATATTATAATGCACCCCCATAGTCCGCGCTATAATATAATGCACCATCCATAGTCTTTCACATAATGCTCCTCCCATAGTCCTCCATATAGTATAAATGCCAGCGGACAAGCCTGTATCAAGGGCAAGAATACATTCATATACTTCAAAGGTGGTGAAGGGGTTAAATTACATTATATATAGCACACATACTGGACATCACCTGCTCATTACATACATCATACAGACACACACATCATACATGTCCTTAGTACACACATGCTATATAACATATACATAGCAGGTACACATCATGTACACAGAACATGCATTCTGGACAAGTGTATATACTCACAAGATATCCTAAATACTCACAGACACAAAACCCACGCAGACAAACCCATACACAGGCACAAACCCACACACACAGGACAACCCACACACACAACCACACACAATCCACACACAGACACAACCACAAAGACACAACCCACACACACTCCACACACAGAGACACAACCACAACACAACTCCACACACGAGACACAACCCACACACGCTCCACACACAGACACAACCCACACAGAGACACAACCCACACACACTCCACACAAGAGACACAACGCACACAAAACCCAGACAGAAGACACAACCCACACACACTCCACACACAGAGACACAACCCACACACACTCAACACACAGAGACACAACCCACACACACTCCACACACAGAGAGACACAACCCACACAACACACTCCACACACAAAGACACAACCCACACACGTCCACACAGAGAGACACAACGCACACACATTCCACAACGAGAGACACAACCCACACACACCCCACACAGAGTGACACAACCCACACACACTCCACACAGAGAGACACAACCCACACACACTCCACACACAGAGACACAACCCACACACACTCCACACAAAAGCCCACACACACTCCACACAGAGAGACACAACCCAACACACAACTCCACACAGAGAGACACAACCCACACACATCCACACAGAGACACAACCCACACACACTCCACACAGAGTGACACAACCCACACACATTCCAGAGAGAAACAAACCCAACACACACTCCAGAGAGACAACAACCCACACACATCCACACAGAGAGAACACACACACCCACACAACCATCCACACACAGAGACACAACCCACACACACTCCACACACAGAGACACAACGCACACACACTCCACACAGAGAGACACAACCCACACACTCCACACAGAGAGACACAACCCACACACACTCCAACAGAGAGACACAACCCCACAACACACTCCACCACACAGAGACACAACCCACACACACTCGCACACAGAGACACAACCCACACACACTCCACACAGAGAGACACAACCCACACACACTCCACACAGAGAGACACAACCCACACACACTCCACACACAGAGACACAACCCATACACATTCCACACACAGAGACACAACCCACACACACTGCACACACACAGAGACACAACCCACACACACTCCACACACAGAGACACAACCCACACACACTCACACACAGAGACACAACCCACACACACTCCACACACAGAGACACAACGCCACACACACTCTACACAGAGAGACACAACCCACACACACTCCACACACGAGAGACACAATCGACACACACTCCTCACACAGAGACACAACCCACACACACTCCACACAGAGAGACACAAACCCCACACCCAACCAACTCCACACAGAGAGACACAACCCACACACACTCCACACAGAGAGACACAACCCACACACACCCCACACACAGAGACACAACCCACACACACTCCACACACAGAGACACACAACACCCACACAACACTCTGCACAGAGAGACACAACCCACACACACTCCACACACAGAGACACAACCCACACACACTCCACACACAGAGACCCAACCCACACACTCCATACACAGAGACACAACCCACACACATTCACACACAGAGACACAACCCACACACGCTCCACACAAAGAGACACAACCCACACACACTCCACACACAGACACAACCCACACACACTCCAGAGAGAAACAACCCACACATACTCCACACAGAGAGACACAACCCGCACACACTCCACACACAGAGACGCAACCCACACACACTCCACACACAGAGACACACAACGCACACACACTCCACACAGAGAGACACAACCCACACACACTCCACACAGAGAGACACAACCCACACACTCCACACAGAGAGACACAACCCACACACACTCCACACACAGAGACACAACCCACACACACTCCGCACACAGAGACACAACCCACACACACTCCACACAGAGAGACACAACCCACACACACTCCACACAGAGAGACACAACCCACACACACTCCACACACAGAGACACAACCCACACACACTCCACACACAGAGACACAACCCACACACACTCCACACACACAGAGACACAACACACATGCACTCCACACACAGAGACACAACCCACACACACTCCACACACAGAGACACAACCCACACACACTCCACACAGAGAGACACAACGCACACACACTCTACACAGAGAGACACAACCCACACACTTCACACAGAGAGACACAACCGACACACACTCCACACACAGAGACACAACCCACACACACTCCACACAGAGAGACACAACCACACACACACTCCACACAGAGAAACACAACCCACACACAATCCACACACAGAGACACAACCCACACACACTCCACACACAGATACACAACCCACACACACTCCACACACAGAGACACAACCCACACACACTCCACACACACAGAGACACAACACACACACACACAGTCCTCTGCTGAAGGGGTGGAGGCTGGTTTACATGTGCAGCTTTACCTGCTCACAGCAGCTGAGCACCTCCCCACTCTCTGTGTCGGGACTGTCCAGCAGGAGAGCAGTGATCTGGTGGATTAGAGCTGCTTCTCTCTGGATCTTCCAGCACAGGAGTCTTCTCTTTGCTCTCACCTCTTTACTTCAAAGATCGTGCCATGCAGGAGGTGGAGAGCACTGGCCAATTAGATCTGCAGTCACTCATCTGATGTGAGAGGCTAATTGGCCAGTGCTCTTCTCTGCAGGACACGCCCCCTCTGTGAGTTGCTGAACCCGGAGGGTAAAAGCCGCTGCACACATTAAAGTGCACAGGCTCCCCGGCATAGAGCGGTGCTGCACTGCAGGAGATAGCAGGATGTCAGGGGAAGAAGAGCCGCCAAAGGCAGTACAGTGTCTGATACAATGGCCCTTCAGCACCTGCGCAGATGCCGCCCCCTTTTTTATCAGCAGGTGTCGCCGCCTGAGACCTTGTCTCAACTTGCCTTATGATAGATGCGGCCCTGACAATATTGATGCACCTAGTCTACGTGACAAATTCCAAAGAAACAGGAGGATGAGGAGGCATAAATTGGGGGTATTGGTACACCCCGAGCTGCGGGGCCGACCTCTTCTGAGCTGAGAGGTTGGTGCTCAGCATGCAGCCCAGGGTACACCACATGCTCTGCCTTGGCCGCAGGGCCAGTCTCCAGTGAGCAGGGAGATCAGTGCCCAGCAAGCAGCATCCTGTGGTCTGCTCTGCCCTTTATGCAGCCCCCAGCCTAATATCTTATCTAGCCACTGGTCTCGCTCCATCCCCCTGCACTCTCTCCACCTTCTTGCACTCTTGAGGGCTTGCATACTGTCTGCAGAGCCCTCAGAAGCATGCTAAGGAGGTGAACACTACCCACCAGTTATATTTAAAGGGCCAGTACACCTATTCTGATTTTTGCCCTCCATCATTTTGGTGGAGGGCTACAACTATATAAGACATCTTTCCCTTCCAGGTGGTGCCTGAGCAACACCACTGGTCCCTAGTAGTGTTGCCTTCCCTCAGGCCCTTGTCCCGATTCCTACCTTGGTATGCGTCTTGGTATTATCCGTTGCTTATATTTCTTGCCTCATCCTAGAGCCAGCCATGTGTACCTGTGGACAACTTCACCAGTACGCCACCTGTCCATCCTGCAGTGCATCTGCCACGTTGCCTCAGAACCCGATACATCTTCACGAGCCTGCCAAGTGGTTACAACATCTACTGTGCCCATTCCATCTGCCTGAGTGCCGCGTCTCCATCTCTGGCATCTCATCTCCTGGATTGTCTCCCAGTAGCCTTGCAGCTCTGATCTCTATGCAAGATCCTAATAGACTGTGATTCATCCATGTGCATCGTTCATTACTTTATTGGCAAGTCTTCTCATTAAAAGTCCTTTGCTTAATTACTACCGGCATCTCTTGCCTGTTCCTGTCTATGGGTCAGTCCACTTCGGTGATCTGGTGGAAAAGCTTTGAAGCTGACCTTAGATTCCCAGGCTATAGCATGCGTGAACAGCTCTGCAGACTCGGACTTCTGTGTTGACTCACAGTCAGTAGGCTGGCTGGAGACTTGTGTCAGCTCTGAGGACTGCACTGTGCGTTCTGTGGAAGTTGAGGTGGAGGAGAGGCTACTTGACATCCATTGTAGCACCTGATCTTTCTGGGCCTCACCTACATGTTTAACCAATGTGCTGCTGTCTAAGAAAGGGATCATACCACTGTCCAGTAAAAGAAGTTTTGCAATAAACAAAGGGTTACTCAGTAGGAGCGCGGATTCACTTAGGAGATGGGTGGAAATCTGGTCTAAACAACTTTAATACCACAACGCGTTTCCACAACGGATAGTTGTCTTCCTCAGGTAAATTTAGGTTAACTGTGACATGGACACATTATAAAATTATCTTCACCAATCAGATTGCAGGAATTAGTGACATCATTTAGTTAACCCTATCCTTTCAATTCCTCCTGATATGTGAAAGCGTTTAAGGTGAGGATAAAATACAAAGTAATATACATCAAAAATACATTAAAATTCCATTAAAAATCCAATTGATAATATTCACATTAAAATACCATATATGTAAAAATATAAAGTGGATTTAAAATATGATATGGATAAAATCATGTAGTAAAAAACACAAAAAAAAACAAAAAAAAAACTACTTTCTCCTTATTTTTTCTTTTTTTCCTCTTTTAACCCAAATTAAGTAGTATTGGAAATGATGCTAGGCAATTCTTTGGGGGGATTCTGAGAATCAAAACTCCAAATATTTGAATTAGTTTGAAACCATAATATTCAGGAACTTCAAATCAAACTTGATCCTCTGTGGATCAGTCCACTTGCCTATACTCCTGATTTA
The DNA here is from genome assembly GCA_033576535.1 of Allobates femoralis. Lineage (NCBI taxonomy): Eukaryota > Metazoa > Chordata > Amphibia > Anura > Aromobatidae > Allobates > Allobates femoralis. Next base: position 166,612,804 of record JARQOC010000001.1, on the reverse strand, counting down.
AAAGTTTAAATAGTTTTGCTAAACTTGCAATACATACATACATTTCAATCTAATAATGTATTATGTGAAATAGGAGAATTAAGAAGAATTTCTTAGATCATTTGCTTAAAGCCTTATTAATATTGGCACTAAAGGTAAAATTATAAAGGGGAGGAACGAAAAGAAATGGTTTCCTAATTTAACTGTAAAAGCAAGAAGATTTTTTTTATGAATTATACATTTCTCTTCTAATTCACTGTGAACATTTGAAATGATTATGCATCATTAGACCTAATAGGGAATAAAGCTTTTTACAGGCAGCAGGCTTCTTAGAAACGATAAAGTTAAAGATAAAAGCTAATGTTGATTCTAAGAAATCTAAGTTAAAAATAAAAAAAGTTCAAGCTAAATAATATTTTTAGACTTTTTTAGGATCAATAGGTTAGTGAGGTCAGGTTTCTTAATTATACTGTTTATATGACTCAACTCCACTATCCTATTAACTTTGTTAACGTCTTCACATCACAATAAACTTTTTTTGATATTTTTGGCATTGCTAGGGTTGGCTGGCGGGGCATTTCACTTGGATTCTGGGATATTTCCGAGCCACAACAAACCACTCTGCTTTGAGTAAGGCTGCCTTCACACTTGCGTTTGTGTCTGCATGCGGAGGGCATGGAGACGCAAACACAGGCAAACGCAGCCCATAATAATGTGAACGCAGCGGAGAATCTCCGCTTGCGTTCACATTAGTATGGTGCCCCGGCAGCCAATTAGCTGTCTCTGGGGGCGGCCGGGAGGAGGAGATCAGCGGCAGAGATCTCCTCCTCCCGGCACAAGGTGATATCAGTGCGGGAGATATGAAACAGCTGATCACTGCTTCAAACTTACCGCGCCGACATCACCTATTCGGTGTCAGCGCGGGAGATTTAAACAGCTGTCAGATCAGCTGTATCTCCCCACTGACACTGGCGGGAGATCAACTGTGGCTCTGCATGATCTCCCGGTGGCCGCTGGTGATCACCGGCTGCCACCGGGAGAGATTATAATGAGATCCGCAGCGTTCTCCTGCGCTGTCATGCAGAGGACACTACGGATCCATTGAGATCTATGCATTTTTTGTGCGCTTGCGGATAAAACAAGCACCGCGAACGCACAAAAAATGCTGCATGCTGCTTTTGGAGTGCGGTCGGAGGGCGCATAAATTATGCGCATCCGAACGCAAATGCAGCCAAACGCAGCCATACGTGGGCACATGCGTTCCCATGTTAAACATAGGAAAGCATTGCGCAAGCGTTTGGCTGCATTTGGTGCGCTGCGCTCCAAACGCAAGTGTGAAGGCAGCCTAAGATACTTAACTACAGCACCAAGGCAAAAAATATACATTTTTCCCAATTTAAAGAAAATGCTAGCTGTCATTCTGCCTAGTACAAAAAGCATAGAAACTCATGATAGTACTTTTATTTAAATGCAAAATACAATCAATATTTTTCTCTATATTTGTTCTTGAAAACGCCTCCAAAATGTGCATATGTGTAATAAATAAACCATAGCATCAAAATATATCTGCAGCTTTCATTTCACAAATCTCACTGACTTTCCCACATAACTCACATACATCAAATTTAAATGGGCTGAGTTGAGAACTATTGCTTTTATGTCACAATTACAAAGGAAACCTCCCATTATTTTCTATCAGATTTTTCTGCTTCATGCTAACAAAGTGACTTTTTTTCAGAAATACAACAATGAAACCCAAGAGTGTAACAGAGAACATAAAAAGGCAGACAAATTCCCTATAGGATGAAAGAAAAACCAGCAATACATTTATGACTTAAGATTCCTATTGCAGTTTATTTATTTTTTAAAACAAAACGCCTTTTAAGCTCAACAATGAAACTTAAAAGTAACCTTCAAAAAGTTATGCAAATTTTGAGAGAAATAAAATCACTCTGCGTGTGCTTTAAAGCTGGTACAATGTCAAACTGTCAAAACTTAAACTACCTCATATATATCACTTATCATACACCTTTCTTTAAAAAATAAACTTCATCTTCTTTAAGGATTCATGGACCATGTAATTTTGCAACGCTATTCAACACAAGACATAATATGGCAGGTAGAATTTACAGTTACCATCTATTTCTCAGCATATTCTGTACACTAAACAACATTTTATAGTCTAGATGGTAAAATGTAATGTTCTATAAGTGAGACTTAGTCAAATATTTCCCATAAAAACAATAATACTGGTAAATTTATGTCAGTACAAAATAATAAAGATGAGAGAACGTTTTGAAATTCAAATTCGTTAGCCTCTACAAAGTTTCCTCCCTGCGAAGCCTGAGAAGACTTGTACAACACTCTGAGGTTTCCTACAAAGGTGGGTGAAACCACAGATGGATCTGCCCGGACTTAAAAAAAACTTTAAGACTTACAAAAAAAAACATGGTTCAGGATCTGGCTTGATCCAAACTTTTAGCTGGACCCTGAACTCCATTATGGCACCTTTACACGCCGCTACTGAAGGTAGCAACAGGTAGGCACCGCACGTGCACACGCGCGTTTTCAACGGTCCCTAACGGTACCTGATCCCGCATTTACACGCCGCTACAAGGTGCTCCACAGAAGGTACTTCGACCCCCAGAAGTGCCTACGGGTGCCGCGAGTTACCTTCTGTGGAGCACCTTCCCTGATTTACACGCCACTACCACAAAGGAATATGGGCGTACATATTGTGCGCCGTAACTACATAGGCCTGACAGAGTTGTGTATTACGTGGCGCTCGTACGGTGATTGGACAATGCAATAACATCCTGATTGGCCAGCCAGCGCAGGGAGGCTGGCTAATACATGACGCTATAGCAAATGTGTAGTGACTGGTCAGCTCGTTAAATATGCCGCCCTGTGCAGGGACAGGCAATGGGTACACAGTAGCCCCCACCAATGATCGCAGATGGGGCATGGTATATATGGTGCTGTGGCGTACCTGTGCCCCAATTACACGCCACTACCATAGGGTTTATACCTGCTTGTTTTTGAACACGGCTGAAAAATAGGTATTCAAAGAGACAGGTGGCAACAACCTGAATTAAACGCCGCCACTTCGCGGTGTTTTGAAGGTACAAGGTACAATTGTCTCCGACACCTGCCAGTTTCTACCTCTCGGTAGCGGCATGTAAAGGTACCATAAAAGTTTATGTAGACCCAAATTATAGCGTTATAAAATGGTGGCTATAAGGGTTAGGGGGCTGCAAAAAGGGGATTAAGGCAAGACAATCTTACCGAGGTTTTGCATTGCTGTCACACTGTTTCTGGGTCCACTCATTAAACCTTATGAATATTCCCCTGCTTCCTCTGCCCACCCTCTAAGTCAGTATTTGTGATTCTTTGCAGTCTGACTGCACCCCCACCCTCTGTGCCAGTATCTGTGATTTGTTGTCCTACACATACTAATCTAAAAATAAATAAAGAATTGGAAAAAAAATTGTGTGATGTCCCCTGTATTTTGATACCCAGTGCAGATAGAGTAGATTGGTGCCATACACTATTGTGTGTGGCAACCAAGTCAGACATGGACTATGCATGAAGCTGAATGAGTGGCCCCAGAAGCAAGCAGCTGGTGACCGGTAAGATTAATCGAGCTATTCCATCATCTATATATCCTATCATCTATCTATTCTATCATCTATCTATCCACCTATCTATCTAGAGATAGATGGATCGATACAGATATAGATAGGACAGCAAAAACGGAAAGTGAACCTAGCATTATCGAGCAAAATCCGAACTTGCCGAATTTCCAGCCAACCATTTGTGTTCAAGAAGCCATGGAACAATGCTAATTTTGCCTCAACTTTTAAATTAGCGAACATGTTCAAGCAATGTTCCATCATCACTAGTGGGGACCAGTTCCCTTCCCAGAAACTTTTCTAATAGGCCTGATCCAACCCGGCCCATCTCATTTCTGGTAGAAATTAAGCTCTCTTATGCCATCACCTGAAAGTAGTTGCAGGGACCTAAGGCTAATGCCAATGATTAGCAATGTATCCAGGGCTGGGTGACAACATTCTTCCCGAAGAGGGGGTTTGGGTTCCTAGCTGAAGACAGGACAGGTGCTATGTGAACAGGTCAACCCTGCTGCATGACCATCTACCTTCATCAATTCACACCCTGTTTGTTGGGGTGGTGGTCACCTTTATGTAAATGAAGGGAAGCAAGGGGTGGTTTGCAGTAGGCATAAGTCGGGTCGGTACCACGGACAAATTCCAAAACTGGCAGCAGGAGGCTCACATGAATAGAATGCTGAGTTGGCTGAAGGCCAGGGCTGATCTTGTTAGCCAGCCAGCTACAGAGAAACCCACAGTGGCCAGAGATCCTGGAGGGCTTGATGGGATTTCCCCAGTTCCTCCCATGTTTCCTAGAGCGGGTGGCTATCCCCTAACTCCTCTGTCCTCTTTTGCAGCAATAGCCATGATCGGTTGTGTGCTGGGGCAGGTGGTTGGGGGAGAATGTCATTAGAGGAGCAGCCCTTGAAACTCCCCGAGGCCATCCAGCTGCAGATTATAGTGCGGAATGGCCATGCACATTACGAGCAGTGATGAGAAACATGCCAGAGAGATTTTACTCCAATTAAGGAGGACTTCACAAAAAAGGCCTGTTTTGGAGTTGCTGTTGACCTGTTGGCTAGATAAAGGCTGTTTAGAGTTTTCTGAAGAGCGAAGCCTTTATTTTTCCCTTCCCAAATTTAGAGCTGGATGTGATTCCCCTTGCTGGATTAGGGGAACTGCAGCCTTCGGGTTACACCTCAAAGACCTTACTGGACTGTAACCTTAATGGACTGTACACTTAATGGTCTTTGCCCCATTATATTGATCGTCTGTATCTAATGTTAATTGAGTCCTGGTGGGACTTATTATATACTGTGTATATTTATTTTTCTTTTAGACTTATAATAGTCTGTGCTGACCAGTGCTTATTTTCAAGTTATCACTGTGTATTATAAATGATTTTAAATTAATCATGTATCAACAACTTGTTTTTTAAAAGTTGCTACAGTAAAGCTTGGGAGCTTCATACATTGGAAAGATGCATTAAAGGATCCTGTTTTTTCCCTTGCCATTTTCATGGTATGCTTGTTGGCTCAATTAGCTGATGTGTCCGTTGACGCATCCGCTAATGCATGGTACATACATGTACCATGCGTTAACGGATGCGTTGCCCATAGACTCCCATATTTTAAAAAAATGCGTGCGTTTTTGTAAAAGCACCAAAAAAACGCTGCAGACCATGTTTTTTGGTGCACTTGGAAAAACGCATAGCGTCTAAGGCTGCTTTCACATCAGCGTTTTTTTTAAATCGCGGCAGATGCGGTGCAAAAACCGCATCTGCCGTGATTACCGCATAACGGCTGCACTTGCGGCACAGTTGCGGCACAGTTGCGGCAAGCCCCATACAATGTCTATGTGGGCTTGCGGCAGGTGCGGCAAGTGCGATTTTGGCACTTGCGGCAGGTGCGTCCGCGAAAAAAAACGCGGTCACAGGACAGTGAGTATATTGGTGGTCTGTGGCAAAAGTATCAAAACCTTGTGAGCTTCCTTCTACCATTTTGTACTTCTAGCAACTCTTATTAATAGGCCCGAGGCAACATCATTATTGTGATATACACACAATATCATGCTAGGCCTACTGTTCATAAGAGGTGGCCAGAATTTTGTCATTTATAAGGAGGTTTGAAGGGCTTTAGCCCAGTGAGAAAAGACTACTGACATGACTGATCAACCATTGTCCTGTGAATCTTTTTCTTCAATTCAAGCCATCAGTCATACTAACTTTTTATCTAGGTTGCATAGTTTAGTCCCTTATATAAATAACTGAAAGATTTAGCAACAGTAATGAGTTATTTTACAGAGTCTTAAATGAAATGCAAAATAATCAACCAAATTTACTGCTACTAATCAAAGTTGTATCAGATGAACTATAGAACATTAATTTATTATAAAAGTCTGCAAAATTACAATAAAAACCTCCTTTTAATTCTCTATTATTATTTTCGTATGTTCTAAAAATGTGTCTAATCTTAATTAAAGCGAACCTGTCACCCCCCCCCCGGGCATCAAAAGCTAAAATAGCCACCTTCTGCAGCACTAAGGCTGCATTCAGAGAAGGTGGCTATAGGCTTTTGATGCCCTTTATACTATGAAATATGCAGTTAGGTAATTGCTCACACTTCTGAAGACCAAAGACCGGGAGGCGGGGTTTCACGCTCTTCCGACCCACCCCTCTTGTCAGTCATGGTGCGCGCCTGCTGCTGCCTCCCCTCACAGTGTACCATGAACGCGCGTCTTCGTTCTCCTGTATGGAGCCGCGCATGCGCTGTGCGCCCGGTGTCCAGGAAGTCGTCGGGCAGCGCGCACAGCGCATGCGTGGCTCCATACAGGAGAACAAAGACGCCCGTTCATTTCACACAGTCAGGGGAGGCAGCAGCAGGCGCGCACCATGACTGACAAGAGGGGCGGGTCGGAGGAGCGTGAAACCCCGCCTCCCGGTCTTTGGTCTTCAGAAGTGTGAGCAATTACCTAACTACATATTTAATAGTATAAAGGGCATCAAAAGCCTATAGCCACCTTCTCAGAATGCAGCCTTAGTGCTGCAGAAGGTGGCTATTTTAGCTTTTGATGCCCGGGGGGGTGACAGGTTCGCTTTAAAGCCCCTCTTCAGTGTTTTTTTTTTCTAATTTCACTGCTGCACTGATGTGTTAAATCTTATTCCTTCCCTCCAGCCTTTTACTCATCCTCCAGAGTTACTACTTCTGTCAACGCACTTCAGTCTCGCAACACAATTTTGTGCTTTCAGCTTGGCCATAAGTTAGACGTTACATCACAAGCTCTCAATACAAGTCTATGAGGCCAGAATGAGGCGCTCATAGAGATGTATTGATCTTTAACCTTCAAATCACTCCATAAAACAGTAGATTTGATGGAAGGTCACAATTGGCTGCGTCAGACCACAGGGGCGATAGAAGGTGAAGATGCCAGTGGATGAGTAAGAGACAGGGGTCAAGAGACCTCGATTTAAAGCACCATTCCAATGGTGCATTAATAACAAAACTCTGGAGTGGTGCCTTAAATAAACCTTACAGATTATATTCTGAACAAGTGTTTGGCATCTGTACTGGTAATTTTCCAATAATTGATTCTTACAAATAAATATCAAGTTAAGTCTGCCAAATGCAGTTACAATTCTCTTTTTTCCCCCCAATGATACTGCATTGTTAATTGAAATGTCTGTGCTTGCAAGCGTTAAGTTAATGAGGAGGTTTTCAATTTGTATACGCTGCTGCACCTGTTTGAAAAAAATAAAAAAAATAAATATTTACATTAAATTAAATATAATGCTGAGGTTCTCATAAAAGAGAGAATTAAGCAGATGCTTGCTGATTAAGAGTGCAATGTTTAAGACAAGCTTTTGGTTGAATGCACATTTTTCCTGTCACGTAACAGCTGTTCAACAGTTTGTGCTCCAGATCTTCAAATTTACCACCTAGTCTATAATTAATAGAAATGAATGGACGACTTCTTAGGTTAATTCTAATACATCGGAATATTTGTAGATTGTCTTTTTAAAAGTGATTTGCTGGGATGGTTTAGATAGAAGGCGATCAGGCTCAGGAACATATCAGAAGAATATATGGAGCAATACAGTTATGGCATTGAAAGAAAGCTGTAAATGTTTAATCGCTCTATATCCAAGGATTTTTGTTTAAGTACAGAGCAGCTCGATACAATTATTGTCACCTTATACCTAAGTATAATTAAGTTCTACAACATTTCCAAGATGCATATCCTTATTAAATTAATAATTCAGCTTTCTTCTAGTCTCTATTAGAAAGCTCAATAACACTATAATTTTATAAATAAATAAATAATAAAAAGACATAGCGCTTCGCAGCATTTTTGATTCTCAGCGTACATAAAGTAGAAAGTTATGGGCTGACATCGCCAGCTGCCTGACTTTACCTTGGCTGGCAATCAAAATACAGGGAAACTCAATATTTTTTTTTTATTGTTTAAATATTTTAAAACAAAAGTTTGTGCTCCTGCCATATTTGGATAGCCAGCCAGGTAAAACCAGGCAGCTGGAGGCTGGGATTCTCAGCGTGGTAAGGTCCAAGCATTGTGGGCAACCCAACTCTGAAAACGAACGATGCATTTATCATAGTGCCATTTCCAGGTGCTTTACCTGTCTCTTCCAGCTGCCCTGGAGGGGGATGGCATGCTGGGTAATAAGAGGTTGACACCAGCTTTGTATTGGCATCTGGATTTAACCACTGAGATTCTTAATGTCAGGCCAAGTTAGACCCGGCCATTAAGAATCTTAAATAAATGGTTAAAAAAGCCACAACACAGACAAAAAGCTTTTTTATTAGAAATAAAACACAAATCACATTTAGGAAATCCATCTTTATTATAAATAAAAGAAAACAAAAACCTCCCTCCGAAGAAATCCAGGTCTTCTTAGCTTCTTCACCTCTGCTACATTTTTGCCAGCAGACAAACTCAGTCTGCTAGCAAAGAGATAAAGGCACAGATTGACAGTATAGCCCAGTGCTGTGTGTGGAGCTGAATGACGCCCATACATTCTACCATACTAGAATCTATGGACTGATTGCAGATTACTCGAACAGCCAATCACAGACACCCAGGGCATCTGTGATTGGCTGTTGAAGCCAGTGAAGTGAATAGCGCCAGAAGATAATGAGCGGCCCGGAAGTAGATGCAGCCGTGACAGTGGGACGGGAGGACATATGCCCAGTAGGTATATTGATTATGTTTATTAGCTATATGCTTTGTTTTATAGCCCCGGACCCAATTCGTAACGTGTTTTTTTTCCAAGGAAACCGATGTTCGAAATATGTGCACAAACACTAGATGTTCGGTACAGACTCCAAATTTTACAGTTCGAGTTTGCCCATCACTATTGCGAATACAATTTTTTGAGCCTAAAAATTTTGCTTTGAGAGAATTGAGACACGTTCATCTTTTTATTTCATGCAAGAAAAATCCATGAAACACTGACCCAACTTTTCTTAAATGCTGTTAAAGACACTTGGACCATTTTTTTTTATGCAAAAAAATTCCCTGACATCCCAATGAGACTTTTGAAGGAATATATATATTTTTTTTATTCCATAATTTTTTTAATTTACCATGAAACTATATGGTCAGTACAAATTTGTAGAAACCAAGCATCTAGCGTTTTTGCTATATAAATGGTGAAAAAAAATCTGAAATTTGCCCAAAAAAATTGTGTGATTGCAGCTATATTTTTGAGACCCACAACGTTCTGATTCTTTGGAATCTGGTGCTGTGTGAAGAATTATTTTTTGTATTTTGAGATGATATTTTAAATTTATACCATTTTGGTGTATATTTAATGTTTTGATTACCTCCTATTACATTTTATTGCAGTGTTGCGGTCATCAAATAAATGTACCGTATTTTTCGCTTTATAAGACGCACCTGATTATAAGACGCACCCCCAAATTTGGTGAAGGAAAAGAGAAAAAAATATTTTTTAATGTTAAATGGGGTCCATCTTATAATGTCAGTGTCCGTCTTACAAATCATATAGGGTATATGTCTCTCATAGCCCCCTCTTCGTGGTACATGGTCCTCATCTTTGGAAATAGCTCCCCCATCCTAGATATGGCCCCCTTATTCTGGTTATGGCTGGCACACGTCCGCCAGGGCTGACACATGCCCCCCAGGGCTCTCACACATCCCCTAGTACTGGCACATGCCCCCCAGGGCTCTCACACATCCCCCAGGGCTGGTACATGCCCCCCCAGGGCTCTCACACATCCCCCAGGGCTGGTACATGCCCCGCAGGGCTGGCACAAGTCCCCCCTCTGGTGCTGGGCACGGGGGCCCCCCTCTGGTGCTGGGCACGGGGGCCTCCCTCTGGTGCTGGGCACAGGGGCCCCCCTCTGGTGCTGGGAACGGGGGCCCCCCTCTGGTGCTGGGCACGGGGGTCCCCCTCTGGTGCTGGGGGCCCCCCCTCTGGTACTGGGCACGGGCCCCCCCTCTGGTGCTGGGCACGGGGGTCCCCCTCTGGTGCTGGGGGCCCCCCCTCTGGTGCTGGGCACGGGGGTCCCCCTCTGGTGCTGGGCACGGGGGTCCCCCTCTGGTGCTGGGGGCCCCCCCTCTGGTGCTGGGCACGGGGGTCCCCCTCTGGTGCTGGGCACGGGGGTCCCCCTCTGGTGCTGGGGGCCCCCCTCTGGTGCTGGGCACGGGGGTCCCCCTCTGGTGCTGGGGGCCCCCCTCTGGTGCTGGGCACGGGGGTCCCCCTCTGGTGCTGGGCACGGGGGTCCCCCTCTGGTGCTGGGCACAAAATAACAAACATTTTATACTTACCTCTCCGGCGCTTGCCTCAGTCTTCAGTGCCTCTCTCCCTGACTGCCGCAATCTTACCTCCGAGGTCACGGAGAAGCCGGTCATGTGATCGGGCGCACACTGATGACTGCAGGGCGGGTGATGTCATCAGTGTGCGCCCGATCACATGACCGGCTTCTCCGTGACCTCGGAGGGTGATTGCGGCAGTCAGGGAGAGAGGCACTGAAGACTGAGGCAAGCGCCGGAGAGGTAAGTATAAAATGTTTGTTATTTTATGTCCAGCAGCATGGGGGGACTGCAGGGACATTTAATATGCCCTGCTCCCCTGTCCATACCTCGGCGCTAGCTTCAGCACCGAGGTGATGGACAGCGGCAGTGCAGTGCATATTAAATGAGTTAATGAGCGTGGGTCACGTGACCTCCCGCTGCCTCCTACAGCCCGCAGCCAGTCCGCCCCAGCCCCCGAACACAGTCCAGAGCTGCCCCCACTCTCCCCTGCACCGTACCTTCGTTTTTTAAGACGCACCCCCCACTTTCCCCCAGAATTTGGGGGAACAAAAGTGCGTCTTAAAAAGCGAAAAATACGGTAATTCTGGCAATTTGATTATTTTCCATTATACAGTTTGAAGATCAAATTAATTTATTTTATATTTTGATAGATCAGGAATTTCTTAATGTGATTTTTATATTCGGTGTGATTTGCAGAAACAGTCCAGCACACAAGGAGTGAAGTTAAAAAGTTTGACCCTAGCCTAAGGCACATCCGGTAACACATCTGTTAATGCATGGTACATACATTTACCATGCGTTAATGGATGCGTTGCACATAGACTCCCATGTTAAAAAATGCTTTTTGCTACAGCACCAAAAAATGCTGCAGGCCGTGTTTTTTGGTGCACTAGCAAAAACGCATAGCGTCAAACGCATTGCACTTTTGCAAACCGTTTTTTACATGGGAGTATGTGTTTTTCATAATTTTCACATGAAAATAGCACATGCACTTAGCAAATGCATGACGCAAGTCTAACCCTAGCCTAAGGGTTATTTCACATTTTTTCCTCAAAAATGTTTTAGCCCAAAATGTTTCATTATAAAAGGATAAAAAGATAAAATGGACACCTTATTTTTTTGTACAATTTCTCCTAAGCATAGGGATGCCTTGTATGTGGTTAGAAACTCTTGCTTAGGTGAATGGCAGGCCTTGCAAGGGAAGGAGCGCTGTTTGATATTTGGGGTGCAAAATTGTCTGTATTAGATTGTGGAAGCTAGGTCAGATTAGGAGAGTTACCGAGGTTCCAAAACAGCAGACACCCCCAAAAGTGACACTATTTTGGAAACTATACCCCTTAATTAATTTATGTAGGGTTGTGATGAGCATTTGAACCCATTGATGTTACACAGAATTTTATTATATTGGTCGTAAAAATGAAATATTTTTTTCAACAAAAATGATACTGAAGGCCTTAAGTTTTCATTTTTACAAGGGTAATAGGAGAAAATGAACCACAAAATTTCTTACATAATTTCTCTTGAATACAGCAATACCCCAGAAATCATTTTAAACTACTCTCCGGCACAGTGAAAAGCACAGAAACAAAGAAGCATCATATCGGAGTGCACATTTGGCTTGAATGATTTGCGGATGCCATGTCACAATACCAGAGCCTCTGAGATGTCAGAACAGCAAAACCCTCCATGTGTGACCCCATTTTACAAACTACAGCTCTTAATGAAATCATCTAGCAGTGCAGGGAGCATATTGACATTGCATATGTTTCACCAAATGTTTTTCCATTGAGCGGTGAAGAAGAAAGTAATAAAACGTTTACAACTTAAATGATTTAACCCCAGGTTTTACATTTTCATTTAGGTAAATATAACTGCATTAGAGATGAGTGAGTACTAAAATGCTCGGGTGCTCGATGCTCGGGCCGAGCATTCCAAGATACTCGTGTACTCGGCCCAAGCACCGAGCCCAATGTAAGTCAATTAGTGACAGGATCCACCCACAGACTTCCGGCTATAAAACCAGTGTTTCTGTGAAAGGGCAAGAGGGTGGGATTTTTCCAAACGTCGCAACATACAACACCTTGCTGTGCCCCCCAGAGGGACAATACAATCAATCTGCTCTCTGAGAGGTGCCAGCTCACTGTGTGCACTGAAGGGAGCTGTATATGTGTGTCAGAGCGATAATTATCAGCGAGGAGTCCGAGCATCTCAGCGGTACTCGGTGCTCGCCGAGCATCCCGAGTACTGGGATACTCGTGCGAGTAACGAGTAGTGCCGAGCATGTTTGCTCATCATTAGACTGCATAATTGTTACACAATTTCTCTTGAACATGGCAATACCTCATATGTGACTGTACAGAACTGTTTAGCTACATGACGAGACTTGGAAGGGATGCCACACTATTTGACTTTGGAAGACATCAAACTTTGCATACACCCTATAGAGAGATCTTAAGTGTCAGAAGAGCAGAAACCTCCCTCAAAAGACCGCAATTTGTAAATTACACCGTAATGGCCTCTTTACACGCAGCTACAGGTAACAGGTTTTCCACAGGTAACTTACTGGTTGCAGTGAAATCATGGAGACATGGTTCTATCTTGTTGCTGTGTACAAATGGATCTATGTCTCCATGATTTCACTGCAACCAGTAAGTTACCTGTGGAAAACCTGTTACCTGTAGCTGCATGTAAAGTGGCCATTAGAATTCATGGAGGGATGTAGTAATGATTTTGACTACATGGGTGTTTTACCAGAAACAAGAAGCAAAGGATGTTGAAGAGTGAAAATGTGTATCTGCCATGGTAGGGCCTGTACATTGTATTGTCTGTTCATTGTGCCCAGCTTGTGTTTATGGAGACCTGTACCTTATAAATTAAGTGGCATCTTTTTCCTACAGAAGTACAAAACATGTGGACACCAACTGCCATTTAGGCACACTCTGGGGCTTAGAAGGGAGGTGGATATTTGAAATAGGGAGCACAGATTTTGCTGGATTTCTTTTTGTGGGAGCCATAGCACTTTTCCAAAGATTTGTGTTGACAGTATTGTTTAATCCCTATATTTCTGTTAGTAGATGACGAACCTTAGTGGGGATGCATTTTTTTTTGTTAGTAGAAGCTTTTGTTGGTGGAATTTTGGCGTACAGTCCATTTTGGATCAGTTCAAGTTTATCCTGTGATCTACACTGAGCACTTACATTGGGGTTTCCATCTAAATCTACACAATTAGTGATTCAGATGAAACCCCCAATGGATCGATTCACTAATGAGTTTTTAAAGAACACTTTATACAAATGTATAGTATAGCACTTCAATGTGTTTTTCTAACTCAACATTGTAAATGCTTTAGGCTCCCTTCATTCACTATCACAATAGTTGTTATTTCCATTTAACAAATCCTACATGGAATTATAAAAATAAATTAATGGAATGACTTTCCTTACATGATGGAGAATACTTTCATGGATGTGTCTTATATTGGACAAAAGGATTACCGTATATCTTTAAATTATTATTTTTATTATTATTATTATTACTTCAGTAATACTATTACAATAGAAATTACTTTAGACTGAATAAGTCTACTAAGAAACTACCTTTGCTCTGTTATCTTCAAAAACAAACTGTGCAGCCGGGATTCCAAGTTGGTTGATGAAAAAATCAACATCTCCTTGTACTTGTATAGAGCTGGTGTTGGCTTTGTAGCAGGCTTGATTTTGAGAACAGTTTTTTTGCATCTAAAATTAAAAATAAAAATTTGAATAGAAATTGACCAATAGATCCAGTTAAGTAAAATATCAACAAATCTGAAAACTCCTGTTTACTGGTTTTCTGAAGAAAAAACTAAATGTTATCTTATTAATTTTGTGCACAAATACAAAGAAAAGCGGCACACAAGGAAATCCGAAATAGCAGATTGGTACTTAAAATATTACTAAGAATAATAAAAATAATTACCGTACATACTCGTGTATAAGCCGAGTTTTTCAGCACAAAAAATGTGCTGAAAAGTCCCCCCCCACGGCTAATACACGAGTCATAGGTGTATACAGTATACAGGCCGCCCGTTTCCCCCCATCGGTATACAGGCGCTCCCCCCCATCAGTGGTATACAGGGCCCCCCCCTTGCTGCCGCACACCTGTAAAGTAATAGATCATTATACTTATCCCTGTCACCGCTCTGACACCGCGCTCCTCCGGGTCTTCATGCTTCCTCCTCCGGCGCACAGGCAATGACGTCATTGCCTGCGCCCACCGATCACAAGCAGGAAGAAGCATGAAGACCCGGAGGAGCGCGGTGTCAGAGCGGCGACAGCGACAGGGATAAGTATAATGATCTATTACTTTACAGGTGTGCGGCAGCAAGGGGGGGCCCTGTATACCACTAATGGGGGGGAGGGGCGCCTGTATACTATTGGGGCCTGTATATACTGCTGGGGTCTGTATATACCACTGGGAAGGCTGCTGTATACCACTGGGGCTGCTGTAATACTGGTGGGGCCTGTATATACCACTGTGGAGGCTGCTGTAATACTGCTGGGACCTGTATATACCACTGAGGAGGCTGCTGTATACCACTTGGGCTGCTGTATATACTGCTGGGGCCTGTATATACCACTGGGGAGGCTGCTGTAATACTGCTGGGGCCTGTATATACCACTGTGGAGGCTGCTGTATACCACTGGGGCTGCTGTATATACTGCTGGGGCCTGTATATACCACTGGGGAGGCTGCTGTATACCACTGGGGCTGCTGTATATACTGCTGGGGCCTGTATATACCACTGGGGAGGCTGCTGGATACTACCACTGGGGAGGCTGCTGTATACTACCACTGGGGAGGCTGCTGTATACTACCACTGGGGAGGCCTGTATACCACTGGGGGGGCCTGTATACCAAACTGCTGGGGGCTGTATGGCTGTGCTGGGGTCCACCCTCGGCTTATACATGAGTCAATAGGTTTTCCCAGGTTTTGGGGGCAAAAGTAGGGGGGTCGGCTTATACGCGGGTCGGCTTATACACGAGTATATACGGTACTACTTTCAATTATTTAGACCCCCCAAAAAATTGTTGCTATCATTTCATACACAGAACCCATCAAGAATATGATTTAATACAGTTTTCATTTGTGTAGACAACTTCTTTAGCTCCAATTTCAACAGCAATTCAATTATTTTGGTACACACCATTGGGTCTCATAGTGTCAGTAGCTTCAGGATCATGTATGAAGGGAAAGGAGATTTGTGACCGCGCTCCTGCTCCAAATAATCCAATTGCATCAGAAGTTTTAGAATTCAAGCAGTGTGTAAGGTTTTCAGTCTTTTTTGCTATATCTGTTGTTATGTTAGCATTTAGTGTATTTTGTCGGCCATCTTGTTTCCTGTCATGTGCATTGACTTTTGCCCTCAAACAATATGGAGTCCTCAGCTTTGATGTCCCTGCCCTGTTTCTTGCCAATTGCCCTTTTAATCAGTTTCAGATGATTTACCTGTGCTCCTGAATCAGGTCTGCAATCTGTCTGTGACTTGCTCTCTGAAGCCTGGATTCACTCTGCCTGGATTCATTTATGGACACAGAATCCTCCTGTTTGCCAGCAACATCTAACAGGGAAGTAATAGACTCTGAATGCTTTGCTTGAGACTTGTACTATGCTTTAATGCTCTGATGTCCTTGGTTGTTTGCCTTGCACTCTGCAACTTACATTTACGTTATCCTGTTGATGCACTAACTTGTATGAAGCAATACAAGAGCTGCTTAAGAAGCGTATGTCTCATGTGTTTCATTATACCCATGCATTAGACTCTATATAGACTGTATCATATATGACAGATTCAGGAGCCATAATAGAGTCTATATATATCAATAAATGACGGCATCACCTGGACATGAAAAGGTGCTGGCAAAAAAATATACATGAATAAAGAGATTAATTGCCGCGACACTGATCATGGTGTAAATGAACAAGCATATGGCTATGTTTAAGGCTATTTACAGCTAAGGTGGTATATATGACAATGAAACACAGTAAATGCTGCTATAGAATATAAGGAAAAAAAGAGAGTCTTAGCTTCAACAATAGCTATTGGGGAAGAGCCCGGTAACTGCGACAAAGTGCTCTCTACCTACCGGGTCCTAACGCACTAGTGCTTCATGCGGTATGTAGTTGCTAGTTTGAGATTTTTATGTCTGTGAGTTGCAATTAAAACCTGCTGGTATAGTATGTCTGTGGACTGGGGCTACAGCAAGATGGAGTCAGGTCACAGCCACTGGGCTGGGGGAGGGGAAAGGGAGCTCGTCAGAAAAATTATACTATATATATCAATAAATGACGGCATCACCTGGGCATGAAAAGGTGCTGGCAAAAAAAAATAAGATCCCTGAGGAAGGTGCCAGGAGGGCACCGAAACGCGTAGGAAGCAATAAAAAGGTTACTTTGAAGTTCCATCTTCAAGTGCATTATTTTCGGAGTGGATGTTATTTGGCAGCGCGGACCATGACACACCATTTTCTTCCCCACGATTCGACAGTTCCTTACTGAGCGATCTAAAGTATTGACAATAATTATGCTGCTCTCCAACAAAGCTCTCACATGGGCAAACACCCTAATTGAGACTGACGATGACTGTCTAAATATTCTTGATGCTTTCATTTCAGCTATGGGGCAGGTATTCGATGATCCAAACCGTGGTGCTACAGCGGAATCAGCCATGTTAACTTTAAGCCAAGGTAAGCGCTCGGTAGCGGAGTATGCTTTGGATTTCCGGAGATGGGCCCTCGACACCACTTGGGATAGCTCTGCTAAAAAGTAGGTTTTCCGGAAAGGATTATCCTCTGTGATTAAGGACGAACTCGCTCGTGCCGACCCACCTACAGCATTAGGAGATTTTATCAACTACTGTATCCGGATCGATGCTCGGCTTACTGAACGCAGACAAGAGAGATGGTCGGAGATAAAGCGCACTAATCATTTATTTCCTCCCTCTCCAGCTAAGGAGTCCTTGAGCAGGATTATACGAGAACCCGAACCTGAGCCTATGCAGGTGGACTCTTTACAGAGACGGGTCAGTGATGCACGTAAGGAACATCGAGTAAAGCAAAATCTGTGTTTCTATTGCGGTAAGTCAGGACATTTCATTATAAACTGCCCCAGTCGTTCTCGTAAGACAACTGCAGCCATCATACACTGCGAGTGCTGTGAGAGGGGTTCTGTCAGGTCCGAACCACAGACCCCAGAGAGAGTAGAGGATACAGACATTGATTACTCAGACTTGAACTCTGTTATCTCTGAGCCGGATGCACGTGTTACTGCAGCAGTTTTTCAGGTTTTTTCAGCGGTTTCCCAGCTGAGTTGTAAGAACAACAATTCTCATTGCTTTATTCCCCTCAAGCTCAGGGTTCACTCTATCTGGGTATCTACCTCCGCTATGATTGATTCAGGGGCAAGCGGCAATTTTATGGACATCTCCTTCGCTGAGAAACTTGGAGTACGTTCAGTAAAGAAGGCTACTCCTGTACAGATGGAGACCGTGGATGGCTCACTGTTAAACTCTGGACCAGTGGATCAGGAGACGGAGCCCTTGAAGGTCCTCATGGGTAATGACCATCAAGAGAGTCTGTCATTTATGCTCATCTCTTCTCCTCATTTCCCTATTATTCTAGGACTGCCATGGCTGCAGACTCAGAATCCTACGATTAACTGGGAAACTAAAGAACTGCACTTTTCGGAGAAACAGATAAGTCCAGAAGCTTCAGTCTACTCCATTCCTAAAGGACCAACATCAGTCTCTGAGCTACCAGCAATATACCGTGAGTATGCTGATGTGTGTGACAAAAGGAACGCAGACCTGCTACCCTCTCACCGTCCATATGACTGTCCAATAGACCTGTTACCAGGTGCAGGAATACCTTTTGGCAAGATTTACTCTTTGGCAGGGCCTGAGCTAAAGGCTCTCAAAGACTATATAGACGAACATCTAGCCAAGGGCTTCATACGCCCCTCTTCATCTCCTGCTGGTGCACCAATCTTCTTTGTGAAGAAGAAAGATGGATCTCTTAGGCCCTGTATAGACTATCGGGAGCTCAATAAAATCACGATCAGAAACCGTTACCCACTACCGTTGATCCCTGAATTATTGGAGAGAGTACGGCATGCAAAACTCTTTACTAAGTTGGATCTCCATGGGGCCTATAACTTGGTCCGCATTAGACCTGGGGATGAATGGAAGACAGCTTTCAGGTCACGCTACGGACACTTTGAATACCTAGTAATGCCGTTCGGTTTATGTAATGCTCCAGCAACTTTCCAACATTTGGTGAATGACATTTTTAGGGACCTCCTGGATACATTCATTGTCATTTATTTGGATGATATTTTGATTTTTTCTAATTCCACAGAGGAGCATCACAGACATGTGAAGATGGTCTTAGAATGCCTTCGACAAAACCATCTGTATATCAAACTGGAGAAGTGCGAATTCCATCGGACGGAGATCCAATTTCTGGGGTATGTAATGTCATCACGAGGAATTAGTATGGATGAGAGTTAGATCCAAGCCATTAAAGACTGGCCGGTCCCCAAGAATGTGAAGGAGGTCCAGCGCTTTATAGGGTTTGCTAATTTCTACAGGCGTTTTATCAGGAACTTTTCTGAGGTTGTGTCTCCCATTACGCGGCTTACCCGCAAGAACTCTGCTTTTACTTGGACCCCCCAGGCTCAAGAAGCATTTTCCCGTTTGAAAGAGAAATTCACCACGGCACCTATTCTGGTGCATCCTAACCCTGAACTGGCCTTCATAATAGAGGTGGATGCCTCAGACAGTGCCATCGGAGCTATCCTCTCCCAGAGGACAGGTAAGAAAGAAGTCTTACATCCCTGTGCTTTCATTTCCTGGCGGTTGTCTCCTGCAGAACGGAACTATGACGTGGGTAATAGAGAATTGTTGGCCATCATCGCAGCCTTCAAGGAATGGAGACACCACCTTCAGGGAGCTGCACAGCAGATAATCGTGTTGACTGACCACCGCAATCTTGAGTTTATCAGATCGGCTAAGTGCTTGACTCCTCGCCAGGATCGTTGGAGTCTTTTCTTAAACCAATTCAGTTTTGTTATCTCATATAGGCCAGGATCGCGTAATGGAAAGGTCGATGCGTTGTCTAGACTCTACTCAACTGAAACTATTCCACTCCTGGGAGTGCTTCATAATCAAGACTTGGTTAACGACATCAAGGAAGCATACCATACGGATCCTTGGCTGGCACAACCGTCTTGTGAAGTAAGTCTTGTATATAAGAAAGGTGTGTGGATTCAGGGGCAACGCCTGTATATTCCTGAAGCAGACAGGGTGAGAGTACTGCAACTCGTCCACGATTCTAAGATAGCGGGGCATAGAGGAGTTCTGAAGACTCAAGAATTCCTGTCTCGCTTCTTTTGGTGGCCCACATACAGAAGAGACGTTCTAGGTTGCGTCACTTCTTGCGAAGTCTGTGCCAGATGCAAGACTCCACGATCTTCGCCTATGGGTCTATTACAACCCCTACCCAGTCCATCCCGTCCATGGGGATCCATATCTATGGACTTCATTGTGGAGTTAACAACCTCTCAAGGGAAGAACACAGTTCTGGTGGTGGTGGATCGGTTAACAAAGGCAGCCCATTTTATTCTGTGTGTGGGTCTACCCACTGCGAAACACACATCGGACTTAATCATTCAAAATGTGTTTCGCCTGCATGGCGTACCGGATGAGGTTGTATCTGATCGAGGGGTGCAATTCACTTCAAAGTTTTGGCAGCACTTCTGTGCTGCGTTGGACATCAAAGTTAACCTGTCTTCTGCCTTTCATCCGCAGACGAATGGACAAACCGAGCGGACTAATCAGACCCTAGAACAGTATCTCCGCTGTTTTAGCTGCCACCTACAAAATGACTGGGTGGATTTGCTCCCACTGGCTGAATTCTCTTATAACAACTCACAGAGCGCTTCCACCAAGCAGTCACCCTTTTATGCCAATTTGGGTTATCATCCTAACATCCTTCCTCGACTTCCCATAGATACACCTCTCCCAGCTGTAGCCGACAGAATCACCTCTCTACAACAGAATCTTGATCTGCTTAAAGAGAATCTGGAATCCGCTCAGGACAGGTATAAAAAAGCGGCAGATAGGTTTCGTAAACCTGCACCAACCTTCAAGGTAGGAGATTTGGTCTGGCTGTCAACTAAGAACCTTAAATTGAGAGTACCATCATCCAAATTGGGTCATAAGTACGTTGGGCCCTATAAGATTAATAAGCTCGTCAGTAACGTTGCCTGTCGCCTTCAACTTCCAAGATCTATGAGGATTCACCCCGTATTTCACGTTTCTCTACTAAAGGCTGTGACTCCCAATTCATTCCCTGGTCGTTCTTCTTCCCCTCCTGCTCCGGTACTCATCGATGGCCAGGAGGAGTTTGTCGTGGAAAGGATCCTGGACTCCAGGTTGCGTAGAAACGGGGTGCAATACCTGGTAAAGTGGCAGGGCTATTCTTCTGAGGACAACTCGTGGGAGCCGGCCTCCAATCTCCATGCTCCTTGGTTACTCCGCCAGTTCCATCGGAGGTACCCGGGAAAGCCTGGACTGGGGCCATCCAGAGGCTGTCCCTACGGGGGGAGTAATGTAAGGTTTTCAGTCTTTTTTGCTATATCTGTTGTTATGTTTGCATTTAGTGTATTTTGTCGGCCATCTTGTTTCCTGTCCTGTGCATTGACTTTTGCCCTCAAACAATATGGAGTCTTCAGCTTTGATGTCCCTGCCCTGTTTCTTGCCAATTGCCCTTTTAATCAGTTTCAGATGATTTACCTGTGCTCCTGAATCAGGTCTGCAATCTGTCTGTGACTTGCTCTCTGAAGCCTGGATTCACTCTGCCTGGAATCATTTATGGACACAGAATCCTCCTGTTTGCCAGCAACATCTGACAGGGAAGTATTAGACTCTGAATGCTTTCCTTGAGACTTGTACTATGCTTTAATGCTCTGATGTCCTTGGTTGTTTGCCTTGCACTCTGCAACTTACATTTACGTTATCCTGTTGATGCACTAACTTGTATGAAGCAATACAAGAGCTGCTTAAGAAGCGTATGTCTCATGTGTCTCATTATACCCATGCATTAGACTCTATATAGACTGTATCATATATGACACAGTGGTTTAATTTCTACACGTACATCTATGGTACATCTTGTTGTGGTATTCCTGAAGAAGGGGTTATGCCCCGAAATGCATATAACTAAAACCACTGCTTGAATTCTAAAACTTCTGATTCAATTGGATCATTAGAAGCAGAAGCACAGTCACAAATCTCCTTTCCCTCATACACGATCCTGGACGACAACACGTGGAAGGACTGTTGCAAACCAATGAAAAAGCTTGACATCTTTAGCTGTCAAAAGTGATTTTAGGTGGTTGTGACATATCACAACCCCAACAGATGAGTTGATTCACTTTTTTTCCGTTATCCCTGCCTGACAGATAAACACTATTGTGCGACTATGTCTTTCCAGTACTGCATCCCAGTGTCAGTAGCTTGAAACAAGAAAGTATGAAAGAATGTTGCATATTGGGTGGGAAAAAGCTGTACTCAGTTTCTCTCTGTGATTTGTAAAGAATAAACAATTTGAGATGACATGTGCTTGCTTAGATTATTTTCATAGAATTTTCTCCTGGATGTCTGCAACAACGACAAGTGTTCAAATATGTGGTTGCGTCTTTCCATTCCAAAATTTTACTACCGTAGCAAAATAGTCCTGTTCTTTGAAAAAGCCTATGGGAATGTAGGTCTCCATTATTACAATTTCCTCTTAGTTGTATGAAATACAGCATGTTCCAGGAACCCAAACACAACACTACTGCCTTCTGGAAAGACTCCCACTTGACTGGCAGAGAAGAATGTGATGAGCCTTTTTTATTTTCTTAAAGATTTTTTTTCCACTACTCAGACACTGTACTGTAAGCAGTAATTGCAAGATATGTATATTTAAGATATCTAAATATAAGTATATACAATTTTGTGATTCTACAGCTGAACATTAAGCTATTGGTGAATTTGTAAAATAGTCTTAGAAGGCACAATCAGGATTCTCACATCAATGTCTTGAGACCACAAAAATATCCCATTGTATTATAACCATTTGGTTGTGATAACAACCAGTCAATAAGTCTCTTGGTAATTCAAATAAAGTGTGAAAATATAGAATCATTAGGATGATAGTATCCTCTATATGCACTCTATGTGCCTTGCATTGTACCACTGCTGTATCTAACTTCTCCTGTACCCAAACTCTATGTGCTTGCATATGTCTTATGGTATTGACCCATTGTACCACTGCTGTATCTAACTTCTCCTGTACTCAAACTCTATGTGCCTTGCATATGTCTTAAGGTACCTTTACATGCCGCCACTGCGTGGTAGCAACTGCCTGGCAATTGGGATTTTTGTGACTGTTGCCTTGAAATTGCTATGAAGTGGCGGCGTGTAATTTGAGAAAGCGATCGGGTTTCTCGTAGTTTCTCCGGGTAGCTGTTTCCGAGCTGTGTTCTAAAATCCAAGGCAACACAAAGGGAGAATTTCCCTGGTATTGGCGTGTAAACGGGGGACAGGGATGGAATCAGCGTCGCCTAGTGATTTCGCCAGGGCGTGCCACAGTGTGCTGGATACCGCGCCCCATCAGCGATGATTTGTGGGGGCTACTGTGTAACCATTGGTTGTCCCTTCACAGGGCGCTATATTTAAAGAGCTGACCATTCACACTACACAATTGCAAGGGCGTCATGTATTAGCCAGCCTTCCTACGCAGGCTGCCCAATCATGACGCTATTGCATTGTCCAATCAGTGTGTTAGCGTCACGGAATACACAATTCTGTCACACCTATGTTTTGTCGCTGCCAAACATGTATGCCCACATTCCCCTACTGATTGCGGCGTGTGAAGGGGCAACGGGATTCAACAGGACATTATCTGCAGGATCTATTGGAACTTCCGGGGAACCATAATACCTTGAGTTGACAACGCAATGGCGGCGTGTACATGCGGAATCGGCGATCGTTGGCAACCGTTAAAAACGTGCATGTGCATGTATGGTTGATACCGGTTGCCAGTGATAGTGGCGGCGTGTAAAGGTACCTATATGGTATGGACCCATTGTACCACTGCTGTATCTAACTTCTCCTGTACCCAAACTCTATGTGCCTTGCATATGTCTTATGGTATGGCATATTCCTCCATCTCCTTTGTAACTAGAGATGAGCGATGTTTGATTCTAATAGTTCGCCAATCTCAAATTCGAGTTGATTTTGGCCCTATTCGAGTCATTCGCCGAATTCGAACAATTTGGTTCAAATTCGGCGAATTTCGAACATGTTCGATTTTGGTTCGAAAATGCGGCAAATGCGGTCAGAAAACCGCATCTACCGCATTTTCAGCCAAAATAAACATTCCCTAAAAGAAAGAAAGTGTTAACAATAAAAAAATAATCAATGCTCACCTGTCCGCGGTCCACCGAAGCCTCTGGCAAAGTCCTGTGGCTTCTAGGACCTGTGGTGACATCATGTTCTCGCGGGAACTCCGGTCACATGACCGGAGTTCCGTGAGAACATGACGTCACCACAGGTCCTAGAAGCACAGGACCTTGCCGGAAAGCTTAAAATAGATATTTTTATGTTTCGGACCCTTTCTTTAAGTAAAAGAAAGTGTCCGAAACATAAAAATATCTATTTTAAGCTTTCCGGCAAGGTCCTGTGCTTATAGGACCTGTGGTGACGTCATGTTCTCGCGGGAACTCCGGTCACGTGACCGGAGTTCCCGCGAGAACATGACGTCACCACAGGTCCTATTAGCAATAGGACCTTGCCGGAAAGCTTAAAATAGATATTTTTATGTTTCGGACCCTTTCTTTAAGTAAAAGAAAGTGTCCGAAACATAAAAATATCTATTTTAAGCTTTCCGGCAAGGTCCTGTGCTTATAGGACCTGTGGTGACATTCATGTTCTCGCGGGAACTCCGGTCACGTGACCGGAGTTCCCGCGAGAACATGACGTCAGCACAGGTCCTATTAGCAATAGGACCGTGCCGGAAAGCTTAAAATAGATATTTTTATGTTTCGGACACTTTCTTTTACTTAAAGAAAGGGTCCGAAACATAAAAATATCTATTTTAAGCTTTCCGGCAAGGTCCTGTGCTTCTAGGACCTGTGGTGACGTCATGTTCTCGCAGAACTCTCCGGTCATGTGACCGGAGTTCCCGCGAGAACATGACGTCACCACAGGTCCTAGAAGCCACAGGACCTTGCCGGAGGCTTCGGTGGACCGCGCACAGGTGAGCATTGATTATTTTTTTATTTTTAACACTTTCTTTCACTTTTTTTCACTTCCACAATGTATGTATATACATTGTGGAAGTGAAAAAGCCCCACAAGCCCGGTTTGTTCGTTTTCCGGGGTGTTCGACGGTGTTCGTCGAGCATTCGACGAACATTCTTCGAACACCCCGTCGATTCGACGAATCGAATCGAATTCGAACACCGGGGTGGTGGCTCATCTCTATTTGTAACTTAGAAATATCCTTATTACTTCACCCTGATTTGTGTCTCTCTGTCATACTGATTTGCCCCAAATGTTTATATTAACAGCAATCTGTTAATTCTCCCCTGGTGCTTTGTGTCCTGCCTCCCTCCTTTGACCACTCCCTTCTACTCACCTGGCTCATTCTCTGCACCCCTTAGATGTATAAATTGGTGTGGGCAAGCCTGTGTGCCTTGGCCTTTGTGTGTTCTTAAAGTGTGATTCATTAAGTGGGCTGCAGAGATATCCCCGAGATAAACCAAAGGAAACCAGAAGGTATAATCTATATGCGTCTGTTGAATTTTTCTCTAAGACTTTACTTTCCCACTAACACTTACGCAATGCTTACTTATGCCCTAACAGTAATTGCTCCACTAATCCTTTCCCTCTTTCACTACCGCCCAAGCTCCAACACTCCCAGCACAAATATTACTCTCCCCATCCCTCTTATCTCCCCACCTGAGCTCCTCTGCTGACCTGCTTCTCAATCTCACACCGCTCCTGCAGAAAAACAAAACAAGCCGGCTGCTCTCATTCTCCCACCTGCTTGCTCTCTCTTTGCTGTTGTTATCCGCTGGCAACATATCTCCCAACCCAGTACTCCCACAGCCAACTTTCCCCACTATTCCTCCCTCCTATCACCCTACACCTGCAGGAAACAGCCTCAATCTCCTAAATATAAAACCTATCTCCCTAACCCCCTCTTCACCGTCTCTTCTCTCTGGAGCACTCTGGAATGCCCGCTCCATAAACTCCACTACATTCATGACCTCTTTACCTCTTGCAGACACAAGGCCTCACAGAAACATGGCTGACACCCTGCGACACGGCTTCCCCTGCTCTGCTTTGTTACGGTGGACTTCATTTCTCCCACACACCTCGCACTGGCAACAAACACGGCGGAGGAGTGGGTCTTCTCCTCTCTAACAACTGCATCTTCAACACAATTCCTCCTCCTCCCGCCCTTATCCTCTCATCTTTTTTTTAAACCAGTAAGTTTTTATTAGAGGTTTTAAACATTACATAAGTAGAAGAAAAAACACACAATAACGGTATGTGTACCAGAGCAAAGGGAAGGAAGGGGGGAATAGGAGGAGAATAGCGTGCATGAGTGCTGATACCAGTCAATCTGGGAGAGATCTCAATCAGAAGGACAGCTTTACTGTATTATAATTTGACGCAGTCCAGGGGTCCCACCAGTTTCGTACCTTCAGTTTACGTTTCAGAGTATGTGCCAGAGCTATTTCATGGGCACAATGTAAATTCAAACGGTCAATCAGCTCACTCCTAGTAAAGGCAGCCGAGGACCTCCAGTGCGCAGCGATTGTCTGGCGGGCCGCAATTAAGACATTAGTAATAATGGGTCTTAATGGGGAAGGGAAGGTGTCCAAATCTATCCCTGATGGTGGGGTTACACGTAGCGATATCGTCCCGATATCGCATACAACGCCGCGGGAGCGCGCATTTTGGGAGCACTTTTCCCGATATCGCATCGCCGGTTTACATGCTGCGATATCGGGAAACAACGTCCCTCCGATGTGTACGCCCACCAACCCAGTAACGACCATTTAACATGGAGTTAATGGGTGAGGTGCGAGTACGCATCGGAGTTGGGCTGTCACACGCAGCGATGCTGGTACAACGGCCATGCGATATCGGGCAGTTGAATAGCTCTGCTATTCAACTCCGATATCGTTTTGGCATCGTTCCAGCAACGCGTTGTACGCTCAAACCGTACAACGCGCACACGATATCGGCTCCAACTCGCAACCCACGTGACTTTTTGTCGGAGTTGGGTCGGAGTTGGACGCCGATATCGCGGCTTGTAAACCCACCATAAGAGAGCTAAAGGAGCTGCGAGGACTAAAGGGAGACCCGTGAGGGAGAGTAACAAATTCTCTACTTCAGTCCAAAAGTTTGCAACAGAGGGGCATGTCCACCACATGTGTACCTCAGTCCTTGCCGTCCCATATCCCTTCCTACAGTCAGTGGAAGGAAAGGGGAGTGAAGTGTGGAATTTAGCAATACGGGAAGGAGTTAGATACCAATTATACATAATTTTCTTGGATTGCTCTAAGTGATTTATGCAACGAGAAAAGAACGCTGCATGACCAGAGGCCGACAGCCATTGTTCCCTGGTTGCAGAAAATGCCAATCTGGATTCCCAACGGGTCATATATGGTAGTTTAGACTGAGAGCGGAAAGAAAGCAAAGCCTTATATGCGATGGACACTCCATTACTAACCGCGTCAGAGCGTTTGAAGAGGGCTTGAAGAGGAAGGGAGATCTGGTCCAAAGCACAGTCAGGAACTGAGACCATGGCTATAAAATGTTTGAGACGCAGGTATGAAAAAGCAGCCGCCGTCGGTAAAGAAAGAGTTGCAGATAATGTCTCAAACGGAAGCAAGCGTCCCTGGTGCATCAGAGAGATCAACGGCGTGTCAACACCTCCTCCCCAGGAGGAAAAGGAAATATCACCCATGAGAGCCGAGACCGCTCTAAGTGGGATATATCGATACAAAAAAGAGAGGTGGGTCATGCGAAATTTCACCCAAGTCGCTAGGAGGCATGAGATAGATCGCAGGGTAGAAGGCGGGGAGAAGCGTCGTAAAAGATTTATTTGGAGAAGCAATTTGGTCGAGCCAGCGGGAGCATAAAAAGCTTCAATCTGGAGCCATAAGGACGCTGGGGATTCAGACCACCAGATCCTTGCTACATCTAGAGTAAGGGCAGCATAGTATGCCGCAATATCCGGAACTCCAAATCCACCTTCAGCATATGGAAGCGTGAGGGAGGAAAGGGTGACTCGAGGCGTCTTGTTGTTCCAAATGAAACGGGTCAGTGTGGATTGTAGTAACGTTGAGTATCGTTTGGAAATTGCAAGGGGGATACACCTCAGGATGTACAGGATCTGGGGGAGGAGCATCATCTTAACCGTTTGGACCCGCGCTACCCAGGATAATTGGGTTATTAAAGAAGAATAATCCGAGCAAGCGGCTCTCAAGGTGGATAGCAAGAGGTCACAATTTTGACTAATAATTTTCTTTACCGAGGTAATATGTATGCCCAAGTAACGAAATCCCTGAGGGGACCATATGAACGGAAAACGTGCAGAGAGGAGGTGTTGAGTGTCTTTGGAGAGGTTGATAGGGTAAATCGAGGATTTCGTTAAATTAAGTTTATAGAATGATGCCTGGGAGAAGTCTGACAGAACAGAGAGAATCGTTGGGAGAGATAGAGCCGGATTCGTGCAGGAGAGGAGCACATCGTCCGCGTAAAGACTGATTTTATGAACCATGGGACCCACCGTGATGCCCGAGATGTTGGGATGATCACGGATAACCGCGGCCAGCGGCTCCATAGCAAGGGCGAAAATTAGAGGGGAGAGAGGGCAGCCTTGCCTTGTACCATTGGTGATGTGGAAGGTGGAAGAGGAAAATCCACCCGCCCTCACAAATGCACATGGGGAAGAATACAAGGCCATTATCGCAGATTTAATATTGCTGATAAAGGCAAATTTGTCTAGGACTGCTGCCAAATATCCCCAGTGTACTCGGTCAAAAGCTTTTTCAGCATCCATGATCACAAGCACACCAGGGGTGTCTCTCCCCTCCAAAATCTTGAGGAGATTGATAACTCGCCTTGTGGCATCTCTCGCCTGTCGGCCAGGTATAAAGCCCACCTGATCTAAAGCGATCAAGGACGGTATAACGACCTTGAGACGGTCCGCCAGCAATTTGGAATATAGTTTTAAGTCGCAGTTCAGCAATGCAATTGGCCTATAGCTACCTGGGTCCGTGGGGGGCTTCCCAGGTTTAAGGATCGTCGAGATGGAGGCTTGAAGTCCCTCCGGTCTGATATGACCCCTCTCCTGCCAAAACCGAAACATTGCAAGGAGGTGGGGGGCAACAGTCTGGGCAAAAGATGTATAGCATCGATAAGAGAAGCCATCTGGGCCAGGAGCCGAGTTCTTTTTGGCAGAGCGGATGACTCCCAGAACTTCTGAAAGAGAGAAGGGGCTATTCAAGAAATCTAGTTGGGCTGCGGAGAGTGAAGGGAGATTCGCACGTGCTAGAAAGGCTGAGATGTGATCAGGAGATGGTTGAGGGGTAGAGGGGGAGGAAGACAGGTTGTATAGTTCCTCGTAGTATGCCCGAAAACGCTCGGCGATAAGGATAGGGTTTCTAATGGGTAGCCCCTGGGGGGAGGAAAGATGAGTTATTCTGGAGCGAACATCGGCCTTCCTGATCCTACGGGCGAGGAGCGCCCCTGCTCTATCACCCATTCCATAATAGCGTGAATTGGTCTTCTTCAGTTGCAGTTCCACTCTCGACAGTAACAATGAGCGGAGTTGGTGTCTAGCTGCTGTTAAATCAGATAGGGATTTCGGATCGGGAGTAGAAGCGCACGCGCGTTCAAGAGTCTTAACCTGAGCCAGAAGGGAATCCAGAGCAGCAGTATACTGGCGTTTAACGAGAGCTGCCAGTTTGACAAAGTGACCACGCATTACTGCTTTATGAGCATACCACAGGATATCAGGGGGTATGTCCTGTGAGGTATTGAGAGTAAAAAATTCAGTCAGGAGCGAAAAAAGGGAGTCTACATTAGAATCTGAGGTTAATAGGTGTTCATTCAATTTCCAAGTCGTCAAAGGAGTACTGGGTGTGGAGTCAGAAAGCGTCAATGTAAGCGGAGCATGATCTGACCAAGAAGCTGTGCCGATTCCAGCATCTACGCAGAGGGGAAGGAGAGAATCATTAACAAGCAAGTAGTCTATACGGCTAAATGATTTGTGTCGGGCTGAAAAGAAAGTGTAGTCCCTCTCGGTGCTATGAAAATATCTCCACACGTCATGAAAATGCTAGGAGGAGACGAGGGACCCAAGGTCAGACCTGTAAGACGATGTAGACGAGCAGTCCAAAGATTTGGACAAGGGGGCGTTAAGGTCCCCAGCTATAAGTTTGTGACCAGACATGGAAGGAGTCAGATGTTCCAATGTCGTCCTTAAAAAAGTGGATTGCCTTGAGTTAGGGGCATATAACACCAAGAGGGAGTACAAAGCGTCATTTAATCGACAAGTCAGGAGTAGATATCGTCCTTCCGAATCAGGGAGGAGTGAAATAAATGCAAACGCCACATTACTATTAATGAGAATCGCAACTCTGGCCCTCTTTGCCTGGGCGTTAGAAAAATATCGGTGCGGAAAAGAGTGGGGAGTTATACGGGAGTTGTCTGCATCCAACAGATGAGTCTCCTGGAGAAAGACAACGTCCGGACGCGATTTTTTTAACTGGTTATACAACAAGGAACGCTTACACGGCGAATTCAGGCCGTTTACATTCAGGGCCAAAATGGACACAGGCATAATAAGAGAGATACAAACTCTGGATGACTACAAATCACATCACAGGGGTAAAAAAGGCTGAAATTGCACGCAGGAGGGGAGATGAGGGGAGGAGGGAAGGCAGGTATGTCAAAGAAATGCATAACGAAAGAATCTAACAAGGACCCAACTGCATCGGTCTCAGGTAATACCCCTAAAGACTGGGAAAGGTCCAACATAAAAAGGAAACCAAACACAAACCAAAATCAAGATCAAAAAAGGGAACAGTCACATATAATAAACTTAAGAGCAATAGGCTCAAAAAGTCCAGAGCGAAGGAGCGACAAAAAAATCTCGCTCAGCGGGGCAGCACTCCCAGGTTCGCAGTTAAAGTGAAGCAAGTGGGGAAAAATCAGAGAGAGCAGAAAAAGAAACTAGAAAGGGAGAAAATTAGAACAGTAAGGAGAAAGAAGTCAAAAATATGACCTGGGAGGCAGATGGAAGGAACAGGAAGGCAGTCCCGCGGGCAACACCACATATTAGTACGGCCGGTGTCATCTCAGGCAATTCTCCATTTCGGGTCAATTCTGCGACGCCCCAGGGGGTGCTTGGAAGAGCCGTCCTCAGCAGGTCTTGGCGGGGAGGATTCAGCAGTCGGCGGGAGTAAGTTCCAAGATTACAGGAGCGTGGCCGCACGAGCGGGAGATTGACAAACATGCGTTACATCGTTCTTTCTGACAATTAGGCGAGTAGAGCGTCCCCAGCGGTATACGATATTTTTTTCTCGGAGGAGCGTTGTATAAGGCTTGTATGCCCGCCGGAGGGCCAGCGTGCCAGGGGACAAATCGGGAAATACTTCCAGGGCTGCAAAACGGGCAGAAAGAGTTGGGGAAGATCTCAAAGCTTTCAGAAAGGCTTCTTTAGCTTAATAGAAATGGACACGGCCCAGCACGTCGCGGGGGAGGTCAGGGCGGACTCCAGGTGGCTTGGGGACCCTGTGGATACGGACAATCTTCGGGTCCCGCGGCTGCAGGTGAGGCACCACCTCCAGCATGAAGTCCTGCAGAAGAGATCGCTGTTCCTCACCAGGGACCGATTCCGGGACGCCTCGCAGGCGGACATTATTCTGCCTATGTTGATCTTCTAGATCACAGTTCTTAGCTTGGATCAAGTTAGTAATATGATGAAGCTGTTCATGCTCATCCAAGAGCTCGTTGTGGGAACGAATCAGTTCAGTTAGCTTTGCCTCGACATGGTCCGTGCGCCCGCCCAGGTCCTCCACTTCTCCCTTTAGATCTGCTAACATGGTTTTCATGTCGTCTTGCAGGGAAGTTCTGAGCTCCGTCAGCAGTTCTTTCATGAGAGAGAGGGTAACTGGAGACTCAGGAGGGAGGGAGGCAATGGAGGAGCCCTGAGTTTGCTGTTCACGGCGGGAGGCGCAAGCTGCACGGGGAGAATCCGGGGCCATGTTGGAGGAGATAGCAGAGTCAGAGCGGCCCGGGGGGAAATAGTCAGATACCCGCTTAGGAAGCAACTCCTGCCGGTTCTTAACTTTACCCATCGATAGAGAAGTAGTAAAGGGTTAATACCGGGAGATTTTAGGCGCATAAGGCCGGTGTGGATGCTGGAAATGCCGCTTGAGTGCCCTGGGGACCGGGAGCTCCTGGTTTAAGCGACCTTCACCATGTGCAGTCAGGCCACGCCCCAACTCCTCTCATCTTTTGACGCGCACTCTGTCCGTATCTACTCTCCTTCCAACCTACAAGTGGCCGTCATTTATCATAGACTGTGAGCCCTTGCGGACAGGATCTTCTCCCCTATTGCATCTGTACATTAGTATTGTCCACAGCCATTTTTACTTGTATTGTTACTATGTTACTTGTCCTAGTCTGCCCTCTTAACATGTAAAGCACCATGGAATATTATGGCGCTATATAAATAAATAATAATAATAATAAATAATTTATTGACCACCAGGTTCCACCACTACCTTCTTTGACCAATTCTCCATCTGGCTCCTATACTTTCTATCTGCTGACATTCCCACCATCATAATGGGCGACTTCAACATCCCCATCGACACTCACCAGTCAACAGCCTCCAAACTCCTGTCACTTGCCTCATCCTTTGGCCTCTCTCAATGGTCCTCCACAGCCACACACACAGATGGACATTCACTAGACCTCATCTTTACCCGCCTCTGCTCCCTAACTAAACCCACAACCTCCCCTCTCCTCCTTTCTGGCCACCATCTACCTACCTTCTCATCCTTGTCCTCCTCATCTGCCACCCATGTCCCCCAATTCATACACTCTCGCAGAAACCTCACACATCTTGACACTCACACACTCTCCAACACCATTTTACCACTATCATCCATATCCTCACTCCATGACACAGATAATGCCACAGCTTATTATAACTCTACACTCACATCAGCTATTGATGCAGTTGCCCCTCTCATTCATGGCAAAACACGACGAATCAACAGATACCACTAAAAATCTGCGGCGAGCGGCTAGGGTTGCAGAGCGGCACTAGAAGAAAACACACTCACAAGAAGATTACACAGCATTCAAACAAGCACTTCTCAAATTCAAGTCAGCACTCACCACCACTAAACAGAATTACTTCATTACCCTCATATCCTCTTTGTCCCACAATCCCAGTCAGTTATTCAACACATTCAACACCCTCCTTCGCCCCCCCACTGCCCCTTCCTACTTCTCGTATCTCTGCAGAAGACTTTGCAACATACTTGACCAACAAGATCGACCAGATCAGACAAGTCTTTGCTACCCAACCACCGCAACTCCCATGTATACCGGATCAATCCTCTCCCCACTAACTCTCCTCCCAACCATCACTGAAGGAGAACTTGCACACCTCCTCTCCAGATTGCACCTCACCACTTGTGCACTGGACTCTATCACATCCCACTTCCTCCCCAACCTCACCACAACACTTATCCCAGCCCTAACGCACCTCTTCAACCTATCACCAACTTCTGGTTATCTTTCCTTCTGCTTTCAAACATGCAACAATTACACCTAACTTAAAGAAGCCATCCCTTGACCCCACTTCCACATCCAGCTACTGGCCCATATCTCTGCTCCCGTTTGCTTCCAGAATTCTCGAAAAGTATGTCCACACTGTACTCTCATCCCACCTCTCATCCAACTCTCTCTTTGATGACCTTCAATCCGGTTTCCGCCCTCACCACTCTACTGAAACTGCCCTGACCAAAATTACTTACGACTTACAGCCAAAGCTAACAGACAGTTCTCCGTCCTCCTCCTTTTAGACCTGCCCTCTGCATTCGACACAGTCGACCATTTCCTCTTATTACAGATCCTCTCTTCCATTGATATCACTGACCTTGCCCTCTCCAGGATCTCCTCCTATCTTTCCAACCGCACATTTAGTGTCTCCCACTCCCACACAACCTCATCGCCTCATCCCCTCTCTGTTGGGGTCCCTCAAGGCTCTGTCCTCGGGCCCCTTTTTCAATCTATAATCTTGGTCTCGGACAACTCATAAAGTCCCATGGCTTCCAGTATAATCTGTACGCTGATGACACTCAGATCTACCTCTCTGGCCCAGATGTCACCTCTCTGCTGTCCAGAATTCCGGAGTGTCTATCAGCCATATCCTCCTTCTTCTCCTCCCTCTTCCTAAAACTCAATGTAGACAAAACCAAACTCATCATCTTTCCTCCATCTCACACACCTTCCTTGCCAGACTTATCTATCACAATAAATGACATCACACTTTGCCCTGTACCTGAAGTTCGCTGCCTCGGAGTAATGCTTGACTTTACCTTGTCCTTCAAACCACACATCCAAGCCCTTGCTACCTCCTGCCGCCTCCAACTCAAATATATTGCCAGAATTCGTCCCTTCCTCAACCCCCAATTTGCTAAACTACTTATGCATGCCCTCATCTTCTCCCCCTTCGACTACTGCAACCTCCTACTCTATGGCCTTCCTGCTAACACTCTTGCACTACTTCAATCTGTCCTTGACTCTGCTTCTTGACTAATCCACCTCTCTACTCGCTATTCCTCCACTCCTCCCCTCTGCAAATCCCTCCACTGGCTCCGAATTCACCAGTGTATCCAATTCAAACTACTAACATTGACTTACAAAGCCATCCACAATCTGTTCCCCCCATATATCTCTGAACTAATCTCCTGATATCATCCAACTCGTAATCTTCGATCCTCCCAAGACCTCCTTGTTTCCTCCACACTTGTACGTTCCTCATCTAACCGCCTGCAAGACATCGCCTGAGCATACCCCACCCTCTGGAACTCTGCACCCCATCACGTCCGACTGTCCCCTACACTCAGAACCTTCAAGCGGAACCTGAAAACCCATCTCTTCAGAACAGCCTACAACCTGCAATGACCACAGTGCCGCCTCAGTATCATTGGACCCGGCGCTCCACCACCACCGGACCTGGCACTCCAGCACCACCCGAGCAGACCCAACCTACTGTCTCCCTCCCCATTGCCCTGTAGAATGTAAGCCCGCAAGGGTAGGGTCCTCTCCCCCCTCTGTATCAGTCTGTCACTTTGTTCATTATATTTTTAACTTGTCTGTATGTATCCTTTTCTCATGTACAGCACCATGGAATGAATGATGATCTGTAAATCTACTATATAATTGCCGTAGGCACGTTTGTGTCGGACCCCGGCACGCCGTGGCTTTGTCACTATGTGACGTCACCATGTGCGAGGCATTGCCCGCGTAGCGGACATTGCGACCCCTCGCCGCTGTCATCCCGCTCCGGAGCAGCTGCTGTCAGCACATGCTGACACAGTGCTCCGGAGCCTGTGCCCCTGTGCCCCAGTGCCCCTGTGCTCCTGTGCCCCTGTGCCCCAGTGCCGCTCCGGAGCAGCTGCTGTCAGCACATGCTGACACAGTGCTCCGGAGCCTCTGCCCCTGTGCCCCTGTGATCCCGCTCCGGAGCAGCTGCTGTCAGCACATGCTGACACAGTGCTCCGGAGCCTGTGCCCCTGTGCCCCTGTCATCCCGCTCCGGAGCAGCTGCTGTCAGCACATGCTGACACAGTGCTCCGGAGCCTGTGCCCCTGTGCCCCTGTGCCCCAGTGCCCCTGTGCCCCTGTGCCCCTGTGCCCCTGTGCCCCAGTGCCTCTGTGCCCCTGTGCCCCTGTGCCCCAGTGCCCCTGTGCCCCTGTGATCCCGCTCCGGAGCAGCTGCTGTCAGCACATGCTGACACAGTGCTCCGGAGCCTGTGCCCCAGTGCCCCAGTGCCCCTGTGCCCCAGTGCCCCAGTGCCCCTGTGTCCCTGTGCCCCAGTGCCCCTGTGCCCCAGTGCCCCTGTGCCCCTGTGATTACCGCAACCGCGCCGCATTGCGACTCGCTGGCTGAGTGCGAGCACTTGCGGCGTGGTAGCGGTAATCCCCATAAGGATTACCGCAACCGCACCGCAAGTGCAAGTTGCGGCGCGGTTGCGGTAATCCCCATAGAAAGTATAGGGGGACTTGCGGCAGGTGCGGCAAGTGCGGTTTTGCCTATACTTTGTATGGGGATTACCGCAACCGCGCCGCAGATGCGGTTTTTAAATAAAATAAAATAATCTTTATACAAATAAATTCACTTAAAATAACAAATAATAAATAAATTTAATAATAATAAAAATAGTAAAAAAACAAAACAAAATAAATAATAAAATAAAAAATAAGAATAACAAAAAAAAAAAAAATAATAATATATTAAATTAAGATATTAATTACATTAAGTAATTAAAATATAATAAAAAAAAATAATTTTCATTAAAATAAAAAATTTATATACAAAATAATATAATTAATAATATATTAATATAAAATAAAAATGCAAATAATAATGATATTAATGCTATTAATAGTGCTATTAATGCTACTAATAATGCTATTCAGGATATGATTAATGTTATTAATGCTAATAATAATGCTATTAATGCTAATAATACTGCTAATAATGCTATTAATACTGCTATTAATGCTACCAATAATGCTATTAATGCTATTAATAATGTTATTAATGCTATTAATGCTATTAATAATGCTATTAATGCTAATAATAATGCTATTAATGCTAATAATACTGCTAATAATGCTATTAATACTGCTATTAATGCTATCAATAATGCTATTAATGCTATTATTAATGTTATTAATGCTATTAATGCTATTAATAATGCTATTAATGCTAATAATAATGCTATTAATGCTATTAATAATGTTATTAATGCTATTATTAATGCTAATAATGCTATTAATACTGCTATTACTGCTAATTATAATGCTATTGCTTATATTATTGCTATTGATGATGCCATTATTATTTAAAAATCTTTAAAAAAACAATAAACATATTTTAGATACCCGATGCATTTGCATCAGGCTAACAGCTATCTACTATATAATTGCCGTAGGCACTTCCGTGTCGGACCCTGGCAAAGACCGTGGCTATGTCACTCTGTGACGTCACCACGGCGAAGCATTGGCCGCTACGCGGCCAATGCGAGTCGTTGGCCTGCGCGAGCAATGGCCGCGAGGCCATTGCTCGCGCAGGCTGAGTACGAGCAATGGCCGCGAAGCGGCCATTGCGAGTCGCTGTCCGAAAATAGAACCAGAGGCTCGGCCACAAAGCTAGCGATCTCCCGCTCAGCTAGCGCGAGCAATGGCCGCCAGGCCATTGCGAGTCGCTGGCTGAGTGCGAGCACTTGCGGCGCGGTAGCGGTAATCCCCATAAGGATTATCGCAACCGCGCCGCAAGTGCAAGTTGCGGCGCGGTTGCGGTAATCCCCATAGAAAGTATAGGGGGACTTGCGGCAGGTGCGGCAAGTGCGGTTTTGCCGCACCTGCCGCAAGTCCCCCTATACTTTGTATGGGGATTACCGCAACCGCGCCGCAGATGCGGTTTTTAAATAAAATAAAATAATCTTAATACAAATAAATTCACTTAAAATAACAAATAATAAATAAATTTAATAATAATAAAAATAGTAAAAAAACAAAACAAAATAAATAATAAAATAAAAAATAGCTATCTACTATAATCAAATTAATGCACGTTCTAGAATCCCGATGCATTTGCATCGGGCTCACAGCTAGTAAATAATAATAATAGTATCCATCGTAAGCATATTGTAGGGAAAGAACAAATTGATGAACACACTTCTGTCATCACAAGGTGAGATATAGTATCTCTTGATACGAAAGGGAGTGGATACATACTTCCAAAATGGGATATAAAAGAGCCAAATTTAATATCGGAAAAGAGGATTAGGAGAGACTGAAGGAGAGGCATGAGGGGATGGGTGTCTGAGAGAGGTAGGTTATACCAAGGAATGAACATTCAAATGGGATAAGGCCATGGAGACATAACCAGCAAGCAATATGTGAATGGTGCCCTTCTGGCAACTTTGGCACAATGTAAATAACTGTAAGCTTATTAATGTTTCTTTTGTTAATGGTTATGGATCATAATTAATTTTATACTGAACATTTAATTCTGGTTATAAACTCTCTTGTTTTTATATATTTTTTTCGGTGTGATTTCTTTATTGTGTCCTAGTGTCTACATAGAGATACTGTTGTCATGCAATACACTTATAGTTTGATATTGCTGTTGTCAATAACAATATTTCTTGATGTTGCTATTCTTCATCATCCTTGTCATTTGGTATTGATATTGTTTGCGATAATGGTATTTCTTACAGTATGTTTTCTCCTTTTAAAATAGTAACACTTATCCTCACCTTCGGTGTTGGTGCCATTCCAGTGGGGTAGGCATTTCCCCCAGTATTACAAAAAATTGTTAAATCACATGATCCCAGCAGCCAATCAGCTTCACTTTCCCCACCTTCGTACATATCACATACATTGTAAACAAGTAAAAGAGGAGCATCACTCATTTCCATCAGCTCTAAGGGATTTGACTAAAAGTGGGGAGAGTAAATCAGCTGCTCATTGGCTGCATGGATCGCGTGATGTGACATAGCATTACAGTAAATTTTTATGAATTGGGCCCGGTAAGCATCAACTTTCATCTAAGTAGACAATTAAAAGATGGTCTTC
Source organism: Allobates femoralis (assembly GCA_033576535.1). Taxonomy (NCBI): domain Eukaryota; kingdom Metazoa; phylum Chordata; class Amphibia; order Anura; family Aromobatidae; genus Allobates; species Allobates femoralis. The sequence goes on along the minus strand of JARQOC010000001.1, from coordinate 166,574,421 downwards.
TGTGACTCATTCTGTTCTATTTCAATTGTCTGAAGTTTATTCTAATTTTAAAGAATGTATTTTTTCATTCTACATTAAAAGTACAACTTCAATTGTTAAACTATGAATTGTGTTCTAAACGTGTCTTGTCACTAGTGGCATTAATAACAATAAAATTAATAACATATCTCATAGTTTCAACATCAACTGGAAGAAATACATGCAAATTACTATGTCATATTTAATTCATAGTGACAGTAATAATCTGACCTTGTCGGATTATTAGTTACACTAGCATTGCCTGTTTTTCAGTACAATAGCCCCTAGCATACACCTAAGTCAAACAAATTAATTAATGTTGATAGGCTCTTCAATGTCCTGTTACTTCTTAAAAGTATACAGTATATTATTGTAATTCAATATTGTTATCTTCCTAATTATATTGTAGTTTTTAAAGGGAACCTCTCAGGTCATTTATACCTACCACTGCCTGCCACAGCAGCTTCCTACTACATCCCTAAGCATCCCTGTCTGACCTAAATGTGAAGTTTAATGATTGTAAAAACATTGTTTACAACTTACATTTTCACACATTGTCTAGACCTGTGGGCGACGTGTGAGTGGTTTCTCAACCTCCATGACTCTCCTCACTCCATGGCATCACAAGCCGCTGGATGTGATAATGTAATTCAGAAGCGTGGTCCAGAGTTTCAAAGCTATGGAATTCTTTCCTGGTATGATGCGCTGCTGCAAGTCTTTTCTTGTCTGGTGCATTGTGGAGGATTATTGGGTGTACTGACTGGCTTCGGAATGCACACCGCGCATGCTCCAGGACCAGCCAGTATAACTCATACACTGCCACACTGTGCAGTACCGGAATAAAATGAGTGTAATAGCGTGTCATAGCAGGAAGGAGCCAGCCACAGATTTGAAATTCGGGACCGTGCTTCTGAATTACATTATCACGCCCACCAGCGCGTGATACCACAGAGAAAGGAGAGAAATGCCCAAGTGCATGACCTTACATTTATCCCCATTGAAGTTCAATTGCCATTTCTTAGCCCAAGCTTCCATCTTACATAAATCCTTCTGCAATATAAAATTGTCCTCTGTATTGATTACCCTGCAAAGTTTAGTGTCATCTTCAAATACTGAAATTGTACTCTGTATGCCCCCTACAAGGTCATTAATAAATATGTTAAAAAGAAGCGGGCCCAAAACTAATCCATGTCGTACCCCACTGTTAACTGTGACCCATTCTGAGAGTGTTCCATTAATAACCACCATTTGTTTCCTATCACTGAGCCAGTTCTTAACCTAGTTACACATATTTTCCCCTATCCCCATAGTTCAAATGCACAATGTCCACTGTATTTCCTTGGTCCAGTTCAGAATTTACGTATTCTTAGAAGCTTATCAGATTAGTTTGACATAAAGAGTCCCTTGTAAACTCTTGTTGATACTTTGTCATGAGGTTATTCTTCTTTAGATACTCCAGTATAGCATGACTTAGGAAACCCTCAAGGATTTTACCAACAGTAGAGGTTAAGCTTGCTGGCCTATAATTTCCAAGATCAGTTTTTTCCCCTTTTTGAATATTGGCACCGCATTTGCTATACGCTAGTCCTGTGGTACAGACCCTGTTATTATGGAGTCTTTGAAGATTAAAAATAATGGTCTATCAATGACAGTACTTAATTCCTGCAGTACTCGGAGGTGTGTCCCATTTGGGCCCGGGGATTTGTCAACTTTAGTGATTTTTTGGCGGTGCTATACTTCCTGCTGTATTAAGCAGGTGACATTTTAAGGAGATTTTTTTTGTTATCACTGATCATGTTGTCTGTCATGGGAGTTTTACATTTTCTTATTAAAGAAAATCTCAGCAGAACATTAACGCTATATGACTAGGAGTCATGTGTCTCCTCATCCAACCATGCCCCCAGCAATGATTAGCAGCTTTATGTTTACAGTATATGCAATGTGCACAGAAAGCTGTAGTGTGCACAGGATTAGATTTCTGAGCTATGCTACATGCTATATCTAAAAATTCTTATTATCTCACAATGGCAGCACCTAGTAAAGTAAGTGATAAATTGTTGGATTCAGGGTCTGTTTTCCTACTTTATTCTGCTCTTAAATGAAGTTGAAAGAACCTGGTGGCATATTCCCTAAATTGTCTAAGACATTAATTGCTTTTGTTACTGTATTCACTTTCTGTTACTTATGTATTGCAGCGTATTCTACAGCAAGATGTTGTTACCTTTCACATCATCCCTGATCTGCAATATCATTTCCATATTTCAAGGATTAATGTGATTGGTGAACATCTACTTTGTAGAATATCATAAGCCTTTGTGTTTAGCGTTTTTTTTTATTGGTTCCACATGCGTCGTTACCTTTTTGGTTAGATATTAAGCATCTTATTATTTATAAGCAGCAATAAATCATTGCCTAATGTATAGTAATTGGGTATACCAGGCATTATAAGGAAGAGGTCAGCAACACTTGCTATGGAGTCACCATAAACATGCTCTTTACTGTTATATCAGGCTAGTTAATGATGCTCTTGCATCTCAGATCAAGGTGAGATGAAAATATTTATATAGTTATTTTTGCATAATGCATGTTTCCTGTCTGCTTCGTAATGAAACCTTGAGCCTATTGTAGCCATTCAACTCTTTTGTAAGTCACCTTTACCATGTTCTTTGTGACATTTCTTTGAAACAATCCATGATCCCAGCATGTTTCTACAGCCCCAGATCCACATAGGCCAATTATGTTTTTTTTTTCTTTTTAAAAAAAAAACAAATGCTCAATATATTTAGTAATAAATTAGGCATAGGCAGCTCAGCGTGAGCTGGACAATATGTTCTGTTGTCCAAGGGAAAACATCTAAAGACTAATTACATAGCCATGAGATTACCTCCTAAAAATAATGAAAAGGTATCTGATTGAGCTTCGCCTTTGTCAGGAGTTTGTTAGGTTGCTTATTTAGAAAGGTCAGCACTAATAACTATCATAAGGTGCCAACGTATTTTAAAATGCAAAAGCTTTTGATGCTTATTTTAAACTAGTAACCTTTTATACAGGCTTAATGCACAGTGGAAATAATTTTTTGGCCAAAATAGTTTTTTGATTGTTATTGAAATAGCCTTTGTCCTATAATTCAACAGAGGAAGGAGCAAAAATATATTTTTTTATATTTGGTAGTTAAAAAAAAAAAGAAATTAAATAAAAGTGATCAAAAAGTCATATGTAACCAAAATGATACAATGGAAAAGTAGTTTGTCAGGTAAAAAATAAGATATCACTATTAATCTTTACCATGTCTTTTATTTCACTGTTTCTTTTTCTATGTGCTCTTGCCACCAACATGTATCACCCTATCCCCCCTCCATCACCATTCATTCACATCAGCCCCTCTTTCCTGCCCTACTCTATGTACAGCTCCCATGTTATTTTCAGTTTACTGAAGACTCTCAGCCCAACATATTCCAAAGTTTGTTGTAATGAATAATGCCCTAATTCCAAAAACTATCTGCTCTTTCTCTTTTTACTGCTGCTCCTCTCAGGTGATATTCTCCCAAACCTTGTCTGCCCTCTGCTAACTTCAACCCCTCTCCCACCTCACACAGAAACCTCACTAACCTTATTAACATCATACCTTCATCTCCCTCTTTTAATTGCACTCTCTGGAATCCATGGTCTGTATGCAACAAACGTCCCTTCATTCATAACTACTTTCTCACTAACTCTCTTAACCTCCTGGCCCTCACTGAAACCTGGATCCAGAATTCAAACACTGCTTCCCCTGCTGCTATTTCTTATGATGGTTTACATTTCTCTCATTCCCCGAGACCTGGGAATAGACATGGTGGTGGAGTTGGCTTACTCTTGTCCTCACAATGTACTTTCCAGGTCATCCCTCCAGCCCCATCACTCTCATTCCCCTCTTTTGAGGTTCACACCCTTAGGCTACTCCATCCCCTTCCCCTCAGAGTAGCGGTGGTATACCGCCCCCCAGGGTCACCGACCCAGTTCCTCGACCATTTCTCTGCATGCTTGATACACTTCATGTCCTCAGAATTACCAACCCTCATTCTGGGAGACTTTAACATCCCTATAAGCAGCCCCACCTCCCCATCTGCATCCCAGCTGCTATCTCTAACCACGTCACTCGGCCTCTCACAGCTCTCAACCTCTGAGACACACAAGGGTGGCAACCACCTTGACCTGATCTTTGCCCGGCTCCGCTCTACCTCCTCCTTAGACAACTCACCTCTTCTCTCTGATCACAACATTCTCTCCTTCTCACTTACTAACTCTCACTCACCACAGCCCACCCCTACCTATCAAACATCCAGAAATCTACAGGCCATTAACCCTCATTCACTCACAGACTCCCTCATGTCATCACTGTCCCCAATCTCCTGATTCTCCTGTCCAGATCTGGCAGTAATTCACTATAATAACACTCTCAGAAGCACCCTGGACCAAGTAGAGCCCATCACCCTCAGAACCCCCAAACATAGAACAAAACAGCCCTGGCTCACATCACAAACTCGATTCCTCCAGTGATGCTCTAGGAGTGCTGAACACCTATGGAGGAAAACTCGCTCGATAGAAGGCTTTATCCATTATAAATTCATGCTAAAAACCTACAACTCCTCCCTTCACCTTGCCAAACAAACCTACTTCACCACCCTGATTTCCTCATTATCTAACAATCCAAAAAATCTCTTTGACACCTTTCACTTTCTCCTCAGTCCTAAAGTTCATGCCCCCATCACTGACCTCTGTGCTGATGATCTGGCCTCTTACTTTATGGAGAAAATAGACAACATCCACCAGGAAATCAGCTCCCAGCCACCAAGCGCTGACACTCCCATTCTTCCTCACATCTCCTCCAGCTCATTCTCCTCATTTGACCCAGTTATAGAAGAAGAGGTTGCCAGGCTCCTCTCTTCTTCTCGTCCCACTACATGCACCACTGACCCCATCCCCTCACACCTACTCCAGTCTCTCCGTTCGGTCGTCACCACTTACCTAAACAAAATCTTCAACCTCTCCCTCTCTTCTGGCATCTTCCCCTCCTCCTTCAAACACTCGATCATTACTCCATTATTAAAGAAAGCTTCCTTCCATCCTGCACAGATAACTACAGACCAGTCTCCAACTTCCCCTTCATCTCTAAACTCCTGGAGCGCCTGGTCTACTCCCGCCTCACCCGTTACCTCTCCGCTCACTCTCTTCTAGATCCATTACAGTCTGGCTTCCGCCCCCTTCACTCTACAGAAACTGCCCTCATCAAAGTGACCAATGACCTACTGACAGCAAAACGTAATGGTGACCACTCTCTGCTTATTCTTCTAGATCTCTCTGCAGCTTTTGACACTATTGACCACCATCTCCTACTCTCTATGTTGCACTCCTTTGGTATAAAGGACACCGCTCTCTCCTGGCTCTCTTCCTATCTTTCTGACCGCTCTATCAGTGTATCATTTGCTGGCTCTACTTCCCCCCCTCTTCCTCTCACTATTGGGGTCCCTCAGGGTTCAGTCCTTGGACCTCTTCTCTTCTCTCTCTACACAGCCTCGAATGTACACACCATCAGTAGATTTGGCTTTCAGTACCATCTCTATGCTGATGACACACAATTATACACTTCAGCTCCTAACCTTACCCCTGCGGTGTTAAAGAACACCAATGACTGTCTAGCTGCTGTTTCCAACATCATGTCGGCTCTCTATTTAAAACTCAACGTCTCCAAAACTGAACTTCTTTTGCTCCCGCCCTCCAATAAGCTCCCTAAATCTGATATCTCTCTCTCAGTGTGCGGTACCATGATAACTCCTAGGCAGCAGGCTTGCTGTTTGGGTGTCATGTTTGACACTGATCTCTCCTTCACCTCCTATATACAATCTCTCGTCCGTTCTTGCCGCTTACACCTGAAGAACATCTCTAGAGTCCGCCCCTTTCTCACCATGGAAACAACTAAAACCCTCACCGTGGCCCCTAATCCACTCCCACCTTGATTATTGCAATTCTCTATTAATAGGCCTCCCCCTCTATAAACTTTCCCCTCTACAGTCCATCCTTAAAGCAGCAGCCAGGATCATCTACCTGGCCAATCGTTACTCAGATGCCTTCGCTTTGTGCCAGTCATTGCATTGGCTGCCTATACACTGCAGAATAAAATTCAAATGGCTTGTTCTCACCCACAAAGCTCTTCACAATGCAGCGCTCCCCTACATCTCCTCCCTTATCTCTATCACCCCACCCGTTCTCTACGTTCTACAAATGACCTTCGACTAACATCTGCACAAATCCGATCCTCTCACTCCTGACTCCAAGACTTCTTCCGAGCCGCACCAATTCTCAGGAATGCTCTACCCCAAGAAATCAGGACCATCCACAACTTGCATGGCTTCAGACGCTCACTAAAAAAACATCTTTTCAAGGTGGCCTATCATACTCCCTAACAAAATTCCTTTGTACTGTACATAGCCCATTCACTATCTCTCTGGACATAACTCTTCTTCAAGCTCCACCAAACCCAAAAGCTCTACACAGATTGTCTAATGACCATTCATGTAACTTTATTTCTATCCACCATTTCCTCAAGATGCCTGAACCATCAGTGTTATAACCCCTGTACTTTGTATAACCCCTATCTCATTGTAGATTGTAAGCTCTTGAGCAGGGTCACCCTTATTTTTTGCTTTATCTATTGTATTATATTTTTTACATTGATTTTATGCTTATTGTATTGTTTTCTATTATTGTACTGTATTATTTCCCTACTTGAACTACTGTATTATATTGTGTATTTTCTTACTGCATTGTACTGTGTATTTTCATCTATTACCCACTGTATTGTAAAGCGCTGCGCAATATGTTGGAACTATATAAATAAAGATTTATTATTATTATTATTATTATTATTATTATTATTATTTCCTATTCCTTTTCCAATGACACTTTGGCTACAAAAAAACTTCACCCAAAAACTGCACACAAAAAGCATGTTTGATTGCAGCTTAATAGAATCTTGGTACACATTTTTTTTTGCCTCACCAAAGTTAAAAAAAATTTGCCTATTGTTGTTCATTATCAAACATATTTGCAGTCTACATGAATATTTTCACTATGCATCTTCAATTTCAATATGATTATGAAACCATTGCAAATTAAATAGCCGGAACCTTCCAAGTCTAATATATATGTATATTATTTTTAACTAAATAAAGATGATCACATTTTTTTGAAATTCGAGTTTGCAAAATTTAGCAAATGAAAAAAAAGTTGATTCTTTGTTGCTAATCATGGATAGTCCACCTACCTTCAAAAAATGTGGTCTCTTAGAACCATAAACAATGCCTTTCAAGCTTTTTAACTGCTTTAGTAATGTGCAAGTTACCTCTTCTTGTAAGTTACCTCCCCATAGAAATGGATAGTAGCTCAGTTGTAATCAACAGCTCATTTAATAATACAATGCACAGAGAGCAATTTAATTCTGTAAAAATAAAATCCTGTCCAAAAATTATCCCTTTTAGCAATTTGGCAACAAGCAGACCTTTCTTTGGAGAACACTGACTTAGGATACTTTCACACTAGCGTTTTTTTTAAATCGTGGCAGATGCGGTGAAAAAAACGCATCTACCGCGATTACCGCATACCGGCTGCACTTGCGGCACAGTTGCGGCACAGTTGCGGCAAGCCCAATACAATGTATATGCGGGCTTGTGGCAGGTGCGGCAAGTGCGGTTTTGGCACTTGCGACAGGTGCGGCCGAGAAAAAAACGTGGCTGACTGCGGTTTTTTTTCACGGCCGCACCTGCCGCAAGTGCCAAAACCGGCATGTCTGACTAGTGGCCTCGGTCATCAAGAGGGGACAACCTTGCTCAATACACTTGTATTAAGCAATGCCGCACCCACTATTAGGGGGCTACGGCTGCATTGGCCGAGAACATGCATAACTCATAACTACAGTCCATTCCTGGTTTGGAGACAGTGAATCCTCGCAGCACACAGTGCGGGCGCTGGGAGGATTGATAATTAATTTTAACAAGAAGGAATATAAAGTAATTTATAAATTTGCTTACCACTATAGTGGTAATGCTTGTAAAAGAAACATATCTTTTTAATAATCATGCATAATTTATTGTTTATAATAGCTAACAATGAGAGTCCAGCATGGTTTTACTGATAAGGGCATGCTGTCTCTGTGCCAGTCGTTAAAAATGTAGCACATTGATAATTGATTCTCATTTCATATTTCACTTTTGTCAATAGTGAGACACTTTCTAATTGAACTTCTATAAAGGTCAAACACAGCTAGAGTAAAGTTTAGTAATTGTTTGCTTTGTGTTCCAAATGTCATATTCATTAGAAGATTTACAATCAAAACACATAAAAGCAATAATTATTAACTTATATGTGCAAAGTCTAACCCAGTTTACAATAGTAGAAGTACATAAAGTAGGTCAAAATGTATAAAATCTCTAATCCACATTAACATTTTTAATTTTGTAACTAACAATTAAAAAAGGATATGTACTATAAGAACACTTTATATTTATGGAACAATTCCAAACAATGGCCTGAGCCTATATTTTCAATTTTGAGGAGTAGGGCATCTCAATGATCCTTAAATATGAATCCCTATCTTTTATATTATAATTTGGGATCCATATTTCTTCTCTGGATAATTTCACACTTTATCTTTACATTGATCTTCATTTTTTACAAAGTACTTCAGAGCCATTCACCAGACAAACAGCTTAAAATCCACACTGTTTGTGACAAATAGAATTTTATTTTACAAATATAATATTTACGAAATTTTGCTACATTTGACTTTTTTTTTTTAAAAGTGGGTATATCTTATCGAAAGACCTGTCACCACACAACAAAATTGCATTTGTACTACTTCATGGCTGACATAGATTCATATTTTTTGGCACACCAAACCAACCAAAGATGTGCCTAATTTATTGAGAGATATGCCATTTTAAGTATTTTTGATGCTCTTTACTTTAATCAGCTACAGGTAGCGAAGCGCAAATAATGAAATATTCATAATTGCTGTACTCATAACAAGTACTTTGGAAATACTCAGGTACTCGTTCGAATAGAGAGTGCAATGTTAGTCAATTAGTGATAGACTATGCCCACACATATATGGCCATAAAATGAACATTTCTGGGGCAGAGCAGGAGGGTGGGCTTTTTTGAGTTTTCACTGCATCAAACACCTTGTGTCCCCCAGAGAGGGTCTACCATTCAATCTTCTCTCACTGGGGTACCAACTTTCTTCATATACTGAAGGGTTCTGACAATTTGTGTCAAATTGCTCAAGATCGAAACATTACTCACGAGCTCCACTCGATTACGAGTCGATAACGATTACACTCGCTTATCGCTAGCTATGGATCTAAGCCCCCTCACCCTCTACTTCCTTGATTAATTGGTGTTGTTGTTTCACTACCTGTATATATAATGAGAAAGCACTCTGGTGAAGTGGATGGGAGGTAATGGGTAGAGCATTTAGTGGTGAGGAAGGCTGAGGTGGTAAGAGTATGAGGAGGCCAGTGGAGGAGAGGAGAGCACTCTCAGTTAGGGTTCATACTGATGATTTTATTTTTGTTCTGATTGCTATCTGACAAATTTGATCACCCTCAGGCCAATGTTATTCAATGAGGTAGTGCAAACATCTCTCTCAGTCCAAAACAAAAATTGCAGCCTACTTGATTTGCATCCTTAAATTTGATTGCACTTTGCCATCTAAGTCTATGGGTCCATGAAAAAAATTGGATTGCAGTCCAGTTTTCAGGGACTGATGTAATGGAGAAGATGTTGAAAATGTTTTTTTATTATCCTGCACATCTGATTAAAACAGATCCCATTCTGATAAAACTCTGAAGAAACTCAGATCAGAATCTGATTAGCATAATCGGACCGTTTTACTCGGAGGGAGAAAACACGGCCGTGTGACTTTATTCAATAGAATAATAGATTGATTGTGAACAAAAGCTTCTACTGTATGAAAAGATCCTACATATTATTGCATTTAATTTTTATTTTTCTACTTTATTTCTTTTACCTTTTTAGCTAATTCAGTAGCCAATTGCCGAAGAGATGGGGATGAGAGTGAATTAAGGCTGCCATTGCCACCAACAGGATTCTGCAAACCAATATATGCAACTGCATTACCAGCAAGGATTCTCTGAAGATCCTATAAAAAGAATGACATAATTTTATTTGCTTTAGAAAAAAAATTGCTATTTGACCAAGGTCTTGGCATTTATGGCTATTTTAAAACACACCCATTTGCTTTTCAAGGGTTCTGAAGAGAATATAATTCACATTTACCTGTAACAAAGTCAACGCATCCACTAAGCATTTACTTAAAAGCATGGAGTGCCAAACTATTACAATGCTCAGCCAGCTGAAAGGATTTTAAAATATGTTCTTGACACACGGAACACATCAAGCGTAGTCATTGCTAATGCATTCTGTTCCTTACTAGAAATCCACATTCACATTGTCATTGTAATAGCATCTATAAATTCAGATTTTCAAAAAGGGCTAACTAGGGAATCAGCTGGATAAATCATTTGATTTGACCATACTAATCTCTTGGTACAACAATGAAACAATTTGCATGAAAATGTTATAGCGTAGTAGAGGCAGTGCATCACAATTACATTTGGCTTGTATTGGAGACACAAAATGTAATTTTTTCTACAATGGAAATTATGAAGCAATTTTTCCATATCCTTGCTTTTTTAAACAAATGAAAATTAAATTCAATAAAGAAATTTCAGTACTAAAAATTAACAAAATAGATACATTTTAGCCATCTTCCTTTACAACTACACATTTGAGGTGCTTTACTGTGAAGAATATTTCCCAACGGATGCTAAAGAAAATCTTTATGATCAATGCATTTTTGTAAGACCTCATTTATGTTCATTGTCATTCTATGTGCACAAAGTCCATTTTCTCTCAAATATTGTTCACAAATATATCTAAATTTGTGTTAGGGAGTACTTCTCTTTTGTTGAAATAATCCATCAACTTCACAGGTGTGGCATATCAAGGTGCTGATAAGACAGCAAGACTATTGCACAGGTGTGACTCAGGCTGGCCACAATAAAAGGCATCTGTAAAGTGTATAGTTTTACAGTGTTGGGGGATTCTGGGGGTCAAAAAACCAGCCAATAGCTGGTTACCACCATTTGTTGATCTAAGGCCCCTTTCACATCAGCGTTTTTTTAAATCGCGGCAGATGCGGTGAAAAAACCGCATCTGCCGCGATTACCACATAACCACGACACTTGCGGCACAGTTGCGGCAAGCCCCATAGAATGTCTATGCGGGCTTGCAGCAGGTGCGGCAAGTGCGGTATCGGCACTTGCCGCAGGTGCGGCCGAAAAAAAAACCCCGGCTGACCGCGTTTTTTTTCGCGGCCGCACCTGCCGCAAGTGCCGAAACCACACTTGCCGTACCTGCCGCACACTTACCGCAAGCCCCATAGACATTGCATGGGGCTTGCCGCAACTGTGCCGCAAGTGTCGCGGTTATGCTTTAATCGCGGCAGATGCGTTTTTTTCACCGCGTCTGCGACGATTTAAAAAAAAACGCTAATGTGAAAGGGGCCTAACTCTGCCCTGTAAAGTGAAAACTGAGAATTATCCATGAAGAGAACACCTCTGCAATGTCCCAGTTGCCATAGAATATGAGCATTTGCCCATGACAAACTGCAGTCAGGTGGAGACCAAGATGAAGATTACAAGAATGCAGATGAGCTTTCCTAAGAAAAATTCTGAGAGTTTGTGCAGAAAACCTTTGGATATGCAAACCAATTTTTGCAGCAACTGTGGCTAGTCTTAGACGATCTTAGAGGTTAAGATGTTGGATATCAAGGTCCCGGGCTGGTGTGGTTGCCCATTGTCTGTGGTTGTAAGATCAGTTGGATATGCTGTGAAAATCACTGAAACACCTTTTGAGATGGCATATGATAAAGAAATAAACATTTAATTCATGGACAGTAGCTTTAGTGGACATTCCTGCAGTCACTATGCCAATTGCACACTCCCTCAAAATTTGCAACATCTGTGATATTGTGCTGTGTGATAAAGCTTTAGGGTACCTTTACACGCCACTAATGCGGCGAGAAATATTGACGGCGATATGCCGCCCTGGAACTATCGCCATCAAAATCTCTCCCAATTGCGGCATGTAATTTGGGAATTTGGCGGCGATATGTCGCCTCGCTCCGGTTGCCTGATTTCAGAGCATTTCATTGGCTGTGTATGTCACATGTCATTGCCCTATAAGACCCGGCCATTTTCCTCATCGCCACCATTTGCTCATTGCTGTAGCTGTGTGTCAGACGGCACCGCTGCTGCCGTGGGCGCCATACAGTCAAAACTCAGAATTCTACTATCCCATTCAGCTACAGAGCTATTACATAGTTAGATAGATAGGTTTAGGGACTAGGGGCTGAGGGGAGGGTGCGAATTTTAGCAGAATCAGCTCTTGTAAAAGCTGCATCATAGGAGTAGGGAGTAGGGACTAGGGACTAGGGACTAAGTCTGTAACAGCACTTTTTCAGATCTACTCTACAGAAGCAGGAACTAGTTTTAATTACAGCCCTTTGGGCTAGGTTAGAGCAGTCCCTATTAGTTTTTGCCAGGCAGTTGTGTGCCAGAGTGCTGTACAAGGCTTTTTCACAGCATCTGGCCATATCTAGTTCTGGGAGTCCTTTAGAGCAGGTAGTATAGCACTGCTGTTAAGAAAGCTACACCACCTGTCTTAAGTAGGCATTTTTTTGCTGCTGCTAGTCTCAACAATTTGTTTGGACTAGTAGCAGTGTGATTTACACAATAGTGTAGCCCACTTGTGAAAAGCTACACCGCCAGTGTACTTCCTACTAATTTTTAATTGCACCTTGGCCACATCTGACTTCTGGTCAAGTCGCAGCGTGCCAAAAACTATTAGTCTAGGCCACTTGTAATACAATTTACTATACCGCCAGTGTACTTTCTACTAATTTTTAACTGCACCTTGGCCACATCTGACTTCTGGTCAAGTCGGAGCGTGACAAAAACTATTAGTGTAGGCCACTTTTAATACAATCTACTACACAGCCAGTGTACTTCCTACTAATTTTAAACTGCACCTTGCCCAGGTCTCACTTTGGGCCTAGTAGCAGTGTTGGTTCAGTCATATCTGCTTGATTGACATTCACCTTTTTTTGGTAAAACAACTGTACTGTTCCCAATTTTTTCACATACAGAATGAGTGGCAAAAGGCCTGCTGCTGGTGGAAATGGGAGTAAGCGTGGAGGAAAGGGAAAAAAGTTTGTGTCCGTGGGGTAGATGCTAAAGCTACATTTACATATTCTGAAGATAGACAATCTTCCAGCCAAAGTAAGATGTCTACTTCTTTCCGTGGCCAATCGGATATGATCCCTTTCTTATGGACACGACCATCGATAACACTTGGAAGTGAGGCACAAAAACAGCATGTGCTTGAATGGATCTCAAGTGCTCCATCAAGTGGCCTCCCTCCACCTCAACTTCTACATCACAAACCCTCCAGTCATCTGAGGTGTCGGACCAATCACACTTGATTCCTCCAAGCTCCCAAGTGTCCAGCCGCCCTACTCAGTCTGGGGTAACAGACATGTTTGAGTCTGCAGAGCTGTTCAGTCACACAATAGCCTGGGAATCAGAGGTCTGCTCAAAAGCTGCAGTGAGTCCAGACGAGTTAATGATCTGCCCTGATGCCCAGAAGCTTTGTGAGTCAGACCCAGGCCCAGATGAAGAAGCTTCTGACCTTTATGCAGACCCTCATTCCCTAACAGTACATACTGTTGGTGGACACCAGGAGGATGATGCTGATGAGACTCAGATACCGGATTTGATTGACAAATTAAGTTATCGGTCAAGGCAGGAAAAGGTTGTCTCTGAGGATGAGGGGTGTGAGAATACAGAGGATGATGATGAGGTTGGAGATCCCACTTACTGTCAACCCACAGTCAGCCAGTCGATGAGGTCAGCACAGGAGGTGGAGGAGGATGCTACTGAAGATGAGCTTTATGACGAGGTTGTGCCTACCTGGACATAGAAGGAGCACTGGAAGCATGCCAACAACTGCATCCGCAGCCATAACTGTGCCTCTGAGCGGAAGTCGTGCTGGCTCTGCAGCTTGCATGGGCTCTAAGCCTTGCCTTGCCTGGGCCTTTTTTGACATCGCCAAGGATCTCCCAACTCATGTCATCTGCAAGATTTGTCACCAATCTCTGAGTAGAGGCCAAAAACTCACTAACTTGAGTACTTCATGTATGAACCGCTACATGGACATGAAGCACAAGTCGCAGTGGGAAGCTCACCGTGCTAGAATGTGGGCTAGTGGGGCGGGCCTACCAACGTCTGCCCCATCAAGTGCATCCGTGTGCTCTTCATCGTCTGTGACTGTGGGGACAGCTGTCAAACATGCTTTTGGACGTACACCTTCCACCTCTTTACCCGCAACAGGCAGTCTGATTGGCAGGTCATCGCTTGGTTTTCAAGTGGACAATGCTGCTGGTGTTGCGTTCTCTCAGACATCAAGAGCATCACCTTTGGATGAAGGCAACATTACATTTTCGCCTACACCTCCCTCCCAGACAATCAGTTTGCCTGGGACACCATACTCAATTGTGTCTCAGGAAAGCAGCCAGCCCTCCGTCCCTCAGATGTGGACAAGTAAAAGACCATTTCCTCCTAGCCATGAGAAAGCTAAGCGCTTGAATTTCACCATTTGCAAGCTGTTGGCTTCAGAAATGCTGCCTTTCCGCCTGGTGGACACAGAGGATTTTCGAGACCTTATGTCCGTCGCAGTGCCCCAGTACCAGATGCCCAGTCGCCACTACTACTCCAAGAAAGGTGTGCCTGCGCTACACAAGCATGTCGCAGACAATATCACCGCTTCCTTGAGAAACTCTGTGTGTGACAGGGTGCATGTCACCACAGACACTTGGACCAGTAAGCATGGACAGGGGCGTTACATGTCACTGACTGGGCATTGGTTAACTATGGTGAGAGCTGTAGAAGGGTCTGCTGTCCAAGTATTGCCATCCCTACGAGTTGTGCGTCCATCCTCTGTAGGTAGAAGTTCCTCCACTGTTTCTGCCTCCTCAACCTCGTCTCGGTCCTCCACCTCCGCCCAAAGTCTGTCTGGTAATGCCACCCGCGTTGTAACTGCACAGAAGGAATCCTGCATACCTCCCTACTATGCTGGCAGCAGGGCTGAAAGCCATCAGGCGGTCTTTACCTTGAAATGCCTTGGAAATGTGAGTCACACAGCTGAGGACTTGTGGTCAGTTCTGGCGACCGAGTTTCAGCAATGGTTGTCTCAACTCAATCTGCAGCCAGGGAAGGCCGTATGCGACAATGCTGCAAACCTGGGTGCGGCCCTTCGGCGGGGCAATATCACACATGTGCCTTGTATGGCTCACGTGTTTAATCTGGTTGTCCAGCAATTTTTGATACACTATGCCGGCCTAGATGGGCTTCTGCAGAGGGCACGGTCGCTGTGTGCTCACATCTGGCGTTTGTATCCCGCAGCTCAACGACTCACTTTGCTCCAGGAGTCTTTCGGCTTGCCCGTTCACCGGCTGAAATGCGATGGGCCGACACGCTGGAATTCTACTCTGCACATGTTGCAGCGACTGTGGCAGCACCGCCGAGCCCTGGTGCAATACGTTATGACATATAGCCTGGGCCAACGAGATCCACAGGTGCAGCAGATCACGCTGCAGGAGTGGTCTCAGATCAAAGACCTATGCACCCTTCTGCACAGTTTTGAGATGGCGACGAAGATATTTAGTGCTGACAATGCCATTATCAGCATGACTATTCTGGTCATCTACATGCTGGAGCATACTTTAAACAATATTCGGAGTCAGATGGTGGGACAAGAGGAGGTTGAGGAAGTACAGGAGGAGTCCTATGCGGAACGGATGACAACATCTGCAAGATCCTCACAGTCAGCTGCACAAAGACAGCAGGCATGGGAGGGTGGTGGAGAGGCATTCACGAGGGTGCATGTTAGCAACCAACCTCTTCAGGAAGGTGCAAGAGCCCAGGAAGAAATGGAGGATGAACTGGCGATGGGCATTGAAGAGTCAGCAGATGAGGGAGACCGTGATGACATTTCTGTTGTGCGAGGTTGGGGGGAGAGGGCAGAGGAATGAAGCATCATTCTCATCTCCCCACCACCAACACAACAAGGACTTGGTCCTCCTAGGTGCGCAAGACACATGAGCGCCTTCTTGCTGCACTACCTGCAACATGACCCTCAGATTGTGCGAATTAGGAGTAATGCAGACTACTGGGTTGCCACACTATTAGATCCCCGGTACGAGAGCAAATTTGCAGAAGTAGTTCCTGCCATACAAAGGGACTCACGCATGCAGGACTATCAGCAGAAGCTGATACATAATCTCAGATTAACTTTTCCACAATCCACCAGTCGTAGTAGTAGACAGAGTGAATCTCACAGTTCCAACTTGTCAACCATGGGACTGTCGCGTCATCATCACTCACACTGTACCAGTAACACCGCATCTGGTGGTGGTACCAGTAATTTTGTGGCCTCGTTTCAAGATTTTTTCAGACCATCATTTTCAAGGCCTGGAGACATGAGAAGTCTGACACATAGTCAACGCCTGGAGCGGATGGTACACAAGTATCTCCAACTTAACATCAACGCAATGACTTAGGAACTGGAGCCTTGCTCATTTTGGGCCTCCAAACTGAAAAAATGGCCTGAGCTCGCCACTCACGCCTTGGAGATCTTGTCGTGCCCCGCAGCCAGCGTTCTCTCAGAACGTGTCTTCAGCGCTGCTGGTGGTGTGCTGACAGAAAGGAGCACGCGTGTGTCCACCCAGAATGTGGATAGACTAACATTCACAAAGATGAACAAGGCATGGATCCGCAAGGACTTTTCTACCCCTGTGTCATCCTGGGGAGACTAAAGCCTTGTGGATTTTTGCCTAAAAGTCACAATTTAAAGTTTGCAACTGTGGTGCAATTGATGCCACTTAAGTGGTGTCTGTGCCCAAATTTTTTTTAAAAAAAAGGAAGACTCTCTGATTTCTTCTGCTCTGTGGAGATCTTTCCAAGATAAATGAATGATTTTTGATATTTTGTGGCACACGTTTGTGTGCTTAAGGATCTGCTTATGTTTTGTCTTATTCTGATTGTGGGTTTGCAATTTAGTCTGTATATTTGTTTATCTGCCCTCAGATAGGAAGTTTTCTTCCTAGGAATTTTACCATTCACTATTATCTGTTATTTCCAGTTCTGTTGGCATTTGATTTATAGAAGTCTGCAGATATAGAGGGCTCCGAGTCTTAGTGACTCAGGGTAATTTTTGTTCTACCTCCTGTTGGTGGTTTTTTTATAGTGTTTTATTCTGACCGCAATAGTATGCTATCCTGTGTTTCCTATATAGCTAGTTTGGCCTCTTTTGCTAAACCTTTTACTCTGCCTGTGTTTGTTTCTTTTTCTCTGGTTTCCCAGTTAGTATCTGTGGGGGCTTGCTATTCTTTTGGGGTTCTGCTCTGAGGCAAGATAGCTTTTCCTACATCCATCTTTAGGAGCAGTTAGTTCTCCGGCTGTGCAGAGGTGTCTAGGTCTGGTTAGTTACATCCCATGGCTACTTCTAGTTGCGGTGTGTAGTCAGGGATTGCAGTCAGTACAGTTACCAACGACTTCTATGGAATCTGAATGCTACTCCTGAGTCATCGGTTCATAACAGAAGAGATGGCCTTGCATACTGCTGGTCCTCTGCCATAATAAAGGTTTGCTCTCTAAAAAATAAAAATAATTTTGAAAAAGTAAATAATAATAATAATTAAAAAAAATATATATTAAAAAATTAAGCTCTTTTAAATGGATGTTTAAAGGACATTGTAAGGTTCTTGGACTTCACAGCTGCAACCACATGTGGTACTGTTTAAAAAACACACCCTGCAGGTGTCAAAACACCTTGAAACTCCAGGAAGCTTAAAAAAATAACTTTAGGCTAGGGATGGGTGAATCTACTCGCTAGGACTCGTTACTCGGCGAGTAGTAAGGGACTCGCAGGACTCGGTACTCTGCGAGTTTCCCAGCGTTTACTCGCACGAGTCCAATGCAAATCAATGGCAAACGTGACAAAACTAGGATTGCCATTGTCTAGCATTAGACTCGGCTACTGTGCCAGTGATAGCAGGGAAACTCGCAAAGTAACTGCTGTTACTTTGCGAGCCAAGTCCAGCTGTCTTCTCTGTGCAGGCTGCCGCAGCTCCAGGGTCCTAGAGCCCGCCTACTCACAGAGATGATGTAGCAGTGCTGAGATTGTTCTCAGTCTGCTCATTCCCTGTGCATAGACATCTATATCTATGCACAGGGGATGTAGCAGAGAGGACATCGCGTTTTGGACTGCGTCGGACAGAAGAGGATTTTTTTAATTAAAGATGGAGTCCCTAATGGCTTTTTTTTTTATTTGTAATAAAAATTTTTCTCTGTGTTGTGTTTTTTTAACCCTTTATTGGAGATTCTTAGTGGCTGGGTCAAACGTGGCCTGACATTAAGAATCTCGGGCTTAATGCCAGCTTGTATAACAAAGCTGGTATTAACCCCTTTATTACCCAGCGTGCCACCGCCACCAGGGCCGCTGGAAGAGCGGGGTTCAGCACCAGAGGATGGCGCTTCAATGAACGCGCCATCTTCTGGGGCGGCTGCGGGCTGCAATTTGCAGCGGGGGGTGCCCAGAAAGCTTGGGCATCCCTGCGCTGCGGATTCCAGCCCCCAGCTGCTTAGCTGTACCTGGCTAGACATAGAAATTGCGCGGAGCCCCACGCATTTTTTTTTTATTATTTCATGAATTTCATGAAATAATTAAAAAAAATGCGTGGGGCTCCATGCAATTTCTATGTCTAGCAGGTACAGCTAAGCAGCTGGGGGCTGGAATCCGCAGCGCAGGGATGCCCAAGCTTTCTGGGCACCCCCCGCTGCAAATTGCAGCCCGCAGCCGCCCCAGAAGATGGCACGTTCATTGAAGCGCCATCCTCTGGCGCTGAACCCCGCTCTTCCAGCGGCCCTGGTGGCGGTGGCACGCTGGGTAATAAAGAGGTTAGGGCCAGCTTTGTATTATCAGCTGGCCCTAAGCCCGAAATTTATGGCGGTCACGCCAATATTAGACATGACCGCCATGAATTTCTATTAAATTGTTTTAAAAAAAACACAACACAGAGAAGATTTTTTATTAGAAATAAAAAAAAAAGCCATTAGGGACTCCATCTTTAATTAAAAAAATCCTCTTCCGTCCGACGCAGTCCAAAACGCGATGTCCTCTCTGCTCATCCCTGTGCATAGATATAGATGTCTATGCACAGGGAATGTGCAGACTGAGAACAATCTCAGCTTTGCTACATCAGGCAGCAGGCGGGCTCTAGGACCCTGGAGCTGCGGCAGCCAGCACACAGAGCAGACAGGACTCTTATCTGTGCGAGTTTCCCAGCGATTACTTGCAAAGTAAACGAGTCCAATGTATATTAATGGCAAAACTAGGATTGCTTCAGGCTGAAGCTTCTGAGACACATCTGTGATTTGTAAATCGCACACTACTCGCTATTACTCGCTTCCCCATTCATTAACATTGGACTCGCTAGACTCGCAACGAGTAGCGAGTCCCGGGCTCGGACTCGCTAGAGTCAAGCGATTCCGAGTAATTTAGGATTCGCCCATCACTACTTTAGGCTCAAAAAAATTCTACACTTTGAAGAAGAATAGTGGACCTGATTGCTGGGAACACTCCTAACCATATGGATAGGTGTTGTTCCCATACAGCTGGTCTTCCGGCAAGTGTTTTGTTCCCAAACAATGAGGGAAAGTTTTAGGGCTATCTTAAATTTCAAACTTTTTTTCCTGCACAAAGTCGTGTTGGATGATTTTTTAGTAAATTGGTCGGGTTTCTGATCATGAATCAATTCTGCAATGTTTGGGCTAAATTTTAAATTGGCAAACATATTTGGGGAAACTTTCCACATCTCTAATTATCACTAACATATCGACAGGCTTTATTATACTGTATGTAGCAATTCTAACCCATTAATACAGTAAATTCACTAGTACATCTTTACTGCCTTCAATAATTCATACATAGAAAACCCAACTTCTTGTATCAATTTTAATTCCCGTGTAGATATAATTTTTGTCTGTATAGCAGAGAAGGTCTTATCTACAGTACATATATACATTCTACAGTTTTATATGTCTAACTTGTGTTCATTCTCTTTCTGGGAAATGAAATTCAGTTGTGATGTAATCAAAGCAAAAAAAAAATGACAACATATTGCTTATAAGGTCTCACTTTTGTACATTTTTGTGTATTAGACTTGCACAAAATACATGGACACAATTTTGTTTCTTTTTTACAGGTGTTTGTGTATTTGTTGTTACATAACTAGTTAAGAGTAAGTAGCAAAATTGTCGCACTCGCTATACTTGTAACAAGTAGTTTTTAATACTCGCATATTCTGAATTGTGAATCCAATGATAGTCAATTAGTGATAGACTCCGCCCACACACATCCGGACATAAAACAAGTATTTCCAAGACAAAGTGGAAGGGTGGGCTTTTTTCATTTCTACTGCATAAAACAACTTTCTGTGTCCCCCAGAGAGCCCCAAACATTCAAGGGGCTCTCATTGGGGTGCTAGCTCCCATTGTTTACTGAAGGGAGCTATCAATTTGTTTCAGATGAATAATGATTGAGACATCACTCACGAGCATCAGCGATACTCGGCGAGTAACCAATATCGTAAAATACTGTACTATCTGTGCGAGTAGCGAATAGTTACAATTACACTCGCTTATCACTATACATAACATATAAAATTGTTTTCTAAACAGGACTAGTATGTTTTTTTCCAGAATACATTAATTACACTTTATTGTAATTCCTTATTTTTTTTACCTGTCCCCATTTGTAAGAACCAAAGTTGCCAAACGGATTTCCTCCCCATGAGCAAAAAACAATAGTTCTCTGGGGTCGCCATCCAGTCTTTACTTTCACCATTATAGACCTGATAATGGAAGTCATGATAGCTGCACCACTGATCCACTCTGGAGTGCTTCTTCCATGCAACTCAGAATGAGAGCTACCAAGAATGATGTACCTGTCTGAAGAAAAAAAAAAGATATAAAACCAAGATTCCAATTCTAGAACAATGATACTGCATGTTGATCACAGTTGAAAGGCAAAGACACATGGCGGAGCACCCTCTTAGTGTAAAGTCGTAAGACAGGAATGCTCCTGTATGCTGATTGCTCTGTCCAACCATAAAGACCTGTCGTATTCTTTTGGTTGGAGCCCTGTAGCGGTATCCTGTCTTCAAAAGTTGTGATACATTTGTGTCTATACATGATGTAGCATTTCCTCCTAATGGTAAAGTCTCATTATGACATCTGTTTTTTTTACTTGTACATAAAAAATTAAAAATTAAAAAATTAAAATATTTTTACCAGTGAATTGCTGGATTATAATCTCTTCACTAATCAGTGTGTCTATTTTTACCATAATTGATTTTCCCTTACCTACTGTCCACAGGAAAAAAAATATTAAAATATTCTTGTGACCAATTAGTAAGTTAAAAACAGAAAACACAGGAATAACAAAGGGATTGCACAGGTGTGCTCTCCATAATTTTTATGGATTCACAGTATTCTATACTGTATATCAAAAACAGACTTCATCACCAGAGTTTGCAAAAATACTCGGACATATAGAAAGACAGATCTTACCAGCAAAAAACATGGAATGTACTTGTACGTGAAAGACAGTCATCTTGTTGGACAAATCGAAGCAAGCAGCTTTGACAGTGTTGCTACTTACCGTATATACTCGCGTATAAGCCGAGTTTTTCAGCCCAAAAATTGGGCTGAAAAGTCCCCCCCTCGGCTTATACGCGAGTCACTGTATACTGTATACAATGTATACAGTATACAGTCTCCCCCCCATATCAGTATACAGGCCCCCCCTTGGGTAGTAATCCTGTAAAGGAAGAGATTAGTATACTTATCCCTCCGCTGTCCCGCTGCTGCTGTCCCGCCGCCGCCATCGCGCTCTTCCGTCTTCATCCAGCGTCTTCTGTCTTCTTCCGGCTTCCTCCTCTGTCGCGCAGGCAATGACGTCATTGCCTGCGACCATCAGAGGAAGCCGGAAGAAGACGGAAGACGCTGTATGAAGATGGAGCAGCGTGATGGCGGCGGCGGCGGGACAGCGGCAGTGGGACAGCAGAGGGATAAGTATACTAATCTCTTCCTTTACAGGATTACTACCCAAGGGGGGGCCTGCATACTGATATGGGGGGGGGCTGCTTTATATACCTCTGGGGCTGCATATACCTCTGGGGCTGCATATACCTCTGGGCTGCATATACCTCTGGGGCTGTATATACCTCTGGGGCTGTATATACCTCTGGGGCTGCATATGGGGCTGCATATACCTCTGGGGCTGCATATACCTCTGGGGCTGTATATAGCTCTGGGGCTGCATATACCTCTGGGGCTGCATATGGGGCTGCATATACCTCTGGGGCTGCATATACCTCTGGGGCTGTATATACCTCTGGGCCTGCATATACCTCTGGGGCTGCATATACCTCTGGGGCTGCATATACCTCTGGGGCTGCATATGGGACTGCATATACCTCTGGGCCTGCATATACCTCTGGGGCTTCATATACCTCTGGGGCTGTATATACCTCTGGGGCTGCATATACCTCTGGGGCTGCTGTATACTACCACTGGGGCTGCTGCTGTATATACCACTGGGGCTGCTGCTGTATACTACCACTGGGGAGGCTGCTGTATACCTCACTGCTGGGGGTTGTATACCTGTGCTGGAGTCCACCCTTGGCTTATACGCGAGTCAATAAGTTTTCCCAGTTTTTGGGGGCAAAATTAGGGGGGTCGGCTTATACACGGGTCGGCTTATACACGAGTATATACGATACTAGTGAGATCTGACGTCTAAGTGCTGAGGATGTCTTACAAAATCAATGAGTATACTTGTCGCCAAAGGACTATGGAGTGGGCATTATACAATATGGAACACTATGGAAGGTATATTATAATATATGGAGCACTATGGAGGGTATATATAATATATGGAGAATTATGGGAGGTCAATTTTACTATATGGAGGACTAGGCGGTGTGCTTTATTAAAAATGGAGGACTATGGGGGGAATATTATAATATATGGAGGACTATGCAATGCACTATAATACGTGGAGGACTATGGGAAGTGCATTATACTATTTGGAAGACAATGCAGAGCATAATAACATGAAGGACTATAGGGGGTGCACTTTACTATGTTGAGGGCTATAGAGGGTGCATTATACTATTTGGACGACTAAGCAGTTTGTTACAAAATATGGAATACTATGAGTGCATTATAATATATGAAGGACTATGACGGAGCATTATATTATATGGTGGATGACAGGAGTGCATTATAATTTATGGAGGATTATGGGGTGCAATATATTATATGAGGCACTATAGGGGGTGCCTATGGAGGACTGTGGTACATTATAATATATGATAAACTATAGGGGGGTGCATTATAATATATGGAAGACTATGGAAGTGCATTACATTGTTTGGAGGACTATTTTATGCATTATATAGCAGCCTATGGGATACTTTATACTGTATGGATGACTATGCAGAGTGGATTATACTATATGGAGGACTATGTGGTGGGCATTATACTATATGGAGAACTACTGTATGTGTGATGCAATATACTATATGGAGGATTATGGAGTGTACATTATGCTATGCATATATAGTGCATTATAATACATGGAGGGCTATGGGGGTCCTTTATTTGATATGAAGAACTATGCGAGTACATTATAATATTTGTAGTACTATGAGGGGATGCATTAGACTATGTGAAGGGAAGTCTATGCAGTGCATTATAATATATGGAGGACTATGGGATGTGCATTATATAATATGGAGGACTATGAGGGTCAAATATAATAATATATGGAGGACTATGGGGAGTGCATTATACTATATTGAGGACTATGCGGTCATTATAATATATGAAGTACTATGGGGACACTTTATATGATATGAAGGACTATAGGTGGTACATTAAAATATATAGAGTATGTGTAGGAATATGAGAATTCATTTTATTATATGGAGGACTGTGGGAGTACAAATATATGGTGAAAAATGTGGTGCAATATACTATATGGAGGACTATAGGAAGTGCATTATAATATATGAAGGGTTATGGGGTGTGCATTTTGATATATGGAGTATGATGGGGTGCATTTTACTATACGTATTACTTTGCACAGCCCATTACTCCATATGAAGGACCCTATGGTGCATTATAATATATGGAAAACTTTGAGGGTTCTTTATACAACATGAAGGACTGTAGGGGTACATTACAATAATTGGGGGGCTATGGGGGTACAACATAATAAATGGAGGGCTATGGGGGTGCATTAGGCTATGTGGAGGACTATGCAGTGTATTATAATACATAGAGGACTATGATGGTGCATTATATGACATACAGGTCTACGGTGGTCAATTATAAAAATATATAAAGGACTATGGAGAGTGCATTATTCGGTATGCCAGAATATGCGGTGCAATAGAATATATCAAAGACTATGGAGGTGCTTTATACCAGGGGTGGGGATCTCCAGGCCTCAAGCGCCTCTAACAGGTTTTGTTTTGAGGATTTCCCTAGTCCTTGAGGCTTGGAATTCCCCACCTTTGCTTTATATGATATGAAGGAATATAGGGGGGTGCATAAAACTATGTGAAGGAATATGCAGTGCATTATAATATATGATGACTATAAGATTATAAGACATGGAGGACTTTGGGAGAGAAATATATATGGAGGATTATTGGCGTAATATGCTATATAGAGGACTATGGGAGTGAATTATAATAAATAAAGTACTGTGGGGCACACAATATTATATGGAGGACTATTGGGGTGTATTATAGTATAAAGAGGACTATTGGGAGTGCATTTTACTATATGGACAGCAATGCGGAAACCAGTACACCATTTTGAGGGAAATGTGGGGGCCCTTTTAATATTTTGAGGTCTATGGGGAACCTTTATACTTTACGGAGGGCTATTTGAGGGCCATTATGTTGTATGCCAGCAATTATACAGTGAAAAGTTTGTGTAGGGTCCATTATACCATGTGGAGGGCTAGCCATTATACAGTGTGATGATGCGTCAGGGCCCTTATAATGTATATAGAACTCACATAATGCACGGATGGCTATGTGGAGGTCAGAGTTGAGAATCATACTGAGTTGATGTTATCATATTTTTAGCTGAAGGGTAGTACATTAGGGTCATAATAGTGTTCCTGTAAGTGGCATAACTAGAGTATGATGAGCCTGGTACAAAATTTGGATCTTCCCCCTCTGTGAGCATCTTGCTGTCCCCTCACCTACTTTGGTCAGTTGTATGGGCACCGTGTAGTGTTCTTAATCCTATAAAAACTAATGAATTGACCCCTCTCCTCCTTCATTATGTTTTAATATTTCCTATCCTGCTATATATGGCCATTACCCTGCTATATATAGGCCCATTCTAATATGTATTATCTCCATCCTGCTATACAGGGGCGGACCTACTGTGGTGCAGCTGGTGCAGCTGCACCAGGGCACCGATCGGCTAGGGGGCCCCTTAAGCCTGCAGGGGGGCCCCCAGTCGCCCCCCATGACACTGTGCCAGTGTGCCAGAGGAGAGGGGGTTTACCGAGGGAAGCTTCCTGCTTCCCCCGCCTTAGCCCACGCCTCCTCTCCTCTGCTGCTGCTCCTGTTCCCATGGACTCGCATGATGCAGGTAGGAGCCGGCGGCCGCAATGGCATCACAAGAGCCCCCCCGGTCCTCGCCGGCGGCCGCGGCAGCACCCGACCCACCTGGTCACCGCCGGCGGCCGCGGCAGCACCCCCCTCACCCCACCCCCGGTCCTCGACGGCGGCAGTACCCCCCTCTCTTCCCCCGATCCTCACCGGCTGCACCAGGGCCCCCGGTGGCAAGGTCCGCCACTGCTGCTATATATGGTCCTCCTCCTGGAATATAGCCATTTGCCTGGTGTATATGTTCTTCATCCTGGTATATATCCTACTATCACTATAGTCATCCAATTATTACAATACATCCCCATTTTACTCCATATATTATAATGTACCCGAAAGTCCTCTATTCCATAGTCCTCCATGCATAAGGTAGCACCCATAGTCCTCCAATTATTATAATACACCCACATTATCCTCCATATATTATTATGCAGCATCATGTCCAGCCATACATTTTAATAATGCACCCCCATCATAATTCAAATATTATAATTCACCCAAATTATCCTCCATATCCCTCCATATATTATATTGCAGCCTCATATCCATCCATATATTATAATGCAGCTTCATATCCCTTTATATAGTAAAATGCAGCCTCATATCCCTTTATATAGATTCAAAGCCCCAAGGAATCCTTCTATGCTGGCTTGAGAGGAGACTTTCCTGTAGCCCAGTGGGAGAAGGCAGTGGTCTACAATATGGCACTTAGATCTGCGCCCGCTCTCTTTTGTCTCCCCTCCCTAGACCCTGTATATAATAGCGCCTGTCGACATAGACATCCATATAGTAAAATGCAGCTATATAGCTCGCGAAAATGTAAAATGCAACCTGATATCCCTCCATTTAGTAAATTTGAGTGTCATATCCATCCATATAGTATAATGAATAGCCTTATTTCCCTCCATATAATAAAGTGAAGTGGCATATCCCTCCATATATTATAATGTGTAGCCTGATATCTCTCTATATATTAAAAGACACCCCCCAAACTCCCCCATAGTCCTTAGGCCACTGTGTCCTCACTGATTAAAACAACAAATCAGTACTCACCTCTCTCCCTGTGTGCGCCCTGCACTTGGCATATCTTAGCACAGTGTGATGTGCAGTAGTGATGTCAGCCTGCTGCACTGAGATGTCAGAGTACAGACAAAGGGGGAGAATAAGGAAGGAGGGAGCACTCCCTCTTTCTTTATTGCGGGAGCAGAGGGGGTCATAGGCAAGGGGTGCCTGGAGCCAGAGACTCATGGGCCTCATTGGAGCTGTGCATTTTGCCTCTCAGTGACATGGATGTGTGTCCCTTTGAACAGGAACTGGGATAGGCAGGCCCCTGTACCTCCACAGGTCCAGATGTGATCACGATCCCTGCAATCGCAATCATTATACCCCCTGTTGACTGTGAAAGGAACTGTGAAGGGATTCATTGTAGGATGTCATAGAGTATTTTTTGGGCACTTTTGTTGTCATCATACTGGAAAGAGGAATATAGGGGCTTAAATAGAAGGATACATATTTTGTAAGGGCTGCAAAGTTGTGAGATGTGCTCTTATGTTATCCAGCTGATAATTCATTTAATTTTTTGGGGTGAGGGGTCAATTAGGAATTCTGCTATGTGGCCTTACAATTTTTATATATGCCTAAAACTCTGCCACTCTATTCCCTTACACCATGCTCATATAAGCACTGTTTAGTGAATGTCTCCAGCTCT
This sequence comes from Allobates femoralis, assembly GCA_033576535.1. Taxonomy (NCBI): domain Eukaryota; kingdom Metazoa; phylum Chordata; class Amphibia; order Anura; family Aromobatidae; genus Allobates; species Allobates femoralis. The sequence continues at coordinate 166,546,757 of JARQOC010000001.1, read as the reverse complement.
TCTTATATTGCCTCTTCTTGGAAGCATCAATTTGATGTTACAAATACATTTTCTAGTAAGAGTATTTCTCCAGTTAAGAGAACTATGGCAAGGCTGAATATTGGTACCATTCCCTTACATCTTAGCTGTTGATATTATATTTAATTATTAAGAACATTATGTTGTTTTTGTTGCACGTATGTATTGTATATTTTTCACATGATGCTTTGTAAAAAAAATTAATTTAGATATTGAAATGTGACAATATTATGATGAATAATAACTAGGAACAGTTCCATTATATTTGAGCATGTTTTGGAAAAGTTCCCAGTCGATGCAGCAAACAATTTTTTATATCGATGATTCCGGTATACATTGGCATGCAAAAACTGTATTGGACTGTGCTATGCTTAGAAATAAAGTAAAAAATTATACCCAAAAAGTACTTTTTATTAATTTTTTTTTTGGGGGAGGAACATTTGCTACTGTATGCATACATCAGGAAATGATTTTAACGTGTATCGCCACTGATAGTCCCAAACAAAATGTGACCAAAGCCTTATGCAATATCATTTATTTTAAAAGGGTTTTCTGGCCATATGATATTAATGACTTTTGGATAGGTCTGCAATATCTTGCAATTGGGGCCTGACAGCCGACACCTGTTTTGTCCAATATGCTTGGGTGATGATAGGATATTGGCTTTGAAATGTGCTGAACAACAAAGCTCCATTCAATGTGTAGTGACAATAGATGGCCACTGCATATCAGCTCATATTTGAGAGAATAAGAACTCTTGTGCACTTCTCAATAGGGGTCTCTACATATTAAATGGAGATGTGCTGTTGGGAGTCATTCAAAAGTTTATTCCGGTCCCTATCCAAACTAATAATAGTTTATTGGTGCGGTTGCAAGTGTGGGTGTCACAAATCTAATATTGATGACTTTCCCTTTCCCTCAGTGGCACAACATAAAACTTTAAAGGTACGTCATACGTGTCAATATGGCTTCCATATCGCCATAAATGTGTGTATTTCGGCAATGTGGAAAACACATAGCCTGTGCATAGTGGTGTGAGACAGGGAGATTTTACAGCGTGAAATCGCGGGTGGAGCGTCACCTGATCGCCCTGCTCTGCTGTGAAGTCAGGCGATTTTCACCAGGCGATTTCAGCGCATCATGGCATGTGACAGGGCGAGAGCGATGTAGAAAGTGAGCTCAGACAATCTGGAAGAAATTCCAGAGGCGTGCCTGAGCGTTCTGTTTGGCGCGCCTCGTCTGCCACGATTAGTGGTCGCTCCTGCGTTCCCATTGGCTGGCAATGGCTAAGGCGCCATATTTGAATCGCGATATAGTAGAAAGGACACATGCGTCATGTAGTGGGCAGACTTCCTGACAATGCTGACCAATGGCGACACAGTTGTGTTGCCCAATCAGAGTGGTAGGGGCGCGGTGTACAACACTGTGCCATGCCTGTCTCCTCGGCGCGCTCACACTTTACGCCCACATCGCTGATGTGGTGGAGGCGTGTGACGCGCAGATTTGGCGGCAATGTGGCTATGTGAAATTGCTTCCGGTCTGCGATAAGGAATTTCTGGAACGGAGGATCACCTAATATCGCACACGAGATGTCTGTGTGTGACAGGGCGACGGCGATGTGTAAAAAAGTGCCCGGAACATGCGCGCTCACATCAAATTGCCAGCCATATGGCAGTGATATTACTATGCGACATGGTACCTTAAGATCCCAATGCATAATCTTGCAGACTTCATGCAATTACGCACATGTATTAGAGCTTGGTGTCTTCCCATATTGGCCAAAGAAAGGGACCTTCAGGGCCTCATAAAAGTTTAAAGTACTGGTGCATTTGTAGCCCCTGCACCCACTATAGCTATGTCCCTTGATAATCTTATCATCGCAAAGCTAAGCCTTCTGCTGATAATTACAATTACTCAACAGAAGGTTTATACTACAATAAATAGTAATAGAAAGATAACACTACTGCAGAGCCACAATAGCTCAATAAATAGTAATAAACAAGTTTGATAGAATTTGCCTGCCTTTTTATATTATGTCTTTGCAATAAAGCTTCTGACATGTGTTTACTGTTATGTCTCTCCGCTCTAGCATTTGGCTTCCTAATTAATTACTCCATTACTACAACAACTTTAAAGTGAAGTTCTCCTAGACAAAAAAAGTTCTATTTTTAACATTGATTCCTTAATTTACTTTTTCTTTTTGGCGCTTAATTACAAGTTGCAACAAGAAAAATACATGCACTTTTTAGGTTCTTTATTTTTTTTTAGCTGCTAAAAGTAAACAAAATATCTTTCCAATTTAACACCAAGACAAAATATATTTCCCTCTTACAAGTTTAGAAATAAAGTTCAGTACATCTACACATTTTTTTTTAGTAATGTACCGGTGTATTTAAACCTCAAGTCAGACCCCTAAACTCATTCAGACCCCAAACTAAGCCTGAAATATGTAACAATACATATTTTAATAAGTCAACAGAGATAAGGAAACATCTTCTTTGAACGGCTTTTACAACCTTCCAGTTCAACTGTAGACAATTTTTGTATATTAGGAAAGGCTTATTTTTTCAGTTGTATTTTGTTCCCCTTTTTTCCACTTATTATTTTTTTATATATTCAACTAAATTCCCTTGGTATATTGGTTTAAGCAAGTTCAATTAAAATCCACTCAACAATGTTAAAGGAATCAATGATCCCTGTGAATGGAATAGAAGTTTAGTCTCGGTTTACAAACAAACTTTGTGTTCATGTGTCAGGCTGGTGGCCAATCAGGGCGCATAAAACATTCACAAGGTAAATATGCAAGGGCTTGTGTCATTGGCTGGCATGTTTCATTGGCTGCCGTCATTGTGATTGTGAGAGTGTTACTGGTTAGGGACAGTGCAGCTGCTGCTCTGTGCTGCTGCATCTGTACTACACAAAAAGATAGCTAGCTGCTCGATTTCTTTGTAGATAGAGTAGAAGAGCGACAGGGTCCTTTCAGACATATGCATTTTTTGCTGAGAACAAGTGTGATGACTAAATCTGTATGCATTGCCAAAGCTGCAATTATTGCAAACAGCAAGTGACTGCCAAATCTTAGTGCTTTCCTAAAATGGCTGTGTTTGGCATCTAACCATTCATTGCCCCATTGTTCAGTTTCCCTAAAAAGGCATTTTTTTTGCCTCCAATCAGTTATTGCTAAGTGCTTCACTCTTGCCAATCCTTTCTCTTAAAAAGGATGTTTGGCCTCAAACCCGTAATTGCCAAATCCTTCATTTTCACCTAAACAGGTTTTTTTGGGGGCTAAAAGCAGTGACTGCGAAATCCTTCAGTTTGTGCTAAAAATGTATTTTTTCAGTGATTACCAAATCCTTCCATTTCCCCTAAAAACACAATAAAATCCAGGAGAGAGAAATGGGACCGAGCTCCCGTTCGAGAAATAAAATTCTTTTGATAACAGTAAATTTTTGCAATTTTATTTTCTACACGCTTCAGAGCAAAAAAGGCCCCATCATCAGGAAAAATCATAGATGTACTCTGTACAGGTGCATCTGTGATTTTTCCTGATGAAGGGGCCTTTGTTGCCCTGATTCGCAAAGAAAATAAAATCACAAAAATTTACTGTTATCACAAGAATTTTATTTCTCGAACGGGAGCTCGGTCCCATTTCTCTCTCCTGGATTTTATCGTGGATTTACACCATGGAAGACTGCAGCAGACCGTTACAGCCAGGACATAAAGTTTGTGAAAGAAAGAATGCGCATATAGGGTCTTATCTCAATTAAACACATTCACTTGTTGATGTGGAATTGCTCACCTTTAGTAGTTGTGAAACCCACAACTGGTAGAAAAGCGTACAAGCAGCTGCTGCAGGGACCGCACTCCCAACGGTGACCGTGGTCGAGATGCAGATTCTTGGACAAAGTGCTTCGGTGTCCGCGCTGCTGCTCCGGGATCAAGGACATAAAGTTGGCACTATGAGCGTTTTTAGTGGTTGTGACTCTCACAACCACATAAGGTGAGCAGTATCATTCAACAATTTAATTATTTTGTAAAACAGGTATACCCTGTGTGTGCCATTTTCTTTTCCAGTTTAGTTTAGTTTCCCCTAAATAGGCTTTTTTTTGTCTCAAATCATTGATTGTCAAATCCTTCACTTTCCCCTAAGAAGGCTGTGTTTTGCCTCAAAACAATGATTGCCATATCCTTTAGTTTTCCCTATAAAGGCTGTGTTTGATCTCAGACTAGTGCTTTCCAAATCTGTATGCATAAAGTGTGAGATCCCAAGGTCATGGTGATAAGGAGAAGAGGAATAGGCATGGTGAATGGGGGTAGGCTTGGTGTATGTCCAAGGTGTACATGGGCTAGATGCTACTGCTAATGTTTCTTAAAGCTGTACTGACCAAATACTGGTTCCTTGTATCCCAAGGAAAGTGACAACTTCTGTTACTGTGAAATATCTAAAAATCGAGAGACAAAAAGGCACAATAGGGTCTTATTGTTATTCTTATTCTTATTATTGTATCCATGAGGTACCATTGTCTACAGATCCTTTGTGGTCCTTGTCTGTTTACAGCATAGCCCAGATCATAGAAGCACAATCCTTTTGGATTTAACTTATGTTACTGGACAGCCCATTCCAGCCTCTGTTTCCAGCAGCAGAGTGATACAAGTTGTGGATAACGACTAGAAAGAGCTTTTGCTACAGTTCGTGGCGAGCACTACATCAAGTGGCCTATCCTCCTGTTCCTCCACCACAACATCACAAACAGTACAGTCCTGAGAGGTGGGTCCCCAATTACACACGAATGACCCCGTGTCACAATTCAGATGGGCAATTCTGCAGGGATGTTCGCACATTCTATTATATAAGCATCAAAGATTTGCTCCAAAGATTTACATACTCCAGAGCATCAGTACCGATTCCCAACATCTTTTGGACTTTGATCCAGGGATGGACAAAGTAGGATCCCAGCATAATCCAGATGTACTGTGCATTTATGGCATGAAGAGGAGTGTGACTCTCAGAATAATATAATAATAATAATAATTTTTATTTATATAGCGCCAACATATTCCGCAGCGTTTCACAATACAAAGTTCACATTTAAACAATCATAAGAAACAATTAGAAAATACAATACAATGCCAAAAAACAATACAATACAAAGCATAACATAATACAATAATTAGCGCAAAAAATGGCAACCCTGCTCATAAGAGCTTACAATCTAACGCTAGTATAGTCAACTTGAGGAGATGGGGAACAGATAGGAGCAGAATAAGTGGCCACAACCCGTTATATGTGATCCACTTGAGACGGAGCGAATAGGCTATGTCTAGATGACTGACAAGGGATCATAAAAGGCCCCCCTAAAAAGATGTGTTTTTAGGGATCGCCTAAAACTATCTAAGTTGTGGATACACCTAATTTCTTGGGGTAGAGCATTCCAAAGAATTGGTGCAGCCCGGAGAAGTCTTGGAGCCGGGAGTGAGAGGTTCGGATTAATGCAGAAGTGAGTCTAAAGTCACTTCCAGAGCGAAGAGAACAGGTTGGGTGATAGACAGAGATGAGGGAGGAGATGTATGGGGGTGCTGCACTGTGAAGAGCTTTGTGGGTGAGAACAACCAGTTTGAAATGGATCCTATAGTGAATAGGCAGCCAGTGTAATGACTGGCATAGAGCAGAAGCGTCTGACTAACGATTAGCTAGATAGGTAATCCTGGCTACTGCCTTAAGGATGGACTGGAGAGGGGACAGTCTAGTGCGGGGGAGGCCAACTAAGAGAGAATTACAATAGTCAAGGCGGGAGTGAATCAGGGCCACAGTGAGTGCTTTTGTGGTTTCCAAGGTGAGAAAGGGGCGTATTCTGGAGATGTTCTTTAGGTGCAAGCGGCAAGAGCGGGCGAGAGATTGTATATATGGGGTGAAGGAAAGATCAGAGTCAAACATAACACCCAGACAGCAAGCCTGCTGACTAGGCACTATTGTAGTGCCGCACACTGAGAGAGAGATGTCATATTTAGGGAGGTTAGTGGAGGGCAGGACCAGAAGTAGTTCAGTTTTGGAATGATTAAGTTTCAGGTAGAGAGCGGACATGATATTGGAAACTACGGTTAGACAGTCATTGGTGTTCGTTATTAGGACGGGGGTAAGGTCAGGGGAAGAAGTGTATAGTTGTGTGTCATCAGCATAAAGATGGTACTGAAAACCAAATCTGCTGATGGTCTGTCCAATCGGGGCTGTGTAGAGTGAGAAGAGAAGAGGTCCAAGGACTGAACCCTGAGGGACTCCAATAGTGAGAGGAAGAGGGGAGGAAGTGGAGCCAGCAAATGATACACTGAAAGAGCGATCAGAGAGATAAGAAGAGAACCAGGAGAGAGCCGTGTCCTTGATGCCGATGGAGTGCAGCATGGAGAGTAGGAGATGGTGGTCAACAGTGTCAAAGGCTGCAGAGAGATCAAGAAGGATAAGCAGAGAGTGGTGACCATTATGTTTTGCCGTCAGAAGATCATTGGTCACTTTGGTGAGAGCAGTTTCTGTAGAATGTAGGGGGCGGAAACCAGACTGTAATGGGTCTAGAAGAGAGTGAGTGGAAAGGTAATGAGTGAGGCGAGAGTAGACCAGGCGCTCCAGAAGTTTAGAGATGAAGGGGAGATTGGAAACTGGTCTGTAGTTGTTTGTGCAGGAAGGGTCGAGAGACGATTTCTTTAATAAAGGAGTGATGATAGAGTGTTTGAAGGAGGAGGGGAAGATGCCAGAAGAGAGGGAGAGATTGAAGATTTTGGTTAAGTGAGTGGTGATCACCGGAGAGAGAGACTGGAGTAGGTGTGAGGGGATGGGGTCAGCAGTGCATGTGGTGGGACGAGAGGAAGAGAGGAGCCTGGAGACTTATTCTTCTGTGACCGGCTCAAAAGTAGTGAGTGAGCCGCAGGAAATGTGGGGAGAGGTAGGGGTAACAGCAATTTGAGGTTGGGAGTTGATTTCTTGACGGATGTTTTCTATTTTCTCTGTGAAGTGGGAAGCCAGGTCATCAGCACAGAGGTCAGTGATGGGGGCCTGCACTTTCGGACTGAGGAGAGAGTGAAAGGTGTCAAAGAGTTTTTTTGGGTTGTTGGATAGTGAGGAGATCAAAGTGGTGAAGTAGGTTTGTTTGGCAAGGTGAAGGGCAGAGTTGTAAGTTCTCAGCATAAATTTGTAGTGAATGAAGTTTTCTGGAGTGCGGTTTTTCCTCCATAGACGAATGAGGAGTGGGACAACAGAGAGGATGATGATGAGGCTTGAGATCCCATTTGGAATCAACCCAGAGTCATGCAGCTGAGTAGATGAGCAGAGGAACTGGAGGAGGAAAAGGAGTAGGTTCCAGCTTCCCACACAGAGACTGAGTGCTGCAACCATTACAAGTACCTCCTTCACAGCCACAACTCTGAATTTGGACATCAGCGGTCATGGCCTGTCTGCAGTTGTTAGGGGTGGCAATGGTTGTCGAACCTGAGCCTTTTTTTTTCACCACAAAGGATAATCCATCTCACATTACTTGTACATTTTGTAAAGAAAACTTCAGTAGATACACAAAAAAAAACAATTTAACTACTATATGCATTAACTGGCACATGATCCTGCACCATGTATTACTCTGGCAAAGTTGCTGCACTAATACTGTGTGTAGCATGCCTCACCAAACACGATCCACCACATCATCTGCACATGCTGCTTCTTCATCCTCTTACACCATGTCAAGTGTTGTCTGACAGGTGTCCAGCCACAGAACCCCAACTTGTTTACCCACTACAGACGGGGTGAATGAGAACCCATCAGCTGTTATGGAACTGGACACACCTGCTGTTTTTTTACCAGGCACGCCATTTGTTTGTCAATCCTCCATAACATCTCTGCCTTCACCTCCCTCACAGTCCACCAGTTTGTTAACCCTACTCTACCCTCTTTCAGCAGAGCAGCTAGCTCTCTGTCCCATAGTTGTGGTCATAGAAAAGATTATTTTCTCCAACACAACCATTTCCCATTTGTTGGCCATGGAAATGTGGCCTTTCCATCTGGTGAATATAGACAGTTTCCAAAAGCTGATGGCACTCACAGCTTCTTAGTGTCAATTGGCCAGTCATCACAATTTCTTAAAGCATGCCTGCATTTCACCAGCATATCGCAGACAACATCACCCGTTCCTTGAGAAACTGTGTGTGATAGGGTGCATATCATCACTGACAAATAAACATGGCCAGAGGCATTACATCTCCCTCATTGGTCACTGGATGACTTTGATGGCTGCAAGGCCAGTTATCGAAGGGGATACTCTCAAAGTCTTAATATCCCCAAAACGTTTTGGGAAAACCACTGCATATACATACCTCTTTATCCACTGCTTCTGCTAATTCCATCTTCTCTAGGGCCTCCAGCTGCTCCCTTTACCTTTCCCTTAATGTTCCAACAGTCCAGACAGAATGCCCTACAGCTCCATACTGCACTGCCAGGGCTCACAGCCATCAAGTAGCATTAAAATTAAAATGCCTTGGAGATGTGAGTCACACAGCTAAAGAATGGTGGACAGCTATGGAGGCCAGGTTTCAGCAATCACTGTCTCCACTAACCTGGAGCCAAAGAAGGCCATGAGCGATAACAGTGCAAACCTGGTGGCGGCGCGATAGCAGTGCAAACCTGGTGGTGGCACTATGCAGGAGCAAACTTACACTTTTTTTTGTGTGTATATTGCTAGTTTCATCATGAGCCCTACACATGCTCTGAGGATGTCAGAATGCACCCAAAAAAAAACGCAATGCACAGGACTGGAAAGAAAGCCAGCCAGGCAGAAGACAGAGGGGGGGAAGCGTTTGGACACTACGTTACCATGCCCACCAGGGTGTGATAACCACTTAAGGAAGGCGGCCAAGGGCACCAACAAAATTCCCAAAGTGACTATACACTGCCTAATTAACATGTGAAAATATAAGTTAAAAAATGATTTTTATCAATTATTACATTACAGTATCAGCTCAGACAGGGATGCTAAGAATAGTACTATGAAGCTGCAGGGACAGATAGTGATAGCTTTGGGGGCATAAAGTAATTGACAGGTTCCCTTTAATGATGGTATTATTCTACATGTGAAGTACCAGTAAATTATCTATTCTAGGAAAGGAAGAGGGAAGTATTATTGTGTGCACATAATGTGGTCGTCAATATGAAGAAGCAATACAAATGTCTTTCTTTTCTTACATTCTAACCTTACACTGGGTTCAAAAAGACATGTAAATCTTACATATTGTGCAGGATGGTCCATAAACTCACACTAAAATATTAAGCTGTACCTGTCAAATAGGGACATCGATCACAAGTCTCCATAAAGTGTATATACAAAGAAGTGCATGAGTGGTAATACTCGCCCCTGTGGATGAGGAGGTATAAGAATGTGCACAGTGCCAGTGTGAATCATCTACTCATCTACATAGTGACTGCACACCACTGTTTGATCCCATGTGTAGAGAGCTGCTGCTATACATAGGAAAGTAAAGGAATGTTTTTGACATTAACCCTAGCTGGCACCTGAAAGTTAGTGTACAGTCATGGCCAAAAGTATTGAGAATGACACCAAAATGATATTTTCACATGATCTGCTGCCCTTTGGTGTTTATTTGTGTTTGTCTGATGTTTATATCACATACAGAAATATAATTGCAATCATATTATGAGTACCAAAAGGTTATATTGGCAGAATGAGTTAATGCAGCAAGTCAATATTTGCAGTGTTGACCCTTCTTCTTCAGGACCTCTGCAATTCTCCCTGGCATGCTCTCAATCAACTTCTGGACCAAATCCTGACTGATAGCAGTCCATTATTGCATAATCAATGCTTGCAGTTTGGCAGAATTTGTTGTTTTTTCTTTGTCCACCCGTCTCTTGATGATTGACCACAAGTTCTCAATGGGATTAAGATCTGGGGAGTTTCCAGGCCATGGACCCAAAATCTCTATGTTTTGTTCCCTGAGCCATTTAGTTATCACCTTTGCTTTATGGCAAGGTGCTCCATTATGCTGGAAAAGGCATTGTTGGGCGCCAATCTGCTCTTGGACGGTGAGTAGAAGTTGCTCTTGGAGGACATTCTGGTACCATTCTTTATTCATGGCTGTGTTTTTAGGCAAGACTGTGAGTGAGCCAATTCCCTTGGCTGAGAAGCAACCCCACACATGAATGGTTTCAGGATGCTTTACAGTTGGCATGAGACAAGACTGGTGGTAGCGCTCACCTCTTCTTCTCCGAATAAGCGGTTTTCCAGATGTCCCAAACAATCGAAAAGGGGATTCATCAGAGAAAATGACTTTACCCCAGTCTTCAGCAGTCCACTCCCTGTACCTTTTGCAGAATATCAGTCGGTCCCTGATGTTTTTTCTGGAGAGAAGTGGCTTCTTTGCTGCCCTCCTTGAAACCAGGCCATGCTCAAAGAGTCTCCGCCTCACAGTGCGTGCAGAAGCACTCACACCAGCCTGCTGCCATCCCTGAGCAAGCTCGGCACTGCTGGTAGTCCGATCCCGCAGCTGAAACAGTTTTAAGTTACGGTCCTGGCGCTTGCTGGTCTTTCTTGGGCGCCCTGGAGCCTTTTTGACAACAATGGAAGCTCTCTCCTTGAAGTTCTTGATGATGCGATAGATTGTTGACTGAGGTGCAATCTTTCTAGCTGCGATACTCTTCCCTGTTAGGCCATTTTTGTGCAGTGCAATGATGGCTGCACGTGTTTCTTTAGAGATAACCATGGTTAACTGAAGAGAAACAATGATACAAAACACCAGCCTCCTTTTAAAGTGTCCAGTAGTGTCATTCTTACTTAATCATGACTGATTGTTCGCCAGCCCTGTCCTCATCAACACCCACACCTGTGTTAATGGAACAATCACTAAAACGATGTTAGCCGCTCCTTTTAAGGCAGGACTGCATTGATGTTGAAATGTGTTTTGGGGGTTAAAATTCATTTTCTAGGCAAATATTGGCTTAGCAAGTAATTGCTGTTAAGCTGATCACTCTTTATGACATTCTGGAGTATATGCAAATTGCCATTAGAAAAACTGAAGCAGTAGACTTTGTTAAAATTAATATTTGTATCATTCTCAAAACTTTTGGCCATGACTGTATTCTTGCTATTATCCACCTATCTTCTGTATAGTAACCACTTGATGTACACAGAATCACACAGCAGCATGCGGCCACAAAACACAGAGGAGGGAGATGAGAGCGCACATACGCTGACAGTGGGCTCATTTTCAACTACCTTTTCTGTCAGCTTCAGCTGCTTTGTAATTCTGTCTGCAGAAAACAGCTGCTACAGACAGCAGAGGGATGAAAAGTCTACCTCTGAACATGCTGACACTGTGGATTCAGGAACTCAGCTGCTTTAGTGTCAGGAACCAAGAGGGAGGGAGCATTGTAATTGATGGGGAGGAAAGGTTCATCACGCCCTTAACCACGCCAAGGGTGCAGCCATGTACCCTCATTTACTTGTATGAAAAAAAGTTTTTATATAATTTTTTTACTAAAATCGGGCTATGGCTGTGCTCACACATAGAAATCCATTTTTGGAAGTGATTTTCATCACCAATCCGTTTTTTTCTGGGTGCTTTTTGAGCCTCCTGCACTCCTGAACGTTTTTGGAATTTTCATTAAAAAAACGCATGCGCGAACGCATGCGCAAACGCAAGTGCGCGTTTGCATGCGTTCGCGCATGCGTTTCCCATAGGACCCCATGTTAAAAAAAACGCATGAAAACGCATGCGTTTTTTAACTGATGCCAAAAACGTTGCATGCAACGTTTTTGACTCAAAAACGGACAGGGCAATGTTTGGAGCTCCATAGAAAAACGGACAGGGTGTTTATTACATCCAATCCGTTTTCTGTCAGTTTTTGGACTTAGAAAAAAAAAATGAGAAAACTGAAGCCAAAAACGGACTGAGGGCTTATGTGGAACCCCAGCCTAAGTCCTACAATAGATATCGAACTAGATTATATTTCGTTTTGGTGGTGATAGACTTTCTTTAAATTTGCTTCAAGGGGGTGTGCCACAAATAAATGTACATTTTATTTAATAGATCTTAGGCTGGCTACACACCACGGTTTTTGGAATCCTGTTCTGTCTGGTTTTAACAGGACTGAATAGGATCTGGTTTTGCCTCCCATGTATCCCTATGGTGCCGGATTGGTCCTATTTGGCCATCCAGTTTTGTGTATTCCGTGTAAGAAACGATTTTGTCCGTTTTTTCACCGTCCCTGAAATCAGAGACTGCAACATTTTTGGGCTCCGGTGAAAATTCCGGTGAAAATTCTGTTCAGGAAATCTCTCTCTGCACCGACACGGCACATTCTCGTATTGTATAGTATGAACAAAACGGATCCTGTAAAAAACAGGATCCAGAGGCACAACTGACATTCTTTTTACACCAATACGTTTGTGTCCTTTCCTGTCCAGGTGGTCCTACAAAACACAGAATCTACCTGGACAGCTAAAAACCGTGATAAGAAGTTCCACAAGTGTATATGTTAAAAACATGTTCCTGTCCCGAGATATACTTATATATGTTCACCTCTGTAATGGATGTGTCTGGCCATGCAGTAACAGGTTGGATATACCACAGCCCCTGGGCGGGGAGCAAGTAAGTAGAGTATACAGACATTACAGCTGGGGATCACAGAATATAAGAGTATACAGACATTACAGCTGGGGATTGCAGCTGATTCTTTCTGTAAGGAAAAAGTTATCATTGCCTTGTAAAAAACAATCAGCTGCAATCACAGGGCTGTAATGTCTTTATACATTATACAGCGGCACATTTAAATATCTCAAGGCATTTTTCAAGATCATTTTTTTAACACATCCAATTGTGGAATCTATTTTTATTCTATGATCTATTAAATAAAATGTACAATAGTTCATGGCAAAACTCCTTTAACTCTCTTTTTCTATCTATGTATTGTTAATGGATTGTCATGTATTGAAAACTCTTTTTCACATTATGAGCACATTGAAAATAAGGGTGCAATAAAAAAAATTGTATTATTACTTATTATTATTAATAACAATAATTTTATATTACTGTTATTACCAAGGTACACTTAAAGTAAAAAAGATTTTCAATACATCGCAATCAATTATTATTATTACCATTATTGTTATATTATTATTATGAATAATAACCATAATATCAAATTGCTGGGTATATTAATATGATAGGATTGCAAGCAAACATGAATGAAAATGGTTAAAAATACTGCGCTGGTGGATAATAAAACTGTCTCAAATTAGGATATTTTATTTCAATGCGTTTCATAATGAATATACCGTATTTTTTTGCTTCATAAGACGCACCTGATTATAAGACGCAACCCCCAATTTCGTGATTGAAAAGAGAAAAAAATAATTTTTAGTGTTAAATGGGGTCCGTCTTATAATGCCAGGGTCCATCTAATAAATCATATAGTGTATATGTCCCTCATAGCCCCCTCATCCTGATACATTGTCCTTTACCCTTGGATATAGTTCCCCCATCCTAGAATTAGCCCCTTTAATCTGCATATGGCCTTCTTATATTGGATATAGCCCTCTTGTGCTGGCATACGTCCGCCAGTGATGCCACACATCCCCCACTGATAACACACGTCCCCTATTGATGGCACACGTCTCCCTATGCTGGCACACATCCCCCATGCTGGCATATGTCCCCATTGATGGCACATATCTCCCAGAGCTGGCACACATCCCCCAGTGCTGGCACATGTCCCCTATCGATGGCACACATCACCTATTGATGGCACATGTACTCCTGTGCGGGCCCATGTTCCCCAGTTCTAGCACACATCCCCTATTGATGGCACACATTTGCAAGTGCTGGCACACGTCCCCCAATGCTGGCAAACATCCCCTATTGATGGCACACGTCCCCCATTGATGGAACACGTCCCCCATTGATGGCTCACATCTTCCATTGATGGCACACATCCCCAATAATGGCACACATCCCCCATTGATGGCACATGTCCCCCAGTGCTGGCACACATCTCCCAGTGCTGGCACACATCCCCTATTGATGGCATGCATCCAATATTGATGGCACATGTCCCCTATTAATGGAAAATGTCCCCCATTCATGGCACACATCCCTTATTGATGTAACACGTCCCCTATTGCTGGCACATGTCCCCTATTGGTGGCACACATCCCATATTGCTGGCACACATCCCCTATTGCTGGTACACATCTCCCATTGATGGCACACATCCCCCATTGATGGCACATGTCCCCTATTGATGGCCCTATTGATGGCGCACGTCCCTATTGCTGGCACATGTCCTCTATGGCTGGCACACATCCCCTATTGCTGGCACACATCCCCTATTGCTGGCATACGTCCCCTATTGCTGGCACACGTCCCCTATTGCTGGCTATGGCTCCCCATGCTGCTGCCCACAGTAAAATAAAAATGACTTTACTTACCTTCTCCAGTGCTGTCGTTCTGGTGTCTCACTCCATGCCGCTGCGCTCCTCCACTTCCTGGTTCTCGGTAATGCCGGTCATGTGATCAGCACAGCAAAGTGACATCATCTCTGCATGCCCGATCACAGTGAAAAGCAGGGAGACACTGGGAGGACAGCGCTAGAGAAGGTAACTAAAGTCTTTTTTATTTTACTATGTGCAGGGCATGGGGGGCCATAGCCAACACAAGGCAGGCATGTGCAATCTACAGGGAGGGTGTGCAGGCACATATAATATGCGCCGCTCCCCCAGTCCATCACCTAAGTGCGGTTTTAGCACCATGGTGATGGACAGCAGCAGTGCATATTATATGAGCGGGGGCACGTGACCTCCCGGTGCCTCCTGCAGCCTGCACCAGCCCACCCCATCCCCCGGACAGGCTCCAGAGCTGCCCCCACCTCCCCTGCAGTATATAATCTGTATATTCGGATTATAAAACGCACCCCCCACTTTCCCCCAAATTTTGAGGGAACAAAAGTGTGTTTTTTAATCCGAAAAATACAGTACTCTTTCACCTTCTCCTGATGACGGAGAGTATTAAATCTGAAATGCGTTGACATTAAAGACCACATTCCTGTTCTGAATTTGGACCTGTGTTATTATCTGGTAGCACAGTATTTTTAACTCTTTTCATCCACATTTGCTTCATATCTAAACCGGGATTACTGAGCAACCGATTTATATTTGCTAACTTGCTATTCCAGTGGTAGTGACCATCACAACCACCCAAGGTGAGCCTTTTTGGATCTCTCCTGAGTTCATATTGATCTCGGATAAAACCATATCTGCACTTTTTGTCTCCTCACTTTTATTTATAATAGGATAGGATTATAATATTGAAACTTTAATGGTTAAACTGCATAGCCATTACTTCCAATATATATTGTTTGTTATATGTTAAAATTAATATCTAGACAACATTCTGTTGACATACCATTAGTCACTTTTGTAAGCAATTAGGGTAATAACAATGAAAGGAGCCACATAGACTTTTTTAAAATAGGAAATTTTATGAAAACGTCTGAATATATCTGTATCAAAAAAAATATTTTCCATGTACTGATGTAAAATAGGACAATAGTGTAGTGTGTTGATAAAACATTGCCCAATGTACTATGTATTGACACACTATTACTCAATGATGTACCATCATGTTATAATAGGCTTTGCTAAAGCAGGAAATCTGCAAAATAAAGACTATGGATAACAAGACATTACCTACCATTTTTATTAATGAAAATATTTCTGTATTCTTAAAATATGATTATTCACTTTATGACTACCGTATATATAATTGATAAGTTCAAACAGTAAATGAGCCAGATATAGCCCTGTCACTTATTTGCACTCAGGTTCTAAATAAAGATTAGTACTGCAGTCCAAACCATTTAAATGAGTTTAAGATGATATAGCTTTAGTGGAGCATTCCAAGTTTTCAAAATAGCAGTCAGTTTTATCATTGAAAAATAACTGATTTATATCTGTGAAATCAAATTAGTTGCCAGCTTATCCTTTCAACGGGAAGCTCTTTGCACTCTTCAGTAACAAATCATACAGAGAAGTGTGTTATTATGAATAAATACACTGATGAATACAACATTTTAAGTACAAAAGTGAAAGGTTACTGTCAAGACTGATTGAAGATGTAGAGTTTAATTGAAAGCAGTAGCTCAATATGGATTTTATTCAAGAGTATAAACTAAAGCTTAATGCTGCCATTTTTACCAATCATATAGTGTATAGAGAAAATTAATTTTTCAATATTCATCTCCAATTACTAAAACCATTGGATGCGGTGTGGTATATAAAGAAAATGAAAACACAATCATGTGGATTTTCCTGATAGCCTTATTGTATTTACAATAGAATAAAGAGCACATGACAGAAGTTGAAAATTAGAATTATTTTCATTTAAATTTAAAAAAACTCAACTCAACTTAAAATTGATAGCAGCAAAAACCTCAAAAGTTAGGACATGGTTACCTAAAGGCTGGAGAGCAGGGGCTGACCTACCGTTCAGCTGCACCAGGGCCCTGACCGGCTAGGGGGCCCCTCAAGCCTGCAGGGGGGCCCCCAGCCAACCCCCATGACCCTGTGTCAGAGGAGAGGGGGTTAACTGAGGGAAGCTTCCTGCTTCCCTTGGCTTATCCCGCCCCTCCTCTCCTCTGCCGCCCCGGCTCCCAGGACTGCGTGGCCAGGCGCAGGTAGGAGCCGCAGCACCTACAGCACCCCCCGCTCCTCCCGAACATCCTCTGACACCCCCCCGCTCCTCACCATCAGCTGCTGCACCAGGGCCCTCTTGGCACAAGGTCGGCCACTGCTGGAGAGGTAGGTGGAAATAATGAATAACAGCTGGAAGTGTCAATTTTCAATTCAGTGATATTATTATGAATAAACAGAGCATGTTAGAGAGGACTGATGATGGCAAAGATAGTCAGAGGTTTTCAAATCTGAGGACAGGGGTGACTAAAAATTGAGGAATAATTTTAGAAACATGGTATGAATTGAAAAAATGGAAAAATGCTGAATATTTCATCACCCACAGTACTTATTATCAACAAGAGATTCTGCGGAAATCCATATACGCAAGTGAAAAGGATGACAGTCAATGAAAAGCAGGGTAGTTACATACATTTTTTGCAAAAAGGTACAAAGCCATCCCAACAATGTCAAGGTGTACCCACTTTGGGACTGGTACCTACTCTAACTAATTCAAACCTGCTCATGTTTTGACTGACATCGATGAAATCAGGGTG
This sequence comes from Allobates femoralis, assembly GCA_033576535.1. NCBI lineage: Eukaryota > Metazoa > Chordata > Amphibia > Anura > Aromobatidae > Allobates > Allobates femoralis. The sequence goes on along the minus strand of JARQOC010000001.1, from coordinate 166,529,473 downwards.
CAGAGTGGCCCGGGTAACAAAATGGACATACAGCAATGGGAGGAGATATAAGTACTTGGCTCAGTAGAGGGCACTCCCTGTCTTGTAATAAAACAAGCAAGAATTAATGCATAAAAAAAACTGAGCCAGGGCAATCATAAGTGAACATGCCTGTAGGAACATATTCCCACTGACCACCAAAACTAAACCTTAAGGAAAAAGTATATACAAATGTGTAAAAATACCCTGTAATAAATACATACGGTAAATAAATAAAAATATAGATAAGATAGGGAGTACCCTATCCCACCTCTTACTGAGCCAAGTACTTATTTAACCTCCCATTGCTGTGCGTCCATTTTTGTATCCGGTCCACAATGCACCTTAATTTCATTGAGGTCAGTCGACACAGGACCAGGTTTACATTAGTTAGAGCTGGTACCATCCCAAACTGGGTATACATTGATGTTGATGGGATGGATTTGTACCTTTTTTCATAAACGTATGTACTAACTACCATGTTTTAATGGCAATAGCTATTTATGTTTTTATTTTATTTATACCACATCACACATAACATAATAATATCATCACATCTTGCATTTTTTCTTCTCTAGAATAATGCCAACCTAGTTCTTCTTGGTAAGGACCCTGTTACCCCTACCAATAAATTCCATTTTCTAAACCTGACACAGTCTATTGAATTGTTTTGTCCACTAGACTAGTTTCATTATGACCATTTGACCAAGTTCCTGAGGAGTAAAGTCCATCCCTGTAGGAGTAGTCCTTCACTTTAAGGGCACAATCCACATCTCCCATCAGTCTGTATGATGGGGCACAGTCTTTCATTCTCACTTCAATACTTAGGATGTGGGTACAGTCCTTTTAAGTATGGTCATGTCAAAATGACAATCTCACAGACTCTTAGGGAGAAAGTCCATTTTAGATAGAGCTTAACTGTCATTGAGGGGTATGCACCTCTCTTGTGGCTGCAATGTCTCTCAATGCATAAGGGCGGTGCCCATCCATTTTATGGAACGTTATTTGAATGCCTGCTGTGATGTGGTGTATCCAGTGAAACAAGTGGCCAATTTTCTCTTTCTTTTGCTTCACAAAAGCCCAATGACTGGTCTTAAATTACTGTATAAAACCACATCATTGCTGTGGAGCATTTATAACCGCTCTCGAGAAGCCAACTTCTGGTAACATTGAGCAAAAGCCCTAAAAGCAGTTTTCCAATTAGGTATGGGTTGTCTGCCTCTCCGTCACAGACAGATCCAAACCCTCAAGCCACGAATGAGCTGTTGGATTCTTGCTCTGACCTCCTTGGTTCTCTGCAAACCTGGAAATGAGGAATAGGCCCTTTCCTCAGACCTTCGTAGACAAGTGGAGCCACCTTGTCCCAAACTTTCTCCACAAGCTCCTGCTTCATCTGCAAGCTTAACTAGCTCAGGCTCTTCTACACCTCCCTCCACTCCTTGAGTTAACCGGTAATGCTCAGCCATGCTCGTTGATAACTATTGACCATCTTGTGTCCTAGCTCCGCCTTGACTGGATGGGGTTCCTTCCTTACCACCATTCGGTTTATTCAGTATCTCCACACATTTTTTATTGTTACTTCCCAATGAGTGGACAGCTCTCTTTTACTTTGCCCTATGGGAGCTGTCACTCTTTATCATGGACTACCACTTTTATGTGAAGCACTTACTTGGGTAGGCGTAACCTTTGGGAAGTAGGGTGTTTCTTCATGCCCTTTCACTTCTTCCTTGCCCTTGATAAGGAGAGACCTCTTTTGAAACTGTGCCACAAGCCACCATAATACAGTCCATGTGTCACGTACCCACTTCTCAGCACGTGACTTGGGGTTGAGCCTGTAAGGGTTAATCTATCTCCTCTCACTCAATCCAGCACTCAACCTCTGTCTTATGCTGAAAGGGAGCATCAATCACACCCCAACTCAGACCGCACAGCCTGCTTCACACACGCTGCCATCACCCATCGGATTTTGGGGGGCTGATGAGTTCCCCTAAACTAAGACTTATCAGACAATCAACAACATCACACCTTCCTCGGGCTATGAATTCTTAAAGCATACAAGGTTCAGACTTATTAAAGTTTTAAGCTTTAATATAAAAAGTACAGTGCTTACAAAAAAGGTATACAAAATAGAAATAATAAAATTACATACACATATGCAAACAATGAAATAAAAAGGAGAAACTTACAGAAACCTAAACTTTGCTTCTGTTGCCCGATGGGGAGAGCAGAGCTTTGGAATGATGATCACAGCAGCTTCGGCTGACCCATCTCTGTGACAAGGGGCTTTAGCTGCGAGAGCCCAGATATAGATTCAGACGGGGGGGGGGGTCAGATTCTAGACCGGCCTTCTAGTTTAACATTCTACTTCTGGGTCTATGATTGGACACTCACTAATTTAGCCATGCATATATTATGTTTTAAAATGTTCTTTGTCTTAGGTCTCCTGATTTTGCTTTCCATCTGTGGGTCTGTTTGAAGTTCACTATTTGAGATGGCTTTTCTCTCTTATCAATTCTCTTCCTCCTTGAGGCTCCCAATATGTGTGAACTTATTGCCCTGCTGGCAGGATGCCCCCTGGGGAGACTGCGAAGTTAGTGTGTGCTTATATAAAGCGGGTTGTGACCTCTTGTGGATGGACATGGGATTTAACCCCTTACTGGTCTAGTGTCCAGTCCCTGAGATACATATTTCACTACACCTACCTCCTTATGAATGTGCATGGGGGCTGACTCACAGGTCGGCTCCCTAACACGTATCTGGTTCTGGCCCACCTTGGTGTGATAAGCCATCAGTGTTGCCGTGATCACTCCCTTTTTTGTGTTGAATTGTGAAATCATTTTGCTGTAATATCAGGCTCCATCTAAGCAGTTTCCCATTGTCCCCAACTACTGTGTTGAGCCAGCTCAGTGGGTTGCAGTTTCCATAGAGCCCACACAATGGCTAAACACTCCTTCTCTATTGTGGCATATGCCACCTCTCTGGGCAGGAGTTTCCTGCTTAGGTACAGAATTGGGTGCTCCTCACCTTGCTGGTTCACCTGGTTGAGAACGGCCCCTAGCCCATAAGTGCTGGCATCTGTCTGCACCATGAACCTGTGAGTGAAATCTGGGGCCTGGAGGACGGGTGAACTGGCCAATGCTGACTTTAGGGCAGAGAATGATTCCTCACACTGAGGGGTCCAGGATACAATTTGGGGTAGCTTCCCCTTCGTCAGGTCAGTTAATGGCTTAGCCAGAGCACAGTAGTTTGGCACAAACTTCCTATAATAGCCGGCAGGAAGGACAGTACCTGCTTCTTGGTTCGTGGGGTGGGCCAGGCTGTAATGGCTTCTACATTCCCTTGTTCAGGTTTTAGCAGACCTCCCCCACCCGGTGTCCAAGGTATTGTACTTCCCTCATGGCTACCTGACACTTCCCAGGCTTCACAGTCAGACCTACAGTCTGCAACACCTGAGAAAGGTGTGCAAGATGTTTCTCCCAAGAATGACTAAAAATGGCGATATTATCTAGATAAGCAACGGCAAAACCCTCGAATCCTTCCAATAAGTGATTTACCAGCCCCTGGAAGGTGGCAGGGGCATTTTTAAAGCCAAATAGCATCACCAGAAACTCAAACAGCCCAAATGGCGTTATAAAAGCAGACCTCTCCTGAGCTTCTTTGGTCATGGGTATCTGAAAATATCCCCTACTCAAGTCCATAATAGTGAGGTACGATGCATTAGCTAGCTGCTCTAACAGCTCATCTATCCTCGGAATGGGGTAGACAGTAGAGGTAGTAAGGAGATTTAACTTCCTATAGTCTACACAGAATCTGGTAGTACGGTCCTTTTTCGGGACAAGAACCACAGGTGAGGGCCACGCACTCAGGGATTTTTGTATTACCCCGAGGGTCAGCATCTCATCTACCTGCTCCTTCATGTGTGCCTTCACCTCTGCTGACACCCAGTATGCAGACTGTCTTACAGGGGGATTGGTACCAGTGTCCACATGATGAGTGGCTAAGTGAGTCCTCCCAGGCTTCTCCGTGAAGACTGCTGTGACCTCGCTGAGCACCCCCATCAGCTCAGACCTCTGACTGTGGGAAACTCAGGGTTAAACTCTGCAGACTCCAGAGTCTCCATATACTGAGCCCCAGCCCCCACATCTAGTAACACATCAACCTCCCGCTCATCAGGCATGCTACAGACAGGTAAGACACAAGTCTCCCTGTCATGATGAGCCTTCAGCATATTTACATGAAATACTTTGCGAAGCTTTGCACGTTCATCTAGAGTCACCACATAGTTAACCTCATTTAGCCGCTTGTGCACGGTGTATGGTCCCTCCCATGCGGCCTGTAGTTTGTTCTGTAACATGGGGACCAACACCCAAACCTTTTGCCCCTCCTCATAGGCCCTCAGTCTGGCATTATGGTCATACCAGGCCTTCTGGTTGATTTGGGCCTGAGTCACGTTCTCATGGGCAAGGTTACTCAGTTTTTGCAATCTGTCCCGGAGTCACAGTACATATTCAACCACAGAGACTACCGTAGTTTTGGGATCCCCTTCCCAACAGTCCTTAATCAAGTCCAGGGGTCCCCTGACCCTCCTCCAATAAATCAGTTTGAAGGGGGAGAATCCTGTGGAGGCCTGGGGTACCTCTCTGTACGCAAACAACAGATGGGGAAGGTAATGCTCCCAGTCCCTTCCTTCAGTTTCCACCAGCATTTTCAGCATTTGTTTTAATGTCCCATTGAATCATTCGCAGAGTCCATTTGTTTGGGGATGGTAAGCGCTGGCCACAACATGCTGCACTTGTATTTTTTCGCAGAGACTTTCTATCAGCTTGGGCATGAATTGGGTTCCCTGATCGGTTAACATCTCCCTGGGGAAGCCCACACGAGAAAACACAGTCAGTAAAGCATCCGCCACCTTGTCCGCTCGGATGGAGGACAGGGCCACAGCTAGAGATGAGCGATGTTCGATTCGAATAGTTCGCCAATCTCAAATTCGAGTTGATTTTGGCGCTATTCGAGTCATTTGCCGAATTCGAACAATTTGGTTCAAATTCGGCGAATATCGAACATGTTCGATTTTGGTTCGAAAATGCGGCAGATGCGGTCAGAAAACCGCATCTGCCGCATTTTGAGCCAAAATAAACATTACCTAAATGAAAGAAAGTGTTAAAAATAAAAAAATAATGTATGCTCACCTGTCCACGGTCCACCGAAGCCTCCGGTATGGTCCTGTGTCTTCCAGGACCTGTGGTGACGTCAGTTCTCGCGGGAACTCCGGTCACATGACCGGAGTTCCGCGAGAACGTGACGTCACCACAGGTCCTGGAAGCACCGGACCTTGCTGGAAAGCTTAAAATAGATATTTTTATGTTTCGGACCCTTTCTTTAAGTAACTTTTACTTAAAGAAAGGGTCCGAATCATAAAAATATCTATTTTAAGCTTTCCGGCAAGGTCCGGGGCTTCCAGGACCTGTGGTGACGTCAGTTCTCGCGGGAACTCCGGTCACGTGACCGGAGTTCCCGCGAGAACGTGACGTCACCACAGGTCCTGGAAGCAATAGGACCTTGCCAGAAAGCGTAAAATAGATATTTTTATGATTCGGACCCTTTCTTTAAGTAAAAGAAAGGGTCCGAATCATAAAAATATCTATTTTACGCTTTCTGGCAAGGTCCTATTGCTTCCAGGACCTGTGGTGACGTCACGTTCTCGCAGGAACTCCGGTCACGTGGCCACCGGAGTTCCTGCGAGAACTGAATCCCGATGGCTTCCGCACCTCCGGTATCCTGTTGGCCACGTAGTGGTCCGCAATCTTTGCAGCCTCATCCACAGTAGGTGGCTCTCGATCAACACACAAATTGTCATACATCCATGGGGCACATATGAAGAAATTGATCCTTGACCATAAGATCCGTTAAGGCATCAAAGCTACTAACAGAAAGTCCCTTAATCCATTTGTGGAACGTGGTCCTCAAAGTGCTCACAAAATCTGCATAGCTGTCAGTTGATCCACGTTGTATATTCCGGAACTTTCTCCGATACACTTCTTGGCTTAGGTTGCATTTCCTGATCAGAGCCTCTTTGATTCCCTCATAGACCCCATCTAGGTCTGATGGGATGGCAGAAAACGGCTTCGCGGCTTTGCCTCTCAATCCTGGGGCTAGATACAACGCCTATTGTGCAAGGGGTAGATGATATTGTCTGCAGGTTTTCTCAAACCCCCGAAGAAAAGTATCTAAGTCTGTGTCCTTCTCCATCACAGGAAAGTTTTCCAAACGCGGTCTCCTTAGAATTATGTCCTGGGAGGGGGTTATCTGAAGATTGTGGCCCCTCTCTACTTGGGCCATCTAAAGCTTGAACACTAAAGCATTCTGCAGCCTCTCTCTCGGCCCGGCGTTCTGCAGCAGCAGCCTCTCTCTCGGCCTGGAGTTTTGCAGCAGCAGCCTGTTGGAACTGTAGAACAAGCTGCAGGCGCTGATTGGGATCGCTTGTTCCCAGCTGTTGTAAGGCCATTTGTAAAGTCAAGTCCATAGACTCCTCAGAACTGGCATTGCTGGCACCTCCAGAGGGCATCTCCGGTCAAGAACTGGCATTGTTTGGCCTCTCGGAGGTGGACTCTGTCTTTGTTCAGGTGCTTCATCAGTCAGCGCTGAGTCGTGCTCTGCCAAAGCATGTGCCAGCATATCCTTTATTTTGTCAGCAGTCTCTAATCCTCTTTGCTCGCAGAGGTCGATCAGAGTCTGCATGCTCTTCTTCTTGTATTGGGCTGCCATATCAATGAACAGCCTTTGCCAAAAAAAAAAAAATAGAAGGAAAAACAGGGGAGGGAAACTGTTTGCAAGTATGTTTAAGTAAGCACTGAGCTGAACCTTGTAGAACTGGTGCGCTCCTTGCAAGGACACCAATTCTTTAGTACAGGGAATAACTTCTTAAACCATGCACTAATGCTCTAATAGAAATAAATTCTATCCCACCACTGCCGCCAATGTCACGTACCCACTTCTCAGTACGTGACTTGAGGTTGCGCCTGTAAAGGTTAATCTATCTCCTCTCACTCAAACCAACACTCGACCTCTGTCCTTTGCTGAGAGGGAGCATCAATCACACCCCGACTCAGACAGCGTACCCCGCTTCACACACGCTGTCACCACCCATTGGATTTTGGGGGGCCTGATGAGTTCCCCTAAACTAAGACTTATTGATTTTGCTTTTCATCAGTGAGTCTGTTTGAAGTTCACTATTTGAGATGGCTTCTCTCTCTTATCAATTCTCTTCCTCTTTGAGGCTTCCAATTTGTGTGAATTTATTGCCCTGCTGGCAGGATGCCCCCTGTGGAGACTAGAGTCAGTGTGACTGCGAAGTTAGAGTGTGCTTATATAAAGCAGGTTGTGACCTCTTGTGGATGGACATGGGATTTAACCCCTTAGTGGTCTAGTGTCCAGTCCCTGAGATACATATTTCACTACACCATGTTTGGTGCCATGTTCAACTGTCTAATGGTAGCCATCTTTATTGTTGCTTAGATTTTCTCCTCGACAATTAGATTTTCTGGCTGCAAAGTTTGATCCTGTTGACAATGTCAAATGTAGGATCTCATGGGGCAGTAGTTGTGGACAAACTCTGCTGCTTGGGCGCCCCAAAATGATACAGGGAATATGGAGACCTGTCTGGTTGTGTGGACTTCTGTTGTGGGGATTGTACACCTTAGCAAGCCGTATGATGTTGTTGACCTTGGCTGGTGAGGACTAAATGTTAACAAGTTCACTGAAGGAGACCACTGAAGGAGGCCCTCTTGTAGTTCCATGTCTTTTTCTCCTTATAAAGGAGCTGCCAAACTTTAGCTTCAAGTTCTCAGACACTTAGTGGACTCCTGCCTGGGGCACTCACTTTTTGTCTCAAGTATTGCTCCATCCTGGCCTGTTACCATTAAGAATTGTAAACTGCATAGGGGCTCGCTGCTGATTATTTTTCTTACGCACCGATTTTACTTAGCCTCTCATTCCTTTGGTCAGTAAAGGGACCCAACTCCATTAGATTACTCTGTGTCCTCGTCAGCTCCCTGTACATGATACTGTATCTCTCATCCTTGGTTTCCACTCACTCTAGGGTTACCCATGTCATGTAGCTTGCCAATTTACCAGACTTTAGCTTTGTTTATGTCACAGGTGGGGCCCCATTTGAACTTCTGACAGGAAACTCTACACTATCCGTACCTTAAGGCTTTCTATTTTGGGCTAGTCCTATACATTAACTCTAACCTTCTGTACTCATGCCTGTTTCTTGCCAGAACACAACTTCTTAACATGTACAGAGCAAAACATTATACTGGCAAACATTATATAATACATCAGAGCACAACTCACATTATATAATAATAATAATAAAATAAAGCTTTATTTATATAGCGCCAACATATTCCGCAGCGCTTTACAATGTAGGGTTAGCGTACAGAAAATATACAGTAAGTAATTACAATAGAGAACAAATAAAGTACAATCATTGGATACAAAAACAATAGGCATAGAATCAATGTGGAAAAAAAATACAATAAATAAAGCAAGAAATGAAGGTGACCCTGCTGAAAAGAGCTTACAATCTACAACGGGATAGGGGTTGTGCAAGGTGCCGGGGCTTATTGCACTGGTGGTCCAGGCATCTTGAGGAAATGGGGTATAGGGCTAAGCTTACATGAATGGTCATCAGTCTGTGTAGACCTTTATTGTTTGGTGGAGTTTGTAGAAGAATAATGTCCAGAGGATAGCCCATTCACTGTCTACAGTACAATGGACATGTTAGGGAGTATGATAGGCCGCCTTAAAAAGATGTGTCTTTAGGGATCGTCTGAAGCCATGCAAGTTGTGGATAGTCCTGATTTCTTTGGGTAAAGCATTCCAGAGGTTTGGTGCAGCTCTGGAAAAGTCTTGGAGCCGGGAGTGGGAGGATCGGATTAGTGCAGATGTTAGTTGAAGGTCATTTGAGGAACGTAGAGAGCGGGTGGGGTGATAGACAGAGATGAGGGAGGAGAGGTAGGGGGGAGCTGCACTGTGAAGAGCTTTGTGGGTGAGAACAAGCAATTTGAATTTGATCCTGTAGTATACGGGCAGCCAGTGCAATGACTGGCACAGAGCGGAGGCACCTGAGTAACGATTGGCCAGATGGGTGATCCTGGCTGCTGCATTAAGGATGGACTGGAGAGGAGAAAGTCTGGTGAGGGGGAGGCCGCTTAATAGAGAGTTGCAATAGTCAAGGCGGGAATGGATTAGGGCCACGGTGAGGGTTTTTGTTGTTTCCAGGGTGAGAAAGGGGCGGACTCTAGAGATATTCTTCAGGTGTAAGCGACAGGAGCGGACGAGAGATTGCGTGTGGGAGGAGAAGGAGAGATCGGTGTCAAATATAACACCCAGACAGCGAGCTTGCTGTCTAGGCGTTATCGTGGTGCCGCACACTGAGAGAGAGATGTCCGATTTAGGGAGGTTAGTGGATGGGGGGAGCAGAAGAAGTTCAGTTTTGGAAAGGTTTAGTTTCAAATAGAGAGTGGACATGATATTGGAAACTGCAGCTAGACAGTCATTGGTGTTCTTTACTACCGCAGGGGTAAGGTCAGGGGCTGAAGTGTATAGTTGAGTGTCATCAGCATAAAGATGGTACTGGAAGCCAAATCTGCTGATGGTCTGTCCAATCGGGGCCGTGTAGAGAGAGAAGAGGAGAGGGCCAAGGACTGAACCCTGAGGGACCCCAATAGTGAGGGGAAGAGGGGGGGAAGTGGAGCCAGCAAAAGATACACTGAAAGAGCGGTCAGAAAGATAGGAGGAGAGCCAGGAGAGAGCAGTGTCCTTTATGCCAATGGAGTGCAGCATAGAGAGTAGGAGCTGATGGTCGACAGTGTCAAAAGCTGCAGAGAGATCAAGGAGAATAAGCAGAGAGTGGTCACCATTACGTTTTGCTGTCAGAAGGTCATTGGTCACTTTGATGAGGGCAGTTTCTGTGGAGTGAAGGGGGCGGAAACCAGACTGTAATGGATCTAGAAGAGAGTGAGCGGAGAGGTAACGGGTGAGGCGGGAATAGACCAGGCGCTCCAGGAGTTTAGAGATGAAGGGGAGATTGGAGACTGGTCTGTAGTTATTTGTGCAGGTTGGGTCGAGAGTGGTTTTCTTTAATAATGGAGTAATGATCGAGTGTTTGAAGGAGGAGGGGAAAATGCCAGAAGAGAGGGAGAGATTGAAGATTTTGGTTAGATGAGTGGTGACGACTGGAGAGAGGGACTGGAGCAGGTGTGAGGGAATGGGGTCGGTAGTGCATGTGGTGGGACGAGAGGAAGATAGGAGCCTGGAGACTTCTTCTTCTGTGACTGGGTCAAATGTGGAAAGTGAACCGGAGGGGATGTGAGGAAGAATGGGGGTGGCAGTGCTTGGAGGCTGAGAGCTGATTTCCTGGCGGATGTTGTCTATTTTATCCATGAAGTAGGAAGCCAGGTCATCAGCACAGAGGTCGGTGATGGGGGCCTGCACTTTAGGACTGAGGAGAGAGTGAAAGGTGTCAAAGAGTTTTTTTGGATTGTTGGATAGTGAGGAGACTAGGGTGGTGAAGTAGGTCTGTTTGGCAAGGTGAAGGGCAGAGTTGTAGGTTTTGAGCATGAATTTATAGTGGATGAAGTCTCCTGGTGAGCGAGTTTTCCTCCATAGGCGTTCAGCACTCCTGGAGCATCGCTGGAGGAATCGGGTTTGTGATGTGAGCCAGGGCTGTTTTGTTCTCTGTTTGGAGGTTCTGCGGGTGAGGGGCGCTACTTGGTCCAGGGAGCTTCTGAGAGAGTCATTGTAGTGATTTACTGCCTGATCTGGAGAAGAGATTGAAGAGATTGGGGACAGAGATGAGATGAGGGAGTCTGTGAGTGCTTGAGGGTTAATGGCCTGTAGATTTCTGGATGTGTGATAGGTGGGCTTGGGCTGTGTTGGCTGAGGGTTAGTGAGTGAGAAGGAGAGAATGTTGTGGTCAGAGAGTAGAGTTGAGTTATCCAAGGGGGAGGATGAGCAGAGCCGGGTAAAGACAAGGTCAAGGGTGTTACCGTTTTCGTGTGTCTTAGAGGTTGAGAGCTGTGATAGGCCAAGAGAGGTAGTTAGAGATAGGAGCTGGGATGCAGATGGGGAGATGGGGCTGTTTATGGGAATGTTAAAGTCTCCCAGAATAAGGGTTGGTAAATCTGAGGACATGAAATGCGGGAGCCAGGCATTACAATTTTATACATTATTAAAAACATAATACACATTACAAGCATATTACAATATACAGTACATACAAAGATAACATTGGTGTATTCAAGGTGAACATGGATAAGTAGTCCATCACCTTACAAAACATTGCCTGCATTTTGGGCAATAGTAATATTCTGACATGCAGTTTAAAATAATTATTATTATAGAGCTGAAGAGCGCTTTGCTGCTTATTGGTTATTGTTGATGAAAAAAGGTATTTCTGCACTAATTTGTTTTACACCTTAACACATTAACATTTTATATTAACAGGTGAAAGAATAGCTATGATAATAGATATTAAATGCAAAATCAGAAATAATATGTCTTGCTTGACTTGGACAGCTTTAGGTAGTTGCGATAGGTTCTTCGCGTCCACTCATGAAGATGGCCACACGCTGGACGTTATCTTCACTCACCTCTGTTCCCTTACTAACCTCTCAAACTCACCCCTCCCCCTGTCTGACCACAACCTACTGAAATTCTCTTCGCTCTCCTTTCTTAGTTGGCAACTCCCACTCCACAAACTCATCCTAACAGAAATCTCAAGCACCTTGATTTACACTCATTCAGGTAATCATTGATTACCTGTCGGACAGGCCACAGTTCGTATGGTTGGGGGCGGCCGTATCGGATAGTGTTCGGAGCAGTGTTGGAGCCCCTCAGGGAATGGTGCTGTCGCCATTCCTTTTTACGTTATACACAGCTGATTTTCAGTATAAATCAGACCTTTGTCACCTTCAGAAGTACTCTGATGACTCAGTGATAGTGGGAGGTATTGAGAGAGGCCGGGGGGAGGAGGAATACAGAAGGGTGGTTTTGGACTTTGTTGACTGGTGCCAGGCTAACCATCTAGAACTCAACGTAAAGAAAACCAGGGAGTTGGTGTTGAGTTATGGAAGGTGCATGAAGGATTGCTTACCTATCACTATTGATGGTCAGGATGTGGAGATGGTGGAGAATTTCAAATATTTGGGGGTTCACCTGGACAGCAAGCTTGATTGGAGGTGCCATATGGAAAAGGTTTGCAAGAAAGGGATGAGTAGACTTTACTTCCTAAGGAAGTTAAGGTCGTTTAATCTTTGTAGCAAAATGCTTGAAATGTTCTACCAATCTATTGTGGCGAGTGCAATCTTTGCTGCAATAATATGCTGGGGTAGTAGTGTGCGCACAGCTGATGCTAATAAGCTGAATAAACTTATCAAGAAGGCTAGTGCGGCGGTGGGTCTATAACTTAGGACTTTCGAGGAGGTATTAGAGGATAGAATTAATAAGAGATGCAAGGCTATAATGAGCAACAATACACACCCGCTCTTTGAACTGTTTGCGAAGCAGAAGAGCACATTCAGCGAGCGTCTAATCCAACTAATGTGTAAAAAGGAAAGATACCGAAAATCGTTTGTTCCGACAGCTGTGGGGATGTTTAACAAATGTATAAGTGTTACAAAAATATCCATGTGACCAGGGGCTGGCTGGCAGATTTCAGCCTGGGTGGCAAGCACAGTGAAGAGGCCCATTATGACGGGTCGCCAGCCCCTCTGCCGCCTGAGGCCAAGTGAGGAGCGGGGGGGGGGGGGGTGCTACCGCGGGTGAGGAGCAGGAGCGGGGAGGGGGCATCAGGGATCGGGGAGCGAAGCACAAAGCAGGAAAACCAGTGCAGAAGTCCTCTTCTTACCGCAGGTTTCCCCGCCTGTGTCTTTCGCTCCACAATCCTGATGCTGCGCTCCCTCCTCCCTGTAGTTGCTCCCCAGGCCCGGTAGTGACATTAAAGCAAAGACCGCAGCCTTATCATTTATAATGTGACGTATCGTGCCTGCAGATGCTTGCAGACCGCCGTGCGCTCCCATTGCCCGTCATGAGTGATCTGTGCGCATGCGGAGACATGCGCACAGATCACACACTCTCGTCCGCACCGGGAACGCGACAGGTCGGGTTTTCGGTGCGGATGGGAGTGTGTGATCTGTGCGCATGCCTCCGCATGCGCACAGATCACTCATGGCAGGCAATGGGAGCGCACGGCTGTCTGCAAGCATCTGCAGACAGACACCGTGCGTCCCATTATAAAAGATAGGGCTGCCGGCTCCTTGCAGATGTCCTCCACAGAACGCTGTGGAGGCATCTGCAAATGTGAACCCAGCCTTACATTTAGGCTGCCTTCACACTGGCATTCCCCTCCGCAGAACACTGCGGAGGGGAAGCGCCATGTGTGCGTAGCCAGCACAAGCCCCTATCTTTATAATGGGAGCGCACGGTGCTGCACTTGACTGCGCATGACCGTGCTCTCCCATTCACTCCCATATGTGATTTGTACGCAGGCGGACGCCTGCGCACAAATCACACACTCTCCTCAGCACCAGGGACGCGACATGTTGCATTTGCTGCGTACAAATCACATATGGCAGTGAATGGGAGCACGCGGTCATGCGCAGTCAAGCGCAGCACCGTGCGCTCCCATTATAAAGATAGGGGCTTGTGCTGGCTGCGCACACATGGTGGTTCCCCTCCGCAGAACGCTGCGGAGGGGAACACCAGTGTGAAGGCACATAGCACTAGCAGCAGCAGGACACCAAACTCAAAGTCACACACACAAGCCGTGAGTGCACTACTTGTCATCTTTGCAGCAGCAGCACCAGGCAGGGAGGTAGTGGGGGACTCGGACTGGCCTGGCCTCCTCCAGACAGTCCTCCTCAGTCAATCCTGTGGGGCCACCAGACTGCAGTCTCACCGGCAGCAGAGCAGCCAGACAGTGTCACAAATCACAATCACAATTTCAAACAGTATGGCGGCCGTCACTGTCTGTCTGCGCTCCGCTCTGAGGGACCGGGTGGGTGGGTTCACACAAGGTTCACTGAGACACTACACACCGCTCTGAACCCACCCTCCCTCCCTGTCTTTGCTGGGCTGCCTGGCGCAGTGGCAGTGGCGTAACTAGAGTCTGGTGGGCCCCGGTGCGAAATTAAGACCTGGCCCCCGCCCCCCACGCACACACATTGGTCGGATGCTTGAGTCCCGTGTAACGTTCAAAGTTCTATAAAGACTCACAAATTGACCCCTCTATGTATTAATGTCCCTCACCCTGCTATATATGGTCCTCCTCCTGGAGTATGGCCCTTATCCTGATATATATGTTCCCCTTTTTAGTATATATGGTCTTCCTCGTCCCATCATGATAGACGTCCAATTATTATAACTCCCATATTCCTCCACTCCAAAACCCAGTGTCACCCCACATGTTAGCCTATTCCAGTGGTGGAGTCTTCTGCTCTCCTCTGTCCCCCGCTCTTCACCTCTGTGCCCCACTCTCCACCTCCTCCTGTGTCCTCCTCTGTCCCCCGTTCTTTTTTATCTCCCGCTCTCTCCTCCTGTGTCCCCCGCTCTCCTCCTCCTGTGTCCTCCATTCTCCTGTGTCCCCCACTCTCCTTCTACTCTGTCCCCTGTGATCCCCACTCTCTTGCTCCTGTGTCCCCGCTCTCCTGTGTCTCCCGCTCTCCTCCTCCTCTGTCCCCGTTCTCCTGCTCTCTTCCTCCTCTGTCCCCTGCTCTCCTCCTCCTGTGTCCCTCGCTCTCCTCCTCCTGTGTCCCTCGCTCTCCTCCTCCTCTGTCCTCCATTCTCCTGTGTCCCCCACTCTCCTCCTTCTCTGTCCCCAGTTCTCCTGTGATCCCCACTCTCTTCCTCCTGTGTCCCCACTCTCCTGTGTCCCTCACTCTCCTCCTCCATCTCCCTGCATCCCTCGTTTTGCTCCTCCTCTATCCCCCGTCCTCCTGTGTCCCCCGCTCTCCTTCTCCTCTGTCCCCTTTTTCTGTCTCCCCCGCTTTCCCCCTCCTGTGTCCCCCGGCGCTTTCCTCCTCTCACTTCTCTTCTTCTCTTCTGCGAGTATTCAGCAACACAGTGTCCTCACTTTCTGGATGAGCGGCCAGGACTAGACACACAGCGGGAGACTGAGGAGGCTGCCGCCAGACTCTCCGGACCTCCAGAAGCTCACGGCTCTTTCCTGAGATGCAGCACGTGACGAAGCAGCCGCGCCACCGCGCCTTCCTGTCCTCCGGCAGCCGGAATCAACCGCCTGGGGACCGGCCTGGCAGAGCGCTATGCAGAGACATGGATGTGCATCCTAGGGATGCACATCCATGTAAAGCAGTCGCAGGGGTTGGCAGGCGCCGGGGGCCCCTAAACTTCCGGGCCTGGTCGCACTTGCGACCTCTGCAACTGTGGGTGGTACGCCACTGTATGTATGGTCCTCCTCCTGGAATATGCCTTTATCATGGTATGTATGGTCCTACATTATAGTAAAATGCAGCCTCACAGTCCTCCATAAAGTATAATGCAGCGTCCCAGCCCGCCATATAGTATAAAGCTGCATCACAGCCCTTTATATAATATAATGCAGCCTCACAGCCCTTCACATAATATAATGCAGCCTCACAGCCCTTCATATAGTATAATGCAATAATGCAGCCTCATAACCCTCCATATAGCATACATCCTCTCAACACACATACACACACAGGGACACAGACACGCACATGGGGACACAGGGACACGCACGGACACGCACACAGGGACACAGACACGCACACAGGGACACAGACACGCACACAGGGACACAGACATGCACACAGGGACACAGACACGCACACAGGGACACAGACACGCACACAGGGACACAGACACGCACACAGGGACACGGACACGCACACAGGGACACGGACACGCACACAGGGACACGGACACGCACACAGGGACACGGACACGCACACAGGGACACGGACACAGCAGCACCGTACACTAACGGCATCTGAGGCAAGGAGATGACTGCAGTGCCGCTGTTCTGGCCAAACACATGCCACGAGCCGTCTGGGCAGCCAAGTAGCTGAGGTCATGCGCCGACTGGCCTGTGATTGGCCAGGACAGTGGCAGGGGCAGAGAGAGAACGGTGCTGCTGGACTTTATACATCTGGCGGCTGTGATCAGCCGCCTGGGGACATGGATATGCGTCCTTAGGGATACACATCCATGTAAAGTGGATGCAGCCAGGGGTCGACGGGCCCCTGTACCTTCTGGCCTGGTCGCAGCTACGACCGTGGATGTTACACCACTGGGAAGGGTGCACACAGTATAGGGGGTACAGTATGTGGGGTGGGCATGCACAGTATGGGGAGGGGGCACAAAGTATATGGGGGGGGCACAGAATAGGGGGCACACACAGTATAGTGGGAGGGGGCACACAATTTATGGGGGTAGAGTATATGGAGAGGGAACACAGTATATGGGGCAGGGGCACAGAACACTGTGTCTGACCTGTTACAGGATCTGCAAGTCCCCCCTGGTGATCAGCTTGCAGCGGTTGGCCCCCAGCACCCGCACCTGCTCCTCTGTGCACACCACCACCGGGGTGATGTCCTGAAACTCCTGTGGCAGACAGATTAGCTCCTGCCTGTCTGCTCCAACATCCGGCACTCACTGCCGCCCCCGGGAGCCGGGCTGTACATGCCCAGCAGGCAGCAGCTCTCAGCAGCACTACAGGAGGAGCGGAGGCGCGGACACGGCCCTGCTCTCGGCTGGAGGCAACAAGCAGCTGCCGCTGCTGCCTCATAGTGTCAGGGCCAGAGTGCAGAAGCGGCCGGCCACACACATCGGCGATACTAGCCTGCTTAAACGCAGGCCGGCGCCAGGACTACCACCTCCCCTCCCCTCCAACACACTGGCCATGCAGTTACATGGATGTGCGTCCTTGGAGACGCACATCCATGTGAAGCGGGGGCTCGGCGCTGGTATCAGCGGTCGCAGGGGGCTGCAGGTGGCCCGGGCCCCTTATAGCCCCGGGCCCCGTCGCAACCGCGACCCCTGCGACCGCGATTGGTACGCCACTGCATACACACATAAACACACAAACACACACACATATATATATATACACACACATAAACACACATACACACACATATAAACACACACACACACATAAACACACACACTTCCCATCTAGCAATGTCTTCCCCCTTGTGGCCTCCTCCCCCCCAATGTTGTCTCACCTATGTGCTTGGTGTCTTCTTCCTGGCGTTGAGCTGCACCGTGACAGACTTTACTGCAGGGGATCAGCACTGTCCCGCAGCTGACGTCACAGGCCTCTGCCGGCTTATGCATATTCATGCTGGTAGCTGCCTGGGGAGGAGAGCACAGCACTGTCTGGGAGGTATGGTTGAGGAGCGGGGGGGGGGTTTGGGTGTTGATGGGGGGTGCTGTCAGGAACATTCAGCCTGACAGCACAGTGGAGGTGTGGGGAGCCACCGCACTTACTTGCAGAGCCGCTGACAGGCAGGAGGAGAGGAAAGGTGAGTGGAGGGGCGGGCACAGCTACAGGAAGTGCCGCTTCACTTCCTCCACATCCTCCCTCCTCGCCTTGGACACCCGCGGTCGCGGCGGGCGGCTGGAGGCGCAGGCCCACCCGCGTGGAGGCGCAACCGCTGCGACCGTGGTAGGTACGCCCCGCGGGCCGGCCGGGTGCCATGACAACGCACCCGCTGCTGCCCGGAAGCCCGGACCGGTCCCGCGGTGGCGCTGCCTGCAGAGAGCTGAGAGCTCTGCTCTGCTCAGAGGTGAGCGCGGCTGCGCCGAGCCGACAGACGTCACGGCCGCCCGCCCCGCTAGCAGTGACTCAGTCAGTGAGTCAGTGACTCACTCGCGCCCGGCGTCCCGCCGGTTGCCAGGACGACGCAGCCCTTGCTGCGATTTGAAGCCTGGAGTGGTCCCACTGCGGCCGCACCGCGCTGACAGCCGGCCGCTCTCACATCATTTCACTGTTCAGGGCGGCTGCCGGCAGTATCGGGCGGCCCTGAACTGTCACTAAACCGGCGGCCTGGAGGGCAACTGCCCCCCAGAAACCCGGGCCAGTCCGCCCCTGCATGTGACCCATAAACACAGAATTACATGTGGAACCACCACTTATCTGTGTGAAAGCTCTGAGAGCAACATTTAAATTAAAGAGAACAAGAGCGGATCATGTACAATGATATATATTTATTTCCACCAACTGGTTAAAGGCTGTGGATAAAGAATTTTTATCTATGAAACAGATGGTGCAGGGACAATCTCCCCTACTCCACGGTATGCATAAATACAAAAACACAGTTCGCAGCAAGTCACAGTACAATATGGAATGACATTAGTTCCCAATAGAAATCACCAAATTGAAGGATGACACATATTGCTTACAATAAAATATTATGCCACAGTTGGCCTAACATGTATCACTATGTCAAAATTGCAAACAACAGTGCCTATCAAAAAGTATATGCAAACCCTAAGGACTGCCTGCTGCCTAAGTGCAATAAACCCATTTAGGAATCAATGCATACGACCATGGTAGAAAGGGGGTAGAGTGCCCCAGATGGATGGATCCCCCGGGTCCGGACTCCGTAAGTTATTTGGACTTTACTCTTGATATTCAAGTGAGCTGACAAGCATGTTTTCTGACTAATTTTCAGTCAATAAACATGCTGGGATTGATTGCCAGTCATAGTAATGCCATGTTCACCTTTGATAATGGCATTACTTTAATTGGCAGGCGCAGTATAGCCAAAGAAAAAAAGAATATGCTCAACCAAACGGCAATGAGGTCTGGGGGGGAGGCTGTAAAAAGGCAGAGATGGCTGAGAGCATGCTCGAACTGCATGGGACCAGTATACAGACATAATGTACACTGTCTGCATACTTTTAAGCCATACAGTTGTGACAGAACCTAGTGAAGATAGATAGATACAACACGTAGATCTGGCTTACCAGACTACCGCTCCGCTCCGGGGGCTGCTCAGTCTCCCACTGAATCACTTCTGGGGCTGCCTATTAAGCAACTTGCATATTCACTGCACGGTCAGGCAAACAGCCAATCACAGACTTTCACACTCTGTTAGCGTCTCTGTGACTGGCTGTTGCAGTCAGAGTGCACTTGCACAATCTGGACGGTAATTGTGCTTGGATGCCATAAATATTAGTGTATGGCAACCAACCTGCTGTATAGGGTGTTAAATGAATGATAAAAAAAATACCTGGTGCTTCACAGTATCTTTAATTCTAGACCAGTAAAAGCTGACATCTGCGAGCGGCCACCCTCAGTTGCATAATTTTACCTTGGCTTGAAAAAAAGGTTGGGCTCCGCCCTACTTATCATTGCCAGCCAAGGTAACACTAGGCAGCCAAGGGCTGGTATTCTCAGCAAGGTGAGGACCCATTGTTTTAGGGTGCCTCCACGCTAAAGAATAGCAGCCTTCAGCCACCTCTGAAAATGGCACATTCACTGTAGCGCAATTTCCAGGTGCTATACCAGGATCTTCCAGCGGTTCTGGGGACAGTAGCATGCTGGTTAATAAGGTGTTAAGACCAACTTTGTATTGCTAGCTGGAATTAAGCCCTGAGATTCTTAATGTCAGGCCAAGATAGACCCGGCCATTAAGAATGTCAAATAAATATGCGCTGAGACCTAAGCTTTACCGCTTTACTATAGCGCAGGTCTCAGAGCTCTCCATAGCAACAATGGTTACTATGGCAACGGTAACCATATGAAAGTGCTGGAACCTGCGCTATAGTAAAGTACAGGTCTCAGTGCTATCATATGGACACCATTGCCATGGAAACCATTGTTGCTATGGATAGCGCTGAGGACTGCGCTGTTGTAAAGTGGTAAAACACCGGTCTCAGTGCTTTCCATAGTTACAGCGGTTACTATGTCAACGGTAACTATATGACGGTGCTGAGACCTGCGCTTTACTGTACTGCAGGTCTCAGCGCTGTCATATGGTCATCATTGCCATGGTAATCGCTTTTGCTACGGACCGCACTGAGACATGCGCTTTACCACTTTTCTATAGTGCAGGTCTTAGCGATTTGATATACTAAGCGCTGAGATCACTGTTGCCATAGTAACCGCTGTTGCTATGAGAATGGTAGCCTCACTATTTACTATAATGCAGGTCTCAGCGCTGTCACTCATTAATCAGAGAAGCTGGGAGCGGATTTGTTAATTTTCCATGTTGTCTCTGATGTAGCAAAGCTTAGACTATCTAGGAAGAGAGAAGAGAATCATGGAGGGGTACGAGGGTGGGGAGGGGGAAATAAAGATTAAGTCACTACTTAAACACTCTGTGTTTTTTTTATAAAATAATTTTTCTATGTGTTGTGTCTTTTTTACTATTTATTTAAGATTGTTAATGGCTTGGTCAACTTGGCGTGACATTAAAAATATCAAGGTTTAATACCAGCTGGCAATACAAAACTGGTGTTAACCCCTTATTACCCAGCGCTCCACCACCACCAGGGGTGCTGGAAGAGCTTGGTGAAGCGCCTTGAAATGGTGCTATGATGAATGCGCCATTTTCAGGGGCGGCTGCAGGTTGCTATTCTTTAGCATGGTGGGGCTAAAACAACGGACTCTCACCCCGCTGAGAATATCAGCCCTCAACTGCCCAGTTTTACCTTGGCTAGCAATTAAATATAGGGCGTAGCCCGCGCATTATTTTTTGCAAGCCAATGTAAATTTATGCAGCTGAGGGTGGCAGCTCACAGCTGTCTGCTTTCACTGGGCTAGACTGAAAAATACTGTGAAGGCCCACACATTTTTTCCTTTAATCATTTACTTAACACCCTATGATGGCAGGTTAGTTGCCATACACTAATGTGTATGGCAACCAAGCACAATCACAGTTCAAATTGCGGAAATGCACTCTGACAGCAACATCCACTCACAGGGGTGCTTACAGAGCGTAAGCATCTGTAATTGGCAGTGCAGTGAAAATACAAGTAGCTTAATGGGCGGAAGTGATTCAGCAGGAGCCTAAGCGGCCCCAGAAGCAGCAGCAGGAGTCTGGTAAGCCGCATCTACTTTTTCATCTATCTATCTATCTATCTATCATCTATCTATCTATCTATCTATCTATCTATCTAGAAACAAATAGAGCAGCACTGCCCAGTGGGTGCTAATCAGCTCAGCTGTCTTCCCTGCACGTGTATATACTTGAAAAAATGCTGCAGCACACCGTCATTAGATGTATCTTTATGCCTTTATTATGGCCACAGATACCATAGGGCAACGTATCGGGCACATGCGCCCTTCATCCAGCTGGATGAAGTGCGCATGTGCCCGATACGTTGCCCTATGGTACCTGTGGCCATAATAAAGGCATAAAGATACATCTAATGACGGAGTGCTACAGCATTTTTTCAAGTATCTATCTATCTATCTATCTATCTATCTATCTATCTATCTATCTATCTATCTATCTATCTATCTTCACTAGGTTCTGTCACAGCTGTATGGCAGAACAGTATGCAGACAGTATACATCATATCTGCCTACTGTTCCCATACAGTTTGAGCACATTTCCAGCCATCTCTGCCTTTTTACAGCCCTCCCAGACCTCTTTGTATGGTCCAGCAGAAACTTACTCGCATTTCCCATTGACTTGAATTATACTCGTTATTCGGTACACCCTCATCACTAGTAACCTGCGATCTTCTCAAGATCTGCTTATCTATTCCCCTGTTATCTCTTCTTCCAACAAGCGCATACAAGATTTCTCCTGTGCATCCCCCATACTCTTGAACTTTCTGCCCCAACACATCAGACTCTCATCTACTGTGGAAACCTTCTAAAGGAACCTGAAAACTCACTTCCTCTGACAAGTCTACAACCTGCAGTGAGCCTCAATCCATCAAACAGCCACACAACCAGCCCTATGCTCACCCATCTTTTGTAGACTGTGAGCCCTCGCGGGCAGGGTCCTCTTCCCTCCTGTACTAGTTGGTGATTTGTACTGTCCATGATTATTGTATTTTTCTATGTATACCCCTTTTTACATGTAAGGCACCATGGAATAAATGGCACTATAATAATAAATAATAAAAAATAATAGGTACCAAATAAAACATGAAGGCTACAATACATGGTTCTGTATTCCAACTTTTATCATAACATATTAAGCTTCTGTTTCCCATCCCCCAAAATGTAATTGTGAAATGTTAAAAACTACGTAATACCTAAAACCCAAATGTAGCCTAATCTAAGATCAAGTTATTCAAAACATTGCACCATCCATCACATCATCATTTTACATGTAATCGGGAACTGAATACATTTATAATTGGCCACTTTGTTCACTTTGAAAACAACCATAATGAAGTTTTAAATGTATTTATATTTTTTTGCGTTAAAACCAAAAAGTGGCACAACTGACAGAGTCTGCTATTTTTTTCTATTTGAATCAATGCAAGATACATTGTTGTCATGGAAACATTCTTTAAATTCCTACCAAAAGCCTCATTAATACCACAACACCCTGCTTGGTCTGAAGAACAGCATAACTGTGTGTAAATATGTGAACAATGAAATACTTATTTCTGGCATAAAGTCAGGGACAAAATCACCATAAAATCACAGTTTTGTATCTCTAGTCCACGTGCCTGTAACTATTGAGCTTTATTTTTCTTCTGCTTGAAAACTCATTTTTATTTGGAATATACAGCATCTTGTTGAACATTAATTGAATTTTGTAGTAAAGTTATCTTTATAACTAGGCAAAAGGTTCATAAAGGGAAAACATTTGACCAATCATAAAGAAAACAATGGGACCATAAAGGTACCTTTACACGCCGCAACTATCACCTGCGATCGGTATCAACTGAACGTGCGCGTGCACGTTTTTGACGGTTGATACCGATACCGGTTAGACAGCGCATTAGAGTCATGATTGGCCAGCCTGTGCAGGAAGGCTAGTTAATACATGACGCCATTGAAAATGTGTAGTGTGAATGGACAGCTCTTTAAATATGGCGCCCTGTGAAGGGACATCCAATGGTTACACAATGCCCCCACCAATCATTGCTAGGGGCGGGGCGGTATCCAGCACACTGTGGCACGCCTCTGGGAAATCACTAGGTGACGCTGATTCGTGCCAGATACCACGTTTCCACGCCACAATCAGGGTAATATATCTTCTGGGTTGACTCTGATTTTAGAACAAGGCTGTGAAACTGCAATCGGGCTCAACTTCGAAAATCACGAGCAAGTTGAACATTTACACACCACAATTTCGTCTCAACTTCATAGCAACCATGCAAAAATCCCCATTGTGTAGCAGTTGATTCACCGCAGTTGCGGCGTGTAAAGGTACCTTTACACGCCGCAACTATCACTGGCAATCGGTAGCAACCGTACTTGCACGTTTTTAACGGTTGCTAACGATCGCCGATGCCACATGTACATGCCACAATTGCGCCCTCAACCTAAGGGAACATGGATCCCCGGACGTTGAAACAAATACTGCGGGAAACATCAGGTTGAATCCTGTCGCCACTTCACACGCTGAAATCAGTAGTGGAATATGGATGTACATGTTCAGCGGCGCTAAAACATAGGTGTGACAGACTTGTGCATTTCGTGACGCTAACACGCTGATTGGACAACGCAATAGCGTCATGATTGGCCAGCCTGAGCAGGAAGGCTGGCTAATACATGACGCCATTCCAATTGAGGAGTGTGAATGGTCAGCTCTTTAAATATGGCGACCTCTGAAGGGACAGCTAATGGTAATACAGTAGCCCCCACCAATCATCGCGGAAAACATCATGCTGTGGCACGCCTCTAGGAAATCACTAGGTGACACAGATTCCATCCCTATCGCCAATACCAGGGCAATTCACCATTTGGGTTGCCTCTGATTTTAGAACAAGGCTCAGAAACCGCAACCCAGAGCAACTGCGAAAAACCCGATCACTTTCCCAAATTACACGCCACAACTTCGTAGCAATTTCAAGGCAACCGTGACAAACATCCCGATTGCCAGGTAGTTGCTACACCTCAGTGGCGGCGTGTAAAGGTACCTTAAAAGACAAAAAGGTTTTTAACAATTGTACAGAGAAGTACAGAATTCAGCATTGCTGAAAAAAAGATGTTGGGACATGATCACAGAACTATAATAAAAATACTTGCAACAAATAATCAGAAAGGATGCAAAAAATGTATTGCGAAATAAAGAAGTTTATGTGAGAAGAATCAAATGTGAAGCAACCAGAAACTCATTGTTCTTCATTGTTGTCATATTCCAGGCCTAAAGTGACCAGAAGTATGAAGTGTTCATTTCTCAGAGCCATGGCCAAGGTAAGGAAGGCTGAAAACCGACCACCACTGACACGGAGCTTGAAATGTCAAGGGACTAATCCAACAAATATCTGAAGACAGATTTTTCAAAGGTTTTATGCACTAATAAGATGAGAGTCACACTTGAAGGAACAGATTAATAAGGAGAACATGCTTAACAAATCATGGGGTAAATTTTCTACTATTGCCCCTTGTGTAAATAAAAAATTTGGTGATAAAAAGAGGGCTGTGGAGTTGGTAAGCCAAACCTCTAGCTACTCAATTTCCTTGAATTCCACTCCAACTCCACCAAAATGTGCACCGACTCTGACTCCACATCCCTGGCTGTGAAGTCAGTAAGCCAAATCTCTAACTCTAAAGGGCCCGATACACGCTACAATATCTTTAACGATATCATTGGTACGTCACGGATTTTGGGGCGGTGCAGCGACGTTGTAATGATGTCGTTGTGTGTGACACGTAGATACGACAAATGATAAGTCGGCTGATCGCAGGTTTATGAACAGGACCATAAATCAGTCGTCCGTTGTTCGTTCAAGCTGCAACATTCATTCTGTGTGACACCGTGATAAAAATCTCGTTTACGACTTTGCCTATTCAGAAATGAAGCATGTAGGCAACCAAATGACAGCAAGTATCGTTCGCTTGTCGTGGAATGATTGCAGCATCGTTCAATATATCTGTACGTGTGACACCTTAGCAGTGATCAATTAATGACGTTCAAGCAATCCAGGCCAAGTCGGATCGTTGGTCGGATTGCTGGGACAATGAAGCGTGTAATGGGCCCTTTACTGCGACTCCTCAATTACCCTGAATCCGACTCCCTCTCTGACTCCACCAAAATGGATAGTGACTCTGACTCCGACACCACAAAAGATATATTTTTTTTTTTTCCTATCTAAATGTTATAAAGCTTTGTGATTCTTTGTAGGTTATAAATATTCACTACACCCCTAGATGAATGTCATGAGGGGTCTAGTTTCCAGGGGACTTTTAGCCTAAAAAAATAATTTTGTTTTCGTACCCACATTTTAAAAATTTCTGCAACACACCTGTGGGTTCAATATGCTGAACAGAACACTAGCTGATGAACTTGATTTGTCTAGTTGTTGCTTGCGGGGTTTCTGTTGTTTGGGTACCTTAGAGACTCTGCAAATGCAACATGGTGCCAGAATCTATTTCAGCCAAATATGTGTTCCAAAGTTCAAATGGTGCTTCTTACCTTCTGATGACATTTGGGGGATAAGTGTTTTGAGAAGAAGTGGGTCACCAAATATGAGGTCCATTGTTTTATTTCATCCCTTGTAAATGGGAAGCAAATGAGGCTAAAGCACCTTTTTAGGGATTTTTTTATTTCATTCAATTTTGCATTTATTCCTGAGTAGCATCTGAAGGGTTAAAAACTTTCCTGACAGGAGCTTCAGGTATATGAGGGATGCAGTTTTTAAAATGGTATCACTTTTCTGAAGTTTCCAATATATGCCCCCCAAATTCCATTTATATCTGAATAGGTCCCTAAAGAAATAGGTTTTCTATGTTTCTTGAAAAAATTAGAAATTGCTGCTAATCACCTTTAATCCTTGTAACGTCCTAAAACAATTACAATTACTTTTGAAAAATGATGCAAATATAAAGTACTCTCTGTGCCTTGCCACAATTCTGTCTCTGAGCACCTTGGGCAGTTCCTTTGACCTCATGATTCTCATTTGGTCTGACATGCACTGTGAGCTATGAGGTCTTATATAGACTGATGTGTGCCTTTCCAAATCAAGTCCTATCAGTATAATTAAACACAGCTGGACTTCAATGAAAGTAGAACCATCTCAAGAAGAATCACAAGGAAATGGACAGCATCCCAACAAGAGTGTCTGAGCAAAAGGTCTGAATACTTATGATCATGTGATATTTCAGTTTTTCTTTTTTATTAAATTTGCTACATTTCTACATATATGCTTTCTTCAGTCAAGATGGGGTGCAGAGTGTACATTGATGATAAAAAAAAAGATTTTGAATTTACCAAATGGCTGCAATGAAATAAAGAGTGAAAAATTTAAAGGGGTGTGAATACTTTTTGCACCCACTGTATGTAGTAACTGTTTTCATCTTGTTTGCATTTACCAACACAATATATTCAAATGTAAATTAAAGTAGTGAAACAAAACTCCTAGTCAGGATTACACTACAAGATAACAGTGATCCAAATTAAAGAAACCATAAAAGTGTCTTTCACTCAAAAGCTATTTGGGCAGCAATTGAGGCATCAGAATCTTCCTATAAAAACATCTTTCCTTAAGCGGCCATCACACTCATCCATATCGTGAGCGATATTGATAGCGATCACGTGCACGCGCGATCGCTAACGATATCGCTCACATCGCTGGTGAGCTGTCACACAGACAGACTCACCAGCGATGTGGAGCCGCGATATCGCTGGTAACTATGGTACACATCGGGTTACTAGGCGCCGCGCGGCGCTTAGTAACCCGACGTTTACCATAGATACCATCTCCCAGCATAGGCTCAGCCGCTGGGAGATCGTTCATCGTGGTGTCACACACCACGATGAAGCTGTTTGTTAAATCGTTTATCGCTTGATATGAGCTCCTGCTCTCATATCTGAGATGTCACGATCAAGCGATTTTACATTGTAAAATCGCTTGATTACATGCAACGATGCACAAACGATATTGCTTAAGCGATCAAAAAGGAGATCGCTTACACGATATCGGGCTTAAAATGGTAGCGTGTGACGGCCGCTTTAGCTATTTCCTCTCGGAACTTATGAATAATTATTCTTTGTAGATTAGTTCTGGAATACAACATTTACATATTTTAGGTATAATCTAAATTTATCTATAGTTTTCAAATAAATCTTTAGGCTACGTTCACACACTGCGTCTTTTTACGCAGCTGCGCTTTTTTACGCGCGTATTTTGTGAAATACGCAGCTCCTTTCACACAGTGCGTTTTTTCTGCATTTTTCTCTGCGCTTTTTCAGAGCCCATTTATCATGTGGGCAATGGAAAAACGCAGAGAAAAAACGCAGAAAGAATTGACATGGTGATTCTTTTTACGCGCGCGTTTTTGCATTGAAAACGCGCGCGTGAAAAAAGCACAACTACGCAGTGTGTGAATGGATTTTGTCAAAACCCATAGGTTTGGCTGGGCTGCTTATCCAGAATTGCGGTTTCACTGCAAAAAGCGCGCGTAAAAAAACACAGCAAAAATCGCAGGTAAATATAGAAAACGCAGCAAAAAACGTAGAGAAGCAGCAAAATACGCAATGTGTGAACGTAGCCTTAGACCAATATTGTAGAGAATTGTAGATGTTATGTTAATAAATATATCATTTAAAGGTAATCATCTACATTATTTGCAAAGTACAGAAATATCTTGAAAATGCAGGGTAAGGACTTCAAACAGTTACTCATCATAGTAGAGCAAAACATTTTTTAAATTTATTATTACTGAATAAAAAATGAACATGTTATGTATGCTGCTTTTGTTATTTTATCCTGTTCTAAAGATATACTTACCAGGAAGCAGTGATCCCCTGAGATATCCAATAGAATTTGATACATCTTTGTATTCCGGGGTTGATTTAATACTTAGAGTCACTCTTACTTGTTCTTAAAAATAAACACACAAATCACCAAATTATTTAATAAAAAAGTATAGCTTTGAGCTTAGCATTAATAAATATAACCCCTTTGAAAAGTAAGATTTTAATCAATATCTCACCGATCATAATGATAATTTTCCAAGTTTTGATGACTGAGTTTCATAGAATATTTTCATTAGTACATGACTAAAGAGGTCTTTTAAAGGGACTCTGATGGGTCATTTTAAGTATGATACTAATATTACCCCTGAATAGGGTCTTGAGAGACCTTTTAAAAATATGTATAAACATTAATGTACACTTTCTAGCTTCCTTGCTATAAGCACTTTCACATCCTGTAGGCAGCTGGTGCTTTAGTCCTGCCCATTACTTTCACAGTCTGGCTGTGTAAATTTTATTTAAATATCCACGACTGCCAAAGCTGGTGTTCTGTTTCTCCCCTCTCTGCTCTGATCTGGGAGGGGGGGGAGGTGTTTTGTTCTGCACTGTGCAATCTGTAAGATTTCTTTATATGAAGGTTGGTTTTCCTGCATAGATGTAATGTGTGTATCTGCTGAGCAAATGATCAAATCTACTATATAATCTCCTAATGTTCTTTGTCTGCCGCGGAAATCGCGCGCCAGCGTTCATTGGTCACTGGCAGATGCGGCGGCCAATGAGCGCTTCGTATGTAAATGAGCCACGCACGTTCAAAATTCTCGCCGCAGCTCATGTACAGAGGTCTGCGGAGAGCCAGCCGGGAGATGACCGGCATTAGCTGGTCATCTACCGGCTGGCGAGCAGCTGACCGCTGGACCCCCGCCAGACCTGCTACCACATCCTGCCGCATCCTGCCGCCACATCCCTCCTCACTGCTCCATCACCCCCCTCCTCACCGCTGCATCACCCCCCCTCCTCACCGCTGCATCACCCCCCACCTCCTCACTGCTGCATCACCCCCCCTCCTCGCCGCTCCATTTCCTCTATCCCACCGCTCTGTTCTCAGACACACTCAGGGTTTTCATTACCAGTGAAAGCTGCAGGAAGCGCATCATCGGGTCATGTGTCAGGGCAGGCTGACATCACATCAGGCTGCCCTGTCCCATGACCCGCTGATGCTGTTCCAGGAGCTTCCTGCAGTTTTCACCTGTAATGAGAACTTTGAGAAACAGAAAACAGCACAGAGGGTTAGAAAGAGCAGTGGGGAAGAAAGAGAGCATGAGGGGCAGAGGACAGGGGCAAAAAGAGAGCATGAGGGGCTGAGACAAGGGGCAGAAACAGCAGTGGGGCCAAAAAGAGCATGGCAGGGTAGAAAGAGCAGTGGGGGCAGAAAAGTCAACATATGGGGCAGAGACTGGGGGGCAGAAAGAGACCATAAGGGGCAGAGAAAGGGGGCAGTAAGAACAGTGGAGACAGAAAAGAGAGCATGGGGGCAAAGACAGAGAGCAGAAAGAGCACTGGGGGCAGAAAAGCGAGCATGGGGGGCAGAGACAGGGGGCAGAGAGAGCAGTGGAGGCAGAAAGGAGAGCATGGGTGGCAGAAAAGAGAGCATGGGGGGCAGAGACAGGGGTCAGAAATAGTAGTGGGGGCAGAAAAGAGCATAAGGGAAGAGACAGTGGGGGCAGAAAAGGGAACATGGGGGGCTGAGACAGGGGACAGAAACAGCAGTGGGGCACAAAAGGGAGCATGGGGGCAGAGACAGGGAGCAGAAAGAGCAGTGGGGCAAAAGAGAGCATAGGGCAGAAAAAGCAGTGGGGGCAGAAAAGGGAGCATGTGGGTCAGAGACAGGCGGCAGAAAGAGCACTGGGGGCAGAAAAGAGACCACGGTGGGGCTGAGACAGGGAGCAGAAAGAGAGCACAGGAAGTGGTAGAGTGTGCACAGTGGGGCAGAAAGACAGCACGGGGCAGAGAGTGCACAGTGGAGCAAAAAGAGTGTGCATAGAGGGTACAGAGAGCGCACAGTGGGGCAAACGGCTCACCAGGGGGGTGCTTAAAGAGGGGTGGGGCGGACACAACACATGGGGGGCAGAGCATACAGAGAGAGCATGCAAGGAGAGAAAGCGCGCATGGTGGGAAAGAGCACTGTGGGAAAAAGCACGAAGAGAGAGCCAGAGAGTGTGTGTGTGGGGGGGGGAAGCTGAGAGAGGGGTGTGGCAGAGAGCGCACGGAGGGACAAAGGGTGCATGGTGGGAGACAGAACACAAAGGAGAAGTACAGAAATCGCATAGAAAAAGAGACTTCATGGTGGGAGAGAAAAGGCACAGATAGAGAGAGCGCACAGCGGGAAAGAGGGCGCATGAAATGTGAGAGGGCGCATGGATGGAGAGTGGGCGCACGGGAGGTGACAGTTCATAGGAGACAGCACATGACAAAAGAAGGCAGAAAATGGGTAGAGACACAGCATACAGGGGGATAGAGACAGCATATGGAGAGAAGACAGCATGGGGGAAAGAGACTACATACAGGGACAAGAGCACACAGGAAGATAGCACAAAGGAGAGAGCAGATGAGAAGAGAAAGCGCACGGAGGAAGATCGCTCAAAGGAGAGCACACATGAGAAAAGACAGCACACGAAGAGGGGAAGAAGGACAACAGAAGGGGGAGAGGGACAGCACAGGGGGAATAGACGGCCACTTCTCTCAGCACCACAAATCTCGCCCCCATCAGAATATCATTGCCCTCCTGACGCGATAGCCCTCCCTGTCTACAAGGCTGTCAGTCAGTGTGACACACTTCACTCCTGTCTACAAGGCTGTCAGTCATAGTGTGACGCACTTCACTCCTGTCTACAAGGCTGCCGCTCATAGTGTGATGCACTTCACTCCTGTCTACAAGGCTGCCGCTCATAATGTGATGCAGATCACTCCTGTCTACAAGGCTGTTGCTCATAGTGTGACGCACTTCACTCCTGTTTACAATGTATTCTAGACTATCCGATGCGTTAGAATCGGGCCACCATCTAGGGTTCTTATAATCACATAATAATATCTCAGACTTCACACACTACACAAATGCCTCAGATACACACAATGCCATGAAGATCTCAGAGCTGCAGCTAAGAGCAAGAGCACACACCCCTTCCTCCTTCTTTATGCTCTGCAATGAGTTACACAGCATAAAACCCAGGACGGCAGGACGGTGAAATGATTCATGAACATACATTCCTTGGAGAGTGGGCAGCCGAGAGTACACTGTTATTGACAGGTGGAATAAATCTTTTATTTTGAAGTTTACAGAGGATAGGATGGAAATATAAATAAAAGAAATACATCAATAGAGAGAGCTTAGAGAAAGGAATTAGAAAATAATAGGAGTTACATATGGATTTTTGACCTGACAGATTCCCATTAAGGCACATGTTTAAGTTTTAAAACATACACAACATACTAATATTACTTGTACTTTGGTGCTAAATTAGATTTTTTGCCGAGATACTCTAGCTAGCATTCATGGTAGATTCAATATTTTTCCAGAGTTGGCTAAAAATTTTCCAAAATTATAAACTCATGGTTTAAATGTATGGTAGACAAAAAATGTCATTAGCAATGGATGTGGTACTATAAAAAGTCACATCATTTAGTAAAAAGTGTGTGAACTTCTAGAAATAGCAGAACCATTGTCACTAGTCGTCCCATCAGTCCTGTTTCTGGCAAGCTCAAATGTGAGAAGCAAGTGTAATGTGTAAAAGACTATGATACCTCACTTATGTGGGTCAGAACAGCAGGTGACTGTGACACCACTAGCTTTATTTGCTCTCTTACCACCGTAACACTTAAAGGGATCCTGTCACCCCCAAAACACCTCAAAAGCTATTAAAAGCTGTCCCTAGAGCATAGTAACACTTACCCTACACTACTTTTAGCTCCTAAATGCAGCAAGTGAAATTGAAGATAAATGTTATTACAGTACCTCATTAGGGATGATAATGAGTGACTATGGTATTCATAGTAACCCTGGCAGGCTGTCCCTCTTCATGATATCACGCCTCAATAGGCGTGATCTTCAAATCACATTAAAATGCGCGCCTCCCCTCTCTCCTATGGCAGCCGGACCGCTGCATTGTGCGGCTGGGTGACGCGAATCGCGTCATTTCCGGCGCCGGGTGACGTAAGTACACCCGTGCCGCTGTTAGCTTCAAGACCCGCACTGCGCATGCGCATGCGCAGTGCGCGTTTTGAAGCTAACAGAGAGGCGCGGGTGTACATACCGTTACCCGGCGCCGGAAATTACGTGATTCACGTCACCCAGCCCCACTACAGGCCGGCCGACACAGCACAGAGCGGGGAGGCGTGCATTTTAATCTGATTTGAAGATCACGCCTATAGAGGCGTGATATCATGAAGTGGGAGAGCCTGCCAGGGTGACTATGAATACCATAGTCACTCATTATCATCCCTAATGAGGTACTGTAATAACATTTATCTTCAATTTCACTTGCTGCATTTAGGAGCTAAAAGGAGTGTAGGGTAAGTGTTACTATGCTCTAGGGACAGCTTTTAATAGCTTTTGAGGTATTTTGGGGGTGACAGGATCCCTTTAATGTATACAGTGTAATTTAAATTCCATCAATGACACCTGTTTCTATTTGCCTCTTAGCTCCCTCATCCACAGCATTTAGAAGAATAAAAGAAGATACTTTATCAAAACATCTTCTACTTTAATTATTGGAAAATGCATGGTCAGTCTTTGTAGTTGAATAATATAGGGTCATTGTAAATGAAGAAGATATCTCAAAAGCCTAGTTGTGTTCCTCGTAGTCAAACTTTTGTAGTACCACTCCGAGCCAGGGCAAAACTTTTACTGTTAATAAACTCCAGTTTATTTCCCCTTGCAAATAGTGAAAAATCATTCAGACTGTGCAATAAATAACTCCCCCCTTCCTTTGTAATTAAATCTGACAATGGATGGGTATTAAAATCTTTTGCGGAAGTACAATCTATTTTGTAACTCTACAGAAAACATTGAGGAAATTCATCTAACTTGAAAGAGTGAAGCAGTTGCTAATGGCAATCAGATTATAAATGATGTCAAATAAAAGAAAACCTGCTTCAGGACAGAAACAATGTAAGTTTTAGTCACTTTTCCTTTTTCTTGAACACAGAAAAAATGTCTCAACAAAACATAGGAACTAGCATGACAAGAAAATTGCAGCACAATGCTTTTATGTTGTTTATGAAAATTATTATGGGGTAAACTAAATGCATGTATTACTTAAGTTTGGTAAACCACTTCACACCATGAGATGTGGTGACAGCACAGTAAAAATCTCAATATTGTGTAAACTATGCTTATTTTTTTTACTTTTCTTTTTTGTATACAAAAATCTTTAAGTAGCAAAAAGTCTTCATTTTAAATATTTGACTTTGGATTAAATGGGCAAAAGATGATTTAAAGTAACCTGAAATGGTCAGTGCTAAGATCATAAAGATTCCATCCTTCCAGCTTGTTATAGTTTAAAACTGAATCTTCTAATATATAATTGCCCTATAATGTCTGCACATCCGGTTCATCCAGATGTGTCCGAATCCCACAATGCACCGCGCCAGAAGTAGCCCGACTGCCAGGATGGAACACCCAAATGATGGGTATTTCAATATGGCGGCAGATGTGCAGAAATTATAGGGCAATAGACTAGTGGTGCTGCCGCCTGCTCTCTCCACTGCCCAGTCTCCCTCCTCGCCGCTCTGACCCCGCCGCAACATTCTCCCCTGCTGTGACCCCTTCCTCTGCCGCTCCGCTCCTGCCTCACTCTAAACCCCCCTGCCGCTCCGTTCCTAGCCTGCTCTGAACCCCCAGCGCTCCGTTCCTACCCCGCCCCCCACTGCTCAGTTCCTACACCGGCCCTGCATTACCGCTGCGGCCTGAAAGCTGAGGATCTCTGTGGAGCAGGTCATGTGATGGACTGTGTGATGCTGGAGGTCCCATGAGTCCACCCTGTGGACCTGCTCCATGGAGATCCTCTGCGTTCAGATCACAGCAGTAACATGGGGCCAGGGTAGTAACTGAGTGGCAGGTGAGGGGTAGTAATGAAGCGGTGGGGGGTGAGAGTGGGGTAGGAATGGAGTGGGAGGGGTCTGAGCAGGGTAGGAACAGAGGGTAGACAAAGCAGGGTAGAAATGGAGACACGGGGGGTCAGAGCAGGGTATGAAGGGAGCGGGGAGGGAGTCAGAGTGGGATAGGAATGGAGGGGGGTGTCAGAGCGCGGTACAAACTGCAGTGGGGGGGTCAGAGCAGGATAGGAAAGGAGCGGTGGGGGTTCAGAGTGGGATAAAAATGGAGAAGTGGGGGGGTTAGAGGGGGTAGAAATGGAGCAGCACGAGGGGTCAGAGCGGAAAGGAGTGACAGGGGGGTCAAATCAGGGTAGGAACAGAGCGGCAGGAAGTTTCAGAGCGGGGTGGGAACAGAAGAGGGGTCAGAGCAGGGTAGAAACAGAGTGGGGGGGGTCAGAGCGGGGTAGGATCGGAGCGGCAGGGGGGTCAGAGTAGGGTGGGAATGGAGGGGGGTCAGAGCAAGGTAGAAATAGAGCAACAGGGTGTCAGAGCAGGGTAGGAACAGAATGGGGGTCAGAGCAGGGTAGGAACAGAGTGGGGGGGTCAGAGTGGAGTAGGAATGGAGGAGGGGGACAGAGGCACAAACAAGGGGAAAAGAGACAGTGCACACGAGGGGGAAAGAGACAGTGCACAAAGGTGGAAGGAGAGCACACAAGGGGGAAAAGAAACTGAGACCGCACACAGAAGGGGAGAAAGAGACTGAGACAGCACCAACAAGGGGGAAAGAGACAGCACACACAAGGGGGAAGAAAGACTGAGACAGCACACAGAAGGGGAAACGAGACTGAGACAGCACACATAGGGTGAGAGAGACTGCCCACAAGGAGGAAAGGAGAACACAAGGGGGCACAGAGACAGCGTACAAGGCGGAAAAGACACAGCACACAAGGGCCTCCATTGTGAAGCCCCCGCCCTCCCTATGAGATATCATCAGGCCCACATCTAGTACTGTTATATATATTGAGAGGAAACAGCGATAAGAAAACACAATGCTACTTTGTCTCCAGAATGTTGCATACAGCTTTATCAAAGACAGCAAGGTTGACTATAAAAGGCTAATAAAATTAGTCATAATTCTCATCGAAACCGCAAGTTAAAGGAAGCCGTTCAGCTGAAAAAAATGCTATTAACTTGCAGATTTGGGGTTAATCTGCAGGTTAATAGCATTCTGAACCTGCCCACACCTGCATATAAAACTCTGCTGATAGAAGGTAATAAACATTATTCCTCTTGGGAGTGTATTGGTTTCAGTTATGGGGTAGCACCAGAGTGGGTTCAGTCACTGCTCAGTGTAGGGAGAGGAATGGATGTAACTGTGCCCCCTGCACTGACAGACAGCCTCTTCTAATGCAGAGTGACTGACAGTACATGCAGGTGTGTTTACAGCCACTGCTCTCCATACACAGGGTCAAGACAGAACCCACGCTGACACCACCTCCTTGACTGAAACCAAAACACTGCTGGAAGAATCAAACTTAATTTCCTCTCACAGCAAGGTTCATTGAGCAGATACTGGGCAAGTTTAGCCTACTATTAACCTGCAGATTCAATATCTGTAGGTTATTAGTATTTTTCACACGACAAGTTCACTTTTATAATAAATGTACTAGAGATACATGAGGTTTCAAGCATATATACACAAAGCATCACTGGATCATTAAAAGCTTAGACCAAATCTACACATATAAAGCATAAAGCAGTTTACTACTTTTTTTTACCTTTGATTTAAATGTAGCAAAAATGTTTGTGCAACTCATATCTGTGTAAGAATTTAGCGACTCTAGACATTTTTAGACAAGTTCCTGTCTGTTCTACCAACTTTATATACAACAAATTTGTTAGAAGTTAAATAACAATAATTCTATAAATTATAACAGAAATGTATCCCTGTCTTTCACTGGAGAACATTTTTTACGGTGGTGCCCGTAATTGAAAAAGGTGTGAAATGCATTGAATAGAGTATGCCTCTTAATACATTTGGGGCACCTTACTCCAGCACACACTTAATGAAGAATGGCAGATAAAATATCAGTTTTTTAATTGTGACCATAGTTTTAAGATAGCGTTTACCCAAAGAACTGTCGATTGATGAAAGTATAATAAGTAAGGGAATAAGCCGAGATGTTCTACATAACAGGTGCCAAGAGACAGTACCCAGATGGCAACTAGATTAAAGAGATCCAATGCCACGCAAGCTTTCTGAAGGGGCCAAGAATGACAGGACTACTCTCTACAACCGTTACATACTCAAATAGGGCATATGAATAGGAGTTGTCAATTGAATCGACGGATTCTTGGTTAAAATAAAGAAAATGTTATATATTTCAAAAAGTTTCCTCCAGCTATCTTGCGCATTAAAAGTCATTACTGCAGCATATTAACAAAATGATATAATGTGATAGCTAGTTTACAGTCAATAAAGCCAGATGCATAATAAGGAAAAAATAGACTGGTAAGTTGGGCAAACACAATGTATTGGCTAGTATTCTCACCAAAAATCAGATACCCATTTTTTATACCCAATTTAAAATTTGTCATCCCGATTCTTATCTGTTTCTATCATTGTTTTGTTGCTTTGTCTTTTTTTTTACAAAAATAAACCTCTCATTCATCTAGTGAATGAGTGCCCTAAGGCACAGACCTAGAAACATTACAGATGTTTTCCTAGTAGAAAGCTGAGATCAAATTAAAGAGTACATAAAGATAGATCTCTGTAGAGAGAAAGAAATAAATGTATGCTGGAGGCATTAGCAGGGAGAGCCCAGGGCTTTAATTCTAGTAATTCCATCTGAAATGATTCAATCATTGCCTTGGTTGTCCAGCAATGTATAATAAACCCGTTCCTGGTTTTCTGTCGGCAAATGTTGATTACTAGACTATAAATGCGTATACGTTTATATTAGGGCAATACTTTTGAGCCACATGGAGGAAAATAAACATACAGTATAATCCAAGTGTATTTAAGGCAACCTTTGTCCTACAAAAAATTGTAATTTAAATTTAAATGTAAAACTTGCCAAACTAAATTTAGAATGATAGTCATGTTTTGGTAATATTGATGTCTTTATGCAACAGCCATGTTCGCAACAGTTATATGCACGTTTTAGCTATTTTCGACCCGCTTTTGGATTAGCTTCACCAAAAGTGATGGTAAAACTAACTTTGCTAGCTTAAATATGCTAATGGAATTACATATTACGGTAGTAACTACAACAATAATTTAAAAGTGTCAGACAAAGTTTTCCAATATATTGGGGAGTAGATAATCAAAGTTATCATTTCTCAAGATATGTTGCATGAAACAATTGGCTGTAATACATTCTACATATGTTATATTATTTTAACCACATAGAGGATCGAGTACCATGCAAATAAAATCAAGTTTTATTGCCAAGAAACTTAGAGGACCTGTCACCAAACCAGGCATGGTGATCTAATTACAGCACTGGATGCAGCATGTCTGCTGCATCCAGGCAAGGGGTCCCTCAGCCATTGAGCCCACTGTACCCCGAGTAAATACACTTAGAAAACTTACATCCTGCTGCCTGAAAGGAGGTGGCTGGAGGTTGGAGCTGAAGGGCAGATTCACACCCCCTGCATGTTTAATCTGCCCACCGCTGCCTCCCTGATGCCAATCATTGTCTCCCTCATCTGCAGTATAACACAGAGTTTATTTTAAAAATGGCCGCAGACGATGGAGACAATGATTGGCATCAGAGAGGCAGCGGAGGGCAGATTAAGCATGCAGGGGGTGTGAATCTGCCCTCCGGCTCCGGCCTCTAGCCACCTCCTTTATGGCTGCAGGATGCCTGGTTTGGTGACAGGTCCTCTTTAAAAATGCAAGATGGTGAAAGAGTATAGGGAAATATTATCCAAAATTGGGAGGCTTAATCCCACACATTACAAGTGTATTTTACAACAAATATAAAGAATGGGTGAAACCCTTGCAAGGGTCCAAAAATACAATGTATATAACAGTCACATCAATGCTAGGGTGATAATTAGTGCACAAAGATATTCTACAAAACAGGATATATATCCATATAAAATGAATAGACTCCTAGACTAGAGACCCAGTGCAGTGTATGGACTTCTCACTGATGTTCTAAAACAGTTACAATGTTTGCGGTCACAAAAAAGCAAGTGCATAGTAAACCTGTACAGTGCTGTGCAAATTAATTGGGACAAAGCATTTTTTTAAGTAAAATCATAAGTGTGTGAGTGTACAACCTTGAGTAACAAAATGTGGCTTTACTGGTTTTAGTCAGAAAATAACAGTTAGCTGCCCCCTCAGCTTCAGTTGAGAGCTTGTTTCTGTGAGGAGTGGTTTAGTGTACCTTTTCTCCCAGTGTGATTCGTGCCTGTAAAAATTGATGTTACTCCACGGAAGAGATCTAGAATTATTACTCTTAATGAACATACAAGTCTGACTGTAAGAGAAATCGCTTCTACCGTTGGTATTGGAAAATCTACTGTTTCAAAATAATTCGTAAACACAATCAAACTGGATCATTTTCTCCAAAATGAAAAGGGAAATGTGGAAGAAAAAGGAAAACGACACCAAGAACTGATAAAACACTTATCAGAAATAGTAAAATTAATGCAAGAAAAACTTGCTTTGTCCCAATTAATTTGTACACCTCTATATATGGTATAATCACCATTATGCAAAAAGACCTGTTGCAAACATTGTACCGATGGGTGCTGGGTTAGACAAACATTCTAGTAATGGAAGAGTTAGGGGGAACCTTTACTTCTCCTGAAGAAACCTGTATTTATACAGGTAAAATGTACGTCTGGCAGTTCCGTGTCCTTTCCTTTCCTCATCTTTATGGTTGGTTTACAATAATTTCTTAACTCTTCTATTACTGGTATATTTGTCTAACCCAGCATTCTGTACAATATTTGCAGCAGGTCGGTTTACATAATGGTGATTAAGCCATATACAGGTTTACTATGCAGGAAAATACAATTCACAATCTGTCACAAACTTTCCATATTAGCATTTTTGCTCTATCTGTAGACTGTTCAGAGCCCCAATATATCCTCTATCACCATTATCAGCAGGAATGCATAATGTGTATCAGGGAACATTCATCTTCACTTACCCATACAAGGGAGAGCCTATGTGCTGCCATCTGTCCCACCCTGGGTGGGTGGGTCCAGGACAGGTGGCAGCACATAGGCTCTCCCTTGTATGGGTAAGTGAAGCTGAATCTCCCCTGAAACACATTATGCATTCCTGCTGATAATGGTGATAGGAGATATATTGGGGCTCTGAACAGTCTACAGATAGAGCAAAAATGCTAATATGGCAGGTGAGTTCAGGACAGGTGGCAGCACATAGGCTCTCCCTTGTATGGGTAAGTGAAGCTGAATCTTCCCTGATACACATTATGCATTCCTGCTGATAATGGTGATAGGGGATATATTGGGGCTCTGAACAGTCAGCAAAAATGCCAATATGGAAAGTTTGTGACAGATATTGGTAGTTTTTCTCCAGCCTGTCACAGTTACAATATACAACATAGTGGACAGAATTGACCATCTCTGATAAAATAACCCTTTCACCGTATAAATCAATATATGGTGGTTCTAGTGTGTAATTAGGTGGGAGGGGGTTCCCTATAACTTCATAACAATGGTTTACATAGGACTGAGGTTCTTATAGGTTATATTGACCGACCCTTTTAATTAAATGATTTTTGAGCCATGTAAACCCACCATTCTGAGACTGCTCTACTGTGGTTCTCATCCTTGTCCTTTTCAGAACTATTTTGTATGTTCAATTATCTTTTTAAATATCACTGTCATGTTTAAAAATTGAAATAAAAATTGTGCAAGTTGGAACAGAACTCTAATTTGATTTTGTCACAAAAATGCCAGGTTTACTATGCACTTGCATTTTGTGACTGCAAACATTGTAACTGTTTTAGAACATTAGTGAGAAGTCTATACACTTCACTAGGTCTATACATTGTATACAGATAGATATCGTGTTTTATAGAACATCCTTGTATACTAATTATCACCCTAGCATTGATGTGACTAATTGATGTTATAAACAATTGTGGCCAATAGTATTGACACCCCTGCAATTCTGTCAGATAATACTCAGTTTCTTCCTGAAAATGATTGCATTCACAAATTCTTTGGTATTATTATCTGCATTTAGTTTGTCGTCAGTGAAAAACACAAAAAGAATTGTCCTAAAGCCAAATTGGATCTAATTCCACACCAAACATAAAAAAGGGGGTGGACAAAAGTATTGGCCCTGTTAGAAAAATCATGTGATGTTTCTCTAATTTGTGTAATTAACAGCATCTGTAACTTAACTGTGTTGCTCCTAACAGGTGTTGGCAATAACTAAATCACACTTGCAGCCAGTTGACATGGATTAAAGTTGACTCAACCTCTGTCCTGTGTCTTTGTGTGTACCACATTGAGCATGGAGAAAAGAAATAAGACCAAAGAACTGTCTGAGGACTTGAGAAACCAAATTGTGAGGAAGCATGAGCAATCTCAAGGCTACAAGTCCATCTACAAAGACCTGAATGTTCCTGTGTCTACCATGCGCAGTGTCATCAAGAAGTTTAAAGCCCATGGCACTGTGGCTAACCTCCTTAGATGTGGACGAAAAAGAAAAATTGACGAAAGATTTCAACACAAGATTGTGCGGATGGTGGAAAAAGAAACTCAACTAACATCCAAACAAGTTCAAGCTGCCCTGCAGTCCGAGGGTACAACAGTGTCAACACGTACTATCCGTCGGCGTCTGAATGAAAAGGGACTGTGTGGTAGGATACCCAGGAAGACCCCACTTCTTACCCTGAGACATAAAAAAGCAAGGCTGGAGTTTGCCAAAACTTACCTGAGAAAGCCTAAAACATTTTGGAAGAATGTTCTCTGGTCAGATGAGACAAAAGTAGAGCTTTGTGGGCAAAGGCATCAACATAGAGTTTACAGGAGAAAAAAGAGGCATTGAAAGAAAAGAACACGGTCCCTACTGTCCAACATAGCGGAGGTTCCCTGATGTTTTGGGGTTGCTTTGCTGCCTCTGGCACTGGACTGCTTAACTGTGTGCATGGCATTATGAAGTCTGCAGACTACCAACAAATTTTGCAGCATAATGTAGGGCCCAGTGTGAGAAAGCTGGGTCTCCCTCAGAGGTCATGGGTCTTCCAGCAGGACAATGACCCAAAACACACTTCAAAAAGCACTAGAAAATGGTTTGAGAGAAAGCACTGGAGACTTCTAAGGTGGCCAGCAATGAGTCCAGACCTGAATCCCATAGGACACCTGTGGAGAGATCTAAAAATGGCATTTTGGAGAAGGCACTCTTCAAATATCAGGGACCTGGAGCAGTTTGCCAAAGAAGCATGGTCTAAAATTCCAGCAGAGCATTGTAAGAAACTCATTGATGGTTACTGGAAGTGGTTGATCGCAGTTATTTTGGCTAAAGGTTGTGCAACCAAGTATTAGGCTGAGGGTGCCAATACTTTTGTCTGGCCCATTTTTGGAGTTTTGTGTGAAATGATCAGGGGCGGACCCAGACTGTTGTGGGCCCCGGTGCATGAAATTATTTGGGCCCCCCCTCACCCCTCATAGTGGCAACAAAGTAATGTAAACATATAGATTGTAATATTTATTTACAACGCAACTATCAAATCTATAATCCATAGTGTACATTTTGTATAGAATGCGCACCGCTGTCAGAGGAGCAGGTGGCTTCATTGATAAAAATGTACAGAGCCGAAAGAAGCCGGCTTACTGTACATCACTTATTAACACATAACATGCTGTCCTGAGTGGCCAGCATGTCTCTGGGGGGGTGGGCACCCCCTAGAGACATGTTGCCCACAATTATTATTAATATTTAATCATTTTTGACAGATTAAACACTTTGCGTAGCCGGGATAAGCAAAGTATATGGTAACCGGATTGCTCAGGATTACACATCCTGAGCAATGCGGTTACTGTGTTGCGGATGTTAGAACTGCTCCGAAAACTGCATCCTGCATGATTTTTCACGCAGGCTGCAGAGCCGGATGCGGTAACCAGATTGCATGTAATGCAATCCGGTTTTAATAAAGGGCTCCTATGAGGAACGTTTCCTGATGCGGTTTTGAGTTTTTTATATAATGACGGTTTGTATTCTACTTGTGATTTGTGTATTCACTACAAAGTGAACAGTAAAAAAAAAAAGTATCATTCACTAAAGGTCACGTCACACACTTCAATATCATTAACGGAATCTCCCGTGAACTAGATCGTTCGGTCAGTGTTTTGAGATCGTTGGTGAGATGTCACATGTCTAGATATCATGAACGAGGCGTCAACAATGCGGCGAGCAGCTATCCTTCACACAACGCAGGATCGATACTTGTTCATTGTTGTGAATAGGCGAAGGCGTTCACAAAATCGTTATCGCAGTGTCACACACAACGATGCAGCAGGTTGAACGCTGGTTAACTCAACAACGCACAACGGATTTGAGGTCAGGATCTCAAATCTGTGATTAGCGATCAAACGATTTTTCGAGAAAAGATTGTACGGTTACACACAACAACGTACAAACAATATTGTTTCAACGATTGAAAACATTGACGTTTTAGCGATATCATTAACGATATTGAAACATGTGACGTGGCCTTAAGTGTGGTGGTTTGCACATATTTGCAAGCAGTTTTATTAAATGAAAAATGAGCCAATGATTGTTCAATATAAATAGTACTAAATATAATAAAATAATCTACGCCAAATAAAGAAATATTAAAATGTACCTGGTAACTTAGTCCATAAAGGAGTTTTTACCTCATTAATAATGGTTAGGAAGAGAGAAGAGTGTTACCACAAATGTTTGGGGAATACCGGATCTGGATGAGCTTTAAAAAAGTCCATGTTTGGAACGGGACTTGACTCGAACTTAAGGCCGAACCAAAAACCCCATATAAGTCTAATGGAACCTGAACTTTAGTGCAATATAATGGTGGTAGTAAGAGCTAAATAGTAAATAGTTAAAATACATAGACACAGAGAACATTTTTTTATTTTATCAATTTATTGACCCTAAACATACCCTTACAGCTTCAATGATAATCCACATGTTTCTCAATGCTCCCAAGCTTTACTACATTCAGAGCTAATGCTGAGCAATAACATTAAAGTAACCACTCAGCACAATCTCCAGCGCACACTGACAATAAGGGCTGCAGCTGCAAGAGCGTTGATGCCAGTAACATCACAACTGGGGTACATGGTACCCTAACTGGGACCTCCGGTGAACTCACTGAGGTCATCGCAGTCACAGCTGTCGCTTTCAGTGTTGTCAGAGTGTGCTGGAGTTCGGGCTAACCGATCACTTTAATGTAACTGCTCAGCAGAGCTGGATAGGTTCATAGGACCTTGTTGTGGATTACCGTTAGAGCTGGAAGGGGATGTTGGTGGTTAATCAATGTGTAAAAGAGGGTTTCTGTGTTTTTCATTTCAAATAATGGATTTTTCTTTGTGCCCGTGTTTGCAAACTATTTACTTATAGGATTGGTAATGTGGGGGCCTCATAGAGACCTGTACATCCTCAATCCATGGATTCATGTCAGCTGTCAACTCACAGCTGACATTAACCTCTTATTTTTATCTAATTGATGCATGATTTTTGGGGCAGGCTGCTATTTTTAGCCCGGGGGGTTGAAAATAACCATTGGCCTCCCCAGGCTGAAAATACCAACCCCCAGCCATGTGCTTAATCTTGGCTGAGCATAAAATTTGGGGAGCCCCACACCAATTTTTAAAATGATTTATTTAAATAAATAAAAAGAAATGTGTGGGTTCCCCTGTATTTTGATACTAAGTCAAGATAACTCACACAGCTAGGGGATGAAGCTTGCAGCTGTGTGCTTTGTCTGTGATGTGTATAAAAATAAGGGGGACACCATGCCATCATTTCAATTACTTATTTTTACACTACACCTCATCACCCACATAGCTAGTGTGTGGGCAACCAATCACAGAAGCCAGCACTGAGGATGGGGGCACAGTCAATCTGCAACCAGTCACAGATGCTATCACAAAGGGTGGGTGGCGGAACAAGTAAATCTGCATGAGGCTTAATGAGCAGACATGGCAGCAGTATGACCGTATTGCACAGACTGGTACAGTAAGTATTTTAGGCTAGGGTCACACTTAAAACATGAATTGCGTTCACCGCATCCAGATCCGGATGCGGTGAACGCAATTGTCATCATACCTTCAGCAATCTGGGAACTGGACTGCTTAAGCCACAATCCGGTAACCGGATTGCTCAGGATTACACAATCGTGTCATACCGGTAGCCCCGCTCCTGTCATGACGCGGCCAGGCTCTCAGCACTGAAACAAGCCCAGAGGGGGCGTGCATAATTACTAAGCGGGCGGAGCGAGCAGCAGACAGCCCCACCTTTGTACATTTGTACAGTAACAGAGAACTCACAGATGAGGAGGAGGTGATTATAACCAGTATTCTATACTTTACACAATTGTTAGGCTCTGCTAAAGGGATGGCTATAAATCATAAGAGGGAGTGCAGGGACAGGTATATAGATACGGGGGGGGCAGTTTGTGGGGTTATGCGCGCCGCTCTGAGGAGCCCAGCGCTTTTGCACAGAACAGATTATAGCTGGAAATGCCCACCTGAGTGGGTGTAAGGTCTCTATGGGGACTTGGCCCCCCTTAGAGACATTAATCAAACATTTATTTATTCATTTTTTACTTTTAAAGAACACAGAGCACTTTGCTTATCTCGGCGGCAGCCGGGATAAGCAA
The DNA here is from genome assembly GCA_033576535.1 of Allobates femoralis. Classification (NCBI taxonomy): domain Eukaryota; kingdom Metazoa; phylum Chordata; class Amphibia; order Anura; family Aromobatidae; genus Allobates; species Allobates femoralis. Next base: position 166,484,619 of record JARQOC010000001.1, on the reverse strand, counting down.
AGTATATGCGGGAATCGGATTGCTCAGGATTACACATCCTGAGCAATTCGGTTCCCGCATTGCGGATGCTAAAACCACTCCGAAAACTGCAGCCTGCATGATTTTTCATGCATGCTGCAGAGCCGAGACGGAAACCGGATTGCTTGTGAAGCAATCTGGTTTTTAGCACTGGCTCCTATGGTGAGCATTTATTGATCCGGTTTTGAGCTTTTTGAAAGCTCAAAACTAGATCAGGTTTTAAAAAAAAAAAAAACGTAGATGTGACCCTAGCCTTACTCCTGCTTTTAATCCCCATTTGTCTTAATTTTGTAGACAGCTCAATCTGATCAGTCACACAGACTTTTCAGGGAAGCCCGTGTTCTGAGTCCATGGATGGTGTTCGGTACAGATCCCAAACTTTACAGTTCGGGTTCGCCCATCACTGCTTAAAATGAAAACATTGAAAGAAAAAGCAACTTTGTAATTTCCATCTGACTAAAAAAAAGTTCTCTCATTTTTCAGAGCTGCTGAATTAATAATTTCATTGTTTAATGCTTTTTGCCAAGATTTCATACTACTTCTACTGTCTAGCAGTGTATTTGAGCATGTGCAGTGTCTACAGGCTCTTGTCAATATTGCCCTATAAGCTATGATTTAGAGTGGACAGGTCACTATAATACAGACTCTGGTCAGTATTGCAACATTGATGAGTACACAGTTTAAGGCAAACCCACAACTAGGCCACTGGTTCATATTCTCCATCATCACCCTACGAGCATGCTCTCACTGGCATATAAAATTGTAATACCCCCACTGGCAGCAGCTCCCCTGACCTGAGCCTGACAGCTTCAAGTATTTCAATTCTGCTATCACACTCGGGTCATGGGAGCCATGGCCACTCTGGATATTTTCATGTTATCCTCGAGAGACTTATATGTTGGCTACATGTCAGTAAGCTGTGCATTTCTGAAGATTAAACCTGCAGACAACCCTTTAATATAGTTTACTACTTACTGAGGCATCAATGCCAACTTGCTGCCTTTTTTAAAGTTGCCAATTATGCCCTTTATTTTCTCACGTGGCACAGAAGACTTTGTTACAGCCAATGAACTGTTCATTTGACTTAATATTTAGGTGTTTTAGATCATTGCCATGCTTTGCTTCCATATTGGCAGATATAAATCTTCCTCCATTATGAGGAAGTATATGATTTGTCTGATCAATCATATTTTTATAAAAAGACTACCGGTATACATATTTAAAATATTTAATATATTTTTTTATCATACACTATGATTACAACAAGTTCCTTTGCCTTAACACTCAAAATTGAACTTAAGGTATTACCTTTTTCTGAAACTTTAAAATGAACACACTGATCTGCCTTTGTTTTCTCTGTCCAAGTAAATAATCTTCTTACAAGTGATATAGTAACAGGCTGCACCAACAAGGACGTTACATTTGGTTTAATTTCCCAGGAGTTTTCATCTAAATAGGAGAAATGCACATAGAAAAAAATTAAATTGTTTTAAATTCCCATAAGGAAGAAAAACCACCTGTCTTCATGAGGAAATTGTTTTTTAAAATAATAGGTAACCCCTTCCCTGCCAAAAATGTATTTGTGCTTCCCATTCTCTTATGAATATGTATATATATACTTTTTTTTAATCACATCTAATTGTGAAAATAATTAGTATCATTCCATGACCTATGATTGAAATCAACTTTACAATAAATTTTGTTTATGGGAAAACCCCGTAAAGCTTGCATTTTAACCCTTTTACAAACAATGACGGAGTTTGCACCATTCCCCTCACCCATCAGCAATCATGTGATGCTACCACACGGCACAGATGTGTTGATATGACAGAGAGGGGTCAGATAATGAATACTGTCACTGTCATGATGTACTTCTTGTGAGCATCAGCTGAGTGCACTCCTGCTTCACCGCTGAGACACAGGGGCAATCTGAAGTGGTATGTATTTGGCTACTGCCCATAGTAACAGAGACCGCTAGGGTACGAGAGAGGCTTTTAGTGTAGACATGGACCCTTCAGAATTAAGGTCACCATGCCGTTGGTTGAAGAGCAGGTATATATTGGCCAATACATGCGCTAAGAACCTTAAAAAATTTAAAATAAAAAAAAATTCCATCTTTTTTTTGAAAAAACATTTCAGTTTTTATTTTTTCTCAAAAACATCTATTAAAAACATCTAGGAACATCTGTTTTTGCATGTGATTGCCTTGACTAGTGTGCTGCTATTATTTGATATATATACATTATATATATATATGTATAAATATATATATATATATATATATATATATACACATATAGAACATCATACATTCTTTCATGATGTGGACTCAATAAAACCAGAGCTGGAACTAAGGTGATGCTCTGCAGTGGCAGAGTTCACACTGGCCTCATAATGAAAAACACAAAAAAAGCAACAAATGACTGAGCAAATACTCTAAAAATGAAAAAAAGTAAATGCTATAGTGCAAAAAACATAATCAGGGTACTTAGTGACATAGATATGATCATATAAATCTATGTCACTAACTACCCTGATTATGTTCTAATCTTTGCACTATAGCATTTATTTTGTTCATTTTTAGGTTATTTGCTCATTTGCTGTTTTTCTGTTGTTTTTCATTATGAGGCCAGTGTGAACTTACACCACTGTAGAGTTTCACTTTAGTTCCAGCCCTGGTTTTATTTATTTATGTTTTGTTGCAGTCTTGCAATCATAGGTGTGGCCTACTTCTGAGCTGGACATGATACAGTGTGTATCGTCCCATGGTATGGTGTGCTCTGTTTGGGCCCGGTTCCTGCTTCATTCTGCCCTTGTCATTCCACGTCACAGACAGGTGACAAGGTATTAGTACTACTTTAGGCAGAGACTGTCCCGATGGGGTCGCCATGTCATGGTGGGACAGCTTATTCATTTATATGATCATAGCTATGTCACTAAGTACCCTGATTATGTTCTTTGCACTATAGCATTTACTTTTTCATTTTTAGGGTGTTTACTCATTTGTTGCTTTTTTTGTGTTTTTCATTTTGAGGACTCAATAGTTGCGAAAGATGCATGGAATTTGTTCTGGATAACTACAACTGCAATCTAAGGCTGATTGTGAAGCTAAGGAACTTTGCTTTAATTCAAGATGGGTTAGTTGTTGTGATTCCATTAACTGTTAACAAATCCCTCAAGACAGATAGAAATCATCCATTTATTTTAAAGGAATTGTGCTCAATTATATTCAGACCACTGAATTTTACCTCCTTCGACTATTTTGTAACAGGGTTGGTGCCACAGGATTGGAGGATGGCTGCAAAGTTTTTGACAGTATTATTAGAGATAACTTGCAAAAATATATTGCAAAGAATAATATAAGGACTAACCACCAGCATTGTTTCATGAAATATAGGTTGCTTCTAAACTAATATGCTTAGTTTCTGTGAGGAGGTAAGTGCAAATCTGGATATTGATCATGATGTGATATTTTCTGGGTTTTGCAAAGGCATTTGATACCGTACCAAGCAACAACCTTATACAGAAGCTCCAGCAGCAGCAACTAGGGGAAACTGTATGCCGATGAGTAAAGAACATGCTAAATGACAGGAAACAAAGATTTTTTTAAATAGTACATTCTCTAAATGGGATATAGTAAGCAATGGGGTACCGCAAGGATGTGTGCTAGGACAAATTCTGTTTAATTTATTTAATGAGAGTAAATTGTCAGTCTTTGCTGATGACACCGAACTATGTAGGATATTAATAACTAACCCTGACAATATAATATTGCAAAACGGTCTTGATAAGATATTTAAATGGCCACAAACTTTGCAATTAGGATTTAATGTTAATAAATGTAGAGTAATGCTCCTAGACCAGAGTAATCCCATTGCTAAATATATATTGAATAGGAGAATTCGGGACTACAGATCAGGAGAAGTATTTTTGTATTCTGGTTACAAGTAAGCTGAGCAGCAGTACTTAATGTCAAGCAGCAGATGCAAAAGCAAACAAGATATTAGGGTGTATAAAAAGAGAGATTAAATCCCATAATCCCACTATATTCCTCTATAAATCACTTGTAATTCCACATCTAGAATGTTGTATATTCAGTTTTAGGCTCCACATTGTAACACGGATTTTCACTCTATATGGGTGGAAGAAAAGCAGCTAAATAAGATAAGGTTCTTCACAGTTAGAGTAATAGAAACCCTGGTACCATTGAAGAAGGAGCTCTTTATGCCTCTGAAACACACATCGGGAAGTTAATACCAGGCCTATGCAAGGCCTATGCAAGTTCCTGTTTGCAAGAAGTGAGAGTCAAGGAGGAGATTACTGATACTTTCTCGGAGCCTACTTCTGTGACCCAGCGCTGTCTACGCGTGGTTTAATAGCGGCACCAATGCAAAGACACCCACCTAGGTTGACTAACAACTGTGAGTCTGAAGTCAGGAGTACCACCCCAACATGGACCCTGGAATCGACCTACATCCATCCTGCCACTGCTGTGAGTGCCTGAAACTCCACTACTGCAGGAGTGAGTGAGTGGATTTCCTCCACAAATGTTGATTGCTCTCAAAGAGAGAAACAAGATAATAATCTTGTAGTTGTGATACCTTTTAATGGCTAACAAAAATAAAATAAGTGATGTTACAAGGCGAGCTTTCGAGATGTCTTAGGTCCCTTTATCAGGCATGGTATGACAACATATTGAAAGAAACTCAAAATATATGTGCACAACTAGAATGAATTTAAATTTTACTAAATAAACAAAATAGAGCCTGGAGAGATCCTTAATCAGACAGTCTTAGTGATGTCAAAGTTTTTACAACACTAATTTATATGAAAACCTGGTGTCTTAATACTTCATTGTCTTTGAACAACACTCTTCAGGAGTTATAATCAGGCATAAATCCATCACCTAGGTTTAACCCATCCTGGATCCCTAATATGCAAGGACATAAGCCCATTCAAAAGAAAAAAATCTGTACTTCATAAAGTGATGTTCAGGCTGTCCGGAATACTAGTTATAGAGACTATTCTTCTAGGAAAATTTATCAAAAATTATATTTTAACGAAATATTTTATTTTTTACAATTTTAGTGTGTTTTTTTCTTTGTATTTTAGTGATGTGTATATTTGAGACCATATAGTGAAGTATAAAGTTTAATTTTAATGACCAGAACTTAAAGTGAAGAGATAGATGACCCTGGTTGCTGCATTAAGAATGGACTAAAGAGGGGAAAGCCTAGTGAGGGAGAGGCCAATTAATAGAGAACTACAATAATCAAGGCAGCAATGGATCAGGGCCACAGTAATGGGTTTTTGATATTTCCATGGTGAGAAAGGAGCAAACTCTATAGATGTTCTTCAGGTACAAGTGACAAGATCAGGAAAGAGATTGTACATAGGAGGTGAAAGAAATATTGGTGTCAAACATAACACTCAGACAGCGAGCTTGCTTCCTAGGCAATTTCATGGGGTGCACACTGAGAGGGAGATGTCATATTTAGGGAGATTAATGGAGGGTGGGAGCAGAAGAAATTTTGTTTTGGAAAACCTGAATTTCATATAAATAGTAGATTTTGTGTTGGAAGCTTCATATTAGAGTTTCCATCTGCATATCCAAAATGCATGATTCAGGTGAACCTTCATCAAATTCATTCACTACTGAATGTCACACTGGGAGTAGGGAGGCACCCATCACAGGATGATGAGGGTGAATAGGAGTCGCTGACACTAAGGGCAAAGGGAGATGGCGACCCCTAGAAAAAGAAGTGCTGACACCTAGATCCCTTAACAACCATGCACAGTCTCCTTAACTGTTGCCAAGCAGGATATCGCTTTCCTGTCTGTCCCTCAGCAAAGTTTACACAGGGATCAGAGAGGGTGAACACACATTTACCCAGATAACAACTAAAGGAAAACACCAAGGAGACAAACGGGGAAGGGGGGGGGGAGAGGGAAGTAAACACACTCAGCTGAATAAAGAGAAAGACTGTAAACCACACTGGAAATCCACAATGCACTGCAAACTCAGGAAACAACACCACCTCCAAACAAACATGCTAACAACAGCAATGGATCATGGGAGCCAAAGGGTAGAAGTAGAGACTGCTGAAATGTTGACAGGTAGAAGACCTGCTGGGGACTAGTGACCTCCAGCTATTATCAAACGGAGAAATACCACTAAAAGGGACAGAACAACAGTTCAGGATCTTGACTGTTTGGCCATATGCTACAACCTTCTGCAAGTAGCCCCAACAGCCTCATCCATGGCTACTGATACATTCGTGACACTGAGGCAATGGAGTTACTCCAGTTTCCATTTGGTTTCTGTTCAGCAGTGTCTTTTTGAAAAGTTCAAAAAACTGTTGCTGGCCACACTTTTCTACATGCGTAAAAAGATGGACACTGCCAGGCCACCAGCCAGACAGGAGTTTAAAGTTCAAGGGAAGAGCTTGAGCTCTTGGGCTTGAGAATGTTATTAGCATATCACAATCAATGGTTTCTCAGTAGATGTGATATGCTAGGGTGTGCATACCCTAAAACAGAGAAAAATTACATAGAAAATTGGTATGCACCTCACAATGATAACGATAAGGTCTTGCCTTTTTAAAGGGGTGAAACATACTGTAAAGTAGCGGTTAGGATCGGCACGACGGAAGGCAGTGACCCAGGCAACTGTTCACACAACACACAGTTTAATGGTACAGTTCAGGTATATTACAGCCCTGCAGGTTCTGGGGTGCAGCCGGTACAACTCTGTACATCCAACACACACAGTACCTCTGTCCCTAGGACAGGCTCTGTCCTGGCCGGGTCCACTAGTGAGGGCCAGGTCCTCACTGCTAGGCTGTGTTATCACCACACAACCACTCTCTCTCTGCACCGTCCGCTCACTAGTCTCATGAACGTCCTCTCTGAGAGAGCTCCCAGGCTGTGTTAGCTTCACACAGCAGTTCCTCCTGTTCTCTCTCACTCCTCAGCCCAGGGCAGCTCATATCATCTCCTATCCCATCACAGGTGGGCGTGAGTGCTTTCAATCAGCACTCAGCTCAGATATCACTACTTTTAACCCTGTGAATGCTGCCACAGAGCAAAAGATACAATCCCCCATGTGCTGTACACCGGTCAGGGGACACATCGGGGTTGCATCACCACATACCTCCCCCCTCTGTTCAAGTCCGTGGGGCGGAACACAAGCCCTTGATCCGGGGTCTCGAGACAGGGCCTCCCCGTCCTCAGGGCCCACCGGTCGAGGGGACCATCGACCAGGGCCGTCCGCGTCTGACAGGCGGTCCCGTACCGGCACCAACTGTTTCCTTGTGTACCAAGACCAATCAGACCCAGTCACTCTATGTCTCAGAGGCATATCTGTGGGAGGTCTCCCCCTCCCCCAACGGCCAATGTGGTAGCGCGGTTCACCTATCCCTTTGGCTATGTGGAGTCCTGATGCTATGTCGTCTGCTACACGATTGGGCAGGTCATCTGAGTCCCCTAGCCCTAAGTCCACAGTGGAGTCACTGTCTGTACCGTGAGTACATCTACTGGTCTTGGGACGTTGTGGTTGGCGCTTCTGCACCTGTATGCGGGGGTTGTACACTCTGAAACCTCCTGCCTTTACCTCTAGGGAACACCTATTGGGATTACATTCTTTCCCTATAGTGGTGACCCCTATGGCAGGTGTCCCAGAGTCGGGATCTTTGGGCTCAGGGCCTGGACCATTCACTACCTGATGATTAGTTTGCCTCTCCCACAGAGTCCAGAACAGAGGAAAATCCCTCCCCAAAATCATATCGAAAGGCAGTGTCTTCAACCACCCCCACTTCATGTCGAACCCGTCCGGACAGGGTAGTTATAGTGACCCTCCTTGTCGGATACCTACGGTGGTCCCCATGGACCCCAAGCATTCGCTCCGTACGGCCGGTGGCTTGGGATCCAGAGGCCAAGGAGGCACATACAAGGGTCACACCACTCTCGGTGTCCAACAGGGCCATAGCCTCATATCCATTGAGCCGAACCTGGCACAAAGCACACCTTTTACCCCCAGTCCCATAGCATCCTGCCCTGGCAGATTGGGCGAACATGGACATCTGGCAGGTATACCCACAGTCCATGGACTCCGTGTTGAGGGGACACTGCGCCATTGCATGTCCTGACTCCTGGCATCGCCAACACCTTATGGCAGGGAAAAAATTATTTACAGTGCCCCGCTTAGGAGACCCGGGTTTCCGTCTCACTTCTGGGCGGTGCACATTCTCTGCCTGTGGTGGGGTTGAACCCAGCATAGGCCCGGGTTGGGGGTCCCTAACTGCCGGTTTGGTGGATGTGGTCCGCCGTGCTGCACGCAGTGTCCCAGAGTACCGAATCAAGTCTTGTGTAGCCACATGCCGCTCCACCACACTCACTAACTGATCTAGGGTACCCGGGTCACCTTGTCCCACCCACTATTGGATGGAGACAGGCAGAGTGCGCACAAACCGGTCAACAACCACCCTCTCTATCATTTGTGTGGGGCTCAGGCTTTCAGGCTGCAGCCACTTCTTTACCAGGTGCAACAAGTCATAGGCCTGAGACCGGACGGGTTTACCCTCCTCAAAGGACCACTGGCTTACCCGTTGAGCCCTTACATACGTATTAACCTCCATTCTGGCAAAGATCTCACCTTTCAGAGTCCCGTAGTCCATGGCGTCCTCTGTGCAGAGGTCCAGGTTGGCTTTTTGGGACTCTCCGGTTAAGTAAGGCGCCAACATTTCCGCCCTCTGCTCTGGCGTCAGTTTCTCCCGCTCTGCAACCCGCTCAAAAACCGCCAAAGCTTCCACATCACCCCCTGGGGTCATCTTTTGCATTGCACGCCTTACCGCCTTCCGGACGCTGCTGTCATCTCCTTGACCTGGGGATGGAGCCACTGGCTTTGCACGGATTGCCTCCGTCAGAAGATCCAACTGTCGCTGCTGATGCTCCTGTTGGCCCTGCTGATACTCCTGTTGGTGCTGCTGATGCTCCTGTTGGCGCTGCTGATGCTCCTGTTGCTACTGCATTTGCCTGATCAAGAGCTGATTCGCCTCCTGTTGTGCAACCTGCTGTTGCTGGTGCATTTGCTGCTGTTGTTGCTGTGCTTGCACCAGGTGCTTAAGCAGGTCCTCCATGCTGGCTGCTGGTTTGTGCTGTAACGTAGCAGGTTTCACCACTGACATGTGTGAACTGAGTTTGCCTTTTTTTTTTTCACCAAGTCATTGCCGTTAGCAACCAGGTTGCTATGCCCGCATTCTCCACCACATGTAAGGTAGCGGTTAGGATCGGCACAACGGAAGGCAGTGACCCAGGCAACTGTTCACACAACACACAGTTTAATGGTACAGTTCAGGTATATTACAGCCCTCCAGGTTCCGGGGCGCAGCCGATACAACTCTGTACATCCAACACACACAGTACCTCTGTCCCTAGGACAGGCTCTGTCCTGGCCGGGTCCACTAGTGAGGACCAGGTCCTCACTGCTAGGCTGTGTTATCAGCACACAACCACTCTCTCTCTCTGCACCGTCCGCTCACTAGTCTCATGAACATCCTCTCTGAGAGAGCTCCCAGGCTGTGTTAGCTTCACACAGCAGTTCCTTCTGTTCTCTCTCACTCCTCAGCCCAGGGCAGCTCATATCATCTCCTATCCCATCACAGGTGGGCGTGAGTGCTTTCAATCAGCACTCAGCTCAGATCTCACTACTGTTAACCCTGGGAATGCTGCCACAGAGCAAAAGATACAATCCCCCATGTGCTGTACGCAGGTCAGGGGACACATCGGGGTCGCATCACCACAATACCTAGATGGATAAGGTGATATTTTTATGTTTTTAATCTTTTGTGATTTTATGTTTAATGCTGGACTGTTGAGACAGATTTCATAGCAAAATTCAAAAACTCTGAAGCCTATTTAATGTTCCATTTTGCAGTGCTTTGTTACTTCTCATGCAGTGGGTAAGATAAAACGTTATTAATAGCAAGGAAACAGTGGGTGGTATCTTCAAAATGTTTCATTAGGATAATCAAATATTCCTGTCAGTAAGAATTTTTTTTAAATAATAGAACTACTCTAATAATTTCTAAAGTATATGTCATTCACTGAAGCCAATTAGGATGACCAATTGAAACTACTTTATTTATCTACTAGATAAGTCTTAATGTCGCAGCTTCATATCACTTTAGTCCTTAATTAGATAAAATTATTTCAACCTTATTTTCATTAGACAAAATGACAGTAAATATAACAAAAAGGATTGGCTTAATTAAAGTGGCTAACGTTACTGCAAGAATTAAGAAGTTTATACAGCTGAGTTATAAAAACGTACCCAGTGACACACAGACTTTAAATGAAAGAAAGAATAAAAAACAGAGCAGCACAAAAGCAAGGAAGTTGGGATGCAAGAAACTAGCAAGCAAACATGCACCAAACAAACTGTGTGCTACACAAAGGGAATATATATATATCGCTGTCTGTAAATATATATATTCTAGAATATGTATGGAGTTTAATTTGAACACTGCGTGGCATTCAAATCACGCACCAAACCGCGCGCCGTGTCTCTGATTGGTCGCCATGGCTGGCGGCGACCAATCAGAGATGTGGTGCGTGTTTGAAAACCGCGCGGCATTCAAACCGCACGTCAAACCGCGCACCGCATCTCTGATTAGTCGCCGTGGCGACCAACCAGAGATGCGGCGCGCGGATTGAATGCCTTGTTTCTGAATGGTCGTCGCCAGCCACGAAGACCAATCAGAGATGCAGCGCGAGGTTTCAATGCCGCTTCTCTGATTGGTCGCCGTGTTCAGCGCAGATCAATCAGAGGAGCAGCGCACGCCAAGGCGCCATATTTAAAATGCACTGAGCGGTGTACAGTGTATTTTAAATATGGCGCCTTGGAGCGTGCCGCTTCTCTGATCGGTCGGTGCTGAACGCGGCGACCAATGAAAGAAGCGCGCGCGGTTTGAATGCCGCTTCTCTGATTGGTCGGCGCTGAACGCAGTAACCAATCAGAGGAACGGTGCGCGCCGGGGCGCTCAGTGTATTTTAAATATGGTGCTTTGGCGCGCGCCGCTCCTCTCATTGGTCGGCGCTGAACGCGGCCACCAATGAAAGATGCAGCGCGCAGTTTGAATGCCACTCTCTGATTGGTCGCAGCATTCAGCGCCGACCAATGAGAGGAGCAGCACGCGCAAAGGCACCATATTTAAAATACACAGAGCGTTTTTAAAAATACACTGAGCGGCGCACTTAGCGCGTGGTTTGAATCCAGCGCGGGGCACTACCGCTTCGAGCAGCGGACTTCTGTGCGGCTGGTGGCTGCGGCTGAGCTTCTATTTCACAGAGGACAGCGGCTCGCCAGCCGGGAGATGACCCGCGAGCCGCGGACCTCCTCCGCGGGCCTCCACGCGCAGCTGTTTTGCATACTTGCATGTTTTCCTCATTGGTCACCGCGGCTAGCGATTTCAGCCTCAGACGGAAATGGCTCTGAACGCGGCGACCAATGAGAGAAGCGGCATTCAAACCGCACGCGGCGCCGCTGATTGGTCGCTGCTATTAACAGCGACCAATCGGCAGCGCGGAATTCATATTTCCCGCCAAGCCGTGCCTAGTTTGAATGCCATGCCGCTCATTGGTCGTCGCGGGAACTAATGAGAGACGCGGCATTCAAACCACGTGCCAAGCCGCGTTACTTTTCTGATTGGTCGCCGCGGCTGGTCATCTCCCGGCTGGCGTGCCACAGACCTCCATGCGCAGCTGTTTTGCATACTTGCATGTTTTGCTCATTGGTCGCTGTGGCTAGCGATTTGTGCCTCAGACGGAAGTGGCCACAAGACAATTATATAGTGGATTATTAATTTTATTCTTTTTTTTTACAGCCCCTGGCCCCAAACTGGCCCCAAACGTCGCTGATCTCATGACGTTGGCCATGGCAGGACTCATGTATCCCGGCGATAGCGGCACCAATGCACCGCTGTTGCTGGGTTTCAGCTTGGCACAAATTTTTGTAACCCCTCTATGTGCCCAGACATCCCCATCATACCTGAGAAATTAACTTTTATTGTCTCCCGCGCTGCATCTTACACAGTCTGTGAGCTCTGCTCTTTGGTCTGGTGTATTTGGGTCCACGCTGCCCCCTGCTTCAAAACCCGCCCCACTGTTTCAAAATTGCTGCCACTCCTGTGGACGGCTACTGATTTACAAGCATACTCACGTCTGCGGAGTAGAGTGTGTCACCATGCTCTTTTGAAAATACACAGTGCCCAAAGTCTCACAAGACTTCACAAATCTCGCGAGAAATTGGGCACAGCGGGGTGGATTTTGAAGCCAGGGGGCAGCGAGGACCCAAATACACCAGACCAAAGAGCAGACCTCCCAGATCCTTTAAGATGCAGTGCGGGAGACAATAAAAGTTATTTTCTCAGGTATGAGGGGTACATATTTTGTTTTGTTAAATATATCTTTATTAGTTTTTATAAAGTATATTAGCATAAGTAATCATGTAATGGTACAGAAGTATAAAATACAAATATGTAAAATACCAAACAAGGTTAGGATATGACTTCTTTAAACTAGGTCCCAAGAGGCCGAAGTACAAAGAATGAGTTATAGAGTAGGCCTCTTCAGCACTCAGATGCGATTTCGCCGAAGCAAACGCAATTCACGTTTGGAGGACGAGTGTGCGGGGCTAGAGAAGGGAATTGGTAAGTGTGGGGGCTAGAGAAGGGAAAAGGGAAAAACAAAACATATTATGTGTAGAACCTATCGGTCGCCTTGGCAGGGAAGGGAAGGGAAAGGAAGGAAAATAGGTGTGAAGAAGGAAGAAAAAGATTCAGAATAATAGAAGAAAAGGTGAAGATGTACAGAGAACAAGGGAGGTACGGCTCTTACTGTCATTAACATCTATAATGAGATTTTGGACTAAAACCCCCGTTACACAGCAAGAACTATGAGAACAAATCTCGGAAGTTAGGGGCATCTCTAAAGAGAATCCATTCAGACCACACCATGGTGAACTGGGGAAGGGTCTGCTCGAGCCCAGCCGACAGCTCCTCAAGACGGCAAAGAGACTCCATTTCCGTATACCATTCAAAAACTAAAGGGGGGTCTGATCTTTCCAGTGGCGAGGTATCACCGACCGGGCCGCACAAAGGCAAAATCTGAGAATATCTCTCTTCTGGGCCCTCAGCAAACCAGGGAGCAGAGAAAGCAGGGCCATCTCATAGGAGCCTTCTATTTGTTTACCAGTGACCAGGCCATAATTTCTGAACACCCCTGACCAAAATCCCCCAATCAGGGAGCAGCCCCACCAGACATGAAGCAAGGTGCCCTCCTCGAGTCCACAACGCCAGCAAAGATTGGAGGTCTCTGGGAAGCATTTATGTAGCCTGTCTGGAGTGAGGTACCAACGGAAATGCAGTTTATAACTTTTTTCTAGGGCATCACTTGAGCCGGAAGTCTTTTGGGTCATAAGAAAGTTTCTCTTCCACTCAGTGTCCGATATAACCCGCCCCAACTCCCTCTCCCAGGCCAATCGGTACCCCGGGGAGTCGGCACCCACCTCTGTGGACAGTATTTGGTGAAGAACCGAGATTCCACGGTCCGGGGCCTCCTCTCTTGCAAAAAGCTGCTCCATGGGAGTCATGTTATTATTTGGACCTCGAGGGAAAGCGGCCGATCCGAGGAAGGATCTCAGCTGAAGATATTCCCACCACTTCAGAGTCCGGTCTGAAGATAGATTTTGCAGGACAGTGAACGGTGGGAGATCTCCATCTTGGAGGACCTGGCCTATCCGGACATTGTCCCTAGCATTCCACAGCAGAAGAGTAGAGTTAGTCATTCCTGGAGGGAAGGCTGGGTTATAAAACAGTGGAGTCAGGGAGCTTGCCGACGGAACATCGGGCAGGACCTTGAGAGCTGTCCGCCACGCTTTAAGTGCCTCTTTCGTGAGAGAAGGCAAGCGTCTATTGTGATCTACAATCTGTTGGGGTATCCACTGAAGATAGTGTATAGGTACATCTAGATCCGCTTGTTCAATTTGAACCCACTGTTTGGACACAGCCCTGTATTTCCAATCCAAGAGTCTAACCAAGATCGCAGAAAGGCAATACCGACGAAGATCAGGGAGGCCGGCCCCTCCCGCTTCCCGAGGAGCGGAGAGGTTCCTGTAGCTTACTCTCGGCTTCATGCCGTTCCAGATGAACCTTGAGACCAGGGAACGGAGTGAGAGGAAGAATGAGCTGTGCGGCCAAACAGGCACTGACTGGAAAATATACAAAAATCTTGGAAGGATGTCCATTTTAACAACCCGGATCCTGCCAAGCCAGGACAATTTCAACGGGCTGTAAGACCTCAGGAGGGCCCCCACCCTATCTAGCAAGACCCGATGGTTGAGATGAAAGATCCTAGACATATCGTCAGATAGGCTCACTCCCAAGTAGGACAAATGGTCCTTTTTCCAAAGAAACAAAAAATCCCTCTGTAGGGAGTGGACCTCAGCAGGAGGTAAGGAGACGTTCAGTGCCTCGGATTTAGAATAATTGATTTTAAAATTACTGAGGTCACCAAATGTCGCAAATTCCTTCAACAAAACAGGGAAAGCCATGGACATATTTGCGACATACAAAAGAAGGTCGTCAGCGAATAAAGCTGCCTTATGATGGGTGTTCCCCACCATCAATTCCCGAATGTCCTCATTAATTCTTATGGCTGTAGCCAAGTGCTCCATAACAATGGTGTAGAGCAAGGGGGAGAGCGGGCACCCCTGCCGTGTTCCGTTCTGCACTAAGAAAGGTTCAGATAAAATCCCATTCAATCGTACTTTGGCCGTTGGGTGGGAGTACAAAGATTGGATCCCGTTCAGGAATCTGCGTCCCAGGCCTATATGCTCCAATGCCTCCCATAAAAAGCTCCAGTGGACTCTGTCAAAGGTCTTCTCTGCGTCAATGGACAGCAGACATAGAGGGGACTTCCACGTCTTAGCCCTCTCAACAAGGAGGAGGGACCTAATGATGTTGTTCCGCACCTCTCGACCCTTGACAAAGCCCACCTGGTCTAAATGAATTATGGAGGGGAGCTTCTGAGAGAGTCTGTCTGCTAAAATCTTAGCGAACAGTTTGACATCAACATTTATCAAGGATATAGGTCGGTAACTCGCTGCGTCAGTGAGATCTTTATTAGGCTTGGGAATTACACAAATGTGCGCCTTCAAAGCCTGGGGGGGGAAACTGTCCCCTCCCAACAGTGCCTTAAATGTCGGAAGCATATGAGGCAGCAAGTCACCGAGTAACGTCCTGTAAAATATGGGCGTGAAGCCGTCGGGTCCAGCGCTTTTTGCTATTGGAGTGGCTTTAACGGCCTCCGTAATCTCCTCTTCCGTAATATCTTCCTCCAGGAAGAGCACATCCTCATCCGACAGGGACGGGATCTGTGTTTTGGATATATAGGAGCGGATTTTATTTCGTAGTGCAGAAGGGTCCATGTCGGCAAACTTCCCTTTTAGATTGTATAGTTCAGAATAGAAGGCCTGAAAGACCCCTGAAATATCCTCACTGCTGTGTACCAACCCCCCCTTGGGCGATTTGATTGAAGATACAAAGGTGGGGCCCCCCCTAGGATGTAACAGCCTCGCCATGGGTCTTCCACAGGTGTTAGCCTTTTTGTAGAAAAATCCCTTCGTCCGTTCCCTGTGTCTCTGGTACTGGTCATCCAGAAAGTTTTTAAGCTCAAGCCGCTTAGTGGTCAGGTCAATCAACAATGTATGTGACAAGGAGGATTTATGTTTAACTTCCAAACGGTGAATCTGCATCAGCAAGTCACAGATCCGTTCGTTCCGGAGTTTCTTCAATCTGGCACCGTGTTTAATTAGCGTTCCTCTCAGGAAGCATTTGAGCGCCTCCCATTTAACGGGGGGAGGAGTCGGGTCCGAAACATGTGATTGGGTGAATATCGAAATATCAGACCTCAAGTCCTCCAGACAGGTCGAATCCCTCAGAAGATTCCCGTTTAGGCCCCATGACCACTGCCTCCCTGACAGGCCAGGCACCTCAAAGGAAAGGAACACAGGACTATGGTCCGACAGCAGAATATTACCGATTGTCGCTTTAGGTTTCCAGGAGAGGAGCCCGTGGCCGACAAGGAACATGTCTATTCTGCTGTAAGAACCGTGAACACCAGACATGAACGTGAAGTCCCTGCCCTTGGGGTTCAAAATCCTCCAGACATCTACCAACCTGAGCCTATGGAGAAGACCCTGGAGCGCTTTCACTCGCCTCCGTGGGACCGCTCCCCGACCAGAGGTGGAGTCAGCCAGGGAGTCAAAAACAAAATTGAAGTCCCCTCCAACCACGACCTGGCCCTCTGCAAATTCAGCAAGTTTTAATAGAAGAGACCTACACACTCTGGTCTGCTCTCTATTCGGAAGGTACCAGTTCACCAAAGTGAGCAAACTATCAGCCACCTTCAATTTAAGAAAAATAAAACGGCCTCGGGATCGACCGCCGTCTCCACCACAGTGTGGGGCAAATTTCTATGTATTGCAATAGAGACCCTCTTAGATCTAGACTCAGGGTTCGTGCAGTGAAACCATGTCCGAAAGTTCTTATCACAGAATGTCGGGATGTGATCTGTTTTGAAGTGTGTTTCTTGCAGAAACACCACCTGCACCCCCGTTTTGTGCATGTCTAAGAGGACATGAGCCCTCTTCTGGGGTGTATTGAACCCCCGAACGTTTAGGGATCCTATCTTCAGGGAACCCATCATATCAAGGTGCCAACCAGAGCCCCCCTACACCACTTCAGTAAAGAAAGAAGATGAAGAAGTAGATGGAGAGATAGAAAAAGAGAGAGGGGGTAGAAGAAAGACTAGGGGGAAAAGGGGGAAGGGGAGTGGGGTAAAATGGGTTGGGTACCCAGACGACCAATCAAACTATATACAAACAAATTTTTGTGGGGTATATTCTTAAACAGAAGCACCCCTCTCACTAGTGAGTAGTGGTGACCCCAGAGGGTGGCGCCCTTTCCGTCGAGAGAGAGGACGTCACACCAACACAATGTGGAGGACAAAGTCCTATATTTTATCTGTAATTAGGAGAAGGAGGAGCACCACAAGGTTCTATTCAAATAAAAAGGTGGGTGCTCACCATGTCATGAGAACAACACATGAAAACAGCAGAAAAAGACATGACATATAAGAAAGTATGGGAGCACACCTGTAATACTACAAAATATATACAACATTTTATTGGAACAGTGTACAGACAAGGGGAATTAAAACCATTTAAAATTGGTAATGAAACCAGACAAGGGCACCATTATATATGACAAATGTCAAATCAAACAAATTAATTGCAGCAATTTATACATCAGCATAGACAGTCAAAAATAAATGAATAAATCAGGACCCAGCGGGGCTCAAAATTTAATGTATAGGGAGCATAGGAGGTCACTCCATAGGTCAGGGGATCAAACAATCTGGAAGTGAGAGTGTATCACTCCAGTTAGCAGTATAGTCTCTCTGAGCTTTACAATGAAATACCACTATCTATGAGGATTCACAGACCTCTTACATGAATCTAACACTATATAGTCAGAGAAACAACTCAAGGTTAAAGCACCCTGTTGAATAATCACGTATATATTATAGTGAGAGTATACCCTGTTGTGGACCCCTCAGTAGGGTAAATATTAACAAATAAACAATATTACCAAAGGTTCATGGTGGTACTTACTGAATGCAAGCCCTTGTTATGGCATTCATGTGTAGCAGGAAAGCCTGCCCTGGTAGATTGATGTGCAGTGATATGCAATTTGTAATACTATGATCAGGGCTGGTGCAACAATAATATGCTGTGTGTGGGGATATTGAAGTGACAGATACCAGTGATGCCAGTTGTTAATTGCAGCCTCACAGATATATTAGACAGCTTATACTGACTGTATCAGGGACTTATTGGTCACCCATTAACAGGCGTATACACTGTAGACCCCGGTACCACCATGAACCTTTGGTAATATTGTTTATTTGTTAATATTTACCCTACTGAGGGGTCCACAACAGGGTATACTCTCACTATAATATATACGTGATTATTCAACAGGGTGCTTTAACCTTGAGTTGTTTCTCTGACTATATAGTGTTAGATTCATGTAAGAGGTCTGTGAATCCTCATAGATAGTGGTATTTCATTGTAAAGCTCAGAGAGACTATACTGCTAACTGGAGTGATACACTCTCACTTCCAGATTGTTTGATCCCCTGACCTATGGAGTGACCTCCTATGCTCCCTATACATTAAATTTTGAGCCCCGCTGGGTCCTGATTTATTCATTTATTTTTGACTGTCTATGCTGATGTATAAATTGCTGCAATTAATTTGTTTGATTTGACATTTGTCATATATAATGGTGCCCTTGTCTGGTTTCATTACCAATTTTAAATGGTTTTAATTCCCCTTGTCTGTACACTGTACCTATATTTTATCTGATGATTGACTAAGGCAGAGCAGAGTGGTCTGGGACTCGAAGAGTATTCGCTCCCCGGCCCACAGCCTGTGGAATATAATCAGAAACAAAACAGTGGTAGCAACCTGGCATGTATATTCTGCCCCATTGCGGGGCCAAATGACCGCATTTAGACACAGGTACCCAGATGACCCTCATAAAAGGAAATGATACAGTGGGCTTTCCTTTAGTATGACCCTGGGAAGAGGTTCGGGAGGGGGAAAGAAGAAAAGGGGAGTGGGGGGGAAAAAAAAAAAAAGAGGGGGGGGGGGAGGAGGAAAAAGGAAGTAGGGAGGGGGGGGGAAAGGGAGACGAAAGCGGGATGTATTGATAGAAAAGGAGGGAGAAGGATGGGAGAGGGGGAATGGGAGGGTCAAGCTATAACACAAAAGGGGGTAACCCCTTGCTGTCCATAACGTATCGCAATGAGAGTCTCATGGAAGCAGTCTGTAGTACCTGAGGGAAGAAAAAAAAAAAAAAAAGGGGGGAAAGAATGCATGGCACATGAAGAAAAGGAAAAAGGATACATCTCGTCGCCTGACATGATCAGCCAACGTCCGATCGGGTAGATTCGCTGCGTCTTCGTCTGCGAGACCGACCTCTTCCTCTATTTCTCCTCCGCGGGGTCCTCTGCGGGCGCGGGGGAGGTGGAAAGAAACCTTCTGCAGATGGACCAGGCCACTCCGGAAACACCAGGCCCGGATCAGGGATACCCAGGGATGTGAGGAACCCCTGGAGGTCTCTAGGGTGCGAGAGGGAGGTCAGCTGATTACTTCGTCGGACGTGCAGGCGGAAGGGGTATCCCCAGGAGTAGGCGAGTTGATTCTGTCTCAGAAGATCTAGAAGGGGACGCAGGGCTCTTCTTTTCTGGAGGGTCCTTCTGGATAGATCCGCCATCAGTAGAAGGGGGCAACCCTGCAGACATATCTCGTTACAATGCCGAGCCTTGTTGAGGATCTCCTCTTTGATCTGATACTTGTGAATACGGCACACCACATCTCTAGGTAGTCCACCCTCGGGTGGGGGGGGGCCCAGAGACCTGTGAGCCCTATCGAATTCAATAAAGGACTCATCCGGTTTGTTTCTGATAGAGTTAAACAAGGTCTGTAAGGTTTCTTTCAAGGCTTCTGTCGGGATGGACTCTGGGATGCCCCTTACTCTAATGTTCTGGCGGCGTTCACGATTCTCAATATCCTCTAGAGAGTCCAAAAAAGTTTCAAATCTAGCCGCCTGATTAGCCATTACGTCTTCCAGTGATTGGACCCTCCTAGAGAGACTATCAACGATGGAGTCCGATTGAGAAACTCTATGAGATATGTCTTGGACCTCCCCTCTAATAGCCGCTGTTTCAGCCTTCATTGAAGATTCTAATCTGGATACAAACTCTACCAACTCTTCTCTAGTTGGGACATTAAGCATGCGTGCTTTGAAGGAATCCCACATATCACCGTTTGGGGCTAGGACATCCTGGGTTACTGGGCGGCTAGGGCCAGTGGACTTTACTACGGCAGTACTGCTCTGCCCTCCGCTCCAAATGCTAACGTCCTCCTGAGGGATCAAGTTGGTGTTGTCTGCAGAATGCAGGCTGGTGACTGAGCTGGGGCACATTTGGGTCGGCACCCCTGATGATGGTGACCACCCCTGAGGCATAGTCCCTTTCATGTCTGATGGGGTTAGGGTCAAGTGTCCAGGTGGGTGAGGGGAAGCGCCCAGCCCCTGCAACAGGGCCTGACCCACCATTCCACCCTCCAGATAGCCTCCATATTGTGAAGGGTCAGGGTGCCCTGCAGACGGCCCCGCTGCAGCACAGTTCCCATCACCTCTGTGTGCACTTGCTTGTGCACCAGCTTCTCCTGCCTCTGCCACCTTCATACCTTGTGGAGCCGGTCTCACTCCTCCTCCTGCCGGTCTCATCGCGTCCCCACTCTCTCCTCCGGCTGGGATCAGGGAGGACTCCTTCCTCTTAAGTTGATTGAGGCCGCTCTGAATATCGCCCGCCATTTTCCCTAAGCATGGAGTGAGGGAACATTTTGGACTGTTTTTTTTTCAAAGTCGAAAAACGCAATGCGTTAACGCATGGTGCACTTAAGTGTCAATGCGTTTTTTAACAACACATGCGTTTTTGTTCAGCATCCCAAAAAACACTGCATGCAGCGTTTTTTGGGTGCTGTAAAAAAACGCATGTGTTTTTCAAAAAACGCATGCATTTTTTTTTAACATGGGGCCCTATGGGAAAAGCATGCGCTAACACATGGCACATATAGGCACCTGCGTTAACACATGCGTTAACGCATATGCGTTTTTAATGTAGAAATTACTAAGTCCAAAAACTTGCCAGAAATATCCAGGACCTCAGGGGACACTATTGGCACCCTTAATAAAACGGATCCATTTTTCTAAGGGCTTAAAAAGCGGATTTGTATGTGTGAACAAGGCCAAAAAAAAATGGTGCATATAACGTTTTTGTGTGCAGTAAAAAAACTGATCCGTTTTTTTTAACATGGGGCCCTGTTGGAAAACTGATGCGTTTTTTTTGGCGCAGTAAAAAAAGGATCCGTTTTTGCTAGCATTTTTTGTCAAAAAATGGCAAAGTCCAAAAAATGCATAGCTGCACAGGAGGCTCAAAAATAGCCAAAAAAAAACGATTTGTTATTGAAATCAGTTGAATAAACTGATTGGCATGTGTGACCCTAGCAGCATTTACTTTTCTGCAGAAATCGCTTTATACAAGCATCACAAATGCACTGTGAGAATGTGGTGCTTTGTTTTGGTTAGAATGGGGTCTATGGGGAAAACGCGGCCCAAAAACTGAAACTTAATTTAAGACATATTAAAAAACGCAAGCAATTTCTGCACCAAAAACACAGCACCCAAAAACGCACAGGTGGGCACAGCTTTTGTAAAACCACGTAGACTTTCATTGCAAAGCTGTGGGTGCTGTGTTTTTTGTGCAGAAATGCATGAAAAAACGCACCAAAAAGGCACAGTGGGCACTTAGCTTTAAACTGTGAAACCGAATCTATTGAAACTCTTTAGGTACCGTCACACAGGGAGATATCGCCGGCGCGCATCCCTGGCAACATTGCCGGGGAGATGTCAGACGGAGCAACTTACCGGCGATGTCGCCGGCTAGTTGCCGCAGCTATCGCTCCCTGGGTTGCCCAGCAACCCAGCAAGCGGTAACCAGCAATGTTGGAGATAGGCGGAATCGCCCGCAACATTGCAGGTTGCCGTGTTACACAGGGCGATCAGGCATGATCGCCTGAGCAACATCGCCAGGTTTCCCAACAACGTTGGGAAACCTGGCGATGTTGCTCAGGCGATTTTTCTCCTGATTATCGCCCTGTCACACGAGGCAACTCTCCGGCGATGTCGCCGCAACTTGGCCACGCCCCTCAGTTGCCGGCAACATCGCCGGCGATATCTCCCTGAGTGACGGTACCTTTTGAGAGAAATGTCCTTTGTCTTTTAATTGATTAATCTGAAAAGTTAACATTTGCCCTGGTCTATGCTGCAAGGATTAGGCAGGGGTCACATTTGCTAAGGCAATTGCGGTTGCTGCCTCCAGATCCAGACACGGTAACCGCAATTGCCTTCACACACATTTTTTTTTTTTAAATGTGTGCAGGAAACCGCAATTCGGTAACCAGATTGCTCCGGATGTGTAATCTAGAGCAATATTGTATACTTTGTTTATACCAAAATTTTGTTTCTATGAGAATTTATGCCATAAAATGGAAAAAAGCACCCTACATTGCCAAAATATTGCAAAAATAATTTATTAATGCTACATATAACAAGGCAAAAGTGGTGACTTACAATAGAAAATAAAGTGACATGTGCGATTTAATATGGCTAGGGTCACACTAAAAACTTGAATTGCGTTTATCGCATCCAGATCCGGATGCGGTGAACGCAATACCGGTCACACACGTTTTTTTTCAAAAATGTGTGCAGAATACCGCACTGCAGTAACCGGATTGCTCAGGATGTGTAATCCTGAGCAATGCGGCTACTGCATAGTTTGCTGATACCGGCTATTGTCGGGATGAGCAAACTGTTCTATCTATTGTAAATCCTCAAATTAAATAAATAAATGATTGCTGAATGTCTCTAGGGGGGACTTAGGCTACTTTCACACTACGATTTATGAGGGAGCCGATGTTGTCCGATAAATTCGGACAGCATCGGCTCCCTTCTGATGCCTGGAATCGGATGCCAAATAGGCATCCAATTCCGGCATTAAATCGTAGCCTCCGGGAAAAAAAAAAATAAAAAAAGTTTATACTCACCTCTCCCCGAGCCCCCGCCGTCTCCCGCCGTTTTTCTGCAGGCTCCCGGTGGCTCCCGCAGGCTCCCGGTGTCTGCATAGGTCTTCTACTGCAGTACAGGACCTGCGGTGATGTCACAGTCACGTGACACCAGGTTACACCATGGTAACCTGCGGTCATGTGACTGTGACATCACCGCAGGTTCTATACTGCAGTAAAAGACCTCTGCAGACACCGGGAGCCTGCGGGAGCCACCGGGAGCCTGCAGGAAGACGTCGGGGGCTCGGGAGAGGTGAGCATAAACTTTTTTTTTTTTTAACCCCTTCTCTCCCAGTTTGGAGAAGTTTTACTGTACTGAGCATGACATCAGATGTTTCCTCGGACCCCTCTCCATAGGGCCCCATGCTAAATTGATCGGACCAAATCGGATGTGCACTAAATGCCATCCGATTTGGTCCGATCCGATTTTGTCCGATTTTATTTTCGGTGCAAAAATCGGAGCAGTCTCCAATTTTTGCAACGATAAAAAAATCGGACAGAATCGGATCGGACCAAATCGGATGGCATTTAGTGCACATCCGATTCGGTCCGATGCCCATAAGGCTGCATGGGGCCAAATTCAGATCCGACGCTGTCCGATTTTTATCGGACAGCATCGGAAATCTGAATATCGTAATGTGAAAGCAGCCTTAGTCCCCCTAGAGACCGGAAGCCCACTCCGGTGGGCTTCACCTACAATGCCCCCATGCCACGGGCTCCTCTGAGCTCTGTGCATGTCCCCCAAACTCCCCCCCGTATCTCTATAGAGGGGTCCCCGCACCCCTCTTTTATAGGTCCCCCTAATTGTGGCATAAACGAAGTATTACATTACATCATTAGGCTCAAAGTTACGTGTATTTTCATGTAGTTTCATTATCACTCCATGGGCGGGGTGTGTGCTGCTGCCTCCGCCCGCGAAATCATTATGTACGCCCCCTGTGGCCCTCATCCTGTGTTGTCCGGGCGGCCGCGTCATGAAAGGGATGGGGCTAAGTCGCGTCATACCGCTCCAAAAACTGCAGTCTGCATGATTTTTAACGCAGGCTGCAGTGCCGGAGACGGACACCGGATTGCTTTTGAAGCAATCCGGTGTTTAGCATTGGCTCCTATGAGGAGCGTCTCCTGGTCCGGTTTTGAGCTTTTTGAAAGCTCAAAACCGGATCAGGATTTAAAAAAAAAAACGGAGATGTGACCCTAGCCTATAACAGAGTCAGACCATGAAGGACCTATATTGGATAGTGGTATGGGATTTTCCTTTTAACCCATGTAGCTATAGTACCTGACATGTAATTGCTTATGGGTTTGCTATACAGGTCCTTCATGGTCTGACTCTGTTATATTGAATCGCACATGTCACTTTATTTTCTATTGTAAGTCATCACTTTTGCCTTGTTATATGTAGCGTTAATAAATTATTTTTGCAATATTTTGACGATGTAGGGTGCTTTTTCTATTTTATGGCATAAATTCTTATAGAAACGAAATTTTGGTATAAACAATGTGTAAGAGAAGCCATTTTACTTATGATCACTGTCCATTGGTAATCCAGTTATTAATATTGTATACTTTGTTTATCGATGAACAAAGTGTTAATAATTAATGTTTTAATACACATTTAATATTAGCAGTGGGCAACAAGTCATTTACAGTAAGCCGGCTATTGTCGACTTTGTAGAAATGTATGAATGAAGCTGCGGCTCCCCTGACAGTACAGCAGATACTGTACGTAATGTACGTATAGCATCTGCCGCTGTCCGAGGTTCTGTAACCATTAACATTAGGTCTATGGGCAGCACACCCCCATAGACCTAATGTTAATGGTTACAGGACCCTGGACAGCGGTAGATACTATACGTACATTACGTACAGTATCTGCTCTAGTGTCAGGGGAGCCGCGGCTTCATTCATACAAATATATAAAGAAAGGAGGCACTCACCCATATGTAAAGTTGGTCTCAGGCTTTTTTATTTAGCCTTCCGGCATGAAGCAGGGTGCAGGTTGCAGGGGAGGGGGTGGTGGAGGTGCAGACAACAGTGACTCCCCTGCAACCTGCATGATTTTTAGCGCAGGCTGCAGATCCGGAGCCGGTAACCGGATGGCATGTAGTGCAATACGGCCACCATAATGGGCTCATATGGGGAGCGCTTCCTGCTCCAGTGTTGAGCTTTTTAAAAGCTCAAAGCCGGATCAGGTTTCCAAAATAGAACTGCGTATGTGACCCTAGCCTTAGTAGGAGTATACTTCTTAAAAAAAGAAATGAATATGCCATTAGTATTTAGTTTGATCCAAATTATAACTTGTCACTTGGGATAAAGTTTGTTTCCTTGCTCAATTTAATGCCAAATAAATTTTAGTTTTGCATTTAAAAAATAGTAACAGTAAAAACACTGTGATGCTCGTAAGAATAAAAATGGTCCATTGCATATTCTTGAAATTTGCTAGGTCTCAAATTATACTGATAAATGTGAACATATTTTGGGAATAGGAAATCAATTTTAGCAAACTAAGTGTCAGATTAAACTGTGAAGCATGAAATCTAAAATCCTTTTGGATGTGCTTTACTGTAACATCAGTGGTCCTTTTGCTCGCTTTTAGTAAACCATGTTGATTTGCCATGAAAACGGTGAACTGTCATGAAAACCTCGATTTAAATGACTACTTTTTTAACAAATATTATGTGTGATACTAACAAGTATGACATTCTTTTGCAAAGCAAAATCATTACTGTTTCTAACCGTATATTCTTTTTTTTGCATTAAAAACTGTTTCATTCAATTCTACTTTAGAGAACATAGTGTGAAACAAAAGCAGAGAATCAGTAACACTATTGCTATGAATTACATTAATTTTGTTCTCACTTCTTTTCCTAGTGTGATTATTACAGCCTCCTAACAGAAACATGGTGCAGCAATTATAAGATATATATTCATCTAGTGTAAAAAACTATACTGTAGTAATGACAAGCTCAGCAAACTTATTTTTATTTTTAATGTTATATTTTATTAGTTATTTTGAACATTTTATAGTATAATTAAATTATAATAAAATTTGTTGTCCAACACAAAAGATTTGTGTACATTGCTCCAATATGTCCTTACCGTGAAATACTCCCATACTGCCCAATGTTTGGGATGGTCAAAGATGGACATCTATTGCCCATTTTGCACACTAGTGTCCTTAATTAGGTTCTCAAAAACATTCTTATAATTATAAAAGTTTCAGAATTTAACCCCTTCCCTGCCGGGCAATTTTCCATTTTCCGGTTTTTGCTTTTCCCTCCCCTTTTTCCAAGAGCTATAACTTTTTATTTTTCAGTCAATATAGACATATGAGGTTCTGGAACGATATAAAATGACACTTCCTATTAATGGTATTCAAGTAGACGTCCACACCTTATAATTGTTCAAAAAATACTTGACACAGTTTCTTTTTGCTGTGTCTTTTATTGTGACAAAAATGAACCCAAAAAGGACAGTGTATATCTGGTCCACACTGTCGTACGATATTCAACGCATTTCGGAGCGTCATCCCCGCTCCTCAGGAAACCAACCTACTTGATTTCAAGAGGCAAGAAAGAGGGTCAGTGAGGAAGCGCTGACAATCTATTTACTTCTATGATATGGAGTCATGTGCTGTTAGCACTCCTCCCATTTTACTTTAGGTGGGTTTAATTCTCTGTTTGGCAGGTCTGTCCCTAGCCCATATATAAGAGGTTAGTTTTTGACACAATGAAAGGCATTTCATAAGAGTAGGACCCAATTATAAAATAAACCGTGACAGGGTAATTGGGCTCAAATAAATTTGGCTATCTTTATTTGCTAAGTATATCGGATTTTTTTCGCAAAAATGATTCCATTATTTTTTTCATGTTTTCTTTAGCAGTTTTGCAGGTTTATTTTTCTGTATTCTTTGTTCACATTCATCAGTCTTTTTTTAGTTCTTTTAGCTTTTTTTGCGAGTGTAACTTTCTTGTTGATATATTTATACTATGTGCAGTGTAGCATCGGTACAGATTTTCAGTTTAGGAAGTGCAGACAATCTATTTCTATTTTTTTCTAGAGTGAGGGCAGCATGCAGTGCCTCAGAGGGCAAGTAAAAGGGGTAGTGAGGGCCAGCATGCAGTGCATCAGCATGCAAGAAAAAGAGTCAGTGAAGGCCGGTATGCAGTGCATCATAGAGCAATAAAAAGAGTCAGTGAGGCCAGCATTCAGTGCTTCAGAGAGCAGGAAAATGAGTCAGTGCGGGCCAGCATTCAGTGCATCGGAGATCAAGAAAAAGAGTCACTAAGGTCGGCATGCAGTGCATCATAGGGCAAGAAAAAAAATCACGGAGGGCTGGCATGCTGTGCATCAGAGGGCAAGAAAAAGAGTGGGTGAGGGCCAGCATGTAGTGCATCAGAAGGCAAGAGTAAGAGTCAGTGAGGGTGGCATGTAGTGCATCGAGGGCAAGAAAAAGTGTCAGTGAGGGCCAGCATGCAGTGCATCGTAAGGCAAGAAAAAAAAATCACAGAGGGCTGGCATTCTGTGCATCAGAGGGCAAGAAAAAGAGTGAGTGAGGGCTAGCATGTAGTACATCAGAAGGCAAGAGTAAGAGTCAGTGAAGGCTGGCATGTAGTGCATTGGAGGGCAAGAAAAAGAGTCATTGAGGGCCAGCATGCAGTGCATCGTAAGGCAAGAAAAAAATCACAGAGGGCTGGCGTGCTGTGCATCAGAGGGCAAGAAAAGAGTGGGTGTAGGGCTAGCATGTAGTGCATCAGAAGGCAAGAGTAAGAGTCGTGAGGGCTGGCATGTAGTGCATCGGAGGGCAAGAAAAAGAGTCAGTGAGGGCCACATGCAGTGCATCAGAGAACAAGAAAAAGGGTCAGTAAGGGCTGGCATGAAATGGGTCAGTGGGCAAGAAGAAGTGGCAGTGAGAGCCAATGCGTGGTTTAGTGGGCAAGAAAAAGGGTCAGTGAGAGCCAGCATGCAGCGGATCAGAGGGCAGAAAATAGATTAGTGGGACTGGCATGCAGTGAGTCAGAAAGCAGAAATAGAGTCAGCAAGGGCTGGCATGCAGTGAGTCAGAAGGCAGAAAAAAGGTCAACAAGGGTTGGCATTCCATGGTCAGAGGTTGAGAATAATGGGCAGCAAGGGCCAGCATTCAGTGAAACATAAAGGGCAAGAGCAGGATCCACGATTGTATAACTCTGTTTCAATGCTTCTCTATGTCTAATGAAAAAAAGCCTTATTACCTCCTAAAGGGGCTCCACTCTGAGTGTTGTGTACACCGCAGCCTCACAACATTATGACTGTCAGCAGATAAACTGCATCGCTTGGAGCCGTGCTATCCAGTAGGTGGGAGGCTTTTTATTTTCTAGACACATTAGGGACATTGACAGAGGTTGCCTTGGAGTGGGGGAGCTTTTTATATGTATGGAATTATATGTTGACTGCTCAGCCACCCCTCGGTCTCAGTGGTTGCTTACACTATTTGGCCTGAGGACAGAGAATAGGTGCAGCTAACAGTTTGTGGTGGCAGATGGACTGGAGGTCGTTCATTCCATTTTGAGCAGGGCTTCTATAGTAATAATTTTCAAAAATTGAAGAAAAACTTCTTTAATAAATTCTGCCAGGCAAAGAAGTGACTGACAGTGACTTGAAAAAGTGGAACTCAACAGGAGGCAATGAGACTATCAATGAAGGTATAGGTTGGTTAAGGAGCGGAGAGCTCTCTTTAATTTAGCTACTGTTACTTGTATTTTGTGGTTGAGGAAAGTGTGTGTGAAAATGGGTGTGGCTAACAAAATTGGCATGGTATCCAAAAGTAGGGGAGTTAAAATGGGTGTGGTTTACAAAGAACAGAAAACGTTTTGTTAAAAATTTGAATCTCTCTCCTGCCTGCAACTCTTAGAAGGTAGACATTTTCAGTATTTCAGACATTAGTGTTGACCAGCACTTCTGTAGTTTGATAGGTTATCAGATTGTGCTCTGTCTCATGTAGTCTTATTTTTACTCTGCTTTGTGAATTGATAGGATCTTTGACTAGAACTTAATTTAACTTATGAAAGGCAATGCTAAATTGGAACTTGTAAAACAAGATTTTTTTTTTCATAAAATGATAAAACATTAAGTTTTACAATGTATTCTAACCTCCTGTGGCACTAGATAGGTTGCAGAATAAAAGCTTACAGGCAGATATTCATGGGAGTGTGAAATCACAATACATGTATATTCAGAATCTTGGAACTTAACTCCTCTACAATATTTCAAGAAAGGAAAAAATATTCTTTCTGACATTTAGTCAAATATTTTTTAAAATCTATTATACTAGGAATGATTAAGGAACTATTAAACTTGCCTGTAGATCAAATACAATTTTTAGACCTCTAATAATAAATAAATTGCATGCATATAATATAGTTAAACCTGGGAAATTATTAGTCAACAGCCAGAAACGTGAGTTATGAGAGAAGGTTGGATATTCCAATCTTACAAAGTTATAGCATATATTTAAAACATATCATCACTCTATGACTGCTGGAGGAATCTGACCTCAGAAACACCATGATCTGAAGAGTAAAGAGACTGGTTTAGTCATGTATTTCCTACCATGTTTTTTTAAGAAATGTCTTTTTCAGGTAAGAGGTACTAAAAAATATAAAAATTAATAATTATTATATGCACAGCAATGCCCAAGCAACTTGTTGTGTATATGTTTAATCTTTTGTAACTTCCTTTAACTGAATCAGGCTTCCAAGTGGTTCTTTTAATGAAGCAGCTGTAAAATTGACATGCTTTTTGTTTTATTTCTAATAAAAAAAATTTTCTCTGTGCTGATTTTTTACTGTTTACTAAAAATTCATGGTGGCCATGTCTAATTTGACATGACACCATGAATTTCAGGCTTAGTACCAGCTGAGAACACAAAGCTGCAATTAACCCCTTATTTCCTAGCATGCCACCACCTACTAGGGCTGCTGGAAGAGCTGGTTAAAGCACCTGGAAATGGCGCTATGATGAATTTGCCATTTTTAGGGGCTGCTGTTGTTTTCACTGTGGGAGGCCCAGAATGCTTAAGCCTTACCACGCTGAGAATCCCAGGCCTCAGTTGTCTTGATTTACCTGGCTGGCGATCAACATATGGCGGGAGCCCATGCATTTTTGTTTTAATTATTTATTTAAATAATTAAAAAAAGTATTGGACTTCCTTGTATTTTGAATGCCAGCCAAGGTAAAGTGAGGCAGCTGGGGGTGGCAGCCTGTAGTAGTCTACTTTATCTGCGCTGAGAATCAAAAATACAGTGGAACGCTATGTCATTTTTTTAAATTAATTATCTATTTTTACACTACTATATGTGTGATGGACCAAACTGCCAATCATAAATACTGTGACAGAGAATAGTGACTGTGATTGGCTGTTGAGTAACCTGGAATATGCCCATACATTCTAGAAGCTAGAATGTATGGGCAGGTTTCAGGTTACTCCAGCAGCCAACCACAGATGCCCAATCTATGTGACAACATCTGCAATTGGCTGTTGGGCCGTTCACAAATTGACTGACATCACAATAATGTAAAAATAAATAAATGATTTTAAAACATGATATAGTGCTTTGCGATGTTTATAACCCGGCTCTTCCAGCGTCCCTGGTTGGGGTGGCATGCTGGGTAATAATGGGGTTAATACCAGATTTGTATTCTCAGCTTGTACTAAGCATGAAATTCATGACATCACACCAAATTAGACATAGCCACCATTAATTTCTAGTAAAGAGTAAAAAAAAACACAACACAGAGAATTTTAATTAGAAAAAACCTCTCAGTCTGACGTAGTCCAAAGGCAGTGCAATGTCAGCTTTGCTTCATCACTCTGTACTGACAAGCGTTTGTACAAAGTGACAAGCAGGCTGAGACTGACAGTGAACAGAGCCAAAAACAGCTGAAAACCTCCGAGTTCTCAGCAGTGCAGTGAATACTCTCAGAAGTTAATCAGCGGCACTGGAGGTAGAAGCGGCCCGGACAGCGAGACATCAGGATGCACGGCGCAAACCCGGTAAGTATATTAATAATGTTTATTAACTACACTCCCTGACAGAAGTTATGTCACTTATCCTTGTTATGTAAATAAAACTTATAACCTGACGTTAAATTCATCCATTGGTTGTATAAATTACTCTTTTGAAAGCTGAAACCCTTCGAAATGTAGTTTAGGTTAAGAAAATAAATTGGCATCAATGCTGAAATATTGATCATTTAATGAACACAGAATGGTCAGATTTTAGCAAGACAAATGTTTTGTTGCCTGCTTATATAATGCATCCAATGCTAGTTTACATCCTCACCTTTGCTCAGTAAATGATCGGTTAATTAGTGGGAGTGTATAAAAAGAAACCCAGCACCCCAGACTTTCACTTGAACTGCAACATGAGCTCTGACAACATGCCAAAAATCCACCCTGCGACCAAAGCCTTGATTATCAAGAGGCTGAAGACCAGATCCACTGCAGAGGTGGCTGGCACCTTTAATGTGTCTCAGTGTCAAGTACAAAGAATTAAAAAAAAATTTGAAGAGACTGGAGATGTGTTTGACAAGCCCAAGTCTGGCAGACCCCTCAAGACAACTCCTCAGGAGGAACGTTTGTTGGTTGGAAAATGCAAAGCAAGTCCCTCTTCCACTGCAACAGAGCTCCAACAGGCCTGGTCACCTCAAGTCCCATTGTCAACTAGAACAGTTTGTAGGATTCTGTCTTGAAATGGCCTCCATGGTCGAATTAGTGCCCAGAAGCCAGCACTAAACAAAAGGCAAATAAAAAATCGTGTGGCATTTACAAAGTTCCACAACCTGCTAAACAGAAGGATGCTGGAAAAGTGGCAGAAGGTGGATTTCTCTGATGAATTGTCAGTAGAATTACACCTACTGGACCTACTGGAGCCCGTATGGATCCAAAATACACCCAGAAAATGTTACATTTAGTATGGGGGTGTGCAAAACATTTGCAAGGTGGAAGGCAATATCAATAGCCTAAAATATCAAGAAGTATTGACTACCTCTTATATTTCAAATCATAAAAGGGGTCAAATTCTGCAACAGATAATGCATGGGGCTTGCCGCAAGTGTGCCGCAAGTGCGGCTGTTATGCGGGTAAATGCGGCAGATGCGTTTTTTTCACCGCAACTGACACATTTTTCTAATAACGCTGATGTGAAAGGGGCTTAAGACAGATATCTTATGCTTTTTAAAATGTAAAAATGGTAAACAACTAATTTTATTTTGGGGGCAGATGACTGCTATGCAGATGATACTCACAGAAAAATCAATGGCTTATTATCAAACCCTGTTCAAAATGATCAATTTTTAGGATGTAGCAACTGGTTTCTTGTTTATTAAATAAAGGATAAGAGTTTATAATTATATTTTTTTAATTTATACCACCAACATTTTCTGCAAAACTTTACAATTCATGGGAGACATGTAAAGACAGACACTACCAAGTAACACAGTTCAGATACCAAGAAGAGTGAGGGCCTTGTTCAAAAGCTTAAAAAAACAACAGCTTTTTAAAAGTATTCAAAAAATTGTCAGACCACTGTACTTCACTGCTGCTGTACCACACACATTTCTGAACTATTTGTCCAAATATTTCATGGCATTTTCACTATTACTGATGTCCACTTACTATTTATCAATCACCATAAAATGACAGCTGATGCAGGTTTTATTCAGTCTATGGCAGTCCATTTTTACTGACCGCACTATACAATATGATAGCTACAAGGTATTATGGGAAAACTGTTCTTAAGCTCATGTGAACTTCATATCTAGTCACTAGTTTAATGTTTCAGTATAATTATAATTTTGTGCCGAATTTTGTGCCGAAGTTTAAACCAATTTTTGCTTTTACATACATATCTTCTTGTGGCATCTGCCATCCAATTCTGTTCGATGTCCACTTATGATGTGTCTGTAGCAGCCATATTTGCACACACCAAGTGATGAGTGTCTAAATATGGTGGCCACTGGCGGTACTAGCCCACTGCAGAGTACCACCAGTGGTGCAGCTGATACCCAAAACTGCCAACACCTGAAACCCCGAACACCTGAAACCTATGCCAAGAACAACCACCACATGTTCCAACGGAAATCACTGGAAATCACACACTCCGCTGAAACAGCACATGTACGTATCTTGCGCTCACAGATACAGTTACTCAGGCCATCGCCATCTTTGGATATCTGGGTGTCCAAAGATGGCAACAGCCGAGTAACTGTGCCTGTGCGCGCTGGGTATGCGCAAGCACAGTTACTTATGCCACCACCATTTTTGTACACCCAGATTGTGGCAGCATGTCACACTGGAGGGCAGAGAGAGTGCAGAGGGGAGGGCAGACAGAGCACACACAAGGGCAGAGACAGCATACAGGGACAGAAAGATCACACTGGGGGCAGAAAGTGCACACTGGGGGATAGTGAGAGCACATTGGGTGGCAGAAAGAATGCACAGGAGGCAGAGAGCACACAGGGGGCAGAGAGAGCAAATTGAGAGGTAGAGAGAGCTCACTGGGGGCAGAGAGTGCACAGGGGGCAAAGAGAGCACACAGGAAAAAGAAATAGTGTACAGGGGAAGAGACTGCATAGTGGCAGAAAGAATACACTGGGGGCAGAGAGAGCGCACAAGGGGGCAGAGAGTTCACAGGGGAGCAGAGAGAACACTATGGGCAGAAAGACTACACTAGGGGTTAGAGAAAGGGCACAGAGTGCAAAGAGAGCACTTTCAGAGGTAGAGAAAGATCACTGGGGGGCAGAGGGCACACAGGGGCAAAGAGAGCACACAGGGGGAAGAGTGAGAGTGCAGTGGGGAAGAGAGAATGCACTGGGGTAGTCAGAGAGTGCATACAGGGGGCAGAGAGAGCACACAGGTCAGCAGTGAGAGTGCACTGTGGGTAGAGACAGTACACAGGGAGGGCAAAGGGAATGCACAGGGAAGCAGAGAGAGCACACTGGGGTGCTAAGAGAGTGCACAAAGATACAGAGAGCTCAGAGGGGAACAGAGAGAGTGCACTGCATGGCGGAAACAGCAGAAGGGCAGTTACATAATTGAGCTATTGCGTCTGCCACATTCGACATACGGATGTCCTGTATATTTGCACACCCAAATGATGGGTATGCAAATATGGCACCCACTGGCAGTACTAGAACATGGGTCTGTAACGCCAGCGGTGCCGCAGCTGCCTACAACTTTTGCCACCCAAAACTGCCACCACCTTTAACCACCACTACCTGAAACCATAGCTGCCATCTCCCACAGCTGCCGCTAAAACATAACTGCATAGGTAAGTGCGCCATAAACCCGGTGCACATGCACACTTATTCAGGCGGCTGCCCTCTTTGGACATTTGGGTATACAAAGATAATGGCAGTGTGACTTGGTGCATGCAAGCGCACTTCCACCGCTGCCATCTTTGAAAACCAAACACCACTGGCTGGAGAGAGAGCACAAGAGGGAGAGAAAAAGCATAGGGGGGCAAGAAAGCAAACAGGGGGGAAGAGAGAGCACAAATGGGGCAGAGAGAGTGCACAGGGAGCAGAGAGAACACACATGGGAATGGGTGAGTGCAGAGTGGGAGGGGAGAGAGCACAGCATGACAGAAACAGCACAGAGGGGCAGAGAGAGAACACTGGGGTGGAGAGGGAGCACAGGGTGCATAGGGATGAAGAGAGAACATAAAGGAGGACAGTATGCATACAGTGGGAGACAGCTCAAAGGAGAGATCGCAGGGGCGAGAAGACAGCACAGAGTATAGTTATACTGCATAAAATGATGGGGAGTGCCCAGGGGGAAGACACTTCAAAGGAGGCAGCACCTGAGGGGAGAAGACAAAACACAGGTGTAAGAGTGCATGGGCGAGAGAGACAGTGCAAAGGTTGAGACAGGCCAAAGTAGAAGGGAAAAGATAACATGGGGTGAGAGGCAGTACACAGGGGGAAAGCATGAACAGGGGGAGAAGTGTACATGGGGATTAAACAGCTGCCACTCCCAGTGCCAGAAAGCCCACCCCATCATGACGTTACTGTCCTCCTGATGTGATAACATTGGACCCCATCTGTTATATATATATATATATATATATAGGATATGAAAAATAGGAACAGCACTCAAAAAACAAAAGCAAAAACACAACAAATAGTGCAAAACCTTCAGATCAGGGTCCACTGGCAAAGATATAAAAATAAAAATCAGGCAGCACTCCAAGGTGGGCTGCTTGATTTTATGTATATATATATATATACTAGCTGTGAGCCCGATGCAAATGCATCGGGATTCTAGAACGTGCATTAATTTGATTATAGTAGTTATAGCTGTTAGCCTGATGCAAATGCATCGGGTATCTAAAATATGTTTATTGTTTTTTTAAAGATTTTTAAATAATAATCGCATCATCAATAGCAATAATATAAGCCATAGCATTATTATTAGCAGTAATAGCAGTATTAATAGCATTATTAGCAGTATTATGAGCATTAATAACAGTATTAATAGCATTAATAGCATTATTATTAGCATTAATAGCATTATTAATAACATTATTAGCATTAATAATAGCATTAATAACATTATTAATAGCATTAATAGCATTATTATTAGCATTAATAGCATTAATAATAGCATTATTAGCATTAATAATAGCATTAATAACATAATTAATAGCATTAATAGCATTATTATTAGCATTAATAGCATTAATAATAACATTATTAGCATTAATAATAGCATTAATAACATTATTAATAGCATAAATAGTATTATTATTAGCATAAATAGCATTAATAATAGCATTATTAGCATTAATAATAGGATTAATAACATTATTAATAGCATTAATAGCATTATTATTAGCATTAATAGCATTAATAATAGCATTATTAGCATTAATAATAGCATTAATAACATTATTAATAGCATTAATAGCATTATTATTAGCATTAATAGCAATATTAATAGCATTAATAGGATAAATATTAGCATTAATAGCATTAATAGCATAATTAATAGCATTAATAGCATTACTAATAGCATTAATAGCATTATTATTAGCATTAATAGCATTTAATAATAGCATTAATAGCATTAATAATAGCATTAATAACATTATTAATAGCATTAATAGCATTATTATTAGCATTAATAGCATTAATAGCATTATTATTAGCTATAATAGCATTAATAATGCCATTAATAGGATAACTATTAGCATTGATAGCATTAATAGCATAATTAATAGCATTAATAGCATTATTAATAGCATTAATAGCATTAATAGGATAAATATTAGCATTAATAGCATTAATAGCATTATTAATAGCATTATTATTGGCATTATAGCATTAATAATAGCATTATTAGCATTAATAATAGCATTAATAACATTATTAATAGCATTAATAGCATTATTATTAGCATTAATAGCATTAATAGCATTATTATTAGCATTAATAGCATTAATAATACCATGAATAGGATAATATTAGCATTAATAGCAATAATAGCATAATTAATAGCATTAATAGCATTATTAATAGCATTAATAGCATTAATAGGATAAATATTAGCATTAATAGCATTATTAATAGCATTAATAGCATTAATAGGATAAATATTAGCATTAATAGCATTAATAGCATAATTAATAGCATTAATAGCATTATTAATAGCATTAATAGCATTATTATTAGCATTAATAGCATTAATAATAGCATTATTAGCATTAATAATAGCATTAATAACATTATTAATAGCATTAATAGCATTATTATTAGCATTAATAGCATTAATAGCATTATATTATTAGCATTAATAGCATTAATAATACCATTAATAGGATAAATATTAGCATTAATAGCATTAATAGCATAAATAATAGCATTAATAGCATTATTAATAGCATTAATAGCATTATTATTAGCATAAATAGCATTAATAATAGCATTATTAGCATTAATAATAGCATTAATAACATTATTAATAGCATTAATAGCATTATTATTAGCATTAATAGCATTAATAATAGCATTATTAGCATTAATAATAGCATTAATAACATTATTATTAGCATTAATAGCATAATTATTAGCATTAATAGCATTATTATTAGCAGTAATATCATTATTATTAGCATTTTTTTAATTATTATTTTTTATTTAATTATTTATTATTTTTTTATTATTTTTTAATTATTTTTTAATTATTTTTTTTATTATTAAATTTATTATTTAGGCTGAGACCCAGTTCTCTTTCAGGTCTGCTGAAAGGGCTGATATTATTAGCATATATTTAATTTTTTTATTATTATTTTTATTTAATTATTTATTATTTTTTATTTATTTTTTTATTATTTTTTAATTATTTTTTAATTATTTTTTTTATTATTAAATTTATTATTTAGGCTGAGACCCAGTTCTCTTTCAGGTCCGCTAAAAGGGCTGATATTATTAGCATATATTTAATTTTTTTATTATTTTGTTTATTTAAATATTTATTATTTTTTATTTATTTTTTTATTTTTTAATTATTTTTTAATTATTTTTTTTATTATTAAATTTATTATTTAGGCTGAGACCCAGTTCTCTTTCAGGTCCGCTGAAAGGGCTGATATTATTAGCATATATTTATTTTTTTTTATTATTTTTTTTATTTAATTATTTATTATTTTTTATTTATTTTTTTATTATTTTTTAATTATTTTTTAATTATTTTTTTTATTATTAAATTTATTATTTAGGCTGAGACCCAGTTCTCTTTCAGGTCCGCTAAAAGGGCTGATATTATTAGCATATATTTAATTTTTTTATTATTATTTTTTATTTAATTATTTATTATTTTTTATTTATTTTTTTATTATTTTTTAATTATTTTTTTTATTATTAAATTTATTATTTAGGCTGAGACCCAGTTCTCTTTCAGGTCCGCTATTTGTTCCCATTGAAATACATTAGCGGTGTGTCGGCGATTTTATGGCCGCCCACCTGGTTCTATTTGTCGGCCCTAAAATCGCGGACACACCGCTAATGCATGTCTATGGGCAGTCCGCCCGATTTCGGATTGGAAGCAGACCAATCAGAATTCGAGCTCACTGCCCATATTCTGATTGGTCGCTGTCTACTTCCCTCAGCCAATCAGAAGAGCCCCTCACATCTCATTGACATAGAATGGTGGATTTGTCGTCCATTCTATGTTAATGATAAGTGAAGAGGACGTCGGAGCTGGAAGTTGGCGGAAAGAAGACAGAAGATCCCCGGGGCCGGACGAAGAGGCGGAGATGGCGGAAAGAAGAGAGAAGACCCCCGGGGCCGGAGGAAGAGGACGCCTGGCCGGACGGAGGACTTGTGGATCGGACGGACGATCAGATGACTAAGAAGGCATGTAAGTGATCGACGGGGACGTTAGGGTAGGGGACGGCGGGGGCTTCGGGTGTAGGGCTTTAGGTGTTAGCGACAGCGGCGGGGAAAAGCGGCGGGAGCTTAGGAGGCGGCGGGGCTTAGGGGGTAGGGGGTTAGGTGCGGCAGGGCTTAGGGGGTAGGGGCATAGGTGCGGCGGGTGGGGGCTTTTAGGTGCGGCGGGGCTTAGGGGGTAGGGGCTTAGGTGCGGCGGGGCTTAGGGGGTAGGGGGTTAGGTGTGGCGGGGCTTATGGGGTAGGTGCTTAGGTGTCGCGGGGCTTTTAGTTGCGGCGGGGCTTAGGGGGTAGGGGATTAGGTGCGTCTGGTCGGGGGGTTAGGTGCGGTGGTGCTTAGGGGGTAGGGGCTTAGGTGGGGCGGGTCGGGGCTTAGGATGCGGCGGAGCTTAGAGGGTAGGGACTTAGGAGCGGCGGAGTTAGGGGGTAGGAGCTTAGGTGCGGGGTGGGTGTGCGGACATGGGGTGGCTGTGCGGACATGGGGGGGCTGTGTGTACGACATGGGGGTGGCTGTGCGGACATGGGGGGGCTGTGTGTACGACATGGGGGTGGCTGTGCGGACATGGGTGGGGCTGTGCGGACATGGGGGGTGCTGTTTGGACATGGGAGGGGCTGTGCGGACATGGGGAGGGGCTGTGCGGACATGGGGGGGATCTGTGCGGACATGGGGGGGGTCTGTGCGGACATGGGGGGGGGTCTGTGCGGACATGGGGGGGGCTGTGCGGACATGGGGGTGGGGGCGAATTGTGGGTAGCGGGCGGCACTGGGGCACTGGGGCACAGAGGCACAGGGGCACAGGCTCCGGAGCACTGTGTCAGCATGTGCTGACAGCAGCTGCTCCGGAGCGGGCACAGGGGCACAGGGGCACAGGCTCCGGAGCACTGTGTCAGCATGTGCTGACAGCAGCTGCTCCGGAGCGGGCACAGGGGCACAGAGGCACAGGCTCCGGAGCACTGTGTCAGCATGTGCTGACAGCAGCTGCTCCGGAGCGGGATGACAGCGGCGAGGGGTCGCAATGCCCGCTACGCGGGCAATGCCTCGCACGACGTGGTGACGTCACATAGTGACAAAGCCATGGCGTGCCGGGGTCCGACACAAACGTGCCTACGGCAATTATATAGTAGATATATATATATATATATATATATATATGTATGTATACACATTCATGCTGTATAGGAGAAACATCCTTATGACTTTTATAAAATACTAGCTGTAGTACCCGGCTACGCCCGGGTTAATATATAACTGATGTTAGCTATAACAAAATAGAATTTGAATATGTCACATTAATGACCTGTAAGAAAATAGAAGCTGAGCTGTGATTGATTGCTATAGGCAGCCTAATAAATCTCCAGCCAACAGTAAACCCTCCCCCTGGCCGGGCAGTATATGTTACCTCACACATACATATAATACATAGCTCATGTGACTGACATCTGCCTTAATTCCCTATATGTTTGGAAATTAAAGATAGCACATGTATGAAGCGAGTTATGTGAGGTGATTTGTGCACATCTGTGTCTGTCTGTGTGGTGTGTGTGTCCCTGGGGTGTGTGTATGTGTGTGTTCCTGTGGGGTGAGTCCATGTGTCCCTATAGGGTGTGTATATGTGTGTGTCCCAGTGGGGGGGTGTCTGTGTGGGGTGTGTGTTTCTCTGAGTTGTGTGTGTCTCTTTGTGGTGTGTGTGTGTGTGTGTGTGTATGTCCCTGTGAGGTGAGTGCATGTGTTCCTGTGGGGTGTGTATGTGTGTATGTCCCTGTGGTGTGTGTGTCCCTGTGGGGTGAGTACATGTGTCCCCATAGGGTGTGCATGTGTGTGTCCCTGTGGGGGGGTCTGTGTGTGGTGTGTATGTCTCTTTGTGGTGTGTGTGTGTCCCTGTGGGGTGAGTGCATGTGTCCCTATAGGGTGGCTATGTGTGTGTGTTCCTGTGGGGGGGTCTGTGTGGTGTGTGTGTCTGTGCTGTGTGTCTCTTTGTGGTGTGTGTTTCCCTGTGGGGTGAGTGCATGTGTCGCTATAGGGTGTGTGTGTGTGTGTGTGTCCGTGGGTATGTGTGTGTGTGTCTCTGTGTTGTGTGTGTCTTTGTGGTGTGTGTGTGTTTGTTCAGGTGCGTGGTGAGTATCCAATGTTGGGGCTGCACTTTAGCGACTATACACTTGCTGTTACTCTCTGTGTGCGTGTGGTGTGTATACACGTGCGTGCGTATGTATACACGCGTGGTGTGTATACACGTGCGTGGTGAATATCTCATGTTGGGGCCCCACCTTAGTGACTATATGCTGGTATATGCTGTTAGTCTTTGGCGCTATCATTAAGCCCCTCTCATTCACAACTGTCAACTGGTAACTGTCACTTTTTCCCCATTATGTAGATAGGGGCAAAATTGTTTGGTGAATTGGAATGCGGGAGGTTAAAATTTCACCTCACAACATAGTCTATGATGCTCCCGTGGTCCAGATGTCTGACCGTGCAAAATTTTGTGGCTATAGCTGACAGCTGTCGATTTTCCTCCAACACTTTTCCATTCACTTTTTCCCCATTATGTAGATAGGGGCAAAATTGTTTGGTGAATTGGAATGCGCATGGTTAAAATTTCACCTCACAACATAGCCTATGATGCTCTCGGGGTCCAGATGTGTGACTGTGCAAAATTTTGTGGCTGTAGTTGCTACGGTGTAGATGCCAATCCCGGATATACATACACACACACACACACATACATACACACATTCAGCTTTATATATTAGATGTTATGCATGCATTAGCCCCTTCCGGTTGTCTCCTATCGTTCTTGAACTGTAAGACTTTTGATCAGGATAAATGAATTGAAGGCAGAAAATGCCAAATGTTTAACAAAAACTAAAGTACATATACTGCACTATAATTTAGATTTTTTAATTATTCCACTATGTAAAATGTGAAATTTTAATGCAAATTTCTATTTGTTTTTCCCTTTAGCTGAAAATAAAGGGTACATTTAAAATTTGATAATTTAATTGATGCCAAAAGGCCGTAGAAATCGTAGCTGCTAATTACCTGATTAACTTAAGATTGACGAAAGACGCACACAAATGGCCAGTTTATGGTTTTAGCAAGACCTATAACTATCTCTTAATGACCATTCAATTTACGATACAGGGAAAGGGTTTCATGTGAACATCTTTTGAGGGTAAGGGAAAAATTTATCAAAGCTTGTGAAATGATCAAAGAAAAGGAGTTCACATTAATATTTATCAAAGAAATGCTGGAAGCCGCATGTAAGATCTAGAAGAAGAGCACATCATGCTGTTAATAAAGACATGGTTGAAATATACCTGGAGGTGAACGGTGGGTAGATAGCTGACTTACTACAGTTTTACAAAATTAATAAAATCATCCCTAAAATGTTATGAGAACACCTATATTTCTACTTATCTTAACAAAAAAGTAAATTATTCACCACAAGGCAAATTTCTTAGTGAGACAATTCCTAGAAGAGCTTGTTAAATGATTTAATAAATTTAAAATGCATATTTTATGAAATGTAATATATACATTTTTATAACAATTATAAATGATATGTTGCCCTCAAGACACAACAGTACCTGCCACAGCATACCCATAACATTATTGCCTGGAGTGCCCAAAACAAACTCCAAACCTACATATTTGTTTGATGTATATGTTCTATCCATATATTTTTTTTATTGATGGGTCAGGTAAAGAAATCTATTAGGGTACCGTTACACGCAGCAACATTGCATGCAATTTCACTTGCAACTTACTGGTTGCAGTGAAATCATGGACACATTGTTCAACCTTGTTACTGTGTACAAATGTAACAATGTGTCCATGATTTCACTGCAACCAGTAAGTTGCAAGTGAAATTGCATGCAATGCCTCCTGTGCCCCAGAACGTTTTTGGGACTTTGCTATTTTTTACATAAACAATGCTCTACAAAACGGATGCATTTTTCCATAGGGCCCCATGTTAAAAAACAGATCCATTTTTATACTGCACCCAAAAAATTTCCTACCAATGTTTTTTGGGTTTAAAAAAACCTCCTAGCAATGTTTTTGGGTGCAGAAAAAAACGGATAGGGTATTTATTACATATAATCCGTTTTTGCATCAGTTTTTGGACTTAGAAAAAAAAATGCAAAAACTGATGCTAAAAATGGACCAAGGGCTTATGTGTGACCCTAGCCTTACAGTAGTACACTCTGAATTATTTCCACATAGCAGCTGCTGGTAGCCAGAGAAGAAAGCTTGACTCAAAAAATAGTAAACTTTCTGGGTCAGTAAGAGAAGAGACAAAACCAAGTCCACAATCCGAATGCAATACTGTAGTTTATTGAATAGCCAGGACCAGAATACCATAAGATCAGCCAAAAGCAATTTCAGCCAAGCTAAGGTCTAATTATGGGGAATCAAGAAGGCAGACATAGCCAGGGTCTCAAAGAGGGCCAAGGATAGAAAAAGTACAACAAAAAAATCATAAAAGTTTCAGGAGTAAACTAAGCGCCAAAACTGACCGTCTCAATTATTGGATATTTTTGCTTTATGGTCCCAGAGCACTCAGTTACTGCCCTGAGTAGTATGTAAGTGATCAGCTCACTGCCTGATAACCCCTTTCAGGCCACAATTGGTTTGGTAATATGGGAACCTTGAAAATATCTGATTAATCAGGGAAACTAGAGTCAAACATATAAAAGGATAAAACTTCTTTAGTGAATTCTTTTGAATACCCAAGTGTCTAAAGATAGTGGTGGTCTGAGGAACTGCTCCTGTGCACACCAAATTCATGCAGCTCCTTATTCAGCAGTGTGTGCGGGGGGTTCCTGGCATCGGTTTCAGATGTTGTCATTTTTTGGATGTTGGCTGCACCCCTAGAGGAACTATGCAAGGGGCCAGTTTTGCCATAGTCACCATATTTGCACACTTATCATTTTGGTGTGCAAATATGGCTGCCTCAGGAGCATGGAATACGGACATCCTAATGTCAGAAGTGCATTTTTGAATGTACATAGAGGCTTCAGTTGTTATCATATATATTTTATAGAGGCTGTGTGCTGTTTCTCTCCCCCTGTGTACTCTCTTCCCTACTGTGTGCTGTTTCTGCACCCCTATGCGCTGTCTCGCCACGTGCACTAACACTTCTCCCATACGCTGTCTCTCCCATGATGTGTGCTGTCTCTCCCTCCTGTGTTATTTCTCTCCCCCTAGTCCTCTATGTGCTGTCTTTCCCCTCCTGTGTGCTGTCTCTTTCACCCTGTGCACTCTCCCTCTGTGGGCTATCTCTCCCCCATGAGCTGTGTCCCTCCCCCTGTGCATTGTATACTTTTCAACCTGTGCACTTTTCCCCCCAAGTGCTGTGTCTCTTCTCGGTGGCTGTTACTCTGAGAAACAGCCACTGTGGCACCCTTCAGGGGTGTGTGTGTGGGGGGGGGGTGTAAGAGAAAGCACACAGGTGCCTGCTTTCAGAGGCATGGGGGGGTCAGTCATGGCACACAGGGGCCCCCTGTCAGAGGTGTAGTGGGTCAGACAGTGCACAAGGGCCCATTGACAGAGGTGTGGGTGGTCAGACAGAGAGCACAGGGTGCTGACACTGTCCCTGCTTGGCACCCCCACATTTCTAATGTGCATGCTAGCACACACTCAATTGCTGCTGGGCTGCCTGTCCCTGACTCCGGCCCTGAACATGTGAACTTACTTAAGCGCATGATGGGAGGACATCCTGGTGGAAGTGGATGACAGATGAGACTTTGTGATTATGTAAGTAGATATGTATACACACACAGAGAGATATAGATATTTTTAATATCTGGAATTGCTGGTGGCAGGACTCAAACATTCTTAAATGCAACTTATCTTCACACCGTGAACTCAAACACTAAAATCATTCTGATGGCACTGTTAATAAGTCTTCTACATTTATTTAGGAAATATGCTTATAGTTTGCAAAACATACCAGGTTTTGAAAAAGATAATTAGACATGGCACTTTACTTATAATCACAATCCTGTAATACAGCCATTAAAAGGTCTTCAATTAAACAGTGTAGGTAATAAAAAGGCAATATATGCTCTATTGTCACATCTTGGTTTTAATCATAAGTACCAATAATACCCTGCACATCTTAAATGAAGCAAATAAATGCAATCAGAGGGTTGATTTCGAAACTGCTGCAAACCATGACAACATTCATTCTGGGATTTAGAGGAGAAAATACAATTCTATTTGGTGATGCTCTCTTCAATCTACCTGTACTAATAACTGCTGGTCCCTGTGGAAATTCAAACATATGACATATTTTCAGCAGAATAGTAGGTGATAAAAGCATTGTAATCTTGTTGATAGCATTCAATTTTTTTTAGTTTTCAGTTCGCTTTATTTCTCAGCTGAGGATACATATTTTAAACACTAGCCATTTATGTAATGCTTTAAAATGGTTTACTAGATAAACAAGTATAAAAACCAAAGAAAACTATATATACCAGTCATAGTAACATAGTAAATGAAGACCAGTGCAAGCAACTCATCATTTATTTTATTACTGCTAAAAACATTTTTTTTATAGCAGCTAGTATATTTCATTCTAAAAATGATGGGACTATTACACATAGATAATTTTATGTGGATTTTATTCCAAGTGATCTTTCAGGGAACCGGGTATAAGCACATAGTGTGGA
This sequence comes from Allobates femoralis, assembly GCA_033576535.1. Taxonomy (NCBI): domain Eukaryota; kingdom Metazoa; phylum Chordata; class Amphibia; order Anura; family Aromobatidae; genus Allobates; species Allobates femoralis. The sequence goes on along the minus strand of JARQOC010000001.1, from coordinate 166,439,693 downwards.
CCAAAAGCTGGTGTAATGTATTTACATGCTACGGTGTTCATTTTAGGACATGGTCATTTGTCGAAGTCAAAGTCAAAAAAAGCTGTTCCTGATGCCTGATTTTGACTTTGACTTTGACAAATGACTTTCATAAATGACTTTGATTTTGATAAATGACTTTGACTTTGATAAATGACTTTGACTATGATAAATGACTTTGACTATGATAAATGACTTTGACTATGACTTTGATAAATGACTATGACTTTGATAAATGACTATGACTTTGATAAATGACTTTGACTTTGATAAATGACTTTGACTATGATAAATGACTATGACTTTGATAAATGACTTTGACTTTGATAAATGACCTTGATAAATGACTTTGATAAATGACTTTGACTTTGATAAATGACTATGACTATGATAAATGACTATCACTTTGATAAATGACTTTAACAGATTAGCATAATTTATTTTAAAAATTCTACAGTGGGTCCACTATGGATTTGAACCGTGAATGCTGGCTTCCAAAGGCCAAAAGCTTATCCACTAGACCATCCAGAAAGCTACTGTAAAAGTTTCCTTTTGGTATACTAACATAGATAACATGCACACAGTCTGTGTGCAGAAATCTGATGACCCTGATGTCTGAGAGCTTCTGACTTGTCATGCTCACACTCATGGTTATGACAAGTCACACATCACATTTATTTCTCATGGAGGTTAGCAGTATAATGAAAGTACAAATCCCCAAGCAGTGCCAATGTTTCCTAGCTTCTTTTTCTGAAGGTATTATAGTTATTAATATAATTATTATCCTCTTAAACAAAACTAATGTTAAAAAATTTTTTTTTTGAAACACTAATTTTGTATATATATATTATATATACTGTATTTACCAGTTTCTGTAAATTTCTATAATTGTTTAAAAAATTGTTTAACAGCATATAATAGTAATATATTTACCAGTGAATGTACATTTGTATCATTGTTTAGGAAATTGTTTAAGAAAATATAATAATAATAATTAATATTAGTAATAAATACATAATAATCCACTACCTCGATTTCAACAACAAAAATGCAGAACTGCAAACATTTTAATTTATTACTATATCTTATATCTATTAACTAGCATAATTTATTATACAAAAAGTATTCTACAGCAGGTTCAGCATGGATTTGAACCATGAACGCTGGCTTCCAAAGGCAAAAATGCTTCTCCACTAGACCACCAAACTAACTGTTAGGAGGGGGAGGTTTTGTTCTGCTAAGAAAATGAACATGCAGGCAGTCTGTTTGCAAAACTGTTCTGACCCTGATGGTTGACAAATCTCATTGTCATTTATCGTGGTCAGAATCAGAATCAGACTCACGCACACTTCAATGTGTCATGGAGACTTGCCGGTATAAAGAAGGTTCAAATCTCCAAGCAGTAGCAGGGGTTTATTTATTTATTTTGTTAAGGTATTATTGTTTTTATTATTATAATCATTATTATTATTATTATTATTACACTTTCCAACCAAAATAATGTACAATTAAAAAGTTTTGACTTTGTGCTTCATTCTCATACCTGAGTATGATAAATCACTTTCACAGATGACACTTCACTTCTCACACATAAAAATGAAAATAGTTTTCCATACACAAAAGCTTTACCCTCTTCTTTCAGTGTGGCCCGACACAATGGACCTTGCTTTATTTAAAACCAACATTTCAACAATTTTTATACATTGTTTTGTTTTCAAATAACAACAATTACTTAATGATAAGCAAATTACATGTCCTGAACTGCGCATTTTAACCCCAAAGTCTCCAACACAAAGCCTATGCCCACCCACCACTAAACTATAGGCATTTAATAGAGGCACAGACATCTTTTCATTGCTGATATGCCTTTCAATGCAGACATGCGTTAAGCTCATTTAAACTGTTGTGTGACCTTAATGTATGATTTTCATAGCTCACAATGATATCTGACTGACACACATAAAGATCAGCAGATTTTTGCACGTTTGGTCTCTTTAGCAAACAAAATCACTGATGGTCTCATCTGATTGAGTGGCCTAATGGTTAAGGCTCCAGTCTCTGGAGTGTTAGAGCTCTGTTGCACCCTGGTTCAAAACCCCCCAGTAGGATTATTTTTTTTTTTTTCCTTGAAAATTATGGTGTTTAATACACAATTTACAGTAATGTTTAATTTGTGATTTCTTACATTATGGTAATCATCATAACATACTAATAATTGGTTTCAGCCATGTTGTCCATTTATAGGCTAAATGAATGGAAGGCAGTCATTTACTACTTATCTATTTCCAAGTGTCTGTACATTTCAACAATTTATTATCAAAGGTTCTAAACCAATTATTTATTATTTATTTGACACAAAATGTTGTTTGCCATCTACCCAAAACTCGCTGCATTTTAATGAGCAGTACCATAATGTAAGAAATCACAAATTAAACATTACTGTAAATTGTGTATTAAACACCATAACTTACAAGGAAAAAAAAAAAAATCCTACTGGGGGGTTTTGAACCAGGGTGCAAAAGAGCTGTAACACTCCAGAGACTGGAGCCTTAACCATTAGGCCACTCAATCAGATGAGACCATCAGTGATTTTGTTTGCTAAAGAGACCAAACATGCAAAAATCTGCTGATCTTTATGTGTGTCAGTCAGATATCATTGTGAGCTATGAAAATCATACATTAAGGTCACACAACAGTTTAAATGAGCTTAACGCATGTCTGCATTGAAAGGCATATCAGCAATGAAAAGATGTCTGTGCCTCTATTAAATGCCTATAGTTTAGTGGTGGGTGGGCATAGGCTTTGTGTTGGAGACTTTGGGGTTAAAATGCGCAGTTCAGGACATGTAATTTGCTTATCATTAAGTAATTGTTGTTATTTGAAAACAAAACAATGTATAAAAATTGTTGAAATGTTGGTTTTAAATAAAGCAAGGTCCATTGTGTCGGGCCACACTGAAAAAAGGGGGTAAAGCTTTTGTGTATGGAAAACTATTTTCATTTTTATGTGTGAGAAGTGAAGTGTCATCTGTGAAAGTGATTTATCATACTCAGGTATGAGAATGAAGCACAAAGTCAAAACTTTTTAATTGTACATTATTTTGGTTGGAAAGTGTAATAATAATAATAATAATAATGATTATAATAATAAAAACAATAATACCTTAACAAAATAAATAAATAAACTCCTGCTACTGCTTGGGGATTTGAACCTTCTTTATGCCGGCAAGTCTCCATGGCACATTGAAGTGTGCGTGAGTCTGATTCTGATTCTGACCACGACAAATGACAATGAGATTTGTCAACCATCAGGGTCAGAACAGTTTTGCAAACAGACTGCCTGCATGTTCATTTTCTTAGCAGAACAAAACCTCCCCCTCCTAACAGTTAGTTTGGTGGTCTAGTGGAGAAGCATTTTGCCTTTGGAAGCCAGCGTTCATGGTTCAAATCCATGCTGAACCTGCTGTAGAATACTTTTTGTATAATAAATTATGCTAGTTAATAGATATAAGATATAGTAATAAATTAAAATGTTTGCAGTTCTGATTTTTGTTGTTGAAATCGAGGTAGTGGATTATTATGTATTTATTACTAATATTAATTATTATTATTATATTTTCTTAAACAATTTCCTAAACAATGATACAAATGTACATTCACTGGTAAATATATTACTATTATATGCTGTTAAACAATTTTTTAAACAATTATAGAAATTTACAGAAACTGGTAAATACAGTATATATAATATATATATACAAAATTAGTGTTTCAAAAAAAAAATTTTTTAACATTAGTTTTGTTTAAGAGGATAATAATTATATTAATAACTATAATACCTTCAGAAAAAGAAGCTAGGAAACATTGGCACTGCTTGGGGATTTGTACTTTCATTATACTGCTAACCTCCATGAGAAATAAATGTGATGTGTGACTTGTCATAACCATGAGTGTGAGCATGACAAGTCAGAAGCTCTCAGACATCAGGGTCATCAGATTTCTGCACACAGACTGTGTGCATGTTATCTATGTTAGTATACCAAAAGGGAACTTTTTCAGTAGCTTTCTGGATGGTCTAGTGGATAAGCTTTTGGCCTTTGGAAGCCAGCATTCACGGTTCAAATCCATAGTGGACCCACTGTAGAATTTTTAAAATAAATTATGCTAATCTGTTAAAGTCATTTATCAAAGTGATAGTCATTTATCATAGTCATAGTCATTTATCAAAGTATAAAAGTAATTTATCAAAGTCATCTTATCAAAGGTCATTTATCAAAGTTCATAGTCATTTATCAAAGTCATAGTCATTTATCAAAGTCATAGTCAAAGTCATTTATCAAAGTCATAGTCATTTATCAAAGTCAAGTCATTACAAGTCAAGTCATTTATCAATAGTCAAAGTCATTTATCATAGTCAAAGTCATTTATCATAGTCAAAGTCATTTTGTCAAAGTCATTTTCAATCAAAAATCAAAGTCATTTATGAAAGTCATTTGTCAAAATCAGGCATCAGGAACAGCTTTTTTTGACTTTGACTTCGACAAATGACCATGTCCTAAAATGAACACCGTAACATGCCTCATTTTTAGTTGTCCTCATCTCAATGAAAGTGTCCACAGATATAGTCACTTGCTTTACACCCATTCCTTTATTTATGCCCATGCTTGGCGATAAGAGAATATTTGTTATTACGTATCGTGTATATAAATTGAGTCATTTAGAAAAAACTAGAAAAAAGGTGACCACAGATATAAATAAGTAACCAACTTAAAAACAAACATTTTTTAGAACTTTTTATTTGAAAATACCTATCAGGCTATGTGCACATGATCTGGAGGCAATGTTGGATGCAGCGCCTCTGCACCTGAGGGAAGCTGCGGGTGAATGCAGGAGAATGCAGCTGCCCTCTGTCCATGATCTGTGTTTGGTGCAGGGCGCCTTCACCCTGCATTCACCCACTGGAGATGACTCCTGTCTCAACAGCCAGACACGAAAGTGCAGCAACCCAGAGGGGAGTGGCACAGTGAGCATGGGATTTCTAGAAAGTCATTGGACTGCACAATGCAGTGTTTTGGACCAGCAAGTCCAAAACACTGCTGTTCCTGACCGTGTGCATGCACCTTAACCCAGGGGTAGGGAATTCCAGGCCTCAAGACCTGCACACAGGTCATGTTTTCAGGATATCCTAAGTATTGCACAGGTGATAATTGAATTACTTGCACTTGTGATGTTTCCAACCCCTATGCAATACTAAGGTAATCCTGAAAACATGCACTGTGAGCGGCTCTTGAGGCCTGGAGTTCCCCACCCTTGTTTTAACTTGTGTAAATGTGAGAAAAAAGAGCTAAAATGTTAACTCAAATGCATAGTCCAAATGTGTAATGTTTCCACAAAACTAAGATTTCCTGTCCAATTTTATTTCAAAGCTGTACTTTCAGTGGTGTAATGATCGTAGTCACTGATGGTGTAAGGGGGCCCACAGATGCCAGCATTGAGGGCACATATTAAGCTAAAATCTACTGTGGTGGAGAGCACCGCTCACTATCTGCATTTCAATAGCAATACATGCTGCTGACCAATCAGCGGCTCACCCCTGTGCTGAAGGGTCCAAGGTAGAGAAAACTATTACAGGAAAGGACCCAGCATGGGGTACTCTATTATAGGAAGGACTCAGGATAAGAGACGTAATGAAATGTAATTTTTACAGGAAGGGACTAAAATCAGGGGACATTATTACTGGAAGGGGTCCAGATCAGGGGATATCATTTCAGGAAGTGTTAAAAAAAAGAGGACAGTCTTTGTGACATTCGGGTGATCTGGTTGCCATAGCAATGTGCCACAATTAGCTGAAACAATCTGTTCATCTGATGCATTGCTATGGTGAACAGATCCAGTGACCGTGAATGTCACTCTCTGCGACATCCGGATAATCTGGTAACCATAGCAATGCGTCACGTGACCAGATCATGTCAGCTGATCTTGACGCATTGCTATTGTGACCAGATCACCAGGAGGCCGCAAAGTGTGATGTGCACAGTCACCTGATCTGGTCACCATAGCAACGCTTCACGATTGCTATGGTGAGCAGATCAGGTGACTGTGCATGTCACACATGTCAGTGCCTTGCTTGTTTTGGTCAGTCTTTCTAAAAAGTAATTTCAAAAAATTGTGAGAAAGTATGTTTCCAGGTTCTCTATGTTGTTTACTCAATCTGCCTGTCTCTCGCCTTGTTTTCACTTACTGTTTATTGTCAAATGATAGAGAATCCAGTGCATGTTTTGTTTATTCTTGTTCAAAAGTTTTTATTGAGTTTTATAATACAAGGTAAATGATTAAACATACATATGATATAACTGGGTCTGCGGCAATTTCAGTTAGTACAAACAAAACAGGTAAGGTAATGTCCTTGCCAACGAGAATAGGACTAGTCTGCAATAAAGCAGCATAGTTAAGGTTAACAACACATCTCGTAATTTATGAGCTTTTATAACTAATTGAATGATATAATTCAATAAACAAAAGTTCTGCAGTTTGGTTAAAAGGGGGAGGGGGGAAATAGAAGGGTCGAGAGGGAGGGGGGAGGGGAAGGGGTAAGGCGGAGGAGAAAAGTCATCCCTGTTCAAGAGTTTGGAAGTGTGTTTGTGAATGACTTCGTCTACACAGTTCATGTGTGTTTAGACTTGCGAGTTGGGGAAGTGACTAGAGGGAAATAGCCTGTTCCAAGTTCCCCATTTTTTGTTGTATTTATTAATTGATTTGTGCCTAAGTGGTAGGATAGCTCATAAGCATTGTGTGTAGAGACCTTCTCTAGAAGAGTAGAGAATGAGGGTGCTTTGGTGTCTCTCCACAATGATGCGACAAGTGTCTCTGCTGTTAAAATAATGTGAACAGTCAGAGGTCTATAGTGAGGGAGGATGTGTTCACTATCAAGAAGGAGGATGACAAGTCCCGATGAAAGAATACATCCATCGTCTGTTAAGTCCGTGAGCAGCATTTGGGTTTCGCTCCAGAAAGACTCCAATGCTCTACAATGCCAAAAGATGTGAGAGATGTCTCCAGTCTCCATGAGACAGCGCCAGCAAAGTGGGGAGTTCTCCTCTTTGATCGAGTGTAGTCTTTGCGGGGTGAAGTACCATCGGGTGAGAGTTTTGTAATGGGTTTCTATGAGTGATGCATTCGGAATCGTCTTTTGGAGTTTCGCAAGTGAGTTGCTAAGAAGCTCGGGGTGAATTGTGGTTCCCAATTCCCTTTCCCAGGCGGTTAAGTTGTGTGTTTTAGTAAGAGCACTATCAGAATTCACAATTTTATAAATGCTTTTGGTGGACCAAAAAACTAGGGATAGGTTGTGCTTGTATAATTGGGCAACAGGTTGAGGGAGAAGAAAATTTGGTGTTTTTTTGTTTATGTATCTGAATATCTTTTCCCAAGTGGGGAGTCCAGATTCTTGTAAACAAAAAGTTGCTTGTAGCCGATCTAGTGGAAACAGCCTGTTGTTTCTGTCGATAATATCAGAAATGTAATTTATCCCAGAGCTTTTCCATGTGTCTAAGTTGATGTTCGGGATCATAGATTTTAAGATGTCGATTGGTATCCAGTCGTGGGATAGTACTGTTGAGGGTTCTTTTGCTTTTGATGTGAAGAGTTTCCAATCCTGAATAGTCGCTTTGATGGTTAAGTCCTGAGGAAGTCTCTTGGAAGCTTCGCATAGGTGAGATAGGAGCAAAAGAAAGAGTTTGTTTTTAGGGTGCTTGGATTCCTCTAGAGTGAGCCAACTGGGTCTTGCCATCTCGCTCCACCAGGTCCTGCTTAGGGTGATTAATGTAGCTGTATAATATGCCATGTGGTTGGGGACTGCCAGGCCTCCGTTACCTCTGCTCTTCTCCAATGTACTTCTTGCAACCCTAGGTTTCCTCTGCCCCCAAATAAAAGAGGATAATTGGGACTGGAGTTTCCTAATCCAACTTAGTTTTATGGGTATTGCAAGGGAGCGAAAAATGTAGAGAATCTTCGGGAGCGTGAACATTCTATAGGATTCGATCTTTCCAATCCAGGATAGTTGTACTTTTGACGCGTGGGCAAGATCCAATTGGATAGTGTTAAGGAGAGTCGTCATGTTTTTGTCTATAAGATTAGAGGTGTGGTCTGTGATTATAACCCCTAAATAATTTAGTTCCTTCTTGTCCCACGCAAGATCATGCTCAGCTTTGATAGAGGAGAGAGTTTCAGGATCAAGATTAAAATGCAAGACTTGAGTTTTGGTGAGGTTAATCTTGTAGGAAGATACTTCAGCAAATTCTTCGATAGCCAAGAGTAGATTCCTCAATAAATTAATGGGGTCCGATAGTGTGAGGATGATGTCGTCTGCAAACAGACTAATCTTGTACTCTTTTGTTAAGGTGTGGACGCCTTTTATGAGGTAGTTCATTCTAATCTTCTCTGCCAGCGGTTCAATGAAAAGGTCGAACAGTGAGGGTGATAGGGGACAGCCCTGTCTAGTTCCGTTTGTCAGGGGGAAAGTGTCTGATAGGGTATTGTTAGTCAGTATGCTAGCTGTTGGGTGTGAATAAAGAGCTTGGATCATGTGGAGAATGTTGCCCCTAATTCCGAATTTTTTGAGGGATTCAAAGAGGAATCCCAAATGTACCCTGTCGAACGCCTTTTCGGCATCAACTGATACAAAAATTGCAGGAGTTTTATGGTTTTTGACTTGTGATAATAGGTTAATAAATCTTCTGGTTGCATCTGCTGAGCCCCTGTTTTTGATGAATCCCACTTGATCACTATGTATCAATTTTGGTGTGATTGTTTGAATTCTAGAGTTTAGAGTATTAGAGATTATTTTTAGATCTGAATTTAAAAGGGAAATGGGTCTATAATTTGAGACATCCTTCGGGTCCCCCTTATTCTTGGGTATCATAGTAATTATGGCTTGAAGGGTTTCTTTAGAGGGGAGAACTTTAGGGTCTGTGAAAGAGTTTAAGAGTCTGGTTAGATAGGGGACTAGTATGTCTTGGTAGGTAGAATAGTATTCATTTTGGAGGCCATCTGGCCCTGGGGATTTCAGCTTTTTGAGGGATTTAATAGTATCCATGATCTCTCTTTCTGTGAAAGGGGAATTCAGGAAGTCTAGATTTTGGAATGAGAAGTTGGTGGATCTGAGCTAGTTTGATTCAAGTTATAAAGCGACTTATAGAATTCCGCGAAAGTTTCTGAAATCTGTCGTGGGAGTTTTTGTGGCACACCATGTTGTTCTTTACTTGGGAGATGTTAGTTTTAATTCTCCGGTGTTTTATAAGTGAGGCAAAATGTTTGGAGGGTTTATTCGAACAGTGATAAAAATTTGACTTGCTTAGGCGAACCATTTTTTCATAATCGGAGACCAATAATGCTTTGAGCTCAATTTTCAGTTTAAGAAGTTCTTTTAGGGTCGTTTCATTAGGGTCTCTTGCTATTGATAGCTCAAGGGTTCTTATTTGTTGGGTCAGGGTTTCTGTCGCTAAAGTCAGGGATTTTTTGTGTCTCGAGTTAATTTGTATTAGAAATCCTCTTATTACGGCTTTGTGGGCAGACCATGTGGTTGTTATTGGTGTGTCGTTGATGTCATTTTCATTAAAATAGTGTTTTAGGGTTTGTTCAATTTCTTTTTTGAAGTGCGGATGGTTGAATACAAAAGAGTTAGCCTTCCAATTACTCCTATGGTTTGAAGGGGATCCCTGTGTGGCAACAAAAAGGACTGGGGAGTGGTCTGACCAAGTTTTAGGGAGAATTTCAACTGATTTTATGCATATAAGGGAGGAAATATCTGTAAGGTCTAAATCAATACGGGCTAGGGATTTGTGGACGTTTGAAAAGTGAGTGAACTCTACTGACGACGTGTTGAGGCATCTGAAGGCATCATATAACTCCTCTTTAGTAATGGATTCAATTGGGTGTTTTGGTTTCGACTTTTATTGGACGAGTCCATGTTGCTATTTGGCACGGAATTAAAGTCTCCAAATATGTACAGAGTGCCTTCTTGTATGTTTTATTTATTCTAAACCCCCATACTGCGCATGAACAGCATGTGTCAGATGCCCACGTGACCACAAAATCTCTTCCTAAAATTGATTTCCATATTTTCCTGTGATAACTAAGACACAAACAAAAATGGATACAGATGCTGAACAAAGTCAAAGGATTTTAGAGACTGTTGACAACACTGCTGCTTTGACTTCTATCAAGTTCAGGCTGTGTCCAGTAAAAGGGACATACAGTTGTGGCCAAAAGTATTGACACCCCAGCAATTCTGTCAGATAATACTCAGTTTCTTCCTGAAAATGATTGCAATCACAAATTCTTTGGTATTATTATCTTCATTTAATTTATCTTCAATGAAAAAACATAAAAAGAATAGTCCTAAAGCCAAATTGGATATAATTCCACACCAAACATAAAAAGGGGGTGGACAAAAGTATTGGCACTGTTAGAAAAATCATGTGATGCTTCTCTAATTTGTGTAATTAACAGTACCTGTAACTTACCTGTGGCACCTAACAGGTGTTGGCAATAACTAAATCATACTTGCAGCCAGCTGACATGGATTAAAGTTGACTCAACCTCTGTCCTGTGTCCTTGTGTTTACCACTTTGAGCATGGAGAAAAGAAAGAAGACCAAAGAACTGTTTGAGGACTTGAGAAACCAAATTGTGAGGAAACATGAGCAATCTCAAGGCTACAAGTCCATCTCAAAAGACCTGAATGTTCCTGTGTCTACCGTGCGCAGTGTCATCAAGAAGTTTAAAGCCCATGGCACTGTGGCTAACCTCCCTAGATGTGGACGAAAAAGAAAAATTGATGAGAGATTTCAACGCAAGATTGTGCGGATGGTGAATAAAGAACCTCGACTAACATCCAAACAAGTTCAAGCTGCCCTGCAGTCCGTGGGTACAACAGTGTCAACCCGTACTATCTGAATGGAAAGGGACTGTATGGTAAGATACCCATGAAGACCCCACTTCTTACCCTGAGATATAAAAAAGCCAGGCTGGAGTTTGCCAAAACTTACCTGAGAAAGCCTAAAACATTTTGGAAGAATGTTCTCTGGTCAGATGAGACAAAAGTAGAGCTATTTAGGCAAAGGCATCAACATAGAGTTTACAGGAGAAAAAAAGAGGCATTCAAAGAAAAGAACACGGTCCCTACAGTCAAACATGGCGGAGGTTCCCTGATGTTTTGGGGTTGCTTTGCTGCCTCTGGTACTGGACTGCTTGACCGTGTGCATGGCATTATGAAGTCTGAACACTACCAACAAATTTTGCAGCATAACGTAGGGCCCAGTGTGAGAAAGCTGGGTCTCCCTCAGAGGTCATGGGTCTTCCAGCAGGACAATGACCCAAAACACACTTCAAAAAGCACTAGAAAATGGTTTGAGAAAAAAGCACTGGAGACTTCTAAGGTGGCCAGCAATGAGTTCAGACCTGAATCCCATAAAACACCTGTGGAGAGATCTAAAAATGGCACTTTGGAGAATGCACCCTTCAAATATCAGGGACCTGGAGCAGTTTGCCAAAGAAGAATGGTCTAAAATTTCAACAGAGCATTGTAAGAAACTCATTGATGGTTACCGGAAGCGGTTGATCGCAGTTATTTTGGCTAAAGGTTGTGCAACCAAGTATTAGGCTAAGGGTGCCAATACTTTTGTCTGGCCCATTTTTGGAGTTTTGTGTGAAATGATCAATGTTTTGCTTTTTGCTTCATTCTCTTTTGTGTTTTTTCATTGAAGACAAATTAAATGAAGATAATAATACCAAAGAATTTGTGATTTCAATCATTTTCAGGAAGAAACTGAGTATTATCTTGACAGAATTGCAGGGGTGTCGATACTTTTGGCCACAACTGTAGGTGAAAAACTCAGTGCCTGCAATCCTGTATACACTAATCTTCTCTACTACTCCAGTTGTGCAACACATATACACTGTTAGTAGTACTTATCAAATGTGTAATCACTTTCACTTCCTATCTATACTGATAAGCTGTAATGTTATCTTGATATCCCAATTGACAATAAAATAGATGTTGCATACTCGTATTCTAAATGGGATATGATTGCTGTCTTATACCATGAGATATATGGCTGCAGGACATTGGGAAGCTTGCCAACTGGAACCGAAGTCATGTCCACCTTCTCTGACTGATGCAATCTTTTGCATTGTGTAAAATGTATTTTTGTAGATTTGAACACATCAAATCACTGGGAATCTGGCAAATTTACAAATCAAACATGAATTTGATATGCATCAAATTGCTTTGCCCATCTCTGACCATTTCTAATCTTTATGGTTCATTACGGCATTAAATTACAACATGTCTGTAAAAAAAGTTAAGAAAAAGTCAGGTTTCCAATCTGATTATGAATGATAATCAAAAAGGCAGTGGGATATGATCAAACAAAGGATATAATTTGCCAAATTTCCCAAGTTCAGAGTCTGCCCACTCCGCATAATCATTAAAATTATTACATATAAGAAGGGATAAATATCAGGTCTAAATCTTTATCTGTATTGTAAATCATTAACAGAATTAAGTAGCAAAGAGTAAAGCAAATGAGAAATATTGCATTAATACCGTATCAGGTTACTGGCAATGAAGGGGTTTTCCCATGACTATAGTTAATGTAAAAGTTCATTTTAATTAATAGATTTTGGAATAATAAGAATTTCCACAATTGGATGTTTTTTTTTAATTGTTCCTGTGCTGAGATAATCTTATACATGTGTCCCTGCTATGTACTGTGTAATGGCCGTGCCTGAATTTACAGGGTCTGATTATACCTCATCTCCTGGGCTAAAATAATCTTATATATGTGTCCCTGCTATGTACTGTGTAATGGATGTGTCTGACTGTACAGGGACGGGGTCTGATTATATCATATCTCCTGAGCTAAAATAATCTTATATACAGTATGTGTCCCTGCTATGTACTGTGTAATAAAGGTGTCTGACCATACAGGGACATGGTCTGATCATACCAAAGCTCCTGGACAGTCCTGGACAGTGGAGGAAGTAAAATACATATAGACAAAATCACACTTAATCACAAATTCTTTCTTTATGGTAAAACATTTTTTTAATAACCAGGCAAGGAAATGTTTTATATCCCAAAAATAATTAGCTGTGATCGCCTGTGGTAATATCTGTGTACATCTGCTCAAGAGATGCGGTATGATCAGACCATATCCCTGTGTGGTTAGATACTGCCATTACACAGTACAAAGCAGGGACACATATTTAGGACTAGCTCAGCCCAGGAGATGTGGTATGATCAGACCATGTTCCTGTATGGTCAGACCCATCCATTACTCAGTACATAGCAGGGACACATATACAAGATTATCTCACCACTGGAGATGTGGCATGATCAGACCATGTCCCTGTATGGTCAGACACATCCATTACAGAGTGCATAGCAGGGACCCATATATAAGGCTAGGCAGGACTGGCTCCAGATTTTTGTGCGCCCCGGGTCAAAGAGTCTTAATGGGCCCCTTTTACACTCCGCCTCCACCCATCCAAATTATATATGACACACAGCTCTACTACATGCCCATAGACATTGATGCCTCTGCTACACGCACATGTAGACACACAGCTCTGCTATATGCACACTACACATAATACACAAAACACAGCTCTACTACATGAACATACACAGACACACGCAGCTCTGCTACATGCACACTACACATACAGATACACATATGGCTCTGCTACACGCGCACTAAATACCCAGTTCTGCTACTTGTACAATGCATACATGTACAAACACACACAGCTCTGCTACATGCACATACAAACACTCACAGCTCTGCTACATGCATTACGTATACACAAATACAACTACACACACATACAAATACACACAGAGACACACAGACAAACATACATAATCAGACACACAGACACATAGATGCACACACATACACATATATTACCACATTCAGATGATCTTGATCCGTGCAGAGCAGGAGCTGCATGGAGGCTGCAGAAGTTAAGCAGTTTCTTCTAGGGCCTTGATTTCAGTCATGTGATCAGTCACATGACTGGAACTGGCAGATCCTTCAGCCTCCATTTAGCTCCTGGTTAGCTTGTTCTCCTTCTGTGTACCAATTACATAGAACAGTGCAGAGCAGGAAAGGAGAGAGGGAGTGCAGCTGTGTGTGAGCATGGCTCCTCTGCTTCCGCTCACACACAGCTGTGGGCCCTTTCATTGCTTCAGGGCCCCGGCATCTGCCCGGGTATGCCGGGTGCTGGCTTCGGGCCTGGTCACAACTACTAGTTTATTATTTTGTTTCTCCCACTAAGAGCAATCAACATTTTTTCAACTGGCTAACAAGATACCAAACCTTTTTACATTCTGTGTTATAATGCAGTGAACACACGATTGTCTTGTAAGGGCCATGTAGTGGCCAAAGGTGGAAAGCTGCACCCCAAGCTGTGTCTCGCCATGATGAGGTTTTTAATAATAGTATTGGTATTCATTGTGAGTGGGGCTTAACTAATAAAAGAGCTTGTAGTGTGCAGGTGAGAGTCACAAAATAGTGATAGACCGTTGAAACCTTATCCCACTCCCAATTAATTGGACCCTTCAGGTCGTATCCGGGAATAAGGACTAGAAATGGTATGGGAACCATTAACTAGAAGCACCTCTCCTGATGCTGGCCCCTGTCCCCTTACTTCCGGCAGGGCCCCAGATTACAGCTGTTCTCTGGTATTTGTGCTGCAAGTCTGACCCTTGCACTACATTTGTGTCCGTGGGAGTTTTATCTAAATCCCACCAAAATGTGATTCAGATATGTCCTTGAAGAAGCCATTGAATTGAACAAATTTTGACTCTTTGGGCTCCATTAACCTTTTTTCGGGGGTGTCGATAATTTCAGACAGCACAATCCAGTTTTTCATGATTCAGTTGGAAGCTTTGTGTAAAGATTTGAATGCACGACTGAATGTGATGTGAATGGATCCTATATCCTTCACCATTCCAGGGGACCCCAGTAAGGAGTATGGCTCTTGGGCTGCTGCAGTTATGACCACCACAGGGGCAGCTTTGGTTTTCTAGGGCTCTGATGTAATGAATATCTGAGAAGATCCCTAGAAAAGCAATGACATTAGGCAACAGAGAGGTGTGGCCTCAAGTCAGGTTTAGTGTTGAAGACTTTCTGACTTTTATCTATTGAGTATGAGTACCATAAAAACTACTGCCTAAGGCTGTAGAAGACTTCATGTGTCCAGCAACCATAGCAGATGCCCATTTTCAAACTATTCAGTGGTGTTTATCGCCCTAGTGGGTCTAAGACACTAGAACCTGCAGTCCCTCTCATGTCCCGACCTATCACCAGAAATTACTAATGGGTGTGCAGGTAAAGCACCCAGACACCAGGTTTATCGACTGGCTTTGCAGCCCCATAACATGTAAGTCTATAGTAGACCTCGACCCATCCACTTTGTATCCTTTTTTATGTGGAGACCCTGCCCACGGCACATAACTGGTCCCATCTCTATACGTCTCCCATTAATGGCTGGTCATAATAGGGGAAACTAGTGATGTGAGGAATCCATCGAGAAATCCCATTAAAGAAAACCTGTCGCTTTCCATAAATCTGTATTTTGCTTTGACATTGTGTAAATATGGCTGTTCAGGATCCTGTGGGTTTTTTTTGTGTTCCTGCCCCTCTGTCCTTTTTCCTCGTATGTAAATTGTCTTTTTATCCAAGTGTGCTATGAGGAGTGGGACATATCGAGAAAATCCTCCCCATCCCCCAACCTGATGGACAGATGTTTGTACATCCCCTCTGATGGACAGATGTGTGTACATCTCCTCTGATGGAGGCGGCTCTGTGGGTCATTATTACACATATAGGGGTTGTCCAGCACTTCTGCACCAGACAGTGATTTTGCTCTGGGAGATATCAGCCAGGACATGTATATGATTAACATAAATCGTGTATCTGTCCTATCCTGATAAATAGGTGCATAATTTGGCACAAATCCTCCCAGGTTTCTCCTCTTCTTACTATAGCTGGTCTTAGTGAATGCACTGTTGTGATCATTCCTGACCCCCCCGTTTTGTCCTGTGGCTACTTGTTGGCCCTGCGACACCTCTTTAGCAATTTTCCTCCTTTTCCTGAGTCTCCTGTGTTCTGCGTCTCTCTGACCCGCTCTTCAGTCTTCTTTCAGGTAGTGTATTATATAGGACCCATGTGAGTGCCCCCATCACCGAGACAGACCCTCATAGTGATGGGACTTAGAACAGGTGACATTATCATGGCTGGACCTATATGATGTGAATGCCCTCATCATCGAGAATGACCCCCATAGTAACATGACTTGGAACAGGTGATGTTATCATGGCTAGAGTCATGTGACCCGCTCTGAGTATGGCGCCCCCTATAGACCTGGTCCTGCAGCCGCCATGTATATAGATGAGACACTTTATTAGATGCCGGATCAAGCCTGATTCTAGTTATGGAGGTTTGAGCGATTGTCACTGTGTAGGGTGAAGTGCAGACAAAAAAAACACAAACACAATATATAATCTCTAATTTTTGTATTTATTTTTTTTTGGAATAGCAATAAGCAACATTCTAATGAAAGTATTACCGGTCCTTCAATAAATTAAGAGTCACGGTGACTCTCAGGTCCGATGGAGACCACAGAACTTGCTGTGCTGCGGACATTGTGGACCTGATGAGCCACCGGACCCAGAGATCCAGAGGAAGGCGAAGAAAACCTCCGGAGAGTTCTACTTCAGGGGGAAAAAAAATTCCTTCCTGACCCCAGTTCTGACGATCAGAAATCTCCCTGGATCACGTGTGACCTGCTGCTTATTGAAGTATATCTGTATGTAATTATAAGCTGAGGAGACCCGACCTGGAAAGGAAAAGACATGCATCCTGCCCTAGGAGCTCACAATCCAGGACAATGGATGCTTTTATCAATATACAATAAGCATTCACTACATATTTAATAAAGCATACACACACATACATTAATTCTTATCTATCCAGCTAATTGAATGGAGTAATGGTATCCTTTCTCATGTACAGCACCATGGAATCAATGGTGCTGCATAAATAAATAATAATAATAATGATAATTACAGCTAATAGGATGACGACAGCTGTCCAGACCTGCGTCCCACCAACACACAGTAAATTCTGATCACCTCGTTGATACGAGGGTGCTAAACTGAGGGGAGACAGCAGCTGGGTCCCTATTTTCAAAGATGATGTCCTCCACCCATCTCTCAAAAACGCTGTTGGGTCTTCAGCAGAGATGGGTAGTCGAGCTGGGCTATCAGACGGTCATCTTTGATGAGATCATCCTATGGTTCAACGCAACATATGAACATGGCCTTAAACTTAAGCATTCACTCCATCTTTCATAAAGCATACACACATACATTAATTCTTATTATCCAGCTAATTGAAAGGAGTAATGGTATCTTTTCTCATGTAAAGCACCATGAAATCAATGGTGCTGTATAAATAAATAATAATAATTTTTATAGTTAATAGGATAATAACAGCTGTCCAGACCTGCATCTCACCAACACACAGTAAAATTCAATCACCTCGTTGATACGAGAGAGCTAAACTGAAATGAGGTGGACAGCAGCTGGGACCCTATTTTCAAAGATGATGTCCTCCACCCATCTCTCTAAAAAGCTGTTGGGTCTTCAGCTGAGATGGGTAGTCGAGCTGGGCTATCAGACGATCATCTTTGATGTGATCATCCTATGGTTCAACACAACATGTGAACATGGCCTTAAACTTAAGCATTCACTCCATCTTTCATAAAGCATACACACACATACATGAATTCTTATCTATCCAGCTAATTGAATGGAGTAACAGTATCCTCTCTCATGTACAGCACCATGGAATCAATGGTGCTGTATAAATAAATAATAATAATAATGATAATTACAGCTAATGAGGATGACGACAGCTGTCCAGACTTGCGTCCCACCAACACACAGTAAATTCTGATCACCTCGTCGATACGACAGAGCTAAACTGAGGGAGGACAGCAGCTGGGACCCTATTTTCAAAGATGGAGTCCTCCACCCATCTGTCAAAAAAGCTGTTGGGTCTTCAGCAGAGATGGGTAGTCGAGCTGGGCTATCAGACGGTCATCTTTGATGTGATCATCCTATGGTTCAACGCAACATGTGAACATGGCCTTAAACTTAGGCATTCACTCCATCTTTCATAAAGCATACACACACATACATTAATTCTTATCTATCCAGCTAATTGAAAGGAGTAATGGTATCCATTTCTCATGTAAAGCACCATGAAATCAATGGTGCTGTATAAATAAAAAATAATAATAATTATTATAGTTAATAGGATAACGACAGCTGTCCAGACCTGCGTCTCACCAACACACAGTAAAATTCAATCACCTCGTTGATACGAGAGAGCTAAACTGAAATGAGACGGACAGCAGCTGCGACCCTATTTTCAAAGATGATGTCCTCCACCCATCTCTCAAAAAAGTTGTTGGGTCTTCAGCAGAGATGGGTAGTCGAGCTGGGCTATCAGACGATCATCTTTGATGTGATCATCCTATGGTTCAACGCAACATGTGAACATGGCCTTAAACTTAAGCATTCACTCCATCTTTAATAAAGCATACACACACATACATTAATTCTTATCTATCCAGCTAATTAAATGGAGTAATGGTATATTTTCTCATGTACAGCACCATGGAATCAATGGGGCTGTATAAATAAATAATAATAATAATAATAATGATAATTACAGCTAATAGGATGACAACAGCTGTTCAGACCTGCGTCCCACCAACACACAGTAAATTCCGATCATCTCGTTGATACGAGGGCGCTAAACTGAGGAGGGACAGCAGCTGGGACCTTATTTTCAAACATGATGTCCTCCACACATCTCTCAAAAAAGCTGTTGGGTCTTCAGCAGAGATGGGTAGTCGAGCTGGGCTATCAGAAGATCATCTTTGATGTGATCATCCTATGGTTCAACGCAACATGTGAACATGGCCTTAAACTTAAGCATTCACTCCATCTTTAATAATGCATACACACACATACTTTAATTCTTATCTATCCAGCTAATTGAATGGAGTAATGGTATCCTTTCTCAAGTACAGCACCATGGAATCATTGGTGCTGTATAAATAAATAATAATAATAATGATGATTACAGCTAATAGGATGACGACAGCTGTCCAGACCTGCGTCCCACCAACACACAGTAAAATTCAATCACCTCGTTAATACGAGAGAGCTAAACTGAAATGAGGGGGAAAGCAGCTGCGACCCTATTTTCAAAGATGATGTCCTCCACTCATCTCTCAATAAAGCTGTTGGGTCTTCAGCAGAGATGGGCAGTCGATCTGGGCTATCAGACGATCATCTTTGATGTGATCATCCTATGGTTCAACGCAACATGTGAACATGGCTTTATACTTAAGCATTCACTCCATCTTTAATAAAGCATACACACACATACTTTAATTCTTATCTATCCAGCTAATTGAATGGAGTAATGGTATCTTTTCTCATGTACAGCACCATGGAATCAATGGTGCTGTATAAATAAATAATAATAATAATGATAATTACAGCTAATAAAAGAAATGATGGGAGTGCTGGTGTCTCACGGTCCGCGCTGCTGCAGGGTTAAATAAACTCACCAAAGAGCCAATTTAGATTTCCATCCTTTTATTCCTCCTCTCTCCTACGCGTTTGGTGAGTTTATTTAACCCTGCAGCAGCGCGGACCCTGAGACACCAGAACTCCCATCATTTCTTTGATTCATACCACTATCCAGTGGTCAGTGGAGGTCCTGCAGCAGCTGGAACATCGTTTCCAAAAACACCTTCAAACCAGTTGTGTAGATCACAACTGGACCAGGTGAGCAGCTTCACAGCACCACCATTGTATATAAGTGTCACTAGTGATAGGGCACTATTGCGCCTCTTGTCCCCCTCCCTATTTTATTTTTACAATTACAGCTAATAGGATGACGACAGCTGTCCAGACCTGCGTCCCACCAACACACAGTAAATTCCGATCATCTCGTTCATACGAGGGCGCTAAACTGAGGAGGGACAGCAGCTGGGACCTTATTTTCAAACATGATGTCCTCCACACATCTCTCAAAAAAGCTGTTGGGTCTTCAGCAGAGATGGGTAGTCGAGCTGGGCTATCAGACGATCATCTTTGATGTGATCATCCTATGGTTCAACGCAACATGTGAACATGGCCTTAAACTTAAGCATTCACTCCATCTTTAATAATGCATACACACACATACTTTAATTCTTATCTATCCAGCTAATTGAATGGAGTAATGGTATCCTTTCTCAAGTACAGCACCATGGAATCAATGGTGCTGTATAAATAAATAATAATAATAATGATGATTACAGCTAATAGGATGACGACAGCTGTCCAGACCTGCGTCCCACCAACACACAGTAAAATTCAATCACCTCGTTGATACGAGAGAGCTAAACTGAAATGAGGGGGACAGCAGCTGCGACCCTATTTTCAAAGATGATGTCCTCCACCCATCTCTCAATAAAGCTGTTGGGTCGTCAGCAGAGATGGGCAGTCGAGCTGGGCTATCAGACGATCATCTTTGATGTGATCATCCTATGGTTCAACGCAACATGTGAACATGGCTTTAAACTTATGCATTCACTCCATCTTTAATAAAGCATACACACACATACTTTAATTCTTATCTATCCAGCTAATTGAATGGAGTAATGGTATCTTTTCTCATGTACAGCACCATGGAATCAATGGTGCTGTATAAATAAATAAATAATAATAATAATAATGATAATTACAGCTAATAAAAGAAATGATGGGAGTGCTGGTGTCTCACGGTCCCGCTGCTGCAGGGTTAAATAAACTCACCAAAGAGCCAATTTAGATTTCCATCCTTTTATTCCTCCTCTCTCCTACGCGTCTCAGCGCCACACCCGCGCCTTCCTCAGGGATATCCCTGAGGAAGGCGCCGGGTGTGGCGCTGAAACGCATAGGAGAGAGGAGGAATAAAAGGATGGAAATCTAAATTGGCTCTTTGGTGAGTTTATTTAACCCTGCAGCAGCGCGGACCGTGAGACACCAGCACTCCCATTATTTCTTTGATTCATACCACTATCCAGTGGTCAGCGGAGGTCCTGCAGCAGCTGGAACATCGTTTCCAAAAACACCTTCAAACCAGTTGTGGGGATCACAACTGGACCAGGTGAGCAGCTTCACAGCACCACCATTGTATATAAGTGTCACTAGTGATAGGGCACTATTACGCCTCTTGTCCCCCTCCCTATTTTATTTTTACAATTACAGCTAATAGGATGACGACAGCTGTCCAGACCTGCGTCCCACCAACATACAGTGAATTCCGATCATCTCGTTCATACGAGGGCGCTAAACTGAGGAGGGACAGCAGCTGGGACCTTATTTTCAAACATGATGTCCTTCACACATCTCTCAAAAAAGCTGTTGGGTCTTCAGCAGAGATGGGTAGTCGAGCTGGGCTATCAGACGATCATCTTTGATGTGATCATCCTATGGTTCAACGCAACATGTGAACATGGCCTTAAACTTAAGCATTCACTCCATCTTTAATAATGCATACACACACATACTTTAATTCTTATCTATCCAGCTAATTGAATGGAGTAATGGTATCTTTTCTCATGTACAGCACCATGGAATCAATGGTGCTGTATAAATAAATAATAATAATGATAATTACAGCTAATAGGATGACGACAGCTGTCCAGACTTGCGTCCCACCAACACACAGTAAATTATGATCACCTCGTCGATACGAGGGAGCTAAACTGAGGGAGGACAGCAGCTGGGACCCTATTTTCAAAGATGAAGTCCTCCACCCATCTGTCAAAAAAGCTGTTGGGTCTTCAGCAGAGATGGGTAGTTGAGCTGGGCTATCAGACGGTCATCTTTGATGTGATCATCCTATGGTTCAACGCAACATGTGAACATGGCCTTAAACTTAGGCATTCACTCCATCTTTCATAAAGCATACACACATACATTAATTCTTATCTATCCAGCTAATTGAAAGGAGTAATGATATCCATTTCTCATGTAAAGCACCATGAAATCAATGGTGCTGTATAAATAAAAAATAATAATAATTATTATAGTTAATAGGATAACGACAGCTGTCCAGACCTGCGTCTCACCAACACAGTAAAATTCAATCACCTCGTTGATACGAGAGAGCTAAACTGAAATGAGGGGACAGCAGCTGCGACCCTATTTTCAAAGATGATGTCCTCCTCCCATCTCTCAAAAAAGTTGTTGGGTCCTCAGCAGAGATGGGTAGTCGAGCTGGGCTATCAGACGATCATCTTTGATGTGATCATCCTATGGTTCAACGCAACATGTGAACATGGCCTTAAACTTAAGCATTCACTCCATCTTTAATAAAGCATACACACACATACATTAATTCTTATCTATCCAGCTAATTAAATGGAGTAATGGTATCTTTTCTCATGTACAGCACCATGGAATCAATGGTGCTGTATAAATAAATAATAATAATAATAATAATGATAATTACAGCTAATAGGATGACAACAGCTGTTCAGACCTGCGTCCCACCAACACACAGTAAATTCCGATCATCTCGTTGATACAAGGGCGCTAAACTGAGGAGGGACAGCAGCTGGGACCTTATTTTCAAACATGATGTCCTCCACACATCTCTCAAAAAAGCTGTTGGGTCTTCAGCAGAGATGGGTAGTCGAGCTGGGCTATCAGACGATCATCTTTGATGTGATCATCCTATGGTTCAACGCAACATGTGAACATGGCCTTAAACTTAAGCATTCACTCCATCTTGAATAATGCATACACACACATACTTTAATTCTTATCTATCCAGCTAATTGAATGGAGTAATGGTATCCTTCTCAAGTACAGCACCATGGAATCAATGGTGCTGTATAAATAAATAATAATAATAATGATGATTACAGCTAATAGGATAACGACAGCTGTCCAGACCTGCGTCCCACCAACACACAGTAAAATTCAATCACCTCGTTGATACGAGAGAGCTAAACTGAAATGAGGGGGACAGCAGCTGCGACCCTATTTTCAAAGATGATGTCCTCCACCCATCTCTCAATTAAGCTGTTGGGTCTTCAGCAGAGATGGGCAGTCGAGCTGGGCTATCAGACGATCATCTTTGATGTGATCATCCTATGGTTCAACGCAACATGTGAACATGGCTTTAAACTTAAGCATTCACTCCATCTTTAATAAAGCATACACACCCATACTTTAGTTCTTATCTATCCAGCTAATTGGAGTAATGGTATCTTTTCTCATGTACAGCACCATGGAATCAATGGTGCTGTATAAATAAATAATAATAATAATAATAATGATAATTACAGCTAATAAAAGAAATGATGGAGTGCTGGTGTCTCACGGTCCGCGCTGCTGCAGGGTTAAATAAATTCACCAAAGAGCCAATTTAGATTTCCATCCTTTTATTCCTCCTCTCTCCTACGCGTTTCAGCGCCACACCCGACGCCTTCCTCAGGGATATCCCTGAGGAAGGCGCCGGGTGTGGCGCTGAAACGCATAGGAGAGAGGAGGAATAAAAGGATGGAAATCTAAATTGGCTCTTTGGTGAGTTTATTTAACCTGCAGCAGCGCGGACCGTGAGACACCAGCACTCCCATCATTTCTTTGATTCATACCACTATCCAGTGGTCGGTGGAGGTCCTGCAGCAGCTGGAACATCGTTTCCAAAAACACCTTCAAACCAGTTGTGGGGATCACAACTGGACCAGGTGAGCAGCTTCACAGCACCACCATTGTATATAAGTGTCACTAGTGATAGGGCACTATTGCGCCTCTTGTCCCCCTCCCTATTTTATTTTTACAATTACAGCTAATAGGATGACGACAGCTGTCCAGACCTGCGTCCCACCAACACACAGTAAATTCCGATCATCTCGTTCATACGAGGGCGCTAAACTGAGGAGGGACAGCAGCTGGGACCTTATTTTCAAACATGATGTCCTCCACACATCTCTCAAAAAAGCTGTTGGGTCTTCAGCAGAGATGGGTAGTCGAGCTGGGCTATCAGACGATCATCTTTGATGTGATCATCCAATGGTTCAACGCAACATGTGAACATGGCCTTAAACTTAAGCATTCACTCCATCTTTAATAAAGCATACACACACATACATTAATTCTTATCTATCCAGCAAATTAAATGGAGTAATGGTATCTTTTCTCATGTACAGCACCATGGAATCAATGGTGCTGTATAAATAAATAATAATAATAATAATAATGATAATTACAGCTAATAGGATGACGACAGCTGCCCAGACCTGCGTCCCACCAACACACAGTCAATTCTGATCACCTCGTTGATACTTGTGCGCTAAACTGAGGGGGGACAGCAGCTGGGACCTTATTTTCAAAGATGATATCTCCACCCATCTGTCAAAAAAGCTGTTGGGTCTTCAGCAGAGATGGGTAGTCGTGCTAGGCTATCAGACGGTTATCTTTGATGTGATCATCCTATGGTTCAACGCAACATGTGAACATGGCCTTAAACTTAAGCATTCACTCCATCTTTAATAAAGCATACACAAACATACATTAATTCTTATCTATGCAGCTAATTGAAAGGAGTAATGGTAATCCTTTTCTCATGTAATGCACCATGAAATCAATGGTGCTGTATAAATATATAATAATAGTAATTATTATAGTTAATAGGATAACAACAGCTGTCCACACCTGCGTCTCACCAACACACAGTAAAATTCAATCACCTCGTTGATACGAGAGAGCTAAACTGAAATGAGGGGGACAGCAGCTGGGACCCTATTTTCAAACATAATGTCCTCCACCCATCTCTCAAAAAAGCTGTTGTAAAAGGTTGTAATACCGCATGTGTCCTGTAGGGACAGAGACATCCCCCTGAAATAACAGCTGATTGCGGGAGGTTTTGGCTTCCATAAATCCGTAATAGTAGAGCGCTCCCTACCTGGACTCGTCCCCTACGGCTGTGAGGTCCAAGTGGACAAGATGTCTCCAGAGCAGATCTCTGCACATTCTATATCAGTTGTGATGTCATTCAGAGTCTATGATGTCATCATAACTGCCTGATACTGTACTAGCGCCAAGATGGTGAATGTGCCTATAAAATAGGTTCATAAGTGGATCACAGTATTTGATTAATGTGTCAAAATCCATTATAAGGGGTTATCCGGTGAAATCAAGTTATCTACTATCCAAAACCACCAAAAGAACATAACGGTCAGACGTCCATTTATGAAATTCAATAAGAGTTTTTATTGGTCACATCAGGATTTTTTAGAGGAAGTTAAAAAGTGCAAGTGCAGTATATTTTACATATAGGTCGATATAGCAGCGAGGCAGGATGGAGCCGGCAGGGGCAGGATGGAGCTGGCGGGGGCAGGATGGTGGTGGGGGGCAGGATGTTGGCAAGGGAGTAGGATGGTGGCGAGCGGGGCTGGATGGAGCGAGCGGTGCAGGATGGAGCCGGTGGGGGGGCTGGATGGGGCCAGTGAGGGGGCAGGATGTAGCCGGTGGGGGGGCTTGATGGAGCCAATGCGGGGGGCAGAATGGAGCCAGCGTGGGGAGGGCAGGATGGAGCTGGTGGGGGGGAAGGCAGGATGGAGCCGGTGGGGGGGGGGCAGGATGGAGCCGGCAGGGGGGCAGGATGGAGCCGGTGGGGGGACAGGATGGAGCTGGCGGGGGGGTCAGGATGGAGCTGGCAGGGGGGGCAGAATCGAGCCAGCGGGGGGAGTGCAGGATGGAGCTGGAGTGGGGGGCAGGATGGTGCCGGCGAGGGGGCAGGATGGTGCTGGCGGGGGGGCAGGATGGTGGTGGCGGAGGGGTGGCAGGATGGATGCGAGGATACTCACCCGTCCGCCGGCTCGCTTCACCTTCGTCTTGTAGCTTCCATGGCAGGACATGTCATTGCCTGGGAAACCGATCAGCGGAGGTGGAGCGAGATGGCGGACGGGTGAGTATCCTCACTGAGGATTTTTTAATTTTTATTATCACTGTGGAGGAGCGGAGGGCCCGCAGGGGCAGAGGGAGGGGTGCCGCGGGTGCCGCGAGGATCGGAGGGCTGCAAATAGGCGCGAAATTCAAACTTTTAATTCTTGCGCCTATATGCATAGTTTGCGCTAATTGAGCGGCCTCTGTCTGTCGTGCGATTTCTGTGACAGACAGAGAACATTAGACAATTATATAGTAGATTATCTCAGCACAGGAACAATTTTTAAAAAACATCCAATTGCAGAAATTATTAATCCAAGATCTATGGATTGAAATGAACATTAAAATTATGTTTGCTCATAGGAAAACCCATTTAATTTATTACACGCATAAATAGATACATTCATAGATAAATAATGCTTTGTAACAGAAGTGTGTAAGATTTACAGAAACAAAGAATAAATGGGTATATTTTTGTGAGAAAGAAAAACCTAAACATGAGGCAGAAGAAAATATGTATTACTGTCACATTTGTATATTATAGTTCAAGATCCTGAGGCGTATAAGAAACAGAGCTATCATCTTGCATTTAATAATACGTGCAAAAAAGTCATGCAGCTATAAACATTATATGCTGGTGTCAGTCTGGATATCTGCAAACATTTCACTTTTATTCCAGATTCTTAACTGATAACTGCCACATGTGCACATGATGTGACAGGTCTTCATTATTGTGACAAGACACTCTCTTCAAGGAGACAAAGCTGTTATTACACAATTTTTATATTATTTGAAGCAAAATATATTATGTTCTGTATTCTTACATTTTGTACTTATGAAGTCAGCAATACAATGATTTTATGGATTTTCCCAAAATAATAAAGAAAAGCAACGTTATATAGGTTTTGGTAATCATTTGATAATCATAAGCCAGCAATTTATTACCCTCAAGATTTGATTTTACTCTTATCATCTAGTATAATTCCTGTGAACATGCGATCCATGATGTTAATCTATGATATATGAAGGTACATTATATAAACCTTTCATTTGAAAAGTTTACCTCTATGATGCCCAGTAAAGTAACACTTTTTTCACTAGGAAAATGATCAGTAATGAATGTTACTATAATCTGGCTGACCATTTTTAGTTCTGGACCTTAGCATCCTCCTTATGTTACATAAGATGTTTGTAGAATATGTCTGCCAGAATTAACACTGTTAAAACATGTATAAAGAATGGATGAATAGGATGTGCAATGCAGCTATATTTCAGACTAGGGGCGTAGGTAAAATAGGTGTAGGGGTTGCGATTGCACCCGGGCCCTGGAGCCTAGGGGGCCCCAAAAGTCCCTTTTGGTCTATAAAAAAAGACTAATGCTATTAAAGTTTTGCAATAATTGGGGGCCCCGTTGGAGCTTTAGCATTAGGGCCCATAATATTCAAGTTATAACACTGTTTCTGACCCTTACAACTAAATACAATAACATTTATTAAAATTTGAATTTGCCAGTTTCAGCTTTTTTTTGGTTTGTGACTAATGTATTTGCTGTAAATTTTAGATACTTTATTTGTCCTGAAAAAAATGTGTAGAACACTCCTTGGTCTCCTATGATGGTATTCTATACTAGAGATGTGCAAATATATGACAGTGGAATTGAATTCCAGTCAAAGTTAGCAAACATACGGTACCAATTTTTTGTAATTCACATAGTTGTCGATTTGGTAAAAAAAATGTCCACTGACTGAACCATAAAGGGCCATTAAATAGTTTTAAAAAATCCATATACTCACCTCACCGCTTACCTTTCCGACCTCTCTACTCCTCAATGAATCTTCAGATCCCCACAGCATTTGCTGAAATCCTCATCTTATCATCATCACACTAGGTCAGAATTGCTGATCTACATCACAAGCATTGAAATCCTAATCTTATCATGAATTTTGGCACTAATGGAGCCTGAGATGCTTCTGTTTATACATGCAAGGTCACGGTGCATGTCATGACATCATGATCTATTGCACACTAATACAGAACGCTACTGGGTCTCATCAGATCCAGAGGTCTTGGCCTAGTGTGGCAATGATAAAATGATGCAACGACAGATCAGTGGTGTCAGTGCAGCACAGTTTGGACAGCATAGTGTATTTACAACGCCTGAGTCACTGGTTAAGCCTCTCTCTCCTGTAGAAGGAATGCTCTAATTGTCAGCATTGTCTTTTTAGGGTCTTTCTCTCAGTGTCTCCTGTTGATTTTAAGCTGTTATGATGAATGGGGTCCTTTCTCTTGCTTGTAGCTTGCAAGCTCTTATGATCGATGTGGTCCTCTCTCTCTTCTTCCCCACATGTATTTTATGAGCAATTACAAGCTTTGCACTACTGAAAATTATGCAAATTTATTTACCTAAAATAAAATTATTTGGAAACAAACAGTGAAGCTCTCAAATTCAAATTTCAAAGATCCACTTATCTATACTTACCACTCTAGTCCCCACTATCGCCCATCTTGTGCTCATCACATTTTCTGATTATCTCCATAAGCACTGATTCTAGGGGCTTCTAGGCTAGGCTGGAATATCCAGCTTAAGGCCCTGTCACACATAACGACCGCTCCAGCGATCCCGACAGCAATAACGACCTGCCGGGATCGCTGGAGTATCGTTACCTGGTTGCTGGGGAGCTGTCAAACAGGCTGATCTCCCCAGTGATCAGGGCCATGGGAGCCACCTCCCACATCACTGATGTCAGCGTCTTGCCTGCTTAGCACTGCCTGTAAGCAGGGAAGACGCTGTAAGCAGAGCGCCTAGATACCCGGTGTTTACCATGGTTACCAGCCAGTGAGGTCACTGATCGCTGGTTTCTCGCTGTCACACATGTGTGCTGACCAGTGGGAAACCAATGATCAAAAAATGACCCAGAGCACTTTGCAGCGATCAGCGACCTCACAGCAGGGGCCTGATCGCCGCTAAGTGTCACACATAACGACATCGCTGGAGAGATCGTTGTAACGTCACAGTTACAATGATCCCTCTAACAATATTGTTATGTGTGACTGGGCCTTTAGTTGAGAACTAATGATTCAGTGCAAGTTTTAGAAAAATTACAATGTTAAGAAATTTGGACAAATGTCCTTACGGGGATATGCACAAAAACATCCAGGAGGGTGCAAGGCCTGCTATTCACTGATTGCTGCAGCAATGATGATGCAATGAGTTCCAGATAGAAGATGGTGGGAAGCGGAGAAGCCAAGAGGTGAGTGGTAAGGTGAGTATACGTTTTTTTTAAAACAAAAATAATCATTATTGTTCAGCTTATTTTCTATTTCCGTGGGTAAATGAGCTACAAAAGAAAAAATCCATTTGACAAATGTGGACTTGTATAAAATTTGAGCAAAATGGCAAATCCACTTGATTATATTCACTCATCACTAATGTTTGATCATATGCATTTAGATCCCGCATGTTTAACTTGATGTCATGTCTCTGGTCCCACTCACCTCCCAATGGAAAATTGAGCAGATCAAGAGGAACCTTTGAAGTTAAACTACATAAGCATCTGAGGAATCCAATTGAAATGAACAGAAAGGTTTACGAATACATTGACAAACAATTTTAAAAAGTTGACAATATAACCTTCCATAACTATTAAACTCCAATTGTAAAATATTTGATATCAGAGTAGGAACAGAGTTCTAATGCGCTGCTGGAAATAACTGAAGGTTCATCATCTGAGTTAGGAGGTTTATTTTGGGTCAATGCATTTTGAACCATATTCCTATTACGAATATCAAGTTTTATCCTAGTTTGCGTCTGCAGCAGACGGTTTCACGTATCTATAGTGGTTGTATCTGACCAAACCAAAAAAGGTGAGCAGTTTCTTTATTTGACTGTCACCAGATAAGACCCTATTTTACGTCTTTTCCTTCTCCAGCTTGAACTGATCAGTTGGTCAGTTTTTTCTCTAATTCTAAAATATTGTGATAATGTAAAATTACTAATTTGCTAATTAATAATACAAAATATTATTTAACCCTTTCCCGACCTAGGACGTTGTACAACGTCCTGTGTTTCTGCCTGTTACCGACACAGGACGCAGATGCTGCTGCTCTGTAACAACCTGTAGATGACCCCAGGGTGGGTGGATTAACCCCCCCATGCCCAGGACCCCTCCGATCGGCAGTTTAAAAGTGAAACTGCCGATCGGAGGAAATCACTGGGATTCACCCCTCCAGATCTGATTGGAGCTCTCCAATCAGATCTGGAGGGGCGGATTGGCAAGTGCCCACCCCTCCTCAGCCCCCTCCAGCTCCAGGACTATACAGGGCCCCCCTCGTCCCCCCCCAGCCCGCCCGCCCCTTCTATTATAATGTATCTGCCGGCGGGCTGCACCCGCCGGTCAGACGCCGCAGTTTCCTCCTATGCCGCTGCTCTGTCCCCCCTGGCAGCCCCCCCTAGCAGCCCCCCACCTCCGGGCCCTGTGTCCTGGCCCCCCTCACCTCGTACGGCGGGCTGCACACTTTGGTGCACCCGCCGCTGCAGCCGCCCTGCATCCGGCTGTGCGGCTCCTCTGTCCGCCGGTCGGTGGCCCCGCCTCCTCTCCCCGCCTCCTCTCCCGGCCTCCTGCTCATCGGTGGATCGAGGGAGGTAAGTATGTATGTATGTATGTAAGTATGTATGTATGTATGAATGGATGATGGATGGATGATGGATGGGTGAATGGATAGATGGATGGGGTGTGCATGCGTGGACGTGTGCGTGCGTGGACGCGAGCGTGCATGAGCATGCGTGGACGTGTGCGTGCGTGGATGTCAGCTGGGGGTTCAAAGTGCTCACTATGCATCTAGTTGCATTCCTTGGGGGGTCTAGTTTCCAAAATGAGGTCACTTGTGGGGGAGCTCCAATGTTTAGGCACACAGGGGCTCTCCATGTGCGACATGGTGTCCGCTAATAATTCCAATTGTTAGCGGACACCATGTCGCGTATGGAGAGCCCCTGTGTGCCTAAACATTGGAGCTCCCCCACACGTGACCCCATTTTGGAATCTAGACCCCCCCAAGGAACATATCTAGATACATAGCGAGCACTTTGAACCCCCAGGTGCTTCACAAATTGATCCGTAAAAATGAAAAAAGAAAATTTGTGTGAAAAGAAAAGTACTTTATCCTTCTTACCGATCAATTTGTGAAGCACCTGGGGTTCAAAGTGCTCACTATGCATCTAGTTGCATTCCTTGGGGGGTCTAGTTTCCAAAATGAGGTCACTTGTGGGGGAGCTCCAATGTTTAGGCACACATGGGCTCTCCATATGCGACATGGTGTCCGCTAATAATTCCAATTGTTAGCGGACACCATGTTGGGTATGGAGAGCCCCTGTGTGCCTAAACATTGGAGCTCCCCCACAAGTGATCCCATTTTGGAAACTAGAGCCCCCAGGGAACTTATCTAGATGGGTTGTGAACATTTTGAAGCCCCAGGTGCTTCACAAATTCATCTGTAATATTGAATAAGTACTTTTTTTTCCACAAATATTTTCTTTTTTCATTTTTACATATTATTTTGGGAAGCACCGGGGTGTTCAAAATGCTCACCACCCACCTAGATAAGTTCCCTGCGGGGTCTAGTTTCCAAAATGGGGTCACTTGTGGGGGAGCTCCAATGTTTAGGCACACAGGGGCTCTCCATACCCGACATGGTGTCCGCTAACAACTGGAGCAAATTTTTCAAATTGTTAGCGGACATCATGTCGCGTTTGGAGAGCCCCTGTGTGCCTAAACATTAGAGCTCCCCCACAAGTGACCCCATTTTGAAAACTAGAGTCCTCAGGGAACTTATCTAGATGGGTGGTGAGCATTTTGAAGCCCCAGGTGCTTCACAAATTCATTCGTAAAAATATAAAAGTCCTTTTTTTTCCATAAAAATTTTATTTTTTTCATTTTTACAGATTAATTTGTGAATTACTGGGGCGTTCAAATTGCTCACAGCCCATCTAGATAGGTTTCCTGGGGGGGTCTAGTTTCCAAAATGGGGTCACTTGTGGGGGAGCTCCAATGTTTAGGCACACAGGGGCTCTCCAAACGCAACATGGTGTCTGCTAACAATTTGATTAAAAAATCAGCTCAAATTGTTAGCTGACACCATGTCGCGTTTGAAGAGCCCCTGTGTGCCTACACATTGAAGCTCCCCACAAGTGACCCCATTTTGGAAATTAGACCCCCCAGGGAACATATCTAGATGGGTGGTGAGCTTTTTGAACCCCCATGTGCTTCACAAATTTATCCGTAAAAATAAAAAAGTACTTTTTTTTCCACACAAATTTTCTTTTAGACTAAATTTTTTCTTTTTTACATAGGGAACAGGATAAAATGGATCCTAAGAATTGTTGGGCAATTTCTCCTGAGTACACCGATACCTCATATGTGGTCATAAACCACTGTTTGGGTGCACGGCAGGGCTCAGAAGTGAAGGAGCGCCATTTGACTCTTTGAATGAAAAATTAGCTCCAAAAGTCAAATTGCACTCCTTCCCTTCTGAGCCCTGCCGTGCGCCCAAACAGTGGTTTATGACCACATATGAGATATCGTGTACTCAGGAGAAATTGCCCAACAATTTTTAGCATCGATTTTATCCTGTTGCCCATGTGAAAATGAAAGAATTGAGGCTAAAAGAATATTTTTGTTGGAAAAATTAAAATAACCATTTTTTCCTTCCACTTTGCTTTACTTCCCGTGAAGCACCTGAAGGGTTAATAATCTTCTTGAATGTAGTTTTGAGTAGCTTGAGGGGTGCAGTTTTTGGAATGGTGTCACTTTTGGGTGTTTTCTGTCATGTACACCCCTCAAAGGGACTTCAAATGTGATGTGGTCACAAAACAAAAGGTTTTGTAAATTTTGCTGGAAAAATGAAAAATTGCTGATGAACTTTGAACCCTTATAACTTCCAAACAAAATTTTTTTTTTTTTCCAAAATTGTGCTGATGTAAAGTAGACATGTGGGAAATGTTATTTATTAACTTTTTTGTGTCACATACCTCTCTGGTTTAGCAGAATAAAAATTCATAATTTGAAAATTGCAAAATTTTAAAAATGTTTGCCATATTTTTGATTTTTTCACAAATAATCGCAAAAAATATCAACCTAAATTTAATACTAACATGAAGCCCAATATGTCACGAAAAAGCAATCTCAGAATCGCTAGGATCCGTTGAAGCGTTCCAGAGATATTACCTCATAAAGGGACACTGGTCAGAATTGACAAAAATGGCCTGCTCATTAGGGTCAAAATAGGCCCTGGGGTGAAGGGGTTAAAGGAGAAGCTAAATGGTTTTGTAGCTATCCAGAAATACTCTAGAAATATTTTTTAGGTCCTACAAATGACAAGGACAGTGAATGTGTATTTTCATCTCCGTAAAATGAGTTTCTATACATATGAGTAAAAGCTTTAATCAAAATAAAAATTAGACTGAAGCTTGAGTTGGAGCTGTTGCATATATTTTGTGATCATCAAATATAAAATACCTGATTGTCCAATTTGAAAACATCACTACATTGGTAATATATGATAATTCATGCAAATGACTGGGAGTTGAAGTTGTTGATCTTTTACACAATTGCTCTGCACTGAATATTTTTTGAGAGTCTTCCTTCCCAGCATGATTAGGTGTAAATCAGCTGTATGTCCATTTAACAAAGGCACAGAACAATCCAATCAAGCTCTTGACCTAAATTGACTGGTACATATTATGAGAGCCATAACTGAGTACAACCAGATTCTACTGCTTGAGTTACGTGAAGATATCGTCTAATGTAGAAAAGCACTTAGCTAATGAATTGTGCTAAATATTGCACAGCTACAAAACTGGATATATACACTCACTCAGATGAATTCTGGTAAAAGGCAAAAATATCAGCAAATTAAAGTTGTCTGAAAAATGGAAACCACTGAAATATATGGCACTTGAAAAATGGATAAAATTGCCTAAACTGACTTCTTAACAGTGAATAAATTATTGCATGATAATGGCATACAAATTATTAAAATAAAATCTCTACATTTATATGTAAATGATATGATCTATAATATTATTTTACAAACATCAAATACAGTAGAGTCGGAAAAGCAATATGATAGCTTTGTTTTTTCAGCTTTGACTAAGTAAACATATATAAATACCAAAAATATTGCTAATATTTGGCCAGATACTGATTCTATGGTAAGCGTTTAAAGGGAACCTGACCCCTCCAAATCACCCCCAACCCTATTAATACCTGTCCCTGCACCATGACAGATCATTATTAGTGGTCCTTTTCTGTAAAAAAAGCGCTCTGTAACATTGGAATAATCAACAATATACACTTACAAATCTGAGACTTCTTGGCTCTGAATAAGTCTCACAGGTCGTCCCCTGTGAGACTATAAGACCTCCCTAGGTGCTCAGTTTCACGCCACGAATGATCCACCTTCACTCTGTCTGTGCTGCTGTGATGTGGAGCTGAAGGTATTCTGTGAGTGATAGAGAGGGGGGAGGGAATGCCTGCACAAGTAGAGGAACACAGACAGAGTGGGGCTGGATCCTGGAGCTGCAAAACAACACGCACTGAGGGCTAAAGAATATAGCCCCTGCTAATTATAATCCCTGATGAGTAAGTATTAAAACGTTTTTATGCACTTTCACAGGATGCTTTTAGGAGACAAAAGAAGTGTGAGATTAGTGATAGGATGCTGCAGGGACATGTCTTGGTAGCTTAGGAGGCGTTCTGGAGGTGACAGGATCCCTTTAAAGGGAAACTGACAGCAGGTTTTTCTTATGTAATCTGAAGATAGCATGCTGTAAGAATTAGTACACAGATTTCAGGGATGTGTCTCTTCTTACACTGTGTGCTGTTGGTTACCTGCAATGTTTGTTTTAGCTTCAGGAGATTATCACTGCAGGATTAGATTATCTAGAGGTCAGTTACTCCAGCACACACTATGCTGTGATTAGCAGCTAGCTCACTTTCTATAGACATTGTATATAGAGAGGCTGGTGTGTGCAGGGGCAGTTTTCTCAGCTCTGCTGCATTGCTAAATCTAAAAATTCTGATAATTTACTGAGCACAGCAGTTCTGAGAAAGTAATTCATTATTGGGTTGATTTATGGTCGCTTTGCCTATTTCATGCTGCTCTCAGATGAGGTAGCAAAAACATGCTCCCCATTAATTCAAAGTGCTTAAAACCTTGAGTACACAGTATCCAATTTTAACTTATTCACAACCTTGGATGAAGTAATACATCCAAGGTCGCCTCCCTGACTTTGAAGCATGGGCCTGTATATTTTGCTGCACATGTCTGCTGATCTTATCACTGGAGATCCACCCATGCCTGTTACATAGTTAAATTGCACTGTTAAACTTTGACAGCAAAATTTAACATGCCCCAAAGAAGAGCAAGCCCTTCCACACTCGTGACCCCGTGACATGATTGCAGGGTGTTGCTTAGTTGACATGACAGCCAGGGGTTATAAAATTATCTCTGTCTCTGTGATGAACATCCTATGAATTTTGGCTGAGCACAAGCATTCACAAGAAAGGATCATTTATGCTGTACAGAGCAGTGCTGATGTATGGCTCTGTACAGCATAAGTGATTGGACAAAGCAATGAAAATTCTGATTTGTTAAGCGCTGAGTAATATGTTGGCGCTAAATAAATAAAGATTATTATTACAGTGATGTGCAAATTAATCGGGACAAAGCATTTTTTTAAGAAAAATCGTAAGTTGTTTACCAGTCAGTGATTCAAACCAGTTTTAACTGCTTTGAACAGGTGTGTGTGTACAACCTTGAGTAACAAAATGTGATTTGACTGGTTTTAGTCAGAAAATAACAGCTAGCTGCCCCCTCAGCTTCAGTTGAGAGCTTGTTTCTGTGAGGAGTGGTTTAGTGTACTTTTTCTCTCAGTGTGATTCGTGTCTGTAAAAATGGATGTTACTTCACGGAAGAGGTCTAGAATTATTACTCTTAATGAACATACAAGTCTGACTGTAAGAGAAATAATTTCCACCGTTGGTGTTGGAAAATCGACCTTTTCAAGAATAATTCACACACACAATGAAACTGGATCGTTTTCTCCAAAACGAAAAGGGAAATGTGGAATAAAAAGGAAAAGGACACCAAGAACTGATAAAACACTTAGCAGAAATAGTAAAATTAATGCAAGAAAAATCTTGCTTTGTCCCAATTAATTTGTACAGCACTGTATTAGTCTTATTATTTGTATTATTCTATATTCCAATATGTTTTCTGGAATAATTTCTACTTGCAGCCTTTCAAGAAATATAACTGTAAACAGATCTGCACCTGTCTGTCAAATTATAATCATCAATCAATTTTGCCTAGATAATTCTTGACAGTGAGGTCGAGCAGCGGCATATTTAAACTCTTAACCACAAAGCAATTTTTCATTTTTCATTTTAGTTCTTTCCTCCCCTTCTAACAAAAGCCAAAATATTTTTATTTTTTCATCAATAAAGCCATATGAGGACTTTTTTTTGTGAGACAAGGTGTACTTTTGAATGACATCATTCATTTTACCATATAGTATACAAATAAATGGAAAAAACTATTCCAAGGTCAGTGATATTGTAAAGAATAGGTAAATTTCATGATAATTTTTTGGGGGATTTAAATTTACCATGTTCAATATATGGTAAAACTGACCTGTCAGTATGATACCTCAGGTTGGTATGAGTTCTTAGATAAAAGTAAAAGTATGTTTGGTATCTAAGTGGTAAAAAAATGCGCTTTTGTTGCCATTTTCTGAGATCCGTAGCTTTTGATTTTTTGGAATCTAGGGCTGTATAATGGCTTATTTTTTGCACACTGAGCTGATGTTTTTAATTATATACAGTGCCTACAAGTAGTATTCAACCCCCTGCAGATTTAGGTGGTTTGATAAGATGCAAATAAGTTAGAGCCTTCAAACTGCAAACAAGAGTAGGATTTATTAACAGAAGCATAAATCTTACAAACCAAAAAGTTATGTTGCTCAGTTGAATTTTAATACATTTTAAACATAAAAGTGTGGGTCACTTATTATTCAACCCCTCAAACCACCAGCATTCTGTTTGGTCCCCCTAAAGTATTACGAAGTAGTTCAGGCACAAAGAACAATGAGCTTCACATGTGTGGATTAATTATCTCTTTTGCCAGCCTTTTCTGACTATTTAAGACCCTCCCCATACTTGTGAACAGCACTCATACATGGTCAACATGGGAAAGACAAAGGAGCATTCCAAGGCTATCAGAGACAAGATCGTGGAGGGTCACAAGGCTGGCAAGGGGTACAAAACCCTTTCCAAGGAGTTGGGCCTACCTGTCTCCCCTGTTGGGAGCATCATCCGGATGTGGAAGGCTTATCCACGGCCTGGACAGCCTTTGAAAGTTTCCTCCCGTGCCGAGGCCAGGCTTGTCCGAAGAGTCAAGGCTAACCCAAGGACAACAAGGAAGGAGCTCCGGGAAGATCTCATGGCAGTGGGGACATTGGTTTCAGTCAATACCATAAGTAACGTACTCCACCGCAATGGTCTCCGTTCCAGACGAGCCCGTAAGGTACCTTTACTTTCAAAGCGTCATGTCAAGGCTCGTCTACAGTTTGCTCATGATCACTTGGAGGACTCTGAGACAGACTGGTTCAAGGTTCTATGGTCTGATGAGACCAAGATCGAGATCTTTGGTGCCAACCACACACGTGACGTTTGGAGACTGGATGGCACTGCATACGACCCCAAGAATACCATCCCTACAGTCAAGCATGGTGGTGGCAGCATCATGCTGTGGGGCTGTTTCTCAGCCAAGGGGCCTGGCCATCTGGTCCGCATCCATGGGAAGATGGATAGCACGGCCTACCTGGAGATTTTGGCCAAGAACCTCCGCTCCTCCATCAAGGATCTTAAGATGGGTCGTAATTTCATCTTCCAACAAGACAACGACCCAAAGCACACAGCCAAGAAAACAAAGGCCTGGTTCAAGAGGGAAAAAATCAAGGTGATGGAGTGGCCTAGTCAGTATCCTGACCTTAACCCAATTGAATACTTGTGGAAGGAGCTCAAGATTAAAGTCCACATGAGACACCCAAAGAACCTAGATAACTTGGAGAAGATCTGCATGGAGGAGTGGGCCAAGATAACTCCAGAGACCTGTGCCGGCCTGATCAGGTCTTATAAAAGACGATTATTAGCTGTAATTGCAAACAAGGGTTATTCCACAAAATATTAAACCTAGGGGTTGAAAAATAATTGACCCACACTTTTATGTTTAAAATTTATTAAAATTCAACTGAGCAACATAACTTTTTGGTTTGTAAGATTTATGCTTCTGTTAATAAATCCTACTCTCGTTTGCAGTTTGAAGGCTCTAACTTATTGGCATTCTTATCAAACCAGCTAAATCTGCAGGGGGTTGAATACTACTTGTAGGCACTGTAATTGTGGTGTAGATGAAAGGTTTTTATTGTCTGTCATTACATTTTATTGCAATGTTGCAGCAACCAAAAACCTGTAATTTTATTGTTTTGGCTTTTTTTTTCCATTTCGCAGTTTAGCAACTGATTAAATATTTTATATGTTGATAGATTGGGCATTTCTGACCACAGCAATACCAAATATATGTGTTTTTTTTAAATAGTCTTATTTTCAATGGGGCAAAAATTTGAACTTATGTCTTTATTTTGTTTTTTTTCATATTTTTTAAAACTTTTTTCAACATTCCTTTATTTTAAATAGCCCCTTAGTGTGCCTCAAGACTGCAGTGTCTAATCGCTTCTTCAGTACAGAGCCTAAAGGCCCTGTCACACATAAAGAGATCGCTAACGAGATCGCTATTGGGATCGCTGTTGCGTCACGAAATTCGTGACACAACAGTGATGTTGTTCTGTGTGACACGCACCAATGATCTGTCCCCTGCTGTGAGATCGTTGATCGCTACACACTGCTCCGGGTCATTCCTGCGTCGTTGTGCTCCCGCTGGGAACGCTACATCGTTGTGTTTGAGAAAGATAATGAGCAACGATCTCAATGCTACACTATGGAGAGAAAATTCACAACGACCTAGGTATAATTCTGGATCACTAGTGCGTCGTTTTTCACATCGCTTGTAAGATGGCTGTTTGACATCTTACCAGCGATGTGTAAATGACGCACCAGCAATCTCTGCACATCGGTATCGGAATCACTGATGTGTCGTTATGTGAGACTGGGCCTTTATATCAACACAGCTTTGTACTGCAGTAATTATCATCTCCTTTGAATGCCAGCACTCAGCCAGTGTTTACAGGAAGTGAGTCATGACAATGACGGAAATCATCATCTGACCCCTTGCTGTTATGTCAACACATTGATGCCCCTTGATCATGTCACGGGTCATCAATGGCAGTAAGGGTACCTTTACATGTCGCATCATTGCATGCAATTTCACTTGCAACTTACTGGTTGCAGTGAAATCATGGACACATTGTTCCATTTTGTTGCCGTGTACAAATGTAACAATGTGTCCATGATTTCACTGCAACCAGTAAGTTGCAAGTGAAATTGCATGCAATATTGTGACGTGCAAAGGTACCCTGAGGATCAGCATGTTAGATCAACCTGTCAGTTTTTGATCCACTCACACCTGTTATGCAGCTGCACATGTTGGCTAATTAGATCAGCTAACACATGCAGAAAATGATAGGAACTCATGAGCTCGCATGAAAGGGAAGGAGGCATCCTAGGGTTTACCTATACGTCCTAGGTCTGTAATGGGTTGAAACACCACTTTAGAACTTTCTTTTTTCAGTAATGAAGTGGTGCATTTAAATCTAAGTCCCTTACCCCATTCTTTCACTCACTTTCTGACTTCTAACTTTGTTTGGCATTGCTGCAGTCCCGCTATACCATTTTTTGCTCGTGACTTCTGACTGGCCGGAAGTCAGAAGTTACGTCAAAAGTAGTGATGAGCTAGCACTTCCATTCTTAAGTGTTTAGTATTTCTAAGATGCATTTAGATGCTCGAATGGTAGCGGCTTCAGTACCGGAGTATTATAGGCGTCAATGCGGAAATTAAGCTTTTGTCAGGAACTCTTCTGAAAAATTGAAAAATTCTTGAGTTCTCCATATGATTGCTTTTTACTAATCAAAAGCTTTTAATTGCAAGGCTATCAGAGCCAGAAAGTTGCTCTTGTAGACTTGTATTGAAAAGTGACCTCCGCTCCCTCCATGAAAAACTGGAACTGCTTGCAGGTCACAAATTGTCATAAACCAATTGGAGTGGCATGGATAACAGATGAAGACACAGTAGAGAGATTACAAAAGTAGGGACAGGGGACTTAAGTTAGAACCACTGTTTCAGCGATGAAATAAAAAAATGCTGAAGTGGTGCTTTAATGAAGGAAAAAGGAGAACTAGAAGATGGATCAGAAACAGCAACAGTGTGAAGCTGCTTGGAGATAGTGGAAGAAGCAAGAGATAATGCACTGCTTCATCAAAACATGCAATGCTTTTCACACTAACACACTTTATAGGATGAACACTTTATGATCAGATGAGAGTTATGGTCAAGAATACTCTTCAAGTAGACTTCAATATTGAAGAAGCTTTCATTTGCTTTAAAGCTGAAAGACTTTATCATTACTAATTCTACCTAGGGCTATACTATCATGCCGCTAGATTTTTGTATGGTACCATAATTTGAAAGAGTCCAAATGTTTTCAAGGCCAGACATATGAAACTTTATACCTCAAAGAATATTGCCACTACTTTTTTATTCATGGCTTATCTTAGGATAGGTCATCAATATCTGATTGGTAGAAGTGCAAAATCTAGCACACTCACTGACTGTTGCTGGTGGCAACTAGAAGTTCTCAGATGTTGCTTGAAGTTAGCAGCTCAATTAAACTTACAGTGGCTGTAACTGCGTACTGCAGATCATACATATTCTAATGATTGGTATTGACCCAGAATAGCAACTTTATATATAACTCTAATGTTGTTAGCATTGGTCAGGATTAGAGATGAGTGAACTTTCCCTGAACATGTTCACCAATTTCAAATTTGGTACAAACAATGAAGATTTGGTTCACGATTAGAAACACAAGTGTTCAAAGCCATTGGGTCTACTGGTTTGTTTCAACATGTAGAACTTAATGGAGCTTTAAAATAATTTTTTAAGGTTCCTTGAGTTTCATTGTCTTGGGACGCCTGTGGGGTATGAATTTTAGGAGCAGTGTCAGATGAAGCAGCAGCTGTAAAGTCCAGGAGCCTTCAAATGTCCTTTAAACATCCATTTTAGAGAGTTAGAATTTTTAAATTACATCATGAACACTCCCTGACAGAAGTTATGTTGTTTATCCATGTTATGTAAATAAAATCCTGTGCTTAGTAAATGATCGGTTAATTAGTGGGTGTGTCTAAAAAAAAACCAGCATCCAGACCTTCACTTGAACTGCAACATGAGCTCTGACAACATGCCAAAAATCCACCCTGCGACCAAAGCCTTGATTATCAAGAGGCTGAAGACCAGGTCCACTGCAGAGGTGGTTGGCACCTTTAATGTGTCTCAGCGTCAAGTACAAAAAAATGAAAAAAAGATTGAAGAGACTGGAGATGTGTTTGACAAGCTCAGGTCCGGCA
Source organism: Allobates femoralis (assembly GCA_033576535.1). NCBI lineage: Eukaryota > Metazoa > Chordata > Amphibia > Anura > Aromobatidae > Allobates > Allobates femoralis. The sequence continues at coordinate 166,397,965 of JARQOC010000001.1, read as the reverse complement.
GACCCCACAAGACAACTGCTCAGGAGGAATGTTTCCACTGCAGGAGAACTCCAAGAGGCCTGGTCACCTCAAGTCCCTGTCTCAACTAGAACAGTTTGTAGGATTCTGTCTCGAAATGCCCTCCATAGTCAAATCAGTGCCCAGAAGCCAGCACTAAACAAAAGACAAATAAAAAACCGTGTGGCATTTGCAAAGTCCCACAGCCTGCTAAACAGATGGACGCTGGAAAAGTGGCAGAAGGTGGATTTCTCTGATGAATCTTCAGTAGAATTACACCACAGCCGCCACAAATACTGCAGGATACCTACTGGAGCCTGTATGGATCCAAAATATACCCAGAAAACAGTTAAATTTTGTGGTGGAAAGATCATGGTCTGGAGTTACATTTAGTATGGGGTTGTGCAAAACATTTGCAAGGTGAAAGGCAGTATCAATAGCCTAAAATATCAAGAAGTATTAGCTACTCTTATATTCCAAATCATAAAAGGGGTCAAATTCTGCAGCAGAATGGTGCTCCATCTCATACATCCATCTCTACAACAAAGTTCCTCCAGGCAAAAAAGATCAAGGTGCTGAAGGACTGGCCAGCCCTGTCACCAGACATGAACATCATTGAGCATGTTTGAGGTAAGATGAAAGAGGAAGCTTGGAAGACAAAACCAAAGAATCTAGATGAACTCTGTGAAGTATGTAAGACTGCATTCTTTGCTATTCCTGATGACTTTATGAATAAATTGTATGAATCATTGTTGAACCGCATGGATGCAGTTCTTCAAGCTCATGGAAGTCACACAAAATATTAAATATGACTCTAATAGTACCACAACCTCATTCACCAATGTTATGCAACATATATGTGTATTTTAAGTTAATTATTTGTTTGAAAATTAGATTACTTTCTGTGGGCGACAAAACTTTTGTCTTGCCAAAATCCGACCATTCTGTGTTCATTAAATGATCAATATTTCAGCATTGATGCCAATTTATTTTCTTAACCTAAACCACATTTTGGAGGGTTTCAGTTTTCAAAAGAGTAATTTATACAACCAATGGATGAATTTAACGTCAGGTTCTAAACTTTTATATATATAACATGGATAAGTGACATAACTTCTGTCAGGGAATTTAGGAATATGTACTATTAAAAAAAAAATTGCTACAGTAAAGCTTTTTTACCTTCACTCCTTGTGTGTTGGACTGTTTCTGCAAACTAAGGGCCACTTTACACACACCAACTTATCTGTCCAACTTCTGAACAACTTACTGGTTGCAGTGAAATCATGGACACATTGCTCCATTTTGTGGCTGTGTATAAATGGAACTGTGTCCATGATTTCACTGCAACCAGTAAGTTGTTCAGAAGTTGGACAGATAAGTTGGTGTGTGTAAAGTGGCCATGAGGTGATTTGATACCTCCATTTACATGATGACGAACTAGCAGAACAGTAGACTGAAAGTGTAAGATAAGAATATGTAAGACACTACATACAATGCGGTAGAACAGAGCTGAGCAACTGCAGGGCTAAAAGCAGTGCATGTTTTAAGGATTTTCTTAGAATTGTACAACGTGTTGGAGTCATCACCTTTGCAGGTGATGAAACTACCACCTATCTAATTCTAAAAACTTCTGAAAACTTGCACTGTTTACAGAACTTGGGGACTGAAGTTGACCACCCCTGCCCTAGAAGTCTCTGTGGAGGTAGCCAAGGGGCAGGAGGAATCCTCAAGCCCGTTCAGCATAAGCCCATGGTATATTGTTTGATGCTTTTTTTAAAGCAGATTTTGGGAATCTGCATCAAAATCTGCATGTATATCTTGAGGCTATTAAAGTCTATAACAATTTAAAAGTGCTGTACCAATATTGTTCTTTTTGCCCCGCAGACTTGGTTCAAATTTCTTTTTTCTGCCCCAAGTTCTGCACTGAATCTGCAATGAAAAAATATGAAACGGCACAGCACTTCTGAACTCTTATAGACTTTTCAAGATGGTTTCAAGATAGATTTTGCAGATTCTCAAAATTTACTTCAAGAATAGCATCAAACAAAACTTCATGGGCACAGTGCCTTACAAGCATATGGACTGGTCATGTTCACAGAAAGCATCACCAATACGCTGTGAGAGCATATATCTGAAATTGCTACATGATTCAGATCTCCAGTAACATTGAGGTTTCCATTGATGAACAATGGCCACGCTATCTTTGTACCCCATATACCCCATACCATCAATTTTTGTGTTCCAACAGTCTTGGAGGGATCTATCCACTGTGGGTTAGTGTCAGACCAATTGCAGTTGTTTTGTTTGTTAACTTCATCATTCACAAAAAACATTTTCCTCATCACTCATCTGAAGGCAATTGTCTTTGTTGTGAAGATACGAGATGTGCAGCATCTGAAACAACGGATACTGGAAGCCTGTGCTAGCATTTCTTCTGCGGTGTTACTATCAGTGTGTCAAGAGTGGGAGAAGAGGGTTACATTGACAATCCAACACAATGGGCAGCACTTTAAACACATTTTATAAGTGGTCATAAATGTGTAAATAACTCATGAAAGAATAAAGTTACGTTAAAACCAAGCACACCATTGTTTTTCTTATGGAATTTTCAATGTTTTATGTGTCACATAACCCTCTTCCCATTGAAAAAAATAAAGTTGGATACAAAATGGCAGACAGAAAAATGGCCACAATGGTCACCACTAGTGTTGAGCGAACATGCTCGGCACTACTCGTTACTCGCACGAGTATCACTGTACTCGGGCGACTCGCCGAGCACCGAGTAATCTCGCGATACTCGTGCTGTGCTCGTGGTCGTCATCTCTCCATGTTGGCGCTCTTTTGAGAGCCAGCCCACGTGCAGGGATTGGCTGACAGACCACTGCAATGCCACAGCCCTGTTGGTTGTGGTATAGCAGTGATTGGCCGGCCTGCACAGCGTCACCGAGCCTTTATAAGTCCCGGCGCGCTGTGCTCGGCACACAGCCTTCCAGACAGTGAGTGTAGGGAGAGTGTCTGCTGCTGATTAGGGACAGATTTGCGGCCCTCATAGGTAGATCCGGATCAGGGCTGCAAACTGCTGCTGACCACAACAGTCCTTCTCAGGACTAATCTAGGAGGACATAGGCAGGGTGATCCAGATCGGAGTCCAAGATTTCCAGTGACCAGAACAGTCCTTCTCAGGACTAATCTAGGAGGATATAGGCAGGGTGATACAGATTGAAATCCAAGCTTTTCTGTGACCATTAGAGTCACCACACTCTTGTACTTAGTACCTTAATACAGGTTAGGGACTAAAATCCTCTCTTCAAACCATTACAGTCACCAGACAGGTGTACGTACTACCTTAATACAGGTTAGGGAACTAAAATCCTAACTCTTGTCATCAAAACAGTCACCAGACAGGTGTACGTACTACCTTAATACAGGTTAGGGACTAAAATCCTCTCTTGAACCATTACAGTCACCAGACAGGTGTGTACGTACTACCTTAATACAGGTTAGGGAACTAAAATCCTAACTCTTGTCATCAACACAGTCACCAGACAGGTGTACGTACTACCTTAATACAGGTTAGGACTAAAATCCTCTCTTGACCATTACAGTCACCAGACAGGTGTACTACTACCTTAATACAGGTTAGGGACTAAAATCCTAACTTGTCATCAAAACAGTTCACAGACAGTGTAGTATACCTTAATACAGGTTAGGACTAAATCTCTTTCAAACCTTACAGTCACCAGACAGGTGTACGTAGTACCTTAATACAGGTTAGGGAACTAAAATCCTAACTCTTGTCATCAAAACAGTCACCAGACAGGTGTACGTACTACCTTAATACAGGTTAGGGACTAAAATCCTCTCTTCAAACCATTACAGTCACCAGACAGGTGTACGTAGTACCTTAATACAGGTTAGGGAACTAAAATCCTAACTCTTGTCATCAAAACAGTCACCAGACAGGTGTACGTACTACCTTAATACAGGTTAGGACTAAAATCTCTTAAACCATTACAGTCACCAACAGTGTACGTAGTACCTTAATACAGTTAGGGAACTAATCCTAACTCTTGTCATCAAACAGTCACAACAGGTGTACTACTACCTTAATACAGGTTAGGGTATCTTAATACAGTTAAACTAATCTAATTGTCTAAAGTACCAGACAGGTGTAGTACTACCTTAAACAGGACTAAAATCCTCTGTTTAAACCATTACAGTCACCAGACAGGTGTACGTAGTACCTTAATACAGGTTAGGGAACTAAAATCCTAACTCTTGTCATCAAAACAGTCACCAGACAGGTGTACGTACTACCTTAATACAGGTTAGGGACTAAAATCCTCTCTTCAAACCATTACAGTCACCAGACAGGTGTACGTAGTACCTTAATACAGGTTAGGGAACTAAAATCCTAACTCTTGTCATCAAAACAGTCACCAGACAGGTGTACGTACTACCTTAATACAGGTTAGGGACTAAAATCCTCTTTTAAACCATTACAGTCACCAGACAGGTGTACGTAGTACCTTAATACAGGTTAGGGAACTAAAATCCTAACTCTTGTCATCAAAACAGTCACCAGACAGTGTGTACGTTACTCCTTAATACAGGTTAGGGACTAAAATCTAACTCTTCATTCAAAATACCTACATACAGGTTCAACTAAAACAGCTTGTTAGTCACATGTACGTACCTTAATTTTACAGGTTAGGGAACTAAAATCCTACTCTTGTCATCTAAACAGTCACCACACTGTTGTACGTCATAACGTTTACTACAGTTAGGGAACTAAAATCCTAACTCTTGTCATCTCAACAGTCACCACACTGTTGTACGTCATAGTTTCTACAGGTTAGGGAACTAAAATCCTAACTCTTGTCATCTCAACAGTCATCCACACTGTTGTACGTCATAAGTTTCTACAGGTTAGGGAACTAAAATCCTAACTCTTGTCATCTCAACAGTCACCACACTGTTGTACGTCATACGTTTCTACAAGTTAGGGAACTAAAATCCTAACTCTTGTCATCTCAACAGTCACCACACTGTTGTACGTCATACGTTTCTACAGGTTAGGGAACTAAAATCCTAACTCTTGTCATCTCAACAGTCACCACACTGTTGTACGTCATAAGTTTCTACAAGTTAGGGAACTAAAATCCTAACTCTTGTCATCTCAACAGTCACCACACTGTTGTACGTCATACGTTTCTACAAGTTAGGGAACTAAAATCCTAACTCTTGTCATCTCAACAGTCACCACACTGTTGTACGTCATAAGTTTCTACAAGTTAGGGAACTAAAATCCTAACTCTTGTCATCTCAACAGTCACCACACTGTTGTACGTCATAGTTTCTACAGGTTAGGGAACTAAAATCCTAACTCTTGTCATCTCAACAGTCACCACACTGTTGTACGTCATACGTTTCTACAGGTTAGGGAACTAAAATCCTAACTCTTGTCATCTCAACAGTCACCACACTGTTGTACGTCATACATTTCTACAGGTTAGGGAACTAAAATCCTAACTCTTGTCATCTCAACAGTCACCACACTGTTGTACGTCATAAGTTTCTACAAGTTAGGGAACTAAAATCCTAACTCTTGTCATCTCAACAGTCACCACACTGTTGTACGTCATACGTTTCTACAGGTTAGGGAACTAAAATCCTAACTCTTGTCATCTCAACAGTCACCACACTGTTGTACGTCATACGTTTCTACAGGTTAGGGAACTAAAATCCTAACTCTTGTCATCTCAACAGTCACCACACTGTTGTACGTCATAAGTTTCTACAGGTTAGGGAACTAAAATCCTAACTCTTGTCATCTCAACAGTCACCACACTGTTGTACGTCATACGTTTCTACAAGTTAGGGAACTAAAATCCTAACTCTTGTCATCTCAACAGTCACCACACTGTTGTACGTCATACGTTTCTACAGGTTAGGGAACTAAAATCCTAACTCTTGTCATCTCAAGAGTCACCACACTGTTGTACGTCATAAGTTTCTACAAGTTAGGGAACTAAAATCCTAACTCTTGTCATCTCAACAGTCACCACACTGTTGTACGTCATACGTTTCTACAGGTTAGGGAACTAAAATCCTAACTATTGTCATCTCAACAGTCACCACACTGTTGTACGTCATAAGTTTCTACAGGTTAGGGAACTAAAATCCTAACTCTTGTCATCTCAACAGTCACCACACTGTTGTACGTCATAAGTTTCTACAAGTTAGGGAACTAAAATCCTAACTCTTGTCATCTCAACAGTCACCACACTGTTGTACGTCATACGTTTCTACAGGTTAGGGAACTAAAATCCTAACTATTGTCATCTCAACAGTCACCACACTGTTGTACGTCATAAGTTTCTACAGGTTAGGGAACTAAAATCCTAACTCTTGTCATCTCAACAGTCACCACACTGTTGTACGTCATACGTTTCTACAAGTTAGGGAACTAAAATCCTAACTCTTGTCATCTCAACAGTCACCACACTGTTGTACGTCATACGTTTCTACAAGTTAGGGAACTAAAATCCTAACTCTTGTCATCTCAACAGTCACCACACTGTTGTACGTCATACGTTTCTACAGGTTAGGGAACTAAAATCCTAACTATTGTCATCTCAACAGTCACCACACTGTTGTACGTCATAAGTTTCTACAGGTTAGGGAACTAAAATCCTAACTATTGTCATCTCAACAGTCACCACACTGTTGTAAGTCATAAGTTTCTACAGGTTAGGGAACTAAAATCCTAACTCTTGTCATCTCAACAGTCACCACACTGTTGTACGTCATAAGTTTCTACAAGTTAGGGAACTAAAATCCTAACTCTTGTCATCTCAACAGTCACCACACTGTTGTACGTCATACGTTTCTACAGGTTAGGGAACTAAAATCCTAATCTCCTGTGACCTCCACAGTGACCAGGCAGTTGTCGCTCTATACAGGCAAAATGCGCAAAGGCGTTGGCAAGGGCGTTGGCAAGGAACAAGGAAGTGGACGTGATGGTGGTGCAGGCAGAGGCCGAGGTCGTGTGCAAGCACTCATTTCGCAACAACAAAGGGCCACATCTCCTCGCTCGCACGTCCTGTCCCAAATTCTTGGGGCCCGCAGCAGTACACCACTGTTGAACCAAGACCAGTGTCAACAGGTTGTTACTTGGATAGCGGATAATGCTTCAAGTCAGATGGGCACCTCCACAAACACCCTGTCTTCCGCACGGTCAACTGTCAGTAGCCGTGATACTGCACCGCACATTTCCCAACCTGATCCTCCTTCCTACCACCTGGCCGATTACACGTCCACGGACATTACAGATCCCACACTAGGACACTCGGAAGAGCTGTTCACGTATCCATTCGCAGAATCTGGCCTGTCGCCACCTCCTCTTGAAGTGGGTCATGAGGAGATGGTATGTACAGATGCCCAAATATTTGAGCAGCCGCGTTATGACGAACGGAACGTTGTCAAAGTGTCTCAACAAGGGGTGGACGATGATGAGACACAATTGCCAGGAAGTCAGGAGGAGGATCAGGGTGCGGAAGAGGAAGACGACGTGGTGGATGATCCAGTAGCTGACCCTACATGGCAGGAGGATATGCAGAGCGAGGACAGCAGTGCACAGGGGGAAGGAGGCGTAGCATCACAACAGCCAGTACGAAGCAGGGGTGCGTCCGCAGGCAGAAGGCAGGCAACCGTTCCCCGGAACAACAACACGACTCAAGGTGCCTGTGCAAATGTTCGGTCTTCCCGAGTCTGGGAGTTTTTTAAGTTGGCTCCAGAAGACTCTAAAAAGGCCATTTGCCACACCTGCCATGCCACTATCAGCAGGGGTACGAAAACTAGCAGCCTGACCACCACCAGCATGATCAGGCACATGTCAGCCAAGCACCCGACTTTGTGGGAAGTACAACAGAGTCGAGGAGCGGTGCGTGCTGATGTCACTGCTAGGTCTTCGGCTGTTGTGCATGCAAGCCAATCCCCTGTCCATGCTGGCCGCGAACAAGCCTCCTGTCCTGCACCTGAAGTTGCTGAAGCACAAATTACGCCACCATCAAGCACGTCCTTGTCCCAGCGCAGCGTTCAATTATCCATTCAGCAAACATTTGAACGCAGGCGCAAATACGCTGCCAATGCCCCACATGCCACAGTCCTCAATGCTCACATTTCGCGACTCATAGCGCTAGAAATGTTGCCTTTCCGTCTGGTGGAGACGGACGCATTCCGCGACCTGATGGCGGCTGCTGTCCCACGTTACTCGGTCCCCAGCCGACACTATTTCTCCAGATGTGCCGTCCCCGCATTGCATAACCACGTGTCCAACACCATCACACGTGCCCTGAACAATGCTGTTTCAGCCAAAGTCCACCTTACCACAGACACGTGGACAAGTGCTTGTGGGCAAGGCCGCTACATCTCCCTGACGGCACACTGGATTAATATTGTGGAGGCTGGGACCCAGTCTGAGCGAGGGACGGAACACGTCCTTCCCACACCAAGGATAGCAGGCCCTACCTCTGTCATGGTTTCACCGACACTCTACAGCTCCGGAATGTCATGCTCTTCAGCCTCCTCCTCCTCCACCTGCGCATCCTCATCCACTGTACCCTCCACACCAGTCCCAAGCTGGAAGCACTGCAGCACTGCCTCTGCAAAGCGGCAACAGGCTGTGCTGAAGCTAGTCTGCATAGGTGACAAACCCCACAATGCAGAAGAGGTGTGGACAGCTCTGAAACAGCAGGCAGATCACTGGCTCACACCTCTGAACCTAAAGCCAGGAAAGGTCGTGTGTGACAATGGCCGGAACCTGGTGGCAGCTTTGAGGCGAGGGCAGCTGACGCATGTTCCATGCGTGGCCCATGTGCTCAACCTGGTGGTTCAGAGGTTTGTGAAGTCATACCCGGAGGTGTCTGACCTGCTGGTAAAAGTTCGGCGTCTGTCTGCACATTTTCGCAAGTCACCTGCTGCTTCAGCCGGCCTTGCAAGCTTTCAGCGCCGTTTGCGTCTTCCGGCCCACAGACTGGTGTGTGATGTCCCCACGCGTTGGAATTCAACGCTGCACATGTTGGTCAGGATATGTGAGCAGAAGAGGGCAGTTGTGGACTACCTGCATCACCTAAGCCGTCGGGAAATGGGTCAAACTCCACACATAACACCTGAGGAGTGGAGATGGATGTCGGACCTATGCACCGTCCTCCAAAACTTTGAGGACTCCACCAAGATGGTGAGCGGTGATGACGCCATTATTAGCGTCACCATACCACTACTCTGCCTTCTAAAACGGTCTCTGCTGACAATAAAAGAGGATGCATTGCAGGCCGAGCGCGATGACTTAGAGCAAGAAACTGTAGTGGGTGTGGGTGAAAACACACAGCCCAGCCTCATGTCATCACAACGTGTAGTGGAGGACTATGACGAGGAGGAGGAGGACGATGAAGACATGGAGCAACTCTCAGGCCAAATTGGGGATATGACATGCACACCAGTCATACCCTCGATTCAGCGTGGCTGGCCAGAGGACAGGGGAGATGAGGAGGAGGAGGAGGAGGAGGAGGAGGACAGCATGTTCAGTCATCGTGTTGGTCTGGATACTGATGTGATGGCTGTTAAGAGTCTGGTGCACATGGCTGACTTTATGGTAAGCTGCCTGTCTCGTGACCCTCGCGTTCAGAACATCTTGGCCGACAATCAGTACTGGTTGGCAACACTCTTAGACCCACGCTACAAGGAGAACTTTATGTCTCTCATTCCTGAGGCGGAGAGGTCAGCCAAAATGCTGCAGTTCCAGAGGGCCATAGTCACGGAAGTTGTGAAATCCTTCCCCTCACAAAACGCTAGCGGCATAGGTCAGGATTCGATGGACAACCAAGGCGTACGGCCGAGAGGGGCACAAGTCCAATCCGCCAGAGGTAGGGGAACTGTCTTTACGATGTGGGACAGTTTTCTCAGCCCCTCACGTACCACAGCCCCTGAGGTGCGGGGGTAGTGCCACCAGAAATGCTAAGTTTGGGCAGATGCTGAAGGAGTACCTTGCAGATCGAACAACTGTACTGCGAGATTCATCGGTGCCTTTCAATTATTGGGTCTCCAAGCTCGACACGTGGCATGAATTGGCTCTCTACGCCTTGGAAGTCCTGGCCTGCCCTGCCGCTAGCGTTTTATCAGAGCGTGTTTTCAGTGCAGCAGGTGGAATAATCACTGATAAACGCACCCGCCTGTCAACTGAAAATGCGGACAGGCTCACTCTGATCAAGATGAACAAGGGTTGGATTGGGCCAGACTTCACCACACCACCAGCAAATGACAACTGAATTTAATTTTGTTATTTGAATTTGACATGTACCTCCACTCACCCATGGGTACACACTTCCGTACTTTGGATAATCGCTGGACTGCTACTCCTTCTCCTCATGTGACACCATGATGAGCGTTAGAATAGTTAGGCTCTTGTTTGAGGTATACCCGCAGTGGTAAATTTTTTAGCCCATTCTGTTAGAATGGGCATTACAACGACAGGAGACCCGCTCCTTTTCAATGGGAAAAATGTTTTTAGGCACTCCTACACGTCTCTATCCAGGGACAAAGAGGAGCCTCCCAATTTTTGGCTGCCCTGACAAAAGGGCTATACTACAATACACCCAGTTCTTAACAGGCCCTCCTGCACGTCTCTATCCAGGGACAAAGAGGAGCCTCCCAATTTTTGGCTGCCCTGACCAAAGGGCTATAGTAAAATACACCCACTTGAGGGTTACAGGCCCTACTACATGTCTGTATGCATGGGTCATTGTTGAACCTCCCAATTTTTGGCTGCCCTGACCAAAGGGCTCTACTACAATACACCCAGTTCTTCTTAAAAGGCCCTCCTGCACGTCTCCATCCAGGGACAAAGAGGAGCCTCCCAATTTTTGGCTGCCCTGACCTAAGGGCTCTACTACAATACACCCACTTGAGGGTTACAGGCCCTACTACATGTCTGTATGCATGGGTCATTGTTGAACCTCCCAATTTTTGGCTGCCCTGACCAAAGGGCTCTACTACAATACACCCAGTTCTTCTTAAAAGGCCCTCCTGCACGTCTCCATCCAGGGACAAAGAGGAGCCTCCCAATTTTTGGCTGCCCTGACCTAAGGGCTCTACTACAATACACCCACTTGAGGGTTACAGGCCCTACTACATGTCTGTATGCATGGGTCATTGTTGAACCTTCCAATTTTTGGCTGCCCTGACCAAAGGGCTCTACTACAATACACCCACTTGAGGGTTACAGGCCCTACTACATGTCTGTATGCATGGGTCATTGTTGAACCTCCCAATTTTTGGCTGCCCTGGCCAATGGGCTATACTACAATACACCCAGTTCTTGTTTACAGGCCATCCTGCATGTCTGTATCCAGGGGCATTGGTGAACCTCCCAATTTTGGACTGCCCTGGCAAAGGAAGATACTACAATAGACCCAGTTCTTCAAAATGGGCACATTATTTCTAGACAGGGCTTCATGTACGTCTCTTGTCAGGGTCATCGGAGTGCCGCACAATGTTTTCACGTAAAATGTTTCATGTAATCACAAAAAGTAACATACAACAGCTGTATCTCACTATTGGGTATGTGCCCTTAACATTTCCACCCTAAATATTCATTTTGGTGTCATTTTGGAAGGTTTTCTGGACACTCCGTAAAATTGGCGTGAAACTCGGACAACATTGTTCACAGCTGTGACTTTTGAGTGAGAAATGCTTCCAGGGGTCTTCCCCATGGTGTTGCCATGTCATTTCAGCACTCTTCTGAGACTTTTGTGACATTTTTAGGGTTTTTCCAGGCAGCCGGCAGTCATTTCATAAAAATACTCGTGTCTCCCATAGGATAACATTGGGCTCGTTACTCGGGCCGAGTACACGAGTATCTCGGGATGCTCGGCCCGAGCTTCGAGCACCCGAGCATTTTAGTACTCGCTCATCACTAGTCACCACCCATCTGGAAAAGTTTTCCCCTTCCATATACTAATGTGCTACAAACAGGAAGTTGATATCACCAACCATTCTCATTTTATTTAGGTGCATCCATATAAATGGCCCACCCTGTACATTAGGGTTCACAAATAACACTGTAAACCTAATTTATCTACTTATGTTATTAACGTACCATTGTGGTAGAAGAATAAAAAAAACGACTTGTTAAGAAAATTGTAGCAAATTCCCCTGTAGAACTCATGATCCTAAAGCTACATTCACACGTTGTGATCACAAGGAGTTTTTTTGTATTTCATTGACCAAAAAATCATGGGATATATAAGCACTGTGAACACAGTCTAAATTACATGTTTCCTAGTCCAAGTTCAATAAACAATTCAGTGAACACCAATGGGCAGAACAAAATAGAATTCTAAGAAATGGCTCCCAAGCATTAAAAGTATTAATAAAAAACAGAGGTGTCAGGATAACCAGCAGGTCCTCTTTAAATGTGTCAGACATAATTTATGGCTGACTATACTGTATTAGCACATTTCTCTTCACTTGAAAAGACAAAAAATCCACAATAATTTTCCGACATCCTATCATTCCATGTTTATCAAGGCACTGAACACTGTGTTTTTGTCTATATTCATACTGTGAGGCTCTACAGGAGATTAAATGGAAATCTGGATCTCTTCACATTTAGGAGCTTATATTTTTTATAAGATCTAAGAGCTTGGTTGAAATACAATTTAAAGGTAGGTATACTGACTCATACCATTTCCTGCGTCACAACTAAGTCATATCTACATGGAAAATAGAAAAGATGTTTCACAAATCTAAAAATAAAGTATTTGTTAAAATGTAGGACTTTTTTTTGCCATATTCATTATGACATCCAACCTATTTGCGCTATGAACTGTATGATGAACAGATTTGCTTTTATGGTAAAGGAATCTATACTGCAACCATTCAACTAGCCCAAAGATTTTAAATATTAATCTAAAAAAGTGCATTACTTTTAATATACTGTAAAATATTGTAATACATTTATCTAGGCAGGTCATTTATTCTAATGTGCATTGTATAAGGAAATTAAAGTTGTCAAACTTATCTTGCAAGTATAATATTGACTTTTCTTTAACAATACCTTTAAGCTATTTTCACACAGTGCATTTCTATGTGTTTTTGAAACGGTTTTTTTTGGTGCAGTTTTGTTACAAAACTGCTTGCCCATCCTTATGCCAGCAAAGTCATTCTGGAGTGTTGTGCACATGTTGCTTATTTTTTCTTTGCAGATTTAGTGCAGAAAAAAAATCTGCAACATGTCAATTCTTGGTGCATTTCTTCCTACATTCTTCACCCCTTTCACCCAATGACTCCATTATGGAAAACGCAGGCAAAAACGCAAGGGTAAGATTACACCAAAAACTCACCAAAAAATGCATAAAAAAACAATGCATTTTTGTGCCAGGAGGTGCAGATTTGGTGGAGAATATTTCTGCACCAAATACTCAACATAGCTTTAATCTACAATACTGTGCTTGTTTTTTAGGTATTTGGTGGAAAAAATGCAGGAAAGAATTTAAAATGACAAGAATTAGTAGTTTTTATTTATTCAATAACAAAATTCAAAGTGAGTGAACAAATTCAATTTAAATAATATTAGCATTTGGTCTAACCACCCTTTGCCTACAAAACAGCATCAATTCTTCATGGCTGTCAAAGCCGCAGAGTTTGAATTTGCCGGTTTCCCAGTATAGTAACCAATCATCTTGCACTGCTGTGACATCAGCAGTGCAAGATAGATAGTTAAAACACAGCTGATATGTAAAATTGAAAAATCCCGGGGTTTCACTGCATATTAACCCATCTGCAGCCTCTGTGCGGTATGTCAGCACAAAGGCTGCAAATGCGGCAAATAACCCAGTGTTTGAAGGGTTAAAATGATGTTGCTGTGGTGGCAGCTTGTGTCCATGGAGTGTCCACACTGCCTGGACACATGCTGACAACATACCCTGGCTGTGCAGGGATTAATACATTGTTTAAATCAAAGCCAGCAATTATTGGGTGTTATAAATTCACTATAAATGCTGGCTGTGGTACTGCACACAATTTGCGTATAGTACATTGGTGCACTCTCCTGAAGTCAGGAGCTGTTCGAGATGCTGTACGCAATTTGTGTACAGCACCTCGGACAGCTCCAGTCAGGAGATGTCGGGTATGTACTGTATGCAATTTGTGTACAGCACCTCGGACAGCTCCTGACTGCAGGAGACTGCACCAATCAATTTTACACATCAGCTGTGTTTTAAGTATTCATCTTGCACCGCTTCTGTCACAGCGGTGCAAGATGATTAGTTACTGTACCGAGAAACCAGCAAATTCAAACCCCATGGCTTTGACAGCCGTGGAGTTTGAAGCGATTTTTAATGCATACACATGCAACTATCGTACAATGTGCTGTATGGGTGTGAGATTTTCTCGCACCCACAAACTTTCATTGTCCCCTCGCACAGGGAAATCGCGTTCAATAGCAGCATGCTGCAATTGAACATGCATTACCCTCGCAATGTGAGAGTAATGCGAGGAACTCGCACTAATGGGACCAGTGTCATTTAATAATACTGGTCCGAGTGCAATGCAAGGCACATGGACAGTGTGTCTTCAGCCTAACACAGTTTAGGCAGGTGTTCCAAACATCTTGGAGAACTAACCACAGATCTTCTGAGGATTTTGGGCATATACATGTGTCCTTCTGTCTCTTCATGTAATCTTATATATAAAACCCGAAGGCCACTTCCGGAGGAGGCCACGCCCACTTCCGTGATGGTCGTCGCCCAGGCTCATCCAGTGCAATGTAGCCTGGCTGCCCCCCGGCTACAGGCACCGGCACACGGAACGTTCCGATATCGGAAGTTCCGTGTGCCCTCCTGCCACTCCCCTCCACCCTCTGCCCTCCAGCCAGTAGCTACATACCGGGGGGCAGGGGGGGCCCATTGCCCGCCACCTCGGGGGCCCACACACACCCTGGGGATACCCGTGCTCCCTGCTGTCTGCCTACAGAGGAGGGAGGACGGGACTTCCTCTCCTGCAGCTCTGCCCGCCCCTCCTCTCCTGCTACAGTACAGCTGATGGCCGGCCCGCGGTGAGTCTGCCCTGCCGGCTCCAGCTGCCTCTGCCCTACCGGCTCCAGCTGCCTCTGCCCTCCAGCCTCCTCTGACCTGGCCTCTGCCCTCCAGCCTCCTCTGCCCTGGCCTCTGCCCTCCAGCCTCCTCTGCCCTGGCCTCTGCCCTCCAGCCTCCTCTGCCCTCCAGCCTCCTCTGCCCTCCAGCCTCCTCTGCCCTTGCCTCTGCCCTCCAGCCTCCTCTGCCCTGGCCTCTGCCCTCCAGCCTCCTCTGCCCTGGCCTCTGCCCTCCAGCCTCCTCTGCCCTGGCCTCTGCCCTCCAGCCTCCTCTGCCCTGGCCTCTGCCCTCCAGCCTCCTCTGCCCTGGCCTCTGCCCTCCAGCCTCCTCTGCCCTGGCCTCTGCCCTCCAGCCTCCTCTGCCCTCCAGCCTCCTCTGCCCTCCAGCCTCCTCTGCCCTCCAGCCTCCTCCGCCCTGGCCTCTGCCCTCCAGCCTCTCCTGCCTGCCGCTCCTCCTGGCCTCTGCCCTCCAGCCTCCTCTGCCCTGGCCTCTGCCCTCCAGCCTCCTCTGCCCTGGCCCTCTGCCCTCCAGCCTCCTCTGCCCTGCCTCTGCCCTCCAGCCTCCTCTGCCCTGGCCTCTGCCCTCCAGCCTCCTCTGCCCTCCAGCCTCCTCTGCCCTTCTGCCTCCTCTGCCCTGGACTCTGCCCTCCAGCCTCCTCTGCCCTGGCCTCTGCCCTCCGGCCTCCTCTGCCCTGGCCTCTGCCCTCCAGCCTCCTCTGCTCTGGCCTCTGCCCTCCAGCCTCCTCTGCCCTGGCCTCTGCCCTCCAGCCTCCTCTGCCCTGGCCTCTGCCCTCCAGCCTCCTCTGCCGTGGCCTCTGCCCTCCAGCCTCCTCTGCCCTCCAGCCTCCTCTGCCCTCCAGCCTCCTCTGCCTCCAGCCTCCTCTGCCCTGCCCTCTGCCCCTCCAGCCTCCTCTGCCCTGCCCTCTGCCCTCCAGCCTCCTCTGCCCTCCAGCCTCCTCTGCCCTGCCCTCTGCCCTCCAGCCTCCTCTGCCCTGCCCTCTGCCCTCCAGCCTCCTCTGCCCTGGCCTCTGCCCTCCAGCCTCCTCTGCCCTGGCCTCTGCCCTCCAGCCTCCTCTGCCCTGGCCTCTGCCCTGGCCTCTGCCCTCCAGCCTCCTCTGCCCTGGCCTCTGCCCTCCAGCCTCCTCTGCCCTCCAGCCTCCTCTGCCCTCCAGCCTCCTCTGCCCTCCAGCCTCCTCTGCCCTGCCCTCTGCCCTCCAGCCTCCTCTGCCCTGGCCTCTGCCCTCTAGCCTCCTCTGCCCTGGCCTCTGCCCTCTAGCCTCCTCTGCCCTGGCCTCTGCCCTCCAGCCTCCTCTGCCCTGGCCTCTGCCCTCCAACCTCCTCTGCCCTCCAGCCTCCGCTCTACTCTCCCTGTCCTCTGCCCTCCAGCCTCCGCCCTCCTCTGCCTTCCAGCCTCCGACCTCCTCTCCCTGTCCTCTGCCCTCCGGCCTCCACTCTCCTCTCCCTGTCCTCTGCCCTCCAGCCTCCGCCCTCCTCTGCCTTCCAGCCTCCGACCTCCTCTCCCTGTCCTCTGCCCTCCGGCCTCCACTCTCCTCTCCCTGTCCTCTGCCCTCCAGCCTCCACCCTCCAGCCTCCGCTCTGCTCTCCCAGTCCTCTGCCCTCCAGCCTCCGCTCCCCTCTCCCTGTCCTCTGCCTTCCAGCCTTCGCTCTCCTCTCCCTGTCCTCTGCCCTCCAGCCTCCGCTCTCCTCTCCCTGTCCTCTGCCCTCCAGCCTCCGCTCTCCTCTCCCTCTCCTCTGCCCTCCACCCTCCTCTCTCCTCTTCCTGTCCTCTGCCCTCCAGCCTCCGCTCTCCTCTCCCTGTCCTTTGCCCTCCAGCCTCCGCCCTCCTGCCTCCGACCTCCACTCTCCTCTCCCTGTCCTCTGCCCTCCAGCCTCCGCCCTCCTCTGCCCTCCAGCCTCCGCTCTCCTCTCCCTGTCCTCTGCCCTCCAGCCTCCGCTCTCCTCACCCCTCCATATGCAATGTACACTATGTGTGTATATGTGTGTATGTACGCACTTCCGTCACTTTGTCCACACTTCCCTCAACTTTGTACACACACATACACACACACACACTCCGCTATACTTACCACCGGCCCTGCGTCCGCTGCCTGGATCCTCAGTCGACATGTCGCTGCCCCCAAACTACTGGATCCAATATAGCGTCCAAGATGTCTTGAAAAACTACCCGGACAACATATTGGATCCAGTCATTCGGGGGCGGCGGGATCCAGGCGGCGGGGAAGACGCAGGGTCGGTGGTAAGTATAGCCGAGTGTATGTGTGTGCTTACCACTCTGCCCACGGCGCTGCGCTGACCACTCTGCCCACGGCGCTGCGCTGACCACTCTGCCCACGGCGCTGCGCTGACCACTCTGCCCACGGCGCTGCGCTGACCACTCTGCCCACGGCGCTGCGCTGACCACTCTGCCCACGGCGCTGCACTGACCACTCTGCCCACGGCGCTGCACTGACCACTTGCCCACGGCGCTGCACTGACCACTGTGCCCACGGCGCTGCACTGACGACTGTGCCCACGGCGCTGCACTGACCACTCTGCCCACGGCGCTGCACTGACCACTCTGACCCGACTCGCGCCACGGCGCTGCACTGACCACTCTGCCCACGGCGCTGCACTGGCCACGGCGCTGCGCTGACCACTCTGCCCACGGCGCTGCGCTGACCACTCTGCCCACGCGCTGCACTGACCACTTGCCCACGGCGCTGCGCTGACCACTCTGCCCACGGCGCTGCGCTGACCACTCTGCCCACGGCGCTGCGCTGACCACTCTGCCCACGGCGCTGCGCTGACCACTCTGCCCACGGCGCTGCACTGACCACTCTGCCCACGGCGCTGCACTGACCACTCTGCCCACGGCGCTGCACTGACCACTCTGCCCACGGCGCTGCACTGACCACTCTGCCCAAGGCGCTGCACTGACCACTCTGCCCACGGCGCTGCACTGACCACTCTGCCCACGGCGCTGCACTGACCACTCTGCCCACGGCGCTGCACTGACCACTCTGCCCACGGCGCTGCGCTGACCACTCTGCCCACACCACTGCGCTGACCAATCTCACCGCACTCACTGCTAACCACTGAGCCACCCCACTCACTGCTAACCACTGAGCCACCGCACTCACTGCTAACCACTGAGCCACCGCACTCACTGCTAACCACTGAGCCACCGCACTCACTGCTAACCACTGAGCCAGCGCACTCACTGCTAACCACTGAGCCAGCGCACTCACTGCTAACCACTGAGCCAGCGCACTCACTGCTAACCACTGAGCCACCGCACGCAGTACTAACCACTGAGCCACCGCACGCAGTACTAACCACTGAGCCACCGCACAGTGCTACCCACTGAGCCACCGCGCAGTGCTAACCACTGAGCCACCTCTATACACACAATTAATTTCACCGCACTCCCCTAACTATTACTAAATAAACTATATATGGATTCTAGACTACCCGATTCTTTAGAATCGGGCTGCCATCTAGTCTCAGATAAACTTGATTATGTTGTAGCCTCTGTGGGGGCCATATCAATTCCACAACAACTTGTTTTCCTTTAGACTGAAAATAGTTATTAATTACATTGGTCAAATGTTTACGGGTATTCCTTCTGCTCGATAATAAACTTGGACTCAATCAGTGCCTCTATTCATTGAGGACACAATAATTCCTCACCAAATCCCCTACTTCATGTCCTGAAATGCAGCCTTAAATATCAAAGTATTTTCCACCATGCTTTCCTGTTTCCTGCAGACACTCATTATTGTAATGTCCCCTAGCCCTTCAAAGAAAGTCCGAACTGCATTTTCTTTATAAATATTTCAAATTTTGACCCAATATCGGTCCAGAGCTCCTGCTGCTATTTTCTGCACAACATTTCCTACATTTTATGCGTTGTTCGATAACTTGATCTTTTTTCCATCTAAAAAGTATAACTTTTTGGCCACAACTCTTCCAAGAAGGCAACTTTTGGCCAGATTTTTCATAACAGTAGGTGGATGTTACTGGGTCTTACTGGTTACTGTCAGTTATGAGCCAATCACTCTACTGGATATCATACAACTGCAAAAGAAGGTTTGATGTTTCTTTCATCAACTGCACTTGATTTCCTTGGTCGACTACTGTGTCTAAAGTCTCAAAAATGCCCATTTCTTGGTGCTTCTTCAAAAGAGCTTGAACATCACATCTTGAAACTACCGTCTGCTTTGAAATGTTTGTATTTGAAGAGACCTTAATGTCTAGTCGCTGTGCTTAGTCTTGCAATGCAGGGTGACCTGTGACATGAAACTCTTATATAGCAGCTTGGCTGTTCCTTACCTAGTTTTCTGCCTACTACACATCTGTTTTTATTTCTGCTTCAGTTAATATCTGTGCATTATGAACACCTACAAAAAGAGTGGTACAGGTACATACTTAACAAAATTTAGTTTTTATTTTCATTGATTTATTTTAACTGATTTGTTAGTGTATAAAAATGCATAAAAAATTCACAATAAAACATACTCTTTCATTTTTCTTTTTAAACTGTTTGCAACTTGTTAGTACAAAAAGTCACATGTTGCTCTAGAATGTCAAAAAAGTGTGGCTAATAATAAATGGGGCCCAGAATTACTCTGGGGCTGGAGAAGGCTAAAGTACATTTGTGACAAATTTTGTAATTTTTTTGAAAAGTTGCAAATGATGAAAGAGACAAAAACCCATGAACATTCTAAACTGTATGCAATGGTGAACTGAATAAAGAAAAATAGATGAACTCTAAAAAAGTGATTTTATTAAGGTGCAAATAGAAAAATGAACATGGTGCAAGCAAAATAAGGATATTACCATTCACACTAGTCTTTGTTCTAAATAGTACTTAAAATTAAAGTTCCTTTTCTTAAACTTAATGGACAAATGTGTTATATTGCATTATTTTCATTATTTTCCCTTTTAGATATGTACATATTTTACCATAGTAAAGTACGGTAATAGCGTTCCTTAAATGGCTACTCTTGTGGTTACATGTGTGTGTCTATAGGTAATGTATGTCTGTGTGTGTGTGTGTGTTTGTGTGTATGTATGTGACTGTGGATCTGGATGAGAGAGGAAAGGTGTTTTCTTTGGAAGGACTGTGCCAATACTATGAGAAAAGTGACAATGCAAGTTATGACAGTCAACTATGGTTTTGTCTTGGAGGTGTCTATTAATTTAGCGACTACTGTTACTTCTTCCTTTCCCAGTTAGTAGATGACTACATGTGTTAAGCAGGTAATATGCAATGTATATATAGTGAAGGATTCTATGAGTGTGCTGACAGGTGCAGAAGATAGGCTAGGGTCAGACTTGCATCATGCATTTGCTAAATGCATGCATTATTTTTACGTGCAAATGCTGAAAAACGCATGCATTAATGCACTCAAAGGATCCAATGCAAAATATCGCAATGCAAAAGTGCAATACGTTTGACGCTATGCATTTTTTGTAGTGCATCCAAAATGAGGTCTGCAGCATTTTTGGACCTGTTAGGCTAGGGTCACATTTGGGAGCTTGCATCTGTTGGAAGGATGCATTAAAGGATACTTTTTTTCCCCTTGCCATTTTCATGGCATGTATCTTCATTTTTAGTGCATGCAATAATGCATGCATTAACGCATGGTACATATTTGTACCATGCATTAACGCATGCGTTTCCCATAGACTCTCATGTTAAAAAAGTATGCCTTTTTGCAAAAGCACCAAAAAACGCTGCATAATGCATTGTTTGGTGCACTTGCAAAAACACATAACGTCAAACGCATTGCACTTTTGCATTGCGTTTTTTGCATTGGAGTCTATGGGTTCGTTAATGCATGCGTTTTTTCCACATTTGCCCATAAAAATAGCGTATGCATTTAGCAAATGCATGATGCAAGTCTGACCCTACCCTTATTAAAATGCATGCATTTTTTAACATGGGAGTCTATTGGAAGCGCATGCGTTAACGCATGGTACATATATGTACCATGAGTTAACACATGCTTTAAACCATGCGTTAAAAATGAACACACATTTTATGAAAATGGGAAGGGGAAAAATATCATCCTTTACTACATCCCTAAAATGGACGCAACATCCCAAAAGTTACCCTAGCCATTTAGTACAGACCAAAAGTTTAGACACACTTTCTGATTCAAAGTGTTTTACTTATTTTCATGACTATGAAAATTGTAGATTCACACTGAAGGCATCAAAACTATGAATTAACACATGTGGAATGATATACTTAACATAAAAGTGTGAAACAACTGAAAATATGTCTTATATTCTAGGTTCTTCAAAGTAGCTTTGCACACTCTTGGCATTCTCTTGATGAGCTTCAAGAGGTACTCACTGGAAATGGTCTTCAAACAGTCTTGAAGGATTTGCCAGAGATATTTAGCACATGTTGGCCCTTTTCCAGTCACTCTGCGGTCCAGCTCACCCCAAACCATCGAAAC
The DNA here is from genome assembly GCA_033576535.1 of Allobates femoralis. Lineage (NCBI taxonomy): Eukaryota > Metazoa > Chordata > Amphibia > Anura > Aromobatidae > Allobates > Allobates femoralis. The sequence goes on along the minus strand of JARQOC010000001.1, from coordinate 166,376,347 downwards.
ACCCCATCACTCTCCTTCTTGGTCAAATAGCCCTTACAAAGCCTGGAGGTGTGTTTGGGGTCATTTTCCTGTTGAAAAATAAATGATGGTCTAACTAAATGCAAACAGTATGGAATAGCATGCGGCTGCAAGGTGTTATGGTAGCATGCTGGTTCAGTATGCCTTCAATTTTGAATAAATCCCCAACAGTGTCACCAGCAAAGCACCCCCACACCATCACACCTCCTCCTCTATGCTTCACAGTGGGAACCAGGCATGCAGAGTCTATCCGTTCACCTTTTCTGCGTCGCACAAAGGCACAGTGCTTGGAACCAAAGATCTCAAATTTGGACTCATCAGACAAAAGCTCAGATTTCCACTGGTCTAATGTCTGTTCCTTGTGTTCTTTAGCCCAAACAAGTCTCATCTGCTTTTTGCATGTCCTTAGCAGTGGTTTCCTAGCAGCTATTTTACCATGAAGGCCGGCTGCACAAAATCTCTTCTTAACAGTTGTTGTAGAGATGTGTCTGCTGCTAGAACTCTGTGTGGCATTGACCTGGTCTCTAATCTGAGCTGCTGTTAACCTGCAATTTCTGAGGCTGGTGACTCGGATGAACTTATTCTCCGCAGGAGAGGTGACTCTTGGTCCTCCTTTCCTGGGGCGGTCATCATGTGAGCCAGTTTCTTTGTAGCACTAAATGGTTTTTACAACTGCACTTGGGGACACTTTCAAAGTTTTCCCAATTTTTCAGACTGACTGACATTCATTTCTTAAAGTAATGATGGCCACTCGTTTTTCTTTACTTAGAATTTGTATTATAGCAAGAAAAAAGCAGCTAACAGTCTATTCAGTAGGACTATCAGCTGTGTATCAACCAGACTTCTGCATAACACAACTGATAGACCAAACCCCATTTCTAAGGCAAGAAATCCCACTTATTAAACCTGACAGGGCACACCTGTGAAGTGAAAACCATTTCCGGTGACTACCTCTTGAAGCTCATCAAAACAATGCCAAGAGTGTGCAAAGAAGTAATAAAGACAAAAGTTAGCTACTTTGAAGAACCTAGAATATAAGACATATTTTAAGTTGTTTCACACTTTTTTTGTTAAGTATATAATTCCACATGTGTTAATTCATAGTTTTGATTCCTTCAGTGTGAATCTACAATTTTCATAGTCATGAAAATAAGGAACACTCTTTGAATGAGAAGGTGTATCCCAACTTTTGGTCTGTACTGTACGTCTCCCTGTTTATGAGGCTAGGGTCACACCTGCAGTATTTTTATACATCTGGATCCGGTTTGGAGCATTAAAAATGCTCAAAACCGCATCCGGATCTGCAGCACTATTTGCACTATTGCACTATTTGCAATCCGGTTACCGCATCCGGTTTTGCAGCCTGCGGTAAAAATCATGAGGGCTGCATTTTTCGGAGTGGTTGCAAAACCAGATCTGTTTTTTTAACATGGGTGCTTATGGGAACCAGATCCAGTACCGGAAGGTACATAAATGTATCTGGATCCGGATGCGGTTTTCAAAGTTGCAAAAACCCACATTCCAAAACCGGATGCATTAATGCATCCAGATCCAGAATGAGGGTTGCAATTTTACTATCAAAAGATAGTATGAAGGCACACAGTAAAAGTTACCAGATTGTGCCTTTTAAGTGTGACCCTAGCATAAGGCTATGTACATGATATGCTAAAAGTGCACTACAGGCTGGTTTCACACTTGCGGTTTATTCAAATGAGGCAAGATCAGTTAAGTTTTTCAGCAAAAACCTGATCCTTTGAGGATCCAGCATTTTGCCTATTCACTTTAAGGCTATGGCTAGGGTCCACATCTGTTTTTTTTTTTAAAAAACCTGATCCAGTTTTGAGCATTTAAAAAGCTCAAAACCAGATCGGGAAATGCTCCTTATAGGAGCCTATGCTAAAAACCGGATTGCTTCACAAGCAATCCGGCTTCCGCCTCCGTCTCTGCAGCCTGCGTGAAAAATCATGCAGGCTGCAGTTTTTGGAGCAGTTCTATCACCTGAAATGCGGGAACCGGATTGCTCAGGATGTGTAATCCAGAGCAATGCAGTTACCGCATAGACATTGCTTATCCCGGCGGCAGCCGGGATGAGCAAAGTGTTCTCTGTGTGTAAAATCTGTTAATTTTATTAATAAATGTTTCTATAATGTCTCTAGAGGGTGTGCACTCCCCCTAGAGACCTTCCACCCACTCAGGTGGGCATATACTGCTGGAATCACTTATGTACAGCAGCTGACTCATGTCAGCTGCTGTACAGTTTTATCAATGAAAGCGCCGGGCTCCTCTGAGAGCATCACGCATACTATAGCTATTGCTATAGCATGTGCGCTGTCCGAGGTTCTGAAGCCATTTACAGTAGATCTATGGGCAGCGCTGCCCATAGATCTACTGTAAATAGTTTCAGGACCTCGGATAGCGCACATACTATAGCAATATCTATAGTATGCGCGCTGCTCTCAGAGGAGCCCGGCGCTTTCATTGATAAAACTGTACAGCAGCTGACAGGAGTCAGCTGCTGTACATAAGTGATTCTAGCATTATATGCCCACCTGAGTGGGTGAAAGGTCTCTAGGGGGAGTGGGCACCCCCTAGAGACATTATAGAAAAATTTATTAATAAAATTAACAGTATACACAAACACAGAACAGTTTGCTCATCTCTGCGGCAGCAGCAGGGATGAGCAAACTATCTGGTAACCGGATTGCTCAGGACTACACATCCTGAGCAATCCGGTTACCGGATTGCGACTTCAGCAATCTGGTTCCCAGATTGCTGGTTGTGTGAAGCCTATTGTGCTCACCGCATCCGGATCTGAATGCGGTGAACGCAATCCTATATTTAAGTGTGACCCTAGCCTTTTTTCAGACATGCATCTGCCCCTGAGCCTATCCAATCCGTCATAAACTTAGGCTAGGGTCACATTTGGGAGGTTGCATCCGTTTGATGGATGCATTAAAGGATGCTTTTTTACTCTTACCATTTCGATGGCATGTGTGTTCATTTTTAATGCATTGTACATATATGTACCATGCATCATCACATGGGTTTCCAATAGACTCCCATGCTAAAAAATGCATGCGTTTTCAATAACAGACCCAAAAATGCTGCAGACCGTGTTTTTGGGTGCTATGCCAAAAATGCATAGCATCAAACACATAGCGCTTTTGCAATGCATTTTTTGCATTGGAGCCTATGGCTGGGGTCAGACTACCGTTATTAGCTGATTTTAGCATTGTACGCATAATACTTAGAAATTTTCTCCAGAAGCGCATACCGTTAACGCTATGTGTTTCTGGAGAACGCTGCCCCATATCAACCCGCAGTGTACCTTCACTGCTGCCGCACACGTCCGGTTGCCATAGAGATCTATTGCCTGACAGTGCATAGCGTTACCTGCTGGTAACGCTATGCGCTGAAGCAGGAAATTTCTAAGCCTAATAGTGTCCGGAAGCAACCTGTTGCCTCAGGTTGCTTCCTGACACCGTTAAAGTGAATGGGCAAAAAATGGATCCTGAAAGGATTATTTTTTTGCTGAAAAAACAGAATTTGCCTGATCTTAAAAAACTGCAAGTGTGAAACTTGCCTAAACTTACATCTATTTTTAGATTGAGAGCAGGACAGTCACCCAACCAGCTTTGGCATCGAAATACAATCCATTTCTCTAGTGCACTCATAGAACTACTTATCACTCCCTCTAATGAATTGAAAGCTGCAGCAAACAAAGGGAAAATTTAAATAAAAATACATAATGTCATTTACTTAACCATTTGAAAGTACAGATGGGTTGGAGGCTGTAAAAAACACTTTTTCAAGCAATTTTGATTAACACACATTCTCTTGCAAAAGCATCATTGATGTATTATTGAAAAAACAAATGTGTTAACTTAAGATTGCAGCTTTGTAAAATATGGTAACATTTCAGAGCAAATCATCCTAATCCTGGGGGGTTCGTAATGACATACATAGATGCAGTAAAAAAGATTTACTTCTCTTTCCAAAATGTAATTTCTCGTTCTGAACTCTTAGTTATTAAATTAGAAAGAATTATTTAGTCAGATATGTTAAATAAAGTGCTCATTAAAATGCATTGTTTCTTAACTGGTATTGTTACTTGTGTAGTAGATTTAAATTTGACAAGATATTAAAACATTTATTTTATGCTATGTCTATTACTCTATCAAAAATTAAAATTTATAATTGGTTTCATTAAAGATCTTTTTCTTAACCCCTTCACCACCCAGTTTGATTTGACCTTAGTGACATAGCCTAGCGATTCCGAGACTGTTTTTTCATGACATGTTGGGCTTCATGTTAGTGGTAAGTTTAGGTCGATAATTTTTGTGTTTATTTGTGAAAAAAAAACGGAAATTTGGCAAAAATTTGGAACATTTCAGTATTCAAATTTGAATTTTTATTCTGTTAAACCAGTGAGTTAAGTGACACAAAATAGTTAATAAATAACATTTCCCACATGTCTACTTTACATCAGCACAATTTGGGAAACATTTTTTCTGTTAGGAAATTAGAAGGGTTCAAAGTTCATCAGCAATTTCTCATTTTTCCTGCAAAATGTACAAAACCATTTTGTTTAGTGACCACATCACATTTGCAGTGACTTTGAGGGGCCTAAGTGACAGAAAATACCCAAAAGTGACGCCATTCTAAAAACTGCACCTCTCAAGCTACTCAACACTACATTCCAAAAGATTATTAACCTTTCAGGTGCTTCACAGAAACTAAAGCAACGTAGAAAGAAAAAATGAACAATTTAATTTTTCAAGCAAAAATGATATTTTAGCCTCAATTATTGCATATTCACAAAAGTAAAAGCACAAAACGGACCCTAAAATTTGTTAAGCAATTTCTGCTGAATGTGCCGATACCCCATATATGGTTAAAAAACACTTTTTGGACACACGTCAGTGCTCGGAAGGAAAGGAGCGCCGTTTGACTTTTTGAATGGAAAATTAGCTGCAAGCATTAGCAAACCCTATGTTGGGTTTGGAAACCTCTGATGTGCCTAATCAGTGGAAATGTGGCGCCCCTGCGGATCCAGTCGCCCCAAATCTAGTGCAGAAGACAGACATGGCTATGCTAGCAACCCGGAGACTGTGGTACTTTCATGGAGACACACTTGACAACCGCACACATGGGCTGAAAAGGTGGCAAAGAGAGGGTTAAGGGGAGATACTGCAGATTGACCCTAAGAAAAACTCACAGCTACTGGCTCAGAGCTCAGTGTGGCGAGGTACAAGGCAGGAGGGTGAAGTAAGTGCAGTGTGAGACAGCCGAGGAAGGAAAGAGAAGGGGTACTGGTTATGTGCCCTCCTCCTACCAGGAAGTAGCATGATCCCTGCCTTTGAGAACCCAGTGCTCAGCACTCCTTGCAGGGAGATCAGGCTGCAGAGGAGCAGTGGCACAAGCAGGCAGTAGGCGGGCACATGCAGGCCTGCACCGTCGCCATGCTTAAGCTGGTGGGAGGCATCAGATCACTCCCATCAGCATATACATTAAAATCGTCACATACTTCGTAGGGTCACGCTTTATGCATTTCGGGGATGCTTCCCCTTAGTTGTTAGCATGATAATACACATTAACACACAGTTTAAATACATATCACAGACACTACACAGATGTGAACAATTAATAATTACAATAAAGCACACTTTAACCCTCTTATACCCACATAGTAGTAAATGGTGGTCTTTGGTTACTCACTTCTATCATCTCTTAAATACACCTTGAAATGGATACATATTTTCTTATGACAGGAGATTACATACCATATAAATCATATTAGTTAAATAAGAATTTAAATGGTTCAAAATGGTGATTTTACATCTTATTGATAGTTGTCGACTGCTGCAAAATTTCAGACAAATTATTCCCATGATGATCAATTTGGCATCCTAGGTGAGACAATCCTTGTCCGGCGCTCCACATGTTTTTGGTCACTTTTTTTTTATATTTTTTTAATACATACTATTATTATATATTCTTATTTAACTAATATGATTTATATGGTATGTATCCTCCTGTCATAAGAAAATATGTATCCATTTCAAGGTATATTTAAGAGATGATAGAAGTGAGTAACCAAAGTCCACCATTTACTACTATGTAGGTATCAGAGGGTTAAAGTGTGTTTTATTGTAATTGTTAATTATTCACATCTGTGTAGTGTCTGTGATATGTATTTAAACTGTGTGTTAATGTGTATTATCATGCTAACGACTAAGTGGAAGCATCCCTGAAAAGCGTTTAGCATGACCCTACAGGGTATGTGACGATTTTAATGTATACGTCACAATAAAGCACTTTGAAGCAATGACACTGGATCTTCACTGAATTTCTATTATTCGTTTGGTTGCCAAGCCAGCACACCGGTGTCCATAATCCAGGTGATTGCTGAGGGAGCTGTTTCCTTCCCCTCTTTCCTGATTATTCCACTTAGAAAAAGCACGAGATTGCAAATTCCGGCACTTAGATGCCGACATTTGCAATGCACGCGGGTTCTGTGTGCCATAGAGCTGAATTGACAGCGTTAACACACTATTACTGTTCCAGTAACACTTCACTAATGCTGAAGAATTCTACATTTTAGACGGAATGCTAGGATAAACGTTAGTTAGACCCTAGCCTCTCTGCATGGATTTTGTTCAGCAAAGATAATGGTAAAACCAATCTTAATTTCTGGAACTTAGAGGAACCAGCATAGTTTTTTTGAGTGATTTTGTTAAACTCTTGCTCTGAAGCATGTAAGAATGTTGCAGTAAGACCTAAGAAAAGATAAGCAGATCATGCATAATCCAAACTCATCAATTCTTGAGGGATTTTCCTGGAAAATTAAATTTGTGGAGATGTTATTTTCTACAAATATAATATCCCTTATTATGTTCTGAGGTCTAAAGATTAAAAGAATAATAAACAAAATAGGTAAAAAAATAAAAAAATCCTTATGCTTACCTCATTGCTCACTTATCTTTCCCCACTGATTCTCATCATCATCTATTTGGTCCTCAACGCATCTTAGATTTCTGCTGCTCTCACTGAAGTGTTTAGGCCTCTAAAATTGAGCTAGGATTTATGGTTCAGATGAGGTCCCGGACGGTTCTGCATAAGTTTGCGAAAGGTCAAAATATCATGATGTCACAACGTGCACTATGATATTGCACCAAAATGTGGCAAAATCCCAACTGAGCATGAAAGGCCCTCGGAACTTGGCATAAGCAGCAGGAACTAAAGAAGACAGGTGATGGTGAGGAGCATGAGGCTGCATAGATGAGGTTTGACATGATCATAAGTAATTTTTTTACATTTTGATGGCCAATAAAGGTTTGGAAAAATGGTGCCCAGAAGATGCCATTTTGTTGAATCTGCACTGAAGAGAATTACAAAGAATTCACATTTTAGTGAGTGCAGAATTTTGTAAAATTCAAGTACATTTCAATTAAATATCCATTTTTTTGCTCATCTCTACTGACAAAGTGTTCTTCCAATAAAAGCGTTAAGAATTGCTCAATTTCATAGCCAGGATTTATCATAAATTATTATGAATTATATTGTGATAATATGGTTTTAAAAGATCAGGCTAGTTAAGTTATGTATAATAAGTTTTGTTTGAAAGAAAAAAGCAAAACAAATTATGTGAGTAAAATGTCGTAGCAGGGAAGATCTAACATGGGGTAATGCTTTTTGACAGCATTGAGATACTAGAAATGATCCATGGACTAAAAGAAATGCTCAAATGTTTCATCGCTTTATTTTTAATAAAATGTAGAAAATTGTATACTTCGACGAAAACAACAAACATTTTAACGTTGAACTGGTAAAAAGGTAATATTTTTGGCACACAAGCTAAAAATGAACAGGCCACACTTAAAGTGCTCGATTTACTTTAGAAGCTCCCAGGGCACGTTATAGAACATCAGGTCAGGTATAGTAAGATATTGAGAAAATGTACAATTATTTTCCCACTGAGCTGTCAAGGTACTTCATGCTGCGAATTTCTAACAACCTTGTCTGACAGCCAGAAAATGGCTTCAAGTTTCCTCCATCCTTGAGTTTCCTCTAGACATAATGGCTGATTCTTGTGCCTCACCAGCACATATAGATTTTGCTTTTTGTTTTTTTTTAAGAAAAATAAATCAAGTCTCAATAAGTCACCTAATATTTCAGATATAGCTTCATCTTTATCTTTAGCAATTGTCAAAATATGTTATATTTTTAGCAAATAAGAACTTAACATGTAGCCACATTTTGAATTACATTGAAAGGATCCAAAAACTATTGGATTTTCTATTTTGTTGTAAGCATTACAATAAATATAGATGAAAAATGTTATCTGCATGCTGTAATTTACTGGAATTAGTCACCCTACCAACTTTCATTCGGATACCACAGCTGAGGTCCATAACAATTGAGACGCGATTCTAGTGATTCTTTAGATCTACATATGGCTTTGCTTCAGGTGTTATAAAGGCCTAAAAGTAGCTTTATATGTATATTTATTCTTTGCATAACTGCTGGATTTAATTTCACATTTATTGTACAGTTTCTGGCTCATGTTTACAGATAACTGTATATATAAATTAATCTTTACACTATTTGCTTTCAGACCCAATATAAGATTTATGGCGCAAATTTAACATTTGACCATTAACTCCTTTTCCTGACAAGGCACAATTTTTTTTACATGCAATTTAAAAAAAAGTCTAAAGTTTTCAATTAATTTGATATATAGCACACATATATTTAAATCATTTCTGCATCTTATTTTTTTGGGTCACATAGGGGGTCTTAATTGTGTTATTTTTCATATCTGAGGAGACAAATAAGAAATGTAAACAAACAGGATGATTTGTGGTTAGATTCAGGAGTGCTTAGGAGGCAAAGAACACTCTCCATGGGGAGAAACCCGTGGGAAACCCTACCTGAGGAAGACAGCAGACCACTGTTGAAAGGCATAGTGTGTTTAACCATTGAACAGGTCTGTATTAATATCCCGCTGGAGAGAGTGTTCTCTTCCTCCTAAGCACTCCTGAATCTAACCACAAATCACCCTGTTTGTATTCGCTGTCCCCCTGCGAGGGGTTGTGACTTGGAGTAGCTTGGAGCTGCTATTGAACCTCATCCTGCTTTGAGGACCTGTGTTTCTGGTGACAGGGATATCAGGTGAACAGACTCAGCATCACATGACAGAACCAGTAAGCGGTGAAGAAGGAGCAGTCCCGCAGTGCTCCCTGTGTCGTGCCAGAATACACGGTTGTGCAGGGGTGCACAATCCAACTAGATGAGAGGCTAAGTCCACCATGATTTAACAAAAGAGCCCCACTGGACCACCGGTTGCTTCTCATATGTGCTTTTCTATCCAATTTTTTCTGTTGCAAATAAGAAATGTTTCTGTTTTCCATGTTTCTTTTTTTTATTAATGGTCTCAATGACCACTAAAATATAATTAAAAATTTCAATCAAAAGGGAAGAATCTGGGCACTAGGGGGCTGGATTTAATTTTAGGCTGGTCTCAGCTCCCTGCAGTTAGGTGTTGCACAAGTCTGAGCAGAGCTTTAGTCAAATATTTAGAGGAAAAGACGACACTCACCATTGATAGAAGGTTTCTTTAATCAATTTCTTTCTTAGAAAATGTAGGTTACATACGTTTAAGTGGTGGGGAGGGAGGTGCAGGAAAGCCTAACCAGGCGAAACGTGCGCCCGTCGTCCTCCCCGCACCTCCCTCCCCACCACTTAAACGTATGTAACCTACACTTTCTAAGAAAGAAATGGATTAAAGAAACCTTCTATCAATGGTGAGTGCCGTCTTTTCTTCTAAATATTATATACCGTATATACTCGTGTATAAGCCGAGTTTTTCAGCCCAAAAATTGAGCTGAAAAGTCACCCCCTCGGCTTATACACGGGTCAATACGGTATGTGGTGTGTGGGGGCTGTGTCCGGGTGCTGGGGAGGCTGGAGGAGGCGGGGGGAGGCTGCTGACAGAGCGGCCCGTCACATGGGGCCGCTCATTAGATATGCCCGGCTCCCCCCGCCCATCACAGCGGCAGGGGGAGCCGTGCAATACTGTGCAGCCCCCAGATGTATACAGGCCCCCAGTGGGGTATATAGCAGGCCCCCAGTGGGGTATATAGCAGGCCCCCAGTGGGGTATATAGCAGGCCCCCAGTGGGGTATATAGCAGGCCACAGTGGGGTATATAGCAGGCCCCCAGTGGAGTATATAGCAGGCCCCCAGTGCAGAGCCCCCCCCTCCCGCTGCATTATCTTACCATCCAGCGTCTTCATCACCGCCGGTCCTCCCATCCATCCTCTCGCGCTGTGTTCGGGTCTCACGTGACCCGGCGCGATGACGTCATCCGACTGCGACCGCCGGGTCACATGAGACCGGGAAAGCAGCGCGCGAATATGGACGTCATTGCCCTCGACCACAGGAAGCCGCCGGAAGACGCTGAATGAAGCCCGGGATTGTCATGTCGGCAGCGGTGGGACAGCGCGACAGGACAGTGATAAGTATGATTTTACTTTACAGGTTTGCCGCGTAAGGGGGGGCGCCTGGATCTTGATGGGGGGGCCTGTATACCTCTGGGGCTGCTGCTGTATACACCCCTGGGGCTGCTGCTGTATATACCCCTGGGGCTGGTGCTGTATACATCCCTGGGGCTGCTGCTGTATACACCCAGGGGCTGCTGCTGTATACACCCCTGGGGCTGCTGCTGTACACACCCCTGGGGCTGCTGCTGTATACTACCTAAGGGCTGCTGTATATACCTCTGGGGCTGCTGTATACTACCTCTGGGGCTGCTGTATACACCACTAGAGCTGCTGTATATACCTCTGGGGCTGCTGTTATACTACCACTGGGGCTGCTGTATACACCACTGGGGCTGCTGTATACTACATAAGGGCTGCTGTATATACCTCTGGGGCTGTATATACCTCTGGGGCTGCTGTATACTACCTCTGGGGCTGCTGTATACACCACTGGGGCTGCTGTATACTACCTAAGGGCTGCTGTATATACCTCTGGGGCTGTATATACCTCTGGGGCTGCTGTATACACCACTGGGGCTGCTGTATACTACCTAAGGGCTGCTGTATATACCTCTGGGGCTGTATATACCTCTGGGGCTGCTGTATACTACCTCTGGGGCTGCTGTATACTAACCACTGGGGCTGCTGCTGTATATACCACTGGGGCTGCTGCTGTATACTACCACTGGGGCTGCTGTATATACCTCTGGGGCTGCTGTATACCACACTGCTGGGGGCTGTATACCTGTGCTGGGGTCCACCCTCGGCTTATACACGAGTCAATAGGTTTTCCCAGGTTTTGGGGGCAAAAGTAGGGGGGTCGGCTTATACACGGGTCGGCTTATACACGAGTATATACGGTAATCCATAGCACATACGCCAGGACTATAGGAAAAGACCTACAGAAAATTCTGATGGGACATATTCCCTGAATGGACCCTCTTTGATACATATTTATCGCTTTTAATGTTTGATATATGTTTTTATATAGTACATGGCAGCACGAGAAATCAATAAAATATTGTTTTAATTTTTAATGAATATAGATTCATTTTTATACGCGGTTTTTATATTCAGTGCGCTGAACCCCAAAATTCTATTTATTTTAGGAATGAGGAATCAAATTGTTGCCCGTTATATCCAAAGTGCTACTTTTTCTCAAATTAGTTTATGACACAAAAACTAAACTTGGATTAATTGCTAATGGCTGAAAAAAAAATGGTAAACTATAAATAAAATTTTGAGCACTATTCCATAACTTACTATGATAGGAAGAACCAGACTTGAATGGGGATCCTCCACTTTTTAAAGAAAGCATAAATGCTTTGTCGGTTTGTGTCTCTGGAATGTCACATGGATCAATGTAAATTAGAGCTCCTCCAAATCCAATTTCTTCCAACAGTGAAAGCTAAGTTGAAAGCAAACACACAAGATCAATCAAGTTTCCTAATTTTTGAAAAATAAATTCATACCTGATAACAAAAAGGTTAGGAATGCATGCACAAGATCAAGGCACACATCATGTCATCATGAGGTTATGACCTCCTGCGCGTGTATACAGAACAAACTTAGGTTTTATCAAATCTGGAAGTCCTGGCCTAGCACAAAAGGAGGCCTAGGGGTTCAATTCTTGTAGCGGATAGAGTGAGGAGCAGAGCGGCCAGTGGGGAGATCCGTAAGATAAGTACAAGGATTTTTTTTTATTCTCTCCATCTTACATTTATTATGCTCTGACATCTAGAAAGACCCCAGAGCATAATATAGGACAATAAAGGGATTTTGGGACCTGATATATGTTGGCCCAATCCATAGGCAAACTGTATTAGGCACTTGCTGTAAGCTGTCTGCCAGGTACGTTTGACTGAGAAATGTTGCAAGCATCACATTAAATTTATAGAAAATAACTTTTTGGTGAATAAAATATCCTAGGAAAATCCTTTCAAATAGGCAAATTCACGCTTTGCCTGGTTCGCTGATTTTTAATGCCCATGCAAAGCACTCTAAGGCTGGCTTCACACCACGGTTTTCTGCTGTCAGGTTCTGTCCGGTGTTTTGCAGGAAGCATCAGACAGAACCTGACGGCTCTGGAAAAACAGAACCAGATGGCAAATACTGTATGTCCTCCAACCCTGTTTTCTGCTTGACTCATTTGTGAGCGACAGCTGCTGCTTTCTAGTGCTAAAATTTCATATGTCCCCCAACCCTGTTTTCTGCTTGATTCATTTGTGAGCGGCAGCTGCTGCTTTCTAGTGCTAAAATTTCAGCCCTGGAGCTCTCCAAGTCCTGAAATTTCAGCCAGGGAGCTGTCCAGGTGCTGACATTCAGCACCCGGAATCCGGCTCGATTTTATGTCAGATCCGGTGCGATCCGGCACCCATAGACTCCCATGTTATCTGGGAGGACGGGAGGATCCGATTTTGTCAAATTTTTGCCCCGGACACAAAAATGCTGCAAGCTGCGATTTTGTGTCTGGGGCAAAAAAACAAAACGTGCCAGATTCTCCTGGAGAGGACAAAATCGGATGGCAAATCACTGCCATCCGGCCCTATCCAACCCCATAGGGAAATAATGGAGCCAAAATCGAATCCGGGGCTGTTCGGTTCACACCAGACAGCCCCGAATCCTAAAAGCTGTGGTGTGAAGCCGGTCTTAGCATTCTGAAGCTTCCACAGTAATTAATGGCAACACCCATGTATGTGGGCTGACAGTGTGTGATAGATACTATTACTCTAGATAGATGTTGTGCAAGTGAAGGAACCAACATCTACTTGACATTTATGGACTTTTTTCTTAAGACACAATCTTTTCATTGGAAAGCCCACAATAAAATTATCAAAGTTTACTAGCTGTTGAAGAAGACTAATATTGTGAACAATAAACTACTACATATACAATTAATTTAAATGCTGTCTTATCAATACATATATAGTGGGGAAAAAAGTACTTGTTACACTGCCGATTTTGAAAGTTTTCCCACCTACAAAGAAAGGAAAGATCTATCATTTTTATCACATGTATTCTTCTAGTGTTAGAGACAGAATCTAAAAAAATCCAGAAAATCCCAGTGTATGATTTTTAAATAATTAATGCATGAAAAAAGTATTCAATCACTTACGAACCAGCAAGAATTCTAAATTTCACAAACCTGTTAGTATTTCTTTGAAAAGCCCTCCGACTCTGCATTTATTACTTTATTAATTGCACCTCTTGAACTTGTTACATGTATAAAAGACACCTGTCAACACAGTCAATCAATCACACTTGAACCTCTCCACAATTGTGAAGACCAAAGAACTGTCTAAGGTCACCCGAGATAAATTTGTAGACATGCACAATGGTGGGATGGCCTACAGGACAATATGCAAGCAGCTTGATGAGAAGGCAACAAATGTTTTTGCAACTATTAGAACATGGAAGAAACACAAAATGATGTTCAATCTTCTTCAGTCTCCATGCAGGCCCCCATAACTGACCTCTGTGCTGATGACCTGGCTTCCTACTTCACAGAGAAAATAGAAAACATCCATCAGGAAATCAACTCCCAACCTCAAATTGCTATTACCCCTGCCTCTCCCCACATTTCCTCCGGCTCACTGTCCACTTTTGATCCGGTTACAGAAGATGAAGTCTCCAGGCTCCTCTCTTCCTCTCGTCCCACCATATGCACTGCTGACCCCATCCCCTCACACCTACTCCAGTCTCTCTCTCCGGTGGTCACCACTTACTTAACCAAAATCTTCAATCTCTCCCTCTCTTCTGGTGTCTTCCCCTCCTCCTTTAAACACTCTATCATCACTCCTTTATTAAAGAAATCTTCTCTCGACCCTTCCTGCACAAACAACTACAGACCAGTTTCCAATCTCCCCTTCATCTCTAAACTCCTGGAGCGCCTGGTCTACTCCCGCCTCACTCATTACCTCTCCACTCACTCTCTTCTAGACCCTTTACAGTCTAGTTTCTGTCCCCTACATTCTACAGAAACTGCTCTCACCAAGGTGACCAATGACCTTCTGACAGCAAAACGTAATGGTCACCACTCTCTGCTTATCCTTCCTGATCTCTCTGCAGCTTTTGACACTGTTGACCACCATCTCCTACTCGCTATGCTGCACTCCATCGGTATCAAGGACACGGCCCTCTCCTGGTTCTTTTCCTATCTCTCTGACCGCTCTTTCAGTGTATCATTTGCCGGCTCCACTTCCTCCCCTCTTCCTGTCACTATTGGAGTCCCTCAGGGTTCAGTCCTTGGACCTCTTCTCTTCTCACTCTACACAGCCCCGATTGGACAGACCATCAGCAGATTTGGTTTCCAGTACCATCTTTATGCTGATGACACACAACTATACACTTCAGCCCCTGACCTTACTCCCGCTCTAATAAAGAACACCAATGACTGTCTAACCGCAGTTTCCAATATCATGTCCGCTCTCTACCTGAAACTTAATCTTTCCAAAACTGAACTACTCCTGGTCCCGCCCTCCACTATCCTCCCTAAATATGACATCTCTCTCTCAGTGTGCGGCACCACAATAGTGCCGAGTCAGCAGGCTAGCTGTCTGGATGTTATGTTTGACTCTGATCTTTCCTTCACTCCATATATACAATCTCTCGCCCGCTCTTGCCGCTTGCACCTGAAGAACATCTCCAGAATTCGCCCCTTTCTCACCTTGGAAACTACAAAAACCCTCACTCTGGCCCTGATTCACTCCCGCCTTGACTATTGTAACTCTCTCTTAGTTGGCCTTCCCCGCACTAGACTGTCCCCTCTCCAGTCCATCCTTAATGCAGCAGCCAGGATTACCTATCTAGCTAATCGTTACTCAGACGCTTCTGCTCTATGCCACTCATTGCACTGGCTGCCTATATACTACAGGATCCATTTCAAACTGCTTGTTCTCACCCACAAAGCTCTTCACAGTGCAGCACCCCCATACATCTCCTCCCTCATCTCTGTCTATCACCCCAGCCGTTCTCTTCGCTCTGGAAGTGACTTTAGACTCACTTCTGCATTAATCCGAAGCTCCCACTCCCGGCTCCAAGACTTCTCCCGAGCCGCACCAATTCTTTGGAACGCTCTACCCAAAAAATTAGAGGTATCCACAACTTAAATAGTTTTAGGCGATCCCTAAAAACACATCTCTTTAGGACGGCCTATCATGATCCCTAGTCAGTCATCTAGACATAGCCTATCCGCTCCGCCTCAAGTGGATTACATATAACGGGTTGCGGCCACTTATTCTGCTCCTATCTGTTCCCCATCTCCTCAAGTTGACTATACTTTCACTGAAAATGAGCACCTATACTTTGTCACCCCCACCTCATTGTTAGATTGTAAGCTCTTATAAGCAGGGTTGCCATTTTTTGCTCCAATTATTGTATTATGTTATGCTTTGTATTGTTTTGTTTTTTGGCATTGAATTGTATTTTCTAATTGTTTCTTATGATTGTTTAAATGTGAACTTTGTATTGTGAATGTGAAGCGCTGCGGAATATGTTGGCGCTATATAAATAAAAATTATTATTATTATTATAAGGTGTTGCCTTGTGGGGTATGGCTAAAAAAAGGTCAGGGATCATCTCAGAACTAGACAGGGAACCTGATCAATAACCAAAGGAGAGATGGGACACAGTCTCAAAGATTACCATTAATAACACACTACGCAATCATGGATTAAAATCCTGCAGGGCATGCAACGTCCACCTACTCATGCCAGCACACGTCCAGGCCAATTTGAAGTTTACTTATGACCATTTGGATGATCCAGAGGAGGCATAGGAGAAGGTCGTGTAATCAGATTATAAACACCACTCGGCATGATTAAAGGGATCCTGTCACCTCCAGAACGCCTCCTAAGCTACCAAAACATGTCCCTGTAGTATCCTATCACTAATCTCACTCTTCTTTTGTCTCCTAAAAGCATCCTGTGAAAGTGCATAAAAACGATTTTATACTTACTCATTAGTGATTATATTTAGCAGGGGCTATATTCTTTAGCCCTTAGGGCGTGTTGTTTTGCAGCCTGAATGATCCCTGTCTGTTTGCTCTGCTTGTGCAGCATTGCCCTCCCCCCGCTCTATCACTCACAGAATGCAAATCATTAGTCCTTCCTTCAGCTTCACATCACAGCAGCACAGACAGAGAGAGGGTGGATCATTCGGGGCGTGAAAATGAGCACCTAGGGAGGGCTTAGAGTCTCACAGGGGACGCCCTGTGAGATTTATTCAAGGACAAGAAGTCTCAGGTTTGTAAGTGTATATTGTTGACTATTCCAATGTTGCAGAGCGCTTTTTTTTTACAGAAAAGGACCACTAATAATGATCTGTCATGGTGCAGGAACAGGTATTAATAGGGTTGGGGGTGATTTGGAGGGCTCAGGTTCCCTATAAAGGAAAAAGAAAGATGAACATGAGGGTGGAAATATCATACTTCGGGGGTTTTTTTCTGCAAGAGGACCATGATGACTGCAACGTATTGAAGAGAGGATGGATGAGGTCATGTATTATGAGATTTTTCCCAACAACCTCCTTAACTCATAAAGAGCATTAAAGATGGGTCATGGTTTTCCAGCATGAAAATTACCCAAAACACAAAGCCAGAGCAAACAAGAAGCACTTCAAGGCCCTGAAGTGGCCTAGCTATTCTCCAGACATGAACCCAAAAGAAAATCTTTGCAGGAGCTAGAACTCAATATTGCCCCAAAACCTGAAAGATCTGCAGAAGTTCTGTATAGAGGAATGGGCTAAAATCCCTTCTGCAGTGTGTGTAAACTTGGAAAGGAAATGTCTAACATCTGTAATTGCAAACAAAGGTTTCTGTACAAAATAATAAGTTCTGTTTTCTATTGTATCAAATACTTATTTCATGCAATAAAATGTAAATCAATTATGTAAAACTCATATGTGATTTTCTGGATTTAATTTTAGATTCTGTTTCTCCCTGTTAAAGTCTACCAACGATAACCTTTCCTTTCTTTGTAGATGAGAAAACTTGCAAAATTGGCAGTGTATCAAATATTTATTTTCCCCACTGAATATCATTAGCTAATATTTATCATTACAAAGAAATTGCAGTGTCAACATTTTGTCATTTATCAAAGAAGTTCACACATTAATAGTATATTATATTAAATACAATTAAAGAAATGTTCCTTCTTTTCTTACAATATATCTAAAGCATAAAAAAGTTCATTTAAAATATCTTTATAAATGTAAGAGCAATTAGCGCTAAAGATATCTGGTAGCTTTAAAATGATAAATGTTCACTGGCCAGCAAACTTTAATATTTAATTGACATAGGATTAATATTTTATAACATCATAAATTTTTATGCTTTAGGTATGTAAAATACCATGACACACATAAAAATGTCCACTAAATTCTCATTTTAAAAATAAAGGTTGCCACTTAGGCCTATACCAAATATTATTGTGTACACATTAATGTAACTGTATGATTCTTATAAGGTAATAAAATGTATACAAAATAGAGACGTTATTGTTTTTGACAGTCATTTTACAGGTTCACTAAAATAAAGGTAAATGTCCATTAAAAAGAAGGTTTTCATTATTTATAGGATTTACTGATGATACATATTATTCTAACACGCTAAGATGCAATGTAAATGTGTCTTCTCTTCTGAACACCTAAGCATGTGATATTTTAAATATATTGTGTAACCAACAGAAAAAGGTGGCTATATTTAAATTATTTAAAGTTGTTGCAGATTGCTATTGTTTCTAAATCAAAAAATTATGTATTGACTTAGAAATGTAGATATGTTTTTTTTATATTTGCTCATTCAAAGGGTCCATAGTTGGAACACTGTTGAACTGGGCATGCTTGATATATGTGATTGAGAATTATTTTTTTTTTATCTCAGGCTATTTTAGGAACAATGGTTGAAATGTATTAATATTATCTTATTAGACAGTTTACTGTTAGACTAGATGAATGAAATTTGTCACAGTGTCTCATATGGCATAATACATGTGGTGAATCATTAGACTGATTAGTCTAATTTTATGTAATTTCCTGATTCTAGTCTAAAATTATTTTATGTGGCAATATTTTAGGGTAATAAATACCAACTTCGGCATGACCAATTTCCATTCGGTAATTGTTTGGAAGCTTAAATGGCTCTAAAACATTGCTTGAAGATTTGGGGTTAAAACGGTTGCCAAAAGACCTAGTGGCTGAGAACTCTGATAAGCAATGGGTTAACTGAGTTCACAGTCATTGGGTATACGAGTAGCTTTCAACATGGGGAATTTAAAAGAGCTTTAAAAAAATGTTTTTTAAGCTCCCTCAGGTTTCCATGTGTTGGGATACCTGCAGGATTTGAACCACTGAATGAGCGCGAGATTTGCCAGCAGCTGTAAACTTCAGGATCTTTAAAATCTTCTTTAAACATCCCTTTAATAATAATAATAATAAAACTTTATTTGTATAGCACCAACATATTCCGCAGCGCTTTACAGTACAACGGTACATATAAGAAAAATATACGGTACAGAAAGGTAATGCAGAACAGTAGTTCCAGACAATAAACATAGAATCAACTTAGGAAATACAATAAAAAGGCAAAAAATGAAGGTGACCCTGCTTGAAGGAGCTTACAATCTAAGACGGATGGGAACACAAAGTACAGGGGCTTAATAACAATGAATATCTTATGTCTAAATGACTAGGGAGAAGGATAGGCCGCCCTGATGAGGTGTGTTTTTAGGGAGCGTTTGAAGCTGTGCAAGTTGTGGATGGTCCTAATTTCTTGGGGTAGAGCATTCCAGAGGTTTGGTGCAACTCGAGAGAAGTCTTGGAGTCAGGAATGGGAGGTTCGGATTAATGCCGATGTTAATCTGAGGTCACGTTAAGAGATCCTTTATTAATATATTTTTAAGAGAGAAAACCCTTATTATTTCAGAGGGTCAGCAGCGTGTGAGGCCACCTCTTCACACTTATCTGCTAGCAATTCAGTTAAAAATAGCATATCTCCATTATATGCTTAACATACATGGTCCTATAGATCCATTTACACTCATAAAACACTTGAATTTGGATATTGCTTTTTGAAAATGTGTAATCGCTTTTTTCCTTTTGTTCCATACATTTTAGATAGAGATTTTTGTGTTTGTATCATTAATCATGGGTGTAGTCAGTTGTTCCAGTGACTTGCAGTTATATGTGTGCATATAAAATTGATCATTTTACACATGTCCATGCTGTATGTAAGAGCATTTTTTGCTCAAAACAAATAGTACTGCGATTTTAACCTCTTTTGATATACACTAATAAAGTTTTCCTATTTTTAGATGAAGAGGACTATGTAACTTTATTTTTTACAAGTGCTGGCCTTTCTTTGGAAAAGTCCTTGTTTGCCATATTTCATCCTTCACATGGGAACTGGCCCTTGGACCTGTCTGGGCATTGCCCACTAGCCTTACTTTATATTCCAGATATATTTGTGGTGAGCTGAAAAAACTATTTTATTTTTCTTATTTCTCCTCCAAATATTTCAGGCTTCAATATCACCAACCACAAGGCCAATTCTTCTCTGTGGCATAGGGACATGTAAAACAGGTGGCTTCAGCATTCCACTCCTTCGAGGGATTAATGAGGAGCATTAGGTCATAAAATTGGGCAAACAATAATATCCCCTAAACTATTGTGTTCAGGCAATGGAAGAGACGGGATCCTAGGCAAAGGCAAGACACGTCACCATGGAAGGATTGCCGCATGGGGAGGAGCAAGATGATGTGGCCGTGTGCCTGCATGAATCCATCCCAAGACTTGCCTGCTCTGGAGGATATTATTTTCCTTACTCCCAAAGTCCAAGAGTGCTTCACCACCACCAGAGCAGCCCAGAGAAGAGCAGGAGATGGCCACATATGTGAGTTGGTGCTCAACCTCTCACCATGCTTTGGGCATGGTCTTCAGTGAGATCCGGATTCAGTACTGCTCCTGAATGACTGAAGAGGTACCACCAGAATGAAGATCAGGACATAAGTCATTCCCTATGCCAGCTGGGCTCGGACATCCGGATGTTGAAGGGAGGATCCTGGAGCTTGAATAGACTTTCCAAACCTGCATCCAGTGAATCTTGAGTTTGAGGTTGAGGAGGTACAACTGCTAGAAGGCCATGTTTCCCTGCCTTCCATAGCACTCCTGCCAGAGGTATTCGAAGGGGAGAAAGCCATGTGAGGCACCTTACTCCCTCCCAGCAAGGATTCCTATATGCCTAAACCACCTCGGGACTTGTTATTTGTAGAAGGAAGTAGGCTGTCAGAGGCCCTTGCTGGAGAATGGTGGAGAGCTGTAAGTATGAAATAGGAAAATGAAATTCAGCTCTCCCTTCTCCCCAGCCTGTCCCAGTGCTGCCTCACAAGGAGTCGTCCCAGTCTGGTTGTATTGCAATCCAAGAAAGAAGAAAAATGTTCCAGTGAGGAAAGGAAGGGTTAATCCAGCTAAAACATGAACCTTATTGTCTTCATGCTAAAACATCTTGTACACAGGTAGTTAGATGACCTGAGCTACAGAGCAAATCCCACGTGTTTCGGCAATTATGTCTTATTCAAAGTACATGTTTTAACTGGATTAACCTTCCTGTACTCACTGGAACTTCTTTCTTCTTTCTTGGAGAGCTGTAAGTGGGCCAGATTTGAGGAAAAATGTATCCAGTGCAAGGTGGTGGATTTCTTTCAGAGGAATGGATTTATAGTCAAAAATGGCACAAGTCACCAGTGCTATGTCAATCGGTCCATACTGCAGCAGGAGCATCTGCCTTCCTGACTTCACACCCTATAAATTGGGGAGGTGGGCATCTTCCTGAAATTTAAGAGTTGCAAGTTGATTCAACACCACAGATGGTATGGAAGAGTGGGAGCAGGAGGCTGAGATGGAGAGGTGCAGCGTCAGCTGCTGATCAGGCCTGACCATAGGAGCCAGCCTGCTGGAGTGAAACTTACAGGGGCCAGAGATCCTGAAGGGCCTATCTGGGTTGCCCGAGTTCCCCTATCGCCTCCATCCTCTTTTCCACAGTGGACCTGATAGGGTGTGCATGGGAAAGGTGGTGGAGGATGATCCTTGAGGAGTAGCTCCTGTGAGCCCCCAAGACTGGCTGAGAGTGGCCTACAAAATTGAACAGTCATGTCTATTCTGATGACCATTGAGAAAGATCATGCTACAGTGGGAGGCCTCCGATTAAATAATACTGCCTTAAAAAAGGTCTGTTGTTGGGTCACTGACTCTTTGGAAGAAATTACCCTGCTGGGACCCTACATCATGTAGAAGGTAAAGTTGCAGGCTGATAGCCTCGCCATTAGTACTAGAGTTGCCGTATTGGCTGGATAAGGACTGTTTGGTGTCATTTTTGACAAGAGCGAGGCCTGTTTTTCTTTGCCTTGTGCCAGGAAGGCCTAATTTTATTTTCCACCTTTCTCAGTTTGCACCTGTTGCACATCCCCTGCTATACTAGCTGGACTGCAGCCTTTAGGCTACACCTCAAAGCCCTAAGTAGACTCTGCCCTTAATGAATTGTGACCCATTATCTTGATGGTGTGTGCCTCATTTAATGGACTCTGCCTATCGTTGTGGGACTCAATGGGTGATGTAGACTGTTGTATGAAAAGGGAAAAATTGGAAGTCCCAATGTTCCAGTCAGGTCATCTATTTACAATGTTCAAGATTTTTGCCCATGGGAAGGACTCACTGATATGCTAATGCTACCTGTGCTGTGCTACTGCCCAAACAGAGGATGGACTCCAATGCCTATGCAAGTCTCTGTGGACTTTGTGCTCTTGTTGGTCTATTGGCCTGTTTTATGAAAAAATGTATTGTGACCTCTTTAGTTATGGGGTTTCAACCAAGTGAAACCTTGGTCAGGACAACCCAAGTAGGAAGGAAAAAACATTTCACAATGTTTTACCTGTGTTTTATGTGCAATTGAATGCATAATGTCTTCCAGGTGTACACTATAGCCGAGGAGAGGTATGTAGTGCCCCCCATGAAGTCTTTCTCCCCTGAAGGCACCACTCTCACTATTACTGGGCATGTATATATGAGTCATTTATTCTTAGTGTGAATCGTATACGCTAATCTCCAAGGTGAAAATAAAGTGTTTATCAAACTCAAATTTAAAAAAACTACATCTTGTACCAATGTCTTATTTTTTACCTATGCAAAAGTAAAGCTTTTCTGCATTTCCATATCATGTTGGAATCATCACTTTTGCAATTCTATGGAAGTCCTGAAAACATGAGGGCCAGAGTTGTCCTGCTCTAGAAGTCTCCTTGGAGATATCCAAGGGGCAAAAGGAATCCTTGAGCCCTTCCACCACAACTGCAGGACTCCTTGACCTTTTTACAAAGATATAGGGGGTCACGATAAGAAAAGCATCCCCCATGTTGTAAGAGCAGGCATGCAGGCACTGGCAATTTTGTGACAAGCGGTGGTGTCACAAACATTGTGCAGTTCAGACTTGAAGGGTCACACAGTGGTTATCCCGCAATTTTGAACTGCACCGCACTCACTGAAGTCACCACTCTGCACATGCACTGTGTCACAATACCAGCGAGATATACCAGTGACAGTGAGTGTGACGATGGCTGACATCACTGGGGTTTTCTCAGGTCACACAGAGAGATTCCACTGTGTAACCTGATAGTCAGTGAAGTCATGGATTTTCACTGCCAGGAGACATGCAGTGCCTGCTCTCCCAACATTTGGGGGATGCAGTCACAGAACTTGCCCCCGATCTTCCTGGAACTACATGAGAATTTTGTTTTGCTTTTTTTCGCTTTGTTCAGTTTTTTTTTTAAACATGTGTTTCTTTTCGGTTGGGTGGAATGGTAGACTTTTAAAAAATTGGATTTTAATTAAAAAAAAAATGGTGAAAGAAGAATGTATTTGGGTTCATTTTCAAATAAAATATTTATTGGTGTGGTTAATTGTTGCTTTCCTTAGTTAGTAATGTAGGGTATCTAATTGACGCCTCAACAATACTAACCTCTGGGCTTCATGTCAGCTGACATTACCTAGCTGGCATCAATTCCAAATACCATTATTCCATTTTTCAAAGCAACAGGGCAGCAAGATAGCAGGGTCGAAGGGGCAGGAGCAGTGGCTCTAATGGAGGTGCCACTCGTACAATGCTAAAACACCCTTTAGTTCACCTATGACATGTTTGGTGAGTGGGAAACTGGGAATGGGTAAAAAATGTTGCAGTGGTGACGTGTTTATACATTTCCTCTGTTTGTTGCACTCTTGGGTTTTGGCTTAACAATACTGAGGTAAAAAAAACCTCGCCATATACTGAAGAGGTGCATGTGGTCTAATAGATGCCGAAATGCTGCACAAAATTTGTAACCTCTGAAAACCCATTTTAAGAACGTAGCCGTGCACATACCCATATAAATTGTATTCCTTTTAATCTCCAAGCTTTTTAATTACAATCCAATCACCCTATTTGTATAGGAAGCAGATAATTTGTTTTAATAATGTTTACATAGATGTCAAATTAAACAGATTGTTGGCATTTTGCATTACAGATTGGCAGTGAAAAGGTCACAATGAGTTTAAGTAACTAAAATAGGCCCCGATCACTGCCAAGACACCAACAAGGAAGATGTACAGCATTGCAAATATATTCAATACAGCTTATTTTAGCAGTGCTTCCAAATGTGGGTTAATGGCATGTTTGCATTCAAGTTTTTAAGGGCATTTGAGTCTGACATTAAATGGTTATTTTTTTAAGACATATAAATAATGTTATAAACCAGAGAAATAAGGAGTATTGCAAAAAGAAAGAATAGTTATTTTATACATACACATAAAAGTTTATTACATAAATGTATACACATATTGTTAAAAACTGAAAAGCCAGGGAAACATGCACATGAGGGCCACGTCACACACACAGATATCTGTGCAGATATTGTTGGCAGATCTCTGGTTGCAGTGAAATCATGGACACATTGTTCCATTTGTATAAGGCCACAAAATGGAACAATGTGTCCATGATTTCACTGCAACCAGAGATCTGCCAACAATATCTGCACAGATATCTGTGTGTGTGACGTGGCCCTAAATTTCATAGATGATACAAATAATTATACCAATATAGGGTAGTCTATGACAGCGATTGATGATCAAATTAGCACATAGGTATATCTGGGGAGTATTTGTAGTCCAAGGGAACCTGTCAGGTCATTTATGCCCAACCAGTTATCACTGTCTGTAGCTGCAGCTTCATAGTACTATTCTAATAATCCCTGTCTGAGCTCATAATCTAATGTTAAAGGTGAAAAAAAGCTACATTTAAATTTTCTTATGTGAATGAAGCAGTGGCAGTGACTACACACCTTGGATGATGTAGTCTTTCTGGCAGGTTAATAGTCCAACTTCTATGTATAAAAGAACCTGTGTGATGTCCTGATTATGTGACCATAGTGGGCGGAGCTAAGCAAGCAAATCATTATGTGCTATGAAGACCTACTGTAATCACATGGTGGTGACATAACACAGGTCCCGCAACATTTTCTGAAATTTTGCTAAAATATTAACTATAAACCTGTCAGAAAGACTACATCCTCCAAGGTCCAGTCTGACTGCATCACTTACAAAAGAAAATGTAAGTGTATAAATGCTTATTTTTCACCTTTAAAATTACACTAGGAGCTCAAACAGGGATAGTTAGAATGGTATCATATGGGACATATATACTGATTGTAAAATGGACACTGGCGTTATAAAACGGACCCCGTTTAACTTAAATTTTTTTTTTCTCTTTTCCTTCACCAAATTTGGCGATCTTATAATTTGGTGCATCTTATAAAGTGAAAAATATGATACGTTGCCAAACAACTGGGCTCACAGTTTATTAACTTTATACACCTTTTCAACTTCTAACGTCACCCATAATCTGTATAAATCCATTGAGACAAAATTGAAATCATTTTCAGGTGGAAAATCCCTTCTGACCCTTCTACCTTCCTAACAAAAAACTTGCTCCTCAGCCATAGATGGGATAGTCCCACTCCAGTCACGCAAAATGACAATTGTTTATGGCAACTAATTGTACTTGATACTCGTGTGCAATGTCTGTGCATGTATCTATGTATAGGAAATGCAAGCAGCACAAAACAGCCATCGATCTTGATAACATTTCTGATGTCCACCTGTCTTGCTTATAAATAATCAGGAAAAAGAAGTGCTTTAATACAACAGTGAGTGCCATAGACTATAGGAATTCATGGTGGCCCTTTAACAGACAAGGAGCATGTGCACCCTGAGGGACATACCAGGAGGCCTGTATGGCATGCACAGGTCCTGGCATGTAGACAATGTGCAGAGTAGGCAGAGTCAACATGAATGCTGCGGCAGTGGACGTGTGTGTGGCGGTGAGTTCGATGTCGTCTTTGTCAAGTGGAGAGAGTGTGTAGGGCAGAGACGTTAGCATTACAGTAAACTTGCATGTCTATTTTTTCAATCCCTTTCATCAGTAGATGCTTCTTTTTAGGAGTTAACGTCTGTGATTGGCCTGTATGTCTCTGTGAAGTGGTTGCAGTTACCTAATTATTTACATTTTTGCTTCACTTTGGCTACAGTATTCTGACTGATAAATAAAGTTCTGCTGTTCTTCTTGTGGTCTTCACCTTTTTTACCAAAAAAAATATATTTTTTTCCCAGATCTTGTAACATTTCTCTTACATGGGGTAACATTGCTGACAGCATGCAATGGGAAGGGATTTTTTTTGTTAACCATTGCCATTCAGTCACCTGTCTGTGGACACTTATTTAATGAATAATAAGACTTAATTGTAGTAGGATTCTATCAAAATATTTTTTTTCGCATAAACTTTAGCTTTGCTCTTAAAACTCTCATTGGGCTGTACTTATTCTTCAAACACTAATATGGTAAATTTACTTTTTTTGCATGTGCAAAACAAAAATCCTTGTTTGTAGTTAATGTCAACATTTATGGGAGTAATTTTTAGTATTTTGAAAGTGATGAAGAACTAAAGGTTACTTGACAAATATGTTCGGGTGTAATATTTTACACTCCTATTTTAGATACATATTGACTTTCAAAGCAGTCTTTTTTGCATATTTTTTTTTTATGAAAAGGTCTTTTCAATGGCTTCTCTCTGATCCCTCTGCACCATAAATGTTTCTAATTCACATGCATAGGAGGATGAAGTAGGAAGTGCTACTGCCGGTGAAAAAAGATGGACATCGTTTCACTTTAATGGAGTTTTTCCATGCTTCTCTGCAGTGTTCAAGGACCATCTTTAATATGGGAATACAGAAAGGGAGAGAGAGAGGGGTGCTCCTGGGTGAGATCTGGTGGGTTAGTGTGGGGTTGATGGTTGTTAAATTGTATTACTAACCTTACCAGGTTACGCAGATGCCTCCGGTGCTTAGCGTGCACCACGCAATGAAACCGCCTTCCTGGTGCACGAGGGAGCCGGTCACAAGGGGTATCATGTGCCTCTGACGTCACCGCAGGTCCTTGGCATTCAGTCAGCTGTTAAGTTACAGGCACGGCTTCCTGCTTCTTAGCGCTGCACCTCACCGCTCACTAGAGGTGTGCAGATCGAGTAAAATAATAAATATAGCAGTTTAGAGGGCGCTGCAGGAGAAGAGGAGCCAAACTTTTAGATGCTTACTTAGTTTATTCAGGTCACATTCACAATGCGTTTCAATGGATCCTCCGCCCTCATCAGGACCTGATGAAGGCAGAGGATGCGTTGAAACGCGTTGTGAATGTGACCAGAATAAATTAAGTAAGCATCTAAAAGTTTGGCTCCTCTTCTCCTGCAGCGCCCTCAAAACTGCTATTTTTATTCTTTTACCCCATTTTTAATATAGGGCTCTGAGGTCCAAATAAAATATTCTCAAATGGTTCAGAGCAGAAACCAGTGTAATAGTGACTAACGCTGAAGCATTATGGAGCACTGACAAATCATTTACATTTGTGATGGGTAGTGGGACAAAGCTCAAAACTCACTACTTTGCCATTCACTCTACATTCCGATTGGAGTAGGGAGCAGTATGACAAAAATGGATACAAAACTGCTACAAAGAGATGGAAAAATTCTTCTGATAATGTGAGACTGTGTCACTCTTGGTGGTATTATATTATTAGTCAAGTAATAGCCTTGAACACGATCTCTCTTCTGTAAGTAATGAAATCACTTTGCTCAGAGCAAGAATATCACCTCCTGCTGTGGAATGATATAGTACCACAAGAAGGGCTAGGTGCAGCAGCAACTTTTACCAGAAGGATGGACATACATATGGAGCCCAAGCCCTTTCTATTACATGCAAAAGCCTTTTTAGCTACATAATTTTTAGATAAGTCTATTTATAAACGTGTTTATATATGTATTTACAAATTAAAATTAATGGTCATTTTTGCTGAAAGTCAAGAAGGGAAGCTTACTGGATACCTAATTCCGACACTTATAAGCGATAGTCAGAAATCTGGAGAAACATTTAAGTGCAGATTAAAATATAAAAAGTAATGACATGGCCCCCTTGTTCATCTGATCTGAACGCCACTAACAGTGCAATTTATCTATAACAGATAAGACCCTATCTGTTATACATAAATTGCACTGTTAGTTGCAGGAAAGGCTCACTTTTGGTGGTTGTGAGAGTAACAAACACTATATATGCATATAACAGCTGCTGTAGTCCCATGTGGAGAGACGTCAGTGCAGGATGATGAATTGGGTATAAACCCTTGCTGCTGTTTTACCATGTAATCAGATCAGTCCATATATTGTAGATCATAGATGATTTAGTAAGTCAACACATTTTGAAGCCACCATGAGCCTCTTCCTCAGGACAAAGCAAATTATTTTTTCTGGGGAAGAAGCTCATTGTGGCTTCGAAATGCATTGACTCTATAAATCATCTTTGATCTATATGGACAGATTTAAAACAGCAGCACAGGTATACTTACACTGTGTGCAGAATTATTAGGCAAATGATTATTTTGATCACATGATACTTTTTATACATGTTGTCTTACTCCAAGCTGTATAGGCTTGAGAGCCAACTACCAATTAAATAAGTCAGGTGATGTGCATCTCTGTAATGAGGAGGGGTGTGGTGTAATGACATCAACACCCTATATAAGGTGTGCTTAATTATTAGGCAAATGTCTTTCCTTAGGCAAAATGGGTCCGAAGAGAGATTTGACGGGCTCTGAAAAGTCCAAAATTGTGATATGTCTTGCAGAGGGATGCAGCAGTCTTGAAATTGCCACACTTTTGAAGCGTGATCACCGAACAATCAAGCGTTTCATGGCAAATAGCCAACAGGGTCGCCCATGAATTGAGGAGAATCAAGCGTAGAAGCTACCAAGATGCCATTTGCGATCAGTTTTGCCATATTTCAGAGCTGCAATGTTACTGGAGTATCAAAAACCACAAGGTGTGCTATACTTAGGGACATGGGAAAGGTAAGGAATGCTGAAAAACTACCACCTTTGAACAAGAAACATAAGATAAAATGTTAAGACTGGGCCAAGAAATATCTTGAGACTGATTCTTCAAAGGTTTTATGGACTGATGAAATGAGAGTGACTCTTGATGGGCCAGATGGATGGGTCAGAGGCTGGATCAGTAAAGGACAAAGAGCTCCACTCCGACTCAGACGTCAGCAAGGTGGAGGTGGGGTAGTGGTATGGGCTGGTATCATCAAAGATAAACTTGTGGGACCTTTTCATATTGAGGATGGAGTGAAGCTCAACTCTCGGACCTACTGCCAGTTTCTGGAAGACAACTTCTTCAAGCAGTGGTACAGTATCGTTCAAGAAAAACATGATTTTCATGTAGGACAATGCTCCATCACATGCATCCAACTTCTCCACACCGTGGCTGGCCAGTAAAGGTCTACAAGAAGAAAAAATAATGACATGGCCCCCTTGTTCACCTGATCTGAACCCCATAGAGAACCTGTGGATGTCTCCTAAAATGTGAGATCCACAGGGAGGGAAAACAGTACACATCTCGGTACAGTGTCCGGGAGGCTGTGGTGGCTGTTGCACGCAATGTTGATCGTAAACAGATCAAGCAACTGACAGAATCTATGGATGGAAGGCTGTTGAGTGTCATCATAAAGAAAGGTAGCTATATTGGTCAGTAATTTTCTTTGTGTTTTGTTTTTGCATGTCAGAAATCTTGTTTTTTCTAAATTTTGTGCAGTTGTATTAGTTTATCTGATGAAAATAAACAAGTGAGATGGGAATATATTAGGTTTTTATTAAGTTGCCTAATAATTCTACACAGTAATAGTTACCTGCACAAACAGATATCCTCCTAAGATAGCCACATCTAAAAAAAAAACACTCCAACTTCCAAAAATATTAAGCTTTGATATTTGAGTCTTTTTGGTTGATTGAGAACATAGTTGTTGATCAATAATAAAAATAATCCTCTAAAATACAACTTGCTAATAATTCTGCACACAGTGTATAAGCAGATCACTAGCCAAAAGTGAAAATAATAAACAAAAAAACCCTGTGTACTGTTCACTACTCCATTAAAACTGTTAGGTTCCAGGAGCATGCTGAAAATCCTCCAAAATGACAGCAAATCTCCTGTTTACATTCATTATTAAGTTCAAGGATTGGTGTTTCTTTTGGGAAATCATTTTTCAACATTTAGTCTGGTATAACTAGATAATGGTCTTTTCTTTATCTTCACAGGACTAAAAACACAGATCTAGGTCCTTAATAACCCTGAATGTCTGACCTTTGACTAGCAAAAATTGAAAGTAAATTGTAATCGTTTAGAGGAACAATTCTAATTATTTTGTATAGCTGATAAACAGAATGCCTATTCTTAAATTGAAGCGTAAAAGTTTTTAAAAAGACAATCATTTGTATCTTGTTAGCATACTTTATATTCTAATAATATCGTTTTAAGCATTTTGTCCTGCATTGTAAGCAGTTCAATTATTTGTTTCTGAAATAAATTAAGAAAAGGTTATTGACTTCAATCAGTTTTTGTTTCTAGGGAATTGTAGTTCAATTTTACTTAATTGAATTGGACATTTTGAATTTTCTCAATAGTGATGGGAAAACACTTAAATACATGTATAGTTGCGAATTCAAATAAAATAAGAACAATGGCTTCATTATTGCACTGTGCAATCCACAGAAGAAGAAACACTGCAGTGTATAGATGTGGATAATTCATTCAAATTCACGTTATTTTTATCTTATATACCCACTAGGGAAGAGCGAGTACCTTAATATTCGTGCTCGCTATACACGCAATGAGTAGGTACCGGTACTCGCTACTCGTTGCGAGTATAGCGAGTACGAATACTTTCGCAGTGTATCTATAGATACACTGCGAAAGTAGCCTAAAAGTGAGTAAAAGTTGTTAAAAAATAATAAACTTACATACTCACCTATCCGGCGCCTGCTCCGGCACCGGCAGAGAAGACATCCGATCGCTGGACAAGGACCTGTCACTACTAGCCAATCAGATGGCCAGTAGCAATCTGGCCAATCAGATGGTACGTCATCACTAGCGGCCACCTGATTGGCCAGTTCGCAAGGTTCTGATAGTACATCTAGGACCTTGCAAATTGGCCAATCAGGTGGCCGCTAGCAATCACGTGGTTGTGACGTGGCGTCATCTGATTGGCCAGATCGCTACCGGCCATCTGATTGCTGGTAGTGAAAGGTCCTTGTCCAGCGATCGGATGTCTTCTCTGCCGATCCCAATGCAGGCATCGGACAGGTGAGTATGTAAGTTTATTTTTCTTTTTACAACTTTTATTCACTTTTAGGCTACTTTCGCAGTGTATCTATAGATACACTGCGAAAGTATTAGGACTACTCGCTGCTCCCGAGTACAAATAAGTACTCAGAGAGTAGCCTAAATACTGCTACTATTTGGCGAATACGAATAGTAGCGAGTACTCGCTCATCCCTAATACCCACCTATAAAATGGTGCAATTCTATAAAATAACATCCAGTAAAAAGATGTCTACTGCACAGTAAATTTATTTTATACAGATAAGTTTTCATATCTTGCAGTCATACTGATTTTCATTAACTCTCCTAATTCTTGCTAATAATACCAAATGCATATTAGAATGAATGGGGCAGATAGAAGGCAGTGTTGCTGTTTGTTTTATAGATAGTTTATATTCGGTTAACATAGGTCTGTATAAAGAGATATAAACAAGAGCTAAAGAATTTAATTTAAACCACTTAAAAGTTTCTTTTTTTTTTTTTGCTATGCATTGGAAAATAAAAAAGAATGTTTCCCAGGTGGCATTGCACTTTGCAGTATAGTACTACACTCTATAAGGCCTTAATAGTATATGTAAATGTACACTGCTCAAAAAGAGTAAAGGGAACACTTAACAACACAATATAACTCCAAGTTAATCACATTTCAGTGAAATCAACCATTTAGTTTAGAAGCAGCACTGATTGTGAATCCACTTTTCCTGAGGTTGTGCAAATAGAACAGACAACAGGTAGTAATGATAGGCAATTACCAAGACAACCCCTAAAGGAGTGGTTTGCACAGACCATTTATCTGCTCTCATCCTTATTGGCTGATGTTTTGGTCACTTTTAAACTTTTTCAGGGCTCTCACCCCTAAATGTAGCATGAGGCGGTGTCTACAGCCCAGAGAAGTTGCTCCATGATGGCTCATCAATGCAAGCTGTGGCAAGAAGGTAAGCTGTGTTTGTCAGCATAGAGTCCAGAGTATGGAGCAGATACCAGGAGACAGGCCATTACACCAGTAGATGTAGAGGGAACTGCAGGAGGGCAAAAAACTCAGCAGAAGGACTGAAGCGTCGTCCTCTTTGCAAGGAGGAACAATAGGATCTGTGCCAGAGCCATGAAAAATCACATCCAGCAGGCCAACATTGTCCATGTGTCTGCTGAAATTGAAAGTAACAGACTCCATGAGGGTGGTATGAGGGCCCAACGACCACAAGTGGGTGTTGCACTTACATTCAATGCCATGCAGAGTATTAGGCACTTGCCAGAGAACATCAAGATTCTCAGTTAATAAGGTACCCTGTGCTCTTAATGAATGAGAGCAGGTTCACACTGACCACATGTGGAAGATGTGACATAGTTTGGAGATACCGTCAAAATCATTTTGCTGCTTGCAACTTCCTCCAGCATGACTGGTTTGGCAGTGGGTCAGTAATAGTGTGAGGAGGCATTCTTTGGATGTGCTAGCTAGAGGTAACATGACTCTCATAAGGTACCAGGATGAGATCCTCAAACCCATTGTTATATCATATGCGGGTGCAACTAGGTTCCTTCTGATGTATGATAAGGTAGGCCTAATGTGGCTGAAGTGTTTCAGCAGTTCATGAATGATGAAGGGTTTGATGCTACGGACATGACTGACCATCTTCCAGACCTAAATCCAATTAAGCACATCTGGTACATCGTAACTCATTCTATCCACCAACGCCACAATGCACCACACACTGTCCAGGAGTTGACTGATGTTTTAATCCAGGTCTGGGAGGAGATCCCTTATGAAAACTTCCTCTGCTTCATCAGGAACATGCCCAGGTGTTTTACGGAGGTCATACAGAAACATGGAGGCTACACAGACTATTGAGCTTATTTCCTTGTCTTGAGGCATTTCCACTGAAGTTGGAGCAGTTTGTAATTTGATTTTCCACTTTCATTTTGAGTATCATTCAAAATCAAGGCTTCCATTGGTCATTAATTTTGATTTATATTGATTATTTTTATGTTTTATTGTTCTCAGGGCATTCCACTTTGTAATGAATAAAGATTTGCAACAGCAATATTAAGATCTAGGAAGTGGTATTTTAGTTCCTAATGTATTTAAAGGTATTAAAGATTCACCTTTGTTCATGACAGTCACAGCAGATTGTCATAACCTCTTACAACCATCATTATGTCAGTGAGTGTGCTGCAGAGAACAGTTTGCCTGATCACAATTAACTAAGGGCCCTTTCACATCAGCGTTTTTTGAAATTTGCGGCAGATGCGGTGAAAAAACGCATCTGTGCAATTACCGCTAACCGCTGCACTTGCGGTGCGGGTTGTGGTAAAACGCCATGCAAAGTTATAGGCGTACTTGCGGCAGGTGCGGCAAGTGCGGTTTTGCACTTGCGGCAGGTGCGGCCGCGAAATAAACCGCGGTCAGCCGCGGTTTTTTTCGCGGCCGCACCTGCCGCAAGTGCAAAACCGCACTTGCCGCACCTGCCGCAAGTACGCCTATACTTTGCATGGCATTTACCGCAACCGCGCCGCAAGTGCAGCCGGTATGCGGTAATTGCGGCAGATGCGGTTTTTTCACCGCATCTGCCGCAAATTTCAAAAAACGCTGATGTGAAAGGGCCCTAAGAGGGATAATTTCTGGATCATTTTGAATTGTAAAAGACATTAAACATCTGTTTATGCACTGTTGTTAAATGGAGTTTGATTTCTTTCGGGTTACCATTCATTTCGATCGTGAGGTCACTTTGGCATTACCTTAACCTATGTTTGCTGTAAAGATAATGAAAGGAGATGGGATACAGTCCTAGGAGATCTCAAAGTTTTATAGCTATCTTGTCAGGGCCATATGAGTACCTGCGATGCTTGTCAAATTTATTCACCGCAAATCAAGTTTATAGGACAAATTAGCCTAACCTGGTGTTTTCAAAATTTTAATGATTTGATCTATTATCTAAACTTAGTAGATGTAACATTTAGCACTCAGATTAAATGAATGATTTATTATTTTGAAAATATAGACATTTTGATCTGTGGAATAGAACTTCAGCCATACACTTACTGGATTGACTTGAGAGTGAAACTGTATCTAATTAAGAGAAATAGTACAGTGGTATGTAAGCGGTATTTACCGCTAGAGACAAAGATGACAGCGCATTTCTCCCTCTCCGTGTGAAATTCGATAACTATACTGATGAAGGTCTATTGTACAGCTCCATATTTTGGATTGCTATTATTCAATAAAAATCATTTATTCATTTTATCTGAGTGCAAATTTTTACAGGGGTTGGACAAAATAATGGAAACACCTAACGTTTTGGCATAATAATCTTCGGACATATTATAAACATGCAAACCGTGACATATGTTAATGTTTTGTAGTTGATTATTTGTGTTAAGTGATATGTGTATGTAAGGTAACAGTTTGTTTTGCTGAATTGTAAAAACATTGATGAGAACCTGATACCAATGACAGACCTTTCGGATTTTCAAAAAGGCCAAATTGTTGGTTCTCGTATGGCAGGCGCTAGCATAACAGAAAGTGCCCGAATGCTTGGCGTGTCATGAGGTACTGCCTCCAAAGTAATGACTGCGTTTGAAAGAGAAGGAAAAACGTCCGCAGCAAAGCACAGGTCTGGCCGAAAGTCGAAGTTGACTGAGAGAGACCATCGGACTCTAAAGCGAATTGTGAGAGAGGATCGCAAGACTACGGCTCCGAAAATCACTGCTGAGCTCAATGAACACATACAGAACCCAGTTTCTACAAAAACTGTTCATCGGGAGCTGCACAAATCTGGATTCTATGGAAGAGCTGCAATTAGAAAAATGCTGCTCTCAATGACAAATGTTTCCAAGCGTTTAGAGTGGTGTAGAAACCTCCAGAATTGGTCCCTCGAGCAGTGGAAACATGTGATATTCTCAGACGAATCATCGTTTGCCCCATTTTCCAACCTCCAGCCGAGTATACGTTTGGAGACAGACGAAAGAAGCATTCCATCTAGACTGCCTTCTCCCAACTGTAAAACATGGCGGAGGTTCTGTGATGATCCGCCGGGCCAATGATATCACCATGTATGAATTCATACCTCAGAGAATTGAGGCTGTAAACGCCGCAAAAGGTGGACCTACACCATATTAAACTAACTTTTGTTGATTTTTCCAGGTGTTTCCATTATTTTGTCCAACCCCTGTATATTTACTCAATTACAGGATAAGATTTTACTTTGGCACCTACCTTCCAGAAGTACCATGATTTTCTTGATTATTATCTAAACTTAAAGAGGACCTGTGCCCACCCTGATGCTTTCAAAAGTGACAGCAACACTGAATGTAGCATGCATGCTGCATTCAGGGAAGCTGTGTACTAAGGCTCAAGCCCCCTGTGCCCTGAAATAAAAAAACACTTTGCAAACTTTACAGTTAAAAGGTCCCGTGGGTCGGGTCTGATTAAGAGGTCCTCGCTGCTTGCACAGTCCTCCTGTCTCCTCCTTGTGTGTTCCGCCCCCTCTATGTGTCTGCTACCGCCTCCTCTTCTTCTGGGTCTGTCCTCCCCTTCTGCTCCTGATGTCACAAGGAGCAGGAGCAGAAGAGGAGGGCAACCCCAGAAGAAGAGGAGGCATTGGCAGACACATAGAGAAGGAGGAATATACAAAGAGGAGGCAGGGAGGAGAACCTCTTAATGAGATCTGACCCAGGGAAACTCTCAACTGTAAAGTTTGCAAAGTATTTTTTTTGTGGTACAAGGGGGCTATAGCCTTAGTACACAGCTTCCCTGAGTGCAGCAGACACGTTGCATTCAGTGGTGCTGCCACTTTTGAAAGCACCAAGGGGCTGATAGGTCTTCTTTAAACTATTAGTTTAAGTTTTTAGTTTTAAAACACAAAAAAAACAGAGTCTGATATCCATATTATAAAAGGATCATAAAACATTTATTGCAGGCTGCGATATTGAAATATCAGGAGCCACAGGCTGGGGTTGATATCTCTTGTCATTTTTGACACCTAATTCTGGTTTGTACAAGTTTCAAAAGTTGGTCAGATGAACATATATAATTGAAACTGGAAACAACCCTATTCCACATAGTAAGATAGGAAACCCAAAAATGAATTAATTCATTGTGTTTGGGCCCTGCGTAGTTATACCTAAACTTTCTCTATTAAGTTGAACAGCAGCCCTGGAACCTGAGCACAGCATATGATATATAAAAAGAGGAAGTGGACAATTTAAAGATGTTCACATGGTAGAGATCAGCCAAGTCTAGGCATGTTCCACTATTCTCTTACCTCGAAAAGACAAAAGAGCATCTACGAATTTGACCCTTTTGATATTTTTGATCAGTTTACCTCTTCATATAATAAATGTTTTGCATATTTGTTTCCTTATTTAGTCTCTGTTTAAATATTATTCTTGAAAGTGCGATAAGTAGAATCATAGAGTTAGAGGGGACCGCCTAGGTCATCTGGTCCAACCCCCTGCACAAAGCAGGATTCAATAAATAATCACAGACAGATGTCTGTTTGAGCCTCTGTTTTTCCACTAATTGATAACCCTCATGGTACCTTTACACTACGCTACCGAAAGGTAGAAACCGGCAGGTGTCGGAGACAATTGTACCTTTTACCTTCAAAACACCGCGAAGTGGCGGCGTGTAATTCAGTTTGTACCTTCCTGTCTCTTTGGATACCTGTCTTTCAGCCGTGCTGAAAAACAAGCAGGTATAAACACTATGGTGGCGGCATGTAATCAGGGCACAGGTACGGTATTTGAGTTCCCTGGGGCATGCCACAGCGTCATGTATACCACGCCCCATCAGCTATCATTGTGGGGGCTACTGTGTACCTATTGGCTGTCCCTGCACAGGGTGGCATATTTAACGATCTGACCAGTCACACTAAACATTTGCTATAGCGTCATGTATTAGCCAGCCTCCCTGCGCTGGCTGGCCAATCATGATGTTATTGCATTGTCCAATCACTGTACTAGCGTCGCGTAATACACAACTCTGTCACGCCAATGTAGTTACGGCGCACAATATGTACGCCCATATTCCCTTGTTGTAGCGGCGTGTAAATCAGGGAAGGTGCTCCACCGAAGGCAACCTGCGGCACCCTTCGGCACTTCCGGGGAACGAAAATACCTTCTGTGGAGCACCTTGTGGCAGCGTGTATTTGCAGCATCAGGTACTGTTAGCAACCGTTGAAAACACGCACGTGCACGTGCGGTGCCTACCTGTTGCTACCTTCGGTAGCGGCGTGTAAAGGTACCATCATAGTTAAAAAGGTTTTTCTAATATCTTAATATGTTTTTATATTAAAAGATAAAAGTTTAATAAGTTTAGAAGTTGCATGCTCTAAAGCAGGGGTGGGGAACTCCAGTTGTCAAGGGCCGCCACCAGGTCAGGTTTTCAGGGTTTCCTTAGCATTGCACAGGGGTTGGAATCATCACCACTGCAGGTGATACTATTATCACTTGTGCAATACTAAGGAAATCCTGAAAACTTGCACTGTTGGCGGCCCTTGACAACTGGAGCTCCCCACCTCTGTTCTGAAGAATCCATAGCCTTTCTGAGAGTATGTGTCATGTGATGCAATGTGGTTGCTAAATTGTTTGCATTGG
This sequence comes from Allobates femoralis, assembly GCA_033576535.1. Taxonomy (NCBI): domain Eukaryota; kingdom Metazoa; phylum Chordata; class Amphibia; order Anura; family Aromobatidae; genus Allobates; species Allobates femoralis. Next base: position 166,338,421 of record JARQOC010000001.1, on the reverse strand, counting down.
GTTCAAATCTCACCAAGAATATCATTTGCAAGGAGTTTAATTGTTCCCCTGTGTTTGTATCAGTTCCCTCCGCATACTCCTGTTTACTCTAATATTCAAAAAACATACCTTTAGGGAAAATATAAGCCGCAATTGGTAAAGTGATGATGATGTTTTTAAAGCACTGTGTAAATTAATGCTATATATCACAATAAAATAAAATAAAATACATTTGTTTAGTTACTGGTAGCAGCATGTTGTGTGTCTAGCGAGTGTGAACTGTGTTGGAACGTGATTCATATTCAGTTTGAAGCATAAGTAGAAGTTGCGTGCAAGTTTGAGTGAATGCTCATGGATTATCCTTCCAATTGCACATAATAGCTATATTATTAATTCATAATTATCGCAGTCACCTGCATATGACCTGTATACTTTGCTTTACTAGACAATTTTCCTAAGGAATTGTTATAGCCACAGCAAGTATAAATCCTAACTTCAATACATTAAAGAGTTTATTTGACCGTAAAAAACTATATTATTAGCTGTTTGTTATGTCTGGTCATTGGCTTTCACATGAGACTGGCATGTAGGATGTAATAGAAAGAGTTTAAAGCAGATCTTTTTCTTTTTTCCGATAAACATAGATGTTATCTGACGGATTAGCTCAGGGAAAAGTAGTTTATATCATGCAACCATCATATGAAAGTGATTGTTATAACGGGAACATTGTTATCTCAGCACTCTGTGGAATCTCAAAACTCTATTGGAACTAAAGAAACAAAGCTAGTTCTCAATTTTCTAAAGGTCAGAAGGAGGTTATTACTGCAGTGGTCAGCAAGAGCTGGTACTGTAAATCTCCTCAAAATAGCTCGCCTTTTAAATACCATATATAGAAAAGCCTGTGCTTAAAAGCAGAGATAAGACTACCATTGCCTTTAACACATTTTCAGCTAAACTGCATAGTATCGTTGTAGTAAAATTGAAATGATCCAGTTATCCAATGTCATATCAAGATTGTTTCCATTTCTGACTTGTTATGCTCTGCAAAATATGTTCGAGCTAAATAAAGAAAAATATTACTATTGTATATTATAAATGGCATTATAATTTGCATAAAAAGACACCCTTTTATTTTGCAAAACTTTAAAAATATGTAAATACAAAAATGTAATATTTTAAACTTCTCATACTAGTAGACATGATAAAATCTTTTCAAAATCAAATTTTTCTGGAAATTTTTAATGAACTGCAAAGGCTTAGGTTGTTTTCACACTGCAGTTTTTTCCCTGATCAGGTTCCATCAGGTTTGTGTGCCAAAACTAGGAGAGGAACCAGGAGAGGAACTTGCAGAGAAAAACTATAATTGAAAGATTGACACCTGTTCTGAGTTTTGGAGACACTTCTTGTTTTGGCACACAAACACTGATGGACACTGATCAGGTAAAAAACTGCAATGTAAGGCTGGCTTGACACCACGGCAGAGTCCGGTCCGGTGCTGTCCGGTGTAAACCAAACAGCCCCGGACCGGATTTTGGCCCCATAGTATCCTATGGGGCCGGATCGAGCCGGATAGTAGCTCTCTGTCATCCGGTTTCCATCTCTCCGGCAGAACCCGGGAGATATCGGATTTTCCTCACCGTACACAAAAACGTTGCTTGCAATGTTTTTGTGTCCGGGGAGAAAAATCTCCCCAAATTGCCAGATCCCAAATTCTCCCGGATTCCACTGGATCCTCCCGGATCCGGTGCAATCCGGCTCCATAGGCTCCCATGTTACGGAGCGCCGGATTGCACCGGTCCGGGACGCCGCTGTTGTTTCAGGACCGCGGCTAGCTCCCCGCCAGCCGTGGTCCTGATCAATGAACGGCGGCAGCTGCGTCCGGCAGCACACCGGACCGGAGGGCACATTAACCCTCCGATTCTGTGTGCTGATCCGGTCGGGGGCTGTCAGGGTCATCGGATATTGCCGCAGTGTGAAGCCAGTCTAAAACCAGCCTTAGTCTCCAATTGCCCTAAAGAAACATATTCAACACTCTCAGGTGTGGAGATGATCAGACTCATGGAAGTTCATATGCTGGTGGTGCAGACGGACTTGCTTCAAAAGTATGTTTGGGTCATTAACTTGATCTGAACCTCATTTGAAGGCACTGAGTGGCCAGTTTGGCTCTTCGTCCACATACAGCCAGCCATAAGCACACTACTTCTGGGGGTAGGAGGGCAGGGATTTGCTTTTTTTATTTTACAACTACACTGCAGCAGATAACTATGCTTGTTCCCCCAGTGCGAGCCGATCAAACACTGCTAGTGGCTCCCACTGGGCCTAGCACCAAGCATATATGAGAACAGCAATGCTCACTGAATTCCCACGTACAGCAACCAAAGTCCTACCCCATTCATTTTTGTTCATCTCTAATCAAGTCTCCTATGATTGAACACACCTCTTTCATACTTCTCAGAGCAAACATTGCCAAAGTAATGTCAAAGAGACCTAATTATGGAAACAGTTGGAAACCTTGTAGTAGCTAACGGCCCTATTAAAAACATAGCACGCTTAGGCTAGGGTCAGACTTAGTTTCTGGCTGGAGTAGTGCATAGAGTTACCAGCAGGTAATGCTATGTGCCGCCTGTCTATTGATCTCTATGGTAACCGAACAATTACTGCAGCCACCGCCTTCACATACATCTCCAGGATATGCGCATTTGCAAAGCTCACAGGAAAATGCTGCAAACAGCGTTTCCTGTGCGCTCTGCAAAAGCGCATATCCAGGAGATCTCTGTTGAGCCAATGGCTGCGGTAAGCGTCCGTTTGCCATAAAGATCTATTGCCTGATGGAACATAGCGTTACCTGCTGGTAACGCTATGCGCTGAGCCTGAAATTTTACAAGTTTCAGGCGCATCTGCCAGGCTAGGGGCAGGCACAGGTCTGACCCTAGCCTGATAAACTAGAGATATTCTAATAAAAAACTGTCCAAAAATTATCCTTCCTAATGATTTGTGATCAGATAGAAGATTCTGTGCCACTGATGTCAGAGCTCACATCATCTAGGTGAACTAGGACAAATTATGTGTCATGAATTTCAAAATGCCCTCCATTTTCTACTCTCTAATATACTTGCAAGAGGCAATGGAGGCCAATTGTGAGCTGCCTGTGGTAGTTCTATTGGTCAGGCAGATATTTCAAGTGATGATGCAAGTGTATTACTTGCCAAGAGGATATAAGAAATGGTAGATGAGTAGTTATACATAGAGAAAAAAAATTCAGGCCACAGTATAGGTGTGGCATATAATGATATATATATATATATATATGTATATATATTGAGCTTGAAAAACTGGTGTACGGAAACCAACATGGACAGTGAAATATGTACATATTTGTTAACATTTTTTACAAAATTCAAGCAATTTCCCTGAAATTAAAATATTGTGATATGTCCAGAATTTTTTTACCCCCTTTAGGGAGCCATATTGGACACTTTCAAGTAAATTTCTTAATGTTAATTATAAAATTATTTTCTTAAATAAAAGGACAATCAAAAGAGTTAAACAACCTTTTAGAGTTGGAGACCATAGGAGAAAACAACTTTACAGTGAGTCATGGATATACTGTTGTGTTCAAAATAATAGCAGTGAATTCAAAAACATGAGTTAATCCAAAAATCTTTATAATAGTTCTTATTTCCATGGATGGGGAACATTGCACTCTGTTTTCTAAATCAAAACATGAGGAGAAATGTATATAATTTTTAACTACTTAACATAAATTAACAAAAAATTTCCCCTACCCCCAAGTCTGCTCCTCGCAATCTCCACAGACCTGCCACCCCCTCACCCTCCTTAATCTGCACCCCTCCAAACCCGCACCCCAAAAAAAAGCCTGCCCCCCAAAACTGCACTCCCCCACACAAAAAAGACAAACCAGGGCACCAGCCCCAAAAAAGAACCCCCTTAACCCGTCCCCTCCCAAAAACAACATCTTCCCGAACCAGCACCACCCCCCCTAATCTGGCACCAGTCCCTTCCCTTTTTTTTGGAAGTACACTGAGCTGTAGGCTGATTTTCTGCTAAGGGGAAAAAAGAAAAAAAAAAACCTCTTTAAATCTGATTTTCTAGCGAGTGTGACGAGCTACGTGTGACAGAGCGCAAGTGCGACAGAAGTAAGTGTGTGACTTGTGATTCAGTGAGGAGGTGTTTGTTTGGGAATCCTGCAACAAATACCTGTGTGAATTGCTGACTGTTTTTTTTTTTTTTTTTTACCTTTTAATTTTATTGGGCTTTCTTAACTTTCTTTCTCTCTACAAGTTTATAGTCTCTTATTTTACTACCTGTAAGTTAAAGGGTTAACTACATTGCACTTAAAACCTGTGGTGTAGCTATACTTACAAGGGGTTAATTAAGGGTGGGGGTGCATAATTAAGGGTTTATAAGAAGCAGCTGGTTGGGGCTTCCAGTCCTTTGGAAGTACACTGAGCTGTAGGCTGATTTTCTGCTAAGGGGAAAAAAGAAAAAAAAAAACCTCTTTAAATCTGATTTTCTAGCGAGTGTGACGAGCTACGTGTGACAGAGCGCAAGTGCGACAGAAGTAAGTGTGTGACTTGTGATTCAGTGACTTTGGATTCAGAGAGTTTGGAAGGGAGAACTTACTGAATTGCTGGTTGTATTTAATTAATACTTGGCATTTCTTTTTACTTATCATTTCTGTCTGGTGCAATCCCCATTAGGAAATGAGCTCCATGATTGGCAATGCCATCCAGTGTACATCTTGCCACATGTATGCATTCCTTGACCAGCCGGTCGAGGGTGCATACTGCTGTGTGAGATGTGAGTACGCTGTGCATTTGGAAGCCCAGATACTGGATCTAAATGAACGACTGACAACGTTGAGATCCATAGACAATATGGAAAGGAGTCTGCTGCTCACTGAACAGCTGCTCAATGGGATAGATGTGGGGGAGGATGGTAGTATGGAGCTGCAGGACCGTGAGGTAGACAGCTGGGTGACAGTTAGAAGGCGGGGTAGAGGGAAGGGTGCCAAGGAGGCTAGCCCTGATCTGGCACACCCCAATAAATTTGCTATGTTGGCAGATGAGGGGGGTGTGAGTTCAGGTACAGCACTGCTGCAGCAGGGCATGACCTCTGAAAGCCAGAGGAGTGGCTGCTCCAGTAAGGGGGAAAACAGGAGAGAAGGGCAGGCCAGACAGGTGCTGGTAGTGGGGGACTCAATTATTAGGGGAATAGATAGGGCAATCTGTCACAAAGACAGAGATCGTCGAACAGTGTGCTGCCTACCTGGCGCTCGAGTCCGGCACATCGCTGATCGGGTTGACAGATTACTGGGAGGGGCTGGTGAGGACCCAGCGGTCATGGTGCACATTGGCACAAATGACAAAGTTAGAGGTAGGTGGAAGGTCCTTAAAGATGATTTCAGGGAATTAGGCAGCAAGCTTAAGGCAAGGACCTCCAAGGTAGTATTCTCTGAAATACTGCCTGTACCACGTGCCACACCAGAGAGGCAAAGAGAGATTAGGGAGATAAATAAGTGGCTCAGGAATTGGTGTAGGAAGGAGGGGTTTGGGTTCCTGGAGAACTGGCCGACTTCTCTGTTGGCTACAGGTTCTATGCTAGGGACGGGCTGCACCTCAATGGGGAGGGTGCAGCTGTGCTGGGGGAGAAAATGGCTAGAAGGTTGGAGGAGTGTTTAAACTAGGGATTGGGGGGGAGGGTATTCATTGTATAGGAGGGGAAGATAGTGTAAATAGTAACCTGGGCACAAGTAATAAAATTGGGGGTGGCATGGGGGGGTGGGGTTAGAACAGTCAATCTAGTAGGAAGGAATAGAGGTAAAGAGAGATGCATAAAGTGCATGTACACTAATGCCAGAAGTCTCACCAACAAAATGGAGGAATTAGAATTGATTTTGTTGGAAAATAATTATGACATGGTGGGGATTTCGGAGACTTGGCTGGACGAGAGCCATGACTGGGCTGTTAATTTACAGGGCTATTGTCTGTTCAGAAATGACCGCACAAATAGGCGTGGAGGAGGTGTATGTTTATACGTAAAATCATCCTTAAAACCCATCCTGCGTGATAATATAGGTGAATCTAATGGAAATGTAGAGTCCCTGTGGGTGGAGGTAAGGGGAGGGGGAAAAAATAATAAATTACTGATAGGGTTTGTTATAAGTCCCCAACAATGATGGAAGTGGAGGAGAATATCCTCATAAAGCAAATAGATGAAGCAGCGACTCAGGGAGAAGTCATTATTGTGGGGGACTTCAACTACCCTGAAATACATTGGGGATCAGAAACCTGCAGTTCCAGCAAAGGTAATAAGTTTTTGAAAACTATGAGAGACAATTACCTTTCACAACTGGTTCAGGACCCAACAAGAAGGGGGGCACTGCTGGACCTAATATTAACTAACAGGCCGGACCGCATATCAAATATACGGGTTGGAGGTCACTTGGGTAATAGTGATCATAACTTAATAAGCTTTCAAGTATCCTTTACTAAGACGTGTAGTAGAGGGGCTACAAGGACACTAAACTTCAGGAAGGCAAATTTCCAACGGTTGAGAGATGATCTTAGTGCAATAAACTGGGACGATGTCCTGAGACATAAAAGTACACAACACAAATGGGAGATGTTTATTAGCATCCTGAATAGGACCTGTGCACAATATATACCCTATGGGAATAAGCATGCTAGAAATAGGAGGAAACCACTATGGCTAAATAAAGCGGTAAGAAGTGCAATATGTGACAAAAAGAAAGCATTTAGGGAATTAAAGCAAGTAGGTAGTGATGAGGCATTAAATAAATACAGAAAATTAAATAACATTTGTAAAAAGCAAATCAACGCAGCAAAGATTGAGACAGAGAGACTCATTGCCAGAGAAAGTAAAAAGAATCCCAAAATATTTTTTAACTACATAAATAGTAAGAAACTAAAAAATGATGGTGTTGGCCCCTTTAAAAATAGTCTGGGTGAAATGGTGGATGAGGATGAGGAAAAAGCCAATATGCTAAATGACTTTTTTTCAACAGTATTTACACAAGAAAATCTCATGACAGACAATATGATCAGTGATAACAAAAAGTCTCAATTAAATGTCACCTGCTTAACCCAAGAGGAAGTACGGCATCGTCTAAAAATCACTAAAATTGACAAATCCCCTGGCCCGGATGGGATACACCCCAGAGTGCTGCAGGAATTAAGTACTGTCATAGATAGACCATTATTTTTAATATTTAAAGATTCCATAATAACAGGGTCTGTACCACAGGACTGGCGTATAGCAAATGTGGTGCCAATATTCAAAAAGGGGACAAAAACTGAACTTGGAAATTATAGGCCAGTAAGCTTAACCTCTACTGTGGGTAAAATCCTAGAGGGTTTTCTAAGAGATGCTATACTGGAGTATCTGAAGAAAAATAACCTCATGACCCATTATCAACATGGTTTTACGAGGGACCGTTCCTGTCAAACTAATCTGATAAGCTTCTATGAAGAAGTAAGTTCTGGACTGGACCAAAGAAATGCAGTGGATGTGGTGTATATGGACTTTTCAAAAGCTTTTGATACGGTGCCACACAAAAGGTTGATACATAAAATGAGGGCAATGGGGATAGGGGAAAATATGTGTAAGTGGGTTAAGAACTGGCTTAGTGATAGGAAACAAAGGGTGGTTATTAATGGAACACACTCAGAATGGGTCACAGTTAACAGTGGGGTACCACAGGGGTCAGTGTTGGGCCCGCTTCTATTTAATATATTTATTAATGACCTTGTAGGGGCATACAGAGTAGAATCTCAATATTTGCAGATGACACTAAACTCTGCAGGGTAATCAATACAGAGGAGGACAATTTTATATTACAGGAGGATTTATGTAAACTAGAAGCTTGGGCTGCTAAATGGCAAATGCGCTTTAATGGGGATAAATGTAAAGTCATGCACTTGGGCAGAGGAAACAAAAGGTTTAATTATGTGCTTAATTGTAAAACACTGGGCAAAACTGTCACTGAAAAAGACCTGGGTGTATGGGTAGATGACAAACTCACATTTAGTGGCCAGTGTCAGGCAGCTGCTGCAAAGGCAAATAAAATAATGGGATGCATTAAAAGAGGCATAGATGCTCATGAGGAGAACATAATTTTACCTCTATACAAGTCACTAGTGCGACCACACTTAGAATACTGTGTACAATTCTGGTCTCTGGTGTATAAGAAAGACATAGCTGAACTAGAGCGGGTCCAGAGAAGAGCGACAAAAGTCATTAGAGGACTAAGGGGTCTGCAATACCAAGACAGGTTATTAAACTTGGGGTTATTTAGCTTGGAAAAACAAAGGCTTAGGGGTGATCTTATAATAAGTATAAATATATGAGGGGACAGTACAGAGACCTTTCTAATGATCTCTTTACTCTTAGGCCTGAGACTGGGACAAGGGGGCATCCTCTACGTCTGGAGGAAAGAAGGTTTAATCATAATCACAGACGCGAATTCTTTACTGTAAGAGCAGTGAGACTATGGAACTCTCTGCCACATGATGTTGTAATGAGTGAGTCACTACTAACATTTAAGAGGGGCCTGGATGCCTTTCTTGAAAACTATAATATTACCAGTTATACATACTAGATTCTTTGATAGGACGTTGATCCAGGGAATTAGTCTGATTGCCGTATGTGGAGTCAGGAAGGAATTTTTTCCCCCAATGTGGAGCTTAGTGTTGCCACATGGGTTTTTTTTTGCCTTCCTCTGGATCAACATGTTAGGCTATGGGTTGAACAAGATGGACTTAAAGTCTTCCTTCAACCTTAAAAACTATGTAAAACTATGTAAACTATGTAATAAAAAACCCCCGCTACACCCATACCCCCAAACCTGCACCCTCACACCGCAAACCTGCCCCCCCCTATTCGCACCCCCACAGACCATGAGTTAAATGGGGTGTGTGTGCAAAAGTTTGTGATTGTAGGTGTGACGGTATGAATTCTTTTATTGGACATACATACATACATTGTTAAGGGGCGGGGCCATAAAGGTGGTGGAGCTATGATGGGGCGGGGATATGTGGAGTGGGGCATAGGTATGACACAGCTGTGGAGTGTGGCATATGGAGTGGGTGGGGCTGTGTTGAGTGGGTGGGACTTGTGGAGCACGTGGGGCTTATGCCACATACACACACACATACACTCAGCTTTATATATTTGACTAGCTGTAGAGTCCGGCATTGCCTAGGCATAGTAACTAAAGAGGACCTGTCACCTCCCAAATATTTCAATTTAATAGCAGCACTGAATGCAGTATGTATGCTGCATTCAGGCAAGGGGTCTCCCATGTGTGTGTGATGTTTTTAACCCTAAATACAGCCTTCTGAAAATGTGTAGTAAAACGTCAGGAGGGCATTAGCAGCACTAGGAGTCATCTCCTTCCCGGAGAATATTCCTGCCCCCTCCAACTATGTTCCTCTCTCCTCCCTCTCCTCGCCGCCTCCTTCATGCATTGTCAGCCATCCTCGCTCTGCGCCTGCGCCTCCTTGTGCTACTTCACGCAGGTGCACAGCGAGGTGTTGCTACTGTCAGCCCCGTGCTCCTGACCTGCCTCCTGCCCTGACATCAGCACTTGTTCCCACCCTGCTCCGTGTTACAAATGGAGCAGGGTGGGAACAAGTGCTGACATCAGGGTGGGAGGCGAGTCAGGAGCGCAGGGCCGACAGTAGCAACAACTCGCTCTGCACCTGCGTGAAGTAGCACAAGAAGGCGCAGAGCGAGGATGGCTGACAATGCATGAAGGAGGCGGTGAGGAGAAGGAGGAGGGAGGAACAGAGTCGGAGGGGGCAGGAATAGCCCCCAGGAAGTAGATGCTGGTAATGTCCTCCTGACATTTTACTACACATTTTCAGAAGGCTGTATTTAGGGCTAAAAACATCACACACACATGGGGGACCCCTTGCCTGAATGCAGCATACATGCTGCATTCAGTGCTGCTATTAGATTGAAATCCTTGGGGAGTGACAGGTCCTCTTAACTGTTATTAGTTATAAGCTGAGTGTATGTCTGTGTGTATGTAATGTATGTTCACTATATGTATCAAACCTGCCTCCCCCAACATGCCCCATCCACCCACTCTTCCCCCAAATCTACCCCTCATCACCCTGCCCCACCCCAAAACTTCTCCTGCCGCCAAACCTGCCCCCCGCACCCTGCACCCTCCCCAAACCTGCACATTCACCTCCCTTTATAAATTTGATATACTAAGTACAATTAGTGACTAAAAATCTGTCTTGATTGTGTGACACTGTGGATATGCAGTTGCATTACTGAGCTCAGTAACAGTAAAACTTTATGAACTGTGTTATGTAAAATGTTAATCAATGATGATCATTTGGTAAAGAGAGATTATCATCCATTGGATGAAAACAATGAATGTTCCAATAGAATGATTTTCAGCAAAGATCTGATAAATCTTAATCAGTTGGTATATTTTTTTTGATTGATTATGTTCCTTTCTAACTTGCACTTATACCCCATTTTCAATCTCCTAATCATAGAAACCTTTGATCACCTTAGGCCCCTTTCACATTCGCGTTTTTTTGAAGATGCGGCAGATCCGGTCAAAAAAACGCATCTGCAGCATTTTCCGTCTAAGGGCCTTTTCATATTAGCGGTAAGCGCTGATTGCGGCAGTTGTGGTGAAAAAAACACATCTGCCGCAGTTACCGCATAACGGCCGCACTTGCAGTTCACTTGCGGTAAGCCCCATGCAATGTCTATGGGGCTTGCGGTAAGTGTGCGGCAGGTTCGGCAAGTGCGGTTTCGGCACTTGCGGCAGATGCGGGCGCGAAAAAACCATGGCTGATCGCGGTATTTTCGTGGCCGCACCTGCCGCAAGTGCCAAAACCACAACTATATCGCACTTGCTGCACCTGCCGCAAGCCCCATAGATATTGCATGGGGCTTGCCGCAGATGAACCGCAAGTGCGTCTGTTATGCGGTAATCGCGGCAGTTGAGGATTTTCACCATAACTGCCGCGATCAGCGCTTATTGTTGATGTGAAAGGGGTTTAACGGCTGTACTTGCGGAACAGTTGCGGCAAGCCCCATACATTGTCTATGGGACTTGCGGTAAGTGTGCGGCAGATGCAGCAAGTGCGGTTTCGTCAGTTGCGGCAGATGCGGCCGCGAAAAAAAATGCGGTGAACAGCGTTTTTTTTCGTGGCCGCATCTGCTGAAACCGCACCTGACGCGTCTGCCGCACACGTACCGCTAGCCCCATGGACAATGCATGGGGCTTACCGCAAATGTGCAGTCGTTAGGCAGAAAATGTGGCAGATTTGGTTTTTTGACTGGATCTGCCACATTTTCAAAAAAACGTCAGTGTGAAAACACTCTAAGTTTGTTTCAAAGGAATTAGGGAGAGCTCCTTTCATATTCTTGAAGGTCCAAAATGAGTAAACTATTTTAAAACATCATTGTGCTTTGTTATATGTAGGTAAACAGTTGTTTGTTCTTTATTGGGTTTTTTTTTTGTTCGTATTAGAGAAAGTAAAATTTGGTCCTACTTACATTACTGGGGTCATGAGTGACACATTGGATTTGTGTAATAAATCTTAACATGTTCAGTTGTTAACAAATCCTACTGCCCTTTAATGAGATAATCGGTTTTCTTTTTTTTTTTAGGAGAAATGCTAGCAATGTTTTCAGACAGCAACAGAAACCTAATGATATACGTCATACACCAGTGATAATACAAAAATATTTGTAGCTTACACGCACAGATTCTTTCTACTAACCTTGTATGATAGTGGCAAAATTCCAAGTTTTAGTAATGCAATAGATGTTTTTTTTGAGATTTGCTTTTCCTGTGTTACTCTCTGTAGATCTTCTACTGTTCCATATTGCACATCTATAACTTCACCCTGAAAAGAAATAAAATACAAAGCACGTACTGATATGATAGATTTTTAATAGTTAGGAATTGAACATAGTGTATGTTCATACAAAAGTAGAATCAATGTCTTTTTTATGTCAATATTAGTTTTTAGGCAGTCATTATGCTGCGTTATACCTTGAGCATTTTTAAAAGAATAATTGCCCATCATTATTAAATAATGACTGTGCCTAAATACCATATTTTTCAGACTATAAGACGCACTGGACCATAAGATATACACAGGTTTAGGTGAGGGAAATAGAAAAGAAATGTTGAAGCAAAAAATATTTTCATGATGCTATGATAGGAGAAAATCTGCTGCTGACACTGTTATGGGATAATAATCGCTTATCAGTCTTTTGGCTAAGAGAAAGTGTAATATCGCTCAAAAGGGTGGTTCAGCATCTGGCCCCTAAGTAGATCAGTACAATGCACATTGCGTTTGGTTACGCTTATTAGTGGCTCACATAGTCATCTGATGGAAAACATGGCCCCTCAGGATCGACGCCATTAGGCTAGGGAAAGATGAAAAGCTCCAAGTGCGAAGTGCCCCAGGAGTGGTGACCCTGGGGTGCCTTAACTCACTGGGCATGGGAATCCCACTTGATTTCTTGCTCATTGTTTCTTGCATTTCACTGTTTCTTTCTTTAAGCAAGCACCCTTTTATGGGCCTTTTTGTTAGGATGGAAATTTTTTAAATTGCCAGTTGAAGGTCCAATCATTATTGACACTGAATTACCTTCACTATTTATTTTTAGATTTGTTTTACTGTGTGCCCTCCTTCACTGTGTGTCCACTTTGTCACTAGGATTTGTCAGGATGCGGTCCCCTAATTTTTTCCTCTCTTGACATGTGTAGGGGGGAGTGTATAGCTGTCTATTTCAGTGCCAACCTGAACCATGGCTCTACTCTTTCAAGAGGAGACCAAATCAGTCACAGACTCATTTGTTCTCTGCCTGTGGTGGCAGCCCTGGTAGTGGCTGGGAGCACAATTTGGCCTCTCCTTGTCTTCGGCTAGGAGATGCTACTAGTCACAGACCCTAACTGTGGCCTATTGACCCGGCCTTTCTCCTGTTGGAGAGAGCTTCAATTGACCAGACATCCTAGTGCACTTTTTTGTGGCATTTGTCACTTTTTTAATCACACTCGGGTTTAGACTTCGGGCTTTCATTAAAAAAATTATGTCATGGTGCAAAAGGAGTTAATTTAACTTGCCTTTTCCTAAATATTGAATTCCGTAACACTTAAGTCCTTATGCAATAAGTAAAAGTCCCTTAAAAAAGCAAAAGTCATGTCTTGGGATTTGATTCGGTGGCCTCATGTTGTGTGGCTGGTTTCCATCCTTATTGAGCTACAGCCTGGTCAGTCCTTGTCAAAATGCTTATGGTCTATTCATTTTTACCACTGTTTCTCGTCCTTTGGTTTGCAGTTTTCTCTTATTCTCAGTTGCTTGTTGTCTCTGGCCTATTATATTCTGAGTGTGTCTATTTATAGTCTCCTATTCCAGCCATTCCCCATTGGCTATATTTTTGTATAGATGACTGTTAAGGATTCCTAACCCAGCAGCATCGGGAATTTAACAGATACCAGTGTTGTTTTCTCTGTGTTTTCTCTTTTTGCCTCTCCTATACCTACATTTTGTGTTATGCTAGTTTGTCAAGATCTTTACCTGTGTTTTCAATTTTATTTCTCCTTTGTCCATTTGTGCATATATTTTGTTTCTTCACTTTGGGTCTTTGACAATCTATGCAAGTTTGCTTCTTTTTTGTTTGTAGTAGTTTGCAAACTACCTTATGATCCCTAAGGAAGTATGCCATTTACTCCGGCCATTTTGTAGAAGTCTCAACCTCTACTGACAGGCTACACACTGTTATGGCCACTTTACACACACCAACTTATCTGTCCAACTTCTGAACAACTTACTGGTTGCAGTGAAATCATGGACACTTTGCTCCATTTTGTGGCTGTGTACAATGAAGCAATGTGTTCATGATTTCACTGCAACCAGTAAGTTGTTCAGAAGTTGGACAGATAATTTGGTGTGTGTAAAGTGGCCCTTAGTGAATGCAGCTGGCCACAAAGAACATGGCAGCACCGACCGTCGCTGCCACCGCTAATCCCCCACAGCTCTGGTCCTGCAGCTGCCTCCCACACCCTGCTCCTCAGCAACCCCTCCCCCCAGTAATTATTTTTTTTTTAAGATTCACACTGTAAAACGCATCCCCATTTCCCCCCCGATTTGTAATCAAAAGTGCATCTTAAAATCCTAAAAATACGGTAAATTATTTTTGGTAAATAGCATAAGTAAAGCAGGCAGCTACAGGCTGCCACTCCCTGCTGGTTGGTCTTATTTTGGCTGGTAATCAAAAATATAGGAGAGCTATAATTTTTAAAAATGATTTTAATAAATAAATTAAAAAAATTTGGCGTGGGCTCTTCCATATTTTTGATTGACAGCCAAGATATCATCAGGCAGTTGGGGGGCCTGGGATTCTTAGTCTGGTAAGTTTCATGTTAAAAATTGCAACCTGCAGCTACTGCAGAATTGGTAACTCCATGAGATACACCAAATCTGGCCATTTACTTGGCTTTTCCAGTTGTCCTGATGCAGTGGCAGACTGGGTAAAAGGGGGTTATTTCAACTGTTATTTCTTTGCTGGCATCAAGTCCTTACATTAGTAATGTAGAGGTGTCTCCAAGATTACTAATATTGGAAATAGTTAAAAAATAAACAGACACTGTTTTTAAAAAAACAAAATCAAATACACTCCCTCATTCTCTATTTTATTAGCTTCCCAAAAGTCCCTTTGGTGCATTCCAATGAGATCTTGTGGTGATGGGTAACTCTGTTCTATCTGCACCTCACTGGAGCTCAGACATTGACAGCCGCATGTGCAGTGATATCACTGCAATGTTGCAGAGCCTGAGGGCATGCCTGTTATCAGTGAACTCTGGTGAACCCTGTGCCAGATCGGGATACATGATACAGCAATGGGGGTCACTTGATTTAAATTACAGCAAAAATATCAAGAAATGAATTAAATTATATCGGCTGGGAAGTACTAAATCCAATCACAGACACCAGCACAATGAATATGGCCGCAACAGCCAATCACAGGTGCTGTCAAAGAGTGGGCATCTGTGATTGGCTGTTAGAGGCATAGTCTAGTGTATACAGAGAAAGTTAATGACTGGGACCCAGAAGCAGAGTGCCTGCAGCAATGGAGACTGGTAAGTATAATGCTGCTCATTTAATTATTATTATTATTATTATTATTAATAAGTATATATATAGCGCTATTAGGATACATGGCGCTTTACAAGTTAATCACAGTTTTCATTCATTTTACAGCCACACTGACCCCTTAACCATCATTTTATAACAATAAAACCTGTGTTTGGGGTTTGGACTTAAGTACGGACAACTTCCTCCCAAACCCAGAATTTAAAATAAATCCGAATGGATCCGGACTGAACAACTGCAAGTTCGCCCATCTCAAACAGAGAGTAGATGCTTGGCTAGTTGTAGTTTATTGGCAAAGGGCACGCAGAACGGTTTAGAAAAACCTGTTACAGACAGACATGCATACCGACTAGGGATGAGCGAGTACCTTAATATTCGTGCTCGCTATACTCGCAACGAGTAGGTACCTGTACTAGCTACTTGTTGCGAGTATAGCGAGTACGAATACTTTTGCAGTGTATCTATAGATACACTGCAAAAGCAGCCTAAAAGTGAGTAAAAGTTGTTAAAAAATAATAAACTTACATACTCACCTTCCGACGCCTGCAGCGTGACCGGCAGAGAAGCCATCCGATTGCTGGAAAAGGACCTGCCACTACCAGCCAATCAGATGGCCGGTAGCGATCTGGCCAATCAGATGGTGCCAATTCAAAATTACGTCATCGCTAGAGGCCACCTGATTGGCCAGTTTGCAAGGTCCTAATTAGCCAGATCGCTACCGGCCATCTGATTGGCTGGTAGTGACAGGTCCTTTTCCAGCAATCGGATGGCTCCTCTGCCGGTCCCAGTGCAGGCGTCGGAAGGTGAGTATGTAAGTTTATTATTTTTTAACAACTTTTACTCACTTTTAGGCTACTTTCGCAGTGTATCTATAGATACACTGCAAAAGTATTAGGACTACTCGCTACTCCTAAGCACTCATAAGTACTCGGAGAGTAGCGAGTAGCCCGAATACCGCTACTATCCCGCGAATACCGAATAGTAGCGAGTATACTCGCTCATCCCTAATACCAACAAATGGAATTACTTATTTAGTTTTTCGCATCAGCTGTCAGTGCATGAAAGTCTGCCCTGATTCATGACTGATTAATTCACCTATGGTGAATAGTTCACTCCACTTGTGTTTGCTAATTCCACCAGCCATGCTAAACCCTTTCAGACCCTACACTGGAGGCTGGAAATGACAGTGTGACCATAACAAACTTGGCCAGTTCTCACTACTGGCCCAATCTAGTTACCCAAAAGTCCATGAGATTGGAGAGTAGGGTATCTTCTAGAGAAAGGGCACCAACAAAATTAGGTTGAACTTAGCTGTTTTGATGGTGCAACTCTGTTTGCTAATTTGCACCAGTTTGTTGCACTGGCAGATAAACCATCTGATCCATGATTTATATTATAAATGGTACTTACTGTGTTCTTGGAAATTTGAAAAATTGTACATTTTATAAAACAAAATTTTGCTCATGAAAGGGAAATAAGTTTGATTCGATAATTTTAAACAATTTAGCCCTTAGTGCCAATTTTTCACATTCTAACTTGACCAGCGCAGAGAATGCACGCGTCGGGGTCGGAAGGAGTTTACTCTTCACCGATTAAGGAACAAACATTTTACTTGTAACATGACAATTTCCCAACTCCAAAAGATTCTTTATTTTGGGGAAAAAAATGATAATTTTTTTCAATTAAAAATTTCAAGTAATTCAAAGCATTTTGTTTTTATAATTTTAAACAATTTTGCCATTTCTCATAATTTTGATTAGGGTGCTATTGGGAAAATTTACCCTAGATAAAGCCACAAGAAAAATAAATTTTTCTCAGATTTAGAAAGAATGTGAGTTTATTGTATCAAACGTGTTTTATATATATATATATATATATATATATATATATATATATATATATATATATATATATATATATATATATATATATATATATATTAGTGAATTTTGACATGTGGGAGTACAGTATCTATGTAATAGGAGAACTGAACTCATTTTTGGGGCATACAAACAGAGAATTAAGTATGTCATGTAAGTAGAGGAGGGAATGTTTATAATCCAGCATGGGACGATGATGAGACAGATGAAAATGACAAGGCACTACTTGCAAGTGCAAACTAGTTATCAGAAAGATGATCATGAGAAGGCGAAGGGAAAAAATCTAAACCTTACTAATTTTGCTTTGCTACATGGGTAGGCGATGATGTTTCATGTGCTGACAGAGTGATTCGTTCCCACTTAATGTCTACCAGGAGTTACCCAATGTCATTTTCAGTAATACAGCCTGCACTTTACAACATGTAGGATCTCCCGCAATGTGAAAAATAATTATTTCACACAAGGTGCCCCACATGGGACTTGCTACCATCATGACTACCACCAGACTAGTCCTGCACTGTTAAATCTCTACCAATGGCAACATCAGCAGTTCCAGGCTATACTGAAAACTTGGTGATTGTGCCCCAGACACTGTTTGAATCACACATCGTCTGCACTTTGTTGCATAGGCCTTTAACCTCCTCTGATGACATGTCTTCCTTGATATTCCAGGCTGGTTCCAAGGTCTTATCCATCTATTATATAATTGCCGTAGCGACTTCCGTCGGAGCGGCGCAACTTCCGGTGGCTTTGTTAGCGAGCGAGCTGCTTCTCCTGGACTCTCCCCGTGGCCGCATAGCGGCCACGGTGACTCACGAAGCAATGCCCGCAAAGCGGGCATTGCGAGTCGTTGCAGTCTTGCGAAGCAATGCCCGCGAAGCGGGCATTGCGAGTCGCTTCGCTAACAAAGCCAGGGCTGGCTACGAGCATGGCGCTGTAGTGTACACCGCTATGGTATACTACAGTCCCATGGCCATACGCTTTACACCTGACAGGCGTATGGCCATGGGACTGTAGTATACCATAGCGGTGTACACTACAGCCCCATGCTCTTAGCCACCCCCTCAGTGCGCCGCCCCTACCCCTAAGTCGCCACCCGCTAAGCCCCGACCACCTAACCCCCGACCCGCACCATCCTAACCCCCCGCCGATACACCCTAAGCCCCGCCGCCCGGCGCTGTAGTGTACACCGCTATGGTATACTACAGTCCCATGGCCATACGCTTTACACCTGACAGGCGTATGGCCATGGGACTGTAGTATACCATAGCGGTGTACACTACAGCCCCATGCTCTTAGCCACCCCCTCAGTGCGCCGCCCCTACCCCTAAGTCGCCACCCGCTAAGCCCCGACCACCTAACCCCCGACCCGCACCATCCTAACCCCCCGCCGATACCCCCTAAGCCCCGCCGCCCGGCGCTGTAGTGTACACCGCTATGGTATACTACAGTCCCATGGCCATACGCTTTACACCTGACAGGCGTATGGCCATGGGACTGTAGTATACCATAGCGGTCTACACCCTAAGCCACCGCCGCCCTCAGTGCACCGCCCCTACCCCTAGGTCGCCACCCGCTAAGCCCCGACCACCTAACCCCCGACCCGCACCATCCTAACCCCCCGCCGATACTCCCTAAGCCCCGCCGTCTACCCCCTAAGCCACCACCGCTGCCCTCAGTGCACCGCCCCTACCCCTAGGTCGCCACCCGCTAAGCCCCGACCACCTAACCCCCGACCCGCAGCATCCTAACCCCCCGCCGATACTCCCTAAGCCCCGCCGTCTACCCCCTAAGCCACCGCCGCCCTCAGTGCGCCGCCCCTACCCCTAAGTCGCCACCCACTAAGCCCCGACCACCTAACCCCCGACCCGCAGCATCCTAACCCTTCGCCGATACCCCCTAAGCCCCTATCCCCTAAGCCGCGACCACCTAACCCCCCACCCGCAGCATCCTAAGCCCCCGCCGATACCCCCTAAGCCCCTATCCCCTAAGCCGCGACCACCTAACCCCCCACCCGCAGCATCCTAAGCCCCCGCCGTTTACCCCCTAAGCCACCGCCGCCCCGCAGCAGCCCCGACCACCTAACCCCCGACCCGCAGCATCCTAAGCCCCCGCCGATACCCCCTAAGCCACCGCTGCCCCTAAGGCCCTACCCCCTAAGCCCCGCAGCAGCCCCTAAGCCCCTACCCCCTAAGCCCCCTAGCATCCTAGGCCCCCGCCGATACCCCCTAAGCCCCGCCGCCTATCCCCTAAGCCCCCGCCGTCCCCTAACCTAACGCCGCTGTCACCTAAGGCCCTATACCCGAAGCCCCCGCTGTCCCCTAACCTAACGCCCCCGTCGATCACTTACATCCCTTCAAGTCATCTGATCGTCCGTCCGTCCGATCCTCAACTCCTCCGTCCGGCCAGGCGTCCTCTTCCTCCGGCCCCGGGGATCTTCTCTCTTATTTTCGCCATCTTCGCCACTTCGTCCGGCCCCGGGGATCTTCCACCTCCGACGTCCTCTTCCTTCTCATTAAGATAGAATGGAAGAAAAATCCCCCATTCTACCTCAATGAGATCTCAGGCCCTCTTCTGATTGGTCGAGGTATACTGCCCTCAGCCAATCAGAAGAGCCCCTCAAAACTGAGACGCAGTTCTCATTCAGGTCCGCCTTTTTTTTTACCCATTGACATACATTACCGGTGTGTCGGCGATTTTATGGCCGCCCACCTGGTTCTATTTGTCGGCCCTAAAATCGCGGACACACCGCTAATGCATCTCTATGGGCAGTCAGCCCGATTTCGGATTGAACGCCGACCAATCAGAATTCGAGCTGACTGCCCATAGACATGCATTAGCGGTGTGTCCGCGATTTTAGGGCCGACAAATAGAACCAGGTGGCCGGCCATAAAATCGCCGACACACCGCTAATGTATGTCAATGGGGAAAAAAAAAGGCGGACCTGAATGAGAACTGCGTCTCACTCTGAGTTAAAAAAATAAATAAATTAAATAATAAAAATAATAATTTAAAAATAATTAAAAAATAATAAAAAAATAATTAAAAAATATTAAATAATTAAATAAAAATAATAAAATAAAAAAAAACAAAAATGCGGACCTGAATGAGAACTGTGTCTCACTCTCCCTTAAAAAAATAAATAAATTAAATAATAAAAATAATAATTTAAAAATAATTAAAAAATAATAAAAAAATAAATTAAAAATATTAAATAATTCAATAAAAATAATAATAAAAAAAAAAAAAATGCGGACCTGAATGAGAACTGTGTCTCACTCTCACTTAAAAAAATAAATAAATTAAATAATAAAAATAATAATTTACAAATAATTAAAAAATAATAAAAAAATAAATTAAAAATATTAAATAATTCAATAAAAATAATAATTAAAAAAAAAAAAAAAAAATGCGGACCTGAATGAGAACTCTGTCTCACTTTCACTTAAAAAAATAAATAAATTAAATAATAAAAATAATAATTTAAAAATAATTAAAAAATAATAAAAAAATAAATAAAAAATATTAAATAATTCAATAAAAATAATAATAAAAAAAAAAAAAAAATGCGGACCTGAATGAGAACTGTGTCTCACTCTCACTTAAAAAAAATATAATTAAATTAATATAAAAATAATAATAATAATATTAAATATTAAAAATAATATAAAAAATAAATAAAAATATAATGAATAATTAAAATAATATAAATAATAATAATAATAAAAAATAGTAATAAATGCTGATTAATAAATTGTATAACTTATTAAAATAATAATAAATAATAATGCATTAATGCAAATAAATAATTTAAAAATAAATTATAAATAATTAAAAAAATAAATAAAATAATATAAATATATCATATTAAATAATAGCAATTAATACATAATAATAAAAAACAAAAATGCGACCTGAATGAGAATGGTCTATTCACTTAAAAAAAATAAATAAATCTAATAATAAATTAATTTAAAAATAATTAATTAAAATAATAATAATAAATTAAATAATAATATTAATAAATAATAATAATAAAAAAATAATGCGTATATAAATGTATTACTAATAAAATAATAATGTATAATTAATAATAATAATTTAAAATAATAAGTAATAATATAAATATAATAAATATAATTAATAATGCAATAAAATGCTAATAATAATGCTATAATAAAAATGCTAAAAATAATGCATATGAAATGTGCATTATTAATAATAATAATTAATGCTATAAATAATTTTAAGCATAATTAAATAATGCTATTAAATATAATAATGCTATTATATTCATAATGATAATAATCATAAAAATAATAATGAAAAATTAATATAATGCTATAATATAATTAAATGCTAATAAATGTAATGATTATAATGCTATTAATAATTGCTAATTAATGCTATTAATGCTAATTAATATAATGCTATTAATAATGCTATTAATCTATAATGCTAATATTTATCTATAATTATTATATTAATGCTATTAATGCTAATAATAATGCTATTAATGCTATTATAATAATCTATTATAATGCTATTAATAATGTATTAATTATATGCTATATAATGCTATTATATTATTATTATTTATGCTATTAATAATGCTATTAATGCTATTAAATGCTATATTAATCTATATAATGCTATTATTAATGCTATTAATGCTATATAATGCTATTAATGCTATTAATGCTATAATAATGCTATTAATGCTATTATAATGCTAATTAATGCTATTATAATGCTATAATGTATTAATTAATATGTATTAATGTATATGCTAATATTTATAATGCTATTAATTAATGTAATTAATGCTATTTTAATGCTAATAATGTATTAATCTATATTATTTAATGCTATTATAATGCTATTAATGCTATTAATAATTGCTATTAATGTATTAATGCTATTAATGCTAATAATGCTATTATCTATTAATGCTATTAATGCTATTAATGCTAATATTTATCTATAATGCTATTAGTTATGCTATATATTAATGCTAATTAATGCTATATTATTATATGCTATTAATGCTATTAATTATAATGCTATTATAATGCTATTAAGCTATAATGTATATTGATAATGCTATTATTATATGCTATTAATGCTATTATTAATGCTATTAATGCTATATATATGCTTATCTAATAATGCTATTATAATGCTATTATCTAATGCTAATATTTATCTATCATGCTATTAATGCTATAATAATGCTATTAATGCTATTAATAATGCTATTAATGCTATTAATTAGCTATTAATGCTATCAATGCTAATATTTATCTATTAATGGCATTATTAATGCTATTAATGCTAATAATAATGCTATTAATGCTATTAATAATGTTATCTATAGCTATTATTAATGCTAATAATGCTATTATTAATGCTATTAATGCTAATAATAATGCTATTAATGCTATTAATATAGCTATTAATGCTAATAATATCTATTAATGTATTATTAATGCTATTAATGCTAATTAATAATGCTATATAATGCTATTAATGCTAATAATAATGCTATTAATGCTATTTATTAATGTATATTAATGCTATAATGTATCTATTATTAATGCTATTAATGCTAATAACTAATGCTATTAATGCTATTAATAATGTTATTAATGCTATTATTAATGCTAATAATGCTATTATTAATGCTATTAATGCTAATAATAATGCTATTAATGCTATTAATATGCTTATTAATGCTATTATTAATGTATTTAATGCCATATTAATGCTATTAATGCTAATAATAATGCTATTAATGCTATTAATAATGCTATTAATGCTAATAATTATGCTATTAATGCTATTAATGCTAATATTTATCCTATTAATGCATTATTAATGCTATTAATGCTAATAATAATGCTATTAATGCTATTAATAATGTTATAATGCTATTATTAATGCTAATAATGCTATTATTAATGCTATTAATGCTAATAATAATGTTATTAATGCTATTAATAATGCTATTAATGCTATTAATTATGCTATTAATGCTAATATTTATCTACTAATGCTATTAATGCTAATAATAATGCTATTAATGCTATTAATAATGCTATTAATGCTATTAATTATGCTATTAATGCTATTAATGCTAATATTTATCCTATTAATGGCATTATTAATGCTATTAATGCTAATAATAATGCTATTAATGCTATTAATAATGTTATTAATGCTATTATTAATGCTAATAATGCCATTATTAATGCTATTAATGCTAATAATAATGCTATTAATGCTATTAATTAGGCTATTAATGCTATTAATGCTAATATTTATCCTATTAATGCTATTAATAATGCTATTAATGCTAATAATAATGCTATTAATGCTATTAATAATGTTATTGATGCTATTAATGCTATTATTAAAGCTATTAATGCTAATAATAATGCTATTAATGCTATTAATAATGTTATTAATGCTATTATTAATGCTAATAATGCTATTAATAATGCTATTAATGCTAATAATAATGCTATTAATGCTATTAATACTGTTATTAATGCTATTATTAATGCTAATAATGCCATTATTAATGCTATTAATGCTAATAATAATGCTATTAATGCTATTAATAATGCTATTAATGCTATTAATTAGGCTATTAATGCTATTAATGCTAATATTTATCCTATTAATGCTATTAATAATGCTATTAATGCTAATAATAATGCTATTAATGCTATTAATAATGTTATTAATGCTATTATTAATGCTAATAATGATATTATTAATGCTATTAATGCTAATAATAATGCTATTAATGCTATTAATAATGTTATTAATGCTATTATTAATGCTAATAATGCTATTAATAATGCTAATAATGCTAATAATAATGCTATTAATGCTATTAATACTGTTATTAATGCTATTATTAATGCTAATAATGCCATTATTAATGCTATTAATGCTAATAATAATGCTATTAATGCTATTAATAATGCTATTAATGCTATTAATTAGGCTATTAATGCTATTAATGCTAATATTTATCCTATTAATGCTATTAATAATGCTATTAATGCTAATAATAATGCTATTAATGCTATTAATAATGTTATTAATGCTATTATTAATGCTAATAATGCTATTATTAATGCTATTAATGCTAATAATAATGCTATTAATGCTATTAATAATGTTATTAATGCTATTATTAATGCTAATAATGCTATTAATAATGCTATTAATGCTAATAATAATGCTATTAATGCTATTAATACTGTTATTAATGCTCATAATACTGCTAATAATGCTATTAATACTGCTATTACTGCTAATAATAATGCTATGGCTTATATTATTGCTATTGATGATTCGATTATTATTTAAAAATCTTTAAAAAAAACAATAAACATATTTTAGATACCCGATGCATTTGCATCAGGCTAACAGCTATAACTACTATAATCAAATTAATGCACGTTCTAGAATCCCGATGCATTTGCATCAGGCTCACAGCTAGTCCCAGAATAATTATCATCAGCAGCATAGTGATTAATGATTTGACTGATTGGTGCCTGTAAAATAGAGCCTGAATTTTTTTTGCCCACCTGCCCAATTCCCATTTTGACATTTGACTATAGGCAGTGCCTCTACCACCATAGCTCACAGAGTCAGCAACATGACATCTATTAGACATGCTATGCACTAGGAGGAATAACGTGATGGACAAAAATTATAATTCATCAACAGCCCACATTAATATCACTGTGATGTATATGTATTTTCAACTTAACAATTTAAATAGGCGTGGAAAATCAGAACTGCACAATTAAAGGGAATCTGTCAGCAGGTTTTTCTATGGAATTTGATATCAGCATAATGTAAAGACCAAGAGCTGGATTCCAGCTATGTATCACTTACTGGACTGAGTAGTTCAGTTTTAATAGAATCCTTGATTTGTTTAATGTATATGTAGCAGAGCTAAGACTTCGGGGCTGTGTATAACCCCACTTATACAACTGACTATAAGCTTCTCGTGTATGCTGTGAATTGTTAGCATGCTTCCAATCAGTGATGGGTGGGGGGGAATTACACAGATTAGCCTAACTGGCCTGCACAATACATGTAGTCAGGTAGAGATTATATTCTGCATCTAAAACATTGACTGTATTGAAAGTACAGTACAAAGACTAATAAGTGACACATCCCTGTAATAAAGCTCTCTGCCCTCACATTATGCTTCTTTCAGATCAAATAGTAGAAAACCTACTGACAGATTTCTTATAAATTTTGGGATAGTTCATATGGATCTCCCCTATCCTTAAAAGGACCACATAAAAACTAATGCCAGAGACTAGGAAAACCATGAAATTTGTCTACAGACCACACCAGGGCTATTTCATACATCATTGCTAAAACAGAATATTTTAATAGGTAGGAAACAACATGTGTGTAATTGATTTTATTTTTTTCTTCACATATTTAAATTTTACATTTTAATTTGGGTGGACATTTTTCATTAAAAATTCACCCATCATTAAAAACAAATGTTTAACTATACATAAAAAGGTTACTACAGAGGTACAGCTGCAACAACCAGCAGTATTGTTGTGGGTCTATGATTCTTTATGGTGACTAGTGAAATAGTTGTAAACTTTAACATCTAAAAGTTTTTTCAGTAGTTTTTTTTATTTTTATAATTATTTATAAATTTTGATGATACCTCTTTAGTCAATGTAAAATGTAATATGCATGGCTGCAAAGATTCTACACATAGATTCATGATTGGAGGTGAATATGTAAAAACCGCAGGTAGCAATGTTATGGGGTCTACAGTAACTAAAATAGACAATTAAAAAAGGTATTTAAAAATAAGTCTAAAACTTTTATATTACAACCTAAAGGTAAATAAAAAAAACTACAGCCACATGACAGTGTTTTTTTAAATTTTTTTTTATCTCTTGAGTTGTACTTTTAATCTTAGGTCCTTTTTCCTTTTTTTATACTTTTCCATCAGTATTTTCACCTTTTACTGATACTGCTCTGGTCCCATGTTGCCACCTTGTGACTACAACGTCTGACTGGTTAGAAGTCAGAAGTTACATCAGAAATGCTAAATGGAAGTCTATGAGAGCCTGATAGCTCTCACAGGCTTGCATTTAAGAGTGACCTCTGGCTTGCTCCATGAAACACTGCAGCAGCCGGCAGTTAAGAAACTGCAGAAAACCGACCGGAGCTGGGAAGATAGATGATGAAGATGGAATCATGTAAGTATGTAAGTAGGGTCAAGGAACTTAGATTTGAAGCACCACTCCAGTGGAAAAATAAAAGAAAAAAAATCATTGGAGTGCTGGTTTGACAAAAGATGACAGGTCCCAAAAATATACAGCAATTATGGAGTCTCAACAAATTATTTTAAACATTCCCACAGTTTGCTAGGCCAGCATTTGTGGTTATGTTTCATCTTTAGGGAGATGGTGCACAAGTATCACACTTTCATTCAAAAACAGAAACAAGCCTTGAATTCATAGTTTGGATTTGCAGCCGGTGAAATAAGTATTGAACATGTCACCAATTTTCTAAGTAAATATCATTTCTGTAGGTGCGAATTACATGAATTTCTATACCAGTTGGTAACAACTCATCCAATCCACACAGGCAAAGAAAGCAAACCACTGATGTCTGTAGATTTAGTGATATGTCATAATGATAAATGACACAGGGAAAAACTATTGAAAATCAGAAAACTACAGAGATTTATTTAATACTTCATACAAAAGCCTTTGTTGGTGATGAAAGCCTCAAAATGCTAATGTACTAAGAAATTAGTCACATGAATTGCTTTGGTTTAATTTTGGCCCTTTCTTCCACACAAACACTCTTCAAATCCTGAAATTTCAGCCGCCTCCTTTTATTTTCTCTGAGCTTTAGTTCCTTCCATAAATTTTCTATTGGATTCAGTATAGGTGATTTGCTGGGACATTCTATCATCTTTATTTTCTTTCTCTGTAACCAATTAGGGTTTCCTTGGCTGTGTGTTTGGGATCATTGGCTTGATGAAATGTCCACCGTATTTTATTTTCCTCATCCTGGTAGAATGCAGCAGATTTTTTTTAACAAGAATGTCAATTGTGCATTTAACCTCCCTTCAATCATATGTAGTTTGCCAAGCTGTATGCTGAAAAAAGACCTACAACGTAATGTTCCCACCTTCAAGCTTCACTGTTGGTATGGTGTTTTGGGGGTATTATGTAGTGCCTTTTAGCCTTCAAATATGGTGTGTATTATG
This sequence comes from Allobates femoralis, assembly GCA_033576535.1. NCBI lineage: Eukaryota > Metazoa > Chordata > Amphibia > Anura > Aromobatidae > Allobates > Allobates femoralis. The sequence continues at coordinate 166,311,095 of JARQOC010000001.1, read as the reverse complement.
GCATCAAAGAGTTCAATTTTGGTCTCATCATTTTCTCCCAATATTTCACAGACTTATTTAAATAATGTTGAGCGAACATTAAACAGACTTCAGCATGCTTCATATTCAACAATGCAGTCTTGCATGGTGAGCATGCATACAAGTCATGGATGTTGAGTGCATTATTTTTTATTTTCTTTAAAACAATTGTATCTGCAGAGTCCAGGTAGTACTATAGGACTCCACAGGTGGTATTTGGCAATTGAACAAACCTCATTCTTTTTCCTCCTCTGTGGTTCAATTTGAGGCAATTTGAGGATTTTAGACAGTATTCTAATTTGTGTGGAACCACAAATTTCAGAAAATTTGACTCACATTTTCTTTGCAAATTGATCAGCTCATCTCTATTGTCATTATGACCAGTTAATTTAAATATACACCTTGTGACTAATGGCCAATTTACATGTGCAAATAATCAGTGAATAACAGTACACAAGAACACTCAGTCCAATCAGTGATGAGCAGAATGCTGTTTCCTCAACTGATCTGAAAATGTTAACAGTTTAATTTTAATCACATTTGACCAGACTAAATTCTTCCAGTATTTCACAGGATTGTCTAAATGTTGGACAAACCTTAAGTGTGCTTCAACATGTTAGAAGTTCTTTTACACACATATTTTCACTGTGTGCAGTCGTACACTATCATGCAGTTTTCAGTCATGATTTGTATCAATATCGCTTAGGGTGCTTTCACACTACGATTTTAGGACCGATGCTGTCCGATATAAAATCGGACAGCATCGGCTCCCTTCTGATGTTGAATCGGGTGCCAATAGGCACCCGATTCCGGCATAAAACGTTGCGGGCTGAAAAAAAAAGAAAAAAAAGTTTATGCTCACCTCCCCGAGCCCGCGGTCTCCCGCGTCTTCCTGAGGTTCCGGTGGCTCCGCAGTCCCGGTATCTGCAGAGGTCTTCTTCTGCAGTTCAGACCTGCGGTGATGTCACAGTCACGTGACCGCGGGTTCCACCATGGTAACCGCGGTCACAGACTGTGACATCACGCAGGTCCTGTGTACAGCAAAGAAGACCTTGCAGATACCGGAGCTGCAGAGCCACCAGAACCTCCAGGAGACGGCAGGAGATGGCGGGGCTCGGGGGAGGTGAGAATAAACTTTTTTTTTTTTTTAACCCTGCGCTCCCAGTTGAGCATTTTACTGTACTGAGCTGCTCAATACAGTAAAATAGGTCCGAGGAGACATCAGATGTTCTGGACCTTCTCCATAGGGCCCATGTATAGGGCAACGGATGTGCACTAAATGCCATCCGATTTGGTCGATCCGAGTCTGGTCAGATTTTATTTTCGGTGCAAATCGTTGCAGGCAACGATTTTTTTCACGGAAAAAAATCGGGAAAAATCGTGCAGAATGGATCGGACCAAATGGAATGGCATTTAGTGCACATCTGATTCGGTCCGATCCCATGGGATGCAGGGGTCCGTAAAATCAGTCTGATGCTGTCAGATTTTTATCGACAGCATCGGAAATGAAGAAATCGTAGTGTGAAATGCACCCTTACTAAGGCTGGTTTCACACTTGGATTTTTTTCAATCATTTTGGTTGCATGAAATTCATGCAACCACATGGATAGTCATGGACAGACACGGATCCGTGTACACAGATGTCCACTGATGGCAATGCAATGCTGCCATAACGGATCTGTTTTCTGCACCTGTTATAGGGGAGGGGCTCCTTCTGGCTTCTGAGCATGCTCAGTTCAAGAAAACAGATCTGTTTCCCAGATCCATGTTGAAACTGATACATTTTTTATAGAATTCCATTAGAAATCTTGATGTTTATGCATGGATCCATGTCTGTTTTTGATCTTGCAAATTTTTCATGCAAGCCGAAAAATGCAACATTTTTCCTTTTTGGTTACAGGAAAAATATGCACACAAATGGATCCATGACAAAACGGAGACACATGGACCAATCTGTGCCCATAGGATAACAAAGGAGCCAAAATCAGATCAGTGTCCATGCATTACAAAATGGATGGACACAGATTGCAAAATTCGGTAAGTGTAAAACCACCCTAAAATGTAAGCCATGAAGTCCCCTAATTAACCAAATTCACAAATAAAGCTGCAATATTCCCTACTTCTGATTATTATAGGATGCAATTGTCCTTCCTGATTGGCTGTTTTATGCTATATGATAGTTGCAAGGCACTAGGGAAAGCCTGCTTCGCTAAGTCTGAGGCTATGTGACCCTTCTCTGCATGATGAAGTCTTACGCAACCTATAAAATAGTGGTCTCTATTTTAGGTGACATTACTCACAAACTGTTTGAATTTGCTGGATTCAGTGAAAACTTAAAAATTAGAAGCCAGTTCAATTTGCATCAAATCAATTTGCTCATTTCTTAAATTCTTGTTAGTGCTGTCTCCATTGTCAGAGTGGCCAGTAGTCTCTCCTCCGTGCATGGGTAAAGCTTAACAGAAGACAGAACTGACATTGTTTGCTTACACTAATATACAAAGGATATAGATTTTCAGCAAATTATTGCTTTTGCTACTAACACAGGCAATGATAATTTCACAGTCTCAGGACTGTGCAAGACTTGCTGCATCTTTATTCTTCTTCATTACACATACCGACAGGAGAATGCCTTTTAACATATTTCTGTATATACAGATGTAGAATTTTATAGCCTAAGACACAATGAGTTAACTATGTAAGGTGTTAGAAAAATATGCTATATATATATATATATATGCATTAATATATGACTGCAGCACTCCTTTTTTCTTTTCTTATAGCCTTTATTGGGCCTTCAGGTTTACAGGGCTGAAGGCTATAAGAAAAGAAAAAAGGAGTGCTGCAGTCATTTAATGCATATTGAAACAGTGAGTGGAAGAAGCTGGACTGATTTGCACCACTTTGCTTTCTTTATAATTATATATATATATATATATATATATATATATATATATATATACATATATATATACATACACACACACATCACACATTTATATGGATACACCTAAATGAAATGGGAATATTTGGTGACATCAACTTCCTGTTTGTGGCACATGAGTATATGGGAGGGGGAAACTTTTCCAGATGGGTGGTGACCATGGCGGCCATTTTGAAGTCATCATTTTGGATCCAAATGTATTTTTTTCAATGGGAAGAGGGTCATGTGACACATCAAACGTATTGAGAATTTCATAAGAAAAACATATATGTGCTTGCTTCTAATGTAACTTTTTTCTTTCTAGAGTTATTTACAAGTTTATGACCACTTATAAAATGTGTTCAAAGTGCTGCCCATTGTGTTGGATTGTCAATGCAACCCTCTTCTTCCACTCTTGACACACTGATAGCAACACCGCAGAAGAAATGCTAGCACAGGCTTCCAGTATCCATTGTTTCAGATGTTGAAGATCCTGTATCTTCACAGCATACACAATTGCCTTCAGATGACCCCAAAGATAAAAATCTAAGGGGGTCCAATCGGGAGACCTTGGTGGCCATTCAACTGGCCCATGATGACCAATCCACCTTCCAGGAAACTGTTCATGTAGGAATGCTCAGGCCTGACACCCATAATATGATGATGTATTATCTTCTTGGAAAAACTCAGGGAACGTGCCATTTTCAGTGCATAAAGAGCTCAACACATCATCATGTAGCAATTTCAGATATCCAGTGGCATTGAGGTTTCCATTGATAAAGAATGGCGCCACTATCTAAATACCCCATATATCACATCATATCATAATTTTTATGTTCCAACAGTCTTGGGGAGTTTTAGCCACTTTAGGTTAGTGTCAGACCAATAGCGGTGGTTTTGTTTGTTAACTTCACCATTCACAAAAAAGTTTGCCTCATCACTGAACATAATGTTCTGTGTTAACTGAGGGTCCTGTTCAAATTTTTGTTTTACCCATTCTGCAAATTCAGTGTGCTGATCTGGGTCATCCTCGTTGAGATGCTGAAGCAGCTAGATTTTGTAAGGGTGCCATTTGTGAGTAGCTAATATCTGCCAAAGGGTTGCCCGACTGATCCCACTCTCCAGAGATATGTGGCAAGTGCTATGCTGTGGGCTCTTGCTGAATGAAGCTAGGACAGTCACTGATGTTTCTTCAGAGTTGCCAGTAAGTTACCCTCAAATATGAGTGGTAAAACGTCTGCTGATGGTGGAAAGGGTAAAATTCTTTTGTCCGTGGGGTAGGTGTTAAAGTAACAGAAACATCTGCTGAACAAATTAGGTAGGTCAGTGACCTGTTTAGGCCTACTGGGCTGGATATAATGAAAGCTCATGCAAGCGCTCCTATTAATGTTAATTCCTGCCACACACAGGTAGGAAAACTATGGCCTGTTCCACATCTAAGGCATGTGTGCGTTTTGCTAATTTGCATTTTTAGGCGTTTTTACCGCTACAAACGCATAAAAACGCTAGCATGTTTGGCCCATTGATTTTAATGGAAACGCATGTAAAAATGCATGCAAAAACGAATGTGCATTTTTCAAAAACGCATACGTTTTTGCCAACGCTGCCCAAAACGTCGGGCAAGCCATTTGGTGCTGCGTTGGCAAAAACGCATGCGTTTTTGAAAACGCACATGTGTTTTTGCATGCATTTTTACACGCATTTCCATTAAAATCAATGGGGCCAAAAACGCTAGCGTTTTATGTATTTTTAGCGGTAAAAATGCCTAAAAACGCAAATTTAGCAAAACGCACACAAACCTTAGATGTGGAAACACCCTATAAGTTTTGTGGAGTATCACAGGAAAAACTAGTCAGGTAGGTCAGTGACCTGTATAAGCCTAGTTGGCAGTGGAGGTTGACCAAACAATGCTTTTAAAGGTCCAAAAACTGTTCATGTGTATACAGCACATTTGCCAAAACCTGGTTTGATGCCCAAAACCAGTTTACACAAATATTAAGGGAGATGTACTAATCACTGCTGTTAAGCACCCAAAAATGGTGGATGTGAATACAGCTAATTTGTTACTTTCGATGAACAAAAGGTTGCATATTCAGAAACAGGGGCAGCAGTGTCAGGGATAGGTATTGAACTCAGAGAGCCCTACTCAAGACAAGCAACAAACTGCAAGAAGAGCCCAACAACAGTCTCCATTTTTCAAAAAAAATTAGGCACAGCCACCACTTAAGTGGCATCAATTTCCCCAGAGTTGAAATATTGAAATGGGGAGTTTAATGCAGCACATTGAAAAGTACATAAGTGTTTAGTCTCCGCAGGCTGACACAGATCCATGCGCATGGGTACAAGTCCCACAGGGAAATGAATGGGAGCGCACGGTCATACACAGTCAAGCGCAGCACCGTGCGTCCCCATGATAAACATAGGGACTTGCGATTCCTGTGCTCACATGGCGGTTCCCCTCCGCAGGACACTATGGAGGGGAATGCTAATGTGAAGCCAGCCTAAGGAAGTGGTGATGTTGTGTGCAACATGCTGGTGTAGCGCAGGCACAGTTTTCTTTGAGAACTAGTTGCGACTAGGCATCTGGTACAGGGGCACTGTGATGGCCATAAGGTCTTGAAAATCCTCTGAATCACCAGCCAAATAGGCAGCATTTCTGTAGCCAACAGCTTGCAGATGGTGAAATTCAAACTCTTAGCTTTGGCATGGGTAGGAGGAAATAGTCTTTTACTTGTACACATCTGAGGGACCGATGGCTGGCTGCTGTGCTGAGACAGGGTTGGTAGGGTGCCCCAGACAAACTGCTGGAATGTGAGGGAGGTGCAGGTGGACATATTATGTTGCATTCATAAAAAGGTGGTGCTCTCATTGTCTGACAGCGCTCAACATCAGCAGGTGTTTACACTTCCAAAACAGTTTAAGACCTGTCAATCACACTGCCTGTTGCGGGTAAAGAGGTGGAAGTTCTGCGGCCGAAAGCCTGTGTGACAGCTGTCCCCACTGTCACAGAGGATGAAGAAGCCGAATATGCACTTGATGGGGCAGACAGTGGTTGGCCAGGCCCGCTAGGCTGCATTGTAGCACAGTGAGATTCCCACTGTGACTTATGCCATGTCCATGTGATGGTTAATTTATGAAGTACTCAAACTATTGATTTTTTGGCGTCTACTTAGATTTTTTTTACAAATTTTGCAGATAACATGAGTTAAGTCAGCCTCTGCAAAAAGGCCCAGGCTAGACAAGGCTTAGTGCCCATGCAACCTACAGATCCACCATGGCTTCTGCACAGAGGCAGAGTTGTGGCTGAGAACGCAGTTGTTGACGTGCTTCCAGGACTCGTCTCTGTCCAGGAAGCCGCAACCTAACCTCGTCACTAGCAGGCTCCTCCACCTCCTCTGCTGAGCTCATGAACTGCCTGTCTGTGGATTGGCAGTAAGTGGGATCTCCAACCTCATCATCACCCTGTGTGTTCTCACACTCATCGTCCTCACAGCAAACATCTTCCTGACCTGAGCACAAAGTCAAGTTGTCGTTCCAATCATGTATCTGAGTCTCATCATCATCTGCCTCATTGTCTTCACCAATAACAGTTTAGGAATGAGGGTCTACATTATGCTCGGACCCTTCTTCATTTGGGCCTGGATCCGACTCACAAAGATTTTGGGCATCTGTGCAGATCATTTTCTCGTATTGACAAACTGCAGCTTTGAAGCAGACCTCTGATTCCCAGACTATAGTATGAGTGAACAGTTCTGCAGACTCACCTATCTGTGTCAACTCATAGTTAGTAGGGCAGCTGGAGACTTGTGAGCTGTGAGTAAGCAAGTGCAATTGGGGTGACACCTCTGAGGACTGGAGTGTTTGTGATGTTGAGGTGGAGGAGAGCCCAAATGATGGAGTGCTTGATATCCACCTGCTCCTTTTGGGTCTCCTCTACCACTTTTAACAATGCTTGTTGCTTAAGAAAGTGATGATAGCAGATTGTCCAAGAAAAGAAGTAGATATTTTAGTTTAGCTTGAAGATGGTACTAGTTTTTACTGCAATATTCCACGAAACGTATAGTTGTCCCACCTGTGTGTGGCGGGGCATAACATTGTTGATAGCACTTGAATGAGCTTTGAGTTTTTCTGGCCCACTATGCCTAAACAGGTCACTGACCTACCTGACTAGTTTTTTTTGGTAATATTCCACTAAATGTATAGTTGCTCCACCTGTGCGTGGCGGGGCATAACATAGATGGGAGCGCTTGCATGAGCTTTCAGTTTATCCGGTGCACTAGACCTAAACAGGTTACTGACCTACCTTACTATTATTTCCTGTAATACACCATGAAATGTATAGTTGTCCCACCTGTGTGTGGCGGAGAATAACATTGATGCGAGCTTTTGCATGAGCTTTGAGTTTATCCGGCCCATTGGGCCTAAACAGGTTACTGACCTACCTGACTATTATTTCCTGTAATACTCCAAAAACTTATAGTTGTCCCACCTGTGTGTGGCAGGGCATAACATTGAGGGCAGCACTTGCATGAGCTTTCAGGGTATCCAGCCCACTAGGCCTATACAGGTCACTGACCTACCGCTCTAGTTTTTCCTGTAATACTGCACAAAACTTTTAGTTGCTGAGTAATGTTTAACCTTGAATTGCTAGGTCAGGTCCTGTTCCAGAACCTATGCCATGCATTCGGGCTGGGCCATTCAGCAATTTTTAATCTGGGACAATTGTTGCCATTTTGCTGTGGTCTGACCCATTGGGAAGAGTGAGGACTCTTGTTGGGGTCCCCTTGCTGTGTGGTACATGATTTGAGCAGGACGTGACATGTCTATACCTGTGTCTCCTCCTTTTACTCCTCCACCTCTTTTTACTTAATGTAGAAAACTACTGCCACTTTTCCCCTATAACTCATCCATTTGTCAATTCAAAGTCAGTTTCACTCCCCTCTGAAATTTTAGGTGAATGTTAACCACCTTCTTTTTGAGTGCTTTGGAAGTGTGTGCAAGCTGGCACAGACCATGTCTCGTGCACGCATGCTATGCCATGACACTATTTGTTTTGTGGGTAGATTGTTGTCACTTTTCCTGGTGTTTGTTGTCTATTCTGAGTAGTTTAGCAGCTTTTGGACACCTTTGAAGGTGTTTGCTATGTGTTTGCTGTAGCTTGCCATTGATTCCAATCGGGTTCGACGGTGTTTGATGTACATTCGATGAACAATTCGTCAAACACACCCCAATTTATTCAGCAAATTGAATCAAATTCAAACACTTAGGTGTTGGCTCATCACTAGTAAAAGCTGCCATTTATCTCAGTAATGGGAAAGTCTTCACTGAATACAGATTTTTCTGGTAGAATAAAAGCAATTTGTCTAATAAGATTTTTCAATGTTTTCTTATTTTTTGTGTACTATTGATTAATGAAATAAAAATTCAAATGAAGGTTAATTTGAAAGAATATTCAAATTTTGTGCAGTTGATGGCTTTAAAAGCCATCAACTGCACAAAATTTGAATATTCTTTCAATGATTGTGAGAATACCCCAAAACCAAAGAAACTCATAATGACAAGTTAATTTAAATGTATATGAAATTTTGTAGTCTATTTAGTTATGGTAATAAAATGTACCTTTGGGGACAGGAACTGATGTGTATGACAGCAATTACAGCATAGGGCTGAGGAGTATGTTTGCATTATATATGCAACAAAAATAAATATTAACAGCTAATTTTAAAAAGAACTCCTATAATATTTTTTTCAGTAAATGTGTATATATGTGCATGTATTGTAGTCTGTTATTAATATACTTAAATCAAACCTTTCAGGTCCCCTAAGCCCTCTAAGCTATCAGCAAGCACATGTGTGAACAAATTCTCGGTCTGATTATCCTTCTATCATGATATTCTGCAAATTGTTTGTTTAAAAAAATGATTTATAAAGCTCCTTTTCCCTATGCTAATGAGGCCACCCTCTAGTCGCAAGGGCGTTACTTCACCTACCTAGCCCGCCATGTTTCCTTGCTATCAGGCCCTTGTGGGTGTGTTAACATAATTAACAGCAGCTGACATCATCTTGAATTCCCGATCATCTAGATGTGTCTCTGTATCCCGGTGTATATGGCCCCTGCTTCAGAGGTGCACTGCACATGCAGAAGACCCCTACACATCTGACTATACACAGTGCTGCTCTGAAGCAGGGACATACACCCAATACAGAGCTGCACTGGGCAAAGTCTAAATGCAGGAACCCTCTGAATATGCATAGTACACCTCTTAAGCAGGGGACACGAACACCTGGATACAGAGGCAAGTGAAATGCCCATGAATTCAAGGTGACCTTGGCTGCTGGTAATTATGTTATCACACCCACAGGTGCGTCATAACACGGTACAGAGCAGACTATGCCGGTGAAGTAATGCCCTTGCGACTAGTTGCCAACCTCATTAGCATAGGTAAAAGGTGCTTTATAAAGCTTTTTATAAGCACTCTATTTGCAGAATATCATGAGAGAGGGATAGTTAGACAGGGAATTTGCCCCACCCATGTGCCTGCTGTAGTTAAAAGGGCTTAGGGGACCTGAAAGGTTTGATTTAGTATTCAGCATTTTGAAGCTCCTTTTCTCCATGACATCACTGCTCTTCAGATGCTATGGATCAGTCTAAGCAAGAGCCAGAACTCTCTTTTGTAAGCCTAAGGAGCTTCATTCTGATGATTTATAGCAGAGGTCCCCAACTCCAGATGTGGCACCCCTGCACACCGGTGGCCTCAGTATGGTACTGCAGCTGGGACAGTTAAGCTAAGCACCCCACACCAACACCCATCACATCCCCAATGCCTAGACCTAGTACTCCGTGTCAGGCAGGGGATAATGGGGCAAGATGAGTGGTGGGTGGAGTATAGTGAAGGAAACCCAGGAAAAGGGGTGGAGGAACCAGAATAAACCTGGGAACACAAAGTTGGGGGGCTCGAAGTGAGAGTTTTGGTTGAGGTTCCTGGAGAGAGTGAGAGGGTGAGGAACAATACCCCTAAGCCGAGACACCAATGCAGCTCAGGCACTGACACACTTGCCAGGAAGAACATGGATCTGGGGCAAGTGCCACTATATGGCCAATCTAGGTCCAGAGCTACTGACCGGAGACAGAAGCAGAAGGGGTCTGAGGTGGACCTAGGAGTCAGGTACACCTAAGCACCTGGTCGACACCTGGGGGCCAACCCTGTAGACGTGGTCGGGTAAGCATCAAGCCCCTAGCCACGAATTAACCGACTGGGTGCGGGGTCTTCATGTCACCTACCCCACCCCCGCCACAATGAAGGAAAAGCAGTCACATAGGGTTAGGAGTCCCAAGAGGGGCGTCCACAGAAAGTCCACGATTGCTGGCCCGGAATATGTGCGCGGGTTTGAAGATGCCCGAAAAGTACAAGAGACAGGGTGCCTCCAGCAAGCCGGCCCAGCTGCAGACCGGCTACCGGGATCCGGAACCACTGCTGTAAAGTGTGAACTAAGACTGAACTGTGTAAAACTAAAAACTGAACAGTGGAGTAAAGTTGTGTGGTTCCAGCCGGGGCTCGCCCGCACCTGCAGAGCCGCCGACTTGAAGCTGCAGCGCAGGCAGAGACAGCCTACATGAGAAGAAGCAGAGGCGCTAACCCTACAGAAGCAGCAGGAATCCCACTGATATCAATAAGTCATCCTATAACGCACACACACAGAATATATACCGTCCCAAGGGATAACCAGCCCTGCCCGTGGAGGGCTTAACACCTGAATGCCCATCACCATCATCCCCGGGACCATGACAAGCAGTTGTGGCATATATTGGCCACAAACCATGGGTGGCGTCACATCCTTGACAAACTCTTCCCCTTTTTCCTTTCATTCCCCTATTATTGACGTTGTCTATGGTCACGTAATCGGTCCACAGCCATCACCATGACATCCCTTCAGATAACAGAGACCGAAGGGGACCAGTCCTGAGTACCACACAGCCCTGGTGGGTGACTCACAGGCATCGAGGGAAGCCAACTGTGAAAGTTTTCAGGATTTCCTTAGTATTGCACAGGTGGTAATGTGATTATCTGCACAGGTGATGATTCCAACCACTGTGCAATACTAAGGAAATCCTAACAACCTGCACTGATGGTGGCGCTCTAGGCCTGGAGTTGGGGACCTCTGCTTTATAGGATTGCATTGTAAAAGCCACTTTCAAGTCATGCAGAACACATTTGTTACCCTGAGTGCCTGAAGACCGGTGATGTCACTGAGAAGAGGAGCAGTACGGCACTGAATATAGGAGAAATCACCAGAAGATGAGTATATTAATACACACACTTTTGATTACATGCACATATACAAAGATTTATTGAAAAAAATACTCAATGGAAATGCTAGTTTAATATCATTGCTTTTCTAATCTGACGCGTACATTCGATTTTCCATTTCTTGAATATACTGTTAGTATTTGTTATTTTAATAACACATTCAAAGTTGCTACATTAATCTAAATTTTTCTTTCAATGCAATGAAACTCAGGAATATATAAATGCATTTTATTTAAATGACAATGATAAATTGCCGTATTACCTCCATAGCTCCAACGGCAGAATAAGCAGCGTACAAGTAGAGAAATTCTTGACTTTTGGTCTTTTCATCACAATGCTGTCCGCTTGCATAATAGCACCGGCCATTGTTCAGAGTGATTGTATTTGGAGAAGAGCCTGGTAGGTCAAGTAAGACTGAATAATTTACTAACTGAACTTCTTTTAAGCCTATTGAAGTCCATAGAAGTGCAATATTTTTTGCAGGGTCTGAGTTTGTTGTATTGACAGACGTCTGTGTGAAATATCTAGAAAGCAAAAAGAGATTTTACATTAGACGTGCAATGTATTTAAAAATGTATGATAGACCTTTCTTCCTCACTGGTCTATATAAAAAGAAAGGCAGACCTTTCTTATCTCTTTTTTTCTGTCTACTGACAGACTTTTAAATAACAAGTAAAATATCTGATATCAGTTTCAATGCACACGCTGAATAAAGACCACAATGAATAATGTAGCATGCAGTCACTCAATTTAAGCATTTCATTTTTTCTTATTGATTTACAAAAAAAATAAATAACATATAAGGTGAAAAATATTTGTACCGTGTTAGCCAGTAGATAGAAAAATATCCTCAATGGTTGATACCTTTTAATGGCTAACTGAAACAATGGTAAGAAAAAGCAAAGGAAGCTTTTGATCACTATGGCCTCTTCATAAGGCTTAATAATACAATTATAACATTAATACAATTTGTTCCGCTTATCTTGGAATTTTGTTTTCTCTTTACCCGTACCTCTACCCCTCCCTACCCTGACTCTGCTTTATGTCACCTGTCGTATTTACTACAACATCTAACACTGTTTTTCTTTCCTTTTTTATTCCTTTTGCTTATGTATATATGAATGTATGTTCAGAATTTGTGTATTATTATTAGCCTGATGAAGGGGCCATAGTGTCCCAAAAGCTTGCTATGTTTACCATCTTTTTAGTTAGCCATTAAAAGATATCAACCACTGAGGACTCTCAGATTCCAATATTTTTCTATCTACTGGCTAACACAATACATACATTTTTTATCTTAGCAGGCTTAATAATGATACAACTTCTGGAGACACATATATATTTACAACTGCAGGGTGGGGAATTTGCAATACATAACACAGGTGATTTGAAGCATGTAATGGGCATATGGGAGAGGGGAAGGAGAATCTGGAGAAGTAAAATCAAAGAAAAAGGGAGCAGACAGTTTTATAATTCTTAGAATAATGGCTGGTCCAAGAACAAGGATGGGGGTTGAAATGGTTGTGATAACAGTTCACTGAAGAAGTGTCAAAGTTTATTGTCCTTCAACTGGGGTCTGTTCAAAGATGTGATATCTCCAAATGCCCTTTCAATTGATGTAAAAAGCCATGAATCCATGTGAGACATTTATTCCAGCTTTGAATGTGTCAAAGGTCGTTATCAATTTGTATTCCCAAATTCTTCTCTCTCTGTGAGCTTTGAAGTTACTGGTCAGAGCTACAAAAATACTTTGCTACAGATAGATGAACACGTCTTTCATTTTTTGTGTGGCAATGAGAATTCATACTTGTTCTGAATTTTAGTCCGGTCTACATAATACCTGTTGGACATTTGGTACATATAATTAAATACACCCCATTGCTTGTAGTGCAACTGAAGTTACCTAGGATCTTGTAGTCTCGATCTGTGCTGGGAATCTTTAGCTTGTTTTTTGTCATTAAAAATGGACATTTTTTGCACCTGTTCTGGTTGCAGGGAAAAATTCCTGTTGCCATTGGAGAGGACAGGGAACTTCTGACAATGATGATTTTTAGATTCAGAGGTTGTCTAAAACACAAGAGTGGGGATCCAGAAATATTGATTTTAGTTGGGCATCTTTTTGTAGGAGTGGTTGCAGTTTCCGTGCCTCCTCTTAGTACCTCCAGATTTGAATTGTAGGTGACTACGAGAGGCAATCTGTTGTTTTTTTCTTTAGATTTGTAATGTAGGAGGTGATTTCTTGATATTCTGTTGTCTCTTGTAATCTGGTTCTCGATTGCTCTTGGATGGTAGCCCTGATTCAAAAAGGTCTTTCTGAGGTCCTCAAGGTGATTGTCTTTTCTGTAGGTTTGGAGCATATCCGATTGTATCTGATTGCCTGGCTGTATCACAATAGAGTTTTTTACGTGGTTTGGATGAAAACTGTCCCATGGGAGATATATTGGATGGTCAATTGACTTCTGGTACAGGGATTGTCTCTATTTCATTGTTCTGTAGCTTGATGATGGTGTCCAGAAAGCTGATTTCAGTGGAGGAGTAGTGGAGTGTTAAGTTAATGCTGGGATGAAACTGATTAAAGTGTTCATGGAACATCTTCAGCTGTTGCTCAGACTCCATCCAGATGATTAAAATATCATCGATGCAACAGTAATAGGTCAAAGGCATACAAGGGGATTAAAGGTCACCTTCAAGCTTGGCATGAAAAGATTTGCATATTGTGGAGCCTTTTTGCTTCCCATTGCTGTGCCAGTTTCCTGTAAAAATACAGTGCCTTGTGAAAGTATTTGGCCTCATTGAACTTTTCAACCTTCTGCCACATTTCAGGCTTCAAACATAAAGATATAAATTCTAATTTTTTTGTGAAGAATCAACAACAAGTGGGACACAATCGTGAAGTGGAACGAAAATTTAATGGATATTTTAAACTTTTTTTAACAAATAAAAAACTGAAATGTGGGGCGTGCAATATTATTTGGCCCCCTTGAGTTAATACTTTGTAGCGCCACCTTTTGCTGTGATTACAGCTGCAAGTCACTTGGGCTATATCTCTATAAGTTTGCACAACTTTTTTTGTTTCATCTGACCAGAGCACCTTATTCCACATGTTTGGTGTGTCTCCCAGGTGGCTTGTGGCAAACTTCAAACAAGACTTTTTTGGATATCTTTGAGAAATGGCTTTCTTTTTGCCACTCTTCCATAAAGGCCAAATTTGTGCAGTGTACGACTGATTGTTGTCCTATGGACAGACGCTCCCACCTCTGCTGTAGATCTCTGCAGTTCATCCAGAGTGAGCATTTGCCTTTTGGATGCATCTCTTATCAGTCTTCTCCATGTTCGAGATGAATGTTTAGAGGGACGGCCGGGTCTTGGTAGATTTTCAGTGGTCTGATACTCCTTCCATTTCAATATGATCGCTTGCACAGTGCTCCTTGACATTTTTAAAACTTAGGAAATCTTTTTGTATCTAAATCCGGCTTTAAACATCACCACAACAGTATCTCGGACCTGCCTGGTGTGTTCTTTGGTCTTCATGATGCTCTCTGCACTTGAAACAGAACCCTGAGACTATCACAGAGCAGGTGCATTTATACGGAGACTTGATTACACACAGGTGGATTCTATTTATTATTAACAGTTATTTAGGACAACATTGGATCATTCAGAGATCCTCACTGAACTTCTGGAGTGAGTTTGCTGCACTGAAAGTAAAGGGACGAATAATATTGCACGCCCCACTTTCAGTTTTTTATTTGTTGAAAAAGTTTAAAATATCCAATAAATTTCATTCCACTTCATGGTTGTGTCCCACTTGTTGATTCTTCACAAAAAAATTAGAATTTATATCTTTATGTTTGAAGCCTGAAATGTGGCAAAAGGTTGAAAAGTTCAAGGTGGTCAAATACTTTCACAACTGTACTTTATATTGTTGTCAAATGTAAAATAGTGGCTTTTACGTCAATTGAAAGGGCATTTGGGGATATCACATCTTTGAACAGACCCCAGTTAGAGGACAATACACTTTGACACTTCTTACGTAATCTGTTTTCATAACCATTTCAAACCCCCAGCTCCCTCATCCCTATTGTTGGACCTACTATTAATCTAAAAACTATAAAACTGCCTATTCCCCTTATCTTTAACTTGACATCTCCAGATTCGTCTTCCCCCCTTCCATCTGCCCACTAGATGCTTCAAGTCTCCTGTGTTATGTATTGCAACTTCCCACCCTGCATTTGCACACACATATATGTATATGTGTGTGTGTGTCTCCAGAGGCTGTATCTTTATCAATTTATTAATTTATTACTTGGACACTTTAGCAGGTGGGGAAAAACTTTGCACTATTTTGCATAAGTTGGTGCTGTTCCTAATTTTTGATTGAATATATATATATATATATATATATATATGTCTCCAGAAGTTGTATCTTTATTAAGCCTGTTGAAGAGGCCGTAGTGTCTCGAAAGCTTACTTTGCTTTTTTTTTAACCATCATTTCACTTAGCCATTAAAAGGTATCAACCACTGAGGACTCTCAGATTCTGATTTTTTAAATAACATATATAAATGTTTGTTTGGTAGTAGTGCTAATGTTCTGTAGATCGAAAGGAACTATACAGTACTGTAAATACACATTAATACCCACATAAGCATTACCCAAGTTAGTATTTGCAGGAGAAATGAGCAACAAATTCAAGGATCTATTGAACAGAGGAATCAACACTTATAGAACTCACACTGGTATCAACGCAAGATGAGGAAAAACTCACCCAGCGCTGAGACTCGGGAGTATTGTTCCTATATATATTTAAAATAGAGAATGTTCAATGTGGTATTACCGTAACTCTTTTTAGTTACCTAAGCACCAAGCCACTTGGCATATTAATGAGCAGACTAATTTCTCAATTCTGACCAGTACCAAACAAAAGAGCTAGAGCGCGGTTTTAGGAGTGCTAAAGCAAAGACGAAAGGGTGGAATTACGTTAATGTTTGAAGAAACAAACCTTTTTATAATTAATTCTTTGCATGACACAACGCATTTCAATAGTCCAGGCTATCTCCTGAGGTGGTAGCAGAAATGTAGAAATTTTTGCTAATTTATTATAAAAGAAAACTGCAATCTCACATGGTTATAAGTATTTAGACCCTTTACTCAGACACTCATATTTAAGTCACATGCTGTCGTATTCCTTGTGATCCTCCTTGAGATTGTTCTACTCCTTCATTGGAGTCCAGCTGTGTTTGATTAAACTAATAGGACTTGATGGGGAAAAGCGCACACCTGTCTATATAAGACCTCACAGCAGTGCATGTCAGACCAAAAGAGAATCAAGAGGCCAAAGGAACTGCCCAAAGAGCTCAGAGAAAGAATTTTGGCAATTCACAGATCTGGCCAATGTTAAAAAAGAATTTCTGCAGTACTCAAGTTCTTAAGAGCACAGTGGCCTCCATAATCTTTAAATTGAAGAAGTTTGGTTCACTAGAAGTCTTCCTAGACCTGGCGATCCAGCCAAACTAAGCAATCATGGGAGAAGAGCCTTAGTAAGAGAGGTAAAGAAGAACCCCAAGATCACTGTGGCTGAGCTCCAGAGATACAGTAGGGAGATGGGAGAAAGTTCCACAAAGTTAACTATCACTGTATCCCTCCCCTACTCAAGCCTTTATGGCAGAATGGCCCGACGGAAGCCTCTCCTCAATGCAAGACATAAGAAAGCCTGCATAGAGTTTGCAAAAAACATGAAGGACTCCCAGACTATGAGAAATAAGATTCTCTGGTCTGATGAGATAAAGATAGAAGTTTTTGGTGACAATTCTAAGCAGTATGTGTGGAGAAAACCAGGCACTGCTCATCACCTGCCCAATACTTTATTATTATTATTATTTATTTATATAGTGCCATTATATTCCATGGCGCTTTACATGCTACAAGGGCAGACTAGGACAAGTAACATAGTAACAATACAAGTAACAATAAATGTGGACAATTCGGTCGTACAGATACAAGAGGGGAGAAATCCTGTCCGCGAGGGCTCACAGTCTATGATACAATCCCAACAGTGAAATATGGTGGTGGCAGCATTATGCTTTGGGGGTGTTTCTCAGCTGCAGGGGTCGGACAACTGGTTGCAATTGAAAGAAACATGAATGTGGCCAAGTACAGAGATATCCTGGATGAAAACCTCTTGCAAAGTGCTCTGGACCTCAGACTTGGCTAAAGGTTCACCTTCCAACAAGACAATGACACTAAGCACACAGCATAAAATAACAAAGGAGTGGCTTCAGTACAACTCTGTGACCATTGTTGACTGGCCAGCAGGAGTCCTCACCTAAACCCAATTGAGCATCTCTGGAAATACCTGAAAATGGCCTTCACCCATGTTCATCATCCAACCTGACAAAACTGTTGAGGATCTGTAATGGAAAAATTGTAGAGGATCCAAAAATCCAGGTGTGAAAAACATGTTGTATCATTCCCAAGAAGACTCATGGCTGTACTAGCTCAAAAGGGTGCTTCAACTCAATATTGAGCAAAGGGTCTGAATACTTATGAACATGTAGTATTTTTCTTTTTTAATACATTTATAAAAATTTCTACATTTCTGAATATTTTTCAGTCAAGATAGGATGCAGAGTGTATATTAATCAGAAAAAAATGAACTTTTGAATTTACCAAATGGCTGCACTAAAACAGAGGGTGAAAAATTTAAAGGGGTCTGAATACTTTCCATAGCCACTGTAAGTCTATGGGGACCTGACCTATACAGTTATAAAATGTTGGCAGTGAGGGCTGGGGGCATCAAAAGGAAGCAATATGGGGATTAAAACAATTAATTCGTTCAAGGGTTCCATCTGGCACTTAAAATATTTCAGCATTAGCGCAGTGTTACTGGAAAGGTACTCAAACGTATGGCAATGTATGTCATAAATTAAGAGGCAGTTCACAGATTACTAATGTGTCAATTGGGCAAAGTCCTAAGTATCAATGTGTACCATCTCTAAATCCAACATTTCATTTCCTTTGTGCTCCCAAATTATAATGCCATCCATGGAGTCTACAAGTGACTTATGGCCATTTTTTTTAATTCAAAACAGAAGCATATTTGGTTGAGTCAAACATGAATGTGAATAGATTGGCACTCAGGCATGACATCTAAAGTGACTGGCCTCCTTTACATAGCTCCTTGTGTTTTGTCTGTTAATGCAGCTTACGTGAAGTAAAGAAAAATACCCACAAAGAACTTGTGGACAGGTATGTAGCTTTTTTTTTTTTTAAGAAAAAACAGCCATACTTTTTAATTCAGTATCATCCATTTATACCCAATTTTAAAAGCACAAAATTGACTTTATTCAGAAGACTCAACTGACTCCACATCAAATGACAAGTAGTCTATGATATATCCAATAATATAATCGTCTTATCCTGTCTGTCTCTCTGTAACGGAAATCCTGCGTCACTGACCAATCACGATGCGGGATTTCTGTTACAGAGAAACAGACAGAGTTAGACAATGGTGCAGGCTGGCCAGGCAGAATCCTGCCACACACACCACTTGCTCCCACCTCCACACTCCAGGCTTCAATCCAGCTCCTGCCCTCCAATCCCCCCTCCACGCTCTCACTCACCCCAGCATTATTTCTCTTGGAATTGATGTTGTAAAGTGAATGACTGTGGGGGGCGGAGTTAACAGAGGGGTTGTCACAATGGGCTTGGCCAAGCATCCTGCCCTGATGTGGTGGGTGTGTCATCGACCACCCCCATTGTGATGCCCCCTATGTTAACTCCGCCCTGTGGCAATTCAATTTACAATGTCAATTCCAAGAACAATGCAGAGGTGAGCCGGAGCGTGGACTGAAGCCTGGAGGAGAGGGGAGAGCAGGGGGGCAGGAGGGGGACTGGAGCCTGCAGGAGAGGGGGGAACAGGGGGGCAAGAGGGGGAATGGAGCCTGGAGGAGAGAGGCAGAGCAGGGGGGCAGGAGGGGGACTGGAGCCTGGAGGAGAGGGGGGGAGCAGGGGGACAGGAGGGGGGAGCAAGGTGACAGGAGGGGGACTGGAGCCACTCCATCCCACTGTTCATCCTCAACTGGTCCCACTCACCCCCAATGCCCCACTCACCCCAGTGTCCTCGCTCACATCCCACTACCCCCGCATCGTGATCTCACCACCCACCTGATGCGATAGCATCGGTCTCCCATCTAGTAGTATCATATGGAGCTACTATGGGCACAGAATTAACCCAATATTATACATATGGAAATATAATGACTATGTAAATCTTCAGTAAAATGATAATTCCACAAGATAAAGTTTATCACAGTAGCTATATTTAGGAATAGGTTTTAAAATCCATGTAATAATTTACATTAGATAATCAGTATGAGAACTACAAGGGTAAGTGGAGTTAAACGTCTCCTCTGCTTGGATCAGTTTGATGTAGTTTATTAGATGTGGCATAATTCTGGAGGATCTATTCTGTTGGAAGTGTTAGGCTGGCATATATGCAATTTAAGAAATGCAAAATGAACAATGTATTTAAGACTATTGAGTTTTGGTAAATGATTTAAACGTGTTATTAAATCATTTGAAAAACACAAGAAGCCACAGAGGAACATAACAATTTTTTAACTTCAGCTTTCCATATTGCATATGAGCAGTAAAACATATTGGCCTAGATTCATCAGCAGATACCGAGGGAGAAATAGTCCACGGCTCTGCATAATAAATCAGCATCCCGGAATAGTTATAACTTATTTTAGACACTGATAAATCAACAGAAGAAAAATGCAAAAACAGAACAGGTGTACAAACCATTTTGCATGGTCTTTTAGTATTAATCAATAGCTTAAAAAGCAGTGAATTTACATAACAATATGGCAATAACAGACTGGTTTCAGGACATCAAAATTAACATGCATTTCAGGTGCCCAATGGAATGACAAAATAAAAATGCTTTATTTTTACTCTATATAAGCAAAATAAAACACCATAAGGCTACATTCACATGTTAATGTTTTGGACAGTTTGTCACATCAGTTTTTGTAAGCCAAAGTAAGTACTGGATGAAAAATACAGAAGTTGTGACATATTTCTATTATATTTTTCTTCTGATTGTTCCATTCCTGGGTTTGGCTTGTAAATACTGATGTGAAACACAGACTAGTGAAGGAGAAACTTCAGTTTGAATTCCAAACTTGGACTTTAAAGTTATGGCATGGGGCAAGGGGGTTGACAAAAGAAGGAAAATAGTTATTGAATGGCAGCATCATACTTAATAGCATCCCACCACTTGTACTTCTGGGCTGCTCATTAAGTTCCAGGATATTCACTGCAGAGGGGCCCAACAGCCAATCACAGACATTGTCACAGAGAATGGTTGTCTGTGAATGTCTGTTGGAGTAATCTGGAAACTGCCCATACAAGTTAGATGCTAGAATGTATAAGCTGTTTTCTGGTTACTCCACCAGCCTATCACAGACGCCCATTCTCTGTGACAGTGTCTGTGATAGGCTGTTGGGTCCCTCATCCATTAAATAACATCATTGAACTGTAAAAATAAATAAATCATTAAAAAAAATTGCATAGAGCTTTGCTGTATTTTTGATTCTCAGCACAGATAAAGCAGACAGCTATGGGCTGCCACCCCTAACAGCCTGGCTTTACCTTGGCTGGCAATCAAAATACAGTGAAGGCTATAATTTGTTTTTATTTATTTGAAGAGTACGTATGATGTGCATTTTAATAACTATTTTCTTAATTTCTTCAGCTCCCTCACATTCCAAACCAAACTCAAACTATAACACAAACTTTCCAATAATTCCGTGTTCGGGATCTGTTTCCTAGCACTAGGTGTTTGGTATGGACCCTGAACTTTACAGTTTGGGTTTGCCCATCACTAATACTGACCAACTCATCGTGTGAACATGTCCTGATCACAATATGTCACTACATCAGTATTTTTCATCTACTGCTGGTATTAGCTTACAAAATCTGATGTGAAAAACTGACCAAAAACTGAACACGTAAGCATAGCCTTAGATGGTATGTGTAAAGTGAATATCTATAGTATTTATTACAGTACACTTTATGTAAGAAGATTTTAGTTTACATAAGAAAATTAATATTTTGCTAATTTTCAATTCTCTACTCAATTTTTTATTTTCAAAAAGTTCCATTCCTTAGAGGTGATACCCAAATTAGTAAGTGCGGTGGAGCTCCAGGTGATATAGGTCTCACTCTGGATCTCCTCTCCATGATGCCACTTTGGGTCTGGTTTTGCTGACCTCTCTTCTGTCCCCAATTTGGTTAGGTAGATTACATCATCCTCTGAGTCGAGGTCAGCCATGCTTTTCAGGTGATCCATGAAGAAACGACTGCAGTGCAGAATCCAGACAGCGTACCTGCATGCCACTGGGAGTACAGAGGTAAGATGGCAGGAGATGCTATTAAAGTTTTGTGGGTTTGGGTGTGTTTTATTTGCTTTCTCTAAGGTGCCCTCCTTTTGGATTGAGTGCCACGATTCAGACCTGAGCAATCAGTACTGGAGTTGAATGTTTGAACACTATTTCGGATAATGCCAAGCTGCTAATTAACACTTTTATATCAGGCCACAATGTATATAAGCTGGCTTGCAGATACTGAGTTGAAATCATTATTGAAGCATGATATGTTAGTATGAAAGATAATGATGAAAATAACTAAGTTTTTTCAGGTAGCCAGTAACCATCCATTTACCTGGAATGCTGAATTAGACTACTGTGCATTACAGGAATGTTAGGACAAGTGGAATATACATTATACATGAAATGTAGGCCCCAATAGGGATGGTGATTCAAATTATGTGACGCGCTATGGAATTAATTATTATTATTATTATTATTATTGGAAAGGGCAGACGAGGACAAGAACAATATATGTGGACAATCAAGTCATACAGATACATGAGGGGAGACAGGGCCCTGTCCGCGAGGGCTCACAGTCTAAGAGGGATGGGTGAGATACAGAAGGAGGGGGTAGTGCCGTTAGTGAGACAGTGCAGTGAACCGGGTCTCGTTGCAGGTTGTAGGCTTGACAGAAGAGGTGGGTCTTCAGGTTTATTTTCAAGGTTCCCAGGGTAGACTAGTGTCTGATGTGTTGGGCGAGAAAGTTCCAGAGTATAGGAGATGCATGGGAGAAATCTTGTATGCGGTTTTGAGAGGAGGAAACAAAAGGGGAGTAGAGAAGGAGCTCTTGGGAGGATCGCAGGGTGCGTGAGGGTAGGTATCTGGAGACCATGCCAGTGATACATGGAGGGGACAGGTTATGGATGGTTTTGTATGTCATGGTTAGTGTTTTAAACCGGGATTTCTGAGATGTGGGGAGCCAGTGAAGGACTTGGCAGAGGGGGGAGACAGGGGAGTAGCGGGAGACTGGATTTGCGTGGATTAGGATAGATTGGAGAGGTGCAAGGGAGGTAGCGGGGAGGCTGTTAAGCAGGAGGTTGCAGTAGTCAAGGCGGGAGATGATGAGAGCATGAACAAGTGTTATTAGGGATGAGAAGAATGCTTGTTTTGTGGCACTGAGTGCAGACTTGAAGTTGGTGAGGGACTGCTTGAACAATGCAAAGTGTTTGGTGGAATGAGATTTCTTCCATCTCCTCTCGGAAACATTGGAAGCCCGTCTCAGGTCTTTAGTGAGGGTGGTGTGCCAGGGTTGCCTGTTTGTGCGAGGAGTGTTATATGTGATGGGGGCAGCTATGTCGAGGGCCGTAGTTATTGTGTAATTATATAGGGTGGTGGCAGCGTCTGTGTCGCGTATGGAAGCTATGTCGACGAGAGGGAGAAGGGATTCTGAGAATGAGTGTAGATCAATGTGAATTAATAGCCCTATATACAGTGCTGTGCAAATTAATTGGGACACAGCAAGTCTTTACTTGTTTTTCTTGCATTAGTTTTACTATTGCTGTAAAGTGTTTTATCAGTTCTTGGTGTCGTTATTCCTTTTTCTTCCACATTTTTTGGAGAAAACGATCCAGTTTCATTGTGTGTGCAAATTATTCTTGAAACGGTAGATTTTCCAATACCTAGGTTGAAGCGATTTCTCTTACAGTCAGACTTGTATGTTCATTAAGAGTAATAATTCTAGCCTCTTCCATGAAGTAACATCCATTTTTACAGGCACAAATCACAATAAGAGGAAAAGTACACTAAACCACTCTTCACAGAAACAAGCTCTCAACTGAAGCTGAGGGGGCAGCTAGCTGTTATTTTCTGACAAAAGCCAGTCAAACAACATTTTGTTACTCAAGGATGTACACTCACAACTTTTCAAAGCAGTTAAAACTGGTTTGAATCACTGACTGGTAACCCCAATTTACAATTTTACTTAAAAAATGCTTTGTCCAAATTAATTTGCACAGCACTGTACATGAATACATATTAGTAATAGTAGTAATATGATTATTATGACATCAAGTAGTGATTGCACATTTTTAAGAAGAAATAGCCATACTATGGGATTTCATCAGTGTAAGCAGACCTCTAAGATCATGGATGGGAAGCATATAATGGGCTTATGCATTTTTATATGAATTGCTTTCACATAAGTATAGAACAAATGGCCTCGCATGCTGGTGGTTACCCACTGCAATAATAAAGGTTTGCTCAAATAATAAAATACTCACAAGAAATTCCTTTAACCTCTTAATGATCGAGTCATTTTGTAGCTTAATGACCAGACCATTTTTTTGTAATTCTGACCAGTGTCCCTTTATGAGGTAATACCTCTGGAACACTTCAATGGATCCTAGCGATTCTGATATTGTTTTTTCATGACATATTGGGCTTCATGTTAGTGGTAAATTTAGGTCGATAATTTTCGTGTTTATTTGTGAAAAAATCAAACATTTGACGAAAATGTTGAAAATTTCGCAATTTTCAAATTTTTAATTTTTATTCTGTTAATCCAGAGAGTTGTGTGACACAAAATAGTAGATAAATAACATTTCCCACATGTCTACTTTACATCAGCACAATTTTGGAAAAAATAAAAAAAATTGGGTGGGAAGTTATAAGGGTTCAAAGTTCATCAGCAATTTCTCATTTTTCCAGCAAAATGTACAAAACCATTTTTTAGTGACCACATCACATTTGATGTCCCTTTGAGGGGTGTACTTGACAGAAAACACCCAAAAGTGACATCATTCCAAAAACTGCCCCCTCAAGCTACTCAAATCTACATTCAGAAAGATGATTAACCCTTCAGGTGCTTCACATGAACACAAGCAAAATGGAAGGAAAAAATAGACATTTAAATTTTTCCAACAAAAATGTTCTTTTAGCCTCAATTTTTTTCATTTTCACATATGCAGCAAGATAAAATAGATCCTAATATTTGTTGGGCAATTTCTTCTGAGTACACCGATACCTCATATGTGGTCATAAACCACTGTTTGGATGCATGGCAGGGCTCAGAAGGGAAGGAGTGCCGTTACACTTTTGGAGCTAATTTTATATTCAAAAAGCCAAATGGCGCTCCTTCCCTTTTGAGCCCTGCCATGTACTCAAACATAGTAACATAGTAACATAGTAACATAGTTTTTAAGGTTGAAGGAAGACTTTAAGTCCATCTAGTTCAACCCATAGCCTAACATGTTGATCCAGAGGAAGGCAAAAAAAACCCATGTGGCAACACTAAGCTCCACATTGGGGGAAAAAATTCCTTCCTGACTCCAGATACGGCAATCAGACTAATTCCCTGGATCAACGCCCTATCAAAGAATCTAGTATATATAACCGGTAATATTATAGTTTTCAAGAAAGGCATCCAGGCCCTTCTTAAATGTTACTAGTGACTCACTCATTACAACATCATGTGGCAGAGAGTTCCATAGTCTCACTGCTCTTACAGTAAAGAATCCACGTCTGTGATTATGATTAAACCTTCTTCCCTCCAGACGTAGAGGATGCCCCCTTGTCCCAGTCTCAGGCCTAAGAGTAAAGAGATCATTAGAAAGGTCTCTGTACTGCCCCCTCATATATTTGTACATTATTATAAGATCACCCCTAAGCCTTCGTTTTTCCAAGCTAAATAACCCCAAGTTTAATAACCTGTCTTGGTATTGCAGACCCCTTAGTCCTCTAATAACTTTTGTCGCTCTTCTCTGGACCCGCTCTAGTTCAGCTATGTCTTTCTTATACACCGGAGACCAGAATTGTACACAGTATTCTAAGTGTGGTCGCACTAGTGACTTGTATAGAGGTAAAATTATGTTCTCCTCATGAGCATCTATGCCTCTTTTAATACATCCCATTATTTTATTTGCCTTTACAGCAGCTGCCTGACACTGGCCACTAAATGTGAGTTTGTCATCTACCCATACACCCAGGTCTTTTTCAGTGGTAGTTTTGCCCAGTGTTTTATAATTAAGCACATAATTATACCCTTTGTTTCCTCTGCCCAAGTGCATGACTTTACATTTATCCCCATTAAAGCGCATTTGCCATTTAGCAGCCCAAGCTTCTAGTTTACATAAATCCTCCTGTAATATAAAATTGTCCTCCTCTGTATTGATTACCCTGCAGAGTTTAGTGTCATCTGCAAATATTGAGATTCTACTCTGTATGCCCCCTACAAGGTCATTAATAAATATATTAAATAGGAGCGGGCCCAACACTGACCCTGTGGTACCCCACTGTTAACTGTGACCCATTCTGAGTGTGTTCCATTAATAACCACCCTTTGTTTCCTATCACTAAGCCAGTTCTTAACCCACTTACACATATTTTCCCCTATCCCCATTGCCCTCATTTTATGTATCAACCTTTTGTGTGGCACCGTATCAAAAGCTTTTGAAAAGTCCATATACACCACATCCACTGCATTTCCTTGGTCCAGTCCAGAACTTACTTCTTCATAGAAGCTTATTAGATTAGTTTGACAGGAACGGTCCCTCGTAAAACCATGTTGATAATGGGTCATGAGGTTATTTTTGTTCAGATACTCCAGTATAGCATCTCTTAGAAAACCCTCTAGGATTTTACCCACAGTAGAGGTTAAGCTTACTGGCCTATAATTTCCAAGTTCAGTTTTTGTCCCCTTTTTGAATATTGGCACCACATTTGCTATACGCCAGTCCTGTGGTACAGACCCTGATATTATGGAATCTTTAAATATTAAAAATAATGGTCTATCTATGACAGTACTTAATTCCTGCAGCACTCTGGGGTGTATCCCATCTGGGCCCGGGGATTTGTCAATTTTAGTGATTTTTAGACGATACCGTACTTCCTCTTGGGTTAAGCAGGTGACGTTTAATTGAGAATTTTTGTTATCACTGATCATATTGTCTGTCATGGGATTTTCTTGTGTAAATACTGTTGAAAAAAAGTCATTTAGCATATTTGCTTTTTCCTCATCCTCATCCACCATTTCACCCAGACTATTTTTAAAGGGGCCAACACCATCATTTTTTAGTTTCTTACTATTTATGTAGTTAAAAAATATTTTGGGATTCTTTTTACTTTCTCTGGCAATGAGTCTCTCTGTCTCAATCTTTGCTGCCTTGATTTGCTTTTTACAAATGTTATTTAATTTTCTGTATTTATTTAATGCTTCATCACTACCTACTTGCTTTAATTCCCTAAATGCTTTCTTTTTGTCACATATTGCACTTCTTACCGCTTTATTTAGCCATAGTGGTTTCCTCCTATTTCTAGCATGCTTATTCCCATAGGGTATATATTGTGCACAGGTCCTATTCAGGATGCTAATAAACATCTCCCATTTGTGTTGTGTACTTTTATGTCTCAGGACATCGTCCCAGTTTATTGCACTAAGATCATCTCTCAACCGTTGGAAATTTGCCTTCCTGAAGTTTAGTGTCCTTGTGGCCCCTCTACTACACGTCTTAGTAAAGGATACTTGAAAGCTTATTAAGTTATGATCACTATTACCCAAGTGACCTCCAACCCGTATATTTGATATGCGGTCTGGCCTGTTGGTTAATATTAGGTCCAGCAGTGCCCCCCTTCTTGTTGGGTCCTGAACCAGTTGTGAAAGGTAATTGTCTCTTATAGTTTTCAAAAACTTATTACCTTTGCTAGAACTGCAGGTTTCTGATCCCCAATGTATTTCAGGGTAGTTGAAGTCCCCCATAATAATGACTTCTCCCTGAGTCGCTGCTTCATCTATTTGCTTTATGAGGATATTCTCCTCCACTTCCATTATTGTTGGGGACTTATAACAAACCCCTATCAGTAATTTATTATTTTTTCCCCCTCCCCTTATCTCCACCCACAGAGACTCTACATTTCCATTAGATTCACCTATATTATCACGCAGGATGGGTTTTAAGGATGATTTTACGTATAAACATACACCTCCTCCTCGCCTATTTGTACGGTCATTTCTGAACAGACAATAGCCCTGTAAATTAACAGCCCAGTCATGACTCTCATCCAGCCAAGTCTCCGAAATCCCCACCATGTCATAATTA
Organism: Allobates femoralis; assembly: GCA_033576535.1. Taxonomy (NCBI): domain Eukaryota; kingdom Metazoa; phylum Chordata; class Amphibia; order Anura; family Aromobatidae; genus Allobates; species Allobates femoralis. The sequence goes on along the minus strand of JARQOC010000001.1, from coordinate 166,283,380 downwards.
TTTTCCAACAAAATCAATTCTAATTCCTCCATTTTGTTGGTGAGGCTTCTGGCATTAGTGAACATGCACTTTATGCATCTCTCTTTACCTCTATTCCTTCCTACTAGATTGACTGTTCTAACCCCACCCCCCATGCCACCCCCAATTTTATTACTTGTGCCCAGGTTACTGTTTACACTATCTTCCCCTCCTATACAATGAATACCCTCCCCCCCAATCCCTAGTTTAAACACTCCTCCAACCTTCTAGCCATTTTCTCCCCCAGCACAGCTGCACCCTCCCCATTGAGGTGCAGCCCGTCCCTAGCATAGAACCTGTAGCCAACAGAGAAGTCGGCCCAGTTCTCCAGGAACCCAAACCCCTCCTTCCTACACCAATTCCTGAGCCACTTATTTATCTCCCTAATCTCCCGTTGCCTCTCTGGTGTGGCACGTGGTACAGGCAGTATTTCAGAGAATACTACCTTGGAGGTCCTTGCCTTAAGCTTGCAGCCTAATTCCCTGAAATCATCTTTAAGGACCTTCCACCTACCTCTAACTTTGTCATTTGTGCCAATGTGCACCATGACCGCTGGGTCCTCACCAGCCCCTCCCAGTAATCTGTCAACCCGATCAGCGATGTGCCGGACTCGAGCGCCAGGTAGGCAGCACACTGTTCGACGATCCCTGTCTTTGTGACAGATTGCCCTATCTATTCCCCTAATAATTGAGTCCCCCACTACCAGCACCTGTCTGGCCTGCCCTACTCTCCTGTTTTCCCCCTTACTGGAGCAGACACTCCTCTGGCTTTCAGAGGTCATGCCCTGCTGCAGCAGTGCTGTACCTGAACTCACACCCCCCTCATCTGCCAACATAGCAAATTTATTGGGGTGTGCCAGATCAGGGCTAGCCTCCCTGGCACCCTTCCCTCTACCCGCCTTCTAACTGTCACCCAGCTAGCTACCTCATGGTCCTGAGGCTCCATAGTACCATCCTCCCCACATCTATCCCATTGAGCAGCTGTTCAGTGAGCAGCAGACTCCTTTCCATATTGTCTATGGATCTCAGCGTTGTCAGTCGTTCATTTAGATCCAGTATCTGGGCTTCCAAATGCACAATGTACTCACATCTCACACAGCAGTATGCACCCTCGGCCGGCTGGTCAAGGAATGCATACATGTGGCAAGATGTACACTGGATGGCATTGCCAATCATGGAGCTCATTTCCTAATGGGGATTGCACCAGACAGAAATGATAAGTAAAAAGAAATGCAAAGTATTAATAAAATACAACCAGCAATTCAGTAAGTCCTCCCTTCCAAACTCCCTTAATCCAAAGTCACTGAATCACAAGTCACACACTTACTTCTGTCGCACTTGCGCTCTGTCACACAAAGCTCGTCACACTCGCTAGACACTCAGATATATAGAGGTTTTTTTTCCCTTACCAGAAAATCAGCCTGTATCTCAGTGCACTTCCAAGGGACTGGAAGCCCCAACCAGCTGCTTCTTATAAACCCTTAATTATGCACCCCCACCCTTAATTAACCCCTTGTAAGTATAGCTACACCACAGGTTTTAAGTGCAAGTAGTTAACCCTTTAACTTACAGGTAGTAAAATAAGAGACTATAAACTTGTAGAGAGAAAAGAAAGATAAGAAAGCCCAATAAAATTAAAAGGTGAAAAAAAAACAAAAACAAACAGTCAGCAATTCACACAGGTATTTGTTGCAGGATTCCCAAACACCTCCTCACTGAATCACAAGTCACACACTTACTTCTGTCGCACTTGCGCTCTGTCACACAAAGCTCGTCACACTCGCTAGACACTCAGATATATAGAGGTTTTTTTTCCCTTAGCAGAAAATCAGCCTGTATCTCAGTGCACTTCTAAACAGTGGTTTATGATCACATATGAAGTATCGGTGTACTCAGGAGAAATTGCCCAACAAATTTTAGGATGCATTTTATCCTATTGTTCATGTAAAAATGAAAAAATTGAGGCCAAAACTAAATTTTTGTGAAAAAAAGTACTTTTTCATAATTACAGATCAATTTGTGAAGCACTTGGGGGTTCAAAGTGTTCACTATGCATCTATATAAGTTCCTTCGGGGGTCTAGTTTCTAAAATGGTGTCACTTTTGGGGGAGCGCCAAAGTTTAGGCACACAGGGGCTCTCCATAGGCGACATGGTGTCCGCTAACAATTTGAGCGGAAAATTAGCTTGAATTGTTAGTGGACATCATGTCCGTGTATGGAGAGCCCCTATGTGCCTAAACTTTGGAGCTACCCCACAAGTGACCCCATTTTGAAAACTAGACCCCCCAAGGAACTTATCTAGATGCATAGTGAGCACTTTGAACCCCCAGGTGCTTCACAAATTGATCCTTAAAAATGAAAAAGTCTTTATTTTTCATAAAAAGTTTATTTTTTCATTTTTACGGATTAATTTGTGAAGCACCTGGGGGCTCAAAGTGCTCAAAACCCATCTAGATAAGTTCCTCGGGGGGTCTAGTTTCCAAAATGGGGTCACTTGTGGGGGAGCTCCAATGTTTAGGCACACAGGGGCTCTCCACACGTGACATGGTATCCGCTAACAATTCCAATTGTTAGCGGACACCATATTGCGTATTGACAGTCCCTTAACTAAATGCATAGTGAGCAATTTGAACCACCCGGGCTTCACAAATTGATCCGTAAAAATGAAAAGATGAAAAGGTACTTTTTTCACAAAAATGTTCTTTCAGCCTCCATTTTTTCATTTTCACACGGACAACAGAATAAAATGGATCCTAAAATGTATTGGGCAATTTCTCCTGTGTAAACTAATACCTCATATGTTGTGGAAAACCACTATTAGGGTGCACGCCATGGGGAGAGGGGAGTAACCCTGCACTCCCTCTCCCCAGACCTTAAATAGCACTTAGGGGGCAACACAGGGACAGCGACCACATAGTAACCACTGCCTCTGGCTGTCAGATCACTCCTCTCAGCCTCGTCTCCTCCATGCAGGGATGAGGCTGAGTGGAGCAGGGCAGAGCTGGTGAGCAGCAGGGCAGCACAGGATGGAGGAGGAGAGCGGTGAGTGGACAGAGGAGGTGAGCGGGGTACAGGTCGGAGGAGACTGGGGAGCAGAGAAAGGAGGAGGAAGCGGGGAGAGGAAGGAAGAGGAAGTGGGGAGAGGAGAGAGGAGACCAGGAACGGAGGCAGGAGAGAGGGGAGGAAAAAGCAAGAAGAGGAGGGAGGAGAGCAGGGAGAGGACGGAGGAGATCAGGAGCGTAGGCAGGAGACCAGGAGCGGAGGCAGTAGAGAGGGGAGGAGGAAGCGGGGAGAGGAGTGAGGGGAGCAGGGATTGGAGGCAGGAGAGCGGGCACAGCAGTGGACGGGCAGCGGGGATGATTGCAGGAGTCGGGCACAGCCAACAGCCCAGTACCTGCAGAGATCATGCAGGGAAGTGCTGACATTCAGCATATCCCTGCGCAATCATGATGTGATCGGTCAGTCAGATTGACTGATCAATCACATCGCTCTGAGTGTGGGGACCACTAACAAGGGTCCCCACACCTATTCTCCTGACCCTTAGCTGTCACTGACAGCTGTTAGATTTGAACTGTCACTGTTGCAAGCAATGACAGTTCAAAGCCAAGACGAGTTTAGCCGTCTGACATCTTTTCATGACGGCTAAACTCATCATTGGTCGTAATGGGGTTAAAATAAAAATCTCTCTTAAACTGATTTTTTAAGGACATTGTAAGCTTCCTTGACTTCCCATTTGCTTCCACATCTTGCACTGTTTTCAAAATTCATATCCTGCTGGTGTCAAAACACCTGCAAATTCCAGGAATCTTAAAAAAATTCCAAAATATTCTACACCTTAACATAATCTGGTAGATCCCATGGCTGGGGAAACTTCTAACCATAGGTTAGTTGTTTTCCCCAGCAAGCAGGTCTTCCAGCGAGCGTTTTAGGCCCCATATAAACAGGTTACATTTTAGGGCCATTGTAAATTCCAAACTTTTCCCAAACAAACCTTTGGAGAAAGTGTTCAGGTTTCCGATCACTGAACCAAATCAGCCATGATCTTGCTTAATTTTAAATTGGTGAACATGTTCGAGAAAACTTCATTCACCTCTAGTCTTTGCATAGTTATGTGCCTAATTTATCCATTTTCTTCTTGAAGATCTAGCTAAAACTAGTTAATATTTAGGTGTGATGCAAAGATAATTTTGTCTACATAGTGTGTGTGTGTGTGTATGTGTGTATGTGTGTGTGAAGCCTTCCTTCTTTGTGTTAATATGGTCAGTCTGCAACTATGTTCTATGAAATATAATGTGTCAGTGAGATATCAAATGAATTGATACATACAAATGTAGAAGATTTTATTTATTCTTTACTTCCTTTTGAATCCACTCCTTGGTTTGTATAAAATATTAAGGAGAATCTATGCCCTCCAGCCCAGCAGAATTCACATCTATATGACTAAATTACCTGCCCAACCAGCCCGGTCTAATAATATTCACTTAAGGCTAGGGTCAGACTTGTTTCATGCATTTGATAAATGTATGGGCTATTTTCATGTGCAAATCTGTAAAAACGCATACGTTAATGCATCCATAGACTCCAATGCAAAAAAATGCATTGCAAAAGAGCAATGCGTTTGACGCTATGAGTTTTTACATGTGTACCAAAAAACACGGTCTGCAGCATTTTTTGGTGCTTTTGCAAAAACGCATGCATTTTTTTTTACATGGGAGTCTATGGGCAACGCATCCGTCAATGCATGGTACATACATGTACCATGCGTTGACGGATGCGTTAACAGATGCATTAACGCATAGTACATACATGAACCATGCATTAACACATCAGTTAATTGAGCCAACAAGTAGGCACACATTCCATGAAAATGGCAAGGGAAAAAAAAGGATCCTTCAATGCATCCTGCAAACGAATGCTCCCAAGTGTGACCCTAACTCAATGTTTTAAAAAATTTATTTATAAACTACGTTCTTCTAGTGCTAATAATTGCCTGGTCTAGTCAATGGGGCATTAAATTATGCAGTATGCAGAATAGTTTGCCCTCTGTCCATGAAATCATGCTTCTGTGGGTGTGTAAAAGTACCATCATATGCTGCAATCTCACCTGGAAATCATAAAGGCGAGATGTCGCCCCGGAGCAATCGCTGTGAAATTGCCTCACAGTTGCGGCGTGTGATTTGGGAATTTCACGGCGATAAATTGCCCCTCGGCCGTCACCTGATTCCTGAACAGTGCTCAGAAATCAGCCGCAATTCTTAAGTCGATAATTCTGTGTTGTGGCGTGTGACAGGGCGATAATGATAGAAAGAGCATTGCCTATGATTTCCCGTAGGCGTGCCTCAATCGTTCTGTAGTGCTATGATTGGTGTTGGCTACTGTGTTCCCATTGGCTGTCAGTTGACAAGGCACCATATTTGAAGAGCTGTCTGTTCAGCACCACACACATCTTCAGCTACACAATCGTCCGCAAACTCACTGCAATTATGCGTGCCATTGAATAGCACAAGCTATGTTGTCCGCGTGTATTAAGTTGCGCTGTGAGGGGTATAGTGCCACACATGACAGCTCAGATGTTAGCCTACACATCGTAAATGGGTGCCATGGGCCACGCACTACAATCGCCCTATGCGTGTGAATTTGGTGACACAGCTGGGTACATTATCCTGCTCCCACTCCGCGGACGTCGACCTTGTTGTTACTTTTCAAAACAGGGCAGTTGCACATAGTTTTATGCTGTGCACAGAGGTATGTGATACGTTAAATGGTATAGATGGGTCCATGCAGCATTGCTTGCTAATGTCCAGTACACAGGTCCAGCCCTTTGGGCCACACTGTATGCCGTGACTATGTGTACATGTCCATTATGATGTGTTTGGCCACATGGGACCGTGTCCACACACATGGAGGATGCAATGGTGTTTGTGGGGCGATGTAGGTATACTTCAGTACACACACGCAAAGATGTGTGCACACACATAGTTCAGTTCAGCCATGGCAGCTCTGGCATGGCGTGGACCAATGCAATCACATATGTCCATAGTATTGTTTGTAGCTTACCGCAATCACCTACAGATGCACACCTAGCTATTTTAGTGTAATCCACTGTACTGCACAAGACCGCTCCTATGCGACACTTTTGCTCCTTGAAAGTGTGTTGCTGGAGCCACAATTGACGACACAAGCGTGTATTTGTGCCAAATTCTGATAGCCAATGGTGTCATGTATTAGCCAGCCTTCCAGAGCAGGCTAACCAATTGTAACGCTGTTGTGTTGTCCAATCAGCGTGTATGGGGCACGGTGTAAACCACTGTGGCACACCTATCTCCTCGCCGCGCTGAACATGTACGCCCACATTGCCTTTGGAATTGCAGCGTATGAAGCGGCGATGGAATGAGGCAAGATTGGTTCCGCTGTAGGTGAGGTGATTTCTGGAGCGACACATTGCCTTAGATTCAGGGTGATATTGCGGCGTGTGATGCTGCCATCGGCGATCTGAGGTGACCAAGAAAAACGTGAACGAGTACGTTAGATCGCCACATATCTCCAGGCGATATTGCGGTGTGTGACGGTACCTTTAGGCTATGTGTTGACACTACTTTTTGGGTGCAGAAAATTTCTGCATCAAAACACTGCTAAGCTGCATTCCGTGGAAGGAAAACATACAAAAAAAATATGCTTTTGATACATTTTCGATGCATTTGTGGTGCATTTTTATGTGTTTTTGGTCATATGTTTTTGATGTGTGCTTTGGTCACTTGTCTTTTTTATTATTGTCAATTCCTGGGGGGACTGCAAAATGCACCAAACAATTGACTTGCCCATTGTTTTGTCATGACCACAAACTGCAACAAAATTGAAGTTAAAAAAGAGCGTCATTGGCTTTGATGAGGGAAGGATATGCATGCAGTTTTGTGACAAAAGGTGACACAAAACTGCATAACAAAAACTTACCATCCTTTTTCCTATAGGTGGCGATACTGAGTTCTCATGAGTGCAATCAAACCTCTTGTTTATAATTGTATATTTTTGTACATAATTATTCTAAACACCTCTCCCCCTTCCCTGGTTCTCATTGGGCTGAGTTGCTGCTCTAATTTGCACTATTACACCGTGTGCAGGCTCAACCAGCCTGCACTCACGGCAACAAATGTTGTATTACTATAGACCGGCCGGTCTGCGTATGTGCAAGCGTCGCCTAGCGACGCTACACATAGCGAGCACGGACGGCTCCGATTTTTTCGGGGCTTGGTCCGGGCATGCGCATTTGTGAGTTCTAATATCCAGTGCACACAGGAAACTTCAGAGGTAAACAAAACCCGGAAGTCACTCCGTACATGTGCACTGGATCAAGCATGATGTACTAGCCACAGCCCAGCACCCCTCCTCCTTGTTGCTCATAAAATCTCCAGAGGTTATTCATTGTATATGGAGCCTCCTCTGCAGGTGCTGCTTATTAACATGTGGATATAAGGTAACTGGGCACACCCCCTAGTGGTGCTCTACCCAGATGAAGCTGTCAATTGGGCAGCGACACGCGTAGGTCCAGAGCCACGCTTCCTATGCCTCCTTGCCTGCAGGTCTAAAGTGACTGGTGACTAATCTGCACAAATTTGTCTTTATTCACAGGTATGCAGTTCACCCAGAGTATTGTCTCTCTTTGCTTTGTGGTCTGTTCAGGTCCTATCATTAACTAGGCAGCCTTTGACTCACTCTATAGAGTATCAGACATTTAATCAAGGCCTTTTTTTTTTTTTTTTTTTTTTTCTCCCCTCTCTGCCTTATTGAGCTGAGCTCAGGTTGCATTAGATTTCTACAGTTCCAATACTCTGGGGTCTTTTTTCTGCTCCTGTTTTTTTGGTCTTCTTATCATGGGAACTAGTGCAAATATTTATTCACTGTTGTGTTTTGTCACCAGGTCAGCTTTGCAGGACTATTATTATTGTTAAAACTATAGGAGGCATGCATATCTGATGCTATCTGTGCGGTGTTGCACATATTTTAAATGGTTTTAAATGTTTTGTGCTTTTGTTTTACCTTGTACACACGAGTTTATTGTAATAAAAACTATTTTTCACTTTATCAAGTGTTGAATATATTTCTTCCCTGATCCCGGTCATATATACACGTTTCTTTCTTCTGTGTTGTATTGATTATGGTCAAACGTGTGACTGGTGGATCCTGTGTTAGTGCGACTCTACCTTTTTCTTTTGCAAAAACTTACCATCGGCACATAGTCTTAACATGATTTCCATAGGTCGCCCTGATTGCCAGCTCCTGGAAATGTAATGCATGTGTGTGTCTTAACAATTATTATTATTTATTTATATAGTGCCATTATATTCCATGGCGCCTTACATGCAAAAGGGGGAGACTAGCTCAAGTACAATAAATGTGGACATTTCTGTCGAACAGATACAAGAAGGGAGAGGATCCTGTCTGCAAGGGCTCACAATCTACAATAATAATAATAATAATAATAATCTTTATTTATATAGCGCCAACATATTCCGCAGCGCTTTACAATACAGAAGATCATATTTAACCCCTTAGTGACGAAGAAATTTGTCAATTTTCATTTTCGTTTTTTCGCTCCTCGGCTTCCAAGAGCCATAACTTTTTTATTTTTCTGTCGACACAGACATATGACGGCTTGTTTTTTGCGGGACGAGTTGTACTTTCAGATGCAATCATTTGTTTTACTATATAGTGTACAGGGAAATTGCAAAAAAATTCTAAATGCAGTGAAATTGCAAAAAAAGTGCAATAAGACGTTTGTTTTTTGGGTTTTGTAGTCGCCGTGTTCACTATATGGTAAAACCGACATGACCGTGTGATGCCTCGGGTCAGTACGAGTTTGTAGATACCAAACATGTATACCTTTATTGGTATCTAGGTGGTGGAAAAAAATTCAAAAACATGAAAAAAAAACACATTGCACTTTTTGCGCCTTGTTCTGCGACCCGTAGCGTCCTCATTTTTCGGGATCTGAGGCTGGTTGACGGCTTATTTTTTGCGTCTCGAGCTGATGTTTTTAATGATACCATACTTGGGTGGATGCGCTGTTTTGATCGCCCGTTATTGCATTTTTTATCATTGTTGCAGTGACAGTGACCATAAAAAACGTAATTTTGGCGTTTGAGCCATTTTTTGCGCTACGCAGTTTACGGATCTCATTATTTGATTTTTTATATTGATAAATTGGGCGATTCTGAACGCGGAGATACCAAATATGTGTATTTTTTTTTTTTTTTATATACTTTTATTGTGGATGGGAGAAAAGGGGGGTGATTTGAACTTTTATGTTTTTTGTTTTTTTTTCAACTTTGTAAAAACTTTATTTGATTATTGATTCTTACTTTTACACAGCCCCTGTGAGAGGCATGTAGCTGCACAGTCTGATCGCTTCTGACAGATACAGAGGAGCTGCAGCTCCTCTGTATCTGTCAGAATCGCGGACCTGTTGTGGTTGGCAGCCCCTGCCAACCACAACCAGGAAATGCTCAGTGACAGGCTCCGGGGTCAAGCTAGGACCCCGGCCTATGACGTCAGCATGGGAGATCCTGCGATACTATCGCGAGATCTCTCCCTGGAGCCCAGTAAGCGCGCGCTGCCCGCTCTGGCTCCCTTAGATCCCGCTCTCAGAGATTGAGGGCGGGATCTAAGGGGTTAACAGCACCGATCGGATGGCGGGACCGATTGGTGCTGTTACTCCCACATCTCAGCTAGTGAGATCAGCTGAGATGTGGGAGGTTTGAAGTGAGCTCCACGCCGGAGCTCACTTCAAACACCGGGTAATGACAGCCGACGTCTAGAGACGTACGGCTGTCGTTAAGAGGTTAATAATCATAAGAAACAGTTATCAGAAAATACGATACAATACAGTACAAAAAACAATACGATACAAAGCATAATACAATATTTAGAGCAAAATAATGATAGCCCTGCTCATAAGATATTACAATCTTAATGAGGTGGGGGTGACAAAGTACAGGTGCTTGTTTACAGTGATGGTATAGTCAACTTAAGGAGATGGGGATCAGAAAGGAGCAGCATAAGTGGCCCCTAAACATTATTTTTGATCCACTTGAGACTGGAAGAGCAGGTAGGCTATGTCTAGATGACTTTAACTAGGAATCATGATAGGCCGCCTTAAAAAGATGTGTTTTTAGGGATCGCCTGAAACGATGTAAGTTGTGGATACACCTAATTTCTTGTGGTAGAGCATTCCAGAGAATTGGTGCAGCTCGGGAGAAGTCTTGGAGCCGGGAGTGGGAGGTTTGGATTAGTGCAGAAGAGAGTCTAAAGGCACTTCCAGATCGAAGAGAACGGGTAGGGTGATAGACAGAGATGAGGGAGGAGATGTAGGGAGGTGCTGCACTGGAAGAGCTTTGTGGGTGAGAACAAGCAGTTTGAATTTGATTCTATAGTGTATAGACAGCCAGTGCCGTGATTGGCAGAGAGCAGAAGCGTCCAAGTATCGGTTAGCTAGATAGGTGACCTGGATGCTGCATTATGGATGGACTGGAGTGGGGAGAGTCTAGAGCAGGGAAGGCCAATTAAAAGAGAATTACAATAGTCAAGGCGGGAGTGAATCAGGGCCACAGTGAGGGTTGTTGTGGTTTCCAAGGTGAGAAAGGGACGAATTCTAGAGATGTTCTTCAGGTGCAAGGAAGGGGTGAAGGAAAGATCAGAGTCAAACATAACGCCCAGACAACGAGCCTGCTGACTAGGCGTTATTGTGGTGCCGCACACAAAGAGAGATGTCATATTTAGGGAGGTTAGTGGAGGGCGGGACCAGGAGTAGTTCAGTTTTGGAAAGATTAAGTTTCAGGTAGAGAGCGGACATGATATTGGAAACTGCGGTTAGACAGTCATTGGTGTTCTTTATTAGAGTGGGAGTAAGGTCAGGGGCTGAAGTGTATAGTTGTGTGTCATCAACATAAAGATGGTACTGGAAACCAAATCTGCTGATGGTCTGTCCAATTTTGGAGAGGTTGAGTTTCAGATAGAGAGAGGATATTATATTGGAAACTTTGGTTAGACAGTCATTGGTGTTCTTTATTAGTTGTGGAGTTCGTAAGGTAAGGGGAAGAGATCCTGAGAGAGAGGTTCACTGATAAAAAATATCCATGGAAATTATTGACCAGAGCTTTTAATGAGAGCATCAAGATAGAACAAGAGATGCTTTTAACATCAAAAAAAGTGACCCAGGATACACAGGACTTTACAAATAATTTTATTACAATTTTTTCCAACCAGAATTCACAGATAAGATCTATCATGAACACACATTGGGGGATTCTGCAGAATGATCCAGTCCTTAATAAAATCATTCCAGAAAAACCTGGTATCACATTCAAATGAGCTCCCTTACTTAAAAATGTATTGACACCCAGCAGACTAAGGAATGAGAAAAATAATGTATCACAAATGAACCACACCAAGAAAGGGGCGTTCTGGTGTGGGACAGTTAGATGCCTATGTTGTAAAATGATGGAGGATGGGACCACCTCCTTTGGGATACACCAGAGGGACAATACATTTTAAAGGGAACCAACCACCCCAAATGACCCCCCCGGACTGTTAATATGTGTCCATACACCCAGCACACACATTTGGGGCAATCGTTTTTGCTAAAAAAACTGTTTAGTAGAAGCTAAGATAAAGCTTTATGAAGTTTAATAAATTCAGACGAATGGGTGTTACCTAGTGCAGTGTTCCTGTGCCTGTCAGCCTCCTCTCCCCCATCCCTTCAGTGAAGCCCTTCTGTGCAAGCCGAAAATGCCACGCCTGTCTGCTGCTGCCTGATAAATTATGCACGCCCCTCTGCTTCTAAGAGCCTGGCCGCGTCATGAAAGGGGCGGGGCTAAATCGCGGCATGCCGGAGCCCCGCCCCCTTTCATTTTCGGCTTGCACAGAAGGGCTTCACTGAAGGGAGGGGGGAAGAGGAGGCTGACAGGCACGAACACTGCAGGAGGACAAGCTAGGTAACACCCATCCGTCTGAATTTATTAAACTTCATAAAGCTATATCTTAGTTTCTACTAAACAGTTTTTTTAGCAAAAACGATTGCCCCAAATGTGTGTGCTGGGTGTAGGGACACATATTAACAGTCCGGGGGGGTCATTTAGGGTGGTTGGTTCCCTTTAAATCCACTATCATTTGGATTGTCATTCATCCTATGGGATATATTTGCTAAAATGTGAATGTGAGAAGCGATATATTGGGAAGACATCACAACAATTGCATAATAGAATGAATTCCCACAGGTTCAATATTAAGGAGGGTTTAATGACCCACAGTGTTTCTAGGCACTGTGTGATTCCAACATAATAAGAGCGCGGTAGTGACTGTGATACCAATTGATTTTGTACCGCCTGAAATTGCAAACCGTAATCAGGTCCTATCCAGGAAAGAAATTTACTGGATATATAAACTGAAAACGCTGAAGCCAGACAGCCTACATGATGTTATGGATCTCTTCAGATGATTTTTTTCCATCTTAGCGAAGTTATGAGTGATTCTCTGTGATATGTTAGCATAATATCAATCGGGCTATGTTGTAAATATTGATAGATCAACATTCACTGTTATGATAGGACTCATATTCTCTTTTTCCTGGATCAGGTTCACCCGGGGAAAGTCTCAAGTGGAATGAATGGGTGGTGGCGCAATGACTATACAGGAGTTGGCAAGAAATTAGTAGGGATGGACCAACTCTATGAAGGGAGTTGTGTCCACTTGAGACCACATAAGAACAAACTATTTGGGAACAGCAAGATATATAGAAAGGAGGAGCGATTCAATTGAAATGGAAATCTTAATGGAATATGAACATATAATGTGGAGTATAAGAGTTTTTAATAAAAATTCATTTTTTATTTTATGAAGAAAGGAGGATATATACCAGTAAAATGGTGTTATAGGTTTAATATTTTTTATATGTATACATTCGAATTGTTTAAATTATGAGCTGAAGTTTTAATGATAAGATTGCGAGTGTCTAAAGTTTTTGAGATGAGTGTTACTGATGAAACAAAGTACTTATTTATCTAGTTTTTATGTGTGTTTTTCAACTTTTTTATGCCTTCAAGTGTTGTTGTTTTTTCACTGTTGTTAGTGATGTTGTCATGCATTTTAGATTTCAGTATTTATACAATATTATTTTATGTATGTGTAATGTCTAATACTCCTGATGAAGTGAGGTCACTCACGAAACCCGTTGAGACACAATAAACAGGAACTGGGGCAATCCTTTGGATCTGTCTTCTTTTGTCCGGGCAGCGCACCTAACTCCTATTCCTCCTTTCATCTGCTAGTGTTCTTTATTAGAGCAGGAGTAAGGTCGGGGGAAGAAGTGTATAGTTGTGTGTCATCAGCATAAAGATCGTACTGAAAGCCAAATCTGCTGATGATCTGTCCAATTGGGGCCATGTAGAGAGAGAAGAGATGAAAGCCAAGGACTGAACCCTGAGGGACCCCAATAGTAAGAGGAAGAGGGGAGGAAGTGAAGCCTGCAAATGAACAAAGCGGTCAGAAAGATAGGAAGAGAACCAGGAGAGAGCGTGACCTTGATGCCGATGGAGTGCAAGATGGGAGTAGGAAGATGGTGGTCAACAGTGTTGAAGGCTGCAGAGAGATCAAGAAGGATAAGTAGAGAGTAGTCACATTATATTTTGCTATCAGAAGGTCCTTGATCACTTTGGTGAGAACAGTTTCTGTAGAATGTAGGGGGCAGAAATCAGACTGTAATGTGTCTAGAAGAGAGTGAGTGGAGAGGTAACGGGTGGGGCGGGAGTAGACCAGGCACTCCAGAGTTTAGAGATGAAGGGGAGATTGAAGACTGGTCTGTGGTTATTTGTGCAGGGATGGGTCAGAGAGACGTTTTCTTTAAAATGAGTAATGATTGAGTATTTGAAGGAAGGCAGGAAAATGCCAAAGAGAGGGAGAGATTGAAGATTTTGGCTAGGTGAGGGGTGACCACCAGAGAGAGAAACTGGAGTAGGTGTGAGGGGATTGTGGTTAGCAGTGCATGTGGTTGGACGAGAGGAAGAGAGGAGCCTGTAGACTTCTTCTGTGACTGGGTCAAAACTGGAGAGTGAGCTGTGGGAATTGTGGGGAAAGGTAGGGGTAACAGCGATTTGAGGTTGGGAGTTGATTTTCTGATGGATGTTTTCTATTTTCTCTGTGAAATAGAAGCCAGGTCATCAGCACAGAGGTCGGTGATAGGGGCCTGCACTTTAGGACTGAGGAGAGAGTGAAAGATGTCAAAGAGTTTTGGGGTTGTTGGATAGTGAGGAGATCATGTAAATTTGTGTGAGCAGATTATAAGTTCTCAGATGTTTATAGTGCTAGTGTTGGAGTGCGGCTTTTCCTCCATAGATGTTCAGCACTCCAGAGCAACACTGGAGGAATCAAGTTTGTGATGTGAGCCAGGGCTGTTTAACTCTGTGTTTGGAAGTTCGGAGGGTGAGGGGCACTACTTGGTCCAGGGTGCTTCTGAGATATTCATTTAAGTGGTTTACTGACAGATCGGGATATGAGAATGAGGAGATTGGGGACAGTGATGATGTAGAGAGTCTGTGAATGTATGAGGGTTAATGGCCTGTAGATTTCTGAATGTGTGATAGGTCGGTGTTGGGGTAGGTGAGGTTTGAGAGTATGAAGGAGAGAATGTTGTGATCAGAGAGAGAAAGAGGTGAATTATCTAAGGAGGAGGTTGAGCAGAGCCGGACAAAGATCAGATCAAGGGTGTTTTCAGCTTTGCGTACCTCAGAGGTTGAGAGCTGTGAGAGGCCAAGAGAGGTGGTTAGAGATAGGAGATGGGATGCACATGGGGAGATAGGGCTGTTTATAGGGATATTAAAGTCTCCCAGAATAAGGGTTGGTAATCCTGAGGATATGAAATGCGTCAGCCACGCGGAGAAAGGTTGATGAACTGGGTGGTGAGCCTGGGGGGCGGTATACCACCGCTACTCTGAGGGGTAGGGGATGGAAGAGTCTAATTGTTTGGACCTCAAAAGAGGGGAATGAGAGTGATGGGGCTGGAGGTATGACCTGGAAGCTACATTGTGGAGACAGGAGTAAGCTAATTCCCCCACCATGTTGTGGTCCTAGGTCTCGGGGAATGAGAAAAATTAAGCCGCCATGAGAAATAGCAGAAGGGGAAGCAGTGTCTGAATCCTGGATCCAGGTTTCTATGAGGGCCTTGGAAATTAAGAGAGTTAGTGAGAAAGTAGTTGTGGATGAAGGGAAGCTTGTCGCATACAGACAGTGGATTCAGAGAGAGCAATTAAAAGAGGAGATGAAGGTGTGCAATGGAATGTTAATAATTTAGTGGGGTTTCTATGTGAGGTGGGAGAGGGGTGAAGTTGGTAGAGGGTGGACCAGGATTTGGAGAGATATCACCTGACAGAAGCAGCAGTAAAAAGAGAAAAGGCAAATAGTTGTTGTAATTGTGACTTTGTTTCTGATGTAACACCCTGGAATATGGTGGTCTGAGATTATTCAGTAAATTGAAGAGAGTATGGGAGCTCAATAAAATAGAGGAAAGGAGAGGGGGGCTTATGTGAATGAGGGGTGATGAAGGGGTGATGGGACGGTGGAGGTGAATGAATGGCAAAAGCACATAGAACAATAGACAGTGAGATGAAGGACATGGTAAGGGAAGAAGAAAACAAGTTGAAAGTAAAGTAACAAAGGCTGTTAGCAGATGGGTCTATATGGTACCTTCTGGTTACTTCTGTGTTATTTCTGGGATATTTCTGGACACTTAGCGACACTTGGTAGACACTGGTAGACCACGGTCAGGAGACCTCCATCTATCGTTGAAATGCAGCTATGTGAGCCCAGAAAGAAATTTCAGCTGACCAGAGGGCAGGGGCAGGAGGGGTGTATGTTAAACAGAACAGCCAGGTGAGTTAACTCACTGGAAACAAGACACAACTAACATAATTTATCAGCAATTAGCCAGGCCCCTACCATTGATGCATATGTAAAACAGTGTGTGCAGATCAGAGACATGCAAAGTGATAATCAGGAGTGGATTAGGTCAGGAATGATCAAATTTGTAGCAAAACATAGGATTACATACACAATTCAGCAGGCAGTATCACAGAGGGTAGGATTAGATACATGAGTTGTCTTGTTTCAGCAGCATCACTACACATTTGTAGTCAGTTTTATGCATCTTGGCTTCAGAGAGGTGCATTGCACATGATCGGGAGGACAGTTCCTGCACTTCAAATCATGCATAATGCTTTTCTCTGAAGGCGGGATGTGTACCACTGGCATCAGAGGCACATTAACACTGCTGAAATGAGACATGTGCATGTGCAAGATTTCCAGGCACTGGAGATGTTGTTGGCTCATGGAAATTATGTTATCATGCTCATAGGAGTGTGAAAGAAAAAGTAAACAGGGCCGACTAGTCTGGGGAAACTAACACCTCATTGACTAGTCAAAGCCCTATTTTACATTGGAAAAACAAAGCTTATAAATACTTTTTTTTAACAATAAGAGAAGTGAATAACATTAAACAGGGCAGGCTAGTTACACAGGGAATTTAGTAATACAGATGTGAATGCTGCTGAGTTGGAGAGCAGAGGGGACCTAACAGGTTCCTTTTAATACACTTTGCAGGTAATGCAACTTAAAAGGAACCTGTCAGCTCAATTTAGCCATCTTACCTATTACTACCTGTCCCTGCACCTTGCTAGCACATCCCTTATCATCTCTCTCTTACCTACAACTACACTATGTTTTATAAAAATGACTTAGTAGCTTACATATTTTCATGGTAATGAGTCATCTAGTCTACAGCTGTAGACTGACATGGGCAGTCTCCAGGGCTCCGTCTCCCCCCCCCTGCTCTTATCACGCCCCACTGGGCATCATCATTGATTCCCTGACATGCCCCCAGCTCTTTTGAAGTCCTCCAGGGTACACTGAGCGTCTTCATAACGCTTAGTGCACATGCTCAGCAGTCCTACCTGATGGCTCGTGCCTACTGGTCATGCGCACTTGCGCATAATACTCAGTGCACTTTGGAAGACTTCACAAGGCGCAGGTGGAGAAATGATGCCGGAATGGCATCATACACACAGAGGGGGTAGATTTGAATTACAGAGTCGGGGGCGAGCCAGGGAAATGAATGATGACACCCAGCGAGACATGATAAGAGCAGGGAAGGGGGCAGAAGGAGCCCTGGAGACCACCCATGTCAGTCTACAGATGTAGACTAGATGCCTCATTACAATAGAAATATTCAAGTTAATATGTCATTTTTTACAAACATTATAGTGTAGTTTTAGGTCTGAGAGAGATGGTTAGGGATGTGCTATCAAGGTTCTTTTCTATGAGAGTTTCTGAACAGTGCATTAGCCAGATTTAGGGGAAAGACGTACCCTATTAGTGAAAATTGGAGCCGTTTTTCTTTTACCAGAAACTATTACAAGTTTAAGCAATAAGTACATGTTCAAGTCAGTAATAATTTTTTTTCTCCCTTCTCCCTAAGTTAGCTTTTATTATATTTCATGCTGCATTCATATATTAATGCATTTTTTTCCGGTATGGTATACTTAAGACAAAGGATTTATATTTTTGCAATTATGGAGCTCTAATTTGATTCCTAATAGGTAGCACATTGGGTGAAACATTACAGTAAAATCCTGTTAATTCCCAAGTCATATCTCACATTCTACAACAGTTGCAACACGATCTGCTGTAAATTATGTTACATTTTAATGCTACAATTTTTATTCTCAAATGATTCTTTATTATAACTTCATTTTTTTATTAAATAAGTGTTGAATTACTAAGTATTTATGATGCAAGAATTTTTTTCTTCAAGACATCTACTGCAACATATTAATATTCTATAGATTCATAACTTTGATTTCAGTCTTAATACCATTTCACTGCTTCCAGGAATAACAATAGCAACACAATAAATATTAAAATAATAATCAAAACCTAACAAAATATAATTTTATGTATACATTAACTGATTCAAAATGAAAGCTTTTAGCTTGAACTTATCCAAAACCTGGTTTAACCCCTTGACTCTCGGGCGATTTTCCATTTTTGGTTTTCGTTTTTTCCTCCCCTTTTTCCAAGAGTCATAATTTTTTTTATTTTTCCATCAATGTAGAAAAATAAGGGCTTGATTTTTAAAGGATGAGCTGTACTTTTGAATGACACCATTCAATTAACCATGTAGTGTACTGGAAAATGGGGAAAAAAAATCCAAGTGCCGTAAAGTTGCAAAAAAAATGTAAATTACACAATGATTTTGGGGGTTTTATTTACCATGTTCACAATATTGTAAAACTGACTCATCAGTATGATTCCCCTGGTTAGTATCAGTGCATAGATATCAAACATGTATACTTTCACTCTTATCTATGTGGTGAAAAAAAATCACAAATTTGTCATGTAAAAGAATTGCACATTTTTTGCCATGTTCATTTTGCAAATTCTGAGGCAGTATGATGGCTTATTTTTTACATCTTGCATGAACATTTTTAATTGTAACATTTTTGGTTAGATGCAATGTTTTTGTCACCTGTTATTTACATTTTATTGCAATGTCGCAGCGACCATAAAAACAAAAGTGCATAAGGGGAATAATTTGAATTTTTATATTTTTTTAACTTTTTAAAATATTTTTTTCATTTTATCTTTATTTTAATTGTCTCTTTAGGGCACCTTGACACTGCATTGTTCGATCACTTTCGCTGTACAGAGCTGTGCTTGTGCATTCACAGGAAGTGAGTCATGACAGCAACTGGGGTAATCATCCCTTGCTGTCATAGCAACACATCCATGTCCTGTGATCATGTCATGGGGTCGTCAATGGCAGCTGGAATAGTGTCATCGCCTGAGCTGTGTGTTAAATCATGCTGTCAGAGTTTGACAGCTCAATATAATGGTTTAACAGGCATGAATGGATTTCTAATCCTCTCGCACCTGTTAGCTGCTCATGTCAGATAATCAGATCAGCTATTTGGACGAAGTACCTTAATGTCCGCGCTGCTGCCAGAGAGAAAAATACACCAACGACACTGGACGTCTTAATACTGGTAGTAGAGGTTTATTTCCAACGCATTTTGGAGCCACGAAATAAACCTCTACTACCAGTATTAAGACGTCCAGTGTCGTTGGTGTATTTTCCTCTCTGGCAGCAGCGCGGACATTAAGGTACTTCGTCCAAAATACCTGATCACAGCACCGCACCTCGTGGAAGTACAGTCCCTGCAGCAGCTACATTGTTTGAGCGATTACGCTGGTTGTGTGTTACACAACCTGACCAGGTGAGCAAATCTGATTTTTTACATTACCTGTCTATAAAGATAAGACCCTATGTGCGCATTCTCAACCCTCTAGATAATCAGATCAGCTGACATGTGCAGGATATGGTGCATGAGCTTTCATTAAAGGACATGACCAAGGACATACCTATACCTATATGTACCTCTACGTCGTTGGTCACAAAAGGGTTAAACATAGAAATAATATATCTTCATCAAAGCAGTTAGTAGGCTAATAAAGTCACAGCTATTAGCTAAAAACTATTTTTTCTCTCACTTGTAAAATATATTTCATATATATAAATAGCTTTTTTCAGTGGTCCGCCACTTATTAAATGTTCAAATGTACAACAGTTTTTAAAAACTTACATTTTCCTTTATGCGTAGTTGATAATAGCAAAAATTGTCATTGGCTGGTTCCACACTGCATTTTTTTCCCTGATCAGGTTTGATCAGGTGTGTGTGTCAAAACCAGGAATGTCTCCAAAACTCAGAACAGGTGTCAATCTTGCAATTATAGTTTTATAGCCTCCTATGTCATTTGTCTGCACCCCCTTGCATAATATAGCACTTTATCTGTACTCTACATATCACGACTGGTGACTGGTTCATGCAGCGAAACTTGATCCCCTATTTATTATATTGATGGCTGGACCATATATGATGGCACTTTTTACCATTTACCTTTTGTGCCTCCCCTATTTCCTCTAGATTGTAAGCTTGCAAACAGGGACCTCACTCTTCATGGTTTTTTGAATTTGTTACTCTGAATAGTCTCCTATTGTTTGTACATGTCCCCTCTGAATTGTAAAGTGTTGCGTAATATGTTGGTGCTATATTATTATGGTTATTATTGTCCAGAACAGAAATATAGATGACTAGAGATGAGTGGACCTCTGAATGTTAGGGTTTGCCAAGTTTGGCAGGACTTAAAAAAAAAGCTAAGGACACTAACTTTATCCGAACTTGACCTCGGACTCCAAACAAGTCAATGTGAACCCAAATTTATGTGCTGAATAATGGATGTAACATAGTTATAGTAAGGGCTAATAGGCTGAAAAAGAAAGCAAAATGGAGGCAACTACCCTAAAACAAATGTCTATAGAAATACATTTTTTTAATGACGCTAGCTCCCACCTTTTTTGATAACCAGCACAGGTAAAAAGACTGTAACATTTAGCTATTTGCTTTACCTTGGCTGGTTATCAAAAGTAGAGGGTTCACAGACCATTTTTTTTTTAATTATTTAAATAAGTAGTTAAAAAAACTGTGGGCTCCATCCCTTTTTGATAACCATACTGCTGGGGTGGTACTATCGGGGAGGGAAGGGTGATAGTTATTTGGCCTTTTCCAGCCTAAATATGCCAGTTTGCAGCTGAGCCTAAAGTGGTGCATCCATTAGATGCAATAGCTCTGAGGCTTTATCCAACTTTTCCCGATTGCCCTGATGTGGTAAGAATCAGTGTTATAGTTTATTGGGGTTGATTTGCTGGCATTAAGCCATAGTGTTAGTAATGGATAGGCATCTATCAGACACCTACATTACTAATCTGGCAAATATAGTGTGAACACACACATGAAAAAATGGTTTATTTGAATAAATTTGACTCAATCGTGGGACATTACTGTTTGAATTAGAGTGGAACTTCCAAGGATTCATTTTGAAGTATTAATTTGGTGTAGGACAGTGAGATGGAGTCTTTATTTGAATAAACATTTTTTTAAATGTGTTTGTGTGTGGCTGTGCCCTTTTTAACTCTATACTTTCTCATTCACTCCCTGGGGCTGGTATTATAAGGGTGGGAAAGGCCATGATTATTTGGCGATTCTCAGCCTAAAAGTACTAGTCTGCAGCTGCCCAATAATTGGCATATTACATTGGATGTGTCAATTCTGGAATTACAATCATCTCTTCCTGACCTTCCTGGTGCAATGGCCATCAGGTTAAAGTTTAAAGCGAACCTGTCACCCTCCCCCCTCCGGCATCTAAAGATAAAATAGCCACCTTCTGCAGCACTAAGGCTGCATTCTGAGAAGGTGGCTATAGTATTTATGCTCCCATGATTCACTGAAATAAAAAGTTTTATAAAATCTGTGCCAAACCTGACCCAAGACAGGGAGGCGGGCTTTTCAAGCATCTATCTCCAGCCTCTCTGGTGTCAGTCATCCCTCTGTGCTCTCAGTGCGCCGCCTCCTCTTCCTTGTCTCCTAGAATCCCACGTCTGCGTAATGCCTCCTGCCCCGAGCATGCGTGTGCGCACTGCCCATTACTTCCTGCATCCCACGCACACCACACAGGCCAAAAAGGTTACATGGGATGCAGGAAGTTCATGGGCAGTGCGCATGGCGCTATTCCGGGGTGCAGGAGGACACTACGCAGGTGCGGGATTCTAGGAGACAAGGAAGAAAAAATATACTCTTATTAAACTATTTAAAGGGAATCTGTCAGCAGCAATTTTGCTGTACAATCTCAAGGCAGCAGGATATAAGGGCTGAAACAAAAATTTCAGCAATGTATCCTCTATTAGGCTTTGAATCACTGTTATTTACAATGAAGGTTTTGTCACTAGGACATTATCATTGATGTGACTAGCTACATAGCTACCTTGAACCAAGTTATCCAACTACATCAAAATAATTATCCAGCGAGTGTAGAAACTTGCACTCCGAGTTCTTCATAAAATCTCCTGAACTCAAAGTTCACTCCAAGTTGACTTTGTACTTTATATAAAGTTATTTAACTACTCCCCTCCTCTTATAAACCGCTCATTCTCAATAGGCAATGTGCACAGAGACTTGTGGTGTGGTAAGGGTTAGCTTACTGACCTTCTATGGCTCTTCCTATAATATTCTGCTCTCAAATGAGGTAGCAAAACCCAGTGACAAATCCCTTTAAAACATTAGTAAATCAGAGCACCAAATAAACACTATAAATTTAGCCATTGTTAAAATTACCAAAGATAACAGTATTGGCATATCATGGTGCAGAAAAGAGTAATCGGACATCTAACTTGAGATAAGCAACGGCTTTTGCAAAGTTAATTAATCTTAATCTTTTTGAGAAAATGTCAAATCATTAGGTTGTATCTTACATAAGTAAAGGACAAAAAGTAAAACCTTCCACCTTTTGTAACTAGAGTCTAAAAATCTGCATAGAGCTGTAAGCACAAAGTGTAGATTTGGTATTTTAGCTGAAAATCACACCCATCTTTGTGCAGTTTTTGTAGCAGTTTTTATGTTGATAGTATTTCAAATGCACTAAAAATAAATTGCAAAATTGAAAAGTCCAAAATCCCTTGCAGGATCAGAATGCCCCTCAAGTCTCCTCAAATGTTTTTCTTGGCTAACCTTGGCCACAGTACCTTTCAGCACAATGATGTCACATACCATCCCTAGAAACTTGTAAGCATAGCTACCAGGAAGCTATCGCCAGTGAGCCCTGGTAATAAGTATGTGGCACGAAGGACACTCGTGGAGACTCCATGAAGGGCATTAAGATCATTCAAGGGACCCCGAACTCTACTTATGTTTAATTCTTTTTATTAACTTTTACAAGAATCTTTGCATAGTATCAGTACATAATGTATAGTAAGCTATGTGAAAAATTCAATACCATATTATCAATTATTAGGTATAATTAAATGAACAACTAAGAACTGTGTACATTTACATGGAATAACGATTCTAGTTACAAATAGAATTAATATTGTGCAATAGTGCGCAATGAGAATACATAAATCACTCTCCAAACAGTACAAAACAGATTACATATTGATAGTCAATGAATACAAAGTATATTTTCAACACATCGACATTGTTCAAGATTCAAATTAGGTGCGAATTTCACTACCCAATCCAACCATTTTACCTTGATATTTTTTCTGCAAGTTGTCTGCGTTGCTGACCACATTGTAATCCGATCCGGGGCTGTCCGCTATGGACTGGACAGCCATGGACCGGATCAGCACACAGAACGGGGGCTAATATCCCTCCGTCCGTGTGCAGCCACACGCAGCTGAAGTTACTGATGATATCAGGACCACGACTTGCGGGGAGCTAGCCGCGGTCCTGAAATAACAGAGGCGTGTGGCCACAGGTGTCCGGTTCCCGGATCCTCCCAGATTGGGGCAATCTGGCCTCCCTAGGCTCTCATTTAGGGAGCGCTGGATTGCCCCAGATCCTGGAGGATCCGGGAGAATCCGGGAGGATCCGGTTTGGGAGATTTTTCTGCCCGGACACAAAAATCGTGCATGCAGCATTTTGTGTCCGGGTGAAAAATCTGAGTCCTCCCGGATTCACCCGACACATGGAAACCGATGGCAGAAGCTGCCATTCGGCTTCATCCGGCCCCATAGGCAAACTATTGGGCTGAAATGTGATCCGGGCCTATCCGGTTCTCATCGGATCGGCCCGATCACAAAAAAACGTGGTGCGCAGCCGGCCTAAAGCATAAATAAATTCATATAGATTGTGGGATGCCAGCTTCTCCATGAGATCTCCAATAAAGAGAGCTCAGTGTTCTTTCACAAACAGGCTATAACGGTCTTTCCTGCCATTAAAATATGCAGTACTAAGGCTCTTTTGTCTTTCAAGAGATCATGGATCCCTATTAAAATTTAGTGTTATCTCAGCAGTAAGACATAAATCTAGACCCCCTTACAGTATTAATGTAGCAGTTTTTAATAGAATGGATACAAAAGGGAAAAAATATGTTTATTTTCAATACACTTCTGTGTTTAGTTAAAAAAAAACTATCATAATCTACCACAAACAGTCCATGTGTGATTCTATGAGCCTAATGAACATGCAGGATGAAGACGGAAAGGGCACAAGGGCTGCCTGGATACAAAGAAGCTCCGCAGAATAAAGTATTAATAAAGGAAAGTTACTTATTGCCGCACTTTTTGAAGTCTATGACTTCTTCTTCAGGCAAATCAACAATGCACTTTCCGTCTCCATCCTGCACAAATTGATTACTGGGGAGCTGCAACAGACGTGGATTGTTATTACAAGCTTGTGTAGGAGTTGTGGCTTAGCATAACCCATAAAGGTGAGAACCCTACACTCATTATTTATTGGAAATTCTCACAGAGAAATCCTATGTGCGCCTTTTGTCTTTTTAAGCAAGTTATACACATTTGAATCTAATTCTTAGTTAATTTTACAAATGAGACACAAAGATAATATAGCAGTCATGTATGTAGCACGTATGCAAGAACTCATTTATATTCAAATCTAGGTTATAGTAACTAATCTGCATATGTTATTCAACGATCTTAAAATCCACAGTATGGGACCTGACAGAAAACAAACAAGATGTTTGGAACAGAACCTAAATTCCCTACCTGTAGTCATGTCTAGCTTCAGTTCAAGTTGTCTCCTGCTAGATGAAGCATAAATCGCAAGAGATCTGGCTACAATGGTGTACCTTGAAATAGGAACAATCCACTCTCAATGTCATTCATGAAAAGCCTCAGAGGAAACTCAACAGGCCTTTTATGCTTCTTCTCTTAAAGGAAAATCCACCTGGACTCTCCTTTATCTTACACTATGAGTGATTGTGTTCAGATAATACATTTCATTGTTTAGTTACCATTCTAAACACAATTGGAAATATATACAGAAAAGAAAATTAAAATCATAGCACAAGGAGTTTGTCTGATATAACAATGTAGTACAAGCATTAAACTCTTAAGTTTCCAAATAGTGTAACAATCAGCCAAGAGCACCAAGATGCAATACAATATACACATACACACTAAATTATACATATGTGTAAAAATCATAAAAAAAAACTAAAACAATACTTTTAAATTACAATTTCAACGTCATTAAAGTGTTCCCCAAGAATTGTATGAAATAAGTAAAATAAACAAACCAATTATTTATATTTTTAAATACCTTTTTTTGACATAAAGTTATGCTTTATGTAGTGAATTCTGGCAGAATCTTAAGGATGGCAACTGCAATAAAACAATGTGCGACTGCCCTGGATTTAGAGAACGTGAAGTAGGTAAGGCTGCGTAAACAACAAATGTTTGAGACACATGTAAGGTCAGAACAGTGAGCAGTCAGCTATCGTGAACATGCATTACTTTGTTTAATCAACCTAACTGGATACTGAGTAGAGTGGACTAAAGGAGAAGACAAGAACCTTATATTTGCTGATTAACACTAAATATTCATCTCAGTCAGGCTGTGGTCACAGTTGGCATGCGTTTTTTTATGTCATCATGACTTTTTTAAGGTATCTGATGGCTCCCTGCGTTTTTGGCTGCGTTTTGGAATCTGCACCCAAAAATAGTGCATGTACAATTTTTTGGTGCGTTTTGAAAAACGCATGCGTTTTTGAAGAAAATGCATGCGTTTTTATAACATGGGCCCCTATGGGAAACGCATGCAAAAACGCATGTACAATTAGTACCTTTTAGTGCCATTCAAATACGCATGCGTTTCCCATAGGAGCCCATGTTAAAAAAACGCATGCGTTTTTGGAAAAGCACCAAAAACGCATGGGACTGTCACACATGCTTTTTGGCTATTAGGGCATGCGTTTTTTAACATGGGGGCCTATGGGTGCGTTTTTTACATGCGTTTTTGAAAACGCAGGTCTCCAAAAACGCATGTGAAAAATGCTACTGTGACCCCAGCCTCAGCCTGAAATTTTAGTGCAGTGCAAGGGGCTTGTCTTACTCTGTCCCAGGACAGGCTGCACGCTCTTAGGTGGAAGTTGCGAGCTTTAAAATCCTGAAAACACAAAAAAGTGCGCTAGGTCATAAGTTATCATATGTACAATAGTAAGAGCCATCCACACTATGGACATTTTCCAGCAAAGCAGAAGAAAAAAGCACAACATGAGCATATAACATATAGTAAGTATAGTAAATAATAAAGATGCAAGCAAATAACATAGGGTACTTGGTTAACATTGTTTGATCAAAAAGTGTAAAAGCCATTTTCCCATGACGTGGTGTACCCTGTGCCAGGATAGCAATTTAAAAAGTCAAAATTGACCCTTGCTACTCGAAAGGATACCTTGCAACCAAAGGAGAAAGCAGGTGTGTCCACTGTCAACCTAATTACTACCTTTAATAATCACTAGGGGGAGGTCTATAAAAAATCATGGAAAGGAATTGGGAAATACTCCTGAGCGAAAGCAAAATGCTTCCATTCATACATGCTCCGTCGCCCCTCCCCCATTTATACGAGACATTATATCTGTACATATGTTTATAACTTTTCTGTACTTTGGATTTTTCCACCGCGCCAAGCTGGGCGTAATTTGCAATACATCAATTTATGGTTTCTTTGTTGTAGACATTGACATATAGTCCCTAACGTGTTGTGTTGCATTCTTTACCTTTCTCTGTGGCACTGTACTTTGGCTATTGACCATGATGCAAGCTTAGACCAAAAATATGGTTGTGCATGTACTTACAATGCACACTATATATATAAATCTTTTAATGCATTAAGATATAAGTTCGAATTGCACATTTAGCTACATATACGTCCATTTTTGCACCTTCTTTGCAGGAGCTACTTCATATTGTTGTATCACCTTTTGCACTTGGGCACAGAGCTGCAAGCATTATTGCACAAAGTACATTATCTACTACAATCGATCACAGTGGTTCATGAGTTCATCTTGTACACTAAGTTTATTCATGATGATGTAGCACTTAAGCTGTGTACATGGAACTATTGAGTGTGTGCTTGTGAAGTACAATGTATACACCTTAATACATTTCGTATTTCAGTACTTTACAGCATTACCTAGACCGCACCCTGTGCTAAACAAGCTATGCGACCTAGTGCCATGGCAACCATATTGCATAGTGTGCACTATCCACTATATTTGGCCACAGCGGGGCATATGCATTCATTTAGTGTGCGTGGGTTTGTGTTGTATACCACACGCACTCCTATGTGTTTTACAACTAGGCATTTTGCAGCATTTCCTAGACCTGTGTTTACAGGAGGCGCGATCTGGGCCATGGCAACTATTTTCCTTTTCTGCGCCTGCGTTCCACACTTAGTAATAGATAGATTACCACAAGATCTCACTGATCTCGCAACAAGTACACATTGTCACATGACTGCCAGCATAATCATGCGGGACTTGGCCAATCTCGCGGGTTTTGGCATGATACACCGATCAAACATGCCACAAGCACTAATGATATGTGGCTCTCGCGAAATTTGGAATCATTTGGTTACCGCCCTGCTATGGATCTCACTAATGCTGATGCCAGCCCATAATGAGGTAGGAAAACTAAGAAATGTCACATTGCCAGGACGCCGGTGTTCATTATTAACACATTGTCTCCACCTGTCTCCCTGGCCCTAACTGCTGCTTCCATATCATATTTAACACAAATAGTAACAGCACGTCAATACACATTATCCCCTGAGGAAGCCGCACGTGCAGCGGTGATTCGCATGGAGTCCTCCCACACGCCCCCTCTCCCTGCTCCAAGTGCCAACAGCCAAGCTGAACACCATTCTGAGACAGTTCCCCATGTTAGGGGCTAGGTAACACTGGTTCACACATTTGCTGTTGGTTGGATTGTCTGATATACCTCTGCTTAATACAGGGCCTGTATCTGTCCATTTTTCTGCAGCAGCCATGTTTTTGTTCAGTGTCATGTGTATTGGTCCAGTTTTTGGGTTTCTTGGAGCATGAACCGTGCTCTGTAGATAGTAAACTATCCTCCATTTGTTATTTGAATTTGTATTGTAAAAGGAATGGTAACTGGTTATAAAAAATGATTTCTTCCTGTATCTCTGCATGCAGTTTATTAGCACTGATGCCCGTGAACTTGTGGGGTTGTGTTTGCATATTATTGCACTTTATGCATTTTAAATGTTTTTAATTGCTATTTTGCTGTGTTTTCTAAATAAAATGTGTTGCTTTGTTTACTTAGTTTTGGGTGATCCCATTTCTTTATACACACTGCTTTTTCTTCTACTAACACTGTACTTTTGGAGGTGCGTTTTGGTGATCCCCTTAAAAGCCAATATTGTGGTGCCTTCAGCCTTTACTACGATTACCAATGCTACAAAAACTGATACAACTGAGGTTATCTCAAGTAACACAGTGGGATTCCTTGCTGTGTGACACCCGCTATGTAACCTGAGACCATCTCAGGTATGTCATAAGGATGTCTGAGGTTCATGAGTAGGCCTGTAAGCATGGTGAGTGGGGACACCATTGCGGAAGCTTGCTAAGTAAGAGTGTAGCAAGATAATATCTGTTCCAAAACAGTGGGGCTCCACTGTAAAATAGTTTAAGCAGTGTTTGTCAGCTTTTGGGCCCCTTTTAAGGTGTTTTCTAGGCCCCTTATTTTGCCACTCAGTGATTTGAATAGAGTTTGAAAGTGAAGCGAACTGTTAACAGATCTATTCGGTGAACCGAACCGAATCTGAACTTCAAAGGTTCGCTCATTTCTACTTGTGACTAGAGATGAGCGAACCTTTTGAATTTTGCGTTTGAATAGGGACTAATGTAACCTGAGGAAGGCTATTTTTTTAACTTTTTAGCTGAAACACGTATTTTACTGTGTAAATTGTAATAAACTCTGGGAAAACTGCAGAGAATAGTTCTCCTTCCTGGAAGTGCTCGTGGATTATACCAGATGTTTTAACTCTGTGTCTTTCAGATAAACTGAAATGTACATGCGAAGCATATATGTATGCCCAGGTTGTGCTATTCCATACAATCTGGGGTTAAAAGATTTTTACAAGGGCAGTCCACATCTGCTCCCTAACCATGCACCCTATTCTGTCCCTATAGTCCTTATCCTGACTGTAGGGACATGAATAGACTGCATGGTTAGGGAGCAAATGTGGACTGCCCTTGTTAGGGTGGGAGTCAATTTATGAGGGTCAGTGTATTTGTTATTTTGATGCAAGGCTTGATGTAGGGTTTGTGTTCCTGGGACAATCACCAGTATGCTGCCTACTACAAGGCCTGACTGACTCCTGGACCCGTGGGTGAGATCAATCCTTTTTTATGATTAGTTTCTTTATCTGGACATAGTGCAATATTTACCATGGTACGGTTGACTATGGGTTTACAGATATCTGTACTCTAGGCTATTCTTTGCTCTGTACAATAATACCAGTGTTCCTGTACTGGTGGTCGGACAATTGAATTCTCTTATCTGTTTATATTTGTCTATTGTTGGTCTGTCTGACGAGTTCCCTACTCGTTTTTAGTGAATTTCTAATAAAAGGTTTTTATAGATTTCATAATTAGTTAGAGTTCTTAATCAGAGGTACTGTAACAGTGTAGTTTTTATTTCTTTATTTTCACATCTTTGAGACTAATACAGGGATAATATGCACACACAGACACACACTCGATCATTCACATTCACTGGGATTCTATGTATACAGGGCAGGTCCTCGAGGGAGAGATGTCTTTAAAACCACTTGTTCTCTGGCCAAGAGATGAGATTTAGATTTTAAAACACACAGGGACCTTCCCTAAATTAGTTAGAGGATAGAACATTTTACAAACTGTAGATTTAAGTAAAAAGTGTTTCATATAGTAATTCATATTAATAAGTACACTTTTACACAAAAGAAAATTAAATTAGAATTATTAAGCCCCATCCTGGTGTACTAAATCCCTTTGACAACACTTCATGGCTTGTGTTGTTATGGGGTCACAAGTGGAAAGTTGCCTTGTAAGTTCTGACTGATAACTGTCTGCAAACTTAGGTATTAAGGAGGTACCCTAACTCTAAATCTACTATATAATCGTCTAATTCTGTCTGTCTGAAACAGAAATCCCGCGTCGCTGATTCGTCGTGCCTAGGTAAACCTATAATGAGCATCCAAAGAATGAACCCTGCAGGGAGCTCTAATGCTGCTATTATAGAGCTATTACGAGGATTTTAGCTCTTTGAGCCAAGTGCGATTTTCCTTTTTTTTTTTGTTTTTTACCTTCCCTTCTTCCGAGACCCATAGATTTTTATGTTTTCTTCCTCATAGCCATATGCGGGCTTGTTTTTTTGTGAGACAAGTTGCACTTTTAAAGGGAATCATTCATTCTAACACATTGTGTATTGAAAAATAAGAAAAACATTCCAAATGCTTACAAATTGCAAAATATTGTGCAATTACACAATTTTTTTTTATCATGTTAACTATATGGTAAAGTTGATCAGTATATGTTTTTATTTAGACATTTTGTCGCCATTTTCAGAGACCCATAACGTTTTAATATTTCATGATATGGGACTATTTGAATGCTTGCTTCACATCCTTAGCTGAAAAGTTTACTGATACTCCAAAAAGATGAAGTTATGAAGTTTCTTTTTTTCTCGTAATGCCATTTGCCAATTTGATTAATTTACTTTATATTTTGATAGATTAGATTTTTTGGAATACAGCAATACTAAATATGTGTATTTTTTATTTTTTTAAATTGTTTTAATGTCATTTTCAGTATAGCTCCTGCTTTAGATCCTGGGTGCCCCAAGGTAATGGAGACCCTGGTAATTGCCCAGTTTTCTCCCCTAACACCAGCCTTGTCTGTGATTCATGCTTCTTGTGGCTTGGGCACAATGAATCCCCTGAAAGGTTCCCTTTAAGAAGATTAAGATAAACATTGCACAAACCAATGCCTGTTGTCAATTTAGGTGTCAAATATGATGTTTTATTGTGCTGGGGTATCACAGGCTGTTTTCTGAATCACGGTAACCTTTAGTAAATCTCTATATATACATGCCCATGAAAAATATATAATTTTTTTCAGACTGAGTAACACGGGTAATAGTAGGAAACAAAAGCAAAAAATAAATAAAATGGTAGATTGTTATAGAATTGATCAATGTTATTTATAGGTGCATCTCAATGAATAGAATAAAATAGAAAAGCTAACTCCTTCAGAATTTAATACATAAAGTGAAACGCATATGTTATATAGAGTAATTACAAACAGAGTGATCTATTTCAAGTGTTTATTTTGTAAATGTTGATGATTATGGCTTAAAGCCAATGAAGACCCAAAGGACGTTATCTCGGAAAATTAAAGTAGGGAGAATAAAGGGTTAAAAACTGCTGTATTCCACAAGACATCAAAGGGTGAATATAATATTGATTTATTAGACAATGCAACTTCAGGACAAATCAATATCATATTGCCATATTCAGGCATTTCAGGGAACCCTGAACAGCATTGACTAATAAATCAATATTATTTCATCCTTTGATGTCAGCAGCATGGTTTTTAACTCTTCATCCTCCCTACTTTCATTTTCTGAGATAATGACCTTTGGGTTTTCATTGGCTGTAAGCCATAATCATCAACATTTACAGAAATAAACACTTGAAATAGATCACTCTGTTTGTAATGACTCTATATAATATATGTGTTACACCTTTTGTATTGAATTACTGAAAAAAATAACTTTTTGATGATATTCCCAATTTTATTGAGATGCACCTGTAAGTCACATGGTGTCAGAGCATGCTGGTAGTTGTAGTTTTGCACATGCTGGTAAGCTGAAGGTTGGTGATCATGGATATAGAGCTTTGTTTGAAAAAAAATGATATTGAAGAACAATTGTTTACATTTTTTGACACAAATCTAATTACCATGTACCCAGTGAAATAAAATCTGTTAATCTTGCCATTAATATAGCCGCTTGTCTTTCAATTGATTTTTTTTCAAATTCCTCCCTTGGTTTTACATGAAAATGGTTGTACAGTTAGTTAACTGCATTGTCTTTCTTCTTGTGTCCTTGAGCAAAAGTCAAAATCTTACCACAAGATGGAGTTCAGATCATGTAACACTGCAAAATACTATTTCATAAGCGTTCTAAGCATTACAGTGAGAATCGTGGAAAACATTCCTACATAGCAGCAGACCTGGCAGCATTTCTGCCTACTGCTTTACAACCATTGAAACATCACAGATTGCCTGCGAAAAAAAAGCCATTCTTCTATCTGGACCACCAACTGACTGATATTGTATTGTGCTCCACGTTTGAAAAAGTAAAAAATAAGATTTTGCAGCAGCTACAATGTGTATTATGCACTTCTGTGCCCCTGCTTCTCCAGTATTGAATATAATAGAAATCACATATGTTACAGATCTTCTAATTGAAAATGATGACGGTATTATTTCACATTAAGAAATCATTGGTGGCCAGGAAGCTCCTCCTTACTTTTCTAAAAGAGGTTCTGAAGCGGCCTGATAAATGTATTCTAAATAAGGCTTTTAATACTATATATTTCAAAGCTTGGCCTGTAGCGTGCAGATACTATAGTGAATCGATTCATATGGCTCGATCAACCAGCTACTTCACTTATCTGGCACTGCCGAAAAGGAGCACAGAGGCCCAGTAAACTTCCTCCTACCTGACAATATTACTGGTTCCTTGTTTGATTAAGCAGGCCTAGTCCAAGACCAAAGTTGCAGCGTGATGCCTATGTGATGCTGTACCAGGTGGACTAATCAAAAAGAGCTGTGGAATAGAGATGAGAGAACTTTTTTCGAACATGTTCACCAATTTCAAATTATGACCGAATTTGGCAGTGTTCACTCAGCATCTCAAACACAAAAGTTTTACTAAAAAGTTGTGAAATTTGGGTTTTGTTTGGTTATTGTAAGTAGGACAGAATCATTAGTGCAAATGCAGTAATACTTATGCTTTACATTATGCTACTGAAACATACACACAAACAGACACACACAGATCATTTTACCAGTCTCCCGCTGCTTACTTGCATCCAAGTCCGCTCTCCCTCTCACTTACTCTCAGTCCTGCACATTAATCTTTCTGTATAGTCACTTTTCTGACTCCACAACAGCCAATCACAGACACTCATGCTCTGTGATTGGCTGTTGCAATTTGACTGCATTTTCACAATCTGGATGATGTTTGTGCTTGGCTGTCATGCACATTAGTGTATAGTAACAAACCTGATGTCATAGGGTGTAAAATAAATAGGAAAAAATTTGCAGGGCTCATCTGTATTTTTACATCTTAGCACAGATAAAGCTGACAGTTATGAGTTGCCACCCTTACCTGCCAATTTTTACCTTGGCTGGCAAAAAAAAAATGGATAGGGCTCTGGCCTTTTTTCAATTGACATCCAAGCAAAACTGGGTAGCTGAGGGCTGGTATTCTACATGTGTGTCTTTGTGTGTTTGGACACCTTTGAAGGTGTTTTCTAAGCATTTCATATTGCCTGCCATTGATTTCAATGGTGTTTGCAGTGTTCAGCAAATTGTTTGTCAAACAATCCAGTGAACACCCAGCATTGGGAGAATGGAGCTGAACTCAAGCACTCTGGAGTTCGCTCATCTCTACTGTGAATGCTGGAACCTAGGAGGCCATTTGCTGAACTCCTGTCTGACAGCCACAGATTACTGACACGGCCACTGGATCAGGTTGGACAAATCGATTCAGACCATCTTTAGTATAAATGCATTAAGCCTGCAACAGTAGAATAAGCCAGTGATCCACCGTCTTTGTCAAACTAAGGGTGCTTTCACATCTGTGTTTTTCGTAATTCGCGGCAGATGCGGTGAGAAAACCGCATCTGCCGCGTTTACCGCATAACCGTTCCACTTGCGGCGCGGTTGCGGTTTTTTCTATGCAATGTATAGGGGACTTGCGGCAGATGCGGCAAGTGCGGTTTTGCACTTGCGGCAGGTGCGGCCGCGAAAAAAACCGCAGTAAGCCGTGGTTTTTTTCGCGGCCGCACCTGCCGCAAGTGCAAAACCGCACTTGCCGCATCTGCCGCAAGTCCCCCTATACATTGCATAGAAAAAACCGCAACCGCGCCGCAAGTGGAACGGTTATGCGGTAAACGCGGCAGATGCGGTTTTTTCACCGCATCTGCCGCGAATTACGAAAAACGCAGATGTGAAAGCACCCTAAGAACAACAAAAAAGAAAATGTGATCAAACAGTCCCATTATTATAAAAGTGAAAATATTCTTTAGTAAAGAAAGATTTGTGATATACAGGTAAAAGGTAGGACCAATATAAAATTTCCAAACAATGAAAATAAACACAGATAATAGGAAATGTATATATGAATACATAATAGTATAAGTACAGGCAAAGGGTGGGAGCTATATATATAAAGGAACACAGATCATAGACTAATTTATATAGTATAGAAGGAGGAACTAGATATTACAATTCTAGTCATAATAATTGCATCCACAAACACAGTTTGACATGTAACCCTACAAACACTAGCTGATATGTTGCTAGTAATCCCAATTGGGACACCTACCACAAGCAATAGGGCTGAACGATTAACCCTTTATAGCTATCTAGTATGTTACTCCACTGAATATCTATAGGGATTGACCCACCACATAGAGATTGTAGGACTAAGTGGAATCTCAATGTGTACTAATTGGCAAGCTGCCTCAATATAGACACAACGCCAAGTCCCACTTATTATGAACTAGGAATGTGATTAAGTCCCCTTCTGAGTGGTATCTCAATAAGAGGAGTTCCACTCAGTTGTAACATAAATTACCAAATGACATCAAAAACGTCTCTATAATATGTATACAAAGCTCTATTACCTTGCCCTGTCTCAGACTGTCAGTGGATAGCCGTGTTTGCGCCCTATGCACAATTCGGTATCAGACCTTCATCAGGTCACACAGCTATTCACAGGCGTCAGAGACTAAGACTGAGAATTGTAATATCTAGTTCCTCCTTCTATACTATATAAATTAGTCTATGATCTGTGTACCTTCTGTTATACTATATATATAGCTCCTACCCTTTCTCTGTATCTATAATATTACGTATTGATATGTACATTTCCTACCATCTGTATTTATTTTCTGTGTTTGGAAATTTTGTATTAGATCCAGCCTAATACCTGTATATCATACATCTTTGTTTAATAAAGAATATCTTCACTTTTATAATAATGGGACTGCTTGATCGCATTTTCTTATTGGTTGTTTTAGTTATTGTGTTGCGATTTGTCTCTATTATACTATAGTCCTTATCTTTCGCGTTACAAAGTCAATCATGTTTAATGAATTATGATGAATATGTGGCGAAAACTGTGTTTGTGGTTTTTTCTATGTTGTCAAACTGTATGACTCAATGGGATCTTTCAGCATCTATTAGTTTTGTAACATGAGCATCACGTATTTCTTTCTATAATCATCTTCATTACATGACCTAATATTGCAGGCATGTAATGTCTTCT
Source organism: Allobates femoralis (assembly GCA_033576535.1). Classification (NCBI taxonomy): domain Eukaryota; kingdom Metazoa; phylum Chordata; class Amphibia; order Anura; family Aromobatidae; genus Allobates; species Allobates femoralis. The sequence goes on along the minus strand of JARQOC010000001.1, from coordinate 166,247,842 downwards.
AATATTTTTCCATCATTCTGAACAAAATCATTAGTAGTGCATACACAAAAAATAACTAACATGAAATGCTTCAATCTCCCCAACTGTTGTGTGTCTAAAACTGTGCTTACGTCAGATCGACAGGGCGTTGATTGTTAAATTATCTATCTAGGGTACACAAATGTATTCTGCTGCTAAAAAGATTGTAAAAATGCCCAAACAGGCTATAAATACGTAATACAAAGTAGAGTATATAGGCATGTCACAGTGATTAATGACATGTTTTCAAAAGATGGAGCTTTCTCAAGGTTTACCTGATATCTTATGGCAAATAGAGATAATACAATGCAATATCAGAATAAGTTGCGCTACAAGAAAAACTCAACCGTAATCCATCTGTACCATCTAATCACAAAAATGGACTCTGAAAAGTTAATTAAATAGAGTTTGTAATGTATTATTTCAATCTGTAAAACGTACACTCTCTGGAGAAGCCACCCTGAGTGGAACAGATGTTTCTTTTGAGCAGTTGGGAAGATTTATATATCCATTTACATAATATTGGAACAACATTTGGGATTTATTTCTTAAATATAAGGACTTTTAACTTTAAGAAAAAAGTCTATGGTAATGAATATTTGGGTCCTTTGGTGGCATTTGGCACTGCATTTTGTTATCAGTATTACAATCATCATACCCATATTCCTGAAGATTCCTGAACAAATTCAATCATTATTGAAATAATAAAACAAGAGAAAGAGATTCACCTAGATCTGCAGAAAATCATGTAGAATTACTTAAGATCCATAGTTTGGGCTCCCTTTTGGATACTAAGCTGCAATCACATGATAGTCATCTGATGCAGGACTTATATGCGCTATGGTGAAATTGGGAAATTGGCTAATTATTTTTCAATCATGTTTTGTAAGAAGAATCACCAAAGAATAGTCTGATCTGTGTCTCCCACTGCTAGGAAAAAAGGCAGCAATAATCTTTTGTAACATCATAAAAGCTTAATTAAAATATTATATGACACACCTTGATGTCTATGATCTGTCCGTACAGTGCCTGGCTGATGCAAAGGAAAAAGTGTTCTTTAGTCTAATAGACTAGTTTCTCAAAATGGAGATGTTGCACCCTGTGCTACAGGTATCCACAGGAACACCTAAAACATGGAGAGATTTCCACATCTGGTACACCTCACACATACAACACCTTCCACCCCAGGCCTGTAGAGGGAGCTCCACTTGCTGACCTTAGGAAAGATCCCCTATAAATACAGGTGCTGGGGCCGAGTTAGGCAGTGCAGTTCCTAGGAGGACTGTGAAGATGTCCTGAGAGATAGAGAGCAGTGCTAAGCTCCTTTCAGGAACCGTGTGCAGCAGTTCCAGTCAGGACAGTGACAAGCCTTAGGTACCCAAGAGTGAGGGACAAAGGTAACGCGAGGAACAGAGCGACAGGGGCAGATGAGCCATAACGGTTCACTCCAAGAGAAGCAACCCGGACACCAGAGTCCGGGTCTGCCAAGGGAGAGTAAAGCCCAGCAGAAACACTGAAATTCCGCAGAGACTCCTGTCTCCCGGGCACTGGCAGCACCTTCAACATGAGAGTCAGGAACAGCAGGACACTAGCTGCAACCAACAGAGGATTCTCAGTGCAGTTAACATGGGTGAAGAACACAGAGGAGGCCAGGCCAGATTCTAAGTAGGTCAGGGCTTCAGCGGAGAAGAAGAGTGACAAGGAGGCCCTATAACTCACTAGATGTGGAGATCCTGAAGTGCTCCCTGACCACCTGGAAGTGTACCCTGGACAGTGCCTGGTTGTCATCAGTCAAAGGTACGAGAACTACTTCCAGCATGTGTGTGTCTCAAACACTACCGCCCTGAGCTTGCATCATGCAAAGATTATCCCATTACCTCAGCCTGCAGAGCCACCTCCCTGTGTGAATACAGAACCTACTACACTGCCATGGGGATCCCACTCCACCTACAGAGAGCGTTACTACCTGGCTGCTCATCCATCATGGAGCAGCACCAGTGCCATCTCAGGACAACCTGGGGTGGCGTCAAAAACTATATTTTATTTTTCTTTATAAACCCCTTTTTAAGTGACCACCAGGGCCATGGCCCTGGGCACAGGCTACCGCTGACATCCCCCAGAACTTAACGCCCGGGGTCCAAGTACCCTCGGGCCCTGGGGAGGGTCAGAGACATCTCCTGTTTTTATGCAAAATTCCCGGAAATTATCCCTTTTTTGGGACTGTGACGTCTTTGTCAGAAGAGCTAATACCTTCATAGAAAGCTGGGGAATGTATAACAATAGGCATCTCAAGACAATGGCAACATTTAAGTTTTTTATACATAGCAAAAATATATACTGTAGATAACTGTAATGTTTGAAAAGAACCAGTCACCAGTTAAAAAGTGGCCCTTATTTCTCCAAGCTTTATTCATGTAGCCAAGTATTGAGTTTGTCATGGTTGGCAAGGGGTTCACTCCAATGACGTTTGATGTATGGCATGGTGATTTTGTGCCCTCATGATTGGTTTGGCTTAGGTGAAAGTGGAGGCAAGGCTCTTAGAGTGAGGAGTGATGCCTGCACTTCCCTGGACTGTTTAACTCCTTTAATGCTGCAACCAATATTGATTGCAGCATTTGTCTTAGAGAAAAGAGTGCACTTCCTCTCCTTAGTGATTGGGACTCTTGCGATGTGATCATGAGGACAGGGTTTTTGCCATGGCATCCTTCGAGTTACACAGCTATGGCAAGCCTCAGAGACTGTGTTAGCAGCATTATCTGAGAGGCTTGCTTATTTTTCCATATAAGGATTAAGTAAAAAAGTAAAAAAATGGTAAAAATAAAAAAAAAACACAAAATAAAGAGCAAAAAAATGAAAAGTAATTGATACCAGTAAATATCTAGAGTTATGGAAAAAAAAAAGAACACATATTTGGTGTAGCCACATCTGGGACTACCCAATCTATAAAACTAACATACTATTTAACCCCCTTCAGTGAATATAATAAAAAAAAGAAAAAACATAATGCGGCAAAAAAAGACTGATTTCTCATCTTACACACCGAAAAAGTTAAATAGATGGAGATCATATATTCATATGTAAATAAAAGTCATCTGTTCCACAAAACCATAAGCCACCATACAGCTCCTTCAGTGGAGAAATAAAAAAAACTATAACTCTCAGAATAATTTTTTGTTCTATAAAACTGTGTGTATGGAGTAAAAGCTGAAAAATATAAAAACAAAATATAAATGTTGTATTTTTGCTGACCTAAAGAATAAAGCTGTCTTATCACTTTTATGACATGATGAACGGCATTAGGAAAAAAAGAAACAATTCCTGAATCGCTGTTTCTTCTTGATTCTGTCTCACAAATAGCGGCATAGAAAGTGATCAAAAAACATTGTGACCCAAAATGGTACCAATAAAAACTTCAACTCATCAAGAAACAAATCTTCACATGACTCTATGAGCAGAATAAACATACTATAACCTTAAAAATTTGGTAATGCAAAAAACGTATTTTGCAAAAAAAAGTATTTTTTAGTCTGCTAACAGCCAAACCTAAAACAACCCATATACATCTGGTATTGCTTTAATTGTACTGATGTAAGTAATAAAACTGCCTAATCACTTATACTGCAAGGTGACCAGTGTAAAAGATAAATAAATAAATCAATTTTTAACTGCTCTTGATTTGTTCATTCTGCCTCCCAAAGATTGTAATAAGCCTCAATTCACATTTATCCTTTGCTCTACCCTTATATAAGGGTTTCCATGTAAATTTCTGAAAATCGTGATTCAGAGAAAATTCAAAATGGAAAATTTACTGCAACGAGGAAGATGGAGTCACTTTGAACTCCCTATAGTCCTGAGATCTGGTGGTTCCATGTTTTTACGTGACGTTTTAGGCATGCACAAAAGAGCGGTCAACCACAGTTGTGTCCACTTTTGAAACAAAGTTCACTGCTGGACAAAGGCCAGAAAGCAGAGTAACTTTGCTGACTGATTATATTGGAAGGGATCCACCAGGTTACTTGAATCATGTATTTCAGAGATGTAGATAAAAACCCAGGTGTAAGTGTTCAGCATAGAGCACAGGATAAATATAAACTGATCCAAAATGTTCTGCATCCCAATTTGTCACCAAAAGCATTAAACTCAACCCACATTAAAAAACTCCCCACTTCAGGTTCATCATTTGTCAACGGAAATATAGGGGGCTATGTCTCCCCTCTGAAAGAATATCAGCAAAATCAGCTCTCCGAAATCCCCATGCCTCCCTCCCAATGTGTAAAAACCACAGTTAACAGCCACATGTTTGGAATTTCTGTAGTGAATAAAGAATAACTAATTTATGGGGTGTGAATCTCTAGAACCACAAGCTGGAGCACAATCTATGGGCATTACAATGTATTGGAATGAAGAGGGGCTTGTCCTCCATTTTTTAATCTGCAAGATTCACTGTGTTTGACTCCATAGGTGTTTTCCAGAGACAAAGTAATCACTACACCCATAAATGAACTCACAAAGGAGTACAATTTCCAAAACATTGTCACTTGAGGGGAATTGTGCGTTTCCAGTCCCTTTGGAGCTCTAGAAATATCATTTGAATTTCTGCTAACCAGATTTTGGTGGACATAGGCTGAATTGTCTTCTCTCTCCTCTCTGGAATAGTGATGGGCGAATCCTAAATTACTCGGAATCGCTTGACTCTACCGAGTCCGAGCACAGGACTCGCTACTCGTTGCGAGTCTAGCGAGTCCAATGTTAATGAATGGGGAAGCGAGTAATAGCGAGTAGTGTGAGATTTACAAATCGCAGATGTGTCTCGGAAGCTTCAGCCTGAAGCAATCCTAGTTGTGTCATTTATTTGCATTGCTCGTTTACTTTGTAAGTAATCGCTGACTCGCACAGATAAGATCCTGTCTTCTCTGTGTTCTGGCTGCCCCAGCTCCAGGGTCCTAGAGCCTGCCTGCTGCCTGATGTAGCAGAGCTGACATTGTTCTCAGTCTGCTCATTCCCTGTGTACGGACATGAATGTCTGTGCACAGAGATGATGTAGCAGAGCTGAGATTGTTCTCAGTCTGCTCATTCCCTGTGTACAGACATGAATGTCTGTGCACAGAGATGATGTAGCAGAGCTGAGATTGTTCTCAGTCTGCTTATTCCCTGTGCATAGACATCTATATTTATGCACAGGGGATGTAGCAGAGAGGACATCGCGTTTTGGACTGCGTCGGACGGAAGAGGATTTTTTTAATTAAAGATGGAGTCCCTAATGGCTTTTTTTTTTATTTCTAATAAAAAATTTTCCTTGTGTTGTGTTTTTTTTAAAACAATTTAATAGAAATTCATGGCGGTCATGTCTAATATCGGCGTGACCGCCATAAATTTCGGGCTTAGGGCCAGCTGATAATACAAAGCTGGCCCTAACCTCTTTATTACCCAGTGTGCCACCGCTACCAGGGCCGCTGGAAGAGCGGGGTTCAGCGCCAGAGGATGGCGCTTCAATGAACGCGCCATCTTCTGGGGCGGCTGCGGGCTGCAATTTGCAGCGGGGGGTGCCCAGAAAGCTTGGGCATCCCTGCGCTGCGGATTCCAGCCCCCAGCTGCTTAGCTGTACCTGGCTAGACATAGAAATTGCGCGGAGCCCCACGCATTTTTTTTTAATTATTTCATGAAATTCTGAGATTCTGACTCTGAGACTCTGACTCTGAGACTCTGACTCTGAAATTCATGAAATAATTAAAAAAAAATGCGTGGGGCTCCGCGCAATTTCTATGTCTAGCCAGGTACAGCTAAGCAGCTGGGGGCTGGAATCCGCAGCGCAGGGATGCCCAAGCTTTCTGGGCACCCTCCGCTGCAAATTGCAGCCCGCAGCCGCCCCAGAAGATGGCGCGTTCATTGAAGCGCCATCCTCTGGCGCTGAACCCCGCTCTTCCAGCGGCCCTGGTAGCGGTGGCACGCTGGGTAATAAAGAGGTTAGGGCCAGCTTTGTATTATCAGCTGGCCCTAAGCCCGAAATTTATGGCGGTCACGCCGATATTAGACATGACCACCATGAATTTCTATTAAATTGTTTTAAAAAAAACACAACACAAGGAAAATTTTTTATTAGAAATAAAAAAAAAAGCCATTAGGGACTCCATCTTTAATTAAAAAAATCCTCTTCCGTCCGACGCAGTCCAAAACGCGATGTCCTCTCTGCTACATCCCCTGTGCATAAATATAGATGTCTATGCACAGGGAATAAGCAGACTGAGAACAATCTCAGCTCTGCTACATCATCTCTGTGCACAGACATTCATGTCTGTACACAGGGAATGAGCAGACTGAGAACAATCTCAGCACTGCTACATCATCTCTGTGCACAGACATTCATGTCTGTACACAGGGAATGAGCAGACTGAGAACAATCTCAGCACTGCTACATCATCTCTGTGCACAGACATTCATGTCTGTACACAGGGAATGAGCAGACTGAGAACAATGTCAGCACTGCTACATCAGGCAGCAGGCGGGCTCTAGGACCCTGGAGCTGCACAGAGAAGACAGCTGGACTCAGCTCGCAAAGAAACAGCAGTTATCTGCGAGTTTCCCTGCTATCACTGGCACAGTAGCCAGTGATTACTCGCGAGTCTAATGCAAACAATGGCAATCCTAGTTTTGTCAGCGTTTCTGACAAAACTAGGATTGATATTGATTTGCATTGGACTCGCGAGTAATCACTGGGAAACTCGCAGAGTACCGAGTCCTGCGAGTCCCTTACTACTCGCCGAGTAACGAGTCCTAGCGAGTAGATTCGCCCATCCCTACTCTGGAAATCCCAAGACCCTCTGTCTACCTCCACTAAAATATCAGCAGCAACCGGTCCTTCCAGGAGGAGTGCCCACCCTGCCAAAAATCAGAAAGTAAAGAGACTATAAGGGGACTTCAGAGTTGTTAGATTCTAAAGAGACAACTAGAGGATAAACCCTTAAAGCGGGCCTTTCACCAAACTTTTCATGTTTAACTGGATGCATGATGTAATAATGGCTGCAGGGTGGCATATATTTTTTTTTTTTTTTTTTTAACTCATCTTTCCATTGATTTATCCAGAATAAAAACTGTCTGATAATACTCACAGAGACTTAATAAAAGTTAATTCATAAGGTGACAAATATTTTCTTTGATAATATCGCTGTAATAGAGTCAAGATTAAAACACACAAACATTTTATTCTGCTATGCAGCTTCAATTAAACTGAATGACCAGCTCAACATAAAAAAATTTGGTTAAAAAAGTTGAAAGAGCCTGGAAGCTGTCCTAAAAGATTTCAGAATCTTATAAATGCATTTTCAGGGCAATTCGGGTATGTGTGATTCATGGAAAATTTACTTGCTAGATTTTGGGAGAAATATTTTGGATTTTTGGCTGCTATTCTCCCCATGAAACAAACTCTGATTAGAAATTTCTGAACAATAGTTGGGTGTAGCTGGTTTGCAGTGGTTGCTAACATTTCTAATCTTCTTGAAAAGAGCTTTAGCTACATATCTTGAATACAAATACCAATTTAACTACTTTGTTTATTGCTGCTCTGGTCAGTTTTGCCATAATTTTTTTTTGCGTTAACATTGTTGGTTTGTCGCTTCATTTAGTCTGTAACTGTATATCCACAATTATGTGTCACTTCATATGATTCTCTACTTTATAATTTTTAAAAGATTTTTTCCTGTTGAGTCTTTTTTTATTCACTATTAGTTTATAAGTAGATCAACACACTGCTCATGTCCTCCCCTTGAAGACATGTGTATTGCTGTACTGCGTTATCATGTTTGTGTGTTTAACGATTTGCATTATGTGATGAAGTTGTGTTCTGCACAGCAGTAATGAGTTAATAGGGAGACATAAGGTTAACCTTTGGGACTACTGAGGATGAAGACTGGAAGAGCAATTGCTTGACACGCACTTTCATCCTGCGTGTGTCAAATAGTGTGTTAAGTGGAGTTGGGTTGCAGAACGAAAGCTGGAGATGACCTCAACTCCAGAGAAGAGCCATGGTAAGCCTGACACCTAGAGTGCAGTCATGCATTGGATAAGGACGTTGTAATTTATGTCAGTTGATTGAGCTGGTTGAGCTAGAGCTACAGCATGTCATGATGGAGAAAGTGATAACTCGCAAAGCAAACGATATGCTGATACCACTGGGGAGGTACCGTGTAAAACTATGTTCTTCCATGTCCTGGATTGTTATTGAAATGAATAGGCCAGAGGCTTGTGGCCTGATTGTGAAGTGTGGGTGGTCTGGAGGAGAGGGCCACTTGGGTTCTGGATGAAGAGCAACAGCAAGACCAGGATGTGGGAGTGGAGATCCTCACTCCAGCCTGCTTTGTGGCCAAAGGAAGAGCATTGAAGGACATGCGTCTGAAAAAAATGCCTGAGATTTGCAACAATAGAGAGCTGGAAGCTTTAGGACTCCATGATAAAAAGAGTAAAATTACCCAATGGACTGTTCCTGGATCGGAGACAAAAATGGACTTGGATGGTTGCAGTTTCTGGGTCCTAAACCAAGTAGGACCAAGTCAGTGTTACCTCTGGAGAACAAAGAAAGAAAACATAATGTTGGTTAACTTTATATTTGTGTGGTGTAGTGTTTGGGGTTTTCTAGGTTTTTTGGATCACTGGATCATAGAGGATGGCTAAAATTAAAGAAAGGGGAAGTTTAAGATGTAAAAACTGGCCTTTGAAGATGTATGGTTTGCTGTAATGACTTATGATGTCTGTGTGTTTATTGATTTGCATTGTTATGTGATGAGGTTGTTTTCTGCCAAGCAGCACAGAGTTAATGGGAAAAGAAAGAGTTAACAGTTGGTAGAAGCCAAGAATGAGGGGGCTAAATGGAGTGATAGTGTAGAATTTCTTATCAGAATGGCAGACAGGGATGAGAAAGCTGTTGTACTAGACTTCAGGTCTTGTTGAGTAACAGAACCACATGAAGTGGATGTTCTTGTGGCAAGAGTAAGACAAATAAGCTAGATAGTAAGACCACAAAGAAGAGTTTCCAGGAAAAAAAGTGAGTAGCAGTCTTGAGTCAGGACAGAAATAGTGAGAAAGTGAAGGAAGACATATGGAGTCCTGGGACAAGAGGCCTATCTAGATGGTACGAAGTTATCTATCAGAAAAAGGTATAGGGAAAGAAAAGGGAAAGTAAAGCAAAATATAGAGAAAATGCTCTTAATGGAAGTACAGAAAATTCTCCTACATGAAAATGTGAGTTGGAGTTTAGGACTCTTGCTTACTGGACTGTAGTAGTATTATTGAAATGACGGATGATTTCAAACTAGTGTGTGGGCTGTGCAAAGAGTAGAGATAGTAACCAAGAAAGACAGAGTCACTCCAGGAAAGAAAACATGTGGGATGATGTGCTTAATGATGAAGTTATGTCTTTGAAGCTAAATGCCTGCTTTCTGCTGTAGAAATTTCATATCAAGTTTTTCTTCAGTAAAGATAAATTTATTGATGAATGATGGTCTTTCTTATTGAACTTTCTACCATTTGGTCCAGGCCAGGTGAAGTCACTGGCATCGTGTGGCTTGCAATGGCTTAGTGCCCTTGATTACAAGTCATCCAACCCAACTAAGATCCCCAACGTCATGTAATATATTGGGGTTTAAGAGGTGAGTACCTTGTCCAGAGCTACATTACAGTTTGACCATGATGCATAACTTGTACAACCTCACCTTCATAGTAGAGTTTGACAGTACTTTAGGTGGCTATAGAAGATTTTATATATAGGAGGTATTTTTGGCTATAGAGGATTTTATATTTAGGATGTATTTTACGGTAATTGTCTCTTTATAGAATGAGGGTCACTATCCCTATCTTCCAATAATATTCTGGACTGCTTGGATTGCCATATTAAAACCTAATTTGACAAATCTACTTTTGTGTATTCTACTCCTTTGCAGAATGAATAATGAGGCATAATTCCCAAATGTATTATACTTCTATAGTTTAGAGATGGTGACAGATGTATTTATAGAAAATATTTCATAGTCTCTAAATTAATTATTTTGTCACTTGAAGCACCAATTTGAGTGAGCCATGCTTTTCCATTATATATCATTAGATATTTTGTAATGGTGATAAGGTTCTAGATCATTCACCAGTGTTAATTCTCTATAATATTTAATAAAATTGTAAAGGGATAATCATTTTATGGGGTAAATATTTTCCTTTTCATCACTATTTATACCTATTATTTTGTATTTATACCATTTTATCAGTCCTAGTTCAAAATCATTGAGGTTGTGTTCCCTATCCTATTCCTCCTTTCATATCCCCTCTTAATGAACATTATTGGTCATTTAGTGGTCGCTATTATTACCAGCTTGGATACACAGCAATGGGGAGTAGTGATGAGCTAGCACTAAGTTGCTCAGGTGTTCATTACTCGAATTGAGCACATTGGACTGCTTAGGTGCTTAACTTCATTAAGGAATTTTGAAGCAAACTTGAGCATTTTTCTGAAAGACCCTCCCAGGAGGTTTGGGGGAAGGAAAATTGCTAAAATGGATGGAAATAGCACTGAATTGTAATGGGAACGTATTATTCTTAATTACCGTATATACTCGTGTATAAGCCGAGTTTTTCAGCCCAAAATTTGGGTTGAAAAGTCCCCCCCTCGGCTTATACACGGGTCTATACGGTAGACCCGTGTGGTGGGGGCTGTGTGGTGGGGGCTGTGGAGGCTGGAGGAGGCGGGGGGGGGCTGCTGTATGAGCGGCCCCGTCACGTGGGGCCGCTCATTATATATGCACTGCTTCCCCCTGTCAATCAGCGCAGGGGGAAGCAGTGCATATGGCCCCCCCAAAAGCTGGCACTGTCCCCCCTTGTAAGGGCCCCCCCCGGTGCTTATACATTACCATCCCGGTGTTCTGATCGGCGCCGCTCCACGGTGCTGCGTCGCCGTCTTCATCCTCCCGTCCGCGCTCGCTGCATCCATCCGGGTTCTCCGGCGGTCGCAGCGATATGACGTCATCGCGCGACCGCCGGAGATCCTGGATGCAGCCAGCGCGGGAGGATGAAGACGGCGACGCAGCACCGAGGAGCGGCGCCGATCAGAACACCGGGATGGTAATGTATAAGTAGCGGGAGGGGGAGGCCTTACAAGGGGGACAGTGCCAGCTTTTGGGGGCTGTTGGTACCCCCAGGGGGCTGCTGGGTACCCCCTGGGGGCTGTTGGTCCCCCCTGGGGGCTGTTGGTACCCCCAGGGGGCTGCTGGGTACCCCCTGTTGGCTGTTGGTACCCCCTGGGGGCTGTTGGTACCCCCAGGGGGCTGCTGGGTACCCCCTGAGGGCTGTTGGTACCCCCTGGGGGCTGTTGGTCCCCCCTGGGGGCTGTTGGTACCCCCTGGGGGCTGTTGGTACCCCCAGGGGGCTGTTGGTACCCCCAGGGGGCTGCTGGGTACCCCCTGGGGGCTGCTATATGTACCCCTGGGGGCCTGCTGTATACCACTGGGGCTGCTGTATACTACCACTGGGGCTGCTGGGGCTCCTGTATACTACCACTGGGGCTGCTGGGGCTCCTGTATACTACCACTGGGGCTGCTGTATACTACCACTGGGGCTGCTGGGGCTCCTGTATACTACCACTGGGGCTGCTGGAGCTCCTGTATACTACCACTGGGGCTGCTGGGGCTCCTGTATACTACCACTGGGGCTGCTGGGGCTCCTGTATACTACCACTGGGGCTGCTGTATACTACCACTGGGGCTGCTGGGGCTCCTGTATACTACCACTGGGGCTGCTGGGGAATCTGTATACTACCACTGGGGCTGCTGGGGCTCCTGTATACTACCACTGGGGCTGCTGGGGAATCTGTATACTACCACTGGGGCTGCTGGGGAATCTGTATACTACCACTGGGGCTGCTGTATACTACCACTGGGGGGCCTGTATACCACACTGCTGGGGGCTGTATAACTGTGCTGGGGTCCACCCTCGGCTTATACACGAGTCAATAGGTTTTTCCAGATTTTTGGGGCAAAAGTAGGGGGGTCGGCTTATACACGGGTCGGCTTATACACGAGTATATACGGTATTCCCATTATTAATAGGAACTATTATTATTATTATGTACCATATTTTTTGGACTATAAAATACACTGGACCATAAGATGCACCCAGGTATTAGAAGAGGAAAATAATGAAAAAATATTGAAGCAAAAAAGGTGTACGTGATGCACTGTAATGGGGGAAATGCTGCTGACACTCTTATAGCTGTTATGCCCCCATTTTCTGTACTAATGACCCATATCCTGGGAACCTTCCAGATATATGTGTCATCAATCCTGATACAGGTTCTGCATCCTGGCATATCTACCCCATCCTGAGCTCTTTCCAGGTATATGTGCCCCATCCTTGTAAATGATCCCCCATCTAAGTATATGCCACTCATCCCCCCATCATGGTATATATGATCCTTCATCCTGGTATATGGTCACCATCATGGTATATGGCCTCTATCCTTGTATATGGCCCCCATCCTGATATATGGCTCCCATTCTGGTATATGGTCCCTATTTTAGTATATAACCCACATCCTGTTATATGGCCCCTATCATGCTTTATGACCCCCATCCTGCTATAAATGTCCTCCATCCTAGTATATAGCTTTCATACTGGTATATGGCCCCCATCCTGGCATATAGCCCCCATCCTGGTATATGGCCGTCATCCAGTTATATGGCTTTCATCACGAAGCATGCAAAATAAATGATTATACTCAACATTCATTATTTCCCCACAGTGTTATATCCTCTTCTCAAGCCAGCAGCTGACCAGTGTGTAAGAACCCAGCAATGACATCACTGTCTTGCGCCGTATTCACACATGCAGTCAGCATAAGAAGAGGATATTGCTCTGCAAAGGAGAAATGGATGTTGAATATAACCATCTGTCTGCTGCCGCTTGCCAGATACACAGAGCTCCCACGCAGCCTGTATATAGTGCGGGGGGCCTGTATATACTACGGGGAGGGTGCGGGGGGCCTGTATATACTACAGGGGGGGAGTGGGGGGCCTGTATATACTACTGGGGGAGGGCAATGTAATATGCACAGCTCCCCCTGCCGCTGATGGACAGGGGAATGCAGTGCATATTGCATTGCTCTAATGAGCGGCCCCACGTGACCGGGCGCTCATATTACAGCCTCCCCCTGCCTGATACAGCCCCCGGACAATGCGCTTCCCACACTCAGCCGTATAGTGACTCGTGTATAAGCCGAGGGGGGACTTTTCAGCACAATTTTTGTGCTGAAAAACTCGGCTTATACACGAGTATATACGGTAAATAGTTCAGTCAATTTATTATCACATACATAAACCACTTGCCAACAAACAAATATAAGCCTTCCTTTGGCATTACAGTAACAGAAACTATATACACAGTTTTTTTCTCATGTCTTTGGATACATTCCGTGCTGCTGTATCCCAAAAAAGGTATGGCAATCGTCACTTGCTGACTTCAGTCAGAACACAGCCACTTCTTCTGAGGTTTCCATTCAGGAGCCGGGGCATACTCCACACACATGGTCTCTTCACCATGTGCTTTCCAGCAAGTTTGATACTTCCAGGACCTTCCCAAACAGAGAAACCATGTGACCCAGGAAAGAGGTTTCATTAACCCATGGGTAGGGGCATCTGGATATCTGAACAAGCCCATCTATTCTAGCTATCAGCAAACCAGAACCTTTGAATACCATTCAAAATTCATGCAAGTCCCAGAGAGAACATTTCAAGTTAACATCACAGAGAACACCTGTCTCTGTGATACATACCGGCCATTAACAATATAACCAATTGTCATTTTACATTACAGAGTAACCCTTATGATGCAGATTAGCAGCCTTATCCGACCCATCAAGCTCCCTCTAAAAATGGATCTGCTGAGAATAATAAAATATGCATTTCTTATCTTCTGCCACAGCCATAATACCTCTTTGTTGACTCTTATCTGTGGATCTGCCTGTAGCAATAAAGTCATGTCTATACCATGTGACAGATGCAATCAAGTACAGCTGTCTTGCACCATCTACTTCAGTGAATTTATACTGCAAGTTTGTATGGACAGATTGACATACCTCATTATATATATATTGCAACCAACCAGTAGTTTGTATACTTATGCATTAACATATAAAGTACTGTATATGATGCACAATGGGCCCATATTATGGTGGCTTTGTAAAGCTCAGAATTAAAATAGAGCAGTGATAGGATTGCATGCAAGGCAGAGGTCTTCTATCAATGGTATTCATATTTATTGGGAATATTTGTATTTATTCTACATGAAATTAAATTTCTATATAAAAAATTAGGTTTTTCTCTTCCCATAAGAGTATACCTACTAACGCCACTGTATTGACATAATCAAAGTTATTTAAAGAAAAAAATTAAATAAATATAAAAAAGAGATAAAACCATTTTATGAACAATAACATTTATGGTGTTTGTCCATAAACACAACAATTCTATTTCTTTCCAATGTACAGCTTCAAGTGTGATTTCAGCGTAATATTCAAATAAAGCAAGCTTTGTAGGGATAATAAGTATAATCAATCACTGATCACATTTCGTGTATTTCAGGATGCACAAATAATATATCCCGGACTCGAAAAATGAACTTCAGCCAAGCAGGGAAATGAATACTGCTGTTTGCTAAATGCGTACGTATTTATATAACAGCAACATAAAAACAGGTGAAATTGAAGTTTTTTAAAACTCAAGGGAAGAATAAACAGATGGATTTAGAATATTGTATTCTTAGTAGAGATTTAAGCTGCCTATGCTTTTGTATAATCAAATCTGGTGTGAACATTACATATTTCTTTTCTTTTTTTTAAAATTTAATTCATACATGTACAAGTAGAGATGAGTGGATCTATTGAAACTCAATGTTGCTGACCGCCAAATTTGACACAAACTTCTGATTCACAGCAGATAAGTTTGAATGAATGTTAATACAGAAGTGCTTGCAATTTCCCTGAAAATAAACATGGGGGAGAGGAAAGGGAGAGAACCCTGCGGACCATAAGAACTTACTCTCCACAGGTAGAAAATCCATTCCACAGCCTGTAAGAGTTTACGAAAGAAAGAAAGAAAGAAAGAAAGAAGAGAAAAGAAGAAAGAGAAAGAAAGAAAGAAAGAAAGAAAGAAAGAAAGAAAGAAAGAAAGAAAGAAAGAAAGAAAGAAAGAAAAAGAAAGAAAAAGAAAGAGAGGTCCCTGTTAACCATAAGAGCTTTCACTCTGTAGAATACAGTAGAGAGAGAGACTTAAAAGACTTAACCAGAGACTCTAAGAATGGAAAACAATTCTGCAGTACAAACTGTGCTCCACTGGGAATCAGTGATTTCAGATGGCTCAGGTACTGGCACGTTCTCTGTGGATATTCCTTGCCGGCAGCCAATCAGGTCACATAAAGCTTCCACAACCAGTAGACACAAGGGCTTGTGTCATTGGCTGCCTTAGTTACATGACTCTCGGGATATAGAAAGCGGCCATTTGCCATCGTCACCATTAACAGAGTATTACTGCCAGTGACAGTGACGCTCCTTGCTGTTCTGTCCTGCTTCATCAATGCTACACTAAAAAATAGCTAGCTTCTTGATTGCTTTTTAGGTACAATAGGAGGATTGAGATGGTCCATTCGGCCATTGGCCTTTTTTGCTAAGAACAAGTGTGATTATCAAACCTGTGTGAGTTACCAAAGCCGCATTTTTTTTTAATACAAGTGAATGCCAAATGTTGTAATTTCCCTAAAAAGGCTGTTTGGCCTCAATGCAAGTGATTGCCAAATCCTTCTGATTCCCCTAAAAAGGTTTTTATTGGCCTCCAAAAAACTCATTGCCAAATCTCTGTCTGTTGTCAAATAACTTTATATCAGGCATCAAGCAATGCTTTCCAAATCTGAGTGCATTAAACATGAGTGGAAAATCCAGAGATCATGTAGAAAGGGAAAAAAGTGTGATGGAAAAGGGGATATGCATGGGGGAAGGGGTAATAGGCTTGGTGTTAGAGTTGTAAGAGAGGTGGATGCTACTGGTAATGTTACTGAAAGCTGTTCTGACCAAACACCGGCTCGTCATATTTCAAGTCAAGTGACGACTTCTGTTACTGGACGGCCTACTCCTCTTTCTTTAATTGCCAGCAGCAGGGTGCTAAAAGTTGTGGGTGAGGCCCAGAAAGAGGTTTTGCTACAGTTCTTGGAAACCACTGCCTCAGGTGGCCTGTCCTCCTTCTCCTCCACCTCAACATCACACAAAGTAGAGTTCTCATAGGTAAGAGTTCACCCCATATCACAACTCTCCAATGCACAACTGATCGTGGGGAAACACAGATTGGTGATTTTGCAGAGTTGATCATACATTCAATTTTATGGCCATCAGAAGTCTGCTCCATAGATTCACATACTCCAGTGGAAGAAAATATCTGCATCGATGTCCAAAATCTTTTGGTGTTGGAACCAGGGACATACAAACTAGGATCCCAGCAGAATCCAGACCCTCGTCACCAAACATTAGCCCCTTGGAGTGGATGTGATGATAATTATGAGACTTAGATACCTGAGGAGCACCCACACTGTACTGTGTGTTCAGGGCAGAAAGAGGAGGAGAGTGGTGATCAGGGCAAGGAGTGGGATAACAGAGAGGATGATGATGAGGTTTGAGATCCCACCAACCCAGAATGATGCAGCTCAGTAGATCATCAGAGGAGTTAAATGAGAAGGAAGATGAGGAGGTTAGATTGCATCTTCCTGCACAGAGACTAACTGCTGCAACCGTGACAAGCACTGCATCCTCAGCCTGGCTCTGGACAGCAGGGTCTGCTTTTGTCAGGGGCATCAAGGGTTGCCGAGCTTGTGCCTTTTTGAAACTACAAAGAATAACCCGACTCATGTTATATGCAAAGTTTGTAGAAAAATAATGATTTGACTTTTACATGCATGAATCTGCAAATGGCCCAGCACCATGCAGTACACTGGCAAACTAGGCATAACAGGTCTCACCGAACAACGTCCACCACATCAACTACAGCTGCTACTTATTCCTCCTCCATCAATTTGGCAACTGATGTCAAACAGATCTCAGCTAGGAACCTCCACTTTTTTTTACCAGCACCAGTTTGGGTGAGTGAGAAGCCGTCAGCTGTTACGGAAGTGAATACACCTGTTGTTTTTAACCAATCTCAGACCAAGCAACCCACTTATTTGTCAACCCACCATAACATCTTCGCCTGCACCTGCCTTGTAGGGTACACCCTATTCCACCCGCTCTCAGCACAAACTTCTCAAAAACAACAAGTGTGCATAGTCCCCAAGGCAATAAATTAAGAAAACTATGTATTATGATGCTAAATGCAACATTTTTAATAGATCACAAATACAAATACGACTCCAATCCACAGAACATTTAAAATAATGACAGGACAGGCAAGGCAAGAGGGAGAGAAAGAAACAGTTTGCACAATTGTTAGCTATCACGTTTACAGGCAATTATAAATCTCAACTGCAGTCACAATACTAGAATGATGTGCTTACATTGATATCATAGGAATAAAAAACAGTGGCTAAATGGGCACTTAGGGACCAGCAGACAATTAGCATGAGTAGAAATATTACTTTACTTGTGATTAGTCTCCTCGCAACGTGTTTTGGCGGTAATCTCCACCTTCATCAGGTATTCATCATCACCTGACGAAGTTGGAGATTACTGCCGAAACGTGTTGTCAGGAGACTGACCACAAGTAAAGTAACATTTATACCCATGTTAATTGTCTGCTGGTTCCTGAGCACCTGCTTAGCAGCTGTTTTTTATTCTTAACTTATCCTTGTGAGCCCTTCCGGTGAGAGGTGTGGTGCAGCGAGGGTCTAGCAAGCCAACAACCCTTTTGGCAGGACCTGTAATACAAGCAAAGATGGAGGACCTGTGGTGATGTCAGCTCCACGTGATAACCCCCGTGACTGGACCATCTTCCAAACCCGGAAGCGGGAACGGCGACTGGTGGGCAACAAGTACCGTGGGCTCCTTCTCCATGGTTATGCCAGCCGTATAACCACATCAGGTTAGTGCGATCTACCTATGTTTTCCTCCACTTGACCACTGAGTATCATTCCAGGAGTGCCCCTCCTTCTCCTTATTTTGTCTACATTGATATCACTCACTTGTATCCTTTACCGCTAGGATAACACCTAACACACCATAAGATCTATGGTAGTATAAGTGCTTCCTATCTTCTAGTTATGGTGCAGAACTAAGAAATCATAAAATCAATCATACCGGTATGGCATGTAATTGGTGCCAACAGTGCCTATTTTGGAGCAGATTCCAATTAAGTGATTTTCATCTTATTCTCTTAAGTATTTTTTAAAACCTCATCAGGAAACTAAAGGCCATGTGCATATGCTGAGTATTTTATAAGTATTTTACCTCAGTATTTGGAAGCCAAAACCAGGAGTAGAACAATCAGAGGAAGAGTTTAATAGAAAAATGTTCACCACTTCTGCACTTCCTGGTTTTAGCTTACAAATAGTGAACCCTCACCAAATACTCTTCGTGTGCACGTGGCCTTAATATTCAAACTCCTCATATAAAATGAAAGGTGTTTTTCCCATAGAAATGCACAGTAATGGTACCTTTACACGCCGCTACAGGATGGTGGCAACAACCGGGTACATGAGAAAAATGTATCTTGCACCGCCAAATCAACCCGAGGTAGCGGCGTGTGAAGATGGTTGTTGCCACCCGCCAGTGGCGGCACCTGTTTCAGAGCACTGCCCTAAAACAGGTGGTTACCAAGCCGATGGTTGCGGCCTGTATCTGCGTGTAAATAAGGAAAAGAAGGGTTGTTTCGACACCATGCTATGTACCTGGTATGTACCTGGGGCGTGATACAGGCTCCGGGAAACCACCCTCCTTCAGCGATCATTGGAGGAAGCTCCTGCGTTACGATTGGTTGTCGCTGCATAGGGCGGCATATTTAAGGAGCTGACCAGTTACACTACACAATTGCTCGTCATGTCTTAATCAGCCTCCTGCGCTGGCTGGCCAATCATGATGCTATTGCATTGTCCAATCATCGTACGAGCGTCTCGTAATCCACAATTGTGGCACGCCTATGTGTTGTCCCTGCTGCACCAGGTCCGCCCATATTAGCTTGTTGTAGCGGTGTGTAAATGAGGTAAGGTGCTCTGCAGAAGGTAACTTGAAACACCCGGCAGTGTATCCAGAGATAGATGTAACCTACCGTAGCGCACCTTGTTGCGGCGTGTAAAGGTGGTGCAATTACCGTTTGCAACTGTTTGTGCGTGCTCGTGCACGTGAAGTAGCCGGTTGTTGCCACCATCCTGTAGCGGCGTGTAAAGGTACCATAAGAGTCTTTTAGAACAATTATTTTTTAAGTATTTCTGAAAAGAAATTTGATAAAACTCACAAAAAAACTTTATGTGAATGTTGTCTTTTACTTTAACCTTGATGGTAGCTATCATATTTTACCTATTTTTTAATATTTCTAGTTATTAAAAGGTTAAAAGCTGTATTACTACAAGAAAGGAATTAATTTTGATTGGATAAATTTCGACGATCCACTCTTTAGTTATGACCGTGGTCAATTTCAATTTAGTTTAGTAAATTTAGATATGATTATGTATTTCTCTCTTGACTAATTTGACTTTAAAGTTAGAGTTTTCTAGAGCTATGATAAAATAGAAAGCAACATTAGATGAGCAGCATTAGATGAACAGCATTAGATGGTTGATTCACTTAGGGCCATTTTACACTGCATGAAACAAGCACCTATCAAAGGTAGAACAAATCAACTGTAGCTTGTGTGGCTACATATATACAGTGCCTTGTGAAAGTATTTGGCCTCCTTGAACTTTTCAATCTTTTGCCACATTTAAGGCTTCAAACATAAATATATATAATACTAGCTGGGTGCCCGATGCACATGCATCGGGATTCTAGAAGAGCGAGTCTCTGACTCGCAATGGCCGCTTCGCGGCCAATGCTTCGCGCTGCTAAGGCGACTCGCCATGCCCGCTGCGCGGGCATAGCGAGTCGCCTTAGAACTGCTCGCAATGGCCGCTGCGCCACATGACCACGCTGACTCGCAGCGAGAGTGGACTCAGAAGGGGCAAAAAACCCATTCGCAATTATATAATAGATCATTTTTTTGTGAAGAATCAACAAGTGGGACACAATCGTGAAGTGGAACAACATTTTTAAGATATTTTATACTTTTTTAACAAATAAAAAACTGAAAAGTGGGGCGTGCAATATTATTCAGCCCCCTTGAGTTAATATTTTGTAGGGCCACCTTTTGCTGTGATTACAGCTACAAGTCGCTTGGAGTATGTGACCCACCCAGGGGTCTTTGGGGACTCGGTATCCGGGCATTTACTGTAAGTGGATGTCACTGGTGGCCTGCCTGGACCGGTTAACCCTGGGGTCACTTGTTAAAAGGGAAAAATAATAAAAAGAATAGAATAAAGTCTCGTGACGCCACCTGCAGTTTCTGGTGATCTCACCAGCGCTGCTGTCAAACCGTCGGGGATGGTGGTATTGCAGCCAGTTGATAACGCTCCCTGCAGGTGCAGTGGGGTCCCCGGGGCAGTGCTTCTGCTGAGCTGGTCAATGTGGCAGCATTTGCTTCTTAACGTAACAGAATAAGACACCGGAGACTTGATGACTCTATACGGGTACTTTACTGGCAACAGTTCTCAACTGGTCAGGTACACAGTTACACAGTCTTTGTGGGTAGCTGGCCGGGTAGTCACCAGAGGGAACAAAGTTTTTCTGAGGCTCTCAAATGTTCCTTCTTTAGTACTTTCACTGTCCTCTGTGTCTTTCTTGTGCCTCCTTACTATCCGTGCGCTGCCCTGTACAACCCACTTCTTACCAGGCCCGTCGGGTGTGATGAGGTGACCCTTCTTCTCTAAGGGGCTCAACCCAGTTTGAGGATACCTGGTGGGGCTGCACATTGTGGACAAGGTCGGGGGCTTCATGGCAAACCTGCGACCCACTGGTATTGGCGGCTCAGGGCTGGACTCGCCTGCACCGCAACTTGGAGCCGATGCCCCGTTGTGAACCGAGATTCCCCCAGACCATTTACTTGGACAGTCTGCCACTGTGTCTCCCCTCTCTGTCTGGGTCACCACTCCTTTTCGGGCACCCTCCCTGTGGTGTCCCTCTAGGACTTGTTCCTTGCTTCGTCCCTCAGACTAGACTCTCCTCTTCTTTTCCTTTTTTTCTGTTTTTTTCTATCCTAGGTGTAAGGATGCTGGGATGAGAGCCTCAGTTCGATATTATCCCCTCCAATGACTGGGATACCACACACTCTGTTTTGGGTGCAGTACCCCTACTATGGTGTACTGACCAATGGGGCGCCACATATGCCTCTATCAGTTTTGCACATCGAGAGACTGAAATTCTTGACCATTCTTCCTTGCAAAACAGCTCGAGTTCAGTGAGGTTGGATGGAAAGTGTTTGTGAACAGCTGTTTTCAGCTCTTTCCTTAGATTCTCAATTGGATTCATTTCTGGACTTTGACTTGGCCAATCTAACACCTGGATACGTTTATTTTTGAACCATTGCATTGTAGATTTTGCTTTATGTTTGGGATGATTGTCTTGTTGAAAGATAAATCTCCGTCCCAGTCTCAGGTCTTTTGCAGACTCCAACAGGTTTTCTTATTTGGACCATCTTCCCTGTCTCTGCAGAAGAAAAGCAGACCCAAACCATGACACTGCCACCACCATGTTTAACAGTAGGGGTGGTGTTTTGATAGTGATTAGCTGTGTTGCTTTTATGCCAAACATATCGTTTTGCATTGTGGCCAAAAAGTTTGATTTTGGTTTTATCTGACGGAAGCACCTTATTCCACATGTTTGGTGTGTCTCCCAGGTGGTTTGTAGCAAACTTCAAACAAGCCTTTTTATGGATATCTTTGAGAAATGGCTTTCTTCTTGCCACTCTTCCATAAAGGCCCGATTTATGCAGTGTACGACTGATTGTTGTCGTATGGACAGACTCTCCAACCTCAGCTGTAGATCTCTGCAGTTTATCCTGAGTGATCATTGGCCTTTTGGCTGCATCTCTGATCAGTCTTCTCCTTGTTCAAGCTGAAAGTTTAGAGGGACGGCCATGTCTTGGCAGATTTGCAGTGGTCTGATACTCCTTCCATTTCAATATGATCGCTTACACAGTGCTCCTTGAGATGTTTAAAACTTGGGAAATCTTTTTGTATCCAAATCCAGCTTTAAACTTCGCCACAACAGTATCTCAGACCTACTTGGTTTGTTCCTTGGTCTTCATGATGCTCTCTGCACTTGAAACAGAACCCTAACACTATCACAGAGCAGGTGTATTTATATGGAGACTTCATTACACACAGGTAGATTCTATTTATCATTACCAGTCACTTAGGACAACATTGGATCATTCAGAGATCCTCACTGAACTTCTGGAGTGAGTTTGCTGCACTGAAAATAAAGGGGCTGAATAAAATTGCACGCCCCATCTTATTTGATAAAAAAAATTTAAATATCCAACAAATTTTGTTCCACTTCACGATTGTGTCCCACTTGTTGTTGATTGTTCACAAAAAAATTATAATTTATAGCTTTATGTTTGAAGTCTGAAATGTGGCAAAAGGTTGAAAACTTCAAGGGGGCCAAAAACTTTCACAAGTCACTGTATATAACGGTGCATCTCAATGAATTACCATATCATCAAAAAGTAATTTCTTTTTCAGTAGTTCAATACAAAAAGTCAAACGCATATATTATATAGAGTCATTGCACTCAGAGTGATCTATTTCAAGTGTATATGTCTATATATGTTGATGATTATGTCTTACAGCCAATGAAAACCTGTGGCACCCCAGGGGTTAAGTGTCACAGTAACATCACAAGGATTAACTCCCCACACAACACCTGACACTGCACTAGCATCTCTAGACCAGAAGGGGGAGCTAAAGTAGCTCCCTTATATATTCTGGTCTGAGGGGGAAGTAGTTAGTTGATAGTTGACAGTTGACAGTTCAGTTGAGTGCAGGGAGCACTAGGAGGAGGACCTGTAAATGGGAGCAGTGCTGAGCTCCTGACAGGGACCACTGACTACTTTCAGGCCTTAAGCCAGGGTCTGAGGAGAGAAGTACAAGGAACAGAGGAACATATCTGGGAGACGGAGTTACCTCATAACTCGCCCCAAAGGAGCGCAGAAGCCGGATACTGGATCTGAATCTGTGACTGAAACACGCAGCACAGGAAACACCGTGATATTGGAGGTTATATATCTACACCGTACCTCAGTGAAGCAGCACGGCGGGGTCAGAAGCACACAGAAAGACTCAAGTTGCCTAGGAAAGGGGGTTCCTGTGAGGAGAAACAGGGCCAGCAGCTCAGCTAAAGCAGCAGCAGGGCCAAACACAAGGCGCAGGAGTAGGAAGGTGAGGACCCGGACAGGGTGGGAGCAACCCGACCCCGGTACAGACTCCGTGGACAGTACTCTACTGAATGCCATCACCAGTAAAGCCTTGGAAAACTTCAAAAC
Source organism: Allobates femoralis (assembly GCA_033576535.1). Taxonomy (NCBI): domain Eukaryota; kingdom Metazoa; phylum Chordata; class Amphibia; order Anura; family Aromobatidae; genus Allobates; species Allobates femoralis. The sequence continues at coordinate 166,224,251 of JARQOC010000001.1, read as the reverse complement.
CGTGCATGTGTGTGATCCTTGTGCTCAAACCCTGCGTACCTTCACAAACTGCCATCATCTCTACTACTGCCCCTATCCTACTACATCCATAGCACTATCTATAGACTATTACTACCACTGCCCCGGGGAGCCAAACCCTACCCGCGGAGAGCTGTTACATCTCCAGTTGCCAAACATCATCCCCGGAGGTTCTGCAGCAGCGGTGGTCCCCTCACTGACCACAACCTGTGGGTGGCGTCACGACAAACTCCCCTGTAAATATCTCTCAATTTATTGCGGAACACGGGACACGGTCCGGACCAAGACCGCCGTGATATCCCCAGCAGTAACCTGGTCCGGTACCGAGTACCCCTTCCCAGTGAGCTCCACAAACCCAAAGGTCATTATCTCAGAAAATTAAAGTAGGAAGGATGAAGGGTTAAAAACCGCGCTTTTGTATTCCATGAGACAGCAAAGGGTGAATATAATATTGATTTATTAGTCAATGCATTTCAGGGCTCCTTGAAAACCCTGAAACATTGCAATATGATATTGATTTGTCCTGAGGAAGGAACCAAGGCACCCTGAAACACGTTGACTAATAAATTAATATTATATTCACCCTTTGATGTCTCGTGGAATACTGCAGCACAGTTTTAAACCCTTCATCCTCCCTACTCTACATGCACCACACTGGGGACTGCAGCAGCCATGATATGCTTATATAGTGGTTGTGACTCTCACAACCACACAAGGTGAAACCTCTGATACCTATTTAAGTAATATTTTATCTCTCAGACCCTTCATCCTCCCTACTTTAATTTTCTATGATAATGACCTTTGGATTTTCATCGCCTACAAGCTATAATCATCAACATTAACAGAAATAAACACTTGAAATAGATCACTCTGTAATAAATCTATATAACATATGTATTTCACTTTATGTATTGAATTACTTTATGATGATGTTCTAACTCATTGAGATGCACCTAATTAATATATGGGGAAATCATAAGCACTGTGAAAACTGTGTGGGAATGAATGATCCTCTCTACTCCAGTCCATCCCCCAAAAAGTTTGCATTATTGTCCTCAGAATATACCCATTCACAAAAGCTGATGTATCAACCAATTATTTTTCCTCATAAGAGATTTGATCTGCCAGCAAATGAATATTGGATCATTTATTAGCTGGTCTTTGACATGTTTACACAGGCAATAAGAGAGAATTAACATTTCTATGAAAGATAATTTGTCTGTTTACTTTACAGTCCATTGGTCAGTGACTAACTATTGAGAATATTAATTACATATTATATTTGAGAAGGTAAAAATGTGTGTATCATGTTAGCCAGTAGATAGAAAAATATTGGAATCTGAAAGTCCTCAGGGGTTGATACCATTTAATGGCTAACTGAAAAGATGGTAAACATAGCAAGCTTTCAGGACACTGTGGCCCCTTTATCAGGCAAATAATGACACAGATTCTGAAGACACATACATATATACATATAAGCAAATGAAACAAAAAAAACAACAACAGTTTTAGATGTTATAGTAAGGCTGGGTTCACATTTGCGGACCCCTCCGCAGCGTTCTGCGGAGGGGATCCGCAATGTGACCGCAGCGGCCGCAAGCTCCTATCTTTATAATGGGAGCGCACGGTGCTGCGCTTGACTGCGCATGACTGTGCGCTCCCATTCACTCCCATATGTGATCTGTGTGCAGGCGGATGCCTGCTTACAAATCACACAGTCTCGTCCGCACCAGGGACGCGACATGTTGCATTCCTGGTGCGGACGAGACTGTGTGATTTGTACGCAGGCATCCGCCTGCGCACAGATCACATATGGGAGTGAATGGGTGCGCACGGTCATGCGCAGTCAAGCGCAGCACCGTGCGCCCCATTATAAAGATAGGAGCTTGCGGCCGCTGCGGTCACATTGCGGATCCCTTCCGCAGAACGCTGCGGAGGGGTCCGCAAATGTGAACTCAGCCTAAATGCGACACCTGACCGCAGTGTCCCGAAAGCTTGCTATTCTAACCATCTTTTCAGTTACCCATTAAAAGGTATCAACCACTGAGGATTCTCAGATTCCAATATTATATTTGTTCAGTTATAGGTTGTACTAAAGAAGAGTCAGAACGAATTTGTAATTTACTTCTTTCTTGGCTATGTCCTGCAGTCTTATAGAAAACTACAAATAATACTTTTGATGAGAAACTGATCTCTCTATTTTGCAGTACTGTGCTTACTTCAGTGTTACCGATTCAGTTTGAGCACTAGTTTCCTTTTGTTGTAGATTTTATGCTTTTGAAAGTGTATTTTAAAGTGTTCTCTATCTAACAGATTCAACAGTAAAAAAGAAGACAGCTGGAATGATTCACAATTTATTTTTATAGATTCTGAACAATTCTAAATATCACAAAAAGGAAGACAAAGAAATAAAAAAATAGAAATAGAACTTTAGCTAAATGGAATGGAAATAGTTGAAAGATGAGAACAAAAATGAGAGCAGATAGAGATTGATAATAATCAATGAGGGAAAATGTACTCACTTGTGTAAGAGAAAGACAAAAGAGAAATAAATGAATAAAAGTAAATAGAAAAATTTTGGCAAACAGAATAAAGATAATATTGGTCACTGAGCTTGACAACATGCATTGAATAAGCTTACAATTCACATGTTTCCATTGCTTTCTCTCAGATACTAAGATAATGTTCATACAGATTTTTGAGGCTTTCAAAACCCTACATTTATTTTACGTGAAAACTACTTCAGAAATTGCTGTTACATTTGGAGGGTGTTTGACTGTATTTTGTTCCTTCTGGAACCATTGGCTTGAGTGGTCTTGAACATTTTTGAAGAATTCATTTCCTAAAGTAGTTTTTGCAGCATTTTAATTTAGTATGGCTAGTCTAAAGTAGATACCATCAGGAGAAATTTTAACTACAGTGAGTCCCCACTTAACGACGGGTGTGTTTAACGACGACTCGCACTTACGACGGTCAGTTTTTTCCAACGACCAAATTTCAAAGTTGAGACGGACCGCTATATGACCGAATTTCAAAGATACGATGGACCGCTATACGACCGAATTTCAAAGATACGACGGACCGCTATACGACCGAATTTCAAAGATACGACGGACCGCTATACGAACCGAATTTCAAAGATACGACGGACCGCTATACGACCGAATTTCAAAGTTACGACAGATTTCGCGCGGGAGTGGCAGCACAGTGGAGTGTTGAGGCTAGGGTCACACATTACATGCAAAAAATCCCTGCTGAAGTGGTGCTTTATTATTGTGGAACAAAGATCTCTGCTTTCCAAACATGGTTACCTCCTGTCTCACCCATTCTTAACTACAGTACAGTACAGTACTGTACAACACTTACCAGAATGTCTCCTGACATTATAAAAGGTGATTTCCCTGGTGGCTCCGGGTCTCAGGATTCCGGTACATTGTACTGTGCAGTACTGTACAGTATTCTCAAACAGGAGTCCTGTTTTGCTGTCCGGGTGCTGCTCCCATCTGCCCGCATGCTGTGTTGTACAGCTTGCGGCCGGCCATGCTGTACACTGTACATTCCATCACTCTGGGGGCACGTTTAACACTAGAAGTCCCAGAGACGGGTCTTTTGACCTTTTTACCATTTCCTGTGCACCGTTTAAACGCGGCCCCCCAGAGTGCTGGACTGTACAGCATGGGCGGCCGGAAGCTGTAGAACACAGCATGCGGGCAGATGGGAGCAGCAACTGGACAGCATAACTGGACTCCGGTTGGAGAATACAGTAAAGTACAGTACTGTACTGCACAGTACAGTGTACCTGAGTCTTGAGACCAGGAGCCACCCTGAAGAGGGCCCAAAATAGTACAGTACAAGTGTGACCCAGTACTGTACAGTGTACCTGAGTACTGAGACCCGGAGCCACCCTGAAGAGGGCCCAAAACAGTACAGTACAGTACAAGTGTGACCCAGTACAGTGTACCTGAGTTCTGAGACCCGGAGTCAGCCTGAAGAGAGCCCAAAACAGTACAGTACAGTACAAGTGTGACCCAGTACAGTGTACCTGAGTTCTGAGACCCGGAGCCACCCTGAAGAGGGCCCAAAACAGTACAGTACAGTACAAGTGTGACCCAGTACAGTGTACCTGAGTACTGAGATCCGCAGCCACCCTGAAGAGAGCCCAAAACAGTACAGTACAGTATACTGTACAGCACAGTAGTACGTACAGTACAGTGGCCTGGCTGGAGGCAGTTGGCAGCCTCCACCACCTCCCATCAATATGGCTGACAAAAGGAAGATTACAACTCCTACAGGATCTTCTGCTAAGAAGCCTAGTAAAGCCATCGGCCTAGACACAAAGATGCAGATCATACAGAAATATGAAGGTGGATTGAAAGTCTTAGCAATCGCTAGTAGCATGGGGTTTTCTCATTCCATCATTTCAACGATACTTAAGGATAAAGAGTGAAGGAGATGGTGAAGAGTACTGTGGGATATAAGGCTGTTATCACCAGGCAGGACAAGGGCATGATCCATGAAATGGAGAAAATGCTGGCGATTTGGTTTGACGACCAAATAAGCAAGAAAATGCCCCTTAGTCTCCATATCATAAAGAGCAAGGCACTTAGCATCTTCGCTACGCTGAAAGCACGTGAGGGAGAAGAGTGCGCTGAAACATTCAGCGCAAGCAAAGGTTGGTTCCATCGCTTTCAACGCCGATTTAGGATGTGCTGGATGAGATAATCGAGGAAGGCAGCTATCGACCAGAACAAATTTTCAACGTCGACGGGACAGGTTTGTTCTGGAAAAAATGCCTGAAAGAACATACATTCATAAAGAAGCTGCCAACATGCCTGGGTTCAAGGCTTTTAAAGATCGTGTGACGTTGCTGTTAGGCGGAAATGTAGCAGGGCATAAATTAAAACCCTTTCTCATTTATCGCTCCCAGAACCCACACGCTCTGAAGAACGTGAACAAACACACACTGCCAGTGATCTATCGGGCAAACAACAAGGCGTGGATGACTCAGACTTTATTTAAGGACTGGTTTCTGACCTGCTTTATTCCTGCTGCCAGAGAATACTGCCTTGAAAAGAATGTTCCTTTCAAGATTCTGCTTCTCCTTGATAATGCTCCTGGACATCCCCAACATATCGATGACCTGCATCGTGATGTCAAAGTTGTTTATCTCCCCAAAAATACGACTTCAATTCTGCAACCTATGGATCAGGGGGCCATAGCAGCGTTTAAAGCGCATTATTTGCGCATTACTTTTGGTAAGGTGGCAACGGAGAATGACAGGATGACTCTTCGTGAATTTTGGAAAGACTACAACATTCTTCACTGCATGAAGAATATTGACAGCGCGTGGCGTGAAGTGACTGAAAAATGTATGCAAGGTGTTTGGAAGAAATGTTTGAAAAGCTTTGTGAATAACTTTAAAGGGTTTGACCAAGAGGAAGCAGTACAACAAATCAATAGTAAAACTGTAAATCTTGCACGTGATTTGATGCTAGAAGTGGAAAGTGAGGATGTTTTGGAGTTGGTGAATTTCGTAGAAGGTGAAATGACGGACCAAGACTTGATTGAGTTGGAAGAGCAACAACACATAGACGAAATAGAAGAAATTGAGCAATAAGATGTATCACCACCGAAAATGTTCACGACTAAGGGCTTGGCAAAAGTGTTTTCGAAAGTGAATGAGATTGTGGGTGATTTAGAGGCAATGGACCCCAACATTGAAAGGTTGTCGAAATTTGAAAGACACTTGAAAGAAGCGTTTGCCTGTTATCGTGAAATTTATGATGAGAAGAAAAAAAAAAAAAAACAGTCGTCCATGTTAGACTTCTTGCAACAAACTCCGACTCCTACCCAGGCTTCAACCCCTACACCTGCCCCTGTCTCAGTAACAGACTCCCTCTCTGCTCCAGCCTGTCCCTTACCAGGGCCGTTAGCTGTCGACGATTCAGATGATGAAGATCCTGATGACACAACCTGCATGTTTGACAGTGACGATGAAGATGTCATATTTGAAGGGTTTTAGAGTAAAATTCATACTGATCTGTGAACAAGTTTTATTTTTCATAATTTTGCTTTGTACTACATACTGTACAGTATCTTGAATTTGTTTAGTACAGTACAGTACTGTATAGTACTGTACAGTACTTGTTAGAGTTATTTTTTCAGTCAATGTAACAAAGAATTTCTTTAATGGTTCGTGATACACTTTTGTATCAGATGTACCTGATGTTTCTGACGAAGCAGAACTGTTCCCCATAGGAAACCACAGTACTGTACACTCTACAGTACATACTTACCTCTCCGGCCGCTGCACAGACTGCGCTGTGCAGCCGCGGGAGAGGTAAGTAACAGTTCCCTGTGGGGAACAGTAGCCCCAGTACACTGTACACTGTACTGTAGTGTACATACTGTACTGTACTTGTTAGAGTTATTTTTTCAGCCAATGTAAAATAAAGCATTTCTTTAACGGTTCATGATACACTTTTGTATCAGATGTACCTGATGTTTCTGATGAAGCGGAACTGTTCCCCATAGGGAACCACAGTACTGTACACTGTACAGTACGTACTTACCTTTCCGGCCGCTGCACAGACTGCACTGTGCAGCCACGGGAGAGGTAAGTACAGTTACAGTTCCCTATAGGGAACAGTAGCCTACATTCATGTCTTGTTTTCAATTTAAAATGTAGACTGTGCTGTGTAAGTTGAATTTTATTTGGTTCCATCTTAATACAGTAACTACAGTACAATCGTATTTTCCTGATGTAGGCTACCTGTTTATGTTTTTTTCAATTTAATTTGTATGTGCAATTTATATTTTTGTCAATGAAACAAAATTACTGCTGTACACTGTAATATGAATAGTACTGTGTATGCATGCAAACACTAGTACAATAACGTGGAAAAAAACATGTACCATGAAGGTTGCCCTTTAAGGGTCACGCTTAATGATGGGACACGCTTAACGACGGACCTTCTGGTCCCTAACCCCGTCGTTAAGTGAGGACTCACTGTACTTCAAAGAGGCCCATATAATATAAACATTGGGGCATTCCACACTGTACTCTGCATTCATGTTCTAAACCGTTAATCAGAATAAGCCATTTTCACAAGATTGAGCAGTGGTAGGAAAAGAGAGCTGATGGTCAGACCCAGACTTTCTACCCAGAGTTAACATAAAACATGTTGTTACTATTAGAAATTAATGGATCTTTCAAAATTATTATTATTTATTATTATAGCGCCATTAATTCCATGGCGCTTTACATATGGAAGGGTATGCAAAGACAAGTACAAGGTACATGAACAACATTGGAATACAGGTACAGAAGGGGAGAGGACGCTTTCCGCAAGGGCTCACTATCTATGAGGGGCTGAGTGGTGATACATTAGGAGAGGGTAGAGGTGGTTGTGTGGTGCTTTGGTGGACCAAGGCTCACAGCAGGTTGTAGGCTTGTCTGAAGAGGTGAGTGAGAGAGGAGAGATTGGGGAATAGTGGGGAGACAGGTAGATTAGTTGGGCAGCAGAGTTTAGGATAGAATGGAGAATTGCAAGAGTGCTAGAGGGGAGGCTGGGGAGTAGGAGGTTACAATAATCAAAGCAGGAGATGATGAGGGTATGGACAAGTGTTTTTGCAGTGTTGAGGTCTTGGAATGAATTGATCCGGGAAATATTTTTGAATTGGTGTTGGCAGGAGGTGGCAAGGGCTTGGATATGTGGCTTGAAGGAGAGGGCAGAGTCAAGGATTACCCCAAGGCACAGAGCATGAGTGACTGGGGAAAGTGAGCAGCCATTTACAGTGATGAAAAGGTCAGGTGGGGGGGAGAGTGGGTAGGGGGAAAAATGATGAATTCTGTTTTGTCCACGTTCAGTTTCAGAAAGCAAGCAGAAAAGAAAGATGAGATAGCACACAGACATTGGGGAATTTTGCATAGCAAGGAGGTGATGTCAGGTCCAGAGAGATACAGTAGATTTGAGTGTCATCAGCGGAGAGGTGATACTGAAGACCGAGGAACTCGATTAGTTGTCCCAGACCGAGGGTGTAGATGGAGAAGAGAAGGGGTCCGAGAACTGAGCCTTGGGGGACACCGACGGAAAGGGGGTAGGGTGAAGAGGTGGTGTTGGAGATGAAGACACTGAATGTCCAGTCAGATAGATAGGAGATCCAGTGATACCAAGAGATTCCAGAATCTGAAGTAGGAGGGAATGGTCAACAGTGTTGAAGGTGGAAGATAGGTCAAGGAGGAGGAGGACAGAGTAGTGTTGTTTGCGCTTCATGGTCAGTAGGTCATTGGTAACTTTGGTTAAGGCTGTTTCGGTGGAGTGTTGCAGTCAGAAGCCAGATTACAGGCGGTCAAGGAGGGAGGAAGAGAGGTGGGAGGACAGTACGAGATGGACGTGGTGTTTCAGTAGTTTTGAGGCAAAGGGAGAAAGCGATATTGTGCAATAGTTAGAACCTGATGATGGGTCGAGGGAGGGCTTTTTGAGGATGGGCTGTCTTTGAAAGGAGAGGGTAGTCTAGTTGTGAGGAGAGGCTGTGGGGACAGTGGGTCAAAGCTGACTCTGATGTTCTCGATCTTTTGCTTGAAAAAGGAGGCAAAGTCTTGGGTCGAGATATGAGAAGAGGGAGGAGGTACAGGGGGCGGAATAGGGAATTGAAAGTTTTAAATAGCTGTTTGGGATTGTGGGACAGGGTGGATATGAAAAAAAGAAGTACTCTTGTTTTGCAGCAGTGAGTTTGCACTTGATGTTAGTGAGGGACTGCTTGAACAAAGTGAAGCATTCAGTGGAACGAGATTTCTTACATCTCTGCTTAGCGACCCTGGAAGCACGTCTCAGGTCTTTAGTGAGGGTGGTGTGCCAAGGTTGCCTGTTTATTTGTGGATTGGTGTATGTGAGAAGGGCAGCCAAGTGAAGAGCAGTAGTTATAGTGGTGTTATATATAGGGTGATGGCAGCATCCGTGTCATGTAAGGAAGCTATGTCGGCGAGAGGGAATAGGGATTCTGAGAATGAGTGAAGATCTATGTGCTTTGGGTTTCAGCGAGGATCGGCGAGACTGCAGGGAGGGGGAAGTGAAGGGGGAGGAGAGGGAGGAGAAAGTCAAAAGATTGTGGTCAGACAGGGGGAGGGGTGAGTTTGAGAGATTAGTGAGAGAGCATAGGCGGGTGAAGATGAGGTCCTGATGTGGCCATCTTTGCGAGTGGCAAAGGAGGACCATTGAGAGAGCCCAAAAGAGGAAGTCAGTGAAAGGAGTTTAGAGGTGGCTGAATGAGAAATGTCAATGGGAATATTGAAGTCACCTATGATGTTGGTGGGGATGTCCGTGGAGAGGAAGTGGAATAGCCAGATGGTGAAATGCTCACCGATTTTCTGGTTTTTATATAATCCAAACTTTTTCAAAGCATATATCAAAGAGGATTATTTTCTAAAATGTAACTTTTATTTGATTTTGTTAAAAAGGAAACTATAGTTCCTGTGATGCGGTTTATGCAATCCAAACCTTACCAAGGGGATCTAGGGGGTGGGAACGCTGTCCCTATACTCTCCCTATCTCACCCTGCCTTGCAATGGAGTTTTAGACAAGTAAAAAAATTCTTGCTGGTGTCCACATACCACGGCGTCTGCCCCTCCTAACCCTGATTACACACTAGGGTGAGGGGTTGTGGGTCTCACAATTTTACACTAACCTAAAGACCTGTTTGTCTCATATATGTGTCATGGAAGTGCAAAAAGAGGTCCTACTAGCAAAGTCCAGGTCAATCCCCGTTGCTCAGTGGAAAAAGCCACATAGGACGTGTTTGTACAGAAAATCTGTTTCTTGTGATAGGGGACCCCTCTATCACAGGGTGTGTGTATGGGGGCGTGTTAGTGTGGTGACCTATTTTCCAATACCAGCAATAGTTGGCAATAAACCAAATCTCAAATGAGATATATGTCACACTTTACTTATAAACAACACACACCCATAAGATATGTACATAAAAACACTGTCAGAGACCAAATTCTGGCCCAGACCATTGCATATAGGACCTATAAGACATACAACCGTGCCACTGAGGGCACCTGTAAGGCAGGGGTATAGTACCCAAAGTAGCTAGCCAGGAGTCACTTAGCTTAGCATGATGATGCCGCGTCTTTCACTCTACGCGTTTCCCCCACCGTAGTTCTCGTCGGCGGGTTCCTCAGGAGTGATCCTCCGCAGCACCGGGCACCGGTCTGTGCCCTGGGTCACCCAGGTTGAAGGAGAGGATGATCCTCCTTCTCCCCTTCAGTATGGTAAATGGCGGCCCACACGTGCCTGAATCCCTGCCTTTTATACACTCCTTAGCTGTGATGTTTAATTACGGGGCGGAGTCAGCGGGTCACCACGCCGACCCCCTCATTATGTCTGATTACCATAACCTGCGGTGCTGCTGGCCAATAATCAAATGTCCGCACCTCTCAATCTTCCCCCATGTCTAGCGTGTGCATCCAATATCTCCACTACTTCCCCCCTTTTTTTTTTTTCTCCCTTCTTTCTCTCCCTCTTCCTGTTTACTTCCTAGGATGGAAGTGCATCACAAGCACCCGATCACATGACCGCATTCTCATCCAATACATTCCATTGTTTACAACCAGGGGCAGGAAATTTATCTATAGGATGGGGTCGGTGGGTGGACATGGCCTGAATGAACAACTAACCTTTACCCCGTTCTTATAGGGGTGTCTGTGTGACTGGGGAGGGATCCCTGCCCCCATCTCCCTCTTTTGAGTAACTAATGTTATGTGGTCTAGATACCAGTACAAGGAACCTGCTCGATAGTCCATTGATCCATAATAGGATATATGACCATGGGCGACGAGGATGTCATTATCATATGTGTAGACATTTTCACCAGCCTAGTTTCACGTGATCTAAAAGAACTAGGTAAGACCAAAAAAACGGTATACTATTCGAACCTCACATATGAGGAGAGACGCACTCTGAATGATCTAACGAGAAATGATCAAATCATATTGAAACCGTCCGATAAAGGCGGAAATCTTGTTATGATGAATCACAAACAATACAAACAGATGTGTCATAGTATACTGGATGATGGAACGACCTATACTAGGCTGCCGGGAGATCCTACTCTGGCCTTCCAAGCCGAGTTGGGGGTCATTTTGCAAGAGGGTTTTGAGAGAGGTGTTATCTCATACAGTGAGAGGGCATTTATGTACAATCAACATCCAATGATAGCTGTGTTCTATGCTCTCCCAAAGATACACAAGGGTCTGTCACCACTGCGAGGACGTCCCATAGTTTCTGGGGTAGGATCTATTAGCCAGAACTGTGGGATCTACCTCGACAAGGTTCTGAGGGGATTTGTGACCAGCTTACCCTCATATGTCAGGGACACACTGGACCTGATAAGTAAGTTGGACGGTGTCTCGGTGGGTGATGACGTACAGTTAGCCTCCATAGATGTGGAGGCGCTGTACAGCAGCATCCCCCACGAGAAGGGCCTACAGGCGGTGGAGCACTACCTAAAGACCCGAGGGAGACAGTATATGGAACACAGTTCTTTTACCCTTTCACTGCTTAATTACGTTCTAACCCATAATTTCTTTCTGTTCGACGAAAGGTTCTACTACCAGTCCAGGGGCACAGCGATGGAGAGTTCTTGTGTCCCAAGTTACGCTAATTTGCTCCTGGGCTGGTGGGAGGATACTGTCGTCTTCACAGAAGAAGCTTCGGCTTGGTGGAGTCCCCAGATACTATTCTGGGGTAGATATATTGATGACATCATGATCCAGTGGAAGGGCGACAGTGATACATTCAGGAACTTTGTCGACAGTCTGAATATAAACACCTTGGGTCTGAGATTCACCTCTGAAGTCCACTCGGACTCTCTCAATTTTCTAGACGTCACCATCTATAAGGACGGATGTGGTGGGTTACAGACGACCATCTTCCGCAAACCCACGGCCACCAATGACCTATTAAGGTGGGACAGCCACCACCCCAGAAGTCTCAGGAGGGGAATACCTAAAGGCCAATATTTGAGAGCGAGACGAAACTGCTCAGACATCAGCAGGTTTCATCTGGAGGCGAGGGACATGCAAAACCGTTTCCTTAGCAAGGGATATCCATCATATATCCTGAAGGAGGCTTTCAAATATGCGGCAGGGAGTAACAGGGAAACCCTCCTGAGACGTAGAGAGAAACCAGACCCCAAGATACTGTTAGGATGATTGGGACATATGACGATCGGTATAAGGAAGTGCGAGCCATCTTTGAGAGACACTGGGGGATACTCCAGTCCGATAAGGAGGTGGCCCCGTTTGTCCCATTGAGACCATCAATCACCTACAGGAGAGGGAGGTCACTGAAAGACCAGTTGATCCATAGCCAGTATTGTCCACCAAAAAAACAGGGCACGTGGCTGGATAGACGACAATGCGGCACCTTCAGATGCAGCAAGTGTATCTTCTGTAAATTTGTAAGGAGATCGGACACTTTCCAGAGTAGTACGACAGGTGAAAAATTCACCTGTAGACACTTTGGAAACTGCAGAACGGAGGGTGTAGTGTATCTATTCCAGTGCTCCTGCCCCATGGACGATGTGGGAAAAACCAAGAGGCGCCTTAAGAAACGGATAGGGGAACATCTGGGGGACATTCTACACTCAAGGGAAACCCCGGTCTCACGTCACGTGAGAGATATCCATGGGGGGGATGTAGGGTGCTTTAGCTTCCAAATTATGGAGGTGGTGGACAAACCGACTAGGGGGGGCAACTGGGATAAGACCATCCTGAAGAAGGAGACAAGGTGGATCTATAGGATGGGGTCGGTGGGTGGACATGGCCTGAATGAACAACTAACCTTTACCCCGTTCTTATAGGGGTGTCTGTGTGACTGGGGAGGGATCCCTGCCCCCAGCTCCCTCTTTTGAGTAACTAATGTTATGTGGTCTAGATACCAGTACAAGGAACCTGCTCGATGGTCCATTGATCCATAATAGGATATATGACCATGGGCGACGAGGATGTCATTATCATATGACATAAGCATCAGTAAAACAACATCTCTGTATATGCATACGAACTAAAAAGCGGCTCACTGTCGCTTATCCGGTATGATGATCTCCGTGCACACTCACTGTCTGGTCCCTGGGGAATTGTACCCCCGATTTTGGGATGTGGGATATTATGTCTGATATGCGGTGTTGCTGCTTTGTCCGAACTCTCTCTGACCCCCGGCGATCCAGTATCTGTTCTTCCCCTGGACTCCCCTCCCCCCTCCCCCTAACCCTCCCTCTCCCCCCCCTCTCTTCCACCATTCCTCATCTAGGGGAACCCCTGATATTAGGGTTCCTTTCCATACATTCTTTTGCAGGGCTCCCTCCTGGTGCGATTGACCAGGGGATAGGATGAATACCTGCACGGTACCTAGTCTGAGCCTGGTGTCCCCCCCTTAGGATCATAGGTGCGCTCTGAACTTTGCCTGTAGTTTGATATCTTATTTCGGCATGCAGAGATCATGTATCAACATGTGTGGTATTAATTTCACACGTGTGGAACTAATTAATATAGACCTATTTCCCGGGGGACACAGTTCATATCCGCACACTCCCGGGCTGGGGAAGGACTTTGGAGATGGACGTGGCCATATGACTGGGTACGAGTGATGCACTTCCTGCCCTTGGTTGTAAACAATGGAATGTATTGGATGAGAATGCGGTCATGTGATCGGGTGCCTGTGATGCACTTCCATCCTTGGAAGTAAACAGGAAGAGGGAGAGAAAGAAGGGAGAAAAAAAAAAAAGGGGAAGTAGTGGAGATATTGGATGCACACGCTGGACATGGGGGAAGATTGAGAGGTGCGGACATTTGATTATTGGCCAGCAGCACCGCAGGTTATGGTAATCAGACATAATGAGGGGGTCGGCGTGGTGGCCCGCTAACTCCGCCCCCTAATTAAACATCACAGCTAAGGAGTGTATAAAAGGCAGGGATTCTGGCACGTGTGGGCCGCCATTTACCATACTGAAGGGGAGAAGGAGGATCATCCTCTCCTTCAACCTGGGCGACCCAGGGCACAGACCGATGCCCGGTGCTGCGGAGGATCACTCCTGAGGAACCCGCCGACGAGAACTACGGTGGGGGAAACGCGTAGAGTGAAGGACGCGGCATCATCATTCTAAGCTAAGTGACTCCTGGCTAGCTACTTTGGGTACTATATCCCTGCCTTACAGGTGCCCTCAGTGGCACGGCTGTATGTCTTATAGGTCCTACATGCAATGGTCTGGGTCTGAATTTGGTCTTTGACAGTGTTTTTATGTACATATCTTATGGGTGTGTGTTGTTTATAGGTAAAGTGTGACATATATCTCATATGAGATTTGGTTTATTGCCAACTATTGCTGGTATTGGAAAATAGGTCACCACACTAACACGCCCCTATACACACACCCTGTGATAGAGGGGTCCCCTATCACAAGAAACAGATTTTCTGTACAAACACGTCCTATGTGGCTTTTTCCACTGAGCAACGGGGATTGACTTGGACTTTGCTAGTAGGACCTCTTTTTGCACTCCCATGACACATATATGAGACAAACAGGTCTTTAGGTTAGTGTAAAATTGTGAGACCCACAACCCCTCACCCTAGTGTGCAATCAGGGTTAGGAGGGGCAGACGCCGTGGTATGGGGACACCAGCAAGAATTTTTTTACGTGTCTAAAACTCCATTGCAAGGCAGGGTGAGATAGGGAGAGTATAGGGACAGCGTTCCCACCCCCCTAGATCCCCTTGGTAAGGTTTGGATTGCATAAACCGCATCATAGGAACTATAGTTTCCTTTTTAACAAAATCAAATAAAAGTTACATTTTAGAAAATAATCCTCTTTGATATATGCAGATGGTGAAATGGTCAATAAAAGAGGTGGTTGCTCCAGGTGGGTGGTAGATGACAGCAAGCAGAAGGTTACAGGGAGAGAAGATGTGGATGGAATGGACCTTGAAAGAGGAGGGGTAGCAGAGGGCAGCAGTGGAATAGGGGCAAAGGAGCAGTTTTTTGCCAGGAGGAAGCCAACCACTCCACCATGTTTGTTACAGGGGTGAGGTGTGTGGGAAAGACTGAGTCAGCCATAGATAGGAAAGTGCAGCAGGAGAGGTTGTGTCAGAGGGGGGAGCTAGGTTTCGGTGATGGAAAGGAATGAGAGTTTGTGGATGATAAAGAGGTTGTGGATGAATGAGAGTTTGTTGCAGATGGAGCGGGCATTCCAGAGAGCACCAGGTACAGGGACTGGGGGAGCAGGGGCTAGGTGAATGGGTCTAAGGTTGTTGAGGTTGCAAATTTGTTGAATTTAAGAAATATTGGATTTGCAGGGAATACATTTACACAATTTTTTTTTACTAGACACCTGTATTTGCACAGAAAATACACAAATAGGAGAGATAAGAAAATAAGAGGCCAACTGATCATAAAAGTTTAAAATCCACAGGAGAGAGGACCCTGTTGCCTGTAAGAGCTTATGCTCAAGGGAGGAGAAGAGAGAATTTATTAACAATTAGAGATTACACTCTACAAGAGAGAGACTTATGCAGGAACTCTGGAGATGAAAAATTACTGCAAATTTTTCTTTACTGGGAATTAGTGATCTCAGATGGCCAAGGTACTGAAATCCTTACACAAGGCATGTCATAGCTGCAAGGCCTTAGACAAGGCCATGTCATAGCTGCAGGGAATTATTGGAAGAGACTGGTGCAGAAATGCAAAACAATGTTAACTTGCTCTCAGATGTTTTATCGGTATGAGAAATGGTACCTGGTAAGGTATTTTTGTGAAAGGGTGAATCGAGTCTTAAACTGTTTGAATTTGTGTGAAGCCACAAATTTACCATTTAGCATATCAAATATTTGTTATCATGTTCTGGGGTCTCTTGAGACCTGAAAGCATAATGTATATAAGATGTAGAAAACAAATAGAACTTTTGCAAAAAAAAAGCAGCAGGACAGGTCCTAGATGGTAGGTGGTTTTCACTGAGGTGGTTAGCCTTGGTGATATGAGTCCTAAAGAGATGGCTTGAGCAATGATAAGTTGCTGGGAGAATTTTTAATGGGCCCAGATTTTTGAGTCCAGGTTTTAGCAACAAACAGAAGAGATGGGTGGGTCTAGTCACTAATACCAGATCCGAATCTGTGACTGAAACACGCAGCACAGTAAACACCGGGATACTGGAGGTTGTAGATCTACACTGTACCTCAGCGAAGCAACATGGCGGGGTCAGAGACACAGAGAAAAGACTCAAGTTGCCTAGCAAGGGGGTACTTGTGAGGAGAGACAGGGCCAGCAGCCTAGCCAAAGCGGCAGCAGGGCCACACATACAGCGCTGGAGTAGGAAACTGAGGACCTGGACAGGGTGGGAGCTACCCAGCCGCGGTACAGACTCAGTGGACAGTACTCTACTGAATACCATCAACAGTAAAGCCTTGGAAAACTACAAAACCATGAGTCTGTGTGATCCTTGTGCTCAGCTCCTACGTTCCCTCACAAGCAGCTATCATCTCTACTACTACCCCTACTATCCTGCAATATCCATAGCACCATCTATAGACTTTTACTATCACTGCCTCGGGGAACCAAGCTCTAACCGCAGAGAGCCGTTACATCACCAGCTGCTAAGTATCATCCCCGGAAGCTCTACAGCAGCGGTGGTCACCCTGACCACAACCCGTGGGTGGCGTCACGACAAACTCCTCTGTAAATATCCCTCCATTTATTGTGGAACCCGGGACATGGTCCAGACCAAGACCGCCGTGATATCCCCAGCAGTACCCGGGTCCGGTACCGAGTACCCCGTCCCAGTGGGCTCCACAGTAGATTCCAAAATGTGGAAAGTTAAGTGGGGTTTCTGCTGTTCTGGCACTTAGGGGCTCTACAAATGGAGTCTGCAAACCTTCTATTTGAAACTCTTATGCTCAAAAATCCTGCCATGTGCCCAAACAGAAATTTTTCAACACATAGGTGGTATCCTCTTAAGGCCCCATCTCACCCTACGATATCGTTAACAATATCGTTAGTACCTCACAGGTTTTCACTTGTTCTAACGACATCGTAACGACGTCGTTCAGTGTGACATGTACATCCGATCAACGATAATCGGGCAGATCATTGATGGGAGGTTTGTGAATCGGACCTTAAACCAAACGATGAGGGTTTGTTCAACCTGCAGCATGGGTGTGTGTAACACCTCGATAACGATGTCAATAACAACCTCACCTATTGAGAAGTGAAGGACGTAGGTGAGCTAACGACCGCAAGTATTGTTTGCTTGTCGCGGAATCGTTGCTGCGTTGTTAACGATATCTATATGTGTGACACTTCACTAGCAATCATTGAACGACGTTCAAGTGATCTAGGTCAAGTCAGATCGTTGATCGCATCATTCGACCATTGAAGCGTGAGACGAGGCCTTTACTTTTGTAAAAAATTGCGGGGTCCAATTCTCCTGCTATCCTTGGAAAAATATAAAAATTGGAGGTTAAAACATTTTTGTGGGAAAAAATCTAATTTTATCATTTTCATGTTTCTGTAATGTAAAATTCTTTGACACACCTGTGGGTTTAAGGAAATCATTACACATCTAGATAAATTTCATTGTGGGTCTGGTTCAAAGAATGGGGACATGTCAGGAAATTCTATTATTTAGGTACATCAAGGGCTAACTACACTTGACATGACACCCGGGGCCGTTCCATCAAAATCTGCGTTCCTCCTTCCCTTCTGAGCACTGATGTGCAACCAAACAGTAGTTTTCCACCACATATGGGGTCTCTGTGGACTCAGAACAATATGCCCGACTAATTTTGTGATCCATTTTAACCTGTGTCCTCTTTGAAAATGAAAATATTGAGGCCAAAAAATATTTTTGCGGAAAAAATAGTATTTTTTTCATTTTCACAGCTCAACATTATAAAATTCTACAAGAGAAAAAAGTACTCAGCCCATCGTTCAGCTTTCCAGCACTTCTGCTCCTCACCATTACCTGTCTGATCCTCATTACATCTTCTTAACACAAATTCCTGGAAGTCTCACACTAGGCTAGTACACATGAGACCTTAGGTCTGCGCCTTCTGCTTTTTTATCCCCTCTAGACCTACAGCCTAAGCGTAGAGGTTTTATATATATGTAAATTATAGGAAAGAACACTCACCTATAGTGTATCTTTGTACAATGGCACATCAATCTCTTAGGATATGGTAAGGCTCCTATGGTATGCTGCTCCAGTCCGGGGGAAAGCGGAACTCTCAGCCGGGAGTCCGTGGATTGACTTCAGAAGTGTATTAGCCGGGCAGATTAGTGCTCCCACATTCGGAACCAATCAATTGAACTTCAATTTCTGTCCTCTTTCTGAATTTGGGCAGCCATCAATTTCTTATGGTTAACTTGTATCTGTTGGATACAAGTTAACCATAGGAAATTGATGGCTGCCCAAACTCAGAAAGAGGAGAGAAATTGAAGTTCAATTGATTGCTTCCGAATGTGGGAGCACTAATCTGCCCGGCTAATACACTTCTGAAGTCACAATAGGCTAGAACTTCTGGCTCTGATAAGGCTTGGATGGTTCTGTGCAAGTGCGCACAAGGTTGTGATAGCACAACATAATGTTATGAATGTTTGCAGCTTTGCTCAGAACCATCACCAGGCTTCATGAAAGCCAGAAGTCCACGCTTTGTATTATAGGCACAAGAGTTTCAGCACTCAGTCATTGATGAGAAGACGCAGCGAGGACTGGACATGTGACAATTAGGAGGCCGGAGAGGTGAGCACTCATTTTATATAAGGATCTTTTTTCATTATCCTCTGCATTCTTGAGAGTGAATTTGAGATAAATAAATCAATTTAATGAAAACTAAAAATGTATTGAATGGGTTATTATACATGTCCACATAATAAAAATAATCCGATGAAATTTTAATTTTTGGGGATTCTGAGTCCATAAAATTTATTACAACACATTTTTGCCACTGTTTCTAATGCTCTCTATTTCCACATGTAATCTTGCCAAGTGAAATATGTTTCAAGTACAATTATTGACACTTTCTGGACATAGTGGACTGATTACAGTATCTAAATAAAATCAATAGCTACTTTGTATGCATTGTTAGTTCTAAACCCCTTGCCCAGTGCACAGTCCAAAAATATTATCCCCTAGAAACCTGCTCTTTTAAGAATCTTAAAGTAGTTTGAGCACAAATCTTTCCTCTTACTTTTTAAAATCTTCCTTACTTTTGATACATCCAACTTATCACTAGTAAAGGTTGAATATGATGGACATAACCCCAAAGGTTAGTGGTGTCAGAACAAATAAAATGGTGTCTCAGGTTGCATACTTTAGGAAGATGATTTTAAGAAACTGGCTGGAAATTCTTATGGATTTTGGATATAAAATATGTTTTGTATCATTAGAATGTGGAGTGTCAGAAAGCAATACACAACACAATTCAACAGAAAATGGAAAGAGAGTAAATTGTGAAATCCAGTACCAAGATTTACAACATATCCTGGCAGATGTTGATATGATTGGATATGACTGAATAATCCAAATGATGCAAATTGAATTTTTTCAATTCAATATTATCCATAATTATAAAATTAAAAAATTGGGAACCTGTTCCTGTCTTAAACCCCATTGTGTTCATTCAATGGGAACATGAGAAAAGTTGTTCTACTTCTTGTTGATTTAACAGTTTTTTATGTAAAGCCAAAATTAGGTGATGCTTGTTGATGAATCATGATGAAAGGAATCTGTTACCTGTTTTCGATGTTCTAAACCTTGCCCACCACCTTTAATATACTGTAATTGGGGTTCCTGTAACCCCTTTATATTTCCAGACGTGCTCCTACATACCTCATAAATCAACTTTTAATGTGTCCCACATGGTATGTAAATTAGTACTTAAGGGTCATATGGGGTGCAGCACACTGTGGTCAGAGCCACCCCGCTACCTGGAAAACCCACCTTGCTCCATTGAAAACATTGCCCCCTCCTGTGTATGTATGTGAATGACATACGTCCTTCACAACTCTCGCACATTCGCAGTGGCACAGGTCATTGTGCTCTATTGAAGCCACATAGTGACTGAAGTCTTGTGCATGCATAGTAAAATCTCTTGAGAATTCGAGCACTGTGCAGCTTCAACAGAGCACAGTGACCCATGCCACTGCGCAGACGTGAGAATTGTGAATGATGTCGTATGTCATTTACATACATGCACAGAAGGGGCAGCATTTTCAATGGCGCAGGGCAGGTTTTTCAGGCAGCGGGGCGGGTCTGACCACAGTGTGCTGCACCCCATATGACCCGTAAGAACCCATTTACATAAAGCGTGGGGCACATTAAAAGTTGAGTAATGAGGTAAGCAGGAGCAAGTCTAGGATTATAAAGAGGTTACAGGAACCTCAATTACAGTATGTTAAAGGTGGTGGGCACAGTTTATAAAGCCCAAAACAGATGACAGGTGCACTTAAAATATGTTAATTTTTATCAAAATGTATATAATTACAGTATCTAGGGGTCAACCAAAGTGATACAGTTGTCTGCATAGAAGCTTTATACAAAGAAGGGCTGATCATTTCCAGCCAGGAATGTCTTCACAGTTGTAGTTGTAGTTCCTATACATTTGACAAGCTTCTTTTTTGAATTTTTACATACAAGTCATGTGCTTCAGAGATTACAGAGTCAAATGACATGTAGTCCATAAAATATAGCAAACATTTTCATCCAAAGCTTTAAAATACCTTACAATATGTAAAATTACAAAAAGGAAGAGAAAAAAACAACACCAAAAGCTTAAAAGCATAGTATAAATCGATAAACCATGGTGTACAGGGGTTGCGCTGCTGAAAAGATATCTCTTCAAAGTGAATAGAATAAAAAACCTTGCGCTATTCACTTTGAAGAGACGTCTTTTCAGCAGTGCATTCCCTATTCACCAAGGTTTATCCATTTATTCTAAGTATCCAAAAGGGATTTATTCTCCTACTCATGGAGCAACATATGCATACACAGTTCTGCTCACTATTATTGGCACCCCTTCAATTTTTTATAGACTGTACAATATCTTCAGAAATAAATGGAAATGTACCACAGTTACCATATATACTTGCGTATAAGCCAAGTTTTTCAGCCCAAAATTTGGGCTGAAAAGTCCCCCCTCGGCTTATATGCGAGTACTGAGGTACAGCAGCAGCCCCGGAGGTATACAGGCCCCCCCATCAAGCTCCAGGGCCCCCCCCCCACCCTTGCGCGGCAGCCTGTAAAGGAAAATCATACTTATCAGTGTCCCGCGCTGTCCCGCTGCTGCCGACACACGATCCCGGGCTTCAAACCGCGTCTTCCGTGTTCCTGTGGTCGCAGGCAATGACGTCATTGCCCGCGACAAAAGGAAGCCGGAAGCCGGAAGACGCGGTTTGAAGCCCGGGATCGTGTGTCGGCAGCAGCGGGACAGCGCGGGACACTGATAAGTATGATTTTCCTTTACAGGCTGCCGCGCAAGGGGGGGGGGCCCTGGAGCTTGATGGGGGGGCCTGTATACCTCCGGGGCTGCTGCTGTATACAGCCCTGGGGCTGCTGGTGTATACAGCCCTGGGGCTGCTGCTGTATACACCCCTGGGGCTGCTGCTGCTGTATACACCACTGGGGCTGCTGTATACTACCTAAGGGCTGCTGTATATACCTCTGGGGCTGCTGTATACACCACTAGGGCTGCTGTATATACCTCTGGGGCTGTATATACCTCTGGGGATGCTGTATACTACCTCTGAGGCTGCTGTATACTACCACTGGGGCTGCTGTATACTACCATTGGGGCTGCTGTATACTACCACTGGGGCTGCTGTATACTACCACTGGGGCTGCTGTATACTACCACTGGGGCTGTATATACCTCTGGGGCTGCTGTATACTACCACTGGGGCTGCTGTATACTACCACTGGGGCTGCTGTATACTACCACTGGGGCTGCTGTATACTACCACTGGGGCTGCTGTATAGTACCATTGGGGCTGTATATACCTCTGGGGCTGCTGTATACTAATCACTGGGGCTGCTGCTGCTGTATATACCACTGGGGCTGCTGCTGTATACTACCACTGGGCCTGCTGTATACTACCAATGGGGCTGCTGTATACTACCACTGGGGCTGCTGTATACTACCACTGGGGCTGCTGTATACTACCACTGGGGCTGCTGTATACTACCACTGGGGCTGCTGTATAGTACCACTGGGGCTGTATATACCTCTGGGGCTGCTGTATACTAATCACTGGGGCTGCTGCTGCTGTATATACCACCGGGGCTGCGGCTGTATACTACCACTGGGGCTGCTGTATATACCTCTGGGGCTGCTGCATACCACACTGCTGGGGGCTGTATACCTGTGCTGGGGTCCAACCTCGGCTTATACACGAGTCAATAGGTTTTCCCAGGTTTTGGGGGCAAAAGTAGGGGGGTCGGCTTATACACGGGTCGGCTTATACACGAGTATATATGGTATAGCCTTAGTATTTTGTCATTATTGGGCCAAAGAAATACAACAATAAAACATTGTTTGCCAACTTACATGTTCCAATTTCAAAGAAAAAACTGAATAAGCAGCATGTAGCAAAGCATTTTTCCAGCCCTTACAACAGTGAAACTGATATTAGTCTGCTCATTTTAAAAAGCAGCTTCAAATCACAGAGAGAGAAGAATTTGGGAATACAAATTGATAATGACCTTTGACACTTTCAAAACAGGACTAAATGTCTCACATGGATTCATGCGTTTTTATATAAAATGAAAGGGTATTTGGGGATATCACATATTCATGCATCTTTATATAAAATGAAAAGACATTTGTTGATATCACATCTCCAACAGACTGAGGTTAGAGGACAATGAGGTTTTGACACTTCTTATTTAAATGCTCTTGCTTTGATTTATAGCTTTCTACAACTCACTGAAGAGTTTTCAGGTCTCCACAGGCCACTAATCATAGAACAATAATACAATTTGTTCCTCTTATCTTAGAATTTTGACTTTACTTTCCCAGATCTTTTACCCGTCTCTAGCCTGACTCCGCTTTACGTCACCTGTTGTATTTACTACAGCATCTAACCCTGCTTTTTTGTAGCATTATCAGCCTGATGAAGGGGCCATAGTGTCCTAAAAGCTTGCTATGTTTACCATCTTTTCAGTTAGCAATTAAAAGTTATCAACCACTGAGGACTCTCAGATTCCAATATTTTTTATTTTTAAACAGTCATTTTTTTTCTTTTTCAAGCATTTCTGTATATTTTTGGATGTGTGCTTTGGATGATCTTTGAATCAAACAAAGTTTTCTTACACTGGGTAGGACATTTTGCTCTAAAATCTCTTGATAGTTGTCTGATGTCATGATTCCTGTGATACGTCAAACGCCTCCAGTATCGGATGCAGCAAAACAATCTCATAGCATTATGGATCCTCCATCATGCTTAACTGTTGGTATGGTGTTATTTTCCTTAAAGCCTCATTGCACCATTTGTAAACAAACTATTGCTTTGCATTGCCAGAAAGGTCTATTTTTTGTTTTATTTGTCCACAGAATATTTTCCCAGAAGGATTATGGTTTGTCAAGGTACTCTTTGACAAAGATCAGTTGTTCCTTGTTATTGATTTCGTCAGCAATGGTTTCTTCCTTGGGCTTTGCCCATAAAGCTCTGTTTGGATTAGTGTGTGGCATGTTGTACCTATTGAAACTATGCCCTATGACTGTTCCAGGTTGGTCTTTAGGTCTTTGGATGTTTGACATGGAGTTTTTTCCACCATTCACACAAACCTTTGAAGACATCTCTTATCAACTTTCCTCCACATTCAGGGAGGTTCTTGACATTTCCATGCTTGGAAAACTTCTTAACAATATAGTGCACTATTGAAATTGGTATACCAAGGTCCTTGGAGATGGCCTTGTACCCTTTGGAAATCATATGTTTGCTAATAATAGCAGTTCTTATGTCCTCAGCCAGCTCCATTGTCTTCACCCTTTTCAGGAGATATTCCGCATTATGTACTTTAACTTCATGTGTGCCAATAACGATGAGCAAATCTTTGGTTGATCGTAATGTTTTTGTACAAATGCTTTATGTCCTATTAAGTTGTCACCCTATCTCTTTGCACTTCTGTGATCCACTCTATTTCATCATCTCAAAGCTGAAAATGAACATGGCACAACTAGAGAATGCTGTGATAAAAAAAAACTTGTTGGAATATGTTTAGTGTGACAACTCGATTCTTGAGTGTTTAGTTGCTAGGTTTGTATGCTGTTAATAAAGTTGGAACAAAACAAAAACAGAAGATCCCACAGAGAGCATTTAGAAAGATGATGGGAATGAAGGTGTGTCATGGTCCGCGCTGCTCCAAGCTCAAGAAAAACTCACAAATGAGTCAGAGTTTCATCAAACAGATTTCCATTCTTTTATTCTCCTTCCTCCAACGCGTTTCGGAGCCCCACCTGGCGCCTTCCATGAACTTTCCCACACCCGGGTGCTGCACAGCTGTATTTTTGTGTCCAGCCAGGTACAGCAGGCAGCAACAGGCTTCCTCCAACCTCCAGGTGCCTATTTGTACCTGCCTCAAAACAGAAATAGAAGGAAGACCTTTTTTTATTATTTCATGAATTTCATGAAATAATAAAAAATAAAAATATGTGCTTCGCGCTATTTCCATGTCCAGCCAAGCACAACTAGGCAGCTGGGGGCTGGAATCCACAGTGCAGGGAAGCCCAAGCTTTCTCAGCACCCCCCCGCTGTGCATTGCAGTCTGCAGCCATCCCAGAAAATGGTGTGTTAAGAGAAGCGCCATCTTCTGGCGCCGAACCCAGCTCATCCAAGGCCCTGGTGCCATGGCTCACTGGGTAATAAAGGGGTTAGGGCCAGCTTTGTGTTATCAGCTGGCCCTAAGACCGAAATTCATGGGGTCACTCCAATATTAGACATGACCATCATGAATTTCTAATGAATTTTTAAAAAAAACACAACACACAGAAAAAAATATTTTATGAGATATAAAACAAAAAATACACTTAGAGACTCCATCTTTATTAAAAAAATTCCTCTTCCGTCCTACGTAGTCCAATCAGGTTTTCTTCTTTAGCTCAACTATATATCTGGTAGAGAACCTCTACCAGAGATATAGCTGAGCTGTGCAGCACCCGGGTGTGGGAAAGTTCATGTGAGTTCATGCTGCATGAAGACTTCACCGCTGGTTTTCCTGCTCTGTGCTGCGCTCCTCGCTCCCTGATGCCCCCTCATTGCTCCCCCACCGCCTCCCCGCCTGATCCTAAGTTAGGACCCAGCGGGAGGAGTAGATCCAGGGAGCGGGGAGCACAGCACAGAGCAGGAATGCCGGCAGTGAAGTCTTCTCACCGCCACCGGCTTCCCCGCCCTAGTCCTTCAATCCCCGCTCCCTGGTGCTACGTTCCCCGTCCGGTCCTAACTTAGGATCAGGATGGGAGGCTGGGGGGGAGTGGAGGATCGAGATGGGAGACTGTGGGGGGCAGTGGATGGGGCTGAATGATTGTTTAAAAGCCGGCAGCTTTTTACCACCGGCTTTTAAACAATCATGCCCCCATTTCAGCCTTTTCCTCTGCCCTCAGACCACTTTATAGGGTCCTTTTGGTGAACGAACTGTTATCGAACATAACCTCAAACTGCCGAATTTGAAGCTAATTGTTTGCATTCTTCGAATGACTCGATCACCACCCAAAACAGCTTGAATTTGAGATTGGTGAACATTTCGAATCGAACATCGCTCATCTCTAGTAATAATGTCATGCTGATAAAACACTAATTTTATTGAAACAGCAATTCACAACTCAGTAAGTAAAACATTGCTGAAATCAGAGTCTCCGCTCTGCTCATACATCATGAAGCCATAAGATAGCATAACAAAAGCCTGCTGAAAGATGCCCTTTAAAAAAATAGCCACAAAAAGCTGAAGGTAGAAAGTTACCAAAAATCTAATATATTCAACCCTTTAGCCGTCTTTTCCAAAATATTTAGATTTGTAGACAATACTACAGTTGTAATATGGCTATTAAAAGATCAGATACCATTATGTACCTGGAATTTTCCTTATCTGTATTAGTCTATTCTACTGTTAAATACAAAATCCTTTGACTATATAGGTGGGATAAACTGCAATTAATCATAGTTCACAACTGAATGCACACAAAATGCTTCCATCAATAAATCAGATAACATGTAACCAGTGGTGAGACAAGTGTTAAATTCAAGTGGAAATCTTAGTTATTACATTGATTCATGAACCAATCAATTGCATCAAGAAATTAGCTATTCTGTTGTTAGGTACATGAACAAAGAATGGCCTAATTAATCAAGTGAACAAAAAAAAGTCTCACAATCTAATTTATTTCAGCGCAACAGTAAAGTAAAAATTATAACAAAGCAAAAGAAAATACAAAATAGCTATAACTTAACTGATATAATTAATAAACAAAATATGTTAAAATTAATTTGGTCAGTGGGCAAATTTCCTATTAGAGATCCACAGTCCAGAATTATAGCCTTTCTTGTCTGATATACAAATACAGGAACAACATGTCCATAACAGATAATATGTCCACTGATAGCAAGGATGAGGGAAATTTCCTCCTCTCTATATGATAATCTAAGTTGGAAATAACTTTGTAATTCAAAATATACCAATGTAAAAATATGGATTAAACAACTGATGCAAAAAAAATATTAGTTGTACCATCTATTCAATGCATATAAAAATCCAGTTGTTAAAAATGCTCGAGTGAATGCAACTTTAAAATAACATCATTTTATTTATTTTGCTTAAACAGCTTTTCTGGTTTTAGAAAACTGTTTATCCCCAGTTGCAGGTTTTTATTTTTTGTTTTTTAAAAGCACACACTTTGTTCATCCATCCTGGGTGGAGCACTAAGTCTCTTCAGTTGTTCCCGGTGTTTGTTATCATCTTCAATGGTTACATAACAATGACAGTATCTGGGTCGGCCTCCACTGAACCAAGCTGTAAAGATGGCCAACTTTCACAGTGGTCACTTCGGCTGGCAGGCCATCCTCAGCAGAATAAGGAGTTGAAGATGTGGATAGGGATGCAGGATCAGCCTCTTTGAATAAAAAATATCTAAGACTGACTTCACACCACGGTGTGATCCGGTCCGGGGCTGTCCAGTGTAAACCAGACAACCTCAGACCGGTTTTTCGCCCCCATAGTAGCCTATGGGGCTGGATGGAGCCGGATGGCAGCTCTCTGCCATCCGGTTTCATCCCTGGGGTGGAATCCGGGAGAATTTGGTTTATTCTAACCGGACACAAAAATGTTGCTTGCTACATTTTTGTGTCCGGGTTGAAAAAACACCTCAAAAAGCCGGAACCCGGATTCTCCCAGATTGTCCTGGATCCAGGGCAATCTAGTTCTCCCTAACATGGGAGCCTATGGGGCCGGATTACCCCGGTCCGGGCGAATCCAGGAACCAGATACCGGCGGCTGCATGCCGCTGTTGTTTCAGGACCGCGGCTAGCTCCATGCCGCGGTCTTGAAAAATCAGCAGCTGCGGCTGAAATTACAAGCATCCAGCTACACACAGGACTGTAGGGCACATTTGGCCTTCCAGTTCTGTGTGCTGATCCGGTCTGGGGCTGTCAGGATCACCCCGGACAGCCCTGGACCGGATCACACTGTGGTGTGAAGCCAGCCTAAGCCAGACAGAATAAAAAGCACTTTTTACTCTAGCAGTTTATGACGGTTGTTATATTACAGCTAGTGATAAGCAAGTAGCAAAATATTCGCACTCGCTATACTCGTAACGAGTAGTTTTTAATACTTGCTTATTCGTCCAAATAGCGAGTCCAATGTTAGTCAATTAGTGATAGGTTTAACCCACATACATCCGGCTATAAAATTAGTCTTTCCTGGACAGGGGGAAAGGGTGGGTTTTTTAAAAATTTCAATCGCTAAAACACCTTCTTGCTGTGCCCCCAGAAAGATCCGAACAGTCAATCTGCTCTCTCTGAGGTGCCAGCTCCTATTATTTACTGAAGGGAGCCAGCAATATGTGTCAGATTGATAATGATCAACACATCACTCACAAGCACCAGCGATACTCACCGAGTAACGAGCATTATGACTACCATACTATCTGTGGAAGTAGCAAATAGTAACGATTACACTATCTCATCACTAATTACAGCTCTTCACAGTTATTCAAGATACAGCCTCTGATGGTTTGGTGAACTCAGTTCTCTGTCTAGCAATATGAGTGCAGCTCTTCTCACACCCACTGGTTATGGCACTATACTACACCATCTAACCTCTCCTCTCAATCTTTAATTTGATATCAATGGTACATTAGGCTTACAGTAAAGTATATCAGCTCTCCTACAACTGCTCACAACTCAGGATTGCATCATGACATTCCTCTGTCTTATCCTTAACCAATGTTGTCTGGCAGTTGGGCACTACTCACTGAACTGAGTGGCTTTACCCTGTGCTCAGGGTCATTGTGCTAATGGATTCACCATAATGCTGGTACCAGAAGAAGCAGTGGAGACTCAGTACTGGACCTGGAGAGAAGGGGATTAGTAAAGTGGTGCTAATGAATGCTAAGGTGTTATCTGAAACAAGAAAAGTCTGTAAAAAAAAGTCAAATGTTCATTTTTCAAATAGCTTTTGCCATAAAGTTGCTTACTTTCTTTACATGAAAGTATAGAGTGAAAGTCACCAGTTGATTAGATGCCAGTTAAGTTACTTCAGGAAAATGACTGCTGGCACATTCCTGATGCAGCCTTTGTCTTAACAAATCTGGTGGGTGCATCAGCCTGTAAAAGATACCATGTGCACACACTCTTACTATAGGTTTCCTTATCAGCTTATCTGTCTCCTTATGTCAGCAGGCAGATTCCTCTCCATGAGGAGTATAGTTAGTCCCTCAGACCTCATCTCAGCTTCTCAAACAGCTAGATTAGAATTCCCACACACTATACTGATGAGGGGTTATCACCCCGAAACGCAGCATCTGCAGTTTGGGGCTCTGACCTGGCATAAATCCTAAGTCATATTAAAAGGCTTGTTAACTTTAACGATTGCTCCCCTTATTGGGTGGCATTAGAGTTTTTTACTTCCTCACTGAAGAGACAATTTGCACACTCTTACTGTGATTCCAGACATCCAAAGAAGAAGAGTAGGGCTGTTTTTAGAAAAAGACCTCTGATTTTATTTAATATCAGATAAGCCAAAAAAAATAAAGCCTGCACCTTTCGTGTCAACTTCATCTCTTTTGGTAAAATGTACCTCCTTTAGTAATTTCTTATTATCGTTATGAAGGTGATCTCATACTTAATGAGATACTTGTGATTTATCACTATTGAAACCAGACCTAATAAAAAGTCTTACCAATCAACAGCACTACCATAACACAACAATTCAAGTGCATGACTAAGAGACTTAATGGCAGGACTTGTTGTCTTATTTATACCATAAAATAGAGTCAAATGGTGTGTGTGTGTCTAAAGGCCCAGTTACACACACAGATAATTGTGCAGAGATTGTTCTCAGATCTCTGGTTGCAGTGAAATCATGGACACATTGTTCCATTTTGTGGCCGTGTACAGATGTACCAATGTGTCCATGATTTCACTGCAACCAGAGATCTGCGAACAATCTCTGCACAATTATCTGTGTGTGTAACTGGGCCTTATGTGTTGCTTTACAATGCTCTGTTGAGAGCTATACGTACTAGCTATACGTACATTCTTTCCAAAGTGAAAAGATCATGTCACATTTTTTACATTACATTTGAATAGAATAATAATGAAAATTATTATGGTTCAAAAAGAACTAAAGCAAATGCCTTGAAATAATTTGAATTTCAGAATTGAACACAAAAGGATTGTGGCCTGATATTTATCTCAACTGGTGTTAAAATTGTGGATAAGCACAACTGAACAAAACTCTTAATGCAAACTCAATGGCTGAACCTTCCTTATCTAAAGGACTGCATATTTCTAAGAAAGGTTATTTGCAAAGGTGATTTATTTTTTTAAATACTTTAGCTTATTTATTAAAATAACTAGCTGTGAGCCCGATGCAAATGCATCGGGTGTCTAGAATGTGCATTAATTTGATTATAGTAGTTATAGCTGGTGTGAGGACTTTTCGGGGGGGTGTGAATAGTTTTTGGGGGGTCACATACTTTTTTGGGTGGGTCACATACTTTTTTGGGGGGGTGACATACTTTTTTGGGGGGGTCCAATATTTTTTTTGGGGGGTGACATAATTTTTTTGGGGGGTCACATCATTTTTTTGGGGGGTGACATATTTTTTTGGGGGGGGTCACATACTTTTTTGGGGGTGTCAGATACTTTTTTTGGGGGGTCACATACTTTTTTTGGGGGGGTCCAATACTTTTGGGGGGGTCCAATACTTATATTTTAATAAATTAATGTAATTAATATCTTAATGTAATTTTTTTTTTTTTTTTTTTTTTTATTATTATTTTTTATTTTATTATTTATTTTTATAATTTTTTTTTACGATTATTATTATTAAATTTATTTATTATTTTGTATTTTAAGTGTTTTTTTTTGTATTAAAATTATGTTATTTTATTAAAAAACCGCATCTGCGGTGCGTTTGCGGTAATCCCCATACAAAGTATAGGGGGACTTGCGGCAGGTGCGGCAAAACCGCACTTGCCGCACCTGCCGCAAGTCCCCCTATACTTTCTATGGGGATTTTTGGGGGGGTTACATAATTTTTTTGGGGGGGTCCAATACTTTTGGGGGGGTCCAATACTTATATTTTAATAAATTAATGTAATTAATATCTTAATGTAATATTTTTTTTTTTTTTTTTTTTATTATTATTTTTTATTTTATTATTTATTTTTATTATTTTTTTTACGATTATTATTATTAAATGTATTTATTATTTTGTATTTTAAGTGACTTTTTTTGTATTCAAATTGTTATTTTATTAAAAAACCGCATCTGCGGTGCGGTTGCGGTAATCCCCATACAAAGTATAGGGGGACTTGCGGCAGGTGCGGCAAAACCGCACTTGCCGCACCTGCCGCAAGTCCCCCTATACTTTCTATGTGGATTTTTGGGGGGGTCACATAATTTTTTTGGGGGGGTCCAATACTTTTGGGGGGGTCCAATACTTATATTTTAATAAATTAATGTAATTAATATCTTAATGTAATTTTTTTTTTTTTTGTATTATTATTTTATTATTTATTTTTATTATTTTTTTTACGATTATTATTATTAAATTTATTTATTATTTTGTATTTTTTTTGTATTAAAATTATGTTATTTTATTAAAAAACCGCATCTGCGGTGCGGTTATCCCCATAGAAAGTATAGGGGGACTTGCGGCAGGTGCGGCAAAAACCGCACTTGCCGCACCTGCCGCAAGTCCCCCTATACTTTCTATGGGGATTACCGCAACCGCGCCGCAACTGGCACTTGCGGCGCAATTGCGGTAATCCTTATGGGTTTGACCGCAACCGCGCCGCAAGTGCTCGCACTCAGCCAGCGACTCGCAATGCGGCGCGGTTGCGGTAATCCTTATGGGTTTTACCGCAACCGCGCCGCAAGTGCTCGCACTCAGCCAGCGACTCGCAATGCGGCGCGGTTGCGGTAATCCTTATGGGTTTTACCGCAACCGCGCCGCAAGTGCTCGCACTGAGCCAGCGAGTTAATATGCGGCGCGGTTGCGGTAATCCACAGGGCAATGGGGCACAGGGGCACAGAGGCACAGGGGCACAGGGGCACTGGGGCACAGGGGCACAGGGGCACAGGGGCACAGAGGCACAGGGGCACAGAGGCACAGGGGCACAGAGGCACAGGGGCACAGGGGCACAGAGGCACAGGGGCACAGAGGCACAGGGGCACAGGGGCACAGAGGCACAGGGGCACAGAGGCACAGGGGCACAGGGGCACAGGGGCACAGAGGCACAGGGGCACAGGGGCACAGGGGCACAGAGGCACAGGGGCACAGAGGCACAGGGGCACAGGGGCACAGGGGCACAGGGGCACAGAGGCACAGGGGCACAGGGGATGGCGGGGGTGACAGGGGCACAGGGGCACTTGGGCACAGGGGCATTGGGGCACAGGGGCACAGGCTCCGGAGCACTGTATCAGCATGTGCTGACAGCAGCTGCTTCGGAGCGGGAGGCACAGGGGCACTGAGGCACAGGGAATGGCGGGGGTGACAGGGGCACAGGGGCACTTGGGCACAGGGGCATTGGGGCACAGGGTCACAGGTTCGGAGCGGGAGTCAGAGGGGCACACTGAGGCACTGAGGCACAGGGGCACAGGGGCACAGGGCGGCTGAGGTAGCGACTCGCAATGGCCTCGCGGCCATTGCTCGCACTACCTCAGCGGTACATCGCTAAATTTGTGGCCGAGCCTCTGGTTCTATTTTCGGCCACCGACTCGCAATGGCCGCTTCGCGGCCATTGCTCGTGCGTGGTGACGTCAGCGGCTCGCAATGGCCGCTACGCGGCCAATGCTTCGCCGTGATGACGTCACAGAGTGTGACATATCCACGGCACGTTGTCGGGGTCCGACACGAAAACGTCTTAGGCAATTATATAGTAGATAAAGAATGTGCTTTAGTTCCTGATTTTAAATCCTGCCATAGTAATGGAATGAAAAGTAAGAGAACCCTTGAACTTATTAGCCTCTGTTACATACCTTTTTAGAAGCAATCACCTTCACTAATAATCTTCTCGAACAATGACTCTCAGATTATATTATTTTTCTAACAATGAAAAGGAATTTTTGACCATTCCTCTCTCTAAATGTGTTTAAATTAAAGGTTTTTTACGATGAAATTAAATTCATTCTTTGTAAAAGATTTTAGAAAAAGTCTACATTTTAAAAACAATAATCCAAAAAGAATTGTATTTTCCAAAGCTGCTAACAATATAAGGTCCACAAATCCACCGAGTAGAAATGGGGGTTTATATACCATGCTGTTGTACAGACCAATCAATAAATTCACTGACATGATTTAAACCATGTACATCTCTGTGATTCTCCTAATGAAGGGGCATGGTTACCCTGAAACGCGTTGAGAATAAATCACTCAAAATGGTTTAAATCCTGTCAGTGATTTTATTGAATAGTCTGTACAGTGGTGCAGTATATAAACCCCCATTTCTACCCAGTGGATTTCTGGATTATTACTCGGGGAGACTGATGCAAGTCATGAATCTTGGAAATCACTAGATATTATATGCAACTTCAGTGGTTGTGACTTTTTACAACCACCCCAAGGGAGCATTTTTCTTATTTGTCACAAGTGTCTCACCACAGGTAAACCCTACATGTCCCTTGTTTTTCCTTTCCAGAAAATTAACAATATAGGTTGTCAAGTTGTAGTATTCTCCTTCTCTGGTTGAGAATGAGCAGATCATTTTTTTGTTGTTAATGAGTTATGTGTGCAAAGATAGAGGAGCACACACAGCACATAGAAGCCTGATGTAGGAAAATAGAGTCATTTTGAAAATTAATTGTATTTAACCTATTTATGACCAATAAAAGACATTGCACATTATAAACGGGTGTCAGTTCCCACACCAAGAGTGGCTATATCCATTATGGCCTTGAACTGTCATTGTGTGTAATCACTCATTGATAGTTCATTGTTGTCAGCTGTCTGTCACTGACAGCTGTGCAGCATGTGAAGAGGTGCAGGGACCCATGCTGGTCCTAGTACTTGGTGTGTTGTGCTCGATCTGTCAATCTGAATGACCAATCACAGGATGATCACACAGAGAAGTGTTGAATATCATCACTTCTCTGTGTGATCACTGCAGGAGCAGCTAACAGCTGAGTTCCTGCAGTAACAGCCAGGGCCAGGATGCATGCCACCATTTAGAAGGTTGCAGGAGGGAATACACTTCCTTTCTAAGCTTCATCAGCGACCATGTAATGTAGTAATGGGGAGCCAATGTTTGCCATGACAACCAGAGGTCAAACAATGACCTGGTGTACCAGCTATGGTGATCTGCTATGCCAGATTACTCTAGCAGGTGTTTTGCCAGTGCAATTTGATTGACAGCTTTGACTTATTAAAAAATCTCAAAGCCCAGGATTAGTTATGGGAGAAGAGTCTATGAGACCTCCTCATTACTAATCATGTAAGCAAAAAGACATAAACACAGAACACAGAAAACAATTCTTTTAATTAAAAAAAATAATCCTCTCTCTCCATTTTATTAATTCCCAAAACATCCCTGCAGGTCTGACATCATTTACATAACATCTCTTGATGAGTCTTGGCTCTGTTACATCCTGAGGTTGCATTGCATGGCAGAACAGACTGATGGATCCACAGCTGTGAGAGCAGTGATGTCAGTGAGTTCACCTGAGGTCTCAGCTGGTGGTTCCCACAGTACCTGAGGTGAACTCATTAAACTCAGGGAACTTCTATCAGGTGAACTCATTGAACTCAATACTGTATTACCAGAATGCTTGAGCATTCCAGTAATCCGGCACTGATGTCAACAGATTATTGGATAATTGACTTTAATTATGATGGATTATCAGATTAGTGACTTCAATGGTGCTGGATTGCCAACCTTTGCACGCAATAATCCAGTAATTCAGCACTATTGTCATCAATAATCCAATAATCTGGCACATTGAGATTCCAGATTGAGTTCAATGAATTCATCTGAGAAGAGTTCACTGAGCTCAATGAGCCTGCAGCACTGTCAGTGTGTTTCGCAGACCATAGCAAGTGGTCACATTTTCTAATGTGACCGTGCACTACGACCTCAGAATGTAGCAGTACTGGAGTCAGTGTTAATCTTCGTGTAAATTACTTCAATGTTAGAGGGGTATTTTAGGGTTAATAAATTGGAAAAAAAGTGATATTTAACCCCTTAAGGACCGAGTCACTTTGCACCCTAATGACCGGACCATTTTTTGTAATTCTGACCACTCTCCCTTTATGAGGTAATAACTCTGGAACGCTTCAACGGATCCTAGTGATTCTGAGATTGTTTTTTCGTGACATATTGGGCTTCATGTTAGTATTAAATTTAGGTCGATAATTTTTGCGTTTATTTGTGAAAAAATTAAAAATTTGGCAAAAATTTTGAAAATTTTGCAATTTTCAAATTTTTAATTTTTATTCTGCTAAACCAGAGAGTTATGTGACACAAAATAGTTAAAAAATAACATTTCCCACATGTCTACTTTACATCAGCACAATTTTGGAAGAAAAAAAATTTTTTGGTAGGACGTTATAAGGGTTCAAAGTTCATCAGCAATTTCTCATTTTTCCAGCAAAATTTACAAAACCATTTTTTTAGTGACCACATCACATTTGAAGTCCCTTTGAGGGGTGTACATGACAGAAAAGACCCAAAAGTGACACCATTCCAAAAACTGCACCCCTCAAGCTACTCAAAACTATATTCAAGAAGATTATTAACCCTTCAGGTGCTTCACAGGAACTAAAATAAAGTTGAAAGAAAAAATGGACATTTTAATTTTTGTAACAAAAATGTTCTGTTAGCCTCAATTTTTTCATTTTCACATGGGCAACAGGATAAAATGGATCCTAAAAATTGTTGGGCAATTTATCCTGAGTACACAGATATCTCATATGTGGTCATAAACCACTGTTTGGGCGCACGGCAGGACTCAGAAGGGAAGGAGTGCAATTTGAATTTTGGAGCCAATTTTCCGTTCAAAAAGTGAAATGGCGCTCCTTCCCTTTTGAGCCCTGCCGTGCGCCCAAACAGTGGTTTATCACCAAATATAAGGTATCGGTGTATTCAGGAGAAACTGCCCAACAAATTTTGGGATGTATTTTATCCCTTTGCCCATGTGAAACTGAAAAAATGTGGTCAAAAATAATAATTTTTATGGATGAATTTGTGAAGCATCTGGGGGTTCAAAGTGCTCACTATGCATCTAGATACGTTCCTTAGGGGGTCTAGTTTCCAAAATGGGGTCATTTGTGGGGGAGCTCCAATGTGGAGACACACGAGGACCCTCCAAATGCGACATGGCGTCCGTTAACAATTTGAATGGAAAATGAGCTCAAATTGTTAGCGGACACCATGTCGCGTTTGGAGGGTCCCTGTGTATCTCAACATTGGAGCTCCCCCACAAGTGACCCCATTTTGGAAACTAGACCCCCAAAGGAACGTATCTAGATGCATAGTGAGCACTTTGAACCCCCATATGCTTCAGAAATTCATCCGTAAAAAATAAAAAAGCAATTTTGTTTCCACAAAGAAATTTCTTTTTTCATTATTACGGATCAATTTGTGAAGCATCTGGGGGTTCAAAGTGCTCATTATGCATCTAGATATGTTCCTTCGGGGGTCTAGTTTCCAAAATGGGGTCACTTGTGGGGGAGCTCCAATGTGGAGACACACAGGGACTCTCCAAACGCGACATGGTGTCCGCTAACAATTTGAGCTCATTTTCCATTCAAATTGTTAGCGGACCCATGTCGCGTTTGGAGGGTCCCCGTGTGTCTCCACATTGGAGCTCCCCCACAAGTGACCCCATTTTGGAAACTAGACCCCAAAGAAACATATCTAGATGCATAGTGAGCACTTTCAACCCCAGATGCTTCACAAATTGATCTGTAAAAATGAAAAAAAGAAACTTTTTGTGGAAAAAAAAGTGCTTTTTCATTTTTATGGATGAATTTGTGAAGCATCTGGGGGTTTAAAGTGCTCACTATGCATCTAGATATGTTACTTAGGGGGTCTAGTTTCCAAAATGGGGTCACTTGTGGGGGAGCTCCAATGTGGAGACACACGGGGACCCTCCAAACGCGACATGGCGTCCGCTAACAATTTGAATGGAAAATGAGCTCAAATTGTTAGCAGACACCATGTCGCTTTTGGAGGGTCCCTGTGTATCTCCACATTGGAGCTCCCCCACAAGTGACCCCATTTTGGAAACTAGACCCCCGAAGGAACATATCTGGATGCATAATGAGCACTTTGAACCCTCAGATGCTTCAGAAATTCATCCGTAAAAATAAAAAAGCACTTTTGTTTCCACAAAAAAATTTCTTTTTTCATTATTACGGATCAATTTGTGAAGCATCTGGGGGTTCAAAGTGCTCATTATGCATCCAGATATGTTCCTTTGGGGGTCTAGTTTCCAAAATGGGGTCACTTGTGGGGGAGCTCCAATGTGGAGACACACAGGGACTCTCCAAACGCGACATGGTGTCCGCTAACAATTTGAGCTGATTTTCCATTCAAATTGTTAGCGGACACCATGTCGCGTTTGGAGGGTCCCGTGTGTCTCCACATTGGAGCTCCCCCACAAGTGACCCCATTTTGGAAACTAGACCCCCTAAGGAACATATCTAGATGCATAATGAGCACTTTGAACCCCCAGGTGCTTCACAAATTGATCCGTAATAATGAAAAAAGAAACGTTTTGTGGAAAAAAAAGTGCTTTTTCATTTTAATGGATGAATTTGTGAAACATCTGGGGGTTAAAAGTGCTCACTATGCATCTAGATGTGTTCCTTAGGGGGTCTAGTTTCCAAAATGGGGTCACTTGTGGGGGAGCTCCAATGTGGAGACACACAGGGGCCCTCCATACGCAACATGGTGTCCACTAACCATTGGAATTATTAGCGGACACCATGTAGGATATGAAGAGCCCCTATGTGCCTAAACATTGGAGCTCCCCCACAAGTGACCCCATTTTGGAAACTAGACCACCCAAGGAACGTATCTAGATGCATAGTGAGCACTTTGAACCCCAGGTGCTTCACAAGTTGATCCGTAAAAATGAAAAAAGAAACTTTTTGTGGAAAAAAAAAAGTGCTTTTTCATTTTTATGGATGAATTTGTGAAGCATCTGGGGGTTTAAACTGCTCACTATGCATCTAGATACGTTCCTTCGGGGGTCTAGTTTCCAAAATGGGGTCACTTGTGGGGGAGCTCCAGGCACACAGGGAGGGGCTCTCCATACCCGACATGGTTTCTGCTAACAATTGGAGCTAATTTTCCATTGAAATTGTTAGCGGACACCATGTCGCATATGGAGAACCTGTGTGCCACCAGCAGAAGGGCAACTGGAATAGTTGGGGTGCAGCACCAGAAAATGCCGCCTCTAATGAATGCGCTATTTTCTTGGGTGGCTGTGGGTTGCAATTTGCAGCTTGGGGGACCCACAACATTTGGGTCTCTCCACGCTGAGGATTCCAGTCAGCCAGCTACCAAGTTGTACATGGCTGGCTGCAAAAAATACAGCGAAGGCCTTTTTTTTATTTCTAGAACTAATTCTAGAAGAAAAAAAAATGACATAGGCTCCGCCATATTTTTGGTCCAGCCAGGTACAATTTGGCAGCTACAGACTGCCAGCAACCCCCAGCTGCCTCGTTGTACCTAGCTGCAACCAAAAATACAGCGAAGCCCATTTTTTTTATTTCTAGAACTAATTCTAGAAAAAAAAAATGACGTGGGGCTCCGCCATAATTTTGGTCCAGCCAGGTACAACTTGGCAGCTACAGACTGCCAGCAACCCCTAGCTGCCTTGTTGTACCTGGCTGCAACCAAAAATACAGCGAAGCCCATTTTTTTTTATTTCTAGAACTAATTCTAGAAAAAAAAATGACGTAGGGCTCCGCCATATTTTTGGCCCAGCCAGGTACAACTAGGCAGCTGGGGGCTGGAATCCTCAGCATGGAAAGGCCCAAGCGTTCTGGGCCCCCCATGCTGTGAATTGCAGTCCGCAGCCGCCCCAGAAAATGGCTCATTCATTGAAGCGCCATTTTCTGGCGCTGTACCCATGCTCTTCCAGTTGCCTGGTGCCGGTGGCAAACTGGGTAATAAAGGGGTTAATGCCAGCTTTTTATTGGCAGCTGGCACTAAGCCCGAGATTCATAATATAGGGCCAATGTTAGACCCGCCATTAGGAATCTCTAGTGCGGTAATTAGTCAATAAATACACACAGAGAAAAATCTTTTTATTTGAAAAAAAAAACACAGACACAATTCGGACTCCATCTTTATTATAAAAAGATCCGACGTAGTCCACAACGAAGGTCCCACGACGCTCAATCGCCTCCGACGTAGTCCACAACGAAGGTCCCACGATGCAGGGGAATCCCCCTGCATGGGGATCAAGATGTAGAAAGCGATCTGACAACTTGGGCACAGTGATCTACTAGATCACTGCACCTGAGCTGTCAGATCTCTTTCTGCAGTTCGATCCCCATGCAGGGAAATGGGGGCTCAGGGATCCCCCTGCAGGGGGATGGGGGATCAGGGGTCCCCCTGCAGGGGGATGGGGGATCAGGGGGCGGTGACAGCAGGAGGAGGCGAGCGGGAGGCGGCGGCTGCAGCAGCATCGGCGCTCAAGAGGAGGTGAGCGGGAGGAAGCGGGGGAACAAGAGGGATGAGCGGGAGGAATGCACACACAGTGGGTGACAAGGGGGATTAGGGGGGGATGCGCACACAGCGGGGGACGAGCGGGGGGATGCGCACACAGCGGGGGACAAGGGAGGCGAGCGGGGGGATGCACACACAGCGGGGGACAAGGGGGGTGAGCGGGGGGATGCGCACACAGCGGGGGACAAGGGGAGCGAGCGGGGGGATGCACACACAGCAGGGGACAAGGGGGGTGAGCGGGAGGGATGCGCACACAGCGGGGGACAAGGGGGGCGAGCGGGAGGGATGCGCACACAGCGGGGGACAAGGGGGGCGAGCGGGAGAGATGCGCAAACAGCGGGGGACAAGGGGGGCGAGCGGGAGGGATGCGCACACACGGGGGACAAGGGGGCGAGCGGGGGGATGCGCACACAGCAGGGGACAAGGGGGACTAGCGGGGGGGAAGCGCGCACAGCGGGGGACAAGGGGGGCGAGCGGGAGGGATGCGCACACAGCGGGGGACAAGGGGGACGGGCAGGGGGGAAGCGCACAAAGCGGGGGACAAGGGGGACGAGCGGGGGGGATGCGCACACAGCGGGGGTCAGGGGGAATGAGTGGGGGGGCGGACACGGTGGGGGACAAGAGGGATGAGTGGGGGGGGCAGACACAGCAGGGGACAAGGGGGATGAGCGGGGGAGGGAGGGGGATGCGGACACAGAGGGGGGGGGAGGAGATCGGGAGGCAGGGGATGCATGCAGGAGCCGGGCACAGCTGACAGCCCGGCTCCTGCAGAGATCATGCAGGGAGAGGTGAGTGTCCCTGCACTCCCTCTCCCTAAGGGGGCGACACAGAGCCAGGTGCAGTGACCACATAGTAATTGCTGCACCTGGCTGTCAGATCGCTCCCCCTGCCGGAGCAGGGCAAAGCCGACGGGCGAGGGGCGAGGAGCAGAGCGGCGAGAAGGAGGACAGCGGGCGCCGGAGGACAGCGGGCACCGGAGGTGAGCAGGCACCACCGCACCAGCAGAGCAGACTGGAGGGGCGCATAGGGAGGAGGCAGGAGAGCGAGGAGAGGAGGGAGGAGAGCGGGAACAGGAGGGAGGAGAGCATGGGGAGGAGACCGGGGAGGAGACCGGGGACCGGACAGCGGGGACTGGAGTGCGGGGACTAGGGAGCATGGACCAGGCAGAGTAGTGGAGGGGCAGAGGCAGGGAATGTGTGCAGGAGCCGGGCACAGCTGACAGCCCGGCTCCTGCAGAGATCATGCAGGGAAGTGCTGACATTCAGCACTTTCCTGCGCGATTTTGATGTGATCGGTCGGTCAGATTGACTGACCGATCACATCGCTCTGAGTGTGGGGACCTCTAACAGGGGTCCCCACACCTCTGCCCCTGACCCTTGGCTGTCACTGACAGCTTTTAGATTTGAGCTGTCACTGTTCGTTTAGGAGCAGTGACAGTTCAAAGCCATGACGAGTATACTCGTCATGATGCGGGAACTGACATCTTTTCATGACGAGTATACTCGTCATTGGTCGTAAAGAGGTTAATAAAGTTATTTTCTCTGTTTTTTATTTATTACTTTTTATATCTTTATACTTATAGGATTAGTAATGAGGGGATCTCATAGATACCTTTCTATTACTAACCCGGGGCTTTGTGGCAGCAGTGATTCTTTAACATATCTCTGATGTCATAAACCCTTTATATTGCCATGATTGCCACTACACTAGGGTAACTAGGATTAGCCATGCAGATAGCCAGGATTGGTGCATCTAATGGATGCCCCAATT
This sequence comes from Allobates femoralis, assembly GCA_033576535.1. NCBI lineage: Eukaryota > Metazoa > Chordata > Amphibia > Anura > Aromobatidae > Allobates > Allobates femoralis. The sequence goes on along the minus strand of JARQOC010000001.1, from coordinate 166,183,021 downwards.
TTGGGTCATCTGTTGGCTGATATTTTTTGGCTTGGAATGGCCCAATAACCATGGGCTTACCCAGCCTGAGAATACCAGCCCTAAAGTGTGCTTTATCTTGGCTGGGTATCAAAATACAGGGGACCATATGCCATTTTTACAATTATTTATTTAAATATAAAAAGCACATGGGATCTTCTGTATTTTGATACACAGCCAAGATAAAGCATGCAGCTGAGGACTGCAGTCTCCAGCTGTCTGCTTTTTGTGCGCTGGGTGTCACAATATAGGTGATCCCATGTTGTTGTTTTTTGCTAGTTTTTTTTACTTATTTTTACACTCTACTTTGGAGACCCATATAGCTAGAGTTAGGGCAACAAATCACTGAAGCCGACACAGAGACTGAGGGTGCAGTCTGACTGCAATCAATCACAGATGCTATCACAGAGGATGGGTGGGGAAGCAGTGAATATTTATAAGGTTTAATGAGCAGGCCTGGAAATAGTGTCATAGGTGTAGAGAAGTTTGGTAAGTATAAATGTCCTGATATTATCCTCATATTGCTTGCTTTTCCAGCCTCCTATCCCTCACTACGACCATTTTATAGCTTTCAAGTTTAAGTCCCCATAAATTTATATGTGCTTCAGAGTCTGGGCTCAAGTATGAGTCAAGTGCATGCAGACATTTTTTTTAACGTTTGACCAGATGCGGCAAACCATTTAGCCATCTTTAATGAACACCCATGTACAATATGTTTTCCGAAATGATTTTTTAGCCTCCTCTATGTTCATGTGTCTGTTTAATTTCTGCATTCAGAAATGTGCTTGCATTCAGACAGGGTTAAAATAATTCATGTTTCATGATAACAGACTAGCCAGTAACCAGGCTATATGGGGCTTCATTCAATTGACAAAACACCTCTGAAATCAAAACATCTTATTTTATTTTCTTAGTTAATTCCCTAAATGTTAAGTCATTAACAAAGCAGTTTATGTATTTTTGCTTTCGGAAATGTTGGAAATTATAAACTTATGTAGGCAAAAAAAAAAGATGAGATGCTATACACTTCTATAGTAGAGACCATTTACAAATGAAGAACATTTTATGCACGGCTCCTAAAGTTACTTGATTGGTGTCGTTAATATCAACATGTAAAATACCCATAAACATAAAGGTCACAGCTGATGCAATGTTTATGTAGCAACTAGTAAAAAGGCCCGATGCAATTGCATCGGGAGCGCGGTGAAATGAATTGTGTGTATAGAGGCGGCTGTGTGGGTAGCAGAGTATGGAGGCGGCTGTGTGGGTAGCAGAGTATGGAGGCGGCTCTGTGGGTAGCAGAGTATGGAGGCGGCTCTGTGGGTAGCAGAGTATGGAGGCGGCTCTGTGGGTAGCAGAGTATGGAGGCGGCTCTGTGGGGAGCAGAGTATGGAGGCGGCACTGTGGGTAGCAGAGTATGGAGGCGGCTCTGTGGGTAGCAGAGTATGGAGGCGGCTCTGTGGGTAGCAGAGTATGGAGGCGGCTCTGTGGGTAGCAGAGTACGGAGGCGGCTCTGTGGGTAGCAGAGTACGGAGGCGGCTCTGTGGGTAGCAGAGTATGGAGGCGGCTCTGTGGGTAGCAGAGTATGGAGGCGGCTCTGTGGGTAGCAGAGTATGGAGGCGGCTCTGTCGGTAGCAGAGTATGGAGGCGGCTCTGTAGGTAGCAGAGTATGGAGGCGGCTCTGTGGGTAGCAGAGTATGGAGGTGGCTCTGTGGGTAGCAGAGTATGGAGGCGGCTCTGTGGGTAGCAGAGTATGTAGGCGGCTCTGTGGGTAGCAGAGTATGGAGGCGGCTCTGTGGGTAGCAGAGTATGGAGGCGGCTGTGTGGGTAGCAGAGTATGGAGGCGGCTGTGTGGGTAGCAGAGTATAGAGGCGGCTGTGTGGGTAGCAGAGTATGGAGGCGGCTCTGTGGGTAGCAGAGTATGGTGGTAGCGGTACTGTTGGGTAGCAGAGTATGGAGGCGGCTCTGTGTGTAGCAGAGTATGGAGGCGGCTCTGTGGGTAGCAGAGTATGGAGGCGGCTCTGTGGGTAGCAGAGTATGGAGGCGGCTCTGTGGGTAGCAGAGTATGTAGGCGGCTCTGTGGGTAGCAGAGTATGGAGGCGGCTCTGTGGGTAGCAGAGTATGGAGGCAGCTCTGTGGGTAGCAGAGTATGGAGGCGGCTCTGTGGGTAGCAGAGTATGGAGGCGGCTCGGTGGGTAGCAGAGTATGGAGGCGGCTCTGTGGGTAGCAGAGTATGGAGGCGGCTCTGTGGGTAGCAGAGTATGGAGGCGGCTCTGCGGGTAGCAGAATATGGAGGCGGCTCTGTGAGTAGCAGAGTATGGAGGCGGCTGTGTGGGTAGCAGAGTATGGAGGCGGCTGGTGTGGGTAGCAGAGTATGGAGGCGGCTGCGTGGTGGAGGGGTGAGGAGAGAAGCGGCTGCGTGGTGGAGGGGTGAGGAGAGATGCGGCTGCGTGGTGGAGGGGTGAGGAGAGATGCGGCTGCGTGGTAGAGGGGTGAGGAGAGATGCGGCTGCGTGGTGGAGGGTGAGGAGAGATGCGGCTGCGTGGTGGAGGGGTGAGGAGAGATGCGGGTTACTAGGGGGAAGGGGTGGAGGTGAGAAGATGCGGCTGTGTGGTGGAGGGGTGAGAAGAGATGCGGGTTACTGGTGGAGGGTGAGGAGAGATGCGGGTGTGTGGTGGAGGGGTGAGGAGAGAAGCGGCTGCGTTGTGGAGGGGGGAGGAGATGCGGCTGCGTGGTGGAGCGGTGAGGAGAGATGCGGGTGCGTGGTGAGGGGTGAGGAGAGATGCGGCTCAGTGGTGGAGTGGTGAGGAGAGATGCGGCTCAGTGGTGGAGTGGTGAGGAGAGATGCGGGTCTGTGGTGGAGGGTGAGGAGAGATGTGGGTCTGTGGTTGAGGGGTGAGGAGAGAAGCGGCTGCGTGGTGGAGGGGTGAGGAGAGAAGCGGCTGCGTGGTGGAGGAGGGTGAGGAGAGATGCAGCTGAGTGGTGGAGTGGTGAGGAGAGATGCGGGTCTGTGGTGGAGGGGTGAGGAGAGATGCGGCTGCGTGGTGGAGGGGTGAGGAGAGATGCGGCTGCGTGGTGGAGGGGTGAGGAGAGATGCGGGTTACTGGTGGAGGGGTGAGGAGAGATGCGGCTGTGTGGTGGAGGGGTGAGGAGAGATGCGGGTTACTGGTGGAGGGGTGAGGAGAGATGCGGATGTGGTGGAGGGGTGAGGAGAGAAGCGGCTCAGTGGTGGAGGGTGAGGAGAGAAGCGGCTGCATGGTGGAGGGGTGAGGACAGATGGGGCTGCGTGGTGGAGGGGTGAGGAGAGATGCGGGTCTATGGTGGAGGGGTGAGGAGAGATGCGGGTCTGTGGTGGAGGGGTGAGGAGAGATGGGGGTCTGTGGTGGAAGGGTGAGGAGAGATGCGGGTCTCATTACAGACAGTATACACACAGTATAGAGACATTAGAGAGAATATAGACACATTAGACACAGTGTAGAGACATTAGAGAGAGTATAGACACATTAGACACAGTATAGAGACATTAAAGAGTGTATAGACACATTAGACACAGTATAGACACATTACACACAGTATACAGACATTAGAGAGAGTATACAGACATTAGAGAGAGTAGACACATTACAGACAGTATAGGGACATTACAGACAGTATAGACACATTACAGACAGTATAGAGACATTACAGACAGTATAGAGACATGACACAGAGTATAGACACATGACAGACAGTATAGAGACATGACAGACAGTATAGAGACATGACACACAGTATAGAGACATGACACACAATATAGAGACATAAATACAAAAACGGGGGTTGGGGGAACAGGAGGCGCAATAGTGCCCTTATCACTAGACACTAAAACTGCAATCTGGTGAGCAACAGGGGTCCACTCACCTGGTCCAGTTGTGACACCCACAACTGGTTTGAAGACGTGTTAGGAATAATATCCTGATGGCTTCTGCTGGACCTTCACCGAACCACTCAGACGTGGAAGAGCATCAAGTTACTTGGGAAAAGGTGTATGGCGATCCGCGCTGCCAGACTGACTCGCATCAAAGAAGACACTTGTAAATGAAGTGTTGATCAAATCCTTGTTTTATTCACCGACGCGTTTCGGTGCCCACCTGGCACCTTCATCAGGGATCCCTGATACACCTTTTCCTAAGAAACTTAATATAGAGACATGACACACAGTATAGAGACATGACACACAATATAGAGACATGACACACAGTATAGAGACATGACACACAGTATAGAGACATGACACACAGCATAGAGACATGACACACAGTATAGAGACATGACACACAGTATAGAGACATTACACACAGTATAGAGACATGACACACAGTATAGAGACATGGCACACAGTATAGAGACATGACACACAGTATAGAGACATGACACACAGTATAGAGACATGACACTGTATAGAGACATAACAGAGAGTATAGACACATGAAACAGAATATAGACAGATTAGAGATAGTATAGACACATTACAGAGTGTATAGAGAGATTACAGACAGTATAGAGAGATGAGACAGAGTATAGAAAGATTACAGACAGTATAGAGACATTAGAGTATACAGAGATTAGGCACACATAGAATACATACATTGGTGGAGACAGTGAGGGTATGTGGGGATAGGTGCTGGAGGGGCCGTGACGTCATCCACGGCGAGCGCGGCTGTGGGCGGGCTGGGGTGGCAGTTAGTGCTGGAAGCCGAGCTGTGTGGGTTAATAGCGGTGCTGGAGGGGCCGTGACGTCATCCAGGGCGAGCGCGGCTGTGGGCGGGCTGGGGTGGCAGTTAGTGCTGGGAGCCAAGCTGTGTGGGTTAATAGCGGTGCTGGAGGGGCCGTGACGTCATCCACGGCGAGCCCGGCTGTGGGCGGGTTGGGGTGGCAGTTAGTGCTGGGAGCTGGGGAGGTGGGCAGTAATAGCGGGTCAGCGGTGGCAGTTTGTGCTGGGAGCTGGGGAGGTGGGCAGTTATAGCGGGGGAGCGGGTCAGCGGCGGGCAGTGTTTGGAGTGTGTGGTGGCAGAATGTGGGCGCTTCCGGTCAGTGTCGGCGGCTCGCGATGGCGCATGCGCACCATCGCTCGCTGCGCGTGATATCGGCACAGTGACCGGAAGCCCCAAACTGGTGATTATGTATATAGATTAACTTCTCCCCCAATGATTCCTTCGTAATACTCTAGGACAGAGGTCCCCAACTCCAGTCCTCGAGGCCCGCCAACAGTGCAGGTTTTCAGGATCTCCTTAGTATTGCACAGGGGTTGGAATCATTACCTGTGCATTTGATCACATTAACGCCTGTGCAATACTAAAGAAATCCTGAAATCCTGCACTGTTGGCGGCCCTCGAGCCCTGGAGTTGGGGATCTCTGCTCTAGGAATTGTCATTTTGACCTGTTTGTTCTCGCCTATAAACCATTCTGAGCTGTTAGGTTGTGGTCTCCAATTTATAATGAGCGTATCTTTTATTTGCTGAAAATATAGACAAGGATTTACAGCATCTCCGCAATCTAGGCCTTACAATGGCTTCATATATTCTGTGTTCCAACCCTTAGCTCGAAGAACAGACATATCTACAGTGTACTCCTTTGTTTGCAATTGTCTATACTAGATTTACACAATCATATCTCCAAATAAGACTAATCTATTGATCTCCAGCTGCAATAAAACATGCTAACTGCAAGTATTGTTTTCCATCTATGATAAATGACCACTTGAGTGACATTCTGTTTATTTGTCAGCTACCCTTCCAGTTGCAAGATTCTTCCTTTTTTTTCCATGTACCGTAAATGTAGAATAAGATGACATTAGTAAAAATAATGTGGCTCTATAAATGTATAATAAACTGCATCTTGTTGTTATGGGAACTAGCTTTATCTTTCACAATGATTTGATAAAAGATGTGTTAACACCAGAGTGTAATATTTATTTGATAGCTCCATGACATATTCACTTCATAAAAACAAGGGGTTTACTAAAGAATCAGTAGACATTTTAATCAAATAAATAAATCACTAACATGTCTTTTAAATTACCGCAAAAACCTCATCACAAGGAAAAAATGACATTCAACAAATCAGCTAAAGCTTTAGATGCAAACTCCTGAGTAGTGATTTAAAAATGATAAGAAAGTAAATGTAATAGTAATTGCAAAAAAAAAAAATAATAATAATTCTAAACAGTTTTCAAACACATAGAAGCTTAAGGGTACCCATACACGTCGCAACATTGCATGCAATTTCACTGGCAATTTGCTGGTTGCAGTGAAATCATGGACACATTGTTCCATATGTACACGGCAACAAAATAGAACAATGTGTCCATGATTTCACTGCAACCAGCAAATTGCCAGTGAAATTGATGCAATGTTGTGACGTGTAACGGTACCCTAAAATATGGATGAAGCATTCATCAATAGAAGCAATGAAAAAAACACTATTATAAAGGGGTGTTCCGGTGAGATAAAAAATATTTTGTATGGTCCCTACACTCCTAGGCTATTATCTTGATCTGCCTGTTACACTTGTAAAATGCTTAAAACTAATAAAAATTACTTATTCACTAACTGCTCCTTACCAGTCACCCCTCCCGTATGGGACAATACATCACTCCTGAGTAGCTCCCTTCGCAATAATCATCTGTGCATCTGATAACAAATGCTTCCTCATTCAATCACATGGGCATGATGTCACATAAGGACTTATTTTGACAGTTTCAGATGAAAGGAGGTGTGTTCATGCCCCCTGCTTTCTGTACAGAAACAGATATCATGATACTGGGTTACTGTAGGAAATGATTGAATGAGGAAATGTTATCAGATGAGCTGAAGGTTGGTGAGAGGGAAGGGTAAAAGCTGCTCAATCAGGTGTGACATATTGTCCCATATGTAAGGGGTGACAGGTAAGGAGCAGTTAGGGAATAAGTTATTTATATGAGTAATAAACATTGTACAAGTGTAACAGGCATCTCTGCATTGTAGTTTAGTAGTTGAAAGAAAAAACAGATATTGCGCCACACTGCAACTGGAGATTTTACTATGTTTGCACTAACCTTTACTGGTTGTGCAACACCCCGCACAACCAGACTGATGGCTTAATGTGGGTCACTGTAGTGACAGGGGCCAATATTCCCTCCTCCTCTGATACTCCGGGCCTGGTGGTCGGCTCCTTAGTTCCTCCGGAGATGGAGGTGGGCTCCTTCACTCCTCCACCCGAAGAGGCAGACTCGATGCACTGGCTTCCGTCCCAGCTCCACACTGTGTATCAGTTGATCATTCAAGGGTGGGTCTTTATGATGTACTGCCAAGTCCTGTGGATCTTAGAGCAGCTCACACACCGCACTCCCAACAAGGGAGAAAGAGATTAGCAGAGAACTTGAGAAATACACCCGGTTATGGCGTCACTACTGCCCGTAGTAAATATGTGAATACACCAAAAAACACACATTTAAATACATTAAAGTATATACAGTGGAGAGCAACACCTGCTGCACTACCTATAGTTGTACTATTATTAATACACTCTGACTGAAGACCGGTTATGCATTACTGGCTTCTATGCGCGTCCTGTTGTCAAGGGAACTACCGTATACCCTATACTCAGCGCGCATTCTACTCAAGATCTCACCGTATGCTCTGTAATACCTGTCAAAAACGGGATTTTATTAGAGGTGACATTGCTCTCGCCAGGCATGGACATAAATTGATGCCCTGACCCTACACCAGACTGGCAATTTAGAACTGGAAACCTTGGCTAATATACACGATCTCCCAAGTGCTAAATCCTAATGTATAGCACGAGGCAGTTACAATTCTATATCGCAGAACTCCACACAGCTCCCGATCAGTGACAAGAATTCCATCAACTACAGAAGACTAGTACAAATTGTAAAGTCTTCCATTATATGAATACTTTATATATTTCTGTTTCTCAAGTCATATCTCATTCTAGAAAAAACCTGACGCTCATAAAATAGGTATTACAGGTATTACAGAGCATACGGTGAGATCTTGAGTAGAATGCGCGCTGAGTATAGGGTATACGGTAGTTCCCTTGACAACAGGACGCGCATAGAAGCCAGTAATGCATAACCGGTCTTCAGTCAGAGTGTATAAAATAATAGTACAACTATAGGTAGTGCAGCAGGTGTTGCTCTCCACTGTATATACTTTAATGTATTTAAATGTGTGTTTTTTGGTGTATTCACATATTTACTACGGGCAGTAGTGACGCCATAACCGGGTGTATTTAGCCCGGAAATGACGACAGACGCCGTAGAGGACCCGTAGAAGCGGCAGACGGCCGCGAAACGGTGAACCGTCGTCCGCCCCCCGTGCACTCCCCTCCCTGCTGGACATGGTCTTACATTGTAAAGATGGACTGTAAATAAAAGAACAAAGAGATCCAGTTGTCGGTGAGTGCGGCTTTTTTGTCTTACTTTTTGATAACTAATAGTATAGTAAAACATGATAATCTATTAGAAAAAATGAAAATGTATTGTAGAAGTCATTATACAGAGTGATGCCCTCATAGGTTGTACAAATTGCTGATACAACTCCTGGAAAAAATTATGTAATCATCTGGCTCGGAGGATGTTCATGCAATTGTTTAATGTTGTAGAAAAAAAAGCAGATCACAGCCATGGCACAAAACTAAAGTAATTTCAAATGGCCACTCTCTGCCTTGAAGAAACACTAAAAGAAATGAAGATAAAAAATATGGTGATGGATAAGGGTACCTTTTTTTCAGACCAAGCAGGGGGAAAAATTATGGAATCAATCAATTCTGAGGAAAAAATTATGGAATCATGAAAAACAAACGCACAAAAGAACGCTCCAATTCATCACTAGTATTTTGTTGCACCACCTCTGGCTTTAGTAACAGTTTGCAGTCTCTGAGGCATGGACTTAATGAGTGACAAACAGTACTCTTCATCAATCTGGCTCCAACTTTCTCTGATTGCTTTTGCCAGATCAGCTTTGCAGGTTGGAGCTTATCATGGACCATTTTCTTCAACTTCCACTAAAGATTTTCAAATGGATTGAGATCTGGTCTATTTGCAGGCCATGACATTGACCTTATGTGTTTACTTTCAAGGAATGTTTTCACAGGTTTTGCTCTATAGCAGGATGCATTATCATCTTGAAAAATGATTTCATCATCCCCAAACAGCCTTTCAATTGTTGGGATAAGAAAACTGTCCAAAATATTAATGTAAACTTGGCCATTTATTGAAGACGTAATCACAGCCATCTCCCCTGTACCTTTACCTGACTTGCTGCCCCATATCATCAATGACTGTGTAAATTTGCATGTTCTCTTCATACACTCATCTTAATAAATCACATTGTAACAACACCAAACAAAAGTTCCAGCATCATCACTTTGCCCAATGCAGATTCACGCTTCTTCACCGAATATGACTTTTATCCAGTCATCCACAGTCCACGATTGCTTTGACTTAGCCCATTGTAACCTTGTTTTTTTTCTGTTTAGGTGTTAATAATGGCTTTTGTTTAGCTTTTCTGTATGTAAATCCCACTCCCTTTAGGCAGTTTCTTACAGTTCGGTCACAGACATTGACTCCAGTTTCTTCCCATTCGTTCTTCATTTGTTTTCTTGTGCATTTCCTGTTTTGGAGACATATTGCTTTAAGTTTCCGGTCTTGATGTTTTGATGTCTTCCTTGGTCTACCAGTATTTTTACCTTTAACAACCATCCCATGTTGTTTGTATTTTGTCCAGATTTTAGACACAGCTGACTGTGAACAAACAAAATCTTTTGCAACATTGCGTGATGATTTACCCTCTTTTAAGAGTTTGATTATTCTCTCCTTTGTTTCAATTGACATCTCTCGTATTAGAGCCATGATTCATGTCAGTCCACTTGGTGCAACAGCTCTCCAAGGTGTGATCACTCCTTTTTAGATGCAGACTAACGAGCAGATCTAATTTGATGCAGGTGTTAGTTTTGGGAATGAAAATTTACAAGGTGATTCAATAATTTTTTTGTCAGAATTGAGTGATTCCATCATTTTTCCCTCTGCTTGGTCTGGAAAAAGGGTACCCTTACTGACTACCACATTTTTTTATCTTGATTCCTTTTAGTGGTTCTTTAAGCCATAAAGTTGCCTTTGAAATTACTTTAGTTTTGTGCCATGTCTGTTATCTGCTTTATTTCTACAACATTATAGAACTGAATCAACATCCTTCGAGCACAGTGATTCCATAATTTTAGCCAGGGGTTATTTAATCATCAACCATACACATTAAAGCGGTGTCCTACCAAGTACATTTTAATTAATAGATCTCGGAATACCAAAAAAAATACACAAATGGATATTTAAAACATATTCCTCCGCTAATAACAATCTCTTATTAACCATTTATTTCACCCATGCTAAGAATGGTCTTATTTGCTGTCTGAGCATGCAAAAACATGGTTTGTGGGTAACACAACTCATGACTAGGGGACAGAACATAAGAGAGCATACAGACAGTACAGTAGGGGTTTATTTCTTTGTCATACCACATTTCTGTGCCTGTTTAGTCATAGGAGTACATTTTCCTGCCCTATCTCCAGCCCTCTGAACTCATCATGATTCAAGTCATGACATAGGAGCTCACTAGCTGCCAGAGATCATACTAACTTTTTATTTTGAGTTCAGAGTGCAAGAAATGTGCAAAATCACTTGCTTCTGTCAAAAACAGGCATGTATAAGTGTTACCTCACATAAAGAAGCAGTTACAAGCCAGTGCTGTGTTGTCTATAGTCTCTTATGCAGTCAGATACTGCGGTATGCGCCAACTGAAAACTGCAGCAGTACATAGCAGGGGCACATTTATAAGATTACCTCAGCACACTAACAGTTTTTTTACACATCCAATTGTGGAAATTATTATTATTCCAAAATCTTTTATTTAAAATCTACTTTATTTGTGGGACACCACCTTTAAGCAAATGTTTATTACTAAATAGCACACAGCGAACATCTGCAATCAGAATATATGTTTCCTGATATATTCTCTTTAGCAACTACCGTATATACAATTAAAAATGTAAAAAAATTCCACAGTTTGGATATCTGTTTACCCTGTTGTATACATTACATTAAAATAAAAACATAAAAAAAACATCAGTGGCCAATATGCCAATATGGCACTCTTTCTTTTCGATAACCAGCCAATAACAAGCCTTCCATCTTTGGAGTTTGTCAGCTTCTTAATCTGCTGACAATCAACTTTTTGGGCAGCACCAACCACACTGTCAGGACTCCGGATCTTCTGATGGCGTTTTTTGCATTCTTGCCCTTTTGCAAGATGGCAACCTCTGCTTCATTCCTCTCAATGTGGATTTTGTCTCCCAACCTTTGTAAACCCCAGTCCATCTATTAATCCTCCGCTAGAGTAATCTGCCAGGATTTCAGCCATTGCTGCATCTCAAGCTTGCTCCTCCTTCTCCTGCAAACCTTGCATGTTTCTCCTGTGACTGCTCATCAGAGGTTCCGCGTCTTACACCTGCAGCCAGCTTGTCTTGTGTACCAAGTTGCTCCTGCTGCTTCCTCTGCTTCAGCTCTTGCCAGACCTGCCCTGTGTTATGTAATCTTGTTGCTTAATAAGCTCCCTGTAGCTTCCTCATTTAATAAAGATACAGTAGCAGTGTACGGGACAGTTTAGTGTATAGCACATTTTAGTAAATCTACTCTGCATCTGGTTCTGGACTCATGTTTTTATAAACTATCATTTCCAGGCCTCCTGGGTGTTAATGAGTTATTGACCTTGGTACCTCACCTCAGTGATCTTTGTCATTGACTTTCCTATAACAGCTTCTCCTAGTGGTACAGAGCTTAAAGGGAACCTGTCACCTGGATCTAAGCCCCTACTCTATCACTACCTGTCCCTGCACCTTCCTAGCAGCTCCCTATCTATCCCTCTCTGAGCTAAATCCGCCCTATAAAACTGCAGAAAAATAACTTATAACTTACAGAAGTCCCTGAGGCTGGGGACTGAGAAGGCGGCGCCAGGCTCCATTCAGCCCCTCCTCCATGCAGCAGTACACGCCCCGCTGGGCGGCATTATTCTTTCTTCATCGCCGCCTCCTCCATTTGGAATCTCCCACCTGCTTTACACCTATCATGTTGTGGTGATGCGACCTCGATGTGTCCCCTGACTGAGACACAGCATATGGGAGATTGTATCTTCTGCTCGGTAGCAGCACACACAGGGTGAGCTGCTACTGGAGCTAAGTGCTGATTGAAATCACTGACCCCCAGGTGTGCGGGTGAATAGGAGATATGTGCTGCCCTGGGCTGTGGGGAGGGGGTGGAGGGTGTCAGGACAGCAGCAGGAGCTGCTGGGATTGTATGAGGTTCTACTCGGCTGTGCCCCGGTGTAACAGGCCAGACTAACCCCCCCGACCAGAATATACCCGGGGTTAAAGTGGCCTAGGCCAGATTATACCCCTCCGTATACCACAGCAGCTGTAGATCAGGGCTCCAAGCAACACATGGGGGCCCGAGGCAGCACAAAGTGGCCCCAGGCAGCAGAAAGTGGCCCTACGCAACATACAGGGGCCCCAGGCAGTGCTAGGGCCCCAGGCAGTGCTAGGGGCCCCAGGCAGTGCACAGGGCCCCAGGCAGCACAAAGTGGCCCCAAGCAGCACAAAGAGGCCCCAGGCAACATACAGGGGCCCCAGGCAGTACTAGGGGCCACAAGCTACACACAGGATCCAAGGCTACACACAGGGGCCCCATGCAGCATACAAGGACCCCAGGCAGTGCACGGGGCCCCAGGCAGTGCACGGGGCCCCAGGCAGTGCACGGGGCCCCACGGCAGTGCACGGGGCCCCAGGCAGTGCACGGGGCCCCAGGCAGTGCACGGGGCCCCACGGCAGTGCACGGGGCCCCAGGCAGTGCACGGGGCCCCAGGCAGTGCACGGGGCCCCAGGCAGCACAAAGTGGCCCCAGGCAGCACAAAGTGACCACAGGCAATATACAGGGGCCCCAGGCAGTGGGCCACCCGGGGCCACTTTGTGCTGCCTGGGGCCCCTGTGTGCTGCCTCTGGCCCCCATGCGCTGCCTGGGACCCCTTTGTACTGCCTGGGGCCCTTGTATGCTGCATGGTGCCCCTGTATGTAGCCTGGGACCCTGTGTATAGCCTGGGGCCCCTAGTACTGCCTGGGGCCCCTGTATGTTGCCTGGGGCCACTTTGTGCTGCCTGGGGCCACTTTGTGCTGCCTGGGGCCTGTGCACTGCCTGGGGCCCCGTGCACTGCCTGGGGCCCCGTGCACTCCCTGGGGCCCCGTGCACTGCCTGGGGTCCTTGTATGCTGCATGGGGCCCCTGTGTGTAGCCTGGGATCCTGTGTGTAGCTTGTGGCCCCTAGTACTGCCTGGGGTCCCTGTATGTTGCTTGGGGCCTCTTTGTGCTGCTTGGGGCCACTTTGTGCTGCCTGGGGCCCTGTGCACTGCCTGGGGCCCCGTGCACTGCCTGGGGCCCCTAGCACTGCCTGGGGCCCTAGCACTGCCTGGGGCCCCTGTATGTTGCGTAGGGCCACTTTCTGCTGCCTGGGGCCACTTTGTGCTGCCTCGGGCCCCTGTATGTTGCTTGGGGCCTCTTTGTGCTGCTTGGGGCCACTTTGTGCTGCCTGGGGCCCTGTGCACTGCCTGGGGCCCCGTGCACTGCCTGGGGCCCCTAGCACTGCCTGGGGCCCCTGTATGTTGCGTAGGGCCACTTTGTGCTGCCTCGGGCCCCCATGTGTTGCTTGGAGCCCTGATCTAAAGCTGCTGTGGTATACGGAGGGGTATAATCTGGCCTAGGCCACTTTAACCCCGAGTATATTCTGGTCGGGGGGTTTAGTCTGGCCTGTTACACCGGGGCACAGCCGAGTAGAACCTCATACAATCCCAGCAGCTCCTGCTGCTGTCCTGACACACTCCACCCCCTCCCCACAGCCCAGGGCAGCACATATCATCTCTTATTCACCCGCACACCTGGGTGTCAGTGATTTCAATCAGCACTTAGCTCCAGTAGCAGCTCACCCTGTGTGTGCTGCTACCGAGCAGAAGATACAATCTCCCATATGCTGTGTCTCAGTCAGGGGACACATCGAGGTCGCATCACCACAACATGATAGGTGTAAAGCGGGCGGGAGATTCCAAATGGAGGAGGCGGCGATGAAGAAAGAATAACGCCGCCCAGTGGGGCGTGTGCTGCTGCATGGAGGAGGGGCTGAATGGAGCCTGGCGCCGCCTTCTCAGTCCCCAGCCTCAGGACTTCTGTAAGTTATAAGTTATTTTTCTGCAGTTTTATAGGGCGGATTTAGTTCAGAGAGGGATAGATAGGGAGCAGCTAGGAAGGTGCAGGGACAGGTAGTGATAGTGTAGGGGCTTAGATCCAGGTGACAGGTTCCCTTTAAAAGACTGCTCTGCTATTTGCTAAATACTGTGAGGTCTTGAAGAGACATTTTCCTAAGATTCCTGAACAATCCATTATATTTATTATATGCAGCCTCTCAGACACTGTTCAGAGAGTTGAATGGTTTCCTTCACCATAAAGCCCCCATTTATGTAGCCCAAAAGTTTTCAATGGTGCTTAGGATAGACATTTAATGGCTAGCCAAGCAGTGGAGTACTTCAATGCATGCAATGAAGCATTGCCCTGAATATCAAGTTTTCTTGAAAGTTGCAGACTTTTTCTTGACATACTACTTTAAGAAAACTTCTTCTAAAAACTGATCGTAGGTTTGGGAGTTGCTTTTCAGTCCATCTTCAATCCAAGAAGGTTCAAACAGCTCATATTTAATAATAAGAGCCCATAGCAGTACTCAGCCTTCGTCTGAATTTTAATCAAAGTGGCTTGTTCCAGTTACTTATCCAGCTGTGGGGCCATCCATCTGGTCGGCCAAGAGTCAATCTGATCCCACATAAGGTTTTTTTTTGTCACCCAATCTTGACGTTTCAACTCCTTTGTATTGTGCAGTGGTGGTCGTATATCAGCCTTTCTTTACCTTGGTCATGTCTCTGAGCACTGAGCATCTTGTACTTCTGGGCACTCCATGGAGGTATCAGCTCTGGAATATGACAGCACTGGAGGATAATGGGTTCTTTGTCTCTTCACATTTGATGCTTCTCAAATCAGTTAATGTACCTTTTTTTCTGAACACATTTTTGAGACCCTGTTGACTATTTGCAACAAAACGTTTGATGGTTCTGTAATTAGGCCCCACTAGCTTAGAAATTTCAAGATTGCTGTATTCTCTAAGATTGTTAACTTAATTTTTACTGTGCAGAGGTATTTAAATCTCTTATTGGAAAAACAAGCTGCTTTATAATTCTGCAAATCTTTGTAAAGGATGTTGATATCATTATGCCACACCTACCCATATTATACAAATACACATCATCTGATATGTTTAATCTAATAAAACTCAAGCATATAATGCATCAGAGTTGGAAAATCTGCATAAAATGATGAGATGGTCAAAATATTAATTTGCTTAATAATTTTCCACTGGGTGCATCTCTTTCTATTACATAAATGGTTTTCAACTTATATCTTTCACTTACAAGTCCAAAGTATATACCGTATCTAAATTTCCCTTTACTGAAGCAGTCCTATTAAAAAACAATTTTCTTATTATTTTTTCTTTTCAATTACATTCTGTCCATTGGCAGATTGGTTTTCAGGTATCTGATATACAGAAAAATGAAGGTAGTCTTCTACTGAAGACACTTTTATAACATACAATTACTTATATGGATTTATACTTTGACAATATCATTTCCATTACCCCAGATCGATTCATGGCAAAAGTCCTTAACAGCTTTCATATATGTCACTTCAGGTTGAGTACAGAAAATACAATAGATTAATGCAACTAAATAAGATTCTGCTAGTTACATTGTGTTGCAAGCATTTTGTATTAAATAGAACCGACCTTGAATCTGATCTGTAAAGTATTAGAGGCCTGTCATTCACTGTTGGTTCTTAATACCGTCAAATAAAATCTATATATAGTCATGGCCAAAAGTGGTGGCACCCTTGAAATTGTTCCAGAAAATGAAGTACTTCTCTCAGAAAATGATGGCAATTACACTTTTTTATACATGTTTATTTTCTTGCTGTGTATTGGAACAACACAAAAAAGCAGTGTAAAAAAAGGCAAATTGAACATAATTTCCTATAAAACCCTAAAAGAACAAAATTGAACAACATTTTTGGTACCTTTTCAAAATTATGGGTATCTCGGTAAATCAGCAAAAGGAAAGAGGGATTAACTTCTTCCGGACCCAGCCTATTTTGACCCGAAAGACATTGACATTTCTGTCAATTCTGACCAGTGTGCCTTTATGAGGGTATAACTCTGGAACGCTTCAACAGATCCTAGCGATTCTGAGATTATTTTTTCGTGACATATTGGGCTTCATGTTAGTTTTTAATTTAGGTCGATCATTTTTTCGTTTCTTTGTGAAAAATTAAAAAATTTGGCAAAAATGTTGAAAATTTTGCAATTTTCAAATTTAGAATTTTTATTCTGCTAAACCAGAGAGTTATGTGACACAAAAGAGTTAATAAATAACATTTCCCACATGTCTACTTTACATCAGCACAATTTTGGGAAAAAACATTTTTTTGGTAGGAAGTTATAAGGCTTCAAAGTTCATCACCAATTTTTCATTTTTCAGCAAAATTTACAAAACCATGTTTTTTAGTGACCACATAACATTTGAAGTCCCTTTGAGGGGTGTAAATGACAGAAAACACCCAAAAGTGACACCATTCCAAAAACTGCACCTCTCAAGCTACTCAAAACAACAAAACTACATTCAAGAAGATTATTAACCATTCAGGTGCTTCACAGGAACTAAAGAAATGTGGAAGGAAAAATGGACATTTTAATTTTTCTAGCAAAAATGTTCATTTACCCTCAATTGCTTCATTTTCACATGGGCAACAGGATAAATTGGAACCTAAAATTTGTTGGGCAATTTCTCCCGAGTACACCGATACCTCATATGTGGTCATAAACCACTGTTTGGGCGCACAGCAGGGCTCAGAATGGAAGGAGCGCAATTTGACTTTTGGAGCTAATTTTCCATTGAAAAAGTGAAATGTCACTCCTTCCCTTCTGAGCCCTGCCGTGCGCCCAAACAGTGGTTTATGACCACATATGAGGCATCGATGTACTCAGATTAAGTTGCCCAACAAATTTTAGGATGCATTTTATCCTGTTGCCCATGTGAAAATGAAAAAATTTAATAGTGAGTATTTTGAACCCCCAGGTGCTTCACAAATTGATCCGTAAAAATGAAAAAGTTCATTTCTTTCCACAAAAATTTTCTTTTTTTCAGTTTTACGGATTAATTTGTGAAGCACCTGGGGGTTCAAAGTGCTCACTATGCATCTAGATAAGTTCCCTGGGGGGTCTTCTTTCCAAAATAGGGTCACTTGTAGGGGAGCTCCAATGTTTAGGTACACAGGGGCTCTCCATACGCGACATGGTGTCCGCTAACAATTTAAATGGAAAATCAGCTCAAATTGCTAGCAGACACCATGTCGCGTTTGGAGCCCGTGTGTGCCTAAACATTGGAGCTCTCCCACAATTGACCCCATTTTGGAAATTAGACCTCCCAAGGAACGTATCTAGATGCATAGTGAGTACTTTAAACTCCAAGGTGCTTCACAAATTGATTCGTAAAACAAAAAAAGTACTTTTTTTTTCCACAAAACATTTTCTTTTTTAAGTTTTACGGATTAATTTGTGAAGCACCTGGGGGTTCAAAGTGCTCACTATGCATCTAGATACGTTCCCTGTAGGGTCTAGTTTCCAAAATGGGGTCACTTGTGGGGGAGCTCCAATGTTTAGGCACACAGGGGCTCTCCAAACGCGACATGGTGTCCGCTAACAATTTGAATGGAAAACAGCTCAAATTGTTAGCCGACACCATGTTGCGTTTGGAGAGCCCCTGTGTGCCTAAATATTGGAACTCCCCCACAAGTAACCCCATTCTGGACACTAGACCCCCAATGAACTTATCTAAATGCATAGTAAGTACTTTGGACCTCCAGGTGCTTCACAAATTGATCCATAAAAATGAAAAAGGAATTTTTTTTCACAAAAATCTTTTTTTTTCCCCTTTTACGGTCTAATTTGTGAAGCACCTGGGGGTTCAAAGTGTTCACTATGCATCTATATAATTTCCTTGGGGGTCTAGTTTCAAAATAGGGTCACTTGTGGAGGAGCTCCAATGTTTAGGCACACAGGGGCTCTCCATCTGCTAATAATTCCAATTGTTATCGGACACAATGTCACGTATGGAGAGCCCCTGTGTGCCTAAACATTGGAGCTAACCCACAAATGACCCATTTTGAAAACTAGACCCCCCCAGGGAACCTATCTAGATGAATAGTGAACTCTTTAAATCCCCAGGTGCTTCACAAATTAGTCCGTAAAAGGGGAAAAAAAAGATTTTTGTGCATAGTGAGCACTTTGATCCCCAAAGTGCTCCACAAATTGATCCGTAAAATTGAAAAATTTCTTTTTTGTTTCACAAAAATCTTTTTTTTCATTTACAGACTAATTTGTGGAGCACCTGGGGGTTCAAAGTGTTCACTGTGCATCTAGATCATTTCCTTGGGGGGGAATCTAGTTTCCAAAATGGGGTCACTTGTGGAGGAGCTCCAATGTTTAGGCACATAGGGAGGGGCTCTCCATACAGGAAATGGTATCTGCTAACAATCGGAGCTAATTTTCCATTGAAATTGTTACCGGACTCCATGTCGCGTATGGAGAACCTGATCAGCACAAGGGCAACTGGAAGAGTTGGGATACAGCACTAGAAAATGATGTCTCTAATGAATGCGCTATTTTCTGGGGTGGCTGAGGTTTGCAATTTGCAGCGTGGGGGGCCCACAATATTTGGGTCTCTCCACGCTGAGGATTCCAGCCCCCCAGCTGCCAAGTTGTACCTGGCTTGCAACCAAAAATACAGCAAAGGCATTTTTTTTTATTTCTAGAACTGATTTTTGAAAAAATATGATGTGGGGCTCCATCATATTTTTGGTCCAGCCAGGTACAACTTGGCAGCTACAGACTGCCAACAACCCCCAGCTGCCTCGTTGTACCTGTACATAGTGGATCACTTAGCCGGGGATGTCAGATTGCTTTCTGCAGCTCGATCCCCATGCAGGGAGATCGGACTGCAGAGTAGCGATCTGACAGCTCTGGTGCAGTGACATGTGGATCACTGCACCCCAGCTGTCTGATCGCTACTCTGCAGCCCGATCCGCCTGCATGGGGATCGGGCTGCAGAAAGCGATCTGACAGCCCTGGCGCACTGATCCACATATTGGATCACTGCACCCAGGAGGTCAGATTGCTACTCTGCAGCCCGATCTGCGTGCATGGGGATCGAGCTGCAGATAGCGATCTGACAGACAGGGTGCAGTGATCCACATAGTGGGTCACTGTGCTCGGGCTGCCTGATTGCTACTCTGCAGCCCGATCTGCCTGCATGGGGATCGAGCTGCACAAAGCGATCTGATAGTCCCAGCCCAGTGATCCACATGCAGTCCAATCCGCATGCAATGGGTATCGAGCTACAGAAAGTGATCTGACAGCAAGGGCGCAGTGATCCACTATGTGATCACGGTGCTAGGCCTGTTAGATCCACTTCACTGCAGCCTGATGCCCCTGCAGGGGGATCGTGGCTGCAGTAAAGTGATCTGAGAGCTCTGGCACAGTGATCACATAATGGATCACTGTGCCAGGGCTATCAGATCCCTTCACTGCAGCCTGATCGATCAAGCTGCAGTGAAGGGATCTGAGAAGATCCGGATCCACTCACCACGGTGGGGGCAGTGGTGGCGGCAGCAGCAACAGCAGCGGCGGGACGGGAGGACAGGAAGAGGAGAACCGGAAGAGAAGGACCAGAAGAAGAGGACCGGAGGAGCAGGACAGCGACGGAGAGGTGAGCGAGAGCAGGTGATCACTGGAAATCACTAGAGATAAGGGATGATCTCCGGTGATCACTGGGCAGGCAGGCGAGAGAAAGCGCAGGGCAGGGAGGAGAAGCGGGGGGACAGAGAAGAGAAGTGGAGGCCAGGGGGGAGTCATTGGAGGACAGGGAGGTGACAGAGGGAAAGGGGGGAGACATCAAAGGACATACAGGAGACACGGCAGGCAGGGGGAAACCGCAGACTATTACAGTCGTGGTGATTAGCGGTTTCACTTTCAACCAACAATCATTGGGACTGTAGCCTCGGGGGGGGGGGGCAAATCCACATCCCCTAGGGAATAGTACATGTCTTCATGTACTTGCAGCTCGAGTGACAGGTCAGTAACACCCTAACTCGAGCTGCAGGAACGGAATCTCCTGATGACACAGCCTATGGTCATAGGTCGGGAACGCATCGGTTTCCATGGCACATATGCTGCGTCACGGTTAGGAAAGGGGTTAAGACTGCGCTCCTGTCCAGAAAATAATGATTCCTCCACAATGTCAATCAAACAAAGAGTGATTTATTTCAGTGTGTTTCAGGGGATACAAGCCCCTTCTTCAGGAAAATCACAGATGTACAAGATGTTAGCCTTAACCTATATACACTTTGTATTTACAACACGGATAAACCCTATGTTGCGCCTCTCTTTCAATTCTAGCTATTACTGCCAAAATTGTGGGCAAGCAACTTTGTTTCAAGCATGTGATGTTCCTTCAAACTCACCAGTTACAAATAACAGGTATGGGCAATCTAAAACTCACACCTGAATAAAGATAAAAAGAGAAATTGTCTCAATTTTTGCCAGTGTGTCTTTGTGTGTCACACAAGGCATGGAAAATTGAAAGGTAACAAGTCCCTTTCCAGAAATCTTGATTTATTTTTTTCCCACAAAGCGTAATATAATCAGAAAGTTTACAACTCATGGTACTGTAGCTAATCTTCCTGCTTGTGAATGGCAGAGAAAAAGTGATAACAGATTTCAACTCATGATAGTCCAGATAATGAATAGTCAGTCCCAATCAAGCTTCAAAGAAATTCAAGCTGTCCTGCAGGCTAAGGGTGCCTCAGTGTCAGTGTGAACTATTCGCCAACATTTGAATGAAATTAAGCAATGTGATAGGAGACCAAGAAGGACCCCACTGCTGACACAGAAACATAAAAAAAGCTACACTGCAGTTTGCCAAAATGTACATAAGTAAGCTAAACTCCTTCTGGGATAGTGTTCCGTGGACTGATGAGACCAAGATATAGTGTTTTGGTAAATCACCTCATTCTACTGTTTACCAAAAATCAAATGAAGTCTACAAAAAAAAGAATGCAGTACTTATGGTCAAATATGATGGAGGTTCAAACATTTTCACTGCATTGACGATATACACAGGCATCTTGAAATTTGAAGACTACCAAAGGATTTTGGGTTGCGATGTATTGCCCAGGGTCAGAAAGCTGGGTCATGGGTCTTCCAGAGGACAATAACCAAAAACATACACCAAGAAACACCCACAAATGGATAGAAACAAAGGACTGTAGAGTTTTGAAGTGGCAGCAAACAGTCCGAATCTAAATTTCATTGAACACTGGTGGAGAGTGTTTAAAACTGGTGTTGGGAAAAGGTACCCTTCAAATATGAAGTGGAGCAGTTTGCAATAGAAGAGTGGAAAAAAAAATTCCTGAGAGGTGTATAAAGCTTGTTGATAATTATCTGAAGCATACTTGAATACAGTATTTATTTTGAAGGATGTGAAACCAAGTAACCAAATATTGAGTTGAGGGTGAAGTTATGTCCAATTTGCCGTTTCTGTACATTTTTTGGTTGTTCCTACACACAAAGCAAAACAAAATATATAACGACACATGTGTAATGGTAATATTTTTTTTGTGAGAAATATTTTATTTTGTGTAAAAATGTGAAGGATTACAAAACTTTTAGCCTTGACTGTATTTATAAGTTCAATGTAATATATTATATAATTTTTTTTTTCAGTAGCAGTATAAGTAAGAGAAGGCTACATATCTTAAGATTTGATCATGGGGCAAGGATCTGAAGAAAAAAAAGCAGGGTTATGGAGCACTGCATAGTTCAGGACTAGAATTAATATGAGGAAAATGCGGTGTTACCAGATTTAATGGAAACAAAATAACAAGTAAACAAGTAAACAAGTCCACTTCCTTCTCCTTTAATCATTCTCTCCCTCAGGAGAGCTGGGGTGTGCTGCAGAAAGACAGCTACAGATTCTAACCTTTTGGTTTATTGCCGGTATCACCGGGAAACAGGCTGGGTACTTCCTGTAAGTGGCATCTGACTGCGTCCAGTGTGGAATGCTGATCCTTGTGGGTGGACACCACTGAGGAGACATGTTATCCAGTGTTGTGCCTGTATCTTCACAACACTATAAGGCAAGTGCATTATTTGTTTTCCACTGTCATAACCAGTTGACTCTACACAGGAGTGCATTTTTTGTTTCTTTTGTCTTGCAAGATTTGATCTTTAAATGCTTCTTTATGTTCCTAATAAATATTTGCATACTAAAAAGCACTCAGAATGGTGGTGAAGGGAATCTGTCACCAGGTTTTTCCCACCTAATCTGATGCAGCACCAAAGAAAATGGAGTAGACAAAAGTAAATAATAAAGTAAAAAAATACTGTTTATTGAGTCACCTAAAAAATTGCATGAAACGTTATATACAAATTTTGGTCAAATAAGAAGGACATGTCAAAAAGAGGAATAAATCCCTCATCAGTTAATGACCTCAATAGGACAGTAAATTGCAAAAAGTCAAGAACTGGGGTACAAAAAGTTTTCCAAAAATGACAAAAATCAATTTAGAGTCAAATGTCTCATTGCTAACCATAGGGAAGGCAATGTAGAACACAACATATAAAATCCATTTGATATACAATGTGAGCCCAATAATGCCTTTGCAGGATTCAAAGGTGTATCACCTCCATACTACAACACTAAGTATCCAGCCAGGTCCCCCATCTCCATGCACATAGTGTGCTGGAGCGCGACAGATGAGTACGTCGACAGCGATTACCACGTTGTGCACACTACATGTGATGCATTTATGGGTGTAAAAACACGTGGGTTAGGCTATGTTCACACATTGCACATTTTTAAGCGCTTTTTTGTGCGTGCTTTTCAAAAATGCGCAATGTGCCTTGTGTCTGCCGGCAAAGTGAATGTGAAATTTACTTTGCCGTTTAGACACTGCGTAAAAATACGCCGCGCTTTTCTGGGAAAAAGCACCTGCGTAAGAAGAATTGACATGTCAATTCTTTACGCAGCAGCGGCCGCGCTTTATCCCATAGGGGCGGCGCTGATGCATCTTAAGTCACAGAGGGGGGGAGAAGAATCCTGGTTCCTCCACCCTCTGTGACATCTATGACCGGCCCCATTTGATTTTGCAGTGTATTAATATACACTGTGAAATCAAATTTAAATAAAGCCAAATGTATTAAAAATAATAAAGAATGAATACTTATCCTTTCCGATGCCTTTTCGCGGTCTCCGATGCAGAGGCAAGGCTACGTATCGTCCTGCCAGGGCCTTTCAGCACCGGAGACCGGGAAAAGGCATTGGAAAGGGTAAGGCTGGCTTCACACTGCAGTTTTTCACTGATCAGTGTCCATCAGTGTTTGGGTGCCAAAACCAGGAGAGTCTCCAAAACCCAGAACAGGTGTCAATCTTTCAATTATAGTTTTTCTCTGCAAGTTCCTTTCCTGGTTCCTCTCCTGGTTTTGGCACCCAAACACTGATGGACACTGATCAGTGAAAAACTGCAGTGTGAAGCCAGCCTGAGTATTCATTGTTTATTATTTTTAATACATTTGGCTTCAATTAAATTTGATTTTGCAGTGTATATTAATACACTGCGAAATCAAATGGGGGGCTGGCAGACATGTCACAGAGGGGAGGAGGAACCAGGATTCTTACGCCCCATCTGTGACATCACTTCTCCCCTAGGCTGTAAAAAAGCGCTGTGTGTGAACATAGGTGAACATAGCCTCAGGTAGGTTTAGATTTTTTTCAGAGATAATTTAGTTAATTATAACACCTCTCCCCTTAAGGTACCTTTACACGCGGCAACTTTTCTAGGAATTTCACTGGCAACTTACTGGTTGCAGTGAAATCATGGAGGCATTGTTCCATTTGTACACAGAAACAAGATAGAACAATGTGTCCATGATTTCACTGCAACCAGTAAGTTGCCAGTGAAATTCCTAGAAAAGTTGCCGCGTGTAAAGGTACCTTTAGGGCCACGTCACAGACACAGATATCTGTACAGATGTTGTTCGCAGATCTCTGGTTGCAGTAAAATCATGGACACATTGTTCCATTTTGTGGCCGTGTACAAAAGGAACAATGTGTCCATGATTTCACTGCAACCAGCAAATTGCCAGTGAAATTTCATGCAGTGTTGCAACGTGTAACAGTACCCTTAGAGCTCTGCCAGCTTCATCTCTGTGTTTCATTTAGCAAACACACACATGGACAAAGACTGGTTTCACACTGCAGTTTTTTTCCTGATCAGGTCTGATCAGGGTTGTGTGCCAAAACTAGGAGAGGAACAAGGAGAGGAACTTGCAGAGAAAAACTATAATTGAAAGATTGACACCTGTTCTGAGTTTTGGAGACACTCCTGGTTTTTTACACACAAACCTGATTGAACCTAATCAGGCAAAAAACTGCAGTGTGAAACCAGCCAAACACATACACACAGACACACAGACACACAGACAACACACACACACACACACACACACACATTCTTATCCCTCCTAGAGTCACCATGTAATCAAAAGCAAAGATGTGGACTGTCTTTCTAACTCAGTTCCTTTTCTAAGGGTGCCTTCACACCATGGTAAGGTCCGTTCCGGGGCTGTTCGATGTAAACCAGACAGCCCCGGTCCGGATTTTGGCCCCATAGTATCCTATGGGGCCGGATGGAGCTGGATGGCCTCTCTCTGGCATCTGGTTTTCATCTCTCCGGAAGAATCTGGGAGAATTCGGATTATTCGCTCCGGAGGCAAAAACGTTGCTTGCAACGTTTTTGTGTCCCGGGAGAAAAATATCCCCAAATTGCCAAATCCCGGATTGTCCCCGACACTCCCTAACATGGGAGCCTATGGGGCCGGATTGCCCTGATCCAGGAGGATATGGGAACCGGATACCGGCGGCTGCACGCCGCTGTTATTTCAGGACCGCGCGGCTAGCTCCCTGCGAACCACGGTCCTGAGTCATCAGCTGCTGCAGCTGCGTCCGGCTGCACACCGGACCGGAGGGCATATTAGCACTCCGGTTCTGTGTGCTGATCCGGTCCAGGGCTGTCAGGGTCATCCCTGACAGCCCTGGATTGGATCTTACCGTGGTGTGAAGCCACCTTAAGCCTGCTCTCATCTTAGACTGCACAAGTTGTGATCAAAAATTAGGTTGACTTAACTAACAAACTGGACAGGCAGCCCCATATCACATGACACAATGAGAAGGTGGAACTCTCTATTGCTAGAGTCAGATTCACACCAATAGCTGCACTCAAGGGGGTTCTGTTAAATACATAGGTTTTGACAGCCTTAACGCAGTGTTACTGCCATCGTAGTGCTGCATTAACACTGCCAATGTTTCCCTATGGTGACGTGCCCCTAGCGCAGCTCAAATGCCAGCATCTGAGTGCTGGAGTTTAAAATCTCGCGCTTTTTCCTAGCGCGTCAAATAGCGCGTCAAATGACACTTCTGAAAGTGTCATTTGACACGCTAAGAAAAAGCACAAGATTTCAAACTCCGGCATTCAGATGCCAGCGTTTGAGCTGCGCTAGGGGCCGCGTCACCATAGGGAAACACTGGCAGCGTTAACGCGGCGCTACTATGGCGGTAACACTACATTAAGGCTGCCAAAACCTGTGTTTTTAATGGAACCCCTACCTGAGCGCAGCTATTAGCGCGAATCTGACCCTAGCATAAGAATGTCAATCCCTGTGCTGAAATGGTGTTGCTGAGGTGGAATTGTGCATCTGAAATTGAGCCAATAAAGAAGCAAAATAAGTTAAAATAGATGTGTACCATGTTAGGCAGTAGATAGAAAAATATTAAAATCTAAGAGTCCTCAGTGGTTCATACTTTTTAATGGCTTACTGAAAATATGGTAAAAAATAGCTAGCTTTAGAGATTACTTGGGTCTCTTGAGCCTGCGTTGTTCCGAAAGTTTGCTATTTCTTATTATCTTTTCAATTAACCATTAAAAGGTATCAACCACTTAGGACTCTCAGATTTTAATAGTTTTAAAAAATAAGTGTAATTTATAAAACATACCAACCACTTTTTTATTCTGAAAAACATTGTGTTTTGCAATACTTGGTGCCAGTCTTGTAAACACCATTATTATACTCCAAATGTGTTTGGCTGAATAGTAGTATTGCAACCCCAAAACAGTAAAGGTACCGCCACACGCCGCAATTTCACCTGGAGATCTGAAAGGCGATGTGTCGCCACGGTGCAATCACCGTAAAATTGCCTCATGGTTGCGGCGTGTGGTTGGGCGATTTCACGGTGATAAATCACCCATCGGCCGTCGCTTGATTCCTGAACAGTGCTCAGTAATTAGGCACAATCGGCAAGGTGATATTTTCGTGTTTTGGCGTGTGACAGGGTGATAGTGATGGAAAGAGCGTTGTCTATGATTTTCCGTAGGCGTGCTGTAGTCCGCGCCCTGTCTGTGATGATTGGTGTGGGCTACTGTGTTCCCATTGGCTGTCAGTTGACACTGCGCCATATTTGAAGAGCTGTCCGTTCAGAACCACACACATCTTCAGCTGCACAACCGTCCACAAACTCAGTGCAATTATGCGTGCCATTGAATAGCGCAAGCTATGTTGTCCGCGTGTATTAAGTTGTGCTGGGTAGAGTATAGTGCCACACAAGACAGCTGAGGTGTTGGGCTACACATCTTAGATGGGTGCCTTGGGCCACGCACTACAATCATCCTACATGTGTGAATTTGGTGATGCTGCTGGGTACATTCTACTGCTACCACTCCGCGGACATCTACCTTGTTAGCGCCCTCATCCTTGTTTGGCGGCGCCAGTGTGCGTGGTGACGTCATCACATTTCTGCTCATTCCTCCCTGCTTGCCAGGTGCCTGCCCCTCCCCTGCACATAGGAGAATAGTCATGGCGGCTGCACAGCGCGCTGCCACATGGGGTGTAGCAGAACTTATCATCCTGATAGACCTGTTTGACCGGCATGACTACTGGTGCCACCAGCATCACCGCCACCCACGGCTGCGCAAGCAGAGCATCCTGAGGAGTATCCAGCGGGCCCTGCTCCATGGGTGTTGAGAGGACCCGCAAGCAGATCCAAAAAAAGTTGGTGGACCTGAAACACAAGTCCCCAGGGCGAATTGCGGACATTCGTCCCCGGATTGCCAGGCTGCATGGTGAGTATGTGACAATGCCAAACACACACATGCCAATCATCCTACTCCAAACACTACCCAACCATCATGTGGTATTGTGCCATGGCACATAGTGTGACACAAACCACCATGTGGATCTGTCACCAATGTGCATTTGCATGTTGGTCACACTGCAACATGAAGGTGCAGAATACACTCATTGGCCCTACTCCACCATATCCCCCCAATAATGTGCCAATGGCCCTTGTCTGTTGTTGTCCATGTTGGACCTGTTTTTTATTTTTGTTGCCATGTTGGCACCTTTCATTTTTAGGCCACGTTGGCCTTTTTTCTTATAGTATCCCACATTGGGAAAGTGGGTAGTATGGTTTGCCTACTACTAATCTGAAAAAGCATCATTTAAAAAAAAAGAAAAAAGAAACAATATATGTGATTGCAAACCAAAATACTGTGTGATCCCTTGTCTCAGCACACAAGGGACACCTTTGGGAGGTGAAATTTTTTAACACAACACTTGCCTAAAGAATTTGCGTAGTTGTGCAGTGTGACATGATAAAGACCTGACCATACTGTACCATTTCAACACGGATGAAGCCATCCGTCTCCAATATCACACCCACATTAACAAACACACAGACACAAACATACTCGCCAATGTCGGCCACAGAAGACTCGCAATCTCTCTATACTCACACATGTCACCTAGGGATAGGCTCCTGTCTGCTACAATGACCCAACTATGTTATTGTGGACATGAGGCCTCTCCTTCGGCCACATAAAAACATCACCATTACACCCACAACAAACTACATACACAGCCATACTGCTGAACCTGACACATAAGGGGACGTAGGAATGGGAAATCAAAGTCTGGTTTATTAACACAAAATTAAAATAACAACACACTTGTCCAGTACGCAATGTAGTGCATTGCCTAGTAGACTCTTGCTTCTTCGTCCTCTGCTGGATCAGACAATGGCTCCTCCCCTCATTCCCGTAGTCCCACACATTGGGGGCCCTTCTTTGCTGGAGTCTTCATGGGGGACATGGAGGATCCTGATTTTGGTGTTCTCTAGCCATGGGTTGTTGGGGCACAGGGGGCACTGGGGGTGTTTTCTTGGGGATGGCAATGTAACCACCCCATCTCATTGCCCCATCAACGCCCGCTTCCAGGACCCGAATGATGGCCCTTTCGGCGATAGCACGTTGTTCTGGCTCCATGCGCCACACCCACTCACTGGCCATGTGCCCGATTGAAATAGCAGGTTCCTCTCTCTGTCCAATAGGACCCGTTTTGCCAAGGTACCCAGCTCAGTGTTGGGTGGGGCAGATGTGCGATGCCTTTGAATGCCTGAGCTGGGCCCTGGGCATGGCCCCCCACCACTGGGATCACGCTCCTGCTCCACCAAAGATGATGAGGGTGGAGCCTGGCCAGTGGCTGGGTCATCTGCACTGGAGCCAGACGCACAGGAGAGGTGGGGGGGCTGTAAACCAAACACAGAAAAAAACAACTTAACAAGAGTAGCAATGTACTGTCATCAATTACCACAACCAACCACCCAGCACAAGATGGCGCATATCTGAGCATGCCAATCACCAAAAACAACAGTAGCAGAGTTGGAAGCAGACATGAAGAAAGAAGTAAACCGGTGCTCTGTACTCACCTGAGGCTCCAAGTTGATATGCCAAGTGCCCCAACATAACACAGCACAATCTGTGCCAACAGCCACGAGCCAACACACAGCAGAAGACACAGAAGAATGGTGAAAGTACAACACAATTGTGCCTTCGACATGTCCACGAACCCACACATCAGTGCAACCATCAAGGTGTGGACATAGGTAGCAAAACAACAATTACGCACCTCATGTGACGGGGCAGGCTCATGGCTTGTGGCCGAAGATGGTTGGTCAAGGCGGCTGCTGAACCGTGTTAACCGATAAGCCTCCTGGCCCAGGGTGAAGGTGAGTAGGTTATAATACCACAGACATGGCTTATAGACCTCCTCAGCTCCAGCCCCGGACTGAGCCTTCAACAGCTTTTTATGCTCTTTGGTGAACACGGTAAGCAGCCGCTTGATTTTTTCCACAACCATCGGCACCGTCAAGGTCTTACTTTGGTCGAGCCAGTTTTCCAGCTCGACAAGGTGCCTGTAGGCCGCAGCCCTCGCCGCCTTGTTCTTGTAGTCCGGTGACGCAACCCGCCACAGGCATTCATGGTCCTGGTACATGGCTAGGAGGTCACGCACAAAATTAGGACCCTCAACCATCTGCCAAAAAAAAAAAAAGTTGTGTGTTACCCAAATACATACATGTACATATCAGGTCACACCTTATTCTGTGTGGCCAATTCATGTCCAGCACTAGCAATGACAGGTGGTCTGGTACTTAGCTTGTGTATGCAGAAGCATTAATGGCCTTTATATTTGTACACAGATGTGACATGCTGCACATGACATGGGACATATGTGGTTTGGGCCTGGGCAGGCAAAGTTACAAAGCTGTATCATGTTGAAATGGCACACATGGCGTACCACACAAAATTTAGACACAGGAATGACCTCAACACATATTTATGAAATGATGTAGTGCTGAAGGACACATTGTCATGTCATTGGTGGCAAGGATCATTATGTGTGAAACAGGACACAGATGGGGTTAACGATGCGTAGCCGTCACAAACCACACATCTACATGATGCTACTTGAAGCTGCACATAACTCGCCCATACATCTCGCAAAATATGGGTCGGAAGCCGAAAATGATATACCATACATGAGAAGCACAATAGCATATCCACTGACTTACTATCTGTCCAACAGAGTTCTGGGGATGAGACGCTACTAGAAAAATGCACATTGAAGTAGGAGCATGGGTGGCGGACCAGATGGCCACAATTTAAAACACAACATGACCAATCACAAAGCAGCACAGGTGCCTAATCAGTAGTCGCATGTGCCAATGCCCAGGTGGCTAAGTGAATTAGATGACGCAGATGTTCTGTGATTGGATGGTTACCACATAAAAAACGCTAACGACCCAGCTACGGCACGCTTGCTGCCCAGAGTCATTAGGTAAGTACTGATGTTCAAAATGATTTCTGATATGGCTGTGTATAGCATTTAATACATCTTTGCATTACGGATCGTTCTTGTGTACTGTAGCAGACGCCCAAGTCCTGGTGTATGTAGTTTGTAATCATGATGTGTTTGATGGACCTATTGTGTGATGCAAAATGGAAGGATGGCTTTCCTTGCCACAAAACACCCTCCTCATTGAGAATCCATTTTGCCTTCACCACACAGGATCATGTACCAAGGAGGCCTCTGTGGTTAGTTTAGTGGAACATATGTAATGTGGGCACATAGTACTGGCCTTTACCAGACAGAATGGACGTATTCTGGCGATATTGAGATGTGGAGTGGCCCATGTGGCTAGGGAATGTCTGCCTATGAAGATCCAGCCTTATCAACACCACAGGGATGTCTGTTGGACATGATGAATATGCGATTGTCAGCTGTGTGGGATGATGATTTGTCAGTAGCACATGGCTTTGGTACGTTTATCATGTTCTTGTATTTAATTGTTAACAAGCATCTGTCTGTGTTGTTGACCTTTTTATGTTCCTAGGCCTTGTGGTAGTACATATACATTATGGCCAGCTATATGGGGTATGGTAATGATGTCTCAATTTGGTTGATGGAGTTATAGATGTGGAGGAGGCCCATGGGTATAGTGATAACAGGTGTTGTGGTGAGGCAGTGTAATGTTGTTTGTGACCATTTAATGTTGCAAAATATCTATGTGGGTGGTAATATGAGCTTCGGCAATGGGACAACCTGAGTCACATGTGCCTGCTGCATCAGCTGGAGGATAGTAGTCCGCATGATTTCAGGAACTATCTCCGTATGTCCGAGGACTCTTTCACATTCCTCTTGGAACGCATAGAGCCATTGATAGCCCGATAGGACACTTTGATGCGTCGAGCTGTGTCACCTGAGGATCATTTGGCTGTAACTTTGAGGTTGCTGGCAACAGGTCCTTCAAGGACAGACCAGCAATACTCTGTAGCAGTCTCACAGCCACTGCTGAGCCGCTTGATACCCGAAACGTGTGAGGCCATCGTGTGTTGTTTGCTGCAATTTTACATGCAGTTACCAGCAACCCCCACTGGATGGATGGATGTAGCCAGAGATTTTGTCGATCGATGGCAATTTCCAAACAGCGGCGGTGCATTGGATGAAAAGCACGTGAGGATCACACAACCCCCCAACACGGGGTCCTTGTATTTTAATTACAAAGGATATTTTAGCGTGGTCCTCATGGCCCTGGTGGATGCTCACTATGAGTTCTTCTACGTGGACGTTGGCATGAACGGCCATGTCTCAGATGGGGGTGTGTTTGCACACAGCTCCTTGGCCCAAGACCTAAGGAGAGGTGCACTGAACTTGCCCTCAAATGATGAGACAACCGGTCATCTCAACTTTGAGTTTGAGGGGGATGAAGCCTTCCCACTTCAGGCTCACTTACTACGGCCATATCCCCAGAGGACGGTTACTTCTGAGCAGCGCATTTTCAATTACCGCCGTGTTGTTGAAAATGCGTTTGGCATCGATTCTGTGTGTTTCATACACCTTTGCATATGAAACTGGAATCTATCGATGTGGTAGTGCTGGCCTGCTGTGTGCTGCATAACTTCCTGCCTCATAGGGATCGGTCATCATACACACCGGCAAGTTATGTGGATTCTGTGGACCCCACAGCAGGGGAGCTCCGTCCCGGGGATTGGCTTGCTGCCAACCATGGTGGTGCGCCACTCCAGCCGCTGAGCCATGGTCTGAGTCAGCAGGATGCCAGAAGCAGCAGAGAGGCATACTGCTCCTACTTTAATGGCCCTGGGGCAGTGGTCTGGCAGCACCAGCAGGTGTACTGTGGCTGGTGTTGTGAGGCAGCAACATGAGTAGGAGAGTGGAGTCACCAGGGTGGCTGCACAAGGACGATTATGGTTGTGTTTTGTTTATTTTGGGTGTTTAAACATTAGTTAGTTAGTTTTGTTTTTTTTTGTTCTGTACTCTGAAATGTTTGGGTATGGCCATTATTTATCACCATTTTGTATTTATTTGTGTGATGTTGACACTTCTGTTTTAAATGTTTTGTGTGTGTTGTTAGAATTCCTTTTTTTGTGCACAAAAAGTCCCACTAAAAAAACAAAAAACTATCTGTGTCTGTCGTTACTTTTGAATACAGGGCAGTTGCACATAGCTTTATGCTGTGCACTGAGGTATGTGATCCATTAAATGGTATAGATGGGTCCATGCAGCATTGTCTGCTAATGTCCAGTACACAGGTCCAGTCCTTTGGCCCACACTGTATGCCGTGACTCTGTGTACATGTCCTTTATGATGTGTTTGGCCACATGGGAACGTGGCCACACACATGGAGAATGTAATGATGTTTGTGAGGGATGTAGGTACACTTCAGTACACACACGCAAACATGTGTGCACACACATAGTTCAGCCATGGCAGCTCTGGCATGGCGTGGACCAATGCAGGCACATATGTCCATAGTGTTATTTGTATCTTACCGCTATCACCTACAAATGCACACCTAGCTATTCTTAGTGTAATCAACTGTAGTGCACAAGACCGCTCCTGTGTGACAGTTTGGTGCCTCGAAAGTGTGTTGCAGGAGACACAATTGACGACACGAGTGTGTATTTGTGACAAACTCCGATAGACAATGGCGTCATGTATTAGCCAGCCTTCCAGAGCAGGCTGACCAATCGTAACGCCGTTGCGTTGTCCAATGAGTGTGTGTGGGGCACGGTATAAACCACTGCCGCACGCCTATCTCCTCGCCGCGCTGAACATGTACACCCACATTGCTTTTGAGATTGCGGCGTGTGAAGCGGCGATGGAATTAGGCAAGATTGGTTCCGCTGTAGGTGAGGCGATTTCCGGAGCGACACATTGCCTTAGCTTCAAGGCGACATTACGGCTTGTGACGCCGCCATCGGCGATCTGAGGCAACCACGAAAAACGTGAGCACGCACGTCAGATCGCCACACATCGCCAGCCGAGATTGCGGTGTCTGACGGTACCTTTACACTTAAGCTCACTTATTTGAAGTTATAAACGGAGTATGTTTTCCACATATTACGATCTAAATTTGTATTTTTTCCCAACGTTACATATTACTAAACTTGCTAAAATATGTTAAAAATTAATGTAAACACATTTCCGACAAAGACAAATGTGATATACAGGCACCTCTTGACACATGCTATACTGTCTC
Source organism: Allobates femoralis (assembly GCA_033576535.1). Lineage (NCBI taxonomy): Eukaryota > Metazoa > Chordata > Amphibia > Anura > Aromobatidae > Allobates > Allobates femoralis. The sequence continues at coordinate 166,149,272 of JARQOC010000001.1, read as the reverse complement.
CTACCAATATACTGTACATAGTATATTACTTTATCTCCCTTCAGCATGACACTGATACGAGTCTACCACATAAATATTTTAGAAACTGTTGAAATAAGAGAAACCTGTTTTGTTAAGACCTAGTTTATGTAATATAGTGTTTAGGCCCCATTGATTCTTTTAACAGCCATGTACATAAAGCAAGCAATGATTTACCCTAAAATGATATAAATAGTTAAGTATACCGTAAATCTCTGTATAAAAGAGTTATAAACATATAATTTCCTTTATAGCATAAAACAACTAATTTTATCCATCCAAAATTTACAGATGTAATAGGTTAGTAAGTTTATTCCCAAAATGAATGTTAAAAAGAAATAAAATCAATAATATACCTTCTGGGGCAAATCAGCTTTGTTTCACTAATGTGTGTGATTCAAAATTGCTCATAACTATTTTATGAAGTGTTTTGTAGCTCCCATAGAAAGCTAATATAGTGCCATAGGCAGGAAAAGAAACTGCACAAGAGAATAATTAATAGCTCCAAGGTTTCAAGTTAAAATCAATTTGGATTTGGTTCACTACTATTCTACAAAGGTAAACTTCTGGGGAAATGTTATGCTGTATAGTTTTGTTTGATGTTTTCTTTTGTCTTTTCAGGTAGCTTATTTGTATTCATGTAGTATTTCGATGTATGCTATTTTACCGGTAGAAAAAAAACGGTACTGCGTTCTTAGATATTCAACATGATTTTTCTTCTATCTCTTTTGCTTTCAGATGTTTCTGGAGCTCAGCATTTAACAATATGTAAATTACCATCCTATGTGTATATGTATACTGTGACGAAATGGACCCTTTAATATATAATGTAGGAGGATTTCTTATTCATCCAGACATATCATATTGTATATAGGTTTGTAAACTTGTAATGGTCAAAGAGAATTTCTTACAGTATTGTCATAGATTTCTGTGGTTAAAGTTTAGCTTGGTAATGTAATTATCTAACCTGTTTGTCATTGAAGGCCAGAGAACTTAATTATGCTAATCGTCCATTGTCTATTATCCTGTGAATGTGGATTGAGGCCCTAGCCACTATTGTGTTATTGTCATGGTTTGCAGACTGATTGTCTCATGCTAACCTTCCATTGTATCACTGCTATATCAATCAGCATTTGGATTGCAATAGCACTAAACTATGTTAAATGAGGATTATAGTTCAGCCAATGAAAAGACTGTGTTATTGCACCAATCATGACGTCCCCAATATCCTACAATGAGGGCTGAGGGTATATAAGGAGGACTGTTCACTTTGACCAGTAGATTGGAGATTGAAGATTGGAGATTGGAGATTGGAGTTAGATTCTGTCTAGTGGCCTCAGTCTAGGGATTTTCGGTCCCGGCTAGAGGTCACTGGATTGGATACAGGCAGCTAATCGAGGGTCTTCGGATCCGATTAGCTAGCCATAACCCAGGCCTAGGCATTTCGGTGCCGACCAAGGGGCTCAGAACACGGACTAAAAGAACCACAAGGACTTCAGCATCGGATTAGCGGATACGACTGTGATAAAGACTGCACAAGTTACATAAGGATAAGGAAGCAACCCAGGTTGGGACGACACAGTCACCTGGCTACAGACTTTGCCGTGCTACATTCTAATCCCTGGTGAGCCAGCGGAAGGGTGAGACTCTGTTGCCTGTTACATGTTGTGTTTTGCTTGGTTATGCGTTATATGCTGTTAACTGTTGGGGGATCCAATAAAGCCTTGATATTGTGATTCCCTGACCCTGTGTTGTCTGAGTAGTGTTCCGCCCACGGTTAAGGAGCTCGGGCGCTCAGTTGGGGATGAGCCCTGGTCCACGCTGTCTTTGTAAAGGCGGCTGTGCCTGCGGACGAGAGCACCCGCTGACCCCCGGGTCTCCACAATTGGTGGCAGCGGTGGGATACTACTCAGCCTGGTTTATCGAAGGGAGCTGCAGGGGACTGGTGTTCGTGGACACCGTCCAAGGGCTCAACAACCAGGGAGGCATATAAGCATACCCAGCAGGCCATAGGTGAGGCATTCAGGTTTCGGACGTTGCCATGTCCAACCCCACCAGCTCAGCCATGGGACAAGGGCCGGAGAGGAGATACGGCAGCAGCAGTAAATGGATGCTACAGGATCTGTGCCAGAGGAGAAATATTGAATACAGGAACGCTGACACTCGGTCGGCTTTGATTCAGAAATTGGTCCATTGGGACACCCAGAATGATGGTGAGGATGATGAGGACCCCGCCGACGTGGTACCAGAGGATGTAAGTTGTGCACCACATCATGGATCCAGTGAATATCGTGAAATCACCAGGTCCACAGTAGTCCAAATCAAGGAGGGCTTGGCTGCTTTGGGGCCTGAAGCTTCAAGAGAAGAAATGGCTGGTGTTCTGCAAGTAGTGTTGGGAGCTCCAATTTCCTTACCACCAGCGCCCACCCCCACGATAGACCGCCACCAAGGAATTCACCTTCGCTACAGTGACGTGCCAGTGATGAATGAATCCAACACTGAGATCGATGAACACTTGCAAAACTTTGAGATGATGATGAGAATGCACCAGGTGCATACAGCTGAGTGGCCCAAATATCTGTGGTCAAGTTTGCCTGGTCGGGCCCAGGAGGCTGTCCGATCACTTGGGCCTCAGGATTGCTTGGACTATGGAATTATTAAGGACACTTTGTTGGCCCTTTCTACCATAACCCCGGAGAGATATCGCATTAAGTTCCGGACTATGTCTCGCCAGGGTGTCTCCTATGTTGAATTCGGCAGTCAACTCCGACGACACTGTAACCGCTGGCTCGATGGTCGTGCTGCCCACTCCGCTGCTGCCCACCGGAATATGATAGTACTTGAACAGCTTATGGAGAAGATGGATCCAGAAATACGAGAATGGGTGGCGGACCGGAAGCCCGACACCCCAGAGCAAGCAGCCCGATTGGCTGACGAATTTACAGCCAACCGACCCAGCTGGAGACCCAATTGGCCCACCGATCCCAGGAGGTTCATCAACCATGGATACCAGCGACCTCCAGACTCCCGTGCTGGACTAACTCGCTATGCCGCAGAAACCCCAACAGGGCAAAAGTTTACCAACAGGGCCCGTGACTTGCCTAAACCACGGCGCTGTTATACGTGTGGGCGCCTTGGACACATAGCCAAAGGGTGTCCTCAAAATCGGGGCCCTATGCCTGGAGCCCGTCTGCCATTCCACTCAGTCAACATATGCAGAGATGAACCAGCGATGCCTGGAGGATACTACCCCCAAGATACGCCAGTAGCTGAGGAAGTGATCTACCCTGTCCACACCATACGGCAGGATGGACACCGTACACAGGCCCACCTCAATCGCCACATCCAGACGGTCAAGGTCGGTGGAATACAGGCTCAGGCAGAGGTTGAAGTGGGGCTCGTGGACGGCCTCCCAACCCCTGCTCTTTTGGGAAATGACCTAGGACAAGGATTATCCAGCCAGTTTGTCTCCGCCATCACCCGCAGCCAAGCCAAGCATCACCCTTGTGCAGATCTTTCTACCAACCCATCTGAGGATAACCCTCCTCTTCGATCTTCAGCCTCCTTTTCTGAGCCGACTAATGTGAGTACATCAAACCAAACTGTGGCCATTGACTGGGGGGAGATAGATCGTAAGGAGTTCAGGGAAGCCCAACTGACAGACCCCACCCTAGAGCTTATCCGTAGTGCGGCTGCCCAACCTGGGGGAGGAAATCAGGGGGAGGTGTATAGATGGGAAAGAGGCCTCTTATATCGAGAGAAGCCCGCATCCTGCCCAGAAAAACCTTGGACCCGTGTACATCAGCTTGTAGTACCCCAGCAATATCGATCCCAACTATTGCGCTTAGCTCATGATGTTCCTGCAGCTGGGCACATGGGGACCAGAAAGACCCGGACCCGCCTGTTGCGTAGTTTTTTTTGGCCAAGGGTCACTCAAGAAGTAAAGAAACACAGAGCCTCTTGTCCAGTGTGTCAACGTATGGGCGGAGCCCCATGTCGTGCCCCACTCCAACCCATGCCTTTGATTGGGGAACCGTTCCAGAGAGTTGCCATTGATTTAGTAGGCCCGTTAGCCATCCCCAGCCGCAGCGGAAAGAGATTCATCCTCACCCTGGTAGACTTCGCCACCCGCTACCCAGAAGCCACTGCCTTGACTTCCATAGATGCAGAGCATGTGGCTCAAGCTTTACTGGACATCTTTAGCCGGGTGGGGTTTCCACAGGAAGTATTAACTGACCAGGGGGCACAGTTCCAAAGCGAACTGATTCAGACCCTCTGGGAGAAACATGGAGTCCGCCCCATGCGCACAACGCCCTACCATCCTGAAACGAATGGATTGTGTGAGCGCTTCAATGGAACCCTGAAACAGCTCATTAGCCGTTATGTAGAGGCCGAGGGGGGGGACTGGGAGAAAAACCTGCAGCAGCTCCTTTTTGCGTACCGGGAGGTGCCACAGGACTCCACTGGGTTCTCCCCCTTCGAATTGCTGTATGGTCGAAAAGTACGGGGGCCCTTAGAGCTGGTGGGATTCTACTCAGCCTGGTTTATCCAGGGGAGCTGCAGGGGACTGGTGTTCGTGGACACCGTCCAAGGGCTCAACAACCAGGGATGCATATAAGCGTACCCAGCAGGCCATAGTGAGGCATTCAGGTTTCGGACGTTGCCATGTCCAACCCCACCAGCTCAGCCATGGGACGAGGACTGGAGTGGAAGTACGGCCGCTATAGGAAACTGCAACTAGAGGTGGCATGTCTGTTCCGAGAAATCGAAGCCAGAGACACTGACACACGGTCGGATTTGATCCAGAGATTGGTCCAGTGGCATGCCCAGAAGGATGCAGAGAATGATGAGGACCCCGCCGAGATTGACCCAAAGGAATTAAACTGTGTGCCACATCTTGGATCCAGTGACAGTCTGGAAGGACACCAGTTCCAAGCCCTGGAACTGCAAGAAATTGATCCTGTCAACACCGTGCCAGAGCAGGAAGAGGACAAGTTGGAGGTTATGGACAACGTCCCTATCCCTGTTGCTTTGGAGACTGGCCAGGAAGAGGTTGATGTGGGATTTGTGAGCAGCTTCCCCATCCCTGTTGTTTCAGGGGCTAACCAGGAGGAGGTTGAAGTGGGGCTCATGGATGGCCCCCCCACATCTGTTGTTTTGCAAGCTGACCCAGGACAAGGACTATCCAGCCAGTGTGTCACAGCCATCACCATCATCCAGGAAGCCAAGCAGCACCCTGATGTGGATCTTGCTACCCCACCTTCTGAGGATAATCCATGTTCCCAGACCCCATCATTCTTCTCTGAGCCATCAACAGTGAGTACACCTAGCCAGACTGTGGTCATTGACTGGGGGGGAATTGATAACCAGAAATTCATGGGAGCTCAACTCCTGAATCCCATTTTACTGTTTATCCACAATATGTCTGCCCATCCTGGGGGAGGTAATCTGGGGGAGGTGTATAGATGGAAGCCTCGATTGCTGTTTTCTCCATTAAAAAAGACAATGCCGCCAAGAGGAGAAGGATGACCCGAGACTTATCATATTTGACTGCCCTGTCTGGCTAAATAAGAAGGGGGAGGTATGTGACGAAATGGACCCTTTAATATATAATGTAGGAGGATTTCTTATTCATCCAGACATATCATATTGTATATAGGTTTGTAAACTTGTAATGGTCAAAGAGAATTTCTTACAGTATTGTCATAGATTTCTGTGGTTAAAGTTTAGCTTGGTAATGTAATTATCTAACCTGTTTGTCATTGAAGGCCAGAGAACTTAATTATGCTAATCGTCCATTGTCTATTACCCTGTGAATGTGGATTGAGGCCCCAGCCACTATTGTGTTATTGTCATGGTTTGCAGACTGATTGTCTCATGCTAACCTTCCATTGTATCACTGCTATATCAATCAGCATTTGGATTGCAATAGCACTAAACTATGTTAAATGAGGATTGGAGTTCAGCCAATGAAAAGACTGTGTTATTGCACCAATCATGACGTCCCCAATATCCTACAATGAGGGCTGAGGGTATATAAGGAGGACTGTTCACTTTGACCAGTAGATTGGAGATTGAAGATTGGAGATTGGAGATTGGAGTTAGATTCTGTCTAGTGGCCTCAGTCTAGGGATTTTCGGTCCCGGCTAGAGGTCACTGGATTGGATACAGGCAGCGAATCGAGGGTCTTCGGATCCGATTAGCTAGCCATAACCCCAGGCCTAGGCATTTCGGTGCCGACCAAGGGGCTCAGAACACGGACTAAAAGAACCACAAGGACTTCAGCATCGGATTAGCGGATACGACTGTGATAAAGACTGCACAAGATACATAAGGATAAGGAAGCAACCCAGATTGGGACGACACAGTCACCTGGCTACAGACTTTGCCGTGCTACATTCTAATCCCTGGTGAGCCAGCAGAAGGGTGAGACTCTGTTGCCTGTTACATGTTGTGTTTTGCTTGGTTATGCGTTATATGCTGTTAACTGTTGGGGGATCCAATAAAGCCTTGATATTGTGATTCCCTGACCCTGTGTTGTCTGAGTAGTGTTCCGCCCACGGTTAAGGAGCTCGGGCGCTCAGTTGGGGATGAGCCCTGGTCCACGCTGTCTTTGTAAAGGCGGCTGGGCCTGCGGACGAGAGCACCCGCTGACCCCCGGGTCTCCACATATACCACCACCATTTAGCTGATATTGCCCTCAGCGAATCATAAAAAATCTTATTCGGGTGAAACAGTTTATTAATCTTTCATCAGGTGAATGTAGCAATTGCAATACAGCAATATATTGAAATTGAGTAAATTGGTTATAAAAGGCTATTAAGGAGTTCAAGAAAAAGCTCTCCTATCCGCTTGCTTTCATCTTCACTCTGAGCGTTTAAACACATTCTGCTGAGTTTTTCATTCACTACACACCATGACACCATAAGCCAGGGATCCCCAACTCCAGGCCTCAATAGCAGCCAACAGTGCAGGTTTTCAAGATTTCCTTGGTATTGCACAGGAGTTGGAATCATTGCCTGTGCAGATGATCATGTTAGCACCTATGCAATACTATGGAGATCCCAAAAACCTGCAGTGTGGGTGGCCCTTAAGGCCTGGAGTTGGGGACCTCTGCCATAGGCAAAGCTTGGCAATGATGTGGAACTAGGAATGAGCGAGTAGTGAAATATTCGGACTCGCTATACTCGTAACAAGTAGGTCCTAATTCTCAGGTACTCATTACTAGTAGCGAGTCCAATGTAAGTCGATGGGAAATGCGAGTACTTTTGCAGTGTATCTACATACACTGCAAAACTGAAATAAAAGTTAATAAAAGGTGTTAAAAATAAAAAAATAACATACTCACTTTTATCTGACTATTACATGCATGAATCGGTCTAACGTCCAGTAACATTCATTACTCTGGCAAAGTTACTGCACTAAAATGTGGCCTAGAATGCGTCATCAGACCCCATCCCCCACATCAACTGCATTTGCTGTTTCTTCCTCCTCCTTCACGATGGCAAGTGTTCTTACACAGGTCTCCAGCTACAGAACTTCCACTTTTTTATCAGCTACAGTCAGGGTAAGTGTGAGCCCATCAGCTGTTATGGAACGCCTGCTATTTTTGATCGATCACAGACACCGAGCACACCATATAATTGTCAACCCACTATAACATCTCCACCTGCACCTCCTTCACAGTCCAGCAGTTTCTTGTATACATCCTACTCCACCCTCTCTTAGCCCAAGAGCAAGCTCTCGGTCCTGCAGTTGTTGTTACATATAAAATCATTTACTCCTACACATCCCAAAGCTAAGAGCTTGAACTTCACTATCCCATTTTTGTTGGCCACGGAAATGCCACTTTTCCGTTTGGTGAATGCAGATGATTTACAAAAGCTGATGGCCATCGCAGTCCCACAGTACTAGTTGCCCATTCGCCATTCCTTCTCATAGAAAGCTGTGCCTGTGCTAAACCAGTATGTCGCAGAAAACATCACCTGTTCCTTGAGAATTTCTGTGTGCGACAGGGTGCATTTCACCACTGACGCCTGGACAAGCAAACCTGGCCAGGGGCATTACATCTCACTGACTGGGCACTGGGATACTCTGGTGGTTGTGGGGCCAGAATGCGAAGGGGCTGCTCCACAAGTCTTGATGTCCCCAAGCTTTGCAAGACAAACTTCTTTATCTACCACTACATTCACTGCTTCTGCCTACTCCACCTCCTCTATGGCCTAGAGTTGCACCCTTAACCTCTGCCTTAATATTCAACAGTCCAGAAAGAATCCCACACACGTCCATGCTGGGCTGCCAGGACTCAACGCCATCAGACATTGTTGAAATTAATATGCCTTGGAGATGTCAGTTACATAGCTGAAGAGGTGTCAATAGCTATGCAGGCCGAGTTTGAGCAATGACTGTCTCTACTGAACCTTGAGCCAGGGAAGGCTATCTGTGATAAAGGGGTAAACCTGGTGGTGACCCTATGCCGGATAAACTTACATACGTGCCTTGCATGGCTCACATCCTCAAACTGGTTGTACAGCCATTCTTATACCACTATACAGACCTGGATGAGCTGCTGCAGAAGCCATGGTGAATGTTTGCTCATTTATGCCATGTGCACCCTGCATCTAATTGAATAGCATTATTACAGAGGTCTTTCAGACAACCGGTTAATTGGTTGATTTGCGATGTGCCAACACAGTGGAATACCAGTCTGCACATATTGCAGCAACTAGGGCAGCAGCAAAAAGCCTTGGTGCAGTATGTCATCACACATATCATAGCCCAATGTGAAATGGAATTGGTACAAATGACACTTGTGGAGTGGGCACAGTAAAAGGACATCTGCATCCTTCTGGAAAGTTCTGAAATGGCTACTAAGATGGATAGCACTGATGTTGCCATCATCAGCATAGCTATTCCAGTCCAGTCTTCTACATGCTAGAACAAACTTAGCAAAGTCTGTGGGAGGAAGTGATGGTTACAAAGGAAGAGGAGGAAGAAGAGGAGGATGCGGAAAGGAAGCAGCCTGTTGCAGAGATGCCACACAAAGACGGAGATACATAAGATATATTTTATTCTTGATTCCACAAAACTTATCATATCTGTACCTGTATGTTGCTAATTAAAGAAGCTCTGTTCTGTTGTCACACACTTGTACAGTGTTATGAATGATCTGCTGCCAACAGGTTATGGGCCCAGAGAGACACAGACCCCAGAAGTGACACAGAAACCCAGAAATGACACAGAGCACAAAATGACACAGAACCCCAAGAATAACTCAGCAACAGAACCCAAAGCAAAAGCATCACAGAGCAACAAAGATGTCCACAAGCAGTGAACCCTGCAAGTTCTCAGTGCAAAGCCTCACCAATCAGAATTATCAGTCCTGGAAACTGAAGGTGAAGATGCTGCTCATAAGAGAAGATACGTGGAAATATACTCAGGAACAAGTGCCTCATCTATTACCATATAATTGGCTAGAGAAGGATCAGAAAGCACAAAACACCATCTCTCTCAGTGTAGATGATGATCAGATTGTGCGTATGAGCAAGTGTGCAACTGCAAAAGAGATGTGGGATAAGACACAGAAAGTGCATGAAAGATCAAATCTCAGCAATAAGCTTTATCTCATGAGAAAGCTGTACAAGTCTAGGCTAAATGATGGCCAGAATATGCAGGACTATACAGGAAACACCCTAAAAATTGTGGAGTGTCTCAGGGGTATTGGAGAAAAAATTAAAGACTTTCATGTTGCTGCACTTCCATTAAGTGATCTTCCAGAAAGTTATGACACACTTGTCACTACACTAGATGCATGGCCAGATGATGAGCTCACACTAGAATATGGTAAAGGCAAGCTTGTAGATAAATTCAATGTAAGAAGCAGTAATGAATCCAGTGCAGAAACAAAATTAAAGGCATAGGATTTCTCTAAATATAAGAGCAATCTAAGAGAAACGTTTGAATGTTTTGTCTGTAAAAAGCCCGGCAACCTTAAAACAGATGGCAGAATTCGGAAAGCAGGAATGAGTCAGCTTAAAAAGCAGAACAGTCATCAAAGGGTTAAAACAGCTGTAAAGGAAGAAGCTGTTTTTAATGCCAGTACAGGCCCATCTTTAAATCACATATGGTGTATAGACTCTGGTTCTATCCAGTACATTGGATGCATTCCAATAAAGGTTAGGCTTAAGTTCAGCTTAATATCTCAAATACACATCACAAACATAACTTTACTTCTGATTAGGGATGGGCGAATCTACTCGTTAGGACTCGTTACTCTGTGAGTAGTAAGGAACTCGCAGGAGTCGGTACTCTGCGAGTTTCCAAGTGATTACTCGCACAGTAACGAGTCCAATGCAAATCAATGGCAATCCTAGTTTTGTCAGAGATTGCATTCAGTATTTTTCTCAGTCGCTAAACTCGCTATCACATCGCTGTCTATGTAGCTGGATTGTCCCCAAATCGTTTAAACAATAGCACCGGTTCACGGATACCCGTTGTCAGCAACGAGTCTTAGGTATGAGCGAGTCTACGACTACTGCATACTGTATTCGGGACTCGCTGAATACAGAATATGTTAATGTTCCGAGACAGCCTAGCATGTTAGGTCAGAAAACTGTGAAGATGGACAAGCATGTTAGCCAATCATATTCAGTAATGCCACAGCCCTGTTGGTTGTGGCATTACTATGATTGGCTGCTGTCCATCGTGATGCCTATGTCATGTATGACAGGCAAGGCTGTATATAAGGCTTTCCCCCACCATTTTGGGCACATTCCTGTGACAATCTGAGCTAGTGCAGGGCGAGTAGGGAGACTTGGAGCAGATCCTAGTGTCAGTGAGTGTAGGAAACCCACCTCAAGATTCCTCACATTTAACCCAAACAGCTCTTCTGAGAGCTACCAGGACGGAGGAGTGCTGTGTACAGGACTGTAGGCAAGGAGACAGGCAGGCAGGAGCAGCCTTACAGTGCATACAGCACCGACCTCAGAGCTTAGCTTAGTCACTCAGCTTTCCTTAGAGCTGAAATCAGAGGCTTAGCTGAGCTAATATTTCATTTTTTTTCAACAAGATATTTTGGGTTCATATTTAACCCTTCAGCGTTATGTTTTCTGTGGCAGACCAGTGCGTTGCTGCTCTCCTACCAGCTAATAGCATGCACGCCACCTGCTTGTGTGACTGCTTGTGCGCACTAACTAATTTTTCAATGTGAATTCTTGTTCATGGAGATAAGACACCCCCTAAAAATGAGATATGGTGAATCTTTTGGAGCAAAAATTAATATAAGACGGTGTTTTATTTTCGGGGAAACAGGGTATGTCCATCATCCTGGTATGTATATATACCCCATCGTGGTACATAGCCCCAAATCCTGGATATGGCCCAATTGTGGTGGCAAACATAGCCCCCCTGTACTGGCACACATAGCCCCCCCTATGCTGGCACATATAGCCCTCCTTTGCAGTCACACATATAGCCCCCCTTTGCAGTCACACATATACCCCCTGTGCTGGCACACATATGCCTACCCTGTGCTGGCAGACATATGCTCCTTAGTGCTGGCATACATATGCCTCCATGTGCTGGCACATATATACCCACCCTTTGCTGGCACACATATGCCTACCCCATCCTGGATATGCCCCCTCTCGTCACTCTATATGCCCCCCTGCTGCTACACGCATACAAAAATAACAAATAACAAGCTCTTTTAACTCACCTTCCGTCACTGACTCCATCATTCCCAGCACCTCTGTGTCCCTTCCTGTGTGCCGGCATCCAATCATATGATCGGCACAGCACAGTGATGACATCACTGTGTGCCCTGGTCACATGATCGGATTGGGCACAGACAGGAAGAAAGGCTGAGGAGCTGGGAGCAATGTAACCAGCGAAAGAAGGTGAGTTAAAAGTTTGTTATTTCACTATGTGCGCGTCAGCAGGGGGCATATAGAGTGACGAGAGGGGCATATCCAGGATGGGTGGGTGAACGCAGGCACAGGTAATATGCATCACTCCCCTGTCCACATCTTGACACGACTTCAGCACTGAGGTGGTGGACAGGGGGATGCAGTGCATACGTGAGACTAATAAGCGGAAGCCCATAATCTTCTGCCTCTGCAACCCGCAGCCAGCCCACTCCAGCCCCCGAACATGCTCTAAAGTGACTCCCCTACAATAAATGTAGATTTGGATTATAAAACGCATCCAACACTTTCCCCCAGGATTTGGGGGAAAAAAAGTGAATCCTGTAGTCCAAAAAATATGGTACATAGGAAGAATCACATCCCCAAAACAGTATACAATCCAAACTTTGGGAGATTTGTAATAATATAGGTTGATTTTTAAATCAACTCACTCATTATTTACTACTTGACAAATTAATTATTATTGCAGTTCTTGGTATATTAAGATCAGAACACTTGACAGTTATCGTATTGTTATGGTCTCAAGGACCAGAACATTTATTCTTCTTCACTTAATGTGATGGGTTTAACAGGTAAAAATCTATAGAAATTCTTCTTTTAAAATAGAATCTTCAACACAACATTTATAGAAAGAACAGCAACTTATTGTATTTCACCCACCCAGCGGATCATCCTCACACTCCTTGTATGTGCAATTGACTATTTTAAATGAAATATTGAATACTTTGGTGTCTACTTTCCATTTCTTTTAGCTCTTATTCTTTTAACAAAAATCTGGGCATGCTGCCAGTCATAATTACCCAGTTATAACAAGGGGGGGCTAAGTTTAGCTGCTTCAAAGTTTGAGAATTTTCTGATTAGAATATGTTTAACCTTTTACAATCTTGAACACAGGTGTTATACATTACAAAAATATAAATTTACAATTTCAATGCTAAATCCAAGACAAAGATGACTTATGATTTTATAGTCTGGTATTTCCATCTTCAACACTCTTAAAATGTAAGCTTGTGACCAGAGTTCCTATGTAAGGGTCTGATGGACTGCATTTCGGATAAGCTCAATACAGGTTGATAGGGCTAAAAATTAGAAGCCCTAAATCATTAACATGATATAAGAAAAGGAGCACATGCGTTCCTCCAGGTAGCTTTCGACTTTAGTTGACATCTAAATCATGTGTTTTTTTTACTTCATTTTCATGTAAAATTCAATGTAAAGACAATGTACAAAACTATGTGTAAAGGTACCGTCACACACGGCAATATTGCTAGCAATTTCACTGGCAATTTGCTGGTTGCAGTGAAATCATGGGCACATTGTTCCATTTGTACACAGCAACAAAATAGAACAATGTGTCCATGATTTCACTGCAACCAGCAGATTGCCAGTAAAATTGCAAGCAATATTGCCGCGTGTGACGGTACCTTGAGAACTTAGGAGGGATCTGATACCAGGTTTTTGCTACTTCATCTGAAAGTAGCATAATGTAGGAAAACAGACCCTGATTCCAGCAATGTATCACTTAGTTTACTGGGTGCAGCAGTTGTGAAACAATCAGAGTTATTAAATGTAGAAGAGCTCAGAAAGCTATCACATCTCCCACCACAGCTTTTTTTGTGAACTATGTATTGACTTTAAGATGCTTATCAGAGGAGGAGGCATGGTCTGACAAAGGCTCACAAGCTCTGTAGTCTTGGCAGTAATAATCTCCTTGTGATTAAGCCATCACAGTGTGGAAACAACAGTACACAGCCTAATATGTGACACATCCCTGAATTCAGCAATTTGACCCCTACATCATGCTATTTTTGATTAGATAGCAAAAACCTGCTGGCAGATACCTTTTAAAGGAAATTAGTAAGATCAACCCTCCTAAGCTATCGATATTGACATGTAGGTCATAGAAAGTTAAATAACATGATAAGATGACATCTGCAATCCAATTACAATTTCCCAAGACATTGGCAGTTTTCTCAATGTGTATATTAGCTACAAAGATCTTTGGACCAGACACAGATTTCCCTGAGAATCTGTCTTCAGAGCTTTAAAAAAATAAAAAAAGGGGTTGCTACCAGTGCAAGACACGCAATGGCTCACAGTCTGCACTCCTGATCTACATATGTCACACCGTTAATGCCCCTAATTTAAAATATTCCCTGGGGGCCGATTCTTCAGGCGCTCTGAGTCTAGCCCATGGATCTTAACAGCTCATTTACATATTAAGAAATATGTGGTTTTCTGTAAATATTGTAATTATACAGTAAAAGGAGATGTTGCTTAGATGATATGGCAAAAGAGAAAGCATGTTCCAATAATTTTCTTCCTTATATACTTCTAGTTATATGTACAAGACAACAAGTTGATTACAATATCATATAAATGGCATCAGGCAGTATTTTATGAAATTCTATACACTTAACTGTATAAAGACTACCGTACTAAGGCTGGCTTCACGCCACAGTGTTTGCCATCCTGGTCTGTCTGTTTTGAAAAGGACAGAACAGGATAGTTTTTAGCCTCCCATATATCCCTATGGTGCCGGATTGGTCATAAATGGCCATCCGATTCTGTCAATTCAGTCCCAGATTCATTTCTATCCTGTTTTTTCACAGCTCCAAAATCGGAGACTACACCGATTTTGGGCTCCGGTGAAAAAAAACGGTCCAAACCGGACAGTAACAAATCCGGGGCGAACATGGGTGTATATGGGTGCCGGATCCTGGAAAAAACAGGATTGTTTCCCAGATCCAGTTTTAGTGTACAGAGCATGCTATGCATGTCCAGTACACATTCACTGCTCTGTTCCCAAGTGTGTAATTTTACTTTAGCACTGCTAAAGTGAAATTAAAAAAAGCAGTGGTTAAAAATTAAAAAAAATTGCTCACCTCTCCGCCAAGTTTCCCACCATGTAGGGCGTCCACATCCAATGGCTCTACGGACCCGAATCAGCTGACCAGTGGCAACTGATCAGCTGATTGATGAGTCACATGACAGCATCAGCTGAGAGGTTTAAATCGCCTGCCCACAGACCAGTTTTGGCAGGCGATTTAAACCACTCAGCTGATGCTGTCATGTGACACATCAGCTGATCGGTTGCCGTTGGTCTGCCAGTTAAGGTCCTGCAGCCATTGGATAAGGACACCATGCATCGCGGGACACTAGACAGAAAAGTAAGCATTTTTTATTTTTAACCATTGCTTTCTTTAATTTTGCTTTCGCAGCGTATGTAGATACATTACAAAAGCAGAAGTAACAGCCCCGACACCATTTGCCTGTGCTTTGCAGGCCTAGCTCCTCCCAGCTCTTTCTGTCAGTCAGGATTCCTCAAAATCCCGGATCTGGACACAGAAACGGCATCCGTAGTTACCAATCTGGTCCTGTACATTCCTGCTCATGTGGTCCTGCAAAAAACAGGATTCTCATGGACAGGAACAAAACCGTGGTGTGAACCCAGCCTACTCAAAGGTATGAGTAATATGATTATAGTGCCCCCTGGTGAGTGAAAATGTAGTGAGTGTCAGCCATGTACCACAGCTAACATCATGCTGCATCAGCTTCGATTGATGTTACCATCGATCATGACTGGTTTGCCCCCTATATGTTGATGCCAATATGCCTATATATTCCAACTATTAACTCAATTCATGATTGGGTGATAATGGTGGGCAGAGAAATATGTCACCAGATTTTTGCCCAAAATGTGAGAGTAGAGACTGAGCTACTTGTAGCTTTTTTAAACCACTGTTTTATCAGCAGTACATTATCATTAGAGAACTAGTAAACTTGCAGTCAGGTAACCCTCTATATTCATGATCTGTATAAACCCCCACTGATTGGAAACTGTGTATGATCAGAAGAGTGTCAATTAGTGGTGTGGGTGGGTTTACATAGAGCTCAGCATTTTCCTAACTGGTAGATCACAGGCATTCATATTACTTTGTTAGCTAGAGGAGAGGCAATCCAGAGTCTCTCTGAGAGGAGACTGCACAGGTCATGTGCATCAAGCTACACGTATCACTGATTACTACGAACAATATCCATTTGTGACTGAACTGGCACTAGTTCAGACATGTCTGATTAACTAGTGAATGTAGAAAAATATATTGGAATCTGAGAGTCCTCAGTGGTTGATACCTTTTAATGGCTAACTGAAAAAATGGTAAACATAGCAAGCTTTCGGGACACTGTGGTCCCTTCGTCAGGCAGATAATGACACAGATTCTGAAGACACATTCATATATATATATAAGCAAATGAAACAAAAAAAACAAACAGTTTTAGATGTTATAGTAAATGTGACAGGTGACGTAAACCAGAGTCAGGCTGGGGAGGAAGAGATGGGCCTGGGGAATAGAAACTAAAAGTCTAAGATAAGCTAAGCGGAACAAATTGTATAATGGTAGTCGTCTGTGTAGAACTGAAAATACTTAATGAGTTGGGGAAAGCAATAAAAGGAGGCAAGGGTGTTCATATAGGTGAGGTGAGGTACATAGGTGAGGTACATGTACCAGTCTACCCGCATTTGCTGTTCATATAGACTTATTTTGTAAAGTGTGTAATGTTCTTGATCTTTGTTCTGCTGCTGTAATACGGTAATTTCCTCCAGGATCAATAAAGTTTATCTTATCTTATCTTATATAAGAAGTGTCAAAAGTTCATTGTCCTCAAACTGAAATCTGTTGGAAGATGCGTTATCCCCAAATGTCTTTTCAATTTATATAGAAAACGCATGAATCTGTGATGTCCCCACATGTTTAGTCACACAGGGCCTCTCTATAGGTGACATGGTGTCCGCTAACAATTGAAGCTAATTTTCCATTCAAATTGTTAGCGGACACCATGTCGCGTATGGAGAGCCCCTGTGTGCCTAAACATTGGAGCTTCCCACAATTGACCCCATTATGGAAACTAGACCCCCAAGGAACTTATCTAGATGCATATTGAGCACTGTGAACACCCAGGTGCTTCACAAATTGAGCCATAAAAATGAAAAATAACCTTTTGTTCACAAAATATTTCTTATTTTAATTTTACAGATCAATTTGTGAAGCATTTGGGGTTCAAAGTGCTCACTATGTATCTAGGTAGGTTCCGTGGCGGTTCTTGTTTCCAAAATGAGGTCATTTGTGGGGGAGCTCCAATGTTTAGGCACACAGGAGCTCTCCATATGCGACATGGTGTCCGCTAACAATTCCAATGTGTGCCTAAACATTAGAGCTCTCCCACAAGTGACCCTTTTATGGAAACTAGACCCTCCAAGGAACTTAGCTAGATGCATAGTGAGCACTTTGAACCCCCAGGTGTTTCACAAATTGATCTGTAAAATGAAAAAGTGAAAAAAAAAGTACTTTTTCATTTTTACCGATCAATTTGTGAAGCACCTGTGGGTTCAAAGTGCTCACTATGCATGCAAATAAGTTCCTTGGGGGGGTCTACCTCCCAAAATCGGGTCACTTGTGGGGGATCTCCAATGTTTAGGCACACAGGGGCTCTCCATACGCGACATAGTGTCCGCTAACAATTGGAGCTAATTTTCCATTCAAATTGTTAGCGGACACCATGTCGCATGTGGAGAGCCCCTGTTTGCCACCAGCATTGCCACCAGCACAAGGGCAATTGGAAGAGTCAGGGTACAGCACCAGAAAATGAAGCCTCTAATGAATGCGCTATTTTCTAGGGTAGCTGTTGGTTGCAATTCACAGCGTATGGGCCCACAACGTTTGGGTCTCTCCATGCGGAAAAGGGTTAATTTTTGTTTGTCTCTTGCAGATCTGGGATGAATATCGAATCTGAATTGGAGACATAACTGTTTCCATATATTAACCCCAAACACACCCTTGCACTTCCGATGGTAATCCACAAGGTTCGATGGAACCTTCGAGGATGTTTGAGGAACATCGATGATGTTTTCATGCTCTGCTCCATTGCTCTGAGCAGTGTCAATACAATGACTGTTCAGCATGAGCACCATTCTCACATTGACAGCACCGACATCCACATCCTTGAGAGTAAGGTCACAGCTAAGGTACACCGTCCGTCCTTTTTTTAAAGTTCATCCGGTTCTACTGAACACAAACATCTCTAGTCATAAATGCTTAGGTATAATGCCCCTAAAGAGCAACCCCATATATCTTTTTTCTCAGTTTCATGTCTCATGCCTTTTTGCATCACTTCTTTTGCTCTGGTGTCAGATACTTTTTGACAGTCATCACTTCCTCCATAGAATTTCCTGCTCTCTTCTGACAATATTGTCCTTCAATCCCAGTGTTGGTCTATACACCAGCAAAAAGAACAGCTCTTGGTAAATCTGCCTAAACTCTTTATAATACTTCCTCGGTGTCACAAATAAGCCTCAGCACATCACCATTTCAAGCAAAGGACACTGGTACAGTGAAAAGAAGTAATGCACAAAGCATGGATCATGAGTCATAGCAATAACTGTTAGTATCGTGTTAGCCAGTATATAGTAAAATATTAGAATCTGAGAGTCCTCAGTGGTTGATACCTTATGATGGTAACCTGAAAAGATGGTCAATAATCACAAGCTTTCGAGACTCTAAGGTCTCTTCATAAGGCTAATAATCACACAAATTCTGAATATATGCACATGTATACACACAACTAGGGAGTTGGATAATGTAGCAAATAAACCAGGTGAGGTGAAGCATAACGTTGGGTTTGGGGCTCATTGGGGGAGAATTTGACATGATATTACAGGAAGCAGGACATTCTCATTTGGATATCATATCCCCAGAAGAACAGCTCCAATTATAGAAGGATTTGGAAATGCAAGATATTTAGTAAAGTGCTTATCTCTGGCAGTTAGTTCCCATGAAAGGGACTTGTATAATAGTTGTTAACCCCTTCATATTTCTGGGATATTATATAGTTGCGGGCAAAATATCACAACAGAATTTATTAATTTATGTACAGTATATGACACATCTATGTCGCAAATTTGGTGACTACAGACACAATGTCACCAAGTTCAGCAGCGCAGTCAGGGTAGATGAGATCACCGTGCAATGTTGCCATAATCATATTACTACATTCTATTTATTTAATCTTATTTCTTATAAATTTAGAGGATTTGTATTCTTGGATTAGATATACTGTTTTTTAAAGCCTGTTCGGCTGTACAGTGGAAAGAACATTTCTTATTATACTACAGTATATATACTATATATGAAACATAGCACAGATCTGCTTTGCATATCAATGCCGAATGCTTCATTGAACGGCTGTGTTATGAAAAAGTGTGCCTAACTTTAATTGCAAGCACCTTATTTAATGCCATTCATATAATCATAGTCTGTAATGCACCATTTTAGTTTTGTGCATGCGCACCAAATAATTTACGCGATTTACAATACACGGTAACCTAAGAAACTACTTTGCATAATTTTCTATTCTGAGCATACAGTACCTGCATTTAAGTATGCTTTGAATGTATTAAAGATATTCTCTTAGAAGAAAGGATGTTAAATTATAGCAGAGATGGTTAAGGTGCAGTAATCTCATGGCAAAGAAAAATTGCTACAATGAAGGACATTGTAATGAGGGTGAATGATTTCCTATACTGAGTTAATGATATTTTAGTTGGCTGGTTCATAACCTTCAGTGGACAAGGCATATAAAATCATAATGAAAACATGTTTTGCTGTATATCATATGCTGAAAGATAAATAGATAAAAGACTATTACACAAGTAATAAAATGAATCAAAGCCATGAGAAAGAATAAAAGATGCAGACTCTGCCAAGAATGACTTTTAGAGTGTGATGTTTCTAGTATATAGTTACAGGATACTAGAATATGAAGTCAATTATATGTACAGAATGCTTGAAAAGTGTACGACCCTTGGTTGTTATTGTGTCTTCCTTGCTTATGTCATGTTCTAATCTTGCTTAAAGTCAATTGAAAATGTGGAAAGGAAAGGTTTACGCTATAAAATAAAGCAGTTATGCTAAAAATTAGCAGTTGGGACCCATATCATCCCAATATTAACATTAAAAAAACACTATTTTAAGCAGTGTTTCTCAACTCCAGTCCTCAGGACCCACCAACAGGTCATGTTTTCAGGATTTCTTTGGTATTGCATAGGTGTTAGAATTATCCCCTTTGCAGGTGATTAAACTAACACCTATGCAATACTAAGGAAATCCTGAAAACATGACCTGTTGGTGGGTCCTGAGGACTGGAGTTGAGAAACACTGACTTAAAGGGACTCAGTCCCCCCTTTTATGGTTTTTTTGTTATAAATATGGGACTACTGGTAGAATAAAGTTAAAAACAGTTGTGCCTATATGCCTCCTGGATGATGGCTGGCTTTGCAAAAATAATCTTTTATATTTTCTATCTTCTGGGCTGTGCTCCGTGGAAGATAATCCTGCCTATAGTATTCATTATACTGGAATACTCTTCCTCTTCTCTTCCCTAGTGTTCCTGGGATGTCAGGTGCATGGCCAGAAATCTAGCGCCTATGCATTCTGCCTGCCAACTCTCTCCTGCACTGTGCCCTCTTTCTGTGGGCACTGTCTTCAATTTTGATGAGCACAAGGACTGGGGAGTCACTACTACCTAATAGTGCAGGGGAGAGATGGCAGGCACAATGCAAAGGTGTGGGATTTCCGACTGGGCACCTGATTTCACAGTGGAATCGAACAGAAGGGGAGAATGAATCCTACATAATGAAGACCAGAAGCAAACTTAACTTCTAGACAGCACTTATACCAAAGGCCAGAGGATAGAAGATATAAATGATGATTTTTTCAAAATGACCTATATTTTTTTTGCAAGATGACCCATCATTCAGGAGGCATTTTCAGCTATATGACACCTGTATGCCTATAATAATAAATACAAAAAAATTCAAAAGGATAACAGATTCCTTTTTAAAATGATTTGTTCCTGGATCACAACATTTGAATTGATTGCAGGGTAGGTGTTAAGTGCCTGACCCCTAATGGTTTCATTGCAAGGATCATGACTGATGACTGATGAATTCTCTCATTTCAAGGAAGTGGAAGGTGAGCATACCCACAATCACTACATTGAAACAAGGGATTTAGGATCTCTGTTCTTGTAATCAGTGAAGATCCCAGAAATGAGACAATGAGAAACTTGTGGCTCTTAGGCCAGGACCGCACTTGCGTCTGCAATCCTGCTACTGCTTCCAGTTTTTTCATTTTGAGATGTTGAAAAATGCATGCGTTAACACACCCATGGACTCCAATGCAAAAAACGCAGTGCAAAAGTGTGCAAAAGTGCATTGCGTTTTTGAGAAATCCGTTTATAATAAGGTCTGCAACGTTTTTTGGTGTTTTGTCAAAAATGCATGCTTTTTTTAACATGGGGGTCTATGGAAAACACATGTGTTAACGCATGGTACATATAGGTACCATGCGTTAACACATGCGTTAACGCATGCGGTACAAATGGCTCAAAAATTGCAACTTAAAAAACTGGAACCAGTAACGCATCCAGCAGACAGATGCAGGCTCCCAAGTGTGGGCCTAGCCTTATTCATGCAAAGGTGTCTTTAATTAATGTTATTAGCCTTTAAAGGGATCCTGTCACCTCCAAAACGCCTCCTAAGCTACCAAAACATGTCCCTGCACCATCCTATCACTAATCTCACACTTCTTTTGTCTCCTAAAAGCATCCTGTGAAAGTGCATAAAAACATTTTAATGCTCACTATATTCTTTAGTCACCAGGGGGTGTTATTTTGCAGCTCCAGGATCTAGCCCTCTCTCTGTCTGTGCTGCTGTGAAACTGAAACTGAAGGCAGGACTAATGATTTGCATTCTGTGAGTGATAGAGAGAGGGGAGGGCAATGCCTGCACATCACAGCAGAACACTCAGAGACAGGGTGGATCCTGGAGCTGCAAAACTGCCCACCTTGGTGACTAAAGAATATAGTCACTGCTAATTATAATCACTAATGAGTGAGTATTAAAACGTTTTTATGCACTTTCACAGGATGCTTTTAGGAGAAAAAAGGAGTGTGAGATTAGTGATGGGATGCTGCAGGGACATGTTTTGCTAGCTTAGGAGGCGTTTTGGAGGTGACAGGATCCCTTTAATGCTCCATTCACACTGTGCATTTTTGGTCTGTTTTTGCTCGTCAGTTTTTGTAGCCAAAACCAGGAGTGTAAGGCTAAGTTCACATCTAAGGGGGTCACATTTGCATTCATATGCGTTTTTGCACTGCAAAAACACATAGAGACGCAAAGAACCGCATCCAAAAATGCACCAATTGATTTAAATGGAAAACGTAATGAAAACGCAAATAAAAACGCATGTCATTTTCAGAAAACATAAAATGCATGCAGGGCACGTTTTGGGCAGCATCTTCAAAACGCATGCATTTTGCTTTTTCTGAAAATGACATGCTTTTTTACTTGCATTTTCATTGTGTTTTCCATTTATAACAATGGGGCAAAAATGCATGCATTTCATTGAATGCATTTCATAAAAAACGTAATGCAACCCAATCGGAATAGAAATGTAGATGTGAAAAGGCAGTAACAATCAGATGAAAAGTATAATAGAAATAAGGGCACCACTTCTTCATTTATCACTCACTCCTGGTTTTGGCTACAAAAACTGACGATCAAAAACAGACCAAAAACGCACAGTTTGAATGGAGCCTTAAGTTAGAAAGACAAAGAGCTAAATTCATCTTAAATTTCCTATATATTTTGAGTGTGCCAAAATTCATGTTTTTGAAGGATTCAGTTCATGTTAATGTTGCAAAATGGCTTTTGACAATTGAGAAGAGTTTAAAAAAAAAAAAAAACGCAAAAAACTCTTATACTAACCTCCCATTAGCTCTTTATATACTAATAACATCTTCGCTCGATCATTTAATCAGCTTTGGCCAGGGTCACACCAGCGTCAACCATAAGGATGACGAATGCGTTTAAAACAGAATTTTTCAGCCTAAGCGCATAGAGTTAACGTAATGTAATGCCTGTACATTCCTATGGTTACCGGTAAACAAGAGCAGCCGGCAGCTTCCCTCCGAAGAACC
Source organism: Allobates femoralis (assembly GCA_033576535.1). Taxonomy (NCBI): domain Eukaryota; kingdom Metazoa; phylum Chordata; class Amphibia; order Anura; family Aromobatidae; genus Allobates; species Allobates femoralis. The sequence continues at coordinate 166,126,293 of JARQOC010000001.1, read as the reverse complement.
AGATATGCGCTTTTGTAGAGCGCACAAGAAATGCGGTTTGCAGTGTTTCCCTGTGTGCTCAGGAATAGAGCATATCTGGTTCTTCGGAGGGAAGCTGCCGGCTGCACTTGTTTATCGGTAACTATAGACATGAATATGCAGCCTGAGCACAGCATTACATTACATTAACGCTATGCGATCAGGCTGAAAAATTCTATGTATTAAACGAATTTGTCAGCCTTATGGCTGACGCTGGTGTGATCATAGCCTTTCTCTTCTGGAACTGCACTTGAGTAGATACCAGTTGTTTATGTTAAATGCAATGTACTTTGACATAAATGATGTTTGTCATGCTTTATATAAAAATACTGGGCCCAGTCAATAACAGCTTCAAAAGATAGAGGACCTATAAGCAGCCGGTACAGCAAGAAGGCCACAGAGTATTTGATGGAGCACTGGGCAACATGTATGTGGAGGGCTAAAGAGCCAAGCCTATTGACAAACTATTATCAGAATTTTATACCCAAAATTAATGGCATGTATATGAAGGTGATTTAATGCTGAATAAATACTCATCTCTGTTGAACAAATTATTTTTATTATTTTAGAGAAATCCATTTTATAAAATTGTATGGTAATAAGTAGCAAGTGCAGTAGGGTAGACGGTGTACTCACAGCTCTCCTGCCTCTGGCTTCCCCCTCTCCACCACCCTTCTCTGATATTTGACTAATAGGTGATCCATATGTCAGTGCATTTTCATAGACAGGAGGCAGGTAGCAGACAGATAAAAAGACAGATAGGTATGGGAGTTTAAAAAGTACAGTGCCAGCCCTAATGCACTTGCTAATGATTTTTTTCTAAGAACTTAAAGAGGACCTGTCACCAAACCAGGCATGGTGATCTAATTACAGCACTGGATGTAGCATGTCTGCAGCATGCAGACAAGGGGTCCCCCAGCACTTGAGCAGCCCTGTACCCTGAGATAATACACTTAGAAAACTTAGATGCTCCAGGCACTAAGAAGGTGGCTAGGGGCTGCAGCCAACTGGAGATTCACACCCCCTGCATGTGTAATCTGCCCACTGCTGCCAATCATTCTCTCCCTGTCTGCAGCATTTAAACAGAGTTTATTTTTCTCTCCCGTGTAGCCCCGCCCCTCAGGGGGTGGGGCTAAACGGACTTTCTGGGAGAGAGAGAAAAAAATACTCTGTTTAAATGCTACAGAAGAGGGAGAGAATGATTGGCAGCGGTGGGCAGATTAAACATGCAGGGGGTGTGAATCTGCCCTTGGCTGCAGCCCCTAGCCACCTCCTTAGTGGCTGTAGCATGTAAGTTTTCTAAGTGTATTATCTCGGGGTACAGGGCTGCTCAAGTGCTGGGGGACCCCTTGTCTGCATGCTGCAGACATGCTGCATCCAGTGCTGTAATTAGATCACCATGCCTGGTTTGGTGACAGGTCCTCTTTAATAGTTTAAGTTATACAATTTCAATTATGAATTACTCAAAAGAAAACAAGAAAAGTACAATGAAGGTTAAGGTTTCATTATTAAACCTTTACATACATGCAATTAGTTTGGGATGTTAAATCCTGATCACAGGATCTCTTTAAAGGTACCATTGCACGCTTCAATGTTGTAACGATCGTTCCAACGATTTCACAGGAGTGCGGCCGTTAGGACATCATTTAAGGTACCTTTACACGCCGCTACAGAAGTTTAGAAACAACCGGGTGTCTCACGTGCACGAGCACGCTGTTACCCCTCGGAGGTCTGCCGCAGGGTTCCAGCGCCCTCTGTTGGAGTAGCGTCTTCCTTACCGTATGCTCCCCGGGTACGCGCACCTGTCTCCAGCCGCAGGGGTCCAGGACTCTCTGCTTGAGCAACATTGCTCCTCTCACTTCTGGTACCACTGCTTGTGCACATGAAACTGTCTCCTACTCAGTTTCTGCTGGAGAGACTGCAGGGATCTGGCCCCTCCCCCAAGCCAATCACCATGCCTCTGTGTCCTGCCAATCAGGACGGCCCTGCTCTGATATAAACCTCCTGTTTCCAATCAGTCGGGGCCAGGGCAATCTTCTCCCTAGTGGAGCTGCCACGTCTGGTCTGGTCAGGTCGCTCCTTATTTGGTCTGTTACCTGATTTCTCTGTGTTACCTCCTACAGATCTCTGCCCTGCCGGCTCCTTGCTGACCGCCGTGTTCCTGGCTGGTTTCCTGGATCTCTCCAAGCTGATCGCTGTTTCAAGCCTGGCTCCGGATTCCCCGTGTTCCTGGATTCCCCGTGTTCCTGGATTCCCCGTGTTCCTGGATTCCCCGTTTCTTGTTGTATACCCGGTTGCTGTTTTGTTACCACGTCGCCTGGGGTCGGTTGAACACTCGTGTCCGCTTCATTGGCCCCTCCGAGGTTGGTACCGGCGGGACCCCTGTATAGGGGTTAAGCGCTCCGGGGCCTCCTTCGGTGGGTTTCCAGTGCTGCGACCTTGTGGCTCTCCCCTGGGGCGTGGGTTCTATTCTGTTGTGTTCTGTTCAATAAACCCGTTAACTCGACTGTACTGGTCCGCCTCTCTATCAACCAGGTATCAGCATCCGCTTTACGCGGTCCAGTGGGTCCACGTGTGGGGTCCGTCAGTAGGACATGACAGATTTTGCCCTGGCTATGGGCCCCGCTGATACCAGGTTTGACGCCCAGAGAGAGCTAACCGCACTCCGCCAGAGTCACGACCGGGTTGTGGCAATTATCCAGTCTTTAGAGGCCCGCTTGGGGGCGCCCTCTACTGTTGATCCCACTCTCTTTCCAGGTGCTGAGTCTCCACCAGGAGTGGGACCTTATTGTGTGTGGTACAGACTCGGATGGCTTCCCATATGTCCTATACGGATGATCGGCTTGCCAGCCTACCGAGAACGACAGGAAGCCCAGGTACTGTCCCATCGTGTCTTGTTCCTGGACGGGCTCCTCCTCCGTGTTCCTGGGGAGTCTCCAGCCTTGATCCGGTCGGTGTCCCTGATGACGTCCTGCCTGTCGGTGTCCCTGATGACGTCCTGCCTGTCGGTGTCCCTGATGACGTCCTGCCTGTCGGTGTCCCTGATGACGTCCTGCCTGTCGGTGTCCCTGATGACGCCCTGCCTGTCGGTGTCCCTGATGACGCCCTGCCTGTCGGTGTCCCTGATGACGCCCTGCCTGTCGGTGTCCCTGATGACGCCCTGCCTGTCGGTGTCCCTGATGACGCCCTGCCTGTCGGTGTCCCTGATGACGCCCTGCCTGTCGGTGTCCCCGATGACGTCCTGCCTGTCGGTGTCCCTACCGACGTCCTGTTCCTCCTGTGCTCGTCACATGACGCCCATGCCACTGCCCTCGGGCCCCCTCTGCCCTTGCCGGTGCCCCAGGACCGAGGAGGCGGAGGTCCATGCCCCGCGCCTTCTGCGCAGGTTCCTAGCCGGTTTCCGTCTGGGGGGGCGTAGAGGGGGGAGGTACTGTTACCCCTCGGGGGTCTGCCGCAGGGTTCCAGCACCCTCTGTTGGAGTAGCGTCTTCCTTATCGTATGCTCCCCGGGTACGCGCACCTGTCTCCAGCCGCAGGGGTCCAGGACTCTCTGCTTGAGCAACATTGCTCCTCTCACTTCTGGTACCACTGCTTGTGCACATGAAACTTTCTCCTACTCAGTTTCTGCTGGAGAGACTGCAGGGATCTGGCCCCTCCCCCCAGCCAATCACCATGCCTCTGTGTCCTGCCAATCAGGACGGCCCTGCTCTGATATAAACCTCCTGTTTCCAATCAGTCGGGGCCAGGGCAATCTTCTCCCTAGTGGAGCTGCCACGTCTGGTCTGGTCAGGTCGCTTCTTATTTGGTCTGTTACCTGATTTCTCTGTGTTACCTCCTACAGAACTCTGCCCTGCTGGCTCCTTGCTGACCGCCGTGTTCCTGGCTGGTTTCCTGGATCTCTCCAAGCTGATCGCTGTTTCAAGCCTGGCTCCGGATTCCCCGTGTTCCTGGATTCCCCGTGTTCCTGGATTCCCCGTGTTCCTGGATTCCCCGTTTCTTGTTGTATACCCGGTTGCTGTTTTGTTACCACGTCGCCTGGGGTCGGTTGAACACTCGTGTCCGCTTCATTGGCCCCTCCGAGGTTGGTACCGGCGGGACCCTGTATAGGGGTTAAGCGCTCCGGGGCCTCCTTCGGTGGGTTTCCAGTGCTGCGACCTTGTGGCTCTCCCCTGGGGCGTGGGTTCTATTCTGTTGTGTTCTGTTCAATAAACCCGTTAACTCGACTGTACTGTACTCTCTATCAACCAGGTATCAGCATCCGCTTTACGCGGTCCAGTGGGTCCACGTGTGGGGTCCATCAGTAGGACGTGACACACGCACCAACGGTTGCAAACGGTACCCGATACCGTCTTTACACGCTGCTACAAGGTGCTCTACAGAAGGTTGAATCTATCTCTGGATGCACCGCCGGGTGCCACAGGTTACCTTCTGTAGAGCACCGTCCCTCATTTACACGCCGCTACAGAAGGTAATATGGAAGGACCTGGGGCAGCAGGGACAACACATAGGCGTGCCAGAATTGTGGATTACGAGACGCTCGTACGATGATTGGACAATGCAATAGCATCATGATTGGCCAGCCAGCGCAGGAAGGCTGGCTAATACATGATGCTATTGCAATTGTATAGTGTGACTGGTCAGCTCCTTATGCAGCGACAACCAATCGTAACGCAGGAGCTTCCACCAATGATCGCTGAAGGGGGGCGGTTTCCCGGAGGCTGTGTCACGCCCCAGGGAGTTAACTAGGTGGCGAAACAACCTTCCCATACCTTATTTAGACGCTGCTACCATCGGGTTGAAACCAACATGTTTTAGAGCACTGCTCTGAAACAGATGCCGAAAGTGACGGGTGGCTACAACCTAGTTTACACGCCGCTACCTCGGGTTGATTTGACGGTGCAAGATACATTTGTCTCCGAAACCCGATTGTTTCCAACCTTCTGTAGTGGCGTGTAAAGGTACCTTTAGAGATTGTTGCTGAGATGTCACACATATAGATATAGTGAGAGATGCACAAACGATGCGGCGAGCAGCTATCGTTTGCACAACCCAGCGAATGATACTTGTTCACTGTTGTGAACAGGCGAAGTCGTTAACGACATCGTTATCGCGGTGTCACACACAACAATGCAGCAGGTTGTCTGAACGACGATCAGATTTCAATAGACATGAAGCAGGTAACGGTCAATGTGTTTGCATCAAAATAGTTATTTGTTACAGAGAATTGTAATGGGCTTTGATTTGGGATTTAAAATTGGGTAATTAAGTATCCCTCACTTAAATCCTTCCCATCATATCCAGGATAGCTCTTCTACTGTATGTCAGTAGATTCCTCAGAATCTCCAAACACAGATTAAAACAGCCATGGCTTACATCCCAAACTCGAGTTCTCCAGCGATGCTCTAGAAGTGGCGATTGCCACTCACAAACCAGAAAACTTTATCCACTATAAATTTACAACTCTGCTTTTCTCCTCACCAAACAAACCTACTTCATCTCCCTGATCTCCTCACTATCCAACCATTCAAAAAAACCTCTTTGAAAACTGTCCCTCTCTCCTCAGTCCTAAAGTGCCAACCCCTATCACTGATCTCTGTGCTGATGATCTGGTTTCTTACTTTACAGAGAAAATAGAAAACAACCGCCAGGAAATCAGCTCCCAGCCTCCAAGCACTGTTATTCTGTGATTTACCGGCAGGTACGTCACATCCGGCCCGGTGCATTAAGGGCCTGATCACTTGATCGACCCATTTTCAATATGCGCATTGTGCAAGCGCTGAGCCAGGCCGATCATGTGATCAAGCCCATAATGCACCAAGGCTGATCACGTGATCAGGCCTAGAATGCACTGGGCCGGATGTGACGTACTGGCCGCTGCATCATAGCATGAAAAGAGGGTGGTAGATTCCAAAATCAGGAGGAGATGAAGAAAGAATCATGCCGCCCAGCGGGGCTTGCAGTGAAGCAGCGAGGAGGAGACAATAGAGCTTGGAGCCGCCTTTCCAGTCGCCTGACTGAGCGACGTGCATTAAGTTCAAAGTCTTTTTCTAACTCTTTACATGTCGGATTTACAACAGAGAGGGATGGTTAGGCAGCACCTAGGAAGGTGTAGGGCCATCTAGTGATAGGTTAGGGGCTTAATTCCAGGTGACAGGTTCCCTTTAATTATATCTTGCCTGAAAAAAGACTAAAATTTCACTTTTTTTCTTATTTGTTTCACTGTTTATGTTTAAGCCCCTTACAACATGTTATATTAATATAACCTTAAATAATCAGTAGAGATGAGCGATGTTCAATTTGAATTGTTCGCCAATCTCAAATTCAAGCTGTTTTGGGCGGTGTTGGAGTCATTCGACGAATTAGAAAAATTTGCTTCAAATTCGGCAGTTCGAGGTTATATTCGATAACGCTTCGATCACCAAAAGCTTAACCCTAACCCTAACCCTGTTAATGAATATTAATATCCATTTTCTGTGTATAGTGTGGGGGAGGTTAACACATCAGTGCTGCAGAAATAATAGCGATCTCCATTTTTTTTCTCCAAACTGCAGATACATTGGGGCTGTGCAAGCTGTCAGCCAATCACACACACACAGCAAAGTGCATTTTTTGCACAAAAGCAAGGTAAGGCATCATTGGCTGTGTAAGTCACATGTCCTATCCCTATAAGACCCAGCCATTTTCCCCATCGCCACCATTTGCTCATTGCTGTAGCTCTGTGCCAGACAGCACCGCTGCTGCTGTGGGACCTATACAGTGAAATCAAGCAATTGTGTTCTGATTCAGCTAGTGAGCGAATACAAAGGTAGATAGATAGGTTTAGGGAGTAGGGACTGAAGGGAGGGTGCACATTTTAGGAGTATCAGCCCATTTGAGGGCTGCTTCATAGGAGTAGGGATATGGGACTAGGGACTAGTAGTCTAGCAGCCCTTTTTCAGGTCTACTTATAGAAGCAGGGACTAGTTTAAATGCAGCCCTTTTTAGGGCTAGGTTAGAGCAGTCCCTATTAGTTTTTGCCAGGCAGATGTGTGCCAGTGCTGTGCAAGTGTTTTTCACAGCATCTGGCCACATCTAGCTCTGGGAATCCTTTAGGGAAGGTAGTGTAGCACTGCTGTGAAGGACGCTACACCACCTGTCTTAAGTAGGCATTTTTTGGCTGCAGCTAGTCCAGGCAATTTGTTCGGGCTAGTACTGTAGCAGTGTCACTTACACAGTGGTGTAGCCCATTTGTGAAAGAAATACTTGTGTAGTTGGTACTAGTTTTTACCTGCACCTTGCCCAGGTCCAAGTAGCAGTGCCACAAAAACCTGTAGTGTAGGCCACTTCTAATAGAACTAACAACACCGCTGTGCGGTTCCTACTAAATTTTACCTGCACCTTGTCCAGGTCTGATTCGGGTCAAGTAGCAGTGCCACAAAAACCTGTAGTGTAGGCCACTTCTAATAGAACCAACTACACCGCCTGTGCGGTTCCTACTAATTCTTACCTGCACCTTGCCCAGGTCTGACTTCGGGTCAAATAGCAGTGCCAAAAAAACTTGTAGTGTAGGCTACTTCTAATAGAACCAACTACACCGCCTGTGTGGTTCCTACTACTTTTTAACTGCACCTTTACCAGGTCTCACTTCGGGTCAAGTAGCAGCGTTGGTGCAGTCACCTCTGCTTGATTTACATCCAGCTTTTTTTGGTCCAACAAATGTAACAGTTGGCAATTTTGTCACATACAAAATGAGTGGCAAAAGGCCTGCTGCTCGTGGGAATGGGAGTAGGCATGGTGGAAAGGGAAAAATGTTTGTGTCCGTGCTAAATCTACATTAACATCTACTGAAGAAAGACAATCTTCCAGCAAAGTAAGAAGTCAACTTCTTTACGTGGCCAATCGGATATGATCCCTTTCTTACGGACACAAGCATCGGTACCACTTGTAAATGAGGCACAAATACAGCAAGTGTTCGAATGGATTGCAACTGCTCCATCAAGTGGTCTCTCCTCCACCTCAACTTCTACATCACAAACCCTCCAATCATCTGAGGTGTCAGCCCAATCGCAATTGATTCCTCCAAGCTCCCAAGTCTACAGCCGTCCTACTGAGTCTGGGGTAACAGACATGGTTGAGTCTGCAGAGCTGTTCAGTCACACAATAGCCTGGGAATCAGAAGTCTGCTCCAAAGCTGCAGTGAGTCCAGACGAGTTAATGATCTGCCCTGATGCCCAGAAGCTTTGTGAGTCAGATCCGGGCCCAGATGAAGAAGGTTCTGACCTTCATGTACACTCTCACAGTAACTACTCTTGGTGAACACAAGGAGGATGATGCTGATGAGACTCAGATACCGGATTGGATTGACAAATTAAAGTTTTCGGTCAAGACAGGAAGAGGTTGCCTCTGAGGAGGACGAGGGGTGTGAGAACACAGAGGATGATGATAAGGTTGGAGATCCCAGATTTCTGTCAACCCACAGGAAGCCAGTCGATGAGGTCAGTACGGGAGGTGGATAGACGCTACTGATGATGAGGTTAGGTTGCGCCTTCCTGGATATAGACGGAGTAATGGAAGCACATCAACAACTGCATCCGCAGTCACAACTCTGCCTCTGAGCGGAAGTCGTGCTGGCTCTGCAGCTCGCATGGGCTGTAAGCCTTGCCTAGTCTGGGCCTTTTTTGACATCACCAAGGATCTTCCAACTCATGTCATCTGCAAGATTTTCACCAATCTCTGAGAGAGGCCAAAAACTCACTAGCTTGAGTACTTCATGTATGAACCGCCACATGGACATGAAGCACAAGTCACAGAGGGAAGCTCAATGTGCTAGAATGGGGCTAGCGGGGGGGCCTAATACCATCTGCCCCATCAAGTGCATCCATGTGCTCTTCATCGTCTGTCAACTGTGGAGACATCACACATGCTTTTGGACGTAGACCTTCCACCTCTTTACCTGCAACAGGCAGTGTGATTGGCTGGTCATCATTTGGTTTTCAACTGGACAATGCTGGTGGTGTTGAGCTCTCTAAGACATCGAGAGCACCACATTTGGATGAAGGCAACATTACATCTTTGCCTGCACCTCCCTACCACACCAGCAGTTTGCTAGGGACACCCTACTCAACTGTGTCTCAGCACAGCAGCCAGCCCTCCGTCCCTCAGATGTGGACAAGTAAAAGGCCATATTCTCCTAGCCATGAGAAAACTAAGCGCTTGAATTTCACCATCTGCAAGCTGTTGGCTTCAGAAATGCTGCCTTTCTGCTGGTGGACACAGGATTTTCAGACCTTATAATCCATCGCAGTGCCCCAGCACCAGATGCCCAGTCGCCACTACTTCTCCAAGAAAGGTTTGCCTGCGCTACACCAGCATGTCGCAGAAAACATCACCGCTTCCTTGAGAAACTCTGTGTGTGACAGGTTGCATTTCGCCACAGACACTTGGACCAGTAAGCATGGACAGGGGCGTGTCGCTGACTGGGCACTGGGTAACTATGGTGAGAGCTGGAAAAGGTTCTGCTGTCCAAGTCTTGCCGTCCCCACGAGTTGTGCGTCAATCCTCTGTAGGTAGAAGTTCCTCCACTGCTTCTGCCTCCTCAACCTCGTCTCGGTCCTCCACCTCCACCCAAAGCCTGTCTGGTAATGGCACCAGCATTGTAACTGCAGAGGAAAGGAATCCTGCACACCTCCCAACTATGCTGGCAGCAGGGCTCAATGCCATCAGGCGGTCTTTACCTTGAAATGCATGGGAAATGTGAGTCACACAGCTGAGGAGTTGTGTCAGCTCTGGCGACCAAGTTTCAGCAATGGTTGTCTCCACTTAACCTGCAGCCAGGGAAGGCCATGTGTGACAATGCTGCAAACCTGGTTGCGGCCCTACGCCAGGGCAATATCACACACATGTCTTGTATGGCTCTCGTGTTGAATCTGGTTGTCCAACAATTGTTGACACACTATCCCGGCCTAGATGGGCTTCTGAAGAGGGCACGGTCGCTGTGTGCTCACTTCCAGCGTTCGCATCCCGCAAGCTCAACGACTTGCTTCGCTTTAGAAGTCTTTCAGCTTGCCTGTTGACCAACTGAAATGCGATGTGCCGACACGCTGGAATTCTTGTCTGCTCATGTTGCAGCGACTGTGGCAGCACCGCCCTAGTGCAATACATTATGACATATAGCCTGGGCCAACGAGATCCAGAGGTGGAGCAGATCATGCTGCAGGAGCAGTCTCAGATCAAGGACCTATGCACCCTTCTGCACAGTTTTGAGATGGTGACGAAGATGTTTAGTACTGACGATGGCATTATCACATGACTATTCCGGTCATCTACATGCTGGAGCACACTCTAAACAATATTCGGAGTTAGGTGGTGGGACAAGAGGAGGTGGAGGAAGTAAAGGAGGAGTCCTATGAGTAAGGGATGACAACATCTCCAAGGTCCTCATGGTCGGAAGCACCAAGATGGCAGCCATGGGAGATTGGTGCAGAGGGATTAATGAGGGTGCATGGTAGCAGCCAAACAGCTGAGGAAGGTGCAGGAGCCCAGGAAGAAATGGAGGATGAACTGGCGATGGGCATGGAAGAGTCAGCAGATGAGGGAGACCTTGATTACTTTTCTGTTGTGCGAGGTTGGGGGGAGAGGGCAGAGGAAGGAAGCATGATTCTCACCTCCCCATCAGCAACACAACAAGGACTTGGTCGTCCTGGATGCACCTTCTTGCTGCACTACCTGCAACATGACCCTCGATTGTCCGAATTAGAAGCAATGACGACTACTGGGTTGCCACACTCCTAGATCCCGGTACAAAACCAAATTTGCTGAAATAATTCCTGCCATACAAAGGGACGCACGCATGCAGGAGTATCAGCAGAAGCTGATACATAATCTCAGATCGGCTTTTCCACAAACCACCAGTGGTAAACAAAGTTAATCTCACAGTTCTGACTTGTTAACCATGGGACTGTGGAGACATGATCATCACCCCGTACCAGTAACACCGTATCTGAGGGTGGTAACACTAATTTCGTGGCCTCGTTTCACGATTTTTTTAGACCACCATTTACAAGGCCTGAAGACACAAGAAGTCTGACACATAGTCCATGCCTGGAGCGGATGGTACACAAGTATCTCCAACTTAACATTGATGCCATGAATGGGGAACCAGGGAACCTTGCTCATTTTGGGCTTCCAAACTGGAAAAATGGCCTGAGCTCACCACTCACACCATGGAGATCTTGTCGTGCCCCGCAGCCAGTGCTCTCTCGGACCGTGTCTTCAGTGCTGCTGGTGGTGTGCTGACAGAAAGGCACATGCGTCTGTCCACTCAGAATGTGGACAGACTAATGTTCATAAAGATGAACAAGGCATTGATCCGCAAGGACTTTTCTACCCCTGTGTCACCTGGGGAGACTAAAGTGTAACCATTTAAAGTTTACAACTGTGGGGCAATTGATGCCACTTAAGTGGTGTCTGTGCCCAAATTTTTGGAAAAAATGGAGACTCTTCTTGTAGTCCCCCAAATGTGACGCAATACTCATCGTCTGCACGAGGCCTTACAAATACTGAGGAAAAACCTCACCAAATACTCAGCGCTTGCACAGGCCTTCCACAGACTGCGGTTAAAATTGCACCAATACTCCTCGCTGCACAAGCCTTCCAGATACTGAGGAATAACACACCAAATACTTATCGCTTGCACGAGGCCTTACAGATATGGAGGAAAAACCTCACCAAATACTCATCGTCTGCACGAGGCATTACAGACACTGAAGTAAAACTCTCCAAATACTCATCGTCTGACGTGGGTCTTACAGATACTGAAGTAAAACTCTCCAAATATCATCGTCTAAGTGGCCTTACAGATACTGAAGTAAAATGTCACCAAATACTCATCGTCTGAACGATGGCCTTAAAGATACTGGAGTAAAATCACCAAATACTCATCGTCTGCAATTGGCCTTACAGATACTGAAGTAAAACTCACCAAATACTCATTTATCTGCACGAGGCCTTACAATATTGAAGTAAAAGTCACCAAATATTTATCGTCTGAATGTGGCCTTACAGATACTGAAGTAAATACTCACCAAATACTCATCGTCTGCACGAGGCCTTACAGATAGTGAGTAAAAGTCACCAAATACTCATTTCTGCATGGGCCTTACAGATACTGAAGTGAAACTCACCAAGTACTCATTGTCTAAACGTTGGCCTTTCATATCTGAAGTAAAAGTCACCAAATACTCATCGTCTGAACGTGGCCTTACAGATACAAGTAAAACTCATCCAAATATCATCGTCTGAACAGGCCTTACAATATGGAAGTAAAAGTCACTAAATACTCATTGTCTGCACGAGGCCTTACAGATACTGAAGTAAAACTCACCAAATACTCATCATCTGAACGTGGCCTTACAGATAAAAGTAAAAACTCTCCAAATTCTCATTGTCTCCACGAGGCCTTACAGATAGTGAGTAAAAGTCACCAAATGCTCATCGTCTACACGAGGCCTTACAGATACTGAACTAAAGCTCACCAAATACTCATCGTCTGAATGTGGCCTTACAGATACTGAAGAAAAACTCACCAAATGCTCATCGTCTCCACGAGGCCTTACAGATAGTGAGTAAAAGTCACTAAATACTCATTGTCTGCACGAGGCCCTACAGATACTGAAGCAAAACTCACCAAATACTCATCGTCTGAACATGGCCTTACAGATACGGAAGTAAAACTCATCAAGTACTCATCGTCTGCACGAGGCCTTACAGATACTGAAGTAAAACTCTTCAAATACCCATCGCCTGCACGAGGCCTTACAAACACTGAAGTTAAAGTCACCAAATACATATCGTGTGCATGATGCCTTACAAATACTGGAGTAAAAACGGATTTTAGAAGGGCATGACATGCCTATATCTGTGTCTTCTCCTCCTTTTACTCGTCCATCTCTTTTCTTTTCGCATTTTTATATGTACTTGTCAATTTTCCATGTATTTGTTGTGTCTTCTGAGTAGTTTGTCACCTTTTGGACACTTTAGAAGGTGTATTCTTTGTGTTTTCCATGTGTTTGTATGTGTTTGTGTTTGCCTGCCATTGTTTTTTTTTAATGTTCTTTTTATTAAACAGTAGAAGGTGTACAATCAATAAATCATTCCCTCACATAGGGAAATGTATGTAGAAGGTTCAACAAAAAGCATCAACATCAAAGAAAACATTTTTACTACATGACTTGTGTCTTAATGCCTTCAACTGTTTTTTTCTAATTAGAAAACCAATAGGAACTGTAATAGGTTTGGAAATGCAAGCATAGAAAAATAATAGGGGGTGACATTGGGTAAGGTTCAGGCGTGAGGGTAGGAATTAGAGGAGATATGGAGGGTTCTTGAGGGTGGGTCCGCGAGAGGGATTTCTCCACAATATAGAACAGTCGGTAATAAAAATTCTTATGAATTCCAGGGTCGCTCTATAGTATGTCCAAAGTGTCCATGTTTTCTCAAAAGAGTTATAGGAGCTGAACGAAAGAGCTGCGATTTCTGCTGCATGGTACACAGTATCTATTTCCCTAATTAATTGAGACTTAGTTGGTATCCGGTTCGAGTTCCAGTGAGCGGAAACAAGAAGCCTGCAAGCGGTTATGATGTTGGAAGCTAATCTAGATATGTATTTCAGCCAAATATATAGGTTAAGTAATGCCGATAGAGGTGTCAGTTCCACCTTACGTTGCAGAACTTCTGTGAGCACCCCCGATACCGTCTTCCAATGCTCTTGTATAAGGGGGCATTGCCACCATATGTGCACATATGTTCCCAAAGCAGAGTTACACTTCCAGCAGGATTCCGGTGTCGAGGGGTGCCATTTATGTAGCAATATGGGGGTACAATACCACCTCATCACTACTTTGTAGGAATTTTCCTGTAATTTTACACATGAAGAGGGACCGTGGGATCTCCTATAAATTTGTTTAATTTGTTGATCTGAGAGCTCAATCTGGAGGTCTCTTTCCCAGAGGCCCAAAAAGTCTCTTTCAAAATGTGCAGTGTCTAATATTAATTGTTTATAGAGTAGGGATAACACATTATTGGGTGTTTGCAACTGTGTACATAATTGCTCAAATAGTGTTAAAGGTCGAGTAAAGTTCAAATCCCTCGCCTGCCATTGTTTTCAATGGGATTCAATGGTGTTTGACGAACATTCGACAAACATTCGACGAACACACATCAAATTCGACGAATCGAATTCGAACACCGGAGTGGTGGCTCATCACTAATAACCAGATGTTACACTGTATGGTTTTAGTAAGTCATAAGTCACTTTGAAGTTCTTGCAGCACGGTGGCTCAGTGGTTCACTGTTGCTTTGCAATCCCAAGGACAACATCTGCAAGGAGTTTGTATGTTCTCCCTTGGTTTGTGTGGTTTTTCTCGGGCTTCTTCTGATTCCTCCCACATGCCAAAGACATACTGATAGGGAGTTTAGATTCTGAATCCCAATGGGAACAGTGGTGATCACTGTAAAACTAATATGATGGCCCTATATATGCAATGTATAAAAGTATATATATTGTAACCTGTGTTGGTGAAGCACTACAGCCATTATATAGACACAAAACACATTTTAGTCACATGAAATTTACCTTACTCTGTTAATTTTCATGTAAAAAAATATTGAATTGCTGTACTTTATCTGGGTCCAGATTTGCTATATTACATTTCTACAATTTGCGATTTTTACAAGATAATTAAAATAGCAAGAACAAATTACATCTGTGATTATGATTCCGAAGCATTCATTCCTTTAAAGATTAATTAAGCTTGACAACTAGAGATATCCAGACCAGGCATAATTCAAATTTGCCTGTTCACACAGATTTTCCTGGAAAATTTGATTTGCAGAGAAGCTATTCTCCATAAATATAATGTCCATTAATATGCTCTGGACCCCAAACCTTAATAAAATGTAAAAAGACAAAAATCCTTGAATGCACCTCACTGCTCATCTCTTCGACCCCTCGCTCTTCAATGATACCTGAATGGTCCTTGCCAAGGTTATTCCACATACTCACTCACATTGAATTGCCTGGGCCTCACAGCTCAGCCAGGCTGTAACTAGACCAAGACATGGTTCTGTGCAACTATGCAAAAATTCAATACTTGATTACATCAGGACACAGGAAGCTTATATGCAAAACTGTTCAAGGCCTCATCAGAACTAGAATTTTAGTGCAAGTGGCTGTTATAAGAAGATGTTGCAAGTATTTAAAGCATGACAGAGAAGGGCGGAGGGGACAGAGAAGGGCGGAGGGGACAGAGAAGTGAATTGTAAGGTGAGTATAAGGTTTTTTTCATTTTTTTTACCTTTGATGGCCCTTCACAGTCACTATTCTACTGAACACATGCAGACTCTAATTTTTAAAAAATCTGAACTTTGGGGAGTAGATTTTGTAAAATTCAAGTGTAATTGAATTACACTTTAAAAAATCACTTTTTTCTATTGAATACATAAAATGATATTTCATTTACAATTATTTAAGAGTTTTATTGAGGTAATACATTACCATAATACGATAACAGCTTACCTAAATGCTTAATAGTCAATTGAATTTCAACTTTGGAAATCAATCGAAACGTCCAGTTGTATTCAGGGAGATAGGATGAATGATGTACTTGATGTTAAAATAACAATTGCTGAATGTTTAAAGTCAAACGATTTGCTTGACCTCAAGGAGCATGGATTTATTGAAGAAAGATCATGTCAAACAAGTCAAATTGATTTTTTTGTCTCAGCAAGTCCAGAGAGAGGTTATGGTTGTAGCTTATCTAGGACTAAGCAATGTATCTGACATACTGTGTGATACTGTGTGCAGATATTTAAGTTGCAAAGGTTAACTTCATCTTCTAGTTGTGTTCATTGAATATTGTTTGCTAGTGGATAAAGTTAAGTGGTGAACTCTTCTACTTAATAGTGCACATGTTTTAAAGGAAAAGTTGTAGTTATAGTATATTGAGTATACTTTACCACTGTCAGACACAGGGAGAAGAGGACCCCTTTTCAAGAACAACATATGGGCCCTTTACAGTCCAAAAGTTAATCAAAATGAATATTACCCTCTGCTTTGGAGGTGGAATTGGGCCCCATTACTTCTTGGGCCCGTGTGCTAATGCACAGGTTGCACCAATGATATGACTGCCCATGACGTTAACTAATAGACTGAAATTAGGGAAAAGTAGAATTTTTTTTACAGTTTATACATTTAGAAATTAAGAATGAGTTGAATCTGAGAAACCAGTCTGTGATCAGGTGTAATCTAAAGGCACATACAATAGACTAAAATGGATTAACTTTGCCGATATTGTTGGGTTCAGCCAACAATCCAACATGTGGGGGAGAAAGAAGGATACAGCTTGTTTCTTTTCACATTTCTGATCCTACTATCATAGGTGTATTGGTAACAGTTCTCTAATGGAGAAAGGGGGAATACTCAGATGAGTCAAATATTCCTGTATATGAAGGAGCCATGATAGATATCTGGCAACTGGTTCATCTTTCAGGCTACAGCTATCTTATGTGAAATTGAGATGAAAGGAATGAAAGCTAAACAATGTTATTTTACTTCTTGGAGTAGACAGAATATTGCTGTAAAAATACAGAACTCAAAATTTAATTTTACACAACCCTGGCCACTAAATGACTGCCGATGAGCTGATCAGTGGTCAACTACTATCCGATTATACAGAGCAAATTTCTAGAAAAAGAAGAGCTCCATCATCCCGACTCAACTGTATAACATCTAAACTTTATTTCTTTAAAAGATTTAGCTGGACAAACAAGTGTTAAAATGACTCAGTCAAGATTCATGAGTGCACTGATGGATTTTCTTGACTGTTCATTTTAACCATTGTTTATCCGAATTACATTTTTTAAGAAATAAAGTTTAGGATATTATACATTGGAGTCTGGACACTGGAATATTTCTTTTTCTGGAAATTTGGATTTATATGGTTAGCACCTGCCTAATTCCATGACGAACTGTCTCCATCAGGCAATGAGCAGACCCTTTTTTTCTTTTATTAATATAGACCAACCGGGCTTCTAATATGCACTCAATGATCTACAGAAGTATACACAGTCTTCTACAATCTTACAGCAATATATTTGCTGCCACAATAATATAAATATGAATCAACTCTAAAACTTGCATTTGATATATATTTATATGACTAACACCAAGGCTTCTTTGATTTCCACATTATTTGGGGAGATACCACAGTACAGGTTTTAATAAGAATGTTTACAAAGTTGAATAGTTTCTTTTATTAAGTTAAAAGAAGTAGTGAATCCCCAATAATCCAGCTTCACAAACTCCAAGCTTCATATTCGTTAAAATTCATAAGAACAGCATTATGCCAAATCTCCAAATATTATTCTCTATCTGCTTTGAATAGAAGGCATCTTTAATCACAAATCTCCAACAGTATCTAATTTCTTGTATTTTTGGGAATGTCCATGCCACCTTTTGCTTTTTTCCATTCTTTTTTCAACTATTTTTTGGCTAGTACAGTTGTGCATTAGCCTATTCCAGGTTTGGGAAAGTTCATACACTGTGTTACTATGAAGCATGTCTAACCCCACCCCCATATCATAGAAGGTGCCACTCTGTGACCCTGATACACTACCACAAAGCAACTAGCTCTGCATTGTCCACAATATGACTCTTAAATACAAGAACTTCCTCCCATGCCTCTGCTTATGTTCCCAATTTTTCTCCCGTTCTCTAGTTTGCCTGGTCATTTTATCCTAGTCTTCATTTTTCAGACCTGTCTATTTAGGGTTTACGGTTCCTCCCATTTATCTTAGCGTTTATTTCATTAACTTTCATTTATTACTCTACCTTTTTTCTATTTTCTACTCTTCTTTTTTAATCTGTACCTCATATCTCATCATTTATTATATTTCATGTTTATCCTTTTCTCACAGGTCTATATATACTTGTCTATCTAGTATATAATATTAATTGTATTATTAACGTGTATACTTAGAATGAAAGTATACACATTTCCTATATAAAAAACAATATTTGGATGTATTTTGCATAATTATCTCAGCAATTTTCTTAGAAAAGACTATATATGCAATATTGTGTATACCGGTATAGGTAAGAGTGTGACTGTATGTATTGTTTACACCATGTAAATACTTTGCTTGGTGATGTACATAGCTACCATTTATTTGTTTCCACAATCTCCTATCTGAATTTAGATAGCCTTAGGAAAGATTGATGTTGGTTGGCTGTTGAATGGTGTATCTGTATTCATCTGTCAGATTTAATTAATAGAGCATCACTTATTTCAGCATGTCTCACCAGATATTATTTTTGTACCAAAGTAACTCATAACTACTTAATGACTCCAGTCATTTTTCTGAGCACAACTTCTTAATCGGCAGTAGAGCAAGCTTACCCATATATGTGTGTGTGCATGTGTATGTATATATGTGTCTGTATAAGTGTATGAATATATATGCATGTATATGTGTGCTAGGTATGTAAATATATACAGTTATATGTAAGTATGTGTGTATGACTATATGTGTATGTATACGTGTGTGTGTGTGTGTGTGTGTGTGTGTGTGTGTGTGTGTGTGTGTTTGTGTGTGTGTTATACAGTGGGGAGAAAAATATTTAGTCAGCCACCAATTGTGCAAGTTCTCTCAATTAAAAAGATGAGGTTGGCCTGTAATTGACATCATAGATAGACCTCAACTATGAGAGACAAAATGAGAAAACAAATCCTGAAAATCACATTGTCTGATTTGAAAGAATTTTTTTTCAAATTTTGGTGGAAATAAGTATTTGGTCAATAACAAAAGTTCATCTCAATACTTTGTTATATCTCCTTTGCTGGCAATGACAGAGGTCACACATTTTCTGTAAGTCTTCACAAGGTTGGCACACACTGTTGATGGTATCTTGGCCCATTCCCCCATGCAGATCTTCTCTAAAGCAGAGATGTTTTGGGGCTGTCACTGGGCAACACGGTATTTCAACTACTTCCAAAGGTTTTCTATGGGGTTTAGATCTGGAGACTAGCTAGGCCACTCCAGGACCTTGAAATGCTTCTTACGAAGCCACTCCTTCATTGCCCTGGTGGTGAGCTTGGGATCATTGTCATGCTGAAAGACCAAGCCATCTTTTTTCTTAAGTGCCCTTGTTGATGGAAGGAGAATTGCACTAAAAATCACATGATACATGGCCCCATTTATTCTTTCATGTACACTGATCAGTCGTCCTGGTCCCTTGGCAGTGAAATAGCCACAAAGCATGATGTTGCCACATCCCTGCTTCACAGTAGGTATGGTGTTCTTTGGATGCAACTCGGAATTCTTTCTCCTCCAAACACAAAGTTTCTACCAAACAGTACTACTTTGGTTTCATCTGACCATATGACATTCTTCCAATAATCTTCTGGGTTATCCAAATACTCTCTAGCAAATTTCATATGGGCCTGGACATGTAATGGCTTAAGCAGCAGGACATGTCTGGCACTGCACTGCAGGATTTGGGTTCCTAGTGGAGTAGTGTGTTACTGATGGTTGCCTGCGTGACATTGGTTCCAGCTATCTGCAGGCCATTCTCTAAGTCCCCCTCATGTGGTTCTGGGATTTTTGCTTACCATTCTTGAGATCATTTTGACCCCACAGAGTGAGATTTTACGTGAAGCAACAGATCGCAGGAGATTATCAGTGGTCTTGTATGTCTTCCATTTTCTAATTATTGCTCACACAGTTGATTTCTTCACAGCAAGCTGCTTGCCGATTGCAGATTCAGTCTTTTCAGCCTGGTGAAGGGCTACAATTTGTTTCTGGTGTCCTTTGACAGCTCTTTGGTCTTTACCATAGAGAAGTTTGGAGTGTGACTGTTTGAGGTTGCAGTCAGGTGTTTTTTATATGGATAACAAGTTCAAACAGGTGCCAGTACTACAGGTAATGAATGGAGGATTGAGGAGCATTTTAAAGAAGTTACAGGTCTGTGAGAGCCAGAAATCTCGCTTGTTTGTAGGTGAAAAAATACTTATTTTCCACCAAAATATGAAAAAAAATTATTTCCAAATCACACAATGTGATTTTCAGGATTTGTTTTTTCATTTTGTCTCTCATAGTTGAGGTCTACCTATGATGTCAAATATAGTCCTTTCTCATCTTTTTAAGTGGGATACCTTGCACAGTTGGTGACTGACTAAATACTTTTTTTCCCCACTGTATATACAGTGAAAGAAATAATTATTTGATCCTTTGCTGATTTTTTTAAGTTTGCCCACTGACAAAGCCATAAACAGTCCATAATTTTAAGGATAGTTTAATTTTAACAGTGATGGATTGAATATCAAAAATAAAATCCAGAAAGTCACGTTGTTTAAATTATATGAATGTATTTGCATTTTGCAGAGAGAAATAAGTATTTGATCCCTGTGGCAAACAAGACTTATTACGTGGTGGCAAATCCATTGTTGGCAAGCACAGCAGTCAGAAATTTTTGGTAGTTTTTTGTAGTTTATGATGAACTTTGTGGACATGTCAGTAGGTATCTCTTTGCAGATCATCTCTAAATCATTAAGATTTTGAGGCTGTCACTTGGCAACTCGGAGCTTCAGTTCCCTCCATATGTTTTTTATGGGATTATGGTCTGTAGACTAGCTAGGCCACTCAATAACCTAAATGTGCTTCTTTTTGAGCAAGTGCTTTGTTGCTTTGGCTGTATGCTTTGGGTCATTGTCATGCAGGAATACCAAGCCACGACCCATTTTTAATGCCCTGGCAGAGGGAAGGAGGTTGTCACTCAGGATTTTATGGTAAATGTCTCCATCCATTGTCACATTGTTGTGGTGAAGTAGTCCCACGCCCTTAGTAGAGAAACCCCCTTAAAACATAATGTGTCCACCGCCATACTTGACAGTGGGGACAGTGTTCTTTGGGTCATAGGCAGCATTTCTCTACCTCCAAACACTGCAGGGTGAGTTAATGCCAAAGAGCTAAATTTTTGTCTCATCTGACTGCAGCACCTCCTACCAGTCACTTTCAGAATCACCAAGGTGTTCATTGGCAAGCTTGAGATGGGCCTGCACATGTGAATTCTTGAGCAGTGGGACTTTGAGTGCACTGCAGGACACATTATGGTGTTATGTGTTACCAATGGTTTTCTTGGTGACAGTGGTCCCAGTTGCCTTGAGATAATTAGCAACTTCCCCCAAGTTTTAGGCTGATCTCTCACCTTCCTCATGATCCTAGATAACCCACAGGGTGAGATTTGGCATGAAGTTGTTGATTGACACTCATTTTGTATTTCTTCCATTTTCTTATTATTGCACCAACATTTTCTCACCCATCTTGTTACTTATGGTTGTGTAGCTCATTCCAGCCTTGTGCAAATCTAGGATCTTTTCCCTGACATCTTTAGAAAGCTCTTCGGTCTTGCCCATGTTGTAGCGGTTAGCGTCTGACTGATTAATTGAGTATGTGGACAGAAGTCTTTTATACAGATGACAGCTTTCTTTAATGCAGTTAACAAGTTGATTAGGAGCATTTAACTCGTCTGTAGGAGCCATAACTCTTAAGGGGCCGTCACACGCGTCAATATCGCATGCAATATCGCTGCTGCA
Source organism: Allobates femoralis (assembly GCA_033576535.1). Taxonomy (NCBI): domain Eukaryota; kingdom Metazoa; phylum Chordata; class Amphibia; order Anura; family Aromobatidae; genus Allobates; species Allobates femoralis. The sequence goes on along the minus strand of JARQOC010000001.1, from coordinate 166,104,647 downwards.
CATGACATTGCAGCGATATTGACGCATTTACCAGAGCGCATCAACCAGCGATTTAGGTTGATAGTCGCCAGGTTTTCGGACTGGACTGAAAACCTGGCGATGGTCGCCCTGTGGACACGCAGCATCGCTGCATGTAGACACCGGGACACGCGATCAGCCAGCTCCCATCACCTCTCAGCAAGCGCTGGGAGCTGGTATCCATGGTAAACTGCGAGTATCTAGGTAGCGCGTGCTGCCTAGATACCCGATGTATACCTTGGTTACCAGCCTTGTCTGCTCTCCGGCTGGTATCCAAGGTACACAGCGGGTAACTAGGGACCCTAGTAACCCGCTGTGTACCTTGGATACCAGCCAGTGAGCAGAGAAGGCTGGTAACCAAGGTATATATCGGGTATTTAGGAAACGCGCGCTGCCTAGTTACCCGCAGTTTACCATGCATACCAGCCTGCTGCCACTAACTGCAGCCTGGCAGCGGGAGCAAGACATTGTGGAAACAATATTTAAATCATTTCCACAATGTCGCTGGTCCAATGATGATGATGATGATGGTGAGTCTGCCTGTTTGACAGCTCACCAACGATAAGCTGTCAATGTCGCCAGCGATCAGATCGCTGACCACATTGACGTGTGTGACGCCGGCTTTAAGGGTTGGTAGGGGATCGAATACTTATTTCTCTCTTTGAAATGAAAATGCATCTATGTAATTTAGACCATGTGATTTCCTGGATTTTATTTTTGATATTTTATCTCATTGTTAAACTTGACCTACCCTTAAAATTATAAACTGTTTATGTCTTTGTCAGTGGGCAAACTTACAAAATCAGCAAGGGATCAAATAATTATTTCTTTCACTGTGTATGTATATTTATATGTGTGTGTTTTCCTAGTACATATGCTGAACCACTGTTTAAAGCATGAAAAAGTACAATAAAAAAAACTTTTCCTTAACTTGTTTTATTATGAATTATTGAACAGTAGATGATGTTCACAATGCAATTTATAAAGTTTTAGAAAGACAACACGGTAACATATTTAATTTTATATTACGTTCCATATTAATAGAAACAAAAAACACAATCACATTAAAATTAAATACATACATACCTGTAAAATTGTTCAATATTTTCTTTGGTGATGTTCTTTACTATGTCATCAATCATGTGAGCTTCACTTGACGAGTCAGGTTCATTTGGTAAAAAGCAACTACTTAAAGTTGGATTCCTTTTTGAAAAATATCCTATTAAAATCCCAATAAGAAATGTAAACATAAATATAAAAAAAGTTTTAACGATTGCGCAAAAGTGCAAGGAGGTCTTTGGTTTTGAATCTGTATAATGAGAAAAGTATTCTGGTTCTTCCTCTAATCTTTGAAAACGTCCTTTGGGAGAAATGGACAGTTGATTGGAGGCGATTGTATGCGACTGATTTGCAGGACTGTTTTTCTCATGGCAGTGAATGAAACCATCAGATTGAAATTGCTCAGATCCAAGTTCTTCTAACTCCGTCTCCATGTCCCATTCTAGTTCCAAGGCAGAATTAGGAATATCATCATTTTCCATGTAATGTAGTTCTGGCAGAGTTCTTGAATCACTTTCTAGTTTCTCATATGGCAAATCTTTTCCTGCAAAAATAACAGTACATAAATTAGATAGATATTTGTATTTATTAAGAGATTATCAGCAAACATTAAAAGAGATTAAAAGTATAAAGAGATGAACAAGCAAGTGGAATTGAATTGTACTCAAATTTATAAAAATCTGCATTCTGAATAATAACTTTTTGTAATTCGCACTGCATAAATTCATCAAATGGCAACCAGCTATGGACACCTTTTGGGTAATTGTTCTTTTTTTTTTTTTTTGCTAAAAAGAAGTGAGCAGAAAGGTAAGTATAGGATACTTATTTGTCTTCTTACTTTTCAATTGCCTTTATGGTTCAGAAAAATGGTGGCAAGTGGCCTCTATTACTATTTTTTTTTTTTTTTGAATCTGCGGGAAACTGAATTACAAATAAAAAAATCAGCATTTTTTGAATGTGGATCCCCTACCAACCCTTTTAGAGATTGGAGTAGAATTAAATTCGACTTTAACCTATTTGATGAAACTTCTCAATAATCCTAGTGCTGCTGTGTGTTTTCAAGTTTCCCATATTTGTTTACTATTTTCATGATGACTTTTATCCCAACAAGAACATATATCATGAAGAGGTCAACAAGTCACAGGATAGTGATGATTGAGATATTACAACTGTGGCTTATAATTGGTGGATTTTACCATATGACAATCATCATTCAAATGGAAAAGAGATTATTCAAGGGTCTTAAATATGACAGTGACGAAAAAGTAAAGGATTTAGAACAGATGTATATTGAGAACATTTCAAAGAACATGGAACCTGTGCACTAATATTTCAAATATAGAAAAGTTTATCATTTCAACAAATTTGAAGAGACAAAAGAATAGTACAGTATATTATACCATCTAATCACTATGATTAACACTTTAATGCAGCAGTGTCATGTGGTGGTATAGCGGATAGGGAATCAGGAGGCAGGATGGTAAATGAGCAAAGGCAAACTAGGGAGCTATTGAAAAAAGAAGAACCAAGTTTTTAAGTATCCCATTATTTTGCCAGCTAAAGTAAAACTCTTAGGCTGGCTTCACACCACGGTACAATCAGGTCCGGGGCTGTCCGGGTGAACTTGACAGCCCCGTGCCTGATTTTGTCCTAATGTGCCCCTATGGGGCCGGATGGAGCCAGATGGCAGCTACCTGTCCAGGAGGATCGGGACAATTCGGATTTTTCTTGCAACGTTTTTGTGTCCAGGGCAAAAATCTGCCCAAATTGGATCCTCCTGGATCCAGGGCAATCCGGCACTCCTTAAAATGGGAGTCTACGGCTCCGCATTGCCCAGATCTGGGAGGATCTGGGAAGAACCTGGACACTGGCGGCTAAAGTTCAGCGTGAGCTACGCTGAACTTCAGCACCAGGGAGCTGTCCACTGTGAAGTGGATCAGCACCATTTCAGCAGGGGACAGCTACCTCAGCTGCGATCTGATGCATCCGGCTACAAACAGGACCAGAGGCATATTTGCATCCGGTTTCTGTTTGCAAATCGGTTCTGGCTGTCAGTTTCACCTGGACAGTCCGGACCTGATGGTGCCTGTTGGTTTTAGCCAGCCATAAAAATGTAAAATTGCAAGTGAATTATGATTTATTAGTGCTCCATCATTTAAAAAAGTAAACACTGGTCAAATAAATAAAAAAAGTAAATCAAGAACAATGTATTTCAATGAGGATAGGCTACAGACCAACTATACTATAAACAAAATGAAAATTTTGTTACATAACAAGCATAATGGATAGGATCCCTTACAATGATAACAGGTATACTGGACACAGATAATATTGTATGATGAAGGTAGCATGCCTATAGATAAAATCATTATCTACAGTGCCTACAAGTAGTTATTCAACCCCCTGCAGATTTAGCTGGTTGACACAGCGGAATTAACTTGGCATTGTGACATTGGACTGTAGATCAGCCTGGAAGTGGGAAATGTCAAATGCCAAAAATTTTTTTTTTTTTTTTTTTTATTATTAAAAGCGTTAAAAGTTAATTCAGAGGGTCAATTTATTAATTCACAACCCTTAACACCACATAATTCGTTTTGGTCCCCTAAAGTGTTAAGAAGTAGTTCAGGCACAAAATAACAATGAGCTTACAATGTTGGATTAGCAAGCCTTTTCTGACTATTTAAGGACCCTCCCCAAACTTGTGAACAGCACTCATACATGGTCAACATGGAGAAAAACAAAGGAGATTCCACAGCCATCAATGACAAGATCGTGGAGGGTCACTGCTGGCAAGGTACAAAATCCCTTTCCAAGGAGTTGGCCTACCTGTACTCCACTGTTGGGAACATATCGGAAGTGGAAGGCTTATGAAACTACTCGTTAGTCTTCCATGGCCTGGACAGCCTTTGAAAGTTTTCTCCTGTGACGAGGCCAAGGTAGCGAAGAGATTAAGGCTAACCCAAGGACAACAAGGAAGGTACACGGGAAGATCTCATGGCAGTGGGGACATTGGTTTCAGTCAATACCAAAAGTAACGTACTCCACCGCAAAGGTCTCCGTTCAGAGAGACCGTAAGGTTCCTTTATTTCAAAGCGTCATGTCAAGGCTCGTCTACAGTTTGCTCATGATCACTTGGAGGACTCTGAGACAGACTGGTTCAAGGTTCTATGGTCTGTGATGAACCAAGATCGGAGTCTTTGGTGCCAACCACACACGTGACGTTGGAGACTGGATGGGACTGCATACGACCCCAATGAATACCATCCATACAGTCAAGCTAGTTGGTGGCAGCATCATTGCTGTGTGGCTGTTTCTCAGCCAAGGGGCCTGGCCATTGGTCCGCAATCATGGGAAGATGGATAGCAGGAGCTATACCTGAGATTTTGGCCAAGAACTCTCCCTCTCCATCAAGGATCTAAGATGGGTCGTAATTTCACTCTTCCAACAAGACAACGACCCAAAGCACACAGCCAAGAAAACCAAGGCCTGGTTCAAGAGGGAAAAAATCAAGGTGTTGGAGTGGCCTAGTCAGTCTCCTGACCTTAACCCAATTGAAAACTTGTGGAAGGAGCTCAAGATTAAAGTCCACATGAGACACCCAAAGAACCTAGATAACTTGGAGAAGATCTGCATGGAGGAGTGGGCCAAGATAACTCCAGAGACATGTGCCGGCCTGATCAGGTCTTATAAAAGACGATTATTAGCTGTAATTGCAAACAAGGGTTATTCCACAAAATATTAAACATAGGGGTTGAATAATAATTGACCCACACTTTTATGTTTAAAATTTATAAAAATTAAACTGAGCAACATAACTTTTTGGTTTGTAAGATTTATGCTTCTGTTAATAAATCCTACTCTCGTTTGCAGTTTGAAGGCTCTAACTTATTGGCATCTTATCAAACCAGCTAAATCTGCAGGGGGTTGAATACTACTTGTAGGCACTGTAAGTATAGATCATGTAATCTACATGCTACAGTCACAGAATGTGCATGGGCATCAGGAAACATTAGGAAACGGCTGATGTGAAAGGAGCCTTACATTTCCTTACTCCTTTCTTTGCTGATACCATACAGTTGAGTTGATTTACATTTTGATTTTACTTAAGTACACAACATAAAATGGAAAAAAAAAATCACCCAAACTAAGTAAAATGTAATCTTGCATTTAAAAAAAAATTGATGGTTTATTTTAAAAATACAGTAATCCAAACAAATTTTAGTTTAGACGAAATTGAACAATTGCAAAAACTGTCATCATGATTTAGGGTCTGAGTAAAAATTTGCAGAATTGGATAAAGTTCTTTTCATCATAATGCTCAATCACTGTTAAGTATTACAGTATAACGGCTTACTCATCACAGTCACATTTAATGCAAAAATCTTATTCTTGTGGAGAAAAGTGAAAAATCAGTTAAGAAGGACTTCAATAGCCTTTGAAAGCTACAAATCAGCATCAAGAGTGTTGATATATGGTACCTTATGTAGATAATCACAGCAGTCTAGATCTTAAGGCAGAAAACATTTCAAACACTGACTGCGCTGACCTGCATAATACCATATTTCTATTCCCCATTTTCTAGAGATGCTTCAGATTTAATCAAAGAATTTCCACTGGTTTAAGTATACTGCTCTTCATATAACGACACATTTTAACATGTTGAGATTCAGAAGATGATATAGACAATGTAAGCCTTTCCGTTGAAAATAAATAGGTACGTCTTTATCCATAATCATGTTTACTTTTAATTGTGAGAAATATAGAAAAAAGGAAGAGCAAAGAGTAAAATGTACACTCTCAAAGGATATACTGATGTACTTAGGATTCACATCAGATGCTAGATTAGCAGAAACATTTCACTGCACTCGCTAGCCTGTATAACATTTTGTCTATTACATTTTCTAGAGATTTCAGATTGTTTTACACCCAAAAAACTGAAGAATCTGCTCTTCTTGACAAATTTTATTAATTTGTCAAGATGTAAAGACACAGTAACTCCATTGACTAGAGTTATCCTAACTGTTATTAAATAAATTAACAAAAAAGGAAGCACGGAAAATGTAAACCAGACAAAACAATGCACAATACTTAAACTTTTGCTTTTTGAGAGAAAGAAGATCTGTAAATTAATTAAGGTGTACACATACATACTGTACCAGACGGTAAGAAAATTGGGAACCATGGGTTCAAAAGTACCCATACAAGTCTAGGGGTCTATGAAAATAAAATCACAGACAGCACATATTGCCATGGAATCAAATGTCCAAACCTTTTGTTTCACGCTATATCATATATCCCCAAAATCATCTGTGTTACCTCACCTGAGGTACACTGATGACACATGAAACTGAACCACTTTTGTCATACAAAATTCATTTTTATTCTTAATTTCATATGATTACAATTTATGGAGGTACCAATTACAAGCAATTAAAATTATTAAATAAAATACATTAATATATTATTATATGGGTGTACTCTGCCAAATAATGTAGCACAAGTTGTGGAATAACTTAAATTACATGCACATATAGCCTTAATGCAGTGCAATTCTAATTGTACCACCTGTGATATTCCACCATGTGCTCCTATTCATTTACAAGTGAGGTGCTCCACTATCTGAAACAGCACTTTCCTCTTATCTCCCTTTCCTAAAACTGCACACAAGTTTTTTTCCATGCATCTTACATACTCTGAACTCTCTACCCTAAACATAACAAACTCTAGCCAACTGTGGAAACCTTCAAAAGAAACCTGAAGGCCCACCTCTTCTGACAAGCTTACAAACTGCAGTGAGCCTCAGTTTACATTACCGCCACAAGACCATCTCTACCCTCACCTACATTCTTAAGCCGAAAAACGGAGGTTACCCACACCTACTGTATTCTCACTCATCCTTTGTAGACTGTGAGCACTTGTACTATTCACTATGCACTGGGCCTTGGAACTGTTCATGGTAATGATACTTGTTATTATTTATACCCCTTTTCACATGTAAAGCGCCATGGAATAAATGGCACTATAATAATGAAAAAAATAATAATGATAATTGTATTATTGTTAAAAAAAGAAGAGAAATAAAACTTTATTTCCCTCTGTAGTCATGCTTCCAGTAAATCAGTGAAACACGATTTAAATGCCATTTCGTTTTTGAAGGTGGTTGCCTTTGAGAATAACATTGACTATGTCCTTAAGTAAAGGAAGCAATTTCTTTGTACTTTTCTTTTTGATTAGATTGTTCTGCATAGAATGAAAAAAAAAAAAAAAAATTACATGGCTATTCATATGAAGATACATGATTAAATAATGCATTATACTGTGATTGAAATGTTCTTGTATTGTTCTATCAGATATTTTGAACCTACTGACTTATTTGTGGCCTTTCTGTTGATAAGTCAGATGATAAGTGCTTTGTATCATTGCCATGTGGCTTGTCAGCTGTACAGAAAATGCATTCTATTAAATATATGGCATAAAGGGAAAAGATAGAATGTGAAACAAAGAAAATAAATGTGAAATTTTTTCACAGTGTAAAGCTATGTTACATAACAGAACTGCTCCTTATATGTAAAAATCACCATATAACTACAGATTGGGCTACTATACACATGCCGATATGAAATGCATAGGGAAAATGTATAAAGACAGGTGTTTTAAGTGCCAAATAGAGATGAGCGATGTTCGATTCGAAGTGTTCGCCAATCTCAGATTCGACCTGTTTTGGGCGGTGTTCGAGTGATTCGTCGAACTCGAACAATTTGCATCAAATTCGGAAGTTCTAAGTTATGTTCGAAAACGATTCAGTCACCAAAAGCATACCTGGCTTTTCACACTAACATTCATCTTCAATCCTAATATCCATTTTCAGTGTATAGAGTGCGGGGGAGGGGCGGGGACTCCAGATCAGCACTGCAGATTTTTTTTTTTTCTTCAGACCTCATGTAGAGTGGGGCTGTGCAGGCTGCCTGTCAGCCAATCACAGTGACACAAAGTAAAGGGCATGTTTTGCACAAGCAAGGTCCGGCATCATTGGCTGTGTATGTCACATGTCCTTGCACTATAAGACCCGGCCATTTTACCCCACACCACCATTTTGCCTATTGCTGTAGCTGGTGCTAGACGGCACTGCTGCTGCTGTGGGCACTATTCAGTGAAAACTCTCAAATCGGATCTCCTTCAGCTAGTACAGAGCTAATACATAGTTAGATAGATCGGTTTAGGGACTAGGGGCTGGCTGGAGGGTGGAATGTTAGGAGAATCAGTTCTTGTAAGAACTGCATCATAGGTGTAGATAGGGATTAGGGATTTAGGTAGTAGGGACTGGAGTAGTTCTGTCTGTAACAGCAATTTCTCAGGGCTACTCCACAGAACCAAGAACCAGTTTTAATTACAGCCCTTTGGGCTAGGTTACAGCAGTTCCTGTTATTTTTTGCCAGGCAGGTGTGTGCCAGACTGCTGCTGTACAAGTCTTTTCATAGCATCTGGCCTCACTGTCCGTGTGCAAGTTAGTACTAATTTTTAGCTGCATCTAGGACACATCTCAGCCTTGTGTTCTTGTCGCAGCGTTCTTAAAATCAGTGTAGGCCACCTGCAGTACTAATTAGCAGCACACCATCCGTGTGCAAGTTAGTACTAATTTTTAGCTGCATCTAGGACACATCTCAGCCTTGTGTTCTTGTCGCAGCGTTCTTAAAATCAGTGTAGGCCACCTGCAGTACTAATTAGCAGCACACCATCCGTGTGCAATTAGTACTAATTTTTAGCTGCATCTAGGACACATCTCAGCCTTGTGTTCTTGTCGCAGCGTTCTTAAAATCAGTGTAGGCCACCTGCAGTACTAAGTAGCAGCACACCATTCGTGTGCAAGTTAGTACTAATTTTTAGCTGCATCTAGGACACATCTCAGCCTTGTGTTCTTGTCGCAGCGTTCTTAAAATCAGTGTAGGCCACCTGCAGTACTAATTAGCAGCACACCGTCCGTGTGCAAGTTAGTACTAATTTTTAGCTGCATCTAGGACACATCTCAGCCTTGTGTTCTTGTCGCAGCGTTCTTAAAATCAGTGTAGGCCACCTGCAGTACTAATTAGCAGCACACCATCCGTGTGCAAGTTAGTACTAATTTTTAGCTGCATCTAGGACACATCTCAGCCTTGTGTTCTTGTCGCAGCGTTCTTAAAATCAGTGTAGGCCACCTGCAGTACTAAGTAGCAGCACACCATCCGTGTGCAAGTTAGTACTAATTTTTAGCTGCATCTAGGACACATCTCAGCCTTGTGTTCTTGTCGCAGCGTTCTTAAAATCAGTGTAGGCCACCTGCAGTACTAAGTAGCAGCACACCATCCGTGTGCAAGTTAGTACTAATTTTTAGCTGCATCTAGGACACATCTCAGCCTTGTGTTCTTGTCGCAGCGTTCTTAAAATCAGTGTAGGCCACCTGCAGTACTAATTAGCAGCACACCATCCGTGTGCAAGTTAGTACTAATTTTTAGCTGCATCTTGGACACATCTCAGCCTTGTGTTCTTGTCGCAGCATTCTTAAAATCAGTGTAGGCCACCTGCAGTACTAATTAGCAGCACACCGTCCGTGTGCAAGTTAGTACTAATTTTTAGCTGCATCTAGGACACATCTCAGCCTTGTGTTCTTGTCGCAGCATTCTTAAAATCAGTCTAGGCCATCTGCAGTACTAATTAGCAGCACACCGTCCGTGTGCAAGTCACTAATAATTTTTAGCTGCATCTAGGACACATCCCAGCCTTGTGTTCTTGTCGCAGCGTTCTTAAAATCAGTGTAGGCCACCTGCAGTACTATTTAGCAGCACACCGTCCGTGTGCAAGTTACTAATAATTTTTATCTGCATCTTGGCCAGGTATTACTTTGGGCCTAGTAGAAGGGTTGGTTCAGTCAGCTTTGCTTGATTGACATTCACCTTTTTTTTGTACAACTGTACTGCTCCCAATTTTCTCATAAAAAATGAGTGGCAAAAGGCCTGCTGCTGGTGGAAGTGGGAGTAAGCATGGTGGAAAGGGAAAAAAAAGTCTGTGCCCGTGAGGTAGATGCTAAAGGTACATTAACATCTGCTGAAGATAGACAATCTTCCAGCCAAACTAAGATGTCTACTTATTTACGTGGCCAATCAGATATGATCCCTTTCTTACGGACTCGACCATCGATACCACTTGTAAGTGAGGCACAAAAATAGCATGTGCTTGAATGTATCTAAAGTGCTCCATCAAGTGGCCTCTCCTCGACCTCAACTTCTACATCACAAACCCTACCATCATCTCAGTTGTCAGCCCAATCACACTTGATTCCTCCAAGCTCCCAAGTGTCCAGCTGCCCTACTCAGTCTGGGGTAACAGACATGGTTGAGTCTGCAGAGCTGTTCAGTCACACAATAGCCTGGGAATCTGAGGTCTCCTCCAAAGCTGCAGTGAGTCAAGATGAGTTATTGATCTTCCCTGATGCCCAGGAGCTTTGTGAGTCCGACCCAGGCCCAAATCAAGAAGCTTCTGACCTTTCTGCAGACCTTCATTCACTAACAGCACATACTGTTGGTGGACACAAGGAGGATGATGCTGATGAGACTCAGATAACGGATTTGACTGGCAAATTAGGTTTTCTGTCAAGGCAGGAAGAGTTGGTCTCTGAGGATGATGGGTGTGAGAACACAGAGGAACATGAGGTTGGAGATCCCACTTACTGTCCTCAACCCACAGTCAGCCAGTCGATGAGGTCAGCACAGGAGGTGGAGGAGAAGGATGCTACTGACGGCGAGGTTTGGTTGCGCCTTCCTGGACATAGAAGGAGCACTGGAAGCACGTCAACAACTGCATCCGCAACCACAACTCTGCCTCTGAGCGGAAGTCGTGCTGGCTCTGCAGCTCGCATGGGCCCTAAGCCTTGCCTAGCCTGGGCCTTTTTTGACATCGCCAAGGATCTCCCAACTCATGTTATCTGCAAGATTTGTCACCAATCGCTGAGTAGAGGGCAAAAACTGACTAGCCTGAGTACTTCATGTATGAACCGCCACATGGACATGAAGCACAAGTCGCAGTGGGAAGCTCACCGTGCAAGTGCATCCGTGTGCTCTTCATCAACTGTGACTGTGGGGACAGCTGTCACGCATGCTTTAGGACGTACACCTTCCACCTCTTTACCCGCAACAGGCAGTGTGATTGACAGGTCGTCACTTGCTTTTCAAGTGGACAATGCTGCTAATGTTCAGCTCTCTCAGACATCCAGAGCACCACCTTTGTATGAAGGCAAAATTACATGTTCGCCTGCACCTGCCTCCCAGACCAGCAGTTTGCCAGGGACACCATACTCAGCTGAGTCTCAGCACAGCAGCCAGCCCTCCATTCCTCAGATGTGGACAAGTAAAAGGCCATTTCCTCCTAGCCATGAGAAAGCTAAGCGCTTGAATTTCACCATCTGCAAGCTGTTGGCTTCAGAAATGCTGCCTTTCCGCCTGGTGACACAGAGGATTTTCGAGACCTTATGCCCGTGGCAGTGCCCAGTACCAGATGCCCAGTCGCCACTACTTTTCCAAGAAAGGTGTGCCTGCGCTACACAAGCATGTCGCAGACAATATCACCGCTTCCTTGAGAAACTTGTGTGTGACAGGGTGCATTTACACCACAGACACTTGGACGAGTAAGCATGGACAGGGGCGTTACATGTCGCTGACTGGGCATTGGTTAACTATGGTGAGAGCTGGAGAAGGGTCTGCTGTCCAAGTATTGCCATCCCCACGAGTTGTGCGTCCATCCTCTATAGCTAGAAGTTGCTCCACTGCCTCCACTGCCTCCTCAACCTCGTCTCGGTCCTCCACCTCTGCCCAAAGCCTTTCTGGTAATGCCACCGCGTTGTAAATGCACAGAAGGAATCCTGCACACCTCCCTACTATGCTGACAGCAGGGCTCAACGGCATCAGGCGGTCTTTACCTTGAAATGCTTGGGAAATGTGAGTCACACAGCAGAGGAGTTGTGGACAGCTCTGGCGGCCGAGTTTCAGCACTGGTTGACTTCACTCAACCTGCAGCCAGGGAAGGCCGATGTGCGACAATGCTGCAAACCTGGGTGCCAGCCCTTCGCCGGGGCAATATCACACACGTGCCTTGTATGGCTCACGTGTTGAATCTGGTTGTCCAGCAATTTTTGACACACTATCCCGGCCTAGATGGGCTTCTGCAGAGGGCACGGTCGCTGTGTGCTCACTTCCGGCATTCGCATCCCACAGCTCAATGACTCGCTTTGCTCCAGGAGTCTTTCGGCTTGCCCGTTCACTGGCTGAAATGCGATGTGCTGACACGCTGGAATTCTACCCTGCATATGTTGCAGCGACTGTGGCAGCACCGCCGAGCCCTTGTGCAATATGTTTCGACGTATAGCCTGGGCCAACGAGATCCTGAGCTGGGGCAGATCACTTTTATGGAGTGGACTCAGATCAAGGACCTGTGCACCCTTCTGCACAGTTTTGATATGGCGACGAAGATGTTTAGTGCTGAAGATGCCATCATCAGCATGACTATTCCGGTCATCTACATGCTGGAGCACACTCTAAACAATATTCGGACTGGGGTGGTGGGACAAGAGGATGTTGAGGAAGTACAAGAGGAGTCCTATGGGGAAAGGATGACAACAACACCAAGGTCCTCATGGTCGCAGCACCAAGACGGCAGGCATGGGAGGGTGGGGGAGAGGCATTCATGACGAGGGCACCTGGTAGCAACCAAACTCCTCATGAAGGTGCCGGAGCCCAGGAAGAAATGGAGGATGAACTGGCGATGGGCATTGAAGAGTCAGCAGATGAGGGAGACCTTGAGGACATTTCTATTGTGCGAGGTTGGGGGGAGAGGGCAGAGGAAGGAAGCATCATTCTCACCTCCCCATCACCAACACAACAAGGACTTGGTCCTCCTGGACAGAGCGGGGAGGCGCGCATTTGAATCTGATTTGAAGATCACGCCTATTGAGGCGTGATATCATGAAGAGGGAGAGCCTGCCAGGGTGACTATGAATACCATAGTCACTAATTATCATCACTAATGAGGTAGTGTAATAACATTTATCTTCATTTTCACTAGCAGCATTTAGGAGCTAAAAGGAGTGTAGGGTAAGTGTGAATATGCTCTAGGGACAGCTTTTAATAGCTTTTGAGGTGTTTTGGGGGTGACAGGATCCCTTTAAGCGGTGTCTGTGGCCAAATTTTTTGAAAAAAGGGAGACTCTTCTTGTAGTCCCCTAAATGTGACACAATACTCATCGTCTGCACGAGGCTACTGTAGTGAGGAAAAACATCACAAAATACTATCGTTGAACGGGATTACAAAAATGAAGTAAAAATCTATAAATACTCATTGTCTGCATGGTGCCTTACAAATACTGGAGTAAAAAACAATTTTATAAGGTCATGACATGTCTATATCTCTGTCTCCTCCTCGTTTTTCTCGTCCATCTTGTACTTGTCAGTTTTCCACGTGTTTGTTGTATCTACTGAGAAGTTTGTCAACTTTTGGACACCTTGCAAACTGCTTTTATGTGTTTTCTATGTGTTTGTATGTTTTTGTTTTTCCTGCCATTGTTTACAATGATATTCAACTGTGTTTGAGGAAAATTAGACAAACATTCAACAAACACACCCCCAATTCCACAAATATGTCAAATTCGAACACTAGGGTGTTGGATCATCTATAATATTCAGTGACAGATTCCCTTTAACTTTATCCGGCCTACTAGGCACAAACACAGGTCTCTGACCTACGTCTCTGTGAATGAATGTAGCACTCCACAAAACTAATGGTGGTCCCACCTGTGTGTGGTGGGACATGACTTTATGGAAACGCTTGCATGAGCTTTGACTTCATGTGGCCCTCTGGACCTAAACAGGTCCCTGACCTACCTCTCTGTTAATTCATGTAGTACCCCACAAATTTTTAGTTGCTGAGCAAGCTTTCACCTTGAAATGCTAGGCCAAGTCCTGTTCTAGACCCTGTACCATGCATGCAGGCTGGGCCATTCAGCAATTTCTGGTCTGGGACAATGATGCCATTTAGCTGTAGGTGTGACCCTTTGAAAAGAGTGAGGATTGTTGGTGGAGTACCCTTGCTATGCTTTACATGATTTAATAAGAGTGTGACATGCCCATATCTGTGTCTCATCGTCCTTTTACTCTTCCACATGTTTTTAATGAATGTAGAAAACTTCAGCCTCTTTACCTGTGACTATTTGTACTGTGTTTGACTTGCCGTGACTTTTTGTGGTGTTTGTTGTCCATTCTGAGTAGTTTGGTAGCTTTTGGAGCCCTTTGAGGGTGTTTTCTATGTGTTTTTTGTAGCCTTCCATTGATTTCAACGGGGTTCGAGTTGTTCCTCGAACATTCGACGAACATTCGACGAACATCTCACGAATTCGGCGAATCGAATCGAACTCGAACACTAGGGGTTGTGGCTCATCTCTAGTGCCAAACTTAATCCATACTTTCTTAGAGTAAAATGTGCACAAGAAACACCTCTTCAAACAGTATCGGTCACTGCCGGGGGCACAGACGCCGCTCACTATGCATTGGCGAAATTTAGATTAATTCATTCCGTTAGTAAACAGTATTGTATAATCCCTGCAATTGTTCTGTAATTATATGTATTCAGTCTTTTTCTTCCTTTTCTCTATGTCAGTGTATCACCAGTGTGAAAGAGGAGCTATAGTAAAAAAGAGCTTGTGCTATTTCATAATTGAGGCTTCAAAATACAGCAAATACCAAAGATATTACATAGAAAAGCAACATATTGGCTTAAAACTTGGATTATCCTAATTAAATATAGAGTGTTTTTTACAACAAACTTAAACAGTATATCAATATGTGTACCATGGAGATAAACCCAGTGTAAACTGTGTCCAGCATTATTAGGCAAGTGAGCATTTTGACCACATCATTTCATAGACATTTTACAACTTGAATGATTATTGGTATTAAGCATATCAGGTGATGTTTATTTATGTAATGAGGCAAAGTGTGACTTAAAAGGGTTTTCCAGCAATAAAATAAAATTTTAACAGCTTAAGGACCAAGCCTCATTTTTGCAATTCTGACCAGTGTCACTTTATGAGGTTAAAACTCTGGAATGCTTCAACATATCCTAGTGATTCCAAGACTGATCTTTCATGACCTATTTAGAGATGAGCGGTGTTTGATTCAAATTGTTTGCCAATCTCAAATTCGAGCTGTTTTTGGCGGTGTTCGAGTCATTTGCCGAATTAGAACAATTTGCTTGAAAATCGGCAGTTCTAGTATATGTTCGATAACGCTTTGATCACCAAAATCTTAATCTTCCTAACCCTAAACCTAGCCCTAATACTGCGAATGAATGTTAATATCCAATATGTGTGTATATTGTGCAGGGGGGCTTGTATCAGAGCTGCAGCAATAAGGTCGCTCTTTTTTGTTTTCTCCTAAAGCATGTACAGTGGGGCGGTTCAGGCTGCTAACAAATCACAGTGCCACACTGCAAAGTGCATTTTTTCACACAACGAAGGTCATCATTAGCTGAGTCTGTCACAAATCCTAGCCCTATAAGACTCGGCCATTTTAACGATTGCACCATTTTGCTGATAGCTGCTGCAGGGTGATAGACGGCACCGCTGCTGCTGTGTGCGACCGCTAAACAGTGCAAACTCAAAATTGTGTTCTCTCAGTCAGCTAGTGACTGAATACAAAGTTAGATAGATAGGTTTGGGGAGTAGGGACTGGAGGGAGGGTGCGAATCTTAGTAATATCTCCATAGGAGTAGCGATTAGGGATAGGGACTAGGGACTTTTAGTCTATCAGCCCTTTTCAGGGCTACTTTTTTGAAGCAGTGACTAGTTTTAATTGCAGCCCTTTTGAGGGCTAGGTTAGAGCAGTCTCTATTAGTTTTTGCTAGGCAGGTGTATGTCAGGTGTGTGCCAGTGCTGTGCAAGTCTTTCTCACAGCATCTGGCCATAGTAATATAGCTCTTTGAATCCATTAGGGCAGGTAGTGTAGCATAATGTGGCACCCCAAGGGTTAATATGCCACAGAAACATCAACACAGGTTTTACTCCCCACACAACACTACACTAAAAAGTGGGAGGAGCTTAGTTATCACCTGCACTAGTGGGAGGTGCTAAAGTTGTTTACCACAGAGCAGGAGTGACAGTTGTTCAGTTAGTTTAGTTTTGAGTCTGGTGCAGGAGCAGAGTCAAGTAGAAGTGGAGGTCCTGAGAGGTCTGAGGAAAGGAGACAGAGTAACAGAGGAACATCCCCGGGATAAGAAGTTACCCTAAACTTAACCCCGGAAAGGCGCTTAGGACGGATACCAGATCCGAGGCTGTGCCTGAGACAGACAGGACAGTAAATACCGGGATAGTGAAGGTCCACCATCTTCACTGTACCATAGCAAAGCAACACGGAGGGGTCAGTGACACAGAGGACTCAAGTTGCCCAGCAGATTGGTACCCGTGGGAAGAGACAGGGCCGGCAGTTCAGCTACAAGAGGCAGCAGGGCCACACACAGCGCATAAGTAGGAAGCCAAGGACCCGGTCAGGGTGGGAGCAACCCTGTACAGACTCCATGGACAATACTGTGCTATACCATCTGCAAGTGAAGACTTGGAAAACAACAGAAACCATCAGTGTATGTGATCCTTATTCTGAAGCCCCACTTGCCCTCATATACTGCCATTGCCTCTACTCTCATCATCTCTACTGCTACCCCTACTCTCCTGCAGCATCTATAACCATCATCACAGACTTTAACTACTACTTCTACCACTGCCCCGGGGAGCCCAGTTCTGCCCACTGGAACTATTCCATCCAAGCTGCTATCCCATCATCCCCAGAGGTTCTGCAGCAGCGGCGGCCCCATCACTGGCCGCATATAGTGGGTGGTGTCACAAGTGACAAATCCCCTGTAAATAACCCCCATTTTATTGTGCGGGCCCGGGACACGGTCCGGACCAGGAGCGCCGTGACATCCCCCAGCAGCACCCCGGTCCGGCACCGAGCACCCCGTCCCAGTGGGCTCCACAACCTGGCGTCACGAACAGGATCTACCATGCCCGGTATCGGGCATTGTGTGCCGTGATTAGTGACTGTTTTGAATCAGCCGCCATTGCTTGGCGCGCAGCAAGCTAAATATTAACTGCGCCACAGAGACTGTAAATTACGAAATCCGCCATTACAGAGCGCGCGATGCGCGGTAAGAAAAACCGCTCACCGCTCTGACGTCATCCGGAAAGGAAGAGAATCCCTGGTGCGCAGCGGAACCTTTGTTAGACATCCGACGAAAGCGGAAGACGGAGGGCGGACCTTAACTAAGGGGGCACAGGATGTCGCAGCCAGCGGTGCCAAGCAGCGGCGGAGCAGCTGGTGAGAATCCAGCACCGGATCAAGGAGCTGCACCCAGCGGTGCAGCGGCGCAAGGAGCAGCACCTATTATGCCGCTCCTGATGCCGTATACTCCAGGGGCAATGTGGCTGCCCCAATACTCCGGTGAGCCTAACACTCTTAATGATTTTATTAGCAAGATAGTGATCCAGCTGTGAAGCTAGTGAAAGAACTGCTTACACAACAACAAGGTGTGTACCCTAACCAGAACGTCCCGGCTGAGACCCAACAGCTCTGGAAAGAGAGAGGCAAGTTGTTCCTGTATCAAGGGAAGCTCTGCAGAAGGCATACCAATCCCAAAACACATGAATTAGTCTGGCAGATAATCGTACTCAAGCGAGACGTCAAAATGGTCTTAGAAGCCTACCATGACGGTGCAGGTCATTTCGGATGGAAGAAGTTGGAAGTGCTCCTAAGAGAGAGATTCAACTGGGTTGGCATGAGAAAATAAATTGAAGATTGGTGTAGAAAATGTGGCCCATGCAACCTCAGAAGAAAAGATCAACAGAGAGCCCCACTCCAGTCCATAGTAACCAAGCAACCACTAGAGATAGTTGCATTAGACCACGTCAAGTTGTCACCAAGCAGGTCAGGCTATGTCTATGCCTTAACCATCGTGGACCATTACTCACGCTTCTTAGTGGTGGTACCCGTCAAGGACCTAACAGCGAAGATGGCAGCAAGAGCATTTCAGACCCATTTCTGTAGACCGCATGGTTACCCGGAACAAGTCCTTGCAGATCAAGGTCCAGCCTTTGAATCAGAGATTTTCCAAGAATTCTGCAATATGTACGGCTGTAAGAAGATCCGCACGACAGCGTACCATCCCCAGGCAAATGGCTTATGCGAGAAGATGACCCATATTGTAATAGACCTATTGAAAACATTACCAGAATCTGAGAGAAATCAATGGCCAGATAAATTACCTGATTTGGTAGACTTATACAACCATGTTCCAGTGAGTTCTACAAACTGCACCCCAGCCTATCTTATGCGTGCAAGACCCAGTAAGCTACCAATTGACTTAGATATGGGAATCGTAAAACCAAACGCAGAAAGTGAAGAATCCAATTGGGATACCCTACGTCAGCAACAGTGTCGCTTAGTACAAGGGTGCGTAGAGAAAAATCTTCAGCAAGCTAGAGCAAGACAAGAAAGAACCTATAACCAAAATGCTCAAGCAACTCCATTACAACCCGGAGAGCAAGTTCTCAAAAGAAAGAGACGCACTAACAAATTGGACAATCAGTGGGAAACCATCCCATACACAGTTTTACCATCCAATTTAGACAATGCTAAAATGTGTCTAATAAGCAAAGATGAAGGAAGAACTTCAGTAGTTGTGTCCAGAGACCATCTCAAACCGTGTCCTGAAACCCTGAAGACACCAGAAGTAATAGTACCCGTACAGGTCCAACCTGTCAAAGAGAAAGAAGATTAAGTATTTCATACGGTGCTAGGAGATTTCCCCAAAACATGGCCAAATTACTACGGAGCAGTTGTAGTCCCAATGATTGCATTCCCTTCAATGGTGGAACCAACACCAGAACCCGTGTTATCAGAAGTCCCAAGACCTGAAGAACTGGAAGTAGAACTCGTAGAGGAAGAATCAATTCCTGGTCCCAGTGAGCTTGCCAGTCCTACAGTCAGATCTTCATCTTCTATAGTACCAAACACTACAAGTAGGTACATGCCCACCAGCACCAATAGGCTACATGCAAGCAGTATACCCGTTTTTCGCAGATCAGAGCGTAGAACCAGAGGGCAGTTACCAGCTAGGTACAGGGATTAAAAGGTCAAATTAACTGTAAAATGTAAATATGTTTGTGTTAATATAAATTAAACTCGGTAGATAGTGTCCAAGAGGGTGGAGGAACTGGATTAACCCCCATGTACATTAAGTTAGGGAAAGAAAGTGCCTGGGGGTTGTGTAGAAAATCCAGGTCTCCGAAGCAGATACGCCCGTGGACAAATGTATATAGTTAATGCAACGTTAAAAAAGCCCAGTACCTACAGAGACTATCCTGTATGAACTTTTTGCATATTCTTCAAACTTTTCCTTTTATTTTTTTATGGACCATACTACCACGGACTGGTTGTGGTATAAACTTTCTTGTATATATTCATCAGCCCGGAGGCAATAGACTAAACCCCGGAAGGACTGCTTTTCAAATTTTTTAACTGTTTTTAAACTTTAGTGATCTTTGTACTTTTTATTTTTAAGTCTTTGTAAATATTAATTGTATTAATTGTTTGTTTCTTTATTGTTCCACAGTCCCGGAGTACTGTCTTTAACTAAGGGGGAATGTGGCACCCCAAGGGTTAATATGCCACAGAAACATCAACACAGGTTTTACTCCCCACACAACACTACACTAGAAAGTGGGAGGAGCTTAGTTAGCACCTGCACTAGTGGGAGGTGCTAAAGTTGTTTGCCACAGAGCAGGAGTGACAGTTGTTCAGTTAGTTTAGTTTTGAGTCTGGAGCAGGAGCAGAGTCAAGTAGAAGTGGAGGTCCTGAGAGGTCTGAGGAAAGGAGACAGAGTAACAGAGGAACATCCCCGGGATAAGAAGTTACCCTAAACTTAACCCCGGAAAGGCGCTTAGGACGGATACCAGATCCGAGGCTGTGCCTGAGACAGACAGGACAGTAAATACCGGGATAGTGAAGGTCCACCATCTTCACTGTACCATAGCAAAGCAACACGGAGGGGTCAGTGACACAGAGGACTCAAGTTGCCCAGCAGATTGGTACCCGTGGGAAGAGACAGGGCCAGCAGTTCAGCTACAAGAGGCAGCAGGGCCACACACAGCGCATAAGTAGAAAGCCAAGGACCCGGTCAGGGTGGGAGCAACCCGGTACAGACTCCATGGACAATACTGTGCTATACTATCTGCAAGTAAAGACTTGGAAAAGAACAGAAACCATGAGTGTATGTGATCCTTATTCTGAAGCCCCACTTGCCCTCATATACTGCCATTGCCTCTACTCTCATCATCTCTACTGCTACCCCTACTCTCCTGCAGCATCTATAACCATTATCACAGACTTTAACTACTACTTCTACCACTGCCCCGGGAACCCAGTTCTGCCCACTGGAACTATTCCATCCAAGCTGCTATCCCATTATCCCCGGAGGTTCTGCAGCAGCGGCGGCCCCATCACTGGCCGCATATAGTGGGTGGCGTCACAAGTGACAAATCCCCTGTAAATAACCCCCATTTTATTGTGTGGGCCCGGGACAAGGTCTGGACCAGGACCGCCGTGACATCCCCCAGCAGCACCCCGGTCCGGCACCGAGTACCCCGTCCCAGTGGGCTCCACAACCGCTGTAAAGAAAGTCACACCACCTGTCATAAGTAGGCATTTTTTTGCTGCAGCTAGTCCAGGCACTTTGTTCGTGCTAGTAGCAGACTAGTAGTGTCCCACAGTGGTGTAGCCCACTTTTGAGAGAAGCTACACCGCCAGTGTAGTTCCTTCTACTAATTTTTTACTGCACCTAGCAAACATGTCAGTTTTTGCTTAAAAGCAGTGTCCACAAAAAACATTACTGTAGGCCACGTGTAATACAGCCAAGTACACCTTGAGTGTAGTTCATTCTATTAATTTTTAACTGCACTTAGCACAGGTGTCAGTGTTTGCCTAAAAGCAGTGTCCACAAAAAACTGTAGTGTAGGCCACGTGTAATACAACCAAGTACACCTTGAGTGTAGTTCATTCTACAAATTTTTCACTGCACCTAGCTAACCTGTCAGTTGTTGCCTAAAAGCAGTGTCCACAAAAACATTACTGTAGGTCACGTGTAATACAACTAAGTACACCTTGAGTGTAGTTCATTCTACTAATATTTAACTGCACCTATCAAACGTAATTTTTTGTGCCTAGTACCATTATATGGCCAGTCAGCTCTGCTCGATTTTCATCAGAATATTTTTTGCCAACAACTGCAGAGTTGCCAATTTGTTCACATACAAAA
Organism: Allobates femoralis; assembly: GCA_033576535.1. Classification (NCBI taxonomy): domain Eukaryota; kingdom Metazoa; phylum Chordata; class Amphibia; order Anura; family Aromobatidae; genus Allobates; species Allobates femoralis. The sequence continues at coordinate 166,083,192 of JARQOC010000001.1, read as the reverse complement.
TGAGTGTCAAAAGGCCTGCTGCTGGTGGAAAGGGCGTGGTGGAAAGGGAAAAAAAAGTTTGTGTCCTTGGGGTATGTGGGAAAGCAAGAGTAACATCTGCCGAAGAAAGACTTTGGCTGGCTTCACACTGCAGTTTGTCAATTATAGTTTTTCTCTGCAAGTTCCTCTCCTGGTTCCTCTCCTGGTTTTGGCACACAAACTGGATGGACACTGATCAGTGAAAAAACTGCAGTGTGAAGCCAGCCCTTCTCCTAGCCAAAGTAAGATGTCTACTTCTTTACGTGGAGATTCTGATATGATCCTTTTCATACGGACACGACTCTGACGACGATTGATACCAATTCTCGATGAGGCACAAAAAGAGCAGGCGCTTGAATAGATAGCAAGCGCTTCAGCAAGTGGGCTCTCCTCCATCTCAACTTCTACATCACAAATACACCAGTCCTCAGAGGTGTCACCCCAGTCCCACTTGCTTCCGCACAGCTCCCAAGTCTCCAGCCACCCATCTGAGTATGGGGTAAGACAGATGGTTGAATATGCATTGCTCTTCACTCATACTATAGCCTTAAAATCAGAGGTCTGTTGCAAAGCTTTTGTGAGTCATGACAAGGAAATTATCTGCACTGATACCCAGAAGCTTTTGGAGTCAGATACAGGCCCAGATAAAGGAAGTTCTGAGCAAGCATAATGTAGACCCTCATTCATAAACTGTGAATTGCACCTTGGAGATCTTGTGAGCCCTTCCACATACAACTCCTCCTGTACTTCCTCCCCCTCCTCTAGTGCCACCACCTGATTCCGAATACTGTTTAAAGAGTGCTCCAGCATGTAAATGACGGGAATAGTCATGCTGATAATGGCATCATCATCACTAAACATCTTCGTCGACATTTCAATACTGTACAGAATGGTGCATAGGTCCTTTATTTCAGACCACTCCAGCTGTGTGATTTGCCCCACCTCTGAATCTCGTAGGCCCAGGTTATACGCCATGACGTATTGCACCAGGGCTCGTCGGTGCTGCCACAGTTGCTGCCACATGTGCAGAGTTGATTTCCATCGTGTTGGCACATCGCATTTCAGCCAGTGAACTGGCAGGTTGAACGACTTCTGTAGAAATGCAAGGGGTTGAGCTGCGGGATGCGAACGGCGGAAGTGAGCACACAGCCACCGTGCTCTCTGCTTAAGACCATCTAGGCCTCGATAGTGTGCACAAATTGGCTGGACAACCAGGTTTAAGACGTGAGCATTGCAAGGCATGTGTGTCACATTGCCCCAGTGGAGGGCTGCACCCAGCATTGCAGCATTGTCGCACACAGCCTTCCCTGGCTGCAGATTCAGTGGAGACAAGCATTGATGAAACTCGGTCTCCACAGCTGACCACAAATCCTCAGCTGTGTGACTCACATTTCCCAGACATTTCAAGGTAAAGACCGCCTGATGCCGTTGAGCCCTGCTGCCATCATAGTAAGGAGGTGTGCAGGATTCCTTGTGCGAAGTTTGAATGCGGGTGGCATTACCAGACAGGCTTTGGGTGCAGGTGGAGGACCGAGACGAAGTTGAAGAGGCAGAAGCAGTGGAGGAACTTGTACATACAGAGGATTGACGCACAACTTGTGGGGATTTTAAGACTTGGATAGCAGCCCCTTCTCCTGCAGTCTTCATAGTTACCCAGTGCACAGTCACTGCCATGTTATGCCCCTGTCCATGCTTACTGGTCCAAGTGTCTGTGGTGAAATGCACCCTGTCACACACAGAGTTTCTCAAGGGAGTGATGATGTTGTCTGTGACATGCCAGTGTAGTGCAGGCACAGCTTTCTTGAAAAGTAATGGCATCTGGACATCTGGTACTGGGGCACTGCGACAAACACAAGGTCTCAAAAATCCTCTGTGTACAACAGGTGGAGACAAAGCATATCTGTAGCCAACAGCTTGCAGATGGTGAAATTCAACCTCTTGCTTTGTCATGGCTAGGAAGAAATGGTCTTTTACTTGTACACATCTGAGGCACCGAGGGCTGGCAGCTGTGCTGAGACACGGTTGAGTAGAGTGTCCCCGGCAAACTGTTGGTCTGTGAGGAGGGTGCAGGTGGACATATGTTGCCTTTATCCAAAGGTGGTGCTCTTGATGTTTGACAGTGCTCAACACAGCAGGTGTTTCCACTTCCAAAAGAACTGACGACCTTCAACTGGCTGTTGTGGGTAAAGAGGTGGAAGGTCTGCATCCAAAAGCATGTGTGACTGCTGTCCCCACAGTCACAGAGGATGAAGAGGCAGCTGATGCACTTGATGGGCCAGACAGTGGTTGACCCGCTAGGCCACATTGTAGCACAGTGAGCTTCCCACTGAGACTTTTGCTTCATGTCCATGTGACGGTTCATGCATATACTACTCAAAGTATTAATTTTTTTGGCCTCTACTTAGATTTTGGTGACAAATCTTACAGATAACATGGGGAGACTAAAGGTTTGTAGATTTTGGAATGTGCTGCATGAAAGTCACCTCTCCAAGCATTTTAAGCTTGCAACTGTGGGGCAATCGATGCCACTGAAGTGGTGTTTAGGCCCAAATTTTTGGAAAAAAATGGAGACTCTTGTTGTAGTCCCCTAAATGTGACACAATGCTCAGCGTGTGCACGAGGTTTTACAGATGCTGAGGTAAAAAACACCAAATACCGTATATACTCGAGTATAAGCCGACCCGAGTATAAGTCGAGGCCCCTAATTTTACCCTCCAAAACTAGGGAAACTTATTGACTCGAGTATAAGCCTAGGAGGGGAAATGAAGCAAACTCTCATCACGGTATACAGCCCCTCTCATTTTGATAAATGGCCGCCCATTACTGGTATATAATCCCCCATCACTGGTATATAGGATCTCCATCACTGGTATATAGGACCTCCATCACTGGTATACAGTAACCCCCCATCAGAGGTTACAACCCCCATCAGTGGAATACAGCCCCCCATCAGTGGTATATACAGGCCCCCCTCAGTGGTATATACAGGCCCCATCATCAGAGGTTACAGCCCCCGTCAGTGGTATATACAGTCCCTCATCATTGCTACATACAGGCCCCCCTCAGTGTTATATACAGGCTCCCCATCAGTGATATATATAGGCCCTCCATCAGTGATATATACAGGCCCCCCATCAGTGGTATATACAGGCCCCCCATCAGTGGTATATACAGGCCCCCCATCAGAGGTTACATCTCCGATCAGTGGTATATACAGGCCTCCCATCAGAGGTTACAGCCCCCCTAATTGGTATATACAGGTCCCTTTCAGTGGTATACACAGGCCCCTTCAGTGGTATATACAGGCCCCCTTCAGTGGTATGTACAGGCCCCCTTCAGTGGTATATACAGGTCCCCTTCAGTAATATATACAGGCCCCCTTCAGTGGTATATACAAGCCCCCCGCAGTGGTATATTACAGGCCCACCAGTGGTATATACAGGCCCCCCAGTGGTAAATACAGGCCCCCCCAGTGGTAAATACAGGCCCCCCCAGTGGTATATACAGGCCCCTCCAGTGGTATATACAGGCCCCCCCAGTGGTATATACAGGCCCCCCCAGTGGTATATACAGGCCCCCTTGCTGCTGCACACCTGTAAAATAATAGCTAATTCATACTTATCCCCCTCGCTCTTTCGCCGCGCGTCCTCCGGTCTTCTTCCTGCTTGCACCCGGCGTCATGTGACCGGCGCAGAAGCAATGACGTCATTGCTGCTGTGCCCGCCGGGTACAAGCAGGAAGAAGACCGGAGGATGCGCAGTGAAAGAGCGAGGGGGATAAGTATGAATGAGATATTATTTTAGAGGTGTGCGGCAACAAGGGGGGCCTGTATACCACTAATGGGGGGAGCGCTGACATAGTGCAATGTAATATGCACCGCTCCCCCTGCCGCTGATGGACAGGGGGATGCAGTGCATATTGCATTTTACTAATGAGAGGAGGCACGTGACCGCCTGCTCCTATTGCAGCCTCCCCCACCTCCTCCAGCCCCCAGACACCGCCCCCCTCACACTGAGCCGTCACTGACTCGAGTATGAGCCGAGGGGGGCACTTTTCAGCACAATTTTTGTGCTGAAAAACTCGGCTTATACTCGAGTATATACGGTACTCATCACTTGCACGAAGCCTTCTAGATACTGCGGTAAAAAACAGCACCAAATACTCATCATGTGAACATGGCCTTACAGATACTGAAGTGAAACACACCAAATAATCATCATCTGAACATGGCCTTTCAGATACTGAAGTAAAACTCACCAAATACTCATCGTCTGGGTGTGGCCTTACAGATACTGAAGTAAAACGCACCAAATAATCATCATCTGAACATGGCCTTACAGATACTGAAGGGAAACGCACCAAATAATCATCATCTGAACATGGCCTTACAGATGCTAAAGTAAAACTCACCAAATACTCATCGTCTGGGTGTGGCCTTACAGATACTGAGAAAATGAAAACGCACCAAATAATCATCATCTGAACATGGCCTTACAGATACTGAAGTAAAACGCACCAAATAATCATCGTCTGAACATGGCATTACAGATACTGAAGTAAAACGCACGAATAGTCATCGTCTGAATGTGGACCTTACAAAAACTGAAGTTAAACTCACCAAATACTCATCGTGTGCATGATGCCTTACAACTACTGGAGTAAAAACCGATTTTGGAAGGGCATGACATGCCTATATCTGTGTCTCCTCCTCGCTTACTCATCTATCTCTGTTCTTTTCATATTTTTATATGTACTTTTCACTTTTCCATGTTTGTTGCATCTTCTGAGTAGTTTGTCACCTTTTGGACACTTTAGAAGGTGTTTTCTATGTGTTTTTCTATGTATTTGTATGTGTTTGTGTTGGCCTGCCATTGTTTTCAATGGGATTCGATGGTGTTCGACGAACAGTCGACAAACATTCGACGAACAAACGCCCGATTCGGCGGACCGAATCGAATTCGAACACTAGGGTGGTGGCTCATCGCTAGACCTATTGGACTTCATGTTAGTATTTAAATTTAGGATGATGTTTTCTGCATTTCTTTGACCAAATAGAGTGTTTACATGCAGTGACAGTTCAAACCATGACAGGTATAGCCGTCATTGGCCATTAAGGGGTTAATCAATAGATCTTGGAAAATAATAGGTTCCAAATTTGGTTGTGTCTAAAACAAAATGTTCCCTGCTACGTACTATGTAATGTACGTGTCTGACCGCACAGGGATATGGTCTGAACATACCACATTTCCTGGGTTGGGGAGGATGCAAAAGAGTATAAAGACATTACAGCATGAGATTGTAGCTGATTATTTTTGTAAGGTAAAATATCTCCCTGTTTTCAAAAATGTTTTACCGTAAAGACAGAATTATTTGTGATCCCATGCTGTAATGTCTATATACTCTTTTGCATCCTCCCCTGCCCAGAGCTCTTGGAAGATCAGAGTATGTCCCTGTATGGTCAGAACAGCATTACACAGTACATAACAGGACGATATACAAGATATCTCAGCACAGAGCTGTGTTGATCAGACCATGTCCTGTATGGTCAGACACAGACATTACAAAGTACATAACAGGGACACAAATATAAGATTATGGCCTTGTTCACACACATCAGTTTTTTTGACCATCTCTGCATTTTTTGGGCTGTTAAGAAAAACGCAGATGCGTTAACGCAGGGTGCAATTGAGTGTAGCTGCGTTTTTCAGCTCCACTTGCGTTTCTTTCCCCCAGTCCAAAAAACGCTGCATGCAGCGTTTTTGGGTGCTGGAAAAAAACGCAGGGGTTGTTTCCAAAAACGCATGCGTTTTTTTTACATGGGGCCCTATGGGAAACAGCATGCGTTAACGAATGCGTTTTTAAAAGGCTCATTGAGGCACCCTGCGTTAACGCTAGCGTTTTTGCCTGCGTTTTTGGGTAAAAAATGACAAAGTCCAAAAAGGATTAAAATCTTTTCAGACACACAAGAGACATTTTTTAGCACTCTTAAAAAAATGCATGTGGTTTTAGGAGTGCTAAAAAAAACGCAAATTGTGTGTGAACAATGCCAGACACAGACATTAAAAAGTACATAACAGGGACACATATACTGTATAAGATTATCTCAGCACAGACAAAAAAAACTTTTAGTCAGGCAACCAGTTTTCCTAAAACAAAATGGGTCAAAAGATATACTTAACTGATTATGGAAAGTCAAAAAATGTTAATAGTCTTAGGCCCCTTTCACATCAGCGGTTTTTTCAAATCGCATAACCGCGACACTTGCGGCACACTTGCGGCAAGCCCCATGTAATGTCTATGGGGCTTGCGGTAAGGGTGCGGCAGATGCGGCAAGTGCGGTTTCGGCACTTGCGGCAGGTGCGGCCGCGAAAAAAAACACTGCTTGCTTTTTTCGCGGCTGCACCTGCCGCAAGTGCCAAAACCGCACTTGCCGCACCTGCCACAAGCCTGCCTATACATTGTATGGGGCTTGCCGCAACTGTGCCGCAACCGTGCCGCAAGTGCAGCCGGTATGCGGTAATCGCGGAAGATGCGGTTTTTTTCACCGCATCTGCCGCGATTTAAAAAAACGCTGATGTGAAAGGGGCCTTAGCAATTTCAAGAGTGCTGCAACCCTCTCTAAAATATTGGTGCATAAACAAATGAACATCAAATGTTTAATTACAATTAGGCTACGTTCACAATATGTGTATTTCCCGTGTATTTTTGCAGTGGCGCTTTTTTTGTTTGCGTACGGTGCAAAAAATGGCAACTGCATTCACACAATGTGTTTTTGTGCACTTTTTTCTGTGCCCCTTTCCCAAGCCCATTTTATCATGTGGGCAATGGGAAAAGTGCGCTGAAAAAAGAGCAAAACGTTGACATGTTCATTCTTTTTACACACGCTCTTGCAGTGAAAGCGCATGCATAAAAATATGTGCAAAAGCGCAACGTGTTAACGAATTTCTGCAAAACCCATAGGTTTTGCAGGAATGCGTATCCATAATTTCACTGCATTTACGCACACGTAAAAAAGTGCTGCATAAACGCAGTAATATGCAGTAAATACACATAGTGTGAATGTAGCCTTAGTGAACAGGGTGACAAACACATATTGATAAAAAAAAAGTGAATTTTTATTGCCAAAGATTTGAGAACAATTGAACATAAAGAGATCAGGAGCCCATGATCCTCCATTACTGTCATATCCCAGAGATGCAACCTCTGGAGAGTGCCCAGAAGAACAAGGTGTTTGGTGCTAGAGACATGGCCAAGTAAAATGAAGTGACGTGAAACTCATCCACCATCGAACAAGACACACACTGTATGTTGAAGTGTGAAGACATGGTTAAGAAATAACTGAAGACAGATTTTTCCAAGATTTTACGTACTAAAGACATGATAGTGGTTCTTGATGGACCATATGGGTGGACTGAATCAGTAATGGGCACAAAACTCCTCTTCAACTCAGACACATGCATGGTAGTAGTGGGGTAGAACTATATGCTGATATTATAAAAAAATTGGCTTGTTGGAGTTTTTCAGATTCAAAATGGAACCAAAATAATTTCCCACACCTAGTGCCAGTGTTTAGGAGATGTCTTTTAGTAAACTACGAAAATCTATGTGCATCTTTCAAGAAATCTATGAATTTTAAGCAGGGTAATGCTTCCATGCATTGAATTTCTATCTTGGCTTGCCAATAAAGGTATAAAATATTAAAGAATAACGACATGGCCCCTTAACCTAAATCCTATTGAGAAACTGTGGGGAAGATTTATAGTAAAGGAAAAAAATCACCTCTCTGGACAATGTCTGGGAGACTGTGGTTGGTGCTGCCCAAAAAGTTGATTGTCAGTAGATTAAGAAATTGACAGACTCCGTGGATAAAAACTTATTGAAGACAAGGAGGCTGTATTGATCACTAATATAATTTTTTAAATATCAGATATGTATTTTTGTACATAGAGTTGTTAGGTTGTTATTCTTACTTTAATATAGCTGAAAATAAACGAGATTGGAAAATTTTAAGTTTTTTTTATTTGCATAATAAATATGCACACACAGATATGCTCCTAAGAAAGAGAAAACCGAGGTAACCTTTTGGAAAGATGGACAGCATTTCAATTCAATAAAAAATTTAGTCATGAAAAAGTAACCTTGCTTAATATTCGGATTCACAATGTATGGCAGGAACCTCACTCCCTATATCTGTTGAATCTTGTGTTACTCTTTATTGTCTCAAACTATCTGTACATGTCACCTCTGAATTGTAAAGTGCTGTGAAATATGTTTGGTGCAATATAATTTTTTTTTAAATATATATTATTATTATTATTATTATTACAGGTATAAGAAAGAGCTTAAAGGGATCCTGTCACCTACAAAACGCCTCCTAAGCTATCAAAACATGTCCCTACAGCATCCATTCACTAATCTCACACTCGTTTTGTCTCCTAAAAGCATCCTGTGAAAGTGGAGAAAAACGTTTTAATACTCACTCATTAGTGATTATAATTAGCAGGGGCCATATTCTTTAGTCCTCAGGGTGTGTTGTTTTGCAGCCTGAATGATCCACCCTCTGTCTGTGCTGCTGTGATGTGCAGCTGAAGGCAGAAGTAATGATTTGCATTCTGTGAGTGATAGAGGAGGGGGAGGGTAAAGCCTGCACAAGCAGAGCACACAGACAGAGAGAGGGTGGATCCTGGAGCCTGCAAAACAGCCCGCTCTGGTGACTAAAGAATATAGCCCCTACTAATTATGATCTCTAATGAGTATGTATGAAAACGTTTTTATGCACTTTCACAGGATGCTTGTAGGAGACAAAAGGAGTGCGAGATTAGTGATAGGATGCTGCAGGGACATGTTTAATAGCTTAGAGGTGTTCTGGAGGTGACAGGATCCCTTTAAAGTAAAAGGACACTTTGAGTTGACTTTTCAGAATAAACTGTCTTGTGTATATTAAGAATAATTCTACTGTATTTCTAGCCCCAAAAATTACTTGTATCTAAATTCTTTAGCAGTTTTGTCCAGTGCATGAAAGCCTAACAGTTTCTTGTTGTACTTTTCAGATTTTAAGTCCTTGCTGTACCTTCCCTCTCCTCACATTATACAGGAGGTTTTTAGGCAGCAGATGTAACTTGATCCCTCACTGGAAATAGAAATGCGGGCAGAAATGAACGGCCAGTATAGGAGACAACAGAGTGAGGAAATGGACACATTTCCCTATTAAAATATACTACTATATTTCTAATTTTCACTTGTGCTGTTGATTTATGAAAAAACATTCAATTGCAGCTACTATCACTGACCTTAAGAAAGCACCCATTTACTTTTTATGCCTTTTATCATATTGACAGCCTCCACAATTATGATCAGTTTCTAGTCATGTCTTTCATGGTGTCTGACACTACATCACAGCTTTAATTAATTTTACCGCAAGTCGATTATCACGTCAATTATCATGCCACATCTTTTAACCACAACTCTGTCATGATGAATCAAATGTGTCAACTATGTAATAAGACAATAAACGTGTCTATAACAAATAATGCTCATTATTCTGTCATGTTCATCAACAAAACAAGGACAAAGTTGCAAATTTCACGTAATAATTCTACTAATCTCACATGTAGTCATTCATTTACTAAAAGTGGTTATCCAGGATTTATATAATTAATGACCTATCCTCTATATAAGGGTACTTTTACATTGAGTTTGTTTCAAATCCAGATATTCACCCAACGCTGGATCTTTTCTACTTCAGTTTTTAGGGTACTTTCACATCTGCATTTTTAAAATCCGCAGAATTTATTTATTTTTTTTATTGCGGATCCGGCAACATTGCTTACGGAGCAATGCATTTTGAATGCAGATCTGGAAATGGGCTTTGACTTGCTGTGTCATCTGAATCCGGACAAATCCGGCACTCCGCCTTGTTTTAAAACAGCAGCGAAATGTGGTTTTAAAAAAAAAACGTACGTGCCAAATTTGTCCAGATCTGGATGACGCTGCAATTAAAGCACATTTCTGGATCTCCATTCAAAATGCATTGCTCCGTAATGCAATGTTACCAAATCCGGAATAAAAAAAAAACAAATGTTGCACGATTTCAAATACTCAGATGTGAAAGTACCCTAAAGCTAGGGTCACACTTGATCCGCTTAAAACTTGGAAAACTTAGCTGCAGTGCTAGTGTAAACGCTATGCGCTACCTGACAACGCTGCCCCATAGAAACCCACTGTTCACCTTAGCAGCGGCTCTACACAAAGCATCAGGGAGCGGCTTTACAACAGTGCACAGGAAAGACGGCGGACAGCATTTCCTGTGCGCTCAGCTAAAGCACACTCCCTGATGCTTTGTGTGGAGTCGCTGCAAAGGTAAACAGCGGGTGTCTATGGAGCAGCATTGTCTGGCGGCGCATGCATTAAGCATGCACTGGGGGAAAAGCTAAGTTTTATGCGCATTCTGTTAGGCTAGGGTCACAACGCAAATGTGACCCTAGCCTAATCATAAATATCAGAAGGGTGTGGGTCCAAAACCTCAGCTGTTCAGAAATTTGATGTCTGGATGTATAAAGTTACAGAGTTCGAACAGCACAGCTTCGTACATTGTGTAGTGGCTTTTCTTGGGTACCACAGATCAGCTGCCAATTATCTGTAAAAAAAAACCTGATTTACAGTACCAGCCACTGAACAGTGTATGAGGCAATGCTATTTAGGCATTGTACACTGTGTACCTTTGACTTAGTGAGACCTGCAAACAAAAGATTGGGAAGATCTACTTTTAACCATCCACAATTCTTATATTAATATCATATAGGTGAAGTGAATTCCGATTAAGAGAATATATCATTAACTTTTTGTTATATAATCTTAGATCAGTCTATTGTAGAGTTAATGACCTTCTTCCTGCAATGTGTCACTTACTGGGCAGTTTAGTGTAGTTTATTTGATTAAAATTACTATTTATCAGCAGGATTTTATCACTAGAGGGCTATTTTTGTCAGGTAGCCAACCGTGCCCCCTCCTCTGACTGTACACTGTAAGAAGGCTGGAAGCTGCCACAGAGAGCTGTCAGTCAGAGGTGTGGGCAGGGTTGTACAGAGCATTCAGAAACTGGTAAATAGTGTGTACTAAATAACCTGGTGGCACATTTTTTTTTTTTTAAAACACATGGTTTTCTCTGTGATCGTTTTACCAGGAATCATATCTGATATTTCCATAAAATACTGAGGTCTGAGTTATAAAGTATCAAGCAGACGTATTATGCATAAACAGCCAAAGTGTACAATGAATAACACCCATATATTTGATTAGTCCTGTGCATTTTCTTTGTCAGAGTTGCTGATTCTTTACAGTCATAGGAAGTATCCAAGATGATGTTGCAATATTGTTAACCAAACCTTATAGCAGCCTTGATGTTACCCTATGTCAGTAACATTAAATGTTGATGTCCACAGATTAATCTGCAGCCTCACATATCTTTGTTCAGGCCTTTTCACATTTTGGCTGCATTTGCCGCGTTGTGTTTGTATGCGTTTTTTATTGCTAAAAACGCATTCAAACGCATGCCTTAACACACCCATAGGCTGCAATGCAAAACACATTGCAAACACATGCAAAAACGCAAAATGCATGTGTCTTTGCAAACGCAGCCAAAAACATGGGCTGCTGAATCTAGGGCTGCATTTGCAAAAATGAATGCATTTTGTGTTTTTGCAACATGACATGGTTTTTGCATGCTTTTGCAATGCATTTTGCATTGCAGCCTATGGTTGCATTAACGCATGCGTTTGGATGGTTTTTAGCAGTAAAAACACTTATAAATGCAAACGCAGGCAAAAGCAGCACAACCTTAGATGTGAACTGGGCCTTCCTGTATTCTTTGCTCCTGCTTACAATTTGGCATGATCTATATGACTATAATTTCTTAATGTTATATGGCCACACCTTGACATTTAAAGACTGAGTAAGGCATCTTTCAAGATATATTACAGATGAACTGCCTGCATGTATAGGCCATACTTTTTTATGTAAATCAGAAAAAGGAAGAAAATGTGATTGATGAAACACATAATTTTTGCTCTAAAGCTTACGGCTTTTCTTCATCATCTGCGTCACCCATACAACATCTAAAATATATTTCCACCAGAATTTGTTTAATTATCTGACTTTAAGACAATCCAAAATGTATTAAGAGGCATGTATCTTTTTAAAAAGTTGCTAAAATTCTAAATTTTAATGATTTTATTTTAAGCTGCCATATCACATGGTGAAATGCTAGTCGCATTAACTATGGGCCATTGATTTCCAAAATCAACATGTGAGGGCCGAAGCTGTAAAATTCCCTAATTAATGGTGGATTTGGGACCATGCAGAGCAATCAAGGGGCTTCTGTGTGAGAGAGGATGGGGGTAATTATAAAGTTTTGTGTCAGTTGGACTCTTTCTTCAAGTTTCTGCAATTATTGTGCATAATCATTTTTTACTTACACCTTTGTAAATTATTATTTTCCTTATTTTGACTCATTATTTGGAAACAGAAGTGTTGCAGAAACAACACATGCACATTGTATTACCTTTGGTAAGATTAAATGCACTTGCATAAAGCATATTGAGCTTTTCCGGTGAAGTTTCTATGAGCAAATCTGTCAAGTGAAATCCATGTTTGGCATGTACATTTATGGAAAATTTTTACGTAAACAATAGAATGTTAAAGCTAATAAAATGTGTTGCCATAGTAACCGAGAAATAAAAAAAGGAATTCTGGAAAGAAATAACCAATCTACACTACAGTACAAGACTGTGTGTAAAGGTTCATTATTCCTAGGAGCGAAAAGTAGAGCCTCCACCTTGGGGCCATGTTTGCTATGAAATATATCAGTGAGAGTTTGGGGCAAAATAGCTGCCAAGACTTTACAGAGCACTGTAGCTATAATATGCTTTAGTAACCTTTAACCTTGTTCTAGACTTTGTCGAAATGAGCTGTCATATTTGAGAAATGTCAGCTGTTGGTCATTTGGTGCTGTCAATGCTTATACCATAGAAAGAGTTAGGAAATATGCCATCTGTTGGTACCTATAATTCAAAAATCCCATTGTTGGTATCGTCATAAAATTTGTATATTTACTTTGCAGCTATATGAGTTTTCTAATTATTTAGAATGAATGTGATCTAGATAAATAGTTTTTCAGCCAAATAGACCTATGTTGCCAATATCATTTGTATCCTGCCACACTTCCACAAACATTTCAGGTTTAGCTAATAAAGATGAATTTCAGATCACTGTAATGTTATAAATATATCTATATTATTCTTACATTTCTCCTATGTTTAGAAATATCATCTTGCATTTTTTTCTTTGGGAAGCATTCATTGTTTGGTTCCAGATGATGAACATCTGTCTTGGTCATGTGATGATCACGCAGATGCACAAATCTCAATAAAGCACTGATATATGCTGTAACCATCTGTGCACCTGTGTGTTCATCACATTGCCATAAAAGATTTCTTTAGCTGGAACCAGACAATGAAAATTCCAATTGAATGACAGAATGGAAACTATGAAACATTAATAACATGGTAAATTGTAAAGTTGTATAATGTTTCATGATACAATGAATAAGCTTGATGAAGGGCAAAATACTTCTTCAAATTGCATAAAGAGCTCATTGTATACATCGGGAGGGAAGTTTGCCGTCTCTATTATTAGACAGACTTGAAAACATTATTTTGCAATTCAGCAGCAGACAAGGGATATGTAGCTTTTGGGCTTGTGATGTGTAGCTCCTGATTACCAAGCCCCATGCCATGTGTCTTGTACTTAGCAACATCACAATTCTTGGCACCATCCTGAAGCACAGTACATCTATGAACCTTTCTGCCTGACTTGTCTACTCCAATGCTCATCTCCAAGACATCTAAGAAAACAAGACAAAATTGATATTCTATTGAGGGTTGGTTTTGGAAGGGTAACCAGTATGATAAGCTGAAGTAAATAACTTGGCATACTTCCGAAATATTGTCATTGATGCCTTTTGAGACCTCAGAATAGCAGTGAGCTAACCAACACTTTAGAAAATAGACAATCTTTTATTTTTTGCCAAAAGTTATTAAACTTCCAAGACACAATGGGGCTTCTTTTCCAGACTAAATGTCAAAAGTAAATAAAAAAAACTGACAGCACTCCCTAACATGCAGTCTGAACAGGTGCATACTGAACATGATATATCTTATGAAAAATAGACAGTCGCATTCTGAATGCTAAAACCTGCAACCTATGAATATAAGCATATAAAGAAATAAAGGTTTGGCACAATGTTAGCCTGTTGAAAAAAGATTGATTGCTCTCAGTGGGAACTTCGGAGATACTGCGGAATCACCTTATTCATGTTTTTTATAGCGCCAAGAAAAAGGTCCAAATAGAAATACAAACTTTAAGGAGCACACTTACTGATAACATATAGTAGAAAATGCAGCATTATTATAATTCAATAAAGTCATACTTAATATACAAGAAAAAGAAACTTCACAGACTTTGATTAAAGCAGGATAAGATTCAAGCACCATCCAACTTCTTCATAAACACACCAGCATGGAGCAAAACTACCAGAAGTACACAGGTACAGTCAACTGTTATTTTTCATCTCACAAACACACTAATCTAGAACTCAGTTTACCTTCCAGAGGCCTCACATTTTGTCCTACAAAATCTCTAGACAAAACTGAACTTTGTAGTGATATGGAACAATATTTCAGATGACTAAGGCCAGGGTTACACATACCATCCGTTTTTGCCTTAAATCCATTTTTGGGAACATTTTGGACATTTTTTTTCAAAGTCCAAAAAACGCAAATGCATTTTTGTGCACCATCCCAAAAACCATTTTTGGGGGGGGTTTCAAAAACGCATGCTTTTTTTTAACATGGGGCCCTATGGGAAACACATGCATTAACGCATGGCACATATAGGCAACATGCATTAACGCATGCATTTTTGCATGCATTTTTGGTAAAAAAAATTACTAAGTCCCAAAAGTTCCAAAAAACGTCCAGGACCTCAGGGGACACTATTGGCGCCCTTAGAAAAACTCATCTGTTTTTCTAAGGGCTTAAAAAAGTGGATTGGCATGTGTGACCCTGGCCTAAGACTGAAGGAGGTCTTTAATGATAAAGAAAACATGAGGCTTCTAAGCAGCCAAACACAAGTCAGACTAGAGAACAAGAAAAACTTTGACTGGACACCTCCTTCTTACTGCAACACCATTTTGGACCAATATATTAATTCATTCAGACATTTGGTGTAAGCCACAATATTAAAACAAAAGAAGCATCTAATATTAGTGTGCAAGAGAGAAGGGCAATTCATAGCCTGAAGAACAACAGGGAGATCACTATTAAGCCTGCAGATAAAGATTATGACATAGTTCACCTGAATACAATGGACCACATTAAAGAAGCACACAGACAGCTGATAGATATACAGTATGACACCAAACTGGATGAAAACCCAACTTCAAAATTAATGAGGGAGTTGAAAAGTGTCATTAAATATCTGCATACAGATTCCACAAACCTTCTGGCCCTTATACCTGAGGATCCATAGATTAGAATTTTCTATATGCTTCCCAAGATTTATAAGCCAGGTAATCAGGGGAAGCCAATCATCTCAAGGGTAGGACACTCAGTGAAAAAATGTCAGGATGGGTAGAAAAGGTGCTTAATCCACTGGTAGGGAAGACAGCCAGCTATGTACAAGACACTACAGACTTCTGAAAAAGCTATCTACAATAAGTCCTCTCCTCAAGAGTACCATCTTAGGCTGTGGTCACAGTACCATTTTTCACATGCATTTTTGGAGACCTGCGTTTTCAAAAACGCATGTAAAAAACGCACCCATAGGCCCCCATGTTAAAAAACGCATGCCCTAATAGCCAAAAAGCATGTGTGACTGTCCCATGCGTTTTTGGAGCATATCCAAAAACGCATGCGTTTTTGTAGAAAACGCATGCGTTTTTATAACATGGGTTCCTATGGGAAACGCATGCAAAAACGCATGTACAGTTAGTACCTTTTAGTGCCATTCAAAAACGCATGCGTTTCCCATAGGAGCCCATGTTAAAAAAAACGCATGCGTTTCCGGAAACGCATGCGTTTTTTAACATGGGCTCCTATGGGAAACGCATGCGTTTTTGAATGGCACTAAAAGGTACTAACTGTACATGCGTTTTTGCATGCGTTTCCCATAGGAACCCATGTTATAAAAACGCATGCGTTTTCTACAAAAACGCATGCGTTTTTCAAAACGCTCAAAAAAATACTACAAGCACTATTTTTATGTGCAGATTCAAAAACGCAGCCAAAAACGCAGGGAGCCATCAGAGACCTTAAAAAACTCATGCTGACATGAAAAACGCATGTAAAAAAGCATGCGTTTTTAAAAGGCACTAAAAAAACTGTGACCACAGCCTAACCCATCATGGATGTAGAAACCCTATATTCTAACATCCCACACAAAGATGGACTTACTACCTGCCGAATGTTTCTTGAAATTAATGAGATCCCTTCTGAGTCTGTATAAGACTCACCAGATTTATCGTCAAACACAACCTTTTCTCTTTTGATGAGAAACTATACCTAAAACATACTGGAACCGGTATGGAAAGCAAAATGACACCCCATTATGCCAACCATTTCATGGCTAAGCTGGAAACTTACTTTTTAGTATTCTGCTCCATCACGTCTTTGGCCTATTTCCATTACATTGATGATATTTTAACAATCTGGACTGAGTCTGAACAAGAACTTCTAAAATTCCATGACAATTTAAACACATTTCATCCCACCATAAACTTGACAATGGACCACTCAAAAACAGAACTCAACTTCCAGGATACCATCATAAACATTCTGCTTGGTTTATTCCAGACATCGGTGTATCAGAAACCGATTGACCATCCCACATACCTAAGAAGGGATTATCTCCACCCAAAACACATTAAAAAGTTAATTGTCCATAGCCAGGCCATCAGATAGAACGGTATCTGTTTCAAACCCAAAGGACAGGGATGAACACTTAACGCATCTAAAAAAGACATTTTTAAACCATTGTGTATATATTCTTGTATTTAATTCCTCAAGAACTGTTCATATTTCCAAATATTTATATTGAGTATGTTGAGAATAAGTACTACAGCAAAGCAAATATTTGGTGACTAACAAAAAAGAATTCTAATTATGTTAAATGGTTTAACAATTGATTTAACTCTATATGCCCTTTTCCGAATTTTGATTGCAGATTCTCTTAAAGGCATACATTTAAAGCTGACTGAAGGTGTCAACTTTAATTACATTCATTTATATATTTGTAATAACTTAATTTTGTAATAAGTCATTTTTATTTTAAATTAATTTAAAAGTTTTTAATTTTACTTGATTATTTTGGACAGTGAAACAAAAGAGTGTTACATGGGGAGACAAGTTGCTTTGAATTAGATGTGTTCACGGGAAACCATAAATTAATTCTTTCATATGAGACACAAATAACAGTGCTGACTTTCAAGACCAAAATATTGCTATGAATATAAAAATATATTGTTTTCTGATTGCAGAGAAAGTGTCTTAGATGACTTACAGCGCTGAAATGCTGGGAAATCGAATACTCACCTTAACTAATAATTTTTAAAAGTTACAGTTTGCTATATAAATTGCTGATAGCTGTCACTTTCTTAAGATTAACTGAACTTCTGATTACCTGTCTGAATAATGGACTTGAAGCTCGGTTTCCTTTACTGCATATTCAAAAGTCCTTGTCTAATGCACGTCTATGTGTTAATAAAAAGACTAATTGTGCATCTTTCTTTTATTTCATTTTGTGTTAAATTAGTTTATTAATTTATATGGTACTAACATTGGCGGCTCTGTACTGGAATTGCCATCACTTAGATCTGTCCATGTCCACATTGCGCCTCACGATCAACATTCCAGCATAAGCTATCGGTATGTTTTTTGCAGCTTTGCAGATGGACACAAATCTCTCTATAAATGCTAAGATATTAGAATCTGAGAGTCCTCAGTGGTTGATACCTTTTAATGTCTAACTGAAAATATGGTAAACATAGCAAGCTTTTCAGACTCTCAAGGCCACGTCACACGCATCAATCTTATGAGCGATATTGTTAGCGATCACATGCACGCGCGATCGCTAACAATATCGCTCACATCGCTGGTGAGCTGTCACACAGACAGACTCACCAGAGATGTGGACCAGCGAGATCGCTGGTAACTATGGTAAACGTCGGGTTACTAGGCGCCGCGCGGCGCTTAGTAACCCGACGTTTACCATAGATACCATCTCCCAGCATAGGCTCTGCCGCTGGGAGATGGATCATCGTGGTGTCACACACCACGATGAAGCAGATCGATCAAGCGATTATCGCTTGATTTGAGCTCCGGCTCACAAATCTGCAATCAAACAATCAAGCGATTTTACATTGTAAAATCGCTTGATTACACGCAGCGACGCACAGACGATATCGCTTAAGCGATCAAAAAAGAAAGATCGCTTAAGCGATATCGCTCATAAGATTGATGCGTGTGACATGGCCTTAAGGCCTCTTCATCAGGCTTAATAATGACACATTCTGAACACACACATATGTACACAAATGGAGGGCTGAATAAAACCAACCCTCCATTTGTGTATATACTGTATGTGTAAGTTCAGAATATGTGTCATCATTGCCTGATGAAGAGACCTTAGAGTCTCGAAGGCTTGCGATTATTTACCATCTTTTAAGTTAGCCATTAAAAGGTATCAACCACTGAGGACTCTCAGAATTTAGTATTTTTCTATCTACTTGCTAGCACGGTACAAAACATTTTTTATCTCTATAAATACTCCAATGTATTAAAATAAAAAGCAGAAAATGTGTTTTGCTAGTTGAACTTCACAGAAAAAAACAACGTAATCAGTCTGCTGAAGATCATTAACTCATATGAAGTTATTGGGATTCATAGAGCGAATGTGGTGTCAAGACAACAATTAGCAAAGTGCCAATAAATGTATCATTCATTAACAATCCTTTTAGCAGCATAAAAAATAACAAAGCAAGTACAGTAGCTTGGCATCACCTTGTTACTCACTCACTTAGTACCTATAAATAAGCTACATTGAAGTAACACCTTCTAAAGCAAAAACAAAATCGTTCACTTTGTCTTCTAATGTTTAATTGTACCAGTAAAGATTATTAATACAATTTCCATGTGTATCAGATATACACACATTGCTAAAAACGAGAGTAAAACTGAGATTGAAAAGCATGATTCTTATGATCACTTTAAGGGTACCTTTACACACCGCAATATCACCTGGCGATATGAGGCGATCTAATGTGCGAGTGCACGTTTTTCACGCTCGTCTCAGATCACCGATGGCGCTATTACACGCTGCAATCTCGCCCTGAAAGAAAAGCGATGTGTCGCCCGGAAATCGCCTCACCCATAGTGGCAATATTCCAGTCGACTTCCGTCGCCGCTTCACACGCCGCAATCCCAAAAGTAATGTGGGCGTACATGTTCAGCGCAGCGAGGACATAGGCATGCCACAGTGTATTACACCGTGCCCCAAACACGCTCATTGAACAACACAACAGCGTTACGATTGTCCCAGCCTGGCTCTGGACACCATTGTCTATCGAACTTTGTCACCACGCACACTGATGCCGCCAAACAAAGTTTAGGGCGCTAACAAGGTCCACACCTGTGGAGTGAGAGCAGGATAATGTACCCATCTGCATCACCTACTTCACACCGCCCTAGGGTGATTGTAGTGCGTGGCCCATGCCACCCATGTTCGATGTGTAGGGCAAAATTTGAGGTGGCATGTGCCACTATACTCAACACAGCGCAGATGAATACATGCGGATGACATAGCTTGCGCACATCTATGACGCAAAGAAATTGACTGTGTTTGCATACGCTTGTGTAGGTGAAGATGTGTGTGGTGCTGAACGGACAGCTCTTCAAATATGGCGCCCTGTCAACTGACATCCAATGGGAGCACAGTACCCACCACTAATCATCGCAGACGGGGTGCGGAATACAGCACGCTGTGGCACGCCTACGGGAGATCAATAGGCAATGCAAATTCCATCACTATTGCCCTATCACACGCCAAAACCCGGAAATCTCGCCTTCAGGATGGTGTCTGATTTCAGAGCAGTGCTCAGTAATCAGGCAACAGGCGAGAAGCGATTTTTCGCCTCCACATTCAACAATCACACGCCGCAACCGTGGGGCGTTGTCGCCTTTAAGATCACCAGGCGATATTGCGGCGTGTAAAGGTACCCTAACGCTCTATTTAAGGTTTCGTCTGCCCAGAATGGTAGCGCTTCATCCAAAAAAAAACAGAATATGTTGAAAGTTTAGACTGCAGCTTGTAAAATTGTGTGTTGCTAGACATTTAGACTCTTTCTCTGCGATAAAAAAAACTTGTTATTTTATGTCAAAGCAATATTTTGTGCTTGAATGATAGCATTGCAGCATTTGTACAATTCCAGCCAAAATAATTATTTTATGTCACAACAAAATTTACTGAAAGTTAAAAAAAAATTGAAAACTTAGATTTTCAATACATATACAACATTAAAGTTAAACAGCTAAAATCAGAAGTTACAGATCAAATTATCTTTTCATGAAAATATAAATGAGCATAAAATGAAATGGAGAATACTAGTCTGGTCTAAATACAGGCCACTTAGAAGATTTCTAACCAACATTGAAAAAATTCAAAGGTTATTTTTTTCACTCTGATCCATATAGTATTTGAAGAAACATAACTCAGTGCTTCTGGCTTCTGAAGATTTATCTAATGGTTTGAATGATTTGAAAAAAACAGACATTACTCAACAATTCTTTCATCCAAATCCAGCACTGAGCCTCCTGATTTGCTGCTGATTATTGTCAGCAGCTGCCACATTCTAGCAATTAGTGGCTGCAGTGGTCGTGTGATGCTTTCATGGATTTGTAGGTTCCATCACTGATGAGTAATGCTATAAGCATGGTACATGACTTCTGTATAAGCGATGTAAATCATAAGTAAACTGACAGCGCCATTGGGGGCTCAGAACTGAGGTATGTGTCTGACCCCCACTTAAAAACCCACAGGCATATAAAAAGCTGTTAGGTTAGTGTCGGGAGGTTCTTCGGCTAGTTGAGATATCACAGTTCATACTATGATTGATTCAAGGATGTATAAATGAAGCCTTCAGGTGGGAATAGATTTGTAGTATGGTACCCTATGGAGACACCTTGTGTCAAAATGGTCACTGAAATATAGAGGTAATTCTGAGCCATTGGGGCTCAGAAAGGATCACAGTGTCTGACCCCCACTTAAAAACCTCATAGGAATATAAAATCTGGCGCCAGATTCCCGCCCTGCTGTTTGAATAAAGCATAAAGCAGGGCGGGCTCTGCTGCTGATGTCACACAATGCCTCTCTATGCGGCTGCGTGATTGACAGAGCAGGAGAAGAGGAGGGCAGAACAGGAAGCAGCAGCGGCATTCACATACAAGTGGCTGAATATACACGGAGGAGGGAGGTCTGTGCCAGCGCCGAAGACCTGGTAATAAGATCCCACCCATTAGACTACTTATCTGTAAGCTTTATAAAGTGTATTTCCTGGGTAAGGGTGGCTAGGGCCATGGGGGACCCCTTCCATACATGCTGCATTCAGTGCTGCATTTACTTTGCCATGCAGCAGGGGGGTTACAGGTCCTCTTTAAGTTGGGGTCAGGGGATTCCTTAGCTAGTTGAGATATCACAGTTCATACTCTGATTGATTCATAGATGTATAAATGAAGCTTTAAGATGGGAATACATTTGCAGTACGCTACCATATGTAGACACGTTATTTCAAAACAGTCACTGAAATGTAGAGGTAATTCTTCGGCACTACCATCACATGAGCAGCACACAGACGAGCAACATCCATGGCTACTGGCGCAAAGAGATGTGGTGCTGACTCGTGAAAATAACACACTTCCAGTGATAGGAAAAAAGAAAAATCATGTGGCACTGACCATCTGAAAAATAGTTTCTTTATTATTTAATTTAAATTCCAAGCAGGGGAGACAAGGACGCAGGGGGTCAGGAACCTCCAGCGCTCTTGTCTCTCCTGCTTGCACTTTTAATAAAATAAAAAAGGAACTACTTTTCAGAAGGCGAGTGCCACATGATTTTTCTTTTTTGTTATCATTATATCAAAATGGCTATATAACAGTATACAGCCACATAGTTTGGTTGTGGCTACATGCATATAGTCTAAAATAAGTAGTACAGATGTGGAGCCCACTGGGACGGGGTACTCGGTGCCAGACCGGGGTACTGCTGGGGATGTCATGGCGGTCTTGGTCTGGACCGTGTACAGGGTTCCGTAATAAATTGGGGGGATATTTACAGGGGAGTTTGTCGTGACGCCACCCATGGGTTGTGGTCAGTAAGGGACCACTGCTGCAGTGTACTTCTGTCAGGAGGATGGATGGATGCTGCAGCCAGGTGGATGAGCCCGCCGCGGGTCAGAACAGCTCCTGCAGGGTAAAATGGTGGATTGACAGTTCTCTATACCTGGAATCAGACACGGACACTGAAGCAGGGTTCACCGGGTTTACTTGTAAGTTCTTCAAAGTCACACAGTTCACGGTACAGTTCAGTTCTTAACAGCTTTACACAATTGACTCTGGTACCACTTGAACCCTCTGCAGCCAGGTTGTCACTCTAAGACTCCTCATTCTTTCTATATGTCCTTTCAGGCTGATTCTCTTTCTTCTTCTGGGTGGATTGTGGAGCTGCAGCTCGGTCCCTCAATGTAGCTTCCCCCTAAGTGTATGGATGAATGAGCTGACAATCTGTGTTGGGTACGCATTGTGATCTACTCAGCTTTCTGGACTCTGACTGTCTGTGTACTGTGCATTTAATCTGTGTTGGGTACGCATTGTGATCTACTCAGCTTTCCTGGACTCTGACTGTCTGTGTACTGTGCATTTAATCTGTATATTGTTTATATTTCTCTTATCTATCATGTCTTTGCTTTTTCTCATTCCTCATGATCACTCTTCCATGACTTGAATGGCTACTCCAGCCCTCCTACTTTTTATTACCTTTGTTGAACTCTGAGTATGTGGTCAGTTCATACCCACCCAGCCCCTCATCCACACCTGATTCATCTTAGCTGCAGATATGTTCAGAACCACAAGTCTGATCCAGACTTGTCTGATCCATGTGTCTTTCAAACTACATCTTTCAAAGTACATTTTCTAAGTACAATACTTAGAAATAGACTAGAAATGGACTGGAAAAGATTGGCAGTTAAAGGAATAGAAAGCCACCACAATGTTTCTCTTCTATTCACTACCACCTCTTACGACTTCATTTCATATTAACTCCTTAAATCCCTCCAACAAGTAAGGAACTAGTCATCTCTCCACCCATCCTCCCCAGCCATCTTACCTCCTCTTGACTATTATTCCTCCACATACTGGCTGCATCACTTCGTCCTCAGCTCCACCATCTTGTCCCGGACTGCTAGATCTTGTCCCCAGCCACATCTCCCCTGGACTGTAGCTCATCCCTTGGTGGCATCCCACCCTGGACTGCTCTTCACCACTGACCACTCATCCACCACTACAGCTCTCTTTCCCCCTCCACCTGGCCCCTGCTGCGTCGACCCCTGTAACTCCTGCCCCCCCCACCATCCACAATGTTTCTGCTCCTTTGCACTCTCACTCCCATCCTCCTCCACTTCCTTCTACTCCCGCTCATCCCATAACCCAGCAACAAATGTACTTCTCTCACCCTCCATCCTACCTAACCACCTCACCCATTTCTCCGAATTATTCCTTCACTTTCAATCCTCCATCTCCAAACAGGCACGCCCACCATGTAAACTCTCCTGCTCTCACCTGCTAACCCTCTCCCTGCTCCTCCTACTCGCTGGTGACATTTCCCCTAATCCCGGCCCCCCACCACATTCCCACAGTCACCTACACCGCACCCACACAACCCTCCACCAACCCTCGTAACCTCACCATCATCCTCCCTCGCAACCTCACCAACCTTAGACCCATCCTCCCAGCCCCTGCTCCCCCAATCTCCCTGCGAGGCGCACTCTGGAACGCCCGCTCAGTCTGCAATAAACTCACACACATCCACGAACTCTTTATTTCTAATAAACTCTCATTCCTTGGCATCAGAGAGACATGGCTCACCCCCTCCGACACAGCTTCCCCTGCTGCCCTATCCTACAGTGGTTTCATTCTTTCCCAACACCCCTCTAACAAACATGGCGGAGGTGTCGGCATACTCCTGTCCTGACACCTGCTCCTTTGCCCCTATTCCACTACCCCCCTCTGCTATTCTTCCCTCTTTTGAAGCTCTGCCCGCATCTTCTCCCCCTGTAACCTCCAGCTGGCCATCATCTACCGCCCCCCTGGATCATCCACCTTCCTCCACCACTTCACCACCTGGCTACTTTACTTCCTCTCTGCTGATATCCCCACCATCATTATGGATGACTTCAATATCCCCATCGACACCACCCGCCCATCCGCCTCTCAACTTCTTTCCCTGACCTCCTCCTTTGGGCTCTCTCAATGGTCCTCCTCCACCAACCACGAAGGTGGCCACATGCTGGACCTCATCTTTACACGTCTTTGCTCCCTTACTAACCTCACAAACTCATCTGTCCCCATCTCTGACCACAATCTACTGACCTTCTCCTCCCTCTCCTCCCCAACCACGCCTCCTCCTCTCCGCAAACTCGATCACCCCCGTAGAAACCTAAAACACATTGATCTATACTTACTCTCTGAATCCCTCCTCCCTCTTACCAACATAACATCCATATGCGACACAGACACTGCTGCCACCCTCTATAACACCACGCTAACCAAGGCCCTGACTTAGCCACACCCCTCACACACCACGCTCCACGCACTAACAGGCAACCCTGGCACATCGCCCTCACTAAAGACCTGAGACAAGCATCCAGGGTGGCCGAGAGGCGATGGAAAAAAATCACATTCCGCTGAGCACTTTGCACTGTTCAAACAGTCCCTCATCGCCTTCAAGAATGCTCTTGCTACCGCCAAACAAACCTTCTTCTCATCCCTAATAACCTCCCTGGCCCACAATCCCAACAACTTTTCAAAACCTTAAATTTCCTACTCCGCCTGCCCGCTCCCGCTCCATCTCCCCTTATCTCTGCTGAAGACTTTGCCTCCTACTTCAAAGAAAATATTGACAGAATCAGAGGCAGCTTTGATCCACTGTCCCCACAGCCTCCCCTCTCACCTATACTGCCCTCTCCTTCCATCAACTGCTTCCCCCCATAACTGAATACCAGCTCTACTCCCTCCTGTCAAAATCACACCTCACTACCAGCGCCTACGACCCGCTCCCATCCCACCTCATTCCCAACCTCTCCTCCGTTATCATCCCAGCCCTGACTCATCTTTTCAACCTATCACTCACCACCGGCACATTCCCCTCAGCCTTCAAACATGCCTTGATCACATCCATCCTCAAAAAACCCTCCCTTGACCCCATGGCTGTCTCCAACTACTGCCCTATATCTCTCCTCCCCTTCGCCTCTAAACTACTTGAACAGCACGTCCACTCTGGGCTGTCTTCTCACCTCTCCTCCTGCTCCCTCTTCAACCACCTGAAATCCGGCTTCAGACCACTCCACTGCACGGAAACAGCAGTGACCAAAGTCACCAATGACCTACTGACTGCCAAAAGCAAGCGCCACTATTCTGTCCTCCTCCTCCTTGACCTGTCCGCCGCCTTCAACACTGTTGATCACTCCCTTCTACTTCAGATACTGGAATCTCTTGGCATCACAGACCTTGCCCTCTCCTGGATCTCCTCATAATTAAAAGACCGGACCTTCAGCGTCACCCACTCCCACACATCCTCCTCGGGCTTCCCACTATCTGTCGTGGTCCCCCATGGCTCAGTGCTAGGACCATTACTCTTCTCAATCTACACTCTCGGCCTAGGGAAACTCATTGAGTCCCATGGCCTCCAGTACCACCTCTACGCCGACGACACCCAAATCTACCTATCTGGACTCGACATCACCTCCCACTATCCAAAATTCCGCAGTGCCTGTCCGCCATCTCCTCCTTCTTCTCTGCTTGCTTCCTTAAGCTGAACATGGACAAAACCGAATTCATCGTCTTCCCCCCAAGCCGCTCACCCTCACTACCCGACCTATCCATTGTCATCAACGACTGCTCTCTCTCCCCAGTCCCCCACACCAAGTGCTCGGAGTTATCCTTGATTCTTCCCTCTTCCTTCAAGCCCCACATCCAAGCCCTCGCCACCTCCTGCGACTCCAGCTGAAAAACATCTCTCGGATCCACACTTTCCTTGACCACGACACCGCTAAAACCCTTATTCACGCTCTCATCATCTCCTGCCTTGAATACTGCAACCTCCTGCTCACCGGCCTCCCCTCTACCTCCGTTTCACCTATCCAATCTATCCTGAACTCCATGCCCACCTAATCCATCTGTCTCACCGCTACTCGCCTGTCTCCCCCTCTGCCAAGCCCTTCACTGGCTCCCTGCTTCCCAGAGATCCCGGTTTAAAACACTAACCATGACATACAAAGCCATCCACAACCTGTCCCCTCCATACATGTCTGACATGGTCTCCCATACCTACCCTCACGCAACCTGCGATCCTCCCAAGAACTCCTCCTCTACTCCCCCTTCATCTCCTCCTCGCACAACCGCATACAGGACTTCTCCGTGCATCACCTATACTCTGGAATTCACTGCTCCACCACATCAGGCATTCCCCTACCCTGGGAACCTTCAAAAGAGGCCTGAAAATCCAACTCTTCCGCCAAGCCTACAACCTCAATGAGACCCAGTCCACCACACCGCTTCACGACCGACACCTCCCCCTTCTACTGTATCGCCACCCACCCCTCATACACTGTGAGCCCTCGCGGGACAGGATCTTCTCCCCTATTGTATCTGTACGTTAGAGTAGTCCACAGCCATTGTTACTTGTATTGTTACTATGTTACTTGTCCTAGTCTGCCCTCTTAACATGTAAAGTGCCATGGAATTTTATGGGCTATATAAATAAATAATAATAATAATGGTAAGCCGGGTCCTCCTAGTTGCTGCTATGCCCCCAACCCTGTAATGGGAATACTGATTTGAAATCTGTGTACCCCTCAGTTTGTCTGGGGAGCTAGTGTGAATCTCCAGTCCCCCTCAGAGCCGACACTCTAGGGTTTAGCCTAGCCTTGGGTGTCCCTGTCTTGCAAGGGATCACCGGGCTTTTTACTACCCGTGTAACTTCCCGGGTACGTCAGGAGAGTCTGTCCTGTCAGTAATTTGTCGGCGCTACCGTCTTCCATGGACCCTGTGGCACCGGTCCAGTTTCTGTTGTTCCTGTCTTCACTGGTCACTCTGTCTTTACTGTTCAGCACTCGCCTACTCCTCTTGGTCTGTTCCTCTCAGCTACTTAGGCCTACTGGCTAACTACTTCCTGTTTTCTCCTTTTATACTGGTTTGTTATTATGACTACGCCTCACCCACTTATAACTGGCCCTACTACCCCTTGCCTGCCTAAAGTCCCAGGCTCCATGGATGTGTGTTTTGGAAATGTTTGTTACACAAACTGTCGCTATCTCCTGGCTGCAGTTCCTACCTGTGGCCACCCTGGTCGCAGGGGCACCACATTGATAGAAGATAATCCCCCCTTATTTACTTGTAAGGTAAAATTCACATAATAACCTAATTGATCTACTCAGCATAAGAATGAAGGTAATATGCAAAAAAATACAAAAGTTTGGTTCAATATTTACAAAACACAGTGTATTAAAATGAATTGCAGAAAATAACTTCGAATTAAAAAAAAAACTTTGACAAGATGAATGGCCAACAATACATTTTACAGTATCTGAAATTGAAAATTACTCTAAGATATAAAGGTTTGTTAAGTAACAAAGTGAATCTGTAACAGTTTTTTGCTATATAATCTGAATGCACCATAATGTAGCAGCAGAAAGGATTTCGATTCCAGCGATGTGTCACTTATTGGACTGGGTTTGGCTGTTTCATAAAATCAATGTTTTATCAGTATATCATCAGAGGACAACTGCCCTTATGTATCCTTGTCCAACCACACCCCCAACACTGATTAGCAGCTTTCTATTATTATACAATGTTGTCAAAGGCAGGTACACTTCCATACACAGCTGATAAAGGATTCATCAATCAAAAGAGATAGCTACAAAACCTCTCTCTACTCCCTGAGGCTGGTTTCACATTGCATTTTTTGGGGATCCGTGGCTGTCCGTGGTAAAACGGACAGCCACGGTTCCGATTTGGCCCCCAGACCTAGACACGGATTGGTACTCTATTGCTGTCCGATTTGTCACTGATCGATTCTGTCTGATTTTTTGCTGTACCCAGAATTGGAGACTGCTCCGATTTTGGGCACAGCAGACCAAATCGGACAGAATCGGATCGACCCGGTCTGCTGGCAATTAACATGGGGACCTATGGAACACGGGTCCAGGAAGTGATCTGATGTTTTCTCGGACCCGTGCTCAGTACACTAAAACTGCATGCTCAGTACACTAAAACTGCTCTGTTCCTGTGTAATTTCATTGCCGAAGTGAAATTAACTAAAGCAAGTGTTAAAAAAAATATATATATATATCCTCACCTCTCCGGCGTGTGTCCCGTGATGCGCACCATCTATCCTGAGCTTAAGGATCTGGCAGGGTGGGGCTAACCGATCAGCTGATTGAGTACATGACCGCATCAGCTGAGCAGTTTAAAACTCCCGCCCGCCAAAACCGATCGGCTAGCGGGAGATTTAAACCACTCAGCTGATGCACTCATTTGACCGATAAGCTGATCGGGTAGCCCTGCCAGGTCTTAAGCTCTGGATAGATGGCGCGCATCACGGGACACATGCCGGAGAGGTGAGGATATTTTTTTTTCATTTTTAACCCTTGCTTCACTTTTTGATAGCAGATTTCAATTTTTGTTAAACTTACATATGGTTTCCAGGATTCATGCAAAATGTTATGAAAAAAGTAAAAATGATATTTTTCACAAGTGTAATAGCAGAAAATACACCCTGCAATGTATTCCACATTTTTAGACAAGTTTACCAATATTTTATATGTTGTCAAACACTTGTCTATGAAGTCCAAATTTGATTGGAATAAAATGTTGATTCATTGATGCATTTGCAGAAACAACAAGAAGCCATCCACAAATAAATCCATTTTAGAAACTAAACCCGTTAAGGAATTTATTAATTGGGTCAGGTGTCATTTTTAAACTATAAGTGCTCCACACAATTTTTGAAGATTGAGTTGGGAAAACTAAATATATTGTTTTTTCCTCTAAAATGTTAATTTAGCCTCAAAGTTCTCATTCTTAAAGGTGTAAAATGAGAAAATAGAGCCCACAATTTATTACTCGAGTTATACTACAATGTTTCAATTTCCCTTTTATAGTTATACACAGAGGGGTTTATGAGAAAATTAGCACCATTTTAACATTTCTTAAGGTACCGTTACACGGGGCAACATCGCCGGCAACTCACGGGAGTGCGCACGTTTTGGGCATTTAGCCAAGATTGCTATGGAATGTTACACGAGGAGACATTGCCAGCAATGCAGCTGCGATGTTGAAAGCAACTTTCACTACCAGGGTTAAACTCAACCCAGCGGGCGATCATTAAATTGCAGTGAATAGGGGAAGTTGCTTTCAACATTACTGTTGCGTGACACACAGAGCGATGATAGCAGATCGCCTGAGCAACATCACCTGGTTTACCAACATGTTGGTAAACTAGGCAACTCCGCTCAAGCAACTTACCGCCGTTGAAATCACCCTGTTAGACGTAGCTACGCACTACCGATGTTGCTACTTCGCCACGCCCCTGAGTTGTCGGTGATGTTGCCGGCGATGTTGCCCCGTGTAATAGTACCTTTAGTTTTACGGTTGAAACAAAAAAACAACTCCATCGAGTTCAACATATAACCATCATGATGATCCAGAGAAACAAGAACCTCAAGATGCAGATTCTAATTGCTCAGTATGAGAGACCAAATTCACTTTCCTACAAAAGTAAAGAAAACTATCTTGTCAACATTGCAAACCTCGGTGGGAAACTATTTCTATATTGCTTATATTGTCTTTAAAGCCTCTAAGCCTTTGATTTTTTTTACATGCTAAAAAAGTATGGCTTTTGGAAGGTAAAGAATATTTATACTGTGTTAGCCAGTAGAAAAATATATTGCAATCTGGCAACAGACAACTGACGGACACACATTACTACAAGAAATTTGCAGTCTGACTCCACACAGAACTATTACAAGGAATTAAAGAGGCTGGTTTCTTGTCTACCTGACATATCCGTAAGAGCTGGTGACCTAATACCAGTAAGTCCAAGAACAGGCACATTTACATGCTTCCCAAAATTCACAAATCTGGAAATCCAGGAATCATTTCATGTGTGGGCACCCTTACGAGCAAATTTCTGGGTGGATTGAGGGTGTTCTCAAGCCCTGGTAAAAGAGACACCCAGCTACATTCAGGACACAACTGACCTATTGAATAAACTGTCAGCAATAGGTCCTCTACCAGAAGGAACCATCCTTGCCACCATGGATGTGGAATCTCTGTACAGCAACATCCCACACCAGGATGGATTAAATGCCTGCAAAACCTTCCTGGAAAACACAGGGATTGATGCTGACTCACAAAATTCATCCTCACGCACAATTACTTTACATTTGACGACAACATATATTTACAGGAGACTGGCACAGCAATGGGGAGCAAAATGGCACCACAATATGCAAACCTTTTCATGGCCAAGCTTGATGGTGACTTTTTATTCTCTTGCCCTATCAGGTCTCTGGCCTACTACCGTTATATTGATGACATTTTGATCATCTGGACGGAGTCTAAGCAACAGCTGAAGACGTTCCATGAACACTTTAATCAATTTCACCCCACCATTAACTTAACACTCAACTACTCCTGCACTAAAATCAGCTTTCTGGACACCATCATTAAGCTACAGAACAATGAAATAGAGACATCCTTGTACCGGAAACCAATTGACCATCCAACATATCTCATGGGACAGTTTTCATCCAAAGCACATAAAAAACTCTATTGTATACAGCCAGGCCATCAGATACAACCGGATATGTTCCAACCCTAAGATAGAGACAATCACCTTGAGGGCCTCAGAAAGACCTTTTTGAACCAGGGCTACCATCCAAGAACAATCAAGAACGAGATTACAAGAGCCACCAGAATATCAAGGAATCATCTCCTACGTTACAAAACTAGAGAAGAAAACAACAGAGTTCCTCTTGTAGTCACCTACAATCCAAGTCTGGAGGTGTTAAGAGGAGCTGTATGGAAACTGCAACCACTCCTACAAAAAGATGCCCGACTAAAATCAATATTTCCGGACCCCCACTCTTGTGTTTTAGACAACCTCCAAATCTGAAAAACATCATTGTCAGAAGCGCCCTGTCCCTCCAGCAACAACAGGAACCTTTCCCTGCAACCAGAACAGGTGCAAAATCTGCATCTATAATGACAACAGACAAGATAAGGGTTCCTGGGACAGATCAGGACTACAAGATCCCAGGTAACTTCAGCTGCACCACAAGCAATGTGGTGTATTTAATTATATGTACCAAATGCCCAACAGGCAGCATGTACATAGGGGAGACGGATTACAATTCAGAACAAGAATGAATTGTCATTGCCACTCAATAAAAGAAAAGCGTATGGATCTACCTGTAGCGAACCATTTTTGCAGCTCTGAGCACAACACTGAATCCGATATGAGGCTGCTCATTTTAAAGCGTAACTTCAAATCTCAGAGAGAGAGAAGAATTTGGGAATACAAATTGAAACAACCTTTGACACATTCAAAACTGGATTAAATATTTCACATGGAATTATGGGATTTTATGTAAAATGAATGGACATTTAAGGATAGCAGATTCATCATTTTTATATAAAATGAAAGTGCATTTGGAGACAGCTTGCAACACACTGAAATTATAGGACTATGAACTCTTGACACTTCTGTGAACTGTCTCACTTAGAACTCTGCTCTCCACAACTTAACTAAGCATTTTCAGGTCTCCATGGGTTGTTAACCATTTACCTAATACAATTGGTTCCGCTTATCTTAGAAATCTGGTTTCTCTGTCCCTGCTCCTCCACCCCTCCCTAACTCCACTCTGCTTTGCGTCACCTGTCATATCCACCAGAGCATACAACACTGTTTTGCTTTTTTTTTTTTTTTTCCTTTCGATTGCTTATGTATATATGTATGTGTCTTCAGAATTTGTGTCATTACTAGCCTGAAGAAGGGGCCGCAGCGTCCCGAAAGCTTGCTATGTTTACCATCTTTTCAGTTAGCCATTAAAAGGTATCAACCACTGAGGACTCTCAGATTGCAATATATTTTTCTAGCTTTTGGAATGCAGATTTGGCTTGAATTTATTGAAAGTACCAACTGCAGAGCCTCTGAATTGTAAAGAACAGTAAAAATCCAACACCTAAAGATCCTTTTGAAAACTAGCCTTCTCATGGAATTCAATTAGGTATATATCGAGTATTTTGAATCCACAGGTGTCACAAAATGTTATAACATTAGACCAGAGAAATTAAAGTGATCCTAAACCCAGAAACTGACCCCCCCTTATCTTTAGACCTGTCCCTGCACCCCCTCTTATCATTTCTAGCCCTCCCTTTTGCAGAAAAAAATCGCTTTTGTAAAGTAAGAGAAAAGGTTATAATACTTTGTCCTGTGGGAGTTCTCTCTTTCTGTGGAAGCCGCAAATGCCCCGCCTGTCTGCTGCTGCCTTGTAATTATGCACGCCCCTCTCTGCTTCTAAGAGCCTGGCCGCGTCGTGAAAGCAGAGAGGGGCGTGCATAATTACAGCAGCGCAGACAGGCGAGCATTTGCGGCTTCACAGAAAGAGAGAACCACACAGGCAATGCCCGCTGTCTGCTGCTGCCTTGTAATTATGCACGCCCCTCTCTGCTTCTAAGAGCCTGGCGCGTCGTGAAAGCAGAGAGGGGCGTGCATAATTACAAGGCAGCAGCAGACAGGCGGGGCATTTGCGGCTTCCACAGAAAGAGAGAACTCACACAGGCAAAGTATTATAACCTTTTCTCTTACTTTACAAAAGCGATTTTTTCTGCAAAAGGGATGGCTAGAAATGATAAGAGGGAGTGCAGGGACAGGTCTAAAGATACGGGGGGGTCAGTTTCTGGGTTTAGGATCACTTTAAATATTTAATTTCACCACCAAAATCTTTTTCTAGCTGCAAATGTTTCATTTTGACATGGACTAATTGGAAAAAATTGAGAGAATGTAGGCAATTTTTCCGAATGCGATAACACCTCATATTTCTTCAGAAACCACTTTTTGAACAAACAGCATAAAATAGAAGGAAGGAATGCGATTTGATTTTTGAAACTAGCTGAAATACTATAGTTTGAAGCACCCTTTGTTATCTTTCATAGCCCCTTAGATGGCAGAACAATAGAAAAAAGTGATTGTTTTGAAACGAAACCACTCATTGATTGTATCTACAAACAAAACAACTATTTGGGCCTTACAACTGTTTTCCAGAAAATAAAAACCATGCATAAGATGTTGCAGGTGAAAATTACCCGTATGCCAGTTTACTTTCCAATATATTGGGCCAGCTTGTTCTTTTGGAAACATGACCAACTATAAACTGTTAAATGAGCCCACCACAGTAAAATAATAACTGTGGTTTAGGCAAACTGTGTGCCTTAAAAGGCTGAAGACAATTTGAATTTTAGAGCACAGTTTGCACTGATTATTATGTGGGAATGTGATAAGGGAACTGATTAAGGACTTTTTTGTGGGAGGAGTAGTTTTGCTTGGTAGCATTTTAGTATGTATAACTTTCTTTTACGTAGCTGTTAACACTTCTTTCAAATTAATTTTATGTTCTATGCTGAAAACCAACATTGGGCTTTCATTAGAGATTAGCAATCGTTTCCAGTATTCGCCAATTTTAAATTTAGCACAAACATTGCAGAATCTATACAGGATCAGAAACACGGGCAATTACCAAAACATTACTGAAAGAGGCTTTGTTCAGGTAAAAAGTTAAAAATTTAAAATGGCCCTAAAACTTACCATGATTGTTTGGGGCCAAAATGCTCACCAGAAGTCCCGTTGGCCAGGAATGTTCCTGCCATTGTATAAAGTTGTAGAATTTTTTGTGGAGCCTTAAATTAATTTTTTTAAGCTTCCTGGAGTTTGCAGGTGTGAATTGTGGAAGCAGTGCCAAATGTGGGATCAGATGTGAAGTCCAAGAAGCTTACAATGTCCTTAAAATATCCGTTTAAGAGAGCTTACATTTTTTTTTATTTTTGGGGGAATATTTTATTATTTTTTAAAATTATTATTATTATTTATTTTTATGGAGAGCAAAGCTTTATTATTGCAGAGGGTCAACAGCGTGTGAGGTCATCTCTTCTAGACTTACGTCATAGTAATTAATTTAAAAATAGCACATGGCCACTATATCCTTCACATACAATTTCTTATAGGTTCGTTCACACTCATGACACACGCTACTATGAATATTACTTCTTGAAAATGTGCAATCACCTTATTTCATTTCATTGCATATGTTTCCAATACAGATTTCTATCATGTGCACAGGTGTGTTATATGTATCATTAATATTGAACTTGTCCTTGCATTGCTGCCCACAAACTTAACTCAGCATTCCAGATGAATTGGTGACCTGAATAAATGTATTTGTTTTCATAATTTTTTTTTCAAGTATCTCAGGTATCAATAATTACTCCACTCAACCACAAGTTCAGGTGTTACCTTGTGGCATATGGAATGGGATTTGTAAGTGGCTTGACTTCTAAAGCCCAAGGAATTATATGGGGTTTAGCAAAAAAAATGTGCCTAAGCACTGACAGACAGGTAGCTGCCTCCTACCTCCTGTTGTGTCCTACACCATTCACCACTGACACGGAATGGCCACAGATCGCCCTTTCAGTAACTTTTCAGCTTTCCCTGTCATCATGTCTACAAAGGGGTGGCTTCCTCCCTCTGTTGATGGGTGTCTGAACTGATGTCATGCTGATTGACAGAGGCTCCCCAAATCATTTAGTGGGGAGCTGACTGTTAATCAGCAGGGATCGGCTGTTCTGTGCCTTCCACAGAGCAGAGTGGAACAGAAGCTGCCACTCTGTTTACCCAGTACCCTGTTTAGATATCTACACCACTTTTTATAGTTGAGTGGATAGAGAACTTTCAAAATAGGTATAGCTTTTGTGCCTACGTAAATTGCGTAGCAGAGGCATAGTAGTCCCCGCTCTGGCTGCAAAACCGACGGAACTTCAAACAGAATTTACAATAAAGTTTTGTTTTTTAAACAAGCATGTAGCCCCTCACCAGGTCCTCACAATTTATATACATGAACGTAATAAATTTTAACCCCTTAGTGACGGAGCCAATTTCCACCTTAATGACCAGATCATTTTTTGCAATTCTGACCAGTGTCCCTTTATGAGGTAATATTTCTGGAACGCTTCAACAGATCTTAGCGATTCTGAGACTGTTGATTCATGACATATTGGGCTTCCGGTTAGTTGTAAATTTTGGTCAATAATTATTGCGTTTATTTGTGAAAAAATGTAAAATTTGGAGAAAATGTTGAAAATTTCACAATTTTCTCATTTTTAATTTTTATTCTGCTAAACTAGAGAGTTATCTGACACAAAATAGTTAATACATAACATTTCCCACATGTCTACTTCACATCAGCACAATTTTGGAAAATAAAAAATTTTTGGTTAGGAAGTTATAAGGGTTCAAAGTTCATTTGCAATTTCTCATTTTTCCAGCAAAATTTACAAAACCATTTTTTAGTGACCACATCACATTTGAAGTCCCTTTGAGGGGTGTACATGACAGAAAACGCCCAAAAGTGACACCACTCCAAAAACTGCACCCCTCAAGCTACTCAAAACTACATTCAAGAAGATTATTAACCCTTCAGGTGCTTCACAGGAACTAAAGCAAAGTGGAAACAAAAAATGTACATTTTAATTTTTCCAACAAAAATGTTCTTTTAGCCTCAATTTTTTCTTTTTCACATGGGCAACAGGATAAAATGGTTCCTAAAATTTGTTGGGCAATTTCTCCTGAGTACACCGATACCTCATATGTGGTCATAAACCACTGTTTGGGTGCAAAGTCAATTTGACTTTTGGAGCTAATTTTCCATTCAAAAAGTCAAATGGCGCTCTTTCCCTTTCGAGCCCTGCCGTGCGTCCAAACAGTGGTTTATGATCACATATGAAGTATCGGTGTACTTTGGAGAAATTGCCCAACAAATATTAGGATGCATTTTATCCTGTTGCTCATGTGAAAATGAAAAAATTTAGGCCAAAACAAATTTTTTGTGAAAAAAAAGTACTTTTTTATTTTTACGGATCAATTTGTGACGCACCTGAGGGTTTAAAGAGCTCAATATGCATCTAGATAAGTTCCTTGGGGGGTCTAGTTTCCAAAATGGGGACACTTGTGGGGGATCGCTAATGTTTAGGCACACAGGGGCTCTCCATATGTGACATGGTGTCCGCTAACAATTTGAATGGAGAAATAGCTCCAATTGTTAGCGGACACCATGTTGTGTATGGAGAGCACCTGTGTGTCTTCACATTGGAGCTCCCCCACAAGTCACCCCATTTTGGAAACTTGACCCCCCAAGGAACTTATCTAGGTGGTGAGAACTTTGAACCCCCAGGTGCTTCACAAATGAAATTGTAAAAATGGAAAAAAGAAATTTTTTGTGGAAAAAAAAGTAATTTTTCATTTTTAATGATCAATTTGTGAAACACCTGGGGGTTCAAAGTGCTCACTATGCATCTAGCTAAGTTCCTTGGGGAGTCTAGTTTCCAAAATGGGGTCACTTGTGGGGAAGCTCTAATGTTTAGGCACACAGGAGCTCTCCAAAACCGACATGGTGTCCGCTAACAATTTGAGCTAATTTTCCATTCAAATTGTTAGTGGACACCATGTCACGTTTGGAAAGCCCCTGTGTGCCTAAACATTGGCGCTTCCCCACAAGTGACCCCATTCTATAAACTACACCCCCCAAGGAACATATCTAGATGTATAGTGAGCACTCCCATAAAAATGAAAGAGTAGTTTTTTTTCACAAACATTTCTCACTATGCATCTAGATAAATTCCTTGGGGCGTCTAGTTTCCAACATGGGGTCACTTGTGGGGGAGCTCCAATATGCGACATGGTGTTTGCTAACAATTTGAATGGAAAATTAGCTCCAATTATTAGCGGACACCATGTCGAATATGAAGAGACCCTGTTGCCTAAACATTACAGCTCCCCCACAAGTGAGATTTTTCACTGAAGATATAGGGCTCCACTGTATTTTTGGTCACCAGCACAGGTACAACAGGAAGGTACAGGTTGCCACCCACCCATAGCTGCTAAGTTTTACCTGGCTGGTAATCAAAATGCAGCGGAACCCTTTTTTTCTAATACTTGAAATAATTTTTTTTAAAAAACGACGTGGGCTTTGCCATATTTTTAGTTTCCAGCCAGGTAAAACTAGGCAGTTACAGGCTACTACCCACCCCCAGTTTCTTAGTTGTACCTGGCTGGTATCCAAAATACAGCAGAGCCCTTTTTTTTAATTATTTCTTGAAATTTTTTTTAAAAATGGCGTGGGGTACGCCATATTTTTGGGCCAGTCAGGTACAACTAGGCAGCTGGGGGCTGGAATCCTCAGCGTAGGGAGGCCCAAGTGTTCTGGGCCCCCCCCGCTGTGAATTGCAGCCCGCAGATTCCCCAAAAAATGACACATTAATAGAGGCGCCATTTTCTGGCGCTGTATCCAGCTCTTCAAGCTCTTCCATTTTTACCGGCAATGTCACTTTTTGTAATGTGATGATCGGTAAATGGTGCTTACCGGTCATCACATTACTGGTGCCGGTAAAAAGCCAGACGATTCCTAATCACTAGGGTCTCAGCTACCCCGGTATCTGAAACCCTGGAGATTTTAGCTCCAGGGGCAGCGCACCTGGGCTTATTCCTGCCTTACATCCACAGACATCGGCTAGGCATAAGTGCCCTTTATTTCCGACGTCTGTAGACGTAAGGCCATCATTAAAAGGTTCAAAATTACACACATTAACATATGGCACAAGCCCTGTTTCTGAGGCAGGGGTCAGGGAATTGGTGTATTTAGTTGGGAAAACCCACAGTAAGAATTGACAGGCTGCAGATTTTACTGCAGATATGCTGTGTATTTTAGTGGCATCATGCAGACAGAAATTAGCAAAACCCATAGGCTTTGCTGGGAAAATATGCTGCAGCAGATTTCGTGCAGCTCTGCTACGTATGCACAGCAGATACAGCATCGTATGAATGGGCCCTCAAAGATACTATTTCTTTTTAACCTGACAGCTGATACATGCAACATGAGCCACTTGCAGCATGTATCAGACACTGATTTTATAATTTTAAATACGGTATATAAAGGCCCAGTCCCACACACAGATAATTGTGCAGAGATTGTTCACAGATCTCTGGTTGCAGTGAAATCAAGGACACATTGTTCCATTTTGTGGCCGTGTACAAATGTAACAATGTGTCCATGATTTCACTGCAACCAGAGATCTGCGAACAATCTCTGCACAATCATCTGTGTGTGTAACTGGGCCTTAAGATTAACTTTTTAACGTGCAGTATTTTAGAGAAAAGCATTTTATCCTCTTCATACCATAGCATTTTTCATTTTTTGTTTTTTCCTCCCTTTTTGCAAGAGCTATGATTTTTATTTTCCCGTGAATATTGACAATTGAAGTCTTGTTCTTTGTGGGATTTTTCATTTTACCATATAGCATACTGTGAAATGGGAAAATAATTCAAAGTGCAGTGGAATTACAAAAATAGTGCACATTAAAGATAATTTTGGGGCTTTTCTTTTTACCATCTTCACTATATGGTAATACTGACCTGACAGTAAGATTCACCTGTTCGGTAAAAATTTGTAGATACCAAATATACTTTTGCTTTTATCTAAGTGGTGAAAAAAATTCTGAATGTTGTAAACTATAATTGCACTTTTGTCACAATTTTCTGAGACCCATAGCATTCTCATTTTTTGGGACCTGGGGCTGTGTGAGGGCTCGTTTTTTGCATCTTAAACTGATGTTTTAATTATACAATTTTTAAGTAGATACAATGTTTTAATCACCTGTTTTAGCATTTTATTGTAATATTGTGGTGACCAAGAAAATGTATTGTTGGAATTTCTACTTTTTTTTCTCATAACTCTGTTTACTGATAATACTAACTTCCAATATATAATGATCTTATTGTGTCTGTCTGTCTCTCTGTAACGGAAATCCCGCGTCGCTGAGTGGTCGCGCCCGGCTGGCCGCAACCATTCAGCGATGCCGGATTTCTGTCCCAGCCCACTACTCCCTGGCAGCTCGGCGGCGGAAAATGGCGGACTGTGGAGCAGGGCCGGCGTCAGCACCCGGCGTACCCACCCAAATACTGGGGCCCAGGCCTGACTGAGGGGCTCACCGTCACCCACCCACATCGGTGGTCAGCGGCGACGCAGCCGGGAGCCGCCAGCTAGCAACGGAAGTACCCTCACCGTCGCTAGCAATGTCGCTCAGTGTGACATGCAGCAGCGACCAGGCCCCCGCTCTGAGATCGCTGATCGTCGCGATCAGTAAGGTACCGTCACATTTGGCGACGCCCCAGCGATCCCGACAATGATACGACCTGTAGGTATCGCTGGAGCGTCGCCAAGTGTGATGATACCTTACTGATCGCTGGTGAGGTGTCATATGTGCCGATATATTGAACTAAGCTGTGTTGCTGATTGGTTGCGGCCGCCAAGTATTGCCGTCACGATATGCAACATATATTTGTATTTTAAGTTAATTATTTGTTTGAAAATCACATTACCTTCTGTGGGCGACAAAACTTTTGTCTTGCCAAAATCTGACTATTCTGTGTTCCTTAAATGATCAATTTTTTTAACCTAAGCCACATTTCGGAGGGTTTTAGCTTTCAAAAGAGTAATTTATACAACCAATGGATGAATTTAACATCAGGTTATAAGCTTTTATTTACATAACATGGATAAGCGACATATCTACTGTCATGGACTGTATAATGCAAACATTCTTCATTGAAACAGATGTACACAAGAAGTGGAGGGTTTTAGGTCAAATATAGTCAAACAAAGTGTCCTTCTACTGTGTTTCTTGTCTTATACACTGTATGCCATACTTTATCAGAAAAGTTAACAAGAAATTGTACAAAAAAATCAAATCCATTTGAAAATAAACTGATATGGCAAAGTTACAATACAAGTAAGGCCGGAGTCACAATGGCGGATGACTCGCAAAAGTGAAATGAAAGAAAATCTCGCATTGCGCTCTGCCTAATATTATACAATCAGGCAGCTCAGATCTGCAAGCTTTTCTTCAGCCCTAATTAGACTGAGTAAAAATATCACAGCATGCTATGTTTGGAGTCTTGGATCAATCGTACACATACAAGTCTAAGGTTTTAAGTGAAACATTTCACTGCGCTAGGATGTTATACGATTGCAATACGTTATACGCCGAGGTCAGCAATGGAGAATATGGAGAGATTAATCTCTCCCTCCTCTCCTCATCTATGATTCGATTAAAGTATCTAATCAGAGTAAAATGATTCTCGGCTCATGCTTGCAGTAGAGCCTGAGTCTAAGTCAATGTTCCTACATCTGTTGCAATATGCTGGTGTGAGTCTGGCCCAAGTTTGATAAATGGCCTATCGATTGACATGCAATCACATGTGGTTCTGAGTAAACTGATTTTAACTTACTACCTGCAGTAAAAACACAAATACCGTATATACTCGTGTATAAGCCGACCCGTGTATAAGCCGACCCCCCTACTTTTGCCCCAAAAATCTGGAAAAACCTATTGACTCATGTATAAGCCGAGGGTGGACCCCAGCACAGGTATACAGCCCCCAGCAGTGTGGTATACAGGCCCCCCCCCAGTGGTATACAGGCCCCCCCAGTGGTAGTATATTGCCGCCCCAGTGGTAGTATACAGCAGCCCCAGTGGTAGTATACAGCAGCCCCAGTGGTAGTATACAGCAGCCCCAGTGGTAGTATACAGCAGCCCCAGTGGTAGTATATAGCAGCCCCAGTGGTAGTATACAGCAGCCCCAGTGGTAGTACATAGCAGCCCCAGTGGTAGCATACAGCAGCCCCAGCAGCCCCAGTGGTAGTATATAGCAGCCCCAGTGGTAGTATACAGCAGCCCCAGTGGTAGTATATAGCAGTCCCAGTGGTAGTATACAGCAGCCCCAGTGGTAGTATATAGCAGCCCCAGTGGTAGTATACAGCAGCCCCAGTGGTAGTATATAGCAGCCCCAGTGGTAGTATACACCAGCCCCAGCAGCCCCAGTGGTAGTATATAGCAGCCCCAGCAGCCCCAGTGGTAGTATACAGCAGCCCCAGTGGTAGTATATAGCAGCCCCAGTGGTAGTATACAGCAGCCCCAGCAGCCCCAGTGGTAGTATATAGCAGCCCCAGCAGCCCCAGTGGTAGTATACAGCAGCCCCAGTGGTAGTATATAGCAGCCCCAGTGGTAGTATACAGCAGCCCCAGTGGTAGTATACAGCAGCCCCTGTGGTAGTATATAGCAGCCCCAGTGGTAGTATACAGCAGCCCCTGTGGTAGTATATAGCAGCCCCAGTGGTAGTATACAGCAGCCCCAGTGGTATACAGCAGGCCCCCAGGGGTATTCAGCAGGCCCCCAGGGGTATTCAGCAGGCCCCCAGGGGTATATACAGCAGGCCCGCAGGGGTATATACAGCAGGCCCCCGGGGTACAAACAGCAGGCCCCCGGGGGTACAAACAGCAGGCCCCTGGGGGTACTAACAGCAGGCCCCCGGGGGTACAAACAGCAGGCCCCCGGGGGTACTAACAGCAGGCCCCCGGGGTACATATAGCAGCCCCCAGGGGGTACCCAGCAGCCCCCAGGGGGTACCCAGCAGCCCCCTGGGGGTATCCAGCAGCCCCCAAATGCTGGCACTCGCCCCCCCTTGCAAGGGCCCCCCCCCACTTCTCTTACCATCCCGGTCTTCTGATCAGCGCCGGTCCTCGGCGCTCCGTCCTCGCTGCTCCCGTCCTGCTACATCCGGGATCCCGGATGTAGCAGGACGGATGGAGCACCGAGGAGCGGCGCTGATCAGAAGACCGGGATGGTAATATAACCAGCGGGGGGGCCCTTACAAGGGGGGCGAGTGCCAGTATTTGGGGCTATATGCACTGCTTCCCCCTGCCGCTGATTGACAGGGGAAGCAGTGCATATTTAATGAGCGGCCCCACGTGACGGGGCCGCTCATACAGCAGCCTCCCCCCGCCTCCTCCAGCCTCCACAGCCCCGGGACACAGCCCCCACCACTCCATGTATCATATTGACCCGTGTAAAAGCCGAGGGGGAGACTTTTCAGCCCAAATTTTGGGCTGAAAAACTCGGCTTATACACGAGTATATACGGTAGGTTTTTTTTACATCATGTCCACAAGCTGCTTTTATAAGGAAAATACAAGGACTGAAAGTTACTAATTAACAATCTGTTTCACAACATTGATGTGTTAGAAATATGTAACACATACCAAATGTTTCAGTCTTCCTACAATTTGGAGATACATATGGTTCTTTAGATTTAATTGCATACACTCACAATCGGAGGCAATTTTATTTAGAGTAAAAAAAGGATGGCAGGTTCAAGTAATTTTCTTATTGCTGCCCTGCAGACTGTAAGTGGGTAATTGTGGCCAATAAATAAAAGACAAAATATCCTCTGAATAATAGTATTTGTGTTTCAAAAACAACCACTTTCCCCCTCAAAAATAGAGAATTGGTTTTGCATTAATGAAAAAAAAAAATTCAGTTCATTTATATTATTAATGCAGTGTGTGGGTGATATCAGAATGCAGTGATTTTATACAGATGCTATAGAATTCTCTATACCTTAAAAGCAGATAATGTTTTGGCATTACAAGAACATTATATGTTATCATTTAAACCTCAGCTACTGCATATCTTCATAGTACAAATAATAGAAGCACATAGCAAACATGAGAGCACAGAGACTATAAGGCTATGTTCACACTGTGCATTTACTCGTGGTTTTCATATTTTTTCATGCATTTTTGTCACAAAACTGCAAGCGAATCCTTATACCCCCAAAGTTTTGTGCACATGTTGCTTAATTTTCCCTTGCAAATATGCTACATAAATAAATCTACAGCATGTGAATTCTTTCAGCATTTTTTCAGTATTTCCACCACAGAATGTATGAAAAGAAAATGGATAAAACGCATAAAAAAACACAGCAAATGAGTGTTTTTTTCTACCAAGAGATGCAGATTTAGAACTGAGAAACACTTATGCAAGCTGTATGGGAGAGTCCAACATGAATCTTGCATGAATCACCCGGACCAGCTCTCAGGGAGCGTGGAGCTGTTTGTGTTCCTATGGAGATTCACGCTATGGTTCAGAGAGATGGTAGCCAGGCAGGGTGACTCATGCGAGGCGTGTGCAGATCCTCTGAAGCAAATCCAATATGAATTGATTCAGTCTTAGGCTAGGGTCACACTTAAAAGACACAATCCAGTAACCGCATCAATTACCGGTTGCTGGATTGGACTGTGCCTTCATACTTCTTATAATCTATAATGGATCTGGATGCATTAATGCATCCGGTTTTTGAATGAGGATTTTTGCAATATTAAAAACCACATCCGGAACCAGATCCGATACCGCAAGGTACATTTACGTACCTTGCGGTACCGGATCCAGTTCCCATAGGCGCCCATGTTCAAAAAACCAGAAAAACTCTGAAAAATGCAGCCTGCATGATTTTTTTCCGCATGCTGCCATTTGAATAATCAGATTTTTCTATTGCAGCCTATAAGCTGGAATCAGGATGCGGTTTTGAGCATTTTTATTGCTGAAAACCGGATCTGGATGTATAAAAATATGGCAAATGTGACCCTAGCCTTAAACAGCATTTTTAGGTACAGTCTGCACGGTACTGAGCTTTTATCCACCAGAAGCATAGCCAAAGTGTTTATTACAATGAACAATACACCCTTTAGTAAAACATTAGAAATCACCTTGAAATTCTTTGACTTTTAAACAAATCTGTATGTTGTATTTTGCTTTTAACACATCACAGAGTTCTACATCGACTTGTTATATTCTTACAATTTACACTAAAGGTACCTTTACACG
Source organism: Allobates femoralis (assembly GCA_033576535.1). Lineage (NCBI taxonomy): Eukaryota > Metazoa > Chordata > Amphibia > Anura > Aromobatidae > Allobates > Allobates femoralis. The sequence goes on along the minus strand of JARQOC010000001.1, from coordinate 166,038,746 downwards.
CCGCGACGGCAGGCTGGATACATCCCGCTACAGGCTACAAATGTAGCTTGTAGCGCCAATGTAGCCCGTCGTAGCGGCGTCTGAAGACGTGACGCTACAGCCGGCAACAGATACATCTGTTTCCTAGCTCTGCTCGAAAACTGATGGCTACAACGCCGATGGTAGCGAGCTGTATCGGCGTGTAAAGAAGCAACGGAAGGCAACTCTGGACAGCCTGCGATGTAGATGCAATGTAGCTAAGGCGTGACCCTGGCTCCGTGTTACCGCGCCCCATGTGCGATCATTGGTGGAAGCTGCTGCATGACGATTGGTAGTCGCTGCATAGGGAGGCATATTTAAGGAGCTGACGAGTCACACTACACAATCGCTCGAGCGTGCTGTATTACTCAGCCTCCTGCGTTGCCTGCCCAATCAGGATGTTATTGCTTCGTCCTATCAGCGTACGGACGGCTCGTAATCCACAATTGTGGCACGCCTATGTGCTGTCCCTGCTGCACCAGGTCCGCCCATAGTAGCTGGTTATAGCGGTGTGTAAATGAGCTACAGCTGGCTACTTGAGACACCCGGCGATGTAGCTAGCTATAGATGTAGCGTGGCGTAGCGCACCTTGTGGCGGCGTGTAAAGAGGGTGCGTTGACCGTTTGTAACCGTTTGAGCGTGCTCGTGCACGTGAAGTAGCGGGATGTATCCAGCCTGCCGTCGCGGCGTGTAAAGGTACCTTTAGGGATACATTATACAATATATTATAAGCGCCATTATTTTCTTCCAAGAAAAGAAATGAAGATAAACTTTCTTCTAAGATAAATGAATAGATAAAGTCAGCATAAGGCAATTAAAAATCTTATCTCCATAACTTCAGTGATAATAATTTATTACTAGGAACATAATTCACAGCTGTTAAACTGAATCACTTAACACAACATGTCAGCATACAGTCGTATGTATATTACAGATGAAAATGTGTTAGAACAGTCACATATGGAAAAAAAATATAAACATATTGAAGAATATTGAAGACTAGTGAGGGGTAAACCCGAACTGTATGGACCCTGAACACAGACCTCCATGAGAAGTCTGTGTTATCATTTGGGTTCAGCTGGGGCACTGTAAAAGAAAATAAAACAGTGATTAAACAGCAGAATTATACTTACAGAGGACTGCAAGCATGTAACACTACATGATGATTGGGATTGGGAGACTCACCCGAATTTTTTGTAAAGTTTAAGCTCGGGGCCGCAAACTTACATCTGAACCCCAAGCTTGGACTTTACAGATATGGGATAGGGCTGGGGGGGAGTTGTTAAACAAAGCATAGAATTAATAATAAATATTATACTTATACTTAATGGTCCAGCGACACATCCTGCCATCCCGCTGTCTTCCGGCTGCATCTACTTCTGGGGCCACTCATTAACTTCCAGGGTTATTCTCTCCACAGCTCAGTGCTCGGCAATTTTCTGCTGACATCGGCAGTGTTCGCACGTGGTCAGGGTTCACCCAAGTTCATGGCCCAAGCCATAAACTAGGGTAAACTTTGACTGTCACTGTCAGTCTCAGTCTGCTTCTCACTCTGTGTAGACACTTGTGGACTACGTCGGACTGAGGATTTTTATTATAATAAAGATGGAGTTTCTACATATATTAAAAAAATATATGTTAAAAAAAGACGACCTATTTAGTTTCAAGCTAGGTACTACTAGGGAGCTGGGGGCTGGAATCTGTAACGATTGGTGGCCCAAGCTTTCTGGCCCCCCTGCGCTGTGAATTGGAGTCTGCAGCTGCATCAAAAAAAAACACCATCTTCTGGCGCTGTATCCGACTCTTCCAGCGGCCCTGGTTCCGGGTGTCTCGCTGGGTAATAATGGGGTTAGGGCCAGCTATGTATTATCAACTGGCCCTAAGCTCAAAATTTATGATGTCTTGCCAATATTAGACATGGCCACCATGAATTTCTAGTAAAGATTAAAAAAACACAACACAGAGAAAAATATTTTTATTATAAATAAACAAAAAAAATTTTAAAGGCACAGCGTGGGCATAGGGCCTAAGAGCCGTGACCTGCCTCTGTACCTAATAGAATATGAGACACAAGTAATTTGATCTGCTCTCTTATTCCTCTCTCTAACAATTAATCTATATGATTCTCTCAAAGTTGTCTTCACACCTGTCAGCCACTCTCTGTACAATATATTCTGTCTCTTCGGTCTCTCTCCCTAGCTCTGACTAAGCTTTCTATATATGTCCTATCCACATTTCTCATGTAATGGCTGCTATATTTCATGCTTCTGCTTTTATATAGTCTGTGCATCTTTAGCTTCAGTCTTTGCTTATTGGCTGTGCCACACCATGTGTTAGTAAATTACAAGAATTATGGGAAAACTTGTGTCATGGGATGTTTCTTATCCATCTTTTATCTATCTTACAAGTCACCTACTTTAGGCAATTTTGTGCAAAACAAATAGCTAAGTATTAAAATTTACCACTTATGTGAATCGTTCAAAATTCTATGCTTATTTAATTTGCTTCACATTGACTGATTCGTAATGCCAATGTTTGCCATTCTCCTCCAATATTATTGTAAAAGTTAAATAAATTCATTGAGCCCAAAAAGGTTTCAAACCTGGGTGGTAACGCTGGACAGTTAGGAGAGACATTTTCAATTTCTTAAAACAGAATAATGACAAAACTTCCTACAGGAGAAAAATTATAAAAGCCTTGAATAGATGTATTCTCGCCAACCTCATTTAGTCTAATTTAAGAATATTTCATTGAATAAAATATTCAGACGTGTGTTCCTGGCAGATTCATATTACATTGCCAGCCAAGAATAACACTCAACAATTAAAATGGACTTAAAAGAAAACGAAATGTCCTGTAGAAGATTCAGAAGTGCCCAGGATGTCATTGTCACATGAAATTATAATCACATGTAAATAAACAATTAACTTAAGCATATAAAATAACAAGATTTACTATAGTTAAAAGAAGGAAAAGTAGCTGGAAGTGAACATTATACTGATAACTATCAACGCTGAAGTACGGCATAGGTACATTACTCATAAATATTTTAAGCCTACCTCTAGTTTCCTTTATATCTGCACATTTGATAAGTTAAAGCATTCTATTTAAAGTATTTTAAGGAGATGAGCCCACGTCATCCTATTTCTTACATATCTCCAAGTCAACAGACACTGTTGCTTTCCTACTGGTGACCAAATGTAGCACTAACTATATTTGCACATGGTCTCCTATTAGTAAATAGAGGTAGAGGGCAGGCTCCACAGCATATAGAATTTTAGAGTAGTATGTCTATGCATTTGTCTTTTGGGCAAGCTTATAACAGCCGATTCAAAAAATATGATACAGTAATATGAGATATGTTTTTAATTTTGCTTTGGCCATGGAAGCTCTAAAGCTGGATGGAGAACATTTTTTTCTACTAAGAGTTGTTTGGATATTTACAACATGATTTTCTGGCTGTACAAAATTATCAACTTGAAAATGATCCTGCTATGTTTGGTCAAACAATTAACTCATCCTTAAAGTGATAACAAACTGTTTCTTATTGGTAAAGCTGTGATGTTCGGTGTTATTCATAATGTTGCTAATCACAAATGCTTTCCATATTTGCATTGGTCTGGAGCGTATGCACCTCTTTGTGATAAAGTTTGTGAACAACTGATTATATATCAGTAAGACAACCGATATATCAGTAAAGGTACCTTTACACGCCGCAACCGCGGCGAGAAATCTGACCGGCAATCTGTAGTCCCGTCACCATCGCCGTGAAATTGCCTCGAAATTGCGGTGTGTAATTGGGGAATTTGGCGGCGATAAAAAAGGTTGCGCCTGTTCCGATTTCACAGCACTGCTCCAAAATCAGAGGCAATCATGAAGGCAAAATTCCCGGCTTTTTTCGTGTTAAAGGGCAGTAGGAATGGAATCTGCATTGCCTACTGATTTCCCAGAGGCGTGCCACAGTGTGCTGGATACCGCGCCCCTTCAGCGATGATTGGTGGTGGCTACTGTGTTTCCATTGGCTGTCAGTTGACACTGTGCCATATTTGAGTGTGTATTGGTGCCAAACTCCGAAAGAAAATGGCGTCATGTATTAGCCAGCCTTCCAGGGCAGGGTGGCCAATCAGGATGCTATTGCGATGTCCAATGAGCGTTTTTGGGGTGCAGTGTAAAACAATTTGTCATGCCTATGTTTTCACCACGCTGAACAGATACACCAACATTCCTTTGTTGATTGCGGCGTGTGAAGCGGCGACGGGAGTCTACTGGATGTTTCCCGCTGTTGGTGTGGCAATTTCCGGGGAGACACGTCGCCTTAGGTTGAGGGCGAAATAACGGTGTGCAGCACCTTCGGCGTTCTGAGGCAACCATGAAAAATGTTCATGCGCTCGTTAGATTGCTTCCTATCGCTGCCAAAAGTTGCGGCATGTAAAGGTACCCTAAGACAACTGATGAGTAGACAAACCCCACGTGGAACACAAAATCAAAATAATAGAAAATCAAAATAAATCTTCATTTAAATATAATAAGATTAATATCATGTTTAAAAATGTGAGTTGGGTACAACGGGAGAAAATCTGGTAGATACAAAGAATGGCACGTACAAGGTATTCAAATTAGTACATGTAATCACAATAGCTATGCACTGCTAGGCAAAAATACATTAAGGGTACAGCATGTATTTTTTACACAAATTAGCACATAAACTAATTGCACATAAATAACATAGGATGACACAATATCAGAGAATCACAAGAAAACCATATCCAGAACAAATACCACTGGTGCCTCCGCTCCTCATCATCACCCATCAAATCCTCACTGGATCTTCTGATCCACCCACTCACATTGAAATCCTTATGAGCAAGTGTATAGAAGGTTATGATGTCTCAATAATCATCTGGAGCTTGTGCAGAACCACCCTGGGCCTCATCAGAATAGAAGTCCCGTAATGGTAATGTTGAGGAAGGTAGGGGCAAGAGAGGTAAGAAGGAAGGTGACTATAAAGATTTTTTAATTTTTTTTTTAACCTTTTGATAATTCTTTACAGTTAAGAAATATAACAGCAAGCATTTTTGCTGAATCAGTGCAAAAGCTAGTTTTGAAAGATTGAAAAATGTGGATTTTTTAAATATTAAAGTACAAACCATTTCCACTAAAATGTATTTGTTCATCTTTACTGTTAATTACTATACATATTTATATATATAATTATTTGAAAGCCTAATATAAATATCAAAGCCCATAGAAATGAACAGGAAAAATTTTTTTGTGAAATGTTTTTTGAGAATTTTGGTGAACCCTAAAACCTAATGTGAACAAAGCCCAACAAACATGTATGATCTCTATTTTTGACAACAAAAGTCTGTTTTCATGTGAATTTAACCTGTACTTTTTTGCAGTATTTTTCATTCCAAAATAAGTGGCTCAAGAACTGAGAGAGCTATGAACATGTACAATCCTTAACGCTAAATGCATTTCTGCAAAAATCACTATCATCTTGTCTTTAATGGGCTTTCAGTGTTGGCTTCTCAGAAAACTGATAGAGGTTATAATGATAGAAGTCGTAATGATGTCTTTTTATCTAATGGTGTCCTGTCCACGATGCTGATATTTTATGGGCTTATACACCTGGCATTAGAATAATTACAAGCATTCTGCAGCAATCACGATTGCATTCTTTACAAATCATTCATCATCTCTTTACTGTCATCATAGACACATACTGGAAGCGACCGTTGAGAGGTTTAACGGTAATCATGTGCAGATCATGCGGAGATTGTTCTGAAATTGTTTGTGTATCACTCCTACTTTACATAACGTTTCTAAGCTTGTGCATCTGTCAGGCAAGCGAGTGAGAGGTTCTACACAGAAACTGATATTTGTTCCCAGCGACAGTCCCAGCATCATCATTTATTTGAGACAACAGAGGGTGTGAGGAGGGCAGGCATGCAGAGACAGACATGGTGATTTGATAATCCTCCCTCTCCCACAGGAAACTTGAATAATAATGAAAAAGAATAAAATATGCAAAGGTTGGGAGAAAGCATATGAAACATATTTTCATTAGTTGGAGATGGTAGTCCCCAGGCTATTTCTCTTAGAATGTGAACCTTGTTATGCACAGTGTGTGAGCATTCAGTATAAACACATGGGATAGCAAAACATATTAATGCACAGCAAGGATTGCATAGAAGACAGTCTGCTAACAACTGCTCCACGCCAGACATGGAACCCTTAGAGTACATTATTGCTTTAAAAATTTTACATCATTTTCATTATTTGAATTCTACAAGACTCATATGGTTCAGCAGCTGCCGAGTGTTCAGCAGTTCTGCTCTTACTTGGTGATAGTTGCAATACAGTGTTTGCTAAAAGTTCCATGCTTTGAAGGATTGTACATTGGTATACAAGAGATTATTCACATATATCCACCTATATTGCACCTTGCATAAATGATGCAGGTAATAGATGGAAGGAGTAATGGCTTTAAGTTTCAAAGAAATGCCAAGAATTGTTTTCCTACGAAAGTACAGAAATGTTATGCCATGTCCTGAAGTTTGCAATTGTGCTTTACTCCTTCCATTCTTGGATGATGGCTTGAATTGTATCTTCATGAGATGTTAAGTGCCTGGGCTATGTTTTTTATTTTATAATTTAACCCTGCTTTACTCTTCTACAACTTTATGCCTAGGTAAACAGACTGTAAGCGGTCTAATTGGAGGCACTCAGGCACAAAGGCAGCAGGCACTGGGATGGTTTTTCAACAGACTCCCCTCCTACTCCACAACATGTTTCTATAGATTCTCTATCTTCCTCAGGTGGTACGCCACGCTAAATAAAGCCCCCCTGGTAACCGCACTATTGCACCCCTTTCTCTCTTTACTCTTCTACAACTGTATTCCTGACCTGCATGATGTGTTATTTGGTTTTCTTCATACTGTTTAATCCCTAATATTCTCAAACATACCTCCGAGGAATTCACAGAACAGGTGTAATTATACTGAGAATAAATTACACAGAAGTGGACTCTATTTTCTCGTTAGGTACCATTTGGAGGAATGCAAAATGCAAAATGTTGTATCTGACTCAAAATGATATCAGTAAAAATGTCAGCTCAGGGCACATAAAGTATTCCCTCACATAGCCCTGTATCTTCAAAAATTAAAACATCATGGATCTTGGAAAATGGCGAATAAAGCAAATTTTTATTTTTATTTTTTACAAATTTCTGGGGATTTTTTTATGATTGAAATTAAAAAAATGTCCAGTATGTTCTTATTCTGACCTGGATGATCAACTTATGAAGTCACTTTTACCATATAGTTAACATGATGAATAAAAAACTAAAAATAAATTGAGGAATTGCACTTTTTTTGCAATTTCAAAGCAATTGTTCTTTCTCATTCTCCAGTACATTTTGTGGTAGAATGAATGATGTAAGTCAATAGTACAACTCATCTCGCAAAAAAAACAAGTCCTCATATGGCTATGTGGAAGAAAATAAAAAAGTTATGGCTCTTGGAAGAAGCGGAGGGAAAAACTAAAACGAAAAATCGCTCAGTGGTAAAAGTTATAAAATCCTTGTAATTGCCGTATAATAGCAGCAGGAACGCCCCCCGCAGTCTTCAATCTTCACATGTTCATGATGGGAGTAATTAGAGTTAGGGGACCTCCTTAATTCCTACATTAGTAGCCAGTTATCAAGCAGAACTTACAAGGCATTAAAGAGGATGTCCAGGGTTAATAAAATGTTACTACATTCATTCAAAAACAGCGCCACCCCTGTGTACAGGTGGTATGTGGTATTACAGCATAGGCCCATTCCCTTCAATTAAGCTGAGGTGCAATATCACATACAACCTGTAGACAGGGGTGGCGCTGTTTTTGAAAGAAATCAGTCATGTTTATAGAATTCTGGACAACTCCTTTAAGATCAATATTTCCACTAGTGACCCCAGAACAACAGGATGGGGCTTAATTCAAATGTATTTTTTTTTATAATATGAAGAATATAGCTGAATTTTGATAAAGATGACATTTAAGTAGATAATCCTATGGAAACATTCCTCTTACTGAATCTCTAGTTTGTAAATCCTATTTCATTAAACACTTGTAGGTAATTTTTAATCAATATAAGGCGTTCTGTGTTCACAATCCCCATCTCTTGGTGAGAGGATAAGACGTTAGACAGAGCGACTCTCCCTGGAGTAGCCGTGCTGTATGACACAGATGGGAATGGATGTGTGTGTCTATGTGTGTGTCTGTGTGTGTGCTCGGTGTATACGTGTAATATATAGTGTTTGTGTCAGATACCGTGTGTTGTGTGTATGTAACATCCACATTTATAAATCCCATTAGCATAGATTAGAGTTCCTAGGTGTAAACAGGTCGGCAATCACCAAACAAACGAGCAAAATGCGGCTCATCATTGGGTGATTGGATGTTTATGGTACATCGTCCGCTGCAAACTGCAAAAGTGCTGCAGATAACATGATCCTGTAGAGAACAGATTGCTCTACCAGTGATTGCTCTGCACCCATCATTCTTCATCATCCTGTGTAAAAAGTCTGTAAACAAGCGCTGAATGACTTGAATATTATAAATCGCACTCATTCACCAGTCTGAATTTGGTACTTGTATATGTAACCTAAATGTCTGAGTGTGACGGTGCAATATGTGAGCATTTAGGGCCCCAGTTTAACCTTTTGCCCAGGGCCTCACTTTGCCTAAAACCGGCCCTGAATGCCAGACCTTGATATATATTTTATTTAATGCATATTTTTCAACAATTGTGCTATTGAACTTTCTATTTTATTGAACAATTAAGATGAAATAGCAGTCACCTATAGAATGATAAATGTTTCATTCAAGATAAATATCCATATATTTTCTTACAATATATTATAAAAAAAAATAACCCATGGTGTTTTGTTAAAAGGAACCTGACCCCTAAAAATCACCCCCTCTCCTTTCAATACATATCCCTGCACCGTAATTATCCTATTCTACCTATCTCTTTTTGTCAAAATTGTGTATTTATAAACTTTCAAAAAGTGCTTTTATTACCTCCATATCTGCGGCTTCTGAGCTCTTGAGAAGTCACACAGGACGTTCCCTGTGACTTCTTTTCACCGCCTTTAGTGCAATTATTCATGCCCCGATGGGCGTGATAATCCTTTTGCATCTTCCTCGCCCTCCTCCATGGGCGGATAAGCCGGTATGACGCTAATCGCGTCATATCCGGCTATCATGACATCGGTACACCCATTGGAGATGAAAGTTATAAATACACAATTTTGACAAAAGGGATAGATAGCATAGGATAATTAAGGTGCAGGGACATGTATTGAAAGGATAGGGGGTGACTACCCCCTGTGCAATCACTCTGTTCCCTTCTGTTCACCACACAGCCGCCATATTTGTATACCCAAGTATTCAAAGATGACAGTGGTCTGAGTAACTGCGCTTGCTCGCTCTAGGTATACCAGGTGTAGTTACTCATTCGGCAGTTTGGGCGGCAGGCTGTGAGCATGTGGCAGTGGGTTCCTAGTGTCGGTTTCAGGTTTCTTTAGGTTCAGATGTCATTATTTCTAGGTGTTAGTGCCACTGCTGGTGGTATTATGCAAAGGGAAAGTACCACCAGTGGGAGCCATATTTGCACACCAAGCACTTGGTGATAGGAAGACATCAGGATGTTTATGTAAATAGGTTACTTTAACTTGCTAATACAGCACAATTAATTTGCACAACACTTTACAGACAATAACATCACTGACCCCATTAAGGCACACAATCTAAATTCCTTATCGGTATGTCTTTAGAGTTTGAGAACCTGTAGAAAATATCCAAACACAGGAAGAATATAAAGGGCTCAACATTTAACTCAGGGCCCCAGTGCTACAAACCTACAGTGCTAACTATTGAGCCACAATGCTAACTCAAGAATATAACAGAGTAGAGAGTATGTATGTTTTTAAAACCATTGTGCCATTAAAATGTGTTAGCATAGAGCACTGTATTATGATATTATTATTATTATTATTATCTCTACATAATGCAGCAGCAAATTATTATTTATTTATTGCTTGATATAATAGAGCTATTTATTCCATGGTGCTACACAAAAGCAAGTACAATAATTGTGAACAATACAAGGCACAGACTGGTACAGGAGGAGAGAGGACCCTGCGTACGAGGGCTTACAGTCACCAAAGGGATGTGTGAGGATGCAGTGCAGGAGGAGAGAGCTGGTCATGCGGTGGTATAGTGGACTGCGGCTCACTGTAGGTTGTAGGCTCAGGAACTCGATCAAAACATCCATCTTAAAATATATATTTTTTTTCCACACCCCTCTATTTTTGTGGTTCAATTTACAGGGTTATCTGAACTAAATGGGAACTTTTTATAAGGACAATATCTCCATAAACATATACCTCTTACTTCCTCATTGAAATTAGAGATAAAAAGGCATATTTATGGCCCGAACCTTCCTATATAAACCATCCAATTATGGACCTGTACAACCTTGTAATAAGGTCATGGCAAGGGGTGTTTAGAACATATTATAAGATATAAGACAGTCTCCAACTGCATGGAGACCAATGCAGAATATTTATTTGCACATTTCATCTTATCTTGTGCAATTTGTCAAAAAACCAAGTGCACGTGCCAAAAATGTACTTTTGGTAGTCATGGAATATACATCAGCTATGTATATCACCTTGACACAATGAAGTGTTAACTTTCTTTTCACAGCACAAGAAATCTCCGAAAATCAAAAGCACCTGTACTCCTACATAGAATGTAAAGAGCTATATATCAGAAATTCACATTTATCACCAGACAAATTACACACTCAAAATACATGAATCATCCGGGGAATATCTTTCCAGGAATGTGATTTATCTCATACAACACGACTATTAATATATGTTCGTTTACTGTTCCTGCACCATACTGTGCAGACATGAATATGCACCTGGCCAGCACTGATATCAATGTCTTGATTGTTATGTATGTATTATTTAGGTTGCAGCTGTCAGATTTCAGTTAAATTGATGCATCCTTTATTTTGTTTATCCATCGTCTCATGCTGTTTATTTGCAGTATAGATTTTCCATTTGCCTAATTTATGCCTATTTTTACAAATAAATTGCTATATTTTATTTAACCCTGAAAACATGTGTACTGGGCCATGCATGAATTGCAGACATTTATGAATTATGCCTTACATGAAACGTCTCTACTCTATGCAATCTCTTTTCAAATAAGCAGCTGCTGCAGGCAATTCAGTCCAAGCTCACAATGGAGATGTGTGCATTAGATGGAAAGCCCAGATGTTGTTCAAGATGGTACCAAGTCTCTTGTTACTGACTACTGGCCCTCTCAAAAGTATCACTATAAAGGCACACAGTACATATTCATATAGAAAAGAGTAAAACAACATGTATATATATATATATGAATATATATATATATATATTGAATTGCCCAGGATCCAAATGTTTGCAAATTTTCTTCATGACCGTTTAGCACAATGTCAGCCAGCTGCCTTCCATATTGAGAGATTGTAGAGTATAACAAGGTATAAAGCAAATAGTAATTACTCACATAGTTCCACCTCTCCCTTTGCTATCACTGCTCACCTTCCAGTATTGTGCCTCATGCGGCTTATTCTTTCTGCATTTTTCAAGCCTTTTTTACTTTGCACCATGATTTTCAGGACAAAGTAGACCCTAGTTTGTGCTGTGATGCCATTATGTGCGTCGCCCGAGATGCTGTCCACTTATTACCAGAAGTCATGTGGCTGTGTAAAAAAAGTCCAAATAAAGTGTGGTAAATTAGAAGAAAGATAAAACCACGTAGTTCCAGGAGAAGGCCAGGATAGAGACATGTGCCAATGGTAGGAAAGGGATTTCTTTTTTTTTTACACTCTATGAATATTTTGCTTGAAGGTCTCTTGAGACTCTAGAGCATAATTAGGAAGTCAATGGCATTTTTATGGAATAATTCTGTTTATTCTAATTGTAGGGGTGGAAAAGTCAAATTTTTAATTAGTCCCCTTTGAAAACATGAATTTGTGATGACTTGATTGCCTCTAAAATACATTATTCTTCTATGAAGCCTAGATACTGGCTGGGCTTCATGGCTCTACTGAAATGGCAGACATGGGGACCTTCAGTAGGAAACCCTCCTCCCATGGCAACTTATTGGCCATCTTATTGTACGGATGTCAATATAAAAGGAGGACAGCATGTTTGTTTCATTTTACCATGCTTGACAACGTCAAATTTCTATATGCCTGTTGTGTAAAATAACTAACACTTGCATTGCATGGAGTGGACTCACATTTATAGGCACACTGTTCATATAGAAGATGCTCAAGGGGTAAGGTGGATGTCACTAATGGATTAGGAAATAATGATGACAGCCTTAGATGCACAGGTATAGTCCTTATGATATTAACCGCCCACACACCAGAAAGGCAAACAATAACAGAAAACACCCCACAACTGGAATCAAAGAGAGTATTACTATCATCGGAGGTAATTGTTTAGTCAACTAATGGAAAAGGCTCAGAACAGGGGTAATAAGGGGCTGTATACAGTGTATTTATATCCCAGGTTCAGAATAATAGATTCCCAATTAAATAAAGATTCATCCACAAGTCACTTGTGACCCCACTATCCTATCACTTAGTCATCATAAGGGTATAGTCTAAGGCCAGCTTCACACTGCGGTCAGGTCCGGTCCGGGGCTGTCAGGGATGAACCTGATAGTCCCGGACTGGATCAGCACACAGAACTGGAGGGCTAATTTGCGAGCTAGCCGCGGTCCTGACCTATCAGCGGCGGCAGCAGGGTGCAGCTGCACACCAGACCGGAGGGCACATTAGCCCTCTCTGTGTGCTTATCCAGTCCGGGGCTGTCAGGTTCATCCCTGACAGCCCCAGACCGGACCTGACCACAGTGTGAAGCTGCCCTAAGATAGATGTCACTATATATATCAGTCAGTTATTAGAAGACTAGAGTATCTTCTTAAATGTACTTGAAAGAGAGGGTGCAATTGATGAATAATGCTAATCTTTATCGTTATTCATCAATTGCACCCTATTTTTTAAGTACATTTAAGAAGATGCACTAGTCTTCTATTAACTGGCTGATAGATATAGTGACATTTATCTTAGACTGTACACTTATGATGACAAAGTGAAAGGCCAGTGGGGTCACAAGTGACCTGTGGACAAATCTTTATTTAATTGGGAATCTATTTTTCTGCACCTTGGATGTAAATACACTGTATACATCCCCTCATAACTCCTGTACTGAGCGCCTATTCTATTAATTTGACTAGTCGGTTAGCTCAGAGGATAGTACTACTCTTTTTGCTTCTAATTGTGTGGTGTTTTCTTTTATTGTTTGTCTTTTTAGTGTGGGGGTGCTTAGTTGTTTAATATTAGTCTTCACTTATTTCACTTGGTTGACTTTTAATACATGCAATAAATTATTAATTTTATGAGTTTTTCCTGTAGTTTTTTTGCCTATTGCTCACCAGACACCAGACCGCTGCAACTAAACATTAACCTTATCAGCTATGTGCTAAAAATAAAAACGTCACTGCTGATACCTGTGAATAGCTACAAAAATCAAGTGAATGATACATGGGACATAATTAATCTGTATTAATACTGGATGGGATCACTGAAGTAGTGGCAATCTGGCTACATGGGATTTAGGAGCAATTTAATTCTTTATTTTTTATTTTATTTTCCAACCATAGGACCAATTTTTTAGAAATCTCAAAACGCTCACTGAATGCAATAGTTGGATAGTAGTTTATTAGTACAAGCTATTTCATTTGCTCTGATTTACAATAGTTTGAAAAGTATGCTCATGGGTATGCTAATAAAAATAAAATGGGTAGATGACAAACTCACATTTAGTGGCCAGTGTCAGGCAGCTGCTGCAAAGGCAAATAAAATAATGGGATGTATTAAAAGAGGCATAGATGCTCATGAGGAGAACATAATTTTACCTCTATACAAGTCACTAGTGCGACCACACTTAGGATACTGTGTACAATTCTGGTCTCCGGTGTATAAGAAAGACATAGCTGAACTAGAGCGGGTCCAGAGAAGAGCGACAAAAGTTATTAGAGGACTAAGGGGTCTGCAATACCAAGACAGGTTATTAAACTTGGGGTTATTTAGCTTGGAAAAACGAAGGCTTAGGGGTGATCTTATAATAATGTATAAATATATGAGGGGGCAGTACAGAGACCTTTCTAATGATCTCTTTACTCTTAGGCCTGAGACTGGGACAAGGGGGCATCCTCTACGTCTGGAGGGAAGAAGGTTTAATCATAATCACAGACGCGGATTCTTTACTGTAAGAGCAGTGAGACTATGGAACTCTCTGCCACATGATGTTGTAATGAGTGAGTCACTACTAACATTTAAGAAGGGCCTGGATGCCTTTCTTGAAAACTATAATATTACCAGTTATATATACTAGATTCTTTGATAGGGCGTTGATCCAGGGAATTAGTCTGATTGCCGTATCTGGAGTCAGGAAGGAATTTTTTCCCCCAATGTGGAGATTAGTGTTGCCACATGGGTTTTTTTTTGCCTTCCTCTGGATCAACATGTTAGGCTATGGGTTGATCTAGATGGACTTAAAGTCTTCCTTCAACCTTAAAAACTATGTTACTATATGTTACTATGTAATCATTACCTACACCTAATTCTCAATGAATTAGAATATCAACAAAAAGTTAATTTATTTCAGTAATTTAATACAAAAAGTGATATGTATATATTATATAGAGTCATTACAGAGTAATCTATTTCAAGTGTTTATTTCTGTTAATGTTGATGATTATGGCTTACAGCCAATGGGACCCCAAAGTCATTATCTCGCAAAATTAAAGTAGGGAGGATGAAGGGTTAAAAACCCATGCTTCCGTATTGCACAAGACATCAAAGGGTGAATATAATATTGATTTCTTAAGGCCACGTCACACGCTTCAATCTCAATCACAATATCGCCTGAAAAGTCACGTGATCGAGATCAGTAGAACAATTTATTAATATCGTTTGTGCAGTGTCACAAGCATAGATCTATTTAACGATGTTAAATTTGGCAATGCGCCAGTGATCGTGCGCACTACTCAGCGATCGACACCATCTAGGGTCAGGAATAGGCGATATCGAGAGTGAGATCGTTTGAGAGGTGTCACACAGCACGATGCAGCAGGTTGAACGCAGGTTAATTGAACGATGAACGACGGATTTGAGGTCCTGCTCACAAATCTTCCACCAAACAATCAAGTGATTTTTCACTGAAAGATCGCTTGGTTACACACAACGACTCACAAACCATATCGTTCAAGCAATCAAAATTCCAGATCGCTATATCGTTCACAAGATTGAAGCGTGTGACGTGGCCTTTAGTCAACGTGTTTCAGAGCTCCCAGAAATGTCCTGAAACATGGCAATATTACATAGATTTTTTATGATATTATAATTCATTGAAATGCACTAGTATATAA
Organism: Allobates femoralis; assembly: GCA_033576535.1. Lineage (NCBI taxonomy): Eukaryota > Metazoa > Chordata > Amphibia > Anura > Aromobatidae > Allobates > Allobates femoralis. The sequence continues at coordinate 166,023,176 of JARQOC010000001.1, read as the reverse complement.
TTGGCAATGTAGAAAACAGATCAATGAATTTTCTTGCACCTTCAGTCAAACAAATATTTGAGTCTTTCATTCTAAACTAGTGATGAGAGAGTACACTCGCTACTATTCGGTATTCGCCGAATAGTAGCGGTATTCGGGCTACTCACTACTCTCCGAGTACTTATGTGTACTCGGGAGTAGCGAGTAGTCCTAATAATTTTGCAGTGTATCTATAGATACTCTGCGAAAGTAGCCTAAAAGTGATTAAAAGTTGTTAAAAACAATAAACTTACATACTCACCTTCCGACGCCTGCACCGGGACTGGCAGAGAAGACATCCGATCGCTGGACAAGGACCTTTCACTACCAGCCAATTAGACGGCAGGTAGCTATCTGGCCAATCAGATGGCGCCACGTCACAACCACATGATCGCTAGCAGCCGCCTGATTGGCCAATTTGCAAGGTCCTAAATGTACTATCAGGACCTTGCAAACTGGCCAATCAGTGGGCCGGTAGCGATGACGTATTTGTGAAGTAGTGTCATCTGATTGGCCAGATCGCTACCGGCCATCTGATTGGCTAGTAGTGAAAGGTCCTTGTCCAGCAATCGGATGTCTTCTCTGCCGGTTCTGGTGCAGGCATTGGACAGGTGAGTATGTAAGTTTATTGTTTTTTAACAACTTTTACTCACTTTTAGGCTACTTTCGCAGTGTATCTATAGATACACTGCAAAAGTATTCGTACTCGCTATACACGCAATGAGTAGCGAGTACCGCTAACTACTCGTTGCGAGTATAGCGAGCACAAATATTAAGGTACTCGCTCATCCTTATTCTAAACCCTTGAAATCACCAAAATATATTGATAGCTGAAAGGCACTGTAATAAGGTATGTTTTACCAGACCAATTGACATAGAACTACCCACATTTTAGCATTACAAAACCACATAGATTACAAAGAAAATAATGCAGTAACATAGAAATGGTAGCTTAATTTTTATAAACACTATAAAAAATTGTTTGAAATGTTTTTTTTATTTCCCAATAATAGCACAGCAACTTTTTCAAAGTGCACTAATGGCAACACTAATAATCCATTATTAATCAAGTGTAAATGTTATTATCCATGAAAAAATTAGGTCAAATCTATTATTTTGTTCAATAGCGCTAGCAAAATGTCTTTAAGTTGCCAGGTACGATATGTAATGTACTGCCATTTTATGACCTCAATTTTTTTAAACAACAAAACAATGTTCTCAAAATATGTTTCTATCTTTTGTTGCATTATGAAATAAAGGCTATTTCATGCTTTCAATTTAACAAAAGACAATTTAACACAAACATGTCTATTGGTAAGGGTACACCACAGCCTGTAATTCTGAAGAACAAAAACCTTACAGGTTGCTAGCTTTCCTTTGAATGCTGCTTTATATGGCACCTTCTGGCATACATAACCATATCAAACACTTGCGTGCGGTCTTAAAAAAAACTTCTTACAGTGCTGCTTTTTCAAAATAACATACTGTGTCGGAGTAATTGTCACACAAGGTCATTAAATACCATGATACAGTACACAAATGCAAGCATAATGACCAGAAATGTAGCAAGATAAATAGAGCAAACAAATTGCTATACAGGATTTTTTTTAGCACTGCTATACAGTTTTAAAGTTCTTCCTGGTCAGAAGCATTGGATGTATAAACCCAGAATTTCAAGATCTAGCCTAGAAAAACATATGTGGTTTGGGGGTACCAAATCTATCTAGTTACCACCAAGCGACATTGATTAAGATCTCCCAAAACTGGCTACTAGAAGGTAAAGATCCACCCTGGGTTACTATAGAAAGGTCATGTATAAAATATAAGAGCTTAAAATTCCTAGTTATAGCTTATTTTTCTGATCTTTCCAAAGCGTTGCCAAAGTTCTCTACCTTAAAAGATACTATAGTTGCATGTAGACAGCTGTTGGCTAAGTCCCAAATCCTATTTAAGCTGGCGAGGCTCCAGTTTCTTCCATCAGAAATATTGGACCTTTTGATTCCCAAGCTGAATGTCGCCCCATGGACCAACAAAGGAGTGACAAACATCATCTGTATTCTATCAAATAACAGACTGATCCCTATAAAGTCTCTCCGTGATATGTATGACCTCCCCTAGGCTGAGGAAAACAGTTGACTGACCATTAGTAATTACTTGATAATAACATAACTTTTTTTATTTCACCAAAACATATAGTAGATTTACTGTATTATCCAAACCTATGGAAAGTTTAAGGTGGACAACTAACTCCTTTTTAGATTTACTGTATTATCCAAACCTAAGGAAAGTTTAAGGTAGAAAACTAACTCCTGTTATAGAATTTTTAACAATGACATGGTTCTAGAGAAAACAAACAACTTCTTAGCTTGGAAGAGGGGTCTTGATGTCCATATTGATGGCTCCCAATTATCTAGGGCCCTGGAGATCAGTTACTCCAATACAGCATGTGTGACAATTCAAGAAACACATTACAAAGTGATCTCCAGGTGGTATTAGACACCCCAAAAACTCAATTCCATCAACCCAACTTTATCTTCTGACTGCTGGAGAAATTGTGCGAAAATTGGCTCCATTACTTATATTTTCTAGGGTTGCCCGAAACTCCTTAGTTTTTGGTCTGATGTTAAAGAACTCATCTATAATCTCACGAGTCTCAGTATCTCCTTGACTCCATCACTGGCCTTACTTTCATTAGGAATAGATGATTTCCCTGCAGATTTAAGACACTTAATCTGTCAAATCCTTATCTCAACCAAACTCTTACTTGCCTCAAGATTAAAGCATTCAAAACCTCCCACCATAACAGACTTAATAGACAAAGTTTCCCTTCATAATGTCTACGAATATAATTTTGCCTTAAGATGCAGGGACTTTATTAGATATAACCAAACATGGGAAATTGGGTCCAGCACTTATACCCCTAATTTAACCCTACCCAAGACGATTTGGTATATTACGATTTTTGACATGTAATAATAACAAACAACTTAAACTATCTGATTTTCTTTTTGTATTAGGATATGTTATTGAGCTGTGACATTGTTTACATGTTCTGTAAAAACATTATGAGATATCTACTGTTCTCTTCGTGTTTGTATATTCCTCCACCTCGCCTTATTTATAATCCTTACCCTGTTTTTCTAAAAACTTTAAATAAAAATACTTCGGAAACAAGCCTTGAATGTAATGGTATCAGTGTTGAGAATGTTTGCTTGTCATCAATTGACAAAGTAGAGTATGCCATTGCTTCTCATATCACTGTGTCATGAAGCACATCATGTAGTTAAGATTAGAGATGAGCAAATCCCAACTTCAAAGGGAAGCAGTCAGCTACTTTATTCCCTCAAACCTATGACTATCTGTCCCTGCAGCTCCCTAGTACTATTCTAATCATCCCTGTCTGAGCTGATATTATATTGTAATAGTGGAAAAATATCATTTTAGAACTTACTTTTTCTGATTGTAATTATGCTCCATGTAGACGTTTTAGCTGTTCTGTCTGTGGCCATGTCCACCCTCGCTCCATGGTTATCATGGCCCAGTGGATGTGATAACCTAATTTACAAGCATGCTCACTATCTGAATTGTATGTGCTGAATTCAGGTATGACACAACAATTGCATTTTTTTGGGTCCTGTGCATTGTGACAGTGTATTGGGTGTACTGGCCGGCTTCAGAGCATGCACACTGCGCATTCTGAAGCCAGCCAGTAAACCCAGTTACTCACCCACAATGCACAGGTCTGTAAATGACACAACCATGATGTCATACTAGGAAGGAGTGCATACAATTCAGATGGGGAGTGCGCCTATAAGTTAGGTTATCACGCCCACTGGGCCGTGATAACCATGCAGCGAGGGTGGACATGGCAGCAGGCCGAACAGCCTAAATGTCTAGATGGAACATAATTACAATTAGAAATAGTAATTTAGAAAATTATTTTTCTCCATTATTACATTAAAGTATCATATCATATAGGGATGCTTACAATAGTACTAGAAACCTGCAGGGAAAGATAGTCATAGGTTTGGAGGCATAAAGTAGTTAACAGGTTCCCTTTAAAGTTCAGTGTTCGAGATGAACACAGACTTACAAGAAAATCAGTTGTCATGCTCAGAGTTCAGGTGCTTTACGTATGCAAACCATTGTAGTGTGCATAGCTGTGGTCAAACATACTGTCAAAATATGTAAAATGAACTATTTTCATACTGTTATATACTTAAATTACTCTGCATTTACTTTTAAAAAAATCAGTAGTACAAAATAGGCAGCTGTACAGCATTGTGCTGCTGCAGCAGCAAGGAGCGAGTTGTCAAGCAAAGCTGAAAGCCTAATTAAGAAGGCAGAGATGGTTTGCTACCATCTCTGCCTTCCTGACTGCTTTACACATATTGCTGAACAAGCACTCTTATATACATTTTAGGAAGCATTGACAGTAAGTTGTCCAGTGACAAGGGGTTTGCTGGAGACAAGAAGGGAACAAGAGCTTGTGAGTCCCAATAGCCCCCAATTAACACTTTATTACAGCTACAAGACAATTTTGTTCTCCTATAACCTGAGCCTAAATGCCAACCCCAGTTTCAGAATAAATAACATTGTAAAAAAAATAATAAAATGTTGTAATGCGCCTATAGGACATTCATAATCATAAGGGCACAATGTATGAAAAAATGAATAATAATAAAAATAATAGCCACACAAAAATGGGAGAAAAGCCAATCAAAGTCCAAATCTCTGTCTCTAGTGCTGTCCCCATCAGAGAAAAAAATAGTGATCTATCTATCTATCTATCTATCTATCTACATATATAACTGTTGAAAACAAAAAATAATCCTACAACTTAAAATGTATTTTAGTGATTCTTTATATTCTTTATGTATATAATAAAGTGCTTTTAACCACATATATGATATATGAGATAAAGCAAAAAAAAATATGTGTATGATCAAAATGGTAAGGAATGGTGGAAAATGGCCAGGTAATGAAATGGTTAAGAGACAACTCTTAGCTATGTATAGTATAACATAATTCATGGAGAGGATATCATGATATGTACACTATGTAAAATAGATACTAGATTAGAATAGCTTTGTACATCACAAATAAAATAAAATAAAAAATAGATAAAATTAAATGTTGTTTTAAATCGCATTGATGCATGTTTATATATATTATAATATAAAAGCTTAGAGCTTATTTATCGTTCCCAGACAAATTTAAACTATCAGGAATGCTACCAAGAACGGATTTAAATGTTCCTCGTAGCTGTTATATTTTATGAACAGAGACATTATTAAAAATAAAAGATCTCCACTGGCACATAAAAGAACACTGTTAAGAGATTAAATGTCAACCAAAAGCCACATAAAGGCAAAATTTAGTGAGTTCCAAAAGGATTATCAGAGAACTTTTCTATGACCTGCATGTCACTTACAATAAAACCATCTGCATTGAAATAATGCAAAATTAAATGCATATTTAATTTCAAATGTAACAATAGGACAAAAAATAGCCAAAGGATTTAACTGTCATTTTGCATTTTGTTGTTTTTATACTTTAGGGGATAATGTCACAAAAACAGAATAAGTGCCAGTATTAAAGGTCATGTCCTATACCAATTAAAATGAGCTCCGATTGTGTGCCATGCTGGCTCCAAAACCGGAATATTAACACACATTTACTTCTTACACAGCTAGACAGTTGCGCGTAGAGCACAACACAAAAAGGCAAGAAGGCCATTAATATCAAACTGTCTTGCCATGTTGTTCTAAGGCAAAAAATAATCAAAACTCTTAAACAAAAAAGTCCAGTTACTTTTTATGTAAGGCTTTGGCATCACCATTATTATCAAGTCTTCCATTCTTACTAGAGAAATGACAGATTCCATGCATCAATTCTGAAAAGGATTGCAATGAATCCTGACATATTATTGACTTCTAATTATTATTATTGACTTCTAATAGATTTCTGTTTTGATTCTTCCCATCCAAAGCCATGAAACTCAATAGAACAGAGACTCGCACTAAAGTGAGCAAAGCCTAAAGTCATACCTGACGCCAAACAGGACAAGTACAATACAAGTCATGACATAGACTTCTATCATATAGTTACAACACTATGGATTAATTTTGTTTTTAAAATATTTCTTATATACTATATGCATTCAATCCACTAAAACTGTAATTAAAGTAGGACCTGTCACCCCCCCTGCTGCATGGTATTCTAAATGCAGCACTGAATTCAGCATGTCTGCTGCATTCAGGGAAGGGGTCCCCCATGTGGTTGTGTGCTGAGTACCCCGAGATATAACCTTAGGCAAACTCAAAAGTCAGGAGGGCATTCCCTGGTGCAGGAGTCAGCTTGATTCACGGGAGCCATTCCCTCCCCCACTGCCTCTCTGTGCTGCTTCTGCTGTGCTGGCTCTGCACTCCTCCTATCTGTCACTTATCCTGCCGCACACAGCATGCAAATAATTTGTCCTGATGTCAGCTCCAGATTTCTGCCCTGCTGTCTGAACAAAGCATAAACAGCACAGCAGGAGGCGGCACAGAGAGGCAGAGGGGGAGGGAATGGTTCCCGTGAATTAAGCTGACTCCTGCACCAGGGAATGCCCTCCTGACTTTTAAAAGTGAGTTTGCCTAAGGCTACATATTGGGGTACACATCACACAGACACATGGGGGACATGCTGCATTCAGTGCTGCATTTAGATTGCCATGCAGCAGGGGGGGACAGGTCCTCTTTAAGTCTTTGATTAATACCTTCCTAGAGTGTCTAAAACACTCCTATACATTGCAGACAACACTGCATATAAGGCCAGAGCCACACTGAGCGAGACACATGCGAGATACTAACACAAGTCTCGCATGGCTCACCTGGCACGTCTGCCAGCTCTCTAGACAGCTGCTTGCATTTCTATGTAGCGGACATACTCCTGTCCAGAAAACCAGCAGCCATGCCGTGTGAGGCATGTGAGAATCATGTGGGTATCTCACATGCATTTCGCATAGTGTGTCTCCAACTTAAGACCAACAAAGTATCTCTAAATGTTGACTACGTTCATGCAACAACTAAACAGCACTATTTTGCAATGCAAATATTGTAATGTCACCCAGGAGGGAGCATGAAAGCGAAACAGTTTTGGAACGTATTCTGAGGTAATATACATGGCACTACCTTGTTTAAATAGATATTTAATTCAATTTTTCCTTAATGCCAATTGTTCTGTGATTGGATATGTGGGGTTTGTTTTAAACTTTATTTTATTGATTTTATGTTTGACCTTTTGGGTATTTTACACATAGTTACCCATTATAAATCTACAAAGGAGGGATTATTTGGGAAATAGTATATAGATAGAGGCTCTTTGTTTAAGTTTTTTGTTTATTTTTGCTGTCTGCGGTATTGTATTTTTGAATAATTTCCTTTTTAAAATTTTATGGTAATTGTATGGATATCTTTTTAATCTAAAAAGAGATGATTTTTTTTATATTACGGTCAATTTTTGTAGGTTTTATTGTCCTTATTACCCCCATTAAACCCCATGTTACTATTTCCACGCTCCACTCACCCTCCCTTAGCCCAGCGCTGAGTCTATGATGCTGCTCCTGGTATTAATTGTTCAACTGAAGTCAAGTCGATGGTACAACAGATAATAACAGCTCTGAATATTTCTGTCCAAGGTGACAATATAAAACGCTCAGAGCTGTTGAGGTCATCAATTGGCGGCAGCGCCATCAGCCTGATATCAGTACTGCAGACTAAGACACACTACAGGCAGTGGTGGACTATCAGTGTTGGATGCAGGGAGTATAATTAAGCTTGAAAACAAACTGCAGAAAGGTGAGCGGGCTTTCAAAAATAGTAAGAACTTTAAGCTTTGAGAAGAAAGGGCTTGGTTATTATTCATCATGATTGGTTATATAGTATATTTCTAAATTTGTCTATGAGTAAAAGAGTCATGTTTTGGCATACACTGTGTGTTGAATTATATAAGTACTATAAATAAGCAGATCGATCAGCAGGATTGAATTCAAATCAATTTCCTGAAATTTGAGGTTTTACAAATATTTGAACATTTTGAGACATTTTGCCATTTTAAGTTGCGACTTCCAAATAAAACGTATGCGGGCTATCATAGTTTTGTGTAGCTGCATGGGCTTCCCCATGCCTTGCAGCTATAGTACCTAGCTGATTTTCATATCTGGCATTGTACCTAAGCCATCAAAGATTAGTGGTTTCCAGTGGAGCACAATTTGAATGGCAGAGTTGTTTTCCATTTCCAGAGTCATGGGTAACTCTATCTTCTGTCTAGTGTAAGCTCTTATGGTGAGCAGGGTACGCTCTCATTTTCTCTCACATGCAGAGTGTAAGTTCTTATGGTCAGCAGGGATCCCTCTCTCACCTTTAGGGTTTAAGCTCTAATGGTCAGCAAAATCATCTCTCTCTTCTGTAATGTGTAAGCTCACACGGTCAGTAGGGCTCTCTTTCTCTCTCATCTTTAGAGTGTAAGCTCTTATAATCAGCAAGATTCTCTCTCTCTTCTGTAGGGTGTAAGCTCTTATGATCAGTAGGGTTCTCTTTCTCTCACTCCTGTAGAGTTTAAGCTCTTATGTTCAGCAAGATCCTCTCTCTCTCTTCTGTAGAGTGTAAGCTCTGATGGTCAGAAGGATTATCTTTCTCTCTCCTGTAGAGTGTAGGGTCTTATGGTGAGTATGGTCAAGGTCCTATCTCCCCTGCATAGTGTAAGCTCTTTTGGTTAGCAGTGTTATCTCTTTCTCATTTGTAAAGTGTAAGCACTTATGGCCAGCAGGCTTCTCTTTCTCTGCTCATCACATATGTATTTTTGAGCATGTACAAGCATTTCATTATTGACGCTCACAAAATTTTATTTGATACAAATTACATTTTCTTTTAATCTGAGAATGTTGGCAAATTTGAATTTCAAAAGATCAACTCATCTCAAATTGATATATTAACCAAATTGAAAATCTGCATTTGTGATCATTTTCCAAGCATTAGGATTCTATAAATAAAAACTTACTAAAACTATTTTTTTCACAAGAGTCAATAGAAGTAATGCTTAACAGAGTAGGTGTACAACGTTACACGTCTAGCACATGCATTCATAGCCATGGACTGACAAACCAAAAAGGCAGAGGAGCTGTTTGCCTAGTCCTGGCTGGGGTTAAGAACAAATAGAGCATTTCAAGTTGAAATTTCAGAGTTTGCACCAACTTGGGGTTTAAATTGTATAGCGTTAGAGGCATGCTGATCAGACTTTCCTTTTAGCAATGTATATCTTACATTAAAGGATGCCATGATATGTGAATTTCTTTTGCAGACATGCATATTTAAATATTGGAATGTAAAACCATGTTCTGAATCATAAATTGCAAGAAGAATTAAGAAAAGTGTCAAATGGGGAAGAACGTGTAAATTCTTGTTGGCTATCCCACAAGTTATTGCATTTTTAATGGAAGAGTATTTAATGAAGCTTTCATTTTTCATCCACTGAGGATCATAAAGAAACATGTTCTGACGATGGATAGAGAGCATCCTAATTAAAACTGCATATGTCATCACTGGTTGTTGTTTAACACTTTCCATTATTTCCATGGGAATATAATAGATTTTGAATAATTGCGCATAAATATTTCAGATTATAAACTAGCTTCAGAGACAATGAGGATCCTGTTATTGAAAAGGATGTAATCCCAATCGACCTTTCATTTGCTGCTAGGCTACATTGGCATAGTTCACAGTTTTGCATTTTAGTGGAACAATAAGACATAACAGATAAAGCCAACCTTGTATGTGTGTGTTTTTAAAAAATACACTCTTAAAGAAAAATCCATTCACTTATTGGAACAATACATGCAGATTGAAATAATTGGATCTATTTTTTCAGTGTATACAAGCTATTCAAAACTAAGAAAGACTGTATCTATGTGCAATAAAGCAATTTGTATCCAAGCATTTCCTTTCTTTAATATAATTATTAATTTGCATAATTAAAGGAAGTAATGTCATGTAAAGCATATTATCCTGTATGTGCTTGCATAAAATAACTAGGACATCATGACACATGCTCAGGTATATACGGTATTCTGAAGGACAAAGAATGACAGGCTTCTAGAAAACGTAACCATTACATTGAGATAAAAAAGGCTATAGAAATATGATCCAATTTTACAATATAGTCTTCAGCGGTAAATTACTTGCGAAAAATAAAATATCATCACAAATCTACATTTTAAATGATATCTGTCCCTCCTGGTTTGCAAAACATTGTGAATATTCTGTACATGTAGACTGATCATATGATATGGTCATTCATTGTATATTTAAGTGCATTTGGTTGTCTAAACAGGCTATTAAATGACCACCAATTGGCTTGCATGCAGCCAATTGCCGATTAACAATGACCAATTGGCAAGTGTATATGCGCCATTAAAAGGTAACCATCATCGATTTGGGGTTGACCTTTTTTTAAAAAAAAAAAAATTAAGCACTAATATTATTTTTTACTCCTTAAAGATGTATAAGTATTCGCCAATTTCAAATTTGTGAAGAACTTGGCCGATTCGATTCGACATCTCGAATATAAACACTTCCACCAAAAGTCGGTGAACATAAATTTGCTCGGAGAAAATTCAGAATTTAAAATGGCTTTAAAACGTAACCCTTTTATTTTAAGCCAAAACACTCACCGGAAGACCTGCTGGCTGGGGAGAATACCAAAAATATGGTTAGGAGTGTCCCCAGCCATCGGGTCTACTGGCTTGTATTATGCTGTATAATTTTTGGGAATTCTTTGGATTTTTTTAAACTTCCTGGAATTTGCAGATGTTTTTAGGCCTGCATGGTCTGAATTTTGAAACAGTGCCAGATTTGTCAAGCATATGGGAAGCCCAGTAGTCTTACAAGTGGGGATTTTCTTAGTATTGCACAGGTGATAATTGAATAACATGCAGTGGTGATCTTTCTAAACCCTGTGCTATACTAAGGAAAATCTTAAAACATGCCCTTTTGGCAGCCCTTGAGGCCAGGAGTACCTCACCCCTGGTGTATTACAACAAAGCACAGGCAGATTGTGGAAATGCAGTCTGATGGCAACAGCCAATCACCAAAGCTCTCACAGAGCATGAGATTCTGTGATTGGCTGTTGATGGTCAGTGAATATGCATGAAGTTTCATGGGCGGGACCAGAAGTAAGTGAGAGGAAGAGTGGACCCGCAAGAAAGTAGTAAGATGTGTGTTTGGTTGTTTGTTTGTCAGCTTTCAGACACCTTTGAAGGTGTTTTCTATGTGTTTCATGTTACCTCCCATTGATTCCAATGGCATTTGGAAACTTTGTCGAATGTTCTTCGACTTATTCAACAAACACTCCACATTCGGTGAACAAATCCGAATTCAAACACTATGGTGTTCGCTCATCTGTAGTGTTAATGTGCTTACCAATCATATTCTTACCAAGCTGTAGCTTTACAGTATATGCCAATAAGTATCAGAATGAGCCTCCATGAGATCATATTCTACACATGGTTTTCAGCATGCTTTTAAAATAAAACAGACAAAAGTGCGAAGAACACTATTCAATGTCTCTAGAAAGGAAAATGAGGGCCCAAATCTCTGAGTTATGAGATCCTCTGTTGTGTCTTTCATAGTAAGTCTATGTTTACAGTTTACGAAAAATACTTTGTTTCATCCAGAAAAATGTGTAATTTTTATCTAAATTGTTTTACATATCCAATCCATATGAGACCTATAAGGTATCTGGTTTTATACATCAGCTGATATTCAAATTTACAAGATGAAATACTGCTTTTTATGGTAAAAATTGCAATGTATCAGTAAAATTATATACTATTTACTTAATCTGTGCGTCCCATTTTTTTGTTCATAGACAGACTTTAATAGGCAAGGCACCCGACATGTGGATGAAACTAGTGAATGCTGTGATTTATTTAACATGCGGATTCAGTTTGAAAAATAAAACATTCAGCTCAACAGACTAATGCAATAACAGCCAAAGAAAAAGGAAAAGAAGAATGGAAAGTAGCTCATCGCCTCAGCAGATCCACAGGTGTGGGGTACTTGCTGGCTCCATGTGGTAACGTAGATTAGAATGAGAAAGACCAGCACATGTCCTTGTAAAATATTTATCTTCTTTATTCAGTAATTCACAGACATATTAAAAACATCCACGGGGTGAGTTGCCAAGGATTTTACAAGGACATTGGTGCTGATCTTTCTCATTCTAATCTAATTGAAGAAGATTGGTAATAATGTAGTGCTTTCCATATGATGTCACTTTTTTCATGAACAACACTCAAAAAGAAAGAATACTCATTTGAATTTGTTTTGAAAGTGGAAAATATTTCTTGTTACTACTAGATTGTGCTCTTTGTGCTAGCTTAACACAGCTGAAATAGTCTGTCTAGCGGTAACCACTCTAAAGGCCACTTTACACGGCCCGATATCGTTACAATATTGTATACAACGGCACGGGATTGCGCACTTTTTTGGCACTTGTCCAAGATTGCATAGGAGCTTTCACACAGGTAGATATCAGCAGGCAACGCAACTGCGATGTATACGCCCCCTCATACGTGCGACCCAGGGAACGACCATTTAACATGGGAGTGAATAGGGGAAGTTGTGCTCCAAATCGTAGTTGCGCCGTCACGCAGCACGATCTGGTCATATCGGAGAGCCAATATTGGCCAATTGGAGAGCCTGCACAATTCCCAAACAATATCATTTTTGCATTGTTCTTGCGTCGCATTGCTCATTTACACCATACAACGCACAAACGATATCGGTGGCAACGCACGAACCATGTGACTTTTTATCGTAGTTGGGCAACGATATTGGGCCGTGTAAAGTGGCCTTAAGGATGTTATCATTCGGGCATCACTCAGTCAACCATGGTGCAGTGTTGGATTAGTAATCAGAGTAAGATCTTGACATAACGCAGAAGAACACATGCTTTTACTTCAATAAGGCTGGTGGGATTCCAATCTACAAGTTAAGATAAACTAGGTAGGCTCATGACTCAAATATATATTTCACAACACACACATATTGTGAGGTTGATAGTTGCTTTTAGAATTCTTAAAGTGTAAATGTCATTTCATTGAAAAAAAAAAACAATGCTGCACTGGTTGTTAATGATAAGTCACATAGCAGCTAATATAATGATTATTTATGCCATACCACTGATTTTCACACATTTTTATGTGCTCTTTAAAAAGCTGCATTTTCTATCTTTGTGGGAGTGACCAGCAGTTGATAGCACTGTGTGTATGAGAGCAGGCTGGTAGTGAGCTGTGTCGGGAGCCAGCAAACAAGGAGTTAACTGAGATTGCTGTGTGGAGACAGATGACCTTACAGAGTGCTGGAATAGAGGAGTTTATACCCAGCTCTGTGAAATGTGATACATTGTCTCCTCGTGAGGTAGGCCACGCCCCCTCTCCATTATCTCCTCACAGTGAAGCCGGACATGTGAAGACAGCCCTGGCCCAGAAACACCTTCACTTACAGTGCACTGAAGACACCTTGTGGAAGGATTTTGAAGGTTAACCAGACAGAATTTTATATTGAACCATATTACAATGTTTATTAAAATCACTTGCTCTACCTTATTATTAAAGAAAAATTTAAATGGTGGTTACGCTTTAAATGTGGAGGTTTCTATTTTGTCTTAAAAAAAAAGAAAACAAAAATAAAATAATATCTTGCCTGCCTCGAAAGCCTGAAATCAGACTTTCCCTAATACTTAAGCCTTGGTTTTAAGGAAACCTGTCACCCCCTTGGGGCATTTTTTACTGTGCCCAGTAGCTTATACACATTATTTAAATGGGATTCTAGTAACTCCTGTATGTGCCAAGACTGGCCCTTCATACCTGTGAAAGCGGGTTTTGCAGCCAGGAAGGGTGGTGAGGGGTTTAGTCACCATGACCATATAGCAGCCTCCATGGGCACATACAGGGGTTACTAGAGCCTATTTACATGATGTGTAAGCTGGTTAGCACAGTTTAAAATGCCCAAAGGTAGTGACAGGTTCCCTTTAAGGATGTTTTTTCCAAAGCAAAATTAGGACAGATGGGTATTCAATTTCACTGCTTGTTTGCAGTGTGTAAAACATAACAAACATTGTTATTAAGGTGCTGTTACTGCTGTATATTGTGGCACCTCAGAGTTGCCTCAATGGCATTGCCTCCCTCAGGGGGTGATGTAATGCCTGGAAGCAAGAAGGGGTATCCACACCAGGTAAGCCACAACATGCAACACATTTCCTGGCTTCAGACCAGAAGGGGGAGCTCTAACTCGGGTTCAGGGAAGCTTCCCTATAAATTCTGGCCTGGGGGCGGGGTTAATCAGTTCAGCTCTAGGAGGGCTGAGAAAACGTCCCGTGGACTGGAGCAGTGTAAGGCTCGTCCCTGGATAGAGACTAGCCAGCCTGACGGACCCATAGGTGAGGGTCTGAGGAGGGAGAGAAGAAAGCCTGGGGAGTGAAGGTTCATCCCAGTGGAGACTGTCAGCAGTGGACACCAGAGTCAGAGGTTGTGGGGGATTCCAAGTCTCCCGTCCACAGCACCTGGAGACACAGCAACATCAGAAAGATCAGGGCTAGTGCCAGAGGAGTGGAGCCCAAGGAGAGCTCAAGCTGCCTGCCATACAGGTGAAAGACTTAACAGCAGAGAGAGCGAAGGGTCACAGGTTAGCTACAGGCAGCTGGGACCAACATAGAGACGCACAGCAGGGAGGTCACAGAACTCACCGGGTGAGGAGATCCCCAACTTGCTTCCAGGCCAGCCAGATTCCTAACATCTCCTGTGGACAGTACCTTGGTCTGGACCTGCTACAATCAGTAAAGGTAAAGGAGACTACAAACTATGTGTCTGTCAGTTATTCTGCGCCCTCAGTCCTGCACCCCAATGCCCTACCATCGCTATAGACTTTACCAGTTGCCCTGGGGACCACTCCACCCATGGGAGCGATACATTAGAGCTGTAAGCCCAGCAACCCCAGAGGTCCCACACCGCAGCGTCAGCCCCAATAGCTGAACACCACAGGTGGCATCATGTCCACCAGTCCCGAACTTTAAAATTGATTCCCAAGGTCACAGAGCCGAGTCTCGACCCCTGTGACTCCCCGGAAGCATCAAAAACCCGGCTCTGAGTACCCCATGGCCCTGGGGGTGCATCATATATCACAGATCAATCTTATCTTAATCACTCATCTACGTACCTGATATTGTTATACCCTGCAAATCTATTCCAACATTATTCTCCAAAAATGTACATCCCTAGTTATGCTTATGAATGCTTATGGGTCCGCAGTCCTGACCTTCCCCTGCCCCAGACGCCCTACCCCTGCGAATACTAGTGGTAATTGTATGGTCTCACTGATCTAATGGTGTCCTAATGGTGTGCTATACATGTAAAGAACTTCTTTAAATGCTGTGTATGGTTACTTCTCCTCTGCTTACATAAATTCATGTGGGTCAAATTGAGATATTGTATATACTCTGTATTCCTCATGAAATGATTAAGGGCTGAAGTGCTCTTTGTACAGAAATTGAGATTGTTACCAGTAGCATGTTATTACTCAGTGGTTGGAGATCTGCCCATGTGGGGCACCTTCTTTGTAACACCTAAGAATTGTATTGGTGATAACCATTTAATGGAATTTATGCATGCATGGTCCAAAGTGACCAGTTACATCACTGTATCACCGGTGTGGGGGCAACTGACCACCGTCCTCACCTGTCCTCTAAGTCAGTTAAATAAAATCACTTTGATGCAACTATAAGCTATACTCCTTTTTCTTCGTTCCTGCAAATCTATTCCAACATTATTCTCCAAAAATGCACATCTCTAGTTATGCTTATGAATGCTCTCCATTCAGTACCAACCATACAGTGCATTTATAAAACGGTAAACACTGAATTCCTATCTATGCATTAGACACCACGATGTTACTACAAGGACTAAACTAAAGGAAAAAAACTCTAAAATGATTATTTGTTTTGATGCCTGATTAAAAACAAAAATAAACAGAATAAGTGAGAAAAAGTGTCAAACAAAACAACCCTCAACCCACGTACTAACAGAACACGCAATGTACACTGATTGCCAATGAAAAAGACCCCCCACTAATGATCTAGGATCTGATAATGATACAACTTCACATCACCTATTGGTAATCAAAATGTCCGAGGTCAGTCACTGCTTTCCTAGTTGTCTACTATCGACTATTTGCACATTAGTTAGAAGAATGTTTAGATGACATACATACTATAACCATCCACAAACATAAGATGCCCAGTGCGCTATGCGTTTCGCCACCAATAATCATGGAGGCTCATCAGGGGCAACACAAATTGATGATAACATTAATGGTTACATGAAACATTACAACACGCAGAAGGCCAATACACAGTAGATGCTTCTCTTGGTTTCTGCTGAATTAACTGAGAAGTCAAAATCAAATGCAGAGAGACACCACAGGGGCAGAGAGAAACCACAGGGGAGGCAGAGTGTGCATATGGGGGGCAGAGAGCATGCATAAGGTGGGAAGACAGCACACACAGAGTGGGGCCAGAGAGTGAGCACCAGGGGGGGGGCACAGAGCGTGCACAGTGTGGGTACAGAGAGCTCACAGGGGGACAGAGAGAGCACACAGTGGGGACCAGAGAGCATGCATGGGGGTTCCAGAGAGCATGCATAGGGGGGACCAGAGAGCATGCACAGGGGGGCAGAGAATATGCAGAGGGGGCAGAGATCATGCGCAGGAGGAAGACAGCATGCATGGGGGGATAGAGAGGCAGCTCAGGGGGAGGCAAAGAGTGTGCACAGGGGGCAGGGCCAAAAAGAGTTCAAAATGGGTCACCGAGAACACACATAGGGCAGAGAGAGCACACAGGGGGAAGAAAAAGCACTCACAGGTGGGCAGAAAGTGAACACAAGGGGGCAATGATTGAGCATGGGGGAATAAAGAGCACCGGGGGCAGAAAGCAAGCAGAGGAGGGCATAGAGCGTGCAGAGGGATGCAGCAAGCATGCAAAGGGGTCAGGAAGCACCCACAGGGTAGGGCCGGAAAGCAAGCAAAGGATTGCACAGAGTGCATACAGGGGTCAGATACAACATACAGGGGAGGCCAGAGAGAACACACAGGGGGCAAAGAGAGGGGGAATATAGCGCAACAGAGGGGGCACAGAGCACGCACAGAGGAAGAGAGAGTGCACAGAGTAGACACAATATGCACACGGGGAAGAGAGGGTGCACAGGGCAGAGGGAGTGAACAGAAAGAGTAGAGAGAGTGCACAGGGGGCAGAGAGTGCATACAGGGAGTAGAGAGCACGCAAGGGGCAAAGAGAGTGCACCGAGGGCAGAGAGAGCACAAAAGGGCAGAGAGAGCGCATGCGCACTTACTCATGCGGCCTACTTCTTGAGCCATTCGGGTATACAAAGATAGCAGCTGCACTATGCATCACATCGCCCCCCCCCCCACTTCCACTGCAATATTACAGTAATTTCAGGATTCTGTCAGAGGGGAACTTAGTGGGAGCTAATAAAGTGAATAATGAGGTGTCTCTGTTTATTTTGTATGCAATAAAGGATTACTCTTGGTGTTGTTGTTTTTTCTTTTTACTGAAAGACATCATTCTGATAGCTGGTATTAGCAATAAGGCTTAATGTCAGCTGTCAAAAAAAGCTGATATCAACTATTTTACAACCCAATCTGCAACCGCCACCAGGGCTGCTGAAAGACTTGGGTAACTACCAGTTTTGGCATCTCTCATGGAGGTATCAATTTTGGGGCATCTGCTGGCTGCAACTTTCAGCATTGGGGTCCAGAAGGCTTGGGCCTCACCACACTGGGAATTCCAGCCCCAAACTGCCTTGGTTACCTTGACTGACAACAAAACTACAGCAAAGCCCATGCAAATATCTTTTAAAGTTATTTATTTAAATACCTAAAAAAGGATTCCCCTGTATTTTTCTTTGCCAGCAAAGGTAACACCAAACAGTGGGGGTTGGCAGCCAGTAGCTGCTTGGTTTACCTGCGTTAGCAATAGAATATACAGCAATGCCTTACACATTTTTTACCAGGAATTTAAACACTTTATTAATAAAAAAAAACAAAACACAGAAACAGTTTTTTAAGTAAAAAATACATTTATTTACATACATTGGGAGAGAGCATGGGGGGAATTTGCTTGGACATCAGACGTCCTGCTTCCTGCAACAACTGGCACAGGTGTTCCAGTGCAGCAACCATTTCCATTCCCTTTCCCTCATCAAGCTGATGGGGGAAAAAGACAGGGGCGAGACTGCACAGGGAGGAGAGATGGCAGCCGCCCACAGCACCACAGAGCCTGCCCCCACTGTGATGTCACCGCCCACCCAATGCAATAGCATTGAGCTCTTATCTAATACTAGCTGTGAGCCCGATGCAAATGCATCGGGATTCTAGAACGTGCATAAATTTGCTTATAATAGTTATAGCTGGTCTGAGTACTTTTTGGGGGGGTGTGAGGACTTTTTTGGGGGGTGTTGAATACTTTTTGGGGGGTGTTGAATACTTTTTGGGGGTTGTTGAATACTTTTTGGGGGGTGTTCAATACTTTTTGGGGGGTGCTCAATACTTTTTGGGGGTGTTGAATACTGTTTGGGGGGGTATTACATTAATTTTTTAAATTTAATTAGTTAATGTAATTAATATATTAATTTTATATATTATTTTTTTTGTTGTTTTTTATTATTATGTTTTATTTTATTGTGTATTATTTATATTATTTATTTTTATTTTTTTTTAGTATTTTTATTATTATTAAAGTTAAAAAAACCGCACTTGCTGCACCTGCCGCAAGTCCCCCTATACTTTCTATGGGGATTACCGCAACCGCGCTGCAACCGTTACACTTGCGGCGCGGTTGCGGTAATCCCCATAGAAAGTATAGGGGTACTTGTGGCAGGTGCTGCGGCTGAGGTAGCAACTCGCAATGGCCTCGCGGCCATTGCTCGGGCTACCTCAGCGGTAAATCGCTAAGTTTGTGGCCGAGCCTCTGGTTCTATTTTCAGCCAGCGACTCGCTGAGTAAAACAGCTGAGTGTGAGTGCTGAAGATCCGATACATTCATGAGCCTAATGAGCGGCTGAACCAGTGGGGATGAGTGCTTTGCTGGGCTAAACCTGAATGGTGCACAGGGGGTTAATCACATGTCAGGTCTGTGTGTGAGTGAAGATGTGCTGATTGACTCACTGGGTTGCAGCTGGGAGTGAGTAGGCTGGTTAGGAACCTGCCAGGTGTCTGAGTGAGGAGAGGACGATTCAGAAGTTCTGTGAAGTTCTGTTATGTGAAGAGGTGCTGGAAGTGATCCGTCCTCAGTGGGTAAGTGATGGGAGCCTACCAGCTGATGTGTGCATGGCAGCCAGTGTCCAAGGGCCAGGCGGTCACAGCTGACTTTGGGACATTGAGGGGGGGGTCTGTGCGGCCATTGAGGGGGGGGGGGGGTAGGGGGTCTGTGCGGCCATTGAGGGGGGGGGTCTGTGCGGCCATTGAGGGGGGGGGTCTGTGCGCCCATTGAGGGGGGGGGTCTGTGCGCCCATTGAGGGGGGGGGGGTCTGTGCGGAGTAGCATAGCATAGCATAGCATAGCATAGCATAGCATAAGGTAGCGACTCGCAATGGCCTCGCGGCCATTGCTCGCGCTCCACAGCGAGTCGCAATTAATCCCCATTGAAACTATAGTGGGACGTGCGGCAGCTGAGGTAGCGACTCGCAATGGCCTCGCGGCCATTGCTCGCGCTACCTCAGCGGTAAATCGCTAAGTTTGTGGCCGAGCCTCTGGTTCTATTTTCGGCCAGCGACTCGCAATGGCCGCTTCGCGGCCATTGCTCGCGCGTGGTGACGTCACAGCGTGACATAGCCACGGCGATTTCGGGGGCCGACACGATTTTGCCTACGGCAATTATAGAGTAGATCTTAAGAATTATCATTATGCCATTATAAAGTATAATATTGCCTTTTCACATTATTCAATAACATCAACAATATTTTAAATCAAAAGCTTATTTCCATCTACCAGTAATTCTGATTAAACTGTTTTTTTTATAAAGAATTTGTTACTGTTTATTTGGAAAAATCAAATCAGTTTCTAGCCGGCTGCTGCCTATCATTTGCATAATGTTCTCAGCAAGAAATATAGATTTAAAGGTTGTTAGTGCCATTGCAAGTGAGGACCATTATTGATTCAACATTCTAATTCCCTTTCCTTTTTGACTAGTTTTATTGGCCTTATAGAATAATGAGTTCATTATCGTGGCATGCAGTGTGTCCATTTGAGTAGAACATTTCTACCACTTCCTGCATAGCTTTGTAGGTCATCACACAGTACACAGTAGAAATGTAGAAGACACAATTATTCCCAAGCTTCACTACTAAAATTCAATGAGCCAATCAGAAAGTTTAGCAATCATACAAAAATATTATTTTACTCCATAATATATTTTATACATCTTCCTCATTAGTTTAGCCTCTTTGTATGTTAAATGTTCTTTATTCAGCATAATGATAGAGTTAAATTTCTACTAAAGTGACACATTTTTTTCCTGATCTTATTAAGCCGACATGGACTTGGTGTCGGTGTCTGTCTAGTGTGGTCAATGCGACAGCGGGGTGATGATAAAATCATAAATAAAGGGGTCTTGTCAATTTTTTTCTTAATATTATAAAAATCCATTATTTCAATCAATTTGAATATTGTCTTGTGAAAGCATGAATTTATCGTTATTGTAGCTTAAAACATCTAGGCTCTAATGTTAAATTTTTAACATCTTTATGTATCTTGCTTCATTTGTAATAGTCATCTTCGTATATAAAACAGAAGCACGTTTGTCCAAAGTACTTGGATATTACTGCAACCATGAACCCTCACATAGACATAGTTATACCCCAAATACAAGTAAATAATCAAGCATGCAGTGTAATCAGCAGTCCTTTTCTCATGAAATAATATTCTGTTGAGGCAATTATTGGCAGTCCGAAAACTATAAAAACATCCTACTGTCCCTAGTTCTAGTTTAAAATTAATGGGTCATTTATTTATTCAGATATCCTTCCTTATTCAATTTTTGTGCCTTTATATGATCAGTTATCCACACCGCTACAGTTTTCATTGTAGCGACTGATTTGTCCTCCATTACCGTAAAAAGAAAAGTGCATTACATTGGCAGTCTTGATGACGCCCTGCTTATTTACATAGGGACATGTAAGTTATAAAAGCATTTTTCTCAGTGATTACAGGCCACATTTAGGTGAGACAACGATGATTATAGATGTAGTAAGAAGCTGCAGGGACAGGTAATGATAGGTTTGATGGCATAAATGACCTGACAGGTTCTCTTATAAAAAAAATTCCCCAAAATGCAACAGCTGGTAGACCCAATGGCTGGAGACATTCCTAATCTTCAGTTAGGTGTTGTCCCCAGCCAGAGGGTCTTTCGATTAACATTTTGGCACCAAATACACAGGAAAAGTTTTAAAGCAATTTTAAATGTTTAACTTTTCCTGACCTTGGCTGGATTTGTTGACTTTTGGGGAAAGTGTTCGGGTTTCCGATCACTGAATCAAATCAACCATCTTCATGCCGAATTTGAAATTGGCAAACATGTTCGAGCAAAGTTCGCTCATCTCTAGTGTACAGCCTCTGCTTTGAATGACTTCAGCACATCTGTGACCACAGGACATCCCTAGTATCTCACACTGCTCTGGTGTGATTTTGGCCCACTCATCTTCCAGTCTGTTCCACAGTCCTGTTTTTGGCCATAACTTTATCACCAATGACTTTCCAGAGGTTTTTTATTGTGATTAGATCAGGACTATAGGCTGGCCATTTCATTGTTTTAATGTTTTCTCTTTCAAGGAAATGCTTTACCTGTTTTGCTGTGTGACACGAGCATTGTCCTTCATGAAAATTGCTGGCTGTTTGAGTGCTGAAGGCTAGTAAGGAAGCACATCTTAAAGAAGAAGGTTCAGATACACACTTACATTCACTCTGCCATGTATCTGTATGAGAGGTACAACCCCTGCAGCAGAAAACATTCCCAAACCATGACACTTCCTCCACAACCTTTAACTGACTTCTTTACATAACTGGGATTCAGTCTTTCCCTAGTTTGTCGACGAACATAATGTATCCCATCAGACCCAAATAAATTAAACTTGCTATCATCACTAAAATGAACTGCGGATCATTGTGGACCACTTCTCTTCTGTCCACAAAACATGCACCTCGCAGGAGGTGAGTCTAGCCCTTTGATTCTTTCTGCTAATGAGAAGTTTGGTCACTGCAGGGGGGCCTTTCAGTCCAAATGCTCTTAAACCTTGTGACACAGTAATGATGAGACAGATTCTTACCCTGTTCAGTGCTGAACTGGAGAGATTTTCAAGCTGCAGTGTTGAAACAATTACCCATGGAGACTCTCTGCATTATCCTGCCCTCTTTTGCACTTGTCTTTAGAAGGTGACCAGCCTTCTTGAGGCAATTGAAAAAGTTTGGGATGTTGTAAATATGCAATATTTTAGAAATCCCAGACATGGAACGACAAACTTCTGTTGCTTTGGCTGATATGGTGGCTCTTTGCCCTTCATCTGGAGACCCTGCTGCTGATGGGATTCAGTCACTGTGGGTTGGCACAGCATTTTTGCAAAGTGAGTGCAAACTGGAACGTTAGGCTGCCAATTAAATAGGGTTTGACAAATAATTAAGGAAATTAGCACCAGGTGTTATATTAACACCAATAACTTGCAGGTATCTGAAAGTGTTCTCTAATCTTGCTCAGTGTTCTTTTTTATTTTTCTCATTTACATTTATATTCTGAAATAAGTTTAAATTACCGCTAATTTACTATGATATCTTCACAGAGGTCAACACAATGACCTTAACATTAATGAACTTGTGCACTATTCTCTCATTTTGATCACCAGTGTATATAGTATGATCCACACGTCTTTTGCAGAGGTGGCATTTCTTATAAATAGGTTGGCCCCAATTATACTTGTTTTCATCTCATCGGTGTCAATGGGCATCAAAAGAAACCGTATTACACCCTATCAAGGCTTTCATTACCTTATGACCCTAGGAATTAATTTGTTCTTTATAGTGAAATAAACAATCTGGTCATAAATGTCTGCTGGTCAAGATATTCTAAGGCATTTCTCTCATTCTCATGGCATTATCAGAGGTTAAAAAATCACAGGAGACCATGTGTAATTATAGACTTACCAGGCCATGCCGTAAACTAATACACCAAAGCACACATTAGATTTCTGCTGCCAGACAGCATGGGAGAGGTCTTTATACATAGAGCTACTCTCCTATGACTTTTTTTTGTGCAATTTCTGCACATTGACTGCAAATTCACAAGTTTAAATGTTACATAGTATAAACAGTATCTATGATGTGTCTCCCTTTTATTGGACATATAGATACTGATTGCAAGCTTCAGCTCCATGGGGATATTATCAGTTATGCAATTTGTAGAATTTTAATACTCGCTTTCTTTTTAAATAATTGTGAAATGCCTTATGTAGCCTTAAAAAATAAACATTTTTAGGGTACAATATTAGGCAAACATCACCTTAAGAATTGTGCATTCTAAAAGATGAAAATTTGTTGAACAATCAGAGGAGAAGTGTAATACAAAGATGTCACCACTCCTGTATTTTTCATCCACTCCTGGTTTTGGATTACAAGAACTGATGTGAAAAACTGACCAAAAACTCGACATGTGAAATTAGCCTTAAATTTGTTTATTCTTTCATTTTTAAATATTAGAAGTGAACACTAAGGCACCATGTAGAAGAGCAACATTTTTGGTCTTACACAATATACAGCATTTGGGTAAACATTAGACTATATGCTAGTGCATGATATTTTCCACATGGAAAAAATTGCAGCTGGCTCATTTTACTAACCAAAAATACATATGTAATGACAGCTCCTACAATACCGACCAGCGAACTGAGCTGTGGACTTGAATGTTCTCAAAATTTCATCTGATCTTGGTCAAAGTCTTGAATATCTCAAGAAAAAAATATATCAAGTGGTTGATCCTAAATGAACTACAAAGAAAAGGTGAATGCTTCTTTTTCTTAGAGCTATAAAAATACTGTAACACTGCTTTAAAGGGAATCTGTCAGATTAAAAATCCATATGTAACTGATCACTTACTTCTCTGCTGCCCACTCCCCGGGGAATGAATATTCATGTAGTAACATCACTGCCTGCTCTGCAGGTAGCATCAGCTCTGCCATCTTCATATTTCCCTCCAGCATGAAGCAGTGTTACTGTATGTATTTGAGGTATATATGCAGTGTGTATCTGAGATTAATCTATGTGTTTTTAAGAACATTTGTTCATTTACTCAGAAGATACACATATTACATGACTGTAGGAAAACAAATGTTAATGGACCTATAGAAATGTCTCAAAGACAGCATACAGTGTAGCACAAACACCTCTCCCTCCGCCTCCCAAGCAGATTGCAGCAGAATTTCAGCGACTGACTTCAAGCATAAGAGGAGGGACAGAATACCAGCTTGGATAGACGTGGATATTTAAATAACATTTACACATGCTGAACTCTTCAGCAGTGGAAGTAATGAATTGGACTGATGCAGTAGCTGCCTGCTTGGTGTGAAGATGTGTATAGCAAGAAAACTACTGAGGGTACAGTGATCATTTTTGTATGTTTTAAAAGGTCTGCCCAGGCACTGTTCAAGGGTAATATTAGTATCATACTGAAAAATGACCTGACAGAGTCCCTTTAAATGTAGTTTGTTGCAGTTTTTGGAGATATATCTTGAAGAGTATGCAGAAAGAAAAGTATAAATGAAAGACTAATATTTCTTTATTGTATATTCTCTCCAGAGCTTGGGATGGAAAAAATGCATGAACAACTTTTCCAAAAACTGCATGCATGGCATGTGAAATATTTATGGAGTTGCACATAATTAAAATGAAAATATAATTTTCCTGTCAGAGACATCTGTGACATATGTACAGTATTCCCTTCTGTTAGCGATGCGGCGAATCGTGCAATGTCATCTTAAGCTTTATTCTGTAAGATGCAGAGTGCTTTCTGTTGACCTCTATGGAGAATATCATAATGAAAGTGCATTTTAAAATCTGACTTCAATATCATCTGCATATTAACCACACTGCATATAACAACGTTTTGGCTAGTAATAAACTACTAAGTGTATTTAATAATCTGTTGTATTTAACCACACAAATGATTATCTGCATAATGAAATATAGCATATGTATCATAAATATAGGAAAATATACAATATCAAAGCTAATTTAATGATTAAATTAGCTGCAAACAATAGGGTTATGGTTGTACAAAAGCCATTATTTAGGGCAACTATCTGTGAAGATGTTGAAGGACCTATTTCCCCTTAAGGCACCGCACTGAATCACAGGCAAAGCAGTAAACATCTTATTAAACAACAAGTGCAGAAAAGCAAAAGACAGGAGCCTCTAGAGTCATGTTAATTATCTCAGGGTCGGTGTCAGTAAGAAGGCTGTCTGGCAGTTTCTTAGGCAGTCAGATGGTAATGCCAACATTTAAACATCCCCAAGGTCTTGCAGTTACAATACTGTCATATTTCAAATGACAGGTAATACTTATGAACATCGCAACACTAACCTCCTCAATTATATTCAATGTCAACCATACAATCCTGTAATTGTAAGTAAATACAAAAATATTAATAATCATATTTTCTTTCCATGGTGTGAAGTTCTAGAAAAATACATCATGCAATTGGAATCAACTAAACTTTGAAGAAGTTTCCAGCATCAAATAGTACTACATTTGTTACACACCTTCTTATCACCTCTATAAAACTGATATTCAGTATACATGGTTCAATCATCTTGGTCACTTAATGATAATAAGCTGGCTAGGAGAAAGACAAGCGCAGTCTATGGTCTTATCTGATATAATAGAGATATGGGATGGTGTTAAAACCACTCACCTTAGACGGTTGTATGACACAAACACTATCCAAGAGTATGCGGCTGCATTGCACCACCCAAGTAGTATAGAAGCCACGTGTAGACGGATGAAGAGGGTGGATGAAGGATATCAGGAATCAATTAAGAACTAAGAAGAAAACAGCGGCACTCCGGGATCCTTTATTCCAAGAACAGCTTTATTCCAAAAGTTTACATCGGTGGGTGAAGGGAAGGGAGGAAGGAGGGACGACGGTGACCGTTTCGCGTGCTCTGCACGCTTCAGTACACAGGACCCACTGAAGCATGCAGAGCACGCGAATTGGTCACCGTCGTCCCTCCATCTTCCCTTCCCTGCACCCACCAATGTAAACTTTTGGAATAAAGCTGTTCTTGGAATAAAGGATCCCGGAGTGCCGCTGTTTTCTTCTTAAGTTCTTAATTGATCCCTGCATCTACAGCTGAGCAACCCAGATCCATGAATGCCTCTGCACACAGGACTGCAATGCAACAAGGTCAGTGCCCGGTTTCTTTTCTCATCTAGATATCATGAATCAATATCTCAGTAAATCCCAGATATCATATTTCCAAAGATTTTATTGTTTCTCAATGTGTTTCAAGGGCCCACTGCATACTTCTTCAGGAGATAAGTAACTATGCTTTATTTAATGCCATACAAAAGGACAACAAATTGAACACACTTTAAAAACAATTAAAATAGCAACAGCTATGTGCATAACATGCTGATGTGTGTAATAACATCATCAGCCCCCTTCACACTTTACACTGCAAGGACATGGGACCACCAAGTGTAGTTACTGTACACTAGAAGTACAAATCCCAAACAAGTTCAATCAAGATCGAACAACAGGTTAACATGTGCACTCAGTTCAAACCATAAAGATAATACAGTACATTAACAGTTCAGGTACATGACCATATATCACATTAGAATGAAAAAAGCACAAAGTGGTTAGTATCAAGATTAAGAATAACCTAAGTATCAATCAACAATTGTGACAAGATGAGCTTTCCTAGAGCCTCATTCACTCTAGATGCAAAGTGAGCACTTTAAACCCCCAGATATTTCACAAATTAATCAGTAAAGATGAAAAAGGAAATTTTTGTGGAAAAATAGTACTTTTTAATTTTTACGGATCAATTTGTGAAGCACCTGGGGATTCAAAGTGCTCACTATGCATCTAGATAAGTTCCCTTGGGGGTCTAGTTTCCACAATAGGGTCACTTGTGGGGGAGCTCCAATGTTTAGGCACACAGGGTCTCTCCAATACCGACATGGTGTCCTATAACAATTTGAATGGAAAATCAGCTCAAATTGTTAGCGGACACTATGCCGCGTTTGAAGAGCCCCTGTGCGCCTAAACGTTTGAGCTCCCCTACAAGTGACCCCATTATGGAAACTAGACCGCCCAGTGAACTTATCTAGATGCATAGTGAGCACTTTGAACCCCCAGGTGCTTCATAAATTAACCCATATAAATGGAAAAAGAAAATTTGTGTGAAAAAATGCACTTTTTCATTCTTACAGATTAATTTGTGATACTATTGGAGGTTCAAAATGCTCACTATGCACCTAGATAAGTTCACTGGAGGGTCTAGTTTCCAAAATGGGGTCACTTTTGGGGGAGCTCCAATGTTTAGGTACACAGGGGCTCTCCAAATGCGACATGGTGTCTGTTAACAATTTGAAAGGAAAATCAGCTTAAATTGTTAGTGGACACCATGTCGCGTTTGGAGAGCCCCTGTGTGCCTAAACATTGGAGCTCCCCTACAAGTGACCCCATTATGGAAACTAGACCCCCCAGGCAACTTATCTAGATGCATAGTGAGCACTTTGAACCACCAGGTGCTTTACAAATTGATCCTTAAAAATGAAAAAGAAAATGTTTGTGGAAAAAAAAGTACTTTTTCATTTTTAAGGATCAATTTGTGAAGAAACTGGAGGTTCAAAGTGCTCACTATGCATCTAGATATGTTCCTTGGGGGGGTCTAGTTTCCAAGATGGGGTCACTTGTGGGGGAGCTTCAATGTTTAGGCACACAGGGGTTCTCCAAACACGACATGGTGTCCGCTAACAATTTGAATGGAAAATCAGCTCAAATTGAGCCCCTGTATGCCTAAACATTGGCACTCCCTCACAAGTGACCTCGATTTGGAAACTAGATCCCCCAGGGAACCTATCTAGATTGGTGGTGAACACTTTGAACCCCCAGATGTTTCAAAATTTCATCCGTAAAAATGAAAAGTACTTTTTTTTTCACAAAAATCTTTTTTTATCCTAAATTTTTTCATTTTCACATGGGCAACAGGATAAAATGCATTGTAACATTTATTGGGCAACTTCTCCTGACTACACCGATACCTCATATGTGGTCATAAATCACTGTTTGGGAGCACGGCAGGGCTCAGAGGGGAAGGAGCGCCATTTCACTTTTTGAAATAAAAATTAACTCCAAAAGTCAAATTGCGCTCCTTCCCTTCTGAGCCCTGCCGTACGCCCAAACAGTGGTTTATGACCAAATGTGAGATATTGATGTACTCAGGAGAAATTTCCCAACAAGTTTTAGGATCCATTTTATCCTGTTGCCCATGTGAAAATGAAAGAATTGAGGCTAAAAGAACATTTTTGTTAGAAAAATTAAAATGTCCATTTTTTTCTTCCACGTTGCTTTAGTTCCTGTGAAGCACCTGAAGGGTTAATAATCTTCTTGAATGTAGTTTTGAGTAGCTTGAGGGGTGCAGTTATTGGAATGGTGTCTCTTTTGGGTGTTTTCTGTCATGTACACCCCTCAAAGGGACTTCAAATGGTATGTGGTCACAAAAAAATGGTTTTGTAACTTTTGCAGGAAGAATTAAAAATTGCTGATGAACTTTGAACCCTTATAGCGTCCTACCAAAAAATATTTTTTTTTTCAAATTTGTGCTGATGTAAAGTAGACATGTGGGAAATGTTATTTTGTAACTATTTTGTGTCACATAACTCTCTGGTTTAGCAGAATACAAATTTAAAATTTGAAAATTGTGAAATTTTCAAAATTTTTGCCAATTTTTTAATTTTGTCACAAATAAATGCAAAAATTATCGACCTAAATTTACCACTATCATGAAGCCCAATATGTCACAAAAAACCTATCTCAGAATCGCTAGAATCCGTTGAAGCGTTCCAGAGATATTACCTCATAAAGGGACACTGGTCAGAATTGACAAAAATGCCAAGGTCTTTAGGGTCAAAATAAGCTGGGTCATGAAGGGTTTAAAGTGTGTTCACTTTGTTGCCCTTTTGTACGGCATTAAATAAAGCATTGTTATTTTTCCTAATTTATGGAATGTTCCCAATTTTTTTATATACACCAACTTTCTTAGTTACTTTATGCTTAATCAAGGTGTATAAAAATGGTGAACCTCATTATTGATTAAAAGATAATATGGTGCCCTCCTTTGTTCTGTTTAAACAATTTATTAAACTGTGGCCATGTTCACACACATGCGTTTTTTTGACCATCTCTGCGTTTTTTGGTGTGTTAAAAACAACGCAGGTGCGTTAACGCAGGGTACATTTGAGTGTACATGCGTTTTTCACCTCCACCTGCGTTTTTTTCCCCCAGTCCAAAAAACGCTGCATGCGTTTTTGGGTGCTGGAAAAAAACGCAGGGGTGGTTTTCCAAAAACGCACGCGTTTTTGTAACATGGACCCCTATAGGAAACGCATGCGTTAACGCAGGGCACATATAGGCACCTGCATTAAAGCATGCGTTTCCCATAGGGCCCCATGTTACAAAAACGCATGCGTTTTCTAAAAAACGCATGCATTTCTATAACATGGGGCCCTATGGGAAACGCATGCATTTTTAAATGGCACATTTATGCACCCTGCGTTAACGCATGCGTTTTTGGGCAAAAAATGACTAAGTCCAAAAAGGATGAAAATCCTTTCAGACACACAAGGGACATTTTTTAGCACTCTTAAAAAAACGCATGTGGTTTTAGGAGTGCTAAAAAAAAACGCAAATTGTGTGTGAACAATGCCAAAGTCATGTTTTTATGACCAAAAAACACAAATGGCAGGATATCCAAGGGCAACATCAACACATCTCACCATGCACACTGATGTATGTCCCCGAATGTTTTAGAAGGTCAGTATGACATTTCATACTTTACAAGCCCTCATAAATAAAACTCACAGACACATGTTTCAACACAGTTAAACAATATGTATTATGATGCCCGTCCTTATGCAGAAGAAAGCAAACAAATGCATAGTTATGTCAAAGGCCATGTTCACACTCACCTGCGTTTTTGGCATTCTCTGTGTTTTTCTGCAGGTTTCCAAAAACGCAGGTGCGTTAACGCAGGGCACATTTGAGTGTACATGCGGTTTTCAGCTCCATTTTCGTTTTTTTCCCCCAGTCCAAAAACGCAGGTGGTTTCCCAAAAACGCATGCGTTTTTTTAACATGGGGCCCTATGGGAAATGCATGCGTTAATGCAGGACACCTATAGACACCTGCGTTACCGCATGCGTTAACGCTAGCGTTTTTAAAAAGCTCAGTTAAGCACCCTGCGTTAACGCTAGCGTTTTTGCCTGCGTTTTTGGCCAAAAAATGACTAAGTCCAAAAAAGTGTCAAATCCTTTCAGACACACAAGGGACACTTTTTGGCACTTTTAGAAAAACGCAGGTGGTTTTTTTCCTGCTAAAAAAAAAGCAAATTGAGTGTGAACAATGCCAAAGTAAGAGTTTAATCTGTCTCCCAGCTGGACTCTCCTAATTGGGCTCCAAGCAGCGAGGTGAAAAGTGCACGTATTTCCCGTGTATCCCGGTGCACATGACAGCTCGGGGGGAGTGGTGATGTGACGTCTGCCAGGTCCTGTATTCCTAAGCTGCTCTGTATCACGCTTCCCAGCGGGGAAGAAATTTGCAGCTCCAGATAAAACGAGTGATATTGTAAGCGCTAAGGTACTTTAACAGGACACGGCTCACATAAGTATTACCTTTCAGCTTTAATGATTCAGCATATGGGTCCCTTTCGCCACAACGCGTTTCAGCGCCAATTGCGCCTTTTTCAAGTGATCACTTGAAAAAGACGCAATTGGCGCTGAAACGCGTTGTGGCATTATCATTGCTGTGACTAGATGCCTCATGACAAGTCAAGCCACCATGCCACCTCCTCTGATAAGAAGTTCATTCTCTATACACAATGCACACAGTGAGCTGTGGTGTGGGCAGAGTAGGTTTTCTGAGCTGTGCTACATCTAAGAGCTCTAATCGTTTGGCTGCATTCAGACTTCGTTTTTTTTTCTTTCTTTTGTTGTATTCTTAAAAAAAACACATCAGTTTTTAGATTTGTTTTTTCATCCATTTTTGTATGCTGTGTTTTTTTATCCCCATCTTGAAGGGATGCTATGAGAAAAATGCAGGAGAAAAACACAACAGAAATTAACATGTCGGCCATGTTCACACACAATTTGCGTTTTTTTTAGCACTCCTAAAACCACTTGCGTTTTTTTAAGAGTGCCAAAAAATGTGCCTTGTGTGTGTGAAAGGTTTCAAAACGTTTTTGCAATTAGTCATTTTTTCACCAAACACCCAAATAACAAAAAACGCATGGCATAAAAATTTGTGTTTTTGCTGAAGGAATTTTTTTTTTCCGTTTTCCTGCCGACCAAGGGGGGGTGCTATTATAAAAATTTTTTTTATCTTCTTGTTTATATAGGGGGGGGGTGCTGGTGAAAAAAAAAACTTTTCCACAAACTGCTGGGACGTTTCCGAAAATGCTAGCGTTAACGCATGTGTCTATATGTGCCAGGCATTAACGCTTGCGTTTCCCATTGGGTCCCATGTTAAAAAAACGCATGCGTTTTTGGGAAAACGCATTTGCGTTTTTTTACAGCACCCTAAAACGCTGCATGCAGCGTTTTTTGGGCTGGGGGAAAAAAACGCAAGTTTGGCTCAAAAACGCATGTATACTCAATTGTACCCTGCGTTAACGCACCTGCGTTTTTTTTAACAGCACAAAAAACGCAGAGCTGGGCAAAAAAACGCATGTGTGTGAACATGGCCGTCATTTTCCAAAATGGAGAAATCCTAAAGTGAAAAAACAGATCACTTTTAAAAAGCACAGTCTGAATGTAAAAAATGAAAACCCATAGAGTTTGCTGGGATGTCATTTCAATGATCCGTTTTCTGCAGATACAAAAAAGATATAAAAAAAAAGCACCATGTGAATATAGCCTTTCTCAACTCCTACAACCAATCAATTCAATGGTGCATCATTATACATTATGCTGTTATCACATAAGGTAGCAAAAACGTGACCAATTCCCTTTAATATACTACAAGTTTTAGCAAAAACATTTACTGTAAAAGGTCTATCTTAAAGGAAACCTCTCATATCCTTTTTGTTATTAAACCATGTTTAAATTTGAAATGTCATTTAGATAATGTACACCATGTTCCAAGTTATTATGCAAATGTTCTTTTTCTCTTATTTTCCTAAATGGTTGGTGCAAATGACAGTCAGTGTAATAAAAGACATATTCAGCAGAAAAGATATTGGATATATTTGATAATAATGAGTAACGGAGTTAAAGCCAGTGTATTTGGGGATGAAGGGGTTAGTCTACATAATTCTAATATACATTATTGGGTGAGTACAAGATCCCTAGACAAGTAATTATGGATAAGGGTTATTTATCCTTGCAGATATATGTTGTGAAATGTACCACTATTAGCCATGTGTATTTAGTGGTTTCTGTAATGAAATCTTATGGGGAATAATCTCTATTTGTGTCTGATCACTAATGGTACCTTTACACGCCGCCACGGCAGGCTGGATACATCGCGCTACAGGCTACAAATGTAGCTTGTAGCGTCAATGTAGCCCGTCGTAGCGGCGTCTGAAGACTCGACGCTACAGCCGGCGACAGATACATCTGTTTATGGGCTCTGCTCGAAAACAGATGGCTATATCGCCGATGGTAGCGAGCTGTATCGGCGTGTAAAGAAGCAACGGAAGGGAACTCTGGACACCCGGGGCTGTAGCTGCAATGTAGCTAAGGCGTGACCTCGGCTCCATGTTACCGCGCCCCATGTGCGATCATTGGTGGAAGC
Organism: Allobates femoralis; assembly: GCA_033576535.1. NCBI lineage: Eukaryota > Metazoa > Chordata > Amphibia > Anura > Aromobatidae > Allobates > Allobates femoralis. Next base: position 165,989,991 of record JARQOC010000001.1, on the reverse strand, counting down.
TGCTGCATGACGATTGGTAGTCGCTGCATAGGGAGGCATATTTAAGGAGCTGACGAGTCACACTACACAATCGCTCGAGCGTGCTGTATTACTCAGCCTCCTGCGATGCCTGCCCAATCAGGATGTTATTGCTTCGTCCTATCAGCGTACGGAAGTCTTGTAATCCACAATTGGAGCACGCCTATGTGCTGTCCCTGCTGCACCAGGTCCGCCCATAGTAGCTGGTTGTAGCGGTGTGTAAATGAGCAACAGCTGGCTACTTGAGACACCCGGCGATGTAGCTAGCTATAGATGTAGCGTGGCGTAGCGAACCTTGTGGCGGCGTGTAAAGAGGGTGCGTTGACCGTTTGTAGCCGTTTGAGCGTGCTCGTGCACGTGAAGTAGCGGGATGTATCCAGCCTGCCGTGGCGGCGTGTAAAGGTACCATAAGGGATGAGAGTCTGAAGTAGATTCTAGGAGGGAGGGGTTTTGTGCTCTTTCATTCCTATGGATGGCACGCGCCGGGATTGGCCTTCCCACTGAGGTGGGGGAGTGAGGACCAATCCATGATGGACGCCGGAGCATGCTCCATAGCCCCGCTGGAGTCACCAATGAGGAGAAGGAGTTTGGAGCATGCTTAGTGCGCAAACGCTGATGATTGACTGTGAACTATGGACAGGTGTGGTTCATCATACATGACTTCCAGACTCACCATGGTTACATGAAAACAAAGAATATGATTGGCTGAGAACCTTTGTTTTGATCTGAGAACAGACTTTGATAAGATGAATAGAACTATGGAAAAGAAAGGGCTGGACGAGCGATCGGTACATAGCCTGTAAATGGTGAAGTGCTGTATTTGTATACTAGGATCCAGGGGGATGTTTTAATGAGTTATATTTATGTAATTTTTTAGTATTTTTGATATGATGTGGTGATTGGTCACTTGTTAATGAGGGAGTGGGTTATACACTATTTAAGGATGGTTTGCCTGTATTACAATGTGCTTGATAAAGAACCAGATGGTCCGAAACGTCGCTATGTGACAGACATGTAATAAAGAAGGATGTATTGATTGAACCACCTTTGTGGGAGGCAATGTCTTTTCTGCTGAATATGCCATGAGAGTAACCGGGTTGGACTCCCTGGGCTAGACGGGCGCCCCAACTGGGGGTAATATAGTTTGTACAGAAATATTACCCATATCAACCTGGGTGCTGTGAACCATTGTGAGTGTAATAAAAGTCATCACCCGTTAGAGTATACATCGCATTTTATTGAAGAAATCTCCCAATGATAAAAGTATCATTTTGCTGGTTTGTAAGGCCTTTTTAGCAGCTGCTCTCTTAAGCCGATTAACTTGCCTGGCAGAAACCTTCCTCATTCTGCCTTTATCTGCACGAACACATCTGTGCTCAGAATCTGCCACAAATCTCTTCACAGTACGATGGTAACACTTACGTTTTCGTGCAATATCTAATTATTTCATTTCTTGTCCAAGGCATTGCACTATTTGTTGCTTTTTGGCAGCAGAGAGATCCTTTTTCTTTCCCATGTTACTTGAAAACGGACAGCATCGTCTCCCTTCAAAATCGTAGTGTGAAAGTAGCCTTAACTAGGGACGGGATTGTCAGTGAATATTTCCATCATTATTTGAGTCTAATAAACAGCTTTGGCTTGATGATATTATATGGAAACAAGGATGAGGTTGGACATAACTGGTGGGTTCCAAGATGACAAGATTCAGGAAGGATACACGTAAGAGGTCTCCTTCCATCAGGATCGAACCCAAACCATCTGGCCTCATACAACAGCACAAGAGAATTCAAATCGCCACTCAAAGATACCCGAAGCCTAGAGGACCCCAGTGGAGAGATCAGCAGTGCAGGAGAGCCAATGCCAACTTCAACAACCAGCCTCGAGGTTAGGTTCCCCCCCACCAGGGTCTCGATAGGCTGACTTTAGCCTCTATAAACCCTCCTGTTAAGCCACAACCCTTACCCGGGGCACCTGCCCATGACAGGCGCAGGGACAGCTGGCTTTTCCAAGAACTCCAGTGCCCAGTGGACTCAGCTGAAGCCTGTGACCGATTCTAGGCCCACACTTCTGAGGTAAATCTTGATATTGGGTGCCGCTGTGCCCGAGCTCATAATTCCTTAGAGATTTTTCATTATCGCACTATAGAGGGGGAAGCGAGACAACACTAGGGAAATACAGCAGGCAGAGAGGCCCTGAGACAGATTGAGATGCACGCTGCAACATCACAGACTGAAACAGCAGGATCTCCTGACAAGAAGCAGCTGCAGGGATATCAAAAAGTGGAGGTGGGCGCTGAGATGCAGACACTGGGAGGAAGTGGAGACAGTAAAAAAAGGAGTAGAGATCCCCAGGTCTCGGTGGACCAGACAGCACAGTTGTAAAGTACAAAACACATTCTAAATTGTGTTTAAAACCCCTTTCTCTCCTCTATGTCAGATAGGGGAACAGAGAGAAATCCATAGGATAGGAGCATCGCAAGTTAATAAGGGGCTCACCACCTGCCTCCACATATTGGAGGGATCTCTTCCCCTGGAATAGTCAGCTTTCACCAAGAGACACGTGCTATTGGGGACATAGCAAAACAGTTTCTCCATTGAGACCTTGGGCCCCTCATATACAATATAACAAATAAGAGGCAATAGTTAGCCCCTGCCTCCTTACTAACATTTAGACACCGAAGGTCTGCCCGAAACTTCTCTGGCTCTTGATACTTGACTTAACAGTGAATGAAAAACCAGATCTCAGCTTCACCTATTTGCAACTCAAGTAGGGTCAGCACACCATATGGTTCATTAGGAGACTCCTATCCTCATCCACACTAAAGACCATGCAACAAGGAGTGCGTAGCAGATCATTTCGTGTGGCACTCTGAACCAATGTTGTGCTACTCTTATCAAGGGGATATGCTGGAAGTCTACTTATAAACTAATTCTAAAAGTATATGGCACCATGGTGAAATCATGAATGAAATCATTAAGAACCCCTTCTAGGGTGAGTATTACCATAACGCATGCAGATATCAACAACTTTCTTAAATAGCAAGTTACTATGTCGGGCAATGTCAAATCTACCCGCCACTCTTAACCAACGCCCGGTGGAGACTCAGACTCTGGGGTAGACAGTGATTCAGATGGGGGGCCCTCAAAAGAAGTCATGGTGACAAGGTCTTTTATAAAGAGAATATTCACAAAGGCTCTTGAATCAATAGAGAAAGAACTAATGGACAGTAACAAGATCTTTCCCAAGTGGGAGAAAGAGTAGACACATTAGAATCTACTCAAGCTACAGTCGCACAATATTCCACCTCTCTAATGAATTATATAAAGACCCAAGAAGACTCTTGGGGAATCTTTTCGCAAATTACTACCAGAGCATGACCCAAAAGATTTGGAAATGGTATGTGTTTATAGGCTCTTCACCGCAAACCCAAATTAGGGGGCTCCCAACAGATATTATATGTCACTTCTTAGACTTCAGGACAAAAGATTTAGTCCGGAGATGGACAAGAAAGTCCAACTATGAAGGGGTCTCAATTTAAAACTAAAAGGATTTATCAGTAGTCACCTTAAATAAAAGAAGGCTGCCTAAACTATTCACATGTGCCTTGTTGCAAAAACACATGCAAAATAGGTGGTTGTACTCTTTTTGAACTGTGATCCAGACAAAGGATAAACAACTGCAAGCGAAAATGTAGCGCCCTGCTCACGCAGGTAACCACAGATCTCCCTAGTGCACAACTGGGTTTCCACAGCAGGTACCTACTATGAACAACACCTTCCACCCCGCCACAGTAGGGGAGTCCCACTTGCTTACCTTAGGCAAGATCCCCTATATATACTGCTGCTGGGGGGGAGCTAGTGAGAGTGTGTGTAAATGCCAGAAGAGCTGCAAGGAAGCCCTGGTGGTCGGTGCTGCGTTCAGGCCCAAGCCAGTGACCCGGAGCGGCCCTTCAGCGTCCCACAACCTAAGTGGGACTGAAGGCAAGGAGCTCAGAGTAGAAGCAAGGAACAAGTGGCTCGGGCGGGAGTTCGTTCCAGGAAAAAGCCAGATATTGGGGATCCGCACCTGTGGGGAAACTATAGGCCCACAGAAAACCCTGTCGCACCATGGAAGTTTCAGCTACCCGGTCTCCCAGGAGGGTCAAGAGAGGGAGCCAGGAACAGCAGACCGCTGCAGTGTCCAGAGAGTGTCATCCCGGAGACCGCACAGGAGGAGAGAGAGAGAGAGAGAGAGAGTGGAGGCAAGTCAGGCTACAGCAGGCTGTGCTTCAGCAACTACACAAGGAAAGGAGGTCTTATACCCACTTGCTGTGGGAACCCACTGTGCAGCCCGGTCACCCATCAGTGCCATGGATCATTTACCTGCTTAACATCAGTAAAAGGTAAAAGAGACTTCTTCTGTTTGCGTGTATCCTTTCTCCCCACTCACCGTGCCCCTCTATAGACTTTTCCAACTCTCCCTGTACAATCTCAGCTCCACTACAACAATCTCAGCTCCACTATAACCTGCTTTCCCTCAGTTTGCTGCCCCGGAGGTCCCCAGTCCTGCCTGCGGAGGACTATACCATCACTGCCGCAATACCACCGACCTCCGGAGGACTGTGGCGGCGCTGGTGGCATCTCACTAGGTACTGCAGGTGGCGTCACGACAACTACAAACTGCAAATAATCTTTGTAAATAATTCCCCCTTTTAAAGAATAGTCCCCAGGACACGGGATCAGGCGCGGCGCCATTCCCCGTGACAAAGTTAACCCTCTGCCGCCTGATACCCGAGTACTCTACGCCCTGGGGCTCGACAAAAACATCATCAGAGATCTGGGCTGCATTTGAGACTCTGGAAATCACCCTAATAATAATAATGATAATAAGAATTTTATTTATAAAGCGCCAAAATATTCCGCAGCACTTTACAATTCAGAGGGAACACATACAGACAATTTGAGATAACACAATTTGGGGTCCCTGCTTGCAAGCTTACAATCTATGAGGAAATAGGGGAGGCACAAAAGGTAAATGGTAAAAAGTGCTGTCATATATGGTCCCGCAATCAATATAATAAATAAAGGATTCATTTAATGGTGCATGAACTGGTCACCAGCCAGAATCTGTACAAATACAGATAAAATACTATTAAGTGCATGGAGGGTGCAGACAGATGGCCGAAGAGGCCACATATGGAAAAGGAAAGATAGGAATAGTTAGATTGATGAGGTAAGGTGATAAGCCAATCTAAAGAGATGCATTTTAAAGGCTCGCTTAAAACTGTGGGTATTGGAAATTATTGAATTGTTCTTGGTAGTTCGTTCCAGAGAACTAGCACAGCTCATGAGAAGTCTTGGAGAAAAGAGTGGGAGGTTCGGATTGTAGCTAATGTCAATCTTAGTTCACTTGCGTAATGAAGGGCACATGTAGGCGATAGACTGAAATGAGGGAGGAGATGTAGGGCGGTGTTAAAATGTGGAGAGCTTTGTGGGTGGGAGTGATAATTTTATATTGTACTCTGTAGCAGATGGGCAGCCGATGCAATGATTGGCACAGGATAGAGGCATTGGTGAAGTGGTTGGAGAGGAATATAGTCCTGGCTGCTGCATTCAGGATGGATTGGAGAGGAGAAGGTTTAACAAGAGGGAGACTGATTAGTAGAGAATTGCAATAATCCAGACGAGAATGAATAAGGGCAACAGTTAGAGTATTTGTACAGTCAACAGTAAGAAAAGGTTGAATTCTAGAGGGGAGCGAAGGAGAGATCTGAATCAAATTTAACCCCAGTAGGCGACAGTAAGCGAGCTGCTAGGAAGTAATGGAAAGACCACATACAGAAATTGCAATATTAGGTTTCGGGGGATTAGGAGAGTGAGGAAACACAAGAAGCTCAGTTTTTGACAGATTGAGTTTAAGGTAGAGAGAGGACATGATGTTACTGACAGCAGACAGACAATCACTGGTATTTTGCAATAATTCAGGGGTGATGTCAGGAGAAGAGGTGTACAATTGGATGTCGTCAGCATAAAGATGGTACTGAAAACCGAATCTACTGATGGTTTATCCGATAAGGGCAGTGTATAGAGAGAAGGGAAGGGTATCTAGGACTGAACCCTGAAGAACCCCTACTGTGAGGTTAAAGGAGAAGGAAAGGAGACAGTGAAAGATACAGTGAAGGAATGGTCAGATAGCTAAGAGGAGAACCAGAGCGATGTCCTTGAGCCCAACAGGGCAGAACGTAGAGCGGAGGAGCTATTGATACACAGTATTGAAGGCAGCAGAGAGATCCAGAAGAATCAGCAGGGAGTAGTGACCATTAGATTTAGCTGTAAGTAGATCATTAGAGACTTTAGTAAGGGCAGTTTCAGTAGAGTGTAAGGAGCAGAAACTGGATAGTAGAGGGTCAAGAAGTGAATTATCTGAGAGATAGTGGGTCAAACAGGAGTTTGGGCAAGGGATTTTTTTTTAGTAGTGGGTGTATACTGGCATGTTTGAAGGAGTAGGGGAAAATGCCAAATGAGAGGGAAACATTAAATATATTAGTTGGTGAGTGGTGATGGCTGGGGAGGGAGACTGAAGGAGATGTGAAGGAATATGGTCACTAATGCAGGTAGTGGGGTGAGAGGTTGCAAGTAGCTGGGTAACTTCTTCCTCTGTGACCAAATCGAAGACCGAAAGTGAGTTGGATGAAGTGGAGGAGGGAAGAAAATGCATGATGATCTGATACCCAACATGATCCTCATCCATTAACTTTTTTCTTTTCTTCTTCAGATTGGTTGAATACTGCGCTGCCGGGCAGACTGCTAATGATGGTCCTTTGCCACCTTTATCCTTTTTTTGTGGTTGGTAATGGGTCACTCAAGTTTATAATATAAAGGGAGTAAAATTGTAATATGAAGGGAGTAAATTGGTATGACTGTTTATAATTCCCTGCAATACACCTTATTTTTAAGCCTTTTATGGATTTGTGGACTAAGCCAGATAGCCTAAGCCATTGTAAAGGACTCTTTATACTTAAAGAACCACGCCCAGAGAAGGTTTGCAGACATTACCTACCCCTCTCATCCTACTTGGGGTGGTTCGTGGGTGGGTTCGAGAGTGGGGTGGTGTACAGGAGTTCTATGGGGCCTGGGGCCACTTGTGTTGAAATCCTGGCTGGCATTGATGGGGTTGGGAGGCAGTGCCTGGTCCTCCACTCCGTTCCGGGCCCTCCCTGTCCCCTTCTTCCCTGCTCCCCCCCTCCTGCTCCTCCTTTACCTGATAGCCATTTCTCCACCTGTCCATCCCCTGTTGTCTGGGGCCTAATCGACCAATGGACCCTCTGGATGACTTGTTTTATTATATTGAATATATGGTCATGATTGAATGATTGTGGTTACAATTAAAAACACTGTTAGTTAAATTTATAACTTAGTGACCTCTAGATAGGCTTCTGCTTTTCTCCTGGAGTTGGGAAGGTGCCTGCACAAGGGTAATAATCCCATATTATAATATATAAAAAATGAATATGCAGCACTCAATCCTGTCAGTGCAGGTGTCTGCTTAAACAACTTCCCCACTCTAGTTGACTTATGTATGCTAGTGCTCTCTGATGTCAACCACCAACTTATGCCTAAGAGGTTAACTTTCTTCTAATGTGGAGATTAGACATTGATAGTGTGGAACCCCAAGGGTAAATGTGCGACAGAAACAGCAACACAGGTTTACTCCCCACACAACACTACACTAGAAAGTGGGAGGAGCTTAGGTGGCACCTGCAAGAGTGGGAGGAGCTAATGTTGTTTACCTCAGAGCAGGAGTGACAGTTAGTCAGTTTAGTTTAGTTTTTAGTTGAGTCTGGAGTTGGAGGAGAGGTCTGAGGGAAGGAGTCAGAGAAACAGAGGAACATATCCATGACAAGGAGTTACCGTAAACTCACCCCGGAGAGGCGCTTAGGACGGATACCAGATCCCAGGCTGTGCCTGAGACAGACAGGACAGTAAATACCAGGATAGTGAAGGTCCACCATCTTCACTGTACTGCAAAGCAACACGGAGGGGTCAGTGACACAGAGGACTCAAGTTGCCTAGCAAATTGGTACCCGTGAGGGGAGACAGGGCCAGCAGTTCAGCTAAAAGTGGCAGCAGGGCCACACACAAAGTGCAGAAGTAGGAAGCCAAGGACCCGGTCAGGGTGGGAGCAACCCGGCCCCGGTACAGACGCCGTGGACAATACTCTGCTTTACCATCTGCACAGTAAAGACTTGGAAAACAACTACAAACGTGAGTGTGTGTGATCCTTGTGCCGAAGCCCCACTTGCCCTCATAAACTGCCATTGCCTCCACTCTCATCATCTCTACTACTACCCTACTTTCCTGCAACATCTATAACCACCATAACAGATTTTAATTACCACTGCCCTGGGGAACCAGGCTCTACCTGCGGGGAGCCTTGCCATCCACAGCTGCCGAACATCATCCCCAGAGGTTCTGCAGCAGCAGTGGTCACCCTGACCACAACCCGTGGGTATCGTCACGACAAACCTAATCCCTTGAAAATACACCCCATTTACTTGTGTGAACCCGGGACACGGTCTGGACCAGGATCGCCGTGACATCCCCCACCAGTACCCCGGTCTGGCACAGAGTACCCCGTCCCAGTGGGCTCCACAACCTGGCGTCACGAACAGGATCTACCGTGCCCAGTACCGGGCATTGTGTGCCGTGATTAGTGACCATTTTAAATCAGCTGCCATTTCTGGGCGCGTGGCAAGCTGAATTTTAACTGCGCCACAGAGACTGTAAATTTCAAAATCCTCCATTACACAGCGCGCGATGCGCGGGAAGAAAAACCGCTCACTGCTCTGACGTCATCCGGAAGGGAAGAGAATCCCTGGTGCGCAGCGGAAACTTTGTGAGACATCCGGACGGAAGTGGAAGATAGGAGGGCGGACCTTAACTAAGGGGGCACAGGAGGTCGCAGCCGGTGAGAATCCAGCACCGGATCAAGGAGCAGCACCCAGCGGTGCTGCAGCGCAAGGAGCAGCACCTATTATGCCATTCCTGATGCCGTATACTCCAGGGGCAATGTGGCTACCTCAATACTCCGGTGAGCTTAACACTCTTAATGACTTTATCAGCATGATAAAAGCATACTATGTGATGTACCCCCTCACTGAAGCCCAATGTGTAGGGATGATTATAGGACAATTAACAGGCAATGCACAGCGGGTGGTCGCATCCTGGCTGGATACAGAAAAGGACACTGTAGAGCATCTTATAGCTGGATTAAAAGCAGCATTTGAATCTATTGCTGATACCCGGGCTAAAATGAGGTTCTTTGCATGTCAAGAAAAGCCTGAAGAGAGTGCCAGAGACTTTGCCTTAAATCTGCAGGAAGCACTCAAAGCACTTAAGCTAGCAGAACTTGCCTTAGCCCCGGGAGCTGACAAAATGTTAATTGACCAGTTCATAGAGGGTCTCTTATCCCCATCCCAGAGGACAGTTGAGTATGATGCTCATCCAGAATCCTAAACTGACATTTGCTGAGTTAAAAGACAGAGCTATTCATTTGCAGCAGGTAGAGGAGCCCCGGAATCTGCAATCTATACAGGGCCTTGCAGCAGCACCTCAGCAACCGATAGCATCAGCGACATCTGCCATGTCAACGACTGCTGCTGAACACAGAGAGCCTATCTCTAATGAGGCCCTCAACCAAAAGCTAGATGCCCTGTCATCTCAAAGGCCAAGGTCATCAAGGAGCTGCGAGAGTCAAAGCCTGCACCCAAGATCAAGTTGGCGACCAGCAGAGAGGATGTCCCGTGGATGAGGCCCAGGAGATATCAAGCGACAAGAGGACGACCCAGCGATCGCTATCAGCCAGATGGACAGCCCATTTGCCGCCTTTGTGCCGCCGGACACAAGAACTTTGAAACTGTCCTCCTGTACCTAGATGACGTCATAGTCTACTCCAAGACGTATGAGCAACATCTACAAGACCTGGCAGAAGTGTTCGAAGCCTTGTCCAAATACGGCATGAAAATCAAGCCATCTAAATGTCACCTTCTCAAACCAAAGGTACAGTACCTGGGACATGTCGTGAGTTCAGAGGGAGTAGCACCGGATCCTGATAAAGTCACAGTGATAAGGGATTGGCCAAGACCTACTAACGTGAAAGAAGTGAGGCAATTCCTGGGCCTGGTAGGCTATTATAGAAGATTTATCAGTGGATTCACGAAGCTAGCAACTCCTCTACAAGACATCCTGGTAGGACAATCAAGAAAGTCTTCAACCCGTAATAGTCCTTTCCAGTGGAGTGAAGAGAAGGAAAACTCCTTCAACAAATTGAAGTGTGCACTGACGGGAGAAGAGATTCTGGCATACCCTGATTACCATCAACTATTCATTCTATACATTGATGCCAGCAACGTGGGACTGGGAGCAGTGTTGTCGCAGAAGCAAGGAGGCAAAGTGGGAGTTATTGCCTTTGCAAGTAGGAAGCTCCGGCCTACAGAAAGAAATCCCTAGAACTACAGCTCCTTCAAGTTAGAACTACTGGCAGTAGTTTGGGCTGTAACTGAACGTTTCAAGCACTATCTGGCAGCTGCAGAATTCACCATCTACACGGATAACAACCCGTTGACCCACCTGGATTCAGCAAAATTAGGTGCATTGGAGCAGTGATGGATAGCCCGGCTGTCTAACTACAATTTTGTCATCAAATACAGGGCAGGCCGCAAGAACAGGAACGCAGATGCCTTATCTCGGATGCCACACCTGGGAGACGTGGAAGAGGAACCGGAAGAGTTGGAAGAAATTGAACTACTGGCCTTTCATCATTCATAGGTAGACAAGTATCAACCCGGCATCTACCAAAGAGAACAACAGGCAAGTCTTAACCCGTTAGCACACCATGGATGGGCTGATACCCAAGATAGTGATCCAGTTGTGAAGCTAGTGAAAGAATTGCTTACACAACAAGGTGTGTACCCTAACCAGAACGCCCCGGTAGAGACCAAACAACTCTAGAAAGAGAGAGGCAAGTTGTTCCTGTATCAAGGGAAGCTCTGCAGAAGGCATACCAATCCCAAAACACATGAATTGGTCTGGCAGATAATCGTGCCCAAACGAGATGTCAAAATGGTCTTACAAGCCTACCACGACGGTGCAGGTCATTTCGGATGGAAGAAGTTGGAAGTGCTCCTAAGAGAGAGATTCTATTGGGTTGGCATGAGAAAATCAATTAAAGATTGGTGTAGAAAATGTGGCCCATGCAACCTCAGAAGAAAAGATCAACAGAGAGCCCCACTTCAGTCCATAGTAATTAAGCAACGACTAGAGATAATTGCATTAGACCACGTCAAGTTGTCACCAAGCTGGTCAGGCTATGTCTATGCCTTAACCATCGTGGACCATTACTCACGCTTCTTAGTGGTGGTACCCGTCAAGGACCTGACAGCGAAGACAGCAGCAAGAGCATTTCAGACCCATTTCTGTAGACCGCATGGTTACCCAGAACAAGTCCTTGCAGATCAAGGTCCAGCCTTTGAATCAGAGATTTTCCAAGAATTCTGCAATATGTACGGCTGTAAGAAGATCTGCACAACAGTGTACCATCCCCAAACAAATGGCTTATGCGAGAAGATGAACCATATTGTAATAGACCTATTGAAAATGTTACCAGAATCTGAGAGAAATCAATGGCCAGATAAATTACCTGATTTGGTAAATTTATACAACCATGTTCCAGTGAGTTCTACAAACTACACCCCAGTCTATCTTATGCGTGCAAGACCCGGTAAGCTACCAATTGACTTAGATATGGGAATCGTGAATTCAGACGCAGAAGTTGAAGAATCCAATTGGGATACCCTACGTCAGCAACAGTATCGTCTAGTACAAGAGTGCGTAGAGAAAAATCTTCAGCAAGCTAGAGCAAGACATGAACCTATAACCAAAGTGCTCAAGCAACTCCATTACAACCCGGTGAGCAAGTTCTCAAAACAAAGAGACGCACTAACAAATTGGATAATCAGTGGGAAATCATCCCATACACAGTCTTACCATTCAATTTAGACAATGCTAAAATGTGTCTAATAAGCAAAGATGAAGGAAGAACTTCAGTAGTTGTGTCCAGAGACCCTCTCAAACCGTGTCCTGAAACCCTGAAGACACCAGAAGTAATAGTACCAGTATAGGTCCAACCTGTCAAAGAGAGATAAGATGAAGTATTTCATACGGTGCTAGGAGATTTCCCCAAAACATGGCCAAATTACTACGGAGCAGTTATAGTCCCAATGATTGCTTTCCCTCCAATGGTGGAATCAACACCAGAACCCGTATTACCCGAAGAAGTCCCAAGACCTGAAGAACTGGAAGTAGAACCCGTAGAGGAAGAATCAATTCCTGGTCCCAGTGAGCTTGCCAGTCCTACAGTCAGATCTTCATCTTCTATAGTACCAAACACTACCAGTAGGTATATGCCCACCAGCTCCAATAGGCTACATGCAAGTAGTATACCCGTTTTACGCAGATCAGAGCGTAGTACCAGAGGTCAGTTACCAGCTAGGTACAGGGATTAAAAGGTCAAATTAACTGTAAAATGTAAATATGTTTGTGTAAATATAAATTAAACCCGGTAGATAGTGTCCAAGAGGGTGGAGGAACTGGATTAACCCCCATGTACATTAAGTTAGGGAAAGAAGGTGCCTGGGGGTAGTGTAGAGAATCCAGGCCTCCTAAGCAGATACGCCGGTGGACAAATGTATATAGTTAATACAACGTTAAAAAAAAAAAGGCCCAGTACCTACAGAGACTATCCTGTATGAACTTTTTGCACATTTTTCGAACTTTTCCCTTTTACTTTATTTTTTATGGACCATACTACCACGAACTGGTTGTGGTATAAACTTTCTTGTATATATTCATCAGCCCGGAGGCAATAGCCTAAACCCCCGGAAGGACTGCTTTTTGAATTCTTGGACTGTTTTTGAACTTTAGTGATTTTTGTACTTTTAACTTTTAAGTCTCTGTAAATATTAATTGTATTGTTTGTTTCTTTGTTGTTCCACAGTCCCGGAGAACTGTCTTTAACTAAGGGGGAATGTGGCACCCCAAGGGTAAATGTGCCACAGAAACAGCAACACAGGTTTCCTCCCCACACAACACTACACTAGAAAGTGGGAGGAGCTTAGGTGGCACCTGCAAGAGTGGGAGGAGCTAATGTTGTTTACCTCAGAGCAGGAGTGACAGTTAGTTTAGTTTAGTTTTTAGTTGAGTCTGGAGTTGAGTGAAGTCTGGAGTTGGAGGAGAGTCGAGTTGGAGTGGAAGTCCTGAGGGGTCTGAGGGAAGGAGTCAGAGAAACAGAGGAACACATCTGGGACAAGGAGTTATCCTAAACTCACCCCGGAGAGGCGCTTAGGATGGATACCGGATCCCAGGCTGTGCCTGAGACAGACAGGACAGTAAATACCGGGATAGTGAAGGTCCACCATCTTCACTGTACCATAGCAAAGCAACACGGAAGGGTCAGTGACACAGAGGACTCAAGTTTCCTAGCAAATTGGTACCCGTGAGGGGAGACAGGGCCAGCAGTTCAGCTAAAAGCGGCAGCAGGGCCACACACAAAGTGCAGAAGTAGGAAGCCAAGGACCCGGTCAGGGTGGGAGCAACCCGGCCCCGGTACAGACGCCGTGGACAATACTCTGCTTTACCATCTGCACACTAAAGACTTGGAAAACAGCAACAAACGTGAGTGTGTGTGATCCTTGTGCTGAAGCCCCACTTACCCTCATAAACTGCCATTGCCTCCACTCTCATCATCTTTACTACTACCCCTACTTTCCTGCAACATCTATAACCACCATCACAGACTTTAATTACTACTGCCCCGGGGAACCAGGCTCTTCCTGTATCTACAGCTGCCAAACATCATCCCCAGAGGTTCTGCAGCAGCGGTGGTCACCCTGACCACAATCCGTGGGTGGCGTCACGACAAACCTAATCCCTTGTAAATACACACCATTTACTTGTAAGAACCCGGGACACGGTCCGGACCAGGACCGCCGTGACATCCCCCAGCAGTACCCCGGTCCGGCACCAAGTACCCCGTCCCAGTGGGCTCCACAATAGCACCTGTCCTTGTCCATAAAACTGACAATTCTATTACTCTCAGGTATCAGATGCCTACAAAGGTAGATCACATCAAGCCATAGGCAAATAGCAACAGTTAGGACCCAGTTACGAGATGCGCCTCAACGTGGCAAATGGTTGGGTTATTGATTTGGCCATTTCCATAATGCTAAGTACCTCATTTTGGTTTAATGTAAATTCCGTAATTTTTATACGTCACTGCAGAGTGCCGATTGTAGCTTTTTAAATGTAATTCATGTTTACGCAGACACCTACACTGACAGTATACAAACGAAGAAGGAACATCGGGGCACCAGGTTTGTGCAACAGCTATAACCAGCAGAGCTATGCTCGGTGGAAACAGACTCAGGTGTTGCTCAGTCCATAGAGGCACATATGTCATACATTTCAGGTATAAGAAAGACGGCACTCACCGGAGTAAATCTACCTGCAGTGCAGCGTTTATTTCTAGTGTGCAGGGTTACATTGTGCAGGGAGGGTTCACAGGGAGGACCTGCGAACCCTCCCTGCACAATGTAACCCTAGACTGACAGTTTTGAGTGCAGCATATTCATTTTTTATATATTAAACTTTAACGCAAGTATGATAACAAATAGGATATCTGAGATTCTACCACCTGTGATTTCATTAAATCAAACTTGATTTGTTAAAGGTAGAGAGGGAAAAAATGTTTTAAAAATAACTACACTTGATGCAATATGCATGAATCCATTTTGATGCTTCTTGGAAAAGACGTGGAGAAGGCATTTGACAGGGTGGACTGGAATTTCCTGCAGGAGACGCTCTTTAGATTTAAATTTCCCCACAAACTATAATAGCAATAATGCAGATCTATGCACTTCCTTCCACTAGGATAAAAATTAACGACTCACTTTCGGAGTCATTCAGGATCAAAAGTAGAACAAGACAGGGCTGCCCCATTTCGCCACTTCTTTTTGTGTTGACCATAGAGCCTCTACTGCAAGCCATACAACAATGTCAAGAAATTCAGCGTATCTGCATAGGAGAAATGCACCACAAGTCAGCAGCTTTTGCAGATGATCTCCTTGTCATAATGTTGCAACCAGATAGAGGTATCTCGGCCTTAGTACAGATTTTGGAAAGGTATAGCGCCCTTTCCACTTATAAAATCAAGCCATCCAAGTCAGAGGCATTTGTCATCCATGTCCCAGAAAGTAGTATTAACTGATTAAAAGCTTTATACCCATTTAAGTGGCCCCCCAGGTATATTACATACCTAGGAGTTAAATTGGGGAGATCTAGCAAACATCTCTTTAATCTAAATATTAAGCCCCTTTTAGATACAACAACTCTATGCATCAAATTTTTGAGGGCCCCCTTTCCGGGTAGGAAAAACCTCATTAAAAGTGTCATCACTCCAAAGTTTACATACATGTTCCAGATGCTTTCTATACTTATTCCATCATCATAATTGGCTAAAATCAATTATTTCATTTTCAAATACATCTGGATTGGGCTGAACCAAGCATAAACTTGCAAACACTCTCAATACCAAAGAACAGGGGCGGTATGGGTGCGCTAAATACCGGTATATATAAGCACTACCAAGCTGCCCTCATCTACAGAACGGTAGACTGGTTTGGGAACTCAAGAGAAAAAATATGGGTTAAGATAGAAACACATCTGTCACGTACTCCTCTCTCCTCTCATACCAGAGAAACTCTATGCATTAAATGTCCCAACAAACATACCCAGGTCACTTAAGCTCTTTGAAGAACGATGTCCAAGGCCTTGGCCTTTTTCCCCAATAACCAAAATCTCTGACCTATTGAATCAGTCCCTGTCAATGACGGGGCTAGGCGTGAGGGATGATCCACAGGATTAATCACTCCCTTTAGATCGACTATTTGTGTATGTATCTCTAAAGTTACAAACAGAACTAACTCCTGAGAATGACTTACTCAATTTCCCTGTTTGGCCATAATATAGTACCACATCTAGCTTAGCCAGCAGCATCATTGATGCAGGCAAAATTTTGATCCTCATGATGTGGCATACTACATCAGTCCCTAAAATAAAGCAAATATACTTAAAGGTCGATCAACTTTACCACTTTGCGGAACTAGCAGTTATTGAGAACCATAACACAGCGAAAATACATGAGATCTGAAAACCGTGGTCACTCAACAAGATTCTTATTGAACGCCAATGAGTAGTTAATCTTTGGAATCTGGAAGTTGCCACCTCGAGTCACCCACTCCATTTTTCTTCCCTTCCCCCTTAATCTTTGCTTCCGACTATGATCCCCTTTTTCTCCTTGCTCCTTGTCTACTCCCTTTCTTTTCTTTCTTCCTTCTTTCTCTTATATTTCTCCTCACTCTGTGATTGCTCTGCTAACGCTGTAAGTTATTAATTAGCATTCATTATCCTAAATATCTTTTAGTCAATGTTAAATGAAGAGACTAAATCTCAGGTTTCTAAGGTTCTTTTTCAATACATATATGTGCTCTTCTGCAAGATATCTTCTATTTGTACCTTGGTATTCTCTATTCGATACTTGACAACTTATGTAAATCTGTTTATATCCTGTTATCTTTAATAAAAAGAACGTTGAAAAGAAAAGGTTGGACATAACGTTTGTGCTCAAAGTGAAGGAACGTTCAACTAAAACTAATGATATATGTTGCCAGAGTAGCACTTAACAAACAGTATTTTTATAATTGCTGAACAGGAGCCTTCATTATAAGTGTAAATTTTACTGCTGTGTGTCCTTGATGTCCTACAATACTGGCACCTTGACATATCAGTCCTACTTGCAAATAATTCATGCAAGTAATCTGCAGTTTATGTTACTCTCAAGTGTTAAATGAATGTTTTCAAGGGATCTCTGTAATCAAATAGTTTTATTAGCATTTATTAGTTTTGTTTTTCCTTTTGTGTTTGTACTGATTGGTTAATGCTTTACAGCAACGTGTACTGTATTACATAGAAGCATTTTACCTAATGATTGTTGATGGAGTCACCACATTGCAACTATGAAAAAAATATATTTTCTTGGATTTCTTAGGGCTGATCCCAATTTGTATGCAATTTGAAGCCATAAACTTTAAATAAGTCCCATCTGGGAGTTGGTCGCGATATTCCATGTTCATGCTAGAAAGTTCAACAGCTGTATGCCCATGAAAATAGGCCCTTAGATAGACCTACTGTTCTTTACAAATAAAGTTAACTTTAACTTTTTCAATCTTTGGAGGTAATGATATCAAAGATAGAAAGCACAAAATAATTGCAAAACATAACAGGCAAAAAAAGTATTTAATTGGTCAAAAGCACCTAAAAAATTTAGGTAAAAAGAAGGTATAAATAATAATAATAATAATTTTATTTATATAGCGCCAACATATTACGCAGCACTTAACAAGTAATAGATTTAGCACATATTGTGAAACCAGTGTAGCTGTAAGAATTACAACACATATGTTATATTTTAGTACCAATAATAAAAAAAATCCTCTGTAATCCTTCATGAAGATTTAAAAAGAAATTTACTTGGATTTTGAAATAATTAAAGAGTTACCATACTTAATTTTATTTAATTATAGATAAGCCTTTGCAAAGTTATGAATTTTTATAATATACTTAATTACCCTATTTTTCCATCATCTCTCCAAAATATCATGCTACAGTGTGATTTCAGCTGTTTATTAGAGATGGTCCAAAATAATTTTCCGCCATTGGCTAGGAGATTTGTTAATCACTTTGCAACCTGTCGTCAAATCATTTCTTCAGTATGTTGCTTTTGTTATGTTATACAAGGCTGGCTAATCAAAAAATGATAGCTGTACATGCTAGCAGGTAAAGACAGTTCACTGGGTTTCCATCCAATGGCCACAGAATATTAACTTGGTGGCTCGACCAAATTCTGAGAAAAAATTTACATCAACTCTAGTGACTACTTCAAGCTCTTTAATAGCCTACTTTGAACAGTGTGGCACCCCGCAAATGCAGGCATCACAGAGGGGTATTACGCCCGTAAAAGAGGTGTAAATGCTCCAGCTGCAGTTGGACCCTAGGATGGTAGATGGGACCCATTCCCAGCACTCCCACATCAGTTTAGGGTGGGAGGTTACCCGGGAGGGAATAAATTCACCTCTAGGGGGAACAAGAAGGTCTTTTGTCTTTGCTCCGAGGTCTGTTTGGCCTTAGGTCTCTCAGCTGAGGGACCAGGAGGAGATGGAGGAGGAGGAAAGGTTCTAAGAAGAATAGCTAAGTGGAACAAGGAGGAAGGTCACACCGGGTCGGTTACAAGCTGCACCGGAGGAAAGAAGAAGGGATCCTGAGGAGGTCCTGAAAGGGGGCACCCGACGGGGGAGTCCGGGCCCTAGCAAGAAAGGGAGATCCTCAGTGTGGAACCCCCCATACTCCAGGGGATAATCCGGTCCACCAGGGGAATGCTGAGCCCTGGGATCCGGGCAAAGTCCAGCTTTGCAGTCGGCAACCGGCTGCTGTGGCTTGTTCATCAGCCGCAGCACCCTGCCATTGGAGAGGTCTGCCTGCTTCTTCACCAACGAGGGAGGGGACTCTTGGTACTACCAACACGGATCTACTGGCTATAGATCGATCCAAAGTGGGGAAGAACGGACACGGGTTAGTTAAATAAGGTACACCAAGGGTTCCACCATACCACCTGGGATCCACTTGCAGCCACCCATTAAGCTACCTGTCTTTGTAACATCTAAAGTGCTGAACTGTGAACTGTAACTGATGCTGCTGCAAGTTCCCAGTAAAGTACCCGGGAGAAAGTGACTTGGCCTCTGCGTGTGTTTCTTCTGCATCAACCTGTTCCCTTTTGCAGGAATGCTGCCTTGGAGATCCTGCCCTACGTGTAGGGGACTTTGTCAACTAGCCACATTACCATCTACCTCCGGCGGACTGTGGCTGCGCTGGTGACCCATCACTAGAAACTACAGGTGGTGTCACGTGAACTGTATATAAAATCCCCTGTAAATATAACCCCTTTTTGAAGTCTCACCCAGGACACGGGATCAGGCACGGTCTCCATTCCCTGTGACACAGCAGACGCTACCCACAGAGCCTGATACCCGAGTAACCCAAAGCCTGGGGCTCGACAACAGCTTCTCAGCAGTAGTGATGGGCGAACCCAAACTGTAAAATGTGCGGTCCTAACCGAAAACCTAGTGTTTTTCATAGACCCCAAACACAAACTTCCCTGTGAATTTATGTAAATAATTAAAGAACACCCTATTTTGATGCTCAGTCAATATAGCACACACGGCTTGTGGCTGCAGCTCAAAGCCATGTGATTTATCTGCACTGTCTATCAATATAAAGAGGATTCCATGCCATTTTTTCAATTATTTATTTCTTTTTTCAATACTATGATGGCAGCTTGCTTCTCATAGACTAATGTGTATGACAACCAATCACAGATGCTGTCACAGAAGGTGGGTGGGGGAATCAGGGAATATGAATGAGGCTTAATAAGTGGACTTGGAAGCAGTGTGACCACAGCGCCAAGACTGGTAAGTATGATTCTTCTGCTTTCATCTCCAGTTTGCTTCCTTTGCAGCCCCCCAGCCCTTACTGCCACTACTTTATAACATTAAAGTTCAGGTCCCCATATACTTATACGGAGTTCAGACTCAAGTTTTCATCAAGTTTAATCCTGAGCGTTACCTTTTCTTAAAGTCCAGGCAGATCCACCAAATCCAAACTTCAGCGGGTCCGCCCATGTCTACTCAGCTAGTATCTCTATTATATTTGCAATCTGAATTACTGACTTTCTTTACTTGAGTGCAGACATGAGGACAGAGATGCTTTGACAGGGAAAGACCTCCACTTTCATTGTAAAAATGCATTGTATTCTTACTGAGCACCAGTTTAAAACAGTTTCTTAAGGAGCTTGAACTTTGCAGTTATAACAACTCCACAGCCTGCTGTTAGAAAAAGGATACGAAAAAAAGGTAATGAGGAATATCACAAATATTGATAACTTTAAAAAGACTGATCAACAATTTAATGAAAACAAGTCTACTCTTTAACACCTTAGTGACGGCCCACTGTATATATACGCCGGCATTTCAGGGCCCTTATTCTGTTCTGACGTGAAAATAAGTCAGAACAGAAAAGGCCCTGTAGCCCCCCCCAGTGGCCAAAAATCTTTAGGGTTTCAGCTACCGGGAGTAGCTGAGACCCTGAAGATTATGAATCGGGCCGTTTTTTACCAGTACCCACCATGTGATCACGGTTATACACCGTTTACTGGTACATAACCGCGATCACATAAACACTAAATCGCCAGTAAAATAATGATTTCTCTGTCATGCCACAGGATCACACCTGTGTCATGACAGAGAAACATCTGCCCTGCTCCCCGGTAACAGTACGCAGCCCCCGGTACCGGTACTTAGCCCCCACCCCCTTCCCTCCTCCTAAAATAGCATCGCAGTACGCCAATACCAGCGCTGGCAGCCGCCTGATGTGTATTCCCCTCTGATGTGACATGTCACACATGTCACATCAGACAGGAAAAGCCCCCTGCCTCCAGGTCCCCTCAGTCCCCCAGCTCGGATCCTCACCCACACGCACGCACCCTCCCCCCTCACTGTCGCCGCCACCTCCGCCGCTATCATCATCATCATCAACCCCCCGGTCACCCCCCCGGTTACCCCGCATACTTACCGCCGGGATCTTCTCTGATCCTGCCCCCTGCGCGTCTTCTTCTTCCTGCTCTGTCAGGCGCATGCGCAGACAGAGCAGGAAGGGGAGTGACAGTTCATGACCTCAGTGAGGTCATGGAAAGTCATGATCTGTCTGCGCATAGACTGACAGCTAATGATCGCAGTAAGGTCATGGCAGGTCAGGATCCTTGGTTCACAAAGGGTCAATTGTGATCACATCATGGGATCACAATTGACCCCTGTGTGAACCAAGGATCCTGACCTGCCATGACCTCACTAAGGTCATAAGCTCTCAGTCTGTTAGCAGACAGAGCAGTCTCTGCATAGACTGACAGCTCATGATCTCAGTGAGGTCATGTCAGGTCAGGATCCTTGGTTCACAAAGGGTCAATTGTGATCCCATGGGCTCTGCTATAGCTGGATCCTGTAAACCTAAGTGCTCTGTCAAGTGTAGCCCTAGCCTTACACAGATAATTCTCCAATGTGTCCTAACATATGCTTTTACTTCATTGATAGAGAATTGGTCAGTTTGAATTTCCAGCTGAAATCAGTGATAATTTTATATAGATCCTAGTATACTGACCAAAATTACAGGTTGGGTCATCTATATGGATACACCTAAATAAACTGGGAATGGTTGGTGATATCAACTTCCTGTTTGTGGCACATTAGTATATAGGAGGGGGAAAACTTTTCCAGGTGGGTGGTGATCATGATGGCATGCAGACACAAACGCAGTGCAAAGCAGTGCCATTTTGATGTGTCCGCAGCGGAGAATGTCCACCTGCGGACACATCACTGTGCAGCCCACCAGCCAATCAGCGGTGTCCGGGGGCGGAGATCAGCACCGGAGATCTCCTCCTCCCCACCGCCGGTAAGCTCCGGGACATGTCGGCGGGGAGAAACAGCTGATCTGACAGCTGTTTGAATCTCCCGCGCCGACACCGAGAGGAGATGTCGGCGCGGGAAGATTCAAACAGCTGTCAAATCAGCTGTTTCTCCCCGCCGACATCGCTAGCAGATTACCGGCGGCGGGGAGGAGGAGAGATCAGCAGAGGCTGAGCTGATCTCCCGGTGGCCGTCGGTGAGCTCCTGTGACATCACCGGTGGCCACCGGGAGAGATTTCAATGGGTCCGCAGCGTTCTCCTGCGCTGTCAAGCGCATAACACTGTGGACCCATTGAAGACAATGCATGTTTTGTGCGCTTGGGGACATTTGCTGATTTTCCAAGGTCCCTGAGTGCACAAAAAATGCAACATGCTGCGTCCCGGGTGCGGACGCTGGACACCGGAAGGAGCAGATATCGTCCGCACCCGAACGCAGCAAGCGCAAGCACTATGCGTTCCTATGTTAAACATAGGAACGCAGTGCGCATGCGTTTGACTGCGTATGGGAACGCAGCATAAGCTGCGTTCACATACGCAAATGTGAAGGCAGCCTTAGTCATTTTAGATCCAACTTTATTTTTTTCAATGGGAAGAGGGTCATATGACACAGCAAAATTATTGAGAATTTCATAAGAAAAACAATGGTGTGCTTGGTTTTAACATAAATTTATTCTTTCATGAGTTATTTCAAGTTTATATCACCATTCATTTATATTTTATTTAGTTGTATCCATATAAATGGCCCAATTGCCTGGGTGCCCCATTACCCTTGAGCCCACATGCAAACTATCCTAGTGGTACTTTGGGGGTGTGTACACTTCGAGTGAAATGCCCGCAATACATTTTGTGGCTCATTTTCATGTAGTACGAACAGAGATTTCTAAATAATGACATATAAAGTGACTATAAAATAAGTAAAATCTAAATTGTTGTAATTGACCTATACAGCTAGATATACACCAACCTATACTACTAAATTCAGTAATAAATATGGTCAAAGATACATTATATGCATGCATAAATGGATTCTTCCAGAAGTTTCTTGCTTTAGTAGTCCAAGGACAACATGACATATGGGTTAAAAAACACTTAATTTAGTGATGTATTGCTTATTAGGCTGTGCTGTTTCCATGGCATGATTGCTTCATAACTAGTAGATTATCACTGCCTGGACTACAGGGCTTGTGAAAAGTTGTCCAACCACACTTCCCCCATCTGATTAGCAGCTGAATATCAATAGACAATGTACACAGAGAGCTGTGGTCTGGACTAGGTCAGCTTTCTGAGCATTGCTACATGCTACATCTAAGAACTTTGATTGCATCACAGCTAGTGCAACAAGTAAAGTAGGTGATACATTGTTACAATCACTGTCTCTTTTCTTTTTTTTTTTAAACCATTTTATTTTGAGATTTCAAAGAAATGAATAATACAAACTTTTAGCTCGCAGAGCTATGAACCATATAAAATACATAGGGTAGGATACAGGAGTGGGAGGGGGGGGGAGGAAGGGATAGGGAGAAATACATATGAGTAACGTATTGGTTAATGTTATCAACAATTATGCATTATTCAGAGTTTGATGCGAGAGAGGTAATAAGGGGACTCTTTCCAAGGGTCCCACCAGGATGAAATTTTCGACCTGCTGTTAAGGTCGTGAGCAAGAGCTTCCTCGTAGGAAAGATGAAGGTGGAGTTGGTTAATCAGTTCCTGTATGGACGGGATGGACGGGAGTTTCCAGTGGCGGGCTATGCAGAGCCTGGCAGCCGTTAGAACATTCGTAAGAATAGGGCGTAGGGGGGAGGCATGTCCTCGATGCCCAGGCCCAGTACAGCCAGGGCAGCCTCTAGGGCAAATGGGAATCCCAACACTTTAGTAAGCATCTCAGATACTTCCTTCCAGAAAATCTGGAGCCTAGGACAGGACCACCAGACATGTTCAGGGGTGCCCTTATGTGAGCAGAGTTTCCAGCATAACGCTGAAGAGGTCGTGGCTCTCCCGAATCTAGCCAGTTGAGCAGGTGAGATATACCAGCCGAGCTGGATTTTTTTTGCTTGTTCCAGCATATTTATACAGGATGTGTAGCGGCTCGCATGAGTGGCCGCCCTGCGCCAGGCCTCAGCAGATGCCGAGAAGGAAAGGCGGGATTCCCAAGAGGCCATATAAGGGAGTTTTGCAAACTCCGTAGGGATGAGGAGCATCTTGTAGAGAATGGAGACTCCATGTGCCCAGGGACCTGTGGATTTGAATGGTTGTTGAAGCGGGTTGGACATTAGGTGAGTAGGAAGGTCGCAAATACCAAGGGTTTGCAGTAAGTGGCGTATTTGTAGATATTGATAAAATACAGAGTGTGCTAGGTCGAATTTGTTTCGAATTGCCTCGAAGGATAATAGGCCCGTATCTCCAAACAAGTCACTCAGCCTGGATACACCCCCTTGTCTCCAGCGAGAGAGAGACAGATCCACAACCAACAGCTCGAGAGCCTCAAGCGAAAAATCGCGGAGGAGAAAGGGAAAACATTTGTGTCTGACCGAAGACCAGACCTTCAACAGAGAAGTCATAGTCAGTAGGGGGGGGGGAGGGAAGCGACTGTAGCAGAGACGCTTCTAGGAGGAGCTTAGTTGAGTTGGACGGGGAGAGGGACCTTTCAATGTGGAGCCAGGTGTGGCGGGCAGGACTAGTTTCCCACCAGAACTTGGCGGGTTCCAGTAATGCAGCTATGTGGTATGAGCGGACATCAGGAACTCCTAGACCTCCATCTGAGTAAGGCAAGGACATAATTCTGTGGGATACCCTGTGAGGTCTGCCTCGCCAAATGAATGAGTTGAAGGCCCTCTGAAAAGCTGATGTGTATTTTTTGGGAAAATAAAGGGGAAGACACCTGAATAGATAAAGAAGTTTAGGAAGAGCGAGCATCTTAATCACCTGAATTCTGGCCATCCATGAAAGAGAATCTCCGGGGATCCCATCTAGTAAGGACCGAATCTCGCGCATGGCGAGGTCATGATTAAGTCGTACGATTTGTTTAAGTTGGGTAATGTGGATGCCAAGATAAGTAAAGCCAGAAGGGGCCCATTTAAAGGCGAATTTAGATTGTATGATCCGTTGGGTGGGGAGAGAGAGAAATAGGGGGAAAATAGATGATTTAGAAAGGTTGAGCTTATAGAAGGAAGCGTTAGAGAAATCAGCAAGAATAGAAAGGAGTTCGTCCAAGGAGTCCTCGACAGCGGTGCAAGTAACAATGACATCATCGGCGTATAAACCAATTTTGTAAGACCCATCACCCACCGGAATCCCATGAATGCGAGGGCATCGCCTGACAATGGATGCCAATGGCTCCATCACCAGAGCGAAAATGAGTGGTGAAAGGGGGCAGCCCTGACGAGTCCCATTAGAGATCAGGAACCTGGGGGACCGAAATCCAGAGGCCAACACTGAGGCTGAGGGGTTGGAGTATAAAGCAGAGATGGCTCCAGCAACAGGGCCGGCCAGTCCAAATCTATGTAGAACCTCGGTGATGTAGCCCCAGTGCACCCTGTCAAATGCTTTTTCCGCGTCTAGGGACAGGAATGCACTGGGGATACGGCCCCTCTCTACCACATCCAGCAGGTTTATAATTCTGCGGGTGCCGTCTCTTGTCTGTCTGTTAGGGACAAACCCAACTTGGTCAGGGTGGATGATGGAGGGTAGGACCTCCATGAGCCTAGAGGCCCAAACCTTAGCGTACAATTTGACATCACAATTCAGGAGGGCAATGGGTCTGTAGTCACCAGGAGATGTCAGAGCCTTCCCGGGCTTGGGCAACATCACAATGGTAGCCTCAAGGCCTTCACGCACAATTGTACTGGACCGCTGCCAATGACCAAAGAGACGAAGAAGAAAGGGAGAGAGTATAGATGAGAATTGAGTGTAGTAGGAGAAGGAAAAGCCGTCGGGACCAGGGGCGGAATGTGTTTTAGAGGATTTAATAGCAGTTTGGATCTCTGACAGTGTCAGAGGGGCGTTGAGGGTAGCTAGCTGAGCGTCCGAAATCCGAGGCAAGGAGGCTTTGCCAAGAAAGGAATTAATGGATTCAGGAGTGGGTGTAGGAGTCGAGGGATCAGAGCGTAAGTTATATAATGATGCATAGTAGTCCCCAAATTCTGCTGCTATGGCAATGGGATTAAGCACCTTATCCCCATTTTTGGTATAAAGGAATGGGATCCTAGTGCGCGCCGCCACACGCTTTACCCTTCGAGCCAAAACAGCTCCGGCTTTATCGCCCAGGGAATAGTATTTAGCTTTAAGGAATTTTAAATTTTTCTCGACTTTGTCTAACATTAGAGTTCTCAGCTCATGCCGGGCCTTAAACAGTTTTTGTGTAAGTTGGGGGGTGGGATGATGTTTATGTAGGCGCTCCAGCTTGAGAAGATCAGAGGAAGCCTGCAGGAGGGCAGCGGTGCGGAGTTTTTTGGTAGTAGCAGAAAGTTTTAGAAGATGACCCCTGATGACGGCTTTATGGGCCAGCCACAGGGTGTCTTCCGAAACGTCAGAGGTATCGTTCAAGGCAAAATAGGATTTAATATGTTCCTCCAGATTCGAGCTGTTGGTTGGGTCTGCTAAAAGGTGATCATTCAGCCTCCAGCGAGCTGGGGGATGGATGACGCCCATATGACCTAGCTTGAGGGACACAGGAGCATGGTCCGTCCAAGATATACCATCAATTTTGGCATCAGAACAACGAGGGAGGAGAGCATCATCCACAAGGATGTAGTCTATGCGACTGTAGGAGTGGAAGCGGGGCGACAAGTAGGAATAATCTCTCTCTGTGGAGTGAAGGTATCTCCAAACGTCATGTAGCCTATGAGAGTGAATCAAAGTACCCATGTCAGGTCTGGATTTAGCAGGAGCAGAACAATCCATTTGAGAGGACATTGTGATGTTGAAGTCCCCTGCAATCACCCTACTCCCACTCGCCACAGGTGCAAGGGTCTTGAAGAAGGCTCTCAGAGACTTTAGTTGGCCAGAGTTGGGACCGTATAAGGAAACAATTGTGAGGGGGACACCATTGATAGTGCATAGCAGAATGAGATACCTGCCCATGGGGTCTTGTATTGTACGGATGTGATGAAACGTCACTGATTTCGAGATGAAAATGCCCACACCCGCTTTCTTTGCTCCTGCGCTGGCAAAAAATTGAAAGGGGTAATGTGCTGAAGCCATTCTGGGCTCGTCACCAGGGAGTAAGTGGGTCTCCTGAATGCAGACAACCTCGCATTTGGTTTTGAGAAGCTGTCTCCACACCAAGGACCTTTTGGCGGGTGAATTGAGCCCATTTACATTCACTGACAATATAGTTACACTCATAATAGCTAGGAATATATTCAGTAATGCACTGTTAATCTGAGGAAGAGATCTGAAAATTATATAAACCAATACCACTTATGAGAAGTAATGCTGCAAGGAGGGATTAGGGAGAGGGGAAGTAGGTAGGTGGGTAGCACCAGGGAGGGAGGGAGGAAGGAGGGAAGGGTTAAGGGGTGATACGAACCCAGGGATTACACAATAGGGAGGAAGGAGGGAAGGGGGGGGATATGAAGATTAGGAACAGAGAGGGAACATTAAGATAACCAGGGAAAAAACAACGTGATCTGTATGCAACAGAGCAAAAAGAAAGTCAACAACTGCCAGTAGGAAAAGTTAAACAAATCCTACCAGGCTAGAGTGTACAAAAAAAAAAAACACTCTCCGGGGCAGAGCCTCACGCTCTATGTGAGCGAGGGCAAGGGAGTAACTGTGGCCTCAAAAACAGAAAAGAAAAAAGGCAAGAAAAACAAAAATCAGCAACAGTGGGAGGCCCACTGAAGAAAGCAGCGAGGAATCAAGTCAGTAAAATAAACAGGTGAAAAAGAGAAACAGAGAAAAAATTAATAAAAAAGAAAAAGAAAAAGGAAAGACAAGTCCCACAGTACTTCAGGAAGGCACCACAGGACAGAACCTTTTGCTGGGACCATCATCCTCACTCTTGGACCCCCTGAGGTCCTTCTTCTCCAGGGATTCTCCGGGATGGGGAGGCAGGTGAAGGGGCAGCTGAAGGAGGTCTATCAACCAGGTTCCATTGGGCCAGAAGCGTCTCAGCTTGTCGTGGTGTGTGGCACACTGATGTCAGCCCATTTTGCCTAATCACCAGTTTAGTGGGGAATCCCCACCTGTATGGCACATCTTTGGTGCGCAGAGCCATGGTGCCTGGAGAGAGGTCTTGGAACACCTGTAAGGCTGAAAAGTCTCCAGGAAGAGATGGGCAATCACGGAGGGCACGCAGAAAGTCCTCTTTCAGCTGGAAGAAATGTATGCGAGCCAGCACGTCCCTGGGGAGGGAGGGATCCAAACCAGCCGGCTTGGGGACTCTGTGGATGCGATCGATAATCATGTCTCGCTTGTCCACATCAGGTAGGGCAGCCCCAATGAAATCCTGGAGGAGGCCCCGCAGATTCATTCCGGGGACTGTCTCCGGGATACCCCGTATGCGTACATTATTTCTCCTGGACCTGTCCTCCAGGTCCAGGGATTTGCTTTGTAATTTGCCCACTTTGTCCTCCAAAGCTTCATGGGCATCCAGGAGCTCATTATATGAGTGTACCATCTCCGCCATTTTCTGCTCGAGTTTGCTGGTCCTCCCGCTCAGCTCCGTCACCTCCCCCTTAATGTCCGCTACCATCCATTGCATGTCATCCTGCAGGGATAGACGAAGGGAGGAGAGCAGCTCCTTCATGGCTCCATGGGTGATCGGAGCCTCGGGATCACATCCCTCCCAGGTCGGAACGCCCGCCAAGGGGTTTCTTCTGGCCGCGCGTGCAGCGCGGGGAGAAGCTGGAGCGGCCATTTTGGGAGCGCCGAGTTGGGGCCGAGAGGGGGAGAAGAAGTCAGATACCTTCGCCGGTTGAGCACGGCCTGCAGTTTAGGTCCTCCCCATCCGTTCCCAAGATGGTCGGGAAGGTATGAGCCGGTTTTCGGGAGAGGATGACGCTGATAGAAGCCGCTTCGGGTCCTGTGGTGCGAGAGCTCCCGGATCAGGCAGCCGACACCATTACCGGCTTAGCCACGCCCCCCACTGTCTCTTTTCCTTCATCATGCTGCACTCCGATGAGGGAGTAAAACCCTACTAAAATATTTCCTTTAACTTTCAATATTTACATACTTGCAGTCATTGAAGAGACTACCTGGAATAAGGTAATAGTAATATTCCTAAATAAAGTGACTCCCCTAATGTGAATATTATCCAATAAGAGTCTATTTCATCTTTTCATATAAATCCATTATGTATTACGCTACATCATTGTTAACAAGCCCCTTTAACATACTTTCTCATTAGCTTTGCATTTATGTGTATTGCAGAGACCCCGCAGTGTTGTTTCCTTTTATCTTGAAAACAATTATGTACTGTAATCTGCTTCATCTTCTCAGTAAAATGTAATATCCGAGTAGATACCCTTTCCTTGTACTGATCTTATCTTTGGTGCTATTGAAGTGTTTAGAGCAGATAGTTGACAGGTTTAATTGATCTGGAACTTTGAAAGCAAATACTCTTTTAACGGAAGATGAAAATATTGTGCAGAATAGGGAATAAATAATAAATATACAACATTTAGAATGTCAAACAGTAATACAGGGACGCCAGACCCTTCCAGTTAGAAATTATGCTTATCTAAAGATGTGTTTCCTTACTTTAAAGAAAAGTGCTGAAATAAATTACTGTAAAATGTAACAAGACAATTGCAAAGACAATACATGAGATGCTAAGCCTCTACACTGATTGTAGCAACCCATAGCAGTCAGACATGAGCATCTGTTAGGCGGGTTGACTCATACTGGCATGACGATAAGGAAAGACTAACATCAAACTCAATTGTAAAGTGCTGTTGAAAGTGTTGGCGCTATATAAATAAAAATGTATTATTATTATTATCAAACTCTGTTGATGATATAAACTTAAACATTTAGGTAGAAAGGAACTGGGGTATTATCTCATGGCACATGGTGATATCACAGGGTTATCGACGTCATAGGGGTGAAGACATCATATTCAGCACCATTTACAGTGTCAACAGCGAAATAGAGGTACCAGGCCTTTCCGGTTAAACATTTCAGATATTTTCCCTTAATGTCAAAAGAAAATTCTGTAACATTTAACAAAGCAATTTCAGAGACAGGAGCTGGGAATCACCTGAAGGTACACGGCGATATCATAGAGTTGATAACCTCTTCACGACCAAGGATGGTACATCCTTGATAGCCCCCCTCCAATTAATGTGGTCTCACACTCTGAACCCACATCTTTCTGCGCACATGTCCACTCAACCCACCCACTCCTGTTAACACACTAGATTTAACCTGTGCCGGCGGGGATCATGCTATTCCCAACTCCTGTATGCAGGCCCATGATGTGATCATGGAGCACCAGTGGATTCTGATGACAGCGAGTAGTCAGATGATGACCCCTGTCACTGTCATGACTTACTGCCTGTGAACACTGGCTGATCGCTGGTGTTCACAGGAGATGATCAATTGTGCTGAATGGCTCTGTACAACACAAGTGAGCAGAGAGTAAAGGCTTCAAAACCCCTAAAGAGACTAGTAAAAACACTAACATGCTTAAAAAAAGTTTCTAAAAATTTGAAAACAAAAAACCCATAAAGGTTCAAATCACCCTCTTTTGCACCATTGAATACAAAGCAATTAAAAAATACATATATTTGATATATCCACATTCACAATTGCCTGATCTATTAAAATATAAAATAAATTAATTAGACTGACCAGAAAGAAAGTCAAAAGGCCAAAATATATATTTTTTCATTGCCGCAACATTGCAATAAAATGTGGTCAAAACATTAAATCTCTATAAAAATGGCATAATTAAAAATAGCAATTTGAGAAGCCAACAATAAGCTCTAACACAGCCCCATATACTCAAAAATAAGAACATTACAAATTTTGGAAAATGGCAACAAAAGCACACCTCAAAACCCATTGCGGAACTGCATTTTCTTTTTTTGCAATTTTACACTTTGAATTTTTTTTTCTGTATTCCCGTACACTATATGGTAAAATTAATTATGTAATTCAAAAGTACAACTCCGTCTTACAAAAAACAAGATCTCAAATTGCTATATTGCTGGAAAAATAAAAAAGTTATGGCTTTTTGAAGAAGGATAGGAAAAAAACAAAAAAAAATAAATGAAACATCACCCAGGAGTCACAGTCTTAGAGGTGAAGACTTCATATTTAGAGCTGCCATATGTAATGTGTCATGAAGAGATACCAATCACAAGGCGTTTCAGTAAGTGATGGATGATCCTGAACTGTAAAGTTTGGGCCCGTTCCAAATACCTAGAGTCCGTGACCAGACCCCATTCATGGTCTTCCGTGATAAATGCGCAAATGTGTAAAATTGCATGTGTTAATGCACCCATAGGCTCCAATGCAAAAAAACGCATTGCAAAAGTGCAATGCATTTGGAGCTGTGTGTTTTTTTGTAGCGCACATAAAAACGCGGCCTGCAGCATTTTTGGTCCTGGTATGAAAAACAGATGCGTTTTTTTTTAGCAGGGGAGTCTATGTGAAACACATCCGTTAACGCATGGTACATACATTTACCATGCGCTAATGGATGTGTTAACAGATGCTTTAATGCATGGTACAAACATGTACCAAGCATTAACTCATCCGTTAATTTAGGCAACATGAATGCACACACGTCATGTAAATATGAGGACAAAAAAATGCATCCTTCAACGCATTCTTCAAGCGGATGCCACAACCCAAGTGTGACCCCAGCTTTACTGTTCAGGTTTGGACACCCAGATAAAGGCCTAAAGGGCTGCTGCAAGCAGTTACATTATATTTACCAGTCTCCATGCTGTGATCAAACTACCTCCAGGATCACTCATTAAGGCTAGGGTCACACTTGCAGTTTTTTCATGCTTTTTTGGAGACCTGCGTTTTTAAAAACCCATGTAAAAACGCACTCATAGGCCCCCATGTTAAAAAACGCATGCTCTAATAGCAAAAACACATGTCTTAATAGCAAAAACGCATGTCTAAAGTGCCATGCGTTTTTGGCATGAGTTTTTGCACTTATGTGAGTAGCTGCCTTCAAAAACGCATGCAAAAACGCGTGGTACATTAGTACCATTTAGTACCATCCAAAAACGCATGCATTTTCCATAGGGGCCCATGTTAAAAAACGCATGCGTTTTTAAAGCAGTACCAAAAGATAGTTCATGCACTTTTTTTGGGTGCTGATTTAAAAATGTATGCAAAAACGCAGGGTGCCATCAGACACCTTAAAAAACGCATGCAGAAATGGAAAAAAGCATGCAGAAACGCATGATATTTATTAAGGCACTAAAAATACTCATGCCAAGTGTGACCCTAGCCTAAGCCTAATTCATATTGACTTGTTCCTCCCCCCTCTATAACAGTGCCTGTGATTACTTGCAGTCAGACTGTGCCGTCATCCTCTGTGTGTGTGTCTGAAATTAGATGCCCAGTCTCACAGTAGCTATCTGTGTCCCTGAAGTGTAAAAATAAAAGATTGAAAAAATGCCATGGGGTCCCCTGTATTTTGATACACAGTGCAGATAAAGGACATGGCTGTGTGTTGCAGCCCCCAGCTGTGTGCATTATCTTAGCTGGGTATCAAAATATAGGGGACCTTACGCAGCTTTTTTTAATAATTTATTATAGTAATTTTTAAAAATAGTGTTGGTTGCTTCCCCAATTATGATACTCACCCAAGAAAAAGCACATACAGTTGTGCTCAAAAGTTTACATACCCCAGCCGATTTTTTGCTTTCTTGGCCTTTCTTTAGAGAATAGTAATGATAAAATATACATTTTGTTTACACTCATAGTTAGTGGCTGAGTGAAGCCATTTATTGTCAAACTACTTTGTTTTATCTTTTTAAATCACAATGACAACAAAAAACATCCAAATGACCCTGATGATATTGTTCCCCCCCTAACATCAATTACAGTTTGAAGTCTTTTGTGGTAGTTGTGCATGAGGCTCTTTATTTTCTCAGGTGGCAAAGCTATCCAAAAAGCCTCCAGTTCCTGTAAATATCTGGGCTTTCTTGCATGAACTGCACACTTGAGTTCTCCCCATAGTGTCTCAGTGATGTTGAGGTCAGGATACTGAGATGACCACTCCAGAACCTTGTTCTGCTGTAGACAATGACAGGTCAACCTCTTTTACATTAATCATACTCTTGCAGCTTTGACGGTAGTCCACAACGAGGACCCTCAATAATTCCTGACTCTTCTACGTCCAGAGCTCGCACTGAGTGGTGAGATTAAAGTGACTGCTTAGTGCGAGCTATGACACACACTGATGGCTCTGAGAGCTGCTGCTGTGTAAGAGGTGATGTCAGTGAGTTCACAGTGTGGGTACCTGGTATCCCAGCTGTGACCTCAGATAAACTCACTAACATCTAAAATCCAGAGTGTGATGTTTTATTAGTCAACTCGTTTCAAAGCTCACAGACTTCTTCACAAGGAGTTTTATCCTGATGAAGAAGTCTGTAAACTTTGAAATGAATTGACTAAAAAAGATTGCAGTTCTCCACACATCACTGCCTGGATTTTCTTTTTAATCACTTGGTGTCTTTGGGAACTTGTTTAAAGTTCCATCTTCCATGGTTTTCCTCATTCTGAAATATGTAAATCTAGGTTTCTTCTCCACTAATATAGTGTTCCCTATACAGTTCTTCCTAAAAATAAAACTCCCTGAATGTTAACCCGGTTGCTTTCAGAATGTTTATACATTTTTAATAGGATTGACCATTCTTCGGCATATGGAACTATGTTTAGATTTCATACTATATTTTACATGCAACGTATTAGCAAAAATGGTTTTACATAGTTCGAATCTCAC
This sequence comes from Allobates femoralis, assembly GCA_033576535.1. Lineage (NCBI taxonomy): Eukaryota > Metazoa > Chordata > Amphibia > Anura > Aromobatidae > Allobates > Allobates femoralis. Next base: position 165,956,395 of record JARQOC010000001.1, on the reverse strand, counting down.
TGTTTAGAGTCCCAAAGCACTTAGTTCAAAAAGCTGAAAGAAATAACAACTGATTTCCTAAACATGCTACCTCACTTCTGAGACTGTGGAGACTGTAAAGTATATTTCATATTAGTTCTGCAATAATAATCTTGCTAATCTCTTTAATAAATTATTCAAAAGTGTGGCAAGTGGTGCTGCTGTTAAAAGATTGTTAACATGCATTTTAAAGGGGAATAATCACTGAAATGAAATAAATGCCTACATTTTTGTCTACTACTTAAGTTTTTATTTAATACATATATGGATACAGGCTTTCAAAACAAAAATTCTTAAGTAAATAATTTCCAGTTATGTGATGTACCCATACAATTTCTTACCTACTCAAAAATGTTACTTATACTTTGGTTTGAAGATGGCCAGGACAGGTATGTGAATTATTTACTTCCATTAAGGCCTCCTTCACATATCCATATAAAACATGTACATGAAAAAAAGGGTACCAATATAATTAGTGTTATCAGAGTTTTTTCAGTGTGGAAAAAATCTCCAATTTATTAATACCCAAAACAGCTCTGCAGACCCAAGGTGATCCACGAGTCATAACGTCCCACGACGATCTCGGCTGTGGTTCACCCTTAGGTCGCAGTGCACAGTCCAATTTAAAAAATGTGTCCGATCACTTCAGCCTCAGGAACACACATTGTAGGAGATGCAGCTTTGACGGCATTTTAATAAGTGAGTCCACCTGAGGTCACAGCTAGTGGGTCCCTGCTACCCGTGTGACCTTAGGTAAGCTCACCTCAGTTAAACTCATTGATCTCAATTCTGGTAATTCGGCATTGCGTTCAATGCATTCATTAGAGGTGAGTTCACTGAGATCAATGAAAATCATGCACCAAATCTGCATGTCCTGGCAAAAAAATGCACCAAAACCACAATACATTATTGATGCGTTTTTAGTGCAGTTTTGTCACAAAACTGCAAGCAAATCTTTATGCCAGCAAAATCTAGAAGAATTCTGAAGTTTTGTGCCCATGTTGCTTTTTCACTTGCAGATTTCATGTAGAAATAAATCTGCAGTATAACAATTGTGGATTTTTTTTAGCAGTGTATTTAAACCCCAAGAGCATGAAAAATGCATCTCCTTGCAAAAAAAGGCACCAAAAAACATGACACATTTTTATGTGGTTTGGAGCATTTTTCTGCCAGAAGATGCAGTTTTGGTGCAGAATTTTCTCAATGAATTCAGTGAGCTCACCCTAGGTGAACTCATTGAACTCAATAATGGGTTAATAAAATGTGTGCACAATCCGGTAATCTGGCATTGAGTTCAATGGACTGGGTTGCCGGATTATTGACTTCAATCATTACAGATTAATTATTAGTTCTATGAGTTCAAGTAAATTAGCTCAATAGTGTTACTACTCTCACAGCTGCAGCTTTATCAGTGTGTTCCTAAAGCAGATATCTTTTTGAGAGGTTGTGTCTAGAGATGAGCCCCCACCCTAGTGTTCGAATTTGATTCGATTCATCGAATTGGGGGTGTGTTCGTCGAATGTTCATCGAATGTTCGTCGAACACCATTGAAAACAATGGCAGGCAAATACAAACACATACAAACACATAGAAAACACTTTCCAAGGTGTCGAAAAGGTGACAAACTACTCAGAAGACACAGCAAACACATGGAAAAGTGAAAAGTACATATAAAAATGGGAAAAGATAAGAGCTGGATGAGTAAAATGAGGAGTAGACACAAATATAGGCATGTCATGCCCTTCTAAAATCATGACAAACACATTTAGGGGACTCCAACAAGAATCTCCATTTTTTCCAAAAATTTGGGCACAGACACCACTTAAGTGGCATCAATTGCCCCACATTTGCAAACTTTAAATGGTCACTGTCATGAAGCACAATCAAAAATCCACAAGCCTGTAGTCTCCCCAGGATGACACAGGGGTGGAAAAGTCCTTGCGGATCCATGACTTGTTCATGTTGATGAACATTAGTCTGTCCACATTCTGGCATGACAGACACGTCCGCTTATCTGTCAGCACACCACCAGCAGCGCTGAAGACACATTCAGAGAGAACGCTGGCTGTGGGGCATGACAGGATCTCCAAGGTGTAAGTGGCGAGCTCAGGCCATTTTGCCAGCTTGGAAGCCCAAAATGAGCAAGGCTCCAGTTCCTCAATCATGGCATTGATGTTCACTTGGAGATACTCCTGTGAGATTCACTCTGTGTATCACTGGTGTTTTGTGGAAAAGCCGATCTTAGATTGTGTAACAGCTTCTGCTGATACTCCTGCATGCGTGCGTCCCTTTCTATGGCAGGAATTATTTCACCAAATTTTGTCTTTTACCGGGGATCTAAGAATGTGGCAACCTGGTAGTCGGCATTACTTCTTATTCGGACAATCCGAGGGTCATGTTGTAGGTAGTGCAGCAAGAAGGCCCTCATGTGTCTTGCGCATCCAGGAGGACCAAGTCCTTGTTGTGTTGGTGACGTCGAGGTTAGAATCATGCTTCCTTCCTCTGCCCTCTCCCCCCAACCTCGCACAACAGAAATGTCATCAAGGTCTCCCTCATCTGCTGAGGTCTTCCATGCCCATCGCCAGTACGTCCTCCATTTCTTCCTGGGCACCTGCACCTTCCTCAACAGTTTGGCTGCTACCATGCACCCTCGTTGATCCCTCTCCCCCACCCTCCCATGCCTGCCATCTTGGTGCTGCCGAACGTGAGGAACTTGGTGATCTTGTTATCCCTTCCCCATAGGACTCCTCCTGTACTTCCTCCACCTGCTCCTGTCCCACCACCTGACTCCGAATACTGTTTAGAGTGTGCTCCAGTATGTAGATGGCCAGAATAGTCATGCTGATAATGGCATTGTCAGCGCTAAACATCTTCATCGCCATTTCAAAACTGTGCAGAAGGGTGCATAGGCCCTTGATCTGAGACCACTCCAGCAGCGTGATCTGCCCCACATCTGGATATCGTTGGTCCAGGCTATACATCACAATGTATTGCACCAGGGCTCGGTGGTGCTGCCACAGTTGCTGCAACATGTGCAGCGTGGAATTCCAGCGTGTTGGCACATCACATTTCAGCTAGTGAACCGGCAGGCCGAAAGACTTCTGGAGTGATGCAAGTCATTGAGCTGCGGGATGCAAACGCCGGAAGTGAGCACACAGCGACCGTGCACTCTGCAGAAGCCCATCTAGGCCGGGATAGTGTGTCAAAAATTGCTGAACAACCAAGTTCAACACGTGAGCCATACAAGGCACATGTGTCACATTGCCCCAGCGAAGGGCCGCACCCAGGTTTGCAGCATTGTCGCACATAGCCTTCTATGGCTGCAGGTTGAGTGGAGACAACCATTGCTGAAACTCGGTCTCCAGAGCTGACCACAACTCCTCAGCTGTGTGACTCACATTTCCCAGACATTTCAAGGTAAACACCGCCTGATGGCATTGAGCCCTGCTGCCAGCATAGTAAGGAGGTGTGCAGGATTCCTTGTGCGCAGTTTCAATGCGGGTGGCATTACCAGACAGGCTTTGGGCGCAGGTGGAGGACCGAGACGAGGTTGAGGAGGCAGAAGCAGTGGAGGAACTGCTACATACTGAGGATTGATGCACAACTCATGGGGATGGCAAGACTTGTACAGCAGACCCTTCTCCAGCTGTCACCATAGTTACCCAGTGCCCAGTCAGCAACATGTAACGCCCCTGTCCATGCTTACTGGTCCAAGTGTCTGTGGTAAAATGCACCCTGTCACACACTGAGTTTCTCAAGGATGCGATGATGTTGTCTGTGACATGCTGGTGTAGCGTAGACACACCTTTCTTGGAGAAGTAGTGGCGACTGGGCATCTGGTACTGGGGCACTGCGATGGACATAAGGTCTCTAAAATCCTCTGTGTCCACCAGGCGGAAAGGCAGCATTTCTGTAGCCAACTGATTGCAGATGGTGAAACTCAACCACTTAGCTTTGTCATGGCTAGGAGGAAATGGTCTTTTATTTGCCCACAACTGAGGGACGGAGGGCTGGTTGCTGTGCTGAGATGGGGTTGAGTAGGGTGTCCACGGCAAACTGATGGTCTGTGAGGGAGGTGCAGGCAGAGACATAAAGTTGTCTTCATCCAAAAGTGGTGCTCTCAATGTCTGAGAGAGCTCAACACCAGCAGCATTTTCCACTTCAAAAACAAGTGACGACCTGGCAATCACACTGCCTGTTGCGGGTAAAGAGGTGGAAGGTCTGCGTCCAAGAGCATGTGTGACAGCTGTCTCCACAGTCAGAGAGGATGAAGAGCACGCAGATGCACTTGATGGGGCAGACGATGGTTGGCCCGCCCCGCTAGCCTGCATTGTAGAACAGTGAGCTTCTCACTGCGACTTGTGCTTCATATCCATGTGACAGTTCATGCAAGAAGTACTCAAACTATTGAGTTTTTGGCCTCTACTCAGGGATTGGTGACAAATCTTACAGATCACATGAGTTGGGTGATTCTTAGCGATGTCAAAAAAGGCCCAGGCTAGGCAAGACTTAGAGGCCATGCAGCCTGCAGAGGTATCATGACTTCTGCTCAGAGGCAGAGTTGTGGCTGTGGATGCTGTTGTTGACATGCTTCCAGTACTCCGTCTCTGTCCAGGAAGGCGCAACCTAACTTCGTCATCACCATCATCCTCCTCCACCTCCTCTGCTGACCTCATCGACTGGCTGACTGTGGGTTTACAGTCAGTGGGATCTCCAACCTCATCATCACCCTGTGTCTTATCACACCCCTCGTCCTCAGAGACAACCTCTTCCTGCCCTGGCCGAAAAGTTAAGTTGTCAGTCCAATCAGGTATCTGAGTCTCATCAGCATCTTCCTCATTGTCTTCACCAAGACGAGTTACAGTTTGGGAATGAGGGTCTACATTATGCATAGAACCTTCTTCATCTGGGCCTGGATCCGACTCACAAAGCTTCTGGGCATCAGTGAATATCATTTCCTCATCTGGACTCATTGCAGCTTTGGATCAGATCTCTGATTCCCAGGCTATAGTGTGACTGAACAGCTATGCAGATCCATCTCTGTTACCCCATACTCAGTAGGGAGGCTCGAGACTTGGGAGCTCGGAGGAAGCAAGTGCGATTGGGGTGACACCTCAGAGGACTGGAGGGTTTGGGATATTGAAGTTGAGGTGGAGGAGAGGCCACTTGATGGAGCACTTGAAATCCATTCAAGAACCTACTGTTTTTGCGCCTCATCTACAATAGGTATCGATGGTCGTGTCTGTAAGACAGAGATCATATCAGATTGTCCACGGAAATAAGTAGACATCTTACTTTGGCTGGAAGATGGTCTTTCTTCAGCAGATGTTACTGTTGCTTTCCCACCTACCAAACGTTTTTGCCATTTTCACCACGCCGATTCCCCTTTCCACCAGCAGCAGGCCTTTTGCCACTCATTTTGTATGTTACTAAATTGGCAACTCTGCAGTTGTTGTCGAAAAAAAATTAGGATGGAAATCGAGCAGAGCTGAGTGGCCAAACAGTGGTACTAGGCCCAAACTATTACCTGGGCTAGGTGCTGTTAAAAATTAATCTGAACTAGACGAGCGGAGTAGCTTGTTTCACAAGTGGGCTGCACCACTGTCTAAATGACACTGCTACTAGGCCCAAACTATTACCTAGGATAGGTGCAGTTAAAAATTAGTCTGAACTAGACAGGCGGTGTAGCTTGGTTCACAAGTGGGCTACACCACTGTCTAACTGACACTGCTACTAGCCCAAAAAAATTGCCTGGCCTAGCTGCAGTAAAAAATTGAATACTGAAGACAGGTGGTGTAGCTTGCGTCACAGCAGTGCTACACTACCTGCCCTAAAGGATTGCCTAAGCTAGATTTGGCCAGATCCTGTTAAAACACTTGCACAGCACTGGCACAGACATGCCTGGCAAAAACTAATAGGAACGGCTCTAACCTAGCCCTCAAAAGTGCTGATATTATAACTCTTCCCTACTACTATGAAGTAGCCCTCAAAAGGGCTGAGATTATAACTAGTCCCTACTTCCTAAACCTATCTGTCTAACTTCGCTCACTATCTATCTAACTAACACTTTATAGCGCCCATGGCAGCAGTAGCAGTGCCTGACTGACACACAACTGCAGCACGAGGAAATGGTGGCGATGGGGAAAATGGCCGGGTCTTATAGGGCAAGGACATGTGACATACACAGCCAATGACACATGCCCTTGCTCGTTTGCAAAAAATGCACTTTGCTGTGTGTGTGTGTGTGTGTGATTGGCTGACAGCCTACACCGCCCCACTGTTAGGAGAAAAAAAATGGCATTATTTCTGCAGCACTGATCTAAACCCCGCTCTCCCCCCTGCACACTATACACTGAAACTGGATCTTAACATTCATTAACAGTATTACTGTGAAAAGCCAGTTGCGCTTTTGGTGATCGAAGCGTTATCGAACATAACCTCAAACTGCCGAATTTGAGCTAATTGTTTGCATTTGTTGAATGACCCGAACACTGCCCAAAACAGCTCGAATTTGAGATTGGCAAACATTTTGGATCGAACACCGCTCATCTCTAGTCATGTCTGTGGATTATGTCAGACCCGCAGGGGTGTTTTGGGGGTAAATAGTTTCTTAAAGGACTTTTTACTGTTTTGTGTTTATTTATTTTATATACAAGATTAGGTATTGGGGGGGTCCCCTAGGCCCCTAATATTTATAATGCAGACCTTCATTGAAGCTGTGATTTTTTTGACAAATAACAGCCCAATCCCCAATTGCCACCACACCAGAGCTGGGTAAAGAGCTAGGAATGGTGCATCTTTAGGCTAGAGAGGGCCATTAGCAATTGATACCTCACCTGCCTTGCTGGTTTCAAAATTGGGAGGACCCCATGTCATATATTTTTTATTAATTTTTTTAATAATTAAAAAAAAACTGCATGGGGTCCCCCATATTTTGAAAGACATCCAAAAAAAAAGGAACACAGGTGGGAGCTGCAGCCTCCAGCTGTTTGCTTATATGTGCTTGGTATCTAATATAGATGATTGTTTGAATTTGGATTTGTTCGCCAAATGTGGAGTGTTCGACAAATTATTCAATGAACGTTCGCCGACTTTCCAAACACCATTCAAACACCATTCAAATCAATGGGAGGCAAAATCAAGGGACTAGAAACACCTTAAAAGGGGCCCAAAAGCTGCTAAACTACTCATATTAGTGACAGTCACAAGAAAAAGGGACAAACACTATGAATAGTCTCATGGCGTAGCATGGATGCATGAGACATGGTCTGTGCCAGTCTGCACAATCTTCAAAATTAGTACAAAATAGGAGGTGGCTTGCATTCACTTTCATTTCAGAGGTGAGTGAAACTCAGTTTGAATTGACAGATGGATGAGTCACAGGATAAACGTGGCAACAGTTTTCTACAAGAAGAAAAAGGAGGAATAGGAGGAAAAGGAGGATAAATCACAAGTGTAGGCATGTCACTCAGAGAGCCCTGCTCAAGTCATGCGTCAATCAGTAAGGATACCATAACAAGAGACCCCACATTGTCAAAAAACTAGTGTCACACTACAGCAAAGCGGTATGCATCTTATAGATTTTGCATGAGGGCACAATGGCAGCAAGGCAGGTGGCGTAGACCCAGCATTTCAAGGTTTATTATTTAGGAAGTGGTGCACAAATGTCAGGAGCAGGTATTATGCCCATATAGCTCTGCTCCGGGAAAGCACCACACTGCAAAGAGACCCTAACAAGAGTCCCCACTTTTCAAAAAATTAGACACAGCCACCACTAAAACGGCAACAATTGCTCCAGAAGTGAATTATTGAAATGTGGATTTTAATGCAGCACACTGAAAAGTACACCAATGCCTAGTCTCCCTATACTGACACTGGGGTGCAAACGTTCTCAAAAATCAATGACTTGTTCATGTTGATAAACATTAGGCAATCTACACTGTCGGTGGACAGCCGTATCCGCTTATCCATCAGGACACCACCAGCAGCGCTGTGAAGACATGTTCTGAGAGAACGCTGCCTGCCAGGCACACAAGGGTTGCAAGCTCGCAGCACTTTTTCAGTTTTGAAGACCAATAGTCACAAGGTCCAGTTCCAGGTGCATCAATATTGAGCTGTAGATATTCCTGCACCATCCTCTCTAGGCGTTTCTTATGTGCCCTACTTGTCTGAACTGTTTGACAGCTAGTGTTAGCTCTCGCCAAACCCTCTCCTCCATCCTCCCATGTCACCCGCCTCCGTGCGGATAACTGACTGTCTCTTTTACATCTTGTTATCCCTTCTGAATACGCTTCCTCCTCTAATTCCTCCTCTTTCTCTTGGACCACCACCTGACTCTACATACTGGTCAAATTGTGCTCCAGCATGTAGATGACCAAAATAGTCATGCTGATAATGGCATCGTAAACATCTTAGTTGCCATTTCAGAACTGTGCAGAAGGGTGCAGAAGTCCTTGATCTGTGATCACTGCAGTAATGTGATTTGCCCCACCTCAGGATCTCATTGACCCATGCTGTAAGTCATGACACACTGCCCCAGGGCTCGTTGCTGCTGCCACAGTCACTTTTCCAAAATAGAATTCCATTGTGCTGGTACATCACATATTAGGCGGTTAACTGGCAAGCCGAAAGACCTTTGTAGCGATGCAAGTCATTGAGCCGTGGGGTGCGAACTGCGGAAGTGAGCACACAGTGACTGTACCAAGTGCAGCAGCCTATCTAGGCCAGGACAGTGGGCTAGAAATTGCTGGACAAATAGGTTCAGGAAATGTGCCATGCAAGACATATGTGTCACTTTGCTTCAGCGTAGGGTCACACTCAGGTTTGCAGCATTGTTACACATGGCCTTGCCTGACTGCAGGTTGAGAGGAGACAGCCATTGATGAAACTGTGTCTCCAAAGCTGACGACAACCCCTCTGCTGTGCGACTCGTGTTTTCCAGGCATTTTAAAGTTAAGACAGCCTCAAGCTGTTAATCCCTGGTGGAGTTGGAGGAGGAATAGTAGTAGAGGATCTTCTACATACAGAGGTTTTACTCACTGACTTGTACAGAAACCCCTTGTCCTACAACCACCAGAGTCACCCAGTGCCAAGTCAGTGACATGCAATGCCCCAGGACATGCTTACTTGCCCAGGTGTCTGTGGTGAAATGCACCCTTGCACACACAGAGTTTCTCAAAGAAACAGTGATGTGGTCTTCGTCATGCTGGTGGAGCACAGTCACAGCTTTCTTTGAGAAGTAGTGGTGACTGGGCATCTAGTACTGGGGGACTGTGATGGCCATGAGCTTCTGAAAACCCTTTGTATCAACCAGGTGGAAAGGCAGCTTTGTTGTCGCCAATAAATAGGAGATGGTGAAATTTAACCTCTTAGCTTTGACATAACTAGGAGGAAATGGTCTTTTACTTGAACCACATCTGCCGGGCTGAGAGCTGGCTTCTGTATTGAGACAGGGTGGATTAGGGTATACCAGACTAACTGCTGGATTCTGAGGGAGGTGCAGGCGGAGAGGTTATGTTGTCTTCCAAAGGTGGTGCTCTTGATATCGCATATCATTCAACACCAGCAGGCTTTTCCACTTTCAAAACAGGTGACGACCTGTCAATCACACTGGCTGTTGTGAGTATAGAGGTGGATGTTTTGCGGCTGAAGGTCTGTGTGACAATAGTCCCCACAGGCATGGAGAATGAGGAAGCCACAGATGCCCTTGATGGGATGGTCAGTAGTTGGATAGGGCTGCTAAGCCACTTTTTAACAGTTTAAGCTTCTCACTGTAATTTTTGCTGCATCCCCATTTGATGGTTCATATATTAAGTATTCAAATTATTTATTTTTGTGGCTTCTACTCAGATTTTGCTTACAGATGTGGCAGATAACAGGAGTTGGGTCATCGAAAAAAGGCCAAGGCTAGGCAAGGCTTAGCACCCATGCGAACTGCAGAGCTGCCATGGCTTCTGCAGAGAGGCAGAGATGTGACTGCAGACGCAGTGCTTGATGTGCTTTCAGCACTCCATCTCTGTGCAGAAAGCTGCAACCTAACCTCATCACCTTCTTTGACCTCCTCTGCTGGGCACATCAACTCCATACCTATGGGTTGACAGTAAGTGGGATCTAGAACCTCATCATCACCCTCTGTGTTGTCACATTCCTGTGCTCTCAGAGCCACCCTCTTCCTGTCCTGACTGAAAAGTCACAGAGGTGTCCGCTTCAGGTATCTGAGTCTCATCTTCATTACCAGCCTCTTTATCTCCACCAATAGGGAAAATCTACATTTGGCTCGGACCCTTCTTCTTCTGACCCTGGATTCGACTCACAAAGATTTTGCAGATAAGTTTCTCCTCCTGACTCAATAAAGCTTTGGAGCTGACCTCTGATTCCCAGGCTATTTTATGCATGAACAACTCTGCAGACTTGGCCATCTGTTTTCATTCACAAACAGTAGCGTAGCTGGAGACTTGTGACATCTAAGGAAGCATGTGTGATTGGGGTGACACCTGTGAGGACTGCACTGTGTGTCCTGTTGAAGTTGAAGTGGAGGACAAGCCACTTGATGGAGCGCCTGATATCCCTTGTAGCACCTGCTCATCCTGGGCCTCATCTACAAATCGAACTGACGTGCTGCTGTTTAACAAAGGGATCCTACCAGACTGTCCACTAAAAGAGGTTGCCATTTTCTTTGCCCAGAAGCAGGTGTTTGGTGAGCAGAACTTTCAGTTACTTTACCACCTACCCCACAGGCACCATTTTTTTTTTACTTATCACCATGCCTATTCCCCTTTACCCCATGACCACGGCTTTAACCACTCATATTTGATGGTAAAAGATTTGCAAGTCACTTGTTGTAGGCCAAAAAAATCTGGGGATGTGAATTCAGCCAACCAGATTTGCCAATAAATGGTACTAGGCAAAAAATATGGTTGATGCCTGGAGGTGGCACTAAAAGGTTTTTGGCACAGATTTCTCAAGCACCACTTTACCACAGGGAATTTGGTAAAATACTGGTACTAAGGACTCCAAAAGGTTTGGTGCCTGGATGTGGGCACTGGACAAGAGTGGCACAAAATGCCTGTCAGCACAGGGTTGGTGCAGATGTTAACACACAGACCACTATGCCACAGCTGGCTTTCCAAACACATTGTTACAAAGCCCTAACTAAAGTTTGGTTCCTGGATGTGGGTACGGAGCAGAAGTGGCACAAAATGCCTGTCAACACAGGGTTGGTACAGATGTTAACACACAGACCACTATACTACAGCTGGGTTGCAAAAAATACTGGTACTAAGCTCTAATAAGGGTTGTTTTAGGAAGGAATCACTAAACCTACTATCTATCTCTCTATCGATAAAGAATTAGAATTACTAGCTAGCTATTTAAATAGCGCACACAAGATCAGCAGCATCGGCACTGCAGTATGATACTATCACTGAGCTCCAACACTGAGAAAATGGCGTTGAGGGGAGATGGCCGGTTCTTATATGTCAAAGACATGTGAAATACCCAGCCAATGACACAAGCCCTTGTGTGCAAAAAGTGCTATTGATTTATGGGTGCTGATTGGCTGCCAGACCAGACCACACACTGTATGTGAGTGAAAGAAAAAAAAATTGAGACCTGCACCTATCTCAGATAAGATATCTGCCCTGAGAACCAGACACCTCCTTGCTCTCCCCTCCTGCCCGCTATGCTGCACACTGACACTCTGAAAACGTAGAACAGAAGCAATAGTGCAAATGCAATAATGCTTTTTGTCATCCGAAGCATTACCGAACATTCGCTGAGTTTCCTGACTTTTCAACAAAAGAAGTTTGCATTTGAGGTGCCGAACAAACATTGCCAAATTTGGTCCGGATTTGAAATTGGCAAACATGTCCGAGCAAAGTTTGCTCATCACTAGTATCTAATAAGGGGGACCCACACTATTTTTTTCAATTATTTATTTTACACTATTGTTTAGGGCAACTAATAACAGACTCAGGTACAGAGGGGGGAGTGGCACAGTTTGATGGCAACAAATCACAGACACTGTTACAGAGCGTAGGCAGGGGAAGCAATGAGGGAACCCAGTAAGTATAATTATCCTGTTGTCATCCCTATTTTTCTTCCCTTTACTGTCCCCTAGCCCTTACTATCACCATTTTAGAGAACTAAAGTTTGGATTCCATTTACCTCTATGGGGTTTGGGCTCAAGTCTAGCCGGATACAGCGAACCTGATTTTAAACGGGTTCACTCATCTCTAACCCTAACCATTAAGCAGTAAACAAATAATGTGACAATACCCTGAAAAACAACTCATAATACATATTTATGTCATCACAGACCCAATCATTTGAATGAGCTAGTGTGATTCCAAACTTGGACCAAAAACATTTAGTCTAAAAAAATATCAAAACAGGCATATGAATAAAGGTCTACAATGGAATTGTGTTCTAGCCATGAAAAAAGACATGTATAGAACATGTGTGTGAAATTCAAAGATATTGAAGAGGATTTTGTCTGGAGTTATAAATTCAGTTTTTATTGCAGTTTTTACTACAGTCTTTGAGCCTAACATCTCATTCAGATATTAATGTTTAACATAAACATTATATCTCTGTTTTTCACAGACAAATGCTAGCCATATGCTGATCTTCACTGACCTATTCGCTAAAATAAGCTTGAGAAACCTTCATCAGATTTTTTAACTGGTAGTGGCAGCTTTTCCCCATAACACAACCCATGACTGACAGGTCTCTTCCTTTGTATGTGCATAGTATACTAGTCAGTATAGGAAGCAAGGAAGGGAGAAGTCAGTGGGGACTGGACTCTGGTTAGTTAACCAAAATACATTAGTCCTGGCAGACTTTCATACTAGGCTAACTCTGAAAAGCTGAAGCACATACCATTGCGTAGTGACACATGCGTGTCCATTTCATGCTGCTCATGGTTCGGGCAGATTTCCATTAACAATGCTGTGAAAGTATGCATCATACACTTACATCTCTATGTTCTTAATTTTAATTGGACAAAAAGAAAATGTATTCGACACATGAATAATGCCATATAACTATATATAAAATATTTTATTTTAAAGGGAACCAGACAGCAGGATTTATCTAAATTAATTAATTTTAGCACTGCATTTGTCCTTAACTGTTCATTTAAAGTAAACCCAATTAGTTTGACTAATCATAATGACATGTACCTCTGCTGAGCAGTCCAGCCCAGCCAGCGATTTCATACCCATAGAGCTGCAGTTAAGGCCGCTGTAGTGCCCCTCTGCTTCCTCCCAATATCTTATATCATACAAAGCTCCGGTGGCCACTGTGACCTTGAGTGTACACAGTGATCTAACCATGTGACATTACTCTGCCGGAACAAATGAATATAATACTGATCTTTTGTTTGTAAAAGCAACTTTCCCTTAACATTGGTGTTGCTTGCAAGTAGCATTTAAGGACAAATGCAGCCCTCTAATTAGGTTTCAGGGGTAAATCCTGCTATCATGTTCTCTTTAATAGAAACAGCTCTTCCTCTGAAAAAACAATAATATATATTTAAAACAAATAATAACTTCATTAGCCTTACTTTGGAATATGACTAATCGAAAGGTTGAGAAGCCTTTGCCAGCATTACATGTGTACTCCTAGTACCTAATTAACAGATACATTGGAAGCTTCTAAAGGTACAATTCAAGTGGCTGCTCACTAATGGGTTTTGTATTCTGCAAATAAATCTTCATGACAATTACATCCGTTATTACTATGAAAACGCTATAAAACAGATGAAATAGCCTAATATAATAGAGTAAATGCCGCTAATCAAGAGGTTATTTTATAAATAATTGCAGGTCTATTAGAAATAAACTTCAGTAAAGATTAAAAACCCGATCATCAAAGCTTGTATTCCAGTATACTGGCTTTGAAAACTGACAAGTCACAATTTTGGCACAACTGGTGGCTGCACTGAAGCACTGAAATGATACGACTAGTGATGGGCGAATCCTAAATTACTCGGAATCGCTTGACTCTAGCGAGTCCGAGCCCAGGACTCGCTACTCGTTGCGAGTCTAGCGAGTCCAATGTTAATGAATGGGGAAGCGAGTAATAGCGAGTAGTGTGAGATTTACAAATTGCAGATGTGTCTCGGAAGCTTCAGCCTGAAGCAATCCTAGTTTTGTCATTTATTTGCATTGCTCGTTTACTTTGTAAGTAATCGCTGACTCGCACAGATAAGATCCTGTCTTCTCTGTGTTCTGGCTGCCCCAGCTCCAGGGTCCTAGAGCCCGCCTGCTGCCTGATGTAGCAGTGCTGAGATTGTTCTCAGTCTGCTCATTCCCTGTGTGCAGACATGAATGTCTGTGCACAGAGATGATGTAGCAGTGCTGAGATTGTTCTCAGTCTGCTCATTCCCTGTGTACAGACATGAATGTCTGTGCACAGAGATGATGTAGCAGAGCTGAGATTGTTCTCAGTCTGCTTATTCCCTGTGCATAGACATCTATATTTATGCACAGGGGATGTAGCAGAGAGGACATCGCGTTTTGGACTGCGTCGGACGGAAGAGGATTTTTTTAATTAAAGATGGAGTCCCTAATGGCTTTTTTTTTTTATTTCTAATAAAAATTTTTCCTTGTGTTGTGTTTTTTTTAAAACAATTTAATAGAAATTCATGGCGGTCATGTCTAATATTGGCGTGACCGCCATAAATTTCGGGCTTAGGGCCAGCTGATAATACAAAGCTGGCCCTAACCTCTTTATTACCCAGCGTGCCATCGCTACCAGGGCCGCTGGAAGAGCGGGGTTCAGCGCCAGAGGATGGCGCTTCAATGAACGCGCCATCTTCTGGGGCGGCTGCGGGCTGCAATTTGCAGCGGGGGGTGCCCAGAAAGCTTGGGCATCCCTGCGATGCGGATTCCAGCCCCCAGCTGCTTAGCTGTACCTGGCTAGACATAGAAATTGCGCGGAGCCCCACGCATTTTTTTTTAATTATTTCATGAAATTCTGAGATTCTGACTCTGAGACTCTGACTCTGAGACTCTGACTCTGAAATTCATGAAATAATTAAAAAAAATGCGTGGGGCTCCGCGCAATTTCTATGTCTAGCCAGGTACAGCTAAGCAGCTGGGGGCTGGAATCCGCAGCGCAGGGATGCCCAAGCTTTCTGGGCACCCCCCGCTGCAAATTGCAGCCCGCAGCCGCCCCAGAAGATGGCGCGTTCATTGAAGCGCCATCCTCTGGCGCTGAACCCCGCTCTTCCAGCGGCCCTGGTAGCGGTGGCACGCTGGGTAATAAAGAGGTTAGGGCCAGCTTTGTATTATCAGCTGGCCCTAAGCCCGAAATTTATGGCGGTCACGCCAATATTAGACATGACCGCCATGAATTTCTATTAAATTGTTTTAAAAAAAACACAACACAAGGAAAAATTTTTATTAGAAATAAAAAAAAAAGCCATTAGGGACTCCATCTTTAATTAAAAAAATCCTCTTCCGTCCGACGCAGTCCAAAACGCGATGTCCTCTCTGCTACATCCCCTGTGCATAAATATAGATGTCTATGCACAGGGAATAAGCAGACTGAGAACAATCTCAGCTCTGCTACATCATCTCTGTGCACAGACATTCATGTCTGTACACAGGGAATGAGCAGACTGAGAACAATCTCAGCACTGCTACATCATCTCTGTGCACAGACATTCATATCTGTACACAGGGAATGAGCAGACTGAGAACAATCTCAGCACTGCTACATCAGGCAGCAGGCGGGCTCTAGGACCCTGGAGCTGCACAGAGAAGACAGCTGGACTCGGCTCGCAAAGAAAACAGCAGTTATCTGCGAGTTTCCCTGCCAGTGATTACTCGCGAGTCTAATGCAAACAATGGCAATCCTAGTTTTGTCAGCGTTTCTGGCAAAACTAGGATTGATATTGATTTGCATTGGACTCGTGCGAGTAATCACTGGGAAACTCGCAGAGTACCGAGTCCTGCGAGTCCCTTACTACTCGCCGAGTAACGAGTCCTAGCGAGTAGATTCGCCCATCCCTAGATACGACTTTTCGCATTACCACGCTATTTTCACCCATCGTCAGTAATATAGACAGGGCTGGGTTAATACACAGGTTTGGAAACCATCACTTATCTAATTCATAACGAACGACGGCATTCACAACACCACAAATTTAACTCCAACAGGGACTGGAGTAGGATTTGTGGTAAAGTGCACACTTGTATCCTCCTAGCATATGCCACTTCATGAATTAGTATCATCTAACTCTAGCCTAGCTCCACTTCATGGCCGGCATGAGCAAAGCTGATCTTGATGAATTGGTGCCAAAATGTGTCACCACACTTTAAGGAAATACAATAAAAAACATCTAAAATCTTGTAATTAGTGTTTTGGACTGTTTTCAATGGGCAAGGATGGTTACATAAAATGACACACGCTTATGCTACACTCCACATATGACTGTTAGAGGTAGGTGCTGGCTATTTTTCCCTTGAGCCCACTCCATACACCCACTTCCAACTTGTGCTATACATGTAAATATGTGTTAATTCTTGCATATATGCAGCATAAATAATGAATAGGTATTAGGTAAGAGAATTAATAAAATAGAATACAAAAATAATATGTAATAGTGCTTTGTAATATAGTTAAAGAAGTGTTTTTTTCTATCTGGACGATACGCGCTAACTCTTAGGGGCTCCTATTGATCCCTAGACCTGACAGTTGTGCATGAATGCTACCACTAAAATTCACTTTCTATGGGACTGTTAAAGATAGATTACAGCATTTATTTAACTCTTGCAGTCTGATACAGAACTGTTATTGTGTCAACATGCATGCTAGACCTCTATTCCACTCAAGTAGGGAAGGAAAGAAATTCTCCATTACATTGACTGATTTGTCTTTGCAGTTGGACTCTCCCTTTGTGTGTGCATAGGTAACAAACGTATTAAAATATCCTTTAAATATACTTTTATTACTACTATTTTTTGTGTGTATGGGTGGTAGCTGCATACAAGAATGATACTTTTTAATGAAGGCTTCATGTGACAAGGACTGCTTCTTGGAGTTGTGCTCTGTAAATTGTAAATAAATTGTGGTTACACTAATTGTGCTTCTATTCAGGAATCCTATTTCAAAGTTTTGACGAGATGGTACTGGACACCATCCAAATGAAACCACATCGACTCCCTTATCTCTCCGAAATGGTGGAGAGATTGTTCGCAAATCGGGACACTATCTCATATTTGGAAGTGCTCGGAGATTCTTAATTTCTGGCAGGGAGTAAACATCCTAATATTTAAAACCACCAACTTTAGACTAACGCTCTCCCCACAACTAGCCCTGATCTCTATTGGAATATCAAATATCCCCATAATTTTATATTCATAATCTTGCAAATACTCCTTACCTCCAAAATAATGCTGGCTGCCAAATGGAAGACCACAGAATTACCCACCATATCTGAACTCACCAACAGAATTTCGGCTCATTGTACCTTTGAATTTAACTATGCAGTCAGAAACAACTCATATAATAAGTACTACAACAATTGGGAACCCTGGATTTCTACACAATCACTCAAATATCTAACTAGGTCATTGACGTGATTCCTAACTCTAATCCATATCTGATCCACCCAATAATTTTATAGATGTCTCTTGGAACCCATGTTCTCTACCCTAGAATTGTTTTTAGGATATCAAGTCCCAAAATTTCTCTCTCTCTCGTTTATAACTAAAGCTGATTATAGCCTATGTTTATAGCCAACTGTTTGTTTACTAAGGCTCACATAGATGTTTTATATTAAGTACCTACTAATGTTAAACCCATTGATTACCCCTACATTTTTGTTTGTATGTTACCCTACCGTCTATCCTGTATTTATGTCCCGTTGTTCCTTTAAAAATTACCTAATAAAAATATTTGAAATAAATTGTGGTTAAGGAGTTTATGGAATTTAGTGTGTATACGATAAAGTTAATTTATCTGCATTACTATGGCTTTTTATTTTCAATCTTATAAGCTCAGACAACATTCGTTTAGATATTCATCTCTCAATTGTACATTGTTGGCCAGATTCAACTACATGCAGCACTGGAGGAAGAGAGTTAGTAGATGCTTCTACATATAAAGCACATTGTCAATATATGTTAATGATGTGGATTAATATGTTAACAAAAGGGAGTTAACAGGACAGCCATGGGGGACAAGGGGGAGGCTTGTGGAGTATGCAGTCACTGTACTATAACCATCATTGTAATTCATCTGGACCCTTTCCAAGCTATTAAAATAGCTGTCATACAGTATTTAATTTGAATGTAAGACTCATAATGTTTGACTGCTTAAGAACGAAATAATACAAGGTAGCTTTAATGCATCTTAAAAGGGTATTCCAATCTAAATAATTTCAACTGGATCAAGGATTATTGTTAAATAATCACTAGTGCCTCCATCCACCACTCTTCCATTCTCCTGCAAGACTGTGTCTGGGAGACAAATAATTCTGCCTGCCACTCCAAAGTCTGTGAATCTAAAAAAGAGTAGAGCCCTATGCCCCTTATCATCATCATCATCACTACTGTAGACAATAAGTGGAACTGTCGGATACATGGATAACTGGCATCTTACTCTAGCTAGAAGTACCTTGTTCTGATGATCAGTTAATATGTGAATTGTCAGTGGGAACCAAATTCCCACATTTACCTAAATTAACTATTTAGGCAGGAGCATAACTACAATAGGTGCAGGGGTTGCGATTGCACCCGGACCCTGCAGCCTATGGGGCCCCGAAAGTCCTTTTCGCCTATAGAAAAAGACTAATTCTCTTAAAGATTTGCAATAATTAGGGGCCCTGTTGGAGCTTTTGCATCGGGGCCCCTGGGCCTGAAGTTACACTGCTGTATTTAGGCTTCTCTTCCCAAGCTACATTATTGGTGATTAGTGGACATTGGAGATAATGACTATGTGAGAATTATTCCTGCTTAAAACAATTTATAGCAAATATCTATAATTTTACACAAACTTCAGAACTGAGAACGTTAATTCTTATACCTAGATATAATAAATCTACTAACGAAAATGGCTGATACAACAAAAACAAGGCAATTCCAAATTATTATCGTTTCATTATTTTATTTGTTTTAATATTACTCTGTAGAAAAACTGCGTCTGCTGAATATTTTATGCAGTAACTAAGCAAATAGAAAAAATGTAATTCTCTAAGAGTATGATGAATCCTTGTGTTGAGATTACAAGCCCACTCATCTTTAATTAATACTAATTATCAAATCAATACTAGAATAAATGCTTATTGGACACACACAACAAAATTAATGAAAATTAGATTGAATTTATTTGCTGCCTTCAACTGTTGATAAATGTTTTTAAGTAGAAAGTTCAAAGGTAAAGTCTTCATTTCCAATGGAAGTAACCATTATGAACAATTACTAATTGCTTGGTATACTAACTGTTTTATTTGTTTCATTTGTCTTAGAATTTGAAATTACAATTCTTTTCTACAAGGCAGTGAAGCAGTGCAAGTCTGACGTTACGTAGATTACTTGCATTAATCTTCTGGATTTATTGCCAGGTTTTAAAGGTGAATTAAAATTAATAATATGTAAACAAATGTAAGCATCCAGGAAGCATGAAAGCAAACCTTTGAACCACATACAAAATGAATTACAGCACATTGTAATACCCTATATTAAATAACTATATATTTCGTAACTACATACAAATAATTATTATATACACACACAAACATAGACATACAGACACACATTTTTCACATACATGTTTTTCACAAATGGAACATATACCCATTACAAGTGCATATAAACTCAAGTACAAAAGTAAAAGTCCTTGTGAAAATGATGGCAAAAGCTGGTAAGATTGTGTCATTATCCACAATGAAATGAGTACTGTATCAACATGGGCTGAAAGGCCACTCTGCCTGGAAGAAACCATTACTCCAAAAGACACTTAAAAGATAGTATAATGTTTGCAAATGCACAAATGAAAAAATACCTAACTTTTTGGAGACATGTGCTGAAAAAACTAAAATTGAACTGTTTGGCAACAATGAACATTGCTACTTTTGGAGGAAAAAAGGAGAAGCTTGGAAGCTGAAGAACACCATCCCAACTATGAAAACACAGGGGTGGCAGCATCATGTTGTGGGGTTGTTTTGCTACAGGAGGGACTAATGCACCTCAAAAAATAGATGACATCATGAGAAAAGAAGATTATGTGGTGCTATAGAAGCAACATCCCAAGACATCAGCCAGGAGGTTAAAGCTTGGGTGGAAATGGGTCTTCCAAATGGACAATGACCCAAAGCATACTGCCAATCCGGTTAAAAAGTGGCTTAAGGATAGCAAAAACAATTTTTTAGAGTGGTCATCATAAAGCCCTGAACACAATCCTATTGAAAATTTATGGGCAAAGCTGAAAAGTCAGGCTCAGTTACACCTGTACTGTAAGGAGGAATGGGCCAAATGTTTGTGTGGTCCGAGATTGTGTCCCCCATGATTTGATACCTATGTCGGTTTATTTGAACGGGGGTGCTGGGAAGAGAGTGAAGTAGATGGGGTATTTGCTAATATTTCTGCAAATGTTTTGCTTGGGACAGATTTGGGGCAGCTAGTGTCCAAGTATGTGGCTACTGAACCACCAAGCTCTGATCCCACAAAGTGTTTTAAGATGTCCACTGGCAATATTGATGATTTCAATTTGTTTAAAATGCTCGCTGCAAAGGGAGATGGAGGGGACCATGAGCCTGTAACTGACAAGTCACAGAGGGGGCAATTTTTTTTTTATTGCTGGTAGCCACACAGAGGCAGTCAGGGGTCACAAATTTCCACTCTGACTCAGAGTGATGATTTCTCCGCCCACGAATGTCCTTTGATTCGGCAGTCAGACAATTTAAGGAAAAAAGCATACTGATATTTACATATTGATATATATATATATATATATATATGTATATATATATATATATATATATGAATTAACACATGTGGGATGATATACTTACCAAAAAAGTGTGAAACAACTGAAAATATGTCTTATATTCTAGGTTCTTCAAAGTAGCCACCTTTTGCTTTGATTACTGCTTTGCACACTCTTGGTATTCTCTTGATAAGCTTCAAGAGGTAGTCACCGGAAATGGTCTTTCAACAGTTTTGAAGGAGTTCCCAGAGATGCTTAGCACTTGTTGGCCTTTTTGCCTTCACTCTGTGGTCCAGCTCACCCCAAGCCATCTTGATTGGGTTCAGGCCTGATGACTGTGGAGGCCAGGTCATCTGGCGTAGCACCCCATCACTCTCCTTCTTGGTCAAATAGCCCATACACAGCCTGGAGTTGTGTTTGGGGTCATTGTCCTGTTGAAAAATAAATGATGGTCCAACTAAATGCAAACCAGATGGAATAGCATGCCGCTGCAAGATGCTGCGGTAGCCATGCTGGTTCAGTATGCCTTCACTTTTGAAAAATTCCACAACAGTGTAACCAGCAAAGCACCCCCACACCATCGCACCTTCTCCACCATGCTTCACAGTGGGAACCAGGCATGTAGAGTCCATCCGTTCACCTTTTCTGCATCGCACAAAGACACGGTGGTTGAAACCAAAGATCTCAAATTTGGACTCATCAGACCAAAGCACAGATTTCCTCTTATCTAATTCATTGTGTTCTTTAACCCAAACAAGTCTCTTCTGCTTGTTGCCTGTCCTTAGCAGTGGTTTCCTTGCAGCTATTTTTCTATGAAGGCCTGCTGCACAAAGTCTCCTCTTAACAGTTGTTGTAAAGATGTGTCTGCTGCTTGAACTCTGTGTGGGATTGACCTGGTCTCTAATCTGAGCTGCTGTTAACCTGCGATTTCTGAGGCTGGTGACTCGGATTAACTTATCCTCTGCAGCAGAGGTGACTCTTGGTCTTCCTTTCCTGGGGCGGTCCTCATGTGAGCCAGTTTCTTTGTAGCGCTTAATGGTTTTTGCAACTGCACTTGGGGACACTTTCAAAGTTTTCCCAATTTTTTAGACTGACTGACCTTCATTTCTTAAAGTAATGATGGCCACTCGTTTTTCTTTACTTAGCTGCTTTTTTCTTGCTATAATACAAATTCTAACAGTCTATTCAGTAGGACTATCAGCTGTGTATCCACCAGACTTCTGCACAACACAACTGATGGTCCCAACCCTATTTATAAGGCAAGAAATCCCACTTATTAAACCTGACAGGGCACACCTGTGAAGTGAAAACCATTTCCGGTGACTACCTCTTGAAGTTCATCAAGAGAATGCCAAGAGTGTGCAAAGCAGTAATCAAAGCAAAAGGTGGTTACTTTGAAGAACCTAGAATATAAGACATATTTTCAGTTGTTTCACACTTTTTTGTTAAGTATATAATTCCACATGTGTTAATTCATAGCTTTGATGCCTTCAGTGTGAATCTACAATTTTCATAGTCAGGAAAATACAGAAAAATCTTTGAATGAGCAGGTGTGTCCAAACGTTTGGTCTGTACTGTATATATATATATACCGTATATACTCGTGTATAAGCCGACCCGTGTATAAGCCGACCCCCCTACTTTTGCCCCCAAAACCTGGGAAAACCTATTGACTCATGTATAAGCCGAGGGTGGACCCCAGCACAGATATACAGCCCCCAGCAGTGTGGTATACAGGCCTCCCCAGTGGTAGTATACAGCAGCCTCCCCAGTGGTATGCAGGCCCCAGCAGTATATACAGCAGCCCCAGTGGTATACAGCAGCCCTTAGGTAGTACACAGCAGCCCCAGAGGTATATACAGCAGCCCCAGGGGTATACACAGCAGCCCCAGGGGTATACACATCAGCCCCAGGGGTATACACAGCAGCCCCAGGGGTGTACACAGCAGCCCCAGGGGTGTACACAGCAGCCCCAGGGGTGTACACAGCAGCCCCAGGGGTGTACACAGCAGCCCCAGGGGTATACACAGCAGCCCCAGGGGTGTACACAGCAGCCCCAGGGGTGTACACAGCAGCCCCAGGGGTGTACACAGCAGCCCCAGGGGTGTACACAGCAGCCCCAGGGGTGTACACAGCAGCCCCAGGGGTAGTACACAGCAGCCCCAGGGGTAATACACAGCAGCCCCAGGGGTAGTACACAGCAGCCCCAGGGGTAATACACAGCAGCCCCAGGGGTAATACACAGCAGCCCCAGGGGTAATACACAGCAGCCCCAGGGGTAGTACACAGCAGCCCCAGGGGTAGTACACAGCAGCCCCAGGGGTAGTACACAGCAGCCCCAGGGGTAGTACACAGCAGCCCCAGGGGTGTATACAGCAGCCCCAGGGGTGTATACAGCAGCCCCAGGGGTAGTACACAGCAGTCCCAGGGGTATTTACAGCAGCCCCAGGGGTAGTACACAGCAGCCCCAGGGGTAGTACACAGCAGCCCCAGGCCCCCCTCACTGTTTGGCGCCCCCACCTCAGGATGCCCCCCCCCGCACGCAGCGCTGCGCTCATACATTACCAGCCTGTCAGCTGTCATCCTCCGGTGGCGGATCGCGGCTCCCGGCTCCGGCTTCCATCTTCTTCTGTGTCTTCCTGCATTGTGACCGGGGCGCATCGCGATGACGTCATCGCGACGCCGGCCGGTCATGTGACATGCAGGAAGACACAGAAGAAGATGGAAGCCGGAGCCGGGAGCCGCGATCCGCCACCGGAGGATGACAGCTGACAGGCTGGTAATGTATGAGCGCAGCGCTGCGTGCGGGGGGGGGGCATCCTGAGGTGGGGGCGCCAAACAGTGAGGGGGGCCTGGGGCTGCTGTGTACTACCCCTTGAGATTTTTTTTTTTTACCGTATATACTCGCGTATAAGCCGAGGGGAGACTTTTCAGCCCAATTTTTGGGCTGAAAAACTCGGCTTATACGCGAGTATATACGGTATATATATATATATATATATATATATATAAAATTAATCCTGGCATGGTATTGATGACATACATGGTATCTTCACTCTAAGCACTTCAATGACCAGCTAATAGCAGGGCAACTGTGGCCCCTCTCTTATCCTCAGTGAGTTTCCTGATGATACCGAGTGCCAGAGAGTTTCCAGGCAATAAAGCTTTTCTCCCTCTGTCTTAGGACAGACAGCTACTTTCCACATAGGGAGTGGCCTTTAATAGCAACAGAAACTATGGCATATCTTCACAAATAGTTTTAGGGCGGGCAACTTGTCACAGCTGATCCTTCAGGTATTGTAACATAAGAGTTTAAGCATTCTATGGTCTATTTTCAGGTCAGGGCTTTTCTTTAATTAGCCAAGGTCATCAACAGAACAAATTGATCTAAAAAATGAAACACTTTTAAACCCCTTCAGTGAACAGCATTATAAAAATGAATAAAAATATGGAAAAAATTAGCAATTACATTATATCGTTGAAAATAAGTAGAATATTACATGAACAAAAAGTCACGTGTAAATAAAAATGCTATACCTGAAAATGTCATTTTGCACCGGGAAAAAACAAGCCCCCACTGAGCCGAGTCAGGAGTAAAAAAAAAGCTATAGCTCTTAGAATATAGCAATGAAAAAACAATGAATAAAAATGTTATTACTGATAATAATGATGAAGGAAGAAAGAAAGAAGGAAAGAAAGAGAGAAAGACAGAAAGAAAAAGAAAGAAAGAAAGAAAGAAAGAAAAAGAAAGAAAGAAAGAAAGAAAGAAAGAAAGAAAGAAAGAAAGAAAGAAAGAAAGAAAGAAAGAAAGAAAGAAAGAAAGAAAGAAAGACTCTGGCAGACAACACCCTGGTTTAATGGTGATACACTTGGCCTTTGTTTAGGTTTTCAAAAAAAAATCAGAACAGTCAAACAAGTTTCTCAAACAAGCAGCATTAATTCTCTTTTATTACAACAATAATGAATAGTTAATGTGTTACACTTAGCATGATTGTCTGGCATGTTGGCTGTCCAGGCCACTCTACGTTGGTGGCAATATAATAATATTGAATCAGGTTCATTTCAATCTTGACTCATTACAATATCACTGTTTGATGAATTGCCCAGAGTTGGCTGCCATAAACTAGGTGCCAGTAACTCGTACAGCTGCAACACCTGCCACAGTGATAAATCATGCCCCATGTCTGCTTCAAAATAAGTCATTTGCATATATTATAAGACATATTTTTGATAAACGTCACAATATTACTTGATAGCAGGAAAATGAAATGTCTCTATTTCCATCATGATGCAAAGACAATGTGCTTTTTTTATCCACCTCTAGCCATAGTGATGGCGTTATGGGACAATTCAGGAAAAATACTTATTTGTTAAGTACAATTCCTGCAATGTTAGTGCGAAAACTGGATTCTCAAGTCACAGCTGTTCTACTGTAATAGCCCGAGGGCAAACTAACACTCTGGAAATGAGAGGCATATGTAGATTCAGGCAAGAACACAAAGGCAATATTTACAAGGGAAAATGTGATGCAAACATCTCTAGGAAAACTGCTTTCAGCAAACCTCTACATAAATTAGAATTTAGATGATTATTAGCATATTTCCATGGGGTATCTGTTGCTGTCTTTTATAGTCTATAGTCTACCATCTAAACTGCATTGCCTCAAGATTACATTTATGGTAGACAGAACAGAGATGTATACAATATTATAATTTATGATCATTTGTACATAGCATATTTTAAGACCTAGTAGTTTGAGTCAGCTTAAAGCCTTCCAAAAAATGGTCACAGTACGTGGCACGATGGCTATGTACTAAGAAATGTTATATATAGCAAGACACAAAGCAAAAACATTTTAGATAAGGACTTTGACTCGCTAATGGTGAGATAGCCGAAAATAGTTACATTATGATAACTTCTCCCTAAAATTTGTAAGAATCCCATAGACCACCACCAGGATGTCCAATGTGTTGGCCATTGATTAATCATGTGATCCAGTATGAGATGTTGCCCTTGTATGTTAAAGACACAACTGATGCTCGTACTAGGATTGACGGAATATTTATTGAAATAAATAAATTCATGGCTCAAAATTTTGGCACCATTGAAATTGTTCGATAAATTAAAGCATTTCTTAAAGAAAATTATAGCAATTACACATTTTGTTACACAAATATTTATTACCATTGTGTGTGTTGGAACAACATAAAAAAATGAGAGAAAAAGGCAAATTGGACATTAAAAGGAACCTGTCAGGTGGTTTATGCTCCCCCCAGCTATCACTATCTGTACCTGTAGCTTTATAATCCTATTCTAATCATCCCTGTCTGAGCTCATAGTGTAATGTGAAAGGTGAAAAAAGTATTTATACACTTACATTTCAGTCTACACCGTGGAGGAGGGAGACTGTCTGGCAGGATAATAGTCAACTCAGTATTAACTTGCATGTCTAAAGGACCTGTGTGATGTAATGATCATGTGATTATAGAGGGCAGAACTAAGCGAGCAAACTCATATTATGTTATAGGGACTCAGCTCCGCCTATTGTAGTCACATGCTTATCACATCAGGTCTTCCAACATGTTCTAACAGAAGGCTGAAATGTTAACTATTAACCTGCCAAACAGTCTCCATCCTACAAGCTGGAGACTGACTGCCTCATTACATAAGGAAATGTAAGTGTGTAAATGCCTTTTTTTTCACCTTTCACATTACACTATGAGCTCAGACAGGGATGATTAGACTGATATTATAAAGCTACAGGTACAGACATTGATAGCTGGGGGGGGCAAAAACTAGCTGACAGGTTCCCTTTAACACAAAACCCCCCAAAATTGGGACAGACACAATTGTTTGCTCTCTCTACTTAATGTTTGGTTGCACATCCTTTGAATTACATAACTGCAATCAATTGATTCCTATAACGATCATCAAACTTCTTACTTCACTCAACTGGAATTTTGTAAAATGCTCCAAGTCTCTCATGTTTGAAATGTACCTTATTGAAAAAACAATTTTAAGATCTCTTCAATGAGATTAGATCCAGACTCCATGATTGCCATTTTATGGCTTTCAAGCTCTTATGTTCTATTTATTTCTGGATGTTTCTTAATGTATGCTTGGGATCATTATCCTGATGCAACCGATGACCTAGGATTCCAACCATGCATTATAACCCTGGGCACTATATTGAAACCCCAAACTCTTTGGTAATCTTCAAATTACATGATACCTTGCACATGTCAGGATACTCGGGGCAAGATGCAGCAAAACAAACCCCAAAACAACTTTGAACCTCCACCATATTTGACTGTGGATACTGTGTTCTTTTCTTTGCTCATTCAATTTTCGGTAAACAGTAGAATTATGCGCTTTACCAAATAGCTCTTTATTGGTTTTATCTGTCCACAAGACACTTTCTCAGGAGATTTTTGACATACTCATGTATATTTTGCCACACTACAGTCTAGCTTTTTTTCATGTCTCTGTGTTAGTAGAGGTGTCCTCCTGGGTCTCCTGCCAATAGACTATTACAGATAGTACTAAAGCTTATTCATCTGGATCAGGTAGACTTTATCCCTGGCAGGCAAGCACTCAATGCTACTAGAAAAATTCTAAATTTTATTAACAATATTGAAAGAACACAGGCATCTTCCCTGCTCCTGACTTTGAATGCAGATAGAATTCATTGGGGTTATCTTATTGCAACCTTGAAAATAATCTGAATTTAATGGCCCTATCCTTAATGCAATCATGTACTCTACTCCCTCAGCCAAAGTTTTCGTGAATAATTATTTATCCAGTAAATTTGTAATAGCAAATGGAACAAGGCAGAGTTGCCCATTTTCTCCATTAATATTCACCTTGTTAATGGAGTTTTTGGCAGAATAAATGAGAGCACAAGATGGAATAATAGGTATACATACTAACCTCAAACAGTACAAAATTACTTTGTACCCAGATGAAATACTTTTATCTGTTACTGATCAATTAAACTTACTGATATCAATTATTCCTTAAACCAATTTTCTGCTGTTTTATACTATAAGGTCAATTACCGTATATACTCGTGTATAAGCCGACCCGTGTATAAGCCGACCCCCCTACTTTTGCCCCCAAAACCTGGGAAAACCTATTGACTCGTGTATAAGCCGAGGGTGGACCCCAGCACAGGTATACAGCCCCAGCAGTGTGGTATACAGCAGCCCCAGAGGTATATACAGCAGCCCCAGTGGTAGTATACAGCAGCAGCCCCAGTGGTATATACAGCAGCAGCCCCAGTGGTAGTATACAGCAGCAGCCCCAGTCGTATATACAGCAGCAGCCCCAGTGGTATATACAGCAGCAGCCCCAGTGGTTAGTATACAGCAGCCCCAGAGGTATATACAGCAGCTCCAGTGGTAGTATACAGCAGCCCCAGTGGTAGTATACAGCAGCCCCAGTGGTAGTATACAGCAGCCCCAGAGGTGTATACAGCAGCAGCCCCAGTGGTAGTATGCAGCAGCCCCAGAGGTAGTATACAGCAGCCCCAGAGGTAGTATACAGCAGTCCCAGAGATATATACAGCCCCAGTGGTAGTATACAGCAGCCCCAGTGGTAGTATACAGCAGCCCCAGAGGTAGTATACAGCAGCCCCAGAGGAAGTATACAGCAGCCCCAGAGGTAGTATACAGCAGCCCCAGAGGTATATACAGCAGCCCCAGTGGTAGTATACAGCAGCCCCAGAGGTATATACAGCAGCGCCAGTGGTAGTATACAGCAGCCCCAGAGGTATATACAGCCCCAGTGGTAGTATCCAGCAGCAGCCCCAGGGCTGTATACAGCAGCAGCCCCAGGGGCTGTATACAGCAGCAGCCCCAGGGGCTCTATACAGCAGCAGCCCCAGGGGCTCTATACAGCAGCAGCCCCAGGGGCTCTATACAGCAGCAGCCCCAGGGGCTCTATACAGCAGCAGCCCCAGGGGCTGTATACAGCAGCAGCCCCAGGGGCTCTATACAGCAGCAGCCCAGGGGCTGTATACAGCAGCAGCCGGGCTGTATACAGCAGCAGCCCCGGAGGTATACAGGCCACCCCATCAAGCTCCAGAGCCCCCCCCCCTTGCGCGGCAGCCTGTAAAGGAAAATCATACTTATCAGTGTCCCGCGCTGTCCCGCCGCTGCCATCACGATCCCAGGCTTCAATCCGCGTCTTCCGGCTTCCGGCGGTCGCGGGCAATGACGTCATTCCCGCGACCACAGGAAGTGCGGAAGACGCGGAATGAAGCCCGGGATCGTGATGGCAGCGGCGGGACAGCGCGGGACACTGATAAGTATGATTTTCCTTTACAGGATGCCGCGCAAGGGGGGGGGGCCCTGGAGCTTGATGGGGGGGCCTGTATACCTCCGGGGGCTGCTGCTGTATTAATTACTGTATATACTCGCGTATAAGCCGAGGGGGGACTTTTCAGCCCAAATTTTGGGCTGAAAAACTCGGCTTATACGCGAGTATATACGGTACTCAAAATAAAAAAAAAACTTGGTTTCAACATAGATACTGATCTTCAAAATGTTATTGAAAAGGAGTTCCCACTTAAATGGAAAATAGATAAAATTCATTATTGTTATTATTATTATTATTTATAGAGCATCACTGAATCCATGGGGTGGTACATGAGAAGGGGTTACATAGAAAACAAGTTAAAAATACAATAAACAAATTAACAGTGACAGCTGGTACAGAGGGAAGAGAGGACCCTTCTTTTGTGCGCTTACAATCTAAGGTACTATAGGGTGGAAGGAAGTAGGTTGTGTCAGCTCCGTTACGCTTGAAAGTTCCAAGTGTAGGGGATAATCGACGTGTTTGGGTACAGAGTTCCAGAGGATGGTGGATGCTCAGGCAAAGTCTTGCAGGTGGTTGGATGAGCAACGTACAAGTGTAGAGGAAAGTAGGAGGTCTTATGAGGATTATAGATTACGAGTTGAATGATATCAGGAGATTGGTTCCGAAATACTGTATATGGCGGAGACAGATTGTAGATGGCTTTGTAAGTCAATGTTATTAGTTTGAATTGGATACGCTGGGGAATTGGGAGCTAATGAAGGGATTTGCAGAGGGGAGAAGTGGAGGAATAGCGAGGAGACAAGTGGATAAATTGGGTAATCTACACAAGTATCTACATAACTAATCCTACTAAAAATTTAATCCCCATAAATTTTATCACAATATTAGCAGAAATTAGAAAATATATGAAAAATATTTCTAAAATAAAATATCACTAGTGGGAAAAATAATCCTATATAAATCTATAATTTTGCCCAAAATCCTATATATGTGTCTTCAGTCTACCAATAGCATTTCCTAGATATTGGATACAAAAACTCTATTATCAACTGTGTCGATACATTTGACAAAAAAAGAGACCCAGAACAATGAAAAATATCTTATTTAAACATAAAAAGAGGAGGATTTTGGCTTCCTAATATTTATGCATTGTATTTACCAAATTTATTAAAGCAAAGATCAAAAGGCCTGTTAGCAGAACTCAAAGCAAGCTGAGTAAGAATAGAAACCTCTCTTAATAAAAACAATCCACTAGTAGCAACAATACTTGCCCACTTGTTAGATCCAAAAATACCTTTTCCAAAACACTTCACAAGCAAAGCCATAGTCTTTGCTTGGAAACAAATTTATGCCACACTTGAAAAGAACAAAGAAGAAGACACTGCCAATGGAAACTATACAGATTCTAGTTACGTTTGAAAACCTAAATATGTCGAAAAACACTACATTAATAACTTTGCTGACTTTATTTCACACAACTCCTTACTACCCTTTGAAACATTACAAAGTTAATTTTACCATCAAGTGAGAATAAGAATTGGTCTCGTATTAACCAGCACCTACTGAAAAAAAACAAATAATCTTCAGGTTCCCCAAAGCCTTAATGAATCTCTTGAACAAGCCAATAAATATGGTTCCTTGCAAGACCAAAAATTTATATAATATAATCAATTAAGATTTCAACTTTGAAAAAAGATCAAATATTTGTAAATGGGAGAAATACCTACAGGTAAATTACAGCATTGACACAGTGGCAGGAGGCTTTGAATATTACATATCATACAAATCAGCTATAGATGCAGTTGCCCCACTCGTTCATGGCAGAACACGACAAATCAACAGACAACCCTGGCACCCTGACACCACTATGATGCTGTGGTGGGCGTCTAGGGTTGCTGAGTGGCGCTGGAAGAAAACTCATTCAGAAAAATACTACACAGCTTTCAAACAAGAACTTATAACATTCAATTCAGCACTCACCACCACTAAACAGAATTACTTCCTTACCCTTATATCCTCTTTGTCTCACAACCCCGGGCAGCTATTCCACACATTTAACTCTCTACTTCGCCCCCCCCACTTCCCCCTCCTACTTCTCGTATTTCTGAAGAAGACTTTGCAACACACTTCGCCAGCAAGATTGATCAGATCAGACAAGACTTGACCAGGGATGAGCGGTGTTCGACTCGAATTCTTCGCCAGTCTCAAATTCGAGCTGTTTTTGGCGATGTTCGAGTTGTTCATCGAATTAGAACAATTTGCTCTAAACTCGGCAGTTCGAGGTCATGTTCGATTTAAGTTCGATTTCAGTTCCGCAATGTATATACATACATTGTGGAACTGAAATGATGTAAAATCAAGGGTTAAAAATTAAGAAAATCGATACTCACCTCTCTAATCCATCCAGCGACGCTTCCAGCACTATCTACCTGTCGGAGATGTGATCCCGGCAGCGTTTCCTGTGAAATGACGAGTTCTCGTGATAACTCGTCATGTGACCGGAAACCTCTGCCGAGATTATGACATCACCACAAGTCCTACAGGCCCTCACTAGTAGTGAATAGTAGTGAGGACCTGTAGGACTTGCAGTGATGTTATAATCCCGGCAGCGGTTTCCGGTCACATGGCGAGTTATCATGATAACTTGTGTATTTATAGGGGGGAACTGACTTAAGGCAACCAGTTGGGTCCCCCCTACAGGCCTGGGGTGGAAGGTGTTGGGTGAAAATGGTTTACTCGCTATGGGAAATCCTTCAGTGTCCCAGGAAAGTCTGTGGTTCCCTGGTACAGGGTGCCACATATCATGAGGTGTGTTCTATTGTCAAAATGGTATATGCCAGGACTATTCATCAAAGAATCCTAAGAAATTGAGAATCTTTTATATTTAATTTTTGACATTTTTTTTTCCAGATATGTAATTTTCACTAAAGTTTATGGAAATATTAATTCTGACCATGAACGGTAAACTATTTCCGTTTCATAATCCCTATTGTCTATTCCCTGTTTTCCCTATCCTATCCCTTGCTCCTTTCCTTTCTCTTCTGTACCCGTATTTAAATATAATTAAAAAATTATGTATGAAATGTTGATGGATAGATTGCACTGACACTAACACACCCTGAGCCTGCAGGACAGCTTGAATTTCTTTTGAACTTGATTGCAGCTGCTCCGTCTGGACTATCCTGTGTTGAAACTTTTCATCATTTTTTTTCTGCTGTCCACACCCAGGGAGATTAACTACAGTCTCTTGGATTGTAAACTTCTTGCTTATGTTGTGCACTGTGGACAAAGGAATTTTAAGATCTCTGCAGATGGACTTGTAACCTTGAGACTAAGAACTTGAGAACCAGAATTATTGAAAATTATAAACAGAAAGTTCTCTTCTCCTCTTTCTGTTCTCCCTGTTTACAGTGGAACACACAGACACACAATGCAAAGTTTGAGTCAACTTCTCCCCTTTTTATTTGCTTTCAGCTGTGATTTTTACATTGCCCACACCTTGAAAATAAACATGCATAACAAAATGTGTAAATGCAATAATTTTCTAGGAGGGATACTTCATTTTTGTGAATAATTTCAAAATGTGTCAACACTATTGGCCAGGACTGTATGTTACTAGTGACAGCTGAGGCTCCGTCAAGGCTCCGTCAAAAGTCCATATTTTTTAGCGTACCCTGGAGTTTTGACAAACATTTTACAATTTTTCAGATTGTGTTACAGTAGTTTTTAGTACGTTAGCTTAGTAAACATATTATATTATTAAATAATTTGTATCATGTTAATTGCAAATAATAAAAATCTTATGCTTGCAGAACCCGAAACAAAACTTTGTAATTACAGAAGAAATTAAAAAAAAGCAATCAATGAGCATGGATGATTACATAAAGTGATGGTCAGTGACAGATCAATATTTGCCAAGAAGTTGATGGTAGAATGTTTTCTTGTTGTATTCCAATGAAACTTACAATTGTGGCCAATATTACTGCCACACTTCTTTTTTCTTATTAAAATAAATGTATGTATACTGCTCAGAAAATTAAAGGGAACACTAAATTACCACATCCTAGATCTTAATGAATGAAATATTCCAGTTGCAAATTTTTATTCATTATGTAGTTATTATGTAATTAATATACCATGGAGGTCTGGATTTGGAATGATACTCAAAATCAGCGTGGAAAATCAAATTACAGGCTGATACAAGTTCAGTGACAATTCCTTAAAACAAGAAAATGTGGCTCAGTAGTCTTTCCTCAACTTGCCTTTATGACCCTTTTACAATGCCTGGGCAAGCTCCTGACAAGGTGGTGGATGTTCTCCAGAGGGATCTCCTCCTAGACCTGGATTAAAGCATCAGTTAGCTCCTAGACAGTCTGTGGTACAACGTGGTGTTGGTGGATGGAATAAGACATGATGTCACTGATATGCTTGATTGGATTCAGATTCAGGACTGGGAAAAAACACACAGGCCAGTCTATAGCATCAATGCCTTCATCATGCATTAACTACCGACACACGTCAACCACATGAAGCCTAGAATTGTCATGCATCAGAAGGAACCCATGGCACATTGAACCTGCATATTGTCTCACAATGGGTCTGAATATTTTATCCCGTCACCTAATGACAGTCAAGGTACCTCAGGCTAGCACATGGTGGGCTGTGTGGACCTCCAAACAAATGCTTCCCCCCACAATTACTGACCTAGTGCCAAACCACTCGTGCTGGAAGATGTTTCAGGCAGCATAACATTCTACACAGTGTCTCCAGACTTTGCCATATCTGTCACATGTGGTCAGTGTGAACCTGCTCTCATCCATGCCGAGCACAGGGCGCCAATATCAAATCTGCCAATCATGATGTTCTCTGGCAAATGCCAATTGTCCTGCATGGTTTTGGGCTATAAGCAGAACACCCACTTGTGGATGTTGAACCCTCATAGCACCCTCATGGAGTCTTTCTAACAGTTTGAACAGAGAAATTATTATTAGTGGCCTGCTGGAGGTCATTTTGAAGGGCACTGGCACTGCTCCTCCTGTTCCTCCTTGCTCAAAGAAGGAAATATCAGTCTTCCTGCTGGGTTGTTGCCCTCCTACTGCCCTCTTCAGAATTCCAGGTGTACTGGCCTGTCTCCTGGTGAAAAAACAAAAGGTGCCAGCACTGCCAGAAAACATATTACAATTAAAATTGTGTAAATATACATATTGCTTCCAACTGTAAAAAATTGAGACATTTGGCAAAAGATTAAATAATCTCCTTAGCCACCCTGCCAACGTCATGGCATTCTTAGATAGGGTGGTCCTACTCTATGATTTTTAATTTTTATTAAGTCATAAGACCTCAAACATGAACATAAAGTGGACCATATAAAACTAGCACTCACCTTATTATGCATCTCAGACCTGCTTCCAATGTGCCAGATTAGTACAAGTGAATACATGTGTATTTACACAATTTATTTTTCAGTATATTTTCAGGCTGTGCTGGCTCCTTTTGTTTTTCACCTGTCTCCTTGTTTCTGTTCTATGTTCTGGACACTGTGCTGACAGACACAGCTAGCATTTTTGCCACAGATCGCCTTGATGTGCCATCCTGGGTGAGTTGCACAACCTGACAACCTGAGTAACTTGTGTGAGTTATAGACACTGCCTCAGGTTATTTCTAGAGGTGAGAACAATGACAAAATGCAAAAGTGACCAAAACAACAGCCATAAAGGATGACAATAGAGAAACTGTCTGCAGTCACCACCTGCAGGACCTCTCCTTTATTAGGGTATTCTCACTAATTTCCCATCATTTCTACCTGTTGTCTGTTCCATATGCACAGCAGCATGAGAAATTGACTCACAATCAGTGTTGCTTTATAACTAGAAAGGTTGATTTCACTGAAGTGTGATTGACCTGAAGCTACATTGTGTTGTTTAAGTAGTCCTTTTATTTTTTTTCGAACAGTGCGTTTTATATACATAAACATATATACAATGCCTTGTGAAAGTATTCGGCCCCCTTGAACTTTTCAACCTTTTGCCACATTTCAGGCCTCAAACATAAAGATATAAATTCTAATTTTTTTGTGAAGAATCAATAAGTGGGACACAATCATGAAGTGGAACGAAATGAATTGCATATTTTAAACTTTTTTAACAATTAAAAAACTGAAAAGTGAGGCGTGCAATAATATTTGGCCTCTTTACGTTCAGTGCAGCAAACTCACTCTGAATGATCCAATGTTGTCCTAAATGACTGGTAATGATAAATAGAATCCGCCAGTGTGTAATCAAGTCTTCATATAAATGCATCTGCTCTGTGATAGTCTCAGGGTTCTGTTTCAAGCGCAGAGAGCATCATGAAGACCAAGGAACACACCAGGCAGGTCCAAGATACTGTTGTGGTGAAGTTTAAAGCCGGATTTGGATACAAAATGATTTCCCAAGTTTTAAACCTCTCAAGTAGCACTGTGCAAGCGATCATATTGAAATGAAAGGAGTATCAGACCACTGCAAATCTACCAAAACCCGGCCGTCCCTTTAAACTTTCATCTTGAACAAGGAGAAGACTGATCAGAGATGCAGCCAAAAGGCCCATGATCACTCTGGATGAACTGCAGAGATCTACAGCTGAGGTGGGAGAGTCTGTCCATAGGACAACAATCAGTTGTACACTGCACAAATCTGGCCTTTATGGAAGAGTGGCAAGAAGAAAGCCATTTCTCAAAGATATCCATAAAAAGTCTCATTTGAAGTTTGCCACAAGCCACCTAGGAGACACACCAAACATGTGGAATAAGGTGTTCTGGTCAGATGAAACCAAAATCGAACTTTTTGGCCACAATGCAAAATGATATGTTTGGCGTAAAAGCAACACAGCTCATCACCCTCAAAACACCATCCCCACAGTCAAATATGGTGATGGCTGCATCACAGTTTGGGTCTGCTTTTCTTTAGCAGGGACAGGAACGATGGTTAAAATTTATGGGAAGATGGACAGAGCCAAATACAGGACCATTTTTGGCAGAAAACCTGTTGGAGTCTGCAAAAGACCTGAGACTGGGACGGAGATTTATCTTCCAACAAGACAATGATCCCAAACATAAAGCAAAATCTGCAATGGAATGGTTCAAAAATAAACATTTTTAGTTTATTTAGGTTTTAGAATGGCCAAGTCAAAGTCCAGACCTGAATCCAATCAAGAATCTGTAGAAAGAGCTGAAAACTGCTGTTCACAAACGCTCTCCATCCAACCTCACTGAGCTCCAGCTGTTTTGCAAGGAAGAATGAGCAAGAATTTCAGTCTCTCAATGTGCAAAACTGATTGATAGATACTCCAAGTGACTTGCAGGTGTAATTACAGCAAAAGGTGACGCTACAAAGTATTAACTCAAGGGAGCTGAATAATATTGCACACCCCACATTTTCGTTTTTTATTTGTTAAAAAAGTTTAAAATATGCAACAAATTTCGTTCCACTTCACGATTGTGTCTCAGTTGTTGTTGGTTCTTCACAAAAATATTAGAATTTATATCTTTATGTTTGAAGCCTGAAATGTGGCAAAAGGTTGAAAAGCTCAAGGGGGCCAAATACGTTCTCAAGGCACTGTATAATATATATATATATATATATATATATATATATAATAAATACCCACCTTCAGAAATAATTGGATATGTACCGATTGGAATGTGTTACAAGCTTGTCAACACACATTTCACAAAAAAAGCGAGCTGTCCAGAAGAACCCCACTGATTCAGAAGAGAGAACTCTGCAGATCCCCATATGAATGAATAGTTGTAGGAGGTCAAGAATGCATATTACCACTCTTCTATTGTCTATGGGACAACTAGATTTTAAGTACAGTGCCTTGCTATATTGGGCAGATGCATGACTAATAGAGTAAATATGTGTATGAACAACAACTCATCCATCCAGACAGGTCTCTGCAGAGTTCTGTTCTGTTAATCTTAGTTATTTCAGAGATCAGACACATAACGATCTTTAAAAGTACAACTTTTCCTTTGGATAGTAGATACTGAATAATCTTGGTTTAATGTCTTTTAAGCCCGCAGAACAAAAACAGTTCCCCGTGATTTTACTGCCACAATTGTTTGATTAAAATTCACTGAAGAGCAGTAATCATATTATTCATCCCGTATGCCTCTAAACCAATTTTGCAATTAAGAAAGTGGTTGTCAAAATAATGTTAAAGCAGGCAATTTAAGGAGAAAATTTGCATTACTGATCAATCTTAAAATACAATTAATCAATTTATAGTTGATAGAGCCTTCTGTACATGTTATATAAATAACTGACAAAAAAAATTTTTATTCTATCAAAAGTGCAACTTTCCATGACCAAACGATAGCTAAACCCTAAAGTTGCTAAATAGTAAATACAAGAGGGATTCTGCCTGTAATTCATTTTGTAAGCCAAACAAGTAGTAAACATAAGACATGCTACTAAAATGGGTCCAAAATGCTCATAAGTTTTAAGTAATAACATTTTCTCCAGCAGTACAACTCTCACAGTTATTTCTCTTAGGCATTCAGATCTACAATGCACAGATAAAGAACAGATTCTGAAATACTTTTAGAATATGATGTGTTTTTTATAATTCATTAGTTGATACTAATGACTACATTATATAGGGGACCTCCTATGCAAACTGTATGTTAAAGGGACTGCCCTGGAATACATGTCACATTTTAAAATCATCAGTAATAAAATCAGTTGCTGAATCTGACTTCACAATCTCTACCAGCATTGTTTATTGCTTTTCTTAAAGAGTAGCTTCACTTTATAATTTTTTAACTAGGTGAATGGCACTGGTAGCCGTGAAGATCATTTAAAAAACTAAATAAGTAATTAAAAAAATAAGATGGTGGAGGATTACAGCAATACAAATTAACTAGTTATATTATGGTCCCTCCACACAGCAAAGCATTAAGGCTATGTTCACACGGGGCCTTTTTGCTTTTTTTTTGGGCTCAGGTATTGCCTTGGTTTCATGCTAATTTATGGTAATCTTAACCTGCATTTTTGCTTCCCAGAAAAACCTATGTGATTCTGTGATTAGCTGTCCAAACAATGGTTTGCAGAAATTACAGATTGCTGTGTTTTTGAAAGAATGAGCATGTTAACTGTTTTCTATGTTTTTACTGCATTCTCTATGGCATATCGTGATCAAAAGTGCAGCAAACAAAAATGCAGCACAAATGTCGTAAAAATGCACCAAACTAGTTGGGAAAATCTGCTGCAAAAAATGCAGCAAATCTCCTGCCAAAAGATCAAGGAGAGACGAGAAACCCCTAAGGTTTTGTTGTGTTTTGACAAAAGCAAAAACCAATGTGTACATAGCCTGAAGCTTTTTTTTCATTCAACCATTGAAGTGGTGCTTGAAACCCAAGTTCCCTGTTGGTTTTATACTCACCCTTTGGTGTTTTCATCTTTTTTTTTTAGTGTCGATTCGGTCTCCCAGTGACATCTTGTGATGATGACTTTTGACTGGCCGGAACTCAGAAGTTATGTGCAAAGCTAGTCTATCAGAGTTAGGGTACGGACACACTGGCGTGAAATCGGAAGACTGCAATGCGAGTAAAAATCGCATGCAGTCAGATCAATGTTATTCAATGTCCGAGAGCACATTTTCAAGTGTCGGACGTTTTTTTCTCATCCGCTTCATGCTGCGACAGTATGTGATTCACAG
Source organism: Allobates femoralis (assembly GCA_033576535.1). NCBI lineage: Eukaryota > Metazoa > Chordata > Amphibia > Anura > Aromobatidae > Allobates > Allobates femoralis. The sequence continues at coordinate 165,917,422 of JARQOC010000001.1, read as the reverse complement.
CCGAACTCGCCAATGCAAGTCTATCGGTCCGTCAAAAATCACGGACCGCAGTGGAGTGCACATGGACCATCCAAGTTTGATGCGATTTTTCACTGATACATTATAATTTCTATAGCTGAGACAACTGTTAAAAAATGTTCCTGTAAATGATTATACAATAAATAAGCTGTTGAGAAAAAAAAACAGATTGCACAAGGACAGCACACGGAAGCCACACTAACCAAAACTCGTTCGACACTCGTACGGCTCTCAGATAGTCAATCGGACAGTTTTTTTACATGCCAGTGTGTTTCCAGTCTAAGGCTGGAAACACACTGTCCATGTGATACACGAGTCACTCTGACGAGTGTCAGATCATTAACCCTGAATGACTTCCCCCTGTCAGGACAGGAGTGTGGAGTTGCTGATAGGGAGAGTCGTTCAAGGTTAATGATTTGACACTCGTCCGAGTGACTCATATATCACACGGACAGTGTGTTTCCAGCCTAAGAGAGAGGCTTTCATAGTCATCTAAAGAGTTGTGACCTCCATGAAACACAGTAGCTTCCGGAAGGTCACAAACTGCCTGAGACAAACACACATGACATAGATGTCAGAGTGAGAAGTCAAAGGGTGAGTATGAGACTAGGACAGGAATTTAGATTTAATGCACCACTCAAGAGGTGAAATAAAGCATAATGCTGGAGCTGTGCATCAAGCGAAGCATTATGTTCAACATACCAAACCCAAATAAGAGCAGTACTGTTACATTATTACATAATTGTGAAACACGACAACAAAAGTAGCAATATACTGTATATAGTAACTTATATAGTATATATACAAAAGCAAAAGTTACAATATATATGTCATAAATACAGTACTAGTGAGAAGGGAGCAAAACTATTTCTAGTCCCAAAGTTCCTCACAACACTTGTGGTGTGTGCTGCTCAGGAAGGAGGACTGTACATTGGTGTACGGCTCAATGAGCCTGTATTCTGCTCGGTTTAGGTAGACACACTTTAAGCTTAATCAGTGGATATCAGTTATATGCTAATGTTACCCATGGTTTCTGTAAAACTAGATTTATAATACAAAAAGCTTAAATATTGTTTTACCTTGCATAACGAGAACCATCCAAATAGTTTCACAAAGTGAAAGCCTAATGGTGGAAGCCTAATGTTTAAAGGGAATCTGTCACAGTTTTTTTTCTCTCTAATCTGAGAGCAGCATGATGTAGGTAAAGAGATCCTGAATTCAATGACCTTGGGTGGTAAAAAAAAAGGAGAACAGTGAAGTCACGATGCCTTGGGCAAGGTGTCTGCATGGGCAATGATGCTGACCACTTCATTTCCTACACATTTTGAAATCAACAGGATTTCTTAATCAGGGAATTAATACTGTTAAATTCAAAATGCATAAGAAATAGAGGTTGTCAGCATCATTACCCATCCAGGTGTCTTGCCTAGAGCACCATGACATCACCGCTTTGCTTTTTATTTTCTCCCACTGGAGTGGCGAGGTTTGCTTCTGGCCAGGCGTCATTTGCTTCCCGCGCATCTGTGTAGTAGCCATTGACATAGCATGCGCCACTCTGCTGATCACAGTGGAGCATCAACACCATTATCTCCGTGAGTTAATATCTATTGATGATGGTGCTCCTTCTCACTTGTTCCTAGTTATCTACTTATATTAATTCATCAAGTGATTAGGTGTTCATTATTTTAATACACTACACTTTCAAACTCCAACTGTTAAACTTCACCAAACCCAAAAGATCTACACAGAGTGGCTGGTGGCCACTTACTCTGCTCTTATCTACTCCTCATTTCCTCAAGATGGTTTGACCATCATTGTAAACAAGCACCTGTACTTTGTATCACCCCCACCTCACTGTAGATCGTAAGCTCTTGCGACCAGGGTCGTCATTATTTTTTGCTTTAATTATTGTATTTTCCATAACTGTTTCTTATGACTGTTTATTTGTATATGAATCTCTGAATTGTAAAGTGTTGCGGAATATGTTGGCACTATATAAATAAAGATTATTATTATTACACTACCTCTATTGAGCAGATCAAATTAAGTTTTATTTGCTTTCCTTGTATTCTTAAAGGGAAATTTAGACCCTCTAACCTATCACTACCTGTTCCTGCAGCTTCCTACTACACCCCTAACCATCATTGTCTGTGCTAAATATGTTCCTGTAATGGTTGTGAAAAATGAGTTTTTACACTTATATGTCCGTATGCTAAGTAGGCATCTTGACTACTGTATGTAGTCAGCCTGGGGATTCTCCACGGCTCCATTATCACCACTCAATGATGGAATCACGCCCTGGCGGGTGTGATAATTCATATGGGAGTATGCTCATGATTTCAAATTCATGGCTCTTCCTTACGGTGATGACATGCCAACCGCGCATCATTTATGGTACTGCACAGTGTGAGGGTATATTGGCATACAGACCTGCTTCAGAGCATGCATAGTGCAGGTTCAAAATTGGCCTGTACACCCAAAAATTCCCTGCAATGCATCAGACTGGAACTCTACCTGCAGTCACCACTTTGGTATAAACATGTCTTCCTCTGTATGCCTTATGAAAGTAGGTACTTGCCATGCATTCAGTATTATTTTGGTCCTTATTGAGTGAGTGTGGTAGTTCTACATTTAATATTGTATATATATATATTATATATATGTATATACAGTGGGTGAAATAAATATTAAACGTCATCAATTTTCTAAGTAAACATATTTCTAAAGGTGCTAATTGACATGAAATTCTCAACAGATATTGGTAACAATCAATCCACATAGGCAAACAAATCAAACTATAGATGTCCATAAACTAAGTTTCGTGTAATAAAGAAAAATAACAAAGGAAAAAATTATTATAAAGAATATTGATAAAGAGTATTGATAAAGCCATGGAAAGTCAAGACACCAGTTGAATTAATCAGTAATTAGAAAGGAATCCAACCACTTAGTGAAAAATAATGTAAACTGATTCACCTGATGGCTTTTAAAATAGTGTCTCATTACGTAGTTTAAACATCTCATGATTTGTAAAACCAGTGAGCTGTCTCAAGATCTTCACAATCTTAATTTGGCAAATCATACTGATGGCATTGGTTACATGTATTTTCATTATTAGATCAGAGAAACAGTGTGGACAACAATGCGAGCAGCTTTTTCTTTCCACAGCACCCCTAGTATCCTCAGTATTAGGCCATAAAGACAGGGTTAACAGCAGAGAGATACACCACTTTTTACCAAAGCACCATTGGTTTCTCTAGTTTGACGACATAAACACAGGGTTGACAGCATCTCTTTTTACCTCAGTATTTTAGGTACTTCCAATTTTAGGTCAGAAAAACAAGGTGGACAGCAGTGTCTCATTTTACCATAAGCATCCCTGGTATCTCTAGTATTAAATCAGAAAGACTGGGTGGACAACAGTATGAGCAGCCTTTTCTTACCTCAGCATCCCAGATATTTCTAGTATTAGATTAGATTGGTAGGGTGGAAAGCAAAGTAGCCTAATGCCTTAGTATGCTGTCAAAAACACAGGGTTGACAGATGTGTAAGAAAGCTCCTCAGACTTCAATACTCATATATCCAGTATTGTATGATATTATCAAATGGAAGCATATCTCTAGGAGAAGGAAAGAGGGCAGGAAAAGTGCTTATAGACTTCTGTCTTATCAACATTCCAGGCTTCCTTCAGTGTAAAATAAATGGAATCCATATTAGTCTTTATGCAAGCCATGAAAGTCAATGAGAATCCAGAAGTATTGTAAAACATTTAGCTTTTTTCAATTGCAGATTTGATGTACAAAGAAATTTTCAGCATATCAATTCTTTCAGCATTTTTCCTGTATTTTTACACCCAAGAATGCAAAAAAATGTTCTGAAATTACGTAAAAAAAGGATATTTCTTTTTATAAAGAGATGTGGATTTGGTGCAGAAATTTCTGAAACCAAATACTCAACATTCGTACACACCCTTAGTGTCCTATAGTAATGACTGACTTAGGACCCCTTTCACATCAGCGGTAATCGCTGATCACGGCAGTTTCGGTGAAAAAACCACAACTGCCGCGGTTACCGCATAACGGCCGCACTTGCGGTTCACTTGCAGCAAGCCCCATGCAATGTCTATGGGGCTTGCGGTAAGTGTGCGGCAGGTGCAGCAAGTGTGGTTTCGGCACTTGTGGCAGATGCGGCCGCGAAAAAACTGCGGCTGACCGCGTTTTTTTCGCAGCCGCATCTGCCGCAAGTGCCGAAACCGCAACTATACCGCACTTGCCGCACCTGCCGCAAGCCCCATAGACATTGCATGGGGCTTACCGCAAGTGAACCGCAAGTGTGGCCGTTATGCGGTAACCGCGGCAGTTGCGTTTTTTTCACGGCAACTGCCGCAATCAGTGTTTACCGCTGATGTGAAAGAGGCTTAGAGAAAACAAGTTTGAATTTCTAATTACAAGTTTCAAATAAATTATAATAATTTATTTTTTTAATCCAATTAGTTTTTATTAAGTTTTCAAAATTCAATGCAAACAGCCACCAACCAACATGGCTGGTTGAACCACATTATATGGGATCCCTGGTTAGACAGTCCTATGTCTATCCCATTTCATTGAGACAGGACTAGAATTATAAAAGTTATGGTGGAATCTCCAGCTCCATGTGACAATGCACATGTTGAGTTTGGGTGTAAATAGGAGTAACAGTTCATATCGCTCCTTGTCCAGTAATTTATTTTTCTATTTTCAGAGAGACCCTTTAATGTTTTTTTTTTTTGCAATTAATTTTATGCAATGTTCTTTAAATTTAGATATATTTTCACTAAAAAGCAAGCATATTTTAAATACTTTTCAGTTATGTTTATTTTAATAAGTCTATTGCAATATACTACAAAGTTTAAATAATTACTTTGAAAACTAACATTTCTTCCTTAATTAAGAAAAATATGCAGTGTTTTTAATTAGTTATATATGGTGAGACACATGCAGTAGAGCTAAATCCATGTTTTCAAATAACAAAATTGTAGGAAATGCCTTCAGGACGGAACAGGTAGAAAATAAAACACAGATATGGTTATTGCACTTATGAAAGTTATGAAAAAACATGCTTTTTATGTTCTTCACACTATGAACAATTACAGCAGTAAATCACCTTGAGATTCAAAAGAAATTGAAACAGAAAGATGAATCTGTTTTCTCCAGATTATGAGAGATATAAGTCAAGATATAGTAAGAATGTCCTGCTATAAAATATTCTGGTTGAAATTGTTGGCTGAAGTAAAAATGCTGTCAAGAGAAATAGTCTGCCCAGCATAAAGTCACTTCTTACCGGAGATGCATTCATCCATTAAAAATTAAACCAAATATGTTTTTCCAAAACTGGAAGTTACTTACCAAAGACAATGAAATCATGTCAAGGACAATAAGAGACAATGAGTAAAAAAAAAAAGTTATCTAACGCACTGCTCTATAGACGACGTTTCAGGTATCGACCCCATTAAAAATGCTACATACAGCAACATACACAGAAACTAGCTACAACAACACAAATTTAGAAAATAAAGCCATTTAAGTTATGATTTATGACGACAACTGGTGTAAATTATTGTTCATAGCTATAAATATTCATAGCAGATGCAGATTTCCTTTTCTGGTGTATAGAATAGCAAATTGTTTTACTTCACTATGCTTTAGATTAAGAGCGGCTTACAAAATCACAGCGTTCATAAAACTGTATATTAGCATTATCCATACAAAATTATTGTTTGGTATTCATTAAAAATCTACAGAAACTTGTCATAGTGACATTTTAATATTGCTAATTTAGGTATCCTACAATGTGGCACATTACCACTTGTTCCTCTTTAACATCCCCAATAGGAAGCTATGCAACCACCTATATACATTACCAGCTACTTCAATAGAAAATCCTTCACATTGTGCAAATATCTTTAGAACGCTGATTAGATAAGTTTAGTGCAAAAAATATCTTTACAACAGCACGCTACTTTAGAAATATTGGTAAAATTTAGATCACTGAAATATAAAACCTACATTCAATAATATTGTATCAGAAGCAATGAAGACTAGAGCCAGAAAGGCTGTGAGTGTGTGTCATGTATCGTGTGTGTCTGTGTCATGAATAGTGTGTGTGTCATGTATAGTGTGTTGTGCATATTGAGTATCATGTACTGTGTGTGTAACATGTGTGTGTGTCTCATACAGTGTGCATGTTTCATGTGTGTGTATCATGCAGTGTGTTTGTACCGTTTGTGTGTATCATGCGATGTGTTGGATCATGCATCTTGTGCATCATGCATAATACATGTGCCATGCATTGTATGTGTATTTGTCTCATGCATAGTGTGTATTGTGCATAGTGAGTCTCATGCACTATGTGTATGTGTATCATGCGTATGTGCATCTCATGCAGTGTGTATATGTATCATGTGTAGTGTATATCATGCAATTAGTGTGTAATATGCATGTATATCATGCAGTGTGTTGCATATGTATGTATCATACATTTTACGTGTGTATGTGTAACATACACCCTGTATATATGTAACATGCTTTGTGTTAAATACTGTGTATGTATGTAGCATCTACATATATATACAGGTTGGGCCATTTATACAGATTCACCTAAACAAAATAGGAATGGTTGGTGATTTCAACTGCCTGTTTGTGGCACATTAGTATATGGGAGGGGAAAAACTTTTCCAGATGGGTGGTGACCATGGCGGCCATTTTGAAGTTGGCCATTTTGGATCCTACTTAATTTTTTTCCATGGGAAGAGGGTCATGTGACACATCAAACTTATTGAGAATTTCATGAGGAAAAAACAATGGTGTGCTTGGTTTTAACGTATTTTTATTCTTTCATGAGTTATTTACAAGCTTATGACCACTTATAAAATGTGTTCAAAGTGCTGCCCATTGTGTTGGATTGTAAATACAACCCTCTTTTCCCACTCTTGACACACTGATAGTAACACTGCAGAAGAAATGCTAGCACAGGCTTCCAGTATCCCTTGTTTCAGATGCTGCACATCTCGTATCTTCACAGCATAGACAATTGCCTTCAGATAAGTGATGAGGCAAACTTTTTTGTGAATGGTAAAGTTAACAAACAAAACCACCGCTATTGGTCTGACACTATCCCACAGTGGATAGATCCCTCCAAGACTGTTGGAACACAAACATTGAAGGTATAGTGTGATATATGGGTTACAAAGATAGTGGGGCCATTCTTCATCAATGGAAACCTCAATGCCACTGGATATCTGAAATTGCTACATGATTCAGATATGTGATGTGTAGCATCTGAAACATCGAATACTGGAAGCCTGTGCTAGCATTTCTTATGCGGTGTTGCTATCAGTGTGTCAAGATTGGGAGAAGAGAGTTGCATTGACAATCCAACACAATGGGCAGCACTTTAAACACATTTTATAAGTGGTCATAAACTTGTAAATGGCCAACTTCAAAATGGCCACCATGGTCCCCACCCGTCTGGAAAATGTTCCCCCTCCCGTATACGAATGTGCCAGAAACAGGAAGTTGATATCACCAATGATTCCCATTTTGTTTAGGTGCTTCCATATAAATGGCCCACCCTCTATATATATACCAAAAAGGCAGACAAGAGTTAATAGGTAGAACAAACAAAAGCCACCAATATGGATATACCAATTTTGGGATAGGACATGTAAATAAGAACATATACAACATCAACACTTATTAGGGCATAAGACATGGCCCAAAGATTAGTATGTTATGATCATACTTTATTACATGTAGCATATATGGCACGGGTTTAAAAATAGAACAATCCACAAAATAAGTATTAGCAAGGTGCATTATTAATCACAGGGGATACAATGCATGCATTATCCATTTCAGAAGGATGCCTTCATCATTAGCACAGACAGCATTGTCATGGAAGTCATGGAAAAATAGGGTAAACATAATCCCCATAAAGTAACAATCTGTCCAAAATATATATTTTTTCACTCACTGCATATATACATTATTCTTTGGTGTTTTACCTCTGTTTTATACCTATACATCATTGGTTGCACCCAACGTCTTTTTCACTTTAAATATATATTCACTTGGGGTATGATCATGTTAGTCCATATGAAGATACAATAGTTTGTAATAATGCGCTAATATCATACTACCATGTAGATATAGTTTTCTACATTTTGTTATATTAAATATTCTTCATGCATTAGACACTTTTTCTACAATAGATATGTTTCAGATGATACATGTTCCGTAACAAATTTTTGATTAAGGTGCACTTTTATTACCTAAGGCGGCCGTCACACGCTACAAAATCGAGAGCGATATTGTAAGCGATCACGTGCACGCGCGATCGCTAACAATATCACTCACATCGCTGGTGAGATGTCACACAGACAGACTCACCAGCGATGTGGACCAGCGAAATCGCTGGTAACTATGGTACACATCGGGTTACTAGGCGCCGCGCGGCGCTTAGTAACCCGGCGTTTACCATAGATACCATCTCCCAGCATAGGCTCTGCCGCTGGGAGATCGTTCATCATGGTGTCACACACCACGATGAAGCAGATTGTTACATCGTTCATCGCTAGATATGAGGTCCGGCTCTCATATCTGCGATGTAACGATCAAGCGATTTTACATTGTAAAATCGCTTGATTGCACGCAGCGATGCATAAACGATATCGCTTAAGTGATCAAAAAGCAGATCGCTTAAACGATATCGTTCAAGAAATTGAACCGTGTGACGGCCGCCTTATATATATCATATATATTATATATATAAACACACACAAAGCCTCATATATTTCCAGCTATGAATTTGGCTGTCCATATCTATACCTTATGTTCCACGTAGTCAGGTTCCCTCTCTGTTCTACTCTTGCCCAGTAATTCACAGGTATCCCGCTGTGCGTATGTATGGCTCATGTCTCCCAGACCCCTCAGATTTGCATCTTTCCATACACCTGTGTATGCATCATTTTCACTGCAATGGTGTAGTACTTGCATTGCAGGGTCCATGGATTGAAGGACCATTTTCCTTTGGATGCGATGCTGACCACACATGCATCATTATGTGGAGACATCTGCACCAATCTATGCACAGAAATACAACCATCTTTCTGACACACCTGTATAGAGCTAAATATTTATTTCAGAGGAATAATTGCGCCAATCGACATAGGGGGACACAACCACCGGATTCACACACCCCTTCAGGCATGAATATCATTGGTGCATGTAGACTATTTAAAATTGCTCTTTTTCTTTACCAAACATGCCCTGTGATGAAGCAGTGTGAAGCCCATGTTACAGCAACTGCAATATGCTGTAACCAGTCATACTATATGTAAGTATTTATTTGCGGGGATTATTTTTTACCCTATTTTACTATGACTTCTATTACAATGCTTTCTGCACTAATAATGATGGCATCTTTCTGAACTTTATAATGCATGCATTGTACCCTCTGTATTTAATTCAGAACCTTGCTTCTACTTATTTGATTGATTGATTGATCATCCATAAACCTGTGCCATACGTTACATTTAATAAAGTATTTTTGGCCACAGTATACTCTTCTTTGGTCTTTCGTATACCCTAATAAATGTTGAAGGTATTAGAGTTCATGAGTGTAAGCATGTCAACAATCACCAAATGAATGTGCAAAATGCTGCTCCTTCATCGAGTGAATTGATTGTTTATGGGCAAATAAAATTCATTGTTCCCAGCAACACATCGCCTGGTGTAAAGTTCAGATGTGCTCCTGATAAAGGGATACTTTGTGGGGACAAATTGATGTAGTATTGATCATTTCGAGCCCTTCATTCTTCGAAAGCCTGTTTAAAGAGTCCAAGAAACAAGCACCTTACAGCTTCAATAATGATGATTGCAGCATTTAATCGGCCTGAATTCAGCTCATGTAAATGCAATCTAAATGTTTGTGTGCGATGGGGCAATATGTTAGCATTTGAGGCCCCACTTTAAACTTCTGCCCAGGGCCCCAATTTATATATTCTAGTCCAGTGCAATGTCGGTTTTCTACAATCTCTGCATCTGTAATCAGTTCATTTATAAGTACCTCATTTTTAGTATCTCAGTTTCAGACATATGCAAAATAAAATGCTATGGTTCTATCATACATATGACAGGCCATTCCTTTTTTTACTTTATACCCTACAGAAAACTCATCTGACACAAGTCTATTTTTATGGCAGAATGCCACAAAATCATCTTTGGGCATCTGTTTGATCTTGTCCTCATACATCATCTTTTTAGCTCATACTTCCAACACTGTCATATGCAAAATCATCAGTGACTTTGTCTGCCAAGAGGGTTTATTTATAACAGTTTGGACCCATTTCAAGTTTATAAATTTTACCTCTTGTGATATATAGTAATTTGACTTTCAGTTTTGTCAGTATTCACAAACAGTATTTTTATTTATAAAAGTGTATATATAGTTGTAAACAAAATTATTCAACCCTTCATATGCAAGTTAGGCAATTTAAAACATTTTTATATTGTTATTAAACCAATCAGAGAAGAACAATTTTAATAGCTCACAACTGGTTTAACAAGTGTTTCTTCCAGTAGTTTTTAACCTTTTCACGACATATGATGTATTCATTTGTCATTTGTCTGTTCCCTTGCTTTGATGGGAACTTGTATGCCAAGCACTCAATTATCCCTACATATTGGCTGATATGATAAACTGATATGTGCCTCTCACAACTGCAGGTGGCTCAGAAATCTGCCCAGGGCTATTAACCAGAACAATCCAGCTTTTAGGCTGAAGGCACACTGGCGCAAAAATCGCATTGCACTCGGACCTGTATCTTTAAATGATACAGGTCACATCAATGCGATTTTCACGCATTACTCTCTCTTTGCGAGGGCAATGCGAGTGCAATCGCAGCATGCTGCGATTGCACGCGATTCCCTAGCTCGAGGGGCCAGTAAAAGTATATGGGTGTGAGTCAAACTCGGCCCCATACAGCTCACTGTGCGATACTCGCACCGTGTGCTGTTAAATTCTCGTTACCGGTTTCCCGGGACAGTAATTAATCATCTTGCACTGCTGTGTCAGTGGTGCAAGATGATTATGATAAACCCAGATGCTGGGCACCTCTTTTAAATTTAGGGGTTTAAACTGTATATACAGCATCTGTGCGGCATGTGAGCACATATGCTGCATATGCGGCAATGTACCCCGGTAATAAGGGGTTAATATGTGGCAAGTAACTGGTCACCAAGTCTCTAGGGAGTGACCACCCTCCCTAGAGACATGGTGCCTAAATTCATTGGTGGTTCAGGGGGTAAAGCATAAATATCTGCATTGCCGGCATTTGTCGGCTTTTTGTAATGAATTCAGAAAGCCGGCGGCTCCTGCTGTCAGTGCGCTATACTACGCCATTTGCGTATGCACAGTGCTGGACAGCGTCCTCTATGAGGAGCTGGCCCAGCTACTTAAGCAAATTGTGTAGTGAACCCAGCCGCTATCCATGGTGCTGAGGATGTCAGCATCACCTCCATTGTCTGCGCTCCGGAGTTTTAATGCGTACACACAATGGAGGTGATGCTGACATCCTCAGCACCATGGATAGCGGCGGCTTCACTACGCAATTTGCTTAAGTAGCTGGGCCAGATCCTCATAGAGGACACTGCCTAGCACTGTGCATACGCAAATTGCGTAGTATTGCGCGCTGGCAGCAGGAGTCGCCGGCTTTCTGAATTCATTACAATAAGCCGACAAATGCCGGCAAAGCAGATATTTATGCCATTAACCTTGAACCACAATGAATTTAGGCACCATGTCTCTAGGGAGGGTGGTCACTCCATAGAGACATGGTGACAAGTTATTTGCCACATATTAACCCCTTATTACCGGGGTACATTGCCGCATATGCAGCATCTGTGCTCATATGCCGTACAGGTGCTGCATATGCAGTTTAACCCCTAAATTTAAAAGAGGTGCCCAGCAGCTAGGTTTATCATAATCATCTTGCACCGCTGACACAGCGGTGCAAGATGATTAATTACTGAACTGGGAAAGCGGCATATTCATACTCTGCGGCTTTGACAGCTGCGGAGTTTGAATATGCCGGAAAATGCTGCCCACGGTCCTTCAGGACCGTGGACAGCATCACAATCACGCACCACACACGCACTCACATCTCACAATCGCAGCACACTCACAAACATACAGCCAGCCACACTCACCACTCGTACCACACTCGCACCACACACACCCGAAACAAGCATCACACTCTCATCACTGTCGTGCATCAAACACGCTCCGTGTTTGATGCACGACAGTGTGCCTTCAGCCTTAATCTCTGATAGTGGGTTTTAACATGCACCGCTGGGGATCACACCAATCCACGCTCCCAATGGTGCTTTCATGATGTCATTGATGGGAGCTGATGGGTTGTTACGACAGCCATTGTAGAATAAATAGAAGAAATATATGGAATCCAACTGCGCTGATGTACAATCGACCATATACCAAGGAATTCTATGAATGCAAGTGGCTTTATTCAATGCATTTGAGGTGTGTGTTCATCACTCCTTTATCAGTACAGCCAGGACGGGTTGAGGAATACACCTTGAAAACATGTTGAATAAATCCACTTGCATTGGTTAATTGTACGACAGCCCAGTTATATTCCACATATTTCATTAAATTTTTCTACTATTGCTTTGGCCAGTAGACACTGCAGCAGCTGTTTGGAGCCTTTTATATTGGTTACTAGATGGTGGCCCGATTCTAACGCATCGGGTATTCTAGAATAAAAAAAATAAAAAAATAAATAAATAAATTTAAAAAATTATTTGGAAATACAATGCGCGGCGCTCAGTGTATTTAAAATATGGCGCCCTGTTGCGCGCCGCTATTCTGATTGGCCGCTGTGTTCAGCAGCGACCAATCAGAATAGCGGTGTGTGCCATGGCGCCATATTTGAAATACAATGTGCAGCACTTAGTGTATTTCAAATATTGCGCGCGCCGCTATTCTGATTGGCCACCACGTTCAGCAGTGACCAATCAGAAAAGTGGCGCGCAATGGCGCTATATTTGAAATACAATGTGCGGCTCTCAGTGTATTTCAAATTTGGCACCATGGCACGTGCTGCTCCTCTGATTGGCCGGCGCTGAATGCAGCGCCCAATCAGAGGAGCAGAGCACGCCAAGCCACACAGTGTATTTCAAATATGGCGCCATGGTGTGCACCGCTATTCTGATTGGCCACTGGTCATCTCACGGCTAGCTTATGCGTGCTGCGGCCACCGTCGGGAGATCCCGCTGATCTCCCGACGATGGCCGCGGCCGGACGCTTGTATCCTGATGACAGCGGCGCCAATGCGGTTTTAGCTTGGCGCAAATTTGAATGTGCGTGGCTGTTTTGCATACTCCTTGCTTATTGGTGGCTAGTGGCCACCAATGAGCGCCCTGGTGCTGGCATGCGATTTCTGTGACAGACAGAGAACATTAGGCAATTATATAGTAGATGTGTGACACAACCCTCTAAGGCAGGGGTGGGCAATTCCAGGCCTCAAGGGCTGCACACAGTCCAGGTTTTTAAGATTTCCTTAGAATTTGACAGTTGGTAGTTTATAATTATTTAAAGTTCCAACTGTCAAATTCTAAGGAAATCTTGAAAACCTGGGCTGTGTGCGGCCTTTGAGGCCTGGAGTTGCTCACACCTGCTCTAAGGTGAGCAATTTCACTTCAGGTTACCGGTCACCATTTTTATCAGATAAGACCTTACTGCACTTTCTATCCAACAGTTATTCATGACAGTCATGGATCAACTCATTTCCCTGATGAAGATCTTTAAGTAAATGCCAGCTGTGTATTAAAAATAATCAAATACCCCTTTTTACCCCATTAAAATGAAAACAAATAAAAATGAATAAAAGTATACAGATTTGGCATAGCCATGTTCAAAAATGTACAATCTATCAAATTATAAAATAAATAAGCCATCAGCGCAATATAGAAAAGAATAACGTAGAATAAAGGTTGTTTGGCCACTACAACATTGCAACAAAATACAATAAATTACAATAAGAGGTGATCAATACTTTTAGGCAAAATTCAGACTGTGTGTGTTTTTTTTCTCCTCAGTTCTATTGAGTTTTTACCTGCAAAACAGGAGCTGTTCTTCAAAAATCAGAAAAAAAGATCATCCATTTCAGATCCGTTTTTTGCTGCGTTTTGGTGTGAAGCTTTTTTCTCCCCATTACAATGGCTCCTATACAGTGTTTTTTTTGTAAAAGAATATTTGCCACTACTGAGGCGAGGAGCGGAGGAGGGGGGGTGGGTTGTCAGGCACCGTCGGCTTGAGGAGTGGGAGGAAAGGAGTGGGGGGGTTGCTGTCAGGCGCAAGCGGCTTGAGGAGTGGGGGGGTTAGGGAGCAATCAGGTGCCTGCCGCCGTGATTAAGAAGCGGGGGGAGGGTGCTGTCTTTCATTTGGGAGATCCTGTGGGCAGCATGCAGTGGACGGAAATCCCCATATAGCTCCGCCCCCTCTGCATATCTTCTGGTAGGCCGTACCACCACGTACCACCACAAAAAAAGCACTGCTCCTATAGGAAAAGCGGATCAGAAAAATGCAACAGACACTAACATGCTCATCCTTAAATAGAGCACTCCTAAAGGCTAGGGTCATATCTGTGTTTCTATTTTTAAATCCTGATCCGGTTTTGAGCTTTCAAAAAGCTCAATACCGGAGCAGGAAACGCTCCCCATAGGAGCCCATTATTGTAACCGAATTGCTTTACAAGCAATCCGGTTACCGGCTCCAGATCTGCAGCCTGCAGTTTTTGGAGCGCTTCTGTGACCCGCAATGCGGTAACCGCATTGCTCAGGATGTGCTCAGAATGTGTAATCCTGAGCAATGCGGTTACTGTGTGCTTTGTTCATCCCTGCTGCCACAGAGATGAACAAAGTGTTAACTGCTTAATAAAACATTAAATATTAATATTAGTTGTGTCTAACATGTCTCTAGGGGTGCTCACCCCCCCCCCTAGAGACATGCTGCCCACTACTGTGAAACATGTTAGACACAACAAATATTAATATTTAATTTTTTATTAAGCAGTTAACCCTTTGTTCATCCCTGCGGCAGCAGGGATGAACAAAGTATACGGGAACCGGATTGCTCCAGATTACACATCCCGAGCAATCCGGTTACCGCATTGCGGTTGCCAGCACACATTTTTGATGAAAAATGTGTGTGAAGGCAATTGCATTCACCTCATCCAGATCTGGATGCTAGCAGCGTTTCCCTGTGCGCTCGGCATAAGCAGTCACTTGGCAGCCTACAGTATGAACAGGTTACCACGATACACATCGGGTTACCAGGGGCTGCGTTTCAAGGAAGCGCCGGCACACACGCACCTGCGCTTCTCTCACAAAACCTAAGTATTTAGCGCAGACACGCTAAATACTGAGAGCTCAGGTGTGGGGACAAGGCCTGTCAGTTTTTTTATTGGACCCAAAAAACGCTGCTAGCAGCGTTTTTGGGTCCAGGAAAAAAACAGATCCGTTTTTTTAACATGGGGCCCTATGGGAGAACAGATCTTGCAAAAAATAGGCACAAGAAAGTGGATCTGTTTTTTAGAGCATTGTTTAAGGAAAATAATAAAAAAATAACAAAGTCCAAAAAATGCAGAGCTGCACAAGAGGGTCCAAAAGCACCCTAAAAAAAACGGATCAGTTATTGAGAAAAAGGTAAAAAATTGATGTCCAAGAGTGAACCCAGGCTAAGACAATGCTGAACCACATACAGAATCCTTTACATCTGCATGGCTTCACTGATACAGACTTTGGGTGATGAACTGACCTGTCTGCAGTTCAGACCTATCCCTAATTTAAAGCACTTGGCCCATTATGAAACAAAAAAACTAACGAAGAACCTTGACAATTGAACAGTTAGAATTCTACCACCAGACAAAAAAACTGAAAACATTCTTGTATAAAAACTCCAGCAATTGGTCTCCTCACTTCCCAGACGTTTACAGATTGCTGTGAAAAGAAGAATAAACTCTACACGTAGGTAGACAAGGGCCTGTTCCAACTTTTTATAGATGTTTCTGCCATTAATCTTTTCAAATAAAATATAAAAATGTCTAACTTTCAACTTTCAATCTGTGTTCTATGCTCTTTTATGAATACAATATGGCTATAGGAGATTTCCAAATAATAGCATTAGTATTTTCCTTACATTTAAACAGCATTCCAACTCTTTCTTGAATTGAAGTTGTTGGTAATAGTTAATATATTAGTAGCAATGTTGAAATGTAATAAAGGTTTAACATTATATATTTGATCCATTGTAATTCCCCCATTTAATACATTTTCACAGCTTCCAAATTCAGGTACCAGATCTCTTTGAAACACTCATGCTACATAAACAAAACCCAAAGAAAAGAGATGAACACTTTATTCAGTGCTGTAGACGGCCGTTTCTGAAGCACATGTTTATTCCATCACCTGAATTTAAAATGTACAGGCATGGAATTGCATCATTTACTACTTAGTAGTTCTTAATTTCAAGCATGAACTAACTGACCAGATGATACAGTAGCAGGTAATATATACATTTCAATGTTTATTTCGGTTCCTAGGATGTGGACTAAGATTTATACTTACTAATTTTGAAGTTGAAATGACATGCATTGTAGTAACGAGAGTCAAATGGTAGAGCTGATGGAGTACAAAAGAAATAATTTTTCACTGTGCCATTTTCTTTCCTTGAGTAACTATTTCAATCTTTTCCAGGAGAATAGACAGATTTATCAAACTACATTTTCAGAAGCAATGAATTATACAGCTGAAATTAAATTCTTGAGCCCTCCAACTATTTTTGCTTTGTGATGAAGATGCATTTTGCAAAAGTATAAAACCACAGATGCAGTAGGCATAATGCACCGAAGAAGATACCACAAAAGCAGTTTTGGTTTTGAAGCATAAAAATGTGCTTTGTAAAATAAATATTAAAATGCAAAAATGGTGTCATTGAAGAATCATGCAAGTTAAAGGAGTATTCCTTCATCGTGTTCTCGGTTTATCTTCTAAAGAGCACCTGTTCACATAGACGTTTTATGCTATCTGTAGTTTACCTGTGATATAATATGTGCATTCATTTTGAAAACTGTTTCAGAATAGCCTGAAAAGTGTCAGTTGCACAATGCACGAGACAATTTCAAAACAGATTATAGCTACAGTATAGATAGGTGGAAATAATCAATGTCATCTCAGGAAATTTTGTATAATCCATAGTACAAGTGAACAAAAAGCATTGTAATATGTATAATCTGAGAAATATGCTAATGTTTTCCACTTATGAGTAGAGATGAGCAAGAACCTGTTCGGGGCTTGCGTTCGGGTACATGACATCTCATAGGTCCTTAGCGGACAAGTATGCTTACTGCCTGGCCCAGTGCAAGCCACATGCAGTGGTTGATTGGCGTGCACTGGGGCTGAAATCCAAAAATTCCAAGTTTTTGGCAGTAGTGTGATGGGAAAAATAAAAATACAAAAATCTCTATCCACCCGCCCCGGAAAATTTTTGCTAATTACTGGATGTACATGGAAGGTGAATCCAATCAGTAAGGGCCGCTTTACACACACCAACTTCTGTGTCCAACTTCTGAACAGATCTCTGGTTGCAGTGAAACCATGGACAACATTGCTCCATTTTGTGGTTATGTACAAATGGAACAATGTGTCCATGATTTCACTACAACCAGTAAGTTGTTCAGAGGTTGGACACAGAAGTTGGTGTGTGTAAAGTGGCCATAACTTCCAGTGATGTTCAGGACTCAAATAGTGGAACCTGTATCTGAACAGCACCATGTTCGCTCATCTACACTTATGAGCCACTTCTCCTCACCTGCTCACTGAACTCTTTGTTCATTCTGGAAAAAAAAAAACAACTGCTAAAATCCATCTTGGTCAAAATAAGAGTGCCTGCCAACTCCCCAAAATGCCAATTTACAACTACCTACTGAAGTCTAAGGAAAAGGGAAAAAGGAGGGTACAGAAGCAGAATGTGAAGAATAGAGGCACAAAGATCAGCAACAGGGGTTATCTATCTCACCACAAATCTGCAGAGCTCAATACTGCTTTTCATTGTCCTCCCTGCTACTGCTACTGTTCCAGAATAACAAGAAAGCAGGAATCCCTGACTACTGTGTTTCATTGCTATGATTTCTCCTATTCACAATAGGCTCCATCCATTAGCTTGAAGATCTATAGAATGCACAGGATGAAGTCATATAATGGTGTTATTCCTCATGTATACATATACAACAATTTATCCTTAAAGGGGTTGTGTTACGATGTAATATACTGCTAATATTGCAGACATCTTTAAATAAATATTATGGTAATTCAACGGTATTAAAAATTATGTTCTGTTTGAAAGATGAAATAATGATGTTAGGTATGACACCCCCTAATGTCAGTAGTACTGGCTGCCCTGTCCAACCTGCTAAGAGACTTCTACAGGTCACGCATGCGCAGTTCTTCCCTCTTTGAAGTGGCCGCCCCTCTACTGTATCCCTCTGTGCATGTCAGCCAGCCAGATCTCATCCAGCTGATATACAGTGGCTATGTTCACACACATGCGTTTTTTTGACCATCTCTGCGTTTTTGGGCTGTTAAAAAAAACGCAGGTGCGTTAACGCAGGGTACATTTGAGTGCAGCTGCGTTTTTCAGCTCCATTTGCGTTTTTTACCCCTAGTCCAAAAAACGCTGCATGCAGCGTTTTTGGGTGCTGTAAAAAAACGCATGTGCGTTTTTCCAAAAACGCATGCGTTTTTTTAACATGGGGCCCTATGGGAAACGCATGCAAAAACGCATGGTACATTAGTACCTTTTAGTGCCATTCAAAAACGCATGCGTTTCCCATAGGGGCCCATGTTGAAAAAACGCACATGCGTTTTTTTTAACATGGGGGCCCTATGGGAAACACATGCATTTTTAAAAGGCACATTTATGCACCCTGCGTTAACGCTTGCGTTTTTGCCTGCGTTTTTGGTGAACAAATGACTAAGTCCAAAAACGTGGCAAATCCTTTCAGACACACAAGGGACATTTTTTAGCACTCTTAAAAAAATGCAAGTGCTTTTAAGAGTGCTAAAAAAACGCAAATTGTGTGTGAACATAGCCAGTAATATGTGGCCTGTGCCGGAGCGTCTGCGCTTCCTGTGTACAATACATGCTGATGCTCCAAGAAGTGAAGGAAGGAATGTGGCAGTTGTGGTCAAATGGGCCTTTTTTCAACCCCTCCCAAAATCTCTCATATTCAGTGTGTCTTGGAGAGGGAACAAGCATACAAAAAACTTATATAAAGGAATTTTTTATTCATGATATCCACTGAGAACATTTTTTTGTTAATATTTACACTTCTTTAGAAACATTTGCCATCAAAGTGAATCGTGGCACAACCCCTTTAAGCGACAGGTACAATTTAAACTATTCCATGATTCATCTTCTCGATGAGTAATGTACTATATAGCCACTGATTAGGTATGTTTTTGTTCACTATAGCAAAAGGTTGTTAAAAAGATTAGGATGTAAAACTTACAACAATTTCCTATAAATGCACTTTCCATTGCATATGAAAGAATTGTTATTCTTATTTTATTTAAAAGGATAACCAACTTGCCTGAGCAGCTGTGAAAAACATACTTGGAGATTTGATTTTCACAGGCATACATATCAAAACATGATAAAATGATTATTGAAGAATATTGCCCTTTTGATCACAAGTAAATGGCATACGCATTCTCAGATAAATAAATTAAATCTGGTACTTAACCCCTTCAGCCCAATCCTGTTTTTAGCTTACTGATTTTTTTGCAATTCTGACTAGGGATGAGCGAGAATACTCGTTACTATTCGGTACTCGCCGAATAGTACGGTACTCGGGCTACTCGTTACTCCACGAGTTTCCTTGTGATTACTTGCTAGGAGTAACAAGTACAATGTAAGTCAATGGGAAATACGAGTAATTCCTCAGTTGAACCCTACACAGTGGTCTGGGGGCTGAGGAAAAGGCTGAAATGGGTGCATGATTGTTTAAAAGCTGGCAGTAAAAAGCCGCCGGCTTTTAAACTATCATTCAGCCTGATCCTCCACCTTCCTTCCTGATCCTCTGCTCCCCCCGTCTCCCATCCCGATCCTGTGTTAGGATAGGGCGGGGAACACAGCACAAGGGAGCGGGAAGCGAAGGACCCGGGCTGGGAAGCCGGCGATGAGAACACTTCACCGCCAGATTTCCTGTTCGGTGCTGCACTCTCCGCTCCCTGATGCCCTCTCCTTGCTCCCTGGTTCTGCACTCCCCACCCGGTCTTAACTTAGGATCGGGTGGAGAGGCGGTGGGGGAGTCAAAGGGGGCATCAGGGAGAGGGGAGTGCAGCACCGAACGGAAAAGCCAGCGGTGAAGTCTTCTCACTGGCAGCTTTCCCGCCGGTTATTTCAAATGAACAGCTGATGCTGATCAGCTGTTCATTTGAAGTAGCCACGCGGTGCTGTCAGGGTTCATTATGCATGAACTCACATGAACTTTCCCACAGCTGCGCAGCTCAGCTACATCTCTGGTAGAGGTTCTCTGAACTACGTCGGACGGAAGATTATTTTTTTTAATAAAGGTGGAGAGAAAAAAGTTTTAGTATAAAAAACAAAACAACACTTACAGACTCCATCTTTATTAAAAAAAATAATCTTCCGTCCGACCTAGTCCAATCCAGTCTTCTTCTTTAGCTCAGCTACATCTCTGGTAGAGAACCTCTACCAGAGATGTAGCTGAGCTGTGCGGCTGTGGGAAAGTTCATGTGAGTTCATGCTGCATGAACTCACATGAACCCTGACAGCACCGCATGGCTACTTCAAATGAACAGCTGATCAGCATCAGCTGTTCATTTGAAGTCTGGCAGTGAGAAGACTTCACCGCCGGCTTTCCCGTTCGGTGCTGCGCTCCCCGCTCCCTGATGCCCCCTCCCCACTCCCCGCCATGTCTCTGCCCGATCCTAAGTTAGGACTGGGTGGGGAGTGCAGAACCAGGGAGCGGGGAGGGGGCATCAGGGAGCAGGGAGCACAACACAGAACATCCGGGGGTCCTTTGCTCCCCGTTCCCTTGTGCTGTGCTCCCTGCCTGGTCCTAACTCAGGATCGGGATGGGAGGAGGCAGGGGGAGCGCAGGATTGGGATGGAAGGCAGAAGATCGGGCTGAGTGATTTTTTAAAAACTGGTGGCTTTTTTACCGCCGACTCCAGCTTTTAAACAATCATGCACCCATTTCAGCCTTTTCCTCAGCCCCAGACCACTGTGTAGGGTCCAGGAATTACTCAGTTTACTCGCTTCTCCCATTGACTTACATTAGACTCTCTACTCATAACGAGTACTCGAGTATCGGGACCTGCTCGTTACGAGTATAGCGAGTCCGAATATTTCACTACTCGCTCATCCCTAAGGGTACCGTCACACGTGGCGATCTCCTGGGCGATTCCATAGGTGACGCCAAGGCGTGGCCTGTTGCCGTCGACATCGCCAATGCGTCGCCTAATGTAAATGGGCGACGGCGATACGCCTCAGTGGTCGCCTGGTTTCACATAAGAGCTGTGAAACCAGGCGACCATTCTTGGGCGATGTGTGCTGATCGCCCTGTGTAACATCTCATGAGCGATGTCAAAGGCGACAACACACATCGCCTATACCATTCCTGTAGGCGTTTCATGGAGTATTTACTACATCTGGCGGTCTGCATGGATTGGTGGCAGCTCGAGCGTTACGATTGGTTGTCTTTTTCCTCGGCGCCATATTTGATGATGTGTGCGTCCAAAGGTGTATTACCCAGGAGCGTACATACTGAACAGTAGCGCATTGATGTCGCCTCTGTGTTTGCGGCTGTGTTCAAAAGTGCAGAGAGATGTGCCACAAATGTGTGCTTTAACAGAAACACAAATGTCATTACATTCCAACTTAAGGCTACGTTCACACATTGCGTATTTTGCTGCTTCACTGCGTTTTTTGCTGCGTTTTCTGTATTTACCTGCGTTTTTTGCTGAGTTTTTTTACGTGCGCTTTTTGCAGTGAAAACGCAATTCTGGATAAGCAGCCCAGCCAAACCTATGGGTTTTGACACAATCCATTCACACACTGCGTATTTGTGCTTTTTTTTACGCACGTGTTTTCACTGCAAAAACGCGCGCGTAAAAAGAATCACCATGTCAATTCTTTATGCTGTTTTTCTCTGCGTTTTTCCATTGCCCACATGATAAATGGGTTCTGAAAAAGTGCAGAGAAAAATGCAGAAAAAAACGCAGTGTGTGAAAAGAGCTGCGTAATTCACAAAATACGCGCGTAAAAAGCGCAGCTGCGTAAATATACGCAGTATGTGAACGTAGCCTTAGTCTGCATGGAGAAGGAAATGATAGGTGATCTATACATCGTAAACTGCAAACACACAAATATCTGTGCACACACAATACTTTCAAGGCTGCAATATTATCCAGACCAAGAAAGCAAGAGTGATTTTAGTAGACAACGCAATAGCACAACACACTTAACAAAAGCGCTGTACATATTGACTGTACAATAAAACGTCACGCGAGCGTCGTGTTTTGCCTTCTTGGCAACGCCAATGCATATAGCAATAATCCGCAACACATCACACGAGAGTTGTCTATAAAGCACCGAGCCATTTACATGTAACGACACATTAAAATAATGACCAATCACACGTCCTCAAGGCGTCACACAACATTATGTGAACGCCTATCTCCGAGATGCGGCTCACATTTACGCCCACATTGCCAATATGGTGGCTCTGTGTGGCGCGAAAGTGGCAACCAGCGACTTGATCGCCCCTGGGCCTTGGGCGACTCTCAGGCAATTTCCAGTCGGGTTGTCGCCCGAGCGTCGCCTAAGTTGTCACCCGAGCGTCGCCTAATGTAAATGAGCGACGGCGACCTTAGGCGACACGCAAATACGTGCGCGTGCACGTGCATCGCCTATGGAATCGCCCGGGAGATCGCCACGTGTGACGGTACCCTAATTCTGACCAGTATCAATGTATGATGTAATGACTCAGGAATGATTCAATAAATCCCAGTGATTCTGAGATTTCTTTTGTGGAATATTGTACTGCATGATAGTGGTAAACGTAGGATGATATTTTTATTTATTAATTAGTGAAAAAATCAGAAATTTTGTTAACATTTTTAAATTTGAATTTTGAAGCCCGTAAACCAAATTTATGTAACACAAAATAGTTTATAAATAAAATTTTCCACATTTCTGCTTTATATCAGCACAATTTTTAAAATATATATTTTTTTTGTTAAGAAGTTAGAAGGGTTAAATGTTTATCAGTAGAGAAGAGCAAGCATGCTCACTGGTGCTCGGTGCTCGCCCGAGCATCTCAGTACTCAGGATGCCTGGAGCTCGGCAAGTACCAGCAAGATGCTTGGGCTCATGCTCTGGTCCCCCTCCCTGCATGTTGGCACTCTTTATAGAGCAAACCTACATGCACGGATTGGCTGCCACACACTGTAATGCCATAGCCATGTTGGCTGTGGCATTACAGTGATTTCCTGGCTGCACAGCATAATCAGGTCTATATCAAACCTGAAGGCGTTGTCTTCGTGCCGGCGGTTGGCGATTTAAACCAACAGCTTATCTGACAGGTGTTTAAATTGCCTGCACCAACATCACCTATTCGGATGTCAGATAAGCTGTGTTTAAATCTCCTGCGCCGACACTGTCAGGAGATGAGCGGATGGCGCTGCCGGGAGATCAGCAGCGGCTGACGCCGGGACATCAGCGGCATCCGCCGCTCATCTCCTGGCAATGGGCGCCGCTGATCTCCCGGCGGCAGGCGCCACTGATCTCCCGGCGGTGTCAACACAGGAGATTTAAACACAGCTGATCTGACAACTGTTTAAATCTCCTGCACTGACACTGAAAAGCTGCACCAAACCTCTGGAATGCTTTACCCAAAGAAATCAGAACTATCCACAACTTGCATGGCTTCAGACGATCCCTAAAAACGCATCTTTTTAAGGCGGCCTATCATACTCCCTAATAGAAGTCCATTGTACTGTAGACAGTGAATGGGCTATCCCTCTGGACATTACTCTTCTACAAACTCCACCAAACCATAAAGGTCTACACAGACTGTCTGATGACCATTCATGTAAGCTTAGCCCTATGCCCCATTTCCTCAAGATTCCTGGACCATCAGTGCAATAAGCCCCTGCACCTTGTGCAACCCCTATCCCGTTGTAGATTGTAAGCTCTTTTGAGCAGGGTCACCTTCATTTCTTGCTTTATGTATTGTATTTTTTTTCACATTGATTCTATGCCTATTGTTTTGTATCCAATTATTGTACTTTATTTGTTCTCTACTGTAATTACTTACTGTATATTTTCTGTACTCTAACCCTACATTGTAAAGCGCTGCGGAATATGTTGGCGCTATATAAATAAAGCTTTATTATTATTATTATTATTATTATTATTATTATTATGTAGGCGCGGGCTATTTAAACACAGCTGATCAGACAGCTGTTTAAATCTCCCACGTTGACATCCCCTATTCGATGTCGGCGCACGATATTTAAACAGCTCTCAGATCAGATCTGTGTAAATAGCCAGCGCCGACAACAGCTGTTCGGTGTCGGTGTGGTAGATTTAAACACGTCTGGTATGACAGTTGATTCAGGTTCGACTACGTCGGGGGTTCTTTAATATAAATGGAGTCACTTATTGTGTTTGTGTTTTATTTCTAATAAATACATTTTCTCTGTGTCGTCTTTATTTTATCTGATTACTAGAAATTCATGGTGGCCATGTCTAATATTGGCGTGACCCCATGAATTTTGGGCTTAGGCACATCTGATAATACAAAGCTGGCCCTAACCCCATTATTACCCAGTGAGCCACCTAGCACCAGGGCCACTGGAAGAGCTCGATATAGAGCCAGAAGATAGTGCCTCTATGAACACACCATTTTCTTGGATGGCCACGGACTGCAATTTGCAGTGCGGGCGACAGAAAGCTTGGGCCACCCTATGCTGTGGATTCCTACTTGTACCTGGCTGGACACAAAAATAGGGGGAAGCCCACGTCAATTTTTTTTTATTATTTCATGAAATGCATGAAATAATTAAAAAAAGGGCTTCCTTATATTTTTGGTTCCAGACAGGTACAACTAGGCAGCTGGAGGTTGGGAGTAGACCCACGTCAATTTTTATTTTAATAAGTCATTAATAAATAATAAAAATTTATAAATAAAAACACAAACACATTTAGGGACTTCAGCTTTATTATCCCCTCAAACCTCCTATCTGTGCTAAACACTCTGAGCTCTGCCTCATCAGAGACCAAGAGGGATGAACAAAGCTTCTATCCCCGTGGTCTTTGAAGGAGAGCCCGGAGCACTGTGGGGTTGTAGGGGGGGGGGTGTAACTCAGGTCACCCAAGGACAGCTAAATCAACTATTAAAAAAAATGTATGTGGGCTTTGCCGTATTTTTGTATGCCAGCCAGATACAGCAGGTAGGTACGGGCAATATTGGGAAGCCCTATTTTTAATTGTTTCATGAATTTCATGAAATAATGAAAAAAAAAAATGCGGGGCTTCATGAGGTTAGGGCTAACTGTGTATTATCAGCTGGCCCTAAGCCCGAAATTCATGGAGTCACGCCAATATTAGACATGGCCACCATGAATTTCTATTAATCAGATAAAATAAAAACAACACACAGAGAAAATATTTTTATTAGAAATAGCACACAAACACAATTAGTGACTCCGTCTTTATTAAAGAAGCACCCCTCCGACATAGTCCAGGCTCAAGGGTCCTGCAAATTCCTATCCGGGTCCAATATCATCTGATTGGTTTGCTGGCTGGCAAACCAATGAGATGATCAATATCAGGTTCAAGGAACTGAATCAGCTGTCACATCAGATGTGTTAAAATAGCCTGCCCCAACATTACAGGGGCTGGAATAGGTATTGTCTGTACAACAATGCGTATTCCAGCTGCTAATACTCAGACAGCATTGGTCACAGCAGTGAACTTGGAGTCAAAAATTAAAGGGATCTTCCCCATGCTGTTCCCATGTAATTTGAGCACTGTTCTTATACATTTGTGACATTTTTAGGGTTTATCCAGGCTGCCGGGGGTGCAGACAGAAAAATGCTTGGGCTTCCCATAGGTTAACATTGGGCTTGGTGGTTGGCTAGAGCACCCGAGCATCTCGATATGCTCGACCTGAGCATTGAACAACCAAGCATTTTACTGCTCGCTCATCACTATTTATCAGCAATTTATCATTTCTTAAACAAAATTTATAAAACCTTGTTTCGGGATCAGATCACATTTGAAGTAACTTTTAGAGGCCTATGTGACAGAAATTTCCCAAAACTGACACAATTCTATAAACTACACCCCCACACTGCTCAAAACCACATTCAATAACTTTATTAACCCTTAAGGTGCTTCACAGAAACTAAAGCAACGTGAAAGAAAAAAATGAAAATTTTCCTCAAAAATGTTATTTCAGCCTGAATTTTGCATTTTCACAAGAGTAATACGGTAGGAGAAAATGGCCATTAAAATGTATTGTGATATTTTTTTAAGCATACGCAGATTCCCCATTTGTCGTGGAAAACTATTGTTTGGGCTTACATCAGGGCTCAGAAGGGAAGGAGCACCCTTTAACTTTTGAAATGCAAGAATGGCTGGAATTGTTAAATAACACCATGTCGCATTTAGAGAGCTCCTGATGTGCCTAAACAGTGGAAAAAACTGAAAAAAAATAATCCAAATTTGGTAACTAGACCTCTAGAGGAAGTTGCCCAGATGTGTGGTGAGTACCTTGAGCTCCCAGGTGCTTCACAGAATTTGAGAACGTTAAGCCCACATAAATGGTTTTTTTAGCTCCAAATATTGTATTTTTACAATAGTAATAGGAGAAAATGGATGCACTGGTCTGTTGTCCAATTTCTCCTTAGTATGCTGATATCTCACATGTAGTGGAAAACTACAGACTGGGCACACGGCAGGGCTAAGAAGAGATGGAGCGTAAAATTAGCTTCAATCATTATCGGATGCCACGTCGCATTTAGAGAGTCCTTGATATGCCTAATCAGTAGAAACCCCTAAAATGTGATCCCATTTTGGAAACTAGACGCCTTAATAAGCATTTCTACATGTGTAGTGAACACTTTGAACCAAAAGGTGCTTCACAGTTTCTCCATAAATATGTTTTTTGAGATCAAAATATTTTAGTTTTCATAAGGGTAACAGGAGAAAATGGACCCCATAATTTGTTTTGCAATTTCTCCTGAGTACTCTGATACTCCATATGTGGTGGAAAACCCAAACAGCAGGGCACGAAAAAGGTTGGACTTTCAAACTTAAAATTGGCTGACGCAGTTAGCGGACACTATGTCACGTTTGGAAAACTCCTGGTGTGTCTAAACAGTGAAAACCCCTCATAAGTGACCCATTTTGGAATCTATAGAATTCAAATAGAATATGCGGTTCTAAGGTAGAGCGCTGGTATGAGACGGGATACTTAGATCTTTATCTCCGTAACTTTATTCATAAAAAGCTCCAGACCACAACATGTTTCGACGTACAGACGTCTTCCTCAAGCGGACGTCTGTACGTCGAAACATGTTGTGGTCTGGAGCTTTTTATGAATAAAGTTAGGGAGATAAAGATCTAAGTATCCCGTCTCATACCAGCGCTCTACCTTAGAACCGCATATTCTATTTGAATTCTATTAATCTAATTACATTGTGGAAAGCGGTGACAGAGCTGCAGGAGGGAAAGGGTTAATGGATCAACCTGGTGTTTCCTGACCTAACCCTGGAGAGAGAGTGTGGACAGCACGAGGCCAGGAGCAGAGGTGATTAAGGACACAGGAGCACTACAGATCCAAGGCTGGCAGCCTGAGCCACAAAACTACGCTCACAATCTGGTTGTGCGGATCGGGCACAACCTTTAAAGGTTAGTTTGCTTATAATACGACCGCTTTAAAGACAGGAGAGGTCCACAGGTGGCGCAACACTATTTTTTCTTTCCATTTTGGAATCTAGGCTCCTCAAGGTGCTATTAAGATGTGAGGTGAGTACCTTGAACACTCAGATGCTTCACAGAATTTTAGAACATTGCGCCATGAAAAATAAACTCCATTATTCCCACAAAAATATTGTTTTAGCTCCAAATACCTTATATGTGATTGATAACTAGTTTTGAAGTATAATGCAAAGCTTTGAAGGGAAGGAGGGCCATATTGGATTTTAGCTTAGTTGAAATGATGTGCGGGTGCCAAATTGTATTGGAAGAGCTCCTGAAGTTCCAGAATAGCAGCAACCCCACAAGTGACCTTATTTTAAAAACTGCATCCCCTCAATTAAATAATCTAGGGATGGAGAGGCCATATTAACACCACAGGGGCTTCACAAAATGTTATATTTGGTGGTGAAAAAAATAATTATATTTTTACCACAAAAATATCGTTTTACCCAAGATTTCTCATTTTGACAAGAGGAAAATGTATAAAAGGACCCCAAAATGTGTTAGACAATTTTCATTGAACATGGCAATACCCCATATGTGACTGTATAGTACTGTTTGGCCTCACGCCTGGGTTCGTGAGGGAAAGAGTACCATTTGATTTTTGAAGCACAGATTTTCCTAATATAGGAAGTTTGTGGACTCCATTTGAAGAGCCCCTAAGTTTCAGAAAATAGAAACCCCTCAAGGGACCACATTATGAAAATTACACCCCTCTAGGAGATCATCTATGGGTGTAGTGATGATTTCATCTCTGGGAAAAACCCATTGAGTCAAATGCAGTGAATGTTGCAGAATTACAAATTGCAAATAAGCGCTTGTACATTGTAGTGCTTGTAAATTGTTCCCAGCTTGTGTTTCTGTAGAAATACACCCCGTAAATTAAGCAGGCTTCCCCACTTTTGCAATGCCAAATATGTAGACTGTTAACTATGGTTTAGATTTTGTGGGGCTCAGAAAGGAGGTGACATTTGTATTTGGAAGCACAGGTTTTGTTGATTTTTTTAAGGAGGCAAATGGCCATGGTGCTTTTCCAGAGCCTTTGTGCTACCAGCAAAGAGGAAGCCCCCTATATTTCCATTAAGATTTATGGACATGGGTGGGGACATGTTATTTGTGGGTTGAGTTCAATGCTAATGGTAGCGATTTGGCTACAGAACATTTTGGATCAGTTCACATTTATCCTGTGCTCTATGCTGAACACTTGCATCAGGGTTTTCCTCTACATCTTTGAAATACATTGTTGAGGTGAAACTCCTGATGGGTTTTCATTTGCTATAATGAAGCAGCAGAGATCTTTAGGAGTCAGAATAAACATAGCAACAGTCGAAGAACTGGCTTTATTACTATTTTTACGCTTTTCAGTTTGCAGTATAAGTAATTAGATGACTCTTTTTTCTTTCACTGAAACCAATTGAAAGTTTCCTTGCCTGTGTGTTTGGAATCATTGTCTTGCTGAAATGTCCACCCTCACTTTATCTTCATAATCCTGATAGATGGAAGCAGATTTTTATCAATAATATCTTGGTACATTTGTCGATTCATACTTCTTTCAAATATACAAATTTTCCAGTGCTATGCTGTAATACCCTCCCACACCATGATGTTCCACCTCCAAACTTCACAGTTAGAATAGTGTTAAAATAATCCAAGCATGATATGTAATATGGCATCCAAAGAGTTACATTTCGGTGTTATTTTTCCAGACTATATTCTCTTAGCATTTCACAGGCTTGCCTAAATATTGCTGAACAAACTTTAAACACGCTTGAACATGATTATTGTTTAGCGATTGAGTTTTGCATGGTGAGCATGCATGCAGGCCATGAAGTTTGCATGTATTACATATTGTTTTCTTTGAAACAATTGTACCTGCTTATTCTAGGTCATTCTGTAGCTATCTACATGTTGTCCTTGGGTCATGGACAACTCTACTGATAATTCTTTTCAATTCTCTTTCTGAAGTTTTGCAGGGAGCACCTTGTCTTTTCATTTTATGGTGAAAAAATATTTTTCCTCTTTTGGATTATGGCCCCAACAGTGTTCACTGGAACATTCAGTAGTTTAGAAATTCTTTTATAACCAATACCATCAGTATGTTGGCAAAGGTCTTGAGCCAGCTCACTGACTTTATTCATCATGAGATGTTTCTTGTGTGGCACGTTGGTAATTAGATAACTCTTTATAGGCCTTCAGATGTATCAACTAATATTTTTTTTCAACTTGTGGCTAGATTGGTGTCATGACTTTTAAAGGCTTTTTGCACCCTTGCCTCTGCATGTATCATTCTCATTATCATTTATATCTTAATTTCTGGATATCTATGACTTGAGCAGACAGGAAATTACAAAATAAGAGATGGATCAAAGTTTGTCAGCGACAACCTTAATCGGGTCATATGTTACTCATCTTCAGTCACTGAAGGAGGCACAACAAGAAATGATGCGATGAGAATAAAAATGAACAAAATTAAGACCCTTTTTCACACATTAGAAGGAAATATCAATTTCCACAAATGAATGTAGTAAAATATTTTCTATATTCTATAATTTAAAAGATTTTTCAGTTCCATATACCGTAATAAACTACAGCACATGTATTATGCTAGTAATTATACCTTTATGGTACAAATTTGACAAAATGTTCTGAAATGAGATGAAAGATGCAGCATTTCTTTTTACTAAATGTTATTTTCATCAGATGTATACAACAAGAGATGACGTGTTGTCCCTGAAAGCATTTTTGTGAATATGAAAACAGTCATACTATACTGCTTCTACCTTTTACTTTGATCAGCTTTTAAGAAAGGAATTCTAGTTCTATGAGGAAGATGATATTCAAATTGACCCTATATATTCAGCGAAAAAAAAAATGTGAAGCGTAACAGAAAATGAATTCCATTTACAGAATGGGGACTGGATGCATAAAATACATTTCAGAGCAATAATACAAAAAACTTCTTTCTCCCATTCCAGAGCCACATTTGTTACAAAAAAAGCAGATGTAATATTTTTGTGCAGCACTGGAATAAACTGTTTTTCATTTTAAAATGAGTAAAAAGTATATGCACAAAAAATATAAATAAATATAAACTAATGTTGTTTTCAGGCACAAAATTCAGTATACATAAATCTAGAACTTATGTTATTATGCTACAGAAGGTCTTATTTTTGAACCCAATAAGAAATATAGATTAATGTTATATCTGATGCTCATTTGTTTCCACTACTAAACTGAAAGAACTCACTCAGATGTCCATTTTTCACATACATGTTCTACATGTTTTTTCACGGATAGAACTCATACTTAGGCAGTACAAACCTGTCTTCACGAAAACATATTTGATATTGATATGAGTGTACGATCAAAATCAGCAATATAAGGCTAGGGTCACACTTAGCAGGGCACTTACATTAGACGGATGCCATTACTTCAGAGGCAAACCTGCAGTAACGGCCAGCGTTAACATCAGGTGCTGCAAGCAAACGCTGCTCCATAGTAATCCGATGTTTACCATGGATGCAGCCACACAGGAAGCCCCAGGAACTGTGCTTTAGCAGAGCGCACAGGAAAATGTTTGCTCTCAGCACCCGATGTTAACATTGGCCGTTACTGTAGGCTTGTCTCTGCAGTAGCGGCATCCGTCTAACGTAAGTGCCCTGCTAATTGTGAACCTAGCCTAAGTTTATAGCATACATGTGCTTTTGGCTAGACAGAAGATAGATAATCTTTACTTTATTTTTTGCTCCTCCTCAAGAGAAACTGCTGAAACTCGGACTAAACTCAAATGAAACTGATAACTGTGCTCAAAATCAGTTGCGGATGAAACTCTTACTGTGTTTCTCGCACATAAAACATAGATGTCTGAATGCCCCTAGTGCAGGTAGAACCAGAAGATGACTGAATTTTCAGAAAAGAAAAATAGAAAAACATCAAAATGATATACAAAGTTCACACTGGTATCATGGTTCAGTTTCATCAACTTTGCTTAGTTAGCGGAAACTTAGTATTAACTACACTAAAGGAAAAATTCAAAAAGTACAATTTTACTAAGATACTCAATTTAAATCAACAAAAACAAATGAGTGAATTGTGTCTAAAAACAGCCTTTAATCTAAGTACTAACATAACACACAATATACACAGGATGTCAGCCAAAGACATCCCACTAATGACCTAGGATCTGGTTGAGATCTGACCTTAAGTCACCGATAGTTAGTCACACATCCGAGGTCAGTCCGTACTCTCCTAGTTTTCTATTGTCGACTCTTTACTCATTAGTTGGATGATAAATGATGCCCAATGGTGTTAACCAAAAAGTTTATATATTTTTATGTGTTTGAGCGAATGTATTTTAATAGATATGGCAAGCCACAACATGTAATTATTTTTATTTTAAAATGTGGGAAAAGGTGGTAATTCTCTAGTGATAGGCAGGTCACAGGAGTGCAGAAGAAGACCCTAACCCCTCAAGTCTGCACATCCCCGGTCTCCTCTCCTCACAGGCACAGATTGCAGGAACATCCAGAACAGGAAACTGGGACAGATCACAGATGACAATAGCAGCAATCTCTCCCGGTCTCCTCACCTGGATGAAGCAGTGAGAAGCAGCGATGATAAGCAGGCAATGAAGGCGGGAGAGAAGGAGTGACAAGGACAAATGGCTATGCGCTATGCCCAAGTGCAATGTCAGACATCCTTTACCTAGTAAAGAGAGACAGGGAGACAAGGAGGTGGGAAGGAGGGAGAAAGGGAGGGGGGTGGGTCTGACTTAGAGCTCAGAGGGGAGTAATAAAAGACACTCAGCCCCTCATAGTGAAGCTGTGCTGCACACTTTGTCTCCTCCTTTTTTGCCATAACCTTTATAACAGTTTTCTCTGCAATCTTGCATGTAATCATTGAAGTAAAGGTATGATTGCACTCAGAATTCAGAGCTTGTAAGGCACCGGCTTTACTTTATAGCCCAACTCCTGCTGGCAGGCTCCCTTTAATATGGAGTTATGGTCAGAGTGTGGGAGTCTGTATGCAAACCTTGGTAACCACATAATTTAAATGCTACTGTCAGAGACTGTCAGAGTCATCAAAACAGTTGAACAGTATTGATCGGAGCAACTGGCTTATGTTAGAGACATTTACCATCTGTGTAATTAATTTAGCATCTACCTTGTGTGTGAAAGACCCAACATTCATATGAATCCAAGTAAAGACACTCTGAAATTATAATTTACCCTGTTGTATTTACAATATATTATTTTTAATGTCTGAAATCTGGTGACATACAGTATATGCT
Organism: Allobates femoralis; assembly: GCA_033576535.1. Lineage (NCBI taxonomy): Eukaryota > Metazoa > Chordata > Amphibia > Anura > Aromobatidae > Allobates > Allobates femoralis. Next base: position 165,883,983 of record JARQOC010000001.1, on the reverse strand, counting down.
TCAAATGCAACAATTTGTATCAATTTCCTATCAGGATATTCTACATTGATTCCTATTAGTCTTGTGAACAAAGTTTATTTGTTAAACCTTTATCTTTAAGATGCACACTTAATTTCTTCCTACAAATACATATACTTTATTGGCAGGTTTAAAAGATCTGTTCATTAATTTTACGTTTAACATAGATTACTTTTTATGCGTGAGATAACATGGATAAAATCATCAGCAATAAAATAGAAAATAAAATGTTTACTTTGATGAACTAGAGGTCTTACAATCAGAAAGGTAATATGATTTACTTTATAAATTAACTGCTGTCATAGAAATAGAAAAAAATAAATAAATGTGTCCATTTTATATGTGATTGCATTTGGTTTCCATTTTCCATAAAGGAGAAGGTCTGCTATATGCCATGTTAAATAATATATTTAACCATACATGCTGACTTTGAGTCTTCCTTCTGTATCTAAACACAAATTAGTTCTACTGAATAAGCAAGCAATGCTAATGAACAGTAAGTGGTATAAATGTCATCAGTCTGTCATCTACTTAGTCACCAAGATCTAAAAACACTTAAACTAAACGTACAGGGGCCTTCAAGGAAACATTTCTTTAATAGCTGTTCTTAAGAACAAGTGGTTTCGAAAATACACCCAAACACATACATCATATCAGTATACTGGGTTTCATTCTCATCATTAAATATATTTTAATTAAATAATATAATGATGATTATTCAACTTTTAGGGTTTGATCACTTGCTGCATTTTTTCCACATTTTTTTCCATATACCGTATATACTCGTGTATAAGCCGACCCGTGTATAAGCCGACCCCCCTACTTTTGCCCCAAAACCTGGGAAAACCTATTGACTCGTGTATAAGCCGAGGGTGGACTCCAGCACAGGTATACAGCCCCCAGCAGTGTGGTATACAGGCCCCCAATGGTAGTATACAGCAGCCTCCCCAGTGGTAGTATACAGCAGCAGCCCCAGTGGTATATACAGCAGCAGCTCCAGTAGTTAGTATACAGCATCCCCAGAGGTATATACAGCCCCAGTGGTAGTATACAGCATCCCCAGAGGTATATACAGCCCCAGTGGTAGTATACAGCATCCCCAGAGGTAGTATACAGCAGCCCCAAAGGTATATACAGCAGCCCCAGTGGTAGTATACAGCAGCCCCAGTGGTAATATACAGCAGCCCCAGTGGTAGTATACTAGTATACAGCAACCCCAGAGGTAGTATACAGCAGCCTCAGAGGTATATACAGCCCCATTGGTAGTATACAGCAGCCCCAGAGGTATATATAGCCCCAGTGGTAGCATCCAGCAGCCCCAGAGGTATATACAGCCCCAGTGGTAGTATCCAGCAGCCCAGAGGTATATACAGCCCCAGTGGTAGTATACAGCAGCCCCAGAAGTATATACAGCCCCAGTGGTAGTATACAGCAGCCCCAGAGGTATATACAGCCCCAGTGGTAGTATACAGCAGCCCCACAGGTATATACAGCCCCAGTGGTAGCATCCAGCAGCCCCAGAGGTATATACAGCCCCAGTGGTAGTATACAGCAGCCCCACAGGTATATACAGCCCCAGTGGTAGTATACAGCAGCCCCAGAGGTATATACAGCCCCAGTGTAGTATACAGCAGCCCCAGAGGTATATACAGCCCCAGTGTAGTATACAGCAGCCCCACAGGTATATACAGCCCCAGTAGTAGTATACAGCAGCCCCACAGGTATATACAGCCCCAGTGGTAGTATACAGCAGCCCCACAGGTATATACAGCCCCAGTGTAGTATACAGCAGCCCCACAGGTATATTCAGCCCCAGTGGTAGTATATACAGCCCCAGTGGTAGTATATACAGCCCCAGTGGTAGTAGATTGCAGCCCCAGCGGTAGTATACAGGGCCCCAGCAGTATATACAGCCCCAGTGGTATATACAGCCCCAGTGGTAGTATATACAGCCCCAGTGGTAGTATATACAGCCCCAGTGGTAGTATATTGCAGCCCCAGCGGTAGTATACAGGGCCCCAGTAATCCAGGGCCCCCCAGCGTCTCTCCGGTCACCTGAAAAGCAAACTATACTTATCAGTGTCCGCTGTCCGCGCCCGCTCACCTCTGCCGTGACAGTGCCGTCTGCGATCCTCCTTCTTCATGCGGCGTCTTCCGGTTTCCTGTGCTCGTCGCAGGGAATGACGTCATTCCCTGCGACGAGCACAGGAACCCGGAAGACACCGCATGAAGAAGGAGGATCGCAGACGGCACTGTCACGGCAGAGGCGAGCGGGCGCGGACAGCGGACACTGATAAGTATAGTTTGCTTTTCAGGTGACCGGAGAGGACGCTGGGGGGGCCCTGGATTACTGGGGATGCGGGGGCTGCTGTATACCGATGTATACATCGGTATGTACCGATGTATACATCGGTATACAGCACTGACTCGCGTATAAGCCGAGGGGGGTACTTTTCAGCCCAATTTTTGGGCTGAAAAACTCGGCTTATACGCGAGTATATATGGTACATTATTACAATATAAAAATGCAGCATTTTACAGTAATTGCAAAGTGAATGAGATTTCTGAAATGTCCAGCCCAACCTGCTTATTATTTCTTTAAAGATTTTAACCTTTTATTCAATTACGTAGCATGGTAATTTTCTTCAGCAATTTTTTGCAACGCTTTATACATGTTCAAATCATTTGGGAAAAAATGCAAGTGAAAGCAAATAAAAAATGCACACACAAATATGACAAAAATGCCTAAAAATACATGTATTTTATGTAGTGTTTTTGCACAAAAATCTGCTACAAATATTCAACATGTGCACATACCCATACAGTGAAATGTCCACAATTTCCAGCATTAGGGCAGAGACGCAGTATGCAAGATGCAGGGGAGATACTCCCATCCCATGAGTCTCCCATGGCTCACCTGGACTCGGCCGCCATCTCTCTGAACAGGAGGGTGTCAGCTGCTTGTATTTCTAAGTAGGTCAACGCTCCTTTCCAGTGAGCCAGGGGCCGTTCCGGGCGTGTCATGCAAGACTCATGCAAGTCTTATCAAAGTAATAGATTTTTTTATTTTTTTTTTAAAAAGGGTAGATTTACTCTATGTAAGGTGTATAGAGCAATGCCAGTAACACTATATGGCCAAAAGTATTGGACAACCTACACATTTTACCTACAAAAGCTTTTATGACCTTTAAATCTAAATCCATATAAATAAATATAGATTTTCACACCCTTCATTTGCAGCTAAAATATGGTTCTACTCTTAAGGGACAGATTACTACAAAAGTTTGAAGACTGTTTATGGGAAGGTGTACCCATTTATCCAGAAAAGCATTTATGATGTAAAAAATTGAGAGGGCCTATATGATAAAATTGAGATTAGGCTGTGTGCTGGATAGCCAAGTTTTTCAACACCAAACTCACCCAACCATTAGAGATGAGCGATGTTTGATTCGAAATGTTCGCCAATCTCAAATTTGAGCTGTTTTGAGAGGTGTTCAAGTCATTCAACGAATGCGAACAATTAGCTTCAAATTCAGCAGTTCGAGGTTATATTCGATAACAGTTCGTTCTCCAAAAGGACCCTACAGACGAAAAGGCTGAAATGGGGGCATGATTGTTTAAAGATGGTGGTAAACAATCATTCAGCCCAACCCACTGCCCTCTGCAGCCTCTCATCCCTTCCCGTTCCTCCGCTCCCCCCGCCGCTTCCCGTCCCGACATCCCGATCCTAAGTTAGGACTGGGCGGAGAGCAAAGCACCAGGGAGCGGGCAGCAAAAGACACAGGCAGGGAAGCCTGTGGTGAGAAGAGGACTTCATCTCCAGCTTTCCAGCTCTGTGCTGCACTCCCCGCTCCCTGATGCCCCCTCCGCACTCCCTGGATCTGCTCCCCTAGTACTAACTTAGGATCAGGCAGGGAGGCAGCGGGGGGAGCGATGAAGGGGCATCAGGGATCGGGGAGCGCTGAACAGAGCAGGAAAGCCGGCGGTGTAGTCTCACCGCTGGCTTTCTGGCCAGTTACTTCAATGATCAGCTGATGCAGATCAGCTGTTCATTTGAAGTAGCCGCGGTGCTGTGAGGGTTCATGTGAGTTCATGCTATGTCGGACGGAAGAGGAAATTTTTAATAAAGATGGAGTCTCTAACTGTATTTTTTGTTTTATTTCTAATTAAAAAAAAAATTCTGTGTGTTGTGTTTTTTTTTTAAATTCACTAGAAATTCATGGTGGTCATGTCTAATATTAGCGTAACCCCATGAATTTCAGGCTTAGGGCCAGCTGATAATACAAAGTTGACCTCAACTCCTTTATTACCCAGTGAGCCACGGCACCAGGGCCCTGGACGAGCTGGGTTCAGCACCAGAATATGGCGCTTCTCTGGGGTGGCTGCTGGCTGCAATTCCCAGCGGGGGGGGCAGAAAGCTTGTGCCTCTCTGCGCTGCGGATTACAGCCCCCAGCTGCCTAGCTGTACCTGGCTGGACATGGAAATAGCGTGAAGCCCCACATACTTTTTTATTATTATTTCATGAAATTCATGAACTAATAAAAAAAAGAGCTTCCTTCTCTGTTTCCAGGCAGGTACAAATAGGCACCAGGGGGTTGGAGATAGCCTCTTCCTGCCTGCTGTAAGTTCACTGCCTGGTGCCGTGGCTCACTGGGTAATAAAGGGTTTAGGGCCAGCTTTGTATTATCAGCTGGCCCTAAGCCCGAAATTCATGGGGTCATGCCAATATCAGACATGACCGCCTTGAATTTCTAGTGAATTTTTAAAAAAACACACAACACAGAGAAAAAAATATTTTATTGGAAATAAAACAAAAAATACATTTAGAGACTCCATCTTTGTTAAAAAATTCCTCTTCCGTCCGATGAAGTACAATCAGGTTTTCTTCTATAGCTCAGCTACATCTCTAGTAGAGAAACTCTACCAGAGATGTAGCTGAGCTGTGCAGCACCCAGCATGGGAAAGTTCATGTGAGTTCATGCTGCATGCACTCACATGAACCTTCACAGCACTGAGGCTACTTCAAATGAACAGCTGATCTGCATCAGCTGATCATTTGAAATAACCGACGGGAAAGCCAGTGGTCAGACTTCACCGCCGGCTTTCCTGCTCTTTTCTGTGCTCCCTGCTCTCTAATGCTACCTCATCGCTCACCCCGCCGCCTCCCCGCTGATCTTATGTTAGGACCGGGCAGGGGGAGCAGATCCAAGGAGCGGGGAGGGGGCATCAGGGAGCAGGGAACGCAGCACAGAGCAGGAAAGCTGGCGTTGAAGTCCTTTTCTTACTGCCGGCTTCCTGCCTGTGTCTTACGCTCCCGTCCCGGTCTGCACTCCCCCCTCACTGTAGTTGCTCTCCAGCCCGGTACTAACATTATAACACATTTTACATTGATTTTCAATGGTGTTCGACGTGTTCGACGGTGTTTGATGAACATTCGACGAACACAACACACACATTTGACGAATCAAATCGAATTCGAACACCGGGATGGTGGCTCATCTCTACCAACCATGCCTTTATGGACCTTACTTAGTTAAAAAGGCACAATCATCTGGAAAAGAAAAAGTCCTTGCATAACCTGTTTCCACAAACTTGGAAGAGTAAAATTAACTAAAATGTCTTGCTATGCTGAATTATTAACATTTCACTTCCATCGAACAAAATAATCTATACTAATCCTGGAAAAAACAACATTATGCTCTACCACCAAATATTATATTTGACAAAAAACACTCAGGTAAGTAACAATCTCCAGGCATTCATCAAACCCAGACTTTTTCATTAAAGTGTCAGTTAGGCTAGGGTTAGACTTGGTGTAGGACCCAGTTTCCAGGCAGTGTTAATACCAGACAGTGTTAATAGCAAGCGTCCTGGAAACGGGGCCCCATAGAAACCCACTGTGTCCCTTTAAAGTTGCAGCCGCACACAGAGCTGCAGGAGGTTGCGGTTTAGATGAGCGCATAGAAAACGCTCATGCAGCATTTTCCTGTGCGCTGGAGGAAAAGCAGCCATCCTGCAGCTCTGTGTGCGGCTGCAACTAAGGTACACAGTAGGTTTCTATGGGGCCCCGTTTCCAGGCAGCGCTTGCTATTAACACTGTCTGGTATTAACACTGCCTGGAAACATGGGTCCAAATTCAAATCTGACCTTAGCCTTAGTAATGCATTATTTGTCTCATGACAGAACATATATCCATTACTTTATGGTTAAGAGGTGTCAAGCCTGTACAAAACTGGTGCTTGGCATTGTGTTTTGGGATGTAAGATTGTAGCAACCCATATATGGCATAGAAGTATAAGGTGTAGTCTAGATCTATATGAATTAAAGCATTAGGACACACTTGCTGCAGGAGATTTTGCAGATAAGGTCCAGGTTGCAGACGATGGTCCAGCTCAATGTTCAGAAGGGAACATATGCTCTCACTATTTAAGGTGGATATAAAAAGATTACACATCCCTGTGAAAATGCGTGTTTTTGTCATATAAAAAAAATCATAGCAAGAAGAATCAATTCTGAACTTCGCACACCTAAAATATCACCCATAATCTATATACATACTGGTGCATCTCAATAAATTAGAATATCAGCAAAAATCTATGTAATATTGCCATGTTTTAGGGCATTTCTGGGAGCCTTAAAAAAATTGACCCTTTGATGGCTTGTAAAATATGGCAGTGCTGTTTTAAACCCTTCATTCTACTTACATTAATTTTCTGAAATAATGACCTTTGGGTTTTCATTGGCTGTATGCCATATTTATTAACATTTACAGACACTTGAAATAGATCACTCTGTTTGTAATGACTCTATATAATATATGCATTTCACTTTTTGCATTGAATTACAAAAATAAATTTACTTTTTGATGACATTCTAAGGCTGGTTTCACACTGCAGTTTTTTCCCTGATCAGGTTCCATCCGGTTTGTGTGCCAAAACCAGGAGAGGAACCAGGAGAGGAACTTGCAGAGAAAAAGTGTAATTGAAAGATTGACACCTGTTCTGAGTTTTGGAGACACTCCTGGTTTTGGCACACAAACCTGATCGAACCTGATCACGGAAAAAAACTGCAGTGTGAAACAGCCTAATTCATTGAGATGCACTAATACATTAAGAAACGAAAACTATTTTTTTAGTCGTAAAATAAAAAGAACAAAACTAAAATAGTGTGTTCCATTATTGTGAAAATCCTCTTACAATTGGCTATGTGGTTGTGTTCGTAAAAAGCCAATCACATATACACTCATGTTATGTAGTCATCAATATACAGCAACCATCATTTAAAGTGATTCTGATTAATGTTAAATACAGTTTAGCTGTTCTTGGAGGATTTTACTGACAATTTCAGCAAAAGCTATGGCCTGAAACCGCCTTATAAAATAGCAAAGGGATCTCATAGTTAAAAATCATCAGTTAGGAGAAGGGTCGTTTTTTCTAAAAGCATTACATGGTCCATAGAACACTGTGAAGACAGTAACAAAGAACTATCTTTGTTTTGACACAAAATTAGTATGTTTAAAAAAGAAAAAAACAACAAGAAAATTGGGTCTACAAAGAGGCCTAAACACAAATTTAAGGAGTTGCAGGAAATTTTGGCAAGTACAGCATGTGACAAAACTCATATATTCTTCAATTATGCTGCCTGTGTTGTAAGGCGGCCAGATGAAAGATTTTATTACAACTATTGAAATGCAAATGTCTGGCAAAAGCATATTGGAAAACAGGTTATGGTTGGATGAATAAATATTGAGCTAGGCTATAATTCTATCAGATATGATTGTGCAAAACACTATGCATCACTAACAGAACATCATACTTATAGTGAGGCATGGTGGAGGCAACATTGTGCTTTGGGGCTGTTTTTCAGCAGTTAGAATTTGGGCTTTTGTCAAGATGAAGGGAATAATGAGCTATTTCAAGTGGTCAATTTTGCAACAAAAGGTTTAGACCTCTGCTAAAAAGATGTACTGAAAGAGAAATTTCAACTTGTATAACAACAATGTTGCTAAGCATACCGTTTAATTCAACAAAGAATGGAATAACCAAAAAAGATCAAACTTTTGCAATATTGCTTGCTTCCAATCCCGAACAGAATTGTCAATATTCTTGCTGAATTTAAAACTGACGAAAATGTTTGAGGAAAGTTCACTCAATTCTAGTTTTGATATGGATGAATTTGAATGGCTTGCACAAATTCCTGACTTCAATCCCTCAGAAGACCTTTGTGATGTGGTTATAGAAGTAAATGAAGGACTGGTTTTACATTAGCGCATATGAATTTAGAGGGAAATGTCATAAGAGCTCCTGTAAGTGTGTTGTGTAGGTGTCAAATACTTGTGTTTATAGAGTATATAATCATACATAGTGGAAAATGCAGGAATGATAGACATGTAGAAACACATTATTCCAATGTCTTGATTTATTTAGCTTAGAAAAATACTTGCACTTCTACACATCAATGAGGTTAATAATGGTTGTCATCTAAAAAAAATTTTTGTTACTGAATGCATGTAGATATGCAAATAATTTGCTTGCATTTATAACCATTTGGGAATGCAAATCAACTTCTGGTGACATCTGCTGTTGGTAGCTCCTAGGGATTAGCGAGTATACTCGTTACTATTCGCTTGTGAGTTTTACTTCTATTACTCGCGAGTCCACTGTAAGTCAATGGGATATGTGAGTTATTGTCTGATGCATGCTTCCCCCGCCGCGTTCACTCCCGTTCCTCTTCCTCCAACTCCTGCAAACTCCCATTCCTGGAAATGAGCCATAGACTATTTCAAATGAACAGCTGATACATCAGCTGTTTGTTTGAAATTGCTGGCGGGAAAGCCGGTGGTGAAGTCTTGTCACTGCCGGCTTTCCTGTCGGCTATTTCAAATGGTCAACTGATGCTGATCAGCTGTTCATTTAAAATAGCCGGCAGGAATGGCGGCGGTGAAGTTCTGTCACCATCGACTTTGCCGACGACTATTTCAAACGATTAGCTGATCAGCATTAGCTGATCATTTGAAAAAGATGTCAGTGACAAGAGTCTTGTCACCGCCGGCTTTCCTGAAGGCTATGTCAAATGATCAGCTGATCAACTTCAGCTGATTGTTGAAATAGCCTTCTTCAGCTGATTCAGGTTCTTGAGCCTTATATTGATCAGATGATATTGGATCTGGATTGGACGTCGTGGGACCCTTTAACCTGAACTACGCTGGAGGGGGATTTCTTTTCTTTAATAAAGATGGAGTCACTAACTGTGTTGCGTTTTATTTCTAATAAAAAAAATTCTCTGTGTTGTTTTTATTTATCTGATTACAAGAAATTTATGGTGGTCATGTCTAATATTGGTGTGACCCATGAATTTCGGGCTTAAGGCCAACTGATAATACAAAGCTGGCCCTAACCCCATTATTACCCAGCGAGCCACCGGCACCAGGGCCGCTGGATGAGTCGGACACAGCTCCAGAATATGCCGCCACATGAATGTTTGATTTTCTGGGGTTGTTGTAGACTGCAATTTGCAGCGGGGGCCCAGAAAGCTTGGGCCACCCTGTGCTGTGGACCAGCTCCCAGCTGCCTAGTTGTACCTGGCTGGACACCAAACTAGGGCAAAGCCCATGTCTTTTTTTAATTATTTCATGAAATTCATGAAATAATTAAATAAAAGGGCTTCCCTATATTTCTGGTTCCCAGTCGGGTACAAATAGGCAGCTGGGGGTTGGGGGCAGCCGTACCTGTCTGCTCTACCTGGCTGGCATACAAATAATATGGCAAAGCCCACATCAAATTTTTGTTAAATAATTCATTAAAAAAATAAAAAAATATATATAAATAAAAACAAAAACACATTTAGGGACAGCATCTTGTTATCCACTCGACCCTCAGCTCTGTGCTGAACACTCTGGGCTCTGCTTTATCAGAGATTAAGGGGACAAACAAAGCTTCTATCCCTGAGGTTGCTAAAGGAGAGCCCGGTGCACTACGGAATCGTAAGGGGGGGTAACTCAGGTCACCCGAGGACAGCTCAGGTGGCATCACCTGAGCGGTCCTCAGGTGACCTGAGTTACCTCCTTATGATGCCGCAGCACTCCAGGCTCTTCTTCAGGGACCAAGGGGATAGAAACTTTGTTCGTCCCCTTGGTGTCTGATGAAGCAGAGCCGAGACTGTTCAGCACAGAGATGAGGTTCGAGTGTTAATAAAGATGCAGTCCCTAAATATATATATATATATTTTTTTCAATTATTTAAAAAAATTGACGGACTTCGCCATTTTTTGTGGCAGCAGGTACAGCAGCAGATACGGGCTGCACCCAATCCCCAGCTGCCTAGTTGTACCCGGCTAGGAAGCAAAAATATAACTATGTAGGGTTTTGCTCTATTTTTGTGTGAAGCCAGGCACAACTAGGCAGCTGGGGGCTGGAATCCACCCATGCTTTCTGGGCCCCCCACTGTGAATTGCAATCCGCAGCCGCCCCAGAATATGGCACATTCATAGAAATGCCATCTTCTGGCACGGTATTTAGCTTTTTAATGGCCCTGGTGCCAGGTGGCTCACTGGACAATAATGGGGTTAGGGCAAGCTTTGTATTATCAGCTTGCCCCAAGCCCAAAATTGATAAATAAAAAACACAACACAGAGAAATATTTTTTATTAGAAATAAAACGCAACACAATTAGCGACTCTATCTTTATTAAAGAAAAGAACCCCCCCTCTGGTGTAGTCCAGGTTCAAGGGTCCCACGATGTCCAATCCAGACCAATATTGTCTGGCAAACGATCAAATGATCAATGTCAGGTTCAAGGACCTGAATAAGCTGAAGCCGGCTATTTCAACTGATCAGCTGATGCTGATCAGCTGATCGTTTGAAATAGCTGGCAGATAAAACGGCGGTGACAAGACTTCACCACCATCTTTCCTGCCGCTGTGACGACATGGACTCTTTCAATGCATAGCATGGGTTAAGCTTCTTAACATTTAACATTTAGCCATACATGAGGTTATTTTGTTTAGTTACTTGTGATAAGCTACTCATTGTTTCTACAAGACTTGGAGGGGGCTTTCTAGTGTTTAAAGTTTGTAATGTAATTATCTAACCCCTTTGTCAGAGAAGGTCAGAGGCTCAGGGAACTTAATTATGCTAAGCTTCTATTGTATTACTATGTGTACTGCTAGATTTTATGTAAATTATCTGTATTTGAGTCTCCCCTGCCAGCAATGCAATACTACTAGAGATATTATGTATGCAGCTTGAAATCTAGCCAATGAGAGCACAGTCTTAGTAAACCAATCGTGAAGTTCCCAATGTTTGAATTGAGTGATCAGGGGGATATAAGCAGACCTGTTCATTAACCAAAGTAATTTGTTTTGTGGCCTCAGTCTAGGGATTTTGGTCCTGACTAGAGGTGCACGAGACTTTATACATGTTGCTAATCTAGGATCTATGGATCCAATTGGCAGGCCATAATCCCAGGCCTAGGCACTCCGGTGTCGACCAAGGGGATCAGAACCTGGATTATATTACCACATGACTTAGCATGAATGTTAGGATTCGGCTGAGATATCAATGACCACATACGGAAGCAACACAGGTTTGGGACAATCCAGTCACCTGGCTGTAGACTTTGCTGCACTAGCTCAACTTCCTAAATCTGGCATTATTCCTTTCTCGGTGAGTGCCCACCAAAAGTAGGGTGCTGCTGGTTTGGAGTAAGTAGCTCTGGAACTCTGAGGCACAAATATTCTAATCACTGGTGAGCCAGGGGAAGGGTGATAAACTGTTGCCGTTACATTTTATGTTTTGCTGGTTATATATTATATGCTGTTAACTGTTTGGGGATCCAATAAATCCTTAATATTGTGGCTCCCTCACCCTGTGTTGTCTGAGTAATGTTCCACCCACGGGTAAGGAGCTCAGGTGCTCAAATGGGATGAGCCCTAGTCCATGTTGTCTTTCTAAAGGCGGCTGGGCCAGCAGACGAGAGCACCCACTGACCCCTGTTTCTCCACAGCCGCTATTTCAAATGAACAGCTGATGCTGATCAGCTGATCATTTGAAATAGCCGACAGGAAAGCCGGCGGTGACAAGACTTCACCACCGACTTTAACACCAGCTATTTCAAACCCACAGCTGATGTATCAGCTGTTCATTTGAAATAGCCGTCGGCTCACTTCCAGGAATGAGAGTGGGCAGGAGTTGGAGGAAGAGGAGCTGGTGTGGAGGTGGCGGGGGAGCATGCATCAGCTGAGTGATTGCTTAAAAGCCGTCAGCTTTAAACTGCCATCTTTTAATCAATCATGCACTAGTTTCAGCCTTTGCCTCAGCCCCCAGACTGCTTTTTTGGGTCCAGCAGACAATTACTCGCATTTCCCCATTGACTTGCATTGGACTCGCTACTCGTAACGAGTATCCGAGTATTAGACCTCTCGTTACAAGTATAGTGAGTCCGAATATTTCACTACTCGCTTATCCCTAGTAGCTCCCTTTGCAATTGCAGACCAATGACATCCCAGATAAGTGTAAGGACACCTCAAGCCAAAGCATTATGGTGAAACTAAGAAGCCTGCTACATGCATGAAGCAACATGCATCCTGGATCTTCAGTCTTGTATCAGACTAAAGATCGATGGCACATTCATAAAATCTACGAGTTGGCAAGGTCTCAACCCCCTTTTTACAAGATGTCTGCAGAGGCACAATAATTGGTGAGCATAAAAGTAAGGTTCAAAGGCTTGAAAGGAATAGATTTGTGTCAAACCTTGGCTAGGTAGTTGATTCACACTCAGGCACCAGACTGTTAGACAAGTTAATTACCAGAGCGTGTTAATGCAACTAAGGCTTACCCAGAAGAATGGATTTAACAGTTTTTGGTAGGACACAGAAAAACCTGTAATTAGAATGTAAGCCTCTATTCAGCAACATGACTGCTTGCATGACATATCAGATGGGATCTGCTAGGTGCAGCTAGTCAATGGAGCCAATAGCCAGAGATTGATCCAACTGTTGTTTAGTGAGCTGAAGTCGAAGAACAAGGTCCTCGTGGATAAAGTTGGCAGCAAATCAAGAGTTTCAATGAGGTGTTGTAGAGAAAGACCTTTCACCCTAGGACAGGGCGACATTTGTCAATAGTTTTGGAGGACAATCTTTCTCTCCTAGGGTCATTTCACCAACCAACTCAAGGTGCTGGAGTTTTCCCTCCTCACTGGGCACTGACAAACATAATGTCCATTGCTTCCACAGTACATGCAATCGTTCTCTCTATACAAGAGCAAAACTGAAGTATAGAGAGTTTTGCCAACTCGACTTACATCAGTTCTATTGGAAGAGGTTTGGTCTGAAGCAACAAGGGGTAAGTTTAGGCCAACTTGGTGAGTCTTGAACATGGGAATATACTGGAATTTGTTCCAGAGCCTGTTCATGGAAATAGAGGTCAATCCATGAAAGTAGGTGTATTAGTATATCCTGAGAGGATGGTAGACCTCTGCCCAACAATTCATATTTAATATTACTGGACATGTCCTGGCAGAAGGTCACCACCTCATTCTAAGTGAGCTCTGCAACTAGAGTACAAAAACATAAAGCATACTGTCAGTCAGAAGAGACAAGTTGGCTGAGGAGGTGAAGCCTGGAAACGTGAATATCTCTTGGAGCATTTCCAAAAAGTACTAATATGGTGATTTTCTGGACCCCACCCCTCCCAAATAAATTTTGCCCAGGAGCTTACCCAGACAGAAAAGAGTCCACAAATTCTATTTTAGTTAAGGCCAATGGAAAGAGATGAGCATAGTGAGTGAAACTGATTTGACACTGGTTAATAAAGCCGCTATTGTCCTTGGGATCTCCATCATAGTGGATAAGGAGTGAAAGTAGGAGCTTAGCTGCACCACCAGAAACTAAAGCTTTGGTAAGTTCCCCAGGAAAGGCAGCCAGTCCTAAGGGAGGATGACCAGGCATGGTGACGGTATGGGACAGTGTGTAAACTGAGGTGGACAAATCCTGCAACTACATCACACCACATTATTTGTCTAAATCAGCTGGTACTGAAGCTCCCATTGTGAATGGATTTCTTCATACAAGGCTTGCACATTTTACTTGGCATCACATGGACAGCATGGACCATGGTCTAAGCTTACTGTGATGGTGATATGTGTGGATCCACTATGCGACTTGCTGGGCTTATCTTGGAGGAGCATAACTAAGTTACTACCTGGTCTTCACTAGAGCCTCTCATAGTGAGCTTAGGCATTGGCTGTTAGGCTAGTCTCCAGGTGTCATTTAAAGGTAGTCCCAGGACATGTAGTAGTTGACCTGCTTATCAGAAATGCAAATATGAAGTTCCAAGTACAAAATCAGAGAGCTGGTAAGGCAGTTTTATGTCATATAACCTACAGAAGGAGCCTCTTAGATACAGCAGGTAGCTGGGAACGCCAAAACTAATTTTACCAAAAAACTAGTGATGGTCAATTATATGAGCATCACAAAGAAAAACCACCAACCACGTAATAATGTGCAAAAGATATAAAACTTTATTTGGAAAATTTCATTTAAGAAAGCGGTAGGTATAAAATATACAGATCGTATTTGGAGAAGTTATGCAAAAAACAAGTTTTGGGTACAGATCGTACAACTTTATTAGGAAAGGAGACATAACATGTGGAAATCCACAACAGAAACCTTAGTCATTCCCATTTGTTATACAGATCAAAAGACCAAAAAATAATGGACTAGATATCTGATGTAAAATACATCGAAACTATATAAACCCTGCCAATGCTAGTGCTTCAGAGCAGGACACCATGTAAAATATAGGAAAATCTGGCAGCAGCCACTACAGGTGACGAAGAGAATTTCTTTTAAGTCTATCCTGTTGATGGATAAATATCTACATCTAGATAAAAGCACATGATTTACCTTGTGCCATGGTGAATAGCTCTTGCAAAGGTGACTGGTATGGAGCCGCACGTATAGCCCCCCTCGACATACGTTTTGTCGCCAAAGGACTTTATCAATAGGTGTGGCAATGCCCAAACTAAATACCTTATATACCCTACCCTTGTACTCCATAGGTCTGTATCTAAATTAAAAACACCTGGCTAGCAACAAATCCAGCAAGACTACCTCCCATTTGTGTCATGTGATCACTCCAACCGCTGCCCATAGGTAGATACACAAAGTGTTACTATGGTGATGTTGATGTTGTGTATTTCATCTATTCTCCCCCTTAAGACTCATTCATGGCTATCACTGCACCGATATGTATAAATATAATGCTTTCAAATAATGGGAGTATTGTGAGCACCAAATCGCAAGCACAACTCACTGGCATTACAGACTCACTAATCTGATGCCCGGAAGTAAGGTGAGCTGGCAACATGTGGATACGCTGCCATGGCAACGGCTCTGCCTTACGCGTGCCGCCCAGCATGATCCGCCGCTTCACATCACCTGGGGGCCGGGCCTCTCAGACTCCAGTGATGCGCAGGAAGAGGCATGGCCTCATCCCAAGCGTCCCGGCATCCAAGCAACCAGGCCACCAGCACGAAGCGGGGCGGCACGACTCAGAGTGCTGTACAATAAATGTCAATGCTAGAGATGGTACTTGTAAATGAGTAACAAGCCACTTCTAAAGAGACATCCTTAGGTACCCAAGCTAAATATTAAATATGGAAATAAATATTAGATAATTAGGTCACAGGGATACAATATACCTACGTATATGGTGGAAGGCAGTTATGCAATTACACAGAAAATAGGTGCTCGCAGGCAACCCATGATCAAAACAGTTAATAGATATTATACATATTCAAAACTGCCACCACCACGATCATATGATATACAATAAAAAGTATTACATGGACATGGTTCAACCCCCATGTACTAGTATATACCCGGTTTAATACCACAAAATTTCAACCTCTTTGGGTTACAATTATGTTTATCATAAAAATGTCGAGGAATGGTTTTCAAAGTTTCCACATCATCACATTCTGCCGCATTGTGGAAGTCCCTTACATACTCTTGTAATCTCATCTTCAAGGGTAGGGTCATGTAGTCATTCCTATATCGATGAGGCCACAGGGGCATGTAGCATGATAGACTACTGACTCTGTATTGCAGGTGAAGTAATGCACAATTTTATACTCACGATCACCTACAGAATCAGTGAATGATCTAGTCCTAGGAGTAAATTTACATGTGCAACAGCGACCACATCGATATGAACCCCAAGGGGGGCCTTTTGAGCTCAGGAAAGTTTGTCTAGTTGGAGCTGCGTTGTGACTATGCATCAGCATATCTCCTTCATTTTGTGAATGGTGCAATGCGAATTGTGGCTGAGAGTTCAAGTTGCGCTTCAGATCATTGTCTGTTATGAACCGATGACTCAGAAGTAACATTCAGATTCCATAGAAGTCGTTGGTAACTGTTCTGAGCACAATCCCTGACTACACACTGCAACTAGAAGTAGCCGTGGGATGTAATTAACCAGACCTAGACACCTCTGCACAGCCGGAGAACTAACTGCTCCTAAAGATGGATGTAGGAAAAGCTATCTTGCCTCAAAACAGAACCCCAAAAGAATAGCAAACCCCCAGAGATATTAACTGGGTATCCACGCACTACCAGCCCCACTATTACTTCCGGGCATCAGATTGAGTGAGTCTGTCACGGCAGCACGTTATGCTTGCCGATTTGGCGTTCACAATGCTCCCATTATTTGGAAGCATTATATTACCCATGAATGAGTCTTAAGGGGTAGAATAGATGATATACACAACATCAACATCATTATGGTAACACTTTGTGTATCTACCTATGGGCAGCGATTGAGGTGATCACATGACACAAATGGTCTCGCTTGATTTGCTGCTAGCCAGGTGTTATACAGACCTATGGAGTACAAAGGTAGGGTATATAAGGTATTTAGTTTGGGCATTGCCACACCTTCTGACGAGGTCCTTTGGCGACGAAACGTACGTCGAGGTGGGCTAGACGTGTGACTCTGTATCAGTCACCTTCACAAGAGCTATTCACCAAGGCACAAGGTAAATTATGTGCTTTTATTATCTAGATGCTGACATTTATCCACCAACAGGATAGACTTAAAAGAATTCTCTTGGTCACCTGTAGTGGCTGCTGCCAGATTTTCCTATATTTTACATGGTGTCCTAATCTGAAGCACTAGCATTGGCGGGATTTATAGTGTCGATGTATTTTATATCAGATATCTAGTCCATTATTTTTTGGTCTTTTGCTCTGTATAACAAATGGGAATGACTAAGGTTTCTGTTGTGGATTACCACATGTTATGTCTCCAGGGGCTGGCTGGCAGATTTCAGCCTGGGTGGCAAGCACAGTTCAGAGGCCCATTGTGACGGGCCACCAGCCCCTCTGCCGCCTGAGGCGAGGTGAGGAGCGGGGGGGGGGGGTTTGCTACTGCGGGCAAGGAGCAGGAGGTGTTGGATGCTACCAGCACCGACACATATGTTCAACAGCGGTATACCTTCTAACGACCCATTTAACAAAAATGTTTGAGGAGCTATAGATGCTTATCGATGTAAAAAAGGCTCTGTTAGTAGTGTTTAACGAAATGAACCATACTTTATTAGTACAAAATCTTAAATAATGGAAATAACTATACAGCAACAATGATATGTATCAATATCACAATGAAATCACTCATATCAAATAAACTATAAATGCGCTTATGCGCTTAAGGCAAAATATTTATTTAAACATACACAGTTTTTTTTGTCAGCTATGGAGTACCACTTTAAATGTAAGCCCCCTGTCTCCTGTCTTATTCTCACCCTGTAGTGGCTCCATTCTTTTTCAGCAGTGCGCCACTCCATGGCGCCATTGTGTGTCCAAAACTTCTGACTGGCAAGAAGTCAGAAGTTACATCACAAGCTCCCAATGTATCTCCGAGAGTCAGTAGTGAGGCTGTCAGAAATGTTTTGAGTTGTGACCTCTCTGATACACTCCATGAAACACTGGAGCTGACAGAAGGTCACAAAGAAGCCCAATGGGAACAACACTGGAAATAGATTAAGATGGTGGAGGGGAAGTATAAAGCAGGGGGCAGGAGACTTAGATTTGAAGAACCATTCCAGCACTGAAGAAAAACAAATTGCTAGAGTGGTGCTTTAAACACTGAGAATTATCATGCAGTAAGTAAAGATCTCATCAGAGGTGAACTTTCACAAACAATTTCCAGTACATCTTGAAATTGAACTAGTTCCAAAAGATCTCGCTCCACGGACATGATCATAAAGGCTTCCAGCAGGTCTTGTCCCATTGTAACCCGCAGTCTTGTCTTTATGAGTTTGAGCTTGCTGAATGCTCGTTCACATGCAACTTGTGTGAAAGATAGAGTCAGTAAGTACTCATATGCCACAGACAGATTCTCATAGGCAGCTGAATAGAGATTGTACTTCAAGAGTAATCGGTGACAGCAGAGGAAGCAATTTTTACATGACTTGCATTTACTTTTGACCACGTCTGCATCTGCAGATACACCCCATTCATCTCTATCTCCTCCATCTTCTTCAGTAGCTGCAGTTGTGTTTTCTGGCTCATCCAAGTGTACCATCAACTTAGGAAAGAGGTTTGCAAAACTTCTCAGTTCACTAATAAGAGCTTCTTCATTAACTTTTGATAGTTCTGAGATTCTTGTTAGGGTGCCATTCTTGAGTTGGTTGGGGTCATTTCGAATATTTTCAAAAAATTTAGGATGCAAAAATTGTGTATCAGTTATCAGCTGTTTATTTTCTGAAAATCTTTCAGTGAGGCTTGTCAAAATTTGATCAAAAATTGGCCTGTAAACTTCCACACGATAACGTTGTGTTTCATCAGCTGGACGTTCATCAACTGAGCTTTCACCTGCCATTCTTTTCTTTCTGCCAGTCCTCTTCACTTGAATCTCTGTTTCAATCTCCAAGAATGAAATATTATCATGACTCGATATTAGATCATTCATTTTTAATGCAAACTGTGTAGCAGTTTCTTTAATATGTTCAAATGTTATCTTTTTAAGCTGGTCAATTGCATTTTCGATCATTGTCCATGCTACCATAAAGTCAAGGCCACTTGTCTGCAAATATTTTGAAACAGGGCCAATAACATCAAAAATTGGAAGAAACACGTTTGCTGTTAAAATGGTCTTGAACTCGCACAGCTTTTCATACAGAGAGGTAGCCTCAGATGCAGTTCTTGAATCACAGTTGTGCATTTGTGAGATTAAAAATAAAACCTCAATGGCATCCAGATAAAGAGATTGCTTCTCCCCAAATAGCCAATTAAGAGCCTTCTCCTTTGCCCACCATCTTGTTTCTCCAATTTTCTGTAATCTTAAAAGTTTTTCATGACCATTGCGTTTTTCCAGTTGTTCTCCCCAAATGTTCATTCGCTTGTGGGAATCTCCAATAAAGGATGCAATGCGATTTAACAGCCCAAAAAGGTTTTTTGCCTCAAGGACCTCACAACAATCAGAGATACATAGATTAAGGATGTGACTGTAGCACCAGATGTAGACAGAGTTGGGCACTTCTTTAGCAATCTGTGCACGTAAGCCTACATATGAACTTCGCATGTTTGCTGCACCATCAAATGATTCTCCAGCAATCTTATGGTAGTCAAGTCCAAGTACTTTGAAATTAGCCATTAACAGTTCATGAAATCCTCGACCAGATGCATCCTTAACTGGAAGAACAGAAATGAGTCGTTCCTGAATCTCTTCATCTTTTACATACCTAATAACAACTGTTGCTTGATCTACAATCCCTGCATCTTGAGTGGAATCAACTTGGATGCTAAATCTCTTCTCACCAATTCCAGAAACTATGCCTTTCTTTACACAATGAACCACTGCCATAACAACTATATTAACGGTCTTGTTTGATAAAAAAGTCACTAAACTTCCACGGCCACCTGACATTTTCCCAGTTTTTCCTCTTTTTTCTAAACGTGTTTTTCTTTTTTCACTCTCTTGAATACATTTTTCCAGGTGAATTTGTAATGGCATATCATAATGGGATAAAAGTAAGATCATTTCCAAAAAATTGCCATGGTTAATTTCACTGTTGTTAAGGTTGTAAAGTGACTCGTTGGTCCCATGGGCACGAAATGGCAAGCCTTGCTTCCCTAATAGTTTTACCACATCAAAAATACGTTTCATGACTTCGATGTTCTGAAGTACTTCCTTCTTTCGTTTAGAAGCTTGTTCTGTGTTTATTAATATGTCGATGGATTTGCTTTTCTTTGCAATGAGATATGCATTAGCAGCATCACAATGAGTGTTTGACAGTTCATGCTTTGCAGCAGCTTGGTAGCAGTGTCTAAAATTTGTAAAGCCATCAATAAAGGGTGAAACTGCTTTTGAAAAGGCAATGCATATGCTGCAGAAAAATGCTTCGATTTTTCGATTTATCACCTTCACGGTTAGCCAAGAGCGCACAACATGATCTCCATTTTGTTTCCTCCGATAATATAAATCTGCCTCCTTAAATGGGATGTGGTCGCAATCTAAGGTAGTAGGTTGATAAGGATGTTGATCAACAAATGCAATTTTTTCTGCGAGAGAACTTGTTGAAGATAGCACAAATGAAAGGCTGGTAGATTTGACTACATCCAAGTCATGGCTTTCTGAGATCATGGTGACCTCTTGCTCTGGAAGGTTCATTTGTTCTTCCTGGAAAGTACTGCGTGATTGTGCTTGAAAGCTCTGTTGTGAGCTGCTTTCTGGAAAAACTTCCATATCACTAAGAGTAGCGTCCAAATCTCCTTCCTCCATAGGTAACATTTTTGGAGAGCTTGAAAGTTCACTTGGATCAGTCAAAATGTCCTCAGTATTACTTTTTTGGGTTTCGTCAGTTCCCTAAAATAAGATTTATGTTATTGAAACCAAAGGTCTTTAGTTTCTAATGCTTTAATACCGCATTACCACCTAAACCAATACAGGACTGGCCTGTTAGTAGCCTTGGGATCTGACAAGTGCATTGTTTTTTTCTATGAGTTGTACTATTAAAAATTCAAAAAGTGTACATTTTTAACGCAATATGGACATGGTGACATTAGATTGGTCCTCATATTGCCAAAAGCTCAACCATTTTTAGTGGTTAATGACAATGATCATACATTCAGGTGTTAGTGCGGCTTAAAGATATTCGTGCACAAACCAAATGAACGTCAGATGCTCAAGAAAATCCGTGCAATCAAACTCAAACAGCATGCAAACATCGGGTGCTGTACGTTCACTCTTACAATCACTAGCATTATATCTGTAATTTCTTTAACATTGCAATTATGTTAAAGCATGCGACATAGTCGCACTGAAATTTGCCCACAATGTTACCATTGCCCGCAGCTTTCTTGAGCCAAGCACAACAGCTGCATATGTATCTGCCAGGCTCTGCTTGGGAAAATTGCAGGCTAATCTGTATATTGTGGTCAGATTTTAATCCAATTTATACGGCACTGTGACAGCACACTTATGGTTACTGTAGAAGACTCTAAAATGTATGTCATCCCAGCGAGGTATATTGTCCAATAAGACTTACTATTAAGGACATACAATGCTCTATGCACTTGGCTCTTCCAGGACCTCAGCATTTCAGAGTAGTCTTTTGGCTAATCGGCGAATGTCTCAGCACCTGTACCCCAATGACTGTAAGCACTAAAGCCTGTATAATATTTAAAAAATGTTTGTATATTATTGTTAGTGTTACCTTTTAAACCTTTTCAGCCACAATTTCAAGAAACACAAAAGGGTATGTCACACGCGTTGATATCGCTGTCAATGTCGCTCATACGTCACGGATTTTCAGTCGCTCAAGCGACGTAAAAGTGACGCAGGAGCGACATTGAAGCGTGTGACCAAGCGATGCAACCAGCGATATGTCGCTGATCGCAGGTTTCACTGCCAGATGTAAAACCTGTCGCTCATCGCTCAGTAGACCTTGTGCATCGCTGCGTGGGACACTAAACTCAGCAACGTATTTTCTATTTAGACAACGTATGAGCGACTAAATAAAATCGCTCGCAAGATGGCGACATCACCGCATTGCTGGGTCATATTGACGCGTGTGACATCTTACCTGCGATAATTCCACATCACACCCAGGCGATTAATAATTTGTGACGCATGAGCGATATCACGGGCAACATTGACACGTGTGACAGGCCCTAAAGTAAACAAGTATTTATTTTATAACTAAGTAAGAGTGAATGCATACAGTCCCATGATGACCTGCTGCCATTTTTGAAGCTGGCATTATGCAACCATCTTTAGTGTTACGAATTGGCATGTAACTGTCACTTGTTTTAGAACCAATTCTTTCCATTGTCACGGTTTTTCATTTTTGCGTGATAGAATTTTATAATAAT